>BSBN01000960.1:5539112-8308669 GCA_027924645.1 Cunninghamia lanceolata | reverse complement strand
TAGCCTCCTCATACACATCCGTCAATTGTGCCATAGGCTTGAATGTATTGACATGCCTCCTAGCATTCTGGTGTGGCCTATAACTGGTCCACATGCTCTGCTTGACTTGTAATGTCAATACCATCTTTGCAATGACTTGACCTATAAAGTCAAGCCACTCATGTGTGCACACTACAAAAAGTAAATAAAAATCTCATCAATCACATCATCATATCAAAATTAAACTAAATCAAACCAATATCTAGTAGTCTACTCTAATCATAATACACAAATAATATTTCTCACCTAGATCCCTGATTTTCCAGTCAAGATCCCTCAGAGTCGTCTATGTATGAAGTTCTTTAGATGGTGTTGTCATTCATGTGGTTACTTCTCCCATAGATGACACTATGGCAAGCCTCATAGTAGCTACATTTCTTGACTCCCCATGTATTGTCTCACTCAACACGCCACTAGTCAATAGTGGTGGTTGTGCCACTCAAGGTCAGGATCTTGGCCTCTCCTCTACTCCAGCTACACCGTCATCGCTCTTCTATCATTTTCCACTACTAGCACCTACACAACCTCCTCCTACTCCTCCTTATCTAAGGACTCCTCCCCTATGCTCTCCTCTCCACCTCCAAGTGACCCAAGGTCTCTAATTGGGGCATCTATTAGAAAAATTGGCATTAGCCATGATGCTACCCACCATGCCACAAAATCTTAGGGTCACTCTAACATCATCTACATCAAAAACTAGGGTTGCATCCTCTACCTTATCATCTAAGTCACTGAGAAGTACATTTATGACTATAGGTCGTGTCTAGTCCCTTGGCCTAATAATGTTGTGGTCAGAGCACATGTAGGTTAGAATAGTCACAAGGATACCTTGTACCTAGCCAAATTGCCTCATCACTTGCCTATAGTAGAATGACATGATGATATAGTCCAAGTGAACAATGAACAACCAATCCCGCTGCATCTATGCCATCTAGTGGCCCATACCAGCTTAGGCCCTCATTTATCGATATGGCCTCCACACCATATCAATGCTTGGTAGCCTATCGAAGGTCTACCACTAAAATAATAGATCATCAAACTACCATGACCTCCTCAAGTTGTAGGCATGTGCTCGAGGCACGTCCTACACCATAGTCATGGGGAAACCCCCTAGCCATATGCACATGATGTGTTGGAATTCCAACACTTGTAGAAATGTGTAGATCATCAGACTATGGCCCTTGTCATACATGTAGTAGCCCAAGTCATGGTATAGGTGGCAATCATGCTCCAACTCCATGTAAACACTATCTCATGCTCCTCCATCACTCTAATGATATGGATGAGGTCACTATGCACGTGTGTGCCTTACCCATCCTATGCAATGCACATGGAAATAATGACACTCAAAATTTGTCTCACTAAGGACATGGGCATTTCCCTCTACTTGAGTTATCTCATGTACATATGCCTAGTGGTGTCACTAGGCATGATTTGGTTGATCATATATAACTACCCCAACTATACATAGGGAACATATAACTTCTTGACAATCAACAGTATGCGACCTTGAACATGAAATTTGAGAATGTAATATACATCCTCTAGGGTAACTATCATCTCTCTCATTGGTAGACAAAAGATAGAGGCATCTAGGTCCTACCTCTCCATCAAGGCCATGAGCATGTGATCGTAATATCACATCTCTGGAATCATGTATACCTAGTATACACCCACTCAATAAAGTAGCACAATCTCCTCAAATAATGTACTGAGGCAGCCCATAAAAATGTGAGAATGCTCCTTCTGATATGATCTCAAATAGTAGGTGGGTACTACAGAGCATTAAAGTAAGATTATGTCAATTCCATATCATCAAACATTAAATTTTGATTCTAAATACCCAAAAAATTTCTGAGTCCTTAAGGGACACCTATGCCCTTGGACACCAATGTGCCTTTCAGACCCCAGTAGCAACATGACCCTAGTGCATGGCATGGCCCCCTTTCGATGTAAGAAACAAGAAAATTTGACACAAAAATTTTAAAAAATGACTCACCTCTCGCATGTCAAGACTTTGCTCGATGTGCTGCCTCAACTGGTCCAATATGGGAAGATGGAAATCTCATTTGTGTGGCATTTTGGCTCTCTGAGTGCTATAGGTGCTTGAAAATTACTAGAGTTTGAAAAGTCAAATGAATAGTAAATTTTATTTTTTTAACTATTTATAGTACATTTTCAAAAAAAAAAATTTCTATAGCACCTCCTACACATAAACGTCCATAACTATTGGCTGTGAACTTCTATTTTCATGTCATTTCTTCTATGAGAATCTTGGCTCTTCCCTCTTTCTTGTGATATGCTTTTCAAGTCAAGGTATTATTCTAGAAAATAACCTTGCAGAGAGCATTTTCAACAAATTTTCTCTCAAATTCAAAAGTGGTGAATTCTCTTTTCTATTTTTGTCTCTTAAACTCTTAGGAAAAAACATGAGGGGGCATATACTCACCCTTATTTCTTTTTGACTCATTTTATTCTTGTATCATTCTTCTCGCCTTTTAAAATTCCTCTGTTTATTGCTTTGATTTTAAACTAATGCATCTTGGTCTTGCAGAATTATATGATCTTTTACATTGTGATTTTATAGGATTGCAATACCTAATACTATGGTTTTTTAGGTTCTCAGTCTATGAGCATCATCCTTCTACCTAGAGAATTTCTGTATCCTCTACAATGTCCTTTTAGTTATCCTTTACATGATGATTACTGCTTTCAACATTTAATTTATGTACTTTAGCATAGCTTATCATTTAGTGTCACAACATCGTAGATTATGTACCCTTAGAACTTCACGTTTTCTTTTGGACCCACTTGGGTGCCTACTCCTATAGCATGTTTTTAGGGCCACTTGAGCCTAACTTTTCCCTTCAACAAGATTTTGCCAAATTTCACATCACATTCTTATTCCTCCTACTATTCTAGAAACACATGTCAAAATTCCAAATAATTTCCTTGGGACACAAGCATGACGTGTAGACTTCCACATGATGCACTAGCAAACTAAAAAAATTTAAAATTTAAACTGTTGCTTTTCTGTCCAACTAGATTTTGTCAGTGGTAACGCTTATTCAATAGAGAAATGACTCTTGTAAGCATATTCAACCTTTGAACTTTGCCCTCTCCATTATAAAATCCAATTTGAAACCATTGGAGCTCCTTCTTCTTGCTTTTTGACTTTCTCACATCTATTAGCTCTATGGTTTTGGATGCTCTCTCTTGATTGAAGCATCTCTCTTTCTCAGCTTCTATTGAACACACTGTTGTGACTTGGTCATTGTTGAGGCTCTTACAAAGAGATTGCACTGGTTGCATATTGATTGGATTCTCCAAGAGCTTGCAACCTCTTTCCTATATTGCAAACTTAGTAATATCATTCTCATTTTTTGAATAATATTGTTAAAATCTCTATATTGCATCTTCCATTATCATTTTAGCAAATCTTCAGTGTAGACCACCACCTTAATGTTTTTTTACACACACTAGGGTATTTTTCCCATAGATTGGGGTTGATACTCAGATTTTGTTTATTGTCATAGACACACTTAGGAAGTAAGAGCACACACTTTTATCCATTATTTTCTAATATTGGTTTCTCATGGAGGTCAAAAGACCAACATAGGGGCTTGATCTGAAGGGAAGCTCCCAAACAACCCCAAGTATTTTTCCTTTTTATTACAATTGATGGTGTTTTATATATATTCAGCTGCATGAAGGTTTGTTGGTTTTCCCCCTTTCATTGTTCTCTTCTACTCCTTATTTTGATCATTCAAATCTAGTCTCTTGAATATATTTATTCATTATTTGTATCATTTGTAATGCTACTAGTGTCTTCCAGTCACTTGTGCAAACTAGGTGATGTATTGGATTGAAACAAAAAGATTTCAATAAGTTCATTTATATTTTGGCCGTATAGACGACAACGTGACTCATAGACATCTATGTGACGTGCTAGCTTCCTAGACAACATTCTCCAACCTTTGGTGCTAGGATATCCTTTTCACCCTCTTTCTAGTTCTACAACTCTCTCTATAAATTTATATTTTATTTTCTAGAAAAACATCATTTTATCATTTCCTTTGTGCTTTAGCTTGGTTAAGTTTAGTTTTTTCTATGTTTAAAGCATCCATAGGATTTTTCTGTTCAAGAGTTACCCCCTTTTGGTCCCCCATTTCCATGCACTTACCCTAATGATGGCTGACCATTATTTAGATAAGGCTAATTTTACTATTCAAGAGTTACCAAGCCTTTAAATATGTATAAACTTGACACATCCTCCTTAACAAATTTTAATAACAAAATGAGGGTGACCCTTGACAATAGGGTTCCCTAGACACCCTTCAAACCCCCAAAACATTAGGATTGATGGTTGCTTTTCAAGATTACCCCTTTTGAACAAAATTGAATTATTCCCAAAATGCTTCCCATAATTTAATACATCCTAACTTTCTTTACTTCTAACTTTGTCTTTGTCATTTTTTAACATTGGTTAAACAAGACTTAAACTTGTATGGATATTAGATACACGTTCTATATAACAATAATGGTATCTTAAGGGTATTTAACAATTCAAGGAATAGAAGTAGTTTAGGTAATCTACATGGTTCAAGATAGAGAAATTACTTACCAACAATTACTAGTGTTTAGCTTTTCTATCTTATAAAATAATATATTAAAACAAACCAATACGAAGCGCTATTAATGAATGCATTAATTTCAATGTAGGCTATGAATTGCCCTCTTGTTGCTCCTTCTAATCTGGACAATACCTAGCATTGAGCCTGTGGTATTGTAATGCAATAAAATAAACAAAGAAGAAATGAGTTTTTGCAAGTAGGTAAACTCACTGGGAGTTGTGAATTGCCTCCAAAAACTAATTTTTATTCATTTCAAATTGAAATATATAGACTTACATATAATATGAAGGGTCATATTACCCTTGAAATTCAAAAAGAGCTCTTGGAAGGTGAAAACTATTTACGAAAGTTCAAAATTTTGAAAAATTATGAAATTTTTTATCTTCCCCTTGTCAGGGTCATAACTTCTAGCTATTTTAGTAGAATTCAATTTACTAAAATGTAGAAAATACCAAAAAACTAAATTTTTGGTATTTTCCTGTTTCTACTCACAGATGCCACACAAATGATCTTGGACCTAATCCATGCTTCCCCCTTGAGAGGCAGTGAGCCCCATTGCACCTATGGTCTACAACAATTGAAGAAGTTTATATACCTGAACCACACAGTACAGAGGAATATGTTGTTTCTTTAGTGTCTTGAGCAAGACATTAGTGATCTTTTCTCCAACATGTAATTGGTGAGGTGCACGATGTTGATCATGCCTGCCCTTGTGCTTTTTACTAGTGTGCTGCAATATATCTTGAGCTTGCTGCATTTCTTCAACAAACTTGGTTGCCTTATGTGGTGATGGAGCATCTGAGATGATTGGTATTGCTACATCAATAGGAGCCAATGGTTGATGTTCAAGACATACTTCAAATGGGCTATTCCTTGTGGAACTATGTAGGGCATGATTGTAGTTGTGCTCAGTTTGCCTATCCATTTGTTGATGGAATGTAGTAGACTTTGTCAGCTTGTTATCCATCATATCCCAGAGTGATGTCCTACTTTCATTCATCTATTTTTGTTGAGTGGTAGCTGTGGTGACCATTTTGTCATGGATATTGGCTACAACTGACTTCTTGTCCTTAGTTCGAATCGTTAGAACAAATGTTCCAGTATGAGCAATTAGTGTTCACATTATTTTTTTAGTAATCAAAGATGTTGGTTGTGTAAGACTTACTTCAAGTATTTGATACTTCTTTTCACCTAGTTTGATAATGACACTGCGAGGTCTAAACTCATATACACCATGATGCTTGTACATATATGGGTGCCCCAACAATACATCACACACATCCAAGGGTGCCACATCACATATGGCTTCATCTTTGAATGGTTTGATAGAATAAGGTAAGCGACATTGCTTATTTACCTGAATATCTTGTTCTTGGTTGCTTACCCATCCCACATGATATGGCTATGGATGAGGTGTGGTCTACAAGTTCAGCCTTTAATAGTCTTAATAGAGATCAGATTCTTTTGACTTCCACTGTCAACGATGAAATGGAGGGCCTTGCCATTTATCCACATTTGTGAGTGGAATAAACTCTTCACGAGCCAAAATCCTAGCGGTGGCAACTATGACATAGGGGTCAGCTTCAATTATTTGGTCACCATCTCTTTGCTCAAAAGAGTTTGCAGGCAACGGTTCAGGTTCACATTCCTTTTCCTATAATCCTGTCATCAACGTCTTGATGGCTCGACAGTCCTTCGTGTTATGTCCTGGGCTTCTATGGAATTCACACATCTTCTTTTCACTCTTGTTTGTTGTTGATTATGCTTATGAAGAGGGATCCTTAGCTAGCTGTTTTCCCATGGATTTTCTGCCACCTTCATTCTTAGGCTTATTATTTGAAAAATAATCTTTTCTTTCCTTTTGTTTGAAATTTTCCTTAATCTTTACTACATATATGTAGGCAGTCCCCAAAGTCTCAATATTGAGAAAATCCATCTATGTTTGGATATAGCGGCGAAGCCCACTGCAATACTTCAAAATTTGATGTTTTTCTGTATCAATGATGCCAAGCTTTGCTGAAAGATCATGGGACGTATTAGTGTAATCCTGAACAGATTGGTCTTTTTGTTAACGAAGCATCTGCCACTCCATATACTTATCCTCATATGAATTTTCAGGATAATATTCTTCCTTGATATGTTCCACAAAATCTCCCCAGGTGGGATCATTCTTTATTGCTCCATCAAACTCAAGGTTTTCTCTAGACAATAGTTTATTTTCCCATGATTGTTTTACATGATGCTCAGCTTTGAGGAGAGCAAAGGTTATTTTTTCACCATTAGAGAAGTGATTCACAGAAAATATCTTTCCAGTTTTGACAACCAATCATCAACAACATTTGCATTTATTTTGCCTTCAAAATTGGAATATCAAAATTTAACTGTACCTTGAAAGGAGTGTGACCACCAAATAGTACTCTTCCCATGTTAGGTTGTTTATTTCCTTGATTTTGTTGTAGCAGACGAGAGAACTGACTAATCATCTCCTCACATTGTTTTGTTAACGCTTCTTCAACCATCACCTTGAAAGGATATGAATGATCATCCCGTTCTGACATTTTTGATTGAGTGTGCCTCAAAGGAAGATAATCTAATGGCTATTTGGAGGACTGAATTACCTTTCCAACAATATTTCATTTGTCTGATTTTGACACCGTATGCAAAAGATATGCCCAAAACACTGAGGGCAACGCTAAAAAAAAGACCTAACTTCTGGTGAAAATAGTGTTGGGAATTAAGGTGTCTCAACCTTTACAAATTCCTAGCATTATTTATTTATTTGTATAATAATTTATTGCCTAATGTTGTAATTACTTGCACATTCAGTTTGGTCACATAGTTGAGGTGGCACAGTGACATGTCATCTTACTTGGAATGCGACTTGGATGGTCAAGTCAAACCTACATGGATTTAGGTGTCCCATTTGAGGTGGCACTAATATGCCATGTGTCGGCATCTTGTGGTGTGTGGAAGACTATATTCCATATGACAGAATCTATGACGCGTAAGAGCCAAGTTTGGAGATTCCTATGACAAGTGATGACAAGTGTCGGTGAGGATCTTTGCATGAGGGAAAGGCATCTTTGGGTGCCCAAGTTGGGCTATGACATGTTGTAAGAGGAATATGCTATATTTAGCATTGTATAACGGATTCTCTTACAACATTAAAGGTTGTTATCTTTGGAAAATCTATGACAATTGTAAGATGCGTAAGAGCATCTGTCATAGTCTATTTTTAGCATGGAGCGCTCCTATGTTGGGAAAGGCAAATCTGCCATGTATGACAGATGTAAGGGATGTATTTGTAGCAAGGACAAGTGTCTTTTGATGTGGGATAATGACCATGTGGCCAAGGTGGCCGCCTATCCCAAGATGCTCCTAATATTTGCCTTGTAATCTCTATATATTGCATAGTTTGGAGTTGTAGTTGCATAGTGTTTTTACAGGTATTGTTATGCTACCAGAATAACTCTAGAATCAACATTTGAAGACTCTTGGAAGAACTTGCATTGCAAGTGTATTGTAAACTGTAACTGTTTCAGATAATACATTGTGTAGGTTTTAGAGTGTGGGGTTTTTTACCTGAAAAGGTTTTGCCCACGTACATCTTGTGTCTACTTCTCTCTATCTACATTCTTGTTTTGTGTTTGCTGCTATAATATCTCTGATATATGTTTCATATTGCTACAATTTTAAAGGTTGTAAAGAATTTGCATACCTCTCCTCTCATTAGATTAGTTTAGGAAGCGATTTTTGCACACCTAGCTTCCTTTCAAACAACAGGCAGCTGAGAAAAAATGAGAAAAAATTACCTACACCACTGGAAAGTGCTCTGAGTCCTCTTTCCGACAATATCTTGTTTGTGCAAAACGGAGTCCGGATGAGAAAGATATACCTGATTTTGCGAAACTGCTTTGAAAAGGCAAAAAAAAGCAGAGGCAAAAATAGGGATTTGGATTTACAATCTATTTTTCTCAAAATTTGTGCACTTCTTGAAAAAAAAGAGATACCTAGATAGGATTTTGACGCTGCTAACAAAACCCAAAAATATTTTTAGGTTGAGGTTACACCATTTGAATGCTCATGGCTAAAACCCAAACAAAACTTGGCTCTAATACCACTGATCTGGACAATACCTAGCGTTGAGCTTGTGGTATTATAATGCAATAAAATAAACAAAGAAGAAATGAGTTTTTGCAAGTAGGCAAACTCACTGGGAGTTGTGAATTGCCTCCAAAAACTAATTTTTATACACTTCAATTCGAAATATATAGGTTTACATATAATATGAAGGGTCACATTACCCTTGGAATTCAAAAAGAGCTCTTGGAAGGTGAAAACTATTTACAAAAGTTCAAAATTTCAAAAAAATATGAAATTTTTTATCTTCCCCTTGCCAGGGTCATAACTTCTAGCTAGTTTAGCGGAATTCAATTTACTAAAATGTAGAAAATACCAAAAAAATAAATTTTTGGTATTTTCCTATTTCTGCTCACAGATGCCACACAAATGATCCTGGACCTGATCACCTTCTCCCATACTAGAAAAATTATGTGATTTTAAGTCTTGCCTTGTCATTATTCACAAATATATTGGAGTTAAAAGGTCATAACGAAATAGCTATTCATTATAAATAGTCATAAAAAATGATGATTTGAGGATTTAAAAAATACTTCCTTATAGTGAAAGAAATCAACAAATATAAAATCTATTAGAGTTCCCATAAACAAATAATTTAGTATAATTTTTATAATGGAAGATACTACAAGAGCAAAATATATGGAACAAAATAAGCCCATCTCTAGTCATATATAAATTTAATCAATGAGATATAAATGACCCTAATTTAGGGGCAACTTGTTGATTCAAAGAGAACCTATAAATGTGTCCAATAAGACACAATATTGTAACCTTGCATAAATGAACATGTTAGTAAACTCACCTTCCCATTTATTTGAATTTCCAAATATTCTAAGATCAAACTTATTCAAGTGTGCTAATAAAACAATTGTAAATACAAGAATCAATTACCTATGCCACATAAAATGATTAATTTAATTTATCAATTTCAAAAGTTTTTCATCACGAAATTAAAGAAAAAGAAGGTAAAAACACTACAAAGACAAGACTACACACAAGAAGCCACTTTGGAAATTTGATGGTGTGTCACCATCTTTCATCGTCTAGTCAAATACCTTCACTTCCTCTTTGGTTCTAGCAATTCAATGATTTACTTCTTGCATTGAAGGAACATCATGGACAATTTCTTGGTACCTTTCTTAATCATGTAAAAGAGTCTCTAATGTCACACGCCTCTCCTCTTGTGTCATCCTTTAATCAAAATGTGCCCTTATTTTCTTGGTGAAGTTGAATGGTTTTAAATGAGCCCGCTAGGGATCAAGTCTTGCTGAGTACAAGTCCCCCATAAAGATAAGATTGGAGTCATGCCTTTGGTGACTTTGACGGAATGGATACCCCTTAGTGAAGAGGCTTCAACCTAAGGCTTGTGCCCCAGTAACAAGTAGCTAAATAATTATGTGGATTTAATATAAAACCCTCCAACAAAAAAATACACTGCATTTATGACTTCTTCAACAGAACCTATATATCCATCCTTAGGAACAAGCAAATCCTTATAATCCACAGTGCCCCTATTCTAATTTCATCTTCTTCCTTTCCTCCAAACCTACCATCCAGAGTGCTTTCTCATGTAAGCGTTGAATGGTACATGAACTCTTTGCCCTGCCACTTAGCCACCTTCCATCCTCACGCTGCTCTTCAGTGGATGAGCTTTTGAAGCCCATGGTGCACTGTGCAAGCCTTTTTTTTTTTCCCCACCTTTGGTCTCTCCCCAAATCGTGTAGAATGAAGCCATTTTATTTTCTTCTAAATTGGGTTCCAATGACAGTCTGGTCAACAATGGATCCTCCCAGCGAATTAATTGATTGTACAGACCCACATGGCACCCATAATTTCATCAATGTCTAAAATGTGATTTTCTACAGCCTTAAATCACATGCCATCCTGATACATGGACATTTGTGCTGCTAGGTGAAAGGCTAAATATTGTAATTTATGACGTTCATGGGAGGAGTTCAACTTCCCAGATGTGTAAGGTGTAGATTCATTCCAGCCAGTTTGGAGTGCATAGTCCAAAAGCTAAAGTAAACACGCCACATCTTTGTGCTACATTATTAGCATTTCTATTTGATGCTTTGTCATAATGGTGTAAGCGTAAAGGTAAGCATAACTAGGAAGTTCTGTTTTTTTATTTTAATTCTTTTTTACTGCACTAAAGTGAGCAGCATAAGGTTGGAATGTGATGTTAAAAATGAATAAAGGGAGAGGAATAAATCTTTAAAGGTATAATATGGATTTTACTCCAAGGATTCATTATGTAGCGATAACCCATGTGTATAGCAATTGCTTAAGTGGGCTCAATTATCTCTTAAGCAAGGCAATGTATATGCTCACTAGGAAGATCCAGCCACTTTAGGTAGTTCCTTCTTTTTATTTGGTTTGAAGAGCTCGAACAATAAAGATAGCTTAGAATTATCTATTAGTTAACAATAGTATTGTAGAATTAAATGTTGCATAATTGGTAAGAAGTATTATATAAAATTTGGATTATTAGTCCCTGCCGAAAGCGGGGACTAATGTTTTCGTCTCTCTAAAATGCATTTGTGGCTGTCTTAAAACTGCGTTGGTGTTGATAAATAGATGTTTTACTAATGTTTCTGCACTGGGATTTTAAAAATTATTTTTTCCTTTCTTTTTTTTTTCCTGATTGGTGCGTCATTTTTTTCTAGGGTTTTCGTTTGTTTTCTATTTACAAAAATGAGGAGAATTTTTTTGGACCAATCAAACGTGAGCAGAGAAATTTTTTGAAGGGTTTCTAAAGTTTTGGGTTCTTTCCTTGGGAAGGCAAGTGGGCAGACGTATGTTTCTTCATTCTTCATGACAGATGCGTGTGCGGGTTCACGTGCCTTGTCTATGTTATACATCTCCTCCTCTTTCCAGCTGGACTTGTCTGTGGTCTGCAAGGCATTTGAAGTCCTGACCCCATCTCCCCATGCAGCTGCTGAAGTAAGTTGAGTGGCCCCATGTGAATGTAAAATAAGGGAAAAAGGATAATATAAAATCTTTACCTATTTTAGTGGAGCAGCCACTGCTTCTCGTGGGATGGGGCTTCTTAAATTATATCAGCGGTGCTGCTGAGATTTTTTAGTAGCATTTTACAATGGGTGGTCCCATGAATTTTGTATTTGCGGGTATGCTTAAAATTTTAAGCTCCGAATTTTAAGGAAGCGGGTGGTCTCATGAAGTTTTTTACACAATAGTTTATGCTAAATAATTTAGCAGAGATTTTTTAGGAAGCCAAAGAAATAAAAATAAAAACTGGAAAATTCCCTCCAAATTTTCCTCCAAATTAAATGGGGGGAATGAGAAGACTGTGAGTTAAATCCCTAAGTAGGTGGGGGAAAGTTTCAGCCCCACCCCATCTGCTGAAAAATAAACACCTAAACAATCGCTGCTCCTATTTTTGAGGAGAAGATTCCAATTTAACCATTAGCAGACTTGTTTGAGTTCCATGGGACCCTTTGCTCCCAAAAAATAGATCCTCTAGCAGCTCCATGGGACCGCTCTCTTAGAAATTGAAAATAAGTTAGATTAAAAAGGGGGGGCCGGAAATTTGCAGCAACTGTATATTGGGAAAATTGCCATGTGGCGTCTTATTATTGGTTCTCTCATTCTTCACAATTCCCCCCCAATTTTCCCCTCCATATTTTACTTGCACAATTCTCCCCAATTTCTCCCTCCATATTTTTGTTCTTCAATGGAAAACTGATTTTTGGTCTTGAATGGTGTTTGTTTCTGTGCAAGTGATTAATCGGCAGTTGCCTTTTGAGATATATATTTGTCTTCTTATATAAACTGTAGTACCGATGGTGATTTTTAAGGCCAATGGAATCCGGCATTGTAGTTGTTAATGTGGAGTTTGAAGCATTGTTAATGTTGTTTTGGGGGATGTGCTGCAACAGCAGCCTTGCCGAAAATTATTTACGGGCTTGATGTGCCTGTTCCAACGAAATTAGAATATTATATTTGTAATGAACATTAACAAACATAGATATGTTGTCAAGTGATTTTCGGAGAGCTCCAGGTCGGTCAAATTGCTGAGCCAAGGTGGGATTTTGCCGATGAAATTGCAGCCAGACAAGTAGAGCTTCTTCAGCCGCATGAGCTCCTTGGACTGAATTGATTATAACCAGCTGCCAAATACACCAGGCTCGTCAAATTACCCAGAAACGAGAAACTCGCCGGAAAGTCCAGCTTCTTCAAGGACTTGAGAGCACTTAAATAAACATAGAATTAAAACTGATCGACTGTGACTGCAAACTATGGTTTGTGACGGGGCATCTTAAAAATTAAAATCACTGCTTAAAAATAAGTAGAAAAATTAAACATCCATGGGGCCAGTAACTCCACAAATAGCTCCTAAAAAAGTTGAGCACTGCTAACCAAAATAAGCTAAGCAGTCGCATAGGGACATGCCCTAATGCATGCTCCTACTGCTACTGCTGATTGGTAGTATGAAGAAAGAGAGCATGTTTTGGCTCTTAGCACTGCAAGAAAGCATGGTTTAGGGAGAGTCCCTGTGTTTGTTATGCTTCCTTTGGACAGTATTAACTCATAACAATATTGTCAATAAACGGAAGGCGATGAATGTTAATTTTCAGGCCTTGAAGAGTGAGAGGCCCTCAGGCATTACAATTGGCCTGGCTACAGAGAGCTTCTTTGTTAAGACATGGACCAGCTGTAGCTTCTTTGTTAAGACATGGACCAGCTAGGACTCGAACCTAGGACATTCCATTTGCTGCTGGAGTGCTCTACCATTGAGCTACTGGCCCCTCTTGGACCAGTCCATCGTCGGTCCGGATGTGGCTTACACCAACACCCCCCCTTAAGCCACATCTCTTGTGTGCTTGGGGCTCCTAGCCTGGCCTGGCTCTGATACCATGTTGAGACATGGACCAACTGAGACTCGAACCTAGGACCTTCCATTTGTTGCTGGAGTGCTCTACCACTGAGCTACTGGACCCTCTTGGACCAATCCATCGTCGGTCCGGATGTAGCTTACACCAACATTCTTGAAATGGCAAAAAAATATGGATTAAAGGTGCAGGCTGTTATGTCATTCAGGAAGGGCTTGAATTTGATGCAACTCCTGCACCACAAGCCTAATAATCTCGTCTTTTTGCCTGCTTACTTACGCTTGGTTAGAAGAGCCAGTAATTGAGAAAGGAGAGAGTTTTTAGAGAGAAGTAGGGAAGAGTAACATTGTTTGTGAGACATGCCTTGAAAAGGCCACGAGTATATGTCCATTGCTTTGATCTTATCTCATGTGATCCATTGTGTTCATTGCTATTTACCCCTCTTGCGGGAGGTTTGGTTGCATATCCTGCACACTCAATCGCTACAACACAATACTACTTAATAGGAGGATTCTTCTCAACGCCCTTCAAAACTCCCACAACTCATGAATCATGGATGCTTCACAGGGCAGTTAGGGTTTTCTCTCTTTCTTAACTTCATTTTTCTTTTAGCTGTTGTTTTTTTTTTTCTGAATATTTTCAAATGTCGCGCTTTTATTCACACGAGATTCTTTTCACTGCTTTTTTCTTTTTTTGATCCTTACTTCCTCGTCGCAACTAGGATTTTGGGGTGTTTCTAAACAAGTGGCGTTATGTTATGTGAACGTTTTTGTGGCTCATAGTGGGATATTGATTTTTATGTCGTACTGTGGTGAGGGTAAATTTGTTTTTGATGCAGGAGAGAGAATTTATGTATCTTTTAAAAAAAATTAAAGTGTTTTTTTTGTGTTGAAGGCCAAAAATTTTAACAGATTGAAATTGGTTTGTCTTTTGAACTAGAAAGTTATAGAAACAAAAAATTCTAAAATTTTAGAATAGCCCTAAATCACACCATTGAGTTTTAGACCCAGCAGGACCGTTTTGGGCATAACATGAAGAACAATTTTCATGAAAGGCTCCAGCCTTGTAATCACTTGACAAATACGGTCATTGGTATTGGAAGTGATTACTATGTAGTGTAGATTTATTTCTTGTGATTAGTATAGCTGAATTATTAAATTAGATCCATTTCCTTCTGCCAGCTTCTCAAGCTATAAGTTATGAATGCTTTAGGAGTCAAGCTATAAGTTATGAATGCTTTAGGAGTCGGGAGAATTACTTATTTTGCTGGATGAATATCTTGTTCGTAATTTCTCTGCATAGATAATAACATTGGACTGATTTTCTTTTGATTGTACAGAACTAGCTCCTCCAACACAACCAACACTCCTTCCTCGTCTCCTATGAACTCAAATTCTGCTTTGTCATGGCTAATTGGAGTAGTGGCGGTGCTTCTTCTAGTTCACCTCATAGCAATTTCAAAATTGTTGTAAATGGTCTTTCTTACCAAGCCAAAATCATTGTTCAGTGCATGGAATTTTCTCCCCATGTCCATGCGCTCAGTTTACATTGTTCTGAGCGTTCAACAAGGTGGTTTTTTTATAAAGTTGATTTTTGAGGGAGATTGACAGTGTAAACAGATTGAGAGGCAACAATACTCCTCTTTGTGAAGGCGAGGGATTGCATGCCCATATTCAGGCCATTGTATGTGCTATTTATTCATTTTACAAGTGTGGAACGCTCAAGGCTATGTTAATACAAGGATACATATTTGTAGATTACAACTACCTTGTCTCTTAAATAAGAAATATGTTCCTAGAACAAGGTCATCTCTATAGACTTGTAATAGTTGTGAAGCATGTAGGAGATTTTTCTCTCAAATAAAATATTAGAAGCTGAATTACTGGAAAATCTTAGTAAATTTACATGTATATTGCCTCATTCCATTATTTGTTCAGTTCTATTTTTGATTGTCATTGAAATGCTTAAATATATATGGCATCTGTTTTTTCGATGCATCTAATTAGTGTCTTACTTCTTATTGCTCATTATAATAATTGGTTACTTGCTATAAAGCACAAATTGGAGCTCAATGACTCAATGTTGAGCAAACCACTTGCCACGAAAGCAACTCTGCTTTGTCCAACTTTTCTAATTTGTTGCAAAAAAACTCAATCCAACATATCTGATACGGTTAATTCAGAGGCAAATGTAACAACAATTTCAACCGCAACTGTATATTCATTTTCTACATCAACATCTTCAGTGGGCAGTTAGTTTGTTTATTTCTTCTAATAAAGCTATTGTTTGTAGGATATATTTATTTTGCAGGAACATGGATTATGCTTGTGCCTTATTTTAGATATTTTTCTATGCATTATGTTTTCTTGTATTTTTGGCTGGCCAACATATCATTTGTACATGGGATTGTAGCACAAACCCTGCTTCTATTACTCCATATGAAGATCATTCTCGTTACCCACAGGAGTCTTTTATCACAGTGGTCAACATGCCACAAACTATTGATGTTGTTCCCATTAATCCTACCATGGCTTCACAATCTGATCTAGCCAAGATAGAGGTGGTGGTTCAACTAGGTCCTCAGTATTCTCTTGTTCAAACTGCTCCAAATTATCCAAGTATTGAATTGGTGAGACTGATCAAGAAGCTAATATCCATCCTATGAACATGCTAAGCCTGAGTTAACATTCACAATACACAATCTATGGAGGTATAAAATTAGCATTCTATATATTGGGACATTTTCCATCCTATGAACATGCTAAGCCTGAGTTAACATTCACAATACACAATCTATGGAGGTATAAAATTAGCATTCTATATATTGGGACATTTTTTTAATAGATCAGGTGCTTGGAGTTTTTCTTTTACATTTAAGTTAATTTATTTTTTTCTTTTACATTTAAGTTAATTTATTTCCTTTGCAATTGATCTAAAATAGTTGCATATCAGGATAAGTAATACTTGTGCTTATGCTTTATCTTTCCTTCTGGTTCTCAATGTGAAATTTGAAAGTAACCATTGCAACTTTAATGTTGTGCATTTGTTCATCTTGTTATTTGTGTAAAGTAAAGGTTGCAATTAGCAGCTTTAAAACAGTACACTGTTATACTACCGTATATAGTTCAAGATGATAGCTATTAGTAGGAAAAATTGCCTCACTAAAAATTGCCTCACTAAGTTTCAAAGGCTCAACTATTTCCCTGTTATTATTATCCATCTTTTCTTATGCCCTGGTAATTTCACTACAAGTTTCAGTAATTTAGAGAACATCTTATACCAAAAAAAAACATCTTAAATTTCTTTGATGCATAAATGTTGTGGTCACTCAATAAGCCAATACCTGTCTTTTTATTTAATTCAATTTAACTTGCAATCTGAATTTTTAATTCGGTTTTCTTTTTTAAAATCCTATGTTATTTTCTAGATCTTTAATTTTTCCTTCTTAGCATGCTTTTGCAACCTTGCAACTGGCAGGGACTCTAGCTGCATTGCAGCTCTTGTTATAATGATAAATTATATAATAATAATTGTTAGTGACTGTGTATTAAGGATAATATATTCAAGAGAATCTTCTGGTAGTAAACATTTATATCAATAGGGTTTTCAAAATCTAATCATTTGGATGAAAGGAATCATAGCTAAGTGCCATGATTGCATACAAAGTACACACATATTAACAGTGATATCAAGTAACGACTGGATAGTCAAAACATATATTGAACTAAATTGGCATTGGAACACTCGCCAATAAAACTATAGAACCTGCATCATTTTGCACATTGCCATTGGTGAATTGATTAGTGTACATATCCACAACAAGTTAAAATAGGTGCCTTTGGGGATGTGATAGTAATAGTCCTAACTTTGTAGTTGAAAACAAATTTGCAAGAATGCAAACATACCATTCCTTAAGAGTTGAGTGAGGTGTCTAGGATTATAGATTTGCTTTTCAAAAAAGTGGATAGGTTATGAGTTTCCACAAAATGTTATCTTGAGTATAGACACTAAGTTCTTTTGTCATTGTTGGCACACATTGAGAGATGGACCACCATAGTGGGTTTGTAGGTCAGTGCAAATTGAATTTTTAGAGAATGGATTTGGAGGAAGAACATCGTTGGTATCTAAGATAGTTGCTAACGGTGTTCGTGAACAATTGGAGATTTAAGATGGTGAATGCATTGGTGTAGAGTGTGAAGACTTCATGCAAAAGTAATTAGAGATGAAGATTGACAAGTACAAAGTTGATATAGTGGAGCACAACAAAGGAAAGGCTCACTTAGAGGAGGAGTTAGTCATATATCACTTGAGGAAGAAAGGATTGCTTTGCAATTAGATTATTGATGTCTGAAGCTTCATCTAAGTGGGAGGGGATTTGATGCAACTTGATTTGGGTTTCACTAAATTGTAGATAGTTAGGATTGGACTTATATGTGGTGACGTAGGGTAGACTGTAGTGAGGTCAAGGGTCATAGGTGTTGTGATGTAGGAAAAACTACTCCTCAATTGGACATATCAATCAAGGGATCTTTCCACTATGGGAGATGGGCCAGTAGCTACCCACCCTAACTTTGCGCACGTCAAGCTCATAGCTAGACATATAAGATTTCGATGATTTTTTTTGGGTTTCTCCATATGCGACTGAAGAGCTTAAAGCTATTCTTTCAGCTTCTGGACACTTATACATTTCACTGTACAATGCGTTATGTGCACATGGGTCGAAAAAGTGTCATTTCAACATGTCGCCCCATACATGCGCAACGATGTGCTAGTAACTGCTCGCCATCACATTTGTGCACTTGTCTTAATTTCATTTGTTAATTTATTGGAGTTGTGAACATGTACAAATGTTGTGAACATGTATTGGTGTATTTGTGTTAATTTATTAGGTTGGTATTTTACATGTATTGGTTCTTTTAAAAAAAATAATTGGGGCGTCAAGTGATTAAAAACATAGTGGTTATTGGGGCGTGGGCAGCAACTGGCCCCTCTTCCCTAACATTACATTAGGGTTCTATTAACAAAATCTTTGTCTACAAAACCACTTTATGTTTCTAATTACAATGTTGGAAAATGAATAACAGTAAATAAGATCTTGAGAAATGAAGTGCAGAAATGAAAATACAAAAATACAAGGAACCTGGCACCAGGCGGATAGCCTCACTGCCCAAGACAATAGCGCACATCGCAGATGTTTATGCTTAGCTCTGTGATTTGTATGATGCTGGAAACCAAAAACCTTGATCTGTATGGTTCGACATGACTTTCGATGAGTTCCTATTTACTATTTTTCATTTTCTAACATTGTAATAAGAAACAGAAAGTGGTTTTGTAAACAAATTTTGTTAATAGAACCCTAATGTAATGTTAGTGGAAAGCTCCCTTGATTGATATGTTCAGTTGAGGAGTAGTTTTTTCCTACATCACATTTTGGTGAACTTGTCACTCTAACTTATAGCAGTTTCTTTTTCATTCAAATTTATTTTCTTGCCAAAAATTTTTCAGCCTTCGAAAAGATTGGGTAATACATTTCTTAATTCTCTCCTTCTATCTATCTAAATTAGCATGTTCTCTTCTCTTCTTACATCACTTTCCAACTTTGATCAAAGGGTTAGTGAAAGTGATGTTCCATTTGATGCATGCAATGACGACTTAGCTATTCCTACATCACTTTATTCTTTTGATCCCTCCCTTGAAATCTATCCTACTGGTGAGGACATTTTGGCACAAGAGGATGAAATCATTGATACTTTTCTTAATATTACTCTACCTTCTTTTCATTTCAATGCTTTCCCTTCTAGAGATGAAGCATTAGTAGATGAAGAGCCTCATTCACATCGGATCCCCCGTGGATAGATGTTGAGTATATTTCTTCTGTTTCTTCTCTTACATCATGAATTTCTCAAGTGGATAATATTGTTAATTTAATAATTATTAATTGACTTATCCCACCTACTAAGGGGATGTTGGATAAGTACATTAATGTTCAATTTTTTTCTTTTTCTCCTAAAATCATTGTGCATAGGGCACCTGATCCACCCATGCTCTCTCGTCCTGTGATCACTATTTAAGGTATTCCTAAAAATCCTTGACCTTCGAATCTTTGGTTGGAAGTGGCTAAGTCTATAACTCAAAACATGCATGTGGCTCCTCACTACCATGCAATAGCCCACACGTATAATACTCAGCGAAACAAATAAGATACTCTTGTCTTTGTTTCCCTTCCTCCACCAAATCCTATTCTTCCACCACCTCCTCATCTTTCTATGGAGAGCACCAAAGAATATGATATTGTTAAACAACTCCAAGCTACACAGGCTAAGATCTCTCTTTGGGACTTGATGCAAGTTTTACCTTCTCATCATAGTGCCCTCTAGTAGGCCTTGTAGAAGATATCTATCCAATCTTCGGTGAAGCCCATAGACGTGACTGCTATTCTTGAAGGTTTTCATTCTAACTCTCCTAATATCAATTTTTATTTCTTTGAACTCCCTTCTATTGAAGTTCAGAAGCAAAATGATGCTCTTATGATTATTTTAGCTATAAACTTGACTGGGATTAAGTGAACCCTTATTGAAAGTGGTTCCGCTCTTGACGTCTGTAGTTTAGACCTCCTTAATCATCTTGAAATCAATGCTTCTTCTATTTATCCTTCAAATCTATCCATCAGAGGTTTTGATAATGTGGCTCGCTCGACTTTAGGCACTATCACATTGCCTATTATGTTAGGCCTCATTACATTACCTACTAGGGTTCATGTCATGTAGGAGATTCTTTCTTATAATCTTCTCCTCGATAGACTATGGATTCATGCCATTGGTGTAGTTCCATCTTCCCTTCATCAATATCTAAAATTTCTTTATAATGGTAAATTACATAAGGTAAGTGTTGATCCGAACCCCTTTCAATACTATCAACAGACTGAATTAGGTCACAAGAAGCCTGCCCTTTATTCTCTTCATAATTTTATACCTTCTACAACAAATTCTCAAACATCATCATCACCCTCTATTGATGATGATGTCCCTTCTTCATCTAATACATGTCTTGGTGATGATTAGGGCTCCTTAGACTTCACCCCCCATGGGCCTGTTGAATATAAGGTTGACTCTTCTCACTCTAACATTCCCACGTTAAAAAAGGATCTACATTCTAGTATTAGAATCGATCCCTCTTCTCATGTGAATCTTGCTATTGCTTCTCTTCCAACATGTGCATACACATCTCATTTCAACAAAGCTAGTGATGTTGATTCTCCCCCTCTTTCTGTTTTGGAGACACATTACGGGCTCGGCTACAAAATTGTTTCTAAGCACGGATACAATGAAAATGGTCTAGGGTTCATGGAACAAGGAGTAAAAGTCCTTGTGGAACCTACACTACACAATGGGTTTAGGTTTTCAGCGTCCTCCTCTATCTACATCCCCTCTTCCATTGTTTGAGGTCTCGATGGTCTCTTCTTTTCAAAAATCAAACCTTCTCCAAAATAGAAAGGGTTGCTTCCTATTTTATCTCTTCTATCTAAACAAGAGTGTATCTTGTTGAGGCTACTCAAATCCTACTTGATCACTCTTCCTCTTCCTACATGAAAAAAGTTCCCTAGACACATTCAATCGACAGTTCCTTTATGTGCATATCACTGAGTGCTTGGCCATTCCACTAGTGAGTGCCAAGTCTTGAGGGACAAAATTTAACAATTTCTTAACATGGGTGCTCTCACTCTTCCATCTAATGAAGCACCTGTCTCTTCTCTAGATGACAAGTGATATTGAGGATCACCTCTATCTAGTTCATTATTCTTTCTCTATTTTGTCATGAAATTATTGTGTTGCTACCCACTATGTGGCACCTATAGCTTTCTTTGTTTTCTCATTGCCATTCATGGCAGTACAATCTTATGTGAAACCATACTTCATTTTTTATGACAACACAACATTATTTTTCATGGTTGTCCTCACCCATATTCTCGGGGTAGAGAAAACTCATTCTAAGGGTGTGCATTCTTTCTAAGGATCTCCCCTCTTCTATCTTCCCCTTTTATTTACATTAAAATATTTGCATATCATACATGCTAATATTTTAAGGGGGGCATAAATTCTCCTCACATGTACATCCATACATGCATGCTTCTTTATTAACACCCCTAAGGTGTAGTTCATCAATTCACCCCTTGAGGTGTAGCTTATCAATTCACCCCAAGGTGTTGCACTTAACGCTCCCTAAAGCGTTCACCCCTTGTGGTGTTGGTTTTTTATATGCTCCCTGAGGCATTGGTGTTTGATATGCTCTTTGAGGCATTGGTGTTTGGTACACTCCTTGAGGCATTGGTATTTCATGTTCACCTAGCATAATGCAGCTTGCTAGTCTATGAACCACCCAGCATAATGCAACTTGCTATTTTGTGTGCCTCATATATGTAGCTTGCTAGTCCATGATCCATAGAGGTATTGTGGTTTGCATGACCCCTAGCGACAACAAGCTAATGTCTGAGTCATGTATTCTTCTTCATCTACATTGATTGCTTCCATTCCTATTTGTATATCTTCTCTCCTTGAACCAATTGATCGACTCATATTCTTCTATCTCCACTTAAGAATTCCTCTATTTATGATTTTCTTTATTTTTGTTGTATTTTTGGGACAACGCATGGTATTGAGTTTCAAATTGAGGTCTCCTTCACTTTGCTAACTCAAAATTTTTCTTTGATTGTTGTGTGTTTTTCTCCTCTATGTATATGTTGTTTATGTTTATATGTATATGCTTGTGATGTTCTGAAATAGTGGTTTTGTAGGTTTATGCTCTAACACTATTGTCTTACAAGTTTTTGTTGTCTAATGTATTTGTTTTGTAGGTTCTTAGTCTAGGGGCTTGTTCCTCTACTTTAAGAGTTTTGCATCCTCTACAATATCCTTTTGGGTATCATTTTCATTCTTATTTACTTTCAATACTTTGTTTCCTATACTTTAGCATGCATATGCACGTAGTGTCATATGCTTGCTAAAGTGGGGGCTAAATGTAACATCGTAAATTATGCTCACTCACAATTTCATGTTATGTTTGGTACTTTTTTTGGTCTCCACTCCCTTAGTGTGTTTTAAAATCATTTCTACCCTTGGCCTTACCCTCGACTCACGAGATGTGCCTTTATACTTCTTTGACCCTTTCTGCTTATCATATCCAAAAACCATAAAAGTGCCTAAATCGTGGCTTTGTCCCAAGTTGATTAGACCTTTTAAGAACTGAAGTTGAAAGACTCTAGTGCTTAGTGTAGATGTATGTGCCATGCGCTAATGTCTTGAAAGCGTTTGCCAATCTTGCGATTGTTTTAGAAGTTGTCTTTTTACTTACGTGATTCTCCAAAATTTTCTTGATGCTTATTTGCATCCAAATGAATCCTTTCCCAACTTTTTGATCTCTTCCCTCTTCTATAAAATATTTTCACTTTACAATTGACATGATCAATTCTTTTCTGTAGCGAAGCTTTACAGAAATTGGGGTCAATAACAAAGCTCTGCCTAGATTGAGAGCCACCATTGTTGCAATTTGTTTTCTCCCCATCATCACACTCTTGCTCTTACTCACTCTATTTCTCTACAACACTCATTATTTACTTGATATCATTACATGTCATTTCATTAAATAGATTAAATCATATTTCATTTATACATATTGTCAAATCTTGCTTGTCACTACTCATCACTGTTATCACTGGGAATTGCACCCGTATGCAAGGTTGGTTAAGGCACTGCAATTCCGTGTAACATGGGACTAATCTCATGTTGTGGGTGCCCTATGATGAGATTAGACCTCTAGATTATGGGTTGGTTCCCTTCAAATGTTCTATTGATAAGTATCTTTTTACTTTTTGGGAAAAGGGAAGAAAGAAACTAATTGAATATAAAAGATAAAATGGTGATACACCTGATTTAGGTAAAGATAATGCAATCTGATCCACATTGTTTTCTTAGAAAACTGACTTCTACACAATCTAGTCTTGGCATAAATACCACAAAAGTGATTCTAAGGAAGGTTTGAAAACATGTTTTATGAAGGAAATAGTTTTTTCACAGCATAAAAAGACTATTTCTAGTTAACACAACCTAAGACCTGTGATGAATATATGCTTTAATGCTGCAAAGAAGGAAGTGAGACAATAATTTTGAAGGTTTAATAATAAAACACAGCAAAATTTCATCAAATCACTTAAACAATCAACACAAAAAGGAAAGGTAATTCAACTGATCTGAAATAAACAAAGGAAAGCTTTGCAAATAAGACAAAAAAATAACCTGTAACCTGGCGATCTCTCAATAAAACTGTAAAAGTGAGTTACAAGAATTCTCTAATCTGTCCGAATCAGAATGAGAATCAAGAACTAGCAAAAACAAACTTTTTCTTTACAATAAATAGGTTTGCTCTCTCTAAGAGGCATGCAAAAAATATGGACTTGCACATAACTGCCTCTAAAAATACTCATTCCTGAGCAACCTCCAAAATCTTCAAAATTAGGGCCTAAGACTACCACAAATTGAGCAAAAATAGCTTCAATTTGGGCCTCTCCATATGTTTGACCAAAAAAATTGACCAAGGACCCTAAAAATACTCCTAAAAGTCATGCAAAACCTCTGAGGTGACCTAGTTAACTCCACTAATCAATTTGCATGATTTTGCATGATCAAAATTAATTGTGAGTAAATAATAAAGTAATAGAATATTACTCTATTATTGGTTACAATTTGTTCTATTTTCAATTTTACAATTTGTGAAAAATAATAAAGTAATTTATAGATTATTACTTTATTATTTATTTACAATTAATTTGTATGTAAAATCGTGCATGACTAGAAGAAAAATATGACTCCTTATCACTCCAATTACATTTGCCTATTTTGCATGATATGAGCAAAAAATAGGACTTAGGGACACATACAAATTCCTTATAACTCCTTGTAAGAAAATATCCCTATTTTGCATGATGCAAATACATTAAGGCAAAAAAATTTTACCCTTATCACTCCATGATTAATGAGAAAAAAATTATCTTCCTCTGCAAGAAAAATAAAAAATCTGAGTCACTCCATGTACAAAACAATATGCATAAACATCCTTATGACTCCCTTTTGTTGCCTTAGTGCTCATACATTACATTTTCTAAACCACCGTATATCCCCATATGCAACTTGAGACCAAGAAAGGAAAACAACTCCATGACCCATCACTACACCATCATACTGCCATCATGCATAAATGCCTACCTTTGAAAACTCCATGCATACTCTTGAACATATGCCATGTCAAAATTTACACCTTCTTGGCTTTGTTAGCCACCATGCATAATCTTGAAGTATCATTACCTTTGGATGCTTTGAATAAGGACAAGGAACCTTAGCATGAGAAACTTTGTCTATGTATAACCCGACCACCAAGGAATCTTTAAGAAGTTTATAAGGCATAAAGCCTTTCCCTCACATCACATCGGCCCTCTTGACTTCATAAAAAAAAAGTCAAAAGCAAATTGTCGGCCACTCCATGTTATGATGACTAGGGACTTTCAAGACCAAAGTCTTGACCACGACATCTCTTTTGGATAATGTAATTATTTGTTTTTTACAAGTCAAAAACACACTTGAAAAAAGAACCTTCGAAGAAAAGTGAGGAAACAACCCTAATTTTGTTCATTCTTCATTTTGATTTCCTTCTTCGAAGCTCTACAACTTTTGATCCGCTGACCTAGGGTTTTGAAACTTTGAAGGATATCTCTGGTTCTTTACTCCTTCATTTTATGAGGTCGACTTCTTTGCATTTCTTTGAATGAGAAGAAGACAGCAGATATTGGTGAGTATGGTGTCTTTGAGTTTGACTGGCATTTGTTCCTCACTTTCTATAGCTTTTTGACCTTGAATGGCCTCGGCCATATATGCATTCTTTTTTGCAATCTTTTCATAACAGTTATTCTTTCATTTTCTCTATGTCTGAAACTTTACAAATGTGAAAGAATACACACAAAATCCTCACAAGGAGGTCGCAATTATAAGATTTCTTCTCCTCTGCAGTGAAAAGGGTAAGCTCTTCATTTTTCCTGTTGTGTTTCCTGAGACATTTGATATCGAAAAATGAGGCTCTTTTGAAAAAATGATATGGGTGTCTACTTTAAAATAAAATACATCTTCTTTGTAATGGCTGTGGCCACAAAATGCATTTTTTTTGCATTTTATTGTTTCTCTGATGCAAAAACTTTTGAGTGTCTAAACCGTGGAATGAGGGTTTGTATTCTTTTATGCATAGGAACTTCCTCTTCTTTACGGCTATGCCTATGGACACTTATTATCATTTTTTGCTTAACTGTGAATACAAAAAGAGATAGAGTTTCTAAACCCTGACATGGCTTCATAAAACTGCATATAAATGCCATCTTTCTTGCATGACCTTTATAAAGACATACTGTATTCCATTCTTTTTTCTCTATAACTGCAAAAATGTGTTAGGGTTTTGAATTTTTTGACATGGGTTTCATAAAATTGAAACAAAAATGATACTCCTGCAACAGCCATGGTATGAAAACCTTTCTATAGTGCTCATTTCACTAGAATCCAGAAGTGCAATAAGGGTTTTAAAATTTTCTGAGATGGGCATTTCATACTTTTCACACAGTAGCCTTATTGTCACGGCCATGCTATCAGATGTGTCTTTGTAGCTTTCATTTCACAATATGAAAGAAAAATGGGATAAGGGTTCCTTTGCAATGGAAAAAAAAAGGTATACTCTTTTGTATGCACTGAACTTCTTGGTATATTATCTCTTTAATAATGAACACCCTCTTATTGGCTGTCATCTTGTAAGTGCTATGTGCATGATAGAATCCTTCCTTCCAGCCCTATGAGAAGTGTTGTCTTATGTATGTGATTTGAATTCTATCATGTAAGGTTGCTCATCTATTGTTTGTTGATAGTTCTTTCATGCTCATTGTGACTGCTAAGCTGGATAACTACCTCTTTAAACTATAGGCTGCTTGTTGACTGGTATATTCTTTAAGTATAGGCAGTCTTTGGGACTGCTTCAAGTGGCTTCCTTTATGTCTTTATAATGAATGAAAATAACAGAAAGCCTTTTTTTCCTTTTGAAACTCTGCAAGATGTTTGAAAAATCTACTCTTATTTGAAGGAAAACTGTAAGCCACTTGTCTCTATGTTGTTTGATACTCTTTGTTAAGCTCAACCTCTTCCCCGAGATGGTGCAATAGATTTATTAGTAGCTACACATTTTAGGAGATACATTCTTTTGAGCCATACCTACAGAACCCTACTTGTACAGACAAGGTGTCTCATGACTATGGATGTTAGCTGGTATCAATATAGTGACTTCATTATTACTGTGTTATCCTTTGCTTGACTATCACCTTGCACATTTTGCACCGTTGGTCTGATGAAATACCACCTTCAAGATGAATGAACTTACATTATTATGGATCTGATCATGAGATAGAAAAACAACTTGACAAATGTGAAGTATGAGTGAAAGCTCAAGTGATTTGTAACCATCTATTTATTGCTATCACTTCTGGACAGTTGTCTTGACATTGCTAGCTGCTTATCACCATACCCACTGGAAAGGCACTATGTATCTTATATTTTAATTGCATGAATGTGGTGTCTTGATAGTCATCTGCCTTAGGACACCACAATCTATTGTCACAGTGCAACCCTATACTGGATCCATGTCTATCCTTCATTGCGACTAATGTCATCATCATCTCATGTTGACTGTCTAACACATCTATCCATTATTCAGACCTGAGTATGCATGCCTTTCTGGCATTTGTCTGTATCATGGCATCACTATAGCTTAGGCATGTAAGATGAAGCTTGTTTGATCAAAACAGTCAAGAGATGTATGGAATCTACCTTGTTATCTTTGGTTGTAGCACTCTTAACACTCCACTGTGCTCAATGTATTTGAATCCTCCTTTGTTGTAGACACGACTGTCTCTTGCTTAAGACTTTGTATCTGACTGTCATGTCAGTGATAACATATGTAGCTACTCCATAGCTTGTTCTTCCTTTAAGATCACTAATAGTAAGTAACAATCTTTATTATTTGATGAGTGCCTTCAGAGAGCATGCTGTATACATTTGTCATTGCATTTTTGCCTCTAGCATGTGACTATTACACTCATATATCATGGTGAGGTCTTCCTTTATGACAATTAAGTTGGCATAGTGTATTATATGACTATCTCATCTTGGAGGCTTTCTCATCTACTGTTCATGTGGCATTTTACTTGACTATCTCTATGAGACATTTGCAACTCAAATGTGATATAATTGTTAAACTTTGATCATCTTTAGCAATATGAGGACAATATGAAGAATACTTGATGTAGAATGCTGTCTCATCTTTGAAATTATACTTGTATTCTTTATTGCATAACAAGGCATTGAATGGTATCTCCACTTTTGATGTACCTCACATGAACATAAGCTCTTGATAACATAGCATGATGAAGCAACATATGATGTCATTTGTCCATTACTCTTGATATCTTTCTTGAATAAGTAAGAAAGAAGCATGCTGGGCTCAACCCTTGTGGGAGCCACATTTAATCCACATGATTATTTGTCTTTAGATCAGCAACAAAACTTGTCCTATACCTGCACAGTGAACAAACAAGTTAGCATAAAAAAGTACCTAATAGCATTGATTGATCTCCATGATTTCTTTCTGATTTGTGTCATTATCTGATCTGATTTCTCATCTGAATGCATGATGTGATAAGGAGATGTCTCTGTTTGATAAAAGTATGTGATAACTGTAAACATCTGGAGCACTAATGAGACTGTCCCCAAAATTTTGCAGGTTCAAATGATGATGTCTTGGAGTGAAGACTGAAGACTTGAAGACCTAAAGGCTGACTTCAACAACAACCTCCATCATTAGGCAATGATGGATGTTTAGATTTGTCATATGTTTATTTCTTTCTCTTTTATCAAACAGATGCATAGCTTGCATGTCTGCAATTGCTTAGTCTAGTTACTCCCATGGCTTGTGTGGGACACATTTGAACACTTCTTTTTAAACATGATCAGTTAATTTCTCTTATGCATATGATGTATATGTATTTCCTTTTTCAATCAATGCATGAGAAAAGTAACAGATACTTGAATGTATGTTCAAAACATGACATGAAATAACAGTGCAATACAAATATCTTTTTTTCTTTCATTCAAAATTGATTAACTGAATAATCAATTTAACTTATAACTCCTGAAAGATCAAACTGTGTAGAACAACTGTATCTCCTTGAATGTTTGATTTCTTGATAATCAATTCTTTTGTCATGATAACTTATCAATCCTGATTGGACTGATGGGTTATCCTGACAACTGGATTTTCTTTTCTACTCTATCAAGGCATCAACCATTCAATGAATGCATAACTTTGAAGTTTTCTATTATTCCTTCTGAACAACTACACTTAGGTCCAACTAATTTTAAGTGTGAACAAAAAATAAGTAACAATCACAATTCTAGATACACTTAGAATTAAGAGAACACACTTGTTATATTAATCTATCAATCTATATCTTTGGTTGTTGTTAGGGTGGAAACACCAAAAACGGGGTTTGACTGATGCAAACTCCTATATAGCCCAACCCT
Source organism: Cunninghamia lanceolata (assembly GCA_027924645.1). Classification (NCBI taxonomy): domain Eukaryota; kingdom Viridiplantae; phylum Streptophyta; class Pinopsida; order Cupressales; family Cupressaceae; genus Cunninghamia; species Cunninghamia lanceolata. The sequence goes on along the minus strand of BSBN01000960.1, from coordinate 8,279,347 downwards.
TATCTCCTGTTTGTGATTATAGGTTGTGTGAGAAAGGGCTTTGAATGCATGAGTCTTTGCACTCCCTTTTCCATTTTTTGTCAATTTCACTATTTTATTATTCTAATATCATTTCTATTTCTTTATCTCACTTATCAATTTTTGTGTACTGATAACCATACTTGCTGTCAACAAGAACACATCAAAAGTCTTGCCAAACCATACAGATCAAGTTTTTTAGTTTCCAGTGTCATACATACCACAACACTAAGTGCATACATCTATGTCACACATTGTTGTCCTAGGTAGTGAGGTTATCTGCCTGGTGTCAAGTTCCTTGTACTTTTGTATTTTCATTTATGCACATCATTTCTCAAGATCCTATTTACTGTTATTCATTTTCCAGCATTGTAATAAAAAAACATAAAGTGGTTATGTAGACATAGATTATGTTAATAGAAGTCTAACGTAATGTTAGTGGAAATCTCTCTTGATTGATATGTTTAGTTGAAGAGTAGTTTTTCCTACATCATAGTTGTGAAGATGGATAATTTCTTCAAGAAAGGGATTGAAGAGATTGTGGGACTATTGATTTTTAGAGAAACTTGATGCAGTTCAGAAGAATGCATCAAGATACGTAGTATAGGTATGGGACAGAAGTAGAGTTGATTGTATGGAAGAGATTAAGTGGAAGAAGGTATTGGAATTTCACAAGGGTGCACATAAACTTGAAATTCTAGATGAAAATATGTTAATCTAGTGTGTGTCCATGCTTCCAAGTTTGAAGACTATATAGAAGTTAAAATGGGAAACATGTGGACATAGGATGTATTGCTTAGTAGAGAAAAGGATCCATGACATTTTGGTTAGCACATAATGGATATAAGACCGAACAAAGATGGGAAAGCAAAAATTTAGGAAGTTGCGGGTGGTAATCAAGAATCATCATGAGGGGAATATGTAGATGGAAGTCTAGGAGTTTCATGTGTATAGTGGGGTTGACATTAAGAAGAGACAACAACTAGAGATTTTAGAAGAAGCATGAGAACATGGAGTGAGATGTTGTAGACCAATGTAGGAGGACCAATAGACACTTTGAGGTGTTATCATGTGCAATAGAAATGGAATGTGTTGCAAAAGGTCTAGATGAGCCATTGTAGAGTTGTTGTGGTAGCTTGGTTGAGAGAGATATATTGTAGGAGAGTCCAATTGAAAAACACTTGGATGAGGTAGATGGTACAAGTGAGACTCTAGTCCTTAAGGAGTGGGGAAGAGTACAAAAAAGCCAATTGTGTGATGAGGAGATTGACATGTTCCCTAGTTCTTTCCTTTGAAACAAGAAGGGGCATAGGTAAATATGCTTACATGATTCTTGAAACCTATTTATGTGTTAGGGTGTGTTGAGGTTGGAATACCAACCAAAAGGGTGGTTCTACCATCCAGTCTTTATTTGCTATCTTTAACCTTTTAAATTTCTCACTTGGGGTGTTTGATGTTGAAACATCTTAGGGTTGTGCAATCTTGCATCACCCAAAAATATCTATTTTGTTTTCTTTGTGTTCTTCTATTCTTTTAGTAGATTTTGGATTTCTAATTAGAATTTGACTTTGAAATCTTGATAGTAACCTACACCAAGCCTAATAATGTATGATTATGACACATAATGATTGGTTAAGAATTGGCTTCCACATGAAGAAAAAAGCCTAATTGGTCTAGATTTGTGCCAAGGTGGTAACACCCATGGAGTATTTCAACATTTGGAGGCTATGCAATAATACCTAACGAAGCATTCATCTAAGGATGTTATACATTAACACCTTTAAGGTTTATGGGTTTGCATTTTATGATCAAAGGTGGTGCAAAGATCAATTATTCATAATAAGAGTTATGGTAATGCATTTCATCATGAGGAATCTATGTGATAACAATTGAGAAAGTATTTATTACTAAGATTTTCTATGATTAAACCATTGAGATTTATGTGTTCATATTTCAAATCTTAAAGGTATTTAGGAAAATCTTCTACCACAACACTTTTCCTATTCAAATCTGCACTATCTCTCAACTCATCAACACCCCTAGGGCTATATCCATAAACAATGTGAAAAGGACTTTTCCCTACTCTCCTATTGATTGAATTATTATAAGCAAACTCTACCTTGAGCCAATATCAAGTCCCATTGGTTTGGTTTATCACCTAGCAAACATCTCAATAAATTTCCAAGACTCCTATTTACAACTTCCATTTGACCATCAGTCTAAGGATGGTAAGCTAAACAAAAATCCAATTGTGTTCCCATTTTTCTCCACAAGGTATGCCAAAAATGGCCGATAAACTTGGTATCCTGATCTGAAACAATAATTTTAGAAAAACCATGTAGCCTAACTACCTGCTTGAAAAATAATGTAGCTATGTGGGAAGAATCATTACTCTTTTAAAATGGAATAAAATGAACCATTTTAGAAAATCTGTCAACAACAACAAAAATTGAATTATTAACTCTTTGTGTTTGAGGCAATCCTAAAACAAAGTCCATACTTATGTGTTCCCATGGTCTCTCTAGTATAGGCAATGGTTGATAACATATTCTGCCTTACTCCTTTTGTATGTTGACAAACTCTACAACCTTGCACCGACCTCTTTACATCTACACTCATTCCAAGCCAAAAATACCCTTCACTCAACTATGTCAACATTTTATCTACTCCAAAATGACCACTCAAACCTCCACTATGCTTTTCTCGCATTAAATTCTCTTTCATCAATCCTTGAGGCATACACAATATTTTCTCTTAAACAATAAACCTTCTTAAATGAAATATTCTAGCCATGGCATTTTGTCTTTATCTACTAGATTCACACAAGATGCCCATGCTTCTTTAAAATCTGCATCTATCTCATACAATTCTTGCATAGAATCAAAGCCAACAACATTTACAAGCAACTCATTTAGTAACAAACATCTTCTACTCAATGCATCAGCTACCTGGTTATACTTTCCACTTCTATGTTTCAAAACAAAAGAGTAACTCTACAAAAATTCAACCCATTTCATGTGTTTCTGATTTAACTCACCCTTTCTGTTTATGAACTGCAAAGCATGATGACCAATATACAATACAAACTCTTTCAGTAGCAAGTAATGTCTCCACTTTTTGAGTGCATGTACAATTGCATAAAATTCTTGATCATACACATAATAATTTCTCTTGGATTCATTTAATTTTTCACTAAAGTATGCAATTTCTCTTCCTTCTTGACTTAAGAATCCTCTAATGGCTATTATGCTGGCATCAAAATCCACTTGAAATACTTTTCTAAAATTTGGCAATGCCAACACTCGCTGTTTAGTTACTTTTTCCTTCCACAATTGAAAACTATTTGCCGCTGCTATTGTCCAAACAAACTCTCTTCTATTACCTTTCATTGTTTCCATAATAGGTGCACAAATTCCTCTACAATTTTGAATGAACTTTCTATAGAAGCTCACCAATCCATGAAATTTTTTGGCTTCAAACATACTTCAGCGTGAAGGTCAATCTACAATCACTTTGACCTTTTCAGGATCCATTTTCAATCCATCATCAGAAACCACAAACCCTAAATATACTAATTCACTCTTCATAAAACTACATTTCTTCAAATTTACTGGCAACTTTTCTTCTATCAGCCTTTGTAATATTGCCCTAACATGCTACAAATGCTCTTCTTTTGTCTTACTAAAAATCAAAATGTCATCTAAATACATAATCACAAACCTACCAAGAAAAGGATTCAATACTTCATTCATCAGTCTCATGAAAGTGTTGGGGTCATTTGTTAACCAAAACATCATTACTAACCATTTATACAATCTGTCCTTTGTATTGAATGTTGTTTTCCATTCATCTCCTTCTCTTATTCAAATTTGATGATATCTGCTCTTCAAGTCAATCTTCACAAAGTACTTGGCTCCACTCAAACAATCCATCATATCGTCTATTCATGGAAATGGAAAGCTATACTTAATTGTTATTTTATTTATGACTATTGAATCCATACACATTCACGACTCTCCATCTTTATTTGGCATTAGTACTCTTGGTACAACACATGGATTAAGACTTTCCCTTATCAACCCCTTATCCAACAATTCTTGAACTTGCTTATTTATCTCCTCATTCTCCATAGGTGTCATTCTATATGATGCTTTATTTGGCAAACTCACACTAGGTATCAAGTCCATACAATGAATTATATCTCTCGTAGGTGGCAACCCATCTGGTAACTCTTTCATCATTATATCTACATATTCTTCTAGAATTTTTTGAATTTCTTTTGGCAACTCTTATTGTTTCTCCATTATCATAGTTGTTTCAGGCTTCTAAATGAAAGCATAGCATGCTCCCTCTTTCTTTAATTCCTTCAAAATTTCTTTCCATAAATTGAATAGACTTTTGGACTATTTTCTACTTCATCCTCTTTATCTTTCAATGGATTTAAAGTGAATTCTTTCCTATCCTTCTTTATTTTATATGTATTATTCCTTCCATCATGTACTACTTGTCTATCAAAATGCCAAGGTCTACCCAACAAAATATGGCATGCATCCATTGGCATCACATCACACAAAATTTCATCCTTATAACTATCAATTTGTAAACTTACTAGACATTGTTCTTTTACCACCAATTGATGTTCCTTCGACAACCACGAAACTTTGTAAGGATTGGGATATTTTAGTTTCTTCAATTTAAATTTACCATTTCTTTAGATACAATGTTTTCTATAATGTCACTGTCTACTATCACTTTGCAATATCTACTATCTAATTTGCATCTTGTTTGAAACAAATTCCTTCTTTGGACTGGTTCAAATCTCTCCTCCAGATTTAATAAAATTCTCCACAACATCAAGGATTCTCCAACCTCAGGATCTTCTCCACACTTTGGTGAAGCCACACTTTCATTGTGGTCTTGGGTAATGCTAATCCTTGTCTCTTTTCCTTTTCTACCACTTTGTTGTATCTAAGGACAGTCAGATGTCCTATGCCTAGTTTTTGCACATTGAAAACAAGTGCCATTGAATCCTCTTCCTCTTCCTCTTAAAAAATATCCATGATCTCTAGAATAATCACCTCTTCCTCTATTTTCCTGGGTATTTGATTGTGAAATGCTTGCTTCTCCTTGTTTGTTTTGATAGCCATGACCATTGTTGAACTGTCGTCTTCCACATGAAAATATGTCTCTACCTCTAGAGTTATTTTTCTTTGTAGCAAGTTTTTCTTCAACCTTCAAGGAATATTGATATGCTTATTCAACACTTGTTATGTGCACCATGTAGGAATACACACAACACTGAGAGGGGGGGTGAATCAGTGTTGTTAACAATTTTAACACCTTTTACTACTTTTGATTAATCTAATTTCACAATTTAGAATTCTTCAGAAGGAACAAAGTAAATATGCAGAGTATCAACACACAGATTTGACACAAGAAATTTCCCGAGTGGAAAACCCTCCTGGGGTATAAAAACCACTCAACTGCCTCACTGGCTTAACACAAAATTCAGATTGCAATTGTCTCACTGACATTACAATTCTGCCTCACTGGCAAATTTTATCTCTCTGCATGTCTCACTGACATCATCAACATTCAATGAAAAAAATTATGACTCAGGGGATTTCCCTGTTTCAATAAAAACCAAAACCTTATTTCTCCCTTTTAAGATAAACAAAATAAATTTTTCAATCAACCTTTAACTGTCTTCAACTCCTACAGTCAATCAATTTTGATCTTCAATATATTTCATACCTCTGCAACACAATTTCAAACTAATTCACCATTTTGAGCTTTCTCTCTCTGCAAACTGAACAATTTATCTTCTCTGAAAAATTATAGTCTTTAATCACCTTCACTTTCTCTGACACCTTCACTTTCTCTGAACAAACATTACTCCATCATGATCATTGAAGAATCTCAACATAAATCCCTGAAAAATGATTCTCCATTCCTGCAAAAATTACATAACAATTCCATTCTCCAAAAGAACTTCTTCAAAAATTCTCATTACTTATCTCTCATCTGCAACTCTTCTTATATCTGCCATTCAAACAAAAATCTCTATTTGCAAAAATGATTTCAATAAAAAAACAAAACATCTTCAATAACCGGTTCAACTTCAACTTTGTTTTTCTTCTCAAACTTATCATCTTCTCACATGAAAATCAAACAACAAAACCAAAAAAATGAATCCTCTTCTAACAACACTGCCTTTTCATATTCTTCATAATTGGAAACCTTCTACAATTCACTCTTTCTTTTACATAACTTTCTAAATTCACACTCTCTTGAAATTCGGTGAGGAAAGACTAAAATGGCATGTTTTAGCTTTAAAGCAACAAAACAACCATCAAATTTACACCAAAAGGCCGACTGTTGGAAGCAACTAACAGTTTAAACCTTATCCCTCCGATTCGCGCGGCCCACCATCCATCGTTCAAACCTTAGCCGTTGATCGGCTTTTTCCCGCCCGCTATTGAGTCTTCCACCGGCGCTCACCCGAGGCCTAGCACAAGGGGCGGGTAATATCAACGAGTTTGATACCCTTTCATTATAACTTAAAGCCCCGATGACCTCTTTTACCGGTCAACTTAAGTTTATAACATAAAGTGCATAGAGTTATGACGGCCAAAGGTTAGACAATGTAAAAGACTTAGTCAATGTTGAGACAACCACACTTACCAAATCAAACACTATATACCTTGTCAAAAATCACATACTCCAAATACTAAAACACTGAAATGAAACACCATGCTTCATCAGACTGCCACTGTAATGAACTCAATGTAGATGCAGATAATATAATGCATATTAACATTTGTCAAATGATGCAAGCCCTTGCCCTAATTCAAGAATTGATAATATGCAATTAATGTCATCCACTGAAATGACTAAGTCACAGAACAACTTCACACAAGATCAACATTGATGTCATTACCATGAAGGACCACTGAAAGATCAAAACTAAGAGATCTAACAACTATTGTCACTGATGCAGACCATATCACTGAACTGAAAACCATTGCCATTGATGAAGACCATGTCACTGATGAAGACCATTCATAAAGCCAACCTTATGAAAAATCCTTCACAACACTGATTGCAACTTCACAACACTGTTTGCATACTTCACAACACTGATTGCATAACCTGTCAACTGCATCTTGTGAAATGCAACATCCTGATATCCTGATATTTTGACATCAATGAAAAGACAACATCCTGAACTGTGAAATGTGCTACACACCATACTTATTTCATCCTGAATAGAATAGTGCAAACCATTGACATACCTTGAAACTTTCTCAGCATCATGATCAACATGGCTAGCCTGAATATTCAATCTATAAAATTCCTCTATGCATTCTTGCACATTCTTCTCTTTTTGTTTTAAATTTTGCAACTTCTTAAATAAACTAATTTGATAGTCTATTGGTAAAAACATTGCTTTCAATTTGATTATCATTCTTTCCCAGGATTTAATTTTCTCCTTACCTTTTCTCTGCCTTTCTATTTGTACATGATCCCACCACATGGATGCTGTTGAAATGGACAGGACAACTGAGAGGGGGGGGGGTAAATTAGCTGTCACAAAAATTTAACTTTATATGAATATCAAACCATCAACTACTTAAATACTAATAATCCTGGATTTAACCATGAAAGCATGAAATCATAGACTTAATCGCAATCAGAAATTCAACACAGTAGACACCAAATTTTTACGTGGAAAACCCTAAAAGGAAAAAACCACGGTGGGTGTTATCCCACAAAAATATATAAGTTATACCAATACCAAAAAATAGAGGCTCACTGCCCAAATTACTCACTACAAAGAACAACTCACTGCCAAGAACGACTCACTGCTAAGGGGTGGCTCATTGCAAAAAATGGTGAACTGATTAAGCAACATCTACTCCATGCCTGGGTTTAGTTCCATTGAAGCACAATATAACTTCTTTGCTTTACTCTTTTACACCTTCACACTTATCTCTTCATTTTCACACATTCATACACTTTTTCTCAATTACATTACAAGTCATCAACCTTGGAATGTACATCAAGGTCAGCAATACATTCATCAATTGTTGGAACAATCTCTAAGGTCGACATTACAAAAACATACATGCAAATAGGTCTAGACCTAATACATAAATTAGCTAAGGGAAAGATGTAAAGATGTATGCTGATCACGCTACGCCTTAGCTGGGATTCAAATGCAATTCTTCATGCCATGACATGCTTCTACAATCTTCAAGGCATCTCCACAATTAGTGAAATCAACCAAGTCGACCAAGACTGGTGAGAACACTAGGTCTGCTAAGAACATTCTTCATCCACAATCCAATTTTCTCTTTACAGACCAATCCAAGAGTAGGAACATGATCAGGAGATATCCACAAGCACATTGAGATCATCAAGAACAACTGCACAACTTCTATCCAATCTGTCAAGAAGATTCTTCATACCAGAACACATAAACAACACATCCAACTACTGTCATAAGGAAAAGATCTCTTGTGGACCACCAAATCATGAACCATTGGAGTTGAAGGCACATAACATCATCTTAGACTTAACTCTAGAACCACATAGCAAAATACTTTAATGCGGAGGAATTCTTGTCACCACCAAACATATAAGAAAAATAGTTTTCTCTCTGGTGAACATCTCACTCAAATCTTTATACCGGAGGCTCAAACTCAGAATGTGGCATCTTCAGACATGCTTCTAAATAACTTCCAATCCATAGACAAATATATTCATTCTATAGGAAATGTGAAGCAATCTTCTGGACCTTTTTTCTGTATGCAATACATTGTTTCCATTGCAACTCATTGTTTCTATTGGAGGAGCTAATTTTATCAATATCCTTAGCATCAGAATCAATTACATAGGTAAGTACTAGGCATCTAACTCATTACAAGCAAGTAACAAGATAAGGGCACAGTTGACATCAATGACAACACAGATATGTTGACATCAATGACAACACTGGTTAGGCACATACTTGCAACAATCTCCCCCTTTGACATTGATGGCAACATATGATGTGAAAAACTGAAAAGACCATCAAGACAAGATTCTCCCCCTTTCTCTTTACACATTTGCATTCTTTCTCCCCCTAAGTTTTTCACATGATTTCTATCCCCCTTTGACATCAATGGAAAAGGGAACATACTTGCATTCTACTGCTCTGATCCAATTGAATTGTTGCCAACACATCTAGCTACTCCCCCTGAGAGGCAGCTCTCAAAACATCAATCTAGATCAAGGAATGAGACTTTGGGCACCACTGGACTGATGCATTCCCATGCATCTTAGTTTAGGGCAAGAGGGGTAATGACCCCTAACTTTTCTCTGAGATACTTAAAAGTATCCTTAGGCAGAGGTTTGGTGAAGATATTTGCAATCTAATCCTTTGTGGACACATATTCCAACTTTACTTCATTCTCTGTCACCTTTTCTCTTAGAAAGTGATACCTTATAGATATATGCTTTGTTCTTGAATGCATCACTATGTTCTTTGAAATATTTATAGCACTTGTATTGTCACAGAAGATTGCAATTGGATCTTCATACACAACTCTTATGTCCTTCAAAGTCTGCTTCATCCATAATACTTGAGTACAACAACATGCTGCTGCAATATACTCTGCTTCTGTAGTTGACAAAGAGATTGAATCTTGTTTCTTGCTCATCCATGAAACCAATCTGTTACCCAAAAAGAAAGCACCTCCACTTGTACTCTTCCTATCATCAACATCTCCAGCCCAATTAGTATCTATATAAGCACTAAGAGTGAAATCATTATCCTTTGAATACCATAAGCCATGATCTGGTGTGCCTTTTAAATACCTCAAGATTCTCTTTACTTCCATCACATGCGATTCTCTTGGATCTGCTTGAAATCTTGCAACAATACAAACTGCATGCATAATATCAGGTTTGGTTTGAGTTAGATAAAGCAATCCTCTAATCATGGACCTGTACCTTTTTTGATCAGTCTTGGGTGATTCATCAATTTTTCTCAACTTGTAGCCAATCACCATGGGAGTACATATCGGTTTAGAGTCTTCTATCCCAAACTTCTTCAACAACTCTTTCACATACTTATACTGAGATATGAAGATTCCTTTATCTGATTGATTGATTTGCAGACCTAGAAAGAAATTCATCTCACCAAACATAGACATCTCAAACTCTTTATGCATTTCACCAACAAATTTTCATACACATACCTTCATTGCCTCCAAAGATGATATTATCAACAAAGACTTCAATAATCAAAATTTGATCACCATTAATCTTGAAATAGAGATTACTGTCAGCAGTACCTTTATTGAATCCTAATTGCAATAAGTACTTATCCAACCTTGTATACCAGGCTCTAAGAGCTTGCTTGAGTCCATACAATGTTTTCTTCAACCTGCATACCATATCACCTTAATCTGATAGTTGGAATCCTTCCAGTTGCTCAATGTAGACTTCCTCTTCCAACTCACCATTCAGAAATGTAGACTTCACATCCATTTGATATACTTTGAAATATTTGTGAGCTACAAATGCCAGAAACATTCTAATTGCTTCAATCTAAGCTACTAGAGCAAAAGTCTCTTCAAAATCTATTCCTTCAATTTGAGAATATCCTTTGCACTCAAGCCTTGTTTTATTCCTTACAACTTCTCCATTTTCATTCAGCTTTTTCCTGAAAGCCCATCTGGTTCCAATAATATTTTTGTTAGCAGGTCTAGGAACTAGTTCCCAAGTTTCATTCTTCTCTATCTGCATTAGTTCTTCCTTCATTGCCTTTACTCAATTTTCATCGTTGCAGGCTTCATTCATAGTTTTTGGTTCAACTGTAGAGAGCAAATAGTAATTCACTTGTTCTTTTGCAGCTCTTTTCCTTATCAGTAATCTTTTGTCTTTGTATCCAATAATTTGATCTTCAGAGTGACTGATTCTTACATACCTAGGGGTCTTAGCAAAATTTTCTGGAGCCTTTTCTTCTTCATTTTGACTGTCTTCTTGTTTAAATTTTTCTTCATATGTTACAACAACAAGTTCATTTGATTCATAGACACTTTGATCTGATGTTCTTCCTTTGACTTTATCCACCTTCACATTTGCACTCTCAACAATATTTTTCAGCCTTTTGTTGTAGCACCAGTAGGCCTTACTCTTAGTAGAGTATTCAAGGAAGATTCCTTCATCACATCTTGCATCAAATTTCCCTATATCTTCATCTCTTCTGATATAACATTTGCTTCCAAAGACTTTGAAATATCTTACTATTGGAGTTCTTCCATACCAAAATTCATAGGGAGTTTTAGTACCATTTCCTTTCACTTGAACTTTGTTTTGAATGTACAGCAGTATGTATAGCTTCTTTCCAGAAAACTTCTGATAGGCCTCCTTCCTTCATCATTATTCTAGTAGCCTCTTGAACTATCCTATTCTTTCTTTCCAGAACTACATTCTGCTGAGGAGTCCTAGGTGCATACAACTATCTCTTTATTCCTTGCTCTTCACATAAAATGTTGAATTCATTTGATGTGAACTCACCTCCTCTATCAGACCTCAAGCATTTGATTTTTAGTTCTATTTCATTTTCAACCATTGCCTTGAAGGATTTGAACTTCTCTAGGGCTTCAGATTTGTCTCTCATAAAAGTAACCCAAGTCATTCTAGAATAATCATCAATAAGCAACATGAAGTACCTGTCATCTTGTACACTTCTTATCCTTTTAGGACCACATAGATTTGTATGAACTAGATCCAACAAATCGGCAAAAAATTGCTCTTTGCTCTTGAAACTTGTTCTTGTCTCCTTCCCCAACTGACATTGCTTACAAATGGTATTGGTGGGTTTCACAAGTTTTGGTAAATCTCTCACACTTTGACCTGAACTTATCTTTACTAGATTATCAAAGTTTATATGACACATCCTTCTATGCCACAACCAACTCTCATCTGCTTGTGCTATTAAACAATAATCATTAGTTCCTCTTAATTGATAGATGTTACCTTTGGTCTTCTTACCAATAGCAATTACAATTTCAGAGCTTTCCATGATCTTGAACCCATTGTCTTTGAATCTTATATCATAGCCTTTGTCACACATCTGACCAACACTTAAAAGATTATACTTCAAATCCTTCACATATAGGACATTATCAGTATTATGTTTTCTATCAAATGAAATAGATCCTTTTCCACAAATCTTACCAGCTGCATTGTTTCCAAACCTAACCAGTCCTCCATCATATTTTTCCAAACTTACAAACTTACTTTTGTCATCGGTCATGTGATGTGAGCATCCATTATCAATAATCCATTCATCCTTATCTTTCTCAACCTGAACAACTAAAGCACTTTATTCCACTTGTTTTTCTTCCTTCACACATCTAGCAGGATTAGTAGACATAGGTTCTTTTTTGATAGTAATAAACAAGCATTCATTTGGACTAATACTAGTATCATTAGATTCATCATTAGTCACACCTTCACCATCAAAATCTCTAACATAGTAGAATTTTTTGGGAGCTCTAGGCCTGTTCTCAAATCTTTTTCTATTCCTTTCAATTCTTTCAGGACATCTGGAAGCATAATGACCTACTTTACCACATGAAAAACATTTGAAAGGTAGTTTGCCTTTGAACTTACCAGAACCTCTTTGCAATCTGTCAACAAAGTTAGCTTCAATTTCATCAAAGTCATCATCAGGTTCCACCTTATATTTTTTAGCTCTGGAGATTTTTTTCTGAAGTACTAGCTTTAAAAGTTGTCTCAACTTTCGGCAGAGCATCACCAAAATATCTTATCTCAAAGGCTATAAGCTTTTCAAGCAATTGATCTTTGTCAATAGTTTTTATAGTCATTACTTCTTCAATTGTAGCTACTTTGTGACTATAGGACTTTGGTAGTGATCCCAGAATTTTCATCACAACTTCCTTATCATGAATAGTTCCTCCCATACCTTTTATTCCATTGACAAGTTCATCAACCCTTTGCATGAAGGCTGTAATGTTTTCATCTTCATTCATATTTAAAGTCTCATATTTTGCTTTCAGGCCCTGTAGCTTGGCTTCTTTTACAAAATCATCTCCTTCATACAATTTCTTCAACTTTTCCCAAAATTCATTTGTAGATTCTAGATCCATGAATTTTATCAGCTCAGTGTCAGACAAAGCACTTAACAGGGCATCTCTAGCTTTTATATTCAACTCATATTCTTTGATTTCATCTTTAGTTGTCAAACCATTTGGAGGCATGGTATATTTAGATTCTGCAACTTTCCACACTCTATAACCAAGACAAAGGAGATGGCTTTTCATTCATACCTTCCACAGAGCATAGTTTGTTCCACCAAATTGTGGAGCTTTTTTCTTAAAAAATATCTTGGATCTTCCTCAAGCTGTTAGGATTTTTTGTGAGGAACCCACTCTGATACCAATTGTTGAAATGGACAAGACAACTAAGAGGGGGGGTGAATCAATTGTCACAAAATCTTAACTTTATATGAATATCAAACTATCAACTACTTAAATACTGATAATCAGATTTAGCCATGAAAACATGAAATCATAGACTTAATCACAATCACACATTCAACATAGTAGACACTAGATTTTTACATGGAAAACCCTAAAAGGGAAAAACCACGGTGGGTGTTAGCCCACAGAAATATATAAGTTATACCAATACCAAAAAATAGAGGCTCACTGCCTACGGGGCTCACTGCAAAGAATGGTTCACTGCCAAGAATGACTCAATGCCAAAAATGGTGAACTAATTAAGTAGCATCTACTCTATGCCTGGGTTCAATTCCATTGATGCACAATATAACTTCTCTGCTCTGCTCTTTTTCACCTTCGCACTTATCTCTTCATTTTCACACACTCATACACTTTTTCGCAATTACATTACAAGTCTTTATACAAGTCATCAACCTTGGAATGTACATCAAGGTCGACAATACATTCATCAACTGTTGGAACAATCTCTAAGGTCGGCATTACAAAAACATACATAGAAATAGGTCTAGACCTAATACAGAAATTAGCTAAGGGAAAGATGTAAAGATTGTTGATAACTGAGAGGGGGGGTGAATCAGTTATCTTAATTACTTCAATTTTCTATCTTTCTTTAACAATTAGTGCAGCATCAAATCATATAAGCAAACATAACCATGAAAGCAGAAATAACATCAATACACATAACACAATGATTTTGACGTGGAAAACCCTGTTAAGGGAAAAACCACGGGGTGACTAACACAAGATTGTATTCTCTATTAAAAGAATAAGATGGTACAAAATGGCACTTGCTAATTAAAGTAACAAGATGCTTGAACTGATGAGAAGCATCCACATATGCTGAGGTTCAGTTCTGGTTAGGCTCAATATACTGATTTGCTGCACTTCATTCTTCCTCTTCTTTGGTGTTGCTGTCCTGTCACATACCGGACCTGTATTACTGCTTCCACTCTATTCTCTGCTTTTCTTCGCACACCACAACACACCACACACACTTTTAAATCTAAATCCATCTGGTATGTATATCCGCACCATGGATTTCAACATCTTTCTAGTCAGCATCCAGAATACTCAATATTTTTCCAAACTCTGGTCTGTCGGCTGAATCCTTGCTTATCAAGTGATGCGTATCAAGGAGATGCTTATAGAAGTCATCAATCATGTTGGCCAATCATGAATGATACCTCAAGAAACTTGATCACCATCAATATCTCATCTCGATTAAGGTCTGATGCTCTGCTGGTCAGGTCTTCCTTAGTCTACTCTGCCAAACAGGAACCCAACACTCGGGAGCTTATATCTTTTCAATCTTTCATCACTAGAGGCTCAATCTCTGGAATATATCAGTCATGATACTTCTCTTGACTTCCCTAAGTCAACACTTTACTGAGATACTTCCTCTGAGAGATCCGGACCTAATTGTCAGACCTTGCTGTATGCTCTGTTCTTGGTCACCAGACCAAAATACTCTTCAATCTAACTTCTGGTATAGACACACCATGTCCTGCGGATGTGTGGGATGGACTTTGTTGCCATCAATGACAACACTCATGAAGCCACACAGTGTCTCTTGCCAACAATCTCCCCCTTTGGCATTGATGGCAACACTTAGTGAAAAATGACTAAGTGTCACACTACACTCCCCCTTTGTTGATGCTCTGTTCTAATGTACACTTTTCCAGAGTTCCCCCTTAGCTAGATTCCCCATTTTTCACTGCTCCTCACTCCCCCTTTGACATCAATGGAAAAGGGTAGAATTCACACACCAAAATTCCCAAAATTCAACTATACTTAGCCGCATAAGTATATATACATGTTATACTTACATATACTGAAGTATATCTGCAAAAGTTGTCTTCACTAGACAAATTCTGTTGCCCAACTCTGCTTCATCCTATCCAAAATTGAGATGTGACCACTCAATAGGAATGCAAAAGCCTCTGCCCTTTTTAGATCTGTCGGATCACTAGTTCGGGCTGTGGTCTGAGCATCAGTTAGGGCCTCATGCATGGCCTCTAATTTAGGGATAATTATCCCTCTAAGTTCACTTAACCTGCTTATTCTATTTTTCTTCTCATTCTCAAGCTTCTTTATTTCATTTATGATTGCAATAGTCTGACACTCTTGACTTATTATGGAGGAGGTGAGAAGATCAAAATTCTGAGATAAACTTGACAGTTTATCCTCTTGCTCTTTCACTTTCTTCTCAATATCCTTTGTCACTTTAGACCAGGATAAGCAAAATTTATATATCTCTTTGCCATCTTTAAGAGCATTTTCTAAGCTCTTTATCCCAATATCCATAGTTCTCCTATCATTTGTTATTAGCCCTTGTACTTCAGAGAATCTCTTTCCAAAAAACTCTTTCCAGACTTTATCTTCAGTCGACTTATCTAAAGAATCAAAATGTGTGCTAATTGAATTAACAAGAGATTTTAAGTTACCGGATGAAGAGGCCGAAAGATCCTTCTGGAAGGATGGCATGATTTTCTCTAATGCACTGAATGTAATCTCTATTAGCTCACAGTCTTCCATGTGAGACTTCAAAAGTTTTTCTTTTGCCTTTGCATGGGCAAAGGATGCTATCTTCATAGTCTGAACCAAGGAGAAGGAATCAAAATTGAATGGTCCTTGAAGTAGCTCCGGTTCATCTAATTCCATCATTTCTTTTGTCAAGAAGTCTTTGACTGCTTCTGCAGTGTCTCTTACTAGAGACAGAGTTTTCTTCTCTTCTGCAGCCTCAGCACTATCACTTGTGGTCTTCTCTGTTTGACCTTCTTCTCTTCCCTTCACCTCTTCTTCTTGACTGATTTTCTCTTCTGTTCTTTCTTCTCCTTTAGATCTGGAGTCTGCTAGGGAAACTAAAGGAGAGATGTTTGCTTCTTCATGGACTTCCTCTTCTGAAGCAGAGGAATCTAGATCATTAGTTTTCTCCTTACTTGTCTCCTTTGTCTCTTCTGCAACTGTCTCAGTAGACTCTCCTTTGTCATCCATGGCAGAGGGTTCATCACCTAAGTCCTCTATAATCAGAAGATTGAATCTTTTAAAAGCATTCCGGAGGATATCTTCTATTTCTTTAGCCACCTAATCAATTTCTCCGAGCATAAGCTTATTCATTCTGGCTTTGCTCTGGAACTCATCCTTGCAATCCTTGAAGATCATAATCTTTTGTTGAGGAGTGATGGAAGGATAGAGTTGGATAGCAATCTGCTCCCGGATTTCTAGGTCTTTTTCCATGGCATTGTTCTTTCTCATTTCAAGTTCCTTTTTTAAGCTTTTTAGAATCAGAGATATAATTTCAATGAATGCTTTGTTATAGATGTTAAGATACTTGACTGTAGCATCTTGCAAACTTTTCTGGTCAGCTTCATTAAATTCATCATAAAACTCAGTCATTGGTTTCAGGTTCCCATCCACAGTGACTAATTTGATGATATCATCAATGCAGAGAGTAGGCTTTTCAACAAATTCTTCTACCTTTTCTTTCTTGCCTTGACCGATAGAGGGTTCATCAGATGCTTTCTTCTTCTTTTTCATTTTCTTGACCTCCTTATCTGACTCAGTCTCTTCATCATCCTTTTGACTAGTGTAAGACCTTATGGCCTTTGTCTTAGTTCTCTTCTCTCCCTTTCTGGATGTTCTGACTTCCAGTTTTGATGCCTTTTGGCTCTTAGAGGTGGCAAGTGTAGAGCTCTTGCAGGATCTGGTCCGGGAAGGGGCTTGCACCCAATCACTTTCCTTTTTTGCATCTTGTTTCTCTTTCTCTGCCTTTTCCAGTTTTTCTCTATTTGCATCAAGTGTTTCTTTCAAAATGCCATACCTTTTGGCAACATCCTCTACTTCTTTTCTCACTTTTCTTTTCATTTCCGATTGTCTTAGCTCTACATGAATATTCACACTCAACTCTTCAAAGGTTCCAAACCTTTCTACCTTAAGGTCCTTGGGCTAACTCAACAGGTGTTGAATATGCAGCTCTAGAATTTTCTCATCAACTTCATACCCCATTGGCATGATCCAGACTATCCTTGGTGCCACTACCTCCATTAGGCATTGATCAGTTTCTACCATAAAGCATACTGTATCTTTATATTTTTCAACTAGAGATTGAGGGATTCTCTCTGGACTGCATTATGCTTTGGAAGTTTTTGAAGTAACCCCACAGTGTTGTATTTTGTGCCTTGGCATCACCAAGCCCACATAAATAATCCTTGATTTGTATGGCAACAGGTCTGTCATTTTTCCATACCCACCCACTAGTTTTGGGTAGCTCATTCATATAGTATAAGAATAGGCAAAGTATCAAGCCACCATACTTGAAAGAATTCTTTTTATCTTTCTTTATTTTCAACAAATTCTCTAACAATTGGTTTAGGAGCAGCTCACAAAGATCATAGTTAGCATTCTCTCTTAGCATCTGATAAGTAGTGTAAATTGTAGTTCTAGGTACTGAATTTTCCTTGCTGGAGTGATATATCTTGTAACCAATTATCATGGAGGCAAATTTGATATCTGGATCAGTGATATGTTCTATTGTCATAGCTCTCTTGTCAAATTTTGATCCGATAGCCTCACTCACAGTTTGGTTTTTGACCAATTTGAGAACAGGTAACCCACCATATGAGTGCAAACTGATTACCACTCTAATGGCATCTTTTGTGATCTTAAATGGTCTATTTAACCACATAAAATTGTTATGCACTCTGCTCAAAACATACCGGACCCACTCATCTTCTGCAAAATAGGGGAAATGGATGCACTATCCGAAATGCTTAACCCAGATAGCCTTGTACTGAGGTTTGAGTTCAAAAGAATCATCTATTAATTGTTTGTGATAGATATTCATTAGTTTGGATTCCCCAAATTCCTCAATGTTTTCATGAATATATGCCCTAACATCTTCTACATGCAAAACCCCATGCGGAATGCTTGAAAAGGCACCTAGGGGATCAACTTCTAGGGATTTGTATGGATGTTTCTTGAATTTAGGATGCGGCCTATCAGTGATCTTCACAACATTCAGAGTAGCCATCTTTCAAAAGATTCAATGAGAGATTCAAGAACAGAAAATACCTTTTACACTTTTAGGTTTCACGAAATGAGCTGGATCAGATTGCTGGAAGAATCAACTTTTGCGGTTGATCTTTGAGAGGCTTGAGACAATTTTGTTGTAGAGCTCCTTTTCTCTTCTTCTTGAATGCAAATGTGCAAATGATGAACAAAAGAACCCTTTTACTTCTATGCAAACCCTAATTCCATTTGCAATAAATGCACAACTTAAGTTATTCCAGTTGCTTTGTTCTCCTTGTCCTGAGAGATTTTTTCAGATCACTGAGATACACTTAGAGTTATTCTTGATGAATATTAGCAATCTATCTACCTTTCACAATCATTCCATTTATCCGCAGATCAAGATATCTCAAATATGAATCATACCAAATCTAACTGTGAAAATCTTGTTCTTATCGGATGACTGTTGAACTAGATCAATCTTGGAAGATTAACCTCTTCAAAATTTCTTGCGGATCTTCCATATCTTTACCAAGGCTTATTTAGATGTTTCTCTAAAAACCTTTTGATCTACAACTTTCCATGTGCCAATTTCAGGCACCAATTGACTGGTTGGGGGAACTAGTTTTCTTTTGTGACTCCCCTTGAGCCAGAGCTCATCTATTTAGTTTTCAGAAGGAATATTAGCACCAGATTCTGGTGCGGATCCATCCTCAACATTTTCTGTACTCCTCTTCACCCAAATCTTGTTCATCTCCCTTTGAATTTTATTCACATTCACTTTTCCTTTACCTTTGTCTTGGTTTTGATTATGATGCACCGGACCCTTTTTGTCCTTATTCTTACTTCTACAGAATTTGGCAATATGACTAGATCTATTGCAATTGTAGCAAACAATATTTCTTTGCATATTTGATTGGTATCCTCTAGATCTACATTGATTAGCCATATGTCCCATTTTATTGCATGCAAAGCATCTACCATTGAATGAATTGTTCATTTGTATAATTTTACACTCATGAGATTTGTGACCATACCTTTTGCAGTTAAAACACTGTCCAAAGAAGGATGAATTTGTCTAATTCATTCTTCTTCTGCACTGATTTGCTTTATGACCAAAGTTATTGCAATTGTGGCAGTATCAATTGAAGGAAGGATATCTTTAAGCATTTGGTTGCCTTACCGAAGGTCTTCTAGGTCTGTTCCTTGGATTTCTTGATCCAGAGTTCTTCTGCGTGGATCTAGAGCTTTCACCTTTGTCATACCCCAAGCCTTGCTTATCATCTACCCTCTTTTGGCTTTGAAGAAGAACTTCAAGTTGAGCAGAGCTTATCTTGAATTTCTCTTTGTATTCATTTGCTAATTGAAGATCCCTTTTAAGAGTGTCAATCTGATTCTCAAGTTGTTCTTCATTATCTCTAACTTCTTCAAGATCAGATTCTAGATGCCTGATCATTCTATCCATTTTATGGCAGTCTTCTGACTTCTCCTTGAAAGATTTTCTTAGATCATCTTCAATTTTTCTTTTCTCTTCAATTTCTTGGGTGAATTTCATAACCACTGATTCCATTTCATGTCTTACCATAATGACCTCTTTTGATAGCTTTTCACATAACTTGTTCTTCTCATTCAGATCTTCATCAGTATTATTGGCTTCACTTTGACTTGCTAGTTGTTGAAGTAGTTCCTTTCTCTTTTTCATAGAGATACTCAATTTCTCTTTTAGTTCATTTATGAAATCATTAGCCTGTTTGAGTCTTTCCTTCAAGTTATTGACTTCAGAGTGAGATTGCTCAAGATCATCTAGGGCAGACTGAAGTTGTTCCCTCATACCATACATATCCATTGAGATTCCCAGATCTTCCTCAAGCTGTTAGGCTCTGTTTGGAGGAACTTGGCTCTGATACCAATTGTTGATAACTAAGAGGGGGGGTGAATCAGT
The DNA here is from genome assembly GCA_027924645.1 of Cunninghamia lanceolata. Lineage (NCBI taxonomy): Eukaryota > Viridiplantae > Streptophyta > Pinopsida > Cupressales > Cupressaceae > Cunninghamia > Cunninghamia lanceolata. The sequence goes on along the minus strand of BSBN01000960.1, from coordinate 8,258,839 downwards.
TATCTTAATTACTTCAATTTTTTGTCCTTCTTTAACAATTAGTGCAACATCAAATCATATAAGCAAACATAACCATGAAAGTAGAAATAACATCAATACACATAACACAATGATTTTGATGTGGAAAACCCTGTTAAGGGAAAAACCATGGGGTGACTAACCCAAGATTGTATTCTCTGTAAAAGAATAAGATGGTACAAAATGGCACTTGCCAATTAGGGCTCACTGCCTGAGCACACTGCTCACAAGAGGCTCACTGCCTACAAGAGACTCACTGTCTACAAGGTACAAAAAAGTAACAAGATACTTGAACTGATGAGAAGAATCCACATATGCTGAGGTTCAGTTATGGTTAGGCTCAATATTTTGATCTGCTGCACTTCATTCTTCCTCTTCTTTGGTGTTGCTATCCTGTCACATACCGAACCTATATTACTGCTTCCACTCTGTTCTCTGGTTTTCTTCACACACCACAACACACCACACACACTTTCACATCTAAATCCATCTGGTATATATATCTGGACCATGGATTTCAACATCTTTCTAGTCAGCATCTAGAATATTCAATATTTTCCCAAACTCTGGTCTGTCGGCTGAATCCTTGCTTATCAAGGAGATGCTTATAGAAGTCATCAATCATGTCAACCAATCATGAATGATACCTCAAGAAACTTGATCACCATCAATATCTCATCTGGATTAAGGTCTGATGCTCTGCCGGTTAGGTCTTCCTTAGTCTACTCTGCCAAACAGGAATCTAACACTTAGGAGCTTATATCTTTTCACTCTTTCATCACCGTAGGCTCAATCTTTGGAATATATTAGTCATGATACTCCTCTTGACTTCCCCAAGTCTATACTTTACTGAGATACTTCCTCTGAGAGATCCAGACTTGATTGTCAGACCTTGTTGTATGCTCTATTCTTGGTCACCGGACCAAAATACTCTTCAATCTGACTTCCGGTATAGACACACCATGTCTTACGGATGTGTGGGATGGACTTTGTTGCCATCAATGACAACACTCATGAAGCCACACAGTGTCTCTTGCCAACAAAGATGTATGTTGATCATGCTACGCCTTAGCTGGGACTCAAACACAATTCTTCATGCCATGACACACTTCTACAATCTTCAAGACATCTATGTAATTAGTGAAATCAACCAAGTCAGCCAAGACTGGTGAGAACACTAGGTCTGCTAAGAACATTCTTCATCCATGATCCAATTTTCTCTTTGCGGACCAATCTACGAGTATAAACATGATCAGGAGACATCCACAAGCACATTGAGATCATCAGGAACAACCTTACAACTTTTAACCAATCTGGCAAGAAGATTCTTCATACCGGAACACATAAACAACACAACCAACTACTGTCATAAGGAAAAGATCACTTGTGGACCACCAAATCATGAACCATTGGAGTTGAAGGCACATAACATCATCTTAGACTTAACTCTAGAGCTAAAGACCAAAATACTTCAATGCGGAGGAATGCGGAGCATAACACTTTCTCCCTGTCACAACCAAACATACATGAAAAGTAGTTTTCTCTCTGGTGAACATATCTCACTCAAATATTTATACCAGAGGCTCAAACTCAGAATGTGGCATCTTCAGACATGCCTCTAAATAACTTCCAATCTGCAGACAAAGATATTCATTCTATAGGAAATGTGGAGCAATCTTCTAGACTATTTTTCTGTATGCAATACACTATTTCCATTGCAACTCACTATTTCCAGTGGAGGAGCTAATTTTTTCAATATCCTCAACATCAGAATCAATTACATAGGTAAGTAAAAGGCATCTAACTCATTACAAGCAAGTAACAAGATAAGGGCACAGTTGACATCAATGACAACACAGATATGTTGACATCAGTGACAACACCGATTAGGCACATACTTGCAACAAATGCATGTTGTTTCAATTTTGTGCATGCAAACTTCACTTTGTTTGGGTCTTCAACAGATTCAAAATCAAAGTATTTGTCCATGTTTAATATCCAATCAATCAATTCTTTGGGAGTCAGACTACCATTATAACTTTGCGGATTTAGTCTAGGTTTACTACTTATTCTAGACATTGCCCACAACAATCTTCTTTCTAGTTCATCTCCATCTTCATTTGCATCATCCTCTTTTTCATCTACTTATTCTTCATCCTCACTTACATCCTCTACATGTACTCCTCTACATTGCACCATTTCCAAGCATCTAATCATGTTTTTATTCCTTTCAATCTCCATAATTGCCATATCACCAGCCCGTGGTGCTCTTCTTCTACCACGTCCTCTCTGTGCCATGTCTTCTCCAGATTATTTGCAGTTGCAAGTCTACACTCACTACTTTACCAACAAAAAATATTTCAAAATGCCCACTCTTTGACATGCCCACAATCCATACAAGGAACCTGCTCTGATACCACTTGATGCAGTGTAAGTCAGGGAATTTTGTCAAATTACCAAAACCAACCACTATAGATCAAGTATGGAATAACAATATCCACGACCACAACAATCGATCAACAAAACAACAATATGAATTTATTTGTTTGCTGCAATCAATATCCAGGAGTACAAGGAATCAAGATTCATTATAGTTTTCTCTTCTCTATTTACAATATTCTTTTACAAGAACTTCAAATCCCACACAAGTCACTTTCAATCCATATATACTTCCCATGTGAGGAAGTTCAACTGTTACACTAGAAAACTAAATGGCCTCAAAATTGTAATCAAATTCAACCATGTGTCATGCTGAGGAATGATGCTAAAGTCAATTTGAAACTGCAACTATCAAAGGGAAGATGATTGGCAATTATCAATTTCTAGAGAAATTAACTAGTTAGAAAAATCACTTAAAAACCCCTTTTAAACTCTATCAGAGTTTTGGGAGTCACTTGTAACACATCAAGTTGTTCCATTGTTCTTAGAACAACAAAATATTCTGATTCCTTTGTTAAGGACTTGGAGTTACATTACTTGGAACTTTTCTGGGAACTACAAGTCATGAAGAACTAACCACCGATTGATCGAGTCATCTTTACAACTTTAACACCATTGGAGACTTATTGGGTTTTGATGGCTTAATAGGAAATCATCAAAGAATTCCAATGTTTCAGGAACTATCAAAAGTCTTGATCTCCCTTGTAATGCAGGCTCTGTTGGAGATATTGAAGAGACTAGGAACTTGTTCCAAGTGGTCTAGAATTTTTTCCTCAAGTGGGACTACCTGATCTTTCAATGAAGTTGTTTTCACAACTTAACAACTTCCAAAGTCTTCATCGATGATTTGGAAGACAATAAGAACTAAACCAAGTGGTCAGAGATTTCCACATCAGGTGGAATTGAGCGACAAGAAGGAACCATTCCTTTCGTCAGAGATTTCCAAGAGAGGTGGAACTGCCCAACAAAGAGAACTTCACTAAAAATGACTAAGTCTTAAGAGCCTGGGATCAAAGATTCTAATAGGAACTAGAACCCGTTAGAGATTTTTGGTGTTACAGGAATACCCCAAAATCCTAATTTGTTCCTGGTCAAGGAAAAAACTCTGATCACCTATAAATTGCTCAATTTTTGCCCAAACTTCACCAAATATACACTGCAAGTTCCCATTTGACCGTTCTTTGAGATGAAATCCTTACTTGGCCAAAATTCATTTGAAAATTTTCCTCTTGAAACAAGTCAGCAAACAATTGCAAAACAAAAACAAAAACAGAAGAAAAGATTAAAATAAAAATATTTTTGGGTGACATAGGATTGCTTGTGAACTTGGATGCTCCTATATCATTTAACTATTTCAATCTTGCACTTTCTTTAACAACATTTTTCTTTTGTTTAGTTATAAAATCAAATGAGAAACCCCTATGGCTAAGTAATTAGCTATATCAGCAAACCAAGGCATATGTGCCAAGATAGCAAACAACAAATCATTTAGAAAGTCATCTTTGACTTGTTCATAATCATCTCCTAAAGAATGTATTCCTGACAAGAAATTAGTGACAATGTTAGATTTACTATGTTTATCAACTATTGTTACATTAAATTATTGTAAAAGAAATAACCATCTAATAACTCATCCACTCACTATAGGCATGTCCATTAGGTATTTAATGGTTAAATAATCTATGTAAACTATTACCTTGTATCTTGTATGTAGTGGTAAAATTTAATGATAGTGTGTACTACAACAAGAAACTCTCTTTTAGTTGTCATATAATTTTGTTTAGTATGCATCAAGTTCTTGTTGATAAAATAAAGTGCATAATTCCTCCCTCTTCATCTTTTTGTCCTTAAACTGCTCCTATGGCATCATTAGAAGCATCTATGTATATATAGAGAGATAGGCTCTAGTTAGGATCTCACAAGACTAGAGTACATGTTAGTTTTTCCTTGAACATGTCAAATGATTGTTGATAGTCATTAGTCCATACGAGCTCACTATCTTTTAAGAGAAGGGAAAACATAGGCATCACAATTTTACTAATTTTTTTATAAATCACCTATAATGGCTTGCATGACTTAAGAAACTCCTGACATCTATTTATGTCTTGGGGGGAGACAGTTGTGTTATAACCTCAATATTTTCTAGATCCACCTTAATACTTTTATTAGAAATGTGATGACCTAAGAAAATACCCATGTCAACAATTATGATACATTTCTCATAGTTGAGTGATAATTAGTGTTTTTTACAAGAAGCCATGAATTTATCCTAATTTTGGAGGGATTCATCAAAATTATTTCCATGGACAATGAAATCATTCATATATACTTCCATGAAGTCATTCACTAGTTCAACAAAAATAGCAAGTACAACCCATTGGAAGGTGGTCAGTGCATTACAGAGTCCAAAGGGAAGAACTCTATAAGAAAAATTTCCCCAAGAGTAGGTGAATGTGGTTTTATCCTAGTCATCTAGAGCTACTTAAATATGGTTGTATCAACTAAATCCATCTAGGAAAGAAAATTATTTCTTCCTAGCTAGATTATCTAGGACCTAGTTAATGAAGGGAAAAGAAAAAGAGTCTCTAGAAGTTGCCTTCTTAAGTTACCTATAATCCATGTAAAATTTCAATTTATTGCCCTTTTTAGGCAATACAACAAGTGGCAACACTCATTGATTGTATGAGATGGGATAGATGAAACTCACTTGCAAAAGTTTTTCTATTTTAGTTTTGAAAGCCTCTTTGAGCATAGGATTGAGTCTATGTTGTGGTTGTCTCATTAGTCTCACATCCTTTGTGGAAATATGGTAAGTGCATATATTTAAGTGGATTCCTTTCATTTATTTGTATTCCCAAGAAAAAATATTTTGTATGGGAATTAGAATGTCAAACAATTTGAGTTTCTGCTAATCAGATAACCAGTTGTTTTTGTTTAAGGATTTTTCTAGGAGAACCATTATTTATTTTATCACGAGATGGATTGAAGAAACTGTTTGTTACCAAATCTACAGAGGGTTTGCCAGCTCCAATGCATAGGCTGATTTGGCCAACAGATTACGGGAGGTTGCATGAGCTGCCTCCCCTTCACTTCTGGTTCTGCTGCACCAAGGGGGGTATCCCTATAGCTAAAGATGTAACCTTGACTAGCTCAAAGATAGAAAGATCTAACTTGACAACAACAGGGAGAATACTCTCATTTATGGACCAAGATCTGCATGATAGATCACAAGGTTGGCAACATTCTTGGACATATATGTCTGGTTGGGTATGAGAGTATACAGGCTATCCTAATCCTACTCCTACAACTAACAGGTGGAAGTGATAAGATGGGTGGACATAATGTCCTGGATGCAAGACAAGGGGTTTTGGCTCATAACTACTGACTTAGAAGTAGATTGGTGCCTATCCATTGGGCAAGGAGTCAACTAGACATATACAGTAGGTGGTTTGCAACTTTCACTTAAGTTTCAGGGGGTTGGACTTGATGCTTGCCTTACAAACATCACCCAAGAAAGGGTATCTAATTGCCTCTACTTACAGATATCCTTGCTGACATGCAACCTTCCCCATGTTCAACCTAAAATAATTTAATCCACTCCTTGAATGGAAGTTACAGATCAAGCATGCAGTATAGATATCTATACCCTATGAAACCCTTAGCAACTAGATTCAAAAGAAGGAGAACATGCAGCAAATGGAGACAAGCAGATAGACACATGCAATAAGCATTTTTCATATAAATCAACATTGAAACTGAAATATGTGCAAAATACACTCATGCTGCAACACATAAACTCCAAAATGGGATAGAACAAACAGGAACATGCCCTATCTTTCGTTATTTACACAAAAATGCCTCAGGCCTTCAACAACCTAAAATGAGTGACACAATCTGCCTTTTATAGCAAAACTATGTACTAAACGAATTAATTACAAGGGAGGCCAAAAATCCTGCCAAATACACAGTATCAGAAAAATGGCGCTCAAAATCATAAATGCAATAGGGGACAAATCATGGAGAAGCCAGAGAAGGACAAGGAGCAGTCGAGCTCGAGCCCTGTGCCGCCGCTCAAAGACATGCATCATAAAAATGGTGGCTGACCTATCTATCATCAACCCATACCTTCTGCAAAATCTGCCATTACTGCCTCAACTACCCGCAGCCCCTGAAGACGCAATAGTAGCAAGTTTCTCCTGCCAAAAATGGTTGCAAATGCTCAAGAGAAAACCCACGACGCAACTTTAAAACCTAGTCGTCGATGATTTCCTAGTCGCTGAGATCCACGGCCCCAAAAAACGTTGAAAAGTCACCCACCAACCAAATCATGCCATGTAGGCACTTCAAGTTTCTATCACTGACTTTTTTGCTCCACCATTTGCTTTTCAAAAAGAGGACACGTGGAGGCTTCCGCAGCATCGGCTATCGGGACAGGTGGCAACCTCCGCAGTCTCCCTTGAAACACTAAGAAACACTTTGAAACCCTCGCGGAGATCGACACCTGGCAGGTTTTGCGGCCACCAAAGAAACAAAGAAACCTGCCTGAAACTCCTGCGGATGGCGACAGTTGGCACTTTCTGCGTGGCTCTTGAGTTGCACTTAGGGTCTTTCGGGTGCCTCCACGTGGAGCATTCTGCGGCACTTTCGAAACATATATTGAAACTGCATTGAAACTTTGGCGGATGCTGACACGTGGCGCCTTCCGCGCATAGTTGGAACTTTAAGGGGCCACCCCCACTGCTGACACGTGGCACGCTCCGCGGGAAGCACAAGCAATGGCATGGTTCTAAACTGGGGCTCGACACTTGGCAGACCCGCGGCACTTGAAACATGAAACCCCCATAGCCGCTCTTAGAAACATTTTAGAAGCTGGAAACTATGGCCCAATATGCATCTAGAAATGCATGCAACTTATTATTTAGAGGGTCGATAGGATCTCTCGACCCGCCACTGCCATTTTAACCTGCACACAACTGATTTCTTGCATTTTTTATAATTGCAGGGGCCAAAAGACAGAAATTTTGGATTTTTTGGGAAGGGGCCTACATATTCAAATGTTTGAAACTTGAATGTTTATGCAGGCACCACCAGTGGCTCTGTCTGGGGATGCATGCCTCTTGTAGGCATGGCGAGAACCACAGATCTCTGGGATGTAGACCAGTCCCTTATCCATTGGGCATAGAGTCAAATATTGCACTGACCTGCATCACCAAACACACTTGATGGCCTAAAGCCACCAAGAAAAGGAAAACCTATATCTCCCCTTATCAAACACCTTGTTTTCATCTGCATTCACTGGATCAAGCCTGGAGATACTGTCATGACCTTCCCACAAATAAACCTTGTCATCTGCACATTCAACCCTCTGATTTAGCTTGTCACTGTTATCCCTGTGCAGATAACCTTCAGCATCCTGTAACAAGTGGATGCAGTGTTCATCAAGCAATGCATACTCAAATGAAAAATAACACATGTTCTCATCAGTATCATCATCATGCATTGCAACATGATCTCCTAGCTAGACTGAAAATAGGAAACACTCAGAGTCCACCACACAGCTAGGAAGATCAGGGCTCATTGTATCATATGCTGGCACATCAAAATAAAAGCTTTCAAAATCATAGCTGTGCAGATCATGCACACAACCATCAGCAGCACCAAACTGGAAAAGATCAGGCTTTGGCACCTCTTTACAATCAGGCACATTTTTACAATCACTTACCTGATGTATGTTGGTTTCTCTTTCATCAGGATGAGAAACAGAATCCGAGTCAAAAATAGGGCTCAAATCTTCACCATACTTAGACAGATCCTCATCACCACATGTGTCATAAATGGGTGATCCAGGTGTCTCAGCCTCATCATGGTATGCCATTTGTTCATGGGCAGCAAAACATGCATCTTCATCATCCATGGATTCACTTTGTGGAGGAGTATCGGCCTATGTGCTTATTTCTTCTCTATCCTGAGCACAATACTCACAATCATCTCCACAAACCCATTTAAAAAGTTGCTCATTGCTGTCCACAACCACATCATTATTTTCATGGCCAGACACCTCAACCTTGCAATGCGATTCATCATTGATCCTTTCAATGGCATCCTCAACTGATATCTTTTCATTTTCACTTTTATCTTCACATGATGCCATGATCTCAAGGTCATACTGAGGATCAAGAGGGCTGAGAAGAGGTTTAGCCTTCTGACTGGCAGACACAATAGGGTTGCTACTTTTTAACTGGGCCTGCCTAACCTCTAAGAATATCAACCTACTTTTTATCTCTTCTATTCTTTTATCCAACAAATTACTCCCCTCCTGACTGAGTATGGGATAAAACATACTTGGATTCATAAAAATCTCACTCTTAGACATCCTTTGTCTATCTAAGACCTAAGGCTTCCCCTGGCATCAAACTTATGCAGTAAACAACAAATATAAAGGGGAAGGAACTAGGTACCTTTTCTCATCCAGATGCAGAAATATGAACATCTTTGTCACATCACACACATCTATCTTTCATGTGCATTAAGATCTTTTTTGCAAAGTCGCCACCTCTCTAGAGAGGACAAAATTTTCAACAGCTGAAAGCTACTTTTCCAGGTTCATTCCACCAGTAGAGCATCATTTTGTTAGTGACTCGGATGGGCCGCAAATACATTCCTTTTTTATCAATCACATCCCCAGTAGAGTTGCCAAAATCTGTTTGTTACCAAATCTGCAGAGGGTTTGCCAGCTCCAATGCACAGGCTGATTTGGCCAACAGATTACGGGAGGTTGCGTGACCTGCCTTCCCTTCACTTCTGGTTCTGCCACACCAAGGGGGGTATCCCTATAGCTAAAGATGTAACCTTGACTAGCTCAAAGATAGAAAGATCTAACTTGACAACAATAGGCAGAATACTCTCAGGTATGGACCAAGATCTGCATGATAGATCACAAGGTTGGCAACATTCTTGGACATATATGTCTGGTTGGGTATGAGAGTATGCAGGGGGTCCTAATCCTACTCCTACAACTAATAGGTGGAAGTGATAAGATGGGTGGACATAATGTCCTGGATGCAAGACAAGGGGTTTTGGCTCATAACTACTGACTTAGAAGCAGACTGGTGCCTATCCATTGGGCAAGGAGTCAACTAGACGTATACAGTAGGTGGTTTGCAACTTTCACTTAAGTTTCAGGGGGTTGGACTTGATTCTTGCCTTACAAACATCACCCAAGAAAGGGTATCTAACTGCCTCTACTTATAGATATCCTTGCTGACATGCAACCTTCCCCATGTTCAACCTAAAACAATTTAATCCACTCCTTGAATGGAAGTTACAGATCAAGCATGCAGTATAGATATCTATACCCTAGAATCTATGAAACCCTTAGCAACTAGATTCAAAAGGAGAACATGCAGCAAATGGAGACAAGCAGATAGACACATGCAATAAGCATTTTTCATATAAATCAACACTGAAACTGAAATATGTGCAAAATACACTCATGCTGCAACACATAAACTCCAAAATGGGATAGAACAACCAGGAACATGCCCTGTCTTTCATTATTTACACAAAAATGCCCCAGGCCTTCAACAACCTAAAATGAGTGACATAGTCTGCCTTTTATAGAAAAATTGTGTACTGAACGAATTAATTACAAGGGAGGCCAAAAATCCCGCCAGATACATAGTATCAGAAAAATGGTGCTCAAAATCATAAATGCAACAGGGGACAAATCATGGAGAAGCTAGAGACGGATGAGAAGCAGTCGAGCTCAAGCCCTATGCCGCTGCTCAAAGACATGCATCATAAAAATGGAGGCTGACCTGTCTATCATCGACCCATACCTTCTGCAAAATCTGCCATTATTGTCTCAACTACCCGCAGCCCCTGAAGACGCAACAGCAGCGAGTTTCTCCCACCAAAAATGTTTGCAAACGCTCAGGAGAAAACCCACGACGCAACTTTAAAACTTGGCCGTCGATGATTTCCTAGTCACTGAGATCCACGGCCCCAAAAAATGTTGAAAAGTCACCCACCAACCAAATCGTGCCACGTAGGCACTTCAAGTTTCTATCGTTGACTTTTTCGCTCCACCATTTGCTTTTCAAAAAGAGGACACGCGGCGGCTTCCATAGCATCAGCTATTGGGACAGGTGGCAACCTCTGCGGTCTCCCTTGAAACACTAAGAAACACTTTGAAACCCTCACGGAGATCGACACCTGGCAGGTTCCGTGGCCACCAAAGAAACATAGAAACCTGCCTGAAACTCTTGCGGATGGCGACACTTGGCACTTTCCGCGGGGCTCTTGAGTTGCACTTAGGGTCTTTCAGGTGCCTCCACGTGGGGCATTCCGCGGCACTCTCGAAACATATATTGAAACTGCATTGAAACTTTGGCGGATGCCGACACATGGCGCCTTCTGCGCATAGTTGGAACTTTAAGGGGCTGCCCCCGCTGCTGACACATGGCACGCTCCGCGGGAAGCACAAACAACGATGTGGTTCTAAACTGGGGCTTGACACTTGGCAGACCCGTGACACTTGAAACATGAAACCCCCATAGCCACTCTCAGAAACATTTTAGAAGCTGGAAACTGTGGCCCGATATGCATCCAGAAATGCATGCAACTTATTATTTAGAGGGTCGATAGGATCTCTCGACTCGCCACTACCATTTTAACCTGCACACAACTGATTTCTTGCATTTTTGATAAATGTAGGGGCCAAAAGACATAGAAATTTTGGATTTTTTGGGAAGGGGCCTGCATATTTAAATGTTTGAAACTTGAATGTTTATGCAGGCACCACCAGAAACTACTTTACTTTCACTCATAAAAATGTTTAACAAGTAGTAATAGGGATACAACATGTGAAAGGTGGTTGTCTCTTTGAAAAAAGTTATTACCCCTAAGGATAATATTGGTTAGACAATAATGAAATGTCATTAGGAAATCCATGTGCTTGCCTTGAGCAAAGACAACAATTCTCTACTATATGAATGATTGAATGTCCTCATCTTCCTTTTGATGATATAAATCTATATTATCACATGATTTTAGGTCATCATATGAATCTAGATGATCCTCCAATTTTTGCATGTTATTTTATGGTGACCATAGCTAGAGAAGCTATTTTTTTTATTGTTATTTTGGTCTAGTTCATTGACCTATAGGTAGTTGTTAAGATATAGGGAAGGTTTTGGAGGAGGATACAATGATATTTGTTTGATGCTAATTCTATTTGAAATGGTGATGTCTCCTGACCTATAGTATATAAGAGAAACAATTATTGCTAACCAAGGCCTACCTAATATTAGGGGTTAACTATCCTTGGGAGTATATGATTGAAGTATCAATAAGTCCAAAGGATACTCCCAATATTTGATTAAAATAGGGACATTTGTAATCATTCCGATTGGAATAGCAACTAACTCATCAAGCATCTAGAGGATGGTATTAGTGGGCTATAACCCCATGAGAGATAGTGTTTCCATCTCTCCTACTACCATGACATTAATAGCTACTCCTAGATCAACCAACACATTTAGGATTTCCATTCCCCTTATAGATACTGTAATCATAGGACTATCTAGACCACCATGTTTGGGTGGGAGGAGTTTTCCTAACATAAGGTTAGCCAACTAATCGTCTACATGAATAGTGTTGGGATATTTCTTTTTTCTCCCTAGTTACTTTATGAATAACTGTTTGATGAGTTGGTTGAGCTCCAACATTTCCTTTATGACCTATAATTAGGAAACTTCAATATTTAATTATTTGAGGTCCTAGACAAGTTTTGAATCACACAAAGACACTAGATTTGGAGATGATTTTGGATTTGGCACTATTTTAAACCTATCTAGAAATGGAACATGCCCCATAATAGTTCTAGAGTGTGATGTTGGAAAGGCACCAGAAATAGGCTTCCATGAAGCTATGAAGTGGGGTTCTAGGGTGGCTCTAGAAAGTGTCTTCAGCATGACTATTGTTGGGAATTAAGGTGTCTCAACCTTGGTAATTATTTGCATTTGTAATGTTTGTATCTATTATTTAATTGCCTATGTTGTAAATAATTGGAAATTCCATATTGTCATGTTGTGGGATGTGGCATGGTGATGTGTCAATCCTACTTGGATTATGACAGCTTGTTATTTTGTCCTCACATAAGGAGATAGGCATCCCAATTAGTTGTAGGAATATTCTGCCATGTGTCGGCATCTTCTATGTTGTGTAAGGAATGTTTGGCCCAAACGGTTATGATGGATTCCTATGATGAATCTATGACATGTAAGAGTCAGAAATAGAAGGTTGTAAGACAGGTGATGACATGTGTCATGAAGCATCTTTGAATGAGGCATATTTGGGCACCCCAAGGTGGAATATGACATGTTATAAGAGAATATGCTATTTATAGCATGTGTATGATAGATTCTCTTACAGCTGTAAGTTGTAACTGCTATGACAGATTCTATGACGGTCGTAAGTGTCGTAAGAGCATCTGTCATAGCCCATTTTGGAAATAGGTGACCTCTTTGGGATGGGAGCTATGGACAAGTGTCAAACACATTCTACAATGTTGACCAAGTGTCCCTAGGCATGGGTTTTGGTCCAAGATGCCATGTTGGACGCCCATTCCAAGAAAGGTCCTAAATTGCCTTGTATTTTCTATTTAAGCAGGTGCTTGGAGATGGAGTTTGTATTATAGGTTCACAAGTACTATTATGCTGCCAGATTGACTCCAAACATGAGTGTTGAAGACCATTGAAGCTTGCATTGCAATTGTATTGTAAACATTCTTTCAGATTTGTTAATACATTGTGTAGGTTTCTGAGTGTGGGGTTTTTCACCTGATAAGGGTTTTCCCCACCGTAAATCTGTCTCTCTTCTTCTGTCTACATTTTTGGTTCTTGTGTTTTTCTGCAATATCTCATGTTAATGGTTTAACATTGTTGTAATAGTTAGGATAAATTTGAATTTGCATAGCCCTCTCCTCAATAGATTAGTGTAGGAAGCGTTTTCTGCACACCTAGCTTCCTTTCAATTGGTATCAAAGCTTGATCACCTTTGGTCCTAGTTGTTGGGTAGGGGTTTTTTGAGCTAATCTTAGGTTGAGTGGGAGTTTGTGTAGAGCATTCTGTATCTTATTGCAACAAGGAGATGGCAGGCACATCAGGAAGGTTTGAAGTAGAGAAGTTCAATGATAGTAATTTCGAGCTGTGGAAGCTCAAGATGGAAGACATGTTAGTTGACCGAGACCTTTGGGATAGTGTGAACGGAACTAAACTAGCTGTAATGTCACAAGATGACTGGGATCTCAAGGATCGGAAGGCTAAGGGTCTCATAAGACTTAGTCTTGCTGATTCTGTGTTGTTAAATGTCCAAGAGGAGACTACTGCAAAACTCCTTTAGAAGAAGTTGGGGGATGTGTATCAAGCCAAATCCCTAGTCAATAAACTTTTTCTGAGAAAGAAGTTGTATTCTCTTCGTATGGAGGATGGAGGATCCGTTGCTAAACATATGAATGCCTTCAATATGCTGGTTGCACAATTGACATGTATTGGTGTAAAAATGGAAGAGGAGGATCGGTGTATGACCCTGCTTTGTTCTCTACCGAACTCATGGGATCACCTTGTCATGGCAGTTGGAAGTACCACATCCACATTCAAAATGGAAGAGGTAGTTTCTTTGCTGTTGTATGAAGAGATGCAAAGAAAGTCTTCTGAGGCAGTCAAAGAGGCCCTTGCAGTTCATGGAAGACCCAAGGAGAAAGGGAAGAAGAAGGACAAAAAAGATGAGAAGGGTAGATCCAAATCTCCTGGAAAGTCCAAGGCTCTTTGTTGGAATTATGGCAAGATCGGGCATTTCTGAAAGGAATGCAAAGAGGAGAAGAAGAAAAAGAAGAAAGCTCCTGATTCAAATTTTGACAAATCACAAGATGACGGTGATGCTTTCATCGCAGCCCTGACAACCCATGCATCTGATGATGTGTGGCTAATCAACTTTGGTGCATCATTCCACATGACCTCGCATTGAGATTGGTTCACTAAGTATGAGGAGTTTGATGGTGGAAAGGTGTAGTTGGGTGACGACTCTCATCTGAAGATTGTTGGTCATGGAAGAGTCTCTATCCGATTCCCTGATGGTCGAGTGAAGGGGATCTCTGGGGTTATGCACATCCCAGGCTTAGCACGGAACTTCCTTTCTGTAAGTAGTTTGAATGATGCAGGTGTGCAGGTTGTCTTTTCAAAAGAAGGATGCAAAATGACTAGAGGATCTATGGTGCTTGCTAAGGGTACTCAAAGAGGTACTCTGTTTCAGCTAGAGGCATGCATTTCACAATGCAATGTTCTTCTAACTCAAGGAAGAGGGTAGCAGTCACTTCATCTCCACCATCTGAACGAGAAGTGAAGAAATATGTTGTTTCTAATCTTGATATTTGTAATCGTGCATTGGAAGTTAAACTTCCTGCAGAAAAGACAATGTTATGACATAAGAGATTTGGCCACATTGGTGAGAAGGGTCTGCGTACCCTAAAAAAGAAGAACTTCGTTGAGGGGTTAGATGATTGTAATCTTGAGTTTGACTTTTGCGAACATTGCATTTATGGAAAACAAAACCATGTTCAGTTTTACTCGAGTTCTCATAAGTCTTCTGGTGTGTTGGACCTTATTCATTCTGATGTGTTTGGTCTTGTTACTATTCCTTCATTATCAAAATTTTTATACTTTGTATGTTTTATAGATGATTACAGTAGAAGGACATGGATTTATTTTCTCATAAGCAAATCTGAAGTCTATAGCAATTTTAAGGAGTTTAGAGCCTTTACTGAAAATCAGATTGGTAAAAAGATTAAATGTTTGAGAACTAACAACGGTGGTGAGTTCTGTTCTACAAAATTTGATAAGTATTGCAAGGAAATTGGCATAAGACAACTCCATACACCCCGCAACAAAATGGAGTTGCAGAGATGATGAATAGGACACTGATGGAGAAGGCTAGGAGTATGCTTAGTTGAGTTGGTCTAGAACAAAAGTTTTGGGCTGAAGCTGTTGCTACTACTTGTTATCTAGTAAACAAATCTCCTACATCAGCTCTTGTTGGAAAGACACCCATGGAGGTGTGGTCTGGTAGAAAGCCTTCAGTAAGGCATATTTGTGTTTTTGTTTGTGAGGCATATGCACATGTGCCTAGGGAGAAGCAGTCAAAGTTACAGAACAAAGCTGTTAAGTGTATCTTCATCGGCTATGGTGTTGGTGTGAAATGATACAAGCTTTGAGACCCTGTGGCTAAAAAAGTGTTGTATAGTAGAAGTGTCATCTTCAGAGAGCTTACATCTTCTCCCACTATTTTGTAGCTAGAAGAAAAAGAAAAGGAGGATGTTGTTAAGTTTCCTCTCACCCCTGAGAAGACTGAACCGAAAGACAATGTTGGACCTGATGATGAGGAGAGCTCTAGTAGCTTGGAAAGCTCAGAGGAAGAAGCTGAACCTCAACCTCAGTTCTTGAGGAGGTCTACATGAATAAGAAAGCAACCTGAAAGGTTTGGTTGTACATTGCTTGATTCTAGTTGTGCTTATGCTTTAATCACTAACAATGATGAACCTAGAACTATATCAGAGGCTTTAGATATGAAGGATGCAGGTTTGTGGAAGGTGGCTGGTGCAGAGACAACCATAGTTAATTTTGACTTGTATACTCACTAGGAGCCTTAAATTTTGGATTTTATGCTCATTATGAGCCTAGGTGGAGTCATGTATTAATTTATTATTGTAATAAGGTCTGAGTTAGACCACTCTCTCTATTTTAGAAACCAATCCCTCTATTCTAGAAGTCAACTAGTAGTGGAACTCCAAATAGCATGTGCTATGTTTGGAAAAAAAGTCTTGAGGCTAAAATTAGTGAAATTAGTGAGTTTTTTTGCCTTTTTAGATAGGAAAAGAATATTTCATGACATAGTGATGATTTTGGATTGTATTTATCCCCTGGAGGTCATGGAAAACAAAGGATTGAAGTTGGAAAAGAAAAAATACAAAAAAGAAGACTATTTGTTTTTTTTGTTTTTTTTTTTGTGTAATTTGTTGCTCTTTGCTATAGTACTCACCCGTACAGCCATTTCAAGGGCTCTCACATTTTGGATCTTATAAATGAATGTTTTACCTTTCATTTAAATCATATTAGGTCTTTTGATATTGCAGGAGAAGAGAGAACAATTTGTTGTCCCTATTTTGCTGTTTTGAAGAGGGTTTGGTAGGATTTTAGGAGTTTTATGGGGTTCTGACCAAAATCTTTGAGTTAGAGCCCCAAAATGGATTTTTTGGGTCTATATAGGTATATTATACAATGGTTTTTGTGTTTAGGTGCAGGGGAGCAGTCCAAGACAAGATTTGAGGAAGATTTGGCTTGATAACTCTATGTATTAAGCCATTGGTGATAGCTAGAGGAAAATTTAGTTGGAAAACTTGTTTATAATGCCCATGGAGGCCCAAAACCCATTGAATAAATTCATTTGCAATCCATACTAAGTTTTGGAATTGGTTAGAAAGTTCTAGGTCACTCTGGTAGGGTACTTCCTTTGTAAACCTAGGGCTAATTGCCCCTTGGAACAACAGGTACAGTCATTTTTAGAGGCTTGTGTTCCAAAACAACATACCTTGGATGTCACATATGTTATATAGGGCCATAATGGGTATCTAAAAAGATAAATATTTCTAGGAGTTGTTTGGAAAGTTTTGGAGTTAAGCCCTCTAAACCGTATTTTTAGGGCTACAAGGAAAATAGGCCATTTGTGAAGGAACCTTGGGTAGGATAACTTATGAGTTTGGTAAGATTACATTGGTCAAAATAACATGTCTCATGCCCTCCTCAAGTGTTGACAATCATGTCATACATCCAAACCAAGTTAGGCTCATGAATGGAGGTTGTAGGTGTCATCATGTGCAAGTTTGTTGTCCTTTACTCCAAGATCAGTCACTTATGTTTGTGAGACTTGATAAGTGTTCCCCTACTCTACATCAAGTGGTATTAGAGTACAAGTTTTGATTTGGGAAAGTGTTAAGGAGTACAAAATGCCTCCTAAAAACAGTCCAGTCCTCACTAGAGAAGTGAGATTGATGAAGGAATCTGAAGGAGTCTTAACCAGACTTGCTGCCATTGAAGCAAACCTGAGAAGAGGTGGGGTCATTGAGGAAGAAAGTGACCAAGAGTATGAGGGTGAAAATGTAGACCCTCAAGAAGGATCCAATGAGATAGAGATGGATCCAGATGATAAAAGGTTTACGAAGATGCTGCAGACTGTGAAAGGAGAAAACACTGATGTTAAGATGGGGTTGCCCATGTATGAGGGTAAGATGAACAGTGAGGAGGTACTAGACTAGATTGATTCTTTGGATAACTATTTTGAGTACAAGGAGATGCCTGAAGAGAAGAAAGTCAAGTTGGCAAAGACTAAGCTGAAGGGAGCAACATTGACATGGTGGAACTATGTTCAGTCAGAGAGAATAAGAAAAGGAAAAACCAAAATCAGTTCATGGGACCGGATGGTGTCCAAGGTGAAGGGTCAATTCCTTCCAAAATATTATGCCATTCAAACCTTCAAAAGGTTGCAAAACTTGAAACAGAAAGAGATGGATGTAATGGCCTACATAGAGGAGTTTCATAAGCTCAGTATGAGAACTAGCCATAATGAGGATGAAGTTGAGAAGATTGCTAGATACATGAATGGGCTTAGGTTCAATACCCAAGATGAACTAAGTCTTACTACACCCAGGAATGTAGAAGAATGCTTCCAATTGGCAGTAAGAGCTGAGGAGAAGATCAAGAGGAAATAAGAACAAAATGGAAGGGGTAGAGGAAAGAACTTCAGAGGAAGAGGAAACTTTGGTGGAAGAGGACAGAAGCAGCAAGGAGAAACAAATGATAGCAACAAGGAGAACCATGAACTAAGAGGAGAGTCAAGTGAAAGAGGCAGCTTTAGAGGAAGGAGATCAAATAGTAGAGGCAGGTTTGGAGGCCATGGTAGAGGGTCAAGCACCTTCATAGGCAAGTGCTATAATTGTAATCAAGTTGGACATCCTGCATTCAAATGTCCAGACAAACAAGCATCAAGTTCACATGGAGGTGATAGAAGAGTCCACATAGTGCAAGAGGAGGACCAAGAGTGTGTAAACTCACATTCTGTGCATGCAGGCCCAGAGGCAGGAGAATCCTTAATGATAAGAAGGACATTGCTGAAGGTACCATCAGCCAAAGAGCCTCCACAAAGAAAGGCTTTGTTTAGAACACTCTGCAAAGCACAAGGAAAAGTATGTAAGGTGATTGTTAATTCTGGTTCTACTGACAATCTTGTGGCTCTAGAAATGGTAAAAAAGTTGAAGATAAAGAAGATTCCTCACTCTAAACCCTACAAGGTATCATGGCTCAACAAGGGTCAGCAAGTACTTGTAAATGAACAAGCTTGGGTGGAGCTCAACATTGGTGGCTACAAGGACAAGATATTGTGTGATATCATCCCTATGGATGTATGCCATCTGCTCTTAGGTAGACCATGGCAATTCGACCAAAAGGCCAAGCATGATGGAGAAGAGAATACATACATGATTTTGAAGGATGGGGTGACCTACAATCTTACACCCATAAAAGAAGATGGTGCAGCAATCCATGAAGGACCAAGTGTGATGATGGTGAAAGAGAAAGAGTTTTTGAAGACATTGAAAGAAGAAGAGGTAGGATATGCCATCATTGGCAAGCCTATATCAGCCAATGCAGAAATAGAGGTAGAAAAGATACCAGAGGAGGTGCAGGTCCTATTGGACAAGTATGAAGACATAGTGGTGAAAGACCTACCAAGTTCACTACCTCCTGTCAAGGATGTAAGCCATCACATTGATCTCATACCTAGTGCAAGTTTGCCAAATAAGGCAGCATACAAGATGACACCACAACAAAATGAAGAGGTCAAAAATTAGATCTAAGAGATATTGGACAAAGGGTTGATCAAGGAGAGTTTGAGTCCCTGTGCTGTTCCAACTGTCTTAGCACCTAAGAAGGGTGGGGAATGGAGACTTTGCACTGATTCTAGAGCCATCAACAAGATAACCATCAGGTATAGATTTCCAATACCTCAGATAGAAGATCTAATGGATAGTTTGGGTGATGCATGTTACTTTTCTAAGATAGATTTAAAGAGTGGTTATCATCAGATAAGAATAAGAAAGGGTGATGAATGGAAGACAACATTCAAGACAAATGAAGGTCTTTATGTGTGGCTAGTAATACCATTTGGGTTATCAAATGCCCCAAGTACATTCATGAGACTTATGAATGAAGTTCTTAAGCATTTCATAGGCAAGTTTGTGGTAGTCTATCTAGATGACATTCTTGTGTACAATAGAACCAAAGAAGAACACTTGCAGCATTTAGACATGGTGTTGAAAAGATTGAATGAGGAGAAACTGATGATCAACCTCAAGAAGTGTGAATTCATGAAAGAGGATCTTGTCTATCTTGGGTTTGTGATCTCCAAAGGTACACTAAAGATGGATCCATCCAAGGTAGAAGCCATACTCAGCTGGCCAACTCCTAAAACAGCAACAGAGGTAAGAAGTTTCTATGGTTTGGCTACATTTTATAGAAAGTGTATAAAAAATTTCAGTCGTATTTGTTCTCCTATTCTTGATACTATCAAAGGAGATAAGAAGAAGAAGTTCCAATGGATTGAGGAAGCTGAGAAAAGCTTTAAGTATTTGAAGACAAGGGTGGCTCAACAACCCGTTCTTGCACTCCCTGATTTCAGCAAGGTGTTCACAATTGAATGTGATGCAAGTGGATATGCCATAGGTATAGTCCTAAGTCAAGATGGGAGACCGGTTGCATTCTTTAGTGAAAAACTCAATGAAGCCAAGAGGAAGTACTCTTCCTATGACCTTGAACTCTATGCTATGGTACAGTCACTCAAGAAGTGGAGGCATTATTTATTGCCTAAGGAGTTTATTGTCTTCACAGGCAATCATGATTTGAGTTTCTTGAACAACCAAGATAAGCTAAGTCACAGACACATGAAGTGGATGGAGGAAATGCAGGCCTACACATTCACCATCAAACACAAGAAAGGACAAGCAAACAAAGTTGCTGATGCTCTGAGTAGAAGGTCCATGATGGTATAGGAGATCAAGTTGCAGAGTGTAGGTATTGATGCACTCAAAGGTATGTATGAGAATGATGAAGATTTCAATACTATTTTTGCTGTTTGCAATCAGACCCAAGATGTTTTTCACAATGAATTTTTTGAGTTTGTGGTACAAGATGGTCTACTATTTAAGGCATCTCAGTTGTGTGTACCAAGATGCTCCATGAGAGCAAATTTGATCAAGGAAAAACACTGTGGCAGCCTGAGTGGTCATTTTGGTTATGACAAAACTTTGGAATAGGTCAAGAGGTTTTATCATTGGCCTAGGCTACATAATGATGTGAAGAGGTTTGTGGAGAGTTGTGTGATATGCCAGAGGGCTAAAGGATCAAGTTCTAATGCAGGTTTATATTAGCCTTTACCAATACCCAATCAGCCATGGGAGTCTATCAGTATGGACTTTGTTCTAGGTCTGCCCAAGACACAAAGAGGTTATGACAACATTTTTGTTGTTGTAGATAGATTTAGTAAGATGACACATTTCATTGCTTGTAAGTCCACTAATGATGCCTCTCATATTGCTAGTCTATTCTTTAAGGAAATTGTAAGAATCCATGGATTGCCTTTGACAAGTGTCTGACAGAGATTCCAAGTTCATTGGTCACTTTTGGAGAACTTTGTGGAAGTAGCTGGGAACAAATCTAACTTTTAGTTCTTCCTACAATCCCCAAATAGATGGACAAACTGAGGTTGTAAATAGGTCTTTGGGAAACCTATTAAGGTGCCTAACAAAGGAGCATAATCAATCATAGGATCTACTGCTGCCCCAGCTGAATATGCCTACAATGACTCGGTTAATAGGAGCATTGGAAGAACACCCTTTGAAGTAGTGTATGGTATGAAGCCAAGAGGCATTTATGAGCTGAGAGACTTAAGGGGAGTAGATAATAGGAGTGCACAAGGAGAAGACTTTGCCACAACCATGAAGGAGATACATCACCAAGTAAGAGAAACTCTTGAAATGAGTGTTGCTAAGTACAAGGAGAAGGTTGATCTAAAAAGAAGAGATGTTCAATACAAAGTAGGTGACATGGTGCTAGCTCATTTGAGGAAGGATAGACTGCCCAAGGGCATATATACAAAGCTGATGATGAAGAAGATAGGACCTTGCAAGGTGGTCCACAAGTTTGGTCAGAATGCCTATGAGATAGAACTCCCTCTTGGAGTTGCTATCTCCCCCATTTTCAATGTTGCAGACCTGTATCCTTTCAAAGGATCTAATGTTGCAGATGAAGAAGCTGAAGATGTTGCTAATGAGGATTGGATAATGGATCTCCCACCTAGTCATCTAGTGAAGCTTGAAACTATCTTGGACACAAGAGAGGTTAAGAGGACAAAAAACAAAGTCTATAATGAACATTTGGTGAAATGGCATGGTTTGCCAATTGAAGATGCTACATGGATGACAGAAGAGGATATCAAATAACATGGAGCCTCTATCCAAGAGCTCATTTCATCAGGAGATTGAAATCTTTTTACCCCGGTTGTATGGTGCAGAGACCACTATAGTTAATTTTGACTTGTATGCTCACTAGGAGCCTTAAATTTTGGATTTTATTCTCATTATGAGCCTAGGTGGAGTCATGTATTAATTTATTATTGTAATAAGGTCTGAGCCAGACCACTCTCTCTATTTTAGAAACCACTCCCTCTATTCTAGAAGTCAACTAGTAGTCGAACTCCAAATAGCATGTGCTATGTTTGGAAAAAAACAGTCTTGAGGCTAAAATTAGTGAAATTAGTGGGAAATTAGTGAGTTTTTTTGCCTTTTTAGATAGGAAAAGAATATTGCACGACATAGTGATGATTTTGGATTGTATTTATCCCCTGGAGGTCATTGAAAACAAAGGATTAAAGTTGGAAAAGAAAAAATACAAAAAAGAAGACTATTTGTTTTTTTTTTTTTTGTGTAATTTGTTGCTCTTTGCTATAGTACTCACCCGTACAGCCATTTCAAGGGCTCTCACATTTTGGATCTTGTAAATGAATGTTTTACCTTTCATTTAAATCATATTAGGTCTTTTGATATTGCAAGAGAAGAGAGAACAATTTGTTGTCCCAATTTTGCTGTTTTGAAGAGGGTTTGGTAGGATTTTAGGAGTTTTATGGGGTTTTGACCCAAATATTTGAGTTAGAGCCCCAAAATGGATTTTTTGGGTTTGTATAGGTATATTATACAATGGGTTTTTTGTGTAGGTGTAGGGGAGCAGTCCAAGACAAGATTTGAGGAAGATTTGGCTTGATAACTCTATGTATTAAGCCATTGGTGATAGCTAGAGGAAGATTTAGTTGGAAAACTTGTTTATAATGGCCATGGAGGCCCAAAACCCTTTGAATCCATTCATTTTCAATCCATACTAAGTTCTATAATTGGTTATAAAGTTTTGGGTCACTCTGGTAGGGTACTTCCTTTGTAAACCTAGGGCTAATTACCCCTTGGAACATCAGGTACAGT
Organism: Cunninghamia lanceolata; assembly: GCA_027924645.1. Classification (NCBI taxonomy): domain Eukaryota; kingdom Viridiplantae; phylum Streptophyta; class Pinopsida; order Cupressales; family Cupressaceae; genus Cunninghamia; species Cunninghamia lanceolata. Next base: position 8,235,750 of record BSBN01000960.1, on the reverse strand, counting down.
CATTTTTAGAGGCTTGTGTTCCAAAACAACGTACCATACATGTCACATATGTTATAGAGGGCCTTAATGGGTATCTAAAAAGATAAATATTTCTAGGAGAGGTTTGGAAAGTTTTGGAGTTAAGCCCTCTAAACCGTATTTTTAGGGCTACAAGGAAAATAGGCCATTTGTGAAGGAACCTTAGGTAGGACAACTTTATAGGATAACTTATGAGTTTAGTAAGATTCCATTGGTCAAAATAACATGTCTCATGCCCTCCTCAAGTGTTTACAATCATCTCATACATCCAAACCAAATTAGGCTCATGAATGGAGGTTGTAGGTGTCATCATGTGCAAGTTTGTTGTCCTTCTGGTGCAGGAGCACCTCGAGAATCTGAATATTCCCTTACATTTTCTATTTTTTCCAAATGTTATGTTGGCTGAGTAACGACATATGTGGCAAGAAAAGATTAAAAGTTTGTAACCGAACTAATGTGAAGTGTAATCATTTGGCAAAGGTGGTTGTAGGCGGTTTGCCTTCCATCTTGTAACTGCCAACGTGTGTGAGTCTTTATAGTTGAGTCTGTATTTGTTAGAGTAGAGGGGACGAGAGAGGCAGCAAGGGAAAAGAATCAATTTGTATGTATATTTCTAAAGAAGAGGCATAAATAAATTTTGGCGTTTTGGTCTAATTATCAAGAATGTAGTTTGGAGTCATTTCACTGGTTAAGATTTCTTCAAAATCAGTGGAATGACCTCCGTAATTTTAGTTTATTTTTTGTTCTATAGGAATTTTAGTTATTTCTGTGTGTGGTTCGGTTACAAAGTGCGGAGATAGTTAATGACGAGAATTCTGTGTTGTATCATTGAACAAGCATTTTATGAGTATCCCACAGATGTATGTGAAGAGACATTTTCTTTGTATATTGCTAAAGTATATCGAGTATATAATTTGTGTATATCCTACAATTGTATGTTGAAGACAATCTATGTGTATATTGCAGTTGTATGCTAGTGACATTCTGTGAGTATATTGTATTTGCATATCAGATGGTTGTATGTTACAAATGTATGCTTCGAATGTGCATTGTGTTAGGTGCAAGTAATGACTGGTAATAGCAGGTTAAAATGGAAGGAGATACAACAGGTGATCGGTGATAACAGGTCAGGCAATGTATAGACAAGTAGAATGCATCGGAGTAATGAAAGTCATGGGGAAAGATGTTGGGAGTCATAGTGAATGACAGAGTTATGCTGATAGAAAGCATATCAGAGAGAGTTGGCGTGTCAGTGGAAGAATGTTTGGAGTGGGCTGATAGCATTTGTGTTGCCAATGGTTGAACTGGTAGTTGAAGGTTCAATGGGTTCAATCAGTTTAATGGGTTCATGAAGTTCATTTGGTTCACGTGGTTCAATAGTTCAAAGGTTAAGAAGAAGTTCATTGGTACGAGGCAAGGCTTCGGGGTGAAAGGAATCTGGTATGCCGATGGTATGGTGTTTTTCTGATATGAAAGAAATGTATGTGTTGGGTATTGTATTGACCTTGAGAAGGGGTCTTAAAAGCTAATTAAGCATTTTTGTGGGTTGTTAGGTATTTTCACCCTGTTTCAATGTTTCCACTGCATGCTCTGTATCAAATTGGTATCAGAGCTAGCGAAAGGTCTGGTGAAAGATTTGGTATTTGAAGGAGTTGTGTATTTGTTTCCTGTCACTGAGAAGGCAGGTGAAAAGCTGAAGAATTGTGTTGGTGACCATTATTTTGTGTTGTTAAGTTGTTTGGTTGCAGGTGCTTGATCCATCTAGCTGCAAGAAGTAGGTTTCTGAGGTTGTGTGTGGGCAGATGAGGATGAGGTCTATCATGACCATTCTCCAATAGAGATTTAGCTAGATAAGGGTGCAAAGAGAGGCCATTGAGGAGAGAGTGGTAGGTGCATCTCTAGGATCTACTGTTGGGTAAGATGGATGGTTTGTTGAGTTGGTGAGTTGTGTGGTAAGGTAGTGAGAAAGATGGATACATGACTGAAGAAGCACTTGATGTTGTAGCCTGAAAAGTACTCCACTGATGGGAGTAGAAGGAGCCTGAATGTGCTCTAAAAAGTTGATGGTAGTTTGATTTTGTTGGTTGATTGGTCACTCTTCTAGTAATTTGAAGATTGGAAGCTTGAAGAAACTGAAGAAAATGAAGCCAGATAGATGAAGAAAAAGAAAGTTTTATGTTGCAGGTACATTTCCAAGGGACTTGGAAATTTTGTTGGTTGGTTGTATGGTGCAGGAGCACCTTGAGAATCTGAATATTCCCTTACATTTTCTATTTTGTCCAAATCTTATGTTGGCTGAGTAATGAAATATGTGGCAAGAAAAGATTAAAAGTTTGTAACCGAATTGATGTGAAGTGTAATCGTTTGGCAAAGGTGGTTGTAGGCGGTTCACCTTCCATCTTGTAACTGCCAACGTGTGTTAGTCTTTATAGTTGAGTTTGTATTTGTTAGAGTAGAGGGGACGAGAGAGGCAGTGAGGGAAAAAAATGAATTTGTATGTATATTTCTAAAGAAGAGGAATAAATAAATTTTGGTGTTTTGGTCTAATTATCAAGAATGTAGTTTGGAGTCATTCCATTGGTTAAGATTTCTTCAAAATTAGTGGAATGACCTCCGTAATGTTAGTTTATTTTTTGTTCTATAGGAATTTTAGTTATTTATGTGTGGTTCGGTTACAAAGTGCGGAGACAGTTAATGGTGAAAATTCTATGTTGTATCATTGAACAAGCATTTTATGAGTATCCCGCAGATGTATGTGAAGAGACATTTTTTGTGTATATTGCTAAAGTATATCGAGTATACAATTTGTGTATATCCTATAATTGTATGTTGAAGACAATCTGTGTGTATATCGCAGTTATATGCGAGTGACATTCTGTGAGTATACTACATTTGTATATCGGATGGTTGTATGCTACAAATGTATGCTTCGAATGTGCATTGTGTTAGGTGCAAGTAATGATTGGTAATAGCAGGTAAAAATGGAAGGAGATACAATGGGTGACCGGCGATAACAGGTTAGGCAATGTATAGACAAGCAGAATGCATCAGAGTAATGAGAGTCATGGGGAAAGACATTGGGAGTCATAGTGAACGACAGAGTTATGCTGATAGAAAGCATATCAGAGAGAGTTGGCGCGTCAGTGGAAGAATGTTTGGAGTGGGCCGATAGCATTTGTGTTGCCGATGGTTGAACCGGTAGTTGAAGGTTCAACAGGTTCAATTGGTTCAATGGGTTCATGAAGTTCATTTGGTTCACATGGTTCAATAGTTCGAAGGTTAAGAAGAAGTTCATCGGTATGAGGCAAGGCTTTGGGGTGAAAGGAATTTGGTATGTCGACGGTATGGTGTTTTTCTGATATGAAAGAAATGTAAGTGTTTGGTATGGACCTTGCGAAGGGGTCTTAAAAGCTAATTGAGCATTTTTGTGGGTTGTTAGGTATTTTCACCCTATTTCAACGTTTCTGCTGCATGCTCTGCATCACCTTCACTCCAAGATCAGTCACTCATGTTTGTGAGACTTGATATGTGTTCCCCTGCTCTGCATCAGAGGCCATGGAGGAAGAAATGGCTTCTTTGGAAAAGAATAAAACTTGGGACTTGGTGCCTTTGTCTCCTGGACGGAAACCTGTTGGATGCAAATGGGTGTTCGAGAAGAAAGTTGGTGAAGATGGCAGTGTTGAGAAGTATAAGGCCAGATTGGTTGCGAAGGGATATTCACAAGTGGAGGGTATAGATTATGGTGAGATCTTCTCTCCTGTTGCAAAGCAAACATCCATTCGATTCCTGTTGTCACTTGCAGTAGCTTATGACTTGGAGGTAGAATAGATGGATGTGAAGACAACTTTCCTTCATGGTGATTTGGAGGAAGAAATCTACATGTCACAGCTAGAGCATTACATGGTGAAAGGTAAAGAAAATTTGGTTTGCAAACTTAAGAAGTCTTTGTATGGTTTGAAGCAATCCCCTAGGAGATGGTACTTGAAGTTTGATGCCTTTGTGTTGTCAATTGGATTTGTGAAATCGAAATCGGATCACTGTGTGTATTTTAAATTTGATGGTGATCGTATTCTCATTGGTGCACTATATGTTGATGATATGTTGCTCACTGGGAAGGGTAAGAATATGATTTTTAATTTTAAATCTCAGTTGTCAACATAGTTTGAAATGAAAGATTTAGGGGCAGCTAGGTACATTCTAGGAATGGAAATCAGAAGAGACAGAACCAACAAAAAACTTTGGTTAAGCCAGAGTAAGTATGTGAAGACGATGTAGGATAAATTGAACATGGCAGATTGTAGACCATTGTGTGTTCCCGTTTCATTGGGGACAAAGTTGTCTATTGAGGATTGTCCAAAATCTCCTAGTGAGGTAGAGTACATGAGCAGAGTACCTTATGCTAGTGCTATTGGCAATTTGATGTATGCTATGGTTTGTACAAGACTAGACATTGCCCAAGCAGTGGGAGTCCTTAGTTGATTTATGGCTAATCCTGGACGGGTTCATTGGGATGTAGTTAAGTGAGTGTTCAGATATTTGAGGGGTACTTCCAAGTATTCCATTTGCTATCATGCTAATGTTTTAGGACCTTCGCATTCTATTGATATTCATGGATTTGTGGATTCAGATTGGACAGGTGACATTGACAGTAGGAGATCCACCAGTGCTTATGTGTTTACACTATTTGGTGGTTCTATTAGTTGGATGAGTAAGCGACAACTTGTTGTTGCTTTGTCCACGACATAAGCTGAGTACATGGCAGCAACTCATGCTTGTAAGAAAGCCATTTGGCTTAAGAGATTGTGTTCTGATATTGGTGTTGATGCAGGTCAGATCACGATCAGTTGTGACAGTCAGAGTGCAATTTGCCTTGCAAAGAATCCAACTTTCCATGCTAGAACCAAGCACATTGATGTTCAGTTTCACTTCATGAGAGACATGGTTGAGGATGGAAAGGTAAATTTGGAGAAGGTAGATACTTTGAAGGATGTTGCAGATGCATTGACGAAACCAGTGAGCACAGAGAAGTTTAGATGGTGTTCGGAGTCTATGGGCCTCTTGGCCTATAGCAGTTAAATCCTATTTTTCTATTGGCTCTTACAAGGTGTTCAACAAGTGGGAGAATGTTGGGAATTAAGGTGTCTCAACCTTGGTAATTCTCTACATTTGTAATGTTTGTAATTATTATTTAATTGCCTATGTTGTAAATAATTGAAAATTCCATATTGTCATGTTGTGGGATGTGGCATGGTGATGTGTCAATCCTACTTGGATTATGATAGCTTGTTATTTTGTCTTCACATGAAGAGATAGGCATCCCACTTAGTGGTAGGAATATTCTACCATGTGTCAGCATCTTCTATGTTGTGTAAGGAATGTTTGACCAAAATGGTTATGACAGATTCCTATGACGAATCTATGACATGTAAGAGTCAGAAATAGAAGATTGTAAAACAGGTGATGACATATGTCATGAAGCATCTTTGAAATGAGGCATATTTGGGTGCCCCAAGGTGGAATATGTAGACTAGAGAAAATGCAATAAGGTAAAAAGTAAAACCAAATGTAAACAAAACACAAGATTATACCTCATGCAAAACCTAATCCCATCAAGGGAAAGAGGAGCCCTTGCACCCAAGAGAAGCTCCCAAGACCAAGATTGTCCCTAGACTATTGATTCAAATGTGAAATGCCTTCTCAAATGTGCAACTCACTATAAGCTCAAATGTGATTTTGGCATGGTAACTTTGCATGAAAATGGATGATGAAAATGACTTGTGAGAGGTTGTATTTATAGACTTTTGGAGAGGATTTTGATCCAAGGGTGGAGATTGATTGGAGAGATCAATGGTGGAGGATGAAAGTGAGGTGGAGGGCCTAGATTTGATCTTGGAAGATGGAGGGCTAGGAATAAAAGTAAATCTTTTATTCATTTTTGGGAAAGGGGTGAATAAATGAGGTTTGGTGAGATGGATTATTTGTGAATTAAAAATTCACAAAGGGAGGGGTAAAATGAATTAAAAATTCATTTTGGGGAAGAGAGTTATGACATGTGTAAGAGGAGTAAATGTGATGTGTGATTTATTTGAATTTTAAATTTGAGGAATGTGGAGAGAAGTGCTAATGGGGATTTGACTTTCTTAATTAGGGTGATTAACCTAATTAATATGGCTGGAATAAATTAGTAGAAGGATTAGAGGGGGGATAAGATTAATTAATTAGTGATTTAATTAATTAATCCTAAGGCTAGGATGGGATAGGCTAGAGTAGGCAATTAAATAATAGCTATTTAATTGTCTAGGGTAGGGATAGGCTAATTAGTAGGCTGGATTAATTAGTTAACATGGTTTTAACTAATTAATTAGATTTAGGGAAAATGGGGATTTGATTTAATAAATTAAATCATTTGGCTAAGGTTTGGACTATTGAATTAATAAAATTAATTCAATTTTGGGATAAAATGGTGTGGATTTGGAAAATGAACGGGGTGATTAATTAAATAAAAATTTAATTAATTAGTTGGAAAGGGAATTGGTAAGTTTAGGGGTGTCGGGAATCAGTTTGGTGGTCGAGACACTTTTAGGTGTCTACATTTGCCCCTCTTTGACGTGGCGTCAGGACCTAGGAGGGAAGTGGCATCAGGTCGAAGAAGAAAAATATGCCCCAGCTGCCGGGAAGGAGTGAGATGGATAAGGGATGCCCCCTCGAGAGGTTGGCGGGAAAAATGTTGATTTTGCAGGTAAACTCTCGAAAGGATGTGACAAAAGTGAAGGTGATGGAAAAAGAAGATGGTGGGAAGAAAAACAGAGGAAAAAGGCTGGGATCTGCACCCTGGAGGGAGAAGAAAGGGATGGAGGGAGGACATGGCCCACTATATTAGGAAAAGTGGGCCCAAAGAGTGCCACATTTGCATACTTTGACCTTCTAGAAGAAAAAGACAAAGGAGAGATGGGCGAGCGCAACCCACAGTTCCCGCGACTTCATCACATCTCAGAGCGATTCCGAGAGGTTGGACGGTCTCCCGAGGCTGGACCCCAGGTAGGGCCTAACCCGGACTTTGTCATTTTTTTATTTTACACACTTATTTTTGGGTTTCGGGAAATGGGTTAGGAGCGCGTGGCGCCATAGACAAGGTGGATTAGCGCAATCCTTCGGATTAGCGCTATTCGCTAGGGTAGGTTAAGGCGATTTTGTCGCCATTTTGGACGAATGTTGGCGCTATCCTTTGGATTGGTGCCAAAACTAAGGGCGAAGCAAATATGGCATTTTGATGCCATATTATGGGTAGAATGGCGCTATCGTCTGGAATAGCGCCATAATGTGAAATAGCGCTATGATTAGTTTTAGCGCTAAAAGGCTGATTGACGCGAAAAAGGGGAACTGCGCCATCGTCTGGATTGGCGCGATATAGGGCACGCAGTGGCGCCAATGTCTGGATTGGCGCGATACGGGGAGAGCAGTGGCGCCAATGTCTGGATTGGCGCGATAGGCAGGGGAAAGTAGCGCTATTTCTTAAATAGCACTTAGGGATTGTCTGTGTGGGGCCACATGATTGGGGCCTTTGAGACATTTAGAAGAAAAAGATGTAGGGGGACAGTAATTTTGTATCTATCGAAGAAGTGGTGGATGCAGGATACGCAGCGGTTTATACTGCAGTCGCGAGAGCGACGAGTACGATCCGTGATGCCACTATTTGACGAGGCATGGCGACCTCGGCTTGCGACACTGGGGCTTTGGACGGTGGCATCGATGCCTATGCTGCGAGCTCATAGAGCTCTGATGACGGCCGCAGTGGAGCGATACCGCAGCGAGACCTCCAGCTTTCTACTGCCGACAGGAGAGATGACCATCACACTTGAGGATGTTTATCGCATCCTCAAGCTGTCGATTCATGGTCGACGTGTGAGGTATGACACGAGGAGGGGGCGGACTGCGTTGATCAGAGTGTTCGGAGCAGAGCACGTGGTGCTTTCCGCAGATGGGAGGGAGATGGATTACGACAGGACGCTGGCGGCGGGTGCAGATCCCTTTGCCTTATATTTGTGTGCGTTGATTGGAGGTGTAGTGCTGCCAGATAGGCGAGGCAGGGGTTTTCCTGTGGGCTGGGGTGGGATGATAGAGGGGATGGTGAGACATGAAACTGTCTACGCATGGGTGCCGGTGATGCTAGCACAGCTGCTACATGAGATGCACACGGTTGCCTATCTTCATGACAGGGCTTTATCGGCTGGGGTTACACTACTGCACGTATGGCTTTGGGAGCATATCCCCGTGACTCGGCTGATATGCGGTTATTATCGGCGGCCATTTGAGGCATTTGTGTTCTTGTATCAGGAAGCCGTGTATACTTATACTGGACAGGTCCGCCACTGGCGGAGGATATTAGATGATGTAATTAGCGTGGTCTATCGTCCATATATTGATTGTGAGGATTGGCCTGATGATGTTATCCAGCTCCCGCACACCTTTCAGCAGAGATTTCTTATGGGTCGTGCGGATCGGACTATAGAGATGTACCTACCTTCACGGGTGATGCGGTAGTTTGGACGGGTACAGGATGTGCCCTAGCAGATGGCCATATATGCACAGACACCGCGGGATACAGCTTATTGGCCCACAGCATTACAGCCACAGGTTGCGCTGAATGACTGGGCAGCACTTCGGCCAGTTCAGTGGGATTGGGGGAGCACCGTGGTAGATGCAGGTACTACGCCTGCCTATGATGCATGGTGGCAGACACATCGGCCCACCCAATTTACTGATCCGGAAGCGGAGCTATCGGAGGATGAGGGGGATGGAGATGATCCAGATGGGGGTGGAGATGAGGTTATTGCAGATTTTATTGTAGATGTGATGGATGATGGATTGGAGAGGGTGATCGCCAGAGATGGTCAGTTGGTGGATGAGGGGGAGGCAGCGGTAGCGGGACAGGGGCCAGTGGGGGAGGAGGTTCCCGCAAAGCAGGTTCCTGCGCAGCAGGTTCCTGCGCAGCAGGTTCCTGCGCAGCAGGTTCCTGCGCAGCAGGTTCCTGCGCAGCAGGTTCCTGCGCAGCAGGTTCCTGCGCAGCAGGTTCCTGCGCAGCAGGTTCCTGCGCAGCAGGTTCCTGCGCAGCAGGTTCCTGCGCAGCAGGTTCCTGCGCAGCAGGTTCCTGCGCAGCAGGTTCCTGCGCAGCAGGTTCCTGCGCAGCAGGTTCCTGCGCAGCAGGTTCCTGCGCAGCAGGTTCCTGCGTAGCAGATCCAGGCCAGGGGTAGACGGCAGGGTAGAGCACCGCGACGACGCGGTGGACGGCCGAGGACAGAGCAGGGTGATCTATCCCCATCACGGGTGGAGCAGTTGCAGGTCGGTAGGCATGATGTCGAGGCAGGGAGCTCAGGGGCACGAGATGAGATGGAGGAGATAGAGACACTACGTGCTCAGGTGGCCAGTTTAGAGGAGGCGTTGGGGCGTCGAGAGGCTGAGTTGGGACAGCTGCAGGGAGTGGATGAGTGGTTAGCAGTGGCAGAGGCTCAGTTGGCTCAGGCCAGAGAGGATATGGAGGACTTGAGGATAGAGCGGGATGCAGCGCTGGTGAGAGCACAGCAGGCAGAGACTGCGTTGAGCAGTGCACAGGCTATGGGTGGGGGCCTTGCCCCGATATTGGCAGGGATGCAGACTCAGCTGGCCCAGGCTCAGACACATGCGCATCAGATACAGGGTCAGTTGAGCCAGGCACAGGCACAGGTAGCTCAGGTACAGGGACAGATGGCTCAGGTACGAGGGGAGCTAGAAGAGGCGAGAGCACGGACTGAGTACTATCGGGGGTTATACTATGCAGTCGTACCTGCAGCGCAGCGAGCATCGAGTTACAGCCAGGTCAGTAGATCGGGGGCGTCGAGATCACATCGATCTAGATCTATTCAGTCAGTTCAGCAGACGATGCCCCCTCCCACGTATGTGCCCCAGCAGGATCCTCAAGTACCAGTAGCACCACAGCCATAGCCGCCACCAAGATCACAGGCTCGACCAGGGTCATCATCTCCTACCCCCTCAGAGAGAGGATCCTCGATGTGAGAGTTATACCATGATAGCCCTTAGAGGCATTGTATCAGGACACTATATTTTTTGATGATGTGAGCGATGTACATTTTTTTACGGTGATTATATATGATGCGAGACTTCTGATGGCTTATGATGTTCTATTGTGATTATGCTTATATGATGGATGCACATGTTATATTATATATGTTGTGGATGCATGGTGTTGTGATTTTATGGACTATATGATGTAACTAAATATGCGAATTAACAACTATTTATTATGGATGAACATGTATGGGATTATGTTATATGCCACTAGTTGTTTCAATGGTGATGTGTGTGATGTTGTAATGCAATTTAAATGTTTATGAGATATTGATATGTATGGAATGCAATGTGATGATGCGTATTTATGATATGATGTGTAATGATATGCAGCTGAAATGAATCTACTTTGTGTTTTATGCAAACTTAAATGGATTTAAAATGTACCTAATATAAGATGCAAACAGATTAAAATGAACCTTATATAAGATGCAAAGTGGATCCTAACATGATATGCAAATGGATTAAAATGAACCTTAAAATGAGATGCAAATAGATTAAAATGAACCTAACATGATATGCAAATGGATTAAAATGAACTTAAAATGATATGCAAATGGATTAAAATGAACCTAAACATGTTATGTAAATGGATTAAAATGAACCTAACATGATATGCAAATGGATTAAAATGAACTTAAAATGAGATGCAACTAGATTAAAATAAACTTAAAATGATATGCAAATGGATTAAAATGAACCTAACATGATATGCAAATGGATTAAAATGAACTTAAAATGATATGCAAACGGATTAAAAATGAACCTAATATGATATGCAAATGGATTAAAATGAACCTAAACATGTTATGCAAATGGATTAAAATGAACCTAACATGATATGCAAATGGATTAAAATGATATGCAAACGGTGGTGAGGTGTAGTTAAATGATATGTGCTAAATGCATTATCGATGATAGGTGGTATGCAAACTAGCTGATAGGTGAGGTAGCCTAATCCTGATACACATGGTGTTCCTTGTGTTGACCCTGAATAGTGAGACTGTGGGAGAACGCGTTAGGTGTTGTAGATGATAGGGGTGAGAGCGTCTAGGGGATGGCGGTGGGGGGATTGGAGGATGGTTAGGTCATAAGATACCACGTCATTGAGGGAGGGGGGGGTTTGGTTCAAGATGTGTTAAGTGGAGATAGGTTGGGATGATGGGGTTAGTGCGGGAGTTAGATTGGTGGGGGGGGTTGGAAAGTGTTGATCAAATCTAGGCCGATATGGGATAGGTGACTGAGTGATTAGGATGATGATGTTGAGCTAGTATCAGTAGTTGCACAAAATTAATTGAGAGCATTTCTTAGTTTACTGTAGCAATGTCGGATACAATTCACGAAGGTATGAAATGACCTAGGTGATGATGTATATCCGACAATTGCATGGACTAGACCCACAAACAATAGGTTGGCTTCATGCATGCCCAATGTAGTATAATCTTGTCTAGTAGAGGAAGGGGACTCATAGCAGTGAGTGTGAATAATGCATATAAGGTGTTGATGCCTGTATATGCAAAATAGGACTCATTATGCTAGAACCGACCTAGACTTCAAGATATGAATACTATTCTTGGAGTAATGAAGCCAACCCACAAGCACGGCATACTGAAACAATGACTATGTCCACTCCAAGGGCTATCTGCTACGTACCATGATATAATGAGATCAAGGTAGCTTTGGAGTTTTCTTGGAGTGAGACAAAAAGATGAAAATCAATAAGCAAAAAGACCAACGAAAGATACAAATAGCCTTTTGTGTGCTCTTGTCAAGAGACATGATGATAGAATGATAGATTTTTTTCCATTGTAGGAAAGACATATCCTAGGACGCAGATCTGTTTTTGATTGGAGAGTTTTTTTGTGGAAGATGGGCAAAAGAACAATCGGGCCAAATGGAAGATTATAGTTGGTAGATTGCTTGATGATTTTTGCGCGAGGGATCCTGTTTCAATGGTATGTGTAGCATGCATATCATTTCGTAGATCTAGAAAGCTCAGTGAGTGGGAACCATCCCAATGGGTGGGATGGTTGCATCTTAGATACTGGAGTACTGGAAACATCCTTCGTATTCCAGACTGCCTACATACCCTGTGTCCACGGGATCAAGGTACTTTTAAGATGCGGGTGAAATGAATATGTAGTTCTGGCAAGACTTGATGATGTGGGAATGGTTGGCGATGTGATGTGATGAGGGTTGAGACGTGTTTAGATGATTGTGGTGGGATGTGAGATTGATGCATGTGGTGATTTTTGGATTTTCTAATTTTCTGCTGTTTTTGGATTTTCTGATTTTATGATATTTTTGGATTTTCTGATTTTATGAACTGTACAAAGGAGAGCTTACAAGGATCCTCGTTCCCTAGGTGGAGTTGTGGGTGGGTGAGTGAGTGCGGGATGGGCGAACAAACTTGATGTTTCAGAATTTCAAGCCATGGGATGTGTGGGTATGGAGTGTTATGCTGGAAAGAGGACTTATTAGATGGTAGAACCGGCCATTACGCATGGCGCCTGAAACAGGTTTTCACCATGGTACTTATCCAAGGCGTCACCGAGGTGATTTTCACCATTGGAAGTTTTTATTGCACTCTGATTTTTTCTTTATTTTTTGATTTTTTTGGTGTTTTTATTTTTTTACATTTTTTTGATTTTTTGACTTGTGGTATCAGATGGGTTATGCATAGAATCTCTTGAGATGCAAGATGTTCATTGGCTCGTCTAGAGGCTGCCCCTCGGGTGTTGCAAGCTGATAAGCTCCTGACCCATAGTCGGCGGTGATGACATAAGGTCCTAGCCAATTAGGTTCAAATTTTCCTTGCTTCAGACACTCTTGTAGGTTCTTTTGATTTTCCATTAGGACCAGGTCACCTACCTCAAACTTTCTGGTTCTGATCTTTTTGTTGTAGCTTCTTCTGAGGCGGTTTTGGTATGCCTGTAAGTGATTTAATGCATTCAGGCGTTTCTCATCCAACAATTCAAGTTGATGCAACCTTGCGACGCGATAGTCTTCATCAGATATAATATTTTGCAATGATACTCGGAGGGATGGGAGCTCAACCTCTATAGGTAAAATGGCTTCTGATCCGAATACTAGTGAGTATGGAGTGGCTCCAGTAGGAGTGCGGATGCTAGTACGGTAAGCCCATAGGGCGGGGTTAAGTTGGAGGTGCCAGTCGCGGCCAGCTTCATTGACTGTCTTCTTTAAGATGCGGAGGATGGTTTTGTTAGAAGCCTCTGCTTGACCGTTTCCTTGGGGGTAATATGGCATGGAGAAGCGGTGTTTGATGTCAAATTTTTCGCACAAAGTGCGAACTTCTTGGTTCTTAAATGGTTTCCCATTATCAGTGACAATGGAATGGGGGATACCGTAGCGGCAGATTATGTAGTGGAGAATGAACTTGGAGATTTGGATGCCTGTGGTGAAGGTGAGTGGTATTGCTTCCACCCACTTTGTGAAGTATTCGGTAGCAGTTATTATGAATTTATGGCCGTTGGAAGATGGAGGGTGTATTTTACCTACAAGGTCGAGTCCCCACTATGAGAAAGGCCATGGTGTTGTGATTGGTTGCAGCTCCTGTACTGGTGCGTGGATGAGATCGCCATGCTGTTGGCATGGGAGGCATTTTCTGATAAACTGATGTGCATCCTTGTCCATAGTGGGCCAATAATAACCAGTCCTTAGGATCTTCTTAGAAAGAGCTGGTCCACTTGAATGTGCCCCACAAATACCTGCGTGTACCTCTTCCAAAGCTGCTTCGGCTTCCCTAGAGTCTAAACATCGTAGAAGCGTACCATCAAGACTCCTTTTGTAGAGGGTGTCACCTACAAGGATGAAACGGGAGGCTCGATGGATGAAGGATTTTTTCTGTGATGGGGATAGGTTGTTGGGGAGGATGTTATCGTGAAGATAGAGGTAAGTTTCCTGATACCAGGGGGATAAGGGACCAACGATTTTGCACACTAATTCAGACTGGGGAACGTCATATGCTGGGATGGGGAGCTCTTCAATCAGGAACTCGCATTTCTTGCTGCCTTGCTTCATATCAACCAGAGATCCAATGGTGGCCATGGCATCTGCCGCTTTGTTGTTTAACCTTGGGATCTGCTCAAAGTGGATGTCACCAAAATAATCTTTAAAGTCATCGACCATCTTCTTATAGGGAAGAAGCTTATCATCCTTGGTTTTATATTCATTATTGACTTGTCTGATGACTAGTTGAGAGTCGCCATACACAGTTAGTTTGTCTATTTTCCATTGGATGGCCATTCAGAGACCTGTGATTAGGGCCTCATATTCTGCTACATTATTGGTGCATGGAAATGTGATTTTGAATGATTTAGGGATCGTGTCACCTTGAGGGGTAACAAACAGGACGCCTGCCCTCGAGCCTCTGTGAGTGTAGGATCCATCAAAATACATCTTCCATGTATCTGTGGTTGGTGTGATTGTCAAGATGGCCTCGTTTGGAAATTCTGCTATTGTAGGATGCTCTGCCTGAATAGGTGCCTCAGCCAGTTGATCTGCTATGACTTGTCCCTTGATTGCCTTCCTCTCTGTGTATTCTATGTCAAATTCGGTGAGAATCATGACCCATTTGGCCATCCTTCCTGTGAGAGCTGCCCTATTGAGCAAATATTTGAGTGGGTCGATCTTGGCAATGAGCTTAGTCTTATGATTGAGCATATAATGTCTTAACTTTTGTGATGTGAAGACGAGGGCCAAGCATGCTCGTTCAATTTGTGTGTAGTTAAGCTCATAGGAAATCAAGGTGCGGCTGATGTAGTAGATGGCTCTTTCCTTTCCCTGTTCATCGTGTTGTGCTAACAAAGCCCCAATTGTTGTGTCGGTTGCAGAAATATACAAGAGGAGGGGCTCTCCTAGTCTTGGTGGAGATAGAATAGGGGGGTTAGCCAGATATGCTTTTAGCTAGTCGAAGGCATCCTGACACTGAGTAGTCCAGGTGAAAGCTGAATCTTTTCTGAGGAGATGCTGGAATGGTTGGCATTTGTCAGCAAGTTGAGCAATGAATCGGCGAATAGACTGTAGTTTACCCTGTAGGCTTCTCAATTGTTTCAAGTTTTTAGGAGGTGGCATTTCAGTAATAGCCTTGACTTTTGTTGGGTCCACCTCGATTCCTCATCTGGAGACTATGTATCCCAATAACTTGCCTGAAGTGACGCCAAAGACACATTTTTTTGGATTTAGACGAACATTATATTGCTCTAACCTGTCAAAGATCTTGGCTAGCACGTCTAAGTGCTCTTCTCGGGTCTTTGATTTGCCAAGTAAGTCATCAACGTAGTCCTCCATGATGTGGTGAAAGAGGTCGTGGAAGATGACAGTCATCGCGCGTTGATAAGTAGCTCCTGCATTCTTTAGGCCGAACGGCATTACTACCCAACAGTATGTCCCCCATGGGCAGATAAAGGATGTTTTGTGCTGATCTTCTTCGGCAATTTTGATTTGATTGTATCCTGAAAAGCCATCCATGAGGGATAGCATCTCATGCCCTGCGGTAAGATCCACGATCATGTCAATGTTGGGAAGAGGGAAGTCATCTTTTGGGCAGGCCTTATTGAGGTCTTTGAAATCAGTGCAACAGCGGATTCTGCCATCTGGTTTAGCAACAGGTACTAGATTCGAGACCCATTCGGGATAATCAATTGGACGTATGAACTCCACGTCTAGTAACTTTTTAAGCTCTGCTTTGACAAGAAGGGCCACCTGAGGATTCATCTTTCAGAGCTTCTGTTTGACTGGTTTGGCATCAGGACGCACTGCAAGATGATGTACAACCAAAGCAGGATCTAGCCCTGGCATGTCTGCGTAGGTCCATGCAAAGTTGTGATTTCTGCGTGTGAAGAATGCCAAGAAGTCCTCCTGTTCGAACAGGCTGAGAGATTCTACTCGATACGTAATTTTCGGCTCTTCCTCTGTCCCTAGATTCATTTCCTACACTGGTTCAACCAAGATGGGTGATCTGTCAGGATATACCTTATCTATTTCAGGGAGGCCCATGCTTCCATCTCCTGGCGCCTCATGGAGGTTTTCACCAGGAGATACATCCTTTATTTTTACTTTTTTAGGATCTGACACTGCCGTGGAACGGTTTTCACCATCAGATCGATTTTTTATTTTTGTATTTTTTCGACTAGAAGCAGGGGTTGTCTCCCCAAAATAGGCAGTCGGATTGAGTTCCATGATGTATCCAGCTCTGTGGTCTCCCAAGGGGAAGTTGTCTCTTACTCCCATCATTTCAGCAATGGCTTCGTCATTAGGTGCAATATCCAAAATAGGAGGTCCTCGTTGGTCCCAGTCGATGAGGTCAGGGTATACTAATGGTAGGTCATTAGGTGATGAGGCAAGAGTAGTGACAGAGTAGATGGTGCAAATGGAGGAGGCGAAGAAATTGGCAAAGTCGCTAAAGGAGTCTTGTAGGTCCGTCTCGTTAATGTGGTCGACGTCTAGAGAAACTGGAGCAAACTCAGCTAAGATGCATTCACCGGTATTAAGGATGCGTTGTGGTTGGCCATACCCTAACCCTTGAGTATAGGGGTTCCTTGTTGCTTGCAGTGGTTCCACAATGCCCTGTTCATGAAGGCCAATGCCGCCTTGTCCTTTGTAACCCATGCTTTTGACTATCTCAGAACCTTTGCCGTAACTGTTTGCTGGGATGGTGGGGATGTCTTGTTCTGTTTCCTTGTCCTTGTAAAGCCAGGATGAAATATCTTCAAGTATGTCCTGATCCAGAAGGTGTTTTTTCTCAAAGACGGGCGAGGGTTTACATTTGATGATGACTGTGTCAGCTGCCTCTGTGTGCGGAGTGCCAAATGTCTTAGGAGTGGGTAATAAGCCCACGCAAAAGGTGCCGTGAAGGTTGTATTCTCCACAGCCTTGGTTGCTGAGCTTAATCTTGACCTCAAGTGGTGAAGGTGTTTGGGATGAAGTGGTGGCAATGTTGGCAGGGTCGATGTATGAAGTGGAAGCTGTTGGAGTGATTTGGTTGGTGGCTTTATTGTACGGACATAATGTTTGGTTGTGTCCTTCCAGAAAACTATAGTATTGGAAAGGACGAGGATCGGCATAGATAGTGACTTCAGTGCCGTTGTGGGGGAATTTGAGACATTGATGGAAAGTGGAGGGGACGGCTTGCATGGTATGGATCCATGGGCGGCCGAGAAGAATGTTATAAGGGAGGTCAAGATCTAGAACCTGACATTTGGTTTCAAGGATTTTCTGTCCCACTTGAATAGGAAGCTTTATGGTACCTTCTAATAGCCTCTCGGTGTCATCATATCCTTTGATTGTTATGCACTCGCTAGCATCCACAACCATATCTGAATACCCCAAGTGTTTTAGCAATTTTAGAGTGCATATATTTAGGCCGGAACCACCATCTATTAGGACCCTTTTAATGGTGTGTTTGTGAATGCGGACCTCGATGTGTAGTGCATCATTATGTAGGTGTTCGGAGGCAGGAAGGTCTTTTTCAGAAAACGTGATATGGTGTGGTGTGGCAATATGGCCGACCATGGCTTGAAATTGATTGACATCCAAGTTTGCAGGGACTTGTGTTTCCAAAAGGGCCTTGTCGAGAATGTCCTTGTGGTGGGGTGATGTATGAAGGAGTTCAAGGATGGAGATTTGCGCGGGTGTCTTTCCTAGATGGTCTAGGAGGTTGTATCGAGCGGTGAGTGATGGACGGGCGTTTGGACGAGGGGGGAGGGGATCAGATGTGGATGGGGGTGTTGGTTCAGTGGGAGGGGCAGTGCGGATTGAGACACGGCCTCGACGGGTTGTGACGGCGCAATCGGGTGCTTGTGCCCGAAAGGTGATTGTGTTGACAGAATGGGATGAGGGTTCAATGCGGCCAACAATGGAGTCGTAGTGTGTGGGTGGTGGAGTGACATTGTACGCTTGATTGGATGATGAAGCTTTGTTATGGTTGGGTAAGGGATCCTTGTAAGCTCCAAGATTGGCATTTGGTGATGGCTGTGTACTGTGCTCAAGGTTGACAAGATTCTGATCTATTAGGTCTTGGATACAATGTTTTAATTGCATGCAGTCTGTTGTTTTATGACCTGCCACGCGGTGGTATTCGCAATAATCATTTTCTTTGTACCATGCTGCCTTGAGGTCATTGTCTTGGCGTGGTCTGACAGGCGGGAGTGTGATTTCTCCTTGCTTGAGACATTGATCGAGAATGTCCTCAATAGGTTCTGCTAACGACGTGAAATTTTGGCGAGGTTTGCGAAGTTTGTTTGGTCCTCATTGGTTATTGGTGTTCGCTGCATATGTGTGTGCCGGTGTGTGATTTTGGATGTGTTGGACGGCCTTTATATCAGTGACGCCGTCGTTCAAATTATTCTTGTTCTTCCCCTAATAACGTGATTTATCATTAGATTGCATGTTGTTATTATTGTTGTTGTTGGGGGTGTTATGATTGGATTTGTGATTATTATTGTTGTTGTTGTTGTTGGACTTGGGATCGTAAAGTTTGATGGAACCCTTGGCAATGAGGCTCGTTCCACAGTGGTGCCTTTGTCAATAACCTCTTCAAAGGTAGATGTGCACAGAATCTGTAAGTGAAAGCCTAATTCCTGATTGAGATTGGCCACGAACATGGTGACAAGTTTTTCAGGAATAGGCCATGGGAGCTTGCTTGCTAGACCCCTCCACCTTTGTAGGAAAGAAGCGAAAGCTTCGCCATTCTTTTGTTTGGTGTTACAAAGGTCGGTCATTGACACCTCATGTTCAAAGTTGTAGGAAAAGTGATTGACAAACTTCTCCGCAAGCTCGGGAAATGTTTGAATTCCTGGTGGCAGATGGGCAAACCATTCAGCGGCTTGGCCGCCAAGACTTCTTGGGAAGAGTCTCATAAGATACGCGTCGTTGTGAGAGACTTCAAGGCAAGCAATATAGAATTCCCTTAGGTGGTCCCTAGGGTCTCCCTTTCCCTTGTATTTGTCAAATTTTGGCGTTTCAAAGTTTTTAGGGAAAGGGGGCATGTACAAGGTGCGATCAAACGGGTAGGGACAAATATCCTCAAAAGAATAGTACTTGCGTTTGCCCCCAGTTTGTAAGTCATCCACCTTTTGAATTAAGCTTTGTAGCGCGGTGTTGAAGTCCTGTGGTTGTTGTGGTTGAAACGTGTAGGGTTGTTGATTGGTGAGATATTGGAGGTGGGGTGGGAGTTGGTGTTGGGGATTGGTTTGGATGAGTTGTTGATGTTGCGGGTTGGTTTGGATGAGATGTTGGTGTTGCGGGTTGGTTTGGATGAGATGTTGGTATTGCGGGTTGGGGTTTGGATTGATTGGTGTCTGTTGTTGTTGTTGTGCGTATAGTTGTTGGAGAACATGTGGTGGTATTTGGGGATTGGGATTGTGTTGACTTGTGAGATTGACGTTGGGTATGTGGACGTTAGATGGGTTAGTCGTGTTGTGGGTTTGTTGTGCGAATAGTTGTCGTAGGTATGCAAGGGTGTGAGGGTTTGGTGGGGGCACACTTGTGGAGGTATTTGCTTGTGTGATGTTGACTTGTATGGCTGTTGTGTTTGAAGCGGAAGGGTTGACGGTAGTTGTGGTAGTGGAGGTGATGACGGGTTGGGAGATGTTAGCAATGGATGTGGAAGTAGTAGATGTGGTAGCAGTTGAGGTTGTGGATGTGGTAGATATGTTAGGTGTTGATGTTTGAGAGATGGTGGGTTGGGTATGTGATGTAGATGCTTGGGTGTTTGATGGGGTTGGGACAACTGTAGAAGTGGATGGTTGTGATGATGTTGTGACGGGGGGAAGTTGAGCACCAAGTTTGAGAAGATGGTCAAGATATCTCTTTGGATCCGATCTTAGGACTTTATCAAGTAGGTCCATATTATCGGCATCTTGCGTGAAAGTCAAGACATCTAGATCATCTTGGGGTATGATGGGGACATTTTGTGGTGGGGGTGGGGTTGGTACTTGTGGTAAGAAGTGAAAAGGGTCGTTGGCACCAAATGGGGGGATGAAGGAATATGTAGGTGGATTGTATGTCTGATAGATGGGTATGTTGGTAGTGTCGGTGTTAGGCATGCCAAAGGGCCATCGTTCCGCCATTTCTTGATTTCTTTTGTGTTGTGATCTTGTGGTGGGCATACATGTATGGATTTGATTTCTAGATGTGGGATGAGGTGGAGACCTTAGAGAATCGAATTGATTGTGTTGGACCCAAAGATGGATGTGGTCGTGAGATGTATGATGAAGATCGATATGTTTTCCAAAGGTTTTATCCTAAGGGTGATATGAATGGGTGATATTGATATTTTTTTGCACAAATTTTGGACCAAAGATGTATGATAAGAAAGGGTTTTGATGTTTTTGATTTTTTGATTGATTTAGGATGGTGAGGATGATATTGTTGATCGAGCTTTTGGATAAGATCTAGATTTGACACACAAAGGATGATGATTTTCTTTGTTTGGGGTAGACTAATGACCTTACACAAAGAGAGGTGATTTTGTTTTTCTTGAAATGTAGACTAATGACTTTTCAAGGAAAACGTGATGTTAATGATAGGATCTAGATCTATCTTTGGCTCAAAAAGGTGACAAGATTTGATGAGTGATTTGATGAGGTTTTGATTTGGATGTGAATTTTTTTGAAATGATTTTATATAGGTCCAAGGAGACATGCAAAAAAAGAAAATGAATGGGGATGGATAGATATGTATTTTGGGCTGATTATGATGTATCAAAGTGGTCCAACAAGGGTGGTGAGTGATCCTCTAAGGTCAAATAGAATGTGTAATTTGGAAAATTTTGGAAGAAAAATGGGTGGACGGTTGGCGGATTTCTAAGAGATGGGTATGGATTGTGGCAGAACAGAAGGTGTAGATCACAACTAAATGGGGCTTTGCTTCAGGCAAGTCAATCTCAGAATAGCGCCAATCCACCGGTGAAAAGGCGCTATAATAAGACTGAGATGGCGCTGAAACAAGTTACACTGATTTCTGATGGCAAAATTTTGGGAACTTCTGAAGGTAGATTTTGGGCTTGTCTGTTTAGGATGTGACCAACTGATGTATTCTGTCTCAGGCAAGTCAATCTCAGAATAGCGCCAATCCCCGGGTGAAAAGGCGCTATAATAAGACTAAGATGGTGCTGAAACAGGTTTTGACAGACTTCTGATGGCAAATTTTTGAATTTCTGAAGGCAGATTTTGGGCTTGTCTATTTGGGATGTGACCAACGGATGTATTCTGTCTCAGGCAAGTCAATCTCAGAATAGCGCCAATCCACGGGTGAAAAGGCGCTACAATCAGACTGAGATGGCGCTGAAACAGGGTTTGACAGACTTCTGATATCAAATTTTGGATCTAATTGTTTAGTTTGTGACAAACTGATGTGTTTTGTCTCTTGGCAAGTCGTTTGCGAAAAATCAAAGCACTTTAACACACATTTGAATGCAAAACAAGCAATGATTTTTTTGTTTGTGAAATGATATGACTTTGTTTAGAACAAGCACATTTTTACAACCTATGGTGAGAATGGGACAGTATTTGTTGAATCCCCTAGCTGCGCCTATTCAAAGCGGGTAGCTCCAGGATCTTGGTAGCACCGGCTCCTCCTTACATTTGCACACACTTCTCACGCATACCAAGATCCAGGTTTCTTATAAGGCTTGACCCTCTCCAAACCTTTAGATTATCCCTGCTACCTCGGCTAAGAACCACATGAATCGGGGCCACTTCAAGGGTTTTGCCCTCTGCGTCAACAAATAGAAGGATTTTGGCTTTCTAAACAATGGCTCTTAGTAAGGCAATCCGTTCAGGTGGTTATACGTGCGGCAGCGCTACTCTCCGTTATGGAGTCTCCCAGCCTCCAAGGGTTGCGCCTTGGAGGGTTTATGGGGAGGTTGGCTGTCGGTATAACAAAACAACACCTGTCGCTTGAGACTTTCGTCCCAAACGCCTTATTTTATATAGCGGCTTGGAAGATCTTGGCTTTAGCCCGTTGCCGCTTGGGTCGTTCCCACCTTTCGAAGCGGGGTGGCAGGCCCTCTAGGGATTACAAAAGCGATACAATCATGAAAACACTTTTGATCCCCAAGTTCATACAAAGATGTGAGGGGAGAGCATACGTGTTCCCTATGATTATACCACACTCAACATGGTTCAATTTTAGATCTTTGGATTAGATGCGGGGTGATTAATGCAAAGTGTTGTGAGATGTTTTTGATTCCCAAGATCACCAAAAAGGTGCGAGGGAAGAGCATACACCTCTCACTCTACTTGACACAATCATGAAGACACTTCACACAAGTATTAAATGATCTTATTTAGATGCGTGAAAATGCAAGTTTGTTGTTCTTTTTACCCAATGAAGTATGCAATTTGTTGTTCTTTTTATAGCCCAAATTGAAGTGTTTTGATTGTTTGTTTGGCACACAAAAGGAAGTATATTTTAGAGCACCAAAAGTAAATGTTATGATCACACACTTCAATCAAGGAGTTGTGGTTAATTTTAAAACACCAGATTGAAATGTTTGTTCAAGACATGACAAGGGTTCTTTTTAGTTTCCAAATTGAAGTGTTTTGCTAACTAATTAACAAACCATCCTGCAAAAGATTTCATTGGTACCCATAGTACCTGCAACAAACAGACAAAATAGCGCTAAAACAGATATATACAGGCGCCACTGCGGGCAGAACAACCTGACTTACGTGAAAATAGCGCTGAAACAGTTGATGGCGCTAATTAAGAACTAAGATAGCGCTAATTAAATAAAAGGCGTAAATATAGAGGATAGCGCTAATAAAATCTAATTTAAGCGCTAATACAGAGAATGGCGATAATACTAAGTAGTTAAGGCGCCACTGCGCGGTGTTTCTGAAGCTGCGGAAAAACACCGATGGCGCCGATCTGAAGGATAGCGCCAAAACGCGAACCGAATCTGTTTGGTCATTTCTCTCAAAAATTTGCCATAACCTCCCCCTGTAATTCTTGGTTTTCCTGCAAAACAGAGAACAGAAAACACCAAAAACAACAGAAAAGATCGAAAAACGCATGTGAGTATGGTTAGCCTATAAAATAAAATCGCGCGAAATAGCGCTAAAACAGAGATAGCGCTGAAATACGGCAGTAATAGCGCTGCTGCGACTGTTGAATGGCGCTGAACCTACAAAATGTCGAATACTAACACAACAACTCACAAGCAAAGATTAGATTGGACCTTGTGGGTCCCACCGAGCGTGCCAATGTAGACTAGAGAAAATGCAATAAGGTAAAAAGCAAAACCAAATGTAAACAAAACACAAGATTATACCTCATGCAAAACATAATCCCATCAAGGGAAAGAGGAGCCCTTGCACCCAAGAGAAGCTCCCAAGACCAAGATTGTCCCTAGACTATTGATTCAAATGTGAAATGCCTTCTCAAATGTGCAACTCACTATAAGCTCAAATGTGATTTTGGCATGGTAACTTTGCATGAAAATGGATGATGAAAATGACTTGTGAGAGGTTGTATTTATAGACTTTTGGAGAGGATTTTGATCCAAGGGTGGAGATTGATTGGAGAGATCAATGGTGGAGGATGAAAGTGAGGTGGAGGGCCTAGATTTGATCTTGGAAGATGGAGGGCTAGGAATAAAAGTAAATCTTTTATTCATTTTTGGGAAAGAGGTGAATAAATGAGGTTTGGTGAGATGGATTATTTGTGAATTAAAAATTCACAAAGGGAGGGGTAAAATGAATTAAAAATTCATTTTGGGGAAGAGAGTTATGACATGTGTAAGAGGAGTAAATGTGATGTGTGATTTATTTGAATTTTAAATTTGAGGAATGTGGAGAGAAGTGCTAATGGGGATTTGACTTTCTTAATTAGGGTGATTAACCTAATTAATATGGCTGGAATAAATTAGTAGAAGGATTAGAGGGGGGATAAGATTAATTAATTAGTGATTTAATTAATTAATCCTAAGGCTAGGATGGGATAGGCTAGAGTAGGCAATTAAATAATAGCTATTTAATTGTCTAGGGTAGGGATAGGCTAATTAGTAGGCTGGATTAATTAGTTAACATGGTTTTAACTAATTAATTAGATTTAGGGAAAATGGGGATTTGATTTAATAAATTAAATCATTTGGCTAAGGTTTGGACTATTGAATTAATAAAATTAATTTAATTTTGGGATAAAATGGTGTGGATTTGGAAAATGAACAGGGTGATTAATTAAATAAAAATTTAATTAATTAGTTGGAAAGGGAATTGGTAAGTTTAGGGGTGTCGAGAATCAGTTTGGTGGTCGAGACACTTTTAGGTGTCTATAGAATATGACATGTTGTAAGAGAATATGCTATTTATAGCATGTGTATGACAGGTTATCTTATAGCTGTAAGTTGTAACCGCTATGATAGATTCTATGACGTTTGTAAGTGTCATAAGAGCATCTATCATAGCCCATTTTGGAAATAGATGACCTCTTTGGGATGGGAGATGTGGACAAGTATTAGATACATTATATAATGTTGACCAAGTGTCCCTAGGCATGGGTTTTGGTCCAAGATGCCTTGTTGGACGCCCATTCCAAGAAAGGTCCTAAATTGCCTTGTATTTTCTATTTAAGCAGGTGCTTGGAGATGGAGTTTGTATTACAGGTTCACAAGTACTGTTATGCTGCTGGATTGACTCCAGACATGAGTGTTGAAGACCATTGAAGCTTGGATTGCAAGTGTATTGTAAACATTCTTTCAGATTTGTTAATATATTGTGTAGGTTTCTGAGTGTGGGGTTTTTCACCCGATAAGGGTTTTACCCACCGTAAATCTTTTTCTCTCTTCTTCTATCTACATTTTGGTTCTTGTGTTTTGCTGCAATATCTCATGTTAATGGTTTAACATTACTGTAATAGTTAGGATAAATTTGAATTTGCATAGCCCTATCCTCAATAGATTAGTGTAGGAAGCATTTTCTACACACCTAGCTTCCTTTCAACTATGGAGTGAGGATCCTGAAGAGGGGCTGCAAAATATTGAAAGGAAGCTAGGTGTGCGGAAATCACTTCCTACACTAATCTAAAGAGGAGAGAAGAGTGAAATTCCTTTTAATCCTTACATTTATAGAATGTTAACCACAACAATGGAGATATTGCAGCAATACACATACACACAAAAATGAGACAGAAGAGAAAGCCACAAGATATACGTGGGGAAAACGCTTATCGGGTGAAAAACCCCAAACTCCAAAACCTACACAATGTATTATCAAAACTGAAATGGTTTACAATACACTTGCAATGCAAGCTCTTAGGAGTCTTCAACACTCATATCTGGAGAGAAATCAGCAACATAATAGTACTTATCAATCACACAATACATCTCCTCTCAAAAGCACCTGTTTAAATAGAAGTTTACAAGGCAAAGATGAGCTTTCCTTGAGATGGGCATCCAACATGGCCTCATGGCCCAAATGTTGGCAAGAGACACTGTGTGTCTTGTTGAATGTTGTTGTTGATGGCAACAAAGTTCATCCGACACATCCGCAAGATATGGTATGTCTATACCGGAAGTCAGATTGAAGAACTGTTTGGTCCGGTGAGCAAGAATAGAGCATGCATCAAAGGTTTGACAATCAAGTCCGGATCTCTTAGAGGAAGTATCTCAGTAAAATGTGGACTTGGGGAAGTCAAGAAGAGTATCATGACTAGTACATTCCAGAGATTGAACCTCCAGTGATGGAAGAGTGAAGAGATATGAGCACTTGAGTGTTGGGTTCCTGTTTGGCAGACTAGACAGAGGAAGAACTGACTGGCAGAGCATCAAACATAATCCAGATGAGATATTGATGGTGATCAAGCTTCCTGAGGTATCATTCATGATTAGCCGACATGATTGATAACTTTTATAAGCATCTCCTTGATACTCATCACTTGGTAAGAAAGGATTCAACTGACAGATTAGAGTTTGGGAAAATATTGACTACTCCAGAAGCTGACTAGAAAAGTGTTGAAATCATTGGTGCGGATATATATACCAGATGGATTTAGATGTGAAGGTGTGTGTGGTGTAGTGTGAAGTGTGAAGAAAAGCAAAGAACTATTTGGAAGCAGTATTACAGGTCCAGTATGTGATTGGACAAGAGCACCTACGAAGAGGAAGAATGAAGTGTAGCAGATCAGTGTATTGAGCCTAACCAGAACTGAACCTCAGCATGTGTGGATGCTTCTCATCAGTTCAAGTATCTTGTTACTTTATACCTTGTAGACAATGAGTCTTTTGTAGGTAGTGAGCCTCTTGTGAGTAGTGTGCTCGGGTAGTGAGCCCTAATTGGCAAGTGCCATTTTGTACTATCTTATTCTTTTAACAGAGAATACAATCTTGGGTTAGTCACCCCATGGTTTTTCCCTTAACAGGGTTTTCCACGTCAAAATCATTGGGTCATGTGTATTGATGTTATTTCTATTTCATGGTTATGTTTGCTTATATGATTTGATGCTGCATTAATTGTTAAGGAAGATCAGAAAGTTGAAGTAATTAAGATAATTGATTCACCCCCCCTTCTCAGTTATCAACAATTGGTATCAGAGCTAAGTTCCTCCAAACAAAGCCTAACAGCTTGAGGAAGATCTGGGAATCTCAATGCGTATGTATGGTATGAGGAAACAACTTCAGTCTACCCTAGATGATCTTGAGCAATCTCACTCTGAAGTCAACAACTTGAAGGAAAGACTCAAACAGGTCGATGATTTCATAAATGAACTAAAAGAGAAACTGAGTATCTCTATGAAAAAGAGAAAGGAACTACTTCAGCAATTGGCAAGTCAAGGTGAAGCCAATGATACAAATGAAGATATGAAGGAGAAAACCAAGTTATGTGAAAAGTTATCAAAAGAGGTCATTATGGTAAGACATGAAATGGAATCAAGAGTTATGAAATTCACCCAAGAAATTGAAGAGAAAAGAAAAACTGAAGATGATCTAAGACAATCTCTCAAGGAGAAGTCAAAAGACTGCCACAAAATGGATAGAAGAAAAGGGTAGATGACAAGCAAGGCTTGGAGTATGAAAAAGGTGAAAGCTCCGGATCCCGTCAGAAGAACTCCAAATCAGAAAATCTAAGAAACAGGCCTAGAAGACTTCCGGTAAGGCAACCAAATGCTCAAAGATATCCATCTTTCAATGGATACTGCCACAACTGCAACAACTTTGGTCATAAAGCAAATCAGTACAGAAGAAGAATTAATCAGAATAATTCATCCTTCTCTAGACAATGTTTCAATTGGAAAAGGTATGGTCACAAATCTCATGATTGTAGAAACATGCAAATGAACAATTCTTTCAATGGTAGATGATTTGCATGCAATAGAATGGGACATATGGCTAATCAGTGTAGATCAAGAGGATATCAGTCAAATATGCAAAGAAATGTTGTTTGCTACAACTGCAATAGATTCAGTCATATTGCCAAATTCTGTAGAAGCAAGAATCAGGACAAAAAGGGTCCAGTACTTCATAATCAAAATCAAGACAAAGGAAAAGGAAAAGTGAATACGGATGAAATCCAAAGGAAAATGGACAAGATTTGGGTGAAGAGGAGTACAAAAAATGTTGAGGATGGATCCGTACCAGAATCTGGTGTTGATATTCCTTCTGGAAACTAAATAGATGAGCTCTGGCTCAGGGGGAGTCACAAAAGAAAATATTTTCCCCCAGTCAGCCAATTGGTGCCTAAAATTGGCACATGGAAGGTTGTGGACTAAAAGGGCTCTCAAAGAAACATCTAAAAAGCCCTTGGGAAAGATATGAAAGATCTACAAGGAGTTTAAAGAGGTTAATCATTTGAGATTAATCAGGTTTAACAGTCATCTGATGAGAACAAGTTTTTCATAGTTAGATCTGGTATGATTCAAATTTGAGGTATCTTGATCTACAGATAGATCAAATGTTTGAGGAAAGGAAGATAGATTGTCATTAATCACCAAGAATAACTCTAAGTATATCTCAGTGATCCGGAAAAGATCTTTCGCAGAACAAGGAGAACAAGGCAACCAGAATGACTTAAGTTGTGCATTTATTGTAATGTGTAATTAGGGTTTGCTCAAAGATAAAAGGGTTCATTTGCTCGTCATTTGCACATTTGCATTAGTGAAAAAGATAAAAAGAGGTTTGCAAACAAGTTTGCTTCATCTCTCTCAAGGATCAACCGCAGAATTCAAGTCAATCGACAATCTTTTTAGCTCATTTCGTGAACCCTAAAAGCATAAAAGGTATTTTCCGTTCTTAAAATCTCTCTCTGAATCATTTGAAAGATGGCTACTCTGAACATTGTGAAGATCACTAATAGGCCACGTCCTAAATTCAAGAAACATCCATATAAATCCCTAGAAGTTGATCCCCTAGGCACCTTTTCAAGCATTCTGCATGGGGTTTTGCATGTAGAAGATGTTAGGGCATATGTTCATGCTAACATTGAGGAATTTGGGGAATCCAAGCTAAGGGATATCTATCACAACCAGTTAATAGATGATTCTTTTGAGCTCAAACCTCAGTACAAGGCTATTCGGGACAAGCATTTCAGACATTGCATCCATTTCCCCTATTTTGCAGAAGATGAATGGGTCCGGTATGTTCTAAGTAGAATGCATGACAACTTTATGTGGTTGATGAGACCATTCAAGATAACCAAGGATGCCATTAGGATAGTTACCAGATTGCACTCATCCGGTGGGATACCTGCTCTCAAGTCCATCAAGAATTAGACAGTGAGTGAGGCAACCGGATCAAGGTTTGACAAGAGAGCAATGACAATAGAAGATATCACTGATCCGGATATCAAGTTTCCCTCCATAATAATTGGTTACAAGATATATCACTCCAGCAGGGAAAATTTAGTACCCAGAACTGTAATTTACACTGCTTATGAAATGCTAAGAAACAATGCAGACTATGACCTTTGTGAGCTTCTCCTGAATCAACTGTTAGAGAATTTGCAGAAAATAAAGTAGGATAAAAAGAATTCATTTAAGTATGGTGGACTAATACTGTGCTTGTTCTTTTACTTTATGAATGAGCTTCCCAGATCCAGTGGTTGGATGTGGCAAAATGACAGACTAGTAGCCATACAAATCAAGGATTATTTGCATGGACTTGGTAATGCCAAGGCACAAAACATAGCACTCTGGGGCTACTTCAAGAACTTTTAGAATATGATGCAAGCCAGAGAGAGAATCCCCTAATCTCTAGT
The DNA here is from genome assembly GCA_027924645.1 of Cunninghamia lanceolata. Classification (NCBI taxonomy): domain Eukaryota; kingdom Viridiplantae; phylum Streptophyta; class Pinopsida; order Cupressales; family Cupressaceae; genus Cunninghamia; species Cunninghamia lanceolata. Next base: position 8,206,396 of record BSBN01000960.1, on the reverse strand, counting down.
TGAAAAGTATAAGGATACAATAAGCTTTATGGTAGAAACTGATCAATGCCTAATGGAGGTAGTGGAACCAAGAACAGTGTGGATCATGCCAATGGGGTATGAAGTAGATGAGAAAATTGTAGAACTGCATGTTCAACACATGCTAAGTCAGCCCAAGGATCCTAAGGTAGAAAGGTTTGGAACCTTTGAAGAATTGAGTGTAAAGATTCATGTGGAGCTCAGACAACTAGAGATGAAGAGAAAAGTGAGAAAAGAAGTAGAGAATATTGCCAAAAGTTATGGCATTTCAAAAGAAGCACTCGATGCCAACAGAGAAAATAAGGAAAGGGTGGAGAAAGAAAGACAAGAGATAGAAAAATAAAATGCTCCGGTGCAAGCCCCCTCCTGGACCAGATCCTCCAAGGGCTCTGCACTTGCCACCTCAAAGAGCCAAAAAGCATCAAAATCAGAAGCAAAATCATCTGGTAAAGGATAAAAGAGAACTAAGACAAAGGCCACAAGGTCTTACATTGGTCAGAAGGATGATGAAGAGACTGAGTCAGATGAGGAGGTAAAGAAAATGAAGAAGAAGAAAGTTTCCGGTGAAGACAAGGAAGAAGAGGCAGAAGAATTTATTGAAAGACCTACTCTCTGTATTGATGATATCATCAAATCAATTACTGTGGATGGGAACCTGCAACCAATGGTTGAGTTCTATGATGAATACAGTGAAGCTGATCAGAAGATATTGCAAGATGCCACAGTCAGGTATTTGAACATCTACAACAAAGCATTCATTGAAATTATATCTCTGATTCTGAAAAGCTTAGAGAAGGAACTTGAAATAAGGAAAAATAATGCCCAAGCAAAAGACCTAGAAATCTAGGAGCAGATTGCTATTCAGCTCTATTTGTCCATTACCTCTAAATAGATGAACATTATCTTCAAGGACTGCAAGGATGAGTTTCGGAGCAAAGCTAGAATGAATCAGCTTATGCTTAGTGAAACTGACAAAGTGGCAAAAGAAACAGAAATCATCCTCTGGAATGCATACAAAAGATTCAATATTCCTATTATAGAGGACTTAGGTGATGATCCCTTAGCCATGAATGACAAAGAAGAGTCTACTGAGATAGTGGCAGAAGAGGCAAAGGAGACAAGTGAAGAGAAAGCTAAGGATTTAGATTCCTCTGCTTTGGAAGAGGGAGTTCATGAAGAAGCAAACATCTCTCCTCTGGTTTCCCCTGCAGACTTCAGATCTAAAGGAGAAGAAAGAATACAGAAAACTAGTCAACAAGAAGTAAAGGAAAAATACCAAATAGAAAAGACTCCAGAAGATAGTTCTAAGACTGCAGAAGGGAAGAAGACTCTGTCTCTGGCAAGAGACACTGCAGAAACTATCAAAGAGTTCTTAACCAAAGAGATGATGGAAATTGATGAACCGGCACTGCTTCAAGGTCCATTTAATTTTGATTCCCTCTCCCCAGTTTAGACTATGAAGATAGCTTCCTTTTCCCATGCAAAGGTAAAAGAAAAACTTTTGAAGTCTCAAATGGAAGACTGTGAGCTAATTGAGATTGCATTCGGTGCATTGGAGAAAATCATGCCATCCTTCCAGAAGGATCTTTCAGCCTCCTCATCTGGTAACTTAAAATCTCTTGTCAATTCAATTAGTACACATTTTGATTCTTTGGAGAAGTCAGCTAAAGAAAAGGTCCGGAAGGAGTTTTTGGGAAAAAGATTCTTCGAAGTACAGGATCTAATAACAAATGATAGGAGAGTTATGGATATTGGGATAAAGAGATTGGAAAATGCTCTTAAAGATGGCAGAGATATATATAAATTTTGTTTATCCTAGCCTACAGTGACCATGGATATTGAGAAGAAAGTAAAAGAGCAAGAGGATAAACTGCTAAGTTTGTCTAAAAGTTTTGATCCTCTCTCCTCTTCCATAGTAAATCAAGAGTGTCAGACTATTGTAGTCATAAACAAAATAAAGAAACTTGAGAAGGAAAGGAAGAACATAATAAACTGGATAGGTGAACTTAGAGGGATCATTATCCCTAAGTTAGAGGCCATACATGAAGACCTAACTGATGCTTAGGCCACAGCCTAGACCAATGATCCGACAGATCTCAAGAAGGCAGAAGCTTTTGCATTCCTGTTGAGTGGTCACATCTCAATTTTGGATAGGATGAAGCAGAGTTGGGTGATAGAAGTTGTACAATTGAAGAATACTTTTGCAGATATACTTAAGTATATGTAAGTACAACTTGCATATATACTTATGCGGCTAAATATAGATTGCCCTTTGCAAATTTTGGTGTGCGGACCCCACCCTTTTCCATTGATGTCAAAGGGGGAGTGAGGAGCAGTGAAAAATGTGGATTCTAGCTAAGGGGGAGCTCCAAAAAATGTATATAAGAATAGAGCATCCACGAAGGGGGAGTGTAGTGTGACACTTAGTCATTTTTCACTAAGTGTTGCCATCAATGCCAAAGGGGGAGATTATTGGCAAGAGACAATGTGTGGCTTCTTGAATGTTGTCATTGATGGCAACAAAGTTCATCCCACACATCTGCAGGATATGGTATGTCTATACCGGAAGTCAGATTGAAGAACAGTTTGGTCCGGTGAGCAAGAACAGAGCATGCAGCAAAGGTTTGACAATCAGGTCCAGATCTCTCAGAGGAAGTATCTCAGTAAAGTGCAGACTTGGGGAAGTCAAGAAGAGTACCATGACTAGTACATTCCAGAGATTGAGCCTTCGGTGATGGAAGAGTGAAGAGATATGAGCATTTGAGTGTTGGGTTCTTGTTTGGCAGACTAGATAGAGGAAGAACTGACTGACAGAGCATCAGACCTTAATCTGGATGAGATATTGATGGTAATCAAGCTTCCTAAGGTATCATTCATGATTGGCTAACATGATTGATAACTTCTATAAGCATCTCCTTGATACGCATCACTTGGTAAGCAAGGATTCAGCTGACAGATCAGAGTTCAAGAAAATATTAACTATTCCGGAAGCTGACTAGAAAGGTGTTGAAATCATTGGTGCAGATATATATACCAGATGGATTTAGATGTGAAGGTGTGTGTGGTGTAGTGTGAAGTGTGAAGAAAAGAAGAAAACTGTTTGGAAGCAGTAGTACAGGTCCAGTATGTGACTGGACAGGAGCACCTAAGAAGAGGAAGAATGAAGTGTAGCAGATCAGTGTATTGAGCCTAACCGGAACTAAACCTTAGCATGTGTGGATGCTTCTCATCAGTTCAAGTATCTTGTTACTTTATACCTTGTAGATAGTGAGTCTTTTATAGGCAGTGAGCCTCTTGCGAGAAGTGTGCTCAGGTAGTGAGCCCTAATTGGCAAGTGCCATTTTGTACTATCTTATTCTTTTAATAGAGAATACAATCTTGGGTTAATCACCCCGTGGTTTTTCCCTTAACAGGGTTTTCCACATCAAAATTATTGTGTCATGTGTATTGATGTTATTTCTATTTAATGGTTATGTTTTCTTATATGATTTGATGTTGCATTAATTGTTAAAGAAGATCAGAAAGTTGAAGTAATTAAGATAACTGATTCACCCCCCTCTCAGTTATCAACACCAAAACCCACACCTAAGGACACTTGTCCAACACTGCAGCATGGTCATGATGCTTGTCATAACACCCCATCCCAAAATGGTCACCTATTCCCAAGTTGGGCAATGACAGATGCTATTACGACTCTTACGACCGTCATAGACACCATCATACTGACATATCTTACAGTTGTAAGAGAATTTGTCATACATAGGCTAAAAATAGCATATTCTCTTACAACATTTCATAACCCTCCTTGGGGTGCCCAAATATGCCTTCTTCCAAGATGCCTTGTGACACATGTCTTCACTTGTCATAGAACATTCCATTTACAACTCTTACACATCATAGATTTGTCATAAGAATCTATCATGACCATTTTGGTCAATATTCCATTACACACTATCCAAGATGCCAACACATGGCAAAATATTCCTACCACTAAGTGGGATGTCTATCTCGTCATGTGAGGACAAATTTACATGTTGTCACCTTCCACGTAGGATGACACAACATCGTGCCAACTCCCACAAGATGACAATAAGGATTTTCATCTTAATTACAATAATAAGTAATAAATAAATAAATAAATACAATGAAATAATATAAGGAATTACCAAGGTTGAGACACCTTAATTCCCAACATTCTCCCACTTGTCGAACACCTTGTAAGAGCCAATGGAACTAATAGGATTTAACTGCTATAGGCCGAGAGGCCTATAGACTCTGAACACCATCTAAACTTCTCTATGCCCACTGGTTTCATCAATGCATCCACAACATTCTTCAAAGTATCTACCTTCTCCAAATTCACCTTCCCATCCTCTACCATGTCTCACATGAAGTGAAACTATACATCAATATGCTTTGTTCTGGCATGGAAAGTTGGATTATTTGCTAGGCAAATCACACTCTGATTGTCACAACAAATCATAATTTGTCCTACATCAACACCAATATTTGAACACAAACTCTTAAGCCAAATGGCTTCATTACAAGCATGAGTTGTTGCCATATACTCTACTTCTATCATGGAAAAAGTGACCACAGGTTGCTGCTTACTCATCCAACTAATTGCACCACCAAACATAGTGAACACATAGGCACTGGTGGATCTCCTGTTGTCAATGTCGCCTGCTTAATCAGAATCCATGAATCCACGAATACAAACTAAATGTGAAGGTCCTGTAGGATTACCATGATAACATATGGAATACTCAGAAGTACCTCTCAAATATCTAAACACTCGCTTAACTGCATCCCGATGTACCCATCCAGGATTAGCCATAAATTGACTAAGGAGTCCCATTGCTTGGGCAATGTCTGGTCTTGTGCAGACTATAGCATACATCAAACTACCAACAACACTAGCATAAGGTACTCTGCGCATGTCCTCCACCTCACTAAGAGATTTTGGACAATCACTAACAGACAACTTTGTCCCTAATGAAACAAGAACACACAATGGTCTACAATTTGCCATGTTGAACCTATCCAACACAGTCTTCACATACTTACTCTGGCTTAACCAAAGTTTTCTGTTAGCTCTGTCTCTTTTGATTTCCATTCCCAGAATGTAACTGGCTACCCCTAGATTTTTCATGTCAAACTGTGCTGACAATTGAGACTTCAGATCATAAATCATATTCTTACCATTCCTAATTGACAACATATCATCAACATACAATGCAATAATGAGAATGCGATCATTATCAAATTTGTAATACACATAATGATCTGATTTTGATCTTAGAAATCCAATCGACAACACAAAGGCATAAAATTTCATATACCACATCCTAGGAGATTGCTTCAAACCATACAAAGACTTCTTCAACTTGCAAACCAAAATTTCTTTACCTTTGTCTATGTAATGCTCTGGCTGTGACATGTAAATCTCTTCCTCCAAATCATCATAAAGGAAAGATGTCTTAACATCCATCTACTCCACCTCTAAGTCATAAGCAACTGCAAGACATAACAAGAACCAAATGGATGTCAGCTTTGCAACGGGAGAGAAAATTTCACCATAATCAATTCCCTCCACTTGTGAGTACCCCTTCACAACCAATTTAGCCTTGTACTTTTCAACACTGCCATCTGCACCAAATTTCTTCTTGAACACCCATTTGCATCCAATGGGTTTCTTTCCTTCAGGAAAAGGCACCAAGTCCCATGTTTTATTCTTCTGCAAAGAAGCCATCTCATCTTCCATGGCCTCCTTCTAAGAACCTGCATCTTTCATGCCCATAGCCTCTATCACAATTCTAGGCTCATCAGTGTTAGTAAGGCAAAAGTACAACTAGAATCATGTAATGAATAACCAAACCTATCAGATTGCTTCCTTGTTCATGTAAACCTCCTCAATGGTTGAGGTTGAGGTTCTACTTCTTCTTCTGAGCTTTTAGAGCTGCTAGAGCTCTCTCAATATCAGGTCTCACATGGTCTGTTGGTTCAGTCTTCTCAGAGGTAGAAGGAAACTGAACCACATCCTCTTTCTTTTATGTCTATTCTGGTTGTAGAACAACGGAAGAAGGTGTTAGCTCTCTAAAGATAACACTTTTGCTATACAATAATTTTTTTAGCCATAGGATCCCAAAGCTTGTATCCTTTCACACCGACACCATAGCCAATGAAAATACACTTAACAGCCTTGTTCTCCAATTTAGACCGTTTATCCCTAGGCACATGTGCATATGCCTCACAACCAAAAACACGAAGATGTCTGGCTGAAGGCTTCTTAACAGACCACACCTCCATAGGTGTCTTACCAACAAGAGCTAATGTAGGAGACCTGTTTACCAGGTAGCAAGCAATGGCTACAGCTTCAGCCCAAAACTTTTGTTCAAGGCTTGCTCCACTAAGCATACTCCTAGCCTTCTGCATCAATGTCATGTTCATCCTCTCTGCAACTCCATTTTTCTGCGTGGTGTATGGAGTTGTCTTAGGTCTTTCAATCCCTTGCTCTTTACAAAACTTATTGAGCTCTGCCGAACAAAACTCACCACTGTTGTCAGTTCTCAAACACTTAATCTTTTTACTAGTCTAATTCTCAACAAAATCTTTAAAGTCTTTGAACCAACTAAAGACTTCAATCTTACTTTTAAGAAAATAAATCCATGTCCTTCTACTATAATCATCTATAAAAGATACAAAATATACAGATTTGGAAATCAAAGGAACACTAACAGGACCAAACACATTAGAATGAATGAGGTCCAACACACCAGAAGACTTTTGAGAACTAGAGTAAAATTGAACACGGTTTTGCTTTCCATATATACAATGTTTGCAAAAGTTGAACTTAAGATTACAATCATTTAACCCCTCAACAGGGTTTTTAGTTTGCAGGGTTCTATGACCCTTCTCACCAATGTGGCCAAATCTCTTATGCCATAACATTGTCTTTTCAGTAGAAGTTTAACTTCCAAAGCATGAGCACTAACATCAGAATTTGTTACAACAAATTTCTTCACTGCTCATTCAAATGGTGGGGATGAAGTGATTGCAGCTCTTTTCTTTGAGTTATAAGAACTATTGCATTGTGAAGTGCATGCCTCTAGCTAAAATAGAGTACCTCTCCAAGTACCCTTCGCAAGCACCATAGATCCTCTAGTCATCTTGCATCCATCCTTCGAAAAGACAACCTGCACACCTGCATCATTCAACATACTTATAGAAAGAAGGTTCCGTGCTAAGCCTGGGATGTGCATAACCCCAGTGATCCCGTTCACTCATCCATCAGGGAATCAGAGTGAGACTCTTCGACGACCAACAATCTTCAAATGAGAATCATCACCCAGGTACACTCTTCCACCATCGAACTCTTCATACTTCGTGAACCAGCTTCGATGCAATGTCATGTGGAATGATGCACTAGAATCTATCAACCACACATCATCAGATGCATGGGTGGCCAGGGTTGCGATGAAGGCATCACCATCATCTTGTGACTTGTCAGAATCTGAATCAAGGCATTCTTTTTTTTCTTTTTCTTTTTCTTTTCCTCGTTGCATTCCTTTTGAAAATGCCCAATTTTTCCGTAGTTCCAACAGAGGGCCTTGGACTTTCTAGGAGATTTGGATCTACCCTTTTCACCTTTCTTATCCTTCTTCTTCCCTTTCTCTTTGGGTCTTCCACAAACTGCAAGAGCTTCTTTGGCCAACTCGGTTGTCCTTCTCTGTATTTCTTTAGATAACAGCGAAGACACCACATCTTCCATCTTGAAGGTGGTTGTAGTGCTTCTGATGGCTATGACAAGATGATCCCATGAATCTGGCAAGGAACAAAATAGGGTCATACACCGATCCTCCTCCATTTTCACACCCACGAATGTCAACTGTGCAACAATCATGTTCAAAGCATTCATATGGTCTGTAACAAATCCTCCATCTTCCATCTTCAGAGAAAACTTCTTTTTGAGAAAAAGTTTGTTCACCAAAGACTTGGCCTGATAAACATCTCCCAGCTTCTTCCAAAGATCTTTCGCAGTCTTCTCTTCATGGACATTTAATAGGACAAAGTCAGCTAGACAGATTCTTATGAGACCCTTAGCCTTTCGATCTTTTAGGTCCCAATCATCTTGTGACATTGCTGTAGGTTTTGTTCCATCAACGTTTTCCCATAGGTCACGATCAACAAGTAGATCTTCCATCTTGAGTTTCCACAACTCAAAATTTGTGTCATTGAACTTCTCCACCTCTACTCTTCTAGATGTGCTTGCCATCTCCTTCCTGCAACAAGATACATAATACTTGTTGCAAGTATGGGCCTAACTAGTGTTGTCATTAATGTCAACATACTCCTATTGCATTGATGATAAGGATTGGATGAGCTGTATGCTGAGGATATTGAGAAAATTAGTCCTATCAGGAACCAAAAAAAGAACAATGAAGATAGTAAGGTAAAGATCCCAACTAAGATGAAGATCAGAGGATGCACATCAAAGGGTTTGTAGATATGTGTCTTAATATGATCTAATAAAGATTTTAGAGGTCCACATGAAGATCTGAAGAAGTTATGGCCACTTAAGTAAAACTGGTTTTGGCAGATGTTCAGAGGTGACAATGTGACACAGATAGGTCAGGTGAGCTCCAAAAATGCAATATCTTATTCTGCAGATTTGGTGGAGTGTTTATGAAGTCAATGTGAATTGACAACTCAATTGGTTCATGGTCTGGAGGTCCACAAGCATCTATTCCAATATGACAGTGATGACAGACTATGTTCTTGAGGTTCTAGATGAAGGAAAGAATGATTCTAGTAAGCAGAAGTAGTGTGGATGATCTTGGTGATTTAGGAAATCTTGTGGAGGTCTTTGGATTGTGTCCAGTTCATGTTGGTGGTCCACATTGAAGATTGAGCTTGTAATTGAAGAATTACTTCCGGATGATGATGTTCTTCCTAAGTCTGGCTGACCAGATGAGTTACACATCCTGTGGATGATCTTGAAGATGTTCTGTGAAGAATGGCGTGTTCCTAAAGGAAGATTGAAGTCTCAGATCTGTGTGGCTGATAGTGTGTTGATCCACGTGAAGTCTTTTGTAATTAGTCATGTTGTATTTATGTATTTGCTCTGTAATGTATGATGACTTGGATGATTATCTCTAAGTCAATGTCTTCTATAAATAAGGAGTTGTAAAGCCATTTCAAAGGCATCTTGTGGCGATGAGAGTGTTGTAGAGAGGAGCAGAGAGAAAGGTAGAGCAGAAGTATTGGGCTTAAATGGAACTGACTCAAGCGTGGTGAAGATGTTATTCTTCAGTTCAAGTATGTAATACTTATAATTCTGTAGACAGTGTGTCTCTTGTAGGCAGTGGACCTCTTGTGAGCAGTGTGCTCAGGCAGTGAGCCCTAATTGGCATGTGCCATTTTGTTCTTTTTATTCTTCTAACAGAGAATACAATCTTGGGTTAGTCACCCCGTGGTTTTTCCCTTAACCGGGTTTTCCATGTCAAAATCTTAGTGTCTTATGTGTTAATGTGTTTCTGCTCTTGATTTAATGCATTATGTTTCCATGATTGATTTATTATTATACTACTGAATCAAAAACTGGAATTAAGTAGTTAATTGCAAGAAAGTGTTTAACAAATAATTCACCAACACTCTCAGTTGTTTATCCTGAATCTAACAATTGGTATCAGAGCCAAGTTCCTAAAAAAAAGGCCTAACCACTTGAGGAGATCCAGGATGTCGTCCTATAAGAAGAATAGTCTGAGGTTTGATGGAACCAATTTCACTCTTTGGAAAAGTCGCATGGAATGTCACTTGCAATGTATGGGAATGTAGTATTGGATCATGGCTTCAAAGAAGTATACTCCTCAGAATGGTCTGAAAACCGTAGATGATATCAGAGATGCTGAAAATAATCTGCAGACTAAAGAAGCTCTTCTAAGTGTCTTGTCTAATTCAGAGCTGACAAATGTTGTTAACCTACAAACTGCTTTTGAGATTTGGGAAAAACTAGAACTTCTGCATGAAGGAGATAAGTATGTTAAATGTGCCAAGCTACAGAGTTTGAAAGGAAAATTTGAAAATCTAAAGATGAGAGAAGATGAAAATATCACTACATTTATGCCAAGAGTAAATGAGCTTGTTTGTGGTATTAGATGTGCTGGTGGAATCTTGGATGAAGATGAGATTGTTGGAAAAGTTCTCAGATCCCTTTCTGATTCTTATAAGTACAAGGTTGCTGCTATTGAAGAATTCAGATCTATTTTAGGTATTACAAGATATTAGTTGGTTGGTAAATTGGTTGCATTTGAATTGATTGAGTTTGGAGATGCCCCCCCAAGACTAAATCTGCATTCAAAGCTAGTGCCTCTTTAAAAGGAAAACAAAAGTTTGATCTAGGAGAAAAATCTTCAAGGAAAATATCATGGTATGATAAAGCAAGAAAAGACCTAGAAGAAGATGAAGCAGAAGCCACTCAACTTGAAGCCCTTATTGCAAAAAGACTGCCAAGAGGATCTGGTAAGTATGAGGGCAAATTGTCTTTTAAGTGTTTTAACTGCAATAAGATTGGTCATTTTCCTTCAAGGTGTCTGGAAAGATTTTCAAGGCCAAATCCTAACAGATCAAGGTTCTAAAAGAATTGTTACTATGTTCATGAAGATGATGATAATGAAGGAGTAACATATAATGAATCAGAGATAGGAAACAAATCTGGAAGTGACTGGGTGTATATTGCCATCAAGGAAGAAGATCCAATGTCCTCTAAATCTGTCAATCATAAAATTATAGAAAGAGCTTTGGCTGCCCAAGTTGAAGAAAAGGATGATTGGGTGATTGACAGTGGATGCTGTCACCATATGACAGGTGACAAAAACAAGTTCATAGATTTGGAAAGGTATGAAGGAGGAGTGGTAAAGTTTGGTGATAACTCTGCTGGCAGAATCAGAGGAAGAGGAACCATTTCTTTTGATGGAAAGAACAAAACCAGTAATGTACAGTATGTTGAAGGTCTGAAGCACAATCTTCTCAGTGTTGGATAGTTGGTGGATAAAGGCTATGATCTCCATTTGGTTGGTATTGGTAAAAGTTGTTTATTTGTTCAAATTGATCAGAGTTGGTTATGGCATATGAGAATGTGTCATGTGAATTTTGACAATATCATCAAGATAAGCAACACTCAAGCTGTAAGAGATCTTCCAAGACTTGTGAAACCTACTAATAGCTTGTGCAAAGAATGTCAGTTGGGCAAGCAGAGCAGAGTCACATTCAAAAGTAAGGAACAGTCTTCTACCAGATTATTGGACCTAGTTCATACTAATTTATGTGGTCCGGCAAGAATCATCAGTGTGCAAGGTGATAGATACTTCATTCTATTGATTGATGACTACTCCCAGATTATGTGGGTGAATTTTCTAAAAGAGAAATCAGAAGCTCTTGAGAAATTCAAAATATTCAAGGCTATGGTAGAGAATGAAATCAGATTAAAATTAAAATGTTTGAGGTCTGATAGAGGTGGAGAATTCACATCTGGTGAGTTCATAGAATTCTGTGAGAAACATGGAATAAAAAGATAGTTGTCTGTTCCTAGGACTCCACAGCAGAATGGAGTAGTGGAGAGAAAGAACCAAACCATCTAGGAAGCATCTAGAACCATGATGATGGAAACAAATGTTCCTTAGATCTATTGGAGAGAAGTTGTAAGCACTGCAATCTATACTCTCAATCAAGTACAAATCAGAAGTAATACCAGTAAGACTCCTTATGAACTTTGGTTTGGCATCACTCCCATTGTGAGGTATTTCAGAGTTTTTGGTAGCAAATGTTACATTAAGAGAGATGAAGATTTAGGCAAATTTCATGCTAGAAGTGATGAAGGAATTTTATTGGGTTATTCTATTCAAAGCAAAGCATACCGGTGTTATAACAAGAGATTGAGGAAGATTATAGAAAGTACAAATGTGAAGGTTTATGAAGGGATTGAAAAACCCTCAAGGTTTTATGAATGTGATGAAGATGATCAGAATGATGTTTTCCAAGCCCCTTCTGAGATTCAGATTCAGATTGATATGATAAATCAGGAAGAAGAGATAAGTTTGAATGAACCTGTTCAAGAATCAAAAGTGCAATAAACTCCCAAAGTTCCCAGGTATGTAAGACTGAATCACTCTGAAGTTCAGATCATAGGTGATAAAAGAAAAGGTGTACAAACAAGAAGAAGGATGGCTCAAGATTCAGAAGAGTATTGTCTGATTTCAAAAATTAAACCTAAAACAGTGAATGAAGCTTGCAATGATGAAAAATGGACTAAAGCAATGGAGGACGAGTTGATGCAAATTGAGAAAAATCACACTTGGGATCTTGTTCCCAGACCTAAAAACAAGAATGTGATTGGAACCAAATGGGTCTTCTAGAATAAACTAAATGAAGATGGCAAGTAATCAGAAACAAAGCTAGATTGGTCTGTAAGGGTTACTCCCAAGTAGAAGAAGTTGATTTTGAAGAAACTTTTTCTCTGGTGGCAAGAATTGAAGTAGTCAGATTTTTTCATGCTTTTGCCACCTTCAAGGATTTCAAAGTATATCAGATGGATGTCAAATCTACCTTCTTGAATGGTGACTTGGAAGAAGAAGTATACATTGAGCAACCAGATGGATTTAAATTGTCTGATCATGGTGATATGGTCTGCAAGTTGAAGAAAGCTCTATATGGACTAAACAAGCCCCAAGAGCCTGGTATGAAATATTGGATAAGCATCTTTTGAAGATTTGTTTCAACAAAGATACTGCTACTAGTAATTTGTACTTCAAAATTGATCATGAAAATATCTTGATTGTTGAAGTGTTTGTTGATGATATCATTTTTGGAGGAAGAGATAGTATGTGCAAGACTTTTGCAAATCAAATGAAAAGTGAATTTGAGATAGCCATGTTTGGGGAAATGAATTTCTTCTTGGGTCTACAAATCACTCAAATAAAGAAAGGAATCTTCATTTCTCAGACCAAATATGTGAAAGAATTGTTGAAGAAATTTGGGATGGAAGACTCAAAGCCAATGAGTACTCCCATGACAACTGGATGTAAGTTGAGCAAAGATGATGATTCTCACAAGGCTGATTACAAAAAGTATAGGTCAATGATTGGAGGATTGTTGTATCTCACTCAAACTAGACCTGACATTATGAATGTTGTTGGTCTTGTTGCTAGATTCCAAGATGATCCTAGAGAATCTCGTGTCATGGCAATCAAGAGGATTTTTAGATATCTAAAAGGGACAGTTGAATATGGTCTATGGTATCCTAGAGATCATGATTTCTCTCTTCATGCATATACAGATGCGGATTGGGTAGGAGATGTGGATGACCAGAAGAGTACCAGTGGTGGAGCATTATTTTTGGGGAAGAGATTGGTTTCTTGGCTGAGCAAGAAACAAGAGGCAATATCTCTATCCACTGCAAAAGCAGAATATATTGCAGTAGCAGGTAGTTGCACTCAAGTTTTGTGGATGAAGCAAATGCTAAGAGACATCAGAGTGGAGTATGAGGAGCCTATCACAATCTTCTGTGATAATTCAAGTGCAATAAATATATCTAAGAATGCAGTGTTGCATTCAAAGACTAAACATATATCCATCAAGTTTCACTTTTTGAGAGAGCAAGTGAACAAGAATGAAGTCAGATTGGAGTTTGTACCTTCTAAGGATCAGATTACAGATATTTTTACTAAACCTCTTCCTAAGGACTCTTTTGAGTATCTCAGGGAGAAGTTAGGGGTTATTACCCCTCCAGTTCTGAATTAAGGTACACTGATGTGCATCAATCCGGTGGATCTCATAGTCATATCTTATTGTCTAGATTGATGTTTGGGAAGCTACCACTTAGGGGGAGTAGCTGGTATGATTCTAAATTGGTGCAAGTATGTGCCCTTTGCCATTGATGTCAAAGGGGGAGAGAAGACATATAAAAAACAAGTGGTTGTTGATCAAAGGGGGAGCAGTAAAGGAAGAGAAGACATGTGAATGGTTTTTGTTGATAAGGGGAGTTGTGTCAGTGAGAAAAATTTCTTGTCTTGATGGCCAAAATCATTTTTCACATCATATGTTGCCATCAATGACAAAGGGGGATATTGTTGCAAGTATGGGCCTAACCAGTGTTGTCATTGATGTCAACATACTCCTGTTGCATTGATAATAAGGATTGGATGAGCTATATGCTGAGGATATTGAGAAAATTAGTCCTATCAGGAACAAAAAAAAGAACAGTGAAGACAGTAAGGTAAATATCCTAGCTAAGATGAAGATCAAAGGATGTGCATCAAAGGGTTTGTAGATATGTGTCTTAAGATGATCTAGTAAAGATTTCAGAGGTCCGCATGAAGATTTGAAGAAGTTATGGCCACTTAAGTAAAACTAGTTCTGGCAGATGTTCAGAGGTGACAGAGTGACACAGATAGGTCCGGTGAGCTCCGGAAATGCAATATCTTGTTCTGTGGATTTGGTGGAGTGTTTATGAAGTTAATGTGAATTGACAACTCAATTGGTTTGTGGTCTGGAGGTCTACAAGCATCTATTCCAATATGACAGTGATGACAAACTGTATTCTTGAGGTTCCAGATGAAGGAAAGAATGATTCCAGTAAGCAGAAGTAGTGTGGATGTTCTTGGTGATTCAGGAAAGCTTGTGGAGGTCTTTGGATTGTGTCCAGTTCATGTTGGTGGTCTGCATTGAAGATTGAGCTCGTAATTGAAGAATTACTTCTAGATGATGATGTTCTTCCTAAGTCCGGCTGATCAGATGAGTTACACATCTTGTGGATGATCTTGAAGATGTTCTGTGAAGAATGGCATGTTCCTAAAGGAAGATTAAAGTCTCAGATCTGTGTGGCAGATAGTGTGTTGATCCGCATGAAGTCTTTTTGTAATTAGTCATGTTGTATTTATGTATTTGCTTTGTAATGTATGCTGACTTGGATGATTATCCCTAAGTCGATGTCTTGTATAAATAAGGAGTTGTAAAGCCATTTCAAAGGCATCTTGTGGTGATGAGAGTGTTGTAGAGAGGAGCAGAGAAAAAGGTAGAGCAGAGGTATTGGGTTTAAATGGAACTGACTCAAGTATGGTGTAGATGCTATTGTTCAGTTCAAGTATGTAATACTTATAATTCTGTAGACAATGTGTCTCTTGTAGGCAGTGGGCCTCTTGTGAGTAGTGTGCTCAGGCAGTGAGCCCTAATTGGCATGTGATATTTTGTTCTTTCTATTCTTCTAACAGAGAATACAATCTTGGGTTAGTTAGCTCATGGTTTTTCCCTTAACTAGGTTTTCCACGTCAAAATCTTGGTGTCTTATGTGTTAATGTGTTTCTTCTCTTGATTTAATGCATTATGTTTCCATGATTGATTTATTATTATACTATTGAATCAGAAAGTGGAATTAAGTAGTTAATTGCAAGAAAGTGCTTAACAACTGATTCACCCCCCCTCTCAATTGTTTATCCTGAATCTAACAATACTTTGCATAGATTGCCACTCAACCTAAGATTAGCTCAAAAAACCCCTACCCAGCAGCTAGAACCAAAACTGACCAGGCTCTGATACTAACTAAAAGGAAGCTAGGTGTGCAGAAATCGCTTCCTACACTAATCTAAAGAGGAGAAGAGAGTGGAAATTCTTTTTAATCGTTACAATTATAGAATTTTAACCACAACAATGGAGATATTGCAGCAATACACATACACACAAAAATGAGTTAGAAGAGAGACACAAGATATACGTGGGGGAAACCCTTATTGGGTGAAAAACCCCACAGTCCAAACCCTGCACAATGTATTATCAAAACTAAAATGGTTTACAATACACTTGCAATGCAAGCTCTCAGGAGTCTTTGACACTTGTATTTGGAGACAAACCAGTAGCATAATAGTACCTTTCAATCACACAATACATCTCCTCTCAAAAACACCTGTTTAAATAGAAGTTTACAAGGCAAAGTTGAGCTTTCCTTGAGATGGGCATCTAACATGGCCTCATGGCCCAAAACCCACATCTAAGGACACTTGTCCAACACTGCAGCATGGTCATGACACTTGTCATAACACGCCATCCCAAAATGGTCACCTATTCCCAAGTTGGGCAATGACAGATGTTCTTATGACTCTTACAACCATCATAGAATCCGTCATACGGACATATCTTACAACTGTAAGAGAATCTATCATACACAAGCTAAAAATAGCACATTCTCTTATAACATGTCATAACCCTCCTTGGGGTACCCAAAGATGCCTTCTTCCAAGATGCCTTGTGACACATGTCTTCACTTGTCATAGAACATTCCATTTATGACTCTTACGTGTCATAGATTTGTCATAGGAATCTGTCATGACCGTTTCAGTCAATATTCCCTTACAGACTATCCAAGATGCCGACACATCGAAACATATTCCTACCACTAAGTGGGATCCCTATCTCCTCATGTGAGGACAAATTTACATGTTGTCACCTTCCACGTAGGATGACACATCATCGTGCCAACTCCCACAAGAAGACAATAAGGATTTTCATTCTAATTACAATAATAGGCAATAAATAAATAAATACAATGAAATAATACAAGGAATTACCAAGGTTGAGACACCTTAATTCCCAACAAATATGACTCCAAAAGGGTTCTATATGAGCTCCTAAGAGTCTTCATAGAAACATTTGACTTATTTTTAATTGTTTTAATTTTAACTTTAGGAAGTTTTATCTCCTCCTTATCTATAATCTCAACTATAGTTAAACAGGAGAAGGTTTAGGTAAAGTTATTCCTAATCATAGCTAGATGTTTTCCCAATGAATAATAGTAATCCCATCTATATTCTCTTATTCTATGGTATAGATAGGTGCAACTTGCCTATTGTTATAGGATTTGCTAGCAATTGAGTAGGAAATTGTGGTTGAGTGATTGGCTCAGTTTAAGGCTGATTTTACATGTTTAGCAGTGAAAGTAGTAGAGTCTACTACTAGTTTTGAAATCATCTTGGCCCTTGATAAGATTGGTTAAATTGTGGGTTCCATTGTGGTGGAGCATTTGGATTGAACCATTATTATTGTAGTTGGTTGGACCACTGGAGATTAGACTAGGGTTGGTTGGGCCATTCATGGGATTCCTAAGGATAAGGTTCCCATTCTTGTGGTAGTTGTTAAGAAAGCCAAGGTGTAAACCAAGGATTAGTGTTCTAGTTCATAAGTGGGCACCAAGGGAGTTGATTTAGAGTATGACTGTAAGGAAACTTACAACCTTTTCTTTGCCTCGTGTAGTTAGGTTCCTCCTCAATTGGAGGAGTTTTATTTTTATAGTTTTTGATAACATTGAGAAATTCAAACTGATTTGTGGGGTGGATTTTCTCATAAACTTGACAAACACATGTTTTCTCTAAAGGATAGTCCCTCAAGAGGTGTTTATTTTGACACCCAGGGTAGTAGATGGACATGGGTTCTATATTTTTATTTTTGGTTGGAATTCCACCTAGCATGGTATTCAATTGCACCAAATTGTCTAATTTTAAGTTCACTATTTCCTCCATTAGCTTCCCTATCTCACTATTTCCCTTTAAATGTTTTGATTTCTTGACTTTGCCCCTTGTCCTAGAATAGTTTCAACATAATTCTGAGATATCAAGAAGACTTAGTTTTGTTACACCACCCTTTCGCACAAGGTCAAGGTTTTAATGAGATTCTTCTTCCAAGCCTCTCAGGAATATGGTCTTGCCAAGTTTAGGACTCAGAGTATGTCCCTATTATCATAAAATAAAGAGGAAACAATCTACACAATCCTCCATACTCTCATCCTCTCTTTGCTTCATATGAAAAAGTTCTTCCCTTCTATCCTTGACCCTTTAGTAGTCTTAGTATTTATCTAAAAACATTGTTTCCATTTTGTTCCATGAGTTGATAGACCTAGAACTAAGTCCTATGAGCTAGTGCATCCAACTAAGTCCTTTAGTGTCAACAAAAATAATGAGTTTCTAGTTGTCATTTTTGTAATCATAAGTTTGGCATAGAACTTTAAATTAGAAAAGGAATTGGCTGGGGTACTCAAAAGCCATCCCTCTAAAGGTGGGAAATATGGAAGGGGAAATGTTCTTCATAGGGATTTTTCATTGAGGTTCAAGCTGAAAAGGTAGGTTAATGTTCTTTCCAGGCACCTTTCTTCTCCGTGCCCATTATGGTTCTCCATTATGTTTCCTAGAATAAAATCCCTAGGTTGCCTAACTTCTCAGGTTGTTTGCGAACTTCTTGGTTGATCTTCATTATTAATATGAGGTGGCTCCTCTTGGATAAAAGGATGTGTTTCCTACAAATTTTCCAAGGACCAAGGTGACTATTTTTCCCTAAAGTTTTCTTTTGAATCAAATTCCTTATTAGTGTCTATAATTTTGGTTTTATGAGGTTGGGGGTTCTTTGTTATAAAATGATTGTGAGAATCCCTTTTTCTAACCATGCAAAAGAAAGGACTATACACTGAAGAAACTCTACTTCCTAAAGAACTAATAGTTCGTATTTTCCCAATGATTCTACAAATAGCACCTAAAAGTCCCTAGCAACGACACCAAAAAGTGGTGAGAGGTCATTGAACCTCTCACTTTTCTAGATGAATTATCTTTTGTCAAAATCAGGGTGGTGTCCAAAGGTTGTCTGCAATAGGGGTCAAAAACCTAACTAGAAGTGGTTTTATCCTAAGGAATGGAATTGCACACATGGAATTAAAATTACTTAATTTAAAATACTCAATTGAAACTAGTCTAAAAATAGAAATGCTTATGCTTTGAATCTAGAGATTTGTAAAAGGAAACTATTCTATGGAATCTAATGCTTATACTAAAAAAATCTAGATAACTTGGAATTAAAGTAATTTGTAACCTTGTTTTACTTCTCCTTGAACAATGTTTCACAAATGATAACATGAACTCAATTTTTTTTTTTGAGAAAATAAACCACTTAAATGCCTAACACAACTACTAAGACAAATGACACATGCACTACGAAATAACATCCAAACAATGCAATTATTGAAGTGAAAAGAACACAAGAAAATGCCATCTTAATCCTTCTTCCTCTAGGTGAGTGGACCTTGACCCTTTGGAGGAATGAGACCATCATCAACAATTACATTCAATACTCAAATGCTCATAGATATACTAAAATGGCATAATCACCATTGTGTAATTGTCTGTTGAAAATATTATATAGACACCAAGAAGTCTTTTCCTAGAATTCACTATTTGCACTTAAAAAAATCAAATAATTGTTCTTTTAGAGTTGAAGGGTTTATTTAATAGTGGAAAACTATTGAACTCCCTCAAAATATTCCTAAAATTATTCCTCTACTTATACATTCTATCATTGTGCTCATGCACATTCTAGTGTTTTATTTCATTAGGACTTTAAAACTATCAACTTCAACTAAATATTAAAGAAAATAGTTATATCCTAATAAATGTGTGGTTGTCATGCCATGACAAGTTGAAGATAATATTCAATAGTGGTTGCATTATTGTCACACTTCCTTTTTTTGTGGGTACATGTTGGTAATTGTTCTAATAATTGATGAACTGAAGATGACGCTGAGGATTTGCTACAATATTGGGCTAGAAATTTGCATAATAGGGCTATACACTTTATTCATAACTGGTGACTATGTTCTCCAGAGTTGTTTGGTGTTTAAGGCCACATTTTCTAGAGGTAAAAATCCTGAATTTCTTGGTGACATACCTTCACAATATCTCTAAAGTACTTCAAAAACTTGCTTTCTAGTGCTAATTTATATGAATGCCAATATTGCCCTCTATTTTCATCAAAATAACAAATTTTTTCCCAACATAGTTGTTAAAATATCAACATTTGGTATGCATACTTAAAAATCTGCAGATGTTATTTTGCCTATTCAGGATTTTGATAATGCTTACCAATTGCTTGAACACCATACTTTAATAGGTTATTTTGTTGGGAGGGTTCCCCCAGAAAGCATGCTTAGGGATTGGGTCGCCAAGGCATGGACCCCTCATGGGGTTCGCCTTGACAACATTCAAAACCTAACCAAAGGTTTTTTCTTGTTTCATTTTGCTGTGGTCAATCATGTCCAGGCCATTCTTCAGAATGGGCCCTGGTATGTGCGATCTTCTCTTTTAGTTTTTCAACCATGGTCACGTGATTTCACAGTCTCTGATGATAAGAGACTTTGTGTCCCTGTGTGGGTTGAAGTGGTTTGTGTGGAGCACAACCGTTTCTTTCATGCTTGACCCTAGATAAGGGTCTGTGTGGAGGTTGACTTGTCTCATGAGCTCAAGGAAACTATTGATATCTAGATAGGTGGGGTCTCTCATACCCAGCGGGTGTTTTACCTCAACTTGTCCAATACTTGCTTCCCTTGTCAATCATCAGAGCACAAAATTAAGGATTGTCCTTTGAATGTTTAGAGGGATAAGTCCCCATCTAAGGTGGCTGACCCTCCAAAGTCCCAGGAAGCTTCCAAGTCTGAGGACAAATGGACCACAGTCTCCTGCAAAGGGAAACCTGCTGCTTCTAATAGTGCTAAACAGGTTGAACCTGTTAATCACCCATTGACACCAGCTTCAAACCCTTTGGTAAAGGGGAAGGAGAATCCTATTATGTCATTGGTTGAAACTTTGGGTTGGGTTATGGGTGTGCAGACTCCACAACCTGCCCTGACTATTCCAACTCATACCCCTAGAATTCGCTTCTCATGCAACCCCTTTGGGCATGCAGAGGAGGGAAATGGTATGCCAGAGAAGAAGCGGAATGGACATGCAGGAGCTCCAAAAGTGTCTAATTTCTTGCAGAATCGTTTCTCCTCTCTTGGGGATGAGGACGATATGCAAGATTTTTGACACATGAATTTTCTTTCATGGAATGTGATGAGTCTAGTTTATGACTCAATTTTGTTAGAATTTATTATCCATTTTCTATAGTTATCATGGACTTTGGTACTGTAATGAAACAACTTGCACAATATCTGAATATAATAGTGAATATGCTGCAAACACTTGATAATAATATGCCAGTTTGAGGGGGCAACCTCCAAAACCACTTCGAGGGGGATACCTCCAATAGTCTTCAATGAGAACACAATACTCAATACGATGAAATAAGACTCACTACCTCCTATATATATACCTATTTATGCCTAGGATATCACCTAGGTTGACTTAGATGGGCCTATATAAGCCTTAGGCTGACCTAAACAACTAAATAACAATAAAATAATGATAATATGACTTAATGAAGAGTTAAGATATCCACAAGCCGACTATTCATAACCCTATACACACTATAGGATTAAGGGCGTAGCATGCCCCCCCTCTTCAAAGAAGCATTGTCCTCAATGCTGACCAAATGTGGATGCTTTTGCATGAATTCCTCATTCTCCCATGTAGCTTCCTCAACTGGAGAGTTCTTCCATTTAATTAGATATTCTATGATTTCCCTTGTCCTCAGCTTCTTGGTGTGTGTTTGAATAATTCTCTCAGGATCCACAACTATTCTTCCCTCCTCATCAAGCTCAGGTAACTTAGTTTGTGCTACCACTTTATTCCCAATAACCTTCTTCAAGCAGGAAACATGAAAAACTGGATGAATTTTTGTTGATATGGGAAGCTCCAATTTATATGCTACATTGCCAATCTTTTGCAACACCTTTTAAGGACCATAGTACTTGGGTGCCAGCTTGTTAGCTTTATGTTGTTGTTTTACAGACATTTGCTTATATGGTTGTAGTCGCACAAAGACCCAATCTCCCACTTCAAAAGTTCTTTCACTACGGTGTTGATCATCTTGTTGCTTCATTCTATTTTGTGCCATTGCCAAGTTCTCTCGAAGACTAGCCAATACCTCTTGCTGATGGTGGATGTGTTCTTCGACTGTGTGAACCTTTGGTTGTGCCTGTAATGAAGAGATGATTGATGGTGGGTGGTAACCATATAGAGCTAAAAATGGAGACATCTTGGAAGAAGTATGGAAAGAAGTGTTGTACCACCATTCTGCTAGTGGTAGCCATTGCACCCATCTCTCTTGTTTATCTGAAGCAAAACAACGAAGATAGCCTTCCAAGCATTTGTTGACCACTTCTGTCTGTCCATTTGACTGGGGGTGATATGATGAACTACGAGCAAGCTAAGTGCCCAAGCATGAAAACAAGTCAGTCCAAAAATTACTTGTAAATATAGGGTCACGATCACTGACTATAACTTTCGGAGTCCCATGTAGTTTCTGAATACTATTCATAAAAGCTATTGCTACAGTGCTTGCTGCCAATGGTTGTGCCAAAGCACAAAAGTGACCATATTTGGTGAGACGATCCACAACAACCATGATGACATTTTTTCCTTCAGATCTAGGCAACCCTGTGATGAAATCCATAGATACCTCCTCCCACCTTTGACTTGGGATACATAAGGGTTGTAGAAGACCTGGAGTCTTAACTGTCTCCCCTTTATGTTGTTGACATACCATGCATTCAGCTACAAATTTTTGAACATCCCCTTTCAGCCCTTCCCAAAAGAAATCTTGCTTGATTCTATGATAAGTTTTGAGGAATCCTGAGTGCCCACCTATTGGAGAAGCATGTAGTTCTTCCAACACCTTAAGCTTAAGAGTTGAATTCTTGCAAAGGTATAACCTCTCCTTGTACCATAAAATATTTCCTTTCCATGAAAATTTGTCAGACACACTTGATTCTTGTTGGAGTTTCTCAATGAGCCTTAGAGTATCTATGTCCTTCTCCCACTCTTCTCTTGCCTCATTTACCCAGTCTACTTGTAACATGGAAATGGCAAATAAAAATGACTCTGTGGGTTCATCATGCCTTGATAGAGCATCAGCCACAACATTCTCCTTGCCTTTCTTATATATGATCTCAAAGTCATATCCCAACATCTTTGTGACCCATTTTTGTTGTTCTTCAGATGATAATCTCTGTTCCAAGAAATATTTGAGACTATCATGATCTGTCTTGACCTTAAAGTGTCGTCCCATTAGATAAGGTCTCCATTGTTTGACTGCATGCAAGATAGCCAACATTTCCTTCTCATAAACTGGCTTCAACAAATTCTTACCTTTGAGTTGGCGACTTTCAAATGCTATGGGTTTTCCTTCTTGCATAAGTACTGCTCTTATTCCATGTCCTGAAGCATCACATTCAACAACAAATGTTTTAGAAAAATCTGGGGTAGCTAGGACTGGAGTTGTGCACATGGCTTCCTTTAGTTTCTCAAATTCCCTTGTCGCTACTTCATTCCATTGGAAAGCATCCTTCTTTAACAAGGATGTGAGAGGAGATGCTATGCTACCATAATTCTTTACAAATCGGTGATAATACCCTGTAAGCCCTAAAAAACCTCGTAAGTTCTTAAGGGTCTTAGGAATTTTCCACTCTACAATTGCTTGGATCTTATGAGGGTCCACCTTGACTCCCTCATGTGACACAATGTGACCAAGGTACTCCACTTCTTTGACACCAAAGATACACTTGGATGGTTTAGCATACAACTGATTCTGCTTCAAAATGTCCAACACTTGATTTACATGTTGCAAGTGTTCCTCCCATGTTTTACTATATATTAAGATGTCATCAAAAAATACCAAAACAAATTTCCTCAAAAAATGGCCTGAAGATAGAGTTCATCAAACTTTGAAATGTCGATGGTACATTAGTGAGACCAAAAGGCATTACCAAAAATTCACAGTGGCCCTAATGGGTTCTAAAAGTTGTCTTATGTACATCCTCATCTCTAATTCTAATTTGATGATAACCAGAACGAAGATCAAGTTTTGTAAAATAAATAGCACCATTAAGCTCATCTAACAAATCATCAATTACTGGAATAGGAAACTTATCTTTTATGATAAACTTGTTAAGCTCCTTGTAATCTGGACACATCCTCCAAGTTTCATCCTTCTTACGCACCATTACCACAGGAGATGAGTAAGCACTTTGACTATGCCTGATAATGCCTGCTTCTAGCATCTCTTGAACTATCTTCTCAATCTCACTTTTCTGAGCATATGGATATCTGTAGGGCCTGATGTTGGGTGGTTGGCTCCCTAGTACTAGTTGAATGGCATGATCATGATCTCTCCTAGGAGGCAATCCTTTTGGCATCTCCCCAAAAACTACATAGTGCTTATCTATAATTGCTTGTAGATCCAATGGTGTAGAAGCCTTTGAGTGATATGCTTCTAATGAAAATAATTGGGCTACCATCCCATCTACCCCCTTCTTCAACATCTTTTGCATTTGGTAAGAACTTACTATCTATGGTGACTTTGCATGCATCCCTCGTAATTCTATTGTTCTTCCCTCTGATTGAAAGTGCATGAATAGTTCTTGGAAGTTCAATTCAATTGTTCCCAAAGTGGTGAGCCACTGTACTCCCAAAACAATATCTGCTGCACCCATTGAGATAGCATACATTGGACAATTAAGATGATAATCTCCCATGGATAATTTAATGCTATGGCATTTTCCTGAACAACTAACAGTAGCGCCATCTGCAATCAAGACCTAAAATTCTGGAGCTGGATATATAAAACAATTTAGACGAGTGGCCAGCTTTTTGTTGATGAAGTTATGAGTGCTACCTGAGTCTATCAACACTGTTACTTTTTCTTTCTTTAAGAAACCCACTACCTTGAGAGTTTGTGGGGTACTAAAACCTGAAAGTGCATGGCAAGAAATGATTGGTTGAGTATCTCTTGACTCCTCCTCTATCTCATTGTCACTCTCTACTATTGGTACCTCTTCTTCTTCCTCACTTGGCCCTTCAATATAGAACAATTTCTTTTCAGTGCATTTGTGTCCTCTACTATATTTTCTATCACAATTAAAACATAATCCTTTTGCTCTCTTCTCTTCAATTTGTTGTGGTGTTAGCCTAGTAGGTTGTGGAAGTGACTGTGTAGGAGTACTTTTATCTCTTATGTTTATAAAACCTTGCCTTTTATTAACCATAAATTTTTCCTCTACTTGCCTTGCCATAATCATTGCATCTGAGATGGAATTTGGACGAAACATGCATACCTCATATTTAATGTGATCCTTTAGGCCACCAATGAATAGCTCCAACAAATTTTCTGTAGACACATTTTCCACTCTTAAAGACAAAGTACGAATTGATGAATGTAATCCTTGACCATACCTATTTGCCTTAATTTGGTAATTTGGCTGAAGTAGCTATCCATAAGATTTCACCATAATGAGTAATGAGTTCTTCTTGGAAAACCGACCAAGTGACAATGCATCCTTTTGCTTTCTTTTCTTCACATAGCCAATGGTACCAAATGAATTGATCAGGTTCCAAGTATAAGGAAGCCATGGCCACCTTTTGTTGACATGGAACATGGTGGATATCAAAGAATTGCTCCATTTGACAGAGCTAATTGGTAGGATCTTGACCATCAAACTTTCGCATATCCAACTTTGGTGTGAAATTCCTTGCCATAAAATGAGTGGTGTGATGATCCATCTTGAGATTTGATTCAAACCCAAAAACACCCTTCCCTTTTGTAGAATCCTCTTCCTCCACATCTTGGTGTTGTGACTGCTTATGTTTGGAAAGTATCTCCAGAATTTTCTCAATATCACATGACTTAGCCAACCCTTTCATTTGTTCACCCATAATGGACAAGATTTCACCTTTCATCTTGCTATTTTCTTTATGAATAAGTTCAAGTATATTTTCATATTCTTTTTGATCAACATCCTCATTTTCCACCTCCTCCTTGCCTGGAGTTTTTCCCGGTGTGGTAACATTCTTTTTGTCCCTTGTTGAAGGACCCATCATGATTGGAAAAAATAATTTTGTAATAAATCACACAAAACAAATCAAATCAATCTGAAATTTTTACTGTAACTTACCAGGGCCAAGATCTCACTTCCCTGAAAAAATTGTGAAGAAATTCAAAATTGTGTAGCCTAGAGAGAGAAATTGGTGGAAACCCTAATTTATAAATAACTCCCTTTATTCTGCTCCAATTGTTCTCAAATCTGGACTGTATAGCTTCACTATTATATTGAAAAACCCACAAAAAATCTTTCAGAGATTCAACAAAATAAGAGAGATGTACGTTTTTCAAAAAATAAGGGCAGAAACCCTAATTCTGCTATAACTCGCTTAATTTTGCTCCAAATACTCTAAATTCTGGCCTGTAGTAGCTTCAATATGTTCTTCAAAAACCCTTTTAAAATCAGAAAAAAATTTGCCAAAATTTGAAAGTTATGCGCTTTCCAAAATGACCTCCAAAGCAGAAAAAAATCACCTACTTTTTGTCTTCACGGTGCCAAGATCATGCTCTGAAACCACTTGTAATGAAACAACTTGCACAATATTTGAATATAATAGTAAATATGCTACAAACACTTGAAAATAATATGCCACTTCGAGGGGGCAACCTCCAAAACCACTTCGAGGGGGATACCTCCAATAGTCTTCAATGAGAACACAATACTCAATATGATGAAATAAGACTCACTACCTCCTCTATATATACCTATTTATGCCTAGGATATCACCTAGGCTGACTTAGATGGGCCTATATAAGCCTTAGGCCGACCTAAACAACTAAATAACAATAAAATAATGATAATATAACTTAATTAAGAGTTAAGATAGCCACAAGCCGACTATTCATAACCCTATACACACTATAGGATTAAGGGCGTAGTAGGTACTTAGATCTTGATCTTTTCATGACATTTCCTCAAAACCATAAGATATTGGGCATAGGTTATTTCCTATAATCTATAATCACATTGACATGCTATATGAACTATCTATGTTAATTTTACATATGGCTAATGAATGTTACTCTAAGATAGTTATAGATATGCAATTATTGTGCGTACTAATATTGCTATGCAGATATAATTAGCAGCCTATAAAATTGAGGAAGATTTTGTCAGTTGGTTACTTGCCATCAAAGTAAAAAAAGGTGGTCATTCAAATGTCAAATGGAGGGAAGATAACCGCCTTGTAATTGGTCTTAATTACTTGTTGAGCGAATATAAGAGTTATTGTTGTCCTAGATCTGCATTAAAGCGAACATGCTTGACCAGATTCCACGCATGCATAACCTCCTCTCCACTTTCTATGCTTTCCCTAAAGTGGTGTCCTCCTATTCTGTTGGAGTTGACCACCTTGCTAGGTAGTTGGTTTGTAGTTTTTCTTTCTATAAATAAGACTCATATGCTCCTTCTGAGGGGTTGATTAATCTGATGTTGTACTTGCATTATTAAGTTTTTCAGCAATATAGTTATGTTGCTTGTTTGTACTCATGTTTTCCAATGAATAAAATGAAGTTATAAGTTCATATCTTTGAGTTTACATTTGTCTTAAGGGATACTCATCCAAGGGGGCCCACTTGGTGAGCATTCCATCCTTTAGTTTAGTTGTTATTTTATGTTAAGCAGTTAGAATTTAGCACCGTATGTTCCTGCAACCACTAGAATTCCATTCTGTGTCTATTCCTGCAGCCAAAGTAGACAGAGTAGATCCTATTTGTTTGCCCAGATTTTCATTTTCTGTCATGCACTTCAGCTTAGTATAGTTGTTGGTTGATGTTCAACATTTCTGTTATTTCTTTCCAAGCAGTCTACTTTCAGCATTATGTCTTTCTTAGCTATAGAATGAGTGTGGCTACTTTGGAAGTTCCTAGTGCACATACTGTGCTGACCCATTTCAAGTTCACATCCCTGGATTGACAAGTTATATGCATCTTCATAGTGATTAAGACAGCTATTCAAGTTAGATGTCCAATCTCTGAGTCACATCTTTATGGGCTTAGTTGTTAAATCATTGTAGGAGACCAATAGAATGTTCGAGGTCTCACTAACCCCGCCAGAAAGTATTCCGTAAGGGATACTCATCAGAATTATCCTAGTATTGATGTTTGTGTCTTCAAGAAGTTAAGATCATGGCCTTCATGCTTTCTTCTGCATGTCAGGTTATTTGGCCTGGTTGTTTAACTTTTGCCTCTAGTCATGAAGTGGGACGTGGATGTGTTGTTACCCTCTTAGCACCACGGTAGCAATCATGTGTCATAGATCATGGTTTAGATCCCACCATGAGGCTGGTTTGGATTCTCATGTTGATCGATAATCATTCTTTTGGAGTCATTAATGTTTATGCTCCCAATGATGCTATTGAGAGATCTTCTCTTTGGTGTTGGATTGTGGACTCTCTCCCCCCTGACTACTTGGGTTTTGTGTGATGACTTTAATATGGTGGAAGTGGCCTCTGATAAGGATAGTTTATTACCTTTCCAATGGACAATTGGAGAAAGGGAGGCGTGGTTTTATATGTGTAATAAATTGGGCCTTTATGACCCTAATATCGCCCACTGCCATCAACAAGTTGTCTGGCATATGTGGAGTAATTTTTGAGTCAGCTTTGACAAAGTTCTTAAATACCTTGATCGTGCCATGATAACGGCACAATCTTTTTTTTCGTTTGTATCTTTTCAACAATTGCCAGTTATGTCTCTCCCAGAGGTCACACTATCAGACCAAGTGCTTTCCTATTAAATTTGGCATTAAATGGCAAGTGGGGATTTCTCAGCTTCCAAAACACATTTTTTTCTCAACACATCTCTGCTGAGTCATCAACCTATATTGGCCCACATTCAATGGGTTTGGAATCTTGCTTGCCATCCAGCTCATCATACTAGTTGGAATGACTAGTGGAATAACGCCATTTAGCGCACTGCTTAGTTTCTCTGCATCTATGGCTACCAACTTGCCACCTTTCAGCGGCAATCATATGAGGCCACCACCTCGGATCTCCACCATTCTATAGAAGAACTTGCTGCCAATCCTTTTTCTCAAACCTTACAGGCCAGGATGGCTCAGTTTCATCATCTCAAATAGGTAGCTGACAGCTACTCTACTAGAGGTGCCTAGATTAAAGCTCACCTTCATTGGCTTAAAATTGGAGATTGAGCTTCAAAGGAGTTTTTCCTGGCTCTACGTTCTCATCATTCTTCACTAGGGATTAAGAAAATCTGGGAAGGACAAATGGTGTTTTCTGAGTTGCCAGATATTATTCAAGCTTTTGTCTGTCATTATGAGAAAGTTTTCACAGCACAAGAGGATTCTCTAGAGCTCAATAGAGCTTTGCAAGAATGCCTTCAAGTGGTTCCTTCTAAGCTTTCAGAAACAAAACATGCCTTCTATGAGCAATTGCTCACCATTGAAGACCTCAAGGAAGCTACTTTTTTCATGGCGGATGACAAAGCTCTGGGTTGTGATGGATTTCCTTGTGAATTTTATAAAGCATTATGGCATTGTGTGGGTCTAGACTTGCACACAGTTTATTTGGAAGCCTTTCATAATCAATCCTTAGGTAATTTAATTAACAAGGGAAATATCAAATTCATACCTAAGGCTGACAATCCTAAGGATATTTGCAATTGGTGTCTTATTATGTTGCTCAATGTTTCCTACAAGATCATTGCCAAAGTATTATCTTTAAAAATTTGTCATTTGATTTCGCAGATCATTCGTCCAGAATAAACAAGCTTCATTAAATCCATATTCAATCTGGACAATATTATTGTTGTTTGGGAAGGTATGGAATGGGCTCGCCGGTCTCGACAACAGGCCCTTTTCCTCAAAATCAATTTTGCTAAAGCTTATGATCACATTGAGTTGCCTTTTATTCTTGCCATGCTTAAGGCTTTGGGGTTTGGCCCCCATTTTATTCAATCTATCAAAATGCTTTTTAGAGATGTTTCTGCATGCATTACCGTTAATGGTCACCAATCTCAAGCTTTTGGCCTTCATCGTTCTATCATACAAGGTTTCCCGCTTGCTCCTTTATATGTCTTGGCCGCTGAAGGTTTTGGCTATCTTCTGGCTCATTCCATTTCTCTTGGAAGGGTTAGAGGAATTACTCTCCCTAATTCTTCTGCTCCGCTTGTGAATGGTCACTTTGCAGATGACTCCTTTCTTACGTTGATTGAAGAAGATGAAAATGTCAAAGAAGCTCTTCGCTACCTTGACACGTTTTGTCTAGCCTCTGGCTCTGCAATTCAATGGCATAAAACTCAATGATGTAGAGCTGCTTGCAGGTACGTGCATGGGATTAGTCAACCCACTGTTGACATACATTTAGTTTTGTATGTATATTGTTAGTTCGCCCATCGGTGAAAGAACACCCACGGCCAACCAAACTTACTCTCCCCCGATCACCTGACTCCTACCGACACCTACAGATCGGTTAAGTTGCCTATCAGCAACACCTTAGTCATCGGCCTCTTCACAAAAAGTCCCCCCAATAGCCTTCTTACAGCGATATAGTTATTATCCTTTTGGTTGCCTATCGGTAACAATCAAACCATCGGCCCTTGAGAGATTTGTCCCTCTGACACACGCCGTCTCGCCGATACCGTTGACCATTGATGACTTCTCCTATCTCTAAGCCCAATGTATATTCGGCATGTATGTACCAATATACATTTGCTAGCATACAACCTTCACACCGCTTCCGGGACATACATTTGGGGAATATTCCTCCAATGTATGTTGACCTCTGCTGACCCAGACTACACTTGTATGTCGATGCGGTTTCTCTCTCCAATGTATGTCTCCACTTTGTACACTACAAAAAGCACATATGCTACATACAATGACGATGACCAAGCGTAATATATGCACAGAACATACCAAAAGGATATACACAAAGTTTGCACCTTGCGATATACACAGAGAATGTACATCAACCCTAAAAGCTGAAAATACAAGCGTTTAACATGGTTTTGGCACCGCCTAATTTGATCAGCGATAGGATTTTAGCCTGCATCCCTCGCATCTAAATGCGATATACTCATAGTTTCTCCTTGAAATCGATCAAAATGAACAGTTTTCACTCTGAACAAACAAACGTCACGAGATTCTATCAATTCAATATCTGTCAACCTAGCACATTGAAAATGCTAGGTTTTTCACAGCAAATTGCATACGACCCTGCAACAAACTACACAAATAGAACAAAACCCTAATCTACTATCCACACCCATTCCACCGATTGTGAAGTAATCTATTGGTGGAATGGTTGAAAATCCATTCGGTCTCCCAGGCAATTTCACAGTGAATGTAAACAGGAAAATAACACAAAACAGGGTCTCTTATTTAGCTTACAGAAAGTGGTTACAACTATCTGGTTCATAGTTCCACTCTTCAATTCTTCGATACAGAACTGTTCAACATCAGATCATACTAAAAAAGAACCTGATCTAGGGTATTTGAACAACTCAAAATGGTAGTACGGATTGGACTCCTAGCGGCTGGGAGAAAAAATCTAACTACCCAACATAACAAACTAACAACCTTATCCTAGGGATTTGCACAGTCAACTGTATGCAAATTACAATCAAGCTTTGGTCAAATAGACCTTATTTAACAATAACAAAATGCATAAACAAAATATGTTTAGTCCTCTCCCTCCAATGACTGTTGAAGGGGTGCTCCTGCACCATACTCCCTGAGAGAAGAAATCTCAAGTCCACTTGAGATGAGATGCTGGAGGTCTGCATGATGTGTGTGAATCTATTCTTTAGTCATCCAAACAGCCTCTGAATCAGGTTGGCCTTGCCAAGTGACCAAGTATTCCAGATATTCCTTGTTCCTGGTCTTCTTCGACACTCTAGAATCTAAATCCTACTACAATTTTGGAGGATCATGTTTAGGAATGTCAGCATCTGCTGAAACCTGTAGTGACTCTTGGTCTATGTCTGGATTAAGTTTGTATGGGGTAAGATCACAGACATTAAAGATAGGTGATAAACCAAGATCAGAAGGAAGTTGGAGTTTGTAAGCATTTGGTCCACATTTCTTCAAAATCTGACATGGTCCAATCTTCCTCTACATGAGATTAGTGTGCTAGCCTTTTGGGAGCCTTTCTATCTTGAAATGAACCCACACCAAATCTCCAACATCAAATTGCACATCTCTCTTTTTCTTATCAGCATAGGCTTTATATTTCTCTTGGGTGTGTTGGAGTTGGGTTTTTACTTGATCATGTACCTCTTTGATGGCTGATGCAAAAGCTTCTCCAGTTGAACTAATAGAATCTCCTGTAGGCATGTCTCTTAGCTCCAAGATACCTCTGGGATGGATACCATAGACCACCTGAAAAGGTGATTTTCCTGTACTCCTATTGAAAGTATCATTGTAGGAAAATTCTGCTTGTGAGAGAATGTTATCCCACTTCTCTTGCTGTCTTGTTAAACATCTCAATAGATTGCCTAATGAATGATTGACCACTTCAGTCTGGCCATCAGTCTGAGGATGATAAGCTAATGGGAAAGACAAATTTGTACCAAGTTTCTTCCAAAGAGTCCTCCAAAAATGCTCAATGAATTTCACATCCCTATCGGATACTATGCTTAATGGCAATCCATGTATCCTTACTATTTCTTTGAAAAATAGGTCTGCAACATATGAAGCATCACAAGTAGTTTTACAAGGCAAGAAATGGGCCATTTTGCTGAACCTATCCACTACAACAAAAACACTGTCATAACCTTTCCTTGTTTTAAGTAAACCTAACACAAAATCCATGCTTATGCTTTCCCATGGTCTAGAAGGAATGGGCAGTGGCTGATATAAACCAGCATTAGTAGATCTTCCTTTTGTCTTTTGATAGATCACACATGTCTCCACAAATTTTCTGACATTGGACTGTAACTTAGGCCAATAATAATGTCTCTTTATCATATCAAGAGTCTTATCCAGACCAAAATGTCCTGCCATAGCTCCACAATGTTTTTCCCTGATGATATTCAGTCTCATAGAACACTTTGGGATACACAACTGTCCTCCTTTGAAAAGTAATCCATCTTGTATCAAAAATTCAAGATACTCAACATGATACTAATCCCCAAAAGAAGTACATACCTGATAAATTTCTCCAAAATCTTCATCAACATCATACATAGTTTTCAAAGAATCAATACCAACACTCTCTAGCTGGATCTGATTTATGGTCAGAACCCTCCTGCTCAAGGCATCTGCTACCTTGTTCTTGACTCCTTTCTTGTGTTTCAGTGTGAAAGTAAAAGCTTGTAAGGTTTCCACCCACTTCATGTGACGGTGGTTCAACTTCTCTTGACTATTTATGAAGCTAAGGGCCTGATTATCTATAAACACTATGAATTCTTTTGGCAACAAATAATGTCTCCACTTCTTGAGTGACTGGACTAGAGCATACATCTCTAAATCATAGGATGAGTACTTCTTAGCATCATTTAACTTTTCACTAAAGAATGCAATAGGCCTACCTTCTTGGCTAAGTACAGCTGCAATTACCATGTGACTGGCATCACATTCTACTTGAAAGATCTTGTTAAAGTCAGGAAGTACAAGGACTGGCTGCTGTGCTACTTTCTTCTTCAATGTTTCAAATGAATCATCTGCCTCCTTTGTCCAAAGAAATCTGCACTTCTGTCCTCCTTTGATGGTGTCCAACATGGGTGCACAGACATAACTAAAACCTCTGATAAACTTCCTATAAAAAGTTGCTAACCCATGGAAACTTCTGACATCATTCATGGTTTTAGGAGTTGGCCAAGACAATATGGCACTTATGTTTTCCTGATCCATTTTTAGTTTGCCATGTGAGATGACAAAACCTAAGTAGATGATCTCTTCTTGCATGAACAAACACTTCTCCAAGTTGATCATTAACTGTTCTTCATGTAGCCTTTTGAGAACCAATTCTATATGCTTGAGATGTTCTTCCTTTGTATCACTGAAAATCAGTATGTCATCTAAGTATACTATGACAAATTTTCCCATGAATTCTCTCAGAACCTCATTCATCAATCTCATAAAAGTACTAGGGGCATTGGACAATCCAAAAGGCATGACCTTCCACTAATATAACCCCTCATTAGTCTTGAATGCTATCTTCCATTCATCTCCAGGCCTAATTCTGATATGATGATAGCCACTTTTCAAATCTATCTTTGTGAAGTATTTGGCACCTCCTAAACAATCAAGCAAGTCTTCTATTCTAGGGATTGGAAATCTATATCTGATTGTGATCTTGTTGATAGCCCTAGAATCAGTACACAGTCTCCAAGTGCCGTCCTTCTTAGGTGCTAGTACAGCCAGTACTGCACATGGACTTAAACTTTTACCAATGAGGCCTGTCTCCAATAATTCCTTAATCTGCTTTGCAACCTCTGCATTCTGATTTGGAGTAAGCTTGTAGGCTGCCTTGTTTGGGAGTGTAGACCCTAGGATTAGGTCTATGCAATGATTGATATCTCTAATAGGTGGTAGAGACCTTGGCATTCCATCAGAGATGGTGCCTTTGTATTTGTCCAATAGTTCTTGGATAGCAAGATCTATAAACCTTTGCTTCTTTTCTACCTTGACTTCTTGCTACTGCTCTTTGTTCATATTCAAACATGGAATTAAGGCATATGCAACTGTGCCTTCTTGTGCTATCTCCTTCATGAACTGATTTCCTTCTACCAACATTACCTTGGCTTCTTTTCCTTTGGACTCTGCCTCCTTCTGCATCAAGGGTAGTAACTCTATGACTTTACCATCTTTGGTGATTGAGTATGTATTCCGAACTCCATCATGTTGGGCTCTCAAATCATATTGCCATGGTCTCCCAAAGAGAAGATGGCAAGCATCCATCTGAGCTATGTCAAACAACAATTTGTCCTTATATGCTCCAATCTGAAACTCCACCCAAGCCTGCTCTTTCACAACTGTTTATTGACCTTGAGTGAGCCACGAGATCTTATATGGGCACAGATGTGGCAGTCTTTTGAGCTTTAGTTTTTCTATCATTTCAACAGACACAAAATTTTCAGTAGAACCAGAGTCAATCAGAACTTTACATACCTTTCCTCTCGTCTTGCAAGTGGTTTTGAAAAGAGACTTCCTCTGTGGGGGTTCTCTATCAGGTACCTTCATGGTAGTCATTGTCCTTCTAATCATCAAGGACTCTCCTATCTCTGGATACCCATAGCTGTCAGGGGCATTCACACTTTGGTAAGTGTTTGAACTTGTCACACTCTAGCCATCAGATTCTTGAATTAGATTTGATCTTCTTTCTCCCATTGAGCTTGGTGCTTTCTCTAGACATCTACTGGCTATATGACCTTCCTGATTGCAATTGTAACATCTAAGAGGTCCTCTACCCTGAGATCTCCCTCTAAATGGTGGTTTGCTGCCTCAAAAGTTATCTTTCTGATTGTAACCTCCTCTGTGGGTCTGATTACTATCTCCTTTATTGTTTTCTTGATGTGCTCCACCTTGGTTTCCAAATCCTTTTCCTCTTCCTCTGGAAGGATTTCTTCCCCCTCTCTACTGTCTTCCTCTTCCTCTGTAATTTTGTTCTTGCCTCCTCTTCAGTTTCTCTTCTACCTTGAGTGCCAATTGATAGCATTTCTGAACTGTATCTGGGTTATGCAAATTTAGATCTTCTTGGATGTTGAATCTCAATCCATTGAGATATCTTACTACTCTTTCATTATCATTTTCTTTCGCCTTTGTCTTAACACACAACTTCATGAATTCCTCAATATGTGAACCGACATCTAATTCCTTCTGTTTCAGATTTTGTCTCTTCTTGTGTAACTGAATATTATAGTCCAATGGGACATAGGCTTCTTTCACCAAAGCCATCATCTTCTTCCATGTAACAATTTTGTTCTTTCCTTCCTTCACCCTGTCATCTTGGATGAAATTCCACCAGGTTAATGCAGCTCCTTTCATCTTGGACTAAGCCACCTTTATTCTTTGATGATCTGGTATTTCCTCTATCTCGAAGAAATTGTTCAGGGAGTCTATCCACTCCATCACCGAATCAGGATCCATCTTGCCTACAAACACTGGTAGGTCACTTTTCATGTCCATAGTCCTCCTTTCCATGGATTTGAGGGCATCTAGAAAAAGCTTTTGGTCTGCAGGAACATCTATTTCTTCCTGCCTAGGGATCTCCTCTTCATCCCTATCTTCTTCCTTACCAGA
Source organism: Cunninghamia lanceolata (assembly GCA_027924645.1). NCBI lineage: Eukaryota > Viridiplantae > Streptophyta > Pinopsida > Cupressales > Cupressaceae > Cunninghamia > Cunninghamia lanceolata. The sequence goes on along the minus strand of BSBN01000960.1, from coordinate 8,170,335 downwards.
ACTTACCTTATCCCTTAATTTCTCCAACTCATTTTTCAACGCTTGATTCTGAGCTTTTACAACAATACTCTCTGCAATCTGCTTCTTGACTAGAATAGCCAACTCAGCATTGGTCATCCTTGCCGAGAATTCCTGTGATCCCTCTCCATCAGACATATTGTCCCTTTCACTTTTCCAGAAAAATGTTCCTTCGCTCTGATACCACTATGATGCAGAGCCACTTGTAGGTACGTGCATGGGATTAGTCAACCTACCATTGACATACATTTAGTTTTATATGTATATTGTTAGTTCGCCCATCGGTGAAAGAACACCCATCGGCCAACCAAACTTGCTCTCCCCCGATCACCTGACTCCTACTGACACCTACAGATCGGTTAAGTTGCCTATTTGCAACACCTCAGTCATCGGCCTCTTCACAAAAGGCCCCCCCGATAGCCTTCTCACAGCGATATAGTTATTATCACTTTTGGTTGCCTATTGGCAACAATCGAACCATCGGCCTTTGAGAGATTTGTCCCTCCGACACACGCCGTCTTGCCGATACCGTTGACCACCGACGACTTCTCCTATCTCCGAGCCCAATATATATTCGGCATGTATGTACTGATATACATTTGGTAGCATACAACCTTCACACCACTTCTGGGACATACATTTGGGGAATATTCGTCCAATGTATGTTGACCTCTGGTGACCTGGACTACACTTGTATGTCGATGCGGTTTCTCTCTCCAATGTATGTCTCCACTTTGTACACTACGCAAAGCACATATGCTACATACAACGGTGATGACCAAGTGCAATATATGCATGGAACATACCAAAAGGATATACACAAAGTTTGTACCTTGTGATATACACAGAGAATGTACATCAACCCTAAAAGCTGAAAATACAAGCGTTTAACATGGTTTTGGCACCCGATCTGATCAGCGATAGGATTTTAGCCTGCATCCCTCACATCTAAATGCGATATACTCACAGTTTCTCCTTGAAATCAATCAAAACGAATAGTTTTCACTCTGAACAAACAAACTTCGTGAGATTCTATCAATTCAATATCTGTCAACCTAGCACATTGAAAATGCTAGGGTTCTTAACAGCAAATTGCATACGAGCCTGCAACAAACTACACAAACAGAACAAAACCCTAATCTACTATCCACACCCATTCCACCGATTGCGAAGCAATCTACCGGTGGAATGGTTGAAAATCCATTCAGTCTCCCAGGTAATTTCACAGTGAATGCAAATAGAAAAATAACACAAAACAGGGTCTCTTATTTAGCTTGTAGAAAGTGGTTACAACTATCTGGTTCATAGTTCCACTCTTCAATTCTCTGATATAGAACTGTTCAACATCAGATCATACTCAAAAAGAACCTGATCTAGGGTATTTGAACAACTCAAAATGGTAGTATGGATTGGACTCCCACTGGCTGGGAGATAAAATCTAACTACCCAACATAACAAACTAACAACCTTATCCTAGGGATTTGCACAGTCAACTGTATGCAAATTACAATCAAGCTTTGGTCAAATAGACCTTATTTAACAATAACATAATGCATAAACAAAATATGTTTAGTCCTCTCCCTCCAATGATTGTTGAAGGGGTGCTCTTGCACCACTCAATGTTATAGGCAATCTGTTCTTTTGACTCCTTAATGGCTCCTCCAATATTAATGGAAGTGGATCAATCATGGAAATTTTTTTTACTTTTTGGGCATTCCTTTTGCTTTCCAAGCCTCCTATGTGGATCTTTGGAATGCTATGTTCACTTGAATTGAGAAGAAGCTTTCATTCTGGATTACCAATCCTCTTTCTTTAGCTTGTAAAGTTCAGGTTTGCTCCAAAATTCTTGCAACTACTCATGTTTATTACTCTTCTTGTTGGGCCTCGTCTAAAGCTTCATACATGATGTTGGAGAAACTTCTCAGGGATTTTTTATGGGCATCCTTTGAGGAGCATAGAGGGTTTCATAGAGTTGCTTGGGAATTATGTTGCCTCCCAAGAGACTCTAGAGGGCTTGGACTCCTTTCCACTCAGCGCCAAGGTATGGCTCTTTGTGCCAAATGGATTGTGTGGGTGGTCTTTGGTAATGAGGCCTGGAAAGTGTTTCTTTGACACTGTATTTCTTTAGGCTATCTCATTAACCGCTTGGCTTGGAAGGGGATTGGCCTTTAGACCCTTCTTGTTATGAAAGAAGTTGTTCATATTGAAGGTACTTTTGTTACCAAAATCATTTAGTAGGCTTGGGAAGCCATTAAACCTTGGCTTTGCTAGAATGGTTCTAGTTTTTGTGAAGGTCTTTCATTTAATTGCTACAATCTCTAGTGGTGCCCTCTCATTAAAGTTTAAGGTCAGCCTCTTGCTAAGCTTCCTTGGGTTTGTTCTTTGCATTTTCATAAGTAGGGTATTCACACTCCCAAAGACTTATTCTCTAGAGCCTCTATGAATCTACGCTCATGGGAGGGTATACGGGTCCAATTTAATCTTAATAGATTGGATTGTGAAACTTACAACATTGTGATATCAGCTCTCTAGCTGAATATGATTCACAAGATTGGTATTTTTTCTGCTAAGACATGGTGGAAGGATTGATTGTGGTCTCCTGAGACCACTTTTTGTCGGTATAAACCATGACTTGGATATTGTTGGCTATCACCACATCTGCCAATGGTATCTTCTTTGAAAAACCACTAGCATTTGCAGTCTTCACCTTCTATTTGGCAAAGGTGATTCCAGACTATTTGGTCTATAATTGTTGAACCCAAGTTGGCTCATTTTGCATGGTGTGTGATTTTCCAAGGATTGCCCATTAGATCTCGAATCTGCCATTTAGGCATTGCTGATCCTCGATGCCCATTTTATGGCCAACCAGAGACTTTTATGCATATCTTCTAGTTTTTCCGCCGTGCCCAGAACCTTTGGAATTGGATTCATGACTTTTTTTAGCCATTTCATCCATAACCTTTTTCTTAGCACATGATTCTTTTAGGAGATTGGCCTCATCTTCCACCCAGATTTACTCAAATATGGCATATTTTTTGGGGGGAGATTTTGTTTTAATTATGGAAGGTAGAAATTCTACTATTTTTTCTCATCATACTATAGCAACAGATATTTCTATGTTTACTAAAGCTTGTATTTGTAACAATGTGCTTCTTCAGATTTAGGTTCAAGCCACAAAGTGGCTTTCGAGGTTTCTCACCTCTAGGAGCTCCTGGACCACTAGGGCAATGCCCCTTGCACTGTGGCATGGGTCCCTCTTGATGCTTCCACTTCTCAGGGTTATTCCCCCTCTCAGGGATGAAGACGTGGCAGGAGTTCTCTCGACCGTTATTCTTAAAACCCCCGCTCCTAGTCCTAGTGCCACTGTAGCGGCGGTGGTATTCCTAGGTGACACTCTACCTTTCCCCCGTAGGGTGGAGCTACTCAGTGGTGCTCTGCCTCCCCTACACATGGTATTTCTACGTGGGGTTCTAGAAGGGATGAACAACATATTGGAGGTGCAAGTGGCTAGCATGACTTTGAATGGTAGGACTCTAGTTGGCTGGGTTCTTCCAAAGTCTTCCCCACTTTGGCCCTAGCTATTTCCCTAGCACATGATGGAAAAAAAGAAGAAGCATAGGATGGCTGGTTCATTCTTGAGGATACCCCAAACCCCATTGATATCTGGGGTAATTCAGATGATAAGGATCCTCCACTGTCACCTACTGGGATTGCTCTTTCTGCTTAGTTAGTTTCTTGTGTTGTCTTAAGTTGCTTTTGTTTCTCTCTGGGCTTTTCCCATGTGATAATGGACTTTGTGGGGTGACCTTGTGTCCCTCAGCCTTTTTTTGTGAATATGCATTTTATTGAAATACTTTTAAAGTAATAGACATGCATATTCATCAAAAAAATATCAACATTTAAACATCAACAAACAATTAGAATTAGACTTCTATTCACATCCCATTTCTATCCTAAGTAAGCAATAATCATTATGTTAGAACTTGTTATAATCAACAAACTTACCCAAGCCCATGTGCCTACAAGTTAATCACAAATACAGATGAACAAAATAGTTACTATTCTATATTTAATATTATGAGACAAAATTACAATGTGAGACATACATATATATAGGCCTCTTAGATGCATGAATCAAGTAGATGACATGCACAAGAGGTATGAGTTAACTCTCAATCACTCTCAATCAAGAGGTGAGTTAACTCAGCCTAACTGAGAAGTCAAGAGTTGAATTGTCAATTAATGGATCAATTCACTCAACTTGACTAAGATAGAGGTGGCATTGACTAAATAGAGGTATAAATTAACTACCATTAAGAAATAATTAATAAGGTAGTGGTGGAACTTGTGTACCTCAAGTCAAGGTGTATACATGTCATTATTAGCTACTTAAGTGAGAATAATTAAATACTCATATTATCCTAAGTAAACTTATTAAATAGGTGCAATTTCACACTTAAGATATATAATATATCCAAGGTGAATAAAATATTACACCAACACCACCCATAAGTGTAACTTAGGAGAAAGGAGAAATGATAAATGGGTCCTAGCTACTAGACCATGTTTGGTACCATGTACAAATGAATCTCCCATAGGAGGAGAAAAGGAGAAAAACTAGTAGGAAAAAACCCTCTCCAAAAGAGAGAAAACAAAGGATGCTCTCTAAGGTATGAGAAGGAAAAAAACCATGTGAGGAAAAGGTCCCCCCAAGAGATAAGAAGACAGACTATGCACCCCCCAAATGTGTAATCTCTTGCATTGATGGTGGATGCTTGAAAATGATGTTGAACACAATGGGGTACTAAGAGGAGGGCTGAATTAGCACACTTAAAAACTTTACTCAAATATTTTTTTGATGCAGGAGCATCTTAGGTTGCAGAGCAATCTTGCATCAACCAAAAACATTTGCATTCTTTCTTTTCTTTCATTTGTAGTTCAGTTTAGTCATTTGCAGTTTTAACATTTTGTACTGCATTTTACCGCATCTTCATATCAAAGCATATGGAGAAGGACTTAGCATCTTCATTATGTCACCTACATTATACTCAAATTTGAGATCATTTGGATTTGTTTCTTGAAAGTTATCGCTATCAGAAGATCACCTATTTTTACATAATAGAGCATTTAGGCAGCTAGTTAAAGAAGGTTTATGGAGCAATTCTGTTACTTGCAGAACCTAATGCAACATCATTCAAGATAATTTGGGACCTAGTTGACCTTCATTGATGTTTGTACCAAGTTTCATCCATTTGTGAAGCATTACCAGATGTTGCAGGCCGACCTACTTGTTTCTACACTTTACATCTATTATTGGAGTTCGTAACCTCTTGTGGCCGACGCGGAGGATTCCTTGAGCTTGGTGATGATATATATAGATCTATTAGAGGCATTAGGAAATAGTTCTAGATTTAGTAGTTTTAGAATATGATTTAGAGTTCAATTTTCTTTCTGGAAGGCACTTTAATGCCATATCTTGCATATCTGTGGTAACCCAGAAAGCAGGCTTGTGATCCATTAGATTGTACCCCGCATGTTTCTAGCATATGAGTATTGTAATTCTTTGATATTCTAAATATATTATATCTTCCATTGCATTTTATATTTGTGTTGTTTCCCTTGTGTTTACTCTAGCTACATGGTTTAGATAGTTCATTCTATGAACCCTCTGACCGTGACTGCACCAAGTGGTATCAGAGTGAAGTTTTGAATCCTTTGGGAAGTGAAGGCATTCCAAAAGATCTTGTGGTGAATCAATTGTCGACCTGAGGTAGTTGCTACCTTGTAGTCAGATCACCAAATTGAGGTAGTTTCACTAGATCCTAGGAAGAGATATCACCAAGGAGGATGCTTGCTATGGCCAACGTTGCTGGAAGAATGGAAGAAATGATTGAGATGAAGAGAACAATGAATGTTAGATTGGTTGTTGTAGAAGAAGATAGAAGAAGAGGACTAAATCCTAGACATGATGTTGAAAGTGATGATAAATAATTTCAATCTGTTGAACAAAATGAAGAATCCCTAGAAGAAGAAGAATCAGATCAGGCAAAGATGTTGAAAGCCATTTCTAAGATTAGAAAGAGACCTAGAATGGAAGTACTGAACTATACTAGAAATTTGAATCCAAAGGAATTGATTGATTGGATAAATGACTTGGAGGAATATTTTGAATATCAAGAAATTGAAGATCCGGAGAAAGTGAGATTTGCAAAAACTAAGTTGAAAGGACATGCTTCTATTTGGTGGAAAGAAGTTTAGTTGGATAGAAATAGGAGAGGAAACAAGAAGATCATAAAATGGGAAAGGATGGTGACAAAATTGAAGAATCAATTCATACCTGTTGGTTATGAGTTAGAATTGCTGAAAAGATTGTAGAACCTAAGGAAAAAGGAGAAATTTGTGAAGGAGTATACTGAAGAATTTCATAAGATGATTATTAGGACTGGATATAGTGAAGAAAGCAAGATTAAAGTGGAAAGATACATCAATGGATTGAGATTGAACATTCAAGAAGAACTAAATTTGGTAAAGATGACAACAATAGAAGAAGCTTATTAGTCTGTGTTGAAAGTTGAGGACAAGTTAAATATGAAGCATGAGCAGAGGCAAAGAGCTAGAGGAGGTAAATTTTAGAGAGTTAGAACATATTCCAGAGGAGAAAGACCATAGTCCATACAAGAAGGAAGACAGAGATAACAATTCATACAAGAGAGATGACAGAAATTTCTACCATAGTAGGAATCATAATTTTTACTGCAATGAAGGATACATGAGAGATGAAAGAGGGTTTGATAAGAGAACATTCAGAGGAACTTGTTTTAAGTGTAGAGATGAAGGACACAGATCATTTGAATGTCATTAGGGAAGTACAAGCAAGAAGACAGAGAACAATGCAAGAGCAACTTATGTAGAAGAACTTGTTGGATCACCTAGTTCTGTTGGAAAACTGGAGAAAGGAGAATCATTAGTCATGAGGAGAGCACAATTTCAAGTAGAGACAACTGAGGAACCATCGCAAAGGAAAAGTTTGTTCCAACCTAGATGCAAATTAGGAGATAAATGTTGTAAATTGATCATTGATAGTGGTAGTACTAATAATTTGGTTTTAGAGGAGATGGTCACAAAGCTGAACCTAGAAAGATTGAAACACCCTAAGCCCTACAAGATAGCATGGATTTAGGATGAACACAAGGTACTGGTGAGTGAATAATATTTGGTGAAATTTCATATAGGATCTTATAATGATGAAGTACTGTGATATTATACCGATGGATGTATGTCATATATTGTTGGGTAGACCATGGTAGTATGATAGAAAGGCTATACATGATGGGAGAAAGAATACTTATACTATAACATCAAATGGGAAGAAGCATATCTTGATACCTTTGGAAGATGAGCCTAAAAGTGAAGTATATAGGAATGCTAGAATTTGTTTGGTAGATGGAAGGAAATTTCTGGATGGATTGAGACATGAGAATATGTGTTTTGCTTTGATTCCTAAGAAGTGTGGAACCCTAAGTGCAAAGACTATTATTGGAAAAGAAGAAGAACCACTAGAGGAGATAACTGAATTGCTGAAAGAGTATGAAGACATCATATCAGATAATGTACCTAAAGGATTGCCACCAATCTAGAATATCAATCATCATATGGATCTCATACCTGGAGCTAGTTTTCCTAACAAAGCAGCACACTAGATGACACCAGCAGAGAATGCGGAGCTGAATAGACAGATATAGGAGCTATTGAGGAAAGGATTGATCAAAAAGAGTTTAAGCCTATGTGTGGTACCTGTTTTACTAGCACCGAAGAAATATGGAGAATAGAGAATGTGTACGGACTCTAGAGCAATCAATAAGATCATAGTTAAGTATAGATTTCCACTGCCAAGGATGGATGACATCGTGGACTGTTTGAGTGGAGCAAAATATTTCACAAAGATAGACTTGAAGAATGGATACCATTGGATCAGGATTAGAGGAAATGAGTGGAAGATTGAATTTAAGACAAATGAAGGATTGTATGAATGGTTAGTGATGCCTTTTGGATTGACTATTGCACCTAGTACTTTCATGAGGTTGATGAATGAAGTTCTGAAGAGATTCTTGGGCAAGTTGATTATTGTATACTTGGATGATATTCTAATTTTTAGTAAGACAAAGGAAGAACATCTGTGGCATGTTAGACAAGTATTGCAGAGACTGAGAGAAGAGAAATTGTTGATAAACATCAAGAAATGTAGTTTCATGAAGGAAGAATTGGTATACTTGGGATTTGTTATTTCTATGGAAGGATTGAAGATGGACCCTAAGAAAGTTAGAGCAATTGTTGAGTCACGAATACCAGAGAGCATTGGAGAGGTAAGATCATTTCATGGATTAGCAAGCTTTTACCAGAAGTTCATTAGAAATTTAAGTTCATTATGCACATAGATGACAAAGACAATGAGAGGTGATAGAAAGGACTTAAAGTGGACATTGGGAGCAAATACAATTTTTGAATTATTGAAGCAGAAAGTGACAGAGCAACCAGTGTTAGCATTACCAGATTTCAACAGTGTATTTCAAGTAGATAGTGGCAATGCAATAGGAGTAGTATTAAATCAAGAAGGGAGACCAGTAGCATATTTCAATAAAAGTTGAATGATGCTAGGAGAAGATATTCAGTTTATGATCAAGAGTTCTATGCCATAATTCAATCCTTGAAGAAGTGGAGACATTATTTTTTTCCTAAGGAATTTGTGTTGTACACTGATCATCAAGCTTTATAATATTTGAATAGTCAAGGAAAGTTGAATAAGAGACATATGAGATGGGTAGAGTTCATGTAGAGTTACACATTTGTATTGAAGCATAGAAGTGGAAAGTCAAACAAAGTTGTGGATGCATTGAGTAGAAGAAGGAATTTGTTGACAGAGATGAGAATGGAAGTATTAGGTTTTGAAGAACTGAATCATATGTATGAAGAGGATCTTGATTTTGCAGAACCATGAAAACATGTAAGGAACCTATTGTAATGGATAGAAGTAAGTGGCTGGATTATTTCATTCAGGAGGATATGTTGTTCAAAGGAAATCAATTGAGTATACCATGGAGTTCACTGAGAAACAATTTGATCAAGGAGAAAGGAAAACATGTAAGGAACCTATTGTAATGGATAGAAGTAAGTGGCTGGATTATTTCATTCAGGAGGATATGTTGTTCAAAGGAAATCAATTGAGTATACCATGGAGTTCACTGAGAAACAATTTGATCAAGGAGAAACACAGTGGTGGATTAGCAGGACATTTTGGAATTGATAAGACAATAGCTTTGGCAAGTGTACATTACTTTTGGCCTCAGATATATAAGGATGTAAGGAAGTTTGTGTAGAGTTGCAGAGTATGTCAAGTTGCAAAAGTGAGTAGTCAGAATACTGGGTTATACAAATCTTTGATAGTACCAGGGAAACCTTGGGAAGACATAAGCATGGATTTCATATTAGGATTGCCAAGAACATAGAGGGAACATGATTCTATATTTGTAATGGTGGATAGATTTTCAAAGATGTCAGGTTTCATTCCTTTTAAAAAGACAAATGATGTAGTGCATGTTGCTGACTTATTTTTCAAGGAGATTGTGAGATTGCATGGATTACCTATGAGTATAATTTCAGAGAGGGATACAAGATTCATTGGATATTTTTGGAGGACATTATGGAAGAAGATGAATACAAACCTAAAGTTCAGTTCAACATTTCATCCACAGATAGATGGACAAACAAAAGTGGTAAATAGGATTATTTGTAACTTGTTGAGATGTCTAGTAGGAGATAAGGTAGGAAATTGGGATCTAATTCTACCACAAGCAGAATTTGCATACAATAATTCAATGAATAGGACTACAGAGATGACACCATTTGAAATTGTGACTGGAGTGAAACCTAGAGGAGTAGCAAAGTTTAGAGACATTAGTATGGAGGATAAGAGAAGTACATAAGCAAAAGAATTTGTAGGATACATGGAGACACTACACAATCAGGTCTGAAAACATTTGGAGGAGATGAATAGTAAGTATAAGGAGCAAGTAGATGAGAAGAGGAGACACAAAGAATTTTCAATTGGTGATGAAGTTATGGTATATCTTAGAAAAGAGAGATTTCTAGTGGAACATACAACAAGATAAAAATGAAGAAGTTTGGACCATGGAGGATACTCAGGAAGTTTGATTCAGGAAATGTGTATGAAGTGGAGGTACCAGAGACATTGGGTATATCATCTATATTCAACATTGCAGAGCTATATCAGTATCATGAAGGAGAATCAAGTGACAACATTGAAGAAGGTTTGAAGAATCAGTTACCACAACAACAACTAGAGAAGATAGAGGACATCTTGGATAGTAGATTTGGACGTAGTACCAAAGGCAAGCACTACAAGTAATATTTGGTAAAGTGGAAAGGCAAACTGGAAGAAGATTCATCTTGGATATCTCAGGCTAAGGTAGACCGCCCTAGTTTTCCTCTAGCCCCAGCAAAGTGAGGGACTCACTTTTTCAACAACCCCGGGTGTCTAATGCAGGAGCATACTAGGTTGCAGAGCAATCTTGCATCAACCAAAAACATTTGCATTCTTTCTTTTCTTTCATTTGTAGTCCAGTTCAGTCATTTACAGTTTGAGCATTTTGTACCACATTTTACCGCATCTTCATATTAGAGTGTGCAGAGTAGGAATTAGCATCTTCATTATGTCACCTACATCATACTCAAATTTGTAATTATTTGGATTTGTTTCTTGAAAGTTATCGCTATTAGAAGATCACTTGTTTTCACAAAATTGAGCATTCAGGAAGTCAGTTGAAGGAGAAGGTTTGCGTAGTACTTTCATGACTTGTAGAGCCTAATGGAACATCATTCAAGATAATTTGGGACCTAGCTGACCTGCCTTGAGGTCCACACCAAGTTTCATCCATTTGTAGAGCATTACCAGATGCTGCAGGCTGACCTACTTGTTTCTACATGTTACATCTTTCATTGCAGTTTGTAGCCTCTTGTGGCTGACACAAATGGTTCCTTGAGCTTGGAGATGATATTTATAGATCTCTTAGAGGCATTAGGAAATAGTTTTGGAGTTAGTAGTTTTAGAATATGATTTAGAGTTTAATTTTATTTTCAGAAGGCACTTCAATGCCATATCTTGCATATCTATGGTAGCCCAAAAAGTAGGCCTATGAGTCCTTTGATTGTAGCTCGCATGTTGCTGGCATATGAGTATTGTAATTCTTTGATATTCTAAATATATGAAATCTTCCATCGTATTCTGTATTTGTGTTGTTTCTATTGTGTTTACTCTAGCTGCATGGTTTGGATAGTTCATTCTGTGAACCCTCCGACTGTGACTGCACCATTTTCTAATAAGACTGAATAAATTTGAAAACATTAAGGAAAACATGCAATAAAAAAATCAACACATGACACCAGAGATCTTACGTGGAAAACCCTATAATAGGGAAAAACTACAGTGAGAATTAGCTCACAATATATTATGCTCTTTGCAGAAAGCATTACAACTTTGTTTTAGGGCTTCAACCCAAGGAAGCTACTACTCCTTGATTTACAACTTTGGTTTAGGGTTCTAACCCAAGGAAGCTACTACTCCCTGATTACTCAACTCACTGCTATTACAATGATGATGTATATTTAAGGTCTACTATGACTGATACATTTTTTGTATGTTGATGGTCCAGTCTGCTATTCTTGCTCAATATCTACTTTCAAATTGATTATGTGCATTTCATATCTTCTTCTAATCTGCTATATTCATATTCACCTTAATTTCCTTTCAAATGAATTATATCTTCTATATATATCCTCTGCAACACCTTGAAACTTTGATTAGGTTAGCATCTAAAACAATATTGAATGTAATGTGTAGCTAGTCACAGGTCGGCCATAACACATGCAAATTGACAACAAACTTGTTACGGACCTTAGGGATTTATAAAGAACATCAGGACACACCTTTCCATATCTTTTAGACTTGGAGAAACTAGTCAGGATCCTCCACATGCACTAGGTATTTAACCAGTCGACTCATACTACTTAACACTGTCAACTGTTCATCTTTCAACTGCCAGGGAGAAGCAAAACTCTCAATGTGGACCAAGGATTCAATCATACATAAGCTCAAAAACACCCATACACCTTCCCAGAGAAGTATCATACTAAGTTATGCATCTGCAAGATAAGAAATGTATTACTCTATAGAGAACAAAGTCTTTCAGACCTTATGTAATCCTTCATAACTCAAAATATAAAGTTACGGTGTAGTATAGGGCCTGAAAGCTTTTGAGAATGATCAAAGATATCAACGTATGCATCTCATCAAATCCACACATCCTTTTATGGAGATTCCAGAGGAATTCAAAAATGGATTAAGTGCTTACAGTTTTGGAAGACAATTATACTTAAATTTTGATTGCAGACAAGAATGCTTGATGTGGTACTGGAGAATAAAGAATGTCTTCATGCAGATCATACCTGATGTATTGTGAACCATGTAGAATCTCTACATAAACTTTGATGATAGAACTATATATGTTTCACCTTATGAAGAACTTAACTTGTATATGCAAGCTCTGGAATACAGTGTGATACCTTTGTCTCTTAAGTAATGTTTTTGTGGACCACTGAAACACTTGCAACTTCATCATAGCATATAACATACTCGTATTAGTCATTCCTTAGATCCACATGGCAAATAGATCTCTTTCAAAGGAATTAGAAGCATTCCATTGTCTCCCTATTACTGCTCTTCTCTATCTGGGTAATGACCAATGTACAAATCCTTGTGTCTTTTCATGCTGAGTAAGTGAGAGGCTAAAACCTTGGATATATCATGTCAATTCATGTCAGAGTCTATAATTAGAACTGCATGGCCAAATCTTTCTTTGCAGAGAAATGCAGAGCAATTCAAGTTGACTCTGCCTTAGAATGTGCACTGTAAATGCCTTAGGCACTTTTCAACTTCCTACCCTGAGTGCAATGCTCCCAATTGATGAGATGTGTATGTGTGTATGTAGGAATCATGCTAGGATGTACTTGTGTTTGCCTCCACCATGTTCAAACCCAAAATTGATCCATACTTAGATTATTTCTTCTTATCTCTGACTAGTTTGTCTTGATCATAATTACTCCTTTGTACAAGTCTTATCTATACAATTCCATTTGATATGTTGACATCAATGTATACTATGTTGACATCAATGACAACACATGTGGCCAATAGTCTCCCCCTTTGTCATTGATGGAAACATATGCTCCCCCTTAAAATATCTTCCCCTTTGATATATGATTTAGTTAAAAAATTATACCCTTGACAACCAAAATGGTACTACCACTCTACTTATTATCTCTGCAATACTATGTACATCAAAATTGTTCTAACAACTACTTGGATGGAATAATAGCTCTATAGATTACCCCGAGTTGTTGAACAGTTGAGGTCCAGATGCCACATTCCAAAGCAAGCAATTGAGTCTGACACTCACACTGGATGCACATTTCGTTTGCTTTGTCTATATTTCTTGGGGGCTTCATCTTTTGATCTATCTTTTCTGCTGCCCCCAGTATACTAGTCATCAAGGCAAGTCTCAAGTTCATTGCCTCTCTCAACTGGCCAAATTGCTTCTTTATATTTTCTCTTTGATCCTGTAGTTGAGATAGTTGTACATGCAAGCTTTCAATTTGTGCCCTTATTGCACCCATCTTGTCTTTTGACAAGTCATAGGTTTCCGCTAACTTAGTCAATTGTGACTCAATCGAGTCAATTTGTGCCTTGATACTTTTTGTTGAAGTAGGCCACTTTAAGAAAAATAGATATAGGGAAGTAGTTTCATCTATGTAGTTTTGGAATCTCTTCAAGATTTATTTAAGCTTATTATGTGTATTAAGACATTTTTCAGTCATTTCAATCATTTTCTTACCAGTTAATTTTCTTTCTGCCTCTTGTTCTACTTTTTGCTTCAAATGAGAAGAGTGATCCTTGAAGGAGTCCATTAATAGTTTAAGCTTTTTCTCAATAGGTAGAGAGGAATCAATTGTTACCTTAGGTAGCCCTTCTTGGATGGCTTTTATTGCATCTTCAACTGCACTACTTTTCTTCAAGATTTCTTGTAGGAACTCTTTCCTAGCAGCAGCATGCAATATATCCCCAAGATGTAATTTATGAAGAGGAGATATACTAGATAGATCTATTTGACCCTCACTAGTTGGAACCTATAGAAGTTGAAGGGTGACCATAGGTTGAAATTGCAACTTCATGCCCAAAAGGTCTTTGAGGGACTCTATCTCTAAAGCATTTTGATCTGTATCATTTATTTGCCATCTTCCTCCAGTTTCTTCCCCATCTTTTTCATTCTTTTATTCCTTATCACTCATTCCTTTTTCTTCTTAACTTTCCTTAGGAGAATTCTCTCCTATTAATTCCACATTTTCTATGTCCTCTAGAGGAGGTACAACACTATCTTTATCCTAACTTTCACTACTTTGAGCCTTAGTGGATTCAGGAGTGCCTGTAGGAGCTGAGGGACTAGTATCTTTAGGAAGAGTCATCTCCTTAGGCATGTAATTTCCTTCCTTTCTTTTCTTAGATTGACCAGTTAGGTCTTCAATGATCCCCATATAAATATTAATTTCTTGGAGGACTTCTACAATTCTCCTTAGAGTTTATTTTTTCAACTTTTCTATCTCCTCTTCATTCCTTGACATTAGAATGTTTAGTCTCTTTTTAGTTCTAAATTCTTTTGTTAGAACCTTGGAGACTTTGACTTTGTATTCCTTAGAGATTGTGGGACAAGCCTTTTCAACTACACTCTTCTTTATCTCATCTTCTACCTTCAGTGCATCATCTCTCCTTTTGGTTAGAATGTCAGCCACACACATGGGAAGATGATATATGATTTCAATCAAAGCTAGGTTGTGTGCTCCCATGTATTTGACCATTGCTTCTTCAAGAGTGGATTTGTCATCTGTAGGCCTTTCATCATAGATTTTTGCAACTTATTTCAAGGGACCTTCTGTCATTGCATTTATGGTTGCATCTAATTGTAGAGGAGCATGATCAGGTTTCTTAACCTTCTTGGCTTTTCCTTTGCCTTTCTCCTCTAAAGACTCACCTTCCTTTCTTGTTCTTTTCTTTAATGAAGGTGCTTTCTTTACCTCCTCTTCATCTTCTTCAACATCTTTGACATTCACTGGATTTATCTTTTCTTCATATTTAATTTCTTCCTCTTCTTCAACATTTTTGACTTTTTCTCTTATTCCCTTACTCTTTTACCTAGGATTTTTCTTTTCAGCAGTTTGTATAGGGATTTTAGAACCTGTTCTTTTAGTAGATCCAAAGGCAAGAGAGGAGGAAGATTTATTTGATCTAATTATTCTTCTTGGATGTGAAGAGGAAGGTGTTTGTGCCCTTTCTAAAGAACCTTTAGGAGAATTAAGTATCTTCTCTAAATTTGTATTCATTTCCTCAGCCTTGGATTTTGTATCCTCTATTTCCTTTGCATCCTTCTTAGCATTCTTGTACATGATTTTATCATATTTGCCAAACCTCTCACTATAGGGATCCTTTGGCTTGCTAAGAAGTATATCAACATACCCTATTAAATCAAATTTTGATACCTCATAGGGCAAGGTTGTAATCTAGAATGTTCTTGGTTCGACCACCTCCATGTAGCAGTTATCTTTATCAACCATAAAGGTGATATCATTTTTGTACTTCTCCACAACCTTGCTAGGTATTGTTTCTTTGGACTACATGTGAGCTTGAAAGGTTTTAAAGAACCCCCAAAATAAAGCATTACAGTGCTCATGGTCAGAGAAGATTCTCATATAATATTTGATTTGATGGGCAACTGGTTTACTTGAGTTCCACACTACTCCCTTCTTTGAAGGTAACTCATTCAAATAATAAAACATAAGACATATTTAACTAGAGAACTATACCATAATCTATATTTGGTTTCTTTTGTCCTTTTCAAGTTGTCTATGAGTTGTTGCTGAAGAAGTTCACAAAGATCAAAATCCTTTCCCTCTTTAACCATCTGGTATACTATGTGAATTGTTGTAGCAGAGGCAAAGTTATCCATGTTTATAAAGTAGATTTTATATGCAATACCCATGGTTGCATACCGGACACCCATATCATCTACTATCATTTTTCTTTTGTCAAATTTATCTTCAGTGAGCCTCATTAGATCTTCATTCTTTATAGACTTCAAAACAGGCACAAGTTCAGAGGAGCATAGACCTATCACTGCCTTGATATCATCCTTGGTGATTATGTGAGGGCAGTCTAAGTAGAAAATATCTTCATGAATTCTACTTATGGCAATTCTTACCCAAGCATCTTTGTATTGAAAGTTTGGAAAACCCTTCCAGATGTCTAGGTTTTTTGCAGCAATGTTTGCAAACTTTGGTTTCAATTGGAAGTCATCTCCCTACAAATGCTCATTTTTGAATTGTTTGAGTTTAAGGTGGTCAAACTCATCGATCAAAGAGTGGATATAGATCTAGACGTCCTTCGTATGTAATACATTAGCAGGAACTCATGAGAATGTCCAGACTTCATCAGTTATGGTGGATTTAAACGTATGCTTCTTGAATTTAGGCCTTGGCCTTTCAACTATGTCTATGACCACTGGTGTTGCCATTGCAATATCTTCAAAGATAGGGTTTAACCAGAAGGATGAAAAATACATAGAAGTGTGGTGATAAATCTTTCTCGATTAACTTGTTGAGTGTTTTCAGATCTCCTTTAGCTCTTCAAATCTTTTGTCTTCACTCAAATGTGATAAAAAATGATCAAACATCGCTTATATATACATTTCACCAAAAATTCTCCTCCGCATTAATTACAGTTCTTATTTTAACCTAATTTGCTTTTATCATATGCAAAACTTTGCAAACCTTTTGTAATCCTCTATAGATCATTCAAATGCTCTAGATTTTTTGTTAGGATCATCTACATGCTAAATACTTTCTTTGTTCTGAAGAGAGGATGACAAATTTTTAGAATCAACTCCCCTTGACTCCAAGTAACTTCTTGGTGGAAACCCTTAACACTGCAAACCCTAAAGTCTTCCACATTTTGTCGCATTTGGAGATTTTTCACTAGACTTCTTCAATTCCTTAATCCTATCATTCTCATGCCAGCACTGATCCATATGCTAAAAATTTATCATCTTGCAAGTTCAGGGGTTTGAAAGTTTTACTATTGTAACTCCCCCTAACCTGATGTTTTGTGTTTTAATTACTGGAGGATCCACCTACACTAGGTAGAGGTCCAAAAATATCACTCAGTTCCTTCTTCTTCCATACTTTGTTCATTTCCACTCTTTGTTGATCAACATCAATGGGTTTCACATTCTTTCTAGAATTCCTTGTTTGATTGCACTCATGATAGGTGCACTTAGTTTGCTGATCATTTCCACTCCTTCTTGCCCTTGATCTATAGTTGGTTTCTTTGTGGTTAAACTTGTTACAAGTATAATAGTATCCATAGAATGATTGAGCATTATCCCTATTATACCTTGGCATTTTGCTTCTATACTCATTTGCCCTATGTCCCATCTTATTGCATGCATAACACCTAAAAGAGTTTTGGCTCATCTTACTTCTACACTCAGTAGCTCTGTGACCAACTTAATTGCAAGAGTAGCATCTTAAGGCATTTTGATTCATCTCCTTTCTACAATCCATACCTTTATGACCAAACTTATTGCAAGTAAAACATTTTCCATTGAAACCTTGAAAGTACTTGATGTGAGCTAGTTGCTTTGTATGTCGAGGAGGCTTGAAATTCTTCCTCACATTCTTCCTTTGTCTTTGGACAAGAGTAAATTTGTCTTCCCTTGTGACTCTTTAAGTTTTTATTTTAGTGTAGGCTTCTTCCTTCTTAGTTTTAGATTTTCCCCCTGAATGAAAGTTATCTTATAAGTTTGTAGAGGCATTTATCATAGGACTTTTCCCCTTTTCAAAACCAAGACTAGTTTTTTTATTTTGCTAGCTTTTGAGGACTTATTATTTCATCAATATTATTAATTCCTCCTTTCAGTTTTAGTCCCTTGTCAATCTATTCTTTTTCCTTTTCCAATTCTTTCCTTAGAGTGACAACTTCCTCTTCAAGTTTTGAACATTTAGCTGATTCCTCATTGAGCTTGATGTTTAAGCAATCTTCAATCCTTTTTTCTTCCTCAACCATGACTTTTTACTTTGAGATCATGTCTTTAGCTTCCTTGAGCTTGTCATTTCCTTTATCTCCTTTCATCAGAGTTTTTAGTTTGCCTATTTCTTCTTTTCATTCTTTGGCCTTTGCCTTCAATTTTTTAATTATTTCTTTTGCCTTTTCAAGCATATCTTCATATTCCAAGTTTAGTTCTTTTGCTTCCTCTAGATCATTGAGAGTTGTCTTGAGTTCTTCAAAGTCTACTTCATTTTCATTTGATTTGAGGTCCCAACCTTCAGGATCCATTGCTTCAAGATTAGGTTCAGGCGCAAATATATCATTGTCCAATACTTCATATTCCATGTGTTCAAGTGGAGGATCTACCTCAGTAGTTATGCTTCTCAGAGGTACTTGGCTTTGATACCAATTATTGAACATAATGGGGTGCTAGGGGGGGTGAATCAACACACTTAAAAACTTTACTCAAACATTTTCTAATAAGACTGATTAACTTTGAAAACATTAAGGAAATCATGCAATAAAAGAATCAACACATGACATTAGAGATTTTACGTGGAAAACCCTATATTACGGAAAAACCACAGTGTGAATTAGCTCACAATATATTATGCTCTCTGCAAAAAGTATTACAACTTTGTTTTAGGGCTTCAACCCAAGGAAGCTATTACTCCCTAATTTACAACTTTGGTTTAGGGTTCTAACCCAAGGATGCTACTACTCCTTGATTACTCAGCGCACTGCTATTACAATGATGATGTAGATATAAGGACTGCTATGAATGACACATCTGTTGTATGTTGATGGTGCAGTCTACTATTCTTGCTCAATATCTGCTTTCAAACTAATTCTACACATTTCATATCTTCTTCTAATCTTCTATATTCATATTCACCTTAATTGCCTTTCAAATGAATTATATCTTCTATATATATATATATATATATATATATATCCTATGCAACACCTCAAAACTTTAATTAGGTCGGCATCTAAAACAATATTGAATGTAATGTGTATCTAGTCACAGGTTGGCCACAACACATGCAAATTGACAACAAACTTGTTGTGGACCTTAGGGCTTTATGAAGAACATCAGGACACACCTTTTCACATCTTTTAGACTTGGAGAAACTAGTCAGGATCCTTCGCATGCACTAGTATTTAACCAGTCAGCTCATACTGCTTAACATTGTCGACTATTCATCTTTCAACTACCTAGGAGAAGACAAAATCTCAATGCAGACCAAGGATTCAATCATAAACCAGCTCAAAAACATCCATACACCTTCCCAAAGAAGTATCATACTAAGTTATGCAGCCGCAAGATAAGAAATGTATTACTCTGCAGAGAACAAAGCCTTCTAGACCTTATGTAATCCTTCATAACTCAAAATATGAAGTTACGGTGAAGTATAGGGCCTGAAAACTATTGAGAATGATCAAAGATGTCAACATATGCAACTCATCAGATCCACACATCCTTTTATGGAGATTCTGGAGGAATTATAAAATGGCTTAAGTGCTTACAGTTCTAGAAGATAGTTATACTTAAATACTACTTGCAGACAGGAATGCTTGATGCGGTACTAGAGAATAAAGAATGTCTTCATGCAAATCATACCTAATGTATTATGAACCATATATAATCTCCACATAAACTCTGATGATAGAACTATATAGGTTTCACCTTCTGAAGAACATAACTTTTATATGCAAGCTCTGGAATATAGTGTGATACCTCTATCTCTTAAGTAATGTTTTTGTGGACCACTGAAACACTTGAAACTTCATCATAGAATATAACATACTTGTCTTAGTCATTCCTTAGAGCCACATAATAAATAGATCTCTTCCAGACGAATGTAGAGAATACCATTGTCTCCCTATTACTACTCTGCTCTGTCTAGGTAATGGCCGATGTACAAATCCTTGTATCTTTTCATGCTAAGTGAGAGGCTAAAACCTTGGATATATCATGTCAATATATGTTAGAAGTGATAATTAGATCTACATGGCCAAATATTTCTTTTCAGAGAAGTGCAGACCAATTCAAGTTGACTCTACCTTAGAATGTGCACTATGCATGCCTTAGGCACTTTTCAACTTCCTACCCTTGAGTGCAGTACTCCCAATTGATGAGATGTGTATGTGTGTATGGAGTCATGCCAGGATGTAAGTGTTTGCCTCCGCATCATGTTCAAACCCAAGACTGATCCATACTTAGATTATTTCTTCTTCTCCTTGACTAGTTTGTCTTGACCATAGACTCCTTTGTACAAGTCTTGTCTATACAATTCCATCTGATATGTTGACATCAAAGCATACTATGTTGACATCAATGACAACACATGTGGCCAACAAATGAATGTTGATGATGATCCAAAACCATCAAACAACATTTGTCCCCTTAGGAAGAAACACGGCCAAAGATGTATGTGGGATGTCTTCCCATTCCTAAAAGGAATATGAGGGAATAAAACAAAAGATTTATGATATCTTTGGAAGCTCCTCATGTGTCACCATGTTGGTTCCAAGAGGTTCAACATTCAAACCAAGAGTCCCATGCCATTGAAGAATGTGACAATCTAGAACCTAATGAAAATAAAAGTAGAACATGATCCAAAGATGAAGATGTGACAATAGTAGTGATGGAATTGTCATCAAAGAGGATATAAATTTCCTCAATGTCATCCTCCAAATATACAAGATGGGACTCACAAAACAAACCTACAATGTCTGTCAAGTACTCATCCCAAGTAGTTGTATCTAGCATAAAATAAATTTCCTATTGCACTAAATCATTGCAATCTCCATCCAAAGCAACATTAAACTCTAAAGAAGCAACAAGAGATAGAGGAGATGCAATGTTAGCACATATCTCTAGAACCTGAGTCTAAGAAAGAACACCAAGATTTAAATGAACATACTATATCTCCTCAGAAGTGTCCACACTAGATTCTTGTGTGTGAACATTAGTCGAAGGAAAATCAAGAGCAAAATGTGAGAAGGTGTATAATCTAGATCGATCATCTGCCTCCCTAATTGCAAGAATATCTTAAATAAACATAGAATCTAGTGTGAACTCAACACTCTTCCCTGTCCCATTATGTGTGATCTAATAGATATAAAGGGGATTAGTTGAAAATAAAGGTACCCAAATCACATCATTGAAGGATTCCTCACCCATGTCAATAGACCCTCTCCCACAAACATGCATATATGAGTAGTTACCCATCAGGATATGTGTTGTAGAACAAATCTCAAATGAAGAAAAAATACTATGTGATGAAGCCATATGATGTGAAGTTCAAAAATTAAGGATCCATCATTCTAACATAGAATCTGCAATTGCAACAAGTGCATGCCCCTTCTATTTCTTTGACTTTGAATGAGAAGATGATGATGAACTTGTTGAAGGTAAACTGGTCTTCTTTAGAAGATGCTTCAACATATCAATTTATTTTCAATAACCTTGATGTTCATCATGCCCTGATTTCTTGTAATATGTAGATTTGGGCATCTCCTGATGCAGAGGAAGGGGAAACACACAAATGCAAGTTTTCATTGACCACTTGACTGATCATACATTGTCTTGATTGTCCTCTTATAATGCATTGCTTCAAGGCTAGGTAAAGATGCCATTTCATGGTTAGAATGCAATGACTACTTGCCTAACCTTCAAACCACCTTAGACCACACTAGCTTGACTAGATGAAACTCACCAAACTCACTAAACAACTTAGCAATTTGTCCTTCCTATCATTCCTTTGTAAACAACCCTAATTGCTTGTAGCCCTATTTGAGGTGTTTTTGGAACACAACTTTCACAATACAGGACAAACCCATATACCAAATGACTTTTTGGATACCCACTATTGAGATACATGACATATCAAGCATACAAGGTATGTTTCTTTGGAACAAAGGGGTAAAAAATGGACTGTTCTTGCTATCCCAAGGGCTAATTAGGCCTCCCCTTCCAAAGCAAGTATGGTAAACTCTCACTCTTAACTTCTCTGACCTACCCCAAAACATCAAGGGGATGGAAAATAGTCTGACTAAACTGATTTCAGGGTTCTTGGTTCATTACAAGACTCTTATGTATTAACTCAACTCTCTAACAAACTCCCAAATCCTCATACATGAAGGTATTATGTTTAAAATGCCGCAACAGTTGCAATATCCACATCCCTTGTTTCTTTCATGAAAACCCATTTCAAAGCCAACCTAAACCATTCCAATCCATCCATTATTCGGGCATGTTGCATATGGAAACTAATAGAAAACCATCCTTTCATATAAAACCCTCAAAACTAGGGTTTAAAGGCTTTCTTTACAAAATTGATAATAAAATGCTTAAAATTCTATTAAAATCCCTCAAACTAGACTGAAAACAAAGGAAACACCATTTATCAAAAGATTCCAGACATTTTTTCCTTGACTACATTGTACGACCCTGTACCATGCACTAGAACAGTTAGAAAACAGAAAATAGGACAGCAAACAAAGTAGTTTCTAAAGAAACATTTGTTAAATGCTTCAAGGATGATGAAATCATTCCAAATTTGACTCAAATAAATGTTAACTCTATTCTCTTATGCATCATGAACATTTGGAGCCATGACAGTGCTGTACAGACATGGATTAGACTGTAGAACAACAAGAAAAATAGAGTAATTGCAAAAAACTATATCTT
The DNA here is from genome assembly GCA_027924645.1 of Cunninghamia lanceolata. Classification (NCBI taxonomy): domain Eukaryota; kingdom Viridiplantae; phylum Streptophyta; class Pinopsida; order Cupressales; family Cupressaceae; genus Cunninghamia; species Cunninghamia lanceolata. Next base: position 8,147,395 of record BSBN01000960.1, on the reverse strand, counting down.
TTTATTGATTTTCCTTCACAAAGCTTCATCAATATTCTCCCACATGCTCCTCAAGGTCCATCCCACATAATCCACATATTTACAACCATATATCATCATTACATATCCTTGTCAATGTGGGGAAAGGCCTAAAAAGTAGGCATGAATAGAATAAACTGTTGTCCCTACTAAGGCTGCCAAAATAGAAAGACTAAACTTAAGAAAAATATTAAAGACCCTAGTCTTAAAATGACCTCCACTACAAAAATGCCTCAAATGGGCTTTATTACATCATTAAATGTGCTTTTAAGAGCTTAATTTTATGTAAAACCTACTAAAACTAAAGCCTAGACCATAGTTGACAATTTTGAACAAATGGGGCTCCTACACCATCTCCTTCTTAGATGGTTCCCCTTTAGAGTGAGAGGATTCAAAATATGAGTGTGCATTGTCTTTCTTTTTCTTTTTCTTCTTTTATTTCTTTTTAGGAATCCATGATTCTTTCTATACATTAGGCTCACTACCCACTAATTCATTTGACTTAGAAGATTTGGTGAGGCCCATTTGAAATAACATTTATTCCTCTTGAATTAGAAGGTTTGAAAATGCATCAAAAGTAGGCTTAACATATGCAACTCCCATAGAAATCTAATCTATGTAAAAACTAGAAAGTAATATTAAATACTCTAGACAAAGATTAGATAATACATTCAGAATTAATAACAAATCCTCTTTCTTAATTTTGCAGCCCTTTAGTTGTGTTCTTAGTTTCTTTATCTTTGATATGTATTCTTGAATGTGGTCAAAATTGTTAGGATCAAGATTGATCAAATCATTATCAATTTTTTATCCTCTAAACTTGTTAGTTTTACCTTACAATTTTTCAAGAGTCTTCCATGCCTCCTTAGGTGTTTTACATGATTCAAGATGAAATTGTAAATTAAATGACACCAAAGAGAAAATGCAACCAAGAGTTTTCTCATGATTTATCTCCCACACTACCTTTTCTTTGTTATCAATAGGTTGAGAAATAGTTTTTTTTACATATCTAGTGAACCCTTTTCCCAATATATAGTTCCATACTAATTTTTTTCTATGTGACAATTATATGGAGTTAAGAGTTCAGCTTGGGTTTTCCCCATTGTAAGAACACACAATAGAAGAACTAAAAGCAAACAACCACCATAAAATTACCCCCCACCCAAAAAAATCACTAATCAATGAACCCCCTAGCAAATGATGACTATGGCACTTTATAATTTGTGTGATTATAGTTGCCACTTGCCAAATTAGCAAAGTGGTCTTGATCTCAATGCATTACAAATGCCAAAATAGGCCACAAAGATAAAACCACAATTTCTAATATAGAATGGAATTGATTAGACTATACCAATAAAAGGTACATAAAAAATTATGCACTTTTTAAAAAATTGCATCAAGAAATATTACAATATGAGCCTGAATGAAGCCCTATAAGTTCCCAAAATGAGAGATGCTCAACATCACCTATGATAATCTATAATTTCTAGAAAATCTATACACTAAAATCAAAAAACATCTACACCACTACAAAGCTCTCAAAATTTTACCCCAAATAAAAAAATTGCTTGCAAAAAGGAGCCAATATCACTAAGAGGCCTCTAAAGTTTAACATCAAAAATCAAAACTGTATTGAAGAGGGGTCAAGAGCTAGAGGGAAAGTGATGATGTCATGTTGATGTTAGCAAAAGAATATTCTAAATTTATCCCATAAATTTTTTTGATGTTGAAATATTCCAAAACCAACATTGAAAATTTTTAAAACTACCATTGGAGGTAAAAAATACCCTTTTCAAAATGAAAATTGCCTCTTAAATAGGTGGAAAACCATTTTTGGGGATGGTGGCTTCACTGGTAGTTATCTAGCCAGTAGTAGTTAGCAAACTGATAGTATTTAATATAATCACTAGAGGTTAACTAACTCTATGAAAAAAAAATAGATTTTTTGATTGTACGACCTCACAAGAAGAAAAAAATGCCCATAATTAATAGGTAGTGTCTAATTTTGACAAACTTTGTATAGAAATATGGGTTTATAGGCCTTCTCGATACAATGATGTAGTCCATTTATCTTGGAAATTACCTCAAATAATTTTTTTCACCAAATACACGTCTAAACCCTCATTTGCAAATCTAGCCTTTGATGTTCAATTTGAATGCTTCAAAAGGCAAACTTGACTTTCTCAGATGCTATGAACTCAATGGTGAGCTCATATTTGCTCCAAATATCACCCAAAGCTACCAACAAAGAAATATTAGAAATAAATCCCCCAAATTCTAGTATTTCTATCAAGTTTTTCTGATTCTCCATATTATCATTCAATGCAAGAGAAGAGCATACTCAAATTTCAAGAGCAACTATGATCTCAAATCCTAGAAATGAACTAAATTTAGGACATCATGGCTCTAATACTATGTTAAAATTTTTTATGATCAACAAACCTACCCAAGACCAAGTGCCTACAAGCTAATCACAAATCCAGATGAATAGAATGATTGCTATTCTATATTCAATATTATGAGACAAAATTATAATGTTAAACACACACACACACAGATATATATATGCCTCTTGGATGCATGAATCAAGGAGATGACATGCCAAAGAGGTATGAGTTAACTCTCAATCAAGAGGTGAATTAACTCAACCTAACTTAGAAGTCAAGAATTGAATTGCCAATCAGCGGATCAATTCAGTCATCCTGACTAAGGCAGAGGTGGCCTTGACTAAATAGAGGTGGAACCTAACTACAATCAATAAAGAGTTGATGAGGTAGTGGAGGCACTTGTGTACCTCAAGTCAAGGTGTACATATGTCATTATTAGCTACTTAGGTGAGAATAGTTAAATATTCATATTATCCTAAGTAAACTTATTAAATAGGTGCAATATCACACTTTTGATATACAATATCCAAGGTGAATAAAATATTACACCAACACATTAAACTACTCCTAAATCTGCATGAAAGGGTATGGGGAACAAGAGAAAATAGGTTACTTTGTGATATCAAAATGAGGTAGTTATAGCCTCATCATGTTATTTTATATTTTTTCTATTTTCCCATGTTTTAAAGAACTCATTTTAATCTTTTGTATGATTCATGTTGCATTTGTTGTCATTGATGTCAACTAAGTGGTGACCAGTGAAGTCAACAGAGTTGTAATGTGGATGGAAAAGGGTGTGTATACATAGTGATGGTCAGAGGAGAAGGTCAAAGGAGAGATAATGATCAGTATCATCTGTATAGAGTCATACCTTATCTTCTGAAGTTCATGATAAGTGTATGTTATCAATATCTTTGATGTGTTGGGTTGATAATGAATGTCATGGAAGTTTTTTTGGTTGCTTGTGCTATATTTTGATGATATGAACTCATGGTGTTTGGATCTTGATGAATAAATTTGCAAAAGTTTGAAGGAAAATTGTCTAAGTATATTTTCAGTCATGAAGGGTGTCACAGGCTCAGGAGAATGTACCACATTCTACCGCAGATGAAGATATGAGCTTGCAGATTGAAAAGATAGCTTGTAATTGATCTAAAGTATGTGTGGTTCAAATTTGAGATCATGGAACCTACCACAAAGTGTTGATAGAGTGAAGGTTGTGATGAAACAGGGTAATTATAGTCACAAAGGGATAGAAGAATGCTCTGCACTTCTCCACTATTGAAGATATGGTCCCATGGTTTAGAGAATGGTCAGATATAGGTAAAAGGTATACATGATTAAATTTTTAAGTGATAATATGCACCATAGTAGCTTTTATAGAGTTAGTTGTGTTGATTGAGGTTGCAAATCATTACAATGAGGTGAATAGAAGGGTTGAGCACCAAGGAATGGTGTATGTTGACCTCTTGGTTGATGGAATCATAGAAGCATTTAATTTTCCTACACCTAGGGGAATATTTGTGCTAGATTTGGCAACACTTGCTGCAGAGTATGATGGAAACCAAAAAGATTGTAGGAAGGTTATCTTCCTCAGATGGAGGGACCTGGGAAATAAAGAAAAGGTTGTAGCTAAAATTCCATAGCATTTCTATAAGTTTGACTTCTCTCTAGAAGTCCACTAAACAATAGTGCTACTCAATAGAATGAGCAAGAAGGCTAACTTAGTGAGTCATAGATGTATGGATTGATTTAGATGGTAATAGAAAACAAACAGACCATACAATGGGCCAAGATCATCAGTGATGTAATGCATTAGCAAATGGTAAAATGGAGGAGGAAGAAGGATATAGTCTTTTACATGACTTCATATCTAGTTTATGCAAGTGCATGTAAGGGCACTTTTGATGGATTACACATTGTTGGGAAGTTGGGATGATTGCCTCATGAGAAAACTTCATGGGAACACTATCGACAGTTGGAAAGGAGGCAATCTATTCAGCATTATAAGATAGCAAATGATTGTTTTGTGATGCATCTAGTCCAACTCATGGAGGAAGATAGAGCTAAACAGTTTTCCTTAGGAGTGCAGGAGAAAATACATCCTCATGGGGCTTAGTTCAACCAATTCCCCACATATTCATACATCTAGATGGAAGGGTTCACTAGAAATCCCTTCATGCTTCCTAGGTATCCTTTAGATAAGGTGGTCTTGATGGAGGTAGTTAGATAGATGATCCCATAATTTGAAGCATATAAGAGAAAAGAGGGTAGAGGAAACATAAAGTTCCCTTTTGATATCAATTGGTTCATATGTGGATCTCTAGACAATGCCAAACTAGTAGAGGTAAACTTATAGATGTTGCACTTACAGTTATTCCCCTTGGTGAGGGATTATGATGTCATGTTCCCTTTCCAAAAATAACATTTTCTATTTTTAGTAATTCCCTCCTATCTGAAAATAGTAAGTCACTTTACATGGCAGCTTGGAGGGAAATTAATTATTTAATATTATGTTTATTCTGATGCATTTTCAAATATTAAAGGACAAATAAATATTAAATAAAATGTATTTAGAGCTCAAATATTCCCTTTGGGCATTTGTATTTGAGAGGGAATATTTTATGGGGATTTGGGTAGATTTGTGAAGAGATTTGCCAAAAATGGGGACTGCACCTTTGACAAGTGGACAAAGGGCATTGTTTGAAGCATCCAAGTGGCATATGGGAGTTGTAACTCCCAAGATTCAGGCATGGGAGATCTTGGATGCCCAAGATGGCCTCTCACATCATAAAATAATGTAACATTTCATTTTGGGAGGGTAATGACATTTTCTCACTCTTTCTTGTAGAGTAGATGCCTGTGCAGCTTCAGTGGACAGGGAAACCATTGAAGATGGAGCTTGTTTCCGGTGGACATGAGTTTCCAGCAACTTGAGGGTAGTGTTCTTGGGTTGATACAGTAATATTATCTTAGAGATTGCATTTGTACAGACAAGATTCAATAGTGCAGTGTTCTTGAGTTGTAGGAGTTTGTAGTGATTTCATAGTGTGTTTTAGGAGTTGTTTGTGTTGTTGTTCACATTTGCTATTGTGTTGGGGTTTGTATGTTGTATGTTCTATTTTACATCATCATCTACAGCACCATATTCCAGAAATACTAATTTGTGTGCCATTCTGAGGGTTTGGAGACATAATAGTGATTTATATATTGTGTATTTCAGCATTTGGTGTAATGGGTTGTAGCTGAAATTGCATAATTTATGTAAGAGTTTGCTGCTGGGTTATTTTCATATATCAGACCTGTACCCATGTGTTTACATAAAAAATTCATAATAAAAAAGATTTGGAGTGTAGTTGTGACAATTTGATATGTTTATTGTGCAAACTAGTTACTAGATTTTGGATCTTGTGATGCATATTTGTGTTGTAAGTGCAAAAGTTATTTTTAGATTTTGGGTTTATATAAAAAATCAGATTTGGGGATATCTCAGTGGTATCAGAGCATGATCTTTCCATCCTATAGGATTCCTTGATTCATGCTTCCGAGTTAAAGAGATCTCAGAGCTTGGAGAAGAGAGCAAAAAAAGTTAACAACTAACAGAGAAACTGAAGAAGTTTAAATAATGGTTGAGGATAGTGGTAAAGGTAAGGGAGAGGAAGTAGATGAAAAAATTTTAGCCACTGTGGATTGATTGGCTTTCATTGTTGAACAAATGTGGACATGTTAGAGTAAGAAAAATGGAGAAGATACTACAAGTGAAGGAAGCACTTCCGGAGGAAGAAAAGTAACAACTATGTCAAGGCAAAAAGAACCCATATTTCTACCTGAGAATGGAGGAGGAGAAGTTAAAGTTGATGTTAACATAGAGGCCGTCATTGTTGAGGCAACAACTAAGTGGTTTGAGGAGTATTCAAAGCAATTAGAAGCCTATAAAACAACCATTTCATTTGATAGTTTTTTGGAGATCTTTGGTAAGGAACATAGGAGAAAGGAACAAGATAGAGAAGAAAGAGAACTTAAAAGTAAACTGAACAAACTTGCAACACCTACTTTTGATGGTAGTGAAAAAATCTCAGCCAGAGCATGGTTACAAAAACTACAAACATACCTCACCCTCAATCCTATGGCAGAGAAAGATGCTATTTAGTTTGCAATTTTACATCTAGAGGGTAATGCTTATGAGTGGTGGTATCATAGGATCATTACTCAAGATCACAATTAGGTGAATACATTTGCAGATTTTGGCCAGAGGCTATTAGACCACTTTGAACTCAGAGATGAAGAAGAGTATTTCAAAGAACTTTTAAACATTAAATAGAAGACTACGATGAGTGAGTATGTGGATGAGTTTCAGAAAATTGTTGTTAGGGTGCCTGACATATCAGAAAAAAGGATTGTTTAATCTCTTCTTGGAAGGACTTAAAGATCCTTTAGGAGGGCTTATCAAATCCTTTTCACCTACCACATTCCAAGAAGCAATTAGAAGAAGCTTGCAACTTGAACCTATTTTTCCCAAGAAGAGCATTGCACAACCATCTAAGGGATTCTTTTTAGGACAACAAAAGAGTGGTTTCCAAAAGAAGACTTTCCCAACCCCTGTACAAAAGATTGCATCCCCTGTGCCACCTGTGGCCCCTAAGAAGATAGACCTCAATGGCATGAAGGAGCTTAGGAGGAGGAACCTTTGCTTCCATTGCAAAGAACAATGGGACCCTACCCATAGATTCCTTGGTAATGGAAAGGTATATTTCATTGAAGTATCTTCAGACCCTGAGTCTGAGGAGAATGAAGAATTTCATGACTCTATAGACCCTAGTTTCGAAGGAGTGGAAGTTGAAAACAACAAAGAGGGTTCCTTGGCACCCCTATCAAGAGCCCCTAGATACCATCCATTCTGGGTTTGAGAAGTCCTAGTAGGACAAAGGATGACTATGTTAATTGATAGTGGGGCTACCCACAATTTCATTGATGAAGGATATGCGATGAAGAGGGGATTGAAAACTGAGGAGTTTGAAGGATTTAATGTCACAGTTACTGATGGTTTTACAATGCCTTGTAAGAAAGGGATTCAGCAGCTCATCATTACAATGGGAGATTATAATCTAAGTGATGATTTCTATGTGGTGGGTATTGGTGAAACATATGTGGTGTTGGGTGTGCAATGGCTACACTCCATTGGAGGTTATTACCAAAACTACCAAACTATGGAATTCAAATTCCATTCAGATGGAAGAGAAATTGTTCTAAGAGGCCTTTCGAGTGGAGCACCAAGAGTAGTAACTGTGAAGAAGATGGAGAGGACTTTTAGGCGAGGGCAAGTAGCTTGGGTTGCAACATGCTTGATACATCCTTCGAGTTCCCCACAAGAAAAAGGTAAATTTCATTTTGAGATTCAAGAAATTTTGGATAAGCATAGTATTGTTTTCAATGATCCACCTCTAGGTTTACCTCCAGATAGAGGATTTCAGCATGTGGTTGAGTTGGACCAGGGTGCAAAACCTATTATTACAACTCCTTATAGACACCCACGAGGTTATAAGTAGGAGATAGAGAAGACTATTAGAGAGCTCTTGGATATGGGTTTCATCAGGCCTAGTTCTAGCCCATTTTCTTCATTAGTGGTGCTTGTGAAAAAGAAAGATGGAACTCTTAGGATGTGTATAGATTAGAGAGCATTAAATAAGAAAACAATCAAGAATAGATACCCTATTCCAAGAATAGATGAACTCATAGATGAGTTACATGGAGCAGTTTATTTTTCAAAGATTGACTTAAGGTCAGGATACCACCAAATTCGCATGAGGGAGAAAGATATAGAAAAGATAGCTTTCAAGTGTCACTACATATACTTTGAGTTCTTAGTCATGCCCTTTGGCCTCACCAATGCTCCAACTACTTTCCAATCTCGCATGAACCAGGTATTCAGCAAGCAACTCCAAAAATTTGTGCTAGTCTTTTTTGATGATATTTTGATATACAACAAAACATGGAAAGAACATTTGGAGCACCTAGATACAATTTTGGGGATTTTAGAACAGCAATCCTTCTATGCCAAAATGTCCAAATGTGAGTTTGGGCTGACTAAAATTTTATATCTGGGGTATGTCATAAGTGTTGAAGGAGTCAAGGTAGATCAGCAAAAAATTCAGTCCATCCTAGATTGGCCACCACCTACCAATCTCACATAGCTAAAGGGTTTTTTTGGACTATGTTGTTACTATAGAAGGTTTGTGAAAGGTTTTTCACAACTTGTTGTTCCATTAACTAATTTGACAAGGAAAGGAGCATTCATGTGGACAGAAGAAGCACAACAAACTTTTGATAAGTTCAAAGAGGTAATGAGCTCTTGCCCTGTGCTTGCAATTCCAGATTTTTCTCTTCCATTCATAGTAGAATGTGATGCATCAGGGGAGGGTGTAGGGGCTGTCCTCACTTAGAATAAACATCCCATAGCTTTTGAGAGAAGAAAATTGAGCAAGTTAGAAAGAGGATACTCTATTTATGATAAAGAAATGTTGGCAATAATGCATGCACTAGAAAAGTTTAGACATTACCTAGTCTGTGGGAAGTTTATAGTAAAGAAAGATCATAATAGTCTCAAGTTCTTTATGGAGAAAAAGAACTTGAATGACCACCAACAAAAGTGGGTAAGTAAATTGCAAGCATATGATTTTGAGATTGAATATATGAAAGGCAAGAATAATGTAGTGGCAGATGCACTTTCTAGAAAGCCTACTTTATGCTCTTTGTTAACTATTTCAGCTGATTGGAAGATGTCTATCATTACTGAGTATGCAAAAAACTCCTTTGCTACTAACATCTTGGATGAGTTGGTTGAGGGTCATAGGTATGTGGTGATGGATGGGTTGATCTATTACAAGAATTGGATCTATTTGGTGCCTAAATCCAAGGTTCCAAGGTTAAGGAGAAGATCCTAAGGGCCTTTCATGATACACCACTTGCGGGTCATAAAGGATATTACAAGACTTATAGGCAGATCCTTGAGATATTTTCTTGGAAAGGGCTGAAGGAGGATGTGCATAGACATATTGAGGAGTGCATGGTATGTCAGCAGAATAAGAGTGAATAAATTTATCCTACAGGGCTTCTACAACCACTACCCATACCCGAATAGAAATGGGAGAGCATCTCCATGGATTTCATTACATGTTTACCCAAGGGGCAAGGTAAGGATTGTATTTATGTGGTGGTAGATAGATTGACAAAATATGCTCATTTCTTCCCTATTATAGCTGAATTTAAAGCACCACAAGTAGCGGAATTATTTTTTAGAGAAGTTTTCAAATTGCATGGGCTACCCAGAAACATAGTTAGTGACAGAGATAGCAGATTTCTTAACTCTTTTTGGAAGGAGCTCTTTCACTTAAAAAGTATTGAACTTACACTCCGCACAAGATACCATTCACAAACTGATGGACAAACTAAAATAGTGAACAAGTGGATAGAGGGATACCTGAGAAATTATGTTTTAGATCAGCAACATGCTTGGGTGAAATGGTTGCATCTAGGGGAATATTGTTACAACACTTCTTTTCATATGTCTATAGGTATGACTCCTTTTCAAGCTCTTTATGGGTATGATGCACTTTTCTTTGCTGATTTACTATTTTCAGATAGTCATGTACCAGCAGCAAGTGATCTAATAAATCAGAGTCAAGAGATTTTGAGGTCACTTAAAGATAACTTATAGCATGCACAAAATCATCAAAAAATTTATGCAGCTAGGAAGAGGACAGAGAGAGTATTTGAGGTTGGGGACTTAGTCTTTGTGATATTGCAGCCATATAAATAGAGTACATTGAAGAAGAATGGGACTGAGAAACTCAAGCCCAAGTACTATAGTCCATACAAAATCATCCAAAAGATCAGAGAAGTGGCCTATGAGTTGGAGCTTCCTTCAGGTAGTAAAATTCATAATGTTTTCCATGTTTCATGCTTGAAGAAAGTGGTAGGACAACAAGTTGTTACTTCACATGATTTACCACCATTGGATGATGAAGGGAAATTAATTTTGATTCAGGAAAGAGTACTAGAAATAAGGGAGAAGAAACTCAGAAATAGGTGCATCACATAATTTTTGATCAAATGGAAAAACTTGTCAATTGAGGATGCATCATGGGAGGGACCTGAGATACTTGAGAATCCTAATCTCCATTGCTTGAGGACAAGCAAATTCTCAGAGGGAGGACTTATCATGTTCCCTTTCCAAAAATAACATTTTCTTTTTTTAGTAATTCCCTCCTATCTGAAAATAGTAAGTCACTTTACATGGCAGCTTGGAGGGAAATTAATTATTTAATATTATGTTTGTTCCGATACATTTTCAAATATTAAAGGACAAATAAATATTAAATAAAATGCATTTAGAGCTCAAATATTCCCTTTGGTCATTTGGATTTGAGAGGGAATATTTTATGGGGATTTGGGCAGATTTGTGAAGAGATTTGCCAAAAATAGGGACTGCACCTTCGACAAGTGGACGAAGGGCATTGTTTGAAGCATCCAAGTGGCATATGGGAGTTGTAACTCCGAAGATTCAGGCATGGGGGATCTTGGATTCCCAAGATGGCCTCTCACATCATAAAATAATGTAACATTTCATTTTGGGAGGGTAATGACATTTTCTCACTCTTTCTTGCAGAGTAGATGCTTGTGCAGCTTCAGTGGACAAGGAAACCATTGAAGACGGAGCTTGTGGCCGGTGGACATGAGTTTCCAGCAACCTAAGGGAGGTGTTTTTGGGTTGATACAGCAATCTTATCTTAGAGATTGCATTTGTGCAGACAAGATTCAGTAGTGTAGTGTTCTTGTGTTGTAGGAGTTTGTAGTGATTTCGTAGTGTGTTTTAGGAGTTATTTGTGTTGCTATTCACATTTGCTGTTGTGTTGGGGTTTGTATGTTGTATGTACTGCTGTACATCATCATCTACAACACCATATTCTAGCAATACTAAGTTGCGTGTCATTCTGATGGTTTGGAGACATAATAGTGATTTATATATTGTGTATTTCAGCATTTGGTGTAATGGGTTGTAGCTGACATTACATAATTTCTGTAGGAGTTTGCTGCTGGGTTGTTTTCATCTATCAGACCTGTACCCATGTGTTTACATCAGAAATTCATAATAAAAAAGGTTTGGAGTGGTGTTGTGACAATTTGGAATGTTTATTGTGCAAACTAGTTACTAGATTTTGGATCTTGTGATGCATATTTGTGTTGTAAGTGCAAAAGTTATTTTCAGATTTTGGGTTTATATAAAAAATCAGATTTGGGGATATCGCATATGATCCCTATCACAGACTAGAAAGTTTCATCAATAAAAAATATAGGCATGTCACTCACCTAGAAGATTATTGGGTTGATTGTGATGATGAATATGAGGTAAGGAAAAGAGCGTATCAAATATTGACCCTAAATCAGATAGACTCTTGGATATCTGGAGGTGTTGCCTTAGGTTAAAATTGATGATGATGATATTTTGGATCCTGAGTATGAAAACAAGAAAATATGAAAATATACAGTGAAGCATTAGCTCTCCCTAATTGGACAAAGGAAGATGAAACATCTATTGATGTTATCATAGCCAAAGTGATGGGGATGACTAAAAATTGGTTGAACAAAAAGATCAATGAGCTGAAAACTAAGGGAGTGGCCATCACCTTTGACAAGAAGAGAAAGATGAAAGAAAGGGATGAGCTAGACTTTGATGATTTCCTTGTGCATAAGTGGCATGTCATGGAAACTAGGCTAGCCTAGCCAAGATCGTTAGGGGCTGCAAAAGAATTCACTACAGAGGGTGTTTCTATCGCCACTAGGTGATCACCTCCTAGAGATGCACCCCAAAGGGCTATTCCTATATCCATGCCTAAGGTTACAGAAATAGAAGAAGAGGAGCATATGGATGTATAAGTAGATAGGAGTCATGATGATGTATTGGACGAAGTAAATATCCATAAGTAGAAGAGATACCAAGGCCCAATAATGAGAGGGTCTACCTCTAGGCCAGCTACTATCCAAACTCCAGAATATCATGACCCTACACTACATGTGGCAAGAGAATTGCAACAAAATGTGCCAATAGTAGAAATTATGAAGGTGAAAAGTGAATTGGCTAAGGAGGCCAAAATTGAGGAAATGGAGAAAGAATCCAATAAACCTTTACCACTGAGTCAATTAATTAATTTTACTAATGACAAGGTAACCAGGGATGTGACTGCCCATCCCATAGAGAGCTTGCTAAGGCATACAAAGCCCACAATTGAAGATATAGCTCGGGAAGAACATGATGATAAAGATGTTGAAAAACCAAAATCTCCTAAGGTAGAAGTGCAAATAGGGCACCTAGAAGTCCTCATAGATACCATCACCAGCCCAAAGGTAATTGACTTAACATATTAGCCTGGGGATGGTGATGAGGAAGAAGTTATTAAGGATAGTCAAATACATGAGGAAGGTACTTAGATGGATGTCGATATCCAGATCAAGGATACTCAACATAATAGCCAAATGGAAGAAGAGAGCCATGAACAACATAAATCTATATTTGGACAACAAGATCAAGATGGTAAGAGGATCGATGAGGAGTGAATCAAAGTCAAAACCTGGAGATACTTCATCAAGACATCCAGGGGAAAGGTCCACATAAAGAACAAATTGAAGATGATCCTAAGGATGACATAGGTCATGATAAACAAGATGAAACACCACACACAGACCAACAACCACCTGAGCAAGAGGAGGTCCATGTGGATAAGGGTGGTGATCAGGGTATGGACCAACAACAAGAAAATCCAAAGGTAATCCCACCATAGAAAGATCAGGATAATGAGATAGAGACAGGTGATGCTCAAATTGAGCAGTCAGACCAGGTAGGGTCCAGATCCAATGTGCTGCCATGAATGCCATACGAGGTAGGGCCTCTAGCTCATGAGCCTACTCCATTTGATTTCAAGTCTTTATTTACATTAGATAATGTCAAGACCAAGTGTAAAGCTAGGGCTGTATCCATAATAAAGAGAGATGCTACAACTAGGAAAAGAACAACATAATTATCTATCCCTATTGTTGACAAGAACAAGGGAGAGATAAGTGCAAGTGAATTCTAGGTCACAACCATTGACCTTAGACATTCCATGGAAAATCAAGATATTACAGAGCTCAAGGAGAGCATTGAAGCCATGGCAGCTAGAGTAAAAAAGCTTAAGGATAAAAGTAAAGAGTTGAAGGAGAAAATGCTCAACTTCAAACATTCATCAAAGGGCTAGTAAAGCCTATAGGATTAACCTCTACAATGCAAGCAGTAGAAGGGCCCATTTCCTTACCATTGGTTAGCAAGGAGGAAATAATAGTTTTGGATGCTCAGAAGCATTAGGCCCAAGTCATGAGCAAATGGCTCATGCAATTCATGAAGGTAGGGGAGAAAACAATAAGGACATCCTTGTCCAACTAGAACACTTTGGGTACTTTAAAGGAAGAAGATGAATCTTTGAAAAGAAAATCTGGGCAAAGGCTCAAGCAAAGTGACTATGCCTTGGATAGGCTAAGGAAGGTAAGAAAGATGATAGATCTAGATCTCCTAAAAAATAAAATTGTGACTACTCAAGCACTGCCCAAGGTAGGCACATGGATTCCAGAGCTCTAGTTTGAAGTTGATGTTTTGAGGACATGCATGTCCAAGATAGGAGATTTGAGTACAAAGATCCATGACATGTTGTTTGATGAGATGAAAGTGCTAGAAGAGTTACTTGGTGATTCCATGGTTGAAGTAGGGTAGCTAAGGTAGTGTCATTGGATGATTAGATAAAGGCATTAAAGAATGCAAGAATAAAAATACAAGTAGGGGATAAATCCCGAATACACATCGTGGTACATGCGTATGACTTCTATAAGAAGTTAGATACCGTTGTGGTCATCACAGAGGGATTTGATGTATCCGAATAGGATATACAAGTGGACACTACTACAAATATGCTAAGGGATATCCCTTATCAGTTGTCTCTTGCTAATAGTTACCAGCTAGCAACATGTGCCACCAGTTATTGATTGTTGACTTAGTCAATGTAATCTAAATCGTTGATTATTTTGGGTGGATCCTAGCCATTAGATCATTGTAACTAAATCTTATCCTTGTCCTATAAAGGATATTGATTGTCATTTGTAAAGAGAGATTGAATTGTTGAAATTGTGAACACTAAGTTGTCTATTTTGTAACTTTTGTGCCTTCCAAAGATTCTTTCTCAAGGATCACATGTATATGTACTTATTCTAAATCATACTGAATGTAAATGGAGCAATAGATTATTACCTAATCGTAGTCTTTGGTGGATTGTTGTGTTCATACTAAGGTGCATTCACTTTACTTGCATATTGTTATCATCTTTTTCCTCTAAAAATTTGTACTGATTGCACGTAGTTGTGGATATTCCTAACAAAATGTGGTTTGGTTTTCTCATTTTCATGAAAGTATCAGAGTATGTATGTGGACCATTGATCAAAGTTAAGAAATTCTAGGATATACATTCCCTAAACCCTATCTTTTGACATTTCATTTCATAATAATCATAAAGAACTGCAAATAATGATAAATAACAAGCAGATATAGAGGAAAATATGTTGAATTAGTATAAATAATTGCATATGCATAGCATATTTGAGTAAATTGCACATCATAGATGAATATCCATGCAAATAATGGCAAATTGTAGTGAAATACATGCTTATTAGCACAATATTTGAGTAAATTTAAGGTGTAGAAGTAAAGATTGATTGAAAATTGGAGATAGTTTCAGAAGAACTAACCAGATCTAGAAATATCTTCATAATTAGCCTAAATAGAGGATAAAGTTGAGTGAATTGATAAGAATTAGGAATATATTGACATATATTTGCTCAAATCTTGACTTGATAGAGTAAGATTTAACAGAATTGTGAAATATTTATGTAGAGAAAATATAGATAACTTGATAACTAAGGGATAATAGAACTTAAAATAATCATATGTAAGGCCCCGAATGGAAAATATCATTTACACATCAAACTCTGAGTAACGTCAGATGATCAAGACCTGATCCACAGAGACTTAGGATTATGAATTCTTTTGGAATTCATCATATCTTTCAAGATATATAAAGGTTTGTGTGTAAATTTTTATTTCTTGTTGTTGTGACTAACAAACACATCAAAAACTCTGAATGTTAGTGTATGAAAGGAGGGGCTTGACCTAGTTCACACATGCTAATCATTCTCTCTCTTTTTCACACTAAATAGATGCCTATCATAGAAAAATTTAATATGTTGTCACATGTCCTACAAATAGTGACATTCATGCCATCATCATGTGCTCCTCACAAGATAATCATATGATGCATTCTTTATAGTTGTAGGAGAGGAAATCTAGCTATATTGATATCATGATATCCCTACCATCCATAACAATTCACAAATCAATTATGATGCCATAAAACACAAGAAATAAACATTATTAAATAAAATAAAACTCATAACGATATGAATGCATAGTTTAACTCAATATCAAAGGATTAAAAATATTCTAGCCTCTAACTACCCAAGTCACATACAAGATGGACTCTCTTATCATGAATGTAATGCCCTCCCAAAATAAACTAATAATAATAAAGAAATATTTAATAAACTAATGAAATAAAAGATAAACTACTTACACTGAATTCATTTTTTCCTTTTTGAAACGAATATATTAATATTGATGAAGACTTGCCCATGAAAATTGATCAATAGATTAATTTTGCAAGTTAGATATTTCCACATTAAAAATAAAATTTCTAAGAGAATAAGATAAAATAAAAGTTGTAAAGGAAAATGTCTATGCTCTTACTAATGTAATTGAAGTCTATTTATAAATACTTTTATATTTGAAATACAAATGAGATTATCAGATAAAAACATTTCTATTATTATTGAAATGTATGAAAATTAGAATGGATACACTTCATAAGATGAGCACAAGGTAATACAAGAACACACACATATATACATGAACACTTCATTAAAATTCTGCTGTGTACCAATGTAGTGATCTCATTCACAGTCTACACGATATATATATATATATATATATATAATAACCATCCACGAATTGAATACACAATCAAATAATAATCAATGCTTAAGTTTTAGGAAAGATTGTTACTATTGTAACATCTAGTAGAGGATACAATCATAACGTTAATCTTTTAAGGAAACTACTCTAGCGGTTGGAGCCCATGGTGGCCTTAGTGCCGAGCATGGCTAGGCAAACAAAATAGTCATTATCATATTTTGACATTAATATTAATGCATTTCAATGCTATGATTTGATACAGGAAAAAACAAAAGCTTGGCAGATGAAGATTTAATATAGAACAAAGGTTATCATTAATGATGCCAAAACAGATATAATTAATAATGATAACAACACGATCTTAATGGAATCAAAATGATACACATGAAGTTATTCCCATCTTTCATTTACATGGGAGTTGTGGCTCCCACGGCTCCCACGATGACTGCTATGATAGCTGTGGGTAGACATAGCTACCCAACAATGAAAATAACTAAAATATCATGCAATCAAATTTACTTTCTTTTGACTTCACTGCAATCGACATTGCTCTATACAAAAAGAATATCTCTGTTAATAGATTTGTAATCAAATATTGCAAAGATAAATTTATATCTAAAATCTTTCTAGTATCAAATTTTTTATTAAGAAATAACACCACAATAGTATCATTCACTTCCTCATGAGTTTACATGAGTAGATATATATACAACTCATTACAATGTAAATATAAGAAAATAGAACAAAAAGATTAATTGAACAGAGTATGATTCTTTTTCCAATTTCATTCAACTACAAAGAAAGAGATCTTTCAATCTACAACTCTGAATTTTACAAACAACCAAATTGGATCAGCAACAAACTAATCTCATACACTAAATTTTCTTCAACAAACCCAAACCCAAAATAGAGCAGCCCAGTCATTCTCTCCTCCCAGCCATAAGACTGATGAAATTCATTCCATCCCTAAGCGGGAAACAAAATCCAATGCTCAATACAAATAACAAAGAAATCAAAATCAGAAAAACTTGTGACTATGGACTCACACACATAGAATCTGCACACAGAATTCTTGTAAAGGGGAAGGAGGATTCCTTTCCCTCTTGGGGCACAAATAACTTCCTTCTTCAAACAACTTCACACTTCCACACACAATCACCTCCCTTCATCACAAATCAACCATACATCCTCCCAGGAACCATTCACTCTCCACAAGCTCTCATCAAATCACTCTCCCATTCTCTACTTCTCTCAACACAAATCAACCCACAACTTCTTCACATACATCACAAAACCCCAAGAGAGGCTTCACACCCTCCTTAACCCCACATGAGGGAAGCTCTCATCTGACTCAGAGGGTAGTTCCCTTTGCACACCCAAACCCCACTGACATACAAACAAAACTCACACAAACATATTTTTACGAAC
This sequence comes from Cunninghamia lanceolata, assembly GCA_027924645.1. NCBI lineage: Eukaryota > Viridiplantae > Streptophyta > Pinopsida > Cupressales > Cupressaceae > Cunninghamia > Cunninghamia lanceolata. Next base: position 8,129,461 of record BSBN01000960.1, on the reverse strand, counting down.
AATCTTCACAACCCTTCAACTTAGCATTAAACTAAATTCATCGAAACATTAAAATACCAAGAAAATCTAAACATACCTTAGATGTCCAAGGCAGGGATTTTTTTAGTGGCGAATCTTCGCCAATTCACGAATAGTTGAAATAGAGGCCTGCAAAAATGACGAATATATCAGGCTACAAAGGGGACTAAATCACCCCATTTTTACAAAAAATAATTCAGTATTAATTAATTTGCCAAAACATTATTATTTTAAACTAATAAGTTGAATTATTTTGCCAGGTACACGATGTGTTATTAAATGTGATTCACCAATAGTTTATAATATAATTATACATCTTAATGGTATTCGGCAGTAATATTATATTCCCGCCATTAATTTGGGATAATATTCACCTTTACTAATAAATTATTATGTAGTTTTAGGGTTATTTTTGCTTTTAATATGGCTTTGTTTATTACCATTGATTATGAATTTGATCTCACAGCTCTTATTTGATTCTGAGGGCCATAAGCACATGCCTTTTAAAAGGATTTCTTGAGGCCCAGAATTTCTTTCCCGCCCAATTAAAATCAAAGCCATAATAAACCCTAAGCTAAGGTCCCATACACGGATCCATCCTATCACTGGAAAGAAAAAATTAGTCACAGTAGCAGCATGATCACCAATACAGGATATGAAACATATCATGTAGCATCACTTCCTTCTAGTTGCAGATTCATTCCCAACAATTGATCCAAAGTCTACTTGCAGATACCTATAGTTCAATTCCAGGCGCAGATCCAAATCCAATACCAATTTGTTGATCCAGATCTCATAGATGTTGGCAAGAGACACTATATGGATTCATGGTTGTTGTCATTGATGGCAACAAAGGTCATCCCACATATCCGCAAGTCATGGTGTGTCTCTACCGGAAGTCAGAATGAAGATTGTTGTGGTCCGGTGAACAAGAACAGAGCATGTGGCAAGGTCCGACAGATTGGTCCGGATCTCTCAGAGGAAGTGTCTTGGTCCAGTGTGGATTTGGGAAAGTCAAGAGGACTACCTTGAGTAGTATATTCCAAGGATTTAGCCTCCGGTGATGAACAAAGAAAAAGATATGAATAGTTGAGTATCGGATTCCTGAGAGACAGTGAGAACAGAGGAAGAACTGACTGACAGAGTATCAGACTATTTTTCGGATGTGTTACTGTTGATGGTAAAGGTTGTGAAGGCATGAATCATGTTTGGCCAACATGATTAATGATATCTACAAGTATATGCTTGATCCGCATTGCTTGGTGAGCAAGGATTCAGCCGACAGAACAGAGTTTGTAAGAAACTAGACTGTTCCGGATGCCGACTAGAAAGGTGATGAAATTACTTGTGCGGATATATATAGAGGATGGATTTAGTTGTAAAATGTGTGATTGTGTGAAGGTATATGTGAATAAGTGCAGAACAGAGCAGAAGTAGTAAGAAAGATCCGGTATGTGAAAGGATAGCAGAATAAAGAACAGAGGAAAGATGAAGTGCAGCAGATCAGTGTACTGAGCCTAACCGGAACTGAACTCCAGCATATGTAGATGCTTCTAATCAGTTCAAGACTGTGATTCTTATCACTTTGTAGACAGTGTGTCTCCTTGTAGGCAGTGGGCCTCTTTGTGAGCAGTGTGCTCGGGCAGTAAGCCCTAATTGGCAAGTGCCATTTTTGTAATTCCCTATTCTTCTAACAGAGAATAATCTTTGGGTTAATCACCCCGTGGTTTTCTCCCTTAACAGGGTTTCCACATCAAAAATACTGTGTCATGTGTTTCTTATTTCATGGTAATGTTTTTGTGTTTGATTCAATGCTGCATTAATTAATAAGAAAGTTTAGAAAGGAAAATAAATAGGATAACTGATTCACCCCCCCTCTCAGTTATCAACAATTGGTATCAGAGCTAAGTTCCTCCTAATAGAGCCTAACAGCTTGAGGAAGATCTGGGAGTTCAAATGGATGCATATGGTTTAAGGGAGCAACTCAAGACTGCCCTTGAGGATCTTGAACAGTCAAATTCTGAAGTCAATGAATTAAAGGAAAGACTCAAACAGGCTGATGAATTCATGAGAGAATTAAAAGACAAATTAAGTCTCTCTATGAAAAAGAGAAAGGAGCTACTCCAACAATTGGCAAGACAAAGTGAAGAAAGCAATACAAATGAAGAATTGACTGAGCAAACCAAGTTATGTGAAAAGTTATCAAAAGAAGTCATTATGTTAAGACATGAAATGGAATCAGGAACTATAAAGTTTACTCAAGAGATTGAAGAAAAAAGAAAAGCTGAAGACAATCTAAGACAATCTCTTAAAGAAAAATTAGAAGAATGCCACCAGATGGACAGGATTATCAGACATCTTGAATCTGATCTTGAAGATGCCAAAGATAATGAGAAAAACTTGAGGATCAAATTGCCTCTCTCAAAAGAGATCTTCAAACAGCAAATGAATATAAAGAAAAATTCAAGATAAGTTCTGCCCAACTTGAAGTACTTCTTGGAAGTCAAAAGAGGACAGATGACAAGTATGGTTTGGGATATGAGAAAGGAGAAAGCTCCAGATCCGGTCAAAAGAATTTTGGATCAGAAAATCCAAGGAATAGGCCTAGAAGACCTCCGGTAAGACAGCCCAATGCTCAAAGATATCCATCTTTCAATGGATACTGCCACAGCTGCAACCACTTTGGTCACAAAGCTAATCAGTGCAGAAAGAGAATGAATCAGATTAATTCATCCTTCTCCGGACAGTGCTTTAACTGCAAAAGGTATGGACACAAATCCCATGAATGCAGAAATATGCAAGTAAACAATTCATTCAAAGGTAGATGCTTTACATGCAATAGAGTAGGTCATATGGCTAATCAATGCAGATCAAGAGGTTATCAGTCAAATATGCAAAGAAATGTTATTTGCCAAATCTGTAATAGGTCTGGTCATAATGCTAAAGTCTGCAGAAGCAAGAATCAGGACAAAAGAGGTCCGGTGTATAATCAGAATCAAGACAAGGGTAAACAAAAAATGAATGCGGATGAAGTTAGGAATCAGATGAGCAAGATTTGGGTGAAGAAAAGTTCAGAGAATGTAGAGGTTGGATCCGCACCAGACTCTGGTGCTGATATTTCTTCCAGAAATTAAAAAGTGAGCTCTGGCTCAGGGGGAGACTCAAAGAAAATCCTGTTCCCCCAGCCAATCAAGTGGTGCCGGATGTGGCACAAGATGCGGAGTAAAGGGTTTAAAGATATAAGTCTTGAGATGATCCAGATAATATTTCAGAGGTCCGCATGGAGATGTGAAGAAGCTGTGATCGATCAAGTAAGACCTGTTCTGGGAGATGCTCCGGAATGACAGAGGATTACAAAAAGGTCCGGAGAGATCCGGAAGTGCATTATCTTATTCTGCGGATTGGACAGAGTGTTTGGGATGTCCTTGTGATGTGTTATCTCGATTTATTCATGATTGAAAGATCCGCATGATGTTCATAGATCAGGACTGATCTGGGATACTCCAAGCTATTCAGACAAGGCAAACTGGAATAATATAGGTGAAGCATTTATTGCAAATAGATATTAGGGTTTGCGAAATGATATAAGGGATTTCTCAACAATCATTTGATCATTCCACACTCAAGAAGAAGCAAAAAGTGGAGCTCTGCAACTAGATTCATCAAGCACACTAGAGATCTCCTGCCAAAGTCATTGCATAAAGAAATCAATCCAGCTACTCCGTGCAACCGAAGACGCAAAAGGTATTTTCCGCATTCAATATCTTGCTACAAATCTTTTGAAGAAATGGCTACTCCAAATATAGTAAAAATCTCAGATAGGCCCCGACCTGAATTTAAGAAACATCCATACAAGTCATAGGAGGTAGATCCCTTAGGAGCATTTTCCAGTGTTCCTCACGGAGTTTTACACACAGAAGACATTAGGGTTTACATACATGCAAGCATTGAGGAATTCGAGGAATTCAAATTAAGAGATCTCTATCACAAACAACTGATAGACAATGCTTTTGAGCTTAAACCAGAGTATAAGGGTATCCAGAAGAAACAATTTGATCAATTCATTCATTTCCCCTGCTTTGAAGAAGATGAATGGGTCCGGTATGTACTAAGCAGGATGCATGACAACTTCCTATGGCTGGATAGACCCTGCAAGATCACAAAAGAGGCAATTAGAGCAGTAACTGGTCTATACTCTTCCGGAGGGATACCTATCCTCAAATCTGTCAAGAACAACATTGTAACTGAGGCCACCGGATCAAAATTTGATAAGAGGGCGATGACCATTGAAGATATTTCGGATCCGGATATCAAGTATGCATCCATGATAATAGGATACAAGATCTATCACTCCAGCAGGGAGAATTCTGTATCTGGAACTGCAGTATATACTGCCTATGAAATGCTAAGGAAGAATGCAGAATATGATCTCTGCGAACTACTCTTAGGCCAATTAATGGAAAATATACAAAAAATCAAGAAGGACAAGAAGAATTCCTTTAAGTATGGTACTCTTATATTATGTCTATTCTTCTACTTCATGAATGAGCTGCCCGGATCAAGTGGATGGGCATGGCAGAATGATAAACCTGTTGCAATCCAGATAAGAGACTATCTACATGGGCTTGGGGATGCCAAAGCAAGAAATACAACCCTATGGGGATACTTCAAAAACTTCCAAAGCATGATGCAAGCAAGAGAGAGAATTCCCCAGTCTCTTGTTGAAAAATACAAAAACTCAGTGTGCTTTATGGTGGACACTGATCAGTGCCTAATGGAGGCAGTGGAGCCAAGGACTGTCTGGATCATGCCCATGGGGTATGAAGTAGATGAACAGATAGTGGAGCTGCATGTTCAACACATGCTAAGTCAGCCCATAGATCCTAAGGCAGAAAGGTTTGGAACCTTTGAGGAGCTGAGTGTAAAGATACATGTAGAACTCAGGGAACCTGAGATAAAGAGAAAGGTGAGAAAAGAAGTAGAGCACATTGCTCAAGGCCTAGGCATCTCAAAAGAGGCACTTGATGCCAGCTGGGAAAAGAGAAGAAAATTTGAGGAAGAAAAGAAAGAGGCAGAAAAGAAAAACAAGAAGAGTGCTCTGGTGGAATCCTCAACCCGGACCAGATCATCTAAAGGATCCACACCTATCAAAACCAAAAGCTCAAAACTGGAAGTTCAGGGATCCGGTAAAAGATCCAAGGCAAAAGCCTCAAGAGCTTATCAAAGCCAAAAGGATGAAGAAGAAACTGAGTCAGATGAAGGAGTGAAAGAAATAAAGAAACAGAAAAAGAAAGGATCCGGTAAACCCTCTTCTGGCCGAGACAAGGAAAAAATGACAGAAGAATTTTCTGAAAAGCCCACCCTGTCTCTAGACAGTGTAGTCAAATCAGTCACTGTGGATGGGAACCTTCAACCGGTGGCTGAATTCTATGATGACTACAATGAGGTAGATCAAAAGATCCTACAAGAAGCCATAATAAGGTACTTGAACATCTACAATAAAGCTTTTATTGAGATTATTTCTAAAATTCCTAAAAGCCTAGAAAAGGAATTAGAAATAAGGAAGAATAATGCTCATGCAAAAGATCTTGAGATTCGGGAGCAGATAGCTATTCAGCTATATCCTCAAATTGATCCCAAGACAATGAACATAATATTCAAAGACTGCAAAGATGAGTTCAGAAGTAAAGCCAGGATGAATCAACTCATGCTTGGTGAGACTGACAAGGTGGCCAAAGAGACAGAAGAGATCCTCCGGAAAGCCTTCAAAAGGTTCAATCTTCCTGTTGTAGAGGACTTAGGTGCAGAAACAGCTGTGGACATGGAATCATCTGCTCCGGAAGAAGTGGGCCTTGAACAGACTAACATCTCTCCTCCGGTTTCCCCCACAGTCTCCGGATCCCAAGAAGAAGAGAAACTATAGGAGAAAGAAGCAGCAGTCAAAGAAAAAGAGGTTGACAGCACCAAGGATGCAGAGAAAGAGAAGACCCCAACAGAGAAACATCTGTCTCCGGCAAGAGACACAGCACAAACTGTTCAAGAATTCTTGACAAAAGCCACTATAGAAATTGATGAACCGGACCTGCTAAAAGGACCATTAGATTTTGACTCTTTGTCACCAGTGCAAACAATGAAAATAGCCTCATTTGCAAATGAGAAAGTCAAAGAGAAACTACTAAAGTCTCATATGGAAGACTGTGAGTTAATAGAGGCTGCCTCCGGAGTGCTTAAGAAGATTATGCCATCGGTCCAGATAGATCCGGCAGCCTCCTCTTCCGGTAATCTCAAAACCTTAGTCAGCAGTGTTAGTACACATTTTGAATCTCTAGAAAAATCAGCTAAAGAAAAGGTCCGGAAGGAATTTTTGGATAAAAGATTTTCAGAAGTATTAGGATTAATCTCTAATGATAGAAGAAATATGAGTATTGGAATAAAGAGCTTAGAAAATGCTCTTAAGGATGGCGGTGACATTTACAAATTTTGTATATCCTGGTCAAAGGCAACAACAGAAATTGATAAGAAAATAAAAGAGGAACAGGACAAACTACAAAGTTTATCTCAAAGTTTTGATCCTCTCTCTTCCTCCATAGTAAATCAAGAATGTCAGACTATTGCAGTCTTGAATGAAATAAAGAACCTTGAGAAGGAAAGGAAGAATATCACTAACCGGATGGGAGAACTTAGAAGGATTATAATCCCTAAGTTAGAAACTATGCATGAGGCCATCAGTGATGCTTAGACCACCGCCCAAACAAGTGATCCGACAGATCTCAAGAGGGCAGAAGCTTTTGCATTTTTGTTGAGTGGTCACATTTCAATTTTGGATAGAATGAAGCAAAGTTGGGCTACAGAACTGATCCAACTGAAGACATCTTTTGCAGACATTCTTCAGTATATGTGAGTATGTAAATATGTGGCTATGTATAGAAAATTTTTGAAAATTTTGGTGTGCGGACCCTACCCTTTGCCATTGATGTCAAAGGGGGAGTGAGGAGCAGTGAAAAATGAGGAATCCAACTAAGGGGGAGTTCCGAAAATTGTATATAAAGACAGAGCATCAGCAAAGGGGGAGCATAGTGTAAACACTTAGTCATTTTTCACTAAGTGTTGCCATCAATGCCAAAGGGGGAGATTGTTGGCAAGAGACACTATATGGATTCATGGTTGTTGTCATTGATGGAAACAAAGGTCATCCCACATATCCGCAAGTCATGGTGTGTCTCTACCGGAAGTCAGAATGAAGATTGTTGTGGTCTGGTGAACAAGAACAGAGCATGTGGCAAGGTCCGACAGATTGGTCCGGATCTCTCAGAGGAAGTGTCTTGGTCCAGTGCGGATTTGGGAAAGTCAAGAGGACTACCTTGAGTAGTATATTCCAAGGATTTAGCCTCCGATGATGAACAAAGAAAAAGATATGAATAGTTGAGTATCGGATTCCTGAGAGACAGTGAGAACAGAGGAAGAACTGACTGACAGAGTATCAGACTATTTTCTGGATGTGTTACTGTTGATGGTAAAGGTTGTGAAGGCATGAATCATGTTTGGCCGACATGATTAATGATATCTACAAGTATATGCTTGATCCGCATTGCTTGGTGAGCAAGGATTCAGCCGACAGAACAGAGTTTGTAAGAAACTAGACTGTTCCGGATGCCGACTAGAAAGGTGATGAAATTACTTGTGCGGATATATATAGAGGATGGATTTAGTTGTAAAATGTGTGATTGTGTGAAGGTATATGTGAATAAGTGCAGAACAGAGCAGAAGTAGTAAGAAAGATCCGGTATGTGAAAGGATAGCAGAATAAAGAACAGAGGAAAGATGAAGTGCAGCAGATCAGTGTACTGAGCCTAACCGGAACTGAACTCCAGCATATGTAGATGCTTCCAATCAGTTCAAGACTGTGATTCTTATCACTTTGTAGACAGTGTGTCTCCTTGTAGGCAGTGGGCCTCTTTGTGAGCAGTGTGCTCGGGCAGTAAGCCCTAATTGGCAAGTGCCATTTTTGTAATTCCCTATTCTTCTAACAGAGAATAATCTTTAGGTTAATCACCCCATGGTTTTCTCCCTTAACAGGGTTTCCACGTCAAAAATACTGTGTCATGTGTTTCTTATTTCATGGTAATGTTTTTGTGTTTGATTCAATGCTGCATTAATTAATAAGAAAGTTCAGAAAGGAAAATAAATAGGATAACTGATTCACCCCCCCCCCTCTCAGTTATCAACAATAGAGGCCCCTACAAGACAAAATATAAGGTGCAAAATTAGTCTTTTTTAATTTGATTTATTGTTTAGTTTAGTTTGATAAATATATTGTTATTGATGCACAGAATTGTAGATTTCATTACCATTTTAGATTGAAATTAGATTTATGATAAAAAAAAAATCTAAAATAAAGAAAAAATAGAGAACAAAATTTAATAAATTAAAAAAAAAATTGTAGCATTTTCCGTTGGCCCTACTCCCTCTTATCATCATTTTTAAAACAAAAAATATATGTTTTAACTTTTTTTAAAACATAAACATCTATGCTTGTTTTTATCTTTTAATTTTTTTAAGAGAAAATGCAGAAATATGTATTCTTTATTTTACATTCTTTAAAAGAATTAAAATAAAAATAAAATCCTTCATCTGCAATCATGCATGGCCATGCAAATAATGTGAAACTTTTAAATCTCCCCCTCATATTTTATCTGCAACATGTAATAATACCAATATCAATTCAAATAAATAAACCATTTAAAAATAATGTTAACCGTTTGAAAAATAATATCAATAACAAAGATAAACAAAAGAAACAGAGAAGCCCATCAAAATGCAGGAGGTGAGAAATGGGTTTCTCAGATTCACATTTAAAAAATCAATCTACAACAAACATGAAAGCATTTAAAAAATCATTCTATAGCAAAACAATTAGGAAAAAATGAAAGCTTTTAAAAAATCATTCTCCAACAAAACAATTAGGAAAAAAATGAAAGAATTAGGTAGAAAGAAAAGTATTTGTGCAATACTTTATTGTTTTAGCAAGTTTTAAATATAATAGTAGTTGCATATTTGGCTCCTAAAATGTAGTTAACTTGAGTTTTTAGTGGAGTATTGTGCTTTATTATTGTTTTAAGATGTACTTTTAAAATGTACTTTATTCATTTTTTATATTTTATTAGTGCATGTAATCATGATAATATTTTACTAAGGTTTAGAAATAAATAATTATTTATTCTTATTTTTTATACTTGGATTTTATTATTCCATGTAGTTTTAAATATTTATTATTTTCAAATATTCAAAGGGACTTATATTTTATTCCCTTAATTTTTTTAAGGGTTAGTGCAATGAATTTTTTTATTATTATTCTATTGAATTACTTTATCATTTTAAATTGCCTTAGAGAGATGGGTTAAATATAGAGTTTATTTATAACTAATCGATTAAATTAGAATTTTAAATATTTAAATTTTTATGGTTAGATGCGATCCTTGACCTCCGCAAGGGGCGCTGTACCTTGATCCCGTTGATGGCTACCACCCCAAGGCCCCTACTTCAACATTACAAAAAACAAAAATATATAGGGGGACTCCGCCAACCATGTAAATTTTTAAAGGAAAGATTCACCATTCTAATTAAATTTTTTAGTGATTATTCGCTAGGATTCGCCATTGTAATTATTTTTTTTACTAATTATTCATTAGGATTCACCATGATTTTATAACAATTTCTAAAATATGCATAGATTCTCCAAGAAAATTATAGCACTTAGCTAGAAGTTGCCAGGATTTTATAAGTTTTTTTTAGGTGGGGTTCCTTAAAGTTATCACTGGTCCAAGGTAGGATCAGCCCATTCATTCACTTCATATAGTAAGAAGACTAATTTCCAGCCAACATACTTCAATCACTATTTCATTTCAGTTATCCTCCACTTTTCTCACCACCCGAAAACTCATCCAAAGATCTCGATCAAGAACAATAATCTCCAGCAAGAAAAGCTACATCACTCTTGTTTTTCTAGAATAAGGAAAAATTATTCTCATGTCCTCTTTAAAATAAAATCTTATTCCAACCCTTCAAATTTCCCAACAACAATTTTAAAAGAAAAAACTTCTTTTAGCATAATAAAAGATCACATACTTTTCGACATAGCCCCCCCTTAACAAAGCTATTAAATACATAAATAAATAAATAATAAACACAATTTGAGCATTTGGATTTTTTCTCCAATTCTTAAGGAACCTGGGCCACTCCACATGCAAAATCTCATTGAAATATTAATACATTTTGAAACTTGTAGCCGAAGTAAATAAACATTTAACATTGACATTTCTAACATCAATTAATTACAAAATCTAAAAGATCAAATAATAATATTTATTTTGCAGAAATTAAACATATAGCCCTTAATATTCAATGATCAATTATTTTATTAAATAAACCTATTATTTTATTTTAAACAAATAAGTAAATAAATATCTAAACATGAATATTAAACATTTATAGCCATAACCAAAATAATAACACCCATAGTCCATAATCTCAACACCAACCATGTCCAATACACACACACACACATCAAAATATAAAATCAAGTTAAAATATCTAGAATAATACTAACTAGGCCTCACAATGAATCTAGTATATAGGTTTTTACAAGAGTAAGGACAACCCACCTCAAAGTGAACCTAGTATTTACTAACCTACAAATTACTAACCTGCAATTTACTAACCTATAAATACCTAACCTACAATGTTCTAACCTACAAGCCACTAACCTACAAATTTAATTAATAGGTATAGTTTCTAAGTGAATCTAGTATTTATTAGCCTACAAATTACTAACCCACATTTACTAACCTACAATGTACTTAATCTACAAACTACTAACCTTTAACTTTAACTAACAAGTATAATTTCTAAGTGAACCTAGTATTTACTAACCTACAAATTAAACTAAATCAATTACCTAATTTACAAAATGTATTTAGGGGATCAATTAAGGGGACAATACTAAATCAATTAACTATTTACCTAATCCTAAACTTACTAAACTAAATCCTAAAGTCATTAAACTAAATCATTTACCTAATTTATAGAATGTAGTTAAGGGATGGCTTAGGGGGACTTAAGGGAACATTCAATTAGTTGTTAATTTGCTAAGGGGATGATACTAAATCATTTAAATATTTACTTAATCTCCTAAACTTACTAAACAAAATTCTAAAGTTATTAAACTAAATTGATTACCTAATTTATAGAACATGGCTAGGAGATGGCTTAAGGGTACATGCAATTAATTATTAATTTGCTAAGGGAATGGTACTAAATCAATTAACTATTTACTTAATCTTAAAATTGTTAAACTAAATTGATTACCTAATTTATGGAACGTTGTTAGGGGATGGCTAAAGGGGACATGCAATTAGTTACTAATTTTCTAAGGGGATGATACACATAAATTAAATAAGGTAATGAGATTCTCTTTGATTTGAGATTAAATATACTCTCTACTAACATGACCAACCATGTGAAGTTGGAAGATCATTTGGCCCCACATTAGATGGATTTTGAAGTAAAATATACACATATATATTTATCTTCAAAATATCTAAAATGTCTACCTACATTGAGATACATTAGCACCAATAGATAGAAAAACAAAGGAAAGTAGATAACTTACTCAAAAATTATAAAGATTAAGAGTTTGGTTCTACATGATTACAAACCATTTAAAACTTGCTTCATTATACCATATACATCCTCTCTTTTTATAATGGATCAATAATTCCACATGTTTATTCAATATAAAGTATCCATAACTCTGTTGTAACAAGTTTCCTTTGACATCTCACTAATTGTATATCTATTGTCACAATCAAATGTGAGTAGTGCATAATTCTCTTATGTGTGTCATAATCTTCAAATGTGGACAAAGAATTCTTCCTTATCAAATATTTATGCAGCCAAGTACCAACAACAACCATATAACCTATTAGATACTCATGTTTATCATCATCTACTCTAATCTCTAACAATTTATGTTTTGTTGCAATGCATTGAGCCAACCAAAACTATGTTTCCTCTTCATTACCCTTAGGTGTAACAATAACATACACATGTCCTACAAAAAAGTTACTAATTCAATGAAGTAGGAGGTTATAATATTCAAAGAAATACACATGTATAAAATAGATCACTAAATAATTTAATGACACTAGAACTTGTTAATGTACCTTGTTGTACAAGGTTTGGAACACAATCATGGTCATTTGATCTAATCATTGGTTGTCCTCTTCGAACTTTATCTCATATCAATGTGTTTGTATATGTTTTAGGGGTCTATGTTGTTATTCTTCAACCAATTCTATATTTTCACATAGTTCCCACTCACCTCCTATACAAAACTAACAAAAATAGGCAAGTTCCCTACTCCACATAGTCCATGTTCTTAGATTTGAAATATTAAATAAACTTCATTTTTCTAATCCACTAATTCATCATAATCATTGATGCAGCCTAAGTCAAGGAATTTTATCAAATTACCAAAACTTAGTAGCCACTATAGATCTTATGGAATAACAATATCCATAACCACAATAATCGATCAACAAAAAAACAATATGAATTGATTTGTTTGCTGCAATCAATATTTAGGAGTACAAGGAATCAAGATTCATTATAGTTTTCTCTTCTCTGTTTACAATATTCTTCTCTAAGAACTTCAAACCCCACACAAGTCGCTTTCAATCCATATATACTTCCAATATGAGGAAGTTCAACTGTCACACCAGAAAATTGAATGGCCTCAAGCTTTGTAATCAAATTCTGCCACATGTCATGCTGAGGAAAGGCATTAAAGTTAACTTGAAACTGCAGCTATTAAAGAGAAGATGACTGATAATTACCAATTTCTAGAGAAATTAACTGGTTGGAAAAATAACTTGAAAACCCCTTTTTAAACCCTATCAAAGTTTCAGGAGTCACTTCAAACACATCAGGTTGTTCCATTGTTCTTGGAACAACCAAATCTTTTGATTCCTTTGTTAATGACTTAGAGTCACATCACTTGGAACTTTACTGGGAACTACAGATCATGAAGAACTAACCACTGGTTGATCGAGTCATCTTTACAGCTTTAGCACCATTGATACTTATTAGGTTTTGATGGAGTAATCAAAACTCATTAATGAATTATGATGTTTCGAGAACTATCAAAAGTTTTGATCTCCCTTGTAATGTAGACCCTATCAGAGATATTGAAGAGACTAGGAAATTGTTCCAAGTGGTCAAGAATTTTTGCCCTAAGTGTAACTACCCAATCTTTCAATGAAGTTGTTTTCATAACTTAACAACTTTCAAAGTCTTCCATAGTGATTTGGAAGACAATAAGAACTAAACCAAGTGGTCAGAGGTTTCCACATCGGGTGGAACTAAGCGACAAGAAGGAACCATTCCTTTCATCGAAGATTTCCAAGAGAGGTGGCACTACCTGACAAAGAGAACTTCACTCAAAAATGATAGTCTTAAGAGACCTTCAGAGATTCTAATAGGAACTAGAACCTATCAGAGATTTCTGGTGTTCTAGGAACACCTCGAAATCTTGATTTGTTCCTGGTTAGGAAGAAAACTTTGATCACCTATAACTTGCTTAATTTTCACCCAAACTTCACCAAATTTGAACTGCAAGTACCCATTTGACCCTTCTTCAAGATGAAATCCTTACTTGGCTAAAATTCATCTAAAAATTTGTCTCTTGAAATAAGTTACCAAACAACTGCTAAACAACAACAAAAAGAGAAGAAAAGATTAAACTAAAAAATCTTTTTGGGTGAAACGGGATTGCTTATGAACCTAGATGCTCCTGCATTAGTCATGTCATGGTAGAATTTTTTCTTCTTTAACTATTTAAAAGAACTATTTTTTAAGTTTTTATAAGATCCTATAGACATTTTTTGCATTACACCAATCGATAACTACACATGCATTGCTAAATCTCACTATATCGAGAAACTTTAGCTTCTCCCTAGCAGGAGCTCTTCTCACACATCCTCTAGCTCCATAATGTTATCCTTTACCATGCCCAAATTTAAAGAAACTCCACGTGTTGGATATTTTTTCTTTATGGTCCTTACATAGCCAATAAAATATTCAAGAAATTTTAAACTGTCATCTACAATTATTGAACTATAGAGATTTTGTCACCTAGCTTTCTCTTTCCTTTAAACTATTATAAAATATATTGAAATAATACTATACAAACTTTGACAAATGTGATTGTTATCACTCAAATAGAAATGATACTCCCTCTATCATTTTATATACTATCAACTACATGTCTATATGCAATATGAACAAAAATAGCTAGCTGCACTAAATTATAATACTAAGATTTAACTTCCTATTATGGAGCAAGAGTGTAGAGGTTTCTTCAAAGTCAACCACTAAAAGTATAGTTTCCATTGGAAATGTATCTCTACAAAAGTAAAATTGTTCATCAATCCACGAAGCATATTTATTGAAATAGTGAGCACAAATACAGAGACAATTAATCAAACCATGATGCATAGCAAAATAAAATAAATGATATATTGATGATTTCTCAGTTGTCTTACATTGATTTGCAATAGCTTATAAAGCCAATAAATTCCAGTGTACAAACTACCATAATAACTTACGGGAAACTAACTGCCACAAACTAACATTTGTTTTATTTATGTAAACTATAAACTAACCCATTTACTAACATGTATTTATTTATATTATATATGTAAACCTTATTATTATTCTAACAATATTGAGAGTGTTTCACATATTTGTAGATAATCTTATTCTTGAATTCGATCATGAATACATGCATGCTACTGTACTATGTCACTAACTTGCAAAGCTTTCCAAAATTTCAATCCTTTAATGGATATTGAGAACTCTTGATCCTCTTCACTGTTGGGAATTAAGGTGTCTCAAACTTTGAAAATTCCTAGCATTGATGTTTATTTAATTGTTTAATTATTTACCTACGATCTAATTTTATATGTTGTGATCTTCTAGGAGTTGGCATGGTGACTTGTCATCCTACAAGCAAGGTGGCATGGGTGTATTTTGTCCTCACATGAGGAATTAGGTGTCTGAATTTGAGATGGCATTAGTTTTCCATGTGTCGGCATCTTGTGTAATGTGTAAGAGGTTATTACAAGTTATGACGAATAACAGATTCTATAACATGTAATAGTTAGGAATTGAAAGGAATGTTATGATAGGTATGACAACTATCATAAAGCATCTTTGACATAGGAGTGAAGATAAGTTGGGCACCCAAGATGGGTTTTTTATAAAATGTAAGAGGAATCAACTATTAATAGTCAGTAATGACACTCTCTTACAACTATAAGTGATGTCAATTATGATAGATTCTATGACAACTATAAGATGTGTAAGAGCATCTATCATAACCTATTTTAAGCATATTTAGAGTACCCAAGTTTGGAGAGTTGAATCCAAATGTTAGAAAATTGTAAGAGGTGTAAGAGAATCTTGTACAAGTATCTTCTGGAGGTAAAGAGGCATTGGAAATTGTGCCATGTGGATTTGGATACCCACTGTTAGCAGGTTACTTAACAAAGAATAGAGCTGACTAGAGGAGATTATACAATATGTGGAGTCCAAAAGCTGACATAAGACACATCCCTATATAATAGATATAGTATATATAAAGATAGGAGATAGTAGAATTTAAGTAAGCATAAGAAGAGTATAGGAGTACATTCTGATGTAAATAATGGCATAGAAGTCATGTATATAATTGGTGAGGTGGAGACTTAGACATGCTAGAGGATGGACCGATGATGTATGCTATTGATTATTGTTAATATATATATATATATATATATATGGAGGTCTGCTAGTACTGGGTAACTTGGTGTATTATCTTATTGCGATGTATATGTGATGTTCTATTTTATTATTCTTTATGTTTTACTGTCGATCTCTACCTACCTGATTGGGATATATATTAAACTGACTACAAAGACTTTGACTAAGGACTAGATCTCCAGACCAATATTCCCTTTACATTTCTTGCTAACAATTGGTTTCATTATTGGGACCTTGGAAGAGGGTAGCTAAAGATTGAAAGGGAAAAACATCTGAAGAAGTAGCGCAGAGTTCTAGAAAAGAGAAAAGGCAAGGTTGGTGGGAAAAATTTTCAAAGTGCAGAAGAATTCATATCTCCTTAAGTTTCTACCTCTGTGAGAGGGGGGCAGACACTTAAGGGGATGACAAGTGGGAAAGGGGTAGGCTCCGAAAGGACCTTTCAAATGATGTGACTCTTCAAATAAGCATTCCATGGGATATAAGAGGACTAATGGAACAACAAATCTGACAAACCCGTGGTGAAAGGGGAGAAGCATAGGAAAAGAGAGATCAGTGAAGAAATTAGGACCAGAATGGAGATAAGCAAAGAAGAGAGATTGAAGCAAACTCAAGAAAGACAAGAGTGTTACTATAGAAGGATGCAAAGGGCACAAATGATGGAGGAAGGAAGGATGATAGAAGGTTTGGAAGAAAAGATAGAAGAATTTGAAGAGCATGCCATGGAGGGTGCTATTGGAAGGAAGGAAGAGGACAAGCACATCATGAAGGATGTTGAGCATGCCAAGGAGGGTGTTGCTGAAGAAAGGAGATCTAAAGGTGAAGACATAGAAGGTGTTATGGAGAATGTGGAGGAGCCTACCATTGTGGATGCTACTGGATGGGAACATGTAAGATAAAGAGAAGGAACAAGTGAATTAGGGTTTACACCATAGAGTGCCAGAGAAGATGAAGTAACATCAGAAATTTTGAAGATAGATGAAGAATATGTAGAGGAGCTAATTTTTTGAAGCATAAAGAAGATAAGAGAAGGAGGAGAAGATGAAGTAACCATTGAGAGGAGTTTTGAGGGTTTTGGAAGACTATTTGAATTAGATGCTACCATGATGTCATTCACAAATGGAAGAGTATCCCCTAATTTGAAGAGACACAACCCCTAGACCATGAGTCACCCTGAGTGCCATATAAAGTCAAGATAATTTTAGTTGAGAAGGAAGATATTCGAGCAAACAAAGAAGTAGAGAGAATAGCAAAGATCTGGAGCAATTATGTAGAGGTTTTAGGAGAAGAGTAATTTGAGATCTAATTTTAGAGAGACAAGGGAAGAGAAAGAAAGCAAGTTGATAGAAGACTACATAGCTAGAGAAGTAGAGTAAAGGAAATCTACCACAAATTACCAGAGAGTGGGAGAAAAAAATCATGGATACCCCAGTTAAGATACCTATAATTGAGAAGGATACTATTGAAGCAGCCAAGCATATTTTTGTCTTGGAGTCTATTTGGAACTAGAAGGGATAAACAAGAGATGAAATCAAGTTGTTTGACTTCATAGGCACCTTGCAGAACAAAGCATTGAAGTGGTATAGGAAGATATGCCCAAACAATGACAAGGAATAAGATGATAACAAGAATCTTCTCTTGGAGAACTTTAGAGTTTCAAATGTTTCGATAGAAAGATTAAGTAAGATGAGAGATTTGATGCAATTGAAGAAAGAATTGATAAAGGAATTTGATAAGAGATTCAAGGAGACAACTAGGATATTGGAGGAACCATTAACTGAGAAACATAAGATAAAATGGTTTATTTCTAGAATAAGCCCTAAAATAAGGTCAGCCCTAGATGGAAGGATTTTTGAAACATATGCAAAATAAGTGACATTGGCTTGTCGAATAGAGTCTTAATCCTTGCACAGACAAGATAAGATGAAGGAAAAGCTAGAATTGGAGAAGCTAAAGTTGGAATTAGAGCAGTTGAAGCTAAGGCAGGAGGTATTAGATGAGCAGGAGGAGAATACATAGAAACAAAGACCTAATATCTAGTGTTCATATTGTACAAAAGAAGGTCACTTGAGAAATGAATTACCTAGAATGAAGGGATAAAGACAAGATGTTGCAATAAAAGAAAATACCAAGAAAACAATGAAAGTAATCAATTCAATATATTGTGGATTATGTGAAGAGTGGGATGACCATGAAACACTGGATTATCCTTCATAGAACTTCCAGAAGAAAAGAGAATGTGTTGATGAAGAAGATGAAATTTGGTACACACATTCGGCAGACAGTAATAGCACGTCCTATGTAGAGGGAAACTCAAATTATCATGGCTACAAACAACCAAGTTGGATAAATTAGAGAAATCTTAATGCAATACAAAATTCAAATTTTAACAGTCCATTATATGGAAATAGCTATAATAATGATGAAAAAGAATGGTTTGGAGGCTACAAAGGAGATAGAGGCCATGGAAGAAATCAAAGAAGGAAGGAGGATGCAACATGCTTCAATTATGGTAAGTTAGGACATTTTGCTAATGAATGTTGGGCTAAAAAGAAAACACAGTGTTCATTTTGTAATAGCATAGAGCATGACCTATTTTCTTGTGAGAGAGCACAAAAATACTTCTAGAATGCATAGCCACAGTCTAAGAGTGATGAGTTACAAAACCTAAACAATAAAAAAGGAGCAAGAACCATAAGAAGAGCACCAAAAGACCAAGAAGCAAGAACTTGTTGGAAGAATAATAGAGAGGAGACAGACATATCTTCAATTAAATCCATAGAAGAAGAAGAGTACTATTGGAGAAGTACACCAAAACATACTAGAAAGGAGAGAAGGAAGATGAAGAAGAAAGTTATGATAGTAACAAGACAAGGAACCAATACCGGAAGGCATTATATCATTGAGACAGAGGAGGAAGATAGTAAGGAGGATGAAGAATTTGTTCTGACCAAGA
Source organism: Cunninghamia lanceolata (assembly GCA_027924645.1). NCBI lineage: Eukaryota > Viridiplantae > Streptophyta > Pinopsida > Cupressales > Cupressaceae > Cunninghamia > Cunninghamia lanceolata. The sequence goes on along the minus strand of BSBN01000960.1, from coordinate 8,110,632 downwards.
AACAACATAAAGTTGTGAAGGGGGCTAAACAAACAATAAGGATCAAGAGAAAGAAAAGCAACACAGACACTTTTTCACTGAAGAAGAATTGGATGCTCTCAAGAAGGTAGCTCATTTGATACAACAACAAAGACTAATTTAGAAATTGAAGCAATTCTCTAGGTACTGGAATAAGGAACAAGTTCAAAAGAGTCAACTTCGGAGGATGGGAAGAACAGATAGAGAATGGAAGACAAAACCACTTATGGTGGATGTTTACATCAATCACAAAAAGGTTTGGAATGCCATGATAAATTTGGGAGCAGATGTTTACATGATCACAAAGAAGTTGTGGGAGCAGTTAGGAAGACCTAAAATGGAAGAAACGACTTACAACATAATCCTGGTAGATGGATCTCATATGAAAACAATGGGCACATGGAAGAAAGCTGAAGCTAACTTGATGGGGATCAAGCATGACCTATATTTCATTGTGATAGCCATGAAGGATCAAGGAGAAGCTTTCAATGTACTTTTGGGATTGAGATGGTTTGTAGATGTAAATGGTGTCATAGATTCCTGGAGAGAAGAGTTATCATTTGCCAATGAGAAAAAAGTTGTCAATATCCCTTTGGGATCACCTATGGAGGAAGCATATATAGAAGAAACCAATCAGGATGAATACAGTGATAAGGATGCCAAGAATCTCTATACAATTACCAAGTTAGATGTAGAAGAGACAACAGAAGAGCCTAATTCTGAGGGAGAAGTTGAGATAGAGGATGATAATTACAATATAGATAGTAAGGATAGAAAAGAACCAAAGCTGAAAACAAGGAAAATGCTTGGTTACTGGAGCATGTACATGATCAAAACTAGCGATAACGATATACCACAATCCTCTGCATTGCATCAAAACCCTTCGTAGGACATTTGTGACACATATGGGAAGGACAAGGAAGCTATATCTTAGAAATATTAGAAAATAAAACAAAAGAAGCATAAAATTGAACATTATTAGATGACTAAAATATTGGAGATATAAGTAAGACAATCACAAGATAAGATGATAGAAAAAGGGAGAAGGAACACAAGGAAAACACTAGAGAGAGGTTGCTTAGGATACTAAATCACCAGATCATCATTCTCCAGAGGAAAGAAAGTAACTATGAAAAGATTACGTCATGGAAACACATTGTACTAGGGCCTAGCCGCTAAACAGGTGTACAATATAAGTTATAAGGAGAAAAGGAATAAAGTAATGAAGAAAAAGAAAAATAAAGATAAGCAAGAAAAATTAAGGAAAAATGAAAAGGTATTTAACCCTAATCTCACCAAAGAAACCTCACTTTGCATTCATACCTTAGAGAAATTAGAGCTCCAAGAGAAGAAGCAAGTGGAAAATTCAACAGTAAAGAGAAGAAGCACACAAGCAACTAGAGAAGAGACAATGGTGACTCTTGAGCTGATAAACATTACTCACAAGCCACAACCAAAATTCAAGACATATCCCTAGAAATCCCTAGACATGGACCTGGATGGCGCATTCTCAAATGTGTTGACAAGTGTGGTGTATACAGAGCATGTAAGGATATATATTAATAATACTCTAGTGGAGATCAACCACATGAAGTTTGAAGAGTTGAGAGACACACTGTTGGGAGATACAGGGTATCTGTTGGAATATGTAAACATTCAGGCAAAGAAGTTGGATATATGGAAAGACTACCCCGACCTCATAGATGCCTGCAAGTGGGTAAGGATCATTCTGAGCAGTGTACATGATGAGTTCATGTACTTAGACAAACCCTATAGAATAAAAAAAGAGGCTATTAGGGAAGTGACAGGGTTAAGTGTCGTAGGATCCCCACCGACAATGAAGGCTATAAGAATAGATCAAGTAAGGGAGATGATTGGAGCTAGAATAGATAGGAGAAACATGCATGTGAAAAACATCACAAATCTAGGGGTAAAGTATGCTACAATGGGCATTGTTTACAAAGTTTATTATGCCAACTAGGAGGGTTCAGCCACAACAACTGCAATTCATACGGCCTATCAAATGGTCAAAAAGGGCAAGGATTTTGACCTTTGCGAGGTGATGCACCAACAACTCTTGGAGAACCTGCAAAAGCTCAAAGAATCCAACTACAACTTCCAATATGGTACACTAATCATTTGCCTTGCATTTTAATTTTTGAATGAGCTACCAGGGTATAAGGGGAAACAATGGCAACAAAATACAAGTCAGTAGGGTTAGATGTCAAATGACACAGCTTTATTTTTTGATACCAAAGCATCTAGTGCTACATATTGGGGGTTTTTCAAAACCCTACAGAAAGAAATGAGGGCAAGGGATAGAATCCCCTATGGGATGGTGAAACAATACACAAATGATATCACATTTTTGGTTGATAAAGATTTTACATACATGGAGGTAGTGGAGCTGAAAACAACATGAATAACTAAGTTGCCCTATGAGATAGCTACAACATAAGTCAATATTTATGCACAACACTTATTAAGGAAACCTAAGTATACAAGTGTGGAGAGATATGGCACTTACTCAAAGGTTATGGATAAGAAACACAAGAAATATGCGGAGGAACTGTTGATGCATAAAATTGTGTAGGTTCCAACACCAACATGGGAAGTTTCAGGAATGTGGGACTTGCAACCTGAAACAACCTCTAGATTTTAAAGAAGCTGGCTCTTCTCTATCTTAAAAGTGTTTTGGGGAAAAGGGTAGGAAGTAAATAGGAATACATATACAATTAAAAGCAAATCTATCTATGGCAATGCGCCTGAGTAAAAATGTTTCTCTCAACTAAGCACAGTGAAACTATCCTCAAGATTCAGTTACATTAAAGAGCAGACACTACATGATAAACATAAATAGATGAAATGAATAAAATCAAATGTTGACAACCAGACAATTTGCAATGACACAGGAAATATCAACCAAGGCACAGAACTCAATCTTTCTCATTAATTTTCCAACAACATAAGAGGCACAGATACATGCACAGTTACATTCACTTTCTAACTAAAGAATAAAAAAATAAAGGCAAATGATATTCACTAGTCATAGCAAAAGTCTCAAACTTCTCACTTAAATCTCTGACAGAAAATATCTCTAGATCTCTACAGACTGTATGAATTTCTCTATCAAAAATAGAACTCCTTTGATTGTTACAAATGTTACATATTTATAGCCCAAGATTGACTCTAGATTGTCTGCAACAATCGAATCCTAACGGCCCAAACGAACTGGAGGTAACTAAAAGTCTCTGACAGAAAATATCTCTAGAATTTGCAACAGTTACTCCTTCTTGGAAGCCCATTGGCTGTAACAAAACATATTTGGCATACCTCCTCTCATAAGGAACAAACACTTGGGGGCTCCTGCATACTTGAGACTGAAAACTCTATGATAGATGGCAGCATGCATAGCTATACTTTGAAACTCCTTCGTCTCTCAGGAAGAAACAGGAAACTGACACTTGGCGGCTTCCGCAGCAACTAGAAACATATATGTGTCTTGCTCCGCAACACTTTCCTTAACTATGTCTTTTATGCTCAGGAAAACTCTACAGGTGACAACTGTCGCGATCTGCAGCTTTGAAACTTTAAGACACATTAGAAATGGGACCCACAACTTCCCACTCTCTAACTTCAAAAGGGAAAATAGGGATAGGTGGCAAACTCCGTACGTGCAATAGCTGATACGTGGCGCTTTCCGCAACACTTGAAACATTATTTGAAACTCTTTGAAACTTAAGTGGAGGTTGACACATGTCAGGTTCTGCATCATTTAAGAAACATTAAATATCATCGGATAAAGGGACAAAAGCTTTTATCTTTGGTGCCGCATCTACCACGTGGCGCTCTCTGCATCACTGATACATACAACTGTGGCCCACCATACATCCTTTACTTAGCATCAAAATATAGAAACAAACATGCAGAAGCTGACACTTGGTGGGTTTCGTAGCTACAATAAGAGACACACAGCTTCTTCCGTGCTCATATTGAAACTTCAAGGGAGTGCCTCTGCTGATGACACGTGGTGCCTTCCGCAGGGTTGACACTTTAAACAAAATTGAAACATCTCCCGCTATGTGGCACACTCCGCTCCAAAGTTGTAACTTAAAGAAAAATGCGGCTTAAACTAGGGCTCAACACTTGGCAACTCCCGCATCACTGACAATTAGAAACCCTCGCTCGTAGCCACACTTAGAAACATTCACAGACACAAAATTGTAACCTGTGAAGCACTATAGCTGAAACAAAATGTAGAGTCTTTAAACTCTACAGTTCTTGGTGACCCCCAGGACTTTTGAGCCTGCTCAAAAAGAACCCAAAATTTGGCAAAAATATATGTATATAAAATACAACACAGGGTCACAAATTCTGCAAAGCTGTCTGATAAACAGACCATTCCGAATCAAAGAGTCCCTGTTTACTCTGTAAATCTTGAAAGTCAAAACCAAGATTAATTATATCCTTGTGGGAGAATGACTGCAAAATTTGAACCACGGCCTTTAATTGAAACTCCAACTGGGCCATTAGTATCAAGATAGCTTCCACCTCTTGTACTGATGAAGAATCGCTTAACCCCTGGAAAATTGTTTTGATCATTTTGCCTTGTTAAAAGCAAGGCCTTGATATCATCAATCATCAATACAATATTATTGTCTAGAAATGGTGAGGGAAGACCTAGTTGTACAAATCCTCCATGTGTTTCTTCATATCTTTGACTCCTTCCTTGACAGTATCTAGAAGCTCCTGGCAATTTGTGGCTGCTGAGTTGCAACTTAGAACTTCATTTACCTTCTTAGCAACTATCATTCTATCACTGATCCCTACTGCTGATAGAATTTCATCTCTTGTGTCATATAGTTTCTTTAGCAATAGTTGAGAGTTAGAAACTCTCAAAGAAACAGTAGATAGAGTGGCCTGAACAGAAGCTTCCACTTTTTCACACAACTGTTGTGCATTTAATAGAAATGTTAATGACTGCCTTAGCTAGACAATCTCCTCAGAGATTCTTTTCCAAACTAAAACATATAGCTCTTTGACCAGATTCAGAACTCCAGCATTCTGTGGCCTGTTAGCTAATTCAAGTGTTAGCTATTTTGTTGTTTGTTGCTCAGTTAGGAGTTGTGCCTGTATTACAACAGCAACATTCTGTTCACTCAGCAAATTTTGCTGAAATTGTGTGACTTGTTGCAACTTTTCTTGATACTTCTTTTCCAATGTGGCTTTCTCTTGCCTTAGAATATTTACTGCAGCCTTCTCCTAAGCTAGCTCAAATTTAAGAGAAGCATTTTGGGCCTGTGTTGCCTGATGTATCTGACAGGAAACAATATTTTGCAACTGTTTATTCAAATTCTCTATTTCATCCTTCTTAGATTGCAACTCTCCAGCAAGGTTGCTACTATTTGTCTTCTCCTGAGCTAAGTCATTTTCAACTTTCTACAACTTCCTAGACACTTTCAATTAGTCAGTCACAACAATAGATGTAGTTTCATTGAGTAGTTCGACCCTATCTTGTGGTCTGAAAAGAGACATGTCCATGGCTACAACATTCATTAAAAAGTCCTGAGGCTGCATCTGCTCATTGGGCTTAACCACATTTGGGGACAAATGTATGACTATCAACTGTTATTGAATAGGGTCAAAAAGTGACCTCATGTGTGGCACAACCAGACTTTTATTTTCTTTCTTTCTTTTCTTGTCCATTCTAGCTTCTCTAGCCTTTTTTACTGTATCTGCCTAAGCTTGGAAAGTGGGAGGTGAAGCAATGTACCCCCCAACCAAGGGATGACCTTGAGGTAGGCCATAAGGAATAGCCATATGTTGGCTAGGGGAAATTTGGGGAGGGGCTCTTTTTGGAACAGAGGGGGAAAAAAGTGGCAATGAGATGGCCTGTGAAGACATGGCCTAAGGACTGGCAATTGGGGCAAGTAGTGATGTAGGCATAGCAGAAGTGGTAGGGGATTCAAATGTTTGGCCAGTTGGGATTGCCACCCCTAAGGTAGAAGAAAGAGACAGAGGGGAAAAATGAGAAGAAACACTTACCTGAGGAGCAGCGGATGTGGCTGCTAGTTGTTGTAGCAATGGTTCTGCTTCTTCTTCTTACTCTTCCTGCAGGTGCAGTTTCCTGTGTTTCGTTGGTCTTTCTCCTATTTTCTTTGCCACATTCACCACCATTGGTGGTTTCAAAGGAGCAAAACTAGGACCTTCAGTTACTGAAGTTGTTGGAGTCCCTATGGTTGGTGATGACACCACACCCTTCTTTTTATCTAAATTACTGAGAGATTGGGGCCAGGAAGATATAGGAATAGTAGATGAGGCCTATCCTGTTCCTTGCATTGTATGGGTTGACTCAGCTTCCTCTTCTGACTCTTCAGCCTTCTTCTAAATTCTGCTTGTGTCAGGGCTGGAAACTGGGGAGGGATGCCACTCATCCCAGATTGACTCCCATTTTTCATTAGTGTCAACATTTCCAAATGAATGGGTGATCTCTGAGATTTCCTGCCTATACTTCCAATATGCCTCAATCTTCTCTAGCTTCCATTCTTTATTTTTCAATGCCCTTCTCAGACCGGTGGTCATTCATAACTTAGGGTCAAATTCCTTTTTTTAACATAAAAAGTCTCCCATGACCTGGGCCCTTCAAAGGGCAAGTCTGCTAGTTCCACATACAGGTATGGGTTGTCCTCTTTAGGGTTTCTCCTATCTTCCCAGAAAGGCTAACCCTCATGTACTATTTTAGCCTGGACCTAGTTGTTTTTAACCCAAGAGGCCATAAAATTGTTTGGGTCATACCTCCACTTATCTTCAATGATGAAGAATCCAAGGACAACAAGCTTTCTTAGCAACAGGTGTTCAGCATCTCTGACTTCTAGGGCCATGTTTCTTTTGAACCAAGGGATGTCATACATCTTCTTCTTCTTCTTCTTGGTGCCAAACTCATTGTCAACCACAGACACTTGCCAGGTTACTTCTAGAAATGCTACCCATGGACTCTTATAATAGTATTTTGTGTCCCAAAGAAATAATCACATGGGATTGGGCAATTGGTCATGAAACCCCTAATGCTCTGTGTCAACCTATGTTCTATAGGTTCAAGGCTCAAATGACAAAAGGCAGGGGCTACAAAGAGTTCCCAAAATTCATAAGGGTCTGATGCCTCAAATAACATGTGTCCATGTAGACACATGAATAGTTCTATTATGACCAAAATTTGGGTCATACATGTTCAATTGCATATTTTGTGCAAAAAGACTGTGGTTCTGATATAACATTAAATGTAATAGATAAGCAGAATACATGAAAACTCCCTTGGTTTTGAAATTGATGAGTTGATCGGCCATGGAGTAAGCAATTTGTTTTGAGAAATCTAGCTAGTATTCTTGTTGCTTGTCTACAGTCTTTAATCTGAAAAGGATAGCAATTTTTCAGTTGTAGACTGTATTGTCTTCCTTCATCCCAAAAATGAAAGATATCATTAACAGTGCCTCTTGACTAGCTTGGCTGAATTGTGCCCTTCCTATAGGTATTACAGGCATCTGGGTGTTCTCATTTCCTAACTGCAATTCTAAGTTGAGGAACATAATCTAATTGTTGACATTTGCCCATGTCTTTTGCATTTTAGCAATAGTGGGAAATGTGGCCATTCGATTGTGTTGCAGGGCCAGCATGTCTCTTATGGCTTTGGGTGTGATCTGCACTATAAACGGACCCTGTTGTATGGTATTTGAGGGTGCATGAAACAGCTCTGTGCACAATTCAATTAGGTCAGGACATAGGTGCACACTCAGAACTAGGAACTGTGCCAACTGCGATGTCCATATCCTCATTCCAAAAGTTTCAGACTGTCCACTCTTTGCCTTTTGAATGCATCTCTGGTGTGCCCCTTCATGGAGAGTCCTGGTAGATTTTTGAAGGGCTGGGTCAAAAATGCCATCTGTGAAATCCTTTACCATCGCTGGGTTGACAGAATACCCTACCTCAGGGACCCTCGTTCTTGGATAGGTTCTTTTGGGTTGCACAGGTGCTGAGGCGTATGATTTGCTTCTCAAAAGCCTGTCAATTGACTCATAGATCTCGAGTCCCTCTTGAGAAGATTGTGTTTCGGCCATATCTGTATCTGCAGGGAGAATGTGGGAAGCTTTGATAGAAACTGCATAAAAAGATTAACACTTAGCTAGGAAGCCCTTGCTAGGGATGGGAATTGCAGGGAATTGCTAGGGATTCAAAGCAGAGAGACAGAGCAAATGAGAGCCACACTTAGGATTTAATTCTTATTAATGGGGCTTTAATGACACACCATGTCTTATAAATGGCATTAACGCCAAGAAATCATTAGTGTATCTTTCCAAATCCGTGTGGAAAGGAGTGTCAAAAACATTACGGGAGTGGCTGCAAAAGTGTGTACCTCTGGGGATTTTGGGGATTGGAGACAACATTAATAAATGTGAGATTTTCAAAAAGAGAAAGGGGCTTGCACTACTAACATGTGTTCATAGAACATTTATTGAAAAGGAAAGCAGGAAAATAGGAAAACAAGAAAAGGAAACAAACTAACTATGATACATTAAGAGCCCCTGCTTAATTGAAATGCTTCAAATAGATCCCATTGACAGGAATCTCTTTAGGTTCACCATCCATAGTCTCCAGCTCAAAAGAATTTTGTTGCTTACAGGAATGAATCTTGTAAGGACCAGTCCACAGTGATTCAAATTTGCTGTGTCAACCTGGCTTGGCAGCTCTCTCATCCCATTTCAACACTATTGAACCAACTTCAAAAAAGGGGTTTGGAGTCTTCTTATCAAAATAGTCTTTCACTATTTTCTGATGTTTCATCAGTGACTCATGAGCCTTTTCTCTTTTCTCTTGTACTTCCAGCAGTTCAGCCAGTCTGACTTGCATGGGACCATTCTCTTCAATCTCGATCTGTTTCAATAATTACAAAGTAGTGATCTCTAAGCTTAGTGGCATTACTGTTGGTTTACCATAAACTAATTCATATGGAGACATCTTTGTCACTTGTTTTGGTGTGATCCTGTCAGCCCACAGTGTTGTGTTAAGTAGTTTGTGCCACTCTCTCTGATAATTTGTCCTATCCTTTTAATGAGTCTGATCAGGTTCTTGTTTGTAGACTCTGCCAGGCCATTACCTTGAGGGTAATAATTTGAAGAAGTCTTCAAGTAAATCCAATTCCTTAATGCAAACTCAGATATCTGATATAATGGTACGAGGAGCACCAAACCGAGCAGTGATGCCTTCTAGAAAGTCTAATATTGCCTTTTCTGTTGCTTCCTTGAGTGGTACTGCTTCACTCCATCTGGTAAAGTAATCAGTTGCTATGAGGATCCATTTGTGTCCCATACTTGACACTAGATTAATCATACAAATGAAATCTAGACCCCATTAGGCAAAGGGTTCATCCACAATTATGGGGCTTAGAGGCATGGCTGCATTTCTTCTTTTCCCTGTATAAAATTGACAAGCTTGGCATTCTTTAACCAACTGATAGCAATTTGTAAATAGGGTGGGCCAGAAATATCCTGCTTGAGTCACCTTGATTGCTATGGTCCTTGCTGAAAAGTGTCCACTTGAGGCTCCATGGTGCAGTTCATGTAGTATTCTTTGAGCTTCATCTTTCTCTATACATCTCAAAAGTGTACCATTAGCATTTCTTCTAAAAAGAATATGGTCAATTAATACAAAATGGGCCCCTTGCTACCTATAGTATCTTCTCTTGTCATGGGAGAGCTCATTTGGGAAAATCCCATGCTTCATAAATTGTATTGTGTTTGCGACCCAAGAATCTTGATCAACCTCTTGGATTTTTAATACATTTTCACTTTCTGTTTCCTCAGTCATCATTTTCTCCATGTCTTGAGCCATATATTGGCACAATCCTTTGCCTCTGACTAACTTAGTGGGTCTAACCTCACATCATATTCAAGGATATTTATTATCCAATTGGCTCTTTTCTCAGTGATCTCACCCTCCATAATATATTCTCTTACACTAGGATGAGCCACTAATATCAGAATCTTATTTCCTGTCACCATATGTTTGAATTTTTTGAGGGCTTTTACCATGGCATATGCTTGCTTCTCTACAAAATTGTATCTAGCCTCATACTCTCTAAGAGTTCTGGAGAAAAAGGCTATTGGGTGCTCTCCTTCTTGTTGTTCATCTTTTTGAGTTAAAACAGTAGCAACACTGAATTCTCCTCCATACACATACGTTATGAAAGACTTAGAAAAGTCTGGGTTTCTAAGTACTGGGGCTATTGAAATGGCTCTTTTGATCTCTTCAAAAGCCTCTCTCCCCTTTGTAGTCCATTTGAAAACTAGGTCCTTCTTTAGCAACAGTGTCATTGGTCTAATTAGACCTGCAAAGTCAGATATGAACCAGCTAACAAAGTTGATCTTCCCCAAAAAGGATTGAACTACTTTCTTATTAACTGGCAGAGATAAGTTCATTATGGCAGTGACCCTCTCAGGATCAATAGAGACTCCTTCCTTTGACACTATATGCCCTAACAATTTACCCTGAGGTACTACAAAGATACACTTCTTGGGATTCAGGGATATTTCAAACTCTTGGCATTTCTTAAAAACAACCTCTAAATGGTCAAAATGATCTACAACATTTTTAGAGAAAATAGTGAGGTCATCTAGATAAATCAGGATGATTTTGTTTATAAGCTCCCCAAATGCTACATCCATTGCTCGCTGAAAAGTAGCTCCAGCATTTGAAAGGCCAAAAGACATCTTAGTATATGCAAATGTTCCCCATTTTGTAGTAAATGTAGTCTTATGCTGGTCTTCATCGGCTAGCCAAATTTGATTATACCCAGAGAAGCCATCCAGCAAGGAAAATCTCTCTGATCCAGCCACAGTCTATAAAATTTGTTCCATAGAGGGTAGGGGGTAATGATCTTTCAAAGATGCCCTATTCAGATCCCTAAAATTTACATAGAGCCTTATGTCACCATTCTTTTTCTGACTGGCACTAGGTTTGATACCCAGGTTGAGTGCTTAATGGGAAAAATAATCTTTGATTCTAAGAGCTTTTGCAACTCATCCACCATTAAAGGTTCAATTCTAGGATTCACGAGCCTTTGCTTCTCTCTGACTGGTTTAGATCCTTCAGTAAGATCTATGGTGTGATGGATGATATCTCTATTGTAGCCATGGAGGTCTTCATAGGTCCAGGCAATCACCCTATCATATCTTTCACATAAATCAATCAATCTTTTCCTTTCTTGCTGGGTTGTAGAATTGCCAATCTTCAATTTTCTTCCTTCACTAACTTGAATTTTAGAATAATCTTCTTTATTTGCTTGAAACCTCTTCTTCTTCAAGCTTACATCTTCTGGGTCAAATAAGTTTTCTAAGGTAATCAGTCCTTTAGGGAGCTTATTTGACTTCAGTTGAATAATTTGGTCGCCATATGCTTCTTCAATTTTAGGGTGCAACTGATCAGCGAATTCTCCTGACTATTGCAAAAATGAGAGTACTTGAAAATCATTTTCAAAAACTTGCCAATTTTGGTCATTGTCTGGAATAGTTGGTCTCACTATAACTTTGACTGACTCGTTGTTGACAAGTAGATTAGTTGCTGGATCAAACTGTGAACCAATCTGTGCCATTCTATCTGCCTCAGAATTTTGGGCTCTAGGAACTACTTCAATATTGAAAGCTTCAAAACCATTTATTAGGTCCCAAATTCTGTGCCTATAGGATCTCATTCTTACATTTTTGGCTACTACCTTTTCTCTGATTTGTTTCACCACTAGTTCTGAATCTCCTCTTACTATCAGATTCTCTACTCCGTTTTTCTTTGCCAACATGAGTCCATGCACCAAGGATTCGTACTCAGCATCATTATTGGTGTAGGCAAATTGAAAGTGAATGGCTCTTAAAATTTTCTCACCATTTGGGGCAGTAAGGCAAACTCCTGCTCCAGCTCCATTCTTTCTTCTAGCCCCATCAAAATTTAGAATCCAGATTTCTAAGTCTTTTTCAGATTCTTGAGTCTGTGATGTTTCTTTCCTTAAAACATTAGGAATCTCTTGGTCTTCTTCAAATATGACATAAGTGCCTATACATGTAGAGTCATAATTTCCATAGGGATCACTTTGCATCATAGTCAACAAATGATTATTCTCTTCTTCCTGTTGATCATGTTTAGTCCAATCACCTAACTCTTCAACAAAGATTCTCTCTTCCTTATTCAGCATAGCATGGGTTGCTTCTAATTTTGGGGTTGGTTCATTTGTGATATGGTCTTTTGATAATGGTTCAGACAGTATTTTCATCTTTGTCCCATATTTGGTTCTTAAGATGAGGTGTGACCAATCTAGTGACATGTAACCTCCTATTTTAGCTGTGAAATCTCTGGATAATCATAGACCAAATATAGGGGGAATATCTATGACTACCACATCCTGATTTACAATTATATTGGGGCAAGTATATAGTTGCAATGGGAGTTGTTTAATTTTTCCTATTGTTTGCATAGATTTCCCATCCAACTGCATGACTATTGTAAGTGGCTCATATTTTATCTTCAAAGCATCTACTATTTGCTTTGGCATTACTGCAGTACTGGCTCCAGAGTCTATTATTGCATTATGCAGTAATTTCTTCCCAACTATTAGAGTTAATAAAAGGGATTTGGTTTAGATTTACCTACCTCAGATGCATTATTCAATAGGGCTGCTGTTTGTAAAGGTACAGTATCTTTCAACTGCAGTTTTTCTTTATTAGCAGATCCTCCTTTAGCACCAGTATGTTTAGGGACTTCTTGGCCTTGCAGATCCTCTTGCAACAGTGTCTTCTGCTCAGGAATTACTAACATGTCCCAAATTGATACATGTGCTAGAGTTCTTTTTAGTTGATCCACCACGTTCACAAGTCCTAATGCTTGGGCCTTTGAGTAATAAGGGTACCTCAACTTTTCTAGCACTTGTCCTGAGGCTACTTGATTCTGCACAGGCTGGGGAATTTCTTGTCTAGAGACTATGTTCTGATGACTTTGAAATGGAGGAGCTCCCATGATCTCATTATTAGTGACTTCAGGCTGCTCCATCATTCTCCTATTTTCTCTAGTATAGTAATCTGATTGCACCAATGGCTTCTTGGAAGTAGATGCTTCATTCAAGAACACTGAATCTTCTTCTTCAATCCATGAAAATAAAGCATGCTCAGGGGCTATTTCCTCTTCCTGTTGTAAGGACATTCCTTGCATCTGGGCCACTAGGAATGCATTTTGTACACCAGGAGACTGATATTGTGGAGTGTTAGAAGTTGCAAATTGTCCTTCTAATCCTCTCTGTTTTGCTATCTTTTGCTGTAAATTTCCTCTGGGGGAGTCTCTGGGCATATGGGGATTGTTGCAAGGAAAACACCAAGCATTTGTACCATCTGCAAAATTATTTTTCCCTGGAACAATTTCCCTATTGGGATTAGGAGGAACAGTTTGTAAGGGTGTAGGGACTGTAACCAACTAGTTTGATGGCTGAGGATTAGCTTGCCTTGCAGGGCCTTGATATTGATTTGGCTAAAAGGAAGGTCTATTTCCTTGGTAACCTTGATAAGGGGGTTTTGGATAAGGATTTTATTGTCTCTTTAGGTTAATTATCTCATTTGAGAAGGTCCTTAAAATGTTCTTGACATCATCCATTTCAGCTGATTGAACAAGGGCGGTTGCCTTAGCAGGTTGTTTAGGAAATGCATACATAGACACAGGTGGGGTTGTCGGATTAAGAACTTCTTGAGGCAAAGGTAAGGTAATTTCTGGGAACATGGGCATAGGGGGCCTTGGGGGCAGTTTTCTAGCATCTATTAAGTTATTTTCAGCCTTGACTGTCAACTCATAAGCTTCTGGTAGGGTCTGACCTCCAAGAGACTGAATCATCACTGATATATCTGTGTTTAAAGCTTTAAGGTAAAATACAATAGCCATACCTAGTAATGGTCTTGCTGTAGCAGGAATTCTCTCCCAAGTCTTTTGAAATCTTGAATTGAAATTAGTCATGGCTTCTTGTGGTGCCCTTTTGATAGTGATTAATTGTTGCAGCAAAGAAGATTTATCACCCTTTTCTTTAAATCTTTCAAAGAAAGCATCACCCAGCTGATCCCATGTAGATATTGTGTTTTGGGTTAAAGATCTATACCAGTCCAGAGTCTTTCCTTTGAAAGAAGCTGCCAACAGTCTTATAGCCACATTCTATTGAGTGATAACATGTACTGCACAGACATCAGATACATCTTACAGATGCTCTTCAGGTGTCTTGAAATCTTCCCCACTAAACTTAGGCAGAGCCTTTAGAGCATTGGCTGGAATAACATCCCAAGTGGCTAGTGGTTTTGGGAGAATGAGAGGACTGCCAGTGTTCCAATTTGCATAATTTCTTGGGGCTACAGGTGCTCCCATATTTGCTCTTGGTGCTACTTCAAATTGATTAACTCTTCTCCTTGGATTAGCTATTAGTGGTGGCAAAAGAATGCCTAGATTAACTATAGATTGAGCTCTTGTTACAGGTCCACAGCTCTGACTCCCCATAGATATCTGGCTCATACAATCTTGACAAAAACTTCAATAATGGTCCCATCGAGTGTGCCAAAAACTGTTGATGCATAAAATTGCACAGGTTCCAACACCAACATGGGAAGTTTTAGGAATGTGGGACTTGTGACCTGAAACAACCTCCAGATTTTAAAGAAGCTGGCTCTTCTCTATCTTAAAAGTGTTTTGGGGAAAAGGGTAGGAAGTAAACAGGATTACAGATACAATTAAAAGCAAATCTATCTATGGCGATGCGCCTGAGTAAAAATGTTTCTCTTAATGAAGCATAGTGAAACTATCCTCAAGATTCAGTTACATTAAAGAGTAGACACTGCATGATTAACATAAATAGATGAAATGAATAAAATCAAAGGCTCACAACTAGAGAATTTGTATTGACACAGGAGATATCAATGAAGGCACAAAATTCAGTCTTTCTCATTAATTTTCTAGCAACATAAGAGGCACATATACATGCACAGTTACATTCACTTTCTAACTCAAGAATAAAAAAATAAAGGCAAATGATATTCACTGGTCACAGGAAAAGTCTCAAACTTCTCACTTAAATCTCTGACAGAAAATATCTCTAGATCTCTACAGACTGTATGAATTTCTCTATCGAAAATAGAACTCCTTTGATTGTTACAAATGTTACATATTTATAGCCCAAGATTGACCTTAGATTGTCTGTAACAATTGAATCCTAACAGCCCAACTGAACTGGAGGTAACTGAAAGTCTCTAACAGAAAATATCTCTAGAATCTGTGATAGTTACTCCTTCCTGCAAGCCCATTGGCTGTAACAAAACATATGTGGCATACCTCCTCTCATAAGGAACAGACATTTGGCAGCTTCCGCATACTTGAGACTGAAAACTTCGTGATAGATGGTAGCGTGTGCGGCTATACTTTGAAACTCCATCTCTCAGGAAGAAACAAGAAACTGACACTTGGCGGCTTCTGTAGCAACTAGAAACATATACATGTCTTGCTCCGCAACACTTTACTTAACTGTGTCTTTTATGCTCGGGAAAACTCTACAGGTGACAATTGTCGCGATCCGTAGCTTTGAAACTTTAAGAAACATTAGAAATGGCACCCACAACTTCCCGCTCTCTAACTTCAAAAGGGAAAACAGGGACAGGTGGCAAACTCCGCATGCACAACAGCTGATACATGGCGCTTTTCGTAACACTTCAAACATTATTTGAAACTCTTTTAAACTTAAGCAGAGGTTGACACATGTCGGGTTCCACATCATTTAAGAAACATTAAATATCACCGGATAAAGGGACAAAAGCTTTTATCTTTGGCGCCGCATCTACCACATGGCGCTCTCCACATCATTGATACATAAAACTGTGGCCCACCATACATCCTTTACTTAGCATCAAAATATAGAAACAAACATGTGGAAGGTAACACTTGGCAGGTTCCGCAGCTACCATAAGAGACACATGGCTTCTTCTACGCTCATATTGAAACTTCAAGGGAGTGCCTCCATTGATGACACGTGGTGCCTTCCGCAGGGTTGACACTTTAAACAAAATTGAAACATCTCCTGCTACGTGGCACACTCCGCTCCAAAGTTGTAACTTAAACAAAAATGTGGCTTAAACTGGGGCTCGACACTTGGCAACTCCCGCATCACTGGCAATTAGAAACCCTCCCTCACAGCCACACTTAGAAACATTCATAGACACAAAATTGTAACTCGTGAAGCACTGCATCTGAAACAAAATGTAGAGTCTTTACACTCTACAGGAACATCTAGAAAATAAAAAAGAGAAGCTACGTAAAATGTGGGGAGTTCTAGAGAAGGGAACTACTTCAACTCATAAGCCGGCCACATCATCTCCCTTGCCTACTAAAGATGCTCCAACATTAAGGAGATCAGAAAGGACAACCTCACAGGCACCATCATCCTCTACTGTATCATCTGAAGGAAGAGAAACATCAAAAGTACTATCACAGATGAAGAGGAACATAGAGAAGAACGCCCCCAGCAGAAAAAACAAGCAAAAAGAAAGAAAATTGAGGAAATACTAGAGGAAATCGAGTTAGATGAAGAAGGAGAGGAGCAGTAATCAAAGTTGAATAAAAATAAGAAGGTGCAAAAGAAACTGGAGGAGGAACTAGCAGCACAATAATCAGAGGATCTGGCATAGGAGCCTTATAATCTGGAGGCATTGATCAATGCAATGGAGAATATAGGTATGTTAAAAGAAATTGCTCTGCTTTATGAGGAGTCCTATGTAGAGAATAAACAAATGATAGTAACCACTATGATACAATACATGACTTGGACAAGAATAAAACATTAGATAAAATAATGGAGGGATTTTTGGAGAGCTTAATAGAAGTACTGAGGGAAAGGAGAAATAAGGCCCTCCAATTGGAGGAACAAATAAGGTAGAATGGCATCAATAAGCTTAGTGACACATTATCACCAGAGGACAAGAATAAATTGATATAGCAACAAGCTTTGGATCTGAGAAAAAAACAAAGGGTAGATACCCTCATGAGTGGGAACAAGGAGGAAGAGAAGAAAATACAAAAATAAATAGAAGAAGTAACAACAAAGATATATCAAGCTATCAAAGATCAAGAACAACAATAGTTGACACCTTCACCTCCACATAATAATGAGACACTGACAGGAGGAGAGAATAGAATAAAGGATAATTTGTGGAAATCTCTGACACAAGAGGTACTTCCACCAGAGAATACAAGGATGGAGGAGAAGAATATAAAACAACAAATAGAGAATTCAGAGGATAAGGGAGAAGGAAAAGAAGAAAACACAGAGGAACAAAGAGAAACATAGAAAATTGATATTTCAAAAACCTCGTCTTCCATTTGAGTCTATCAAAGAATTTTCAGAACAACAAAAATCAATAACACCAATTTTGACACCACAATTACCACAGTTGTCGATAGTGGAAGGACAGATAAACCTTGTTGAAATATCCCCAATACACAAGCTACGACTAGGAGATGTGTTTCACTCCTCTGCAGGGGAATAAGGACTTTCAATACAAATGATACAAATGTGCATTCTTGTCTTTGTGATACCTCACCTTAGGCTACTTTCTTTTCCCTCAGCCTAGTCTTTTGGTATTCAGGTTCTTCCTTCAACCTACAAAAAGACAATACACAAACTCCAAAAAAACTTATCTTGCCCATATCTTCGGCTCTCAACTTCTTTTCTTGGACCTTTTAGGATCTGATACCAATTTGATGTAGAGAAATGGTGGACAACACTAAACCTATCTCAATCAACCAAACTTTCAAGCTTCCAAACATTAAATGGTGGGTTCTTGGTCTCTAGACCTCAATCCTCTAGTAACCTCACAAATTGGGTTTTCCATCATATCTCCCTGTACAGATCTTTCTTCCAAACTATGAAAACACTTTTGAGTACCCTTTAACCCCTTTAACAACATATACAAGATTAAGGTATGGTTGTTTTGGAACAACAAGGTCAAAAATTTACTGTCCTAGTCTTTAGGCCTAATTGCCTGAACAAACATGGGAGCAGCAAATTGGGTTTTTTGGTCATAACTTTTGTTGCAGACATGATATCAAAAATGTAAACATAGTTTCAGACATCCATTTGGACCTTATACAACATATCTCAAAATCAAGGCAGGTTATTTTGTACGGAAGCCTTCAAAAATTGATTTGTTTGGTCACTATTACCCTAACTAGGGTTTTAGATCTGTTTACAGTAAAATGGGCACAAATTGCTTGAAACACAATGCAATTGAATGCAATAAAAAGAATAAGTAAGTAGACTCAATTATAATTCATTTCTAATTGGTTTCACACCATGAAATGACCGTACAAGTCTGTACCATTCATCAAAATAGAGAAAAACATTGCAAAATGTAGAAAATAGAAAATGTTTTATTACTCCAACTTCAAGATTTTCAATAACTATCATCTCCCCACCTTGGATTTGACCCTCCAATACTTGTTTAAACATGTACCAATAGTTTTCAACTACCTTTTCAAGTCACAACTATCCAACTTCCCTTATTTACAACTTATGACTCTTCATATTCCATGTTTTTGCAACTTTTGACAACTTGTGCAACTTGACATTCCAACACACCTAGTGACCTAATATGGACTCCAACACACATAACATGGTCTTAAATGACCTTATTACATGGAATAACATCAAACAAAACCAAAATTCTAATTTTGAACCTACTAAACCTAGGGTGCTCCTACCCAGACCTGCCAGAGGATGGACTAATGATGCATGTTGTTGATATATATATATATGGAGATCTTTCGATACTAGGTAACTTGGTGTATTATCTTATTGTGATGTATATGTGATGCTGTGTTTTGTTATTCTTTATGTTATGCTATCAATCTCTAGCTACCTGACCGGGGTATAAACTGACTACAAAGACTTGACTAAGGACTAGATCTCCAGACCGGTAATCTCTCTACATTTATTTCTAACACCCACCTCTTGTGCCCATCTTAGAAGCTTCTCTCATGTTTGTAATTCTCTATAAATTGGATGCTTGTGGAGTAGTTTAACATAGGTTTTATGTAGGTGTTGGTATGCTTCCATAATTGCTCCAAAAACTATATGTTGGTGAACTCTTGTAAGAGCTTGGCTCTGGAAGTGTATTATAACCTTTATTGTTTATTGAATAATACATTGGGTTGTGCTTTGGAGTGTGGGATTTTTCACTCATAAGGGTTTTCCCCACGAATATTTGTATTATGGTATAATCTCTTATTATTGTTTTGAATGTTTATGTTGTTTATCTCATTCACTATAACTATTAAGGATTAAAAATTTGCACTACCTCTCCTCATTAGATTGGTGTAGGAGGTTTTTCCATGTACCTTCCTTTCTTTCAGTTGGTATTAAAGCCTAATCACCTTTGGTTCTAATTTTTGGGTAGAGGGTATTTTGGACTGATATTTGTTTGAGTGGGAGCTTGCACAAATTATTTTGTGATCTTGTTGCAGGGAGGAGATGGAAAGCACATCTAGAAAAATAGAGATGAACAAGTTTAATAGTGGCAACTTTGAGTTGTGGAAACACAAGATGGTGGATATGCTCATAGATAGAGATCTATGGGTTGCAATATCTGATAACAAACCTTTAGGTATGAAACAAGATTGGGATCTAATGGATCATAAAGCTTAGGGTCTTGTGAAACTCTATTTTGCAGACTTCATGTTACTGAATGTCCATGAAGATAATATTGTGACAAATCTATGGTGGATAAATTTATTAGGCTAAATCCCTAGTAGATAAGTTATTCCTAAGGAAGAAGTTGTACTCTTTGAGAATGGAAGATGGAGGATCCATAGCAAATCATATAAATGCCTTCAACATGCTTATTTCCCAGTTGAGCTCCATTGGAATGAAGATGGAGGAGTAGGATCATTGTATGATGTTTCTTTGTTCTTTTCTAGATTCATGGGACCACCTTGTGATGCCATTAGGAGTACCACCACCAATCTCAAGATGGATGAGGTGGTTGCATCATTACTTTCTAAAGAGATGCAGAGGAAAACTTTAGAAATGGCTAAGGAGGCTCTTGTAGTTCATGGTAGACTAAAAGATAAAGGAAAGAAGGACAAGAAGCAAGATAAAGGAAGACCAAAATCCCATGGGATATTCAAGTCTTCTGGTAAGTACAAGGTATTATGTTGCAATTGTGGCAACCAGGACATTTCCAAAAGGAGTGTAAGGAGGAGAAGATGAAGAAAAAGAAGCACTTCCCCAATTCTGATTATGATAAATCCTCTTAGGATGATGGTGAATCTTTTGTCATTACCTTGGCTACCCATGCATCAAAAGATGTGTGGCTTATTGACTCTAGTACATTTTTCCACATGACCTCACAATGGGGTTGGTTCATGAAGTATGACAAATATGATGGTGGGAAGGTGTATTTGGGCGATGACTCTCATATGAAGATTGTTGTCCATCGAAGAGTCTTTATTCAATTCCCTAATGGATGAGTGAAGGGAATCAAAGGTGTTTTGCATATCCCTGGTTTGGCATGGAACCTTTGTTGAACACACCAAGATACTAAGGGGGGTGAAACAGAAGCTAAACAATTTTCAATTTTAATAACTTCAACTTATTTGGAGCAGATTTAAAACTTAATAATCACAACATTAACATGAACATGAAATATTAACACAATGCACATCAACACATAACACTAGATATAAGTGGAAAACCCTAGAAGGGAAAAACCACTATGAGGATTAACTCACAATATATGAAGCTCAAATAACAACTTTATTTTAGTGATACAACCCAAGGAAGCTTCTACTCCCTAAAGTACTTTGATTTAGAGTCACTCCCATGGAAGCTTCTACTCCCCAAAGACTTTGTTTTAGGGTCACTCCCAAGGAAGCTACTACTCCCTGAAATGAGAAAACACTTACAAAAGATTACAGTATGATAGTCTTTCTATTGTCTAAAAATTGACATTGAAACTCATACTTTTGATGATTGCACTTTTGCCTCTTCACACTTTCTTTTGAAGATTTGATTAGTTAGACACACTCTATACTTGATCATTGCCACAATTATATCTTTAATTTGATTCCAGATAGCATCAACAACTTCTACTATTTCTCCTTTAGTCGCACATCAATAATGTATTTATTCTGCTTGCAAACTTTTGAATCAACTTGCAATCACACTTCTCCTCACTCAATTTGATTCACTATTTATACATGATATTACATTGATTACATTTCTTGTCGGGCAAATACAACATGAAAAATACATTTACAAGTCAGCTAGACAACACACAATATGAAACGTGTAGAAGATAGGTCCTAAGTGAAACCACACATTACACCAATAGAAGACCCATGCCTTGCAGACCCCAACACTTTCTTAACGAGGTCCAAAAAATTCTTCACAGCTTCAAACACCAAGGAATTACATCTGCACACTCTACTCATTTGGAAATAGGATAGCTTTAAGGAAAACACATGAAGACTTGAAGTATAATGACACATCAACTTGAAAACCTTGTACGGTACTGGAAACAAGAAATATCTTCATGAAACTCTTCTAGATGAGTCCACATGACTCATAAAACATCCCCAAACACACCTTTGCCACAACACATCAGATAATTGTGTCGTATAGGTTCAATCATTAACTCTAAGAATAATCTGTCATCTGAAACACACTACAACAAGTTGTCATTTGAAAAACTGAGAAACAAACCACCAAGAACCTTGAAAGTGAAAGGAAGCATGTAATATGTGTCCTTAAAATTGTAAAGGTAATCATTCATTTGCGGAGGAATGCAGAGCATCCCAATAGGGCTTCATCTCTAGCTTACTCTATCAGTACACATGCCGGTACTCTATCATGCATAACTTTCACAGTGGAAGGACAAATGATATGAGAACTTGTAATTATCACCTTCACTACATCCTAAACACAATTCTAAAACCACATGGCCATATCTACAAATGTAGAGGAATGTAGAGCATTCCATTGTCCTATACAAAACATCTTCACATAAGAGGCATTGTCTTCAAACAATCAACAAAAAATACTCTTTTGGTAATGCAATCATCATGGAACTTGGATCATACATACTACAGGCCATCATTAGCATCAAAAACACATTTGATCATCTTTGTGCTTCTAATTCCCATCTTAATATGAACTATATCTTCTCTCTTTTCTTGCTAGATGGGACATGACATCCAACCATGAACTATATCTTCTTCTCTTATTTTATGGGACGTGCCATCCAACCATTTATATCTTATCTTGTTTGATGGGGCATGACATCCAACCATGAACACCATCACACCACCATGATAGTGTTGACATCAATGACAACCTAGTGACAGTGTTGACATTAATGACAACCCTATGACCATATGTGTAATAGTCTTTTATCTATAATGAAGTTGAATTGTGTGGGTGTGCAGGTTGTTTTCTTGAATAGAGGATGCAAGATGACTAGAGTTCTAGTGCTTGCTAAGGGTGTTCAAATTGGCACTTTGTTTCAGCTGGATGCATGTACAATTCAATGCAATAATTCTTCTATTACAAATAAAATAGCTTCAGAGTCTTCATCCTCACAATTGGAACTAGAAAAAAAGAAGAGTGTTGTGTCTACTTTCAATGGTCGTGCTTTCTAGGTACCTAAGGGTTCTCATTCTTTGGAAATAAAACTTACTATTGAGAAAAAAATGTTATGGCACCAAAGACTTGGTCACATTGGTAAGAAGGGTCTTAGAGCCCTAAAAAAAAAAACCTTATTGAGAGATTAAATGATTGTAATCTTAAGTTTTATTTTTGTAAATATTGCATAAATGGAAAGCAAAATTGTGTTCAATTTTATTCTAGTTCTCATAAATCTTTTGGGGTGTTTGACCTAATACATTCTGATGTTTTTGGTGCAGTGAATTTTCCTTCAATTTTTAAATTTATTTATTTTGTATCATTCATTGATGATTATAGAAGGATATAGTTTATTTCCTTATAAGCAAATCTAAAGTCTTTAGTTAGTTCAAAAAGTTTAAATATTTTATTGAGAATCAGACTTGCAATAATATTAAGATTTTGAGGACTGATAATGGTGGTGACTTTTGTTCGGTAGATTTTGATAAGTTTTATAAAGAACATGGAATTGAGAGGCATAAGACAACTCCATACACCCCTTAGTAGAATGGAGTTACAAAGAGGATAAACAATACATTTATGGAGAGGGTTAGGAGTATGCTTAGTGGAGCTAGCCTAGAACAAAATTTTGGGCTAAAGTTGTATCCACTACTTGCTATAGATTAACAAGTCTCCTAGATCAACACTTGTTGAGAAGACACCTATGGAGGTGTGGTCAGAAAAAAAAACCCTCATTGAGACATCTTCAAGTATTTAGTTGTGAGGCATATGCACATGTTCCTAGGGAGAAGAGGTCAAAGTTTGAGAACAAGGCAATTAAGTGTATCTTCATTGGTTATGGTATTGGTGTGAAAGAGTACAAGCTTTAGGATCTAGTGGTTGAAATAGTTCTATACAACAGAAGTGTTATAATTAGAGAGATGAATCCTTATTTTGTTCTGCAACTAGAAGAAAAGGAAAAGAAAGAGGAAGTGGTTCAACTTCCCCCTACACCTAAGAAAGTTGAACTAAAAGGTCATTATGGACCTAATGATGCAAAGAGCTCTAGTAGCTCTGAAAGTTTACAAGAAGATGAAGAACCTCAACCTTATCTTGTGAGGAGGTCCACTCGAATAAGGTGGCAATCTAATAGGTTTGGATATTCATTAGATGATTCTAGTTGTATTTTTTCTTTGATTTCTAACACTGATGAGCCTAGGACCATAAGGGAGGCTATGGGTATGAGTGATGCAAATTATTGAAAAGAAGCCATGGAAGAAAAGGTGGTTGTATTGAAGAAAAATAATACTTGGGATATAGTGCCCTTGCGTGATAGATGTAAAGTTGTTGGATGCAAATGGGTCTTCAAAAACAAATTTGGTTCAGATGACAGTGTTGAGAAGTATAAGGCAAGGTTGGTCATGAAGGGTTATTTCTAGACCTATTGAGGGAATAGATTATGGTGATATTTTCTCCCATTGCAAAGTTCACATCCATTAGATTTTTGTTATCACTTGTTGCATCATATGATCTTGAAGTTGAGAAGATGGATGTGAAGACAACTTTCTTTCATAGTGATTTAAATGAGGATATATATATGTCACAACTAGAGCACTACATGGTAAAAGGTAAAGAAAATTTGGTTTACAACTTGAAGAAATCCTTGTATAGTTTGAAACAGTCCCCTAGGATGGGTTACTAGAAGTTTGATGCTTTTGTGTTGAGTTTGGTATTTTTGAGATCAAAATTAGATTATTGTGTGTATTACAAGGATGATAATGATTGCATTGTCATTATTTCATTATATGTTGATGATATGTTGTTCTTTTGGAATGGTAAATGTTTGATTTTTGATTTGAAGTCTAAGCTTTCAGCACAGTTTGAAATCAAAGATTTAGGGGCAGCCATGTTGGTGTAGTCATGGTTAGGAGGGTCAACGGGGTGAATAGTCCAGACCATGTAGCAAGAGTAAACATAATAGAAGCAACTTAATTATAGGATGCAAATGCAGATTCAGTCATTCAATATATCATAGATTCAAAATACAAACATGTTGGCAACATGCGGGCTTATAATTAGGGCTCATAGGCCTGATTCTCCAGTTATAATGTATGCACAAGATATAGTTTTAAAGCACCTTCCAAAATAATTCTAACTATCTAACTTGTAAATTATGCTAACTACTTTCCTAAGCATCTATTACATGATTATATATCATCTCCGGATCACAAGAATCCTCTACGTCGGCCAAGGATGGTTACAAACTCCAATGAAAGAGGTGTAACGTGTGTACATGAATAGGTCAGACCTAATCAGCTTGTATGCCTCTACAAGAGAATAAAACAAGGTGTAGACCTTAGGGAATGTTAGCCAGGTTCCAAACAACATTGAATGATGTTTCATTTAGTTCCACAAGTCGTGGAAGTGCTCCGCAAGTCTTCTCCTTTAGTTGTTTGTCTAAGATTGCCAAGATGCTCTGATCTGAGAAAATAGTTGTTCTTTTGATAGTGATAACTTTTTGGTAACTAATCTAAATGATCTGAATTTTGGATATGATGTGCACAAAGTGTCTAGATGCTAAGTCTAGCTCTGTAAGGTTTAAAATGAAACTGCGGTAGAATACCGACCAAAATACAGAAAATACTACTGACTAAACTAACTATACTGAATTGGGAAAATGAAAGAAAACAAAATGAATGCAAATATTTTTTGTTGATGCACGATTGCTCTTAAACAAGGGATGCTCCTGCATCAGACATCTGGAGTTGTTGAAAAGGTGAGTCCCTCACTTTACTAGGGCTAGAGGAAAACCAAGACAGTCCACCTCAGCATGAGAAATCCAAGATGAGTCTTCTTCTGGTCTGCTTTTCCATTTTACCAAATATTCCTTGTATTTCTTGCCTCTGGTGCTGCATCCAATTTTGTTGTCCAATATGTCTTCAATCTGCTCTGGTGCTTGTTGTGGTAACTACTTCTTCAAGTCTTCTTCAATGTTGTTATTGAATTTAGCTTCATGATACTGATATAGGTCTGCAATGTTAAAAATAGGTGATATACCCAATGTCTCTAGTAGCTCCACTTCATAAGCATTTCCTAAATCAAATTTTTTGAGTATCCTATAAGGTCCAAACTTCTTCATCTTCAACTTGTTATATGTCCCCACTAGAAATCTCTCTTTTCTTAGATATACCATTACTTCATCTCCAACTACAAACTCCTCGTGTCTTCTCTTCTCATCTGCTTGCTCCTTATACTTACTATTCATCTCCTCCAAATGCTTCTTCACCTAATTATGCACTGTCTCCATGTGTCCTACAAATTCTTCTACCTCTGCACTTCTCTTGTTCTCCCTACTGATATCTCTCAACTCCACTACTCCTCTAGGGTTATTTCCTATCACAATCTCAAATGGTGTTCTTCTAGTGCTCCTATTCACTAAATTATTTTATTCAAACTCTGCTTTTGATAGAATCAAATCCCAACTTCTTGTCTTCTCTCCAACAAAGCATCTCAACAAGTTTCCCAAAATCCTATTTACTACCTATGTTTGTTCGTTCATCCATGGATGAAATACTAAACTAAACTTCAAATTTGTCTTCATCTTCTTCCAATGTGTCTTTCAAAAGTATCCATGAAATCTTGTATCTTTGTCTGAAATTATGCTCTTAGGTAATCCATACAATCTCACAATCTCCTTGAAAAATAGGTTAGCCACATGTACTACATCAGTTGTCTTCTTACAAGGTATGAAATGTGTCATCTTTGAAAATTTGTCCACCACTACAAATACAGAATCATGTCCTCTCTATGTCTTTAGTAATCCTAATATGAAATCCATGCTTATGTCTTCCCAAGTTCTCTCTGGTACTATCAAAGATTTGTACAATCTAGTATTTTGACTACTTCCTTTTGCAACTTGACATACTCTACAACTCTACATAAATTTCCTAACATCCTTATATATCTAAGGCCAAAAGTAGTGTTCACTTACCAAAGCCACTATCTTATCAATTCCAAAATGTCATGCCAATCCACCACTATGCTTCTCTTTTATCAAATTGTCTCTCATTGAACTCCTAGGTGTACATAGCTAATTTCCTTTGAACAACATATCTTCCTGAATGAAATAATCCAACCACTTACTTCTATCTATCACAATAGATTCTTTACATTCTTTCCAAGGTTCTACAAAATGAAGATCTTCTTCATACATGTTCTTCAGCTCCTCAAAACCTAACACTTCAACTCTCATCTCTGTCAGCAAGTTCCTTCTCCTACTCAATGCATCTACAACATTGTTATACTTTCCACTTCTATGCTTCAGTGCAAAAGTATAACTCTGCATGAACTCTACCCATCTCATATGTCTTTGATTCAACTTTTCTTGATTGTTCAAATGCTGCAAAACATAATGATCTGTATACAATACAAACTCCTTAGGCAACAAATAATGTCTCCACTTCTTCAAGGCTTGAATTATGGCATAGAACTCCTGATCATAAACTAAATATCTTCTCCTTTCATCATTCAACTTCTCACTGAAATATACTATAGGTCTACCTTCTTGACTTAACACTACTCCTATTGCATTTCCACTTGCATCACAATCTACTTGAAATACTTTATTGAAATCTGGTAATGCCAACACTGGTTTCTCTGTCACTTTTTGCTTCAACAATTCAAAACTTTTATTTACTTTTGATGTCCACTTAAAGTCCTTTTAATCACCTCTCATTGTCTTTGTCATAGGGTTACATACTGAACTAAAATTTCTAATGAACTTCCAGTAGAAACTAGCTAGTCCATGAAAGGATCTTACTTCTCCAATGCTCTCAGGTGTAGGCCATTTAATAATTGCTCTTACTTTCTCAGGGTCTATCTTCAATCCTTCCACAGAAATCACAAATCCCAAGTATACCAATTCTTCCTTCATGAAACTACACTTCTTGATGTTTATCAACAATTTCTCTTCTCTCAACCTCTATAATACTTGTCTAATATGTCACAAATGTTTTTCCTTTGTCTTACTAAAAATCAAAATATCATCCAAATATACAATAACAAACTTGCCCAAGAATTTCTTCAAAAGTTCATTCATCAACCTCATGAAAGTACTCGATGCATTTGTCAACCCAAAAGGCATCACTAATCATTCATACAATCCTTCATGTGTCTTAAAATCAGTCTTCCATTCATCTCCTTATCTGATTCTAATTTGATGGTATCCACTCTTCAAGTCTATCTTTGTAGAATATTTTGCTCCACTTAAATAATCCATGATGTCATCCATCCTAGGTAAGGGAAATCATTAACTGTGATCTTGTTTATTGCTCTAGAGTCTGTACACATTCTTCTTTCTCCATCCTTCTTTGGTGCTAACACTACAAGTACTACACAAAGGGCTCAAACTTTCCCTGATCAAACCTTTCCTCAACAATTCTTATATTTTTCTATTCACTTCTTCATTCTCTGTTGGTGTCATTATGTGTGTTGCTTTGTTAGGTAAACTAGTTCCAGGTATAAGATCCATGTGATGACTGATACTCCTTATTGGTGGCAATCCTTTAGGTACATTATCTGATATGATGTCTTCATACTCTGTCAGTAATTCAATTACCTCCTCTGGTTGTGATTCTTCCATCTCTATCTTCAAGTTTTCAGGATTCTTAGGGATCAAAGCATAACACATATTATCATGTCTCAAACTATCCATAAATTTTCTTCCATCTACCAAATAGATTCTAGTATTCCCACATATTTCACTCTTAGGATCATCTTCCAAAGGAATCAAACTAATTCTCTTTCCATTTGATGTTATATTGTATGTATTCTTTCTTCCATCATGTATAGTTTTTCTATCATACTGCCATGGTCTACCCAACAATATATGAGATACATCCATAGGCATAATATCACACAATACTTCATCATGATAAGATCCAATATGAAATTTCACCAAACATTGTTCACTCACCAGCACCTTATGATCTTCATAAATCCATGCTATTTGATATGGCTTAGGATGTTTCAATCTTTCCAACTTCAGCTTAGTCACCATCTCCTCTGAAACTAAATTATCTAAACTACCACTATACATTACAACCTTACAACATTTATCTCCTGATTTGCATTTGGTCTGGAACAAACTTTTCCTCTATGGTGGTTCCTCACTTGTCTCTACTTGAAATAGTGCTCTCCTCATGACTAGTGATTCTCCTTTCTCCAATTTACCAACTAAACTAGGTGATCATACAGGTTCTTCCTCCACATAGGCTTCTCTTCTACTGTTTTGTCTTCTTTCTTGTACTTCCATGATTACATTCAAATGCTCTATGTCCTTCACCTCCACACTTAAAACAAGTTCCTCTGAATATTCTTCTATCAGGTCCTCTTCCATCTCTTCTGTATCCTTCACTCTGGTATGAATTAGGGTTTCCTCTGCAGTAGAAGGTTTTGTCATCTCTCTGGTATGCATTGTTGTCTCTATCCTCCTTCTTGAATGTGCTTTCTTGTCTGTTATGCTTTGCATATGGTCTTTCTCCTCCAGAAAATGTTCTACCTCTCTAAAATTTACCTCCTCTTCTTCTCTATCTTTGCTCATGCTTCTTGTTGAACTTTTCCTCAGCTTTCAGGGCAAACTAATATGCTTCTTCCAATGATGTCATTCTTACCAAACTTAGTTCTTCTTGAATGTTCAACCTCAGTCCATTGATGTATCTTGCCACTTTCTCTTTGCTTTCTACACTATGTCTGGTGGAGTCACGATAGGAGGGTTCACAGAATGAACTGTTCAAACCATGCAGCAAGAGTAAACACAATGGAAATAACTCAAAGAAATGGAACAAATGTGGATTCAGTCATTTAGTATATTAAAGAATTCAAATACAATCTGGCTGGCAACATGCAGGCTTAGAATTAGGGCTCATAGGCCTGATTACATACATGTGCAAGATAAAGCTTTGAAGCTCCCTTCGCACAAAAATCTAGACTAAGAATTATGAATCAATCACTAATTACTTTCCTAAGGATCTATTACATCAATATATATCATCTCCGAACCAATAGATTCCTCTACGTCAGCTAAGGTAGGTCACAAACTCAAACGAAGAGTTGTAACATGTTCATAGATAGGTTGGACCTAAATGCATAGAACAGTTCCTCAAATTAATGAAACAACATGTAGACCCTTGGGGAAGATCAGTCATGAAGCAAAGGCCATTGAATGATGTGTCATTGAGATCCATAAGTCAAGGAATGATCTGCAAGCCTTCTCCTTCAGCTGATTATCAGGAACTGTTAGAATGCTTTGTTCTGAGAAAATAGTTGATCTTCTGATAGCGATATCTTTTCAGTAACTAATCCAAATGCTCTAAATTCTTGATATGATGAAGATGAATGAATGTAGATGCTAAGTCTAGATCCGCAAGGTGTGAAATAAGAAAAACTAGATAACAAGTTGAAATTGCTTCTGACTTAACTGGAAAAATGAAAGAACTAAAATGCAAACAAACTGAAATGCAAATGTTTTTGGTTGATGCAAGATTACTCTTGAACCAGGGATGTTCCTGCATTAGACATCCAGGGTTATTGAAAAAGTGAGTCCCTAACTTTACCGGGGCTAGGGGAGAACCAAGACAGTCTACCTCAGCTTGAGAAATCCATGATGAATCTTATTCCGGTCTACCTTTCCACTTCACAAGATATTCTTTGTGTTGTCTTCCTCTAGTGCTGCATCCAACTTTGCTATCCAAAATGTCCTCAATCTGTTCCAGTGCTTGTTGTGGTAACTGCTTCTTCAAGTCTTCTACCATACTATCACTGAACTCTGCTCCATGATATTGATAAAGATCTGTAATGCTAAAAATAGGTGAAATACCCAATGTCTCCAGTAGCTCTACTTCATATGCATTTCCTGAGTATCCTACAAGGTCCAAACTTCTTCATCTTCAACTTGTAATAAGTCCCAACTAGAAATCTTTCTTTTCTCAAGTACACCATTACTTCATCTCCCACTTCAAATTCCTTATGTCTTCTCCTCTCATCGGCCTTCTCTTTGTACTTATTGTTCATATCCACCAAATGCTTCTTCACTTGATTATGCACTATCTTCATATGGTCTACAAATTCTTCTCCTTCTGCACTCCTCTTTTCCTCTGTACTGATAGCTTTCAATTCTTCAACTCCTCTAGGATTCACTCTGGTAACAATCTCAAAAGGTGTTCTTTCAGTACTCCTATTTACCAAACTATTGTATGCAAACTCTGCTTGTGAAAGAATCAAATCCCAACTTCTGACTTTGTTTCCTACCAAACATCTCAACAAGTTTCCCAAATGCCTATTCACTACCTCTGTTTGTCCATCTGTATGTGGATGAAAAGTTCAACTGAACTTCAAGTCTGTCTTCAACTTCTTCCAAAGTGTCTTCCAAAAATATCCAACAAACTTTGTATCTTTGTCTGAAACTATACTCTTAGGTAATCCATGCAATCTCACAATCTCTTTGAAAAAATAGGTCAGCTACATGCACTGCATCAGTTGTCTTCTTACAAGATATGAAATGAGCCATCTTTGAAAATTTGTCAACCACTACAAATATTGAATCATGTCCTCTTTGTGTCTTAGGCAATCCCATTACAAAATCCATGGTTATGTCCTCCCAAGGTATCTCCGGTACTGTCAAAGGTTTATGCAATCTAGTGTTCTGACTACTCCCTTTTGCAACTTGACAAACTCTACAACTCTACACAAATCTCTGAACATCCTTATGTATTTGAGGCCAAAAGTAATTTTCACTCACCAAATCCATTGTCTTGTTAATGCCAAAGTGTCCTACCAATCCACCACTGTGTTTTTCCTTGATCAAATTATCTCTCATTGAACTTCTTGGTATGCACAACTAACTTCCTTTGAACAATATATCTTCTTGAATGAAATAGTCCAACCACTTACTTCTATCTGTCACAACAGGTTCCTTACATGCTCTCTAAGGTTCTATAAAATTAATGTCTCCCTCATACATATTCTTCAATTCATCAAAACCCAACACTTCAACTCTCATCTATGTCAACAAGTTTCTTCTTCTACTCAAGGCATCAACAACTTTGTTTGATTTTCCACTCCTATGTTTCAACACAAAAGTATAACTCTGCATGAACTCTACCCACCTCATATGTCTCTAATTCAACTTACCCTGACTATTCAAATATTGCAAAGCTTGATGATCTGTATACAATACAAACTCCTTAGGTAACAAATAATGTCTCCACTTCTTCAAGGCTTGAATTATGGCATAGAAATCTTGATCATAAACTAAATATCTTCTCCTTGCATCATTCAACTTCTCACTAAAATAAGCTACAGGTCTACCTTCTTGACTTAATACTGCTCCAATTGCATTTCCACTTGCATCGCAATCAACTTGAAATACCTTATTAAAATCTGGTAATGCCAAAACAGGTTACTCTATCACTTTCTGCTTCAACAACTCAAAACTTTTATCTACTCCTGATGTTCACTTAAAGTCTTTTCTGTCACCTCTCGTTGTCTTTGTCATAGGGTTACAAACTAAACTAAAATTTCTAATGAACTTCCAGTAGAAACTAACCAATCCATGAAATGATCTAACCTCTCCAATGCTCTCCGATGTAGGTCATTCAACAATTGCTCTCACTTTCTTAGGGTCTATCTTCAAACCTTCTGTAGAAATCACAAATCCCAAATATACCAACTATTCCTTCATGAAACTACACTTCTTGATGTTTATCAACAATTTCTCTTCTCTTAATCTCTACAAAACTTGTCTAATATGCCACAAATGTTCTTCTTTTGTTTTATTGAAAATCAGAATATCATCTAAGTACACAATCACAAACTTACCCAATAATTTCTTCAAGACTTCATTCATCAATCTCACGAAAGTACTCGGTGCATTTGTCAATCCAAAAGACATCACTAACCACTCATACAATCCTTCATTTGTCTTAAAAGCAGTCTTCCATTCATCACCTTCTCTGATTCTAATATGATGGTATCCACTCTTCAAGTCTATCTTTGTGAAATATTTTGCTCCACTCAAACAATCCATGATATCATCCATCCTAGGTAAAAGAAATCTATACTTAACTATGATCTTGTTTATTGCTCTAGAATTAGTACACATTCTCCATTCTCCATCCTTCTTTGGTGCAAGCACTACAGGTACTACACAAGAACTCAAACTTTCTATGATCAAACCTTTCCTCAACAACTCTTGTATTTGTCTATTCAATTCTTCATTCTCTGTCGGTGTCATCCTATGTGCTACTTTGTTAGGCAAACTTGCTCCAGTATAAGATCCATGTGATGACTGATACTCCTTATAGGTGGCAATCCATTAGGTACATTATCTGATATGATGTCTTCATACTCTGTCAGCAACTCTCTTATCTCATCTAGTTTGGTTTCTTTCTTCACTACTTCAGGTATTTTAGGAATCAAGGCATAACACATACTTTCCTGTTTCAAACCATCTAAAATTTTCCTTCCATCTACCAAACAGACTCTAGCATTCCCACATACCACATCTTTATGATCATCTTCCAAAGGAATCAAAGTAATTCTTTTGCCATTTGTTGTTATAGTGTATGTATTCTTTCTCCCATCATGTATAGCTTTTTTATCATATTGCCAAGGTCTACCCAACAAGATATGACAAACATCCATAGGCATAATGTCACACAAGACTTCATCATGATAAGGTCCAATATGAAATTTCACCAAACATTGTTCACTCACCAGTACCTTAAGATCATCCTAAATCCATACTATCTGATAGGGCTTAGGGTGTTTCAATCTTTCCAACTTCAGCTTAGTCACCATCTCCTCTAAAACTAGGTTATCTAAACTAACACTATCAATTACAACTTTATAACACTTACCTCTGGATTTGCATCTAGTTCTGAACAGACTTTTCCTCTGTGATGGTTCCTCATTTGTTTATGTTTGAAATAGTGCTCTCCTCATCACCAATGATTCTCCTTTCTCAGGTTTGCCAACTAAATTGGGTGATTCAATAGGTTCCTCTTCCACATAGGTTGCTCTTCCACTATTTTTTGTCATCTTGCTTGTACTACCTTGATTACATTCAAATGCTCTATGTCCTTCACCTCCACACTTGAAACAAGTACCTCTGAATGTTCTCTTATCAAATCCTCTTCCTTCTCTTCTGTATCCTTCATTTTGGTATGTACTAGGGTTTCCTCTCTGGTAAAAATTTATGTCATCTCTCTGGTAAGAATTGTTATCTCTATCATCCTTCCTAATTGGGTTGTCAAATTTGTTCTGCTCCACAAATGATCTATCATATCCAGAAAACATTCTTCCTTTCTAAATTTTACCTCATTTGCCTCTTTGTCTCTGATCATGTCTCTTATTCAGCTTATCTTAAACTTTCAGGGAAAATTGATATGCTTCTTCCAAAGATGCCATCCTTACCAAACTTAGTTCTTCTTGAATGTTCAATCTTAACCCATTGATGTATCTAGCCACTTTCTCCTTGCTTGCTTCACTATGTCCTATCCTTATGATCATCTTATGAAATTCTTTAGTGCACTCCTTCATAGATTTCTCCTTCTACCTCAATTTTTGCAATCTTTTCAACAGTTCCAACTCATAGTCAACAAGTATAAACTAATTCTTCAACTTTATCACCATCCGGTCCCACTTTGTAACCTTTTCTTTTCCTCTTCTGTTTCTTTCTAACTAAACTTCTTTCCACCATATAGCAGCATGTCCCATTAACTTTGTCTTTGCAAATTTCACCTTCTTCGAATCTTCAATCTCCTCATATTCAAAGTATTATTCCATGTCATTTATCTAGTCAATCAATTCTTCAGGATTCAAATTACCAGTATAGTTTGGCACATCAACTCTAGGTCTCTTTCTAATCTTTGAAACAACTTGCAACATCTTTATCTGATCTGATTCTTCTTCTTCATTACCTTCTATGGTTTTGCCAGTTTGTTCAGCAGATTAAAATTCCTCTTCATCATCGCTTTCAACATTAGGTCTCGGAGTCAATCCTCTTCGCCTATCTTCTTCAACAACATCTAAATGAATTTGCATTGTTCTCATCAATTCCATCATTGTATCCATTCTATTAGCCATTGTACCAATAGGAGGAACTCTTTGCGGTGGCATCTTCCTCTGATCGAGTGCAAACTGCCTCAAGTTTGGCAATTGGGCTACAAGCAACAATTGCCTCACAATCAGCAATCGATTTCAACACAAGTAACCTGCCTCAATTCGGCGATCTAATCACAACAAGATCTTACGGAATCCCCTTCGCCAATTTGCTCCAAAGAATCAAACTTTTCGCTCTGATACCACTTGGTGTAGTCACAATAGGAGGGTTCACAGAATGAACTGTCTGAACCATGCAACAAGAGTAAACACAATAGAAACAACTCAAATAAATGGAACAAATTTAGATTTAGTCATTTAGTATATGAAAGAATTCAAATACAATCTGGTCGGCACCATGCGGGCTTAGAATTAGGGCTCACAGGCCTGATTACATACATGCACAAGATAAAGCTTTGAAGCTCCCTTCGCACAAAAATCTAGACTAATAATTAAGAATCAATTGCTAACTACTTTCCTAAGGATCTATTACATCAATATATATCATCTCCAAACCAATAGATTCATCCACGTTGGCTAAGCCAGGTCACAAACTCCAATGAAGAGCTATAATGTGTTCATAGATAGGTTGGACCTAAATGCATAAAACACTTCCTCAAATGAATGAAACAATGTGCAAACCCTTGGAAAAGGTCGGCCATGAACCAAAGGTCATTGAATGATGTGTCATTGAGATCCGCAAGTCAAGGAATGATCCGCAAGCCTTCTCCTTTAGCTGATTATCAGGAACTGTTAGAATGCTCTGTTCTAAGAAAACAATTGGTCTTCTGATAGCGATATCTTTCTGGTAACTGATCCAAATGCTCTGAATTCTTGATATGATGAAGATGAATGAATGTAGATTCTAAGTCTAGATCTGCAAGGTGTGAAATGCCAAAATCAGACCACAACCTAAAACTGCTTCTAACTGAACTGCTTTGAACTGAATTGGAAAAATGAAAGAACTAAAATGCAAACAAACTGAAATGCAAATATTTTTGGTCGATGCAAGATTACTCTTGAACTAGGGGTGCACCTGCATCAGTGTCCTACCCTTATGATCATCTTATGAAATTCTTCAGTGTACTCCTTCACATATTTCTCCTTTTGTCTCAGGTTTTGCAACCTTTTCAATAGTTCCAACTCATAGTCAGCAGGTATAAACTAATTCTTCAATTTTGTCACCATTCTATCCTATTTTGTGATCTTTTCTATTCCTCTTTTGTTTCTATCTAACTAAACTTCTTTCCACCAAATAGAAGCATGTCCTTTCAACTTTGTCTTTGCAAATCTCACCTTCTCCAAATCTTCAATTTCTTCATACTCAAAGTATTCCTCCAAGTCATTTATCCAATCAATCAACTCCTCTGAATTCAAATTGCCAGTGTAGTTTGGTACTTCTATTCTAGGTCTCTTTTTCCAATCTTCAAAATAACTCTCAGCATCTTCACTTGATCTGATTCTTCTTCTTCTTCTTCTAGGGTTACTTCATTTTGATCGGTGGATTTAAATTATTCATCATCATCACTTTCAACATTAGGTCTAGGTGTAAGTCCTCTTCTTCGATTTTCTTCAACAACATCCAATCAAACTTGCATTGTTTTCATTATCTCCATCATCTCATTCATTCATCTAGCCATAGTACTAACAACATGTATTCTCCTTAGTGGTATCTCTTCCTAGGATCAAGTGTAACTGCCTCCAATTCGGCAATCGGGCTACTAGGTAACAACTGCCTCATAAATCAGTGATTGGTTGACAACATAGGTAGTCTACATCAGATTCGGTGATCTATTCACAACAAAATCTTATGGAATGCCTCCACAATCTTTGCTCACTTTGTTCCTAAAAGATTGAAACTTTCCTCTGATACCACTTGGTGCATTCACGGTTAGGAGGATCCATGGGGTGAATAGTCCAGACCATGCAACAAGAGTAAACACAATAGAAGCAACTCAATTATAGGATGCAAATGTAGATTTAGTTATTCAATATATAATAGATTCAAAATACAAACATGTTGGAAACATGCAGGCTTACAATTAGGTCTCACAGGCCTGATTCTCCAGTTACAATGTATGCACAAGATATAACTTTGAAGCACCTTCCAAAATAATTCTAACTATCTAACTTGTAAATTATGCTAACTACTTTCCTAGGCATCTATTACATGATTATATATCATCTCCAGATCACAACAATCCTCTGCATCGGCCAAGGATGGTTACAAACTCCAATGAAAGAGATGTAATGTGTGTACACAGATAGGTTAGACCTAATTAGCTTGTATGCCTTCGCAAGAAAATGAAACAAGGTGCAGACCTCAGGGAAGGTTGTCTAGGTTCCAAACAACATTAAATGATGTGTCATTTAGCTCCATAGGTTGTGGAAGTGCTCCACAAGTCTTCTCCTTTAGTTGTTTGTCTAAGACTGCTAGGATGCTATGTTCTGAGAAAACAATTGTTCTTCTGATAGCGATAACTTTCCAATAACTAATCTAAATGATCTAAATTTTGGATATGATGTGCATGAAGGTGTCTAGATGTTAAGTCCAGCTCCGTAAGGTCTGAAATGAAACTAAGGCAGAATGCGGACCAAAATAAAAAAAAGTGCTACTAACTGAACTAACTGTACTGAACTAGGGAAATGAAAGAAAACAAAATGAACGAAAATATTTTTGGTTGATGCAAGATTGCTCTTGAACCAGGGATGCTCCTGCATCACAAGTACATCTTAGGGATGGAAATTAAAAGAGACAAAGCTAATAGAAAACTTTGGTTGGGCTAGAGCAAGTACATGAACTCAGTGTTGGAGAGATTTAACATGGAAGATTGTAGACCATTAAGAGTTCCTATTATGATGGGGACAAAGTTATTTGTTGAGGATTGCCTAAAGTTTCCTATTGAGATAGAGGACATGACTAGAGTACCTTATGCTAGTGTGGCTAACAGCTTGATGTATGCTATGGTCTGTATAATGCCAGACATTACCCAAGCAGTGGGAGTCCTTAGTCAGTTTATGGCTAATCCTAGATGGGTACATTAGGATGCAGTGAAGATGGTGTTTAGATATCTATAGGGTACTTCCAAGTATTCCTTATGTTATCATGGTTATCCTACAAGGAATATCCATTCAGTTTGTATTCATGGATTTGTGGATTCTAATTGTGTAGGTGACATTGATAGCAGAAGATCCACCAGTGCTTATGTGTTCATGATTTTTTGTGGTGCTATTATTTAGATGAATAAATGACAAGCTATTGTCAGTGTGTCCACTATAGAAGAAGAGTATATGGGAGATATTCATGCTTGTAAGGAAGCCATTTTTCTTAGGATATCTTTGTGTTTAGATGTTGGGCTTGATGCAGGTATGATTACTATTTATTGTGATAGTTAGAGTGCTATATGTTTAGAAAATAATCTGATCTTCCATGTGAGGACAATGCATATTGATGTCCACTGCCATTTGGTTCGAGACATGGTAGAGGATGGAAGAGTGAAATTAGAGAAAGTTGACACTTTGATGAATGTTGCAGATTCACTAATAAAGCTTATAAGCATAGATAAGTTCAAATGGTGTTCGGAGTCTATGGGCCTCTTCACCCCTAGAAGTTAAATTATTTTTTTCTATTGCCTCTTGCAAGGTGTTTGACAAGGGGGATAATGCTGGGGATTAAGGTGTCTCAACCTTTGCAAATTCATAGCATTGATATTTATTTAATTGTTTAATTATTTGCCTATGATGTAATTTTATATGCACATAGTAATTTTCCATATTGTGGGAGTTGGCATAGTGACTTGTCATCCTACAAGGAAGGTTGCATGGATGTATTTTTTCCTCACATGAGGAAGTAGGCATCCCATTTTGAGGTGGAATTAGTTTGTCATGTGTCAACATCTTGTGTAGTGTGTAAGAGGTTATGACAAGTTATGATGAATGCCATATTCTATGACATGTAAGAGTTGAGAATAGAAAGGAATGTTATGATAGGTATGAAAACCATCATAAAACATCTTTGAATAAATGGAATGAAGACAAGTTGGACACCCAAAATAGGTTATGATAAGTTGTAAGAGGGATCAACTATTAATAGTAAATTATGACAGATTCTCTTACAACTGTAAGTGTTGTCAATTATGATAGATTCTATGATAGATATAAGATGTGTAAGAGCATCTAGCATAACCTATTTTAGGCATATTGTGAATGCCCAATTTTTGAGATTTGAATTCAAATGTTATGGCAACTATAAGAGGTGTAAGAGAATCTTGTACAAGTGTCTTTTGGAGGCAAAGAGGCACTGGGAATTGTGCCATGTGGATTTGGATGCCCACCTCTAGAAGCTTCTCTCATTTTTGTAATTCTCTATAAATTGAGTATTTTGACATAGGTTTTATGCAGGTACTATTATGATGCCAGAATTTCTCCAGAAGCTATATGTTGGTGAACTCCTATAAGAGCTTGGATTTGGAAGTGTATTGTAACCTTCATTGTTTACTGATTAATACATTGGGTTGTGCTTTGGAGTGTGGGAGTTTTAACTCATAAGGGTTTTCCCCATGTATATATGTGTTATGGTATAATCTCTTATTGTTGTTTTGAATATTTATGTTGTGTATCTCATTCACTGTAACTATTAAGGATTAAAAATTTGGACTACCTCTGTTCATTTGATCGATGTAGGAAGCATTTCTGCGTACCTTACTTCCTTTCATTCACATCCACTAATTGTTTTCCAAAATCATGTGAACTATCTTCATGCATGCATTGTCTTAATAATGAAAGGTTACCATATCTATTACATTCTCTAGAAATGTAATCTTTTCAATAAAATAATTGTCCATTAGTTTTTTCACAAAATAAACGTTCTATAAACTCCCTAATTTTTGTAGGTCTCATATTAATACCACATTCCTCCACAATTTGGTTAGTATGCAAAGTAAAACATCATATTAATAACATAATTGCACATGAGTTTTTCAACAATAAGTGATGTTATTTATTAATTTTGACAAAGGTTTATATTTCTCAAACGACATTTGATTTATGTTAAATTTTTTATGATTGGATCATTTATAAAAACTTATATAATTTTGTTTGAGTCATGTCCAATAAATGTGATGGATGAGGATCATGATTTTTTGACTCCACTTTTAATTTTAAAATATTTATAGTATTATACAATACCCTTGTATTATCATGTTGATATTTTTCAATCAAACACCTACTTTCATTTTGTAATTTCATATTAGACCTTGTGAGTCCACCATAAAAAGACCAACACTAGGTAATTAGACTGTCTTCAATACTTAATCTTCTCTTTACTGCTTTTCTCAAAGTTTAGCATTTACATTTAAAATTTGATTTGTTTTAGTTACCATTCTTTTTATAAAACTAATTTATTAACTAATGCAGTTGTTATTGTCTGTCATGTTGCATTGCTATCTTTGGATTGAGTCTTGTTTTCAATATCATAAACAACATCAATAGAACTAGACATAATTTTTTAACTAATTCATCATATTTTTTTCATTTTTATGCATATGCCTAATTTTCATTACTCTTTGTATTTTTGACATACTAATTAATTGCATTACTAGTTGATATTGAAATTTTATACTTTAAAAAAACTATTCATACAATTTGTTTGCATGATTTCAAATTGTTCTCTAAGTTTTCTTATCATGAAGATTATCTAATACATTTATTTTAATTTAAAAAATGTTTTTTCATTTGTACTCCTTGTATAAGAGGTTTCAATATTAATAATTTTGACATATTTATCTCATAATGTTTAAATTGTGATCTACATATTTGATGTTCTCTACATTTATGTATAAACCATTGTTTATGTTATTAAGATTTCTTGTGTTATTTTTAATATAATTTATTTCAAAATCAATATATCCACATTTCCTTAACATAGTAGTGTTAATTTTCTCATTGAGTACATTTGAAGATTTACCTTGACTCCTTTCCATAATCACCATTTTTATTTTCTCCTTTTCCACATTTGCATTTTCCATGTTCGTCTCTTTGATGTTCTCCTCTTTAATGTTTAAATCTTTCACGATCACAAAATTGGGTGCTTCAATATTCTTCATTTGTCAAATCCCCTCCTATATCTCTTTGTCATTTTGCCTCCTCTCAATGTGCTTCCATTCTTTGGGTGTCAAGAACTTCATTTTTTGACATCTATTTGATTTCATAATTACCAAATAATCTTGATAAAATTAACAAGAGCTCTTTATAATACAAATAGATCTTTAGATCCTTGATGCAAGAGCATCCGAGTCCACAAGCATTCTTGCATCTCCAAAAAAATTGCAAGTTATGTTTTCCATTTTCCAATTCATTTTTGGTGTGTTTTTTGTTTTGTGGCTTCATCAACTTACTTTTCAAAGGTTACTACAGGAAGATTGCATATTTATATGTATATGTTTTAAATGTGTAGTTATGTTTCAAAATGTTTGTTAAGATGCTATAGGCCTTCTTCGTCTTGTTTTAGTCCTAACCATGTTGCTACAGGTCTTTTTATCATAACTACTACATAAACGGCTACAAAGACTATGCAATTCTACTTCAAGGACTATTTATCTTTTGTTGTAGGACCTATATATTAGTATTGCCAAGACTATCTTTTTTATGTTATAGGGCCTATATATTTCTATTATAGGTATGATGTACTTTCTGTTGTAAGGGTTGAGTATTTTTTGTTATAAGACCTGTGTTTTCAGCTACAAGACTATGCATTTCATCTACAAGAGGACTATGAGTAATCTACTTTAGGAGAATCAGAGGTGTTGTTTTTAAATGTTCATGCCCAGGTGATTAGATGCAATAAGAAATATGAAGGTTGCAACATATATTGAGTTATATTTGGTGTTGATAAATGATTATTCTTTATTCAATAAATAATCATTTATTATTTGATATATTTAAATCTTATAAGCATGATAATTGTCTACTTTTAAATAAGAGGAGTTTTCTACCTTTTTAATAATATAAGTGGCCTCATGAGATTTTATTATTTTAAAAAATAAAGTTTGTGTGTAATAATTTTTCTAAATTTGAAGCAGATTTATCTCATGTGGTAGTAAATTTTTGGAAGGTTGTGCCTTTTATTTTCTCTTCTAGCAATTGGTGATTTTCACATTGTTTCCATGGTGGTGACTAATCTATAGCTTGCATGAGATGATTTTGTTTTGTTGAGAATCACATTGGTTATTTTTGTGACATTATGGAAAGTAGAATTTTTTTGTCCTTGACCATAATCTTTTTTTCTAGAATTGATTTTTGTCAAACAACAATTATTTACTATGGTTGCATGGCTTTTCATATGCCATCTCTTAATCAATTTTCTCTTCTTGTTGGGATGTAGTTACATCTACTATCTATGTGTTTTTGCATATTCTTGCCTAGAAATAAAAGCTAATGAGGTCA
This sequence comes from Cunninghamia lanceolata, assembly GCA_027924645.1. Taxonomy (NCBI): domain Eukaryota; kingdom Viridiplantae; phylum Streptophyta; class Pinopsida; order Cupressales; family Cupressaceae; genus Cunninghamia; species Cunninghamia lanceolata. The sequence continues at coordinate 8,068,310 of BSBN01000960.1, read as the reverse complement.
ATAGCGAGCATCAATTTATTTATTGTTTTAATCTTTTCTATTAGAGAGAGGTCCTATGGGGTTATTTTGGGAAGGAATAATAGGAACAACAAAGAGACATGAGAAACCTCTATAGAAGAGTTGTAGGACTTTGTGTAGTAGAGTTATGGATGGAAGAATGTAACCCCTATTGTTCAAATAGGGGATTGTAATGAAATTATAGCTACGTGAAGCCTTGTTGTGAGAGAGAGTGAGAGGTAAGTTGTAGGAACTATGGATAGATTCTATAGAATTTTAATATTTCTATGTGAAGCCTTGTTGTGTGAGAGAGTGAGAGGTAGGTTGTAGGAACCATGGATAGATTCTATAGAATTTTAATATTTTTGTAAGCATGTTGTAAGAGATGTAGAAAAATAAATAAATGATTTGTTGTTAGCATTTATTTCTTTTGTTGTGCATAGAAACTTGTGTAGTGATTATGTAGGCTACAATGATTAGATGCCCTTAAGTGGGTTCATGATCCTTGATTGTATCATAATGGTATCAAAGCTAGTAGTTTGTTTGGATGTGTGTTGAGGAGAGTTGCATGAGATGGTATGTTTGTTGGGTTTGGAAAAGATCTAATATTTTATTGCAGGTGTGAGAGGAGTATCGTAATTGTAGAGAGATGCATGTGAGAAATAAATGGTGTTAATGAGGGAGTGTCATATGTTAAAATGTATTGGTTATCCTACAAAGAAGGTAGTTGGGTAGGAGATGTGCTAACATCCTCCAATATGTGGAAAGTGGGTAGAGGGGGTTTTGGGTGTGCATCTTCTAGTATTATTGTTGGGTAGAGGGCGTATGCAAGTTATTGGGAAAACTAGTTGTGGGTTGTGAGTAAATGCAAGAGGGTTTTGTCCAAATTTTTGTGTTTTTAGGATTGTGGGTTGTGAGATTGTGTGTAGAAATGTATTCTAGAAAGAAGACAGGGTAGCCTTTAGAAGGGCCATAAATTTTTTTTTTAAAGAAAGGAGAGAGAGAGAGACAGAGAGAGAGAGAGAGGAGAACTTTAGAAGAAAGAATCTAGAAAATGATTGAGATCATGTATACAAATATGTTTGGGATGTTGGGTTCCCTAAAGGAGAGAAGAGTTGTGATGAGAAAGAGGAGAGAAGAAGAAGAGAAGGGAGATATTGAGTCCATTGATTTTTCCAACAATGGTTTATCTGTAGGTAGATAAGAAGTAGAGTTCATGTAGATGGAATTGAAGAAGAGATCCTTGTGCAAGAGTATAATGAGGAAAAGAAGGAATAGGTTACAACAACATCATATCTTTTAGAATGGATGGAGGTGGTGGAGATTGAAGTTGCAATTGAGGTTGAAGAGGAGAAGCACAAGCTAACAACAATGTCTGTCATCTGGAGGATATGGAGGTGTTGATAGATTTGGTGCAATAGAACATAAATAAACTTGTTAGAATGCAAGATGAAGAGGACGAGAATGTAGGAGGTGTAGTTTCAGTTTTTAAATGTAAGGTGTTTGCAGATGTAGATGAGTGTGAGCAAGAATAGGTGGAAAGTGTAAAGGAAGTGGTAATGGAAAATTTTTATTTCCATAATATTGTATATGTTGATTTGTGTGCAAATGGTGTGGTAGTGAGTAGAGAATGGGAGAAAGATTTTTGGTGGTGGAGGATGAATAATGGTGGATTAAATTCCATGAGAGAAGAGAAGAAGAGAAGTATTTGGAGGAGATTAGGATATAGTGGATAGAGGTCCGTGAGAGGAGGAAAGATTATAGGCCAAATTTGGTAGAGGAGGATAGGACTTTTTTGAGCTAAATGTTGGAAGAGGAAAAGGAAAAATGTGTTTGATGCACCTATTGTAGTGATGGAGCTTGTTGTAGATTGTTCAAAATCTAGAAGTGTGGTCCTACCACTCAACTCTTTTGTGAGTTGATGCTCACAAAATTTTATTACCTAACATGCCTAATGTACGAGCATCTAGGTCCACAAGAAATCCCACATCACAAAAAAAAAATAGTTTTCTAGTTCATTTTTTGTGTGTTTACTATTTTGTGGCTTTATCAACTTGCTTTTCAATGATTACTATAGGAAGATTACAAATTTATACATATGTTTCAAATGTGTACCTATGTTTCACAATGTTTGTTAAGATTCTATAGGCCTTCTTCATGTTTTTCTAGTCCTAACCATGCTACTACAAGTTTTCTTATTACAACTATTGTAGAAACTACTGTAGGGACTATGTAGGAAGACTATGTATTTCTACTTCAAGGATTGTTTATCTTCTGCTACAAGGACTATGTTTTTTCTATTATAAGGCCTATATATTTTTGTTACATGGATGATGTACTTTCTACTATAGGGGTTGTGTATTTGTTGTTACAAGAGCTATGTTCTTTCAACTACATGAAGACTATGCATTTTGGATATATAGGAGGATTGTGTGCAATCTACTACAAGACTATGTGTAGTATGCTTCAAGAAAAATGTAGGTGCTATTTTTAAATATTAATTCTTACCTGTGATGAGAAGCAATAATAAATATTAAGGTTGAAATATATATTGAGTTATATTTGGTATTAATAAATGATTATTATTCCATTATGTAAGAAATTATTTATTATTCGATATATTTAACTCTTATAAAGTTGCTAGTTGTCTAATTTTAAACAAGTGGAGTTTTCTTCCTTTTTACTAATCTACATTGCCTTATGAGATTTTATTGTTTTTAACAATAAAGCCTATGTGTAATTATATTTCTAAACTTGTGGCAGATTTATCTCACATGGTAGCAAGTTTTTGGAAGGTTGTGCCTTTTATTTTCCCTTCTAGAAATTGGTGACTTTTCACATTCCTTTCTTGGTGACAACTAATCTATAGCTTAAATGGGATGATTTTATTTTGTTGGGCATTGCATTGATTATTCTTGTGACATTATGGAATGTAGAAATTGTTTTTCCTTGGTCATAATCTTTTCTTTCTACTATTGCTTTTTGTTAGTTAGCAATTATTGTCCGTGGCTACATGGATTTTCATCTACCATCCCTTAATCAATTTTCTCTTCTTGTTTGGCTGAGGTTACATCTATTGGTTTTTTGTTGCTACATCTTCTTGGCTAGCGATAGGAGCTAAAGAGTTACCTAATGGAAATCAATTTATATATTATTTTAATCTTTTATATTAGAGAGGTGTCCTCTAGGGTTCTCTAGTATGGGAAGGGAAAAGAGGAACAACATAGGGGTATGAGAAACCTCTATAGAACAATTATATAACTTTGTGTAGCAGAGTTATGGATGGAAGAATGTAACCCCTATAGTATGAAGAGGGGCTTGTAATGAAATTACAATTGTATGAAGCCTTGTTATGTGAGAGAGTGAGAGGTAGTTGCAAGAAGTGTAGATAATTTTTGTAGAATTTTCATATTTTTGTAAGCATGTTGTATGAGCTTCAAAAAAATAAATATATCATTTTTTGTTAGCATTTTATTATTTTCAATGTGCACAGAAATTTGTGTGGTGATTGTATAGGTTGTAGGGATTGGATGCCCTTAAGTGGGTTCCCAACCCCTAACTGCATCAATCCTTTGTTGAATATTACTTTTGAAAATGGTGGTTGAAATCCCCTTTTTAAAATGATACATGAAATCCTTCAAAAATGGTGATTGTGCTTGAAGAACCCTTTTGAAAATGGCTTTTGTTCTTGAATATGCTTTTTACAAATTCTCCTTAAAGATGCCTTTTTAAAATGGTGTTTGTGCTTGATTCCTATCAAATATGGTGGTTGTGCTTGATTACTCTAAAAAATGGTGCTTATGATTGAATCCTTTTTAAATTAATCCTTAGATGCTCCAATATTCCCTCCACCAATGGTACTAAAGAAAAAGACCTTCAAAAATTGATAGAATAATGCTAGAAATAGATTTCAAAAGACATCCAAATAAAAATATTTATATATACAGTCATCATTAGTTTGTGACCAGAACAAAATATAGTATAGTACTCTACCCATATTGTACTGTACTAAATAAATGTGTGTAATGACTATATTAGAAATGGATAACCACTATGTAAACATATATCTATTAGTAACAGGTAACCATTACATAAACATATATGATATAATGATAGTGGATATTTGTTTATAGAAGATACATGCTACATTTAAATTCAAAACATTCCCCCATACTTTTGCCTTAGTTTCAAGCTTGGAAATCTAACCCTAAGCTTTGGAACTACAAGTACAATGTCATGGTAGCATCTATTAGTAAAACTAACATTGGTAATATGGTTGGTGACTTTATTTTTAGTATTTTTAATAAAATTAAAACCCATTATAGATGAGAATGTCTAGTTTTCAAATATGTAATTTTTATTAATGTTAAACCTAATTTTCTATTTATTTATTAATTTTTAAACACGAAGTCTCATAAACTTGAAATGACATATATTACTGTTTAGGTGGGAAAAAGGAGGATTGTTAATTGTTGAGTTTCAAAGGTTTATGTGGAATCCTCCTTTCACCACAAACATTCCAAGGGCATATTAACTGAGTTGAACCTCTAATTTGTGCAAGAGGATTCACGTATCAGGTTGGGTTGCCGCTTGGGAAGACACAGAAACTTGGATGTGTCTAACAATGTCTCAATGTAATGCTCAATTTCACTTAAAACCCTAAATAGGGAAAATAGTAAGTAAATTATCAAATCACGACAAATCCTTTTAGACTGAGATGAGGGACAGAGATATTTAACTTACTATTTTTCAAAGTTTGAAAGGCAGAGCTGTCAGGGACACAGGGACTAGCGCCAAAGTCTACCCTACCATTTTTGTTCAAGGTTCATCAAAGTGCAATCCCCTAGGTCATATTTTTCATAAGACTTCATGGTTTTCTCATCGGGAGTCCAAATTAACATGTAAGATGCTCTAAATACAGATTAAGGACTTGGGAGCTAAATCTTAAGAGGGAAAAGCCCCCAAGGGGACATTTTTTGACATAACATTTAGCCCCCACTTTAATGTATGTATAAACACAAGGATGATACATGCATTAAAGTACGATCAACAAACACAAAAGACACACCAAGAATGGAGAAGACATGCCAGTCATAATGAAGACAGTAATAGGAACACAAAACATGGAGAAGATAGTTACAGTCACACAAAACACGAAGAAGACAACATTGAAGACACGCAAAACACAATGAATACAGTGAATGTAGTGAATATTTTCTTTTTCTTTTTCTCATATATGAAATGCAAAATGCAAGTACAAGGAAAGTAAACACACAACCCATAGTGTAGGAGGGACTCATCACCACCAATCTTTAAGATTGCACATATGGCGAAATAGACACGCAAAACAAATCTCAGATTGCAGGAGGGACTCATCGCCACCAGTCTTTAAGACTGCAAGGTCATCCCACAATAATGGGTTACACTTTTTGGCCAAACTTGACATTGAAATCAACATTTTGAACTAAATCTTTAGTTTCTGACACCTATAGTTGCTAAACAGTTAGGAATTTGAAGATGATGTGAACTAGTGATTTGTGAGATTTTTTTTGTAGATTCTAAATATATTTTTTTTTAAAAAATTGGAGTTAAATTGTAAAATTCTTTGCGTCTCCTTTGATAACTAGTTTTTAATAGTAAACAACATTTTTTTAAAGTGATGTGTATTCCATAGCACATAACTTTTTTTCTACAAAGGATAAAATTTTGATTCTTTTGAATTTAGATTGGTAACACCGATATATAGGGCATGCAGTTGGTTTTATAATGTTTTGGTAAATTTTTTTTAATTAAGTTTTGAAGTCAAACCAATTATAATTTAGACATAGGCGTATTCTGTAAAACATATTTTTTTGTGTATGTATTGAAATTCATTTTTTTTTTGTTGAAACAAGGACATCAATACCTAGGGCATAGATATTTTTAAGTTTTTTTTTTCACTAATTTACTAATTTTCCATGTGTAGATTAGAGAACTTGATGTTCGGTGAAAAACCTACATTCACAAGAAATCAAAAATAAATATAATAATCAAATTAAATATATTTAAAATTATACTTTTTGTGAAGCTTATAATAAGGACTACATACTTACAAAATATAAATTTTAAATTAATTCATTTGATCTCCCAAAAGGTAAATCAAAAGTGGTTTTTATCAGCATTTTGATAGGTGTAGAGGAGACTCCATTATAGGTATGGTTTAAAACTAGCGGGGTTCTATCCAAGGGGGTTCGAATCTAAGGGGATTTGATCAAACCCTCTTAAATTAAAATCCTTTAAATGGAATATTTAAAGGCTTAAATCATTATATTTTCTAAAAATATGTGATTTCAGCAAAAAGCAAGATGTCCTAGAAAGTGTAACCCATTATTGTGGCAGCACACTGCACTTGAGAACAAACACGCCTTACAAATCCAAAATCATAGGAGGGACTCATCACCACCAATCTTTAAACTATGCTTGGGAACAAACAAGCAATACACACACACATAGAAGACATGGAGAAAACATGGCAAACAAGAGATGGAAGAAACCAATTGCTAGGTTCACAGCCATCTTAGGCACATTACAGGCACACATCGACGATTGAGCTTCACCACAACAATCGTCGAAGACACACTTAAGGGTTAGGATAGTCTTAGATCTTCTCCCCACCTCTATAAAGGACTTTTAGAAAATTATAGGATGTGCACTCTCCTCGAGAAATACACCATCCTTGCCTCCATAGAGGGCTTAAGACAGAGGGTTTAAATGATTGCAATAGATTCAAGATTCACAAACACACTTGCTAGCACCTAGAACAGACAGCTTACCTTAAGGTGGTTGATATCATGTACCAATATCAATTACGTTAAGGTAGGAAGAAAACACACAAGGGAACACAAGCTCTCACAAAGCCCATGCCCCCTAGAGGTGACATGTAATTTATGATCGCCACATGTTCCCACAAACACACAATTCCCTACAAGAAGAGGTGTTAGCATCCACATAATCATGATAATCAAGAATGCAAGGCTAGATCCAAGATAGACAAAGTGCATGGAGCAGCAGTATTCTTATGTTTTGTAAGTGCAATAAGACAACATCAAGATCACACAGAGTGATTCTACTAGCCAAGCATCAAATAATATATATCAACCCCATCATCATATATGGACTAGATCTATTTTTTGATTACTCACTAAAGGGATGCTATGTCTGCATCAGTACAATATCTTTTTTGTCATTCGCCAGCTAGATAGAGTCACTAGAGGAAGGGAAACAATAAATCAAGAGAGAAGAAACAAGTGTCTCAGGGACAGTCATGTAGGAGGGTGCCCCCAAGTCACCAACTACAACGCTATGTCCTTTAGACACAACACACAACAATGAAAATAGAGGAGAAGCGATATAGAAGAATGATGATACAAATAGAAGGAGGGTCACAATAGAGGCGGTCTCCTAGTATCCTTGACCTTACGAGAGTAGGGTCATCCTAGGAGGCATAAACAACACATAACACATCATGGAGGTAAGGGTTAGAAATACTTACAGCCTGCCAGTACAATCGTACTGAAATTTTTTAACTTGCGAGCCTCTTGGAGAGATGCTCTATCAAGTTTTATGTGAAGCTTGAGTGGTTCTTATGAAAATCATGTTTATTATTAGGAAGTCCATGTGATGCTTGTTTAATAAATTCTTGGGTACATGATATCTTTTGTTGCTTATAGGGAGGAGAACCACTTGTTGGAGTACTCCAACACTAAGAGGGGGCGTGAATTAGTGTTGGAGACAAACACAGATAAATTTTCACTTCTTTTCACCTCCTTTTAAACTTGAAATAATAAATTACAATGTTGATTTGAATATTTTGCAAGCCAGAAAATGAAACACTGAACAATGAATGTAATGGAAAGTTTAGACATAAGACATCAATGGATCACACACACAGAGACCATAAAATAGAAAATTGCATGAGTGGAAAACCATCTTGGGGAATAAAAACCACTCAGGAAAGATGCCTCACTGGCTTAATATCAAAATCCCAATCATACAGTCTCACTGACTTCTTTTGTCTCACTAACAATTTTTCTTGCCTCACTGGCTTTATACAACTTTGCCTTAGTGGATTTTTATAACTTTGCCTCACTGGATTTTTATAACTTTGCCTCACTGGCTTTTTACAACTTTGCCTCACTGGCTTTTTACAACTTTGCCTCACTACATTTTTATATTGCCTCACTGGAACATCTTAAATACAACAATACGATGAATAATTTGAGTCAATACAGAGGATTTTTCTATTTCTCTTAAAGCCCTATTCTTGAATATCTCATTAAATATTTGAGATTCCAAGAAATACAACAACTTGTGCACACATACTACTGAATACAATGTGATATTCTATTATAATCTATTGCTTTTGTTTGATTTTGTAATGACTGCTCAGATCACACAAACCCAATAGAGTACAATCTATTTATCCTTTCTCAAAAATGTCTCTCATTCTTTCACAGAACAGTTTGAACAGGTAACTTTAGGTATGCAACTGTCTCAGGCAATTTGCAACTGCATTAATAACTGTCATAGGATCCTAGTCAAATGACCCAATGATGGCTAATATATTATGCCTTTTAAGTGCAAATTTAATCATGATTATTGAGCAAGAAACCCTTTTCAAACTATCATCATATAACCACAATTGACTGGGTTTACAAAATGAAGACAAATAAATAACTGTTTCATATCTTAATCATAGGGTAAATAAGATTACATCACGAAAGCAAACAATAAACTGCCATAACCCTTTAACAAACCCTTAATATCATGACCACCACAAAATGCCTTCAAGTTAGAAATAGAGAGAAGCCCAAGTATTTCCAGAGAGGTATAATATCAAATCCTTATACAATGAATAGCAAGTAAGCTTCAAACCAAAGAACCAAATGAGTCTCTGCTTCACAAATTTATTTCATGCATTTTAAGACTTTTAGAAAGAACAAGATATAGAGAAGATATCACCTGATAGGATGACAAATGAGAACCGCATTGTTGAAGAATAGGTCAAAGATTCAATCAAAAATAAACAAGCTCGACCCTTTGAGAACCTGTACTATCAAATCCTTAAGATCCCCTTCAAAACATGCAGCAATATCCACTATTTCGATCATGCATTCTCATGATTATCACCGACACATAAAACCCTATCTCGAAGCTTAATTTCACAAAGTTGAACTATGCATAATGATCCAAAACAAAGTCTTTTTGCCCAATGACTTGCACTTTTGGTGAGCCCTAAAAGGTCCGGTGGAAGAATGAGTCAAATGAATCCTTTTCACCTATTTGAAATAGTCATAACCTGCCCAACAGGTAAAAACTCAATAGAAGCCTGATAAACACATGTATATTTTTGTTTATTAGATGATCTAGGTACTCAATGATAACTGATGAAGACCCTTTTAATAAATGCAAACATTTACTTATATTATATTTACTTAAGAATAACATCATCAAAATTCTTAAATCCCACTTGCATTTATATAGTACCAACTTATACAAACTGTGTCATCATATGAAGATATGTGACAATAACATTCAATCAAAGGGTATGGTATACCAATATCAACATGTCACCCTAAGTACATATGATGATAACACAATCACAATCTACTACCAACTGTGATGTCAAATTCTGTGCCAAACTGATACAAGTATTTACCACAAAAATGTATCATGACATCATATGGCATATGCCACAAAAGATCATGAGCACATCAAGAACCAAGTGCATAGTCAAATGTATAGCAATTGAGATGAGCATCAAATGTATACTAAGCATCAAATACATATCAAATATCATAGAGCTGTCATAGAACATGTATGACTATGAGCATACCATCAACAACCATAGAAGATAAACCAACTGTATAGAGATGACCATTAACAACAATTGTCATATAATATGAATGCCAACTGTAATCATAGAATCAAATCAACTGTCCTATCATCATAAAATGAAAAACATAGCATGTATAGCATGTACCATACCATTACCATTACCATGATACTATAACCAATAATGTCTGTCAACATTACAAGCCAAATACCAACTACTTGTAGAGCATAGTAAATGCCACAACCGACACCAACATGTTTGATATCTCTTTAAGTGATAATATTTAGTATGAGCATTCACAAGATCATCATCAAGAATATGAGTTCATGCATCAAATGTTAAACATCATGAATACCAATGCCAATGCCAACAGTCATTGTGCCACAAACTTGAGAGTTTGTATGTTTGTCATCAAGGACAACAACTGAGGGGCAACACCACTATTTTTTCCAACTGATGATAATCATCTTACTCTTTTCTAATTTTTAGCTAGCTTTCTTTGTTGAGTACGTCTACCATAGTGACAAGGACTATCTTGTACTATCTTGATCTTTTCATTTGTCAGAGTCTCTTGTTCCGGTTGTTCCATGCTTCTTATTGATATATGTTGCTTATCTCCCAATCCTGAAAGGGATAACAGAGGAGGAACTTTAGAATAAATATCTTTTCCTCATGGACGAGGTGATACTTGAGTGTTTTCCTTATCCACTTCAATCATAGAAACTATCTCATCATAGTCCAAATAGCCATCCTCTACCTCTAGCATGTTTTGTTCCATTAATTTGTTATCAGAATGCCTAGAGAAAGGATTAGTGAAGATCTCTATGTTTTGATATGGTAGATCCATCGACTTATTCCCACTACCATTCACAGCCAATACCTGTATAATATTCAAGTCGATGAGGTCTTGTATTTCATGTTTAAGGCGCATACATCGTTCAGTATCATGTCCTTGTGTCAGATGGTAATGAAAAAAAGCATTAGCATTGAAACAAGGTCCTTGCATTTTATTAGGATCCAAAGGTTTAATCAAGGGAAGTTTCAAGATATTATTACTCACAGCTTGATTCATAATAGAATGGTAAGACTCAAATATCGAAGTAAACTTTCTTTGTTGATATGATATCTTCTTTGGATTAGTAATAGAAGAAACTTGATAAAAGTTATTCAAATTCGGTCCATTAACCTTGATGAGACTATTATTATTCCTCTTAAAGTTGTTTTGTGAAGGCCCACCCATGGATTGATCAACTTGAGCTGTTGAGTTTTGATTTTCATATTGACTAGATGAAAGTTGATAATCATGAAGGGCGGTACATAAATGTTGAAAGGAGTTATACTTCATCAAGAGAGGGATTGATACCGACTTATAAACTCAGTTAACTTCTCCTTCGAACCTTGTTTACAATGAATTAAATCAATCAAAGAGAATTGAGGTCCAATGTTTGCTTGAAAATGTTGTAAAAATTGATCAATTAACTATGAAAAGGAATGTATTGAGTTCAGAGGTAAAGACCAAAACCATTCTAGAGCTGTATCTTTGAGCGATCATGGGAAAAGTTTTGCTAATAAATCCTCTTCAAAATAGAAATCGCTACACATAGCCGTGATTGATGCCACATGAGTATTCGGATCACCTTTTCCACCATATTTTTCAAATCCAGGAGTCTCAAACCTCTCAAGCATAGGGGTTCTCAAGATTGCATAAGATAAGGGATTACGGGCATGATAGGTTGGTATATTAGGTTGTGAAGAATTTGTCAAGTTTGTCATCTTTTATTGTAAAGAAGTCATGCCTTGCAAGAGTTGGTTTAAAATGACATCATTGGGAGATGTTGTTTGTTGTAAGGAATTAGAACCAAAGTGAGGAGGTGATTGAGCCTGAGTAGTGATAAGTGGAGGTTGTGAATAGTTTAGTGGTGGTTGGACATATTGTTAGGTGGAAGGTGGTTGCGAATAAGTGGGATGGAGAGGTGGTTGAGAGTAATTATTCATAGAAGAAGTCCCTTTAGATACCAGGTTTTGATAGTTAAATCCCATAGCTTTGTAATTTTGTGAATTTGTCCCATTAGATACTCCAATACCAGTGGTAGCATTACTACAAGCATTTGCATTAGTGGTTAAAATCGTTCATGTAAATGTAGATATTCGCATATTCGATATAGGTGCCGATACTTGTGTATGAGATGATGACGACGTGTTTTTAATACCATTCGCACATTTAGTCACCATCATGACATTATGGTGTACTATATGTGTTAATCATAAAACAACATTAACACTATATTTTCCTTCTTTTATCAACTCTCTTATGTGGTGGATCACAGGGACAACTTCTTCTGCTATCCTTTCATTTCCAACAAATGCTTGAAAATCAGCTAACTTTTTATCAAGTTTGTTTATTTGCTCATCAGGTACATGTGCGACCACCTCAATAGTGTCGTCTACATCATGAAATATTTGATCTTTCATAGTGGTTGTAGGAGGTATAATGTCTTGCAAATTTTGTGTTTCTTCTTTTGTAAAGAAGCTATTCAATGGATTTTCAGAGGTAGGAATATCGTTTACTTCAGAAGCACTAGATCCCATAAGTCTTCTACTTCTTCTTAAAGGATTTTTTATATTAGGCTAGAGGTTCATAAGACTTTTGCAACATCATGCAACACTCTATGTACAAACTAATAGAACAAACCTAAGAGCAAGATATGTGTAAGATCCAAAATGCTTGAATTTTCAACTGTTTCCAATGCAAATCACTAGGAGAAAAGGTGTTGTGAAAAATTTCAAAGGGTAAATCAAATAATATTCCTAATAACAGTCCAATGATGCAGCAATATCATTCACAACATGATTTTGATGCAAACCTAGAGTGATGACAAGTCCAAATCTAGTGAAAATGTGCTAAAATATGCAATTTTTCAACAATTTTCCATGCAAAGGCCTAGTAAAAGGGTTTTGTAAGGAATATGAGGAGGGGAAGAAGATAATAACCTTAATAACATCCAATTAATGCATAAAAATCCCTTACACCATGCTTGGAGTGCAAATCTAGAGAGATGATAAGGCCAAATCTAGTGAAAATGCAAGGTTTTCAAACCCTAGACATGAAATTTTGCAAGAAGATCACTATGATGCAACACTACTATTAGAAATAAATCATAATGAGTGTTTGAAATGAGTAGTAAAATCTGAAACAGGATTTTGACAACAAGCCCTAGCTAATGCAAAACTAGGTTTTCATGAAAAATGCACAATTTCAAGCAAATTTTAATCAATTAAGCATGCAAATGCAATTCAAATGAATACTAAATGATAAATTTATGTAATTTAACTCAAATATAAGGAAAATAACATAAATTAATTGAAATCCAATGCCAATTAATTCAAATTATACCAAATTTCAAGCCTAAGATGCCAATTTTTTCAATTTTTTATAATTTTTCAAATGCAATAAGATGAATTAATGCAAATATATCAAACAATACTTAGCAAGGTGCCAAAAAGTCCAAAAACATGGGTTCACAAAAATGTTTAGTTGGGAAAAAGAGTAAACACAATAGAAACAACTCAAAAAAATGGAACAAATGCAGATTTAGTCATTCAGTATATCATAGAATTCAAATAGAGATAGGCCGACAACATGTGGGCTTACAATTAGCGCTCACAGACCTACTTACATACATGCGCAAGATAAGGCTTTGAAGCTCCCTTTGCACAAAATCTAACTATCATCTATCACTATGTTATGAACTTGATAACTACTTTCCTAAGGATCTATTACATCAATATATATATCTAATCTGGATCAATAGATTCCTTTGTGTTGGCCAAGGAAGATCACAAACTCCAATGAAGAGTTGTAACATGTTCACAGATAGGTTAGACCTAAATGCATAGAGCACTTCCTCAAATGAATGGAATAATGTGTAGACCCTTGGGGAAGGTCGGCCACGAACCAAAGAACATTGAATGATGTGTCATTGAAGGTCAGCCTTCTCCTTTAGCTGATTCTCTGAGACTATTAGGATGCTCTACTCTAAGAAAATAGTTGATCTTCTGATAGCGATAACTTTCTGGTAACTAATCCAAATGCTCTGAATACTTGATATGATGTAAATGAATGAATGTAGATGCTAAGTCCAGATCCACAAGATGTGAAATGCCAATATCAGACCACAAGCTGAAACTACTTCTGACTGAACTGCCTAAACTGAATTGGGAAATGAAAGAACTGAAATGCAAATGTTTTTGGTTGATGCAAGATTGCTCTTGAACCAGGGATGCTCCTGCATCAGACATCCAGGGTTACTGAAAAAGTGAGTCCCTCACTTTTTTGGGGCTAGGGGAGAACCAAGACGGTCCACCTTAGCCTGAGAAATCCATGATGAATCTTCTGTCGGTCTACCTTTCCACTTCACAAGATATTCTATGTATTGTCTTCCTCTAGTGCTACATCCAACTCTGCTATCCAAAATGTCTTCAATCTGCTCCGATGCTTGTTGTGGTAATTACTTCTTCAAGTCATCTTCCACGTTGTCACTAAACTCTACTTCATGATACTGATATAGATCTGCAATGTTGAAAATAGGTGAAATACCCAATGTCTTTGGTAACTCCACTTCATATGCATTTCCTGAATCAAATTTTTTGAGTATCTTACAAGGTCAAAACTTCATCTTCAACTTGTTACATGTCCCAACTAAAAATCTTTCTTTTCTCAAGTACACCATCATTTCATCTCCAAATTCAAATTCCTTATGTCTTCTCTTCTCATCAACCTTCTCTTTGTACTTACTATTCATATTCTCCAAATTCTTCTTTACCTGATTATCCATTGTCTTCATATGATCTCCAAACTCTTCTACTTTTGCACTCCTCTTTTCTTCTGTACTGATATCTCTTAGTTCTGCCACTCCTCTCAGATTCACTCTAGTAACAATCTCAAAAGGTGTTCTTTCAGTACTCCTATTGATTGAGTTATTATATGCAAACTCTACTTGTGAAACAATCAAATCCCAACTTCCTGTCTTCTCTCCAACCAAACATCTCAACAAATTTCCTAAACTCCTATTCACTGCCTCTGTCTGTCCATCTATCTGTGGATGAAAACTAGAACTAAACTTAAATCTGTCTTCATCTTCTTCTAAAGTGTCCTCCAAAAGTATCCAACAAACTTTGTGTCTCTATCTGAAACTATACTCTTAGGTAATCCATGCAATCTCACAATCTCCTTGAAAAATAGGTCATCTACATGCACTGCATCAGTTCTCTTCTTACAAGGTATGAAATGAGCCATTTTTGAAAATCCGTCCACCACTACAAATATTGAATTATGTCCTCTCTGTGTCCTAGGCAATCCCATCACAAAATCGATGCTTATGTCTTCCCAAGGTCTCTCCGGTACTGTCAAAGGTTTATACAATCTAATGTTCTGACTACTCCGTTTTGCAACTTGACGAACTCTACAACTCTGCACAAATCTCTAAACATCCTTATGTATCTGAGGCCAAAAGTAGTTTTCACTCACCAAAGCCAATGTCTTATCAATGCCAAAATGTCTTGCCAATCCACCACTATGCTTCTCCTTGATCAAATTATCTCTCATTGAAGTTCTGGGTATGCACAACTAACTTCCTTTGAACAACTCATCTTCTTGAATGAAATAGTCCAACCACTTACTTCTATCTGTTACAATAGGTTCCTTACATGCTTTCCAAGGTTCTGTAAAATCAGTGTCTCCCTCATACATATTCTTCAATTCATCAAAACCTAACACTTCAACTCTCATCTCTATCAACAAATTTCTTCTCCTACTCAATGCATCAACAACTTTGTTTGATTTACCACTCCTATGTTTCAACACAAAAGTATAACTCTGTATGAACTCTATCCATTTCATATGTCTCTGATTCAACTTACAGTGACTATTCAAATATTATAAAGCTTGATGATCTGTATACAACACAAACTCCTTAGGCAACAAATAATGTCTCCACTTCTTCAAGGCTTGAATTATGGCATAAAAATCTTGATCATAAACTAAATATCTTCTCCTTGCATCATTTAACTTCTCACTAAAATATGCTACAGGTCTACCTTCTTGACTTAATACTGCTCCAATTGCATTCCCATTTGCATCACAATCAAATTGAAATACCTTACTTAAATCTGGTAATGCCAAAATAGGTTGCTCTGTCACCTTCTGCTTCAACAATTCAAAACTCTTATCTAAACTAGATGTCCACTTAAAATCCTTTCTATCACCTCACATTGTCTCTGTCATAGGGTTACAAACTAAACTAAAATTCTTGATGAACTTCCGGTAGAAACTAGCCAATCCATGAAATGATCTAACTTCTCCAATGCTCTCTAGTGTAGGCCATCCAACAATTGCTCTCACTTTCTTAGGGTCCATCTTCAATCCTTCTACAGAAATCACAAATCCCAAGTAGAAACTACACTTATTGATGTTTATCAGCAATTTCTCTTCTCTCAGTCTGTAAAACTTGTCTAATATGCCACAAATGTTCCTCTTTTGTCTTACTAAAAATTAGAATATCATCCAAGTACACAATCACAAGCTTACCCAAGAATTTCTTCATAACTTCATTCATCAACCTCATGAAAGTACTTGGTGCATTTGTCAATCCAAAAGACATCACTTACCACTCATACAATCCTTCGTTTGTCTTAAAAGCAGTCTTCCATTCATCTCCTTCTCTGATTATGATCTAATGGTATCCACTCTTCAAGTCTATGTTGGTAAAATATCTTGCTCCACTCAAACAATCCATAATATCATCCATCCTAGGTAAAGGAAATCTATACTTAACTGTGATCTTATTTATTGCTTTAGAATCAGTACACATTCTCCATTCTCCATCCTTCTTTGAGGCAAGCACTGCAGGTATTGCACAAGGACTCAAACTTTCTCTGATCAAACCTTTCTTCAACAATTCTTGTATCTATCTATTCAATTCTTCATTCTCTGTTGGTGTCATCTGGTGTGCTTCTTTGTTAGGCAAACTTGCTCCTGGTATAAGATCCATGTGATGACTGATACTCCTTATAGGTGGTAATCCATCAGGCACATTATCTGATATGATGTCTTCATACTCTATCAACAATTCCTTTATCTCCTTCGGTTGTTCTTCTTCAGTGTCTTTCTTCAATGCTTTAGGCTTTTTAGGAATCAAGGCATAACACATATTCTCATGTCTCAAATGATTCATAAATTTTCTTCCATCTACCAAACAAATTCTAGCATTTCCACATACCACATCTTTAGGATCATCTTCTAAAGGAATTAAAGTAATTCTCTTTCCATTTTCTATTATAGTATATGTATTCTTTCTCCCATCATGTATAGCTTTTCTATCATACTGCCAAGGTCTACCCAACAAGATATGACAAACATCCATAGGCATAATATCACACAAGACTTCATCATGATAAGATCCAATATGAAATTTCACCAAACATTGTTTACTCACTAGTACCTTATGATCATGTTGAATCCATGCTATTTGATAGGGCTTAAGGTGTTTCAATCTTTCCAACTTCAGCTTAGTCACCATCTCCTCTGAAACTAGGTTATCTAAACTACCACTATCAATCACAACTTTACAACACTTACCTCTTGATTTGTATCTAGTCCTAAATAAGCTCTTCCTCTGTGGTGGTTCCTCATTTATCTCTATTTGAAATAGTGCTCTCCTCCTCACAAGTGATTCTCCTTTCTTTAGTTTACCAACTAAATAGGGGTCATCTAACTCAATAGGTTCTTCTTCAACATAGGCTATTCTTCCACTACTTTCTGTCCTTTTACTTGTACTACCCTTATTACATTCAAATGCTCTGTGTCCTTCACCTCCACACTTGAAACAAGTACCTCTAAATGTTCTCTTACCAAATCCTCTTCCTTCTCTTCTGTATCCTTCATTCTGGTATGCACTAGGGTTTCCTCTTTGGTAAAAATTTATGTCATCTCTTTGGTAAGCATTGTTATCTCTATCATCATTCTTCAATGGGCTGTCAAACTTGTTCTACTCCAGATATGATCTATCCCCTCTGAAACATGTCCTACCTCTCTAAAATTTACCTCCTCTGCCTCTTTGTCTCTGATCATGTCTCTTATTCAGCTTCTCTTCAACCTTCAGGGCAAACTGATATGCTTCCTCCAAAGATGTCATCCTTACCAGACTTAGTTCCTCTTGAATGTTCAATCTCAATCCATTGATGTATCTAGCCACTTTCTCTTTGTTTTCTTCACTATGTCATGTCCTTATGATCATCTTATGAAATTCTTTAGTGTATTCCTTCATAGATTTCTCCTTTTGTCTCAGGTTTTGCAATCTTTTCAACAGCTCCAACTCATAAATAGTAGGTATAAACTGATTCTTCAACTTTATCACCATCCTATCCCATTTTGTAATCTTTTCTTTCCCTCTTCTATTCTTTCCAATTGAACTTCTTTCCACCATATAGCAGCATGTTCTTTCAGCTTTGTCTTTGCAAATTTCACCTTCTCTAGATCTTCAATTTCCTCATATTCAAAGTATTCTTCCATGTCATTTATCCATTCAATCAATTCTTCAGGATTCAAATTACCAGTATAGTTCAGCACATCAACTCGAGGTCTCTTTCTAATCTTTGAAATAGCTCGCAACATTTTTACCTGATCTGATTCTTCTTCTTCATCACCTCCTGGGGTTTCACCAATGTGTTCAATAGATTGAGATTCTTCGTCATCATCACTTCCAACATTAGGTCTCAATGTCAATCCTCTTCGCCTATCCTCTTCAACAGCATCCAATCATATTCATATTGCTTTCATGATCTCCATCAACTCATCTATTCTACCAGTCATTGTTCCAACAACAGCAACTCTCCTCGATGGCATTCTTCCTAGGATTAAGTGTAAACTGCCTTAGGTTCAGCGATCAGGCTACAAGGTGACAACTACCTCACAATCGGTGATCGGTTGCAACACAAGTAACTTGCCTCAATTCAATGATCTGTCCATAGCAAGATCTTAAGGGATTCCTTCGTCAGCTTCGCTCAATTCGCTCCCAAAAGATTCAAACTTTCACTCTGATACCACTTGGTGTAGTCATGGTAGGAGGGTTCACAGAATGAACTATCCGGACCGTGCAACAAGAGTAAACACAATGGAAACAATTCAAATAAATAGAACAAATGTAGATTCATTCATTCAATATATCATAGAATTCAAATAGAGATAGGCCGGCAACACGCAGGCTTACAATTAGGGCTCACTGCCCTGATTACATACATGTGCAAGATAAGGCTTTAAATCTCCCTTCGCACAAAATCTAACTATCAACTATCACTATGTTATGAACTTGATAACTACTTTCTTAAGGATCTATTAAATATATATATATCTAACCCATATCAATAGATTCCTCCGCGTCGGCCAAGGAAGATCACAAACTCCAATGAAGAGCTATAACATGTTCACAGATAGGTCAGACCTAAATGCATAGAACACTTCCTCAAATGAATGGAACAACGTGCGGACCCTTGGGGAAGGTTGGCCACAAACCAAAGAACATTGAATGATGTGTCATTGAGATCCAAAAGTAAAGGAATGAACTGCAAGCCCTCTCCTTTAGCTGATTGTCTGATATTGCCAGGATGTTCTGCTATGAGAAAATAGTTGATCTTCTGATAACGATAACTTTCTAGTAACTAATCCAAATGCTCTAAATTTTTGATATGATGTAAATGAATGAATGTAGATGCTAATTCCAGATCCACAAGATGTGAAATGCCAATACCGGACCACAAGCTGAAACTACTTCTAACTAAACTGCCTGAACTGAATTGGGAAATGAAAGAACTGAAATGCAAACAAACTGAAATGCAAATGTTTTTGGTTGATGCAAGATTGCTCTTGAACTAGGGATGCTCCTACATCACAAGGGGACATTTTCTGACATAACAATTACTATTTTTATGAACTCTTGATTTTACATTTTTTTTAAAATTATGTGTGAACAATCTAGACATCATTCTCTACACACAAAAAAAATTCTTGTTACAATTATTTTAGGTCAAATTATGTGAGTTATACATAGGGACTTTTAGATATATAGCTTAATCCCACTAAATAATTAATAAAATATATATATTTACAAAGAAGTTCAAAAAAGTATCCAAACCAAAATTCAACGTCATATGCATCCATCCATAAAATTATTTTGAAAAATACTTTCATTTACTACTTTTGTATGTGGGTTATACACATGCATGTTTTGGCCTCCAACATACTTTTTTTAAAATGTCACTTTTATACATCCTTTACTTAACCAACTTTTATCATCTAGGTATTAGAATAAATTACATATTTCAAAACTAGAAACAAAATCCTACATTTCATAGTTTTACACCATGTTAATATTCTATCTAGAAGTGCTTCAAATCTTTATCCCAACTATAACAAACTTTAATTTTTAGGAAAAAATCCCCTTTTTTGGCCATTTCTACCCTCATTACATTGCATTTACCAAAGTAACCTACTTTGTATCTGGTTGTGAACTTAATGACAATAAAATTCAAAAAAAAATGTTTGTGCAAAAGAAAAAGGCTAATTAGGTACTATATTTGACAAACATAAATAGGTACATATTTCCACAACACTATATCCATATAAACACTTACAAAAATAGTCATTCAATAAAAGCATGTCAAAATATCATAGATTTATCAAAGCATTGATGCTTGGGCCATAATATAAATAGAAATATCATTTTATCAAATATACAATTAAAATTTTATATAACCACTACAAAAACTAAAATAAGCAACTCCATTTCATTTCTTGTTGTTTCTTTGGCCTTTACATGTTACATTATATAGCTCTAATAACTAAGAACACTTGATATAGTAAAAGCACTAGACTCATGTTTAATGATTTAAGCATCAATATATATCTGTTATGGTCATTTCGATTAGTTAGTTTGAAGGAGAATTGGACAATGAAGTAAATTTACCCATATCAATGTACATGGAGAAGAAAAAGCTAAAGCATAAAATATATTCAATCAGAACTTTTGCATAACTTTCAAATGATTTTAGATAGCACTAGTGGAGTTAAAAAGTTATAGACTTACAACCAAAATTATACCCAAGGTAGACTTTGGGCCAATGTTTGTGAGGGTGGCATTTACCCTCATGTCAAGAACATGCTAAGCTTGAGTGGTAGGGCCATTGGTAACACCATCCTTAACCCCTATAGCTCTTCCCTCTATACTTCTTATTGCACTCACCACTTATATGTCAATTTATTTCATTTGATTATGTATCCTTGATTATTGTAGGGATTGCAAAACAAATCAACTATAACATTAGAATGTCTTTTATTGCTTTAATGGGTATGCAATATAATGAAATTATAGCTATGTGAAGCCTTGTTGTGTGTGTGAGAGAGAGGTAGGTTGTAGGAACTATGGATAGATTCTATAAAATTTTAATATTTTTGTAAGCATGTTGTAAGAGATGTAGAAAAATAAATAAATGATTTGTCGTTATCATTTATTTCTTTTGTTGTGCATAGAAACTTGTGTAGTGATTGTGTAGGCTACAATGATTAGATGCCCTTAAGTGGGTTCCTGATCCTTGATTGCATCATAATGGTATCAAAGCTAGTAGTTTGTTTGGATGTGTGTTGAGGAGAGTTGCATGAGATGGTATGTTTGTCAAGTTTGGAAAAAAATCTAATATTTTATTGCAAGTGTGAGAGGAGTATCATAATTGTAGAGAGATGCATGTGAGAAATAAATGGTGTTAATGAGGGAGTGTCATATGTTAAAATGTGTTGGATATCCTACAAATAAGGTAGTTGGGTAGGAGATGTGCTAACATCCTCCAATATGTGGAAAGTGGGTAGAGGGGGTTTTGGGTGTGCATCTTCTAGTATCATTGTTGGGTAGAGGGCATATGCAAGTTATTGGGAAAACTAGTTGTGGCTTGTGAGTAAGTGCAAGAGGGTTTAGTCCCAAATTTTGTGTTTTTAGGATTGTGGGTTGTGGGATTGTGTGTAGAAATGTATTCTAGAAAGAAGACTGGGTAGCCTTTAGAAGGGCCATTAAATTTTCTTTTATAGAGAGGAGACAGAGAGAGAAGAGAGCTTTAGAAGAAAGAATCTAGAAAAGGATTGAGACCATATATAGAAATATGTTTAGGATGTTGGGTTCCCTAAAGGAGAGAAGAGTTGTGATGAGTAAGAGGAGGGAAGAAGAAGAGAAGGGAGATATTGAGTCCCTTGATTTTTCCAACAATGGTTTATGTGTAGGTAGATAAGAAGAAGTAAAGTTCATGTAGATAGAATTGAAGAAGAGATCCTTGTGCAAGAGGATAATGAGGAAAAGAAGGAATAGGTTACAACAACATCATGTCTTTTAGAAGGGATGAAGGTGGTGGAGATTGAAGTTGCAATTGAGGTTGAAGAGGAGAAGCACAAGCTAACAACAATGTCTATCCTCTGGAGGATATGGAGGTGTTGATAGATTTGGTGCAATAGAACATAAATAAACTTGATAGAATGCAAGATGAAGAGGATGAGAATGTAGGAGGTGTGGTTTCAGTTTTTAAACCTAAGGTGTTTGCAAATGTAGATGAGTGTGAGGAAGAATAGGTGGCAAGTGTAAAGGAAGTGGTAATGGAAAAATTTTATTTCCATAATATTGTATATGTTGATTTGTGTGCAAATGGTGTGGTAGTGAGTAGAGAATGGGAGAAAGATTTTTGGTGGAGGAGGATTAATAATGGTGGATTAAATTCCATGAGAGAAGAGAAGAAGAGAAGTACTTGGAGGAGGAGATTACGATATAGTGGATAGAGGTCCATGAGAGGAAGGAAGATTATAGACCAAATTTGGTAGATGAGGATAGGATTTTTTTGAGATAAATGCTGGAAGAGGAAAAGGAAAAATGTGTTTGATGCACCTATTGTAGTGATGGAGCTTGTTGTAGATTGTTCAAAATCTAGAAGTGTGGTCCTACCACTCAACTCTTTTGTGAGTTGATACTCACAAAATTTTATTACCTAACATGCCTTATGTAGGAGCATCTACGTCCACAAGAAATCCCATATCACCCAAAAAAATAGTTTTCTAGTTCATTTTTTGTGTGTTTACTACTTTGTGGCTTTATCAACTTGCTTTTCAATGATTACTATAGGAAGATTACAAATTTATACATATGTTTCAAATTTGTATCTATGTTTCACAATGTTTGTTAAGATTCTATAGGCCTTCTTCATGTTTTTCTAGTCCTAACCATGCTACTACAAGTTTTCTTATTACAACTATTGTAGAAACTACTGTAGGGACTATGTAGGAAGACTATGTATTTCTACTTCAGGGACTATTTATCTTCTGCTACAAGGACTATGTTTTTTCTATTATAGCGCCTATATATTTTTGTTACATGGATGATGTACTTTCTACTATAAGGGTTGTGTATTTGTTGTTACAAGACCTATGTACTTTCAACTACATCAAGACTATGCATTTTGGATATAGGAGGATTGTGTGCAATCTACTATGAGACTATGTGTAGTATGCTTCAAGAAACTTGTATGTACTTTCAACTACTGTAGGGACTATGTAGGAAGACTATGTATTTCTACTTTAGGGACTGTTTTTCTTCTTCTACAAGGACTATGCTTTTTCTATTATAGGGCCTATATATTTCTGTTACATGGATGATGTACTTTCTACTATAGGGGTTGTGTATTTGTTGTTACAAGACCTATGTACTTTCAACTACATCAAGACTATGCATTTTGGATATAGGAGGATTGTGTGCAATCTACTACAAGACTATGTGTAGTATGCTTCAAGAAAATTATAGGTGCTATTTTTAAATATTAATTCTTAGGTGATGAGAAGAAATAATAAATATTAAGGTTGAAATATATATTGAGTTATATTTGGTATTAATAAATGATTATTATTCCATTATGTAAGAAATTATTTATTATTCGATATATTTAACTCTTATAAAGTTGCTAGTTGTCTAATTTTAAACAAGAGGAGTTTTCTTCCTTTTTACTAATCTACATTGCCTTATGAGATTTTATTGTTTTTAATAATAAATTCTGTGTAATTATATTTCTAAACTTGAGGCAGATTTATCTCACGTGGTAGCAAGTTTTTGGAAGGTTGTGCCTTTTATTTTACCTTCTAGAAATTGGTGACTTTTCACATTCCTTTCTTGGTGGCAACTAATCTATAGCTTGAATGCGATGATTTTATTTTGTTGGGCATTGCATTGGTTATTCTTGTGACATTATGGAATGTAGAAATTGTTTTTCCTTGGTTGTAATCTTTTCTTTCTACTATTGCTTTTTGTTAGTTAGCAATTATTTTCCATGGCTACATGGATTTTCATCTACCATCCCTTAATCAATTTTCTCTTCTTGTTGGGTTGAGGTTACATCTATTGGTTTTTTGTTGCTACATCTTCTTGGCTAGCGACAGGAGCTAAAGAGTTACCTAATGGAAATCAATTTATTTATTATTTTAATCTTTTATATTAGAGAGGGGTCCTCTAGGGTTGTCTAGTATGGGAAGGGAAAAGAGGAACAACATAGAGGTATGAGAAACCTCTATAGAACAGTTATGTAACTTTGTGTAGCAGAGTTATGGATGGAAGAATTTAACCCCTATAGTATGAAGAGGGGCTTGTAATGAAATTACAGTTGTATGAAGCCTTGTTATGTGAGAGAGTGAGAGGTAGTTGTAGGAAGTGTAGATAACTTTTGTAGAATTTTCATATTTTTGTAACCATGTTGTATGAGCTACAGAAAAATAAATATATCATTTTTTTTAGCATTTTATTACTTTCATTGTGCATACAAATTTGTGTGGTAATTGTATAGGTTGTAGGGATTGGATGCCCTTAAGTGGGTTCCCAACCCCTAACTGCATCAATCCTTTGTTGAATATTACTTTTCAAAATGGTGATTGAAATCCCCTTTTTAAAATGATACATGAAATCCTTCAAAAATGGTGATTGTGCTTGAAGAACCCTTTTGAGAATGGCTTTTGTTCTTGAATATGCTTTTTACAAATTCTCCTTAAAGATCCCTTTTGAAAATGGTGTTTGTGCTTGATTCCTATCAAATATGGTGGTTGTGCTTGATTACTCTAAAAAATGGTGCTTATGATTGAATCCCTTTTAAATTAATCCTTAGATGATCCAATATTCCCTCCACCAATGGTACTAAAGAAAAAGACCTTCAAAAATTGATAGAATAATACTAGAAATAGATTTCAAGAGACATCCAAATAAAAATATTTATATATACAATCATCATTAGTTTGTGATCAGAACAAAATATAGTATAGTAATCTACCCATATTGTACTTTACTAAATAAATGTGTGCAATAACTATATTAGAAATGGATAACTACTATGTAAACATATATCTATTAGTAATGGATATCTATTAGTAATGGGTAACCATTACATAAACATATATATGATATAATGATAGTGGATATTTGTTTATAGAAGATACATGCTACATTTAAATTCAAAACATTCCCCCATGCTTTTGCCTTAGTTTCAGGCTTGGAAATCTAACCCTAAGCCTTGGAACTACAAGTACAATGTCATGGTAGCATCTATTAGTAAAACTAACATTGGTAATATGGTTGGTGACTTTATTTTTAGTATTTTTAATAAAATTAAAACCCATTATAGATGAGAATGTCTAGTTTTCAAATATGTAATTTTTATTAATGTTAAACCTAATTTTATATTTATTTATTAATTTTTAAACACAAAGTCTCATAAACTTGAAATGACATATATTACTGTTTAGGTGGGAAAAAGGAGGATTGTTAATTGTTGAGTTTTAAAGGTTTATGCGGAATCCTCCTTTCACCACAAAGATTCCAAGGGCATATTAACTGAGTTGAACCTCCAATTTGTGCAAGAGGATTCACCTATCAGGTTGGGTTTCCACTTGGGAAGATGTGGAAACTTGGATGTGTCTAACAATGTCTCAATGTAATGCTCAATTTCACTTAAAACCCTAAATAGGCAAAACAGTAAGTAAATTATCGAATCATGACAAATCCTTTCAAACCGAGATGAGGAATAGAGATATTTAACTTACTATTTTTTGGTAAATAGATTTGTTTCTTTTAAATAACCTTCGTGAATAACTCCATTTCGCCCTTGGATCAGCAATAACCTGCTCACAACAGTTGAAGAATCACAGGACTATGTCGATTCCTGTCTACGTTTGAGAGGGGTAGATCCCTCGTATGATAGGGGTATATGGATTTTCTAGGGTTGTTAAGAACAAATTGAATAATGAAAACTAATAAAGAAATGATAAGTAATCTTATTAACTCAAATTCCACACATTCAAGTAAAGATACCAAAGCTTGATGGGATAATCTTT
Organism: Cunninghamia lanceolata; assembly: GCA_027924645.1. Classification (NCBI taxonomy): domain Eukaryota; kingdom Viridiplantae; phylum Streptophyta; class Pinopsida; order Cupressales; family Cupressaceae; genus Cunninghamia; species Cunninghamia lanceolata. The sequence goes on along the minus strand of BSBN01000960.1, from coordinate 8,041,992 downwards.
TCCACATGCAACGTTTAAAGGAAAGCAAATGGTTATCTTTGATTAAACATATGAATATCAACAACACGTGAAATAGAATTAAACACACATCCAAAACATTTCTTTATTGCTTTCTTGCTTGAATAATACTATTCGAGTCCTTTACACAATACCTTGCAAAAAAGTGGAACCCTTTGATTGAATTACAATGTTGTATTTATAGGTGATGTTAATAACCACTTAAGGTAACTACCTTAACCACTTTTTGTAACTACTTGGTATAACTACCTTTATAAGTGCACTAACTTTGAATAACTAACTTTCTTTTGTAAAGATAGTCACTTAGAGTAACTACCTAACTTAGGCACTTAAAATAACTACTTTGTAAGAAAGAGTTAGGATGAACCTAACTTTACAATTAAAGATAGAAAACTAGACTCAAACAGGAGAAACTCAATCATGTAAATTATTTACAAAACAAGCCAAAATCATGACCTGAGCCACACACAAACACATAAAAAATTGGAACTATACAATACGCAACAACTGCATTTATTCATTACTTGTCGAAGGTGTCGTTGATGGAGATGCTAATTCTAGAGACTGATTCTCTTGACCAAATTCTTTTTTCTTTGAGCATTCTGAAAAGTTTAATAGCTGGAGTAATAGATTTCCCCTTAGGAATTAGGATGTTAGCTATCCTCATCTTCTAGGTCTTCAGGCTCTTGTAGACATTGCTCAATTCTGACACCATACTTGGTATTTGGGAAACAGAGATCTTCAAGGAAGTATAGAGATTGATCAACTTGTCCATTGCATTCTCATTGAAGACCTCTCTGTTGAAGAGTTGTTGATCAACCATGTCTTGAAAACCATCTTGGATTACTTGTGAATCTCCCATCAATGATGCACTCGAGAGGATGGCGGTGAGCTGATCCTAGAGTTTTACAGACACTTGCTCACAAGAAAGTATAAGCCTTTCCTGCTCTGTTGAAACTTGGTCAATGATTACCAATTTCCACCTTATGCTTTCCATGCACATTTCCATGTAGTTTTCTTCTATACCAAGTAGGATCTTCTCTACTGCGAGGATGCTGACATCAATCTCCATCATCTTCGTGAAATCCTTCAAAATATCCTTCCAAACAACTTCTTCTTTCTTGACACTTTTCAAGTCTTTTTCAATGGCCTCCTTTTTGATTAAGGCCTCATCATGAATAGCTTTTGCCTTAACAAAGAAATCAAATGCAATGGACTTGACTTTGTTCACCCAACTCTCAGTGGCTTTCCCATAAACTTGATATTGCTGGAGGTTATCAATAGTACTTCTTTCAATCTCTCCTTCTTGGCCCAAGATGGTTGATTGGTGATCAACATTGAGTGGCATGGTAGAAGTGTCAACTATGGACTTCAAGTAGGAAGACAAATTCTGCACTTGTTGCTTTAGTTGATCCTTTAATTACTTCTCCTTTTTAGTCTTTTCCACTAGCTTTGTTGCTAGCACATTGAAGTTTTGTATGTTAGCCTCATGAGTGGATGGACCCATATCGATCCTTGTCATAATAAAATCTACAAGAGTAGCTTCATTTACATTTTTCTCAAAGATGGGCTCAGCTATCTCTAGACACATATTTCTTAAGTTTGAATCAGTCTTTATTCTTGAAGTTACCTTGATCTTTTTCAGTTTCCCAGATCTCCTGAAAAGATCGGATACTGTGTTGAATTCAAGAACAACCAACTCTTCTACCTTTCTTTTCCTCAATAGACTCTGTTCAAACCATGGGAGGGAAAGAATTTTAGAGAGCTCAGTACATTACTTTTTTGAAGACTTTGTTGTTTAGGTACTAGTGAGGTTGCCCGCTCTTTAACTTGTTCTGTTTGAAATACTAGATCCTTTGAGGAAGAAGGTTCAACAATTGAAGTAGGATGTTGTACTTCATGATGAAGGGATTCAATGAGAATTGAAGGTGACATAGTTGGTATGCCCTAATCAAACCTTGAATCATCCAAGACTTCTACTGACTCTTGTTCTTTCTTTTCTCCTAAAGTAGAGCCTACTTATTTATCCCTTGATCTTGATTTCTTATTCTTTTGTCTAGGTTCATCTCTGCATGTGTTTTGGAGATTATTTCTTCTCGGGGGATCTTCATCTCCATTGCTTCCTTGAGTATTTTGATGAGGAAGAATATCCATAACTGGAGTATGAGAAGGAACTAATGAAGTTGAACTATCTTGGTGGTCACTTCTTCTTCTTGATGTCTCCTTTCTACTTGTTAGTTTTGTAGCAGTCATTTGAGCTATCTTCTTTCTGATCTAAGCTTCTGACTTCTTGATCATAAAACAGGTTCTTTCTCTAACATCTCTCACCTCTGGATTTGTCCAATTAATGGCAGGAAGAGGTTGAGCTTGGATTTCTATAAAATAGAAGGGATCAACCAGATCCGATTCATCATCTTCAATTCCTTCAATGATCCATTCCAACTTGAAATCACATATTTGTTTCAGGGTGAATCTCGTCCAATCTCTTTTTCTGACTTCAAATTCATCTTCACAGTCTTCCCAAAAGTCTTCAATATTAGGGAAATGAAGATACCCAAGACCAAGGTTCAGATTATTCTTGACATAGTCTTTTCTATCAAAGAGGAACCTCATCTGGTATGTGTACAAATTGATCTTAGTTAGAGCCTTCTCCATAGTTTTTGCTCTTGAGCTAGACTCACATCTGTAATGACAGAGGTAAATAGCGAAGGCAACTCCTTTGTTCTTCCTATCTCTGCATTTCTTTTGAACTAACACCAGTTTTCTACAAAGTTCGATTAGGACAATCTTATCGTCCACATATCTTGGCAACTTAGAAGGATAGCCATCGAACCCTCCTACTCAAAGGTAGGTGAATCTTGGAAACTGAATGAAATAACTACCATATTTCTTTATCAATAGTGCGGCCTCTTTTGATATCCCAATAGCCATATTCCTTTGAAGTAGCCTCACTGCTAGCATTGTAAAGGCATCATTCACTCATCTGAAATACACAAAACTTTCCTCTAACTGTAGCTGCTTGAAGTAGTCATAACCTGTGTCTCTTGATTCAAAACACCAGTGGTACTTAAACTTGGCCATGATCTCAAATTAGCAATTGAATATACCAAGTAGGATAACAGTGGAAGCATTGGATTATCTTGAAGTGGACCAACTAATCATGTATGCAATCACTAATAAGATGGCCCCAATCAATGAACTATTTCCTAGCTGATATGATCATGATGAAAAGATACATCCACATCTCGAACTCACTTGAGTCTAGGCTACCTGTCAATCTGTGGAGTAGGGAAATCAAATAGAAGATCTCTTTGATGAAAAGAGAGTGATGAAGTGTCTTAGGAAGCTGAGATTTCCCACCTCTTGGTTTCACCATCCATTCTTTAGCCAAGTTGTTTAAACATTTGCTTCTCTTGTCACTAAAATATTTGTAGGCTTTTTGCTTATCAACACGAATGAATTTCTCTTTGTATGGCACCTAAAGAATGATGGCAATAGAAATCCCATCGAGCTTGGCCATCAAGTGCCCGTCAATAGTTCTGATCTCTCTAGCTTTAGGATTGTATCTCTTCACACATTCTATCACTAGTTCTGGATATTGCAATGCTATAGGAAAGCAAGTTGCATCTACTAGACCACTTTTTGCTATCCTGCAGGACAATTTTGACCGCTCTCCTTCCATTAGTGATGTTTGGATGTTTTGCAGGTTAATGTGCCACATTTTAGTGTCGAATACCTCCAGAAGCATAGTGTCAATCATTGGAGCATATTCATAGTGCTGAGATTTGTACTTCATGATGAGGATTTTTGCAAGTTTTGCACTGAAGTTACCTCTTGTGGTAGCTTGAAAGTCCCTGAGATCTTTTCAGCAAATCAACTTCATGAGTAATCTATTTGGGAGGAGACTGTGAGATTGAGATGAGTAGGGAATGACAAGAACATTTCTTAATATCTTTTTAGCATATCCCCTTCACGTACATTTTGCAACCATCACATTCCATTTGACAATGTTTCTCTGAGGTAAACTGTCAAACAATTCATGAGCCTTTATGTATACTTCCACATTTTGCATGCATACCTTATCAGACTAGTCACAACTAAGACTCCATGAAAATCTACTTCAGATTATACTTTGTTGGATGTCCATGCCCTGTTAAAAACTCCCATTTTTTGCATAGGCCGATTGCACTTAGTTGAAAATCTCTAACATCATTAACAAATGAACTATAGCATTTATTGAGACTACATTTCTTTCAAGCAATTTGCCAAACAATTCACATGCTTTGCCTATACTTACACATTATACATACATGTCTACCCGATGCATTTGCAACTGTAATAATAAAAATTCAATTTCAATTATGATTTGATGGACGTCTATATCCCGTGTGATTTTGGCACTAGCTGGGAGGATTTTTGCAAAGGTTCTGGAAGTTGGCTTTTCACCTACCAATTGTATTTGATCGAAAGTTTCTAATCCTTTTCAACAAAGACCATTTTGAGAACATTTTGTAATCACTGCAATCCACTAGACCATTTCTTTGAGGCATTTTGTTTTGTGTGTCCTGTCTTACTGCGCAAGGAGGATGCTGGCAAGGGTCGAGGAATCCAGTTTTACTGTTGATAATTTCATTGTATGAGAACATGTATCTTTGAGGTATATCATAGAACAGTTTGTGCGCCTTGTCTCATACTTGCACATTTTGGATGCATGTTTGCCAGAGAAATTGCAACGATAATATCTGTCAAAACTCCACCTTCCATTATACATTAATGGATGTGCAAACTATTAGTTCAAAACTCTTATGCATCTGTTTGTTTGAAACTTTCTGAAGTCTTTTCAACAAAACTAGTTTTTGTGCATATGCTGCAATCGTAACATTCCATGAGATGACATCTCTTTGAAGCATTCTTTTTAGAAAAAGCCATGGATAGGGAGAGGATGGTAGTAGTTATGGAGTTTGACATTAGACCCACCAGTTGTAGTCACTTGAAGGTTTTTGAAGCCTTTTCAACACATCCATTTTGTTCATATCCAGCGATCTTTGCATGCCATGAGACAATGTTTCTCTGAGATTGCACCATCAAACCTTTCCTATGTGTTGTCTATGCTTCCCATTTTGCATAAATACATATCTACCAGAGCAATTTGAATCATGCTTTGATGGAGGTTTGGATGGATGTGAAGAAAAATTAGTTTTACGTCAACTTCTTGGTTCGTTATAACCAACTCCTTCCTTTATGTTGGTATTGGCATAATTTTTGGTACAACATCATCATGGAGTCTTAGTAGCTTAAGAGAATCTTGAAACTTCGTTGGGATTTTGGAGATAATTCCCAACTTTGTCGGCAGCAAGAGCTACTTTCAAAACCACTCTAATTCTTTGATTAAGAAAATAGAGTGTCTTTCATCGGCGATGTAGAGGAGTTTCAAAAGTTTTGGTGAGGACCAATGGAAACTTTTGAAACCAATTTTCTTCATCATTGGTGTTATAAGATGCTTGTGAAACCAATCAAATTTCTTGATCTCAAAATCAATTTTTCCTTTATCAGTATGTTGATCACGAGGCTAACAACTGGCTCTAACTAGGGACAAGCACTGTAAAGGACGCAGGATGAACCCAGAATCTTAACCGGCAAAGATCAGTGCATGATCTATTGGGCAATAGAGTCAATGAAAGGGAGAGAAAGCTAGAACAACTCAAAAGTGCACGAACAAGCCAAAAATGAAACAAGGAGAGGAAAAAAACAACAAGAAATGAAACACACACAAAAATTCCTAATTAACCTACATACAAAGACAAAAAGCAATCTATCTCACTGATTAGAAAGCTTTAGATGTTGCCCATTGTAGGAAAGGGGAAATGGTGATCCATCCATGTATGCAAGAAAGGCGAAATGGTGATCCATGCATGTATGCAAGATAGAAAGAATTCTCTCCACATGCTTCTCTGATCCAGAACGGTCCTCTCCAGAGAGAGTCAAATTTACCATGAAGATCCTTCGACTCCTTTTTCTTATCCCAGATCAACACAAGATCTCCAATCTTGAATGATCTTACTCTGGCCTTCCTGTCAAATAGTTCTTTCACTTGAGTTTGATGTTCCTTGATCCTATTAACAACTTCATCTCTTTTCTCTTCTAACTTAGTGAGATAAGCAATCCTCTTCTCCAGTGTGTCTCTGAATTCTTGATTCTCTAGTATATCTTGGAGTTTTAGTGCGGATAGTTCTAGGGGTACCGGCAACTTGGCTTCTATACCGAAAAGTATCTTAAATAGTGACAATCTAGTGGCTCTCTTCTTGGTCATACGATCAACCCACAATGCTTCATACAAATGTTTATGACAAGTCCTTTGATTTTCATCAATTAATTTTTGAAGAATGGTAATAATATTTTTATTACTAGCTTCAACTTGACCGTTTCCCTAAGGATAGTAATATAACACATGAGAAAGGATGATCCCATATTTATAACAAAAAGATGATATCTCATGAGAAGAGAAGTTAGTGGCATTGTCAGTGACAATCTTGTTTGGTGTACCCCAAATCTCACTAGAATGTTCTGTTTGATAAAATCGTAGACCACTTTAGAGGTGGTTTTCTTTACTATGATGGATTCAATCCATTTAGTAAAATAATCTGTTGCCACAAGAATATGAGTGTGGCCTGCGCTGGAGTGTAGATTGATAGGACCTATAAAATCAAGACCCCATTGCTGGAATGGTTCTTTAATGACCATTGGTTTGAGTGGCATAGCTGCAAGTTGTAATTTTCCTTTAAACTATTGACACATTTCTTGACCCATTCATTTTCATCACGGAACATGCCAGGCCAGTAATAGCAATTCCTTAGAATTTTAAATGCGGTGACTGAAGAGGAGAAATGTCCCCCACATGCTTCATTGTGGAAACTCTAGAGTAACTTCTTCTGCTGCTCTTTATCTACACATCTCAAGAATGTACCATCGATCCCTTTCTTATAGAGAATATTACCCCAAATGATATATTTGGTAGCTTTTAACTTGATAGTTCTTTTCTCTTTTGGAGTTAGATGAGTCGGGCATTCTCCATATGTAAGAAAATATGCTATATTTGAGAACCATTCATCTGTCAATCCTATAAACAATACTTGAGGTAGCTCGTCATTCTTTTCTAGAGATTCTCCAACTGTGCTATTTTCAGCTATGAGTTTACATAAGCCTCTCCCTTGTACCAATTTGGTTGGCTTAATATCAATATTATATTCTTGAACTTTGGCAATCCAAGAAGCCCTTTTATTGACACCTATTTCTTGGTGGGTAAGAATGGTTTTGATTAAAGTCTCTAATACGAAAACCTTAGAATGTGAATTGAGGATATAAAACCTAAAATGGTTTACTGCCTTGACCACAGCATAAGCATGCTTCTCTGCTAGAGAATAATTTAGTTTGTGCTTTTTCAGAGGAACACTCATAAATGCAATAGGTGCTTCTATATGATCATCATTTTGCTAAGTCAAGATAGCAGATAAAGGATGTTCTGAAGCATAACAATATATAATGAAATCTTTGGAAAAATCAGGATGAACTAAAACTGGAGCATTTGCAATTGTAGTTTTAATATCTTAGAATGCCCTTTTGCCTTGTTCAGTCCATTTGAAGACTACCTTATCTCTCATCATGTCTACAATGTGGTGAGTTAATTTAGAGAAATCTAGTACAAACCTCCTCAAGAAATTGATCTGGCCAAAGAAGGACCTTACTCCAGGTTTGCTTGATGGTAATGACAACTTTTGGATAGCTTCAACTTGTTTAGGATCAATTTGAATCCCATCTTTAGATACAATGTGCCCTAGTAGTTTTCCTTCAGTAACCTCAAAAATGGACTTCTTGGGGTTTAGAGAGATTCCTTGTTCGCGGCAATGCTATAAGACCATCTCCAGATGTTGAATATGGTCTTCTCTTTTTCTTGAAAAGATAGTGAGATCATCCAAGTATACTACAATAATCTTGTTTTTCATGTCTCCAAAGGAGAGGTCCATTGCACATTGGAATGTTGCGCCAGCACTGATCAATCTGAATGGCATTCGATTGTGAGCTAGAGTTCCCCAGGGCATTGTAAAAGAAATTTTATGTTGATCCTCTCAGGCAACTTATATCTGATTATACCCAAAAAACCCATCAAGTAATGACATCATTTTAGATCCAGCAATGGTTTACAAAACGTGGTCCATCACAGGTAGAGGGTAGTTGTCTTTCAAAGACTCTTGGTTAAGATTGCAAAAATTGACGCAAATCCTTATTTTGCCATTCTTTTTCCTCACAGGCACTATGTTTACTACCCAAGTTGAATGATAAATAGGATATATAATTCTATCCTTTAACATCTTATCAATCTTTGCAAAGATAGCACCAGTAACTTTAGGATTGAATTGCCTCTGCTTTTGTTTGAAAGGAGTGGCCCTGGGTTTAAGAGTGATATAATGCTGAAATTTCCCACTCATGAAATTTTTCAAATCATCATAGCACCATGCGAACACGTCCTTGTATTTGACCAACAAGGTGATGAGCTTCTTTCTTTTATCTGGCAAACATGCTTTGCCAATGCAAACAATTTTAGGATCATCTTTAGTGCCTATGTTCACCTTATCAAATTGAGAAAGATTAGAATTGTTCTCTTAAGCCTTATTCTTCAAATAATGATCATGTTTATCAAATAGGCTCTCTAGAGTAATCAACCCCCTTGGGATGGTATTCCCCTTTAATTGCAAAACTTCATCTTTTGCAAAAATCTCACTTCCTTCAAATAACAAATTGACAAAAGTACCAGCCTTCTCCAAAAAAGACATGATCTATTTATCATCATCAAAAACTTGCTAATGTTTATCATTATCGGGCACGCTTGGCCGATACACCAATTCAATCTTATATTGATCTTTACTAAACTCTAGATGTGGAAGTAATAGAGCTGTAGAAACAACAAGGCAGTCAGCTTTAGAATTGAGAGCTCGAGGAATCACTTCTATGGAGAATGCGTCAAAGAACTCTATTTGATCCCATAATAAGTTTCAGTATTTTCTCAACTTGTTGTTCTTTGTTTGAAACTGATTTCTTATTTGATTGACGACCAATTCTGCATCTCTGAGCACTCTCAACATTTTGATTCCTTTTTCTTTGGTAGTCTCGAGGCCTAGAAGGAGCACCTCATATTTTGCCATATTATTAGTGTTGTTAAAAACCAATTTGAAATCCATAGGAAACTTCTCCCTTGTAGGTGAAATGAGAACAATTCCAGCCCTTGAGCCAGAAGGAGAACAACTTCCATCGAACTCCATAGTCCAAAGGCCAGAAGACATGTCAGGAGACATAACTTCATGGGCTACCTTTTTTTCCTGCATGAGCATATATGTGTCTGGTCCCGTTTCTTCATATAGTATCTCTACCCTTGGGTCATCTGATTTTAGGACTATATATTTTGCCTTGGGTTCTAGATTCAACCTGACTTTCTTCCCATTGATTAGGATTAAGGCGTGGGACCAATCTAGATGTATTTTGTTGCCTAGATCCTTACAAAAACTTCTACTAAGTAGCATGCCATATCTCACAGGAATGTCAGCAACTAGGATTGTAAGTTTTAGTTTCTTTTGGGGAAAAGAAGCTAAAGCAACTTGTGCATCTTTAAGTTGACCTACTAATGGGACCATTTTAGACTCCATTGAGTAGACTTTGCCTGATGGTTTATTTAATGACAAGTTGAGAGCATGAGCAACCTTAGCAAGCATAACATTGTCAGAAGCGCTAGAATCTATTATGTAGTTGCTAAGTTTACAGCTAGCTATATATAAAGAGACATAGAATGGGTCAAGCTTATCTGGGACAACAACATTTACTAATAGAGCTTCATTTTGTAGAGATTCACTGAAAAGATCATCATGTGAAAGTTCTTCATGCTATGAGTCATTTGATTGTTGATGTACTGAAGAAGAAGGATCAGGTTTTCCTTTAACAATATGCAACAGTCTCTCCAACTGATGAGGATTCGACTTTAAGTAATCAAGTTGAGAAATTTGCACCTTTGTTTTCTTACAATGCTCTACGAAATCAAATGCATCATCAGGCAAGGGAGATAAATCACCAAGAGGGGGACCTTGTGTACCTTTATCTTTCATGGCCGTAAGAGGTTGATTCTCCAGAGGATGTTTTCTTGTTAGAATTTTTAGAGTAATTTCTAGAACTTTATGGGTAGATTCAATTTTGGCTTTTTCATCATTCTTCTGATATTGATTTCTTGTGAAGACATTACAAGAATGATTGTTAATATCGTGAACCTCTTCTCTTTCATTATTAGACTCATATTTAAGAAAGATGATTGTGGGTTGGCCATAGGTCTCATTTGTCTCGTCTTCTTGAGAGACATACTCTTCTATTTTCTCGCTTGATAGATTCATCTGCAAGAACCTTGCCATTTCAGGACAAGTGCTACCATCATGGTCCGTAGTCAGATGAAAATCACACATAGCCACAGTTTGTTTCTAACTGGAAGAAAGGTGTTCAATGGCTAGCCTTTGTGCTAGTAGAGGAAGCCTATGTGGCTTGTTCTGCTGATACGGTACATAATTTCTCCTGGGTATATCTTAATATAGTGGAGGTGGATTATATGGAAGTTGTTTCTTAAGTAGGAGCAAATCATTCGCTAGCTTATGAATCATTGGGTCTATAGTGGATGGATTAGAAGACTGTGCCTTCCCTTTCTACAAGTCTTTATTCCATTTTCTGGTAGTCAATAAGTCATCTTCAATTTCAATGGCCATGGTCTGTGTAGCTTCCAAATCAGCCATTCGTGCTCTTCTTGAATTAAAATTTATATCTGGAGGTTGTGCATTTAGAAAGAAACACTTTTGATTCTGCGCGGTTGGTCTTTTAGCATTTTCAATTCTATTCACCAACTTGTTAAAACGATCCACAAACTCTCACATCAGCTCGTGAATCTATTTCCTCATTTGAGTAAGTTGTGCTAATAATGCATGCTCATCTTCAGCGCTTTTGAAATGATCTTTGAACTTTTGGCGCATACTCGCCCATGAGTTTATAGTTCCAACAGGCAAATGTTGAAACCATTTTCCTGCTCCTTCGATCAAAGATTCTACAAACAACCAGACAGAAACATCTTCGTGCATAACACCTAGAACACCGCATGCGGCAAAGAAGGTGTTAATGTGCTCATTTGTAGAAACTTTTCCATCTCCAATGAATTTGGGTAAAACTTTCCTAGATCCATGTGGTAAATCATGCAATTGATTACCCAAGGTGAGGGGGCCAATAGCTGCTCCCCAAGGTACAGGCTGAGCCATTTGTAGTGGTGGAGTTGGTTGAAGATTTATGACAATAGGAACTATAGTCCCGTGCAAGGTTAATGCTTGGTAAGTGGAAGAGGAGACAGAGGTTCTAGTAGGACTTCTTGTGGGTGAAGGAGGTCTACTAAAAGATTTAATATTCCTTTTTGGGGGAATAAAATATTGAGAAAAGTCAAGACTTGCTAGCTTTTCAAAATCAGGATCTAGGATACCCTTTTCACGGTCTCCTCTGGTATATCTCTTGGCAGACAAGTTGATTTTGAGTAGGATTCACATGGCGATACTCTTGAATAAGTTAGATAGGTGGACCAACTTCTCTATCTCTTCTTGGAGGTATTTGAATAGGAACACGTCTGTTAGCTATTTCCAATTCTTCTTCTGTGATGCCTTGAGCTATTAACTATGCACAAACATGAATTTCCATTCCTATATCTTCTTCTTCATCAAGTATCGTGTCTATTTCTTGATATTGGTGATTTGACCTCCTATATCTCCAAGCCAATACTCATAAGTCAATAATTATATCTTCTTTCTCAAGATCCAACCAATTAACATTAGGTTGTAAAATAGGTCCAGCTCTACGTTGCAACACCATATTTATTATCGCAAAAATTTTCTTTGAACACATTAAGGCAACTTTTTCCAAACAAAAGAAGTGTGTTTGAATAGTCCCCAGTAGAGTCACCAAAAATTTGTTGGTAAAAAAATTTGTTTCTTTTAAATAACCTTCATGAATAACTCTGTTTCACCCTTGGATCAGCAACAACCTACTCACAACAGTTGAAGAATCGCAGGACTATGTCGATTCCTCTCTGTGTTTGAGAGGGGCAGCTCCCTCGTATGATAGGGGTATATGGATTTTCTAGGGTTGTTAAGAACAAATTGAATAATGAAAACCAATAAAGAAATGAGAAGTAATCTCATTAACTCAAATTCCACACATTCAAGTAAAGATACCAAAACTTGACGCAATAATCTTTTCCACATGCAATGTTTAAAGGAAAGCAAATGATTATCATTGATTAAACATACAAATATCAACAACAACATGTGAAATCAAATTGAACACACATCCAAAACATTTCTTTATTTCTTTCTTTCTTGAATAATACTATTCGAGTCCTTTACACAATGCCTTGCGAAAAAGTGGAACCCTTTGATTGAATTACAATGTTGTATTTATAGGTGATGTTAATAACCACTTAAGGTAACTATCTTAACTACTTTTTGTAACTACTTGGTATAACTACCTTTATAAGTGCACTAACTTTGAATAACTAACTTTCTTTTGTAAAGATAGTCACTTAGAGTAACTACCTAACTTAGGCACTTAAAATAACTACTTTGTAAGAAAGAGTTAGGATGAACCTAACTTTACAATTAAAGATAGAAAACTAGACTCAAATAGGAGAAACTCAATCATGAAAATTATTTACAAAACAAGCCCAAATCATGACTTGAGCCACACACAAACACATCAAAAATAGGAACTATACAATATGCAACAACTGCATTTATTCTTTGCTTGTCGAAGGTGTCGTTGATGGAGCTGTTGATTCTAGAGACTAATTCTGTTGACTGGATTCTTTTTCTTTGAGCATTCTAAAAAGTTTGATAGCTGAAGTAACATATTTCCCCTTAGGAATTAGGATGTTATCTATTCTCATCTTCTAAGTCTTCAGGCTCTTGTAGACATTGCTCAATTCTGACACCATACTTGGTATTTGGGAAACAGAGATCTTCAAGGAAGTATAGAGATCGATCAACTTTTCCATTGCATTCTCATCGAAGACCTCTCTATTGAAGAGTTATCGATCAAACATGTCTTGAAAACCATCTTGGATTACTTGCGAATCTCCCATCAATGATGCACTTAGGAGGATGACGGTGAGCTGATCCTGGAGTTTTGTAGACACTTGGTCACAAGCAAGTATAAGCCTTTCCTGCTCTGTTGAAACTTGGTCAATGATTACCAATTTCCAACTTATGCTTTCCACCAAAATTTCCAAGTAGTTTTCTTCTGTACCAGGTAGGATCTTCTCTACTACGAGGATATTGACATCAATCTCCATCATCTTCGTGAAATCCTTCATGATATCCTTCTAAACCGCTTCTTCTTTCCTAACACTTTTCAAGTCTTTTTCAATTGGCTCCTTTTTGATTAAGGCCTCATCATGAATAGCTTTTGCCTTAACAAAGAAATCAAATGCAATGGACTTGACTTTGTTCACCCAACTCTTAGTGGCTTTCCCATAAACTTGATATTTCTGGAGGTTATCAATAGTAGTTCTTTCAATCTCTCCTTCTTGGCCCAAGATGGTTGATTGGTGATCAACATTGAGTGGCATGGTAGAAGTGTCAACTATGGACTTCAAGTAGGAAGACAAATTTTGCACTTGTTGCTTCAGCTGATCCTTTGACTGCTTCTCCTTTTTAGTCCTTTCCACTAGTTTTGTTGCTACCACATTGAAGTTTTGCATGTCAGCCTCATGAGTGGATGGACCCATATCGATCCTTGTCATAATAAAATCTGTAGGAGTAGCTTCATTTACATTTTTATTGGAGATGGGCCGAGCTATCTCTAGACACATATTTCCTAAGTTTGAATTAGTCTTTATTCTTAAAGTCACCTTGATCTTTTTCGGTTTCCCAGATCTCTTGAAAAGATCAGATACTGTGTTGAATTCAGGAACAACCAACTCTTCTACCTTTCTTTTCTTCAATAGACTTTGTTCCAACCATGGGAGGGAAAGATTTTCTGAGAGCTCCTATATATTACTTTGTTGTTCAGGTACTGGTGAGGTTTCCTTCTCTTTAACTTGTTCTATTTGACATACTGGATCCTTTAAGGAAGAAGGTTCCACAATTGAAGTAGGATGCTGTACTTCATGATGAAGGGATTCAATGAGAATTGAATGTGACATAGTTGGTATGCCCTCATCGAACCTTAAATCATCCAAGACTTCTACTGACTCTTGTTCTTTCTCTTCTCTTGAAGAAGAGCCTACTTCTTTATCCCTTGATCTTGATTTCTTCTTCTTTTGTCTAGGTTCATCTCTGCATGTGTTTTGGAGATTATTTCTTCTTGGGGGATCTTCATCTCCATCACTTCCTTGAGTATTTTGATGATGAAGAATATCCATAACTGGTGTATGAGAAGGAACTAATGAAGTAGAACTATCTTGGTGGTCACTTCTTCTTCTTTATGTCTCCTTTCTCCTTGTTGGTTTTCTACCAGTCATTTGAGCTATCTTCTTTCTGATCTAAGCTTCTAACTTCTTGATCACAAAATTGGTTCTTTCTCTGACATCTCTAACCTCTGGATCCATCCAATTAATAGTAGGAAGAGGTTGAGCCTGGATTTCTTTAAAATAGAAGGGATCAACTAGATCTGATTCATCATATTCAATACCTTCAATGATCCATTCCAACTTGAAATCACAGATTTGTTTCAGGGTGAATCTCGTCCAATCTCTTTTTCTGTCTTCAAATTCATCTTCACAGTCTTCCCAAAAGTCTTCAATATTAGGGAAATGAAGATACCCAGGACCAAGCTTCAGATTATTCTTCACATAGTCTTTGCTATCAAAGGGGAACCTCATCTAGTATGTGTACAAATTGATCTTAGTGAGAGCCTTCTCCAGATTTTCTGCTCTTGAGCTAGACTCACATCTGTAATGATCGAGGCAAATAGGGAAGGCAACTCCTTTATTCTTCCTATCTCTGCATTTCTTTTGAACTGACACCAGTTGTCTACAAAGTTTGATCAGGACAAGCTTATCGTCCACATATCTTGGCAACTTAGAAGGATAGCCATTGAACCTTGCTACTCAAAGGTAGGTGAATCTTGGAAACTAAATGAAGTAACTACCATATTTCTGTATCAATAGTGCGGCCTCTTTTGATATCCTGATAGCCATATTCCTTTGAAGTAGCCTCACTGCTAGCATTGTAAAGGCATCATTCACTCATCTGAAATACACAAAACATTCCTCTAACTATAGCTGCTTGAAGCAGTCATAAACTTGTGTCTCCTGATTCAGAACACTAGTGGTACTTAAACCTAGCCATGATAACAAATTAGCAATTGCATATACCAAGTAGGATGACATGTGGGAGCGTTGGCTTGTCTTAAAGTGGACCAACTGATCATGTATGCAATTACTGATAAGATGGCCCCAATCAATGAACTATTTCCTGACTGATATGATCATGATGAAAAGATCCATCCACATCTCGAACTCAGTTGAGTCTGGGCTACCTGTCAATCTGTGGAGTAGGGCAATCAAATAGAAGATCTCTTTGATAAAAAGAGAGCGATGAAGTGTCTTGGGAAGCTGATATTTCCCACCTCTTGGTTTCACCATCCATTCTTTAGCCAGTTGTTTAAATATTTGCTTTTGTTGTCACTGAAATATTTGTAGGCTTTTTTCTTATCAACACGAATGAATTTCTCTTTGTATGGTAGCTAAAGAATGATGGCGATAGAAATCCCATCGAGCTTGGCCATCAAGTGCCCGTCAATAGTTCTGATCTCTTTAGCTTCAGGATTGTATCTCTTCACACATTCTATCACTAATTCTGGACATTGCAATGCCATAGGAAAGCAAGCTGCATCTACTAGACCACTTTCTGCTATCCTGCAGGACAATTTTGACCGCTCTCCTTCCATTAGTGATGTTCGGATATCTTGCAGGTTAATGTGCCCTATTTTAGTCTCGAATACCTTTGGAAGCATAGTGTCAATCATTGGAGCATATTCATAGTCTTGAGATTTTACTTCATGATGAGGCTTTTTGGAAGTTTTGCACTGAAGTTACCTCTTGCACCGGCTTGAAAGTCCTTGAGATCTTTTCAGCAAATCAACTTCATGATCAATCTATTTGCGAGGAAGCTGTGAGACTGAGATGAGTAGTGAATGAAAAGAACATTTCTTAATGTATTTTTAGCATATCCCCTTCACGTACATTTTGCAACCATCGCATTCCATTTGACAATGTTTCTCTGAGGTAAACTGTCAAATAGTTCTTAAGCCTTTGTGTATACTTCCACAATTTGCATGCGTACCTTATCAAACTAGTCACAACTAAGATTCCATGAAAATCTACTTCAGATTATGCTTTGTTGAATGTCCATGCCCTTTTAAAAAATCCCATTTTTTTAGCATAGTTCGATTGCATTTACTTGAAAATTCCTAACGTCTTCAACAAATCAACTGCAACATTTATTGAGACTACATTTCTTTCAAGCAATTTGCCAAACAGTTCACCTGATTTGCCTATGCTTACACATTATACATACATGTCTACTCGGTGCATTTGCAACTGTAATAATAAAAATTCAATTTCAATTATGATTTAATGGATGTCTATATCTTGTTCAGTTTTGGCACTAGCTGGGAGGATTTTTGCAAAGGTTCTAGAAGTTGGCTTTTCACTTGCCAATTGTATTTTCTTGAAAGTTTCTAATCCTTTTCAACAAAGACCATTTTGAGAACATTCTGCAATCACTGCAATCCACTAGACCATTTCTTTGAGGCATTTTCTTTTGTGTCCTATCTTACTGCGCAAGGAGAATGCTGGCAAGGGTCGAGGAATCCAATTTTACAGCTGACAATTACATTGTATGAGAACATGTATCTTTGAGGTATTTCATCAAACAGTTTGTGCACGTTGTCTCATACTCGCACATTTTGGATGCATGTCTGCTAGAGAAATTGCAACAATAATATATGTCAAAACTCCACCTTCCATTATACATTAATGGATGTGCAAACCATCAGTTCAAAACTCTTATGCATCTAGTTGCATGAAACTTTCTGAAGTCTTTTCAACAAAACTAGTTTTTGTGCATATGCTGCAATCGTAACATTCCATGAGATGACATCTCTTTGAAGCATTCTTTTCAGAACAAGCCATGGATAGGGAGAGGATGGCAGTGGTTATGAAGTCTGACATTACACCCGCCAGTTGTAGTCACTTGAAGGTTTCTGATGCCTTTTCAACGCATCCATTTTGTTCATATCCAGCAATCTTTGCATGCCATGAGACAATGTTTCTCTGAGATTAGACGGTCAAACCTTTCCTATGCATTGTCTATGCTTCCCATTTTGTAGAAATACGTATCTACCAGAGCATTTTGAATCATGCTTTGATGGAGGTTTAGATGGATGTGAAGAAAAATTAGTTTTTACATCAACTTCTTGGTTCGTTATAACCAACTCCTTCCTTTACGTCGGTATTGGCATCATTTTTAGTGCAACATCATCATGGAGTCTTAGTAGCTTAAGAGAATCTTGAAACTTCATCGAGGTTTTGGAGATAATTCCCAACTTCGTCGGCAGCAAGAGCTACTTTCAAAACCACTCTAATTCTCTGATTAAGAAAATAGAGTGTCGTTCATCAGCGATGTAGAGGAGTTTCAAAATTTTTGGTGAGGACCGATGGAAACTTTTGAAACCAATTTTCTTCATCATTGGTGTTATAAGATGCTTGTGAAACCAATCAAATTTCTCAATCTCAAAAGGAGGTTTTCCTTTATCGGTATGTTGATCACGAGGCTAACATTATTTTTGAAAGTTTGGAAGGCAGAGAAGTCAAAGACATGGGGACTAGTGCCAAAGTCCACCCTACCATTTTTCTTCAAGGTTCATCAAAGTGCAATCCCCTAGGTCCTATTTGCCATATGACTTCAGGGTTTTCTCATTGGGAGTCCAAATTAACATGCAAGATGCTCTAAATGCAAATTAAGGACCTAGGAGCTAAACCTTAAGAGGGAAAAGCCCCCAAGGGGACATTTTCTGACATAACATTGAGCCCCCACTTTAATGTATGTATAAATACAAGGCCAATACATGCATTAAAGTACGGTCAACAAACACAACAGACATACCAAGCACGGAAAAGACACGCTAGTCATAATGAAGACAATAATAGACACATAAAAGATGGAGAAGATCAATACAGTCACACAAAACATGAAGGAGACAACATTGAAGACATAGAAAACACCATGAATATAGTGAATGTAGAGAATATTTTCTTTTTCTCATATATGAAATGCAGAATGCAAGTACAAGGAAAATAAACACACAACCCATAGTGCAGGAGGGACTTATCGCCACCAGTCTTTAAGATTGCACGTATGGGGAGACAAACATGCAAAACAAATCTCAGAGTGCAGGAGGAACTCATCACCACCAGTATCCAAGACTACAGGGTCATCCCACAATAATGGGTTACAATTTTTGGCCAAACTTGACATTGAAATCAACATTTTGAACTAAATCTTCACTTTCTGACACCTATAGCTACTAAAACATTAGGAATTTGAAGATGATGCGAACTAGTGATTTGTGAGATTTTGTTTGTAGATTCTAAATATATTTTTTTTTAAAAATTGTGTCTCCTTTGATAATTGGTTTTTAATAGTAAACAAAATTTTTTTAAAGTGATGTGTATTCTGTAGCACATAACTTTTTTTCTACAAAGGATAAAATTCTAATTCTTTTGAATTTAGATTGGTAACACTGATATATAGGGCATGCATTTGGTTTTATAATGTTTTGGTAAATATTTTTTTAATTAAGTTTTAAAGTCAAACCAATTATAATTTAGACATAGCTGTATTCCGTAAAACATAATTTTTTCTGTATGTATTGAAATTCAATTTTTTTTGTTGAAACAAGCACATCAATACCTAGGGCATAGATATTTTTTAGAATTTTTTTCACTAATTTACTAATTTTCCATGTATGTAGAATAGAGAACTTGATGTTCGGTGAAAAACCTTCATTCACAAGAAATAAAAAATAAATATAATAATCAAATTAAATATATTTAAAATTATACTTTTTGGGAAGCTTATAATAAGGACTACATACTTACAAAATATAAATTTTAAATGAATTCATTTGATCCCCCAAAAGGTAAATCAAAAGTGGTTTTCATCAATATTTTGATAGGTGTAGAGGAGACTCCATTATAGGTATGGTTTAAAACTAGCGGGGTTCTATCCAAGGGGGTTTGATCAAACCCTCTTCAATTAAAACCCTTTAAATGGAACCTTTAAAGGCTTAAATCATTATATTTTCTAAAAATATGTGATTTTAGCAAAAAATAGGATGTCCTAGAAAGTGTAACCCATTATTGTGGTAGCACCTTGCACTTGAGAACAAACACGCCATACAAATCCTAAAGCATAGGAGGGACTCATCGCCACCGATCTTTAAACTATGCTTGGTAACAAACACACAATACACACACACACATAGAAGACATGGAGAAAACACGAGGCAAGAGATGGAAGAAACCTATTGCTAGGTTCATAGCCATCTCAGGGACATTACAGGCACACATCGATGATTGCGCTTCACCACAACAATCGTCGAAGACACACTTAAGGGTTAGGATAGTCTCAGATCTGCTCCTTGCCTTTGCAAAGGACTTTTAGAAAATTATAGGATGTGTGTGCTCTCCTCGAGAAATACACCATCCCCACATCTGTAAAGGGATTAAGATAAAAAGGATATGCACGATATCCCACCTTTGCAGAGGGTTTAAATGATTGCAATAGATTCAAGATTCACAAACACACTTGCTAGCATCTAAAACAAACAGCTTACCTTATATATGCCCCCACCTTAAGGTGGTTGATATCATGTACCGATATCAAGCATGTTAAGATAGGAAGAAAACACACAAGGGAACACAAGCTCTCGCAAAGCCCATGCTCCCTAGAGGTGACATGTACTTTATGATTGCTAAATGTTCCCACAAACACACAATTCCCTGCAAGAAGAGGTGTTAGCATCCATATAATCATGATAATCAATAATGCAAGGCTAGATCCAAGATAGACAAAGTGCATGGAGCAGCAGTATTCTTATGTTTTGTAAGTGTGATAAGACAACATCAAGATCACACAGAGTGATTCTACTAGCCAAGTGTTAGATAATATATATCAACCCCATCGTCATGTATGGACTAGATCCATTTTTTGATTACTCACTAAAGGGATGCTAGGTCCGCATCAGTACAATATGTTTTTCATCATCCGCTAGCTAGATAGAGTCACTAGAGGAAGGGAAACAATAAATCAAGAGAGGAGAAACAAGTGTCTTAGGGATAGTCATGTAGGAGGGTGCCCCCAAGTCACCAACTACAACACTATGTCCTTCAGACACAACACACAACAATGAAAATAATGGAGAAGCTATATAGAAGAATGATGATACAAATAGAAGGATGGTCACAATAGAGGTGGTCTCCCAGTATCCTTGACCTTACGAGAGTAGGGTCATCCTAGGAGGCATAAACAACACATAACACATCACGGGGGAAACACAACATAGAGGTAAGGGTTAGAAATACTTACGGCCTACTAGTACAATCGTACTAAAATTTGGAACTTGCAAGCCTCTTGGAGAGATTCTCTATCAAGTTTTGTGCGAAGCTTGAGTGGTTCTTATGAAAGTCTTGTTTATTATCAAGAAGTCCATGTGATGCTTGTTTAATAAATTCTTGTGTATATGATATATTTTGTTGCTTATGGGGAGGAGAACCACTTGTTGGAGTACAACCAACACTGAGAGGGGGGGTGAATTAGTATTGGAGACAAACACAGATAAATTTTCACTTCTTTTCACCTCCTTTTAAATTTAAAATAATAAATTGCAATGCTGATTTGAATATTTTGCAAGCCAGAAAATGAAACACTGAACAATGAATGTAATGGAAAGTTTAGACATAAGACATCAATGGATCGCACATAGAGAGACCATAACATAGAAAATTGCATGAGTGGAAAACCCTCTTGGGGAATAAAAACCACTCAAGAAAGATGCCTCACTAGCTTAATATCAAAATCCCAATCATACATTCTCAATGACTTCTTTTGTCTCACTGACAATTTTTCTTGCCTCACTGGATTTATACAACTTTGCCTCACTAGATTTTTACAACTTTGCCTCATTGGATTTTTACAACTTTGCCTCACTGGCTTTTTACAACTTTGCCTCACTGCATTTTTATCTTGCCTCACTAACACATCTTAAATACAACAATACAATGAATAATTTGAGTCAATACAGAGGATTTCTCTATTTCTCTTAAAACCCTATTCTTGAATATCTCATTAAATATTTGAGATTCCAAGAAATACAACTTGTGCACACATACTACTGAATATATTGTGATATTCTATTATAATCTATTGCTTTTGTTTGATTTTGTAATGACTGCTCAGATCACACAAACCCAATAGAGTACAATCTATTTATCCTTTCTCAGAAATGTCTCTCATTCTTTCATACAATAGCTTGAACAGGTAACTGTAGGTATGCAACTGTCTCAGGTAGTTTGCAACTACATTAATAACTGTCACAGGATCCTGGTCAAATGACCCAATGCTGGCTAATATATTATGCCTTTTAAGTGCAGATTTAATCATGATTATCGATCAAGAAATCCTTTTCAAATTATCATCATATAACCACAGTTTTGATACAATTGACTGTGTTTAAAAAATGAAGACAAATGAATAATTGTTTCATATCTTAATCATAGGGTAAATAAGATTGCAGCACAAAAGCAAACAATAAACTACCATAACCCTTTAACAAACCCTTAATATCACGACCACTACAAAATGCCTTCAAGTTAGAAATAGAGAGAAGCCCGAGTATTTCTATAGAGGTATAATATCAAACCCTTATACAAAGAATAGCGAGTAAGCTTCAAACCAAAGAACCAAATGAGTCTCTCCTTCACAAATTTATTTTATGCATTTTAAGACTTTTAGAAAGAACAAGATAAAGAGAAGATATCACCTAATAGGCCGACAAATGAGAACCACCTTGTTGAAGAATAGGTCAAAGATTTAGTCAAAAATAAACAAGCTCAACCCTTTGAGAACCTGTAATGATATCACCGACACATAAAACCCTAGCTCAAAGATTCATTTCACAAAGTTGAACTGTGCATAATGATCCAAAACAAAGTCTTTTTGCCCGATGACTTGCACTTTTGGTGAGCCCTAAAAGGGCCAGTGGAAGAATGAGTCAAATGAAGCCTTTTCACCTATTTGAAATAGTCATAACCTGCCCAGTAGGTAAAAACTCAATAGAAGCCCAATAAACACATGTATATTTTTTTTAATTAGATGCTCTAGGTACTCAATGATAGCTAATGAAGACCCTTTTAATAAATGCAAACATTTCCTTGTATTATATTTACTTAAGAATAACATCATCAAAATGCTTAAATCCTACTTGCATTGATATAGTACCAACATATACAAACTGTGTCATCATATGAAGATATGTGACTATAACATTCAATCAAAGGGTATGGTATACCAATATCAACATGTAACCTTGAGTACCTATGATGATAACAGAGTCACAATCTGCTACCAACTGTGATGTCAAATTCTATGCCAAACTGATACAAGTATTTACCATAGAAATGTATCATGACATCATATGGCATATGCCACAAAAGATCATGAGCACATCAAGAACCAAGTGTATAGTCAAATGTATAGCAATTGAGATGAGCATCAAATGTATATTGAGAATCAAATGCATATCAAATATCATATAGTTGTCATAGAACATGTATGACTATGAGCATACCATCAACAACCACAAGAGATAAACCAACTGTATAGAGATGACCATTAACAACAATTGTCATATAGTATGAATACCAACTATAATCATAGTATCATATCAACTATCCTCTCATCGTAAAATGAGAAACATAGCATGTATAGCATGTGCCATACCATTACCATTACCATGATGCTATAACCAATAACCTCTGTCAACATTACAAGCCAAATACCAACTACTTGTAGAGCATAGTAAATGCCACAACCAACACTAACATGTTTGATGTCTCTTCAAGTGATAATATTTAGTATGAGCGTTAACAAGATCATCATCAAGAACATGAAAGAACATCATCAAGAATATGAGTTCATGCATCAAATGCTAAACATCATGAATACCAATGCCAATGCCAATAGTCACTGTGCCACAAACCTGAGAGTTTGTGTATTTGTCATCAAGGACAACAACTGAGGGGCAACACCACTATTATTTCCAATTGATGATAATTGTCTTACTCTTTTCTAATTTTTAACTAGCTTTCTTTGTTGAGTACGTCTACCATAGTGACAAGGACTATCTTGTACTATCTCAATCTTTTCATTTGTCAGATTCTCTTGTTCCAGTTGTTCCATGCTTCTTATTGATATATGTTGCTTATTTCCTGATCCCTGAAGGGATAACGGAGGAGGAACTTTAGAATAAATACCTTTTCCTCATGGACAAGGAGATACTTGAGTGTTTTCCTTATCCACTTCAATTGTAGCAACTATCTCATCATAGTCCAAATAGCCATCCTCTACCTCTAGTGTATTTTGTGCCATTAAATCGTTATGAGTATGCCTAGGGAAAGGATTAGTGAAGATCTGTAAGTTTTGATTTAGTGGAGATATCGACTTATTCCCACTATCATTCACACCCAATACTTGTAAAATATTCAAGTCGATGAGGTCTTGTATTTCATGTTTAAGGCACATACATCATTCAATATCATGTCCTTGTGTCTGATGGTAATGAAAAAAAACATTAGCATTTAAATAAGGTCCTTGCATTTTATTAGGATCCAAAGGTTTAATCAGGGGAAGTTTCAAGATATTATTACTCACAACTTGATTCATAATAGAATAGTAAGACTTAGATATCGAAGTAAACTTTCTTTGCTGATACAGTATCTTCTTTGGATTAATAATAGCAGAAACTTGATAAAAGTTATTTGAATTCAGTCCATTATCCTTGATGAGACTATTATTATTCCTCTTAAAGTTGGTTTGTGAAGGCCCACCCATGGATTAATCAACTTGAGCCATTGAGTTTTGATTTTCATACCAACTAGATGAAAGTTGATAATAATGAAGGGTGGTACATAAATGTTGAAAGGAGTTATACTTAATCAAGAGAATCTTATCACAGATGTTACGTTGCAAATTCGTAATAAATATCTTCTGAACATCATCATCTTTCATCTGATATTGAATTTGCGCATAGATGGATTGATACCGACTTATAAACTCAGTTAACTTCTCCTTCGGACCTTGTTTGCAATGAATTAAATCAATCAAAGAGACTTGAGGTCCAATGTTTGCTTGAAAATGTTTTAAAAATTGATCAATTAACTGTGAAAAGGAATGTATTGAGTTCAGAGGTAAAGAGCAAAACCATTCTAGAGCTATATCTTTGAGTGATCATGGGAAAAGTTTTGCTAATAAATCCTCTTCAAAATAGAAATCGCTACACATAGTCATGAATGCTACCACATGAGTATTAGGATCACCTTTTCCACCATATTTTTCAAAGCCAGGAGTCTTAAACCTCTCGAGCATAGGGGTTCTCAAGATTGCATAAGATAAGGGATTATAGGCAGGATAGGTTGGTATATTAGGTTGTGAAGAATTTGTTAAGTTTGTCATCTTTTGTTGTAAAGAAGTCATGCCTTGCAAGAGTTGGTTTTAAATGACATCATTGGGAGATGTTGTTTGTTGTGAGGAATTAGAACCAAAGTGAGGAGGTGATTGAGCCTGAGTAGTGATAAGTGGAGGCTGTGAATAGTTTAGTAGTGGTTGGACATATTGATAGGTGGAAGGTGGTTGCAAATAAGTGGGATGGAGAGGTGGCTGAGAGTAATTATTCATAGAAGAAGTCCCTTTAGATACCAAGTTTTGATAGTTAAATCCCACAGCTTGTAATTTTGTGAATTTGTCCCATTAGATACTCCAATACTATTGGTAGCATTACTACAAGTATTTGCATTAGTAGTTAAAATCATTGATGTAAATGTAGATATTCCCGTATTCAGTATAGGTGCCGATACTTGTGTATAAGACGGTGATGATGTGTTTTTTAATACCATTCGCACATTCAGTCACCGTCATGACATTATGGTGTACTATATGTGTTAATCCTCAAACAACATTAATACCATCTTATCCTTCTTTTATCAACTATCTTATGTGGTGGATCACAGGGACAACTTCTTCCGCTATCCCTTCATTTCTAACAAATGCTTGAAAATCATCTAACTCTTTATCAAGTTTGTTTATTTTCTCATTAGGTACATGTACGACCACCTCAATAGTTTCATAAACATCATGAAATATTTGATCTTCCATAGTGGTTGTAGGAGGTATAATGTCTTGCAAATTTGTGTTTCTCCTTTTGTAAAGAAGTTATTCAATGGATTTTCAGAGGTAGGAATATCATTTACTTCAAAAGCACTAGATCCCATAAGTCTTCTACTTCTTCTTAAAGGAATGTTTCTATTAGGGTAGAGGTTCATAAGACTCATATAGCAGCATGCAACACTGAATATACAAACTAAAAGAACAAACCCTAAGAGCAAGATATGTGTAAGATCCAAAATGCTTGAATTTTCAACTTTTTCCAATGCAAATCACTAGGAGAAAAGATGTTGTGAAAAATTTCAAAGGGGAAAGAAAATAATATTCCTAATAACAGTCCAATGATGCAGCAATATCATTCACAATAGGCTTTTGATGCAAACCTAGAGTGATGACAAGTCCAAATCTAGTGAAAATGTGCTAAAATATGCAATTTTTCAACAATTTTCCATGCAAAGGCCTAGTAAAAGGGTTTTGTAAGGAATATGAGGAGGGGAAGAAGATAATAACCTTAATAATAGCCAATTAATGCATAAAAATCCCTTACAACATGCTTGGAGTGCAAATCTAGAGAGACAATAAGGCCAAATCCAGTGAAAATGCAAAGTTTTCAAACCCTAGACATGAAATTTTGCAAGAAGATCACTATGATGCAACACTACTATTAGAAATAAGTCATAATGAGTGTTTGAAATGAGTAGTAAAATATGAAACAAGATTTTGACTACAAACCCTAGCTAATGCAAAACTAGGTTTTCATGAAAAATGCACAATTTCAAGCAATTTTTAATCAATTAAGCATACAAATGCAATGTGAATGAATACTAAATGATAAATTTATGTAATTTCACTCAAATATAAGTAAAATAACAGAAATTAATTGAAATCCAATGCCAATTAATCCAAATTATACCAAATTTCAAGCCTAAGATGCCAATTTTTTCAAAATTTTCAATTTTTTACAATTTTTCAAATGCAATAAGATGAATTAATGCAAATCTATCAAAAAACACTCAGAAATGTGCTAAAAAGGCCAAAAACATGAGTTCACGAAAATGTTTAGGTGGGAAAAAGGAGGATTGTTTTTTATAAGTTTAGTTGGAAAGTAGGGTCCAGATCCCTTTAACAAAATAGCCCCAAGGGCATCAGGCCATTAACATGCCAGAAATAGTAGATAGATAGCACAGAAATAGTAGAAAAAAACAATAGGACAAAACTCAATGAAATGACGGAGAAAATAGAAAACAGGAGAAACAAGAAACTATGGGTTGTCAGTCGCCCCAAACTTGGCCAGGAACTCCACCATCTCCTTGTAGTTTCCTAAGCTATCAATATTGCCCACTTGTTTAACCTTGTCATTCAGATCCTTCACCACAATGAAGATGGAAGCTACCTAGTGTAAAGCTTTAGCCATGAACTCTGCCATGACCTTCCATTTGTCCTACATAGAGTCCATTCTTTTCTAGAGGTTCTAGATATCCTCCGCATGTTTGACACACAGAGCACATTTCCCCTTACTAGCTTGATGAATAATGTCCCCCACATCTTTCTTACCAATGGTAGCCTTCTTCTTGCCTTCCAAACTTTTTGATCTACTTTCATTCATCAAGGCAAAGTGGTTAGTGCCCTCGACTTCATGCACAGATTCAGTAGGAGTCTCCTCTCCTTCTTTATCCATTGTCTCTTCCACAAACTCAGAGTCCTCAGAACCCTCCACCCTCAGAGAACTAACCAGTGGTTTCCCAGCAATCCTTTTGGAATGGCGAATGCTCGGAAGAGTAGTCTCCCCACCTTCACTACTACTCGTAGTTTCCAGAATAGTGTTAAATTACACAATTTTCACAGGAGCATCCTCCATGGCAACACCCTTCCCTTCCTTCTACTTTTTCGTTAGAGTTCCCTCCATTTCCTCCACCCTGTCTCTCTTGCCAAACTTCCTTCCCTGCACTGGAGTGACATGCTTCTATTTTGTATTTTTAGTAGAAATTGGGGTCTCAACATGATTTCCTTCCACCTCACTGGGGCCGCCCTTAATTATAGGAGTCCCAATGCAAGTTTTCACTTTGCCCTTACCCCTGTGTGATCTACCAGGCTGTGGGTCCTCCAAAATCTTAACTTGAATAGGTTTAGGCAGACATTGGGCAAGATGGAAATGATACAGCTTCAAAATAAGGCCTTGATGTATTAGAATGAGAGGGTGATTGGCATTCTTGGCCCTAAGCTCCCTAACAGACTTAATGGAATTATCCAGTGAAGAGAGTAAAAAGAAGGGAAAGCTAATCTCAACCTTGTTCCTAAAATGATTTAAAAGAGCAAAGTGATAGTTATAGTATACCCAGAACTGTCCTTCTAGTCTGAAAAACTTCATTATCATGAGACAAATTTGTCCCCAAGGCTCCGACAATTCCTCTCTCGCGAACCCACCATGAAGTTTCATAGGAGCCTCACCCTCACGGAAGAAGAGATTCATGTGCTCTAGGTCGGCCACTTTGCTTCTCCTCGAATATTTTTTGCCTTTCGTGGGTAAACCAATGGCTTGCCCAATGACCTCCTTAGAAACTTGGAATCCAATCTTCCCAATTTTGACTTCCCTGGTTTCCTCATCCCACGTCTCCACAAATTGTCTTGATAAATTTTCATTGTGACCCGTCATCCCTTCAAAAAAAGGCACCACCTCACCCTCTTGGATTATATGCCGAACAATAGGGTCCAGCTTAAATTCCTCAGCTGAGTTGGGTTCAATTTTCACGATGTCTCCTCCCATCTTACTAGTCTGAGAATGGCTAAGGAGACTGGACTAGATTTGTTCAAAATGGAAATAATCACAATCTGCAGCCTTGAAATTAGGAAAGGGACCACTAAAATAGCAATTATGCTGAGTTGTAGTAATGATGACAGTGCAATTATTATTGTTAAAAGCCCTAAGATTGCCACCTAGATACGTCTCATCGGGGGATTGTTAATTGTTGAGTTTCAGAGGTTTATGCGGAATCCTCCTTTCACCACAAACATCCCAAGGGCATATTAACTGAGTTGAACCTCCAATTTGTGCAAGAGGATTCACCTATCAGGTTGGGCTGCCACTTGGGAAGATGTAGAAACTTGGATGTGTCAAACAATGTCTCAATGTAATGCTCAATTTCACTTAAAACCCTAAATAGGAAAAATAGTAAGTAAATTATCAAATCACTGCAAATCCATTCAGACTAAGATGAGGGACATAGATATTTAACTCACTATTTTTTGAAGTTTGGAAGGCAGAGAAGTTGGGGACATGGGGACTAGCGCCCAAGTCTACCCTACCATTTTTGTTCAAGGTTCATCAAAGTGCAATCCCCTAGGTCCTATTTGCCATAAGACTTCAGGGTTTTCTCATTGGGAGTCCAAATTAACATGCAAGATGCTCTAAATGCAAATTAAGGACCTGGGAGCTAAACCTTAAGAGGGAAAAGCCCCCAAGGGGACATTTTCTGACATAACAATTACTTTTTTTATGAACTCTTGATTTTACATTTTTAAAATAATTATGTGTGAACAATCTAGACATCATTCTCTACACACTAAAAAAATTCTTGTTACAATTATTTTAGGTCAAATTATGTGAGCTATACATAGGGACTTTTAGATATATAGCTTAATCCCACTAAATAATTAATAAAAATATATATTTACAAAGAAGTTCAAAAAAGTATCCAAACCAAAATTTAATGTCATATGCATCTATCCATAAATATATTTTGAAAAATACTTTCATTTACTACTTTTGTATGTGGGTCATACACGTGCATGTTTTGGCCTCCAACATACTTTTTTACAAATGTCACTTTTGTACATCCTTTACTTAACCAACTTTTATCATCTGGGTATTAGAATAAATTACATATTTTAAAACTAGAAACAAAATCCTACATTTCATAGTTTTACACCATGTTAATATTCTATCTAGAAGTGCTTCAAATCTTTATCCCAACTATAACAAACTTTAATTTTTAGGAAAAAAATCCCCTTTTTTAGCCATTTCTACCCTCATTACATTGCATTTACCCAAGTAACCTACTTTGTATCTGGTTGTGAACTTAATAACAATAAAATTCAAAAAAAAATGTTAGTGCAAAAGAAAAAGGCTAATTAGGCACTATATTTGACAAACATAAATAGGTACATATTTCCACAACACTATATCCATATAAACACTTACAAAAATAATCATTCAATAAAAAGCATGTCAAACTATCATAGATTTATCAAAGCGTTGATTCTTGAGCCATAATATAAATAGAAATATCATTGTATCAAATATGCAATTAAAATTTTATATAACCACTACAAAAACTAAAAGAAGCAACTCCACTTCATTTCTTGTTGTTTCTTTGGCCTTTACATGTTACATTATATAGCTCTAATAACTAAGAATACTTGATATAGTAAAAGCACTAGACTCGTGTTTAATGATTTAAGCACCAATATATCTGTTATGGTCATTCTGATTAGTTAGTTTTAAGGAGAATTGGACAATGAAGTGAATTTACCCATATTAATGTACATGGAGAAGAAAAAGCTAAAGCATAAAATATATTCAATCAGAACTTTTGCATAACTTTCAACTGATTTTAGATAGCACTAGTGGAGTTAAAAAGTTATAGACTTACAACCAAAATTATACCCAAGGTAGACTTTGGGCCAATGTTTGTGAGGGTGGGATTTACCATCATGTCAAGAACATGCTAAGCTTGAGTGGTAAGG
This sequence comes from Cunninghamia lanceolata, assembly GCA_027924645.1. NCBI lineage: Eukaryota > Viridiplantae > Streptophyta > Pinopsida > Cupressales > Cupressaceae > Cunninghamia > Cunninghamia lanceolata. The sequence continues at coordinate 8,011,672 of BSBN01000960.1, read as the reverse complement.
CCATTGGTAACACCATCCTTAACCCCTATAGCTCTTCCCTCTATACTTCTTATTGCACTCACCACTTATATGTCAATTTATTTCATTTGATTATGTATCCTTGATTATTGTAGGGATTGCAAAACAAATCAACTATAACATTAGAATGTTTTTTATTATTGTAGGGATTGCAAAACAAATCAACTATAACATTAGAATGTTTTTTATTGCTTTAAAGGGTATGCAATATAAATAATATCTTTCAGCATATTGCCTCTCCAATGGCAATTGGGCCTAGTTCCCCTTCAATCTTGGGACTCTACATCTAATGCTACTAGCCTTATTACCTAATACAAAAACGTTTTCCTTCCCCCCTATGTTTTTCCCATAAGGAGGACTCTCTAAAAACTCATTGGAAGGAAAGATGTAATCAATAACTCTTGTGTGGTGTGGAGTCTCCAAAATTAAAAATTTATATATAATTATGCACCCCATGAAAAACAATTGGCAACACACTACAAACACATTTCTATGTGTACCTTCTCTTAAAGTGTTAGACATTGTTGATCCTTCTCATCAAACTCTATATATATGTGACATGGCATGCCATGAAATGGCATATTTAGGTGGTGGAGGGAGACATGCCAACTGCTTTATCATTTCCCAAGCTAAAACATAAACATTAGAAAATAATATTATTTTATACTAGGTGTGATTTACGTAACGCCCCGCTAAGGAACCCAGAGGATAACACAACTAAGCTTTACAAAAAGGACAAATATATATATATATATATTGAAAGATAGAAATAACAAGTAGTGTTAAACATATCTATACATGTCACTGAACTAAGCATTATCCCCTAGGATTCCACGATTGCATTACTAATTATTAACATGATCTAACTAACAACCATGGTTCATTCTAAATATAATTGCATCAAATGAATTAACACATACATTTACTTCATAATATAACATCAAATGAGTAAACATCAAGGTCTAAAATAAAGTATTACAAGTACAAATACAATTTCCTTTACAAGAAGGAGTAGGCATTTACTCTACTACAATATCTCTTTTCTTATTACAAAGGAGTACATACATTATGATTTAACTGATACATAGGGCTAGTACGTGAGCATAAATAACTATCTCCATAATTGATACAGGATATAGAATCTGCCACATGAGATACATCATTCATGCACAGAAACAACGGCAAGGGAAAAACCAATGGAGAATAAGCACAACCGCCCAACCATGTGGAAACCTAAGGTCCACCCCCCATGCTAGGAGATAACATAAGGTCCCAATTCAAAAACTAGTTAGGTAGATAGTAAACTATAAGGAACAAGGCTACACATGACTACAACAACACAAGCCGATGTCACAAGCAACTCAATCATCACTTCTAGAGGAAACCGCACAACGAATGAGGAGAGCACAACTAGGGAATGCTAGACTGCAGTAGGGAGGAGTGTCATCACATAGCTTGTCATGGGTTGTCCTGGTAGGCCTTCCTAGGCCCCTTGGGTTGTCCTGGCAGCCTCTCCTGACCCCCAGTCCCCATACAAACTCATGCAGAATCAACATACCTTTCGTGAGGACAAGGTAGTTGATCTTGCCATTCCAAGCCTTCTCATCTCATCTCAAACCTAAATGAGCACTTGAGCCATGAGTGAGGCATTCACTTATCTTGTTTAATGTGAACATCTACCCCGCCCCCTAGATTTATTATTAAGTTATCACTTGATTATCAACTTTCAATGGGTTACCCTGACAGCGACTTTGGGCGCCAGCCCCACATTGAAAACCACTCCCCTATCTACATCTAGAAGACCTTGTCAAACAAAACAAGGACCATCATAATGATAAGTGTACATAAACAATGCAAGGTATTAACCTTCTTGCATACCAACTTAATCACAAGGGCAAATCCACAATACATTGCCCATAGCTTCCAAGTGAAGTCAACCATAAACAACATACTCCTTTTACAACAACTATTGTCTCCCCATTTCCAAAATCCAACACTATACTTATTACATGATCCATACAAACAACACATCCTCAAAGGGGTTATTACCTCATCCCCATGCTTTTACGACACAAAGTACACATGGAATCAAGACATAATATCCTATGCCTCTGGAAACTGAACCTTAACAACTTACACATAGCCTATTATGACCTATGATCAAACTACACAAATTTTACTTACATTTGCAATTCAACTCACAATAATCCAATTTTCTAAAAACAAGACTTATAAATCAAATTTCCATTACATTATTTAAATACCTGATTCCTAACCCATTGATCAAATTTCAACCTAACAAAACATTATAAGGGAATGTAATAAATTCAATACCAAATTAAATTAAATTCCCTTATTCCATTTTCATATTAAGTTTAATAAACCCTATAATTTAATCCTATAAATTTCAATAACTTAATTTAAATAAATCAAAAGACTTAACTATAATATTTAATCTATATTTGATTTTAGAAACAAATACAATTTTTATATATTCATACAAATACATTTTCACTTTGATCTTTTACTTAATATCTATACAATTTGTTTAGACCCAACCTTCATTCATTATTGACATGCATATACAAGTGATAAGGGATCATAAATCATCTAACTTAAGGATCTAATCAAGTCCTACGATATTAAATAATTTAAGGGATAATTACATACTATTGTTTACAATTTTTGAGTCCAATTAAGATACATAAATAGAAATGAAGATTGTATTACCTATCACTAATATACTTCAAATTAGAGTCATTATACATCTCATTAAACACTATTCTATATAACATCATATTGACAATTGAGACAAAGCATCTATAATTACAGTTAAACATAATTACATTTTTCTATTCAAATATCACTTATCTATCCATTACTATTTAAGGGTATTAAACTAAAAGAAAATTCATTTTTATTTTGAATCAAATCGTTTATGGAAAAGTGCTAAGTTGATATTTATAAACAAAGATAGCTTAAAGATAATTAGTTTATTTCCCTTGTTTGCAAAAAGAAGATATCATTTGGATAAATATATTCATCTCTATCTTTATGCATCATATTTATTTAAAGAGTTTGCAATAAAAGCATTTCTAAGAAAATTATTAGTAATGCTAAAATAAACATTCACAAGATTCAGCTTAGGACTTTTATGAAATGATCAATCTTTATTACAGAAGGGAAACCAAGTTATTTCTATGTAGGTGTTCACTGCCACATAAAATAGAAATCATAAGAAGGAGTCTTCAATAATAGAGAATCTTCATAGGTATCTAAATCTAAACCATAGGAAGATGGCTAAGTCATCTCATGGAATCAACATAGAATCATACCACATATATAATGTAACTATCTTTTAAATAGGGATGATACTTTTGAGGGGATTATAGTTAGTGTTAAAACAAGCAACCTAAACCAAGTCCAACATAATAGAAGAAAAGAATAATTTCATATGCTAATAAAACACCCTATAAAACAGGCATGAAAGAGATCAATTAGATCATTCAACGGTCATCTCATGGAATGCACGGATTGCAGGATATGCATAGAATGAAGTTATTGAAAAATCCTTATATCAACACTAGCATCCACACGAGGTTCAAGGGATAAGCCGATAGGAACATCCAACAAGTTTGAAAATTTCTAACGTGAAACAAATTTCTGAGCACTTATAGGGTTTAGAAACTTTCTAAATTTTGGTAGAAGAAAATCCAAATTTCCCTATATTGTATTACACCTACAGTTGATCATTATGTGGCATGTATGATTATTATGTGGGCTATCTTGAAGATGCCCTAAAATTTTAATAAGATGTCGGTTAAACCTAGGGTGATGCATGGGTGTGCTTCCTTGGTGTCTGTAGATTACATTTATAGACAAGAGAGATCCATGCAAAGTTGGAGAGAGATTGGCTTGGATGATGAATGCAAAAAAAAGTGAAACCATAGACATGGCACGTGAACTGTTTGACAGAATTCCTTGATAAATGCCTTATAGAATTAATGTAATACACATTTAACTACTAAATTCATGAGTCGACAACTTATGGAATGAATCTAAGCTAGACTACAACTTCCAGACTTAACTTGAGTCGATGCCTCTAAGAATTGTATCTAATGCAGATTTACCACAAATAAAAGATATTCAATTCGTATAACACTGCCACGAAAACCCTATCATCATGATACAGATTTAAACATTGCACAAGATATATTTCTCATATATAAAGCTTGGCATTCAATGTAGGAGGCTAAGAAAAGTTTGATTCAATAGCAATTACTACGTATCTAACACCATGTTTCCCTAATCCCACTGGTTAATCTTCAAAAGAATGCATAAAAATAGGTGACTGGGTATCAATATCTAAAAACAATGCTTACGACATGCCATTATTTTTTAAGAAACTTAACTAAAGTGTAACATATATAGGACAAGCTGGCTGAGATAAATACTTAAAAGTTTTCATAACTACAAATTGCTAAAATCAAAATGAAATAAATATATAAAAACTTCTATCATAATGAAACAACATACCAGTGGCTAATCCGGCTAGCACTTGCACCCAATGGAGGTTCAAGGTAACGTTGATAGGAACAAACGATGAGTCTAGAAAATCTTTCAGCATGCATTGCCTACAATGTGAGATAATTTTGAGCGGTATAATGCTCACATTCACAACTAAATCTAACATTAAGACAACATGAAAGAGATTTCTATTGTTTACCAACGACCAAAGGTTATAAGTTTAGGATGGTTATTGGTTAAATCCTATTGTTTACTGTTAAACCTTTAAAAATGTATCTAATACTTTTAACTATAGCATATTCAACATATAGATCAAGTAAACATTATAAATGATCTAATCGATATTTCAACACAAAATACTTGCTTCCTCGACAAAGGAGAACCTGTTAGTGCCTGAATTGACTGGTAGTTTTCTGAGCATTTTTCATTCAGGCACTCTCCCTAAGTATCCAAAAAAATGTTCTAAGTGATGGACCTCCTCAGCATTTTTCAGCTGCATCATCATGTTTTCCGAAGGAGGAGGTCATCATCATCATGTTTGTTTCGATGATGGTCAGCATCATCATGTTCTCCCTCGATCGGTTTCTCATCGTCATCATCATATTTCGCTGTCGGGTGATGTTTGGGTTTTATCCTGATGATGCTGACGAGCTACAGTGCGCCCTGATCTGCTTGCGAGGGTGATTCTTCAAAGTCTCTGGTGATCTTCCATTTATCACCATGCGCAGGCATGATGATGATGTTACTTATTCTTTGAGTTGCTCGACCTAACTTGTTTTATCCTAAGGGTCGTCGTCATCATCATCATATTTCCAGTTATTATCCTGCTGCTTGTGGAAGTCATCATATTTTCTGCCTTCATGATATTTCGCCGGGGTGATATTTCTATCATCAGGTGATCTTGGTTTATATCATCCTGATGATGTTGTCGAAGAGTTCTAAGTGCGACCCGATATTCACTAGGGTCATCATATTTTGAACGTCAGGATGATCTTAGTCAATATCATCCTGATGATGTTGTATTACTTCTTGATCGTTGTTTTGTCATCCTGATGATGCTGACGTCATCCTTATATATCAGGGTGATATTTGTTTCTCTGCCTATCTGCATCATGATATTTCCGAAGGGGGGGTGATATTTTCATATCACCCGGATATATGTTTTGTTTGTTCGAGCATCATGATGATGCTGATATCAAGGAGATATCCGCCTGCTGGCTTCGCGCATTTTCTACTGGGGGTGATCTTTTCAAGCAACATCATCATATTCAGTTATCACCCCGATCTTATAGAGGAGCTACAGTGGAGCCTGATATTTGTGCATCAGGAGGATATTTCCAAATATCCGGTTGTCTTCCGAATATCATGATGATGTTAATATGATGATGACGTCATCAAGGTCCGGGGGGGTTATATTTCTAACATTGATCATCTTGAAGAGACCTCCTGATATTTGCAAATATGATTATGACGTCATCCGGATATGAGGAGGTGCGCAGTAGGCAGATATGATGATGACGTCAGCAGTATATGATGATGACGTCATCAGGATGTTCATCGGCCAGACTTTTGTTATAAGCTCAGCAGGAGGATGTTCCTCCGAAGGATCAGGTTGTGCCGATTATCATGAAGGTCATATTTCAATTATCATGATGACGTCAGGGTGATATTTCGAACAACAGGATATCTTGCTGCTGGAGGATGATGATGATGAGGTCTATACTAGTGTCGTCAGGAGCAAAAGCACCGACATGATATATGCTCATGACCTAGTATATAAAGTGTTATTGAGGTCATCACGGGGTGCATGTGGGATATTGATATCCTGCATTTTCAAATATCATGATGATGAATCTCGGCGGGAAATGGTTGCGACTGCAGATTTGATGATCTTCCCAAGGCCGCGGGTTGGTGCGCCATTAATGGCGATTGTTGCAGAGGTATGGGCGATGGCGTGGGTCGATCTTGTACCCGACTGGAGGTGTCAATCAGCGGACAGAGGCGCAGGGCTCGAGAAATCTTCCTGTCTCCTCCCCTACCTGCTGCATTCAAGTTTGGGCGCCAATCTGGTTGTGTTTGAGCGCCATTTTCATGATACTGTGTATCTGGCGAAATTTTGGTCAACCATGTAATTAATTGCTGAGCACCTACCTTGCTGTTATAAGCAGGTTGTGTTGCTCATTTGAGAGGTTGTTGAAAGTTGATGATTTTTGGCTCTGTAATTCAAAACCAGCTGATCTGGTTGCTCTGTACAGTCTAACTTGTGAGTTTATGTATCTCCTGTTGTACGACTTGGCATGAATCCACTGATTTCATGGTTGATCTTATATGAGTAATGCTATCTTAGCATGTGTTGTGTTAATCCTGTCTCCAGTATTGCATGTATTCTTCTTCTGGATCTGGATGTTTGCGTAATGTTTAGATTCTAGAGCATAGAATTCCTATGTTGAATGTCTGATCTTTTAACCTCTGCTCAAGGGGCAGATTAAACTGTTTTCAGGTTGAACATTGGGAAGGGTATACTGCAGTAGGGATGCCATAAGTAGAGATAACTTAACACTCTTCATTGGGAGATATCTGTAAGGCAGATATCATGTGTATCCCCCTGAAATCTAGTTTTAGCTATTTATGCTGATCATTCACAGGTGTATGTCAACCGACTCCAAGCCCTGGATAGGCACCAATCATGCTGTGTTCTTGTGTTATACACCATGTCCAGCTTTGCATCCAAATTCATATCAAAACATTTCATACTTCCACCTGTTAGTTGTAGGTGTAGGATTAGGAACCCCCTGCATGCTCTCATACCCAACCAGACATCATGTCCAAGAATGTTGCCAGCCTTGTGATCTATCATGCAGATCTTGGTCCATACATGAGAGTATTCTGCCTGTTGTTGTCAAGTTAGATCATTCTATCTTTGAGCTAGTCAAGGTTACATCTTGAGTTATAGGGATACCCCCCTTGGTGCGGCAGAACCAGAAGTGAAGGGGAGGAGCTCACGCAACCTCCTATATTCAGTTGGTTGAATCTGCCTGTGCATTAGAACTGGCAATCCCTAATGCTGATTCAAAGAATGTCAACAAAATGGCGACTCTGCTGGGGATGGACTAAAAAATGATATACTTGTGGCCCATCCGAGTCACTAACAAAATGATGCTCTGCTGGTGGAATGAACCTGGAAAAGTAGCTTTCAGCTATTGAAAATTTTGTCCTCTCTGGAGAGGTGGCGACTCTGCAAAAAAGATCTAAATGCACATGAAAGATAGATGTATGTTATTGGTTGAAAGATGTACATATTTCTGCATCTGTATGAGAAAAGGTACCTTGTTACTTCCCCTTTATTTGCTGTTTTACTGCATAAGTTAGATGCCAGGGGAAGCCTTAGGTCTTAGACAGACAAAGGATGTCTAAGAGTAAGTTTTTTATGAATCCAAGTATGAGTTATCCCACACTCAGTGGTGAAATGTTGGATAAAGGAATAGAAGAGATAAGAAATAGGTTGATATTCTTAGAGGCTGAGCAGGCCCAGTTAAAAAGCAGTAACCCTGTTGTGTCTGCCAGTCAGAAAGCTAAACCTCCTATCAGCCCTTTTGATCCTTTGTATGACCAACTGGATTTGTCATGGGTGGATTATAAAGTAGAAACTATGCCTGCTAGGATATACTGTCAGATGCCTAGATTTAGTGGTCACAATGTATGTGATGGGAATGCACATATCCAAAATTTTCAAAGTTTTATGGGAAAACATTCATTCAGAGATGAGGATATGTGGATGAGGTTTCTTGTTAGGTCCTTTGATGCAAAAGCAAAAGACTGGTATTTGAGCTTTCCAAAGAAATCCTTTGCCTGTTGGGATGAACTTGCTGACTGTTTCAAGGAAGAATTTGCAAAAGAACCGGCTGATTTTGTTACAGAATTGATGAGAATCAGAAAACAAGATGAAGAGCCATGTGTTGATTTCAGTCATAGGTTTGCAGTAGCCCTTTCACATGTCCCTGAAAGTTTCAGACTTGATATTTCAGCCTGTGTTGGCATATTCTTTGAAGCTTTTGAGGAGGGCTTTAGTGCAATACTGAGGGATTTCAAGGTGACAAGTATGCAGATGGCATACAGGTTCATAGAAAAGATAGAAAAAACCAGAAATGTGTACCTGCTGAAACCCCTGTCCCCAGGCCTTGGTGTGAGAAATGGTTATGAGGCTGCAAATGACCAAATGATTATGGCATCATGTGCAGATAAAAATGAAAATAAAAGCATAGAGGTTGAGACTGCTGTATTTGAACATAATGCTAACAATACTGCTCAACTGGATTGTTCATCAGTTGAGGATGCCAGTGAAAGGACTAATGAGGATTCCCATTGCAATGATGAGGCAGCTGACCATGAAAACAATAACGAGGTTGTGGACAGCAATGAGCAATTTTTAGAATGGACCTGTGGAGACAATTGTGAGTATTGTACTCAAGACAGAGAAGATATAAGCAAACAGAGAAGCAATCCTATGTGTGACCCATTGCCTACCTTTCAAACACATGGAGATCATGAAGAGCAGTCAGAAATTGAAATAAGTGCTAGTTCAGAGCATGATTGTTTTTCATTTGATGGCTGTTTTGCTTATGACACACAGGCTGATACTCCTCCACAGAGTGAATCCATTGATGATGAAGAGGTGTGCTCTGCTGCCCATGAACAAATGGCATACTATGATGAAACTGATGCACCTGGGTCACCCATTTATGACACATATGGTGATGAGGATCTGTCTGAGTATGGTGAAGATCTAGACATTACTTTTGGCTTGGATTCTGTTTCTCATCTTGATGAAAGAGGAAACAACATACATCAGGTAAGTGACTGTGAAAATGTGCCTGACTTAAAAGAGATGCCAGAGCCTGATCTTTTCCAGCCTGGTGTACCAGATGGTTGTGTACATAATGTACACAATTGTGATTTTGAAAGCTTTTCTTTTGATGAGCCAGCATATAATACAATGAGCTTTGATCTTCCTAGTTTTGTGGTGGACTCCGAGTGTTTCCTATTTGCAGTCCAGCTAGGAGATCATGTTGCAATGCATGATGATGATATAGGTGATAAGTGCTATATGCCATATGAACATGCATTGTTTGATACATTCTGCACCCACATGTCACATGATGCTGAGGGCTATCTGCACAAGGGTGATAATGACAAGCCAAATCAGAAGGTTGAGTATGCAGATGACAAGTTTTGTTTGTGGGTGGATCTTTGTAGTATCTCCAAGCTTGATCCAGTGCATGCAGATGAAAACAAGATATTTGACAAAGGGAGATACATGTTTTTCTTTTCTTGGTGGCCCTAGGCCATCGAGTGTGTTGGGTGATGCAGGTCAGTGCAGTATTTGACTCTGTGCCCAATGGATAAGGGACTGGTCTGCATCCCAGAGATCTGGAGTTCTCGCTGTAGGTTTTCACCTGCACGTCCCCAGACAGAGCCACTGTTAGTGCCTGAATTGACTGGTAGTTTTCTGAGCATTTTTCATTCAGGCACTCTCCCTAAGTATCCAAAAAAATGTTCTAAGTGATGGACCTCCTCAGCATTTTTCAGCTGCATCATCATGTTTTCCGAAGGAGGAGGTCATCATCATCATGTTTGTTTCGATGATGGTCAGCATCATCATGTTCTCCCTCGATCGGTTTCTCATCGTCATCATCATATTTCGCTGTCGGGTGATGTTTGGGTTTTATCCTAATGATGCTGACGAGCTACAGTGCGCCCTAATCTGCTTGCGAGGGTGATTCTTCAAAGTCTCTGGTGATCTTCCATTTATCACCGTGCGCAGGCATGATGATGATGTTACTTATTCTTTGAGTTGCTCGACCTAACTTGTTTTATCCTAAGGGTCGTCGTCATCATCATCATATTTCCAGTTATTATCCTGCTGCTTGTGGAAGTCATCATATTTTCTGCCTTCATGATATTTCGCCGGGGTGATATTTCTATCATCGGGTGATCTTGGTTTATATCATCCTGATGATGTTGTCGAAGAGTTCTAAGTGCGACCCGATATTCACTAGGGTCATCATATTTTGAACGTCAGGATGATCTTAGTCAATATCATCCTGATGATGTTGTATTACTTCTTGATCATTGTTTTGTAATCCTGATGATGCTGACGTCATCCTTATATATCAGGGTGATATTTGTTTCTCTGCCTATCTGCATCATGATATTTCTGAAGGGGGGGTGATATTTTCATATCACCCGGATATATGTTTTGTTTGTTCGAGCATCATGATGATGCTGATATCAAGGAGATATCCGCCTGCTGGCTTCGCGCATTTTCTACTGGGGGTGATCTTTTCAAGCAACATCATCATATTCAGTTATCACCCCGATCTTATAGAGGAGCTACAGTGGAGCCTGATATTTGTGCATCAGGAGGATATTTCCAAATATCCGGTTGTCTTCCGAATATCATGATGATGTTAATATGATGATGACGTCATCAAGGTCCGGGGGGGTTATATTTCTAACATTGATCATCTTGAAGAGACCTCCTGATATTTGCAAATATGATTATGACGTCATCCGGATATGAGGAGGTGCGCAGTAGGCAGATATGATGATGACGTCAGCAGTATATGATGATGACGTCATCAGGATGTTCATCGGCCAGACTTTTGTTATAAGCTCAGCAGGAGGATGTTCCTCCAAAGGATTAGGTTGTGCCGATTATCATGAAGGTCATATTTCAATTATCATGATGACGTCAGGGTGATATTTCGAACAACAGGATATCTTGCTGCTGGAGGATGATGATGATGAGGTCTATACTAGTGTCGTCAGGAGCAAAAGCACCGACATGATATATGCTCATGACCTAGTATATAAAGTGTTATTGAGGTCATCACGGGGTGCATGTGGGATATTGATATCCTGCATTTTCAAATATCATGATGATGAATCTCGGCGGGAAATGGTTGCGACTGCAGATTTGATGATCTTCCCAAGGCCGCGGGTTGGTGCGCCATTAATGGCGATTGTTGCAGAGGTATGGGCGATGGCGTGGGTCGATCTTGTACCCGACTGGAGGTGTCAATCAGCGGACAGAGGCGCAGGGCTCGAGAAATCTTCCTGTCTCCTCCCCTACCTGCTGCATTCAAGTTTGGGCGCCAATCTGGTTGTGTTTGAGCGCCATTTTCATGATACTGTGTATCTGGCGAAATTTTGGTCAACCATGTAATTAATTGCTGAGCACCTACCTTGCTGTTATAAGCAGGTTGTGTTGCTCATTTGAGAGGTTGTTGAAAGTTGATGATTTTTGGCTCTGTAATTCAAAACCAGCTGATCTGGTTGCTCTGTACAGTCTAACTTGTGAGTTTATGTATCTCCTGTTGTACGACTTGGCATGAATCCACTGATTTCATGGTTGATCTTATATGAGTAATGCTATCTTAGCATGTGTTGTGTTAATTCTGTCTCCAGTATTGCATGTATTCTTCTTCTGGATCTGGATGTTTGCGTAATGTTTAGATTCTAGAGCATAGAATTCCTATGTTGAATGTCTGATCTTTTAACCTCTGCTCAAGGGGCAGATTAAACTGTTTTCAGGTTGAACATTGGGAAGGGTATACTGCAGTAGGGATGCCATAAGTAGAGATAACTTAACACTCTTCATTGGGAGATATCTGTAAGGCAGATATCATGTGTATCCCCCTGAAATCCAGTTTTAGCTATTTATGCTGATCATTCACAGGTGTATGTCTACCGACTCCAAGCCCTGGATAGGCACCAATCATGCTGTGTTCTTGTGTTATACACCATGTCCAGCTTTGCATCCAAATTCATATCAAAACATTTCATACTTCCACCTGTTAGTTGTAGGTGTAGGATTAGGAACCCCCTGCATGCTCTCATACCCAACCAGACATCATGTCCAAGAATGTTGCCAGCCTTGTGATCTATCATGCAGATCTTGGTCCATACATGAGAGTATTCTGCCTGTTGTTGTCAAGTTAGATCATTCTATCTTTGAGCTAGTCAAGGTTACATCTTGAGTTATAGGGATACCCCCCTTGGTGCGGCAGAACCAGAAGTGAAGGGGAGGAGCTCACGCAACCTCCTGTATTCAGTTGGCTGAATCTGCCTGTGCATTAGAACTGGCAATCCCTAATGCTGATTCAAAGAATGTCAACAGAACCGATTAAAAGTACGGAAACGATCTCAGAGAGATAAACTAGATTCTAGTCTACAAAGCAAAACATTTATCAGTAAGTAATCACGCAAGGAATAAAAGAACCTGGGTCCAACATTTAGCTGGGCTGAGATTCGAAGCTAGATTCCCAAAGGTGACAGCTACAACCAGTCTCTTCAATCTCCACCCAAAAAGAAATTCAATTCCCGTGAATCCCCCCAATTTCTTTTTTTTTTCAGAGAGAGATGATGATTCCAAAGAAAAATACCCGATTTTGTTTTCCACAAAAATCATTATTTAAGAGTTATTTGAAGCATCTCCACTCCAATGTTGAGGGAAACGTAGAGCTTCATTTCTTCCTCTCCACTAAAGGCAATAATTTCTACCTTCATTACTTTCTTATAAATAGCAAAAGCAATAAATTTATTTTTTTGTTTCTAACCACCAACTTCCTCCAAAATCCCCTCTTTCTCACAAATAGCCATTCATTAATATTCAGCCAGACAAAAGATTCCTTCCTACTTTCTTTTTATTTAGTATTTACTATATGTGACAACTCACACATAACATTATTTATTACAATATAGAGTATTTTACGATAGCACACAAAAAGTAAATTTATTTTTATGAACACTAACAATAATATTACTTGTTTAAAAATTATTTTTCATATTAAAATTATCAATTAAATTCTCATTTTAAAACACTTTATTTACTTCAATAATATTATTATTTATTATCAAAGTGGACTAATAATTTCTATTCTAATGAAGTAATTAATCAAAAAAAAAAAACCACACAACCTAATAAACCACATGCCAAACAATACCGGATGACTACACATGATCGAACATAGAGGCTTACAAACATACCCATACTGACCGTACTGATAGGGTACAAGAATGGATACTCATCCTTTCAAGGATGATGGAAAAGCTAGGGACCGTACGCTATCTCCATTCAACGATTTCCATTGGTGTTAGGACACACTCAGACTTGTCAATTTAGGTAGAGTTGATGCCTGATACCTGCAACAAACGAAATGGTCGAACAATAGATATTTAATAATACAGTCAAACACACTGTGAAAGGGATTTGTAGCGTAGCAGGGTACTCACACATGAGTAATGCGACACTGTCCCTTTAACCAACACATCAAACAAATAACAACATTACGAATTACATTCAATTGCTTAACAATTAAGATAAAACAATCAGTTACTGAACAAATAAATAAGAACCATCATCAGATAATCACATGATACACATAATAAAGTTGATTCACATAGTCAATTAAATCCATAACTAATCATAACATAAGCATAAAACACCAGTACTAACAATATCATCAAATGTCATCATAGTAGTAATCTAACATCAACAGAGTATCATCAAACTAAACATCATAACAATAAATCCATCATCAAACAAGATATCATAATGTCCAAACCTAACAACTACCAGTCTAACAGAAAGCAAAAATGAGGGGCACTACATCCTCCCCCTAGGATCAGGCTTACTCCTAGAAGCCTGCAACAAGATAAGGGTATAGATCTCGCATCCCAACACAATCTCCCAAGAAGCTGAAGACTCATCATTAGGATCCCATTAGACCCTTACCTACTCTATGCCCCTACCCCTAAGGGTCAACCCCCGATGCTGTAGAACGTGCATGAGATCCAAATAAAGTTGTTCATCGTCTACCTGTGGTCTCCAAGATTGTTCCCCGATGCTCTGTCTGGCGGTGATCAAGTGTTGTGAACACTCTATGAGACCTCCCTACATCACCCACTGTCAGGTCTAAAGCTATTGGCCTCTAACTAAATCTTGTAGCATTCTTTTGTGGACATTGCTTGCCTATATGGCCCTACTGGCTGCAAGAGAAACATCATGTACCTTTTCCATATCCTCTGCCACCTGAGAATGCATTGGACTACTAGAAACTATCTCTACTAACTACAGACTGTGTGCTCTAAGCTGGCTGATTGGGATGATAATACTTGGCCCATTGCCAATTATAGTTTTTCCCCGACTAAGGACCACCACCTTGCTGAGGCTGAGATTTCTTTGGTTTCAACTAGGAATACTATTGCTATTGTTGTTCACCCTTAGCAGGTGCATGATGACCTCTAGAAGAACTTGTAGCCTGAGACTGACCACCATGAGACTTGAAACCCACTAAAGGTGCACTAACAATCTACACATCTGTATGACCTCCAAGAACCATTGCCAAATCCTCCTCTACCAAACGAGCCTTCTCGAATGGCACCTCCATGGTCTTAGTCTCGAAGACACAGACTCCTCTACTGATATGGGCATTCAAGCCCCTAATGAAGTGCTAAACCAACATAGCCTCATCATCACCAATACCTGCGTACTACTTAAGTTCATAGAACCTACGCTCATACTGCTCTACCGACATAGCCATTTGTCTCAACTCTTGAAACTCATCAACACGTTGCTACTTCCAGTGATCTGACAGGAAATGAGCTCTGAACCTCTCCAAAAACAATTCCCAAGAAACTGTACCAATATCCAAGTGTAACTTCTACTCCTCCAATTGCCACCATATAGAAGAAAAACCTCTAAGGTGCAAGATGGCACATCTCACCTTGGTGTTACTACCATATGGATGCATGGCAAAACACATGCCCAAATCTATCAACCAAGTCTTTGCCTCCAAATCACTACTAGTACCATCAAATGTGGGAGGATGTGCCCTCAAAAGGTCACTCATGTGGCCTCCTAAGATAGCCTCCTATTCTGTTGTCATCTCTCTCCTTCTAGGAGACCTTTCTCTTTCCCTCTCCTCTGACTGATCAACCTTGTATCTAGGACCTAGGCAAGCAAGGACCTCCTCAAGCCGATGATGCAATTGAGATCCCTCAAGTTGACCCTAATTCTCTATATTATGATCCCCACCTTCCTGAGCACTCTCATGAGGAGAACTAGGAGGAGGGCTATCGCCACCACCTCTCCCGCGTCCCCTACCTCAACCCCGACCTCAACCTTGACCTCTAGGCATCTTCTTACACAAAAATCACCAAGGGACAACCTCAGGTTGTTAAGCGAGGAAGACACAAAGGGAAAACATGATCTACAGAATCTAAGCAACTAAGACAACATATTGAGCTCATATAAAACCAAAGAACCTAGTGTTAGAACCTAGTGCTTTGATACCAAATGTAACGCCCCACTAAGGAACCCAGAGGATAACACAACTAAGCTTTACAAAAAGGACAAATATTTTTTTTTCAAAGATAGAAATAACAAGTAGTGTTAAGCATATCTATTCATGTCATTGAACTAAGCATTATACCCTAGGATTCCATGGCTGCATTACTAATTATTAACATGATCTAACTAACACCCATGGTTCATTCTAAATCTAATTGCATCAAATGAATTAACACATACATTTAATTCATAATATAACATCAAATGAGTAAACATCAAGGTCCAAAATAAAGTATTACAAGTACAAATACAATTTCCTTTACAAGAAGGAGTAGGCATTTACTTTACTACAGTATCTCTTTTCTAAGTAGAAAGGAGTACATACATTATGATTTAACTGATACACAGGGCCAGTACATGAGCATAAATAACTGTCTCCACAACTGATACAGGATATGGAATCTGTCACACGAGATACATCCTTCCCACACACGAACAATTTCAAGGGAAAAACCAATGGAGAACAAGCACAACCACCCAACCATGTGGAACCCTAAGGTCGACCCCCTATGTTAGGAGGTAACATAAGGTCCCACTACAACAACTAGTTAGGTAGACAATAAACTACAAGGAACAAGGCTACACATGACTACAACAACACAGGCCAATATCACAAGCAACTCAATCATCACTTCCAGAGGCAACCACACAATGAATGAGGAGTGCACAACTAGGGAATGCTAGACTGCAGTAGGGAGGAGTGTCATCACATAGCTTGTCATGGGTTGTCCTGGTAGGCCTTCCTAGGTCATGGCCCCCATCTTGGGTTGTCTTGGCAGCCTCTCTTGACCCCCAGCCCCCATACAAACTCATGCGGAATCAACATACCTTTCATGAGGACAAGGTAGTTGATCTTGCCATTCCAGGCCTTCTCATCTCATCTCAAGCCTAAATGAGCACTTGAGCCATGAGTGAGGCATCCACTTATCTTGTTTAATGTGAACAACTACCCCACCCCCTAGATTTATTATTAAGTTATCACTTGATTATCAACTTTCAATGGGTTACCCTGATAGCCACTTTGGGCACAAGCCCCACATTGAAAACCACTCCCCTATCTGCATCTAGAAGACACTATCAAACAAAACAAGGACTTGTAGTGCCCCGCCGTGAAACCCTTGGAAGACAACACATCTATGTAAGCAAAGTGGAATATTTTTTTTTGAATAAGATAACAAGTAAGGTTTAGCAATTCAATACACATCATTAACTATCAACTTGTCTCCCAAAGTGCCATGGTTGCATTACTTGACACAAAAAAAGCAACATTAATTACATGCATCACTAACTAACATTGACAAATCATTCTAACTCTATTACATTATTGATTATACATATACATCTCCATATGTAATTTACATCATCACCATTCTGATTACATTTGAATACATACAATCTGAATCAACTGATACACTGGCTAGAACATGAGCACAATAAGTGTCTTCATAAATAGGTACAAGATCTGGTGTCTGTTACACAAGGAGTGTCCACTACGCTCGCAATCAACGGCAAGGGAAAACCAATGGATAAAGCTCTTCCACCCGACCATGTGGAACCCTGAGGTCCACCCCCCAAGCTAGGAGTTAACATGAGGTCCCCACTACAACATACGGTCAGGTAGACAGTAGGCTATGAGACAACACATGACTATCACAAGTCACCATCACAAACCACACAACAGTACTTCCAGAGGCAACACTTAGCAAATGGGGAGAGTACAACTAAGGAGTGCTAGGCTATAGTAAGCAGAGTGTCATCGCATGGTCCTAACATGGGTTACCAAGGTAGTCTCTCTCTAGACACTGGCCCCCATCTATGGTTACCCTGGCAATCTCACTCTAGACACCGGCCCCATAGGATGACGCATGCAGAATCAACCTTCCTTTCGTGATGACAAGGAAGTAGATTTGCCAATCCCGGCCTTCTCCCCTCATCCTTAGTCTGAACTAGCACTACAGGCATGAGTGAGGAACAAAACATCTTATTATCTTGTTAGTGTGAAAACTACCCAACCCCTAGGTATTTTATTATGTTATCACTGAATTACCAACTCCCAGTGGGTTACCCTGGCTAGCCACTTCGCACCAGCCCCCACATTGGAAGCCACTCCCTTACCTACAACTAGGAAAACCTACACAACAAGCATAGCCAGACAACACAACAACGAGGGTACGGAACCATGCAAGGCATTGATCATCTTGCATAACAACTATCCTTATATAACAATACAAAGCATTAACCCTCCATAACATAATTATAAGGGGCAGGACTCCTAGACCATTACCCATAATAACACATATTCATTACAACTCTAAGATTTCCATGTCACCCTGTTCCATATTCTTCCACAACTGGATACAAGACTAGTACAACCAGTTGGATAACAATACAACCACAAGAAGTGCATTTATCATTCATTTGTCATTTAGTCCATACATAACTAGAGACGACAAGGCTTCTTATAACATCATGATCTCAAGACATTTAACAACACAACACATGAATTCAAGACATCCCAAGCTAAGCCTCTGGAACTCTAGCCACACGGGAAGATACACAATCAAAGACTATAAGAACGGTTTTATGACCCACATATTGAATTAACATATTACAAGAATCAAATATACTTATGATCAAATTATGCCTTCTTACAACTAATTCCACTATGACTAAGTTGTTACATTGGTATATCAATCATCAAGATAAAGCTTGTCGTTTGATTGTATTCTTACAAGGGATAAATCTATGACTTACATTAAAGTGAATTATGTTTAAATATGTATTAAAATAATCTTTTAATTAATCTACATGATACAATTATCATTGACGTAACTAAAGTAAACTTCTATTGTCAGTATTATAAATCAAATTGATTAAATGATTATAAGGAAAGTTTAAATTCATTTCATACGAGTAAGTTTGAGGATTCCGATTTAATTTATAACCAAAAGAGGAACAATGTAAATCACTTCTACGTAATTAACGATTACAACTACGTATAGATCACATATCATTGTCTATCTATCACAACATTCATGAGAATATCAAAGTATATTTACAACGAACAAAATCTAGTTCAACAAGTCATTAATAAAGAGAAGGTGATAGATTTAACTACTACATTGAATACATTTATCCATTCTACGAATCAACATATTGAATATTCATTTATTCCAAATCTGATATACAATCTTTCCTTATCGTGTTCTATTTAAATTTATCATTTAATAATTCCCGATAATAGATTATATCAATTTCATTGGTTTGATTTAAATAAATCATGTGATACAAATAATAATAATAATAATAATAATAACAATAATAACAATAATAGTAATATTAAAGTTCCACAATTCATTTGATAACTAATATATTTTCCATCCAAGTCATTAAACAAATAACATTATACCTCATTAACAATCTACTATGTATAATTAATCACCGAATAACAATTATAAAACCATATCATTGCATTACGACTTATATTCACCACACTTCATGGAAATTCAATAACCTAATAATTTAATCACATAAAAATACCTTATCAAAATAATAATTAGTCAAAGGAAGAAAATATACTCATCTCTTTGGGGAAATTTATACTTATGTTGAAGGCATCATTAAACGAGAAGGGCTTCCATATAGCAATCCTTACTCGTTATGTTTGTAATGGGTCCCACTGTGAGGCAACAGGGAATATCACACCAAAGAAAAAAACAAGATCTAAATGTGACAGAGAATACACGTTATCAATGGTAGGGGTACGTATATTGTATAGAAACATGTAAGTAATAAAATTTGGTAAGGGAGAAGATTTGGAAGGAGGAAGGTGTAGGCACGAGTGCCACAAATGTCCACTCTGAAATTCTTCATTGCATGCAACTATCCATATTACCTTAGGTAGACTATCATGTTCTCCCTAATCTGCGATAGCCATCACATCGACCCATTCCTAACTCACAACAATTACCCCCTTTCAAATCTCACCACGTTTTAATATGAGAAAGGAACCTAAATACAAGCAGCCATTGCCAGTATTCTGCGAACACATAAACTAGTAAACTTTCCCATTTTATGGGTGACAAAGACCCTCGAATTAGGAGGAAAAAAGGATGTGATTATTGTGATGGATATAGCAACCTCTTGAACGCTCTCAGAGATAACTTGGTATTCTTTGGCATTACAACTGTCGACTGGGTGAAATGGGTGACCTATCTTATCACTAGAGGACACCACATTGGCTTTCTGAATTAAACATGACAGGTGTTGAAAACAACAATAAATAGATAGTTTTAGCAGGAGTGTGTGATATTGCATTATAAGATTGGTGCACACTATGAACTTGGGTGTATATATACCAGCAGAGGAGATAAAGGCACCACTTTTCAAGTATGGCGCTACCATTGCAAATGTGACTCAGCCGTTACAAGCTCAACATCAGCCATGAAAGATGAAGGTGGTGTGGCCTCATTCCAAAGTGTTGTGGCCTCTTTTCAAGGTGTGACCAGCCATATCAAAAAAAATAAGGCGGTCATCCATATTCTAAGGATAGCATTGGCTTTGCAGACTTAGGAACATCTACATAACAAAGCCACGACAATAAGGCATGGCACAAGCTGTATGCAGGTAAAATGCAAGCCTAGGATGAAAGAAAGGTGTGTCCCTAGAAAGAAGGCAGTGCTCAGAATACAAGACTCTGCCATTATATCCATTTGACACAGTACCTACTGTCATCTTGTAATTCTATTGTGAAAAGATATGCTATTTCTGGCAGTACAGGCGATGCAGAGCGAATCTCTTAAAAAAAAGGTCCCGTCAGGTTGATATCATGGGATGCAATGTTTTCAGGGTATTTAAGGGATGGAAGGAGAGATCTGGCATGGTTCCTGCTTAAGAGAGTGTCTAATCCAGATGTAGTATCCTGGAGTGTAATGATTGAAGGATATGAATAGAATGGGTACAATGAGGAGACTCTATTGCTCTAAATTGTGACACCATGGTATTCTAGCTGTGTAACAACATTCTACACCAAATAGTAAATTTGAAATGCCCTCAGACATCCATCAACACCTGAGGAATAGAGGCATTTGTCAATGTAAGTAATTGCCTAGATTGGTATGCATCCAGAGCTAGATTGCTAACAACTTGAAGAGCACAATGTTGCATTCATAGACAAAATATAAAAGAGTATAGAGATGACAAAATTGATGATAGTAAGTTGTTACTATAATGAGACTCCTAAATCCATTAACAGGGTAAATGGACAAGTCAGATTCGAGACATTTAGAAGCACCTAGGGGATTTGTGACAGGCCTTAAACTACAGATAGAAAGAATTTAAATACCAGTTACTGAATAACTCTCATCGATGGAGGAAAACACAGTAATCCTAGTTCTATACAATTTCACAAGAAATAAACATATTTGCAGTGCATACCTGAAATTATAAGCATTGCAAGAGTCCTCTTCTCTTTATGAATCCAATCCCCTTCTCTTCTCTTCCCCAGTTCTTTTTCCTCCCCCTTCACCCAGACTCTATCTCCTTGGATAAATGCATAAGGCCTGCCTCTCCTTCCGACAACCCACTGTCTCAAAACATGGGTCTATTCCTCGGGTGATTGCAAGAGCCATGCCTCTCTTCTTCCAACATCCCACATTCTTGTGAGATTCTTCAATTTCACTTACCAAGGAATTCCATTCCTCAAACTTGCAGTTGATGGCAAAAGACATTAATTTTACTCATCTCCAAATATTGAACTCACAAAACTAGGCGGCAACCCTATTATTTAATCTTTAGAACATTACTTTTACTACCGTCAATTCATTTAATCAAAATGGTAATTGTTTGATCATCTGACATGTGAATCTGACTTTCTTTTAATTAATCCTCTTACAACTTAGGACTATTACTTTATTTTACTCATTTAATTATTTATCCAGTTTATTTATTTAATTACTATTTTCATATTAGTTTTACCAATTATCAATAATTAAATTATTTATAATTAATAAACCACACACATAATCCCTAGCAATGTTTATTTAATTTAAGCTTTAATTTAACCTTTTTAAATGAAATATTAATCATGCATGAATTGACACTCAAATTGGATATACCCTAATTTACAAGGTGATACCTGACCCAAGTGAAGCCACAGGACATAACGACCAATGACGACAACAGTCCCACTGACGGTGACGACAGGGTACAACACTGAAAGCTCATCCTCCTCGAGGATGTTAACCAATTAGGGGAACCTCATGTCAACTCAAATCCATAATTCCATTGGCTAGGGCATGCTCAAACCTGGTAATTCAGGTGGAGTCGATGCCCGGTACCTGCATCCTGCAACAAACAACAAGGTTGTGCATATATCCATATATAATCATGTAATCATAGACACAATGAACAAAAATCGCAGCGTGGCAGGGTACTTGAATACGAGTAATGCGACACTATTTCGTTCACATAAACACATCATCAATTAGCTATTTCCATTACCAGTTATACATCATAATCATGATCGAATAACATATTAAACTAAAAGTAACATTAATCCATAATCATGTCCATCAACTGTGAAAGCACAAAGTACAAGTAATCAAGCATCATCCTAACATAGATCCATAATCAGCTAGCATAATATCAAAGAGTCCATCAAGCTCAAGGAGATCATAAACAATAACGTAAAAGTCCAAACATCTCGAAACTGTAAACATGCGCTACAAGACTATCATCTAAACCAGAACTGTCATAGGAAACATGAAAATAACATCTGTCGCAGGCAAAAAGTGAGGGGCATTACAGGAATATCATAATGACAAGTGTACATAAACAATGCAAGGTATTAACCTTCATGCATGCCAAGCCCATAGCTTCCAAGTGAAGTAAACCATAAACAACATACTCCTTTTATGACAACTATTGTCTCCCCATTTCCAAAATCCAACACTATACTT
Source organism: Cunninghamia lanceolata (assembly GCA_027924645.1). NCBI lineage: Eukaryota > Viridiplantae > Streptophyta > Pinopsida > Cupressales > Cupressaceae > Cunninghamia > Cunninghamia lanceolata. The sequence continues at coordinate 7,988,755 of BSBN01000960.1, read as the reverse complement.
ATTACATGATCCATACAAACAACACATCGTCAAAGGGGTTATTACCTCATCTTCATGCTTTTACGACACAAAGTACACATGAAATCAAGACATAATATCCTATGCCTCTGGAAACTGAACCTTAACAACTTACACATAGCCTATTATGACCTATGATCAAACTACACAAATTTTACTTACATTTGCAATTCAACTCGCAATAATCCAACTTTCTAAAAACAAGACTTATAAATCAAATTTCAATTACATTATTTAAATACCTAATTGCTAACCCATTGATCAAATTTCAACCTAACAAAACATTATAAGGGAATGTAATAAATTCAATACCAAATTAAATTAAATTCCTTTATTCCATTTTCATATTAAGTTTAATAAACCCTATAATTTAATCCTATAAATTTCAATAACTTAATTTAAATAAATCAAAAGACTTAACTGTAATATTTAATCTATATTTGATTTTAGAAACCAATACAATTTTTATATATTCATATAAATACATTTTCACTTTGATCTTTTACTTAATATCTATACAATTTGTTTAGACCCAACCTTTATTCATTATTAACACGCATATACAAGTAATAAGGGATCATAACTCATCTAAGTTAAAGATCTAATCAAGTCCTGCGATATTAAATAATTTAAGGCATAATTACATACTATTGTTTACAATTTTTGAGTCCAATTAAGATACATAAATAGAAATGAAGATTTGCTTGCCTCTCACTAATATACTTCAAATTAGAGTCGTTATACATCTTATTAAACATTGTTCTATATAACATCATATTGACAATTGAGACAAAGCATCTATAATTACAGTTAAACATAATTACATTTTTCTATTCAAACATCACTTATCTATCCATTACTATTTGAGGGTATTAAACTAAAAGAAACTTAATTCATTTTTATTTCGAATCAAAACGTTTATGGAAAAGTGCTAAGTTGATATTTATAAACAAAGATAGCTTAAAGTAATTAGTTTATTTCCCTTGTTTGGAAAAAGAAGATATCATTTGGATAAATATATTCATCCCTATCTTTATGCATCATATTTATTTAAAGAGTTCGCAATAAAAGCATTTCTAAGCAAATTATTAGTAATGCTAAAATGAACAATCACAAGATTCGTCTTAGGATTTTTATGAAATGATCAATCTTTATTACAGAAGGGAAACCAAGTTATTTCTATGTAGGTGTTGACTGCCACATAAAATAGAAATCGTAAAAAGGAATCTTCAATAATAGAGAATCTTCATAGGTATCTAAATCTAGACCGTATGAAGATGGCTAAGTCATCTCCTAGAATCAACATAGAATCATACCACATACAGAATGTATCTATCTTTTAAATGGGGATGATACTCTTGAGGGTATTATAGTTGATGTTAAAACAAGCAACCTGAACCAAGGCCAACATAACGGAAGAAAAGAATAATTTCATATGCTAATAAAACACCATATAAAATAGACATGAAAGAGATCAATTAGATCATTCAACAGTCATCTCATGGAATGCACAGATTGTAGGATATGCATAGAATGGAGTTATTGAAAAATCCTTATATCAACGCTAGCATCCACACGAGGTTCAAGGGATAAGCTGATAGGAAAATCCAACGAGTTTGAAAATTTCTGTCGTGAAACAAATTTCTGAGAACTTATAGGGTTTAGAAACTTTCTAAATTTTGGTAGAAGAAAATTCAAATTTCCCTATATTGTATTACACCTACAGTTGATCATTATGTGGCATGTATGATTATTATGCGGACTATCTTGAAGACGCCATGAACTTTTAATAAGATGTCGGTTAAACGTACGGTGATGCATGGGTGTGCTTCTTTGGTGTCTATAGATTACATCTATAGACAAGGGAGATCCATGCAAAGTTGGAGAGAGATTGGCTTGGATGATGAATGCAAAAAAAAAGTGAAACCATAGACATGAAACGTGAACTATTTGATAGAATGCCTCAATAAATGCCTTACAGAAATTAATCTAATACACATTTAACTGTTAAATTCATGAGTGGACAACTTATGGAATGAATCTAAGGCAAACTATAACTGCCAGACTTAACTCGAGTTGATGCCTCTAAGAATTGTATCTAATGTAGATTTACCACAAATAAAAGATATTGAATTCATATAATACTTTGCCACGAAAACCCTATCATCATGATACAGATTTAAACATTGCACAAGATATATATTTCTCACATATAAATCTTGGCATTCAATGTAGGAGGCTAAGAAAAGTTTGATTCAATAGTGATTACTACGTATCTGACACCATGTTTCCCTAATCCCAATGGTTAATCTTCAAAGGAATGCATAAAAATAGGTGACTGGGTATCAATATCTAAAAACAATGCTTAAGTCATGCCATTATTTTTTTAGAAACTTAACTAAAGTGTAACGTATATAGGACAAGCTGGCTGAGATAAATACGCAAAAGTTTTCATAACCGTAGATCGCTAAAATCAAAATGAAATAAATATATAAAAACTTCTATCATAATGAAACAACATACTAGTGCTAATCCGTCTAGCACTTGCACCCAATGGAGCTTCAAGGTAACGTCGATAGGAACAAATGACAAGTCCAGAAAATCTTCCGGCATGCATTGCCCACAACGTGAGACAATTTTGAGTAGTATAGTACTCACATTCACAACTAAATCTAACATAAGACAACATGAAAGAGATATCTATTGTTTACTAGCGACCAAAGGTTATAAGTTTAGGATGGTTATTGGCTAAATCCAATTGTTTACTGTTAAACCTTTACAAATGTATCTAAATACTTTTAACTATAGTAGATTCAACATATAGATCAAACAAACATTATAAATTATCTAATCGATATTTCAACACAGAATACTTGCTGCCTCGATAAAGGAGAACTGATTAAAAGCACGAAAATGATCTCAGAGAGATAAACTAGATTCTAGTCTACAAAGCAAAACATTTATCAATAAGTAATCGTGCAAGGAATAAAAGAACCTGGGTCCAACATTTAACTGGGGTGAGATTCGATGCCGGATTCCCATAGGTGGCAGCTACCACCAGTCTCTTCAATCTCCACCCAAAAAAATTCAATTCCCGTGAATCCCCCCCAATTTCTTTTTTTTTCAGAGAGAGATGATGATTCCAAAGAAAAATACCTGATTTTGTTTTCCACAAAAATCCTTATTTAAGAGTTATTTGAAGCATCTCCACTCCATGTTGAGGAAAACATAGAACTTCATTTCTTCCTCTCCACTAAAGGCAATAATTTCTACCTTCATTACTTTCTTATAAATAGCAAAAGCAATAAATTTATTTTTTTGTTTCTAACCACCAACTTCCTCCAAAATCCCCTCTTTCTCACAAATAGCCATTCATTAATATTCAGCCAAACAAAAGATTCCTTTCTACTTTTTATTTATTTAGTATTTACTATATGTGACAACTCGCACATAACATTATTTATTACAATATAGAGTATTTTATAACAGCACACAAAAAGTAAATTTATTTTTATGAACACTAACAATAATATTAAAAATTATTTTTCATATTAAAATTATCAATTAAATTCTCATTTTAAAACACTTTATTTACTTCAATAATATTATTATTTATTATCAAAGTGGACTAATAATTTCTATTCTAATGAAGTAATTAATCAAAAAAAAATCACACAACCTAATAAACCACATGCCGAACAATATCGGACGACTACACACGATCGAACATAGAGACTTACAAACATACCCATACCGACCTTACCGATAGAGTACAAGACTGGATACTCATGCTTTTAAGGATGATGGAAAAGCTAGGGACCTTACACTATCTCTGTTCAATGATTTCCATTGGTGTTAGGGCACGCTCAGACTTGTCAATTAAGGTGGAGTTGATGCCTAATACCTGCAACCTACAGCAAATGAAACATTCGAACAATAGATATATAATCATATAGTCAAACACACCTTGAAAGGGATTTGTAGCGTAGCAAGGTACTCACACATGAGTAATGCAACACTGTCCCTTTCACCAACGCATCAAACAAATAACAATATTATGAATAACATTCAATTGCTTAACAATTAAGATAAAACAATCAATTACTGAACAACTAAACAAGAACCATCATCAGATAATCACATGATACACATAATAAGATTGATTCACATAGTCAATTAAATCCATAACTAATCATAACATAAGCATAAAACACCACTACTAACAGTATCATCAAATGTCATCATAGTAGTAATCTAACATCAATAGAGTATCATCAAACTAAACATCATAACAGTAAATCCATCATCAAACAAGATATCATAATGTCCAGACCTAACAACTATTAGTCTAACAGAAAGCAAAAATGAGGGGCACTACAATTTATGTTTGGAGGAGTTTTTTTCCTTCTAATATTACAAATGCAAATTTATAAAATCAACAAGGTAAATTTAGGCAAGCCAATAAGAAAATAGGAAACAATAATAATATATGTAAACATTAGAAAATTAGAAGAAAATTTCAATCTACATAGTTTCTAAGGAAAAAATAATATGCAACGAAGAGCACATTGAAACATTATTCTAAAATATTATTGTTTATGATACACACCCAATTAAACAATAAAAATAATTCTAATGTTATAATTGATTTGTGGTATAGGCCCTACTTGTAGTATATTCCCATCTAATGGTAATGGGGCCTATGCATCCTTCAATCCTGGGTCTCTTCACCAATTGTTGTTTACCTTCTACTCAAAATAATGTAGTAATAGCTGCAAGGAGAACACTCCAATCTAGTAGCATATTGACCCTACTTTTTGTAGGGATGTCTTCTTCAACAAAATGCTTCAACCTGAAATTTTTTTCATACTTAAGCTATCAAGAATAGTTCCATTGACCTTGGTGCCACTAATCTTCACACAATGTGATTCTTTCCATTAACATGAACTCCCTTTTAAGAAAATGATGATGACTTATTTGGCTTATCATCAACACTGCCAGGAACATCCACTCTCATTGTTGCATTCTTTAATGAAGATGAACATATATTGTTCTATGTGGTGTAATGAGGACTAGAAGAAGACATCATCATTGCTACTATAGTGACAATCATTTTGGTTCCTTCATATATCATTTCATGCAGTAAAAAAAGTGTTTTAATAACATTTTGAAAATATACTTGTTATCGATAAGGATTGCACCCTTATGCAAAGTTGTGACACTCTGCAATCCTTTGAAACATGCGGACAAACTCAAGATGTGGGTGACCTATAGTGAGTTTGAACCTCCAGATTGTGGGCTGGTTCCCTTAAAATATTCTATTTGAAACTAAGATTTTCTGTTTTGGAAAACGGTAAGAAGGAAACTATAAGGAAATAAAACTGTAAAATTTGGTGATGCACCTAGTAAGGATGGAAAACTTGCAATCTCGTTCACAATAGAATTCAGAAATCTGACCCACACAATCCAATCTTGGCATAAATATCACAAAAATTATTTCTAAGGAAGGCTAGAAAATAAACTCTTTATGAAGGAAAATGACTTTTCATAACATAAAAGAACTATTTTATGTAACACAACCTAAGATCTGTAATACGCTATGCTTAACACCTCAAGTGAAAGTGACACAATAATTTTAAAGGTTTTGATAATTAAACATAGTAAAACTTCATCAAATCACTGCATACAATTAGCCCTATACAAAATCACTTAAAAATGCAGGTCTACAATTCTGTGATTAGAAAGCTTCACCTGTGCATCAATATTAGGAGTCACTCATATCAAAGATGAAATCCTTGAATTGTTCATCCCAGCCGTAGGTTAAAAGACTGATTTAGGCAATGAAACAAAGGAGGCAGAGTTAAGTTCAGAGGTGCTCTGCATCTCTATCATATTGAATCCATAATACCTTTGGTTGACCGGAAAACTATTGAAAAGTGCTCTCCTTTTTGTATATAAAGTTTAGGTCACAATACAATATTCCACTTTAGCTTCCAAAACAAGGATTTGTCAAAAACTGACTCCACCTAGTAGTATTAACTTGTATATCATTTGGTGTGAGGGGGAACACCTGCTCAGTTTTGAACCTGGGTCATCATTGTGATTAGTTTCTAATTTTGCCGTCCCACCATAGCCTAACAGATAATTACATATGATTATTTGAAAAGATTGGTTGAGGATTTTAGTTTTCACGAGGTAGTGTCTTTACTATTCTACTTTATCTACACAGTTGGAATTTTTGAAGAATGCTACTCGTTTTTAGATACTTGAGGTTGTGTAAGACTAGGTTTGTGCTTTTTCTATCCCCTACAAACAATTCAGCTTACATGGCATTTGAGACTCGGAGGTTTTAATGATAGAGGAATTGTTTGGCTTTATATGGGAGATTTGGCCTTTTTTATAATAGTTGAATTTGTAGTGCAATATAATCACGTCCTTGAATTTGTGTTCCCTGTCAAAATTGGTTGGTCCCTGATCAATGTGAATGAGGAGTAGTGACATGGCCATTGAATGATTACATAGCACAGAGAAAATGTAGCTAATGATATCTGTCAACGGTTCGTAGGCCTTAATTGTATCTAAATTTTGTGAGACATGTCCTCAAACGGTTCGGATGCATAATCTGTAGATGCATATCCCCTTGAGGCATTTTGTCAAACAGTTCACATACCTTTTCTATGCTTTCACATTCTATATACATGTCTATCAAGATAGTTGTAACTACAACATCAGACAAAATCTCTTTATTCTTTATGTATTGATGGATGTCCATACCCTATCCAAAACTTCCATTTCTTTTGGCTCAGTAGGGAGGATGCTGGTAAAGGTTGTGGAGTCTAGACTTACACTACCAACTACTTTTGCTTGAAACTTTTTAAAGCCTTTTCAACACATCAATTTTCTGTGTATACTGCAATCATTGCATTTTGTGATACTACATTTCTTGAGCCATTTTGTCAAACAGTTCATGTGCTTCGTGCATGCTTCTACATTTTCACTACATGTGTACCGGTTGCACTTGCTTAAAAGTTTTTAAGGCTTTCAATGAATCTGCCTTGAACATATCCTGCAATCGTGAAATTCTATATTCCTTTTAGGCATCTACGTGCCTTGATTATAATTCAACGTTTTGCATGCATGTTCACCAAGGTACTTCTGGTTGAAATTCTGCATAAATAACCAAGGACAGTCAGAGGATTTATGTTGGACTAATTTGGGTGGGATCTTTATGGCTAAATAAAAGTTACTATTTTGTCTAACTGAAAGTGGTTCATTTTGCAGGGAGCCACTGCTAGGATTGTGTCATGGATTATATAGTTTCCAACCATTATTTTTCATGCACTCTCTCTATCACAAGGTTTTATCCTTGTTCTTGCGATGTAATCATTGCTATTAATGGTGTCTAAAGAAAATAAAAATAATTAGTGACAAAATAGTGAGCTACTAGAATCCCACCCTGTTTCACTTGCAAAGCATCTGTTCTGCAAACCAATAGAAATTTATGTCAAAGAAATTGTTGGGTGGCCTTTTAAGAAGTCTTTTATAGAATCATGGCAATGTCCTTATGTAGCTGCTAACTGAAATGTTACAACATTTTCCTGTGTAAATGCATGCTGATGGTACCAACAAGAATTACTATCTAGTATCTAGATAGGGAATGGGCCATAGTAATTGTATCCAACTGTAATTGGAATATGAACACGAGGAAATCACAGCAAGCTTAACAGGGTTGTTTGTTCATATAAAACATCAATGTTGTATGGCTATCACTGTACTAGGAAAAACATTCAGTCTTGCAGACAAGGGTTGTTAGATGTACCAGGTAAAGACACATGCAATGAATGAATATATTTGTGAGAAGGACCATCCTACCTTTCTAGATAACTATTTAAGCTAAATTTGTTGCCTTATTGATTTTGTCTGCAAGGTGTTATTTAAAATGAAAATCATGTTCCGCAAATTGGAAAGACATTAATTCTTAAATAAAGGTAGACATATCAAGCCCATAGGCAACTCAGTTATAGAAACAATCTGATGTTCTTCACGAGTAATGGGGTCCACCGGGTGATCAAAGTAGTGATAAAATACTTGCAGCTTTTACATTAAATGGAAATGCAGTCGCTAGATTGGTTTGCAAAGTGATAAATTTGATACCAGTCACTTTCAACAAGTATAGAAGATCTCGAATCTTGAGTATCCATCAATCAGTATAATGTAAGTTTTCATTGTTAATACTCTTGAGTATTCAGCTTTTTAATGATGGCTTTATGAACAATTCCTAGGTTTAACATTTATGCATGGGTGAAATTGACATTGCCAATAACTGGAGAGAATCTTGGATTGCGCATATTTCTCTATTCTTGTCAATCACATTGCATACAAAATGATAATTGTAATCAAATTACACTTCCATGATACCAGTAATATATCTAAAATCCTCACTGCACCTTCTCTACACAGCAAATGATCCTGTAAGCTCTTCCTTGTATGCCACATCTTAAAGACTGCTAAAAACACATCTCTTTTGAATGGAAAACTCTGACTTGCCCCAAATCGTCATTAGATCAGGGTTTGAGGTGTTGTGGCATGGACCAATCCTTAGTTGCTGCATGCCCAAATTATTTTCATCAGCGAAGTAGGCCCATTGTTCAGGTTGAAGTACTCAAGACTTACATAGTTACTTATATGGACTCTAGTGTTGATGGTGATCCACCACATGTTGGTATTAGTAAGAATGATCCTTTAATGTGGCATTTATGATTGAGTTCATAGACATATCAATATAGGGTCATATAGCATCTGTTTGGAAATATGAGGGGCCCACTTATTTGCTTGATAGCTTATAATGGCAATCCTTCCCCAATTCGCATTTACGATATGGCATGATCTTATTTTGATAGCGAAAAATTTCAAAACTATAGCAAATCCCTTTAGCCATGTAACGTTAAATGCATAACATGTGCATGATGGGGATCCTCTCCAATTTGAAGGCTTTAATCTCCACATCAATGATTCTAAAGTCTTTACTTAACATTTTATTTCAGGTTTTACTCCCTACGAAAGAGAATGATAACTATTGAAAAGGTGGTGGCCTTTGTCTACTCTTGGTGATAAATTATGATAATTTTGGTCCCTATGCTTATTGTGGGATGAAAAATATTTGTTGTTGAAGAATCTATGGTATTTATATTATTATTATTATTATTATTTCAAGATGAAGGAGATGTTTAATTAAAATGCCCCATTAAATTAGAAATTTAGAGTAATGTTATTATTCATCGTTATTCATAATTATATAATGTTATTTGATTATTGATTTAAAATAAACATTATTGTTAGAATCATAATTGTTGCATTTGGTTAACGTGGTTAAATGAGAACCGACATGAATACATAATAATGTAGATAAAATTTAATCTATTGAATTACGATGGTTGGAATTAGGGTTATAAATATTGTATTTGGGTTTTGATAGTGTAATTTGTGCAAGTCATTTCAAAGGTCGTAATAGAGCCATGTTGTCAAGGTTGAGCTTCCAGAGGCAAATGTTATTGTGTTTTGACTTTTGTGAATATGTGATTTTGTAATGGTTGTATATGAGTTGGCTTAATGTGATGTTGACTCCTTTACATTATGGTTCCTATTTGAAAGGTTCATGTGCAAGATGGATTATGCCTCATTCAGGGCACCTAATTCGTGTGGTTATGTTGTTATCATGTCGTGACAAGATTGTTAAGTCCATCTCAAAAGTTGTAATAATTACTGTATTGGTTTATGTAAAAGATTAAACTTGTTGGTTTTATGTAATGTTTACCTTCCTCTATCTTTGGTTCTTGTGGATGTGACGACCGAGCAAGAGGACCCATGCCTTGCTCTGGATTAGACCTTGCTTATGATTGAAAACTTTGGAGCAAGAGGACCCATGCCTTGCTCTGTTGATATCTTATGTTGAGACTTGTATGCAAGAAGGTAAATGCCTTGCATGATTTATGGATGCTTGTTGTGTAGGGTTTCCTAGTTGTAGGTAAGGGAGTGGCTTCCTATGTGGGGGCCGGTGCCAAGTGGCTAGCCAGGGTAACCCACTGGGAGTTGGTAATTTAGTGATAACATAATAAAATACCTAGGGGTTGGGTAGTTTTCACACTAACAAGATAATAAGATTTTCTTGTTCCTCACTCATGCCTGTAGTGCTAGTTCAGACTAAGGATGAGGGGAGAAGGCCAGGATTGGTAGATCTACTTCCTTGTCATCACGAAAGGAAGGTTGATTCCGCATGCATCATCCTATGGGGCCGGTGTCTAGAGAGAGACTGCCAGGGTAACCATAGATGGGGGCCGGTGTCTAGAGAGAGACTGCCTGGGTAACCCATGTTAGGACCATGCGATGACACTCTCCTTACTACAGCCTAGCATTCCCTAGTTGTACTCTCCCCATTTGTTATGTGTTGCCTCTGGAAGCGATGTTGAGTTGTTTATGACATTGACTTGTGTTGTTGGAGTCATGTGTTGTCTTTGTTCTTATAGTCTTCTATCTACCTAGTTGTATGTTGTTGTGGGAACCTTATGTTAACTCCTAGCTCAGGGGGTGGACCTCAGGGTTCCACATGGTCGGGTGGAAGAGCTTATTCCATTGGTTTTTCCCTTGCCATTGTTCGTAAGCGAAGGGAAATGTGCCTCGTGCTTCACACATCAGATCTTGTACCTGTTTATGAAGGCACTTATTATGCTCATGTTCTTGCCAGTGTATCAGTTGATTCAGATTGTATGTATTCAAATGTAATCAGAATAGTGATGATGTAAATTACACAATGATGTACTCATTTGTATAGACTTGGAATATGTGCATGTAATCTTGATTAAAGTTGAGTATCTAATTGATGTCACGAAATGGAGATGTATATGTATAATCAATATTGTAATAGAGTTAGAATGATTTTTCGATGTTAGTTAGTTATGCATGTATATTATGTTGGTTAATTGTCAAGTAGTGCAGCCATGGCACCTTGGGAGACAAGTTGATAGTTAATGATGTGTATTGAACTGCTAAACCGTACTTGTTATCTTATTCAAAAAAAAAAATTCTGCTTTGCTTGCTTATATGTGTTGTCTTCCAAGGTGTTCGTGGCTTGGGCACTACATCTGGTATCAGAGCCAAGCTTAAACACTAGGTACTCTGGGTGTCCATAATCCCATTATGTTGTCCTAGTTTCTTAAACTCAGAATATTTTCTTCTTCCCTTTTTGTCATCCTCGCCTAATAACGTGAGGGTGTCCCTTGGCGGTGTCTACGTAGGTAGGTGCCTAGAGGTTAAGGTAGAGGTAGTTGGCATGTAGAGATCCATCCCCTTGACTTCTGCCATGCAGTTGAAGAAATGTATGTGTCAAGATTGTCAGTTGTTTGTTGTTATGGTTAACATTTTGGAGTTTAGGGGAGAAGTGTTTCCCGATGATCATCCTATTCGTAAGGAGCTTCGGTTGTAGTTAAAGGAGTTGTCATTTAGAGGACTTGATGCTTGTGCATCCTCTTGTAGAGTAGGAATTCTTGGATATTCATGGTGCTTATGTAGAGTCCTTATTGTATGGAATAAAGCATTGAGGATAACCTGACGTTGTTCCCTCCTTCCTCATTTGGTGGCTAGAATCTAGTCACGCGGTGTTGTGCAGTGCAAATTTCAAAGATTGTGTATTTTCTTTATAATTATTGATGATTTTCTATTAATTGAAAAGGTTGGCACTTTGTTTATATTGATTTGTGATGGTTTAGCCACACCTTGTGATCTTCATTTATGTGTATCCCTCATGGTTACATTTGATTTGGTGTTGAACTGCGCGCATTTCTCATTTTATTGATGAAATAAATCCTTATTTGATATTTGTTTATGACTTTGATGGCTAAACTATTTTCTCCTTATCATTTTCGATGTCGGCCATGTATCGTATTGTGATTCCTCTCCAAGGATGTACGAGGCAGACTTGGTGAGTATATATGAGGAAGCAGACGTAGGGAACCTTGAGGATGGGGATATGTGAGGCTAGGACACACTACCCACCTATATGTGAGGACTATTTCATGGAGGCTAACTACTTTATACAATAGGAGATAGGTCATTATTGTCTTGCTGGATGGTCTAACCATGTGAGTGTGCCCTAGCACCATCAAGTCTCTGAGTGTGTGGTATGGATTGTGTGGGATAGATGTTGGCTCTTGGCTCATGGATTTTATGTCATGCCTTAGTAGGTCAGTTACCGGTGTCCAGATGGACCCTTGTGTAGCCTTGAGATGTGATTCCTGGTAATTTGAATTCATGTGCATATGAAGAATGTGTGTAAAATCATGAATATAGTACTTATAAAATGATAAATTATGGTACCATGCTTCTAAAGGTGTAAAATCCTTATATCAAGATTTTTCTGTTAATAGATCACATGCACAGACTGTGCCCCATGTATGCATCGAGTTGTGGAAACTATCCAAACTCAATCCATTTCATTCATAATTGTTACAAGCTTCCAGGAGTAAGCCTGATCCTAGGGGGGAGGATGTAGTGCCCCTCACCTTGTCGTCTATCAGACTGATGGTTTTTCTAGTAGGATTGGACACTATGACACTCTATTGGGTGATGGACACTCTGTTTTATGATAGTTGATAATGAATCTATGTTAGGATGATGCTTGATCACTGATACTTTATGTTACCACAGTTTGATGCACATATTAGATGTTATAGATTATTTTAATTCAGCTCCATGTGTTATTCGATCATGATTATGATGACATCTGTTGAAGTTTTAACTATTGACATTTTATGTTTTCACAGTTGTATGGACATACTAGATGTGGTGGATTAATTTAATTCAGAGCTTTATGTTTTATCTAATCTTTGTGATGATGTTACTATTGATAACTGCTCAGTAGATAGTTGTCATGTATAATGTAGTGACTCGTCAATGTGCTTATGTGAATGGAATAGTGTCGCATTACTCATGTTTGAGTACCCTGCCACACTGCGACTTCCATTCACTGTATGATTATATATATTTTTTCATGGTTGACTGTGTGGTTTGCTGTAGGGTGCAGGTACCAGGCATCGACTCCACCTAAACTAGCAGGTTTGAGCATGCCCTAGCCAATGGATTCGTTGATCGTAGTTAACCTAAGGTTCCCTGCTCAGTCAACATCCTCGAAGAGGATGAGTTCATAGTATTGTATCCTGTCTTCATCGTCTGTTGAACTATTTGTTCTTGCGTCTTGGTCATGCCTTGTGGTCTTGTATGAAGGTCAGGAGTCATCTTGTAGGTTGTGCTTATCAAATTCTTAATGCTTGATTTAAGTCTGGTGCGTGTTTCATTAAAAGGAAGATTAATTTCAAGTTAAAATTAAATAAATTTTTATAAAGGAAAATTATGAATTGTTTACTAAACATAAACAATTCAATTATGATATAATTGTAAATATTAAAATAAGTAATGCAAGTTGTAAATCAAAATATAATTTGTAATATTACAATTTAATAAATAAAATAAATTATGTTAAAGTTGTAAAAATTAAATTGTAACTTGTAATGTTACAATCTAATCAATAAAATAATAATGTGGGTAGTGTAAATTGGTCAGTTATATTGGAATTAAAATACATAGATTAATCATAAAATTTGATGTCTCGTCATTATCTGCAATGAGGGTTTTTGTAGGCTAGGTGTGGGGCAGGTGTCTCTGTCCAGGGCTCGTGGAAAACAGGTGTTTCCTCCTGCGTTGGGTGCTTCCCAGCTGGAAAGAGCTTTAATGGTTGTTTTTGGGTGGAGTGGAAAACATTATGCCAGGGGTTCATGGCTCCTTCCACTGACGACTCCCAAGGAATGCTGTGAGATTTTGATTCTGCAAAAACTCTATAATTTTCAGCCTCTGATAATGGTGATGTGAAGTTCTACCAGAGGGAATACAGTGGGCGTTCTGCCTTTCGCAACGACTGCAACCATGGACTGTTCTCTCCCAACTAAGATAGTAAGCGATTTCTTACTCTTATTTACCCTCCCTTCATCACAGTGGGCGATGCATTTTGGTTTGAAAGACCAATTCATTCCTCTTTCACCCTCTTTTGTTTCATTCTGTCCATTACATTAAGCAATACATTTTTGATAGGGAGGACTCTAGGCTGCCTGCTCTGCATCCTGTAGGTGTACAAGACTGTTTGACAACACTAGCCTTCCTACCAGTTCAAAGTGCTAAAAGACATACTCTTTGCAGAGATGGAAAACTCTCTTTTCTGCTTGGTGTGGGACACATACCTTGTCCTCACTGCTTCCAAGATACTGCCTCAATGGCACATAACTCTCTGAGCCCGTTGCCCACCCTTCTCCCTCTGTTCAAGGATCTGGACTGCTTGGTGCTCACTTTCCTTCTCTCTATTTTTCCACCCCTGCAAATCTATTTTTCCTACTTGTCTCTCTAGCCGGACTCCTCACTGAGCTCGCCTAGAACAAGCATGCATTTCCTCTAGCCGGTAATCCGACCACCCCACAAAAGAAAAACAAACAAAGAGCATGGCTCTGCATGATGGCCTCCATACTGTACAATGGAACTTGAGGCATCATCAATACAGAGTCATGGTTTGCAAAAGAGAACAAAACTACAGAAATAGAAAGGACTAATCTATTTCAGAATAATAAACTGAAAACGGAAATAGAATAGAAATATAGAAACTGGTCAAACTGCTGAATTTTATTCTTATTCAAATTTTCCTTTTACATCAAAAATGCTTCTCAGTCAAAACTTTCTCCCTTCAACCTCCTTACAGAAAGAGTGCTACATTTTATATCTCTGCTCATGTCCGTTACAAGACGGTTCAACTACTAGACGGTTCATATTCTAACTGCCGGTTCAGTTATGTGCTATCAGCAAAATAATATTGATGTCTTAGCGAAACAGACATCTGCGTTCCCATCGGCAAGACAGATTCTTTGTCGCACCGATCATATTCAACTTTTAGTCCCACATGCACAAGTTCCAGTTGGCCATCTGGGTTTAAATGCCTGAACACATGTAAGATAACTGTCGGCGCTTTTGCCGCCGACGACTCCAGACTAAGTCTCATCAGAGTAACCAACATCATCGGCAAAACTTCTCTTCGCTGGACCGACAGTTGTTCTCACGCCGACACCCAAGCCAAAGACATCCATCGGAGTGACCACAAGCAGTCAGAGTAACATTTCAAAGCTGGGCCGACAGTGATCCTTACGCCGATCAACCGGGACTCCACCATCGGTGAGACCATTCCCATTGGGAAGACTTCACAAGGCTCAACTGATAGATGTCCTCTCACCAACGTCCAACTCCATCGGAGTAACACATAGCTGTCGGAGTGACTTTCACATCCATCGCCGATAGTGATTCTCATGCCGATGGACTTCACCAACCTTTACCACTCCATCGGGGTAACACCAAGCGATCAGAGACACAACCACAGGCTCCGCCGATGACCACCCTCATGCCGATGGACATCACACATCGGTAAGACGTTCAACCGTCAGCCTACGATCAAATCCTTGGCCCGATACTTATACTCACGCCGATGTCTTCGACCAACTCCACATCGGTGAGATGATACACTGTCGGCTCACGATTATTTCCTCAGCCCGATGCCAAGGCTCACACCGATGACCCACTTTGGATAAGTAAAAACTTCTTCCCGCCAAGGCTTATTAGAAAATTCACCATATCACGCCAAAATGCAACGATAAGAAAATTTCACAACATCAGACCAAAAATGTGCAGTATATACATGGGCTCCGAGCCCTTGGTGCTCCTGCACCATACTCCCCCTGTGCGGAAGAAGTCAAGTCACCTCTGGTGACAATGAGGCAAAATCAATGCCCCTCTTTTTGAATTCTGACTCTGCAACCCAAGTAGCTTCTGCTTCAGGCAACTGCTTCCATTTGACCAAATGCTCCATGTAGACGCCATGTCGGGTTTGCTTCTGTACTCTGGAATCCAGTATTCGTTCTGCCTGTAGTTTGGGTTGTAATGGCAAAGTCACATCTATTGCTGTCTATCCCTTCTCTAAAATGGATCCATTTGCTGCTGACTGAGGAGCCCTATATTGCACCAGGTCTTGGACATTAAACACTAGTGAGATTGCCAAATCTTCTAGTAATTCAATTCTGTATGCATTGTTACCATACTTGTTCAGGATTTTGCAAGGACCAATTCTCCTCATCTGTAGTTTGGTTGGTATCCCTTTCTGTAATCTAGCTTTGTTCAAATGAACCATGACCAAATCACCAACCTCAAACTAAATATCCCTTCTGTGGGCATCTACTCTGTCCTTAATCTTCTGTGTGTTCTCTGTCAAGGTTTTCTTCACCTGCTCATGCACTTCTTTCATGGATTGTGCAAAATCCTCTGCATGTCCACTTCTGTTCTCCATGTTTCCCATATTCCTGAGCTCACATATACCTCTGGGATGCATTCCATAGACTATTTCGAATGGACTCTTACCAGTAGTCCTATTCACACTGTCATTATAGGCAAATTCTGCCTGATGAATGACAAGGTCCCAACTCTGTCCATATTCTTTGGTTATACACCTTAATAGGTTGCCCAATGTCCTGTTTACCACCTCTGTCTGACCATCTGTCTGTGGGTGATATGCTGAACTGAATGACAAATTTGTCCCCAATCTCTGCCACAATGTTTTCCAGAAATGCCCCATGAATTTAGCATCTCTGTCAGACACAATGCTTGCTGGAAGTCCATGAATTCTGATCACTTCTTTGAAAAACAAGTGTGCTATATGACTGGTATCATGAGTCACTTTGTAGGGAATGAAATGACTCATCTTGCTAAACCTGTCCACAACTACATATATACTATCATAACTAGTCTTAGTCTTAGGCAAACCAACTACAAAATCCATACTTACACATTCCCATGGCCTGGAAGGAATGGGTAAGGGTTGGTACAGTCCTGCATTTGAAGTGGTTCCCTTGGCCTTCTGACATACGATACACTGCTCTACATACCTTCTGATGTCTCTGTGCATCCTTGACCAATAATAGAACCTTTGGACTAGCTCCATTGTCTTATTCAGACCAAAATGGCCACTCAAACTACCATTGTGCTTCTCCTGTATGAGATTTTCTCTCATAGATCCTCTTGGCACACATAATTGTCCACCTTTGAATAGCAATCCCTGTTGTAAGGTGAAATCTGCAAACTCACTGTGAAAGTGATTCTCAAAATCTTGACATACCTTGTATGCCTCAGCAAAATCTTCATCATCTTGGTAAAGATTCTTGAAATCTTCAATTCCAGTGCTCTTCAACTGCACTTCCTGCACTGTGAGCAATCTTCTGCTCAAAGCATCTGCAACTCTGTTCAGCTGCCCCTTCTTATGATTAATTGTAAAGGTATAAGATTGCAGGTACTCCATCCATTTGATATGCCTGCTGCTTAACTTATCCTGTGAGTTTAGAAAACTCAGAGCTTGGTTATCTGTGTAGACAACAAATTCTTTAGGCAGGAGATAATGTGTCCACTTCCTCAATGCTTGGACTAGAGCATACAACTCTAAGTCATATGAAGAGTACTTACTCTTTGCTTCATTCAGCCTCTCATTGAAAAAGGCTACAGGTCTGTTTTCCTGATTTAGCACTGCTCCTACAGCTATATTACTTGCATCACATTCAATAGTAAATAGCTTATCAAAACTAGGCAACAACAAAATAGGTTGTGTTGCTACCTCTTTCTTCAACCTTTCAAAACTTCTATTTGCAGCTGGTGTCCATCTGAATTTTGCTTTCATTCCACCCTTGATTTTATCCAACATGGGTGCACATATTCCACTGAAATTTCTGATAAACTTTCTGTAAAACTGGGCTAAGCCATGAAAACTTCTCACCTCTGTGGCTGCTCTGGGAGTAGGCCAGCTTAATATGGCTTCTACTTTGGACTTGTCCATCTTCAACTCTCCCTGGGACACCACAAAACCAAGGTATACCAATTCCTGCTTCATGAATTCACACTTCTCCAGATTTATGGTTAGTTGTTCATCATGTAATTTTTGCAAAACAATATTTACATGTTCTAGATGTTCTTCCTTGGTCTGACTAAAAATTAAAATATCATCTAGAAAAACAACAACAAATTTACCAATGTAATCCTTTAGGACTTCATTCATGAGTCTCATAAAGGTGTTGGGTGCATTTGATAGACCAAATGGCATAACAAGCCATTCATACAGTCCTTCTGTGGTCTTGAAGGCTGTCTTCCACTCGTCTCCTTCCTTGATTCTTATTTGGTGGTAACCACTCTTCAGGTCTATCTTGGTGAAATACTTTGCTTTTCCAATACAGTCCATGAGATCTTCAATTCTGGGAATTGGGAATCTATACCTTATAGTTATCTTGTTTGTGGCTCTGGCATCTGTGCATAATCTCCATGATCCTCCTTTCTTAGGTGCCAACACTGTGGGCACAACACAAGGACTAATACTCTTCCTAATCAATCCTTGATCTAGCAACTCCTGCACTTGCCTGGAAATCTCTTTGTGCTGATCTGGAGTCATCTTGTAAGGTGCCTTGTTTGGCAAAGATGCCCCTAGAATTAGGTCTATCTGATGGCTTATTGCTCTCTGTGGAGGCAATGTAGCTGGTGTACCATCACTAATTATGCCTTTATACTTCTCCAGTATAGGCTGCATTTCTTTGGGAATCTCTGTCTTCTTATCCTGCTGTCCTTTTTTTGGTTTTACTATGATGGCATAACCAATACCATCCTCCTTAAGAGTATTTAGAAACTCTTTTCCACTCACAACCAAGATATTAGGACTCTTTGTCTGAACTGCATCTTCATCTTCCAATGACTGAATTTTATAGGTGACACCATCCTTCTAAAAAGAATAGGCATTCTTCTCACCATCATGTACTGCTTTTCGGTCATACTGCCATGGTCTGCCCAATAAGAGATGGCATGCATCCATGGGTAGTATATCACATAATACCTTATCCTTATAGCCACCTATACTAAACTCTACCCAACTTTGTTCATTCACTACCACATGTTGACCCTTATTCAACCATGTGACTCTATATGGGTTTGCATGAGTAATTCTTTTCAAATTCAGTTTCTTAACTGCTTCATCAGAAATAATATTATCAGTAGATCCTGAGTCTATGATAATTTTACATACCTTATTCAAAATCTTGCACTTGATTCTAAATAGTGCTCTCCTCTGGCTTGGTTCAGACTTTACTGGTTCCTTCATCAAGGTTCTCCTTATCATCAGGTTCTCTCCATCTTCTGAGTTCAGATTGACCTCAGGTAACTGGCTGCTGGATGCATTGTCTTGGACATAGTGATTCCTCTTATCACCTCCTTGAGAAGAGGATGTGGCCTTTTCTGGGCACCTATCTGCTGGATGGCCAAGATTGCCACAGTTGTAACACTTCATGTTGGTGAAATAGGATCCTCTGTCTGATCCTCCTGACCTTCCTCTGTTAGATCCTCTTCCTCTGTGGTTTCCTCTACCACTTGACTCCCCACTCTGCTCTGTGAGTTTGGATTCTACTTGGGATCTATTGTCAGCATTCCTTCCACCAAAACCTCCTCTATGGCCTTTGTTATCTCTGCCTCTTCCTCTTCCTCTGCTATTTGAGTCTTGTTTCCTCTTATTCTTTTCCTCCACTTTCAGTGCCAGCTGATAGCATTTTTGCACTATGGTAGGGCACAACAAACTGATTTCTTCTTGTATATTCCACTTCAGACCGTTAAGGTACCTTGCTACCTTTATGCTTTCATCCTCCATTACTTTGGACCTTAAGCATAGCTTTTGGAATTCTTCAGTGTATGCACTGACATCTAATTCCTTTTGTCTCAGATTTTGTCTCTTCCTGTGCAGCTGTATTTCATAATCTTCTGGCATATATGCTTCTTTGATTTTAGCTACCATTCCCTTCCAAGTAGCTATGGGCTTCTTATCTTCTTTTGCTCTTTCAGTCTGCACAAATTTCCACCAGGTTAAGGCAGCTCCCCTGAGTCTAGATTTGGCCACCTTTACTTTCTGCGCCTCGCTTACACCATCACATTCAAAGTGATTTTCAAGTCCTTCTATCCACTCCATGACCAAATCTGGGCCCATTTTCCCACTGAAAAGTGGTACTCCTTCCAATGTTTTACCACTCATTGCTTTCAAAGCTTTCAAGAATGGTTCTTCTTCCAACTTAGGATCAGGTGTGGGCTCTTCATCTTCTACAGATACACCTTTTCCCTTATCCTCAGAATATTTAACTCTCTGGCTGACTTCTTCAGTCTTTTGCAACATTAAGCCTAGCTTACTCTCCATTTCTGCTAGTCTTTCTTGTAGGAGTCTATTCTCCTCCTCTTGATCTTCAACTTTCTTTGCTAACTCTGCATTAGTCACCATTTTCTTGGATGAACTAACAGACTCACTTGAACTCAGTGATGACATACAACTCTTCTATTCCTATCTAGGAATAACCCAAATCTTACTGCTCTGATACCAATTTGATAGGGAGGACTCTAGGCTGCCTGCTCTGCATCCTGTAGGTGTACAAGACTGTTTGACAACACTAGCCTTCCTACCAATTCAAAGTGCTAAAAGACATACTCTTTGCAGAGATGGAAAACTCTCTTTTCTGCTTGGTGTGGGACACATACCTTGTCCTCACTGCTTCCAAGATACTGCCTCAATGGCACATAACTTTCTGAGCCCGTTGCCCACCCTTCTCCCTCTGTTCAAGGGTCTGGACTGCTTGGTGCTCACTTTCCTTCTCTCTATTTTTCCACCCCTGCAAATCTATTTTTCCTACTTGTCTCTCTAGCCGAACTCCTCACTAAGCTCGCCTAGAACAAGCATGCATTTCCTCTAGCTGGCAATCCGACCACCCCACAAAAGAAAAATAAACAAAGAGCATGGCTCTGCATGATGGCCTCCATACTGTACAATGGAACTTGAGGCATCATCAATACAGAGTCATGGTTTGCAAAAGAGAACAAAACTACAAAAACAGAAAGGACTAATCTATTTTAGAATAATAAACTGAAAACAGAAACAGAATAGAAATATAGAAACTGGTCGAACTGCTGAATTTTATTCTTATTCAAATTTTCCTTTTACATCAAAAATGCTTCTCAGTCAAAACTTTCTCCCTTCAACCTCCTTACAGAAAGAGTGCTACATTTTATATCTCTACTCATGTCCATTACAGGACGGTTCAACTACCAAACGGTTCATATTCTAACTGCTGGTTCAGTTCTGTGCTATCAGCAAAATAATATTGATGTCTTACCGAAACAGACATCTGCATTCCCATCGGCAAGATAGATTCTTTGTCGCACCGATCATATTCAACTTTTAGTCCCACATGCACAAGTTCCAGTTGGCCATCCAGGTTTAAATGCCCGAACACATGTAAGATAACTATCGGTGCTTTTGCCACCGACAACTCCAGACTAAGTCTCATCGGAGTAACCAACATCATCGGCAAAACTTCTCTTCGCTGGACCGACAGTTGTTCTCACGCCGACGCCCAAGCCAAAGACATCCATCGGAGTGACCACAAGCAGTCGGAGTAACATTTCAAAGTTGGGCCGACAGTGATCCTTACACCGATCAACCAGGACTCCACCATCGGTGAGACCATTCCCATTGGGAAGACTTCACAAGGCTCGACCGATAGATGTCCTCTCACCGACGTCCAACTCCATCGGAGTAACACATAGCTATCGGAGTGACTTTCACAGCCATCGCCGATAGTGATTCTCATGCCGAAGGACTTCACCAACCTTTACCACTCCATCGAGGTAACACCAAGTGATCGGAGACACAACCACAGGCTCCGCCGATGACCACCCTCATGCTGATGGACATCACACATCGGTAAGACCTTCAACCATCGGCCTACGATCAAATCCTCAGCCTGATACTTATACTCACGCTGATGTCTTCGGTCAACTCCACATCGGTGAGACTCGATGTTTATCACCCCAATCGGTGAGATGATACACTGTCGGCTCACGATTATTTCCTTAGCCCGATGCCAAGGCTCACATCGATGACCCACTTTGGATAAGTAAAAACTTCTTCCCACCAAGGCTTATTAGAAAATTCACCATATCACGCCAAAATGCAACGATAAGAAAATTTCACAACATCACACCAAAAATGTGCAGTATATACATGGGCTCCGAGCCCTTGGTGCTCCTGCACCAATTTTATGCTGGGAACATGTATCTTGAAGAACACAGTAATTAAATTTATTCCAACACCATAGCAGTCTAGCGACACACAGAAAACAAAAGAAAGAGATAGGTCTAAACATTGCAAATAGGATTGGGAGTAAAAAGTTTATTTGTTTGGCCATACAGGCTAAGGGTAGCAATCTATTGTTGTAATGCTGATTTTATTGCCTGTTGTGAGAGGCATGGCTAGGAGCTGGCTGCCAGCCCTCCTTAGTGGACGTGGTCTCCCCGGCTATGCCTACAGCCTCAAAGACATGTCCTACAACCTTGAGGCTGCATCCTCTATCTGGAACCCAATCTCTTAGCTAGTCAAATTTCCAATGGCATCTACCAACCATAAGCCCCTCTAACACTACTTTATAACCCTAGACTTGAAATAGAAGCATATAGCAAGTTTCCTGGGCATTCAGATCACTTGTCATTTTCCTCACGTGGGTTATCCCTATACAAAATCACTTAAAAATGCAGGTCTACAATTCTGTGATTAGAAAGCTTCACCTGTGCATCAATATTAGGAGTCACTCATATCAAAGATGAAATCCTTGAATTGTTCATCCCAGCCGTAGGTTGAAAGACTGATTTAGGCAATGAAACAAAGGAGGCAGAGTTAAGTTCAGAGGTGCTCTACATCTCTATCATATTGAATCCATAATACCTTTGGTTGATCGGAAACTAATTGAAAAGTGCTCTCCTTTTTGTATATACAGTTTAGGTCACAATACAATATTCCACTTTAGCTTCCAAAACAAGGATTTGTCAAAAACTGACTCAACCTAGTAGTATTAACTTGTATATCATTTGGTGTGAGGGGGAACACCTGCTCAATTTTGAACCTGGATCATCATTGTGATTAGTTTCTACTTTTGTCGTCCCACCATAGCCTGACAGATAATTACATATGATTATTTGAAAAGATTGGTTGAGGATTTTAGTTTTCACGAGGTAGAGTCTTTACTATTCTACTTTATCTACACAGTTGGAATTTTTGAAGAATGCTACTCATTTTTAGATACTTGAGGTTGTGTAAGACTAGGTTTGTGCTTTTTCTGTCCCCTACAAACAATTCAGCTTACATGGCATTTGAGACTCAGAGGTTTTAATTATAGAGGAATTGTTTGGCTTTATATGGGAGATTTGGCCATTTTTATAATAGTTGAATTTGTAGTGCAATATAATCATGTCCTTGAATTTGTGTTCCCTGTCAAAATTGGTTGGTCCTTGATCAATGTGAATGAGGAGTAGTGACATGGCCATTGAATGATTACATAGCACAGAGAAAATGTAGCTAATGATATCTGTCAACGGTTCATAGGCCTTAATTGTGTCTGAATTTTGTGAGACATGTCCTCAAATGGTTCGGGTGCATAATCTGTAGATACACATCCCCTTGAGGCATTTTGTCGAACAGTTCACATACCTTTTGTATGCTTCCACATTTTATATACATGTCTATCAAGATAGTTGTAACTACAACATTAGACAAAATCTCTTTATTCTTTATGTATTGATGGATGTCCATACCCTGTCCAAAACTTCCATTTCTTTTGGCTCGGTAGGGAGGATGCTGGTAAAGGTTGTGGAGTCTAGACTTACACTACCAACTACTTTTGCTTGAAACTTTTTAAAGCCTTTTCAACACGTCAATTTTCTGTGTATACTCCAATCATTGCATTTTGTGATACTACATTTCTTGAGGCATTTTGTCAAACAGTTCATGTGCTTCATGCATGCTTCTACATTTTAACTACATGTGTACCGGTTGCACTTGCTTAAAAGTTTTTAAGGCTTTCAATGAATCCGCCTTGAACATATACTGCAATCGTGGCATTCTATATTCCTTTTAGGCATCTACGTGCCTTGATTATAATTCCACATTTTGCATGCATGTTCACCAGGGTACTTCTGGTTGAAATTCTACATAAATAACCAAGGACAGTCAGAGGATTTATGTTGGACTAATTTGGGTGGGATCTTTATGGCTGAATAAAAGTTACTATTTTGTCTAACTGAAAGTGGTTCATTTTGCAGGGAGCCACTGCTAGGATTGTGTCATGGATTAGATAGTTTCCAACCATTATTTTTCACGCACTCTCTCTATCACAAGGTTTTATCCTTGTTCTTGCGGTGTAATCATTGCTATTAATGGTGTCTAAAGAAAATAAAAATAATTAGTTACAAAATAGTGAGCTATTAGAATCCCACCTTGTTTCACTTGCAAAGCATCTGTTCTGCAAACCAATAGAAATTTATGTCAAAGAAATTGTTGGGTGGCCTTTTAAGAAGTCTTTTATAGAATCATGGCAATGTCCTTATGTAGCTACTAACTGAAATGTTACAACATTTTCCTGTGTAAATGCATGCTGATGGTACCAACAAGAATTACTATCTAGTATCTAGACAGGGAATGGGCCATAGTAATTGTATCCAGCTGTAATTGGAATATGAACACGAGTAAATCATAACAAGCTTAACAGGGCTATTTGTTCATATAAAACATCAATGCTGTATGGCTATCACTGTACTAGGAAAAACATTCAGTCTTGCAGACAAGGGTTGTTAGATGTACCAGGTAAAGATGCATGCAATGAATGAATATATTTGTGAGAAGGACCATCCTACCTTTCTAGATAACTATTTAAGCTAAATTTGTTGCCTTATTGATTTTGTCTGCAAGGTGTTATTTAAAATGAAAATCATGTTCCACAAATTGGAAAGACATTAATTCTTAAATAAAGGTAGACATATCAAGCCCATAGGCAACTCAGTTATAGAAACAATTTGATGTTCTTCACGAGTAATGGGGTCAACCGGGTGATCAAAGTAGTGATAAAATACTTGCAGCTTTTACATTAAATGGAAATGCAGTCGCTAGATTGGTCTGCAAAGTGATAAATTTGATGCCAGTCACTTTCAGCAAGTACAAAAGATCTTGAATCTTGAGTATCCATCAATTAGTATAATGTAAGTTTTCATTGTTAATACTCTTGAGTATTCAGCTTTTTAATGATGGCTTTATGAACAATTCCTAGGTTTAATATTTATGCATGGGTGAAATTGACATTGCCAATAACTGGAGAGAATCTTGGATTGCGCATATTTCTCTATTCTTGTCAATCACATTGCATACAAAATGATCATTGTAATCAAATTACACTTCCATGATACCAGTAATATATCTGAAATCCTCACTGCACCTTCTCTACACAGCAAATGATCCTGTAAGCTCGTCCTTGTATGCCGCATCTTAAAGACTGCTAAAAACACATCTCTTTAGAATGGAAAACTCTGACTTGCCCCAAATCGTCATTAGATCAGGGTTTGAGGTGTTGTGGCATGGACCAATCCTTAGTTGCTGCACGCCCAAATTATTTTCATCAGCGAAGTAGGCCCATTGTTCAGGTTGAAGTACTCAAGACTTACAAAGTTATTTATATGGACTCTAGTGTTGATGGTGATCCACCACATGTTGGTATTAGTAAGAATGATCCTTTAATGTGGCATTTATGATTGAGTTCATAGACATATCAATATAGGGTCATATAGCATCTGTTCAGAAATATGAGGGGCCCACTTATTTGCTTGATAGCTTATAATGGCAATCCTTCCCCAATTCGCATTTATGATATGGCATGATCTTATTTTGATAGCGAAAAATTTCAAAACTATAGCAAATCCCTTTAGCCATGTAACGTTAAGTGCATAACATGTGCATGATGGGGATCCTCTCCAACTTGAAGGCTTTAATCTCCACATCATTGATTCTAAAGTCTTTACTTAACATTTTATTTCGGGTTTTACTCCCTACGAAAGAGAATGATAACTATTGAAAAGGTGGTGGCCTTTGTCTACTCTTGGTGATAAATTATGATAATTTTGGTCCCTATGCTTATTGTGGGATGAAAAATATTTGTTGTTGAAGAATCTATGGTATTTATATTATTATTATTATTATTATTATTATTATTTCAAGATGGAGATGTTTAGTTAAAATGCCCCATTAAATTAGAAATTTAGAGTAATGTTATTATTCATCGTTATTCATAATTATATATCGTTATTTGATTATTGATTTAAAATAAACATTATTGTTAGAATCATAATTGTTGCATTTGGTTAACGTGGTTAAATGAGAACCGACATGAATACATAATAATGTAGATAAAATTTAATCTATTGAATTACGATGGTTGGAATTAGGGTTATAAATATTGTATTTGGGTTTTGATAGTGTAATTTGTGCAAGTCATTTCAAAGGTCGTAATAGAGCCATGTTGTCAAGGTTGAGCTTCCAGAGGCAAATGTTATTGTGTTTTGACTTTTGTGAATATGTGATTTTGTAATGGTTGTATATGAGTTGGCTTAATGTGATGTTGACTCCTTTACATTATGGTTCCTATTTGAAAGGTTCATGTGCAAGATGGATTATGCCTCATTCAGGGCACCTAATTCTTGTGGTTAGGTTGTTATCATGTCGTGACAAGATTGTTAAGTCCATCTCAAAAGTTGTAATAATTACTGTATTGGTTTATGTAAAAGATTGAACTTGTTGGTTTTATGTAATGTTTACCTTCCTCTATCTTTGGTTCTTGTGGATGTGACGACCGAGCAAGAGGACCCATGCCTTGCTCTGGATTAGACCTTGCTTATGATTGAAAACTTTGGAGCAAGAGGACCCATGCCTTGCTCTGTTGATATCTTATGTTGAGACTTGTATGCAAGAAGGTAAATGCCTTGCATGATTTATGGATGCTTGTTGTGTAGGGTTTCCTAGTTGTAGGTAAGGGAGTGGCTTCCTATGTGGGGGCCATTGCCAAGTGGCTAGCCAGGGTAACCCACTGGGAGTTGGTAATTTAGTGATAACATAATAAAATACCTAGGGGTTGGGTAGTTTTCACACTAACAAGATAATAAGATTTTCTTGTTCCTCACTCATGCCTGTAGTACTAGTTTAGACTAAGGATGAGGAGAGAAGGCCGGGATTGGTAGATCTACTTCCTTGTCATCGTGAAAGGAAGGTTGATTCCGCATGCGCTATCCTATGGGGCCGGTGTCTAGAGAGAGACTGCCAGGGTAACCATAGATGGGGGCTGGTGTCTAGAGAGAGACTGCCTGGGTAACCCATGTTAGGACCATGCGATGACACTCTCCTTACTACAGCCTAGCATTCCCTAGTTGTACTCTCCCCATTTGTTATGTGTTGCCTCTAGAAGCGATGTTGAGTTGTTTATGACATTGACTTGTGTTGTTGGAGTCATGTGTTGTCTTTGTTCTTATTGTCTTCTATCTACCTGGCTGTATGTTGTTGTGGGAACCTTATGTTAACTCCTAGCTCGGGGGGTGGACCTCAGGGTTCCACATGGTCAGGTGGAAGAGCTTATTCCATTGGTTTTTCCCTTACCGTTGTTCGTAAGCGAAGGGAAACATGCCTCGTGCTTCACACATCAGATCTTGTACCTATTTATGAAGGCACTTATTATGCTCATGTTCTTGCCAGTGTATCAGTTGATTCAGATTGTATGTATTCAAATGTAATCAGAATAGTGATGATGTAAATTACACAATGATGTACTCATTTGTATAGACTTGGAATATGTGCATGTAATCTTGATTAAAGTTGAGTATCTAATTGATGTCACGAAATGGAGATGTATATGTATAATCAATATTGTAATAGAGTTAGAATGATTTGTCGATGTTAGTTAGTTATGCATGTATATTATGTTGGTTAATTGTCAAGTAGTGCAGCCATGGTACCTTGGGAGACAAGTTGATAGTTAATGATGTGTATTGAACTGTTAAACCATACTTGTTATCTTATTCAAAAAAAAAATCCGCTTTGCTTGCTTAGATGTGTTGTCTTCCAAGGTGTTCATGGCTTGGGCACTACATTCTCCTTGCCTTAAATATATCTGACCTCAAAGTCATACTCACACAAGAACTCCATCCAACGTCTTTGCCTCGCATTCAAGTTGGGCTGCGTGAAAATATATTGCAAACTACGATGATCACTGTGTAGCTCAAACTGATGCCCTAATAGAAAATGCCTCCATCTCACCAAGGCATGCACAATTGCTGCCAACTCCAGGTCATGAGTGGGATAGTTCAACTCGTGATCCTTGAGTTTGTGAGACTCATAGGCAATCACGTGACCATCCTGCATTAGAACTGCTCGCAATCCCTCTAAGGAAGCATCGGTACAAACAACAAAGTCCCTATCAGGATCAGGAACTGCAAGTATAGGTGCACTGGTCAGTTGTTCCTTAAGGGTCTGAAAGGCCTCCTGACACTTCTTTGACCAAACAAACTTTTTCCCTTTCCTCTGAAGAGAAGTAATGGGATGAGCAATTCTTGAAAACCCCATGACGAAGCAATGATAGTAACCTGCCAACTCCGTAAAGCTACGGACCTCAGAAACATTGGTGGGTGCAGGCCAGTCCATAATAGCTTGGATCTTCGAGGGATCTACCGCAATACCCTCTCCAGAGATAACATGACCCAAATACTTAACCTCTGTCTGGAAGAATGCACATTTTGACAAATTCGCATAAAGCTGATTTTCTCTCAGACACTGCAACACCTGACGCAAATGCTGCTCATGTTCCTCCAGAGTCCTTGAATAGATCAAGATATCATCAAGAAATATGAGAACAAATCGGTCAAGATAAGTGCGAAACACACCATTCATTAAGCTCATGAAAACTAAAGGTGCATTGGTCAACCCGAATAATACCACTGTGAACTCATAATGTCCATAACAGGTGCGAAAAGCTGTTTTGTGAATATCTGCCTCAAAAATCTGCAACTGGTGATATCCTGACTTAAGGTCAATCTTAGAGAATACCTTCTCTCCCTTAATCTGGTCAAACAAATCATCGATCCAAGGCAAGGGATACCTATTTCTCACTGTTACCTTATTGAGCTACCTATAGTCAATACATAGCCATAGAGATCCATCTTTCTTCTTCACAAAGATCACAGGTGCTCCCCAAGGGGAGACACTAGGTCGTATGAACCCTTTGGCTAATAGCTCCTCCAACTGTAGCTGAAGCTCCTTGAGCTCCTGAGTGGTCATTCTGTATGGAGCTCGTGAGATAGGCTCTGCACCAGGAACTAGATCGACCCTGAAATCGATGTCATGCTTAGGTGGCATCCCTAGAACATTAGAAGGAAAAACATCTGCATACTCTCTCGAGAGTGGGTGATCGTCAAGAGTTGCCTCTTGACTCTCTTCCATCTCCAAATCACTAACAGTCATCGCAAAGAGCTAACATCCCCGACGCATACATCTCTTGAGTTGCATAGCAGAGACCATACGTGGGGAAATAGGTCTCTAAACTCCTACGACCTCAGCCTCAACACCAGAATCATCTATGCATCTAACCATTTTATGTCGACAATCTATCACTGCCCGGTGGGCCTCCAGCCAATCCATCCCCAAAACTATGTCATATGAACCCAGGGGTAGAATGCGAAGGTCCACAGAAGTAGATAGAGAGCCAATCTTCAATTTACACTTAGAAATTAGAGACTCAACTGCTATCTTAGCCCCAAAAGCTAACTCAACCTGCCACCTACCATCTTGCTTTGCTGCCACTAAGCCACAACGCTCCATAAGGGAAGGAGATATAAATGAATCAGATGCACCGAAATCAAATAGAACAGAAAAATCAATACCTCGCATGCGACCAGAAGCCTCCACCATGGTGCCCTGATATTCTACCTGTCGGTCATCTACTGCTGCAAAGACTCAATGCGACCTACCTACATCACCAACCATTGGCTCAGATGCCGCCGATTGATGTCCAAATCCTGATGCACCTTTCTACGGGCACTGTCTAGCAATATGGCCCTATTGGGCACAAGAGAAGCACCCGGTGCCTCTACCAAATCCACCGTTACCCTAGAAAGAACTAGACTGTTGGAAACTGCCCCTACTTACTATAGACTGCGCACTCTAGGCTGACTGATCATAACGGTTGTGCTTATTGTGCTGCCAAGACCGGTCTTTCTTATTTTGAAACCTATTCCCATGCTGATGCTGAGAATTCTTTAGTTTGGACAACGAATACTACTGTTGCTGACCACCCTTTGAGGGTGCATGGGAACCTGATGCCTGAGTGTGACCACCTCAAGAACCATGTCCTAATGAAGATGAACTGCCAACGTGCACACCTGTATGCCCACCAAGGGCCATAGCCAAGTTCTCTTCCACTAGCCGGACTTTCTCCACAGTAACCTCCATGGTCTTAGGTTCGAATACACGAACCCCTCCACTAATCTGGGCATTCAAGCCCCTGATAAAATGTTGTACCAACATGGGCTCGTCATCCCTGATACCTACTTACTGTTTGAGCTCATAAAATCTACGCTCATACTGCTCAACTGTCATGGTCAACTGCCTCAGCTCATGAAACTCATCTGCTCAACGCTACCTCCAATGGTCAGAAAGGAAACGAGCTCTGAATCTATCTTCAAACAACTCCCAAGACA
Source organism: Cunninghamia lanceolata (assembly GCA_027924645.1). Classification (NCBI taxonomy): domain Eukaryota; kingdom Viridiplantae; phylum Streptophyta; class Pinopsida; order Cupressales; family Cupressaceae; genus Cunninghamia; species Cunninghamia lanceolata. The sequence continues at coordinate 7,957,993 of BSBN01000960.1, read as the reverse complement.
TCGTGCTAATGTCTAAATGCAGATTCTGCTCCTCTAGCCTCCACCAAGTCGAAGCAAACCCTCAGAGGTGTAGAATAGCACATCTGGCTTTCGTATTGCTGCCATACGGATGCATGGCAAAACATCTGCCTAGGTCCAACAACCAAGTCTCTGCCTCAAGTCCTCTACCAGTTCCATCAAAGATGGGAGGGCATGCTCTCAGTAGGTCCCTCATATGGTTGGCTTGCATGGCCTCTTGCTCGACTGTCAATTCCCTACGCCTGGGAGACCTTTCTCTCTCTCTGGGACCTGACTGGTCTACCTCCTAACCACCTCTGGGTTGCTCACCCACCTGTCGGGGACCTAAACGGGCGAGGGCTTCCTCAAGAATCTGTCTCAACTGGGCTCCATCAGGTTGACCCTGACCTTCCATGTTCTGATCCCCGCCCTCATGACCACTCCTATGAGGAGAACTGGGAGGAGGAATACTGCCACCACCTCTCCCACGACCCCTTCCTCTGCCTCGACCTTGGCCCCTACGTCTAGGCATCTTCCATACATAGAAAAGGGCAAATATTATATTAAGAAAAGGGTCACAATAGGAGTTAAATCGTACTACAAAGTATAAGCACTAGGTTACATAAAGGACTCAAATTTAACCAAGGTACCCAATGTTTAAACCGTGCTTTGATACCAAAGTGTAGTGCCCCACCATGAAACCCTTGGAAGACAACACATCTATGCAAGCAAAGCGGAATAATTTTTTTTGAATAAGATAACAAGTAAGGTTTAGCAATTCAATACACATCATTAACTATCAACTTGTCTCCCAATGTGCCATGGTTGCATTACTTGACAAAAAAAATCAACATTAATTACATGCATAACTGACTAACATCGACAAATCATTCTAACTCTATTACAATATTGATTATACATATACATCTCCATATGTAATTTACATCATCACCATTCTGATTACATTTGAATATATACAATTTGAATCAACTGATACACCGGCTAGAACATGAGCACAATAAGTGTCTTCATAAACAGGTACAAGATCTGGTGTCTATTACACAAGGAGTGTCCACCATGCTCGCAATCAACGGCAAGGGAAAACCAATGGATAAAGCTCTTCCACCCGACCATGTGGAACCCTGAGGTCCACCCCCTGAGCTAGGAGTTAACATGAGGTTCCCACTACAACATACGGTTAGGTAGACAGTAGGCTATGAGACAACACATGACTATCACAAGTCACCATCACAAACCACACAATAGTACTTCCAGAGGCAACACTTAGCAAATGGGGAGAGTACAACTAGGGAGTGCTAGGCTGTAGTAAGGAGAGTGTCATCGCATGGTCCTAACATGGGTTACCCAGGCAGTCTCTCTCTAGACACCGGCCCCCATCTATGGTTACCCTGGCAATCTCTCTCTAGACACTGGCCCCATAGGATGACGCATGCGGAATCAACCTTCCTTTCGTGATGACAAGGAAGTAGATCTGCCAATCCCGGCCTTCTCCCCTCATCCTTAGTCTGAACTAGCACTACAGGCATGAGTGAGGAACAAAACATCTTATTATCTTGTTAGTGTGAAAACTACCCAACCCCTAGGTATTTTATTATGTTATCACTAAATTGCCAACTCCCAGTGGGTTACCTTGGCCAGCCACTTCGCACCAGCCCCCACATTGGAAGCCACTCCCTTACCTACAACTAGGAAACCCTACACAACAAGCATAGCCAGACAACACAACAACGAGGGTACGGAACCATGCAAGGCATTGATCATCTTGCATAACAACTATCCTTATATAACAATACAAAGCATTAACCCTCCATAACATAATTATAAGGGGCAGGACTCCTAGACCATTGCCCATAATAACACATATTCATTACAACTCTAAGATTTCCATGTCACCCTGTTCCATATTCTTCCACAACTAGATACAAGACTAGTACAACCAGTTGGATAACAATACAACCACAAGAAGTGCATTTATCATTCATTTGTCATTTAGTCCATACATAACTAGAGATGACAAGGCTTCTTATAACATCATGATCTCAAGACATTTAACAACACAACACATGAATTCAAGACATCCCAAGCTAAGCCTCTGGAACTCTAGCCACACGGGAAGATACACAATCAAAGACTATAAGAATAGTTTTATGACCCACAGATTGAATTAACATATTACGAGAATCAAATATACTTATGATCAAATTATGCCTTCTTATAACTAATTCCACTATAGCAATCTGCACTTGACTAAGTTGTTACATTGGTATATCAATCATCAAGATAAAGCTTGTTGTTTGATTGTATTCTTACAAGGGATAAATCTATGACTTACATTAAACTGAATTATGTTTAAATATTTATTAAAATAATCTTTTAATTAATCTACATGATACAATTATCATTGACGTAACTAAAGTAAACTTCTATTGTTAGTATTATAAATCAAATTGATTAAATGATTATAAGGAAAGTTTAAATTCATTTCATATGGGTAAGTTTGAGGATTCCGATTTAATTTATAACCAAAAGAGGAACAATGTAAATCACTTCTACGTAATTAACGATTACAACTACCTATAGATCACATATCATTGTCTATCTATCACAACATTCATGAGAATATCAAAGTATATTTACAACGAACGAAATCTAGTTCAACAAGTCATTAATAAAGCGAAGGTGATTGATTTAAATACTACGTTGAATACATTAATCCATTCTATGAATCAACATATTGAATATTCATTTATTCCAAATCTGATATACAGTCTTTCCTTATCGTGTTCCATTTAAATTTATCATTTAATAATTCTCGATAATAGATTATATCAATTTCGTTGGCTTGATTTAAATAAATCACATGATACAAATAATAATAATAATAATAATAATAATAAAAATAAAAATAATAATAATAACAATAATAACAATAATAGTAATATTAAAGTTCCACAATTCATTTGATAACTAATATATTTTCCATTCAAGTCATTAAACAAATAACATTATACCTCATTAACAATCTACTATGTATAATTAATCACCGAATAACAATTATAAAACCATATCATTGCATTACGACTTATATTCACCACACTTCATGGAAATTCAATAACCTAATAATTTAATCACGTAAAAATACCTTATCAAAATAATAATTAGTCAAAGGAAGAAAATATACTCATCTCTTTGGGGAAATTTATACTTATGTTGAAGGCGTCATTAAACGAGAAGGGCTTCCATATAGCAATCCTTACTAGTTACGTTTGTAATGGGTCCCACTGTGAGGCAACAGGGAATATCACACCAAAGAAAAAAACAAGATCTAAATGTGACAGAGAATACACGTTATCAATGGCAGGGGTACGTATATTGTATAGAAATATGTAAGTAATAAAATTTGGTGAGGGAGAAGATTTGGAAGGAGGAAGGTGTAGGCACGAGTGCCACAAATGTCCACTCTGAAATTCTTCATTGCATGCAGCTATCCATATTACCTTAGGTAGACTATCATGTTCTCCCTAATCTGCGACAGCCATCACATCGACCCATTCCAAACTCACAACAATTACCCCCTTTCAAATCTCACCACGTTTTAATATGAGAAAGGAACCTAAATACAAGTAGCCATTGCCAGTATTTTGCGAACACATAAACTCGTAAACTTTCCCATTTTATGGGTGACAAAGACCCTCAAATTAGGAGGAAAAAAGGCTGTGATTATTGTGATGGATATAGCAACCTCTTGAACGCTCTCAGAGATAACTTGGTATTCTTTAGCATTACAATTGTCGACTGGGTGAAATGGGTGACCTGTCTTATCACTGGAGGACACCACGATGGCTTTCTGAATTAAACATGACAGGTGTTGAAAACAGCAATAAATAGACAATTTCGACAGGAGTGTGTGAAATTGCATTGTAAGATTGGTGCACACTATGAACTTGGGCGTATATATACTAGCAGAGGAGATAAAGGCACCACTTTTCATGTATGGCGCTACCATTGCAAATGCGACTCAGCCGTTACAAGCTTAACATCGGCCATGAAAGATGAAGGTGGTGTGGCCTCATTCCAAAGTGTTGCGGCCTCTTTTCAAGGTGAGACCGGCCATATCAAAAAAAATAAGGCGGTCATCCATATTCTAAGGATAGCATTGGCTTTGCAGACTAAGGAACATCTACATAACAAAGCCACGGCAATAAGGCATGGAACAAGCCGTATGCAGGTAAAATGCAAGCCTAGGATGAAAGAAAGGTGCGTCCCTAGAAAGAAGGTAGTGCCCAGAATACAAGACTCTGCCATTATATCCATTTGACACAGTACTTACTGTCATCTTGTAATTCTATTGTGATAAGATATGCTATTTCTGGCAATGCAGGCAATGCAGAGCGAATCTCTTAAAAAAAAATCCCGTCAGGTTGATATCATGGGATGCAATGTTTTTAGGGTATTTACAGGATGGAAGGACAAATTTGGCATGGTTCCTGCTTAAGAGAGTGTCTGATCCATATGTAGTATCCTGGAGTGTAATGATTGAAGGATATGAACAGAATGGGTACAACGAGGAGACTCTACTACTCTAATGTGACACCATGGTATTCTGGCTATGTAACAACATTCTACACCAAATAGTAAATTTGAAATGCCCTCAGACATCCATCAACACCTGAGGAATAGAGGCATTTGTCAATGTAAGTAATTGCCTAGATTGCTATGCATTCAGAGCTAGATTGCTAACAAATGGAAGAGCACAATGTTGCATTCATAGACAAAATATAAAAGAGTACAGAGATGATAAAATTGATGACAGTAAGTTGTTACTATAATGAGACTGCCTAAATCCATTAACAGGGTAAATGGACAAGTCAAATTTGAGACATTCAGAAGCACCTGGGGGATTTGTGATAGGCCTCAAACTACAGATAGAAAGAATTTAAATACCAGTTACTGAATAACTCTCATCGATGGAGGAAAACACAGTAATCCTAGTTCTATACAATTTCACAAGAAATAAACATATTTGCAGTGCATGCCTGAAATTATAAGCTCTGCAAGAGTCCTCTTCTCTTTCTGAATCCAATCCCCTTCTCTTCTCTTCTCCAATTCTTTTTCCTCCCCCTTCACCCAGACTCTATCTCCTTGGATAAATGCATAAGGCCTACCTCTCCTTCTGATAACCCACTGTCTCAAAACATGGGTCTATTCCTCAGGTGATTGCAAGAGCCATGCCTCTCTTCTTCCAACATCCCAAATTCTTGTGAGATTCTTCAATTTCACTTACCAAGGAATTCCATTCCTCAAACTTGCAGTTGACGGCAAAAGACATTAATTTTACTCATCTCCAAATATTGAACTCACAAAACCAGGCGGCAACCCTATTATTTAATCTTTAGAACATTACTTTTACTACTGTCAATTCATTTAATCAAAATGGTAATTGTTTAATCATCTTACATGTGAATCTTACTTTCTTTTAATTAATCCTCTTACAACTTAGGACTATTACTTCATTTTACTCATTTAATTATTTATCCAGTTTATTTATTTAATTACTATTTTCATATTAGTTTTACCAATTATCAATAATTAAATTATTTATAATTAATAAACCACACACATAATCCCTAGCAATGTTTATTTAATTTAAGCTTTAATTTAACCTTTTTAAATGAAATATTAATCATGCATGAATTGACACTCAAATTGGATATACCCTAATTTACAAGGTGATACGTGACCCAAGTGAAGCCACAGGACATAACGAGCAATGACGACAATAGTCCCACTGACGGTGACGACAGGGTACAACACTGAAAGCTCATCCTCCTTGAGGATGTTGACCAATTAGGGGAACCTCATGTCAACTCAAATCCATAATTCCACTAGCTAGGGCACGCTCAGACCTGGTAATTCAGGTGGAGTCAATGCCCGGTACCTGCATCCTACAACAAACAACAAGGTTGTGCATATATCCATATATAATCATGTAATCATAGACACAATGAACGGAAATCGCAGCATGGCAAGGTACTCGAATACGAGTAATGCGACACTATTCTGTTCACGTAAACACATCATCAATTAGCTATTTCCATTACCAGTTATACATCATAATCATGATCGAATAACATATTAAACTAAAAGTAACATTAATCCATAATCATGTCCATCAACTGTGAAAGCACAAAGTACAAGTAATCAAGCATCATCCTAACATAGATCCATCATCAACTAGCATAATATCAAAGAGTCCATCAAGCTCAAGGAGATCATAAACCATAACGTAAAAGTCCAAACATCTTGAAACTTTAAACATGCGCTACAAGACTATCATCTAACCAGAACTGTCATAGGAAACATGAAAATAACATCTGTCGCAGGCAAAAAGTGAGGCGCATTATAGGACTATCATAATGACAAGTGTACATAAACAATGCAAGGATTTAATCTTCATGCATGCCAACTTAATCACAAAGGGAAATCCATAATACAGTGCCCATAGCTTCCAAGTGAAGTAAACCATAAACAACATACTCCTTTTATGACAACTATTTTCTCCCCATTTCCAAAATCCAACACTATACTTATTACATGATCCATACAAACAACACATCTTCAAAGGGGTTATTACCTCATCTTCATGCTTTTATGACACAAAGTACACATGAAATCAAGACATAATATCATATGCCTCTGGAAACTGAACCTTAACAACTTACACATAACCTATTATGACCTATGATCAAACTACACAAATTTTACTTACATTTGCAATTCAACTCACAATAATCCAACTTTCTAAAAACAAGACTTATAAATCGAATTTCAATTACATTATTTAAATACCTAATTCCTAACCCATTGATCAAATTTCAACCTAACAAAACATTATAAGGGAATGTAATAAATTCAATACCAAATTAAATTAAATTCCTTTATTCCATTTTCATATTAAGTTTAATAAACCCTATAATTTAATCCTATAAATTTCAATAACTTAATTTAAATAAATCAAAAGACTTAACTATAATATTTAATCTATATTTGATTTTAGAAACCAATACAATTTTTATATATTCATATAAATACATTTTCACTTTGATCTTTTACTTAATATCTATACAATTTGTTTAGACCCAACCTTTATTCATTATTAACACACATATAAAAGTAATAAGGGATCATAACTCATCTAAGTTAAAGATCTAATCAAGTCCTGCGATATTAAATAATTTAAGGCATAATTACATACTATTGTTTACAATTTTTTAGTCCAATTAAGATACATAAATAGAAATGAAGATTTGTTTGCCTCTCACTAATATACTTCAAATTAGAGTCGTTATACATCTTATTAAACATTGTTCTATATAACATCATATTGACAATTGAGACAAAGCATCTATAATTATAGTTAAACATAATTACATTTTTCTATTCAAACATCACTTATCTATCCATTACTATTTGAGGGTATTAAACTAAAAGAAACTTAATTCATTTTTATTTCGAATCAAAACGTTTATGGAAAAGTGCTAAGTTGATATTTATAAACAAAGATAGCTTAAAGTAATTAGTTTATTTCCCTTGTTTGGAAAAAGAAGATATCATTTGGATAAATATATTCATCCCTATCTTTATGCATCATATTTATTTAAAGAGTTCGCAATAAAAGCATTTCTAAGCAAATTATTAGTAATGCTAAAATGAACAATCACAAGATTCGGCTTAGGATTTTTATGAAATGATCAATCTTTATTACAGAAGGGAAACCAAGTTATTTCATGTAGGTGTTGACTGCCACATAAAATGAAAATCGTAAGAAGGAATCTTCAATAATAGAGAATCTTCATAGGTATCTAAATCTAGACCGCAGGAAGATGGCTAAGTCATCTCCTAGAATCAACATAGAATCATACCACATACAGAATGTATCTATCTTTTAAATGGGGATGATACTCTTGAGGGAATTATAGTTGATGTTAAAACAAGCAACCTGAACCAAGGCCAACATAACAAAAGAAAAGAATAATTTCATATGCTAATAAAACACCATATAAAATAGACATGAAAGAGATCAATTAGATCATTCAACAATCATCTCATGGAATGCACAGATTGCAGGATATGCATAGAATGGAGTTTTTAAAGAATCCTTCTATCAACGCTAGCATCCACACGAGGTTCAAGGGATAAGCTGATAGGAACATCCAACGAGTTTGAAAATTTTTGGCGTGAAACAAATTTCTGATAACTTATAGGGTTTAGAAACTTTCTAAATTTTGGTAGAAGAAAATCCAAATTTCCCTATATTGTATTACACCTACAGTTGATCATTATGTGGCATGTATGATTATTATGCAGACTATCTTGAAGACACCATGAACTTTTAATAAGATGCCGGTTAAACCTACGGTGATGCATGGGTGTGCTTCCTTGGTGTCTGTAAATTACATCTATAGACAAGGGAGATCCATGCAAAGTTGGAGAGAGATTGGCTTGGATGATGAATACAAAAAAAAATTGAAACCGTAGACATGAAACGTGAACTATTTGACAGAATGCCTCAATAAATGCCTTACAGAAATTAATCTAATACACATTTAACTGCTAAATTCATGAGTGGACAACTTATGGAATGAATCTAAGGCAGACTATAACTGCCAAACTTAACTCAAGTTGATGCCTCTAAGAATTGTATCTAATGTAGATTTACCACAAATAAAAGATATTGAATTCGTATCATACTTTGCCACGAAAACCCTATCATCATGATACAAATTTATACATTGCACAAGATATATATTTCTCAGCTATAAATCTTGGCATTCAATGTAGGAGGCTAAGAAAAGTTTGATTCAATAGCGATTAGTACGTATCTAACACCATGTTTCCCTAATCCCACTGGTTAATCTTCGAAGGAATGCATATAAATAGGTGACTGGGTATCACTATCTAAAAACAATGCTTAAGTCATGCCATTATTTTTTTAGAAACTTAACTAAAGTGTAACGTATATAGGACAAGCTGGCTGAGATAAATACTCAAAAGTTTTCATAACCATAGATCGCTAAAATCAAAATGAAATAAATATATAAAAACTTCTATCATAATGAAACAACATACTAGTGCTAATCCGTCTAGCACTTGCACCCAATGGAGCTTCAAGGTAACGTCGATAGGAACAAACGACAAGTCTAGAAAATCTTTCGGCATGCATTGCCCACAACGTGAGACAATTTTGAGCAGTATAGTACTCACATTCACAACTAAATCTAACATTAAGACAACATGAAAGAGATATCTATTGTTTACCAGCGGCCAAAGGTTATAAGTTTAGGATGGTTATTGGCTAAATCCAATTGTTTACTGTTAAACCTTTACAAATGTATCTAAATACTTTTAACTATAGCAGATTCAACATATAGATCAAGCAAACATTATAAATTATCTAATCGATATTTCAACACAGAATACTTGCTACCTCGATAAAGGAGAACTGATTAAAAGCACAAAAATGATCTCAGAGAGATAAACTAGATTCTAGTCTACAAAGCAAAACATTTATCAATAAGTAATCGTGCAAGGAATAAAAGAACCTGGGTCCAACGTTTAACTGGGGTGAGATTCGATGCCGGATTCCCATAGGTGGCAGCTACCACCAGTCTCTTCAATCTCCACCCAAAAAAATTCAATTCCCGTGAATCCCCCCCAATTTCTTTTTTTTTTCAGAGAGAGATGATGATTCCAAAGAAAAAATACTTGATTTTGTTTTCCACAAAAATCCTTATTTAAGAGTTATTTGAAGCATCTCCACTCCATGTTGAGGAAAACGTAGAGCTTCATTTCTTCCTCTCCACTAAAGGCAATAATTTCTACCTTCATTACTTTCTTATAAATAGCAAAAGCAATAAATTTATTTTTTTATTTCTAACCACCAACTTCCTCCAAAATCCCCTCTTTCTCACAAATAGCCATTCATTAATATTTAGCCAGACAAAAGATTCCTTTCTACTTTTTATTTATTTAGTATTTACTATATGTGACAACTCGTACATAACATTATTTATTACAATATAGAGTATTTTATAACAGCACACAAAAAGTAAATTTATTTTTATGAACACTAACAATAATATTAAAAATTATTTTTCATATTAAAATTATCAATTAAATTCTCATTTTAAAACACTTTATTTACTTCAATAATATTATTATTTATTATCAAAGTGGACTAATAATTTCTATTCTAATGAAGTAATTAATCAAAAAAAAATCACACAACCTAATAAACCACATGCCGAACAATATCGGACGACTACACACGATCGAACATAGAGACTTACAAACATACCCATACCGACCTTACCGATAGGGTACAAGACTGGATACTTATGCTTTTAAGGATGGTGGAAAAGCTAGGGACCTTACACTATCTCTGTTCAATGATTTCCATTGGTGTTAGGGCACGCTCAGACTTGTCAATTAAGGTGGAGTCGATGCCTAATACCTGCAACCTATAGCAAACGAAACAGTTGAACAATAGATATATAATCATATAGTCAAACACACCTTGAAAGGGATTTGTAGCAAGGTACTCACACATGAGTAATGCAACACTGTCCCTTTCACCAACGCATCAAACAAATAACAATATTATGAATAACATTCAATTGCTTAACAATTAAGATAAAACAATCAGTTACTGAACAACTAAACAAGAACCATCATCAGATAATCACATGATACACATAATAAGATTGATTCACATAGTCAATTAAATCCATAACTAATCATAACATAAGCATAAAACACCACTACTAATAGTATCATCAAATGTCATCATAGTAGTAATCTAACATCAATAGAGTATCATCAAACTAAACATCATAACAGTAAATCCATCATCAAACAAGATATCATAATGTCCAGACCTAACAACTATTAGTCTAACAGAAAGCAAAAATGAGGGGCACTACAATTTATGTTTGGAGGAGTTTTTTTCCTTCTAATATTACAAATGCAAATTTATAAAATCAACAAGGTAAATTTAGGCAAGCCAATATGAAAATAGGAAACAATAATAATATATGTAAACATTAGAAAATTAGAAGAAAATTTCAATCTACATAGTTTCTAAGGAAGAAATAATATGCAATGAAGAGCACATTGAAACATTATTCTAAAATATTATTTTTTATGATACACACCCAATTAAACAATAAAAATAATTCTAATGTTATAATTGATTTGTGGTGTAGGCCCTACTTGTAGTATATTCCCATCTAATGGTAATGGGGCCTATGCATCCTTCAAGCCTGGGTCTCTTCACCAATTGTTGTTTACCTTCTACTCAAAATAATGTAGCAATAGCTGCAAGGAGAACACTCCAATCTAGTAGCATATTGACCCTACTTTTTGTAGGGATGTCTTCTTCAACAAAATGCTTCAACCTGAAATTTTTTTCATACCTAAGCTATCAAGAATAGTTCCATTGACCTTGGTGCCACTAATCTTCACACAATGTGATTCTTTCCATTAACATGAACTCCCTTTTAAGAAAATGATGATGACTTATTTGGCTTATCATCAACACCGCCAGGAACATCCACTCTCATTGTTGCATTCTTTAATGAAGATGAACATATATTGTTCTATGTGGTGTAATGAGGACTAGGAGAAGACATCATCATTGCTACTATAGTGACAATCATTTTGGTTCCTTCATATATCATTACATGCAGTAAAAAAAGTGTTTTAATAACATTTTGAAAATATACTTGTTATCGATGAGGATTGCACCCTTATGCAAATTTGTGACACTTTGCAATCCTTTGAAACATGGGGACAAACTCAAGCTGTGGGTGACCTATAGTGAGTTTGAACCTCTAGATTGTGGGTTGGTTCCCTTAAAATATTCTATTTGAAACTATGATTTTCTGTTTTGGAAAAGGGTAAGAAGGAAACTATAAGGAAATAAAACTATAAAATTTGGTGATGCACCTAGTAAGGATGGAAAACTTGCAATCTAGTTCACAATAGAATTCAGAAATCTGACCCACACAATCCAATCTTGGCATAAATATCACAAAAATTATTTCTAAGGAAGGCTAGAAAATAAACTCTTTATGAAGGAAAATCACTTTTCACAACATAAAAGAACTATTTTATGTAACACAACCTAAGATTTGTAATACGCTATGCTTAACACCTCAAGTGAAAGTGAGACAATAATTTTAAAGGTTTTGATAATTAAACATAGTAAAACTTCATCAAATCACTGCATACAATTAGCATCAAATGGAAAGGCAACTACTTGATTCCAAAAAATAAAGGAAATATTGCATGAAAAGAAAGAAATTGGACTTGTAATCTATTGTGATCTCTATAAAACTGTCAAAAATGAGCTACAAAACCTTCTTCTCTCTTAAAGTGCAAAAGAGCAAAAAGGCAAGAACTCGAAATATGAGTTATAAAACCTCTTCTCTTTCAATGTGTAAAAGAGAAAAGAATGCAAGAACTGGAAAAAACCAAGTTTTTCTTTACAATATATAGTTTACCCTCTCCAAGAGGCATGCAAAAATGAAACTGTAGCTAACTGCCTCTAAAAATAAGTCCTCCAAAGTTATCCACGAGCAAACCAAGAAATTCCTCAAAATAAGGGCTCAAACTACCACAAAATGAGCAAAAATAGCTCGAAGTTGGCCCTCTCCATGTGTTTGACCAAGAAGTTGACCAAAACCCCTCAAATGACTCCTCAAATCATGCAAAAAGGCTCTAAATAGTCTCAGTTAACTCAACTCATCAACTTGCATGATTTTGCTTTTGCAAAATTGATGTGAGTAAATAATAAAGTAATTAGGATAATTACTCTATTGTTACTTACAACTTGTACTATTTTTTATTTTACAATTTGTGAAAAATAATAAAGTAATTTGAAGAATATTACTTTACTATTTATTTACATTGATTTATTTTGTAAAATCATGCATGGTGAAAAGAAAAATACAACTCCTTATCTCTCCAATTTACAATTGCCTAATTTGCACGATTTGAGTCAAAATTAGGACTTAGGAGAAAATAAAACTCACTTATATCTCCTTGTGAGAAAAAATCACCTAGTTGAATGCCATATGCATTTAAGGTAAAAATACACCCTTATAACTCCATTTACAATATTAAAATTGGCCTCATTGCCATATATCCTCTATGCAAAAATAAATCATACTTTAAACAAACCTTTGCCACCTTGTAATATGCATTATATCTTCATGCAAATATACCTTCTTCCTTACCCAAGAATCTTCACCATGCAAAGATCTGCTTGTCTTCATGTGACTTCTTACCTTTGACCCTTCAAAATACATTTTTTCCTTTGATGTAAAAGTTTACAAGGCATGAAACATTTTGACCATATTCGGTCATCCTACATGATGAATGTATTATGAAGGGCATCTTTTCCTATGCAAGGCTTGAGTATCTTTGACTATGTATAGTCGACTACAAGGTAATATAGATTGTTTGAATTTGTCTTAAGGCATAAGCCTTACCCTCCAATGATATTGATACATTTTGACTTAGAATAATATGCAAAAAAAACACATATCTATCAGCCCTTTTAAGTGATGATTACTAGGGATCATATCCCTCAAGTCTTGACCCCGATGCATTTTGGATAAAACAATGATTTTAGTCTGCAAAGTCAAAAATCATAAAGAAAAGAAAGGAAGCTTTGAACAAAAGGTGAGAAACCCTAATCACTAAGTCATTTTTCATTTGCTTCCTTCACCCGACCATCGCTCTGCAACACTTTGACAACACTTAGGGTTTCTCACTTCCTCGACTTCTCATTGGGTTCTTTGAGGTCTCTGTCTTCGATTCTTTTACATTTCTTGAGCGAAATGAAATGGCAGAAAATGGTAAGTAAAATATTTGAAATATGACTGGCATTTCTTTATCATTTTCTGTAGCTTCATACAACAATGGCCATGGCCATACTTGCATATCTCTCCTACTATATTCTTTGACACCATGCTTTGTCTTTCTTCTATGTGTTCATTTTGCAAATGTGACAAAATTTGGTAAAAAGAAAATCTTATAAGGAGGCCGCGGCCATGTATTTCTTCTCTTCTGCAACTTTTCGAAGGTAAACTTTTCCTCTTCTTTGATGTAGATACTTGACTATCTTTGTATATGAAAAAAGGAAAATAGGGTTTCAAACTTGTTTATCTAGGTATCTTTGCATACCTTTCCTTTTCTCATGGTATAGCCACGGCCATTGTTATTCTCTATAGTATTTCCTTTTGATTTTCTAATATAAAACTTAAAGGTTTTCAATTCTGAAATGAGGGTTTCCTCAAAAATGCATATAAATGCATTCTTTATCCACGGCCATACTTGTAAACACATTGGTAAACTCTCTTTCAACTGTCTCTGTAAAAATGAAGAAGGGTTTCAAAAACTCTGACAAGGGTTTTTCACAAATGTGTAATATTTGCCATTTCCAGGCACGACCTTGATAGAGAATATTTCTATCATCAATCTTTTCTTGAAACTGCAAAAATGTGTTAGGGTTTTATCCCTTTTCAAAGGTTTGCATTTTGTATGAAAATAGTCATAGCATATATTCTCTCTTTTGAGCATGGAATCTAGCTTGACATTTTATTTTGTTTTGTCTTGAATTGGTCAACTGTCGGATACTTTTCCTTATGCTACTTTTTCACATTCACTTTGGCACTTGGAATTATCCCGTAGAATGTTTAAAATATCATTGATCTCTTTCTGTTCTCTTCCATCATGGCATATGCTTGATATAATGAATCTTCTTCTTGTATCAGTTAATTAGATCACATGAATATTTGAACCTGATCATTTTGTTCTTTTCTCCTTCCATCATTGCATCAGTTAGCAACCATAATGTATGAATAATAAATAATTGACTATCACCAGTCAGAAGTATTACTGTCTTGCTATCTTGATCTCTCTTGTTCACTACCTATAGATACTTTTATCATTTGTTATGGATAATGAGACACCTATACTTGTTGCTTCTCTAAAACTATAGCATTCATTTGATCTTTCACATGATGTATCTTCTTCATTGATGACTGTCAGATTCTCCTCATGATGCATTTGTCTAATTCTATCCTTCCATCATGGCAGGACCTGTATTATTTGTTTCAGCTACACTTGATCACCTTGAGCACCTGTATCTGGTCATTCTACTTACTGTCCCTTTATCATAATCAGATAATACTTTTCATGATATGTCCTGTAACTTATGTAAATGATATACAAGCTTTGTCTCCTGGAAGCATTATTCTAGTTCTTTATCTTCATCAAGTATAGCAATGTAAACACTTATATGGCTGATAAATTCAATGACATACATAAGTGTGACTTGTCTTCAACTGTACCATCATATGCCTGAATTTCTATTTTCAGCACTTTGTCAACTTGACTCAGGCATTCTGAACTTATCTGATTTGTTTCAATCAACTGCAATCAATGTCATGATGAAACATTTTCTCTATAAGTTGATTAAATGATGCATGATATACTTTGAATGATGCATCCTATCTTATTCTGATATTCCTTTTCAAATGAATAAAAAGGAAACATGTTGGGCTCAACCCTTGTGGGAGCCACATTTTCTCCACATGTTTTAAATGTCTTCCAATCAGCAACATTACTTTTCCTATACCTGCACAGTGAACAAACAAGTTAGCATAAAAACATACCTAATGGAATTGATTGATCCTCTTCATGATATTCTGATTTATGGCACATGTCTGATTTGATCTTTCATATGAAATGCATGATGTGGTAAGTTGATATGTCTGCATGATAAAGCATATGATAACATTAAATATTCAAAGCTCTTACAGGACTTTCCCCAATTTTTTGTAGGTACAACTGATACAACTGGAGGTGAAGATAAGGACTTAAGATCAACTGTCCACTAGATCAACAACCTCCTTGCTCAGGCAATGATGGATATTTAGTTTTATCATGTGTTCTTCCTTATTTCTTTTATCATCAAATGTATAGCTTGCATATGTCTGCATTGCTTAGTTTAGTCACTCCCATGGCTTGTGTGGGACACATTTGAACACTTCTTTTAAACATGATCAGTTAATTTATCTTATACACTTGATGTATGTATGTTTCCTTTTCAATCAATGCATAGGATAAAGTAACAAATACTGAATGTATGTTCCAAATATGACATGAAATAATAGTTCAAATAAATTTCTTTCTTTCTTTCTTTCAAATATGATCAACTGAATAATCAATCTATCTTATAACTCCTGAAAGATAACACTAGTTCAGATCAACTGTCTTCCTTGAATGCTTGGTTTCTTGACATCTAGCTCACTTGTCATGATGATTTAACAGTCCTGAATGGACTGTTAGGTTATCATGACAACTAATCTTTATCTCTGCTTTGTCCAGACATCAAATATTCACTAAATGCAATAACTTTAAAGTTCTCTTTTACTCCTCCTGAAACAACTACAATTAGGTCTAACTAAATTTAGTGTGAACAAAAATTTAGTAACAATACTCATTATACAATTTCCTTTAGTTATTATTGTCTAAGTCTTTGTCAAATTAAGTCCTAATGATTTTGTGGCATTACCCTTTTAGACATTTTTAAATGTTTTAGTTTGTGAATGGAGTGATTTCTTAAAATCAATAGTTTCTCTAATGTCTCTATTCTATGGAATTACTTTGGTTTTTACTCTTTTAGCTATTTTAGCCCTACTTTTTGTGAAACCCTTTGTATTAATGTACAATAATTATACTGTTATATCCTCATTATTCCACTCTATTATTTTGTGAATATGAAGTCAAATGTTTTTTTGTGTGCAAAATTTCTCTATACAATATGCATGTTTTGTCCTATCACCATGGTAGTATTCAATACCATAGAACATCTACAATGCCTTGTTTTTATTATTGTATATAAATATAGACATTATGGCTTGTTTCTATAACAATTTTTGTAGCACTATAACAAAACAATGATTTCAAAAAACCCATGTGTAGAAAATAATATTTTATAGTGGGAAAATGGCCTAATTAGTTTGTGCAAATAAAAATAGAAAAAAAATAAATTATACCTTAAGCTAAGAAAATTTCTGAGTCTTTACTAAAATAATGTTAAATTGTATAAAAATCAAAATCCAAAATGTTGGATAGAATAACTAAAATATTTTAACTTGTATAAACATTGATCACAACTCAATTAGTTGAGAATTGTACATGACTTGGTGATAATAAAAAATTATCTATATACACAAAAAGGAGGCATTAGCCTATTAAAATAGGGAGCATATTTACCTAGTATTGGTAAGATCCACTAATACTTCAAACATAAAGATAATTACATGGTAAAAATCACCAAGTAAGTAGTGTTGTGCCTCACACAACATGCCCCATTTTTCCTTTGAAAAATATGGACCCACTATTTTCTCTTTGAGTCCTTAGTTAAGTGTGCTTCTAGTTGTTTAGTTTTAAGTCCTAATTTAGACTTAAGGTTAGTTGTTTAGAAGGAAGATGACTTTAAAAAGTTATATCCATTATTTGGTTTGGGCCTCCACCACATGGCTTACATAATTTTCTTGCTTTCTTCAAGGTGCACAAGTGTTTTCCCATTTAAGTTTTAAGCTCACCTTTCTTAGGTATCTTGATTTAGGCCTTGAATAATTTGACATCCTTCAAGTAGTCTCTCTTACATCCTAGTCTTCATTTCTTAAGAGAATGTGATTTCTTTTGTAAAATTAGACCTATTAGCACATCATGAGAGTCCTGATTTCAAAATTAAAGGTAGTAAATTAGTCAGAGCATGAACAAATTCCAAACCAACGAGCTTTTGTAAATCTAGATCAAGGAAGTGATGAGAACATAGACCATGAATAAAATTCTCAAATATTAGTGAGAAGGAGCATGCTGATAATATTAGTAGCATGTTGAACAAATAACATTATGGATGCCATGATAAACAAGCTAAGTATATTATTGTTAGAGGGACTAAAAATGTTGAATCAACAAAGCTAATAAGTGTAAATCAGTCAATTGGTAACAATGACGACACTAAGTATAATGATACGTCTAGTCTCAATGGTAAGTATGAGTTGGGTAATTTATATGTCACTATTGAGAGTGGAAATGAAGAAGGATTTTATGATCAAGTTTGTCCTATGCATGACTCCAAACTTGTTGATTTTGACATTATTCTTGGAAGTGAAATATACAATTAGGATCTAGACCTAGATGATCTTGTTGATAGAAATGAGGATGACATGATGGATGTTGATCTCATATGCTACCATGATCTAACTCAAAGTTTCAAGTCTTTTGTGTAATCCTAATTACTGTGCATCTTTAAAAATTTAGTAGAGTGTCCTTGATTTGACTAGAAATGATGTGACAAATGATCTAAGTGGAGAGATAATTAATCAAGACTCCTTGCCTCTAATAGGGATGTTGCAAATGCCAAGAAACACAATGCCACTCACCATTGGAAGTTTGCTTGAAAATGGAAATGATGAACCTATAGAGTAGTAATTTAAGGATGAATTAGACATGTTGGACAATAAATAAGAGATGAGAATCAAAAAGAGATAATTAATTTTAGGACTAGTTATGAGGACACAATTGCTAGACTTAATCATAGAGTTGTTGGTATCCTTTTGACTAACTTGCACATTGTTGGAACAACTGAAATAGAGAGTTTAGTGCAACATAATCAATCTAATTAATTGGAGAAATATGAAGATGATAGTCCCAATAGTGTGGAAGACATTAAGACAACTATAAATGTATCTACTACAAGTCAAGTAAGTGAAACTCAAACTATGCTTTTAGAGGTAAATAGCCAAGAGGATGATAGTGATGATACATGCCTAAACAAGGATCAATTATATTATACTTGCACTACAAATTATACTAAGTTTTATGTTGATATAGTTGGTTACATTAAAGAAGATAATGATAGGACTTTGCTACAGGGAGATATAACTAACATAATTTAGATTGTGGAAGTACAAGAGAATCTTAAATGTCCTAATGATGTTGCCTAAGGTCATGGATCACCTCCACATTAATAAGAAGATAAATCAAGGATGTATACTTATGATTTTGACAATGTCAATTCTTTAGATTTGACTAATTAAGCTAGAGTGGATTCATGTATATCATGTTTTGATGACTCTAAACCTATTACTACACATTATGATGATGATTTTCAGTCAACTAATTCTAATATGCAAGGGAAGGATGAGGATAGAAACACACAATATCAAAATGGATGCCAAGAAGACATTAAAATCAACAATAAAGATCTATGTGAAGAATTTTTTGATTGCCTTTTATTCCCTCCAATCAATGAAACTAACAACATGATGAACTTGATATTAAAGTTGAGTGAAGATGATGCAGAAGCATCCAGTGGTGTAAGGGCAATCTTGCATCACCCAAAAAAGGATGATGATTCAAAATTGTTGATGTTATTTTCATTTATTTTCAAAATTAGTATTTTTGGTTCCATAATCGCTTGAATAATGATGTAGAACCTTCAGTTTTTCCAAATTGCTATTTTTGGGAAGTTTGCATTTGGGCACATACGGAAGTGAAAATTTACAAGGAAGATTTGTAAATGAAATATAAGACTTGTGGCAAAGGAATCAGGCAAAGATCATTTGTGGGTTGAAATATATTAAAGATTCCATTTCCTAAAAATGCCTGAAAATTATTCAAATGCAGGTTTGAGGAACTAAACGACCCCGTACGACCCTGAAAATGGGTAAAATCAGTAGATTAGAATCTTAGTGCGTAGAGCACTTCATGAGCTTTCCAGTGCTTCAAACGGTTCATCAATTGGACACTGAGATCAAAAGTTATTATTCTTGAAAGTTGACCTATTTTTGGAGGGAGATGCAAAATTCAAAATTTGGCTAGAGACCACCAAAAAAAGGCTATTTATAACTATTTTTGGGAACCCTTTGAAGTAGTAGAGATAAGGGGGAAAGTGTAGAGTCAAGAAAAAGTGAGAAAATAGAAACCCTAGCTGATTTGGGGTTACAGAAGATTTAGAGTCTTGAGATTGGAAGTTGTAATGTGTTGCAACCTGTGGAGGATTCATCCTCTGATTGTATTTGAGCTTTTGTAATGTAATGAGTTGTCCAAATGTGTAAAATAACATCCTATTTCCATGTGCAATTTATGTTGTTGTGTGTTTTATGATTTATCCCCTTCATCAAGTGGTATCAGAGCAAGGGTTCCTGAGTGTGTAGACAGATCACCGACCATGAGGCAATTTGCACCAGGACCCGAGGTTGTGGGTTTGTTATAGAGATCAAAATGTCTCCATGAAGAAATCATGTTGGGAGAAATGCTTTGATGGAAAAGGGTTTTAGGGCCCTACAAACACAAATTGATTCATTGCAAGAGGAGTTGCAAAGAGGGTTTGAGCTGAGAACAAGAGAAGAAAGTGAGGATGAAGCTGAAGAAGAGCTATCTAAGGAAGAACAAGAAGCTGCAAGAGATCCTGCAGAAGTTAGGTTGTTGGGGGCCATTTCAAAGATCAAAAAGAGGCCCAAGATTGAATTATCTACCCATTCTATAGATTTGGATCCATAACAGCTTATTGATTGGATCAATGACATGGAGGAATATTTCAAGTATGAAGATGTGGAAGACCCAAAATGGGTCAAGTTTGCAAAAACAAAGTTGAAGGGCCATGCCAGTATTTGGTGGAAGGAGGTCCAGTTGGAGAGAAATAGAAGAGGCAAAGGAAAGATTACCAGATGGGATCAGATGGTGGAAAAACTAAAGAATCAATTCATTCATGTGGAATATGAGTTGGATTTGTTAAAGAAGATGCAAGGATTGAAGCAAGGTAACAAGTCTATCAAGGAGTATACAAAAGAGTTTTATAAGATTACTATCACAATAGGCCATACAAAGGCCAACAAGGAGAAGGTAGCCTGTTATATTAATAGGTTGAGGCCAAGTATTCAAGAGGAGCTGAGCCTAGTCAGAATGACCATCATAGAAGATGCATACTAGTTTTCCCTGAAGGTGGAAGAGGAGCTGCATAAAAGATTCGAAAGCAACAAAAGAGGAAGAGGTTAAGGTGAAAGAACTGGTGGAAGATCCTATGTAGGTTGTAATGAAGATCAAAAGAAAAATGAAGAAACTGACACTAGTCAAAATTAGAGAGGAGATAATACCTGTTGCCCTTGTGACCAAAATAATGGTGAGCAAAGAGGAAGAGGAAGAGGTAGACCTAGGAAAGGACCTGGAAGAGGAGGTTTTAGAGGAACCTATTTCCAATGTGGAGAATAAGGGCATCGAGCATATAAGTGTCTGGAACATCAAGGGAGGACAAATAGATGACCTGAAGGTAATGCATGAGTTACACATGTAGATGAAGATGCACAATCAGAGCATTCTGAAGATGTTGAAAGGGGAGAAACCCTAATTGTTAGAAGAACCTTTTTGAATGAGGAGAAAGAACAAGATCAAAGGAAGAGTTTATTCTACACAAGGTGCAAGTGTGAAGGTAAGTGTTGTGATATTATTATTGAAAATGGAAGAACTAATAATCTTGTTTCAGAGGAGATGGTTAACAAACTAAAATTGACAAGGAGAAGACATCCACATCCATATTGGATCACATGGTTGCAGAAGGACCATAGAGCTTTGGTCAATGAACAATGTTTAGTCAAGTTCAAGATTGGGGACTACCATGATGAGGTGATGTGTGGCATCATACCGATGGATGCATGTCATATGTTATTGGGAAGGTCATGGAAGTATGATAGGTGTGCTATCCATGATGGCCATGCAAACACATATTCCCTAACAAAGGGTGGAGTTCGTCATAAGTTGAAGCCCTTGAAGGAGGTGGAAGAAAAGGTATGTAGCACTACTAGAATTTTCTTGGTAGTTGGTAGGAAATTTTTGGAGGGTATGAAGCACGAGTGTCATTATTTTGCATTAATTCCTAAGATTAGCCAAGAGAAATGTGAAGATGTACCAGTAGAAGTCTCAGATCTATTAGAAGAATTTCATGATATTGTCTTTGATAATGTACCAGAAGGTTTGCCACTAGTGAGGAAGATAAGTCATGAAATGAATTTGATACCAAGATCCAGTTTGCTGAATAAGGCAGCCCACAGAATGACTCCTACAAAGAATGAAGAGCTAAATAGACAAGTTCATGAGTTGTTAAGGAAGGGACTGATAAGCTAGGAGAGCCTAAGTCCATGTGCGGTACCTATAGTACTAGCACTAAAGAAAGATAGAGAGTGGAGAATGTGTACATATTCTTAAGCCATCAATAATATCACGACCAATTATAGATTTCTATTGCCAAAAATGGATGACATCATGGATTGTTTAAGTGGAGCCAAGTACTTCATGAAGATTGATCTAAAGAGTGGGTATTGAAAGAGTTTTTGGGAAGTTTTGTTATTATTTATTTGGATGACATTTTAATTTTTAGTAAGACTTGGGATGAGCATCTGATGCATATCAGAAGAGTTTTAGAAAAGTTGAGGGACGAGAAGTTGTTGATTAATTTGAAGAAATGTAGTTTTAAAAAGGAGTTGTTATACCTTGGATTTGTTGTTTCAGAGGAAGGTCTTAAGATGGACCCAAAAAAAGTAAGGACTGTCATTGAATGGCCTATACCAAGGAATGCTACAAAGCTACGATCTTTTCATGGTTTGTCAAGTTTTTACAAAAAAATTATCAGGAATTTTAGTAGCATTTGTGCACCCCTAGCTGAGACAATAAGAGGGGATAGAAAAGAGTTTAAATGGATTATAGGAGCAGCCAAGAGCTGTGATCCATTGAAGCAGAAAGTCACAGAGCAACCTATTTTGGCACTTCCATATTTCAATAAGGTATTTTAGGTAGATTGTAATGCTAGTGGAAGTGCTATAGGAGTTGTTTTGAGTCAAGAAGGTAAGCCTATTGCCTATTTTAGTGAGAAGCTTAATGATGCCAAGAAAAAGTATTTTGTTTATGATCAGGAGTTTTATGCAATAGTTCAGGCTTTGAAGAAATAGAGACATTATTTGTTACCAAAAGACTTTGTTTTATATGCTAATCATTAGGCTTTGCAGTATCTTAATAGTTAAGGAAAGTTAAATCAAAGGCACTTAAAATGGGTTGAGTTTTTACAGAGTTATACTTTTGTTTTGAAGCATACGAGTGAGAAGTCCCCAATAGAGTTGCAGATGCCTTAAATAGAAGGCAAAAATTGTTGGCAGAAATGAAGATAGAGGTTGTTGGGTTTGATGAACTCAAAAGTTTGTATCCTAATGATCTAGATTTTGTAGAGGCTTGGAAAGCTTGTTTGAAACCTGTTACTTTGGACAGGATAAAATGCCTGGATTTCATAATCCAAGATGGCATGTTGTTTAGAGGAAGCCAATTGTGAATTCTGAGGAGTTCCATGAGAGAGAACCTGATTAAGGAGAAGCATAGTGGGGGATTAACTGGACACTTTGGTCGAGATAAAACCATTGCTACTATTGGTGAGCATTATTATTAGCCACAGTTGCAGCAAGATGTGAAGAAATTTGTGCAGAGTTGCAGAATGATTCAGATGGCTAAAGGAACAAGTCAGAACATAGGGCTATACTAGCCACTACCTATACCAGAGAAGCCATGGGATGATATTAGTATGGATTTTGTTCTTGGTTTACCAAAGACACAGAGGGGACATGATTCCATTTTTGTGGTGGTGGATAGATTCTTGAAGATGACACATTTTATTTCTTGTAAGAAAACCAATGATATTGTTCATATTGTAGAATTATTTTTTAGAGAGGTGGTGAGACTACATGGTCTACCTAAGTGCATAATTTCAGATTGAGATACCAAGTTTGTTGGTTATTTCTAGAGGACATTGTGAAAGAAGTTGAAAATAGATTTGAAGTTTAGTTCTGCACACCATCCACAGACTGATGGATAGACGAAAGTGGTGAATAGGAGTTTGGGTAACCTGTTACGATGCTTAGTAGGAGGTAAGCCCAAGGAATGGGATTTGATTTTACCATAGGCAGAATTTGCTAAAACAATTCTAACAATAAGAGTACTGTTATATCACCATTCGAGATTGTATATGGGAGTAGTCCAAGAAATGCTTCAGAGTGAAGGAAGATGGACAAGGGAGAAAAGACAAGTGTCCAAGCCGAAGGCTTTGCAGAACACTTGAAGAGGTGAGAAAGCACATTAATAAGATGAATATTTAGTACAAGGCTAAGGTAGATCAAAAGAGGAGATATAAGGAGTTTTAGGTAGGAGATGAAGTCATGGTTCACTTGAGAAAAGAGAGGTTTCCAGTGTGAACATATAATAAGTTGAAAATGAAGAAATTCAGACCATGCAGGATTCTAAAGAAGCATGATTTAGGAAATGCATATAAGGTAGAGCTACCAAATGAGATCAAGATTTCCCCTGTGTTCAACATTGCCGATTTAATAGAATATCATGAAGGTGGAATGGAGGATGGACAAATAGAAGAACAGTGGAGTATTTCGGCATCTACTTCAAAGGAGGAGATAGAAGAGATCTTGGATAGCCACGTGGGAAGAAGTACTCAGAATGGGAAATATGAAGAATATCTGGTGAAGTGGAAAGGAATGCCTATTGAAGATTCTTTCTAGTTATCTAAGGCAGAAGTTGACCATTTGAGACGTGACAAGGTCACTTCTCAAAATT
This sequence comes from Cunninghamia lanceolata, assembly GCA_027924645.1. Lineage (NCBI taxonomy): Eukaryota > Viridiplantae > Streptophyta > Pinopsida > Cupressales > Cupressaceae > Cunninghamia > Cunninghamia lanceolata. The sequence continues at coordinate 7,933,228 of BSBN01000960.1, read as the reverse complement.
ACCCTAGGTGTCTGATGCAGGAGCATCCAGTGGTGTAAGGGCAATCTTGCGTCACCCAAAAAATATGATGATTCATAATCATTGATGTTGTTTTCATTTCTTTTCAAAATTAGTATTTCTGGTTCCATAATCGTTTGAATAATGATGTAGAACCTTCAGTTTTTACAAATTGCTAAAAATAGCAAACTACTATTTTTGGAAAGTTTGCATTTGGGCACATATGGAAGTGAAAATTTACAGGAAGCTTCATAAATGAAATATAAGACCTTTGGTGAAGGAATCAGGTAAAGATCATTTGTGGGATGTGTTATCACCTAGGATTGCACCCGTGATGCAAAGCTATGAGGCTCAATAATCCTGTGTAACATGGGAATACCTTCAGGTTGTGGGTTCCCTATGGTGAAGGTAGACCTCTAGATTATGGGTTGGTTTCCTTATGATTTTCTAATGGTAAACTGACTTTGCAAGAAAAAGGATAGAAAGAACTGCACTGGAATGATAAACTGAAAATAAATTTATGGTGATGCACCTATATGATAGTAAAACATGTAGCTTTGATTCACAACTACTTTCAGAACATCTATTCACATAGATCAATTAGGCAATATGACTACATAAATAATTCAAAAGCTTGAATAAACTATTTCCTGAAAGAAAATTGGGTTTTCACAACATGGAAGAAATGACTATTCAATTGCACAACCTAAGACCTGTGATTTTTTCTACTGCTTTGAATGCATGCAAGTATAAATGAGACAAAGAATTAAAGGTTTCAATGTTAAAACACAATAAAATTCCATCCAATTATTCATAAAACATCATAATTGAGAAGGTGAATACTTGATCTTACTGAAAATGAAGGAATACTGCACAAAATAACCAAAGAAATAACTTGTAACTCGTTGTACTGTATAGATCTAAAAAATGAGTTACAAACAAACTCTGCCTCTAAAATGTGTAAGAGAGAATAGAATGCAAGAACTGCGAAAAACCTAAGTTTTTCTCCAATATATCAAAAATGAACTCACAAGTGCATGAACAAAACATTGTAGTTCAACTACACTCTAAAAATAACTCCTCCAAGTTGATTCACGAGCAAAAGAGAAAAGCCTAGAAATGAAGCCTCATAACTGATCCAAATTGAGCAAAAATAGCTCCAAACTACCTCTCTTAGCTAGTTCGACCATCTAGAACTCCAAAATTGCCCTAGTTTGGCCATAAATCAAGGAAATACTCCAAAATGTCTCAGTGATATCTCAGTCAACTCAACTCCTAATTTTTACATGAGTGAGAGGCAAAAATAAAATAATTTAAATATTATTTAATACAATCAATATGATTGATTTAATAATTGTTAATTAATGCATGATACTGTCTTATGTCTATTACATAACAATTATTAAAGCAATTTAAAATTTTATTGCATTTAATAATTATTAGGTTACAATATATTTTGCCTACCTTTCATGCAGAAATATGAGGTGAATTACAATAATAAGCCCTAGAGGCAAAATTAATGTTGCAAGTATGGGCCTAACTGATGTTGTCATTGATGTCAACATACTCCTATTGCATTGATGTCAAGGATTGGATGAGCTATGTGCTGAGGATATTGAGAAAATTAGCCCTATCAGAGATATAGAAGGACAGTGAAGACAGTGAAGTTCTATGAAGCAAAGATCCCAGTCAGTTGAAGATCAGAGCATACACATCAAAAGGTTTGTAGATATGTGTCTGAAGGTACTCCAACCAAGATTTCAGAGACCCGCATGAAGATTTGGAGAAGTTATGGCCATATGAGTAAAACTGGTTATGGCAGTTGTTCAGAGGTACCAAAGTGGCACAAATAGGTCTGGTGAGATCCGAACATGCAATATCTTGTTCTGCAGATTTGGTGACATGTTTAGGAAGCTAATATGAATTGACAACTCAATTGGTTCGTGGTTTAGAGGTCCACAAGCAATCCTTCTAATGTGACAGTGATGATCGACTGTTTTCTTGAGGTTCCTGATGAAGAACCAAATGATTACAGTAAGCAGAAGTGGTGCGGATGTTCTTGGTGATTCAAGCAAGCTTGTGGGGGTCTCTAGATTGTGTCCAGTTCATGTTGGCACTCCGCATTGAAGATTGAGCTCGTAATTGAAGATTTACCTTCGGGTGATGGTGTTCTTCCTAATCTTGGCTGACCAGATGATTTGTGCATGTTGTGGATGATCTTGAAGATGTTTTGCGAAGCATGCTGTGTTCCTCTAAGAAGATTGAAGTCCCAGATATGTGTGGCCGACAGTGTAGTGATGCGCATGAAGTTTTTGTAACAAATCAAGTTGTATTTTTTAAATTGCTCTGTAATAAAATTAAGTATGTGTTGTGCTGACTTTGATGATCATTCCAAAGTTGATGTCATGCATAAATAAGATTTGTGAAGTCATTTCAAAGCATATGTTGTCGTGATGAGAAAGTGGTAGAGAAGAGGAGCGAAAAGCAAAGCAGAGGTGTTGAGCTTAAATGGAACTGTCTCAAGCATAGTGAAGATGCTAATCTCCAGTTCAAGTATGTAATATTTATATTCTTTTGTAGACAATGTGTCTTTTTTAGGAAGTGGGCCTCTTGTGAGCAATGTGGTTGGGCAGTGAGCCCTAATTGGCAAGTGCCATTTTATTCTTCTTATTCTTTTAATAGATAATACAATATTGGGTTAGTCACCCTGTGGTTTTTCCCTTAACTGGGTTTTCCACATTAAAAATCTTGGTGTTATGTGTTGAATGTGTTTCTGCTCTTGAATTATTGCATTATGCTTCCATGATTGAATCTTTATTATGCTGCTGAAATATAAGAAGGTTTTAAGTGATTAAGGAACAAAATTTTGGTGACAACTGATTCACACCCCACCTCTCAGTTGTCTGTCCTAAAACCAACAATTGGTGTCAGAGCTAAGTTCCTCTAGAAGAAGCTTAACTGCTTGAGGAGATCCAGGATGTCTTCCTACAAGAAGGATAGTCTGAGGTTTGATGGAACAAACTACACTCTTTGGAAAAACTGCATGGAATGTCACTTACAATGCATGGGAGAGCAGTATTGGAACATGACTACAAATGAGTATATTCCCCCAAATAATGGTCCAACAACTCTAGATGAAATTAGAAATGTTGAAAATAATCTTTGAGCTAAAGAAGCCTTACTAAGTGCCTTGTCTGATACTGAGTTGACAAATGTTATGGGATTAAAGACTGTTTATGAAATTTGGACAAAACTAGAGGTTCTACATGAAGGAGACAAATATGTTAAGTGTGCCAAGCTACAAAGTTTGAAAGGAAAGTTTGAAAACCTAAAGATAAGTGAAGATGAGAATATCACTACATTTATGCCAAAGGTAAATGAGCTTGTTTGTGGTATTAGATGTGCTGGTGGAACATTGGATGAAGATGAGATTGTTGCCAAAGTTCTCGGATCCTTACCTCCTGCTTACAAACACAAGGTTGCTACTATTGAAGAATTGAGGTCATTAACAAATATTACAAGGGATTAATTGGTTGGAAAGATAGCTACATTTGAATTGGCTGAGTTTGGAGATGCACTCCCCAAGACTAAATCTGCATTCAAAGCTAGTGCCTCTATAAAAGGCAAACACAGATATGACCCAGGAGAAAGTTCCTTAAAGAAATCAACATGGTATGATAAAGAAAGAAAAGATTTGGAAGAAAATGAGTCAGAAGCTGCACAACTTGAAGCCCTTATTGCAAAAAGATTGCCAAGAGGATCCAGTAAGTATGAAGGAAAATTGCCTTTCAAATGTTTCAACTGCAACAAGATTGGTCATTTTGCCTCAAGATGTCTAGAAAGATTTTCAAGGCCAGACCATAATAGATCAAGATTCCAAAATAAGTGGTACTATGTTCAAAAAGATGATGATGAAGGAGTAACAGATGCTGAATCTAAGGTAGGAAACAAATCCGGAAGTGGCTGGGTGTTTATTGCCATCAAGGAAGAAGATCTAATGCCTATTGAATCTATCAATCATAAAATGGTAGAAAGGGCTCTGGCTGCTCAGGTTGAAGAAAAGGATGAATGGTTCATTGACAGTGGATGCTCTCACCATATGACTGGTGACAAGAATAAGTTCATAAACCTAGAAAGATATGAAGGTGGAGTTGTAAAGTTTGGAGATAACTCTGCTAGCAGAATTAAAGGCAGAGGAACCATTTCTTTTGATGGAAAGAACAAAACCAGTGATGTTATGTATATTGAAGGTCTGAAGCATAATCTTCTTAGTGTTGGACAGTTGGTGGACAAAGGCTATGATCTCTGATTCAAAAATGGAAAATGCAAGATCTTTGAAAGCTCTAGAACTAAGATTACATCTGGTACACAGACAAAAGGTAACATCTTCCACTTGGTTGTTACTAGAAAAAGTTGTTTATTTGTTCAAATTGATCAGAGTTGGTTGTGGCATAGGAGAATGTGTCATATAAATTTTGATAATATCATCAAGATAAGCAATACTCAGGCTGTAAGAGATCTTCCAAGACTGGTGAAACCTACTAACAGTTTGTGCAAAGAATGTCAGTTGGGTAAGCATAATAGAGTTACATTTAAAAGTAAGGAACAATCTTCAAACAGGTTGTTAGACTTGGTACACATTGATCTTTGTGGTCCAGCAAGAATCATAAGTCTATAAGGAGATAGGTATTTCATGTTGCTGATTGATGACTACTCCTGGATGATGTGGGTAACCTTCTTAAAAGAGAAATCTGAAGCACTTGAGAAATTCAAAATATTCAAGGCTCTAGTGGAGAATGAAACTAGCATAAACATAAAGTGCCTCAGATCTGATAAAGGTGGAGAATTCACATCCAGAGAGTTCATAACATTCTGTGAGAATCATGGTATAAAGAGATAGTTATCTGCTCCAAGGACTCCTCAGTAGAATAGAGTAGTGGAGAGAAATAACTAGACCATCCAGGAAGCATCTAGGACCATGATGATGGAAGAAAATGTTCCTTAGATCTATTAGAGAGAAGCTATAAGTACTTCTATCTATACTCTCAATCAAGTACAAATCAGAGGCAATACTGGTAAGACCCCTTATGAACTCTGGTTTGGCATCACTCCTACTGTGAAGTATTTCAGAGTCTTTGGTAGCAAATTCTACATCAAAAGAGATGAAGATCTTGGCAAGTTTGATGCTAGGAGTGATGAAGGAATATTCTTGGGTTATGCTACTCAAAGTAAAGCTTACCGGTGTTATAACAAGAGATTAAGAAAGATTGTAGAAATTACAAATGTGAAGGTTGATGAAGGTATGGAAAATCCCTCAAGATTCTATGAGTATGAAGCAAATGACCAAAATGATATCTCAGACCAAGGAGAACAAGTCCAAACTCCAATTCAAATTTAGACTGATCTGGAGAATCTAGAAATACAAGAAGAAGAGACTAGTTTGAATGAACCTGTCCAAGAATTAGAAGTGTAAGAGAATTTCAAAACTCCTAGGTATGTAAGACTGAATCATTCTAAAGACCAGATCATAGGAGATAAAAGCAAAGGTGTTCAAACAAGAAGAAATATTGCTCAAGACTCAGTGAAGTATTGTCTGATTTCAAATTTTGAACCAAAAAAGTAGGTGAAGCATGCAATGATGAAAGTTGGGTTAAAGCTATGAAGGAGGAATTGATGCAGATCGAAAAGAATCACACTTGGGATCTTGTTCCTAGACCTAAAGACAAAAATGTGATTGGGAATAAGTGGGTCTTCTAGAATAAACTGAATGAAGAAGGTGAGTTAGTAAGAAACAAAGCCAAATTAATCTGTAAGGGTTATTCTCAAGTAGAAGGAGTTGACTTTAAAGAAACTTTTGCTTCGGTAGCAAGGATTGAAGCAGTCAGATTATTTCTTGCCTTTGCTACCTTCAAATATTTCAAGGTATATCAGATGGATGTCATGTATGCCTTCCTAAATGGTTATTTAGAAGAAGAAGTATACATTGAGCAACCGAATGGATTTCAATTATCTGATCATGAAGATATGGTCTACAAGATGAAGAAGGCATTGTATGGATTCAAACAACCCCCAAGAGCCTGGTATGAAAGATTGGACAAACATCTTTTGAAGATTGGTTTCAACAAAGGTACTGCTGACAGTAATCTATATTTCAAGATTCATCATGAAAATATCTTGATTGTTGAAGTATTTGTTGATGATATCATTTTTGGAGGAAAATATAGTATGTGCAAGAATTTTGCAAATCAAATGAAAAGTGAATTTGAGATGTCTATGTTTGGGGAAATAAATTTCTTCTTGGGTCTGCAAATCACTCAAACAAAGAAAGGAATCTTCATATGATAGACCAAATATGTGAAAGAATTGTTGAAGAAATTTGGGATGGAGATTCAAAGCCAATGAATACTCCCATGGCAACCGGATGTAAGCTGAGTAAAGATGATGAATCTCCTAAGGCTGACCAAAAAAAGTATAGGTCAATGATTGGAGGACTACTCTATCTTACTCAAACTAGACCTGACATTATGAATGTTGTTGGTCTTGTTGCCAAATTCCAAGATGATCCTAGAGAGTCTCATGTCATGGCAATCAAGATAATTCTCAGATATCTGAAGGGAATAGTTGAGTATGGTTTATGGTATCCTAAGGATCATGATTTCTCTCTTCATGCATATACAGATGCTGATTGGGCAAGAGATGTGGATGACCAGAAGAGTACCAGTGGTGGTGCATTCTTTTTGGGGAAAATATTGGTTTCTTGGCTAAGCAAGAAACAAGAGGCAATATCTCTATCCACTGTAGAAGCAGAGTATATTGCAGTAGCAGGTAGTTGTACTCAAGTACTGTGGATGAAGAAAATGTTAAGAGACATTAGAATAGAGTACGAGGAACCTATCACAATCTTCTATGACAACTCAAGTGCAATAAATATATCAAAAAATCTGGTGTTAAATTCAAAGACAAAACATATATCCATCAAGTTCCACTTTTTGAGATAGCAGGTGAACAAGAATGAAGTCAAATTGGAGTTTGTGCCCTTAAAGGATTAGATTGCAGACATTTTTTCCAAACCTCTACCTAAGGACACTTTTGAGTATCTCAGGGAGAAGTTAGGGGGTATTACCCCTCCGGTTCTGAATTAAGGTGCATTGATGTGCATTAGTCCGGTGGATCCCACAAGTCATATCTTGTGATCCGGATTGATGTTAGGAGGCTGCTACTCAAGGGGAGCAATCAAGTATGACAAGTGGTTGCAAGTATGTTCCCTTTGCCATTGATGTCAAAGGGGTAGAGAAGACATGAAAAACAAAATATGAAAAATAAAAATGGTTGATGTTGATAGGGGGAGCTATATCTGTCAGTGAGGAGAAGTTCTTGTCTTGATGGTTAAAATAGTTTTTCACATCATATGTTGCCATCAATGACAAAGGGGGAGATTGTTGCAAGTATGGGCCTAACCAGTGTTGTCATTGATGTCAACATACTCCTATTGCATTGATGTCAAGGATTGGATGAGTTATGTGCTGAGGATATTGAGAAAATTAGCCCTATCAGAAACAGAGAAGGACAGTGAAGACACTGAAGTTCTATGAAGCAAAGATCCAAGTCATTTGAAGATCGGAGTATGCATATCAAAGGGTTTGCAGATATGTGTCTGAAGGTGCTCCAGCGAAGATTTCAGAGACCCGCATGAAGATTTGGAGAAGTTATGGCCATATGAGTAAAACTAGTTCTGGCAGTTGTTCAGAGGTACGAAAGTGGCACAAATAGGTCCGGTGAGATCCGAACATGCAATATCTTGTTCTACGGATTTGGTGGCATGTTTGGGAAGCTAATGTGAATTGACAACTCAATTGGTTCATGGTTTGGAGGTCCACAAGCAATCCTTCTAATGTGACAGTGATGATTGACTATTTTCTTGAGGTTCCAGATGAAGAACCAAATGATTACAGTAATAAGAAGTGGTGCGGATGTTCTTGGTGATTCAAGCAAGCTTGTGGGGGTCTCTAGATTGTGTCCAGTTCATGTTGGTGCTCCGCATTGAAGATTGAGCTCGTAATTAAAGATTTACCTTTGGGTGATGGTGTTCTTCCTAATCTTGGCTGACTAGATGATTTGTGCATGTTGTGGATGATCTTGAAGATGTTTTGCGAAGCATGGTGTGTTCCTCTAAGAAGATTGAAGTCCCAGATATGTGTGGCCGATAGTGTAGTGATGCGCATGAATTTTTTGTAACAAGTCAATTTGTATTTTTTTAATTGCTCTGTAATAAAATGAAGTATGTGTTGTGCCGACTTTGATGATCATTCCAAAGTCAATGTCATTCATAAATAAGAATTGTGAAGTCATTTAAAAGCACTTGTTGTCATGATGAGAAAGTGGTAGAGAAGAGGAGCGAAAAGTAGAGCAGAGGTGTTGAGCTTAAATGGAATTGTGTCAAGCATAGTGAAGATGCTAATCTCCAATTCAAGTATGTAATATTTATATTCCTTTGTAGATAGTGTGTCTCCTGTAAGTAGTGGGCCTCTTGTGAGTAGTGTGCTCAGGCAGTGAGCCCTTATTGGCAAGTGCCATTTTATTCTTCTTATTCTTTTAACAGAGAATACAATCTTGGGTTAGTCACCTCGTGGTTTTTCCCTTAACCAGGTTTTCCACGTTAAAAATCTTGGTGTTATATGTGTTGAATGTGTTTCTTCTCTTGAATTATTGCATTATGCTTCCATGATTGAATCTTTGTTATGCTGCTGAAATATAAGAAGGTTTTAAGTGATTAAGGAACAAAACTTTGGTGACAACTGATTCACCCCCCCTCTCAGTTGTCTATCCTAAAACCAACAATTAACTCCTCCATCCTTCATGAAAAATAAACTCCAATCTGTCCTTAGTCACCAAAAGGTCTCCACCCTCTCAAAAACTACCTTAAGTCAATAAACAAGGTCAAAAAGGCCTTCATTTTTTTCATCAAACCTTCAACCTTAATCATTCCTTAGTCATAATTATCTTTTGTTTGACTCTAAGGTAGAATAAATTTAATTAAAAGTCACAAAAACTCCTTATATCTCTCAATCTCATAGTCCTCTTATGATGTTCTCCTAAGTCTCAACACTTAAGCAAGTGTAGACCATGACCATATTTATTTTTGAACAATTTTCTTAAATCAAATGATATAAGTCAAAAGACTTTCTTCCATAGCTAGGTCAAAATGAGATAAAGCTCTATAAACCCTAAAAACTCCTCATTCTCTCTTTGCACTCATTTGGCACCTCCTCTCTACACTGCCACACTGGGGTTTAGCTGGGTTTTGATGGATTCTGGAGGGTTCAGAACTGCTATAGAAGGTAATTTAACTGGTAAGCACTACTGTGACACTCTATTTTCTTGTCTTTAGGGCATTTTCCCTTACCAAGATGGTGTGATAGCCCAACTTGAGCTGTTGCATGATCCTGATAAGTGATCATGTGTTAGTCTTTTGTCAAGACATCAGACATTGACTGGATGATCCTGCACATAAAAAAATTTATTTACCCCTTCTTCAACAATTGTTGTCTAGGCCTCACTAAATTAGGTTACAAACATAAATTAGTAGCAGGATGAAAGATATTAAAGTTTCCATTTCCTAAAAAATGCCTGAAAATAATTCAAATTTAGGTTTGAGGCACTAACCAGCCCTGTACTGCCCCAAAAATGGGCAGAATCAATAAAGTGGATTCTTATCGCATAGAGAACTCTGTGATCTTTCTAGTGCTTCAAACAATTCATCAATTAGACACCCGAATCAAAAATTATGGCTCCCAGAAGTTGACCTATTTTTGGATGGAGATGCAAAATTCAAAATTTGGCTAGAGATCACCAAAAAAAGGCTATTTATAACCATTTTTGGAAACCCTTGGCAGTAGTATAGATAAGGGGGAAAATGTAGAGTCAAAAAAAGGCAGGAAAATAAAAACCTAGCTAATTTGGGGTTACATAAGGTAGAAGATTCTAGAGTCTTGAGATTGGAAGTTGTAATGTGTTGCAGCCTGTGGAAGATTCATCCTCTGATTGTATTTGAGCTTCTGTAATGTAATGAGTTGTCCAGATCAATAAAAGAACATCCTATTTTATATGTGCAATTTATATTGTTGTGTGTTTTATGATTTACCCCCTTCATCAGAAGATATGTCAACCCTTGGGTATGTAGTCAATATGATGGACCTCATTTTTCATTATTTTTGTAGGTTTCACCCTATTGATCAACATCTAGAAATGAAATTCCCTAATTTATTGTTGGCATGAGAGATTGCACTAGTAGGAAACATTGATCATTAATGTGTTCCTTTAAGAGATAAAATAAAAAATGCTTTGATTGAGAATACTAATAGCTTATGTACTTTGAGAAATGCACTCATGATTGATTTTGTTGACCTAAATGAGGAAACACAAAATAATTTTTCATATCATACCTATGATGATTTTAGATGGGATGAAGCATGTGATGTTTTTAATACTAATGTTGTTGAATTTTATGTGGATAATGTTGATTTACATGTTAAAAACTACTATATGATGCTTTTCTAATGGATGATTTTTTTTGTGATTTTCATGTACATCAAGCACATGGAAGATACATCATGAGTTGAGATCCCCTGAAGGTGAAATAACATTGGATGACATACCAAATGATGGTGAGCATAGAGTTTTAATCGATGACATGTAAAATCAGGTTGTATATATGACTTTTGTAGTGACTTATGATGATTACTAGTTTGATTATGATGATTGGAGTAAAAGGACATGTGTGGGGATTAATCATGATTATGGTGAGTTACTTTAATTGCTAATTTTGCATGATTTGCATCTTAAATACGAGCTTACTATGCTTAGATCTTACTTTTTAGAGTATAAAGACAAATTTTCCAAGATTAGGACTTTGATGAGTGGGTTATTACTCTTGCATGCATTAAGCAAACCATCAAGGGGAATCTTTGAAACCCATTGTCCTCAACCTTCATACATAATGTTAGTTAGTCTTGATAGTTAGGTGTCTAGTTTGATGTTCTTTACTTTGAGTTTGAGTAGTTACTATTTTTATCTTCTTGTTGTTGTTAGTAGGGTTAGTTTTGATGTTAGTTTGTTGGTTTCTTTCATTTTTTAGTTATTTTTAGTCTTAGTTTACATTCATGTGTTAGCGTGCTACTATTTTACTGTTTTGTCCTCAGTCGTGGGGTCTTATTTTGATAATAGGTAACTCTTTTATGTTAGAAAGAGGGTTGTTTGTGAATATCAATAGTGGAGTTGTTGATGGTGACTTGTTTTTGATATTTTATGATGAAAAACTAGTCACTAACTTATACAAAATTTAGTTTATATTAGTAATATTAGATTGTAACCATGAATGACTAATTAAATTTTAGATGATTTATAGTACTTTTGAGATTATTTTTATGAAGCCTTATATACTAATACATACTAATATTTATTGGGCATGTGTTGGAATCGATTTGTTGCATCTAGAAACATCAAGTGAAAAAATATAAATATTTCAACTTCTTGATCACCACCCTAATCTAGGAACAAGCTTCACTACTTTTGAGTTGAGATATCTTCACAAGAATGTTCAAAAATAAAATCAAAAGAATAAAAGTGAAGAAAAAATTAGAAAAAAAGATAAGAAAAGAAAAGAAAATAAGAACTCATCTAGCTTGGTGTTTTAGGTAGCCTCGACCGGGCTTATAGATGCCTGACTAGCAATAGAGCTCTACCTTGAGTGGGATCAAAGATATATTTGTCAAGACTATAGACACCTAGGTGGTAGTGGAGCAGTGTCTAGGTGATTGATGATCATATCTACTTAAGTACACATGTATTCTAATAGACCCCTAATCATGCTAAGGCGTGATCTACTAGCTTGATGCTTTTTTTATAGTGACAAGTCCTAGTAGGCTCCAGGAAGGGTAATGAATTCACATGCACACAGTTGGATTTCAACAACATCTAATATGGTACTATGACCATTCTTTCCTTTTTCAGTTCTATATTCATCTATTTCTTATGGTTATGTTGAACCAAGATTTTGGGTTCACTGGTTGGTTCTTTTATCCTAAAATGCTCAAGAGCATTTCCTAGCAAAGTCACCATTTGTTTTACCTCACATGTCTCCTTTTTCCTTGGAAAAATATGGACCCCCTTTTTTCTTTTTGAGTCCTGAATCAGGTGTGCTTTGTTTAGTTTTAGGTCTTGATTTACTCTTATGGTTAGTTATTTGGCAAGAAGATGACTTACAAGAGGTATATCTTTTGTTCAGTTTAGAGCTCCACCACCTATTTCATATGATTTTCTTACTTTCTTCGACATTCACAAGTGTTGTCCCATTTGATTTTGAAGCTTACCTTTCTTAGGTATCTTTATTTAGGCCTTGGATCACTTAACATCCTTTGAGTAGTCTCTTTGAGATACTAGTTTTGATGATGGTCACATCTCTTTGTTTGCACATTGATCTTTGAAGTTACATTCCATTCTTGCAAAAGAAGAGATCCCATTTTGTGTTCAATGTTTTCATGATCATGGTCTCTTAATATAGTTTTCTTGTTTGACTTGTAGAGGCCCTAAGTCAGTTGGCTTGATTTGGTGTCACCTTTAGTCTTCATTAGCCTCTAAAGGGGGTTTGGATTATATTAATAGAAATTTGATTTGATATTTATGTTCTTATTTTGTTTTAAGAATTTATTTAGAGGATTTTGTGGTAGTTATATTTCTTGATTGGGGCTAGTCAAGGTTAAAACTCAAGTTGTGAGTCCTTTTCTTACTAAAGTAAGGTTCTATAACCCTCCTTTGGACTATCATTGAACTCCATTGGTCCATCAAATCCATCCTTGGAGAATCCCAAACCCTCTTGATAACTTAAAAACCCTTAAACAATCTAGAAATCAATCTTGGGGCCTATAATTTTGAATTTCCTTTCAAGAGAAGGCAATTTGGAGGGTTAAATTTGAATTTAGACCATTAAATTGGCATTCTTCACCATTTTTTGCCACTTTAGTAAATATTTTTTTAAGATATAGTTTTACATTACCTTTAGGCTTAAAATTGATGGCCTAAGATTTTATTAGAAACCCTCATATGCACATCGTGCACCTTGTTGCTAGTTGTTAAGATCTCTTGAATAGCTATGAAAGCAACTTTTTGGGTGCCTATCTCTCATTCAAGAGGGCCCGCATGTGTGGAGTCTTTTTGGGGCCTCATTACCAATTTTAAACTTCCTCAAGTCTATTTTTTCTCATATAGTGTTCACATTGAGATGAAGAAAAACCTACTTTTGAGGATTTTACACCCACATGATTTGTCCTTCCATGATTATTCTTGCCTTAGATTCATAATTAAGTCAATTTTATCACTAATTTTTATCTTTAAATTTGATCATGAGGTAGAGAATAGGGAAAATTGCATGAGAATTTAGGAGTTTTTTCAAGTATTCATCTCAAAATGGTGTAGGGGTTAGTCTTGTTATTGAAGGATCCAATTGTTTGTGACCTAGGATTCAAATAGGACATTATTGCAACCTTGAAGGCAAGTTGTTGTTCCCTAATGGACATGAAAGTAGTACTGATATCATTTGGGGTTCTCAAAGAGTTTTCATTTGGCTGATTTGGATTTAACATGTCATTATTTCATAAGAGAATTTGATGTCTTTTGTTTTGTTCTTGTTGTAACGTCATAAGGAGCCTCACGATCACTTAACATGACAAGGTTATTGTTCCAAAGATCTACTATAGATGTGAAGGGGTGAAATGTTATGGATCTATTCTAAGATTCTTTGACCCTTGATTTGTTGTTATAGTTGCATGGTCCTAAGAGAATCTTACATGGAAGTTGTCAAAGGAGAAGGTCCTAATAGAGGCATGACAATCACAAGAAGATATCTTTTGGCCTCAAAATTTGATTTCCCTAGAGGTAATCCATCAAGTTTTGATGATAAAGGGTTGCATGAAAATAAAAAGAGTTATCACCTAGGCAAAAGGACTATCCATTAGTCATTTTTTCTTGATAAACTAGTCAAAAGAGTACTCTCATGATCACCTAGAGGACAATCCCAAAAACACCATAAGTCATATTACATGCATGAACTTTAAAGGATAGTCATTAAGATGAATGGAGTATTATAAAGATGAAAAGACAAATATATCTCTAGGTACAATCATTTATCATGTAAAGAAATAATATAATGAGTCATAGAAGACTATCCTAACATAAATCACCTCATACACAGTTCAAGGATAGGCATCAACCTCATAAAGAAAGTCATCATTTCACATAGGATAGTCATAAACATTTTAGGAAATTATCATTATGACTCTCACAAGATTGTCATCAACATCATATTAATAAGCATATTCAAGGAACTATCATGTGGCCAAGACAATCTTGTTGCAAAGGAAAATCCTTCTCAACTAGGACTGTCACCCAACAAATAAGATCATAATATTATCTCAACAACAAAAGGACAATCCAATATTGTCACCTCCACATAAGATAGTTAAATTAATAAGACACGAATATCATTAGATACTTTTGTACTTATAGGTAGTCACAAGTCATTAGGTCTATCATATAATAAGTAATATTGTCATGCTGCCAAGAAAAGGAAAAGAGAAAATTATATCCTTAGTATAGATAAATAAATAGCAATGAGGATAGTCATGTAGGTTCATGAGGATAAGATAATCAGACAAAGGACTAACACCTAGATTAAAGCCTACCACATCACCTAGAGAGACTATCATGGCAATGAAAGGATAGTCCTAAGAGAACTCTCATCATCAACAAGATCATTAGGAGTAGTCATGACACCAAGAGGACTATCACCTAACAATGCCCTATCACATAAACAAAACTAATGTCACATGCCATACAAGATATGACTATCATGAACTCAAAAGAGGATTGTCATTAGGAAAACATAGTCACAAAGGACTATCATCATAAACACCTAAACATTGTCATCTTCTAAAAGATAGTCATAATGAGGTCAATTCGTTAGTGTTGAACACATGGATATACTGAGAGGGGGGTGAATTAGTATATAGTCATATCCTTTATCTTAAATGCATCCAATCCAATGTAAACATTTAAAACATATGAAGCATAAGAATACACACACACACATAACACCAAATTTATGTGGAAATCCAAGATGGGAAGGTGAGCCAGCTGCTTGGATCTACTGTCCAAATCTAGCCTCACAAATAAAAATGAAGTTTACAATTAATTTTATGGGAACCGACCCAAACGAGACACCAATCCCCTAAAATAGAGTTTTATGGGCACCAACCCAAAGGAAGCACCAACTCCCTAAAGTGCTACAACACTTACAAGATGAGGCACCAACCTCTGCACTAAAACTCTTGACTGATTTTGATGGTTGAATCACCTTTGCAACATCATCTATGTTAACATCTTGACATTTTTGACTTGTTCTAATGATTCAGACACCTCTGCACAATCATCCATGCTATCTCGTTGATTATTTGACTTCTCTTGATGGCTCAAATACCTCCACAATACTAACTGTGCTATTGGTTATACATTATTTCTTACAGAGTTATTTATCTATCTATGGATCATTTTCTTTTTGTCATATGCATGCCATACCCTTGTAACAATATTTTATCCTTCATATATATCCTCTGCAAGCCTTCTAAACATCATCTTTGTTGGCCTTAAGGTAACATGTTTTCATGTAACATGTAACTGGCCTTACATGTCAACTGCCAAATCATCTGCAGTAATGGAGTGAAATCCCATTATGTAGTTCACACCAAAGGATCTATTGGACCATATTTCCTTCCTCCCAAACTTTCTTGTTGGTGCACAATTCCATACACACAGTGCAAGCACTCAAATACACCATGTCAGCTACGCAAGCACTTAGGCTTTCAAACATTAGCTCCAGACCCTATGTGGTACCAAAGGAGTGGAATATCATCAAGAGGTTCATACCACAAACACTATATGACCTGAAAAACCCTCTCATAAACTCCTCTTTCTGATCCAAGCTTCTACTTGCTAGCACAAGCATTCAAACATTGATACCGGTATCCTTTACATAAGCAAGTCGTACAGTCTCAACTCATAACAATGATAAATGTATTTGTGGAAACTCATACCTTCTAAAACCTGAATATATCATACTTCCCTCTTTGATTTGCATATTCTCCAAACTGCCAAGCTATATGTGTGGATGCGGTGAAATGCGGTAGCTTTCTATACACCACAATTTTCATTTTGTTGATTTTGGATGTCTTTGCGGTAGTCCATATGCTTTGTAATTTGGATCATAGATACCTCATAGCTATCTCTAGCTATTTTTCAAACTAGAAGGTCATATCTTTATTTGCAGTGGTATGCAGTACAATCTCTTGTGCCTTTGTAGTACAATCTCTTGTGCCATTGACATTCTTGATAACTTGAACAATTTCCTTCATACATTTACTTCATACCTTATGCAACTCTTTTTATCAAAAGGACAACATAAGAAACAATGTAACAATCATCACGTCATATCATCAATCATAACATATAACCCTTTGACATCAATGACAACATATGCAACAATCTCCCCTTTTTGTATTAGCCTTGGCATACCTTTAATATCTCTTTATCTTCTTGTTCCCCCTGAGAAGTAACTTTTGTCAATCCAAGGATGATAAATGAACCTTGAACTGCTCCCACTGGATAGATGCAACATCTATACATCTATTTATGAGAGGGTGAAGGAAAGGCAACAACCCCTAACTTCTTCCTACGATATTCAAAAGTGTCCTTAGGAAGTGTTTTTGTAAAGATGTCTACAATCTGATCCTTTGTAGGTACATATTGTTCCAGAACACAATGATATACTAAGAGGGGGGTGAATAAGTATATGCCAAAACTTATTCTAGATTAACTTTATCAACCAAGTCCTATTACTGTCTTAAACCAATGATAAAGCAAATTAAGCAATTTAAAGCATAACATAGAAGCACACAACCATAACACCAGATTTACATGGAAAACCCAAGAAGAGAAAAAGCATAGTGAGCAAGATACTTGGATTTACTGTCCAAATCCAACCTCACAAATAATGATATAAATAGATTACAACAATTTTTAGGGCTACAAACCAAGGGAGGATACACTCCCCAAAATACAATGCTACAACACTTACAGAATGAGGCTACAACCTCTAAACATCACACTTGACAGATCTCACTGATCAAACACCTCTGCAACATCCACACACTTCACTTTGTCACAAATCTTCACTTCCTCTGCACAACGAACATTGCTACCTTCATCATGCTTCCACATACACACATTCACTTTGACCCTCACCTACACATCCTTGCACACTCTCACATCCTCACTCCACAATAAACAAGATCTTTTACTTATACCTTTTGTAAATTACAAAATCTTTCTCCTTCGTCAGCCAAGATGAAATGTGTAGACATGAAACATGCAATAGCCACCACATGTCGGCTTCCAAATGATATAGAATTCCAATGCAGTTCAATCCAAGTGATAACTAGAACCTATTCTTCCTAAACACATTCTTCTAGGCCGGCACACACTTCCAAACATCTGGCAGGATAATCAAAACACATCAAGTCAGCCCAGCAAACACTTATTCTTCTACAAAATAGTTCTAGACCTAAAGCAGTACTGGAGAGACCAATTAGCACCATGTGGATCACTTCATAAGAAACATGACTTGCACAAGCCTTCTCAAACATTCCACCCTCTGAAATATATGTTTTATTTTTTACACAAACAAATAAATACTAAACTTGGCATCACTTACAAACACTGAACAACCAATCTTGAGATAGAATAGTGAAAAATAGACTTGCGGTGCACTTCAACACTTGAGACCTAAAAATAGCACACATACAGATCATCTGAACACATCATCCAAATAGAAAACCATATGATGTAATGTAGTGAAATGCAGTGGCATTTGCTTTCCCCTCGAGACAACCCTAATCAACAATAAGATATGTCTTTGCTCTGCTAACTCTGGAGGACCTCTGTGATACAACTTATCATCTGAAACTTAAATATATCAATCTTCTCACCTTCATCCAACTATCCTTCAAGCTGCAACATTACATCTTCAAGTACAAAGAAATGTGGAGCATTCCTCGGACCCTTTCTGACTGCATCAACATAGAATCACTGTCTTCACTCTATGAGCTCTAAATCTTTTGTGGTAACTTCCAAGCTCTGAAATCAGGAACATACTTTCTTCACACCTATCTCTATCTAACTCCCAAACTGCAAGGCCATAACTTCAAATGTGGAAAACAATTTCTAGTGTCTTGGACTTCCTGAAACTTTCTTTCAAAACTGAAGCAATGCTTTTCCTTAGGAAATAAAGAATACAATATTCACCATACTAGAGACTTCATACAACAAACACAACTCTTTTCATCAAGCAAGAATCTTCAAGTTAACATACCCTTTGTCAATGAGCTTCAATAGATGGGGTACAACTGTGTATAAATGATACAAACCCAATTAGTGTACATAGTACATGACTTCCATAATCTTACCCTTTACTTCGCAACTTCTCTAATCCATCTCTAATCATCACACCTTTGTCTTCTTCTCTAATCATTACAACATATACTCATCACTTTGCTTCTTTGAACATCATTTATCATCACACCATACCATTGCTAACCATACCACTACTAACATCATCACATTCACTTCCAACCTTCAGCAATGTTGACATCAATCCTATCCATCACACTGTTGAAATCAATGACAACACACATGCAACAATCTCTTCATTTGGCATTGATGGAAACACTTAACTTGATGTGCAAATCTCTCCCCCTTTGACATCAAGGAAAAAGGGCTAGTGGTTTTCCTTTGGACTGAATTTCCTTTAGCTCCCCCTTTCTGCATTCTTCTTGATCTTCTTTTACTACTCCTTATCTATCAGCTCTCCCCGACTAATCAATCCTTGTCATCCTTCACAACCTTTTACCTACCTTCTCGACTTGAGAGGTAGCCTCCATCAATTTAGGGATAAAGATATATCTTGAACCTCTCACCCTGGATAGATGCACCATCTACGCATCTAGTTAGAAGGAGGGGAAATCACCCCTAACTTTTATCTGAGATACTCAAAGGTATATTTAGAAAGTGCCTTTGTGAAGATGTCTACAACTTGATCCTTTGTAGGCACATACTTCAATCTGACTTCTTGATTTGCAACCTTCTCTCTCAAAAAGTGATACCTGATAGATATGTGCTTGGTTCTAGAATGCATCACTAGATTCTTTGAAATATTGATGGCACTTGTATTGTCACAAAGAATAGGAATGGGCTCATCATATACTACCTTGATATTCTTCAATGTTTCCTTCATCCACAACACTTGAGCGCAACAGGCTGTTGCAGCTATATATTCTACCTTTGTTGTTGATAAGGACATTAAATCCTACTTCTTACTAATCCATGAGACTAACCTGTCTCCCAAAAATAGAGCTCCTCCACTAGGAATTCAAATGGATGCATATGGTTTAAGAGAGCAACTCAAGACTGCCCTTGATGATCTTGAACAGTCAAACTCTAAAGTCAATGAATTAAAGGAAAGACTCAAACAGGCTGATGAGTTCATGAGAGAACTAAAAGACAAATTAAGTCTCTCTATGAAAAAGAGAAAGGAGTTGCTTCAACAATTGGCAAGACAAGGTGAAGCAAATGATGCAAATGAAGAGCTGAAGGAGAAAATTGAGTTGTGTGAAAAGTTATCAAAAGAAATCATTATGGTAAGACATGAAATGGAATCAGGAGTTATGAAGTTTACCCAAGAAGTTGAAGAGAAAAGAAAAATAGAAGATAATCTAAGACAATCTCTCAAAGAGAAATCAGAAGATTGCCACAAGATGGATAGAATTATCAGACATCTTGAATCTGATCTTGAAGATGCTAAAGATAATGAAGAAAAACTTGAGGATCAAATTGTCTCTCTCAAAAGGGATCTTCAAATAGCAAATGAATATAAAGAGAAATTCAAGATAAGTTCTGCTCAACTTGAAGTTCTTCTTGGAAGTCAAAAGAGGGTAGATGACAAGTATGGTTTGGGATATGAGAAAGGAGAAGGCTCCGAATCCGGTCAGAAGAATTTTGGATCAGAAAATCCAAGGAACAGGCCTAGAAGACCTCTGGTAAGACAGTCTAATGCTCAAAGAAATCCATCCTTCAATGGATACTGCCACAACTGCAATCACTTTGGTCACAAAGCTAATTAGTGCAGAAAGAGAATGAATCAGACTAATTCATCTTTCTCCGGATAGTGTTTTAACTGCAAAAGGTATGGTCACAAATCTCATGAATGCAGAAATATGTAAATGAACAAATCATTCAATGGTAGATGCTTTGCATGCAATAGAATAGGTCATATGGCTAAACAATGCAGATCAAGAGGATATCAATCAAATATGCAAAGAAATGTTGTTTGCCAAATTTGCAATAGATCCGGTCATATTGCAAAATTCTGTAGAAGCAAGAATCAGGACAAAAGAGGTCCGATATATCATAATCAGAATCAAGATAAGGGGAAACAAAAAGTGAATGCAGATGAAGTTAAAAGTGAGATGAACAAGATTTGGGTAAAGAAAAGTACAGAGAATGTAGAGGTTGGATCCGCACCAGACTCTAGTGCTGATATTCCTTCCAGAAATTAAAAAGTGAGCTCTGGCTCAGGGGGAGACACAAAGAAAACCTTGTTCCCCCAGTCAGTCAATTGGTGCCAAAACTGGCACAAGAAGAGTTGCGGATTGAAGGGTTCATAAGGGAAACATCCAAATAAACTATGGTTAAGATTTGGAAGATCCGCATGTTGTTTAAAGATCAGGACTGATCCGGTTCTTCAAGTCATCCGAACAAAGCCAACCGGAATAACTTAGGTCGAGCATTTATTGCAACCTAACAATAGGGTTTGCGGAGCAATATAAGGGTTTTTTTCATTAATCACTTGTTCATTCTACATTCAAGAAGAAGAGAGAAAAGGAGCTCTGCAACTACTTCTCCCAAAAGATCAAGACGATTCTTCATACAGCTCAATCCGGATTTCATCGCGTGTGCTAAACTACGTAAAAGGTATTCTTCGTTCTTGATATCCTTCAGTAAGATTCTTTGATGACGGCTACTTCGAATATAGTAAAGATTTCTGATAGACCTCGCCCCACATTTAAGAAACATCCATACAAATCCTTGGAGGTAGATCCCCTAGGAGCATTTTCTAGTGTTCTGCATGGCGTTTTGCACACCGAAGATATTAGGGTTTACATACATGCAAATGTTGAAGAGTTTGGGGAATTCAAACTAAGAGATATCTATCACAAACAACTGTTAGATGATTCATTTGAGCTTAAACCCCAATACAAGGGCCTTCAGAATAAGCACTTTACATAATACATACATTTCCCCTATTTTACTGAGGATGAATGGGTCAGATATATTTTGAGCAGAATACATGATAACTTTATGTGGTTAAATGGACCATTCAAAATCACAAAAGATGCCATCGAGGCAGTTACCGGATTACACTCATCCGGTGGGATTCCTGTTCTTAAATCTATGAAGAATCAAACTGTGAGTGAGGCTATCGGATCCAAGTTTGACAAAAGAGCAATGACAGTAGATGACATCTCTGATCCGAATGTGAAGTATGCCTCCATGATCATTGGATATAAAATATATCATTCTAGCAGGGAAAATTCAGTACCTGGAACTGCCATCTACACCGCTTATGAAATGCTAAGAAAGGATGCAGACTATGATCTTTGTCAGCTTCTCTTGAACCAACTCTTGGAGAATTTGCAAAAAATAAAGAAAGATAAAAATAATTCATTCAAGTATGGTGGATTAATATTGTGCTTATTCTTCTACTTTATGAATGAGCTTCCCGGATCTAGTGGCCGGGTGTGGGAGAATGATAGACCAGTGGCTATCCAAATCAGAGATTATTTGCATGGACTTGGTGATAACAAAGCACAAAATACAGCTCTGTGGGGATATTTCAAGAATTTTTAGAACATGATGCAAGCAAGAGAAAGGATTCCCTAGTCTCTTGTTGAAAAATACAAAGACATAGTTTGTTCTATGGTAGAGACTAATCAGTGCCTAATGGAGGCAGTAGAACCAAGAACTGTATGGATCATGCCCATGGGGTATGAAGTTGATGAACAAATTGTAGAGCTGCATGTTCAACACATGCTAAGTCAGCTAAAGGATCCAAAGGCAGAAAGGTTTGGAACCTTTGAGGAGCTGAGTGTAAAGATTCATGTGGAACTCAGAGAACCAGAGATCAAAAGGAAGGTGAGAAAAGAAGTAGAAAATGTTGCCCAAGGCCTTGGCATCTCAAAGGAGGCACTTGATGCCAACAGGGAAAAGAAGCAAAGAGCTGAGGAAGAAAAGAAAGAGGTAGAAAAGGAAAGCAAGGAAAGTGCTTCGGTAGAAACCTCCACCCAGACTAGATCATCAAAGAGATCTACACCTACCACTACCAAAAGCTCCAAGGGATAGCCCTAAGAATGCAGAAGAGAAGAAACATCTGTCTCCGGCAAGAGACACTGTCCAAGAATTCCTAAACAAAGAAACAATGGAGATTGATGAACTGGAGCTTCTACAAGGACCATTTAATTTTGATTCACTTTCTCCAGTACAGACAATGAAGATAGCCTCATTCACTAATGCAAATGCTAAAGAAAAACTCCTAAAGTCTCACATGGAAGACTGTGAGTTGATAGAAGCTGCTTCTGAAGTGCTAGAAAAGATTATGCCATCGTTTCAGAAGGATCCCACAGCCTCCTCATCTAGTAATCTCAAAACTCTAGTCAATAGTGTTAGCACACATTTTGATTCTCTAGAGAAGTCAGCTGAAGAAAAGGTCTAGAAGGAGTTTCTGGATATGAGATTCTCAGAGGTACAAGGGTTGATCATTAATGATAGAAGGACTATGAATATTGGGATAAAGAGCTTAGAAAATGCTCTTAAAGATGGCGGTGAAGTATACAAATTTTGTATTTTCTGGTCCAAAGCGACAATGGAGATTGAGAAGAAAATGAAAGAACAGGAGGATAAACTGGTAAAACTTTCTCAAAATTTTGATCCACTTACTACATCAATAATAAATCAAGAATGTCAAACGGTTGCAGTTTTGAATGAGATTAAGAAGCTTGAAAAAGAGAAGAAAAATAGAATAAGCAGGTTGAGTGAGCTCAGAGGGATTATTGTCCCTAAGTTAGAGGCCATGCATGAGGCCATAAAAGAAGCTCAAATCATAGCCCAGACAAATAATCCAACAGATCTAAAAAGGGCAGATGCATTTGCATTTCTATTGAGTGGTCATATATCAATTTTAGACAGAATGAAGCAAAGTTGGGCTACATAATTCATTTAACTGAAAACAACTTTTGCAGACATACTGCAGTATATGTAAGTACTCCATCTGTATATACTTATGCCGGCTAAGTATAGTAAAATTTTTGAAAATTTTGGTATGCGGACCCTACCCTTTGCCATAGATGTCAAAGGGGGAGTGAGGAGAAATGAAAATGAGGAATCCAACTAAGGGGGAGCTCCAGAAAATGTATATAAAAATAGAGCATCAGCCAAGGGGGAGCATAGTGTAAACACTTAGTCATTTTTTCACTAAGTGTTGCCATCAATGCCAAAGGGGGAGATTGTTGGCAAGAGACACTATATGGATTCATGATTATTGTCATTGATGGCAACAAATTTCATCCCACACATCCGTAGGACATGGTGTGTCTCTATCGGAAGTTAGAGTGAAGAATGTTGTGGTCCGGTAAACAAGAACAGAGCATGTGGCGAGGTCTAACAGACAGGTCCGGATCTCTCAGAGGAAGTATCTTGGTGAAGTGCAGATTTGGGGAAGTCAAGAGGACTACCTTGAGTAATAGATTCCAAGAATTTAGCCTCTGGTGATAGATGAGGAAAAAGATATGAATACTTGAGTACCAGGTTCCTGAGTGACAGTATGAACAAAAGAAGAACTGACTGGCAGAACATCAGACATTATTCTGGATGTGTTACTGATGTTGGTAAAGGTTATGAAGGCATAAATTATGTTTGGCCAACATGATTAATGATTCCCACAAGTATATCCTTGATCCGCATTACTTGATGTGCAAGGATTCAACCGACAGATCAAAGTTTGTGAAAAGATTGACTATTCCGAGTGCCGACTAGAAAGATGATGAAATTACTTGTGCAAATATATATACAAGATGGATTTAGTTGTGAGAATAGTTGTTGTTGTTGGTTATGTGCGAATAAAAGTAGAAGAGCAGAACAGAAGCAGTAAGAAAGGTCCGGTATGTGAAAGGAAAGCAGCATAAGAAAAGAGGAAAGATGAAGTGCAGCAGATCAGTATACTGAGCCTAACCGGAACTAAACTCCAGCATATGTAGATGCTTCCAATCAGTTCAAGTATTGTATAACACTCTTTTTGTAGACAATGTGTCTCTTGTAGGTAGTGTGCCTCCTTGTGAGCAGTGTGCTCGGGCAGTGAGCCCTAATTGGCAAGTGTCATTTTGTATTTCCATTCTTCTAACAGAGAATACAATCTTGGGTTAATCACCCCATGGTTTTCTCCCTTAACAGGGTTTCCACGTCAAAAATATTGTGTGATGTGTATTTCCATTCCATGATTATGTTTACTCATTTGGATTAATGTTACATTGATTATTAATAAAGTTCAGACAGTAGAAATAATTAGGATAACTGATTCACCCCCCCTCTCAATTATCAACAACTTCTTCTATCATTAACACTACCATCCCAATCTACATCAGTATAAGCACTTATAGAAAAGTCATCACCCTTTTGATACCACAATCCATGTTCAAGAGTGCTCTTTAAATATATGAATATTCTCTTGACTACCTTCACATGTGTTTCTTTAGGATCAGCTTGAAATATTTCCACCAAACACAAAACTTGTATAATGTCAGGCCTTAATACTATTAGGTATAGTAGGCCTTGAATCATAGATCTGTACGGAGTCTGATCATCTTTAGGTGACTCATCATCTTTACTCTAATGGAAACCAGTTACCATAAGAGTACTCACTAGTTTGCAATCTTCCATACCAAACTTCTTCAACATCTCCTTAAAATTCTTTGCTTGATATATAAAGATGTCATTAGCTGATTGAGTAATTTGGAGCCCAAGAAAGAATGATAGCTCACCTAACATAGATATTTCAAAATCTTTCTGCATCTCTCCTATAAACTTCTTATGCATCTCATCATAGCCACAAAAGATTATATCATCAACATACACAACAACAATTACAATTTGTTCACCTTCAATTTTGATGTAGAGATTACTATATGTGGTACCTTTCTTGAAACCTTGCATACCAAGCCCTAGGGGCTTGTTTGAGACCATACAAAGGCTTCTTGAGTCTGCTTACCATGTTTGGGTTTTTTGATAACTAAAATCCATAAGGCTTCTCTATGTAGACTTCTTCTTCTAAGTCACCATTCAGAAATGCAGATCTAACATCCATCTGATATACCTTGAATCCCTTATGCACTATAATGCAAGAACCATTACGATTGCTTCCATCCTTGCTACCAGAGAAAATGTCTTCTTATAATAAACACCTTCAACTTGTGAATAACCTTTGCAAACCAACCTTGCTTTGTTCCTAACCACTTCTCCATCTTCATTCAATTTGTTCTTAAATACCCATTTTGTACCTATCACATTCTTGTCTGTAGTCCTTGGCACCAACTCCCAAGTCTGATTCTTTTCTATCTAATTTATTGCTTCTTCCATAGCTTGTATCCATCCTTCATCCTTTCTATCCTCATCAAAAAATTTAGGTTCTACTCTTGATAATAAAGAAAAACTTACTTTCTCATTTGTTCTTGTAAATCTTCTTCTTGTATGTACTCCATTTTTGTCTCCAATGATCTGATTTTCTGAATAATTCTTCTGAACATACTTGGCAGGAGCCTAGGCAGTCTTCTCTTGAGTTTCTTCCTTTTCTTCAACTTATTTTTCTGTGTAGGTAGGTTCATCTAACCAACAATCTTATTTCTCATTTGTGATTTTATGTGACTCTTCATCCACTCTAACATTTGCACTCTCAACTATCTTCCTCAGTCTTTTGTTGTAACACTTGTAATCTTTGTTGGTAGTTGAGTATCCAAGTAAAATTCCTTCATCTACCCTTGAGTCAAACTTTCCCAGACCTTCTTCATCTCTTCTAATGTAGCATTTGCTTTCAAAAACTATGAAATACTTAACTAATGCTTGTCTTCCATTCCATAGCTCATAAGATGTCTTGGTGATGTGTCTTCTTAATTTTCCTCTGTTAAGAATGTAGACTGCAGCGTGAATTGCTTCTTTCCAATATATATCAAGCAGCTAAGCTTCACTCAACATTGTCCTGACCATCTCTTGAACAGTCCTATTCTTTCTCTCTGCAACACCATTTTGTTGAGGGGTTCTAGCAGCAACATAGTGTCTTTTGATTCAATGTTCTTCACAAAACTCTTCAAAATCATTTGATGTGAACTCACCACCTCTATTAGACCTTAAACACTTGATTCTAGCATTCATTTCATTTTCAACCATGGACTTGAAAATCTTGAACCTGTTGAAAGCTTCTGATTTTTCTTTCAAGAATGTAACCCATGTCATTCTCGAGAAATCATCAATGAGTAACATGAAATACCTCTCACTTTGTAGAATTTTCACCCTAGTTGGTCCACACAAGTTGGTATGAACTAGATCCAATGGCCTTGTAGTAGAATATTCCTTGCACTTGAAAGCTATCCTTGTCTGCTTCCCAATTTGGCATTCCTTGCATATGGTTCTTGCAGGCTTGATGATCTTCAGCATGTCTCTCACTGTTTGCATGGAGTTGATCTTCACAAGATTATAAAAGTTGATGTGCCCCATCCTTTTGTGCCACAACCAAAATTCATTTGTTTGTCCTAGAAGACAAGTCATTTAATTAATTCCCTTTAGATTATATAGGTTGCTTTCTGTCTTAAATCCTTCCGCCACAAATTTTCCAGACTTTGCTCTTCTGATTTTACACCCTTGATCATGAAATGTGAGACTATATCCTTTGAATTACATTGAGAATATTATGCTTGAGACCCTCTAAAAAAAGAACATCATGTGTTTTATATTTCCCATCAATACTTATGGTGCCTTTTCCAGTGATATTTGCAGATGAATTATCTCCAAACCTGACCAATCCATTATCACCTATCATATAATTTGTACATCCACTATCTATTACCTAGAGATTTGTTTGACCTTGAGCATGAAATGTTGTTTGGACAATCATTATGTTTTCAACTTCATTGTTTGTCTCCTATCTTTTAGAACAATCACTTTCCTCTGCTTGCTTAATGACATCTATCAATTGAGATTTTGATTTTGCCATCCACTCCTGTAAAATTTTACTATATGTCCAAACTTGTTGCACATTTGACATACCACATTGACATCCACTAGTGAAGCAAGAGAATTCTTACAAGATTTCTTCTATTCAATTTAGACTTGCAATTTATAGCTTTATGACCAAATTTTTTACAGATAAAACAATAACCAAAGAAAACATGATTGAACTTGTTCATGGAGAATTGCCTTGTATGAAGAGATCTTCCTTGAGGCATGATGAGATCTGCACAATCAATATCATCTAGAATTCCAAGATTTACCTTCTCCAACTCCCTTTTGAGTGACATAATTTCTTTCTCAAGTCTTGTACTGATAAATGGTGTAAATCATAAAACACGCAAAAATAAAAATTGCACACAGAAAATAGAATGTTATTTTATTGATTTGGAAACTCATTACATTACAGAAGCTCAAATACAATCAGAGAATGAATCCTCTATAGGCTGCAACACACTACAACTTCCCTATCTCTAGACTCTGGAATCATCTGCCTTCTATAACCCCAAATCAGCTAGGGTTTATGTTTTCCCACCTATTCTTGACTCTACACTTTCCCTCTTAACTCTACTACTGCCCAAGGTCCCAAAAATAGTCATAAATAGCCCTTTTTGGTGGCTTCCAACTAAATTTTAAAATTTGCAACTCCCTTCAAAAGTAGGTCAACTTCTAGGAAGCATAAATTTTGATCCAAGCATCTAATTGACGAACCGTTTTAAGGGACGGAAAGCTTGTGAAGTGAACTATCACACCAGAAATACAGAAATGGATTTTTGTCAACTTTTTGGGGCATTATGGGACATTTTAGTTCCTCATATCTTGTTTCAAAAATTTTCAGGGGCTTTTCAGAAAACAAAAACTTTAATATCTTTCAACTCATAGATGATCTTTGCCTGATTCCTTCGCCAAAGGTCTTATATTTCATTTACGAAGCTTCCTATAAAATTTCACTTCAATCCGTACCCAAATGCAAACTTTCCAGAAATGGCAGTTAAACTTTCCAAAAATAGTAGTTTGCTATTTTTAGCAGTTTGGAAAAAAACTGAAAGTCCTACACCATTATTCAAGAAATTATGGAACCAAAAATACTAATTATGGAAAGAAATAAAAACAAATTCAATGATTTTGAATCAACATCTTTTTGGGTGATGCAAGATTTCCTTTACACCACTAGATGCTCTTAAAATCAGACACCCAGGGTAATTTGAGAAGTGACCCTGTCACGTCTCAGGTGTTTGTTTAAGGAAAACCCAAATGGTCAACCTCTGCCTTAGATAACCAAGAAGAATCTTCAACAGGCCTTCCTTTCCATTTCACTAAATATTCTTCATATTGCCTGTTCTGAGTACTTCTTCCCACATGGCTATCCAATATCTCTTCTATCTCCTCCGTAGAAGTAGATGCCAGAATACTCCACTGTTCTTCTGTTGATCCATTCTCTATGTCACCTTCATGATATTCTGTTAAATCAGCAATGTTGAACATAGGTGAAATGTTGATTCCTCTCAACAACTCTACCTCATATGCATTTCCTGAATCACGCTTCTTCAAGATTTTGCATGGTCCCAATTTCTTCATTTTTAGCTTATTATATGTTCCAATTGGGAACCTTTCTTTTCTCAAGTGAACCATGACTTCATCTCCTACCTGGAACTCCTTATATCTCCTCTTCTGATCTACCTTACCCTTGTACTGAATATTCATCTTATTAATGTGCTTTCTCACCTCTTCATGCAAACTCTTCAGGTGTTCTGCAAAATCTTCGGCCTCAGCACTCATCTTTTCTCCTTTGTCCATCTTCCTTAACTCTAAAGCATTTCTTGGACTATTCCCATATACAATCTAGAATGGTGATTTACCAGTACTTCTATTGATAGAATTGTTGTAAGCAAATTTTATCTGTGGTAAAATCAAATCCCATCCCTTGGGCTTATCTCCTACTAAGCATCGTAGTAGGTTACCCAAACTCCTATTCACCACTTCCATTTGTGTTACGTATCAAATTTTGATACTATCTGTGGTTGCATTATGTGGATATAATTTATGGACAATTGTGTGTGTTAGATAGATAATTTAATATTTTGAAGGATGAAATCATTATTTTCTTTAATATAGATGGAAATGAAATGAATATTATATTATGTTAGTAGTGCTTCGGCTATTTGTTACTAACCTATTAATAGGAAATTGGAGTTTATTCTAAATTGTAGGTGGTCAAAGACAAGAGTGTGGTTAAGGAAAAGGAGATTAGCATCCTGGCAAGGTTAAGATGAGGGATATCATTCACACACTTCACGTAGTGTCATATAGCTGCATATGTTGCATATTGAATGATTTTATAGTTCAATCTAAATTGTATTTTTTTTTATTATATCATTTTATTGCATAGTTAGCTAATAATGATTTAATTAGATTATTAAATACATTGTTATTTTGAGTAGAATAGTTAATGAAGTTATTTAAATTGTTTCATTTAGAAAAATAATCATACTCTATTTAAGTAATAGTTTTATAGATACATATGTAAATTATTTTAAAACTAGAAAAGAATAAAACGTGTTTTTGAAACAAAAAACTTATTTGAGGAAAAGAAAAGTTCTAGAAATGAAACACTTGAGAAGAGGAAATAATGAAAGAGGAGTTACAATTCTTTTCTGGCACACCAAAAAAATCTATTTAACATCTTTCATTCTCTAAATGAGAGGATCATCATTTTTTTTCTGTAATTGCATTCAAAACAAGAAGAAATTGTGATAGCAATTTGGGGCACAAAGGGAAAATATTTTAGATCAAGGAGCTATTGTAGAAATCAAGCATTTGTTTGGAATATGGAGCAAATTCCAAGTTCTTAATAAATCTCTTTTCGTCTATGGATATCTATGTGTTTGAATCAAGTATTTGTTTGAATCTTTTTCCTATTTGCAAAAATCATGATCTTCTGTTTGAATTTGTTAATAAATATAAGTAGTTGGGCTGTAGTTTTAAAAGAAGTATATTGTTTCTATATATATATAATCAATCCAGGGTATATTATATTGAATCGGTTGCATTCTATGTTAAATCGACTGTAAATTTTATTGAACTAATTTACATTGAGTAATTGTATTTTTCATTGAATCATTTATAAGCAATCGAAATTGACTGCATTGCATTAAGTATTGACTGCATTGTTAAATGAAAGAATTATTAGTATCCGGCTAAAAGGCCATTACATATTTAAGGGAGGCAGCATTTCCAAATGGTGCCATAGTCCCTTAGGGACTATGACCCCATTTGGGAATAGGTCTCTGATATCTTCGTTTATCATTTGTAATTCATTCTCAAACTTATTTGAAATCCATGATGCATATAATATTTAGCATAACAATAATAACGTTGATCTTGTTGTGTCTATTCGATATCAGTCTATAGATCATTTGTTATATATATATATATATATATATATATATATATATATATATATATATATATATATATATATATATATATCATAAGAATTTAATGTCCATTGCATTTAGATTTTTGTAATTTTATAATTTGGAAATTGAAAGGTTTTAACTATAAAATATTGACTATTTTTCTTATTGTCTAAAAAACCAAATAATTGTATTCGATTGTGATAACTTAAATTATAAGATGGAATTTAATTTTTTATATATATATATATATAATATCTGGAATTGAATTTATTGTATTACAGAAAAAGAAATATACTTTTTAGTTTTCTTTATTTTATTTATATTTACACCAACTTTTGAATTATTAAGTTCTAGATTGGTGTTATTTTTCATTTCAATTGGAAAAACTAGTATTATATCAAATTTCATAAAGAAATGCATTATGTTTAAAACTAATAGATCAGATAGAATAAGGGAAAATAGTAAACTTTTGATCAATGGGAATAATGTTTGTATTTTATTTATTTATTTATTTATGTTCATGGAAAACCAAACATAGGAAAACTATATTGGATGCAATCTTGGTAAAGTATGGACTTTCAAGACAGGATGCCGAATGTGGGTTTACAGAGATGATAGTTTTACTTTTTCTAAAACTATCATTTTTTATTTATTTGCTTGGCCAAGCAACTGTACTATTGAAATAGATGGATTTGTTTAGCAAGAGTTTGTGTCATTCTAGGTTTAGGATGCATACAGGCAACAAGCACGCATCAAGAGATTCCCTCCTGCTTACACCGTTCTAGATTGCTAGGCTCCTTGTGTAGGGTCAGTGCTTTCTTCGAGTTGTGAAGAAACCCGAGGAAGTTCAGTACTTCGTGGTTGGGTGGAAAAAGCACCTCAACTGCTTTCTTAGTCTTGGTTTGTAGATGATTGGAGTATCGAGGCAACCGAGCTATTATTGATATGATATTTGTTTATATATTTTCTTTGTATGGCTTCATTTCCAACTATTGAAATATGTATCATGACTTATGGATATCTTGATGATAATCTTTCCTTGTGTAACATTGAAATAGATGTATTGAAACACCAAGTTGGGTGTATGTAAACTATTTTTTAATCTATTCAGGTATATGGATCATTTATTTTACTCATGAATTCTTGCCATTATATGATTTATGGATATTTGAAAAACATTATTGGTTGATTATCTTACTTATGCATTATGCTTTTCTTTTCGAGTATTATTTTTAGTTGGTAAATTTCCGCACCTTACGGTATGTCCATCAGTCTGTGGATGGTGTACAAAACTGAACTTCAAATCTGTCTTCAACTTCTTCCACAATGTCCTCTAGAAGTAACCAACAAATTTGGTATCTCGATCTAAAACTATGCTCTTAGGTAGACCGTGTAGTCTCACCACCTCCCTGAAAAATAACTCGCCAATATGAATAGCATCATTAGTCTTCTTACAAGGAATAAAATGTGCCATCTTCGAGAATCTATCCACCACCAGAAAAATGGAATCATGTCCTTGGTAAACCAAGAACAAAATCCATACTAATATCATCCCATGGATTCTCTGGTATAGGTAATGGCTAATATAGCCCTGTATTCTGACTTCCTCCTTTTGCCATCTAACACAATCTTCAACTCTGCACAAATTTCCTCACATCCTGCTGCAATTGTGGCCAATAATAGTGTTCACCAACAATAGCAATGGTCTTATCTTGACCAAAATGTCCATCTAATCCCCCACTATGCTTCTCCTTAATCAGGTTCTCTCTCATGGAACTCCTTGGAATGCACAACTGGCTTCCTCTAAACAACATGCCATCTTGGATTATGAAATCCAACCATTTTGTCCTATCCAAAGTAACAGGTTCCAAACAAGATTTCCAAGCCTCTACAAAATCTGGATCTTCAAGATACAAACTTTTGAGTTCATCGAACCCAACAACCTCTATCTTCATTTCTGTCAACAAATTTTGCCTTCTACTTAAGGCATCTGCAACTCTATTGGAGTTCCCACTCCTGTGCTTCAAAACAAAAGTATAACTCTACAAAAACTCAACCCATTTTAAGTGCCTTTGATTTAACTTTCCTTGACTATTAAGATATTGCAAAGCCTGATGATCAATATATAAAACAAACTCTTTTGGAAACAAATAATGTCTCCATTTCTTCAAAGCCTGAACTATAACATAAAACTCCTAATCATAAACATAATACTTTTTGTTGGCATCATTAATCTTCTCACTAAAATAGGCAATGGGCTTACCTTCTTGACTCAAAACAGCTCCTATAGCACTGCCACTAGCATCACAATCTACCTGAAATACCTTATTGAAATCTAGAAGTGCCATTACAGGTTGCTTTATGACTTTCTGATTTAATGTATCAAAACTCTTGTCTGCTCCTCTAGTCCATCTAAACTCTTTTCTATTCCCTCTCATTGTCTCAGTTAGGGGTGCACAAATGCTACTAAAATTCTTTATAAATTTCCTGTAAAAACTTGCCAAACCATGAAAAGACATTACCTATGTAGCACTCCTTGGCATAGGCCATTCAATGATAGCCCTCACCTTCTCTGGGTCCATCTTAAGACCTTCCTCTAAGAATCCCAAGTATACTAACTCCTTTGCAAAACTACATTTCTTCATATTAATCAACAACTTCTCCTCCCTCAGCTTCTCTAAAACTCTTATGATATGCATCAGATACTCATCCCACAAGTATTACTAAAAATCAAAATGTCATCTAAATAAACAATAACAAAACTTCCCAAAAACTCTTTCAATACCTCGTTCATGAGCCACATGAATGTGCTCAGTACATTGGTTAGCCCAATGGCATGACTAACCACTCATACAAACTTTCCTTTGTCTTAAAGGTTGCCTTCCATTCATCTCCTTCTATGATTCAGATCTAGTGATACCCACTCTTCAGGTCAATCTTTTTGAAGTACTTGGCTCCACTCAAACAATCCATTATGTCATCCATTCTTGGCAATGGAAATCTATACTTAATCATGATCTTGTTGATGGCTCAGGAGTCTGTACACATCCTCCACTCTCCATCTTTCTTTGGTGCTAGTACTGTAGGTACCACACATGGACTTAGGCTCTCCCTTATCAGTCCCTTCCTCAAAAACTCTTGAACTTGTCTATTCAACTCTTCATTCTATGCAGGGGTCATTCTATGGGTTGCCTTATTCAGCAAACTGGCTCCTAGTATCAAATCCATTTGATGACTTATCTTCCTCACTGGTGGTAAACCTTTTGGTACATTATCAGAGATAATATCTTGAAATTCCTCCAACAGATCTGAGACTTCTGCTGGGACATCTTCACATTTCTCTTGACTAATCTTAGGAATCAATGCAAAGTAATGACGCTCATGCTTCATACCCTCCAAAAATTTCCTACCATCTACCATGCAAATTTTGGCAGTACTACATACCTTTTCTCCCATCTCCTTCAAGGGCTTCAACTTATGATGAACTCCATCATTTGTTAGGAAATATGTGTTTGAACGACCATCATGGACAATGCACCTATCATACTGCCATGGCCTCCCCAACAGCATATGAAATGCATCCATCAGTATGATGTCACATAGCACCTCATCATGGTAGTCCCCAATCTTGAACATCACTAAACACTACTCATTAACCAAGGCTCTATGGTCCTTCTGCAACCATACAGTCTGATATGGATGCGAATGCTTTCTTCTTGTCAACTTCAGCTTGTTAACCATCTCCTCTAAAACAAGATTGTCAATGCTTTCACTGTAAATAATAATATCACAACACTTACCTTCACATTTGCACCTTGTACGGAATAAACTCTTCCTCTAATTTGGTTCTTCCTCCTCATTCAACAAGGTTCTTCTGACAACTAGGGTTTCTCCCCTTTCAGCATCTTCAGAATGCTTAGACTATGCATCTTTATCTACATGTGTAACTCATGCATTACCTTCAGGTCTTCTATTCATCCTTCCTTGATGTTGCAGACACTCGTTTGCTCGATGCCCTTCTTCTCCACATTGGAAATAGGTTCCCCTAAAACCTCCTCTTCCAGGTCCTTGCCTAGGTATGCCTCTTCCTCTTCCTCTTTGTTCACCATTATTCTGGTCACAAGGGTAGTAGGTATTATCTCCTCTCTGATTTCGACTAGTGCTAGCTTCTTCACTTTTCTTTGGATCTTCATTTCAGCCTCCATAGGGTCTTCCACTAGTCCTTCTACCTTGAGCTCTTCCTCTTTGCTTGCTATCAAATCTTTTATTTAGCTTCTCTTCCACCTTCAGGGAAAACTGGTACGCATCTTCTATGGTGGTCATTCTCACCAAACTCAGCTCCTCTTGAATACTTGGCCTTAACCCATTAATGTAACGAGCTACCTTCTCCTTGTTGGCCTCTGCATGGCTTATCCTGATAGTAATATTATAAAACTCTTCTGTATACTCCTTAACAGACTTGTTACCTTGCTTCAGTCCTTGCAGCTTCTTCAGCAACTCCATCTCATAGTCCACAGGAATGAACTGCTTCTTTAGTTTCTCCACCATCCGATCCGATCTAGTGATCTTTCCTTTTCCTCTTCTATTCCTCTCTAACTGAACCTCCTTCCACCAAATATTAGCATGGCCCTTCAACTTTGTTTTTGCAAACTTGACCCGATCTAGGTCCTCCACATCTTCATACTCGAAATACTCCTCCACGTTATTGATCCAATCAATAAGTTGTTCAAGATTCAAATATCCAGAATATGTAGAAACTTCAATCCTAGGCCTCTTTCCAATCCTAGAAATGGCCCTCAGCAACCTAACTTTTGTAGGATCTCCTTGTTGATAACTGAGAGGGGGGGGTGAATCAGTTATCCTAATTATTTCCCTTTTTGAACTTTCTTATTAATTAATGCAGCATTGAATTAAACACAAAAATATTACCATGAAATAAGAAACACATGACACAGTATTTTTGACGTGGAAACCCTGTTAAGGGAGAAAACCACAGGGTGATTAACCCAAAAATTATTCTCTGTTAGAAGAATAGGAAATTACAAAATGGCACTTGCCAATTAGGGCTCACTGCCCGAGCACACTGCTCACAAGAGGCCCACTGCCTACAAGAAGACACACTGTCTACAAAGTGATAAGAATCACAGTCTTGAACTGATTGGAAGCATCTGCATATGCTGGAGTTCAGTTCCGGTTAGGCTCAGTACACTGATCTGCTGCACTTCATCTTTCCTCTGTTCTTTATTCTGCTATCCTTTCACATACCGGATCTTTCTTGCTATTTCTGCTCTGTTCTGGACTTATTCGCATATATATTGCTTGATGCTCACACTTCACAACTAAATCCATCCTCTATATATATCCGCACAAGTAATTTCATCATCTTTCTAGTCGGCATCCGGAACAGTCTAGTTTCTTACAAACTTTGTTCTGTCGGCTGAATCCTTGCTCACCAAGCAATGCGGATCAAGCATATACTAGTAGATATCATTAATCATGTCGGCCAAACATGATTCATGCCTTCACAACCTTTATCATCAACAGTAACACATCCGGAAAGTAGTCTGATACTCTGTCAGTCAGTTCTTCCTCTGTTTTCACTGTCTCTCAGGAATCCGGTACTCAACTTATTCATATATTTTTCTTTGTCCATCACCGGAGGCTAAATCCTTGGAATATACCACTCAAGGTAGTCCTCTTGACTTCCCCAAATCCGCACTGCACCAAGACACTTCCTCTGAGAGATCCGGATCAATCTGTCGGACCTTGCCACATGCTCTGTTCTTGTTCACCGGACCACAACAGTCTTTATTCTGACTTCCGGTAGAGACACATTATGACTTGCGGATATGTGGGATGACCTTTGTTGCCATCAATGACAACAACCATGAATCCATATAGTGTCTCTTGCCAACAATCTCCTCCTTTCGCATTGATGGCAACACTTAGTGAAAAATGACTAAGTGTTTACACTATGCTCCCCCTTTGCTGATGCTCTGTCTTTATATACAATTTCCGGAACTCCCCCTTTGTTGGATTCCTCATTTTTCACTGCTCCTTACTCCCCCTTTGACATCAATGGCAAAGGGTAGGGTCCGCACACCAAAATTTTCAAAAATTTTCTATACATAGCTGCATATTTACATACTCACATATACTGAAGAATGTCTGCAAAGGATGTCTGCAATTGGATCATTTCAGTAGCCCAACTTTGCTTCATTCTATCCAAAATTGAAATGTGACCACTCAACAAAAATGCAAAAGCTTCTGCCCGCTTGAGATCTGTCGGATCTTTTGTTTGGGCGGTGGTCTGAGCATCACTGATGGCCTCATGCATAGTTTCCAACTTAGGGATTATAATCCTTCTAAGTTCTCCCATCCGGTTGGTGATATTCTTCCTTTCCTTCTCAAGATTCTTTATTTCATTCAAGACTGCAATAGTCTGACATTCTTGATTTATTATGGAGGAAGAGAGAGGATCAAAACTTTGAGATAAGCTTTGTAGCTTGTCCTGTTCTTCTTTTATTTTCTTATCAATTGCTGCTGTTGCCTTTGGCCAGGATATACAAAATTTGTAAATGTCACCGCCATCCTTAAGAGCATTCTCTAAGCTCTTTATTCCAATACTCACAATCTTCCTATCTTTAGAGATTAATTCTAATATTTCTAAAAATCTCTTATCCAAAAATTCCTTCCGGACCTTTTCTTCAGCAGATTTTTCTAGAGATTCAAAATGTGTACTAACACTGCTGACTAAGGTTTTGAGATTACCGGAAGAGGAGGCTGTGGGATCCTTTTGAAAGGATGGCATGATCTTTTCTAGCACTCCAGATGCTACCTCCATAAGCTCACAGTCTTCCATGTGAGATTTCAGCAGCTTCTCTTTGACTTTCTCATTTGCAAATGAGGCTATTTTCATTGTTTGCACCGGTGACAAAGAGTCAAAGTCTAATGGTCCTTTGAGTAGGTCCGGTTCATCAATTTCTATAGTGGCTTTGCTCAAAAATTGTTGAACAGTTTGTGCAGTGTCTCTTGCCGGAGACAGATGTTTCTTTTCTTCTGCAGTCTGGGAACTGTCAACCTCTTTATCTTTCACCCCTGCTTCCTTCTCCTGTAGTTTCTCTTCTTCTTTGGATCCGGAGACTGTAGGGGAAACCGGAGGAGAGATGTTTGTCTGTTCAGGGCCCACTTCTTCCGGAACAGATGGTTCCAAATCCGCAGCTGTTTCTGCACCTAAGTCCTCTACAACAGGAAGATTGAACCTTTTGAAGGCCTTCCGGAGGATCTCTTCTGTCTCTTGGGCCACTTTGTCAGTCTCACCAAGCATGAGTTGATTCATCCTGGCTTTACTTCTGAACTCATCTTAGCAGTCTTTGAAGATAATGTTCATTGTCTTGGGATCAATTTGAGGATATAGCTGAATAGCTATCTGCTCCCGGATCTCAAGATCTTTAGCATGAGCATTATTCTTTCTTATTTCTAATTCCTTTTCTAGGCTTTTAGGAATAAGAGATATGATCTCAATGAAGGCCTTATTGTATATGTTCAGATATTTGACTGTGGCTTCCTGCAGAACCTTTTGGTCAGCCTCATTGTAGTCATCATAAAATTCAGTCATTGGTTGAAGGTTTCCATCTACCGTGACTGACTTGATTACACTCTCTAGAGACAGAGTGGGCTTTTCAACAGATACCTCTGCCATTTCATCCTTGTCTTGGCCTGTGGAGGGTTTACCGGATCCTTTCTTCTTCTGCTTCTTTACTTCTTTTACTCCCTCATCTGACTCTGTTTCCTCTTCATCCTTTTGGCTTTCATAAGCCCTTGTGGCTTTTGTCTTGGATCTTTTACCGGATGCCTGGACTTCCGGTTTTGAACTTTTGGTTGTGGGAGGTGCAGATCTTTTTGATGATCTGGTCCGGGTGGGAGTTTCAACCGGAACACTTTCTTTACTTTTCTCTTCTTCCTCAACCTTCCTCCTCTTTTCCCGGCTGGCATCAAGTGCCTCTTTTGAGATGCCTAGGCCTTGAGCAATATGCTCAACTTCTTTTCTTACCTTCCTCTTTATCTCCGGTTCCCTGAGTTCTACATGTAACTTTACACTCAGTTCCTCAAAGGTTCCAAACCTTTCTGCCTTAGGATCTTTGGGCTGGCTTAGCATGTGTTGAACATGCAACTCTACTATCTGTTCATCCACTTCATACCCCATGGGCATGATCCAGACAGTCCTTGGCTCCACTGCCTCCATCAGACACTGATCTGTTTCTACCATGAAGCATACTGTGTCTTTGTACTTTTCAACAAGGGATTGGGGTATTCTTTCTCTTGCATGCATCATGCTTTGGAAGTTCTTGAAGTAACCCCATAGAGCTGTATTTCTTGCTTTTGCATCCCCAAGTCCATGCAAATAGTCTCTGATTTGGATGGCAACCGGTTTGTCATTCTGCCATATCCATCCACTGGATCCGGGAAGCTCATTCATGTAGTAAAAGAAGAGACAAAGGATCAGATTGCCATACTTGAAGGAGTTTTTCTTGTCCTTCTTAATCTTCTGCAGATTTTCAAAGAGTTGGTTTACTAGAAGCTCACACAAGTCATAGTCTGCATTCTCCTTTAACATCTGATAAGCTGTGTAGATTGCAGTTCCCGGTACTGAATTTTCCCTACTGGAGTGATAGATTTTGTAACCAATTATCATAGCTGCAAATTTGACATCCGGTTCAGTGATGTCATCAACTGTCATAGCTCTCTTGTCAAACTTGGATCCGGTTGCATCGCTGACTGTCTGATTTTTGACAGATTTGAGAACAGGTAGTCCACCGGATGAGTGCAGACCGGTTACAGCCCTAATTGCATCCTTGGTGATTTTGAAGGGCTTGTTCAACCATAGGAAGTTGTCATGTACTCTACTTAGTACATACCGGACCCATTCATCTTCTTCAAAACAGGGGAAATGAATGCACTGTGCAAAGTGTTTGTCCTGGATGGCTTTATACTGAGGTTTGATCTCAAAGGAGTCATCTATCAATTGTTTGTGATAGATATCCATCAGTTTTGATTCTCCAAAGTCTTCAAGATTCGCATGGATGTAAACCCTAATATCTTCCGTATGCAATACACCATGAGGAACACTAGAGAAGGCTCCTAGTGGATCTACCTCCAATGATTTGTAAGGATGTTTCTTGAATGTGGGGCGAGGTCTATCAGAGATCTTAACTATATTTGGAGTAGCATTCTTCAAAGATTTGCAGTGAGATAATGAAAAACGGAGAATACCTTATGCGCCTTCGGTTTGCACGGAGTGGTTGGATTGATTTCTTTATGCAATGACTTCGGCAGGAGATCCTTGGTGTGCTTGATGAATCTTGTTGCAGAGCTCCACTTTTCGCTTCTTCTTGAGTGCAGAATGAGCAAATGACTTTTGAGAAATCCCTTAAATTGCTCCGCGAACCCTAATATCTGTCTGCAATAAATGCTTCACCTACATCATTCCGGTTTGCCTTGTCTGGATAGCTTGGAGTATCCCGGATTAGTCCTGATCTGTGAATATCATCCGGATCTTTCAATCATGAATAAATCGAGGTAACATATTACAAGAACATCCCAAACACTCTGTCCAATCCGCAGAACAAGATAGTGCACTTCCGGATCTCTCCGGACCTTTTTGTAATCCTTTGTCATACCGGAGCATCTCCCTGAACAGGTCTTACTTGATCGATCACAACTTCTTCATAACTCCATGCGGACCTCTGAAAACTTGACTGAAGCATCTCAAGACTCATATCTGCAAACCCTTTAATCCGCATCCTGTGCCACATCCGGCACCACTTGTTTGGCTGGGGGAACAGGATTTTCTTTGAGTCTCCCCCTGAGCCTGAGCTCACTTTTTAATTTCCGGAAGAAATATCAGCACCAGAGTCTGGTGCGGATCCAACCTCTACATTCTCTGAACTTTTCTTCACCCAAATCTTGCTCATCTGATTCCTAACTTCATCCGCATTCATCTTTTGTTTACCCTTGTCTTGATTCTGATTATACACCGGACCTCTTTTGTCCTGATTCTTGTTTCTGTAGACTTTAGCATTATGACCGGACCTATTGCAGATTTGGCAAATAACATTTCTTTGCATATTTGACTGATATCCTCTTGATCTGCATTGATTAGCCATATGACCTACTCTATTGCATGTAAAGTATCTACCTTTGAATGATTTGTTTACTTGCATAATTCTGCATTCATGGGATTTGTGTCCATACCTTTTGTAGTTGAAGCACTGTCCGGAGAAGGATGAATTAATCTGATTCATTCTCATTCTGTACTGATTAGCTTTGTGACCAAAGTGGTTGCAGCTGTGGCAGTATCCATTGAAGGATGGATATCTTTGAGCATTTGGCTGTCTTACCGGAGGTCTTCTAGGCCTGCTCCTTGGATTTTCTGATCCAAGATTCTTCTGACCGGATCCGGAGCTTTCTCCTTTCTCATATCCCAAACCATACTTGTCATCTGTCCTCTTTTGACTTCCAAGAAGAACTTCAAGTTGAGCAGAACTTATCTTGAATTTCTCTTTATATTCATTTGCTGTTTGAAGGTCTCTTTTCAGAGAGGCAATTTGATCCTCAAGTTTTTCTTCATTATCTTTGGCATCTTCAAGATCAGATTCAAGATGTCTGATAATCCTATCCATCTGGTGGCATTCTTCTGATTTTTCTTTAAGAGATTGTCTTAGATTGTCTTCAGCCTTTCTTTTTTCTTCAATCTCTTGAGTAAACTTTATAGTTCCTGATTCCATTTCATGTCTTAACATAATGACTTCTTTTGATAACTTTTCACATAACTTGGTTTGCTCAGTCAATTCTTCATTTGTATTGCTTTCTTCACTTTGTCTTGCCAACTGTTGGAGCAGCTCCTTTCTCTTTTTCATAGAGAGACTTAATTTGTCTTTTAATTCTCTCATGAATTCATCAGCCTGTTTGAGTCTTTCTTTTAATTCATTGACTTCAGAATTTGACTGTTCAAGATCCTCAAGGGCAGTCTTGAGTTGCTCCCTTAAACCATATGCATCCATTTGAGTTCCCAGATCTTCCTCAAGCTGTTAGGCTCTATTAGGAGGAACTTAGCTCTGATACCAATTGTTGATAACTGAGAGGGGGGGTGAATCAGTTATCCTAATTATTTCCCTTTTTAAACTTTCTTATTAATTAATGCAGCATTGAATTAAACACAAAAACATTACCATGAAATAAGAAACACATGACACAGTATTTTTGACGTGGAAACCCTGTTAAGGGAGAAAACCACAGGGTGATTAACCCAAAAATTATTCTCTGTTAGAAGAATAGGAAATTACAAAATGGCACTTGCCAATTAGGGCTCACTGCCTGAGCACACTGCTCACAAGAGGCCCACTGCCTACAAGAAGACACACTGTCTACAAAGTGATAAGAATCACAGTCTTGAACTGATTGGAAGCATCTGCATATGCTGGAGTTCAGTTCCGGTTAGGCTCAGTACACTGATCTGCTGCACTTCATCTTTCCTCTGTTCTTTATTCTGCTATCCTTTCACATACCGGATCTTTCTTGCTATTTCTGCTCTGTTCTGGACTTATTCGCATATATATTGCTTGATGCTCACACTTCACAACTAAATCCATCCTCTATATATATCCGCACAAGTAATTTCATCA
This sequence comes from Cunninghamia lanceolata, assembly GCA_027924645.1. Taxonomy (NCBI): domain Eukaryota; kingdom Viridiplantae; phylum Streptophyta; class Pinopsida; order Cupressales; family Cupressaceae; genus Cunninghamia; species Cunninghamia lanceolata. The sequence continues at coordinate 7,890,642 of BSBN01000960.1, read as the reverse complement.
TCTTTCTAGTCGGCATCCGGAACAGTCTAGTTTCTTACAAACTTTGTTCTGTCGGCTGAATCCTTGCTCACCAAGCAATGCGGATCAAGCATATACTAGTAGATATCATTAATCATGTCGGCCAAACATGATTCATGCCTTCACAACATTTATCATCAACAGTAACACATCCGGAAAGTAGTCTGATACTCTGTCAGTCAGTTCTTCCTCTGTTTTCACTGTCTCTCAGGAATCCGGTACTCAACTTATTCATATCTTTTTCTTTGTCCATCACCGGAGGCTAAATCCTTGGAATATACCACTCAAGGTAGTCCTCTTGACTTCCCCAAATCCGCACTGCACCAAGACACTTCCTCTGAGAGATCCGGATCAATCTGTCGGACCTTGCCACATGCTCTGTTCTTGTTCACCGGACCACAACAGTCTTTATTCTGACTTCCGGTAGAGACACATTATGACTTGCAGATATGTGGGATGACCTTTGTTGCCATCAATGACAACAACCATGAATCCATATAGTGTCTCTTGCCAACACTCCTACAGCTTCTTGTTCTTCTTTAGATAGCTCTTCTTCAGCTTCATCCTTGCTTTCTTCTCTTGTTCTTAGCACAAACCCTCTTCGCAGCTCCTCTTGCAATACATCAATTTGCCTTTATAGGGCTCTAAAACACGCTTCTGTCAAAGCATTCCTCCCAATATGATTTCTTTGTGGGGGCATCTTGATCTCCACAGCAAACCCACAACCTCAAGTCGTGGTGCAAACTGCCTCATGGTCAGCGATCTGTCTACACACTCAAGAACCCTTGCTCTGATACCACTTCATAAAGGGGGTAAATCATAAAACACACAACAACAAAAATTGTACACAAAAAATAGAATGTTCTTTTATTGATTTGGGAAACTCATTACATTACATAAGCTCAAATACAATCAGAGGATGAATCCTCTATAGGCTGCAACACACTACAGCTTCCCTATCTCCAGACTCTGGAATCATCTACCTTTTGTAACCCTAAATTAGCTAGGGTTTATGTTTTCCTACCTATTCTTGACTCTACACTTATCCCCTTAACTCTACTACTACCCAGGGTCCCAAAAATAGTCATAAATAGCCCTTTTTGGCGGCCTCCAGCTAAATTTCAAAATTTGCAACTCCCTCCAAAAGTAGGTCAACTTCTGGGAAGCATAACTTTTGATCCAAGCGTCTGATTGACGAACCGTTTTAAGTAGCGAAAAGATCGCGAAGTGAACTATCATAATAGAAATCTATAAATGGATTTCCATCAACTTTTTGGGGCATTATGGGATATTTTAGTGCCTCATATCTTGTTTCAAAAAATTTCAAGGGCTTTCTAGAAAATGGAAACTTTAATATCTTTCAGCTCATATATGTTCTTTGCCTGATTCCTTTTCCAAAGGTCTTATATTTCATTTACAAAGATTACTATAAAATTTCACTTTAATCTATGCCCAAATGCAAACTTTCCAGAAATGGTAGTTAAACTTTCCAAAAATAGCAGTTTGGAAAAAAACTGAAAGTCCTACATCATTATTCAAGTGATTATGGAACCAAAAATACTAATTATGGAAAGAAATGAAAACAACTTCAATGATTTTGAATCAACATCTTTTTGGGTGATGCAAGATTGTCTTTACACCACTGAATGCTCCTGCATCATCCTCATGTTCCAATCTTAGAGCTACCTCTCCAGGTCCTGAATATCTCAAGAATGGATGAGTTGCAAAGTATGCTACATAATCAATTGTCATCCATGCATCCACTATGTCGCTCCTCATGTCCTAGGCCTGATATGGTATTTGTAAAAAGTTAGCTTGTGCCTGCTCAAATGAAGCCACTAGACCCCATTGTGGATGATCCTTGTGCGTCTGAGAAAATATAGCAGTACCCTAGGGCATCCCCTAGACCTTGCCGAACTACCAAAGCACACGAGAAACAATATGTCTATCAATGATATAGTGGGTCCTCTTTATAAGCCATCGTGTCTAAAAATAGAATGGTAGCTCTGCTGCATCATCCTCCCATGGCTCACAATCTAGGTAGGGATGTTAGTCAACTGCATCTACATTATCCAATGCATGTCACCAGTACTCTAGCTTTCCCAGCTTGGGCTAGGAAATTGTGCCCTGATAATTATAAGCAAATGGGAGTCCCTCGCCTCTAACCCCCATGCCTATAGTTTGTGTAACTGCTATCTGGCCTCATGCCCATATCTGTAACAGAGAAACCCCGGTAGACAAATGAGAAGTCCCATCGTACACAAATTGATGCAAGTCATGGTACAGATGTCCTAGTAAATAGACACCCCAAGCAAAACATGTCCCCTCTGTCACCATCCACTCTAGGGTCCACCCCCATCCATCTTATAATCCATGTGACCTCCTATCAGGGCAGATCACACCTCCAATCAATCTTACCAAGATAGACGGCAGGGGCTCATAATAATCAACCATGTCCATCCAACTAATCTCTATCCTAGCTATATCCTTGTCATCAAATACTCTACAACATTCATCAAGTTCATCATTTGCATGTGGCTCATAAGTCACTATCTCCCCGTATATCAGAATCCTTAGAATCTAGTATACATCCTCCAAGGTAATGGTCATCTCTTCAGTAGGCAAGTGGAATGTGTAGTGCTCATTGTGCCATCTCTCAGCTAGAGCAGTGCATTGAACCCACAAGTCCATTCATCTCATAGTCCTCTTGAAAACAAGAAGTGCAATTCTAAGAGCACCATCATAATTAGCAAGATCTTGAGAAGATAGGAGACAATGGAACACAAAGGAGAAGTCTGCATTTGAAGGTATATCATATGCGTAGAATCAATCTTCTTGCGCATATGAAACTATTGAATTTGGACCTAGATTTTGATCCTAATAAATGCACTTGATGTGAAATTAAGCATATACGTACTGGGGGATCATACTCCTCTGGGCCCTCGAATTGATAGATCCTCTTGAACATGTGGCTAGCTACCAGAATCTGCATCTTTGCTCAGACTGCTCTACTCTGTACTGCTTTGGGCTCTCTATAATCTCTCTTCTAAAGACAAGTGTGCAAATGACTAAGAAAGGGACCCCTCAATACTATTTATAGCCAAATTAACCCTAACTGGAGGTGGTTTGACCTAGCATGTGCATGCTATGTTTTTCATCCATTTTTCATTTTCTATCACCTACATTTTTCACATGATTGTATCATTCATTATTCTTCATCGTGAGATCATCCATTACTTCTTCCAAATTTCATCCCAACAAATCTCTCAAGGGGGCATACTACCAACACCAAACCTGTACCAGGGGCAAACTGCAGCATGTATCATATTCCTAAAAATTTTATTCTTTGAAACAACGTGATAAAACACATTGTCTCAAAGAGGGGCAAAATGTATACACCTAAAAATGGCTCGAGATAAGTTAAATAAATATTTTCATATTTATTTCATTCTTATTCCTCTATCTATAAATAAATATACTAATTTATTTATTTGATTCACATTCATCCTATTCTTCCAATAATTAATTTATTTCATTAAATATCTTAATTCTTTTAAAGTCATCCCTAATTAAATAATCATAATTATTTAATTATTCTTCTAAGACAAAGTCATATTCCTAAAATCCACATCATTCATCCATGTCACCCTACACGTCATTTGACACCTCACCTCCATGTTACACTATAAATTAAATATTAATAATATTTAATTAAGCATTTATCCCCTTAACACATGCCCTATTTCCTCTCAACAATTCCTATTTTGTAGAAATTGGTTTTTCCACATCACCATGGTCAAAGTTGACTATGAAACACTTTTCTCATAAATCCTATATTCGCTCCAACATCCCAACAAACATAGACTCCTTCTTACATATTTCTCTCATGTTCTCCCACCTTTCTCTCATGGTCTTTGTGAGCATCTTGACATGTGGCTCCTTGTCCCACATATCCCTCCACCTTATCAACATAGTAGGAACATCTTCCTTCTATATATCCCCTCATCCAACCAATTTAATCTTGACCATACATGTCACAAGACCAATTCCTCAACCATGGATCTCTTGACACTTGGATCTAAGCCCTCCTTAGCCTATAAAAGGAAGCTCCTCATCCTCATTTCAACAATCACAAGAGCAATTGTACTTACATGCTGGAGAAATCATATCAAGTATCCAAGTGTGCCTTTGGCCCCCTATTTTCATATCATTATCATTATCTCCATTATTGCATTACCATTTAGAGCTTCATAGTAGCATTATCCTGATCTCATCATTGTCAATAGCATAGCATTAGCTTCATCAAAATCATTACCATTAGCATAGTCTTGCATTGTAGGATTATTCACATTGCACTGAACCCACAAGTCCATTCATCTCATTGTCATCTTGAAAACAAGAAGTGTAATTCTAAGAGCGCCATCATAATGAGCAAGATCTTGAGAAGATGGAGACAATGGAACACAAAAGAGAAGTCTGCATTTGAAGGTATAAACTGTGTTTTCTTCAATTTCTGTATTTTTCCTAGTTTTATTGGTGATTTTGGTTAAGTATAAATCTAGAGTATTGTGGTAGATTAATAGGTTTTTACAATTGTTTCCAAATTAATCTCACAAAATATCAGTTCAAATCTTAGCAGTGATCCACCCTTCTCTTCTTTCTTTCTTTCTCAGTGGATAGTGAGTCCACTTGGACAGTGAGTCCACCTGTAGTGAGCATTCTTTCATTTGGGTAGTGAGCCCTTTGGCAGTGAGCCTTTTGTAATTTGATATTGCTACTACATTATATTGTGAGCTAATACTCACAGTGATTTTTCCCTTTTAGGGTTTTCCACATAAAATTTGGTGTTATTTTGTGTGTGGTGTTGTTATAAATCAGTTTCAGTTATTTGCTTTTCATGCTTAATCATCATAACATGTTTAAAGGTTAAAGTGGTTCTGAATGTTTGCGAGGGTTTGAAATTTTGGATACAATTGATTCACCCCCCCCTCATTTGTCTTGTGCATTCAACAAAGTCGGCCTACTAAATACACAACTGGTTTCTATGAGCACACAGTCAGCTTACTCAAAACATAGTCAGCTTCTCTAAACTCACAGTTGGCTTATATGCTTTTAAACACTCTTAGTCTCACAGTCACACCATCATATAAACATTGTATATCTATAATGAAACAACTTGCACAATATCTGAATATAATAGTAAATATGCTGCAAATACTTGATAATAATATGCCACTTCGAGGGGGCAACCTCCAAAACCACTTCGAGGGGGATACCTCCAATAGTCTTCAATGAGAACACCATACTGAATATATGATGAAATAAGACTCACTACCTCCTATATATACCTATTTATGCCTAAGATATCACCTAGGCCAACTTAGATGGGCCTATATAAGCCTTAGGCCGACCTAAACAACTAAATAACAATAAACTAATGATAATATGACTTAATTAAGAGTTAAGATAGCCACAAGCCGACTATTCATAACCCTATACACACTATAGGATTAAGGGCGTAGCATGCCCCCCTCTTCAAAGAAGCATTGTCCTTAATGCTAACCAAATGTGGATGCTTTTGCATGAATTCCTCATTCTCCCATGTAGCTTCCTCCACTGGAGAGTTTTTCCATTTAATTAGATATTATATGATTTCCCTTGTCCTCAGCTTCTTGGTGCGTGTTTGAATAATTCTCTCAGGATCCACAACTATTCTTCCCTCTTCATCAAGCTTAGGTAACTTAGTCTGTGCTACCACTTTATTCCCAATAACCTTCTTCAAGCAGGAAACATGAAAAACTGGATGAATTTTTGTTGATATGGGCAGCTCCAATTTATATGCTACATTGCCAATCTTCTGCAACACCTTATAAGGACCATAGTACTTGGGTGCCAGCTTGTTAGCTTTATGTTGTTGTTTTAGAGACATTTGCTTGTATGGTTGTAGTCGCACAAAGACCCAATCTCCCACTTCAAAAGTTCTTTCACTACGGTGTTGATCAGCTTGTTGCTTCATTCTATTTTGTGCCATTGCCAAGTTCTCTCGAAGACTAGCCAATACCTCTTGCTGATGATGGATGTGTTCTTCGACTGTGTGAACCTTTGGTTGTACCCGTAATGAAGAGATGATTGATGGTGGGTGGTAACCATATAGTGCTAAAAATGGAGACATCTTGGAAGAAGTATGGAAAGAAGTGTTGTACCACCATTCTGCTAGTGGTAGCCATTGCACCGATCTCTCTTGTTTATCTGAAGCAAAACAACGGAGATAGCCTTCCAAGCATTTGTTGAGCACTTCTGTCTGTCCATCTGACTGGGGGTGATATGATGAACTACGAGCAAGCTGAGTGCCCAAGCATGAAAACAAGTCAGTCCAAAAATTACTTGTAAATATAGGGTCACGATCACTGACTATAACTTTCGGAGTCCCATGCAATTTTTGAATAGTATTCATAAAAGCTATTGCTACAGTGCTTGCTGCCAATGGTTGTGCCAAAGCACAAAAGTGACCATATTTGGTGAGACGATCCACAACAACCATGATGACATTTTTTCCTTCAGATGTAGGCAAACCTGTGATGAAATCCATAGATACCTCCTCCCACCTTTGACTTGGGATACATAAGGGTTGTAGAAGACCCGGAGTCTTAACTGTCTCCCCTTTATGTTGTTGACATACCATGCATTCAGCTACAAATTTTTGAACATCCCCTTTCAGCCCTTCCCAAAAGAAATCTTGCTTGATTATATGATAAGTTTTGAGGAATCCTGAGTGCCCACCTATTGGAGAAGCATGTAGTTCTTCCAACACCTTAAGCTTAAGAGTTGAATTCTTGCAAAGGTATAACCTCTCCTTGTACCATAAAATATTTCCTTTCCATGAAAATTTGTCAGACACACTTGATTCCTGTTGGAGTTTCTCAATGAGCCTTAGAGTATCTATGTCCTTCTCCCACTCTTCTCTTGCCTCATTTACCCAGTCTGCTTGTAACATGGAAATGGCAAATAAAAATGACTCTGTGGGTTCATCACGCCTTGATAGAGCATTAGCCACAACATTCTCCTTGCCTTTCTTATATATGATCTCAAAGTCATATCCCAACATCTTTGTGACCCATTTTTGTTGTTCTTCAGATGATAACCTCTGTTGCAAGAAATATTTGAGACTATCATGATCTGTCTTGACCTTAAAGTGTCGTCCCATTAGATAAGGTCTCCATTGTTTAACTGCATGCAAGATAGCCAACATTTCTTTCTCATAAACTGGCTTCAACAAATTCTTACCTTTGAGTTGGCGAATTTCAAATGCTATGGGTTTTCCTTCTTGCATAAGTACTGCTCCTATTCCATGTCCTGAAGCATCACATTCAACAACAAATGTTTTAGAAAAATCTGGGGTAGCTAGGACTGGAGTTGTACACATGGCTTCCTTTAGTTTCTCAAATGCCCTTGTCGCCACTTCATTCCATTGGAAAGCATCCTTCTTTAACAAGGATGTGAGAGGAGATGCTATGCTACCATAAATCTTTACAAATCAGCAATAATACCCTGTAAGCCCTAAAAAACCTCGTAAGTTCTTAAGGGTCTTAGGAATTTTCCACTCTACAATTGCTTGGATCTTATGAGGGTCCACCTTGACTCCCTCATGTGACACAATGTGACCAAGGTACTCCACTTCTTTGACACCAAAGATACATTTGGATGGTTTAGCATACAACTGATTCTGCTTCAAAATGTCCAACACTTGATTTACATGTTGCAAGTGTTCCTCCCATGTTTTACTATATATTAAGATGTCATCAAAAAATACCAAAACAAATTTCCTCAAAAATGGCCTGAAGATAGAGTTCATTAAACTTTGAAATGTCGACGGTGCATTAGTGAGACCAAAAGGCATTACCAAAAATTCATAGTGGCCCTCATGGGTTCTAAAAGTTGTCTTATGTACATCCTCATCTCTAATTCTAATTTGATGATAACCAGAACGAAGATCAAGTTTTGTAAAATAAATAGCACCATTAAGCTCATCTAACAAACCATCAATTACTGGAATAGGAAACTTATCTTTTATGGTGAACTTGTTAAGCTCTCTGTAATCTGGACACATCCTCCACGTTTCATCCTTCTAACGCACCATTACCACAGGAGATGAGTAAGCACTTTGACTATGTCTGATAATGCCTGCTTCTAGCATCTCTTGAACTATCTTCTCAATCTCACTTTTTTGAGCATATGGATATCTGTAAGGCCTGATGTTGGGTGGTTGGCTCCCTGGTACTAGTTGAATGGCATGATCATGATCTCTCCTAGGAGGCAATCCTTTTGGCATCTCCCCAAAAACTATAGAATGCTTATCTATAATTGCTTGTAGATCCAATGGTGTAGAAGCCTTTGAGTGATATGCTTCTAATGAAAATAATTGGGCTACCATCCCATCTACCCCCTTCTTCAACATCTTTTGCATTTGGTAAGAACTTACTATCTGTGGTGACTTTGCACACATCCCTCGTAATTCTATTGTTCTTCCCTCTGATTGAAAGTGCATGAATAGTTCTTGGAAGTTCAATTCAATTGTTCCCAAAGTGGTAAGCCACTGTACTCCCAAAACAATATCTGCCGCACCCATTGAGATAGCATACATTGGACAATTAAGATGATAATCTCCCATGGATAATTTAATGCTATGGCATTTTCCTGAACAACTAACAGTACCACCATCTGCAATCAAGACCTGAAATTCTGGAGCTGGATATATAAAACAATTTAAACGAGTGGCCAACTTTTTGTTGATGAAGTTATGAGTGCTACCTGAGTCTATCAACACTGTTACTTTTTCTTTCTTTAACAAACCCACTACCTTGAGAGTTTGTGGGGTACTAAAACCTGAAAGTGCATGGCAAGAAATGATTGGTTGAGTATCTCTTAACTCCTCCTCAATCTCATTGTCACTCTCTACTATTGGTACCTCTTCTTCTTCCTCACTTGGCCCTTCAATATAGAACAATTTCTTTTCAGTGCATTTGTGTCCTCTACTATATTTGCTATCACAATTAAAACATAATCCTTTTGCTCTCTTCTCTTCAATTTGTTGTGGTGTTAGCCTAGTAGGTTGTGGAAGTGACTGTGTAGGAGTGCTTTTATCTCTTATGTTTATAAAACCTTGCCTTTTATTAACCATAAATTTTTCCTCTACTTGCCTTGCCATAATCATTGCCTCTGAGATGGAATTTGGATGAAACATGCGTACCTCATATTTAATGTGATCCTTTAAGCCACCAATGAATAGCTCCAACAAATTTTCTGTAGACACATTTTCCACTCTTAAAGATAAAGTATGAAATTGATGAATGTAATCCTTGACCATACTTGTTTGCCTTAATTTGGTAATTTGGCTAAAGTAGCTATCCATAAGATTTTCACCATAATGAGTAATGAGTTCTTGGAAAACCGACCAAGTGACAATGCATCCTTTTGCTTTCTTTTCTTCACATAGCCAACGGTACCAAATGAATTGATCAGGTTCCAAGTATAAGGGAGCCATGGCCACCTTTTGTTGACATGGAACATGGTGGATATCAAAGAATTGCTCCATTTGACAAAGCCAATTGGTAGGATCTTGACCATCAAACTTTCGCATATCCAACTTTGGTGTGAAATTCCTTGCCATAAAATGAGTGGTGTGATGATCCATCTTGAGATTTGATTCAAACCCAAAAACACCCTTCCCTTTTGTAGAATCCTCTTCCTCCACATCTTGGTGTTGTGACTGCTTATGTTTGGAAAGTATCTCCAGAATTTTCTCAATATCACATGACTTTGCCAACCCTTTCATTTGTTCATCCATAATGGACAAGATTTCACCTTTCATCTTGCTATTTTCTTTATGAATAAGTTCAAGTATATTTTCATATTCTTTTTTATCAACATCCTCATTTTCCACCTCCTCCTTGCCTGGAGTTTTTCCCGGTGTGGTAACATTCTTTTTGCCCCTTGTTGAAGGACCCGTCATGATTGGAAAAAATAATTTTGAAATAAATCACACAAATGAAATGCAAATTCTCTAAAATTTTTACTGTAACTTACTAAGGCCAAGATACCACTTACCCAGAAAAAATTCTAAGAAATTAGCAAATTTACTACCTTGAGAGCGAATTTGTTGCAAACCCTAATTTTGCAATAACTCACTTATTTTTGCTCCAATTCCTCTGAAATCTGGACTGTATCTTCTTTAATATTGTCTTCCAAAACCCTTTACAAATCTTTAAAAAATTTGCTAAAATCTGAAAGTTATGCTCTTCCCAAAATCGCCTCCAATGATGAGAAAAAAATTTGCCTCTACGGTGCCAAGATCATGCTCTGATACCACTTGTAATGAAACAACTTGCACAATATCTGAATATAATAGTAAATATGCTGCAAATACTTGATAATAATATGCCACTTCGAGGGGGCAACCTCCAAAACCACTTCGAGGGGGATACCTCCAATAGTCTTCAATGAGAACACCATACTGAATATATGATGAAATAAGACTCACTACCTCCTATATATACCTATTTATTCCTAGGATATCACCTAGGCCGACTTAGATGGGCCTATATAAGCCTTAGGCTGACCTAAACAACTAAATAACAATAAACTAATGATAATATGACTTAATTAAGAGTTAAGATAGCCACAAGCTGACTATTCATAACCCTATACACACTATAGGATTAAGGGCGTAGCAATATCTACATATACATCGTCGTTAATCTATAAAAGTATACCACAGTCAGTCTATAGATCAAGATCGATCTGTAAACTTATGTGTGTATATATCACAGTTGATAAGAATAATAAATAGACAATCAAGGACTACATCTAGAAATAACCTTGTTTAGTTTTTAAAGGACTCTAAGGCCAATATATCTATGGCTCTACTTAGCCTAACAAGCTTCTTTAATAATGTAGAGGAATAGGTATTTAAAATATAGTAGTAAGGCTCACTTGCATAGAGGTAATAATCTATTTAACCTCTCTAAACTTATATGATCCATCTATGTTTACTTAAGCACAATGTAAGACCGCTGCAATACATAAGATAAACACTATTATCTTTGTACCTCTAATGCTTACTATTCTATATGAACATAAAATTATCTTACAGGCTTTATCATAGTCATTAAACAATGATAGACTCACTTGAATAATAGTTCAGTCTAGGCCTTTTTCGAACCTCTTGTTGTCTCATCCACTCCTATTAACTACTGAGCTACCTTCTATTCTCCTCTTCCATGCCTTTACTCTTGGTCTCTCCTTCCTAATAACCCCCTCTCGCACACTTAATAGCTCATAACCAATAATAATGGCATCGCCCATCATTTTATCTTCCACCCTCGTGAGCTTTATTAAGTAGGGTTATGTGGAGATTATGGAGAAAGTGGAGCAATTGCTCCTTTCTCCCCACTCTTCAAGCATATAGGGGATACAATTTGAAGGAATAAAAAGAGACTTAAAACCTCCATAACATGATCTTAGCTAATAGTAATATTAATTATAAAAATATTGTTAATAATAACAATAATAATAATAAACATAACACACTCATCTAATAGATATCATTACTACGAACTCTCCAACACTTACCATGCTTAATCATAAACACAATTATCTGCAGAGAATTCTTGCACATCTATTATGATCTTGACAATAAAGTTAAATAGGTTTAGTTGATTTATAAATGTTGACTTGACATCCAAAGCCATACACAAAGTTTCTACATAACGACGAAAAAGGATTTAACCTTCATCTTAATGACGGCCTCAAAAGATAAGAATGACATGATCTCTCTACTAAATATGTGTGTGTGCATGTTTGAAATCGCATAAGGATTGTTGCATTGACATGATCTAGCATTCTCTCCATGGTGATTCTCTCTCCTCTTATCGAAGGGGAAAAACAACATAGTTCCTACATCCACCTCAGTTACATGATGATAGTTAGTCTATTTCATCATTTTAACCACATGTTCAATAATGGCATCATACACAATTAATTCTAACATATTAATATAAAACAAAAATGTGTTTTCCATTATAACTATAATCATAATATTTTCTATGACTAACTATATGTCTTCACAAAAATAATGAAAATAAATACATTAGTTTAAAAAAAGGGTGTGACATATCTCCCCCCTTAGATATCATCATCCTCGACGATTATGTCCAAGCCAAAATAAATAATTCAAACATGTTCTTATACATTATTATATATCAAAAGATGTGGGATTTTTTTATAAGTATCATTATAATCGTCCCAAGTAGCATTTTCCTCTGAATAGTACTAGTCCCACTAGACCTTGCACTGGGTAGCCTATCTGTTACATAGGCGGAGCTTGCATACCATGAGCACTTTGAGAGGCTTTATCATGACCACTCCTAGGTCCTATACCTGAAGAGCATTCTGATCAAGTATATGATTAGATTCTGATATATATTTCTTCAAATATGACACATGAAAAACATCATGCAATCTAGCAAGGGTTGGTGGTAGAGCTATCCTGTAAGCAACTGGATTAACCACTTCTAGGACTTCAAAAGGTCCAACATATCTAGGTACTAGTTTGGAAGACTTCCCAAACTTAATTGGGCTCTTATTGTTGGAATTAGAGGTGACAACTGAGAGTGGGGGGGTTAATCAGTTGTCTTAAAACTTTAAAAACTTGCAGCAGTTAATTCCTTTTTACTACTTCATTAATAGATTAATAATGTTATCATGAAAATCAAGAATCAACAACACATGAGCAGAAGTAGAAATAACACATTTGACACCAAGATTTTTGATGTGGAAGCTCGATTAAGGAAAAAACCACTGTGGGGGTTAACCCACAAAGATTATACTCTGTTAAAAGTATTACAATGGAGAATGCACATGCATTCAGGCTCACTGCCCAGAGCTCACTACTTAAGGAAAGGCTCACTGCCTACAGGAAGAAGTTTACAATGTGTTTGAACTGATAGTTAGCATCTACCAATGCAAAGATTTAGTTCCAGTTTAAGCACAGAATACTGACTTGATACACTTCATCTTGTTCTGCCCTTTTACTACTCTGCCATAATCCGGATCTTAGATTCCTTCTCTTTCGCACCCTTTATATGCTCTTTTTCGCATTTTACTTCGTATTCACACACACACACACACACACACACCTTCAACACTAAAATCTATCAACTATATATATATCCACTTCAAGTAATTCAATCACTTTTCTATCGGCCTTATGAAGAACTTAACTAACAATACAAGTACTCTGTTTTGTCGGCTGAATCCATGTGCCAATGATAATGCGTACCAGAAATAACACTTGAAGGTTACCATTTATGTTAGCCACTATCATTATATCCCATACATAACTTACCAAAATACTTCTATCAGATCCGCATAAGGATCTAACACAAGTCAGCCTGTTCTTTACTGAACTGTTCTGTCATATTATGACCTGGTACTCAGATGCTCATAACTTTTACTCCTTTTGTCACTGAAGGATAAAATTCTAGATTTAGATTTCCCTAAAAATCCTTATGACTTCTTCAAATTTGCAGCATACTCAGATTTGCCACTGGAGAGATCCGAACCAAGATACCGGACCTTGTCACATGCTCTGTTTTTGGCTACCTGGACTTAGATAAATTATGATTCTGACTTCTGATATGAACAAATTATGTTATGCGAATGAGTGGAATAGTCTTAGTTGCCATCAATGACAACACTTGTCATGCGAAGCAGTGTCTCTTGCCAACAATCTCCCCCTTTGGCATTGATGGCAACACTTAGTGAAAAATGACTAAGTGTTACTTCCCCTTACTCTATACTCTTATGCTCTCCACTGATTCTGGAGCTCCCCCTTTGATGGATTCCTCATTTTTTACTATTCTTTACTCCCCCTTTGAAATCAATGGCAAAGGATGGGGTCCACAAGCCAAAATTCTCAAAAATACAGTGTCACATATGTACACCCAATCATTAAGTTATATTTACATGAATTTGAGAATATCTGCAAAACTATTTTTCAATTGCTCAAGTTCACAGGCCCAACTTCTTTTCATACCATCCAAAATTGAGATGTGTCCACTCAGAAGAAATGCATATGCTTCTACCTTTGTCAAATCTGGAGGATCACTTGTCTGAACTACAGTTTGAGCTTTTGATAATGCATTAAACATTGTTTCTAACTTGGGAGCAATTAATCCCTGAAGCTCACACATTCTCTTCACAATATTCACTTTTTCTTTAACAAGCTTCTTTATTTCATCAATCAAGATGATTACTTGGCATTCCTTACTTGTAGGAGAAACTGTTAGAGGATAGATTTGACAATTTTTGTTCTTGCTCCTTTATCTTCTTCTCAATATCCTTACTGACTTTGGGCTAGGATAGACAAAATTTGTATATATCTCCTCCATCACTTAGAGCATTTTGAATACTCTTTATACAGATACCAAGTATCATCCTATCATTCCTTATTAGGCTCTTTATTTCACTAAATTTCTTATCCAAAAATTCATTTCTGACTTTAGTCTCTGCAGACTTCTCAAAGGACTCAAAATGTGTACTTACAAAATTTACAAGATTCTTCAGATGTCCAGAGGGAGAGTCAAATGGGTTCTTTTGGAGGGTTGGCATTATCTTCTCCAATACTCTGGTTGCAAGGCCTAGCAACTCACTGTCCTCAATGTGAGATTTCAACATCTTTTCTCTTGCCTTGGCTTGTGTGAAGGATGTTATTTTCATTACTTGAACTGGGGAGAGAGCATCTAGATTGATCAGTCCTTGAAACAACTCTGGTTCATCAAACTCAAGCATTTCTTTACTTAGGAGACCTTTTACTGCATTTGTAGTGTCTCTTTGCCACAATTCCTGAACCACCTTCTGTTGGTAAGTGGTGACTGATCAGGAAAGTACTGTACACTAGCCATGTATCCTCACTGGGGTTCGGGGGCAGCAGCCCCCGAGAAATTTTTTTTAGGACCGACATAAAAAATCCTATTTTTTATGACTGACATAAGAAAACCCTAATTTTTGTAACAGACAAAAGGGCTTGATAAAAGCGGCTAAGGGTTAGGGTTTTGATATATTGTATTGTAGCATTTGCAGCGGTAATTGAGTTGCAGGGATTACTGATTGTAATCGGTTTGATTTACTGGATAATAATATTGGACTCTCTGTTTGGTGGATGTAGCCCAGGTTTGGGTGAACCATGTTAAAACTTGTCTCTCGTTGTTATTATTTCTATGTATTTCCATTCCTCTGTCTAATCTTTATTTACATTTAATTGATATCTTCTGCCAGCTAACCCTAACAAGTGGTATCAGAGCGGGTTGTGTTCGATTATCGTCTGCAGGAAGGTCTCACGGTTCAGTGGGAGCAATGGCAGACGAGGGTAAATTGAAGGTCAATAAATTTAATGGGTAGAACTATCAGTTATGGAAGATGTAGATAGAGGATTACCTCTATCAAAAGGATTTATGGATGCTGCTGGAAGGAGTATCCAAGAAACCGGCAACAATGTCTGATGAGGATTGAAATCTTCTTGATAGAAAGGCATTGGGAACCATTCAGTTGTGCCTGGCACCATTGGTGGCATTCAATATAACAGAAGCGAAGACAATAGATGGTTTGATGAAAACTTTGGCTAAATTGTATGAAAAACCCTCAGCCTCAAATAAGATATTTCTCATGAAGCGTTTGTTTAATTGAAAATGGTTGAAGGTGGATCTGTGACAAGTCATTTAAATGAATTTAATACGATTGTCAGTCAATTGACCTCTTTAAATATAAAATTCGATGAAGAAGTTAGAACTCTCTTGATATTATGTTCATTGCCTGAAAGATGGGATAGTTTGGTAATGGCGGTTAGTAACTCTGTTTCTGGTTCAAATACCCTAAAATTTGATGATGTTATTGGTGTTATTCTGAGTGAGGAAATTCGTAAGAAAAGCTCAGGTGGATCCACATCAGGCAGTGTTTTGAATGCAGAAAGCAGGGGCAGATCAAAGAAGAGAGGAAAAGGTTCTGGAGGTCATGGGAAGTCACAAGGAAAATCAAGGGACAAAAGATCCCAAACCAGAGGACAAAAAGATTGCTGGTACTGTGGGAAACCAGGTCATCTAAAGAAAGATTGCTGGTCTCGGAAAAATAAAGGAGACAAACAAGAAGGCAATAAGGAAGCAAATGTGGTAAGTAATAAATATGAAGATGATGCTTTGATTCTTTCCCTAGATAATGCTGATGATTCATGGGTTTTAGATTCAGGGGCCTCATTTCATGCTACGCCCCATAGAAGTTATTTTCTTGATTATGTCCAAGGGGATTTTGGGCTGGTTTATTTGGGAGATAATGAACCCTATCAGATTGTTGGAAAGGGAAGAATCAAGATTAAGTTACAGAATGGGAATCATTGGCTACTACAAGAGGTAAGGCATGTTCCAAGGCTCAGTAGAAATTTAATTTCAGCAGGGCAGCTAACTGAACAAGGTTGCACTGTTGCATTCACTGATAAAAATTGGAAGGTTTCAAAAGGTGCCTTAGTAGTAGCAAAAGGTGTGAAAGTAGGCACCTTATATATTTGTACAGGTCATACTGTTCCTTCTACTTTCGCTGTTACAGAGGAAAAACAAACAGGTTCAGGAATAGTTGTTGCAGGTTCGTAGGAAGAGACTAAAACAGTTGCTGCAGGTTCTGAGACAACGCTGTGGCATAACAGACTTGGGCATATGAGTGAAAAAGGTATGAAGGTACTTCATTCTAAGAAAGTTTTACCAGGTCTAAAATGTATTAATATGGATTTCTGTGAAAGTTGTGTATATGGCAAACAAAAGAGAGTCAATTTTCTCAAGGATGGGAAGCAAAAGAAAAATGAAAAGTTGGAGCTTGTGCATACAGATGTATGGGGACCAGCTCAGGTATCTTCTCTCAGTGGCTCTCGGTATTATGTTACATTCATAGATGATGCAACTAGGAAGGTCTGGATTTATTTCCTTAGACTTAAATTTGATGTATTTGAAACATTTAAGAAATGGAGAAGCTTGGTTGAGAATGAGACAGGTAAAAGATTAAAATGTCTCAGATCTGATAATGGTGGTGAGTATTGCAGCAAAGAATTTGAGGATTATTGTTCCTTTAATGGAATTCATAGGCAGAAAATGGTTCCAGAGACTCCACAAGAAAATGGAGTGGCTGAACACATGAATAGGACAATAATGGAGCATGCAAGGACCATGAGATTGCATGCTGGGCTATCTTT
This sequence comes from Cunninghamia lanceolata, assembly GCA_027924645.1. Taxonomy (NCBI): domain Eukaryota; kingdom Viridiplantae; phylum Streptophyta; class Pinopsida; order Cupressales; family Cupressaceae; genus Cunninghamia; species Cunninghamia lanceolata. Next base: position 7,873,337 of record BSBN01000960.1, on the reverse strand, counting down.
AAACATGTGGGCAGAGGCTGTCAACACCGCTATATATTTAATTAATATAGGTCCTTCAGTTCCTTTGGGCTGTGGTATTCCAGAGGAAGCATGGACAGGTAAGAAGGTGAGTTATTCTTTTCTCAAAACCTTCGGATGTGAAGCATTTGCACATGTAGATTCTAAAAATAGAACCCAGTTGGATTCAAAATCAAAAAAGTGTACCTTTGTTGGATATGGCATTGATGAATTTGGTTATAGGCTTTGGGATTTTAAAAATTAGAAAATTGTGAGAAGCAGGGATGTCATATTCAATGAGAAGATGTTGTACAAAGATCAGTTGCAGCAGCATGAGAAGAAAGCAAAAGATTATGTGGTGCTGGATGATACTCCAAATAGTGATGTTCCAGTGGGTCCTCATGCTCCACAACAGCAACCAGAAATACCACAAACTCCAGTGAATGTTAGATGGTCAACAAGGCTAAGTAGACCTCCTGAAAGGTTTTCTCCCTCTTTGTATTATATTTTGTTAATAGATGCTGGTGAACCAGAAGGGTATGATGAAGCTATGCAGGTGAATACACAGGTTTAGTGGGAGCTTGCCATGAAAGAAGAAATGGACTCCTTGCTGAAAAATCAAACTTGGGAATTATGTAAGTTACCTGCAGGTAAAAAGGCTTTACCAAACAAATGGGTTTACAGGCTGAAAGAGGAAGATGGAGGTAAGAAACGATTTAAGGCCAGGTTAGTTGTAAAAGGATTTGCATAGAAATAGGGCATTGATTTTGATGAGATATTTTCTCCGGTTGTCAAGATGACTTCTATTCGTATTGTTTTAAGTATTGTGGCTGCTGAAGATTTGCATTTGGAACAGCTAGATGTGAAAACTGCCTTTCTCCATGGTGATTTGGAGGAGGAGATATACATGGCACAACCACAATGATTTGAGGTCAAAGGTAAGGAGAAACAAGTGTACAGATTGAAGAAGAGTTTGTATGGCCTGAAACAAGCACCTCGGTAATGGTATTTGAAATTTGATAGTTTTATGGCTGAACAAGGCTACAGCAGGTGTAATTCTGACTATTGTGTTTATTTTAAGAGGTTGGATAATGACAGCTACATTATTTTATGTTTATATGTTGATGACATGCTTGTAGCTGGGTCTAACATGGATCACATCAGAGAGTTAAAACATCAGTTATCACAGTCATTTGATATGAAGGATTTGGGGGCAGCCAAACAAATCCTTGGTATGAAAATTTGCAGAGATAGGAAGAACAGAAAATTGACTCTATCTCAGGCTGCTTATGTTGAAAAGGTGTTGCAGAGATTCCATATGGAGAATGCAAAAGCTGTCAGCACACCTTTGCCTAGTCATTTGAAATTGACTAAGGAGATGTGTCCAAAGACACAAGAGGAGGAAGAAAAAATGTCTAAGGTACCATATGCTTCAGCTGTAGAAAGTTTAATGTATGCCATGGTATGCACGAGACCATATATTGCACATGCTGTCTGAGTTGTTAGCAGGTATATGAGTCATCCTGGATTTGAGCATTGGAATGCGGTAAAATGGATTCTTAGATATTTGAGAGGTACATCTAATAAACACTTATGTTTTGGGGGCTCTAATACTGATTTAGCAGGTTATGTAGACTCAGATTTGGCAGGGGATATTGATACCAGGCAGAGTACTACAGGTTATGTCTTTACTGTAGGTGGAACATCGGTGAGTTGGATTTCCAGGTTGCAAAAGGTAGTTGCTTTATCCACCACAGAGGCAAAATATGTAGCTACAACAGAGGCAAGCAAGGAGATGTATGGCTACAATCTTTCATGGAAGAATTGGGTAAACAACAGGCTAACAGTTCTTTGTATACAGACAGTTAGAGTGCCATACATCTTGCAAAGAATTCTGCCTTGCATTCAAAGACCAAACACATACAGTTGAGTATCACTTTATTCGGTCGGTGTTGGATAATGGACAGTTAAGGCTGAAAAAGATACATACAGATGAAAATCCAGCGGATATGTTTACAAAGGCAGTGACAAGGGAGAAGCTGAGCTTCTCTTTAGCTTTGATTGGTCTTCTAGATTGAAAACAATAAAAATAGAACAGTAGAGTCCAGGGTGCTTATTTCCAGTGGAAGCTGCATGCGCAGCGGTGTCGTCTAGGCTCAGTCTCCAAGTGGGAGATTGTTGGTAAGTGGTGACTGATCAGGAAAGTACTGTACACTAGCCATGTATCTGAGTCGGGGTTCAGGGGCGGTAGCCCCCAAGAAAAAAAAATTTAGGGCCGACATAAAAAATCCTATTTTTTATGACCGACATAAGAAGACCCTAATTTTTGTAACTAACAAAAGGGCTTGATAAAAGCGGCTAAGGGTTAGGGTTTAGATATATTGTATTGTAGCATTTGCAGCAGCAATTGAGTTGCAGGGATTGCTGATTGTAATCAGTTTGATTTCCTGGATAATAATATTGGACTCTCTGTTTGGTGGATGTAGCCCAGGTTTGGGTGAACTATGTTAAAACTTGTCTCTTGTTGTTATTATTTCTATGTATTTCCATTCCTCTGTTTAATCTTTATTTACATTTAATTGATATCTTCTGCTGGCTAACCCTAACACCTTCCTTTCCTTGAGATTTGTCAATGTTGGTATCAGGACTAACTTGTTTAGATGCATCCACATTTGCACCATCTTCTTTTGTCTTATCTTACTTCCCTTCTTCTTCTTTTGCTTCACCTTTCTCTATGTTATCTGTAGTCAAAATATGTTCCTGAGGATCTTGTGTAGCAATAGTATTCTCAACATTATCTTCTTTTCTGGATTGATCAGGAGAAATTGAAGTATCTCCTGCATCATCACTTTGGTCTACCATCTTTGTATCTTTATTTATTTGTTCATCTTCTGGAACATAGGAGTCATCAACCTTGGTTTGCTGCTCATTAGTTTCAATCTTTTCAATATATGAGATTGATGAATCAATCTCATCATCAATCTCCTCCTCAACAAATGGAAGATTGTGTCTCTTCAATGCACTCAGAAGTATTTCCCGTGTTTCTTTAACTATTTGGTCCAATTCTCCAAGCATTAGTTTGTTCATTCTCTTCTTGCTCTTGAATTCATCCTTCACTTCTTTGAATATCATACTCATTTGAACTTGAGTGATCTGAGGGCATGGTTTTATCAATACATGCTCTCTAAGCTCCATATCCTTGATTTTTGCATTTTCTTTCCTCAACTCCAAAATTTTTGCAAGACTTGGAGGGATCTCAGAAGTTATTTCAATTAGGGACTTATTATAGATATTCAAATATCTAACAGTTGCTTCCTCCAACACCCTCTTATGTGTGTCACTGTATTCATCATAAAATTCAGTCGTAGGTTTCAAATTTCCATCCACAGTGAATGATTTTTTTGCATCTTCCACAGAGATTGTGGGCTTCTCAACATATGTATCTGTCTTCTACCTTTTGTTTGTCTTTTTGCTTTCAGATGGATTCTCCTTAGTCACTTTGGCAGCTTTTGTTTCAGAGGCTTTCAACTCCTTTACCTCAACATCAGAATCTGTTCTTTCTTCATCAACTTCTGTGCTCTTATAGGTTCTTGTGGCCTTTGTTTTCACTCTTTTTCCTTCTTTTCTAAATGATTTGCCTTCTGGTATCTCAGGATTGGCAGGTTTCGGAGGAATAGGAGCAGCAACAGAGCTTCTAGTAGTCCTTAATGTGGAGGAGGATCCTACCAAAGCACTTCCTTCTTTCTTATCCTGCTTCTCCTTCTCATCATTTTCAGTTCTCTCCTGGAATTGCCTCATGGCTTCCTTTGTGAGACCTAGATTCTCAGCCAACTGCTCAACTTCTTTTCCTACTTTTCTGTTGGTTTCAGGTTCTCTGAGCTCAGTATGCAGTTTTAAACTTAGCTCCTCATATGTCCCAAATCTTTCAATTGTTGTGTCTTTTGATTACTTAGAAAATGTTGAGCATACATATTCAAGATTTTTTGATCTACTTAATACCCCATGGGCATGATCCAAATAGTTCCGGGTTCCACTGCTTCCATTAGGCACTGATCAGTGTCAACCATAAAACATATTTCATTCTTGTACTTCTCAACAATTGATTTAGGGATTATTTCCCTTGAATGCATCATACTTTGAAAATTCTTGAAGTATACCCAGATTGTAGTTTTCTAAGCTTTATAATCACCAATGCTGCGAAGATGATCTCTAATTTGAATGGCAACTGGCTCATCATTAGTCCAGTGCACACCCTTTACTCCAGGTACTTCATTCATATAGTAGAAAAGAAAGCACATAACCAATGTACCATATTTAAAAGTGTTTTTCTTATCTTTCTTGATTTTGTTTAGGTTTGCAATCAGCTAGTTCTGTAATAGCTCACATAGGTCATAATCTGCATTCTTCTTCAACATTTGATATGCTACATATATGGCAGTTTCAGAGACTGAATTCTCTTTGCTAGAGTGATAGATCTTGTAGCCAATCACCATGGAAGAAAACTCCACATCCGGTTCTATAATGTCATTTATGGTCATTGCCCTCTTGTCAAACTTTGCACCGGTTACATCGATAACAGTTTGGTTTTTCATAGATTTCAACATGGGTAATCCATCGATTGAGTTTAACCCAGTCACAATTCTAATAACATCCTTGGTAATCTTGAATGGTTTTAACAACCATATGAATTCATCATACATCCGACTCAAAACATACTGGACCCACTCATCTTCATCGAATGCTGGAAACTCCATAATCCGAATAAAATGTTTATCAAGAAGTGCCTTATACTCTGGTTTAAGGTCGTGATTTTCATCCCTGAGATGACTCTCAAACAAATCTGCATACCTTGAGTCCCCAAATTCATCTATGTTCACATGAATATAAACCCTAATATCTTCAATATGCAGCACACCATATGGAACACTTGAAAATGCACCTAATGGGTCGACTTCTATAGATTTGGGTGGATGTTTCTTAAATTTGGGTCGAGGCCTTTTAGTAATGTCAATGACCAAAGGAGTAGCCATTGCAAAAAGATTATAAGTTCAAAGCTTTGCAGATAAATATCTTTTTCACGAGATTAGGGTTGACGGATAAATTCACCGGTCGCACTTCAATTCCTTGTAATCTTAGCTCAGATACTATTCTTCTTGCTTTCTTCAAGTGCAAAGTGATTCAAATGAGGAGTGAACACCTTTTTATGCTCCACAAAACCTAATTTGTCTTTGTAATAAATGCTCTACCCTAACTTCATCTGGTTACTCAGTTTCTTGAACAGTTCTTCATGAATCACTCTGCAAATTTCCATATCAACATCTTTTCTTCTGGAGATCCTTCCAAAAGTTTTGAATCAATTCAAAATATCTTCTCTCATTGTGCCAGATCTAGGCACCCACTTGCTGGATGGCCGAATTTAATTTTCAATGCAGCTCCCCCTGAGCCAGAGCTCCAAATTCAATTCCTGGAGGAATTATTAGCATCAGATTCTGGTGCAGACTCATTACTATTGTTCTCAATTGTTTTCTTAACCCATGTCTTTCTCATTTCATTCTGGATCTCATTCAAATCAATTTTCCTTTTGCCTTTGTCTTGTCTTTGGTCATCCAGTTTTCTGTTTACTAGACCTCTTCTTTCATTATTCCTACTTCTGCAGAATCTTGCAATATGACCAGATCTATTGCAATTAAAGCAAACAACATTTCTTTTCTTATATGCTTTATTTCCTCTTGATTTGCACTGATTAGCCATGTGTCCATATCCATTGTAAGTAAAGAAATAACCATTGAAAGAGTTGCCATTTTCTCTAGAGTTATTCATTATCATACTTTTGCATTCATTTGATCTATGACCATACCTCTTACACTTGAAGCATTGACCGGAGAAGGATGGACCATTTTGATTTACTCTGCTTCTGCACTTAGTAGCTCTATGACCAAATTCATTGCAATTAAAACAATTTCCATTAAATGATGGATATCTTTGAGCATTAGGTTGTCTTACCGGAGGTCTTCTAGGTCCGTTTCTCCCATTTCTTGGTTGAAAATTTTTTTGTCCGGATCCAGAGCTTTCACCTTTCTCATATCCAAGACCATGCTTGTCATCAGCCTTTTTCTGTCCTTCAAGTAATGCTTCAAGTTTAGCTGAGCTTATCTTGAACTTCTCCTTGTATTCATTTGCAACTTCTAGGTCATGTTTGAGAATGACAATTTGCTTTTCAAGTTCTCTCATATTGTCTCTACTCTCTAGTAGATTAGACTCTAGGAGGCTAGCGATTCCATCCAATCTGCAACATTCTTCAGTTCTTTCTTTTAGATTTTGGTTCAGGTCTTCTTCAGTTTTCTTTCTATCTTCAATTTCTTTGGTTAGCCTCATCACCCTGGATTCCATCTCATGTTTTAGGACAACAACCTCTTTGGCTAACTTCTCACATTCCTTTGTCTTCTCTTTCAGAGCCTCATCCTTGTTGCTGTTCTCATAATGATTTCCCAGTTGAAGAGGTTGTTCCTTCCTCTTTTCATTGGCTTTGCTCAATTTTTCTTTTAAGATCTCAATGAAGTCTTCAACATTTTTGAGGTTCTCTTCCAACTCTTGGACTTTTGCTCTGGACTGCTCAAGATCTTCTAGAGCGAGATTAAGTTGCCCATGGAGGTTATATTCATCCATTTTACTGCCTTCCCAAATCTTCCTCAAGATATTAAACTTTTTCAAGGGAACCTTGTTCTGGTACCAATTGTTGGAATTAGAGGTGACAACTGAGAGGGGGGGTGAATCAGTTGTCTTAAAACTTTAAAAATTTGCAGCAGTTAATTCCTTTTTACTACTTCATTAATAGATTAATAATGTTATCATGAAAAGCAAGAATCAACAACACATGAGCAAAAGTAGAAATAACACATTTGACACTAAGATTTTTGATGTGGAAACCCAGTTAAGGAAAAAACCACGGTGGAGGTTAACCCACAAAGATTATACTCTGTTAAAAGTATTACAATGGAGAGTGCACATGCAATCAAGCTCACTTCCCAGAGCTCACTACTCAAGGATAGGCTCACTGCCTACAGGAAGAAGTTTACAATGTGTTTGAACTGATAGTTAGCATCTACCAATGCAAAGATTCATTTCCAGTTTAAGCATAGAATACCAACTTGATACACTTCATCTTGTTTTACCCTTTTACTGCTTTGTCATAATCCGGATCTTAGATTCCTTCTCTTTCGCACCTTTTATCTGCTCTTTTTCACATTTTACTTCATATTCACACACACACACACACACACACACACACACACACACCTACAACACTCAAATTCATTGGCTATATATATATATATCCACTTCAAGTAATTCAATCACTTTTTTGTCGGCCTTATGAAGAACTTAACTAACAATACAAGTACTCTATTCTGTCAGTTGAATCCATGCGCCAATGATGATGCGTACCAGAAATAACACTTGAAGGTCACCATTCATATCAGACACTAACATTATATCCCATATGCAACTTATCAAAACACTTCTATCAGATCCGCATAAGGATCTAACACAAGTCGGCCTGTTCTTTACTAAATTATTCTGTCATATTATGACCCGGTACTCAGATGCTCATAACTTTTACTCCCTTTGTCACCAAAGGATAAAATTATGGATTTAGATTGCCCTGACAATCCTTATGTCTTCTTCATATTCACAGCATACTTAGATTTACCACTGGAGAGATCTAGACCAAGATAATGGACCCTGTCACATGCTCTGTTTCTGGCTACCCAGACTTAGATAAATTATGATTCTGACTTCTGGTATGAACAAATTATGTTATGCAGATGAGTGGAATAGTCTTAGTTGCCATCAATGAAAACACCTGTCATGCGAAGTAGTGTCTCTTTCCAACACTTATGTGGTTTGACTCTTAAGAGAACTTTATCTCCTATTGAAAATTGTCAAGGTATTCGCTTGGCATCAACATAACTTTTATGTCTAGTTCTGAAAGCATTTCTGGCCCAAGGCTAATCCTATCTTCTAGCTTATCCAAGCTTATATGATTTTGACACTTCCTACCATACAATGCTTAGAATGGAGCCATTTTTATTGCAGAATGATAAGAATTATTATATGCAAATTCAACTAGTGGAAGATACTCTTCCCACTTATATTATTGATCCATGCAATACATCCTCAACAAATCCTCCAGTATTTGATTTACTCTCTTAGTTTGTCCAACCATTTCTAGATGATAGGCTAAACTTATATTCAGTTGTGTTCCCAAAGATGAGAACAAAGTTTTTGAAAAACCTTGAATTTATCCAAGCATCTCTATCTGAAATTATCTTTTCCGAAATTCCATGTAACTTGAAAATTTCTTGCATGAACTTCTTGGCTAAGATGGGTGCTCCATCTGTCAGATTACCAAGTATAAAATGAGCTACCTTAGAAAGTTTATCTACTACTACAATAATAGCATCATGCTTATAGCTGGACCTAGGTAATCCTTGGACAAAATCCATACTAATAACTTGCCATTTCCATTCATGTATGTCATGATGATACAAAAGTCCTACTGGGTGTTGGTGTTCAAACTTAACTCACTGACACTCTAGGCATCCTGTCATAAATCTTGCAGCATCATTCTTCATTCCCTTCCACAAATATAAGGGTTTCACATCAACTAACAACTTTTTCACTCCAGGGTGACTTGAATAGGGTGCAGAATGAGCTTCTTTCCACACAATTCTTCTCAAATCTCCTTGATTTAGAACATATATTCAGTTATTGAATCTTAATAACCCATCAAGTTCAAAACAAAATCCATCATACCTTGTATCTTAAGGATTTTCTGTTAGAGATTTCAAAATTTTCTCATAATATTCATCAATGGTCAAATTTTCAATATCTGATCTCTGAAATCAGAGTGCACTAATACTATTACTGATATGTGCCTTCTTCTACTCAAGGCATCAACCACTCAATTTTGCTTACCCTTTATATAGTTAACTTCAAAATCATAGTCAGAAATGATCTCTAACCATCTTCTTTTCTGAGCATTAAGGTTAAGTTGCATGAAGATATACGTCAAACCTTTATTATCAAATTTTAGTTCAAAATTTTTTCCCAACAAATAATGCCCCCATACTTGAAGAGCATACACAATTGCCTCTAATTCCAAATCACGAGGGGCATAATTCTGCTCATAAGGTCGCAGTTTCCTAGACTCATAAGCCACAACTTGGTCTTCTTGCATGAGCACTCCTCCTAACCCTTCTCCTGAAGCGTCAGTCACAACAACAAAATGACCCTCTAGGTTTGGTACTTTAAGAATTGGTGTTGAAGTCAATTTACTTTTAAGAAAATTAAATGCTTATTCACACATGTTAGACCATTCAAATATCTTTCATTTTCTCTGCAAGGAAGTAATAGGATGAGCAATTCTAGAAAAGTTCAAAACAAACTTCTTGTAATACCCTGCTAATCCCATAAAATGTGCACTTCATGTACGTTCTTAGGAGTAGGCCACTCCAAAATAGCCTTTATCTTCGATGGATCTACACAAATTCCTTTAGCTAATATAATATGACCCAAGTACTACATCTCTTTCTGAAAGAAGGTACATTTGGATATCTTTCCATAAAGTTTATGCTCTCTGAGTCATTGCATAACTATCCACAAATGCTGATGGTGTTCCTCCTCATTACAAGAGTAGATTAAAATATAATTTAAAAACACCAGAACAAATTTGTCTAAACAGTCTCTAAAAACATTGTTCATCAAATTCATAAATCTTGCTGGGGCATTAGTCAAACCAAAAGGTAAGGTTGTGAACTCATAATGCCCATACCTTGTTTGAAAGGTTGTCTTGTGAATATCTTCTTCCTTCAATCTTAATTGATGATAACCTAACCTAAGGTCAATTTTAGAAAATATAGTTGCATTACACATTTGATTAAAAGGATCATCTATGCATGGTGAAGGATACTTATTCTTGATCATTGCTTTATTAAGCATATGCTAATCTATACAAAGATGCAAAGTGTCATCTTTATTCTTAACAAAGATCATTGGCACTCCCCAAGGCGACAAACTAGGTCTAATCAATCCTTTTTGCAACACTTCATGTAGTTGAGCTTTTAACTCCATCAATTTAGTAGTAGTCATCTGATAAGGTGCTTTGGACATTGGTTCAAAACCAGGAATAATATCCATTGTAAAGTCAAAAACTCTTTTCGGGGGCAGACCTAGAAGTTCTTCCGAAAACACATCTTGAAAATCATGAAGAAAGGGGTACATTTCAAAAGAATTTTTCTTAGGTTCTTTCTCCTCTTCATCTTTCACCTCCTCCATTTTAACTACAAATATTTGGCATCCTTTCCGCTTTTCTCTTTTCAATTGCATCACGAAAATTTGCTTAATTTTCATTTCTCACTAAAAACCTTGGATAAGGACGATATTCATGTTATCATCAAGACACTCTACTATTTTGGAAAGATAATAAACTTTTGCCTTATGCTAAGATAACCATTTGATCCCTAAAATGACATCATAAGATCCTAGAGGTGCTACATAAAGGTTAACCTCTATGGAAAAAGTAGGTAGAGTTAATCTGGCTTCAAACAAGCATTGCTCTACCTGAGCTCTTAACTGATTTGTAAACTCTACTATCCATGAATTTGCCATGAAACCAACTTTCCTAGACATTTTATCAAGTATTCTAAGGTTCACAGAACTTTTAATTGCTCCTATATCTATAAGAATATAAATTGGGGTTCCAACAAGAGTAGCTATGGTTTCAATAGGAGTAACCTGATACTCAGCTTGACGACTATCAAGAGTAGCATGAATCCTTTGCTAAGAAGTTATTTACTTGTGAAGGTAAAGGTTTGCCTCCATAATAATTCCCTTGACTCTTCACGGGACACTAGTTAGCATAATGATCTCCTCCACACGTGAAACACCCTCCAGGAGGACCTCTCTTAACAAATGATCAGTTGGTATTATCATCATTCCTTTTAGGTTTGCATCCCTATTTCCATCCTTGGATTCATTTCTATTAAATCTAGAACTTTTACCACAGTTTCTCTCTTTGGATTCTTGATTCCTGATCCTCTTTTTGAAGGATGCTAAAGGATGACTCCAGCTAAATTTCTTTCAAGATCTTTCTTTATACACAGAGACATATTTGAGCTTTTTCTCTTGCTTAATAGCTTTCTCAAAGACTTGATCCATGGTTGTGGGTCCATGAACATCCACTTCTCTACCAATCTAAGCATTCAATCCCATAATAAACTTTCTTATTATAAATTTCTCCCATCCTTTTGCTATTGTGGCACATACATCAATAATCTGGTGAATTTTTCCCAATATTCAGTGACAATCATTTCTTCTTGACGCGGATTTTGAAAATCTATTATTTTTTTGTCAAAGTAAAGTTGGGGCAACCACCTTTTCCTAAATATGATCACAAATTGATCCCAAGTTAAACTTAGATAACAATAATAAAAAGAGACTTAAAACCTCCATAACATGATCTTATCTAACAATAATATTATTTATAATAATATTATTAATAATAACAATAATAATAATAAACATAACACACTTATCTAATAGATGTCGTTACTACAAACTCTCCAACACTCACCGTGCTTAATCGTAAACACAATTATCGTCACAGAACTCTCGAACATCTATTATGATCTTGACGACAAAATTAAACAAGTTTAGTCGATTTATAAACGTCGACTTGACATGAGTTGATGGTGTTTTTAGCGCACATAGCAACGTAGGTGAAATACAGGTATCTCACCTCTCTTGAAAAAGGTATCCTATCTAAGATAGGATTTCCCCAAGGATAATACAGCTAGGTCTTAGCTTACAGGAATAACTTAGTTGGTATGTCTAGCTGTGCCAACAAGGGGTCTTACATGAAATGATAGGGTTTATAAGATATGAAGGCAATATGTATGCATAAACCCTATGATTCTTTTAACAAATTTGTAATGTAGATTGTTACTTATAACCTGACCTAACAAAGCTTGACTAAATAAAATGCAAATGGTAAAAGGGGGAGAGAAAAGGAATTAGAGATCCTATAGACAATTACAAGAATGATCAACAAACAGATAGACAGATTCCCAACAACAAACGAATCTTTGCTTAACCAGGCAACCCACAATGCCACAGAGATTGTGCAATCTTCTAAGGAAATGTAATGATTTTCAAATTGTAGAGGGTTCATCAAACACCCAATCCCTGGCACAATTCAATAAAATCCTACAATTGAACTTATCTCATAAAATATGCCCAGACTAACCATGCATCATGACCTACAATCATCAAGCCATTAATGGAATGGATAGGAAATCTATCAAATATCTGAATCCTTAATCACAAATGCAACTGAATGTAAACTAATTTCATATTGGCATGAACCATGAAATCCAAAATGAGACAACACAATGATGCAAATTCCAGCAACCTGCAAAACTTGCTTTGAATTGACCGAATTTTGGTAGAGCCTCAACAATTCACTATCAAATCTTACTTACAAATGAGAGAAAAAGATGGCTCTTTTATAGACAAGGCACCATACCAAATTTTTCAATGGATGGTGGAGATTAACTCAACACCAATGGTCTAGATTACATGGCATTTAATGAGATACATCGGTTAGTTACATTTTCGGATTTTATTTTGTCCTTTAGGAAAAAGACAAAATACAGCTTGCAAATACATTGAACTTGGACAAAATGGATACCCATTTGGATATACATGCCAAAGAGCCAATTTCTAAGATAAAATATTGTCAGAATAAAGTCATATGACCCTTGAAAATATGAGCTAATGTGGAATGATGGGATTTCATGTGCTGACTGGATCATCCTGTTGCTTGTCACCTTTGAGTTGTCTAATAGGACAAATGACTTCTCCAATGAGCTGAGTGGTAAAGGACAGTATGTAGCACATCTTTGATGAAGACATATCCAATTGGATGCATGTTGGATCAATTATTGATGACTTGGACTGCTGGGACAGCTGTGAGCAAGTCTTGGACATTGAACGGGAAGTGTAGGAATAGTAGTGATGTAAGTCTGATCTTCTATGTCTTATAGTTGTTGGGGCTCATCTCCATTATCTTGGACATTATACTAACTTCCTCTTGCAGGTGCATCACCAATTTGGGTGATAGAATGTTGATTCTGCATTTCTAGGCCAACAGGGTACCTCTAGATGTTCATCCTTCCTTGACAGCTCCAACAAGCTCCTTTGTTCTCTCAGACCTACATTTCATAAATCCAAGCATCAATTTCATTTTAAATAATCATTTTCCATCAAAATTTATCAAAATATGTCCATTTGCAGCCATGGATCAGTCTAGAATAGCTCATTGTCAATGTCACCTTCTTGTGAACAACCTCGTAGATCTAGTGATTTTCACATGATTTTCTATGTTTTTTGTCATTTTCAAGTACCCATTTGGCCAATATAATGATCTAGGAAGTTTTTGTGATCATTTGAATCCATTTGGAGGCTTTTATTTTGCATTTTAAGCCCCTTTTTGCAAACAACAAGATTTTTGGAGGGTACTACATATTTAGGTGCAGTAGCATTAATTGATCAAAACATGCTCAAAATCCTCACTAACATGGTAAAAATGTTCATCATGATATGATAAACAGATATGCAATTCAAATTCACCAATAAAATCCAATTTGTACCTTTGAAAAATACGTTTTGGACTCAGATTGGCAAAAAAATGTTGATTTTGGGTCTTACTGACCTAGCGCGGGTTGCCAATTCCACTGACTTAGTGTTGCATTTGAGGTTCTCTGACTAAAGGAAGTGAGGATGATATCTAGTGCAATTCAGAGAGGTTTGTTTCTAGCACAGAATGTATAAAGTAAATGACAATAGGCTTCAGCACCACTTTTGAGTGACACCGACTTGCGCGAGTTTGGCGGGTGTAGACAAAAGTCAGTAAGGGCACTTTTCAGCGTAGGTCAATGAATGATAAGTCTAGCACAAAGGATATGAAGATGTGTCGGTGGGTAATTTTGAATGTGCCGACCTTGCACTAGTTTGGAGAGGCAACACACAAAGTCAGAGAAGGCTGAATTTAGCGCAATTCAGATGGTCATATTTTCAGCGCAAGGCTGAGTTTTAGTTTAGCGTAGATTTGCAGGGATATCGACTAGCATGGTTTTTGAAGGTGACCGATTAAAAAGTAGTGAGCATAAGATTTGGTGCAAGTTAGTCAGAAGGATGTTTAGTGCAAAGGTGATGATTGGGGTTTAGCATGGAATTTCGATAGCGTGGAATTTAGCGGGTTGTGCACAAGGCAGTAGGCGACTATTTTAGCGCAAGTCAGCACAACCTGGTTTAGTGCTAGTGCAATGATAGGCAATTTTAGTACTAGTTTTTGAATTGCCTAGGGTAAAATATATTTAAAAATATATTTAAGTATAAGTTACTAACTTATACTTTAAATATTTTTAAATATATTTTTAGGATGTTTGAGATAGGTTCTAGATCCATAGCATTCAATATGCAGATTCTAGATTTTTGAGGTTCCACCAGATTTCAAACTTAGCCACTTTTCAAGGTTTTTAGGATTTCAGACTTAGCCAAATCAGGGTGCCAGGAACATGCATCAGAGTGAAAGTATATGGACCCCTTAGTGAAACCTTGTGGAATTTGACATGATTTTGCAACTCTAAGACCTAGAAACTAGGAACTTCAACATGACACATCCTACAAAAGTAGTTTCAAGGACAATATCCAATAACATAAGATTTTAGAGAAAAATGTAGTAACACCCAATTTCAATGCAAAAGGCAACAAATGGTTACTTCCTAAGCACAAACCCAATCAAGACTCCTCCAAATCAATTATGAAAGACATCAAATAACTTCAAACATGCGAAATGACTAAATTTGAAACAACTCCTGCATTCTAAGCACAAATTCGCCTTCTTATTGTCATAAAGAGGAAAGTTTGAGACTCTAAGCCAAAGCAAAAGAGAGGGGGTCTCCATTTGATAAAATGGGGCGTGTGTGCAAGGCACAACAACATCCAAAGTCATACACAAAGTTTCTACCTTACGACGAAAAAGGATTTAACCTTTGTCTTAACAACAACCTCAAAAGACAAGAATGACATGATCTCTCTACTAAATGTGTGTGTATGTGTGTTTTAAATCGCATAAGAGTCGTTGCATTCACGCAATCTTGCATCCTCTCCATGGTGATACTCTCTCTCCTCTTATCGGAGGGGAAAAACAACATTGTTCATGCATCCACCTTAGTTACATGATGGTAGTTAGTCTATTTCATCATTTTAACCACATGTTCAATAATAACATCATAAAAAATTATTTCTAACATATTAATATATAAAGAAAAAATGCATTTTCCATTATAACTATAATCATAATATTTTCTTTGACTAACTATCTATCTTCATGAAAATAATGAAAATAAATACATTAGTTTAAAAATTTATGGTGTGTGATAGGTGTGTTTTTGGGTTTTTATTTCTATAAAGAAATAACATGAGTGTATTATATCTTATTTGGACCAAAAAGTGGTTTTGGCCACTTTTTGGTCCCCCATCTTTTTGCACACACCAGCATGATGGTGGTGGTTACAAATTGATTAAAACTCACTAATTGCACTTTCCCAATTCTAGACACTAGAAGAGGGAGAGGAGGATCTTTATATGATGGATAGGGCCTACATGAGTTGTACTCTCCATAATGAGCACTAGACTTCAATACATGAGTTGTTGAGAGTTATTGGTGAAAGATTCCTTATGAGTTTTGTTTTCTATTCATGGATGCATTGATTGAGCATATGGGGGCATTGAGTTTTTCTCATACCATGGTTTTGGTGGTGCATAATTTCAAGAATATACTTGTGGTTTCCTCTCAACTCTTCTCTATAAATTGTACACATTGGATAGACATTTTATGGGTTATTATAGGTACACAAGTGATGTTAGGATGCTATATGATTGAAGGGATGAGTGTGTTGTATACCTACTTTTGTATTGAAGATTAATGTACATACTTGAGCAGGTCTCTTTTTATGGTGGATTTTTTCCACAAGGGTTTTTCCACATACATCCAATTTGCTCTGTGTCATAATCTCATTATGGTTAATCCAATGTTGCACATATAAATTTCAGGTTTGCATACTCTTTGAAGAGTTTTTATTTGTTGTAGTTTACCTTCTTTTAACAATATTTATGTCTTGCACTAGACTAAATATTGTTGAAGCATTAGGAGTTCTAAGTATGTATATGCCCAATCCATGTAAGGAGAATTGAATTTCAATGAAGATGGTATTTAAATACCTTCATGGAACTCTAGAATATTTTATTTGCTACTAGGGAGGACTTGATTTGAGAAAGACAATGGACATACATGATTTATAGATTTTGATTAGATAGGAGATGTGGACAACAAGAGGTCTATAAGTAGTTATGTTTTTAACGTGTTTGTGGTACAGTGAGTTAGATGACCAAAATAGAAGATGTGGTTGCTCTTTCAACTACAATAGGTAGAGCACATGACAACTACTCATGCATATAAGGAGAAAATTTAGCTTTAAAGACTATGTTTGGGTATCTAGATAAGTCAAGATATAGTGTGAAAATTTAATGCGATAGTCAAGTTATCATTAGCTCAGAAAAGAACCCTACTTTCCACACACAAACTTAGCACATTGAGGTGCAATACCATTTTATTTGTACTATGGTGGAGGACAAGAGGGTTGTGATTGAGAAGGTGGATACTTTGGTGAATGTTGTAGGTGCCTTAACAAAGCTTGTGAGCACAGAGAAATACAAATGGTGTAGGATAGCTATGGGCATTTCATCCATAGGAGTTAGTTCACATGATTGGAACACATTATGATTCTTGCAATGTATACAAGTGGGAGATTGTTAGGACTAGGTTTTATATACCTTGTGATCCATAATGTTGTTGTCATTATTTAATATTTGTAAAATATTGTAAATGTTGGGCCCTTGTAGAAAACAACACCAAACATAGAGGAAATATTGAGATTTCTTTGTTAGAACTATCTGCACATGGCATTAGTTTTACACAATGGTTGTAGGAAGTCATTGAATAGAGGTTACAAGTTGGACTAGTCAAAGCATCTTTGATCAATTATTTTTAGTCATCCATAAGAGATGTGTAAGAGATATGATTGCACCCACATGGAGCTTTTGGGAGTTACATTTGAATCATTTGGTCATATGAGTTAATGGTCATCATTGGTAGTTACATTCTAATTGTGGAGTTACTCTTGGAGAGGGATGCCTTGATCCAACTTGGACCGGTTGAAATGAAATTTGGCTCATGGTTATGAGCCCATTATTTTGGGAATCCATTAGTGGTTTCTTGGGTCTCCTTGGACTACAAATTGAGGGCTTGGGATGGAGATTATATGTTCACTTTTATGCAAGATTATGCTACTAGAATTCCTCTAGACACCAAGTGTTGATCTCCATTGAAGAACTACAATTCAAAGAGTGTATTGTAACCTTGCTTGAAGATTAATGCATTTGGTGTACTTTGGAGCTTGATTTTTCCCTTTCAATAGTTTTCCCAAGGTATATCTTGGGTTTCTTGTTATTGCTTTGCTGAATTTTCTTTAGACCTATTATTACTTGCATTCTTTCTCTCTAAGGTTAATGTGGATCTAAGCATAGTTTCCTTTCATGAGCATGAGATGCTTCAGTTTTAGTTCTTTGTAGTTTATATTGAGAAATTATCTAATTAAAAACATACAAGAAAAAATCTAAAAGAAAGAAAACTAAGGTTGTTTAATGAGTAAAAAATATTAAACACAAAATAGTCATGTAATAGAAATCATGTAGGCATACCAAAAAAAGATAATTTAATCAACAAGATATAAATAAACCTTGTTTTCTTTATGTTTGTGTAATGGTGAAATTTTTAAACCCTGCACTTTTCCCCATTTTTTTAGACTCACTTTATCAAGTTGAACTCTTTATGTAATGATTGGTGTAAAAGAGGCATATTCTAACATGGAAGTTGGAAAATAACCTAAACCTTATTTGATTTTTTTTGCATACATTCATAGGCATCAACCATTATTATCAAAGTATTCATTTATTGACCCATGTCATTTCCATAGTTGTGGAAGTGATCCCTTGATCTTTAAATTCAAATGTAAAATTGGGCTCTTGTCAACTCCATCATATTGGCGGTTGTGAGTCAACTAAAGTGCAAAAAAATGTTAACTTGTGTGTTAGGGTGTTATATTTAAGGATAGGCCTTAATTCATTTGAAATCTAGAAAGAGATATAAAATCTAGAGATTAGTAGGAGAGCGCCATTACTCATTGCATCATCACAAGAGCACGACATCAAAATGGTATCAACACTCTAGGCATATTGCATGATTGCATGTTGTCTTTAATCTTTGTTCCAATTATTGAATCAACATATATGGAGATATGGAGGTTTGACCATGGGATAATCCCTTGCCTAGCAAACTCCCCAAAGACATTTGTCAACATCACTAGTTAGTTGTTGTAGGTTATGGATAATGAGGTAAGTAGATTCTAGGCAACCAAATCAACCATATTTGTAGATCAGGACTAGATCTATGTGCAAGGTATTTTCTCTCATAGGTCCTATTTTTTTGGAATAGTATTTATCATAGCAAGATCAATTTCAAGCCTAGTGCTAAGTACATGTTAAAAGTCATTTTGGAAAGTGATAAAATGAGACTTGAACTTCGAACGACCTACTTCCAATAAGATAGCTCTACCAATCCTCCTATCACCTCATCTACATGCAAAAGTGATAAATAGCCCTCCAATTGGGAAAAGAAAGAAAAAAAATGTGTTTCACTATTAAACAAACACATAAAAATAGTTGAAAGACAATGAAGATGACAAACTAAAAAACTATTGCAAACTTTTTTTTAAATGGTGAAGAACTATGTAGCTACAATGCAAGTGTAAGAACAAATGAGATCAATAAATATGGTATATGTGGCAACAATTAAAACTAAAAATTTTAGAGAAAATCTTTTGTGAACTGTATCAAATGTTATCATCAAAGAGGAGGGTGATAACACATTAATCCTAGACTTGGCAAGACATGAAGGTCAAAAGTGGTCATATTATTTTTCAATTGGACAATAAATAATTTTCTAAAACGTTAATATTTTTCTTTGATAAGAGTTTTGATAAGCAAGTGAAGGAAAAACATTGAAATAAGCCATGGTAGAGGTGGGATTTCATTGCTAGTATTTTGATTGTTTGTGAGTGTTCCTCTACCCATTTTACAACATGTTCCTCTGCCTCATCTACCAACTGAATATAATGAAATATCCGAGTCCACATTACTAGAGCTTCTTAAAGAAAGATGAGGACGAGGGGATGCAAATTCATGAAACTCCATGTTTGGGTAGTGATATGTTTGGAATCGATTTGCTTCTCTTAATTCTGACACCACCTCATTCATTGTAGGCCTATTCTCAGAATAAGGTGAAGTACAAACCATTGCCAATTCTACCACTTTCCACATTGCATCTTTATTATAGTTTTTGAGCAAAGTAGGATCTGCTATGCTCTCTATATCTTCCTTTAACATGGAAGCCCTTACCTAACATAAACAACAAATTATAATTTATTAGTAACAATCAAAATTTAATATTAGATATTTTAAGCTTCCATAGTCCATTACTATCTTGGAATAATAATTGAAAATCAACTTTTAATTATTCTAATTTTAGTTCAAACTTTAAAAAAAAATCTCTATTATAATTACCCAGCTAGTGATGTGTATGTGTTCCCTAGTAGAGGTTGAGTGGTCTACAAAGCGAGGATGTTTTCCACTAATAATCTCCATCAGAACAACTCCAAAGCTATAAACATCACTCTTCTTTGTCAAATGATTTGTAGTGTAATACCTGTAGAAAACCAACTAGTAAGTCCATTTTATCACTAAATTAACAAAAAGCAAAAGAACATTTAACCCTTTTGAGAGAAATTTGCAACCTCCTTTTTAGATGGTTTAAGAAATAGTTGATACCCTTGTAGAAAATCCTCAAACATGACCCTCTTAAAAAAAGTCTTCAGCCTCTTCTTTGAATTGTCCAAGGCATAAGTGACTTGATCAAATTACTTTGGTATGAGATCTAAAACACGTAACAGCTTAGCACTTCCTTATTTATACAAATCTTTAATGTATGTGGGACTTTTTCTTACATAAGTTTGTGCTTTGATAACTCCAGGTATCTAATTGACTCCTTTTGAAAGGGTAATTGGTTATAAACAGAGCAGGGAAGGGTTCTCTACATAATACTTGACATAATGGACTCCAAGAGGTTGAAGGGCTAGAGACCTTTAAATAATTCACATATAATTGAATTGACTATGAATAAAGAAAAGAAAAACATATTTACTCTGGATCTAGATATACAGTGGTGCCCTTTACAAGGGTAGATACGTGTGTAGCTCCATCCAAAGGTCCCATCCTTGACAACCCAAAATCTGCTATTTTTGCTTCCATCTCATCATCCAACAGGATATTGGAGCTCTTTACGTCCCTGTGAATAATGGCTGGCTTGCAGCCTACATGCAAATATTCCAATCCTGCTAAAAAATAAGCAACAGTTAGACCCCATGATCTTTTTCAAGATTTGCACCGAGCTTTTTAGTTGCCACAAGTATCTGACTAACCTTGGGCAGCATCTAATGCAATGTTCAGTCTTCTTTCCCATCCTAGACTATTTTCTGAAGAAGTTTGACCTGAAACAAAGCATTGCAGACCTTTGATTAAACGTGAAGAAAACATTCCTTTCTATCATATACAATTGAGCAATGTTATGAACTATACCATCAAGACAATGGCGCAGGTCTCCATTAGACATGTATTCATATATAAGAACCAAATTTTGCTCCTCTGTGCAGTAGCCCATGAATTTTACAAGATTCTTATGGTGTAATTTGGAGAGAATATCTACCTGCAGCGGTCAATTAATTTTACAAAGACGCGTAAGGTATTGTTTGGAGAACAGATCTCCCTGCAGCAATTGTTCTTAGTTTCGATTATGAAGATCAAAGACATTAAAGATTTTAAACTTTAATAGTGCTTAGTTTTTATTGAAGAGATTAAAGTTCTCAAGTTTTAATTGTAAAATGGGTATGAATGAGTCCTTAGTTATACCTCTGTGGAAAATTCTATGGCACCCTGATGTGATTTATCAGACAAGATTTTGACAGCCACATCCTTGTCTTGAAGACAGCCAAGAAAAACAGGTCCATATGCTCCTTTTCCAATCTCCGTCTGAAAGCTGCCAGTCATAAGTCTTACCTCTTCGTAACTGAATGATCGACATCCATCCAATTTGACAAGATCTAAATGCCCTGTTTCAGTTTTCCCTGCATTTTGCCCCTTTCAGTTTACAGAAGAATATGTTTCCTTTTATTAAAAATGAAAACCCAAAAGTAAAGAGCAAATGTCAAGGGCAAGATGACCTAAGATGACTTACCTTTTCGGATTTTTCTGCTTGATTTAAGTTTGATAAACATTAATACTCCAGTAATGGTTATAACTGTTGCAACCCCTGCTATTATTAACCAAACAACTACTGTTTTGCTAGTCTGTCTTTCTGGGGTATTCTTTTTTGGGGTATCCTTGCAAATACCTGTTTGGCAAAGCATTTCATTGCCATAGACACTGCAAAATTTGACACAAATATTAAATCTTATCATACCAACATATTTACTGATTGATTTGTGTTGCAAGAAAAGAAACTCGCCTCAGAATGAGTTGTCCACGTTGCTGTTTCTCAGATAGACCATTTGGCACCGATCCATTTAAGTTATTATCTATCAAATTCCTATATCTCGAAAAGAAAATTTCTCAAAATACTGTACATAGTCTGAGTAATATGGCATACTTCAAGGTAAATTACCTATCCATTTTATAAGATAGAATGACATTATTAATATGATGAAAACTCTTATACAACTAGAAATACCCAGATGCATATGTTTCAACTCACAGTTCGTTAAGATTGGAGAGTATAGCCAGAACCTCTGGTATTGAACCACTCAAATTATTTCTTGCCAAATCCCTGCAAGCAGGAATAAGAACACAGTTTTGGATACTGACTTTCAACAAGCTAAAAATTATAAAAGAAAGTATTTAGGATTTGTTACTGACAGCTTCACAAGAGCAGAGAGCTTGCCAAAGCTTGGAGGTATGGTGCCATTCAAACGCTTGTCGGGGAGGTTCCTGTTACATTAATTATAATTATTGGTCCCTGCCTACGGCAGGGTAACTATTGTAATTACTTGCTAAGCATTATTCTTTCCTCGAAATCTGTGCTGACAAAAATTTCAAAAATTTCTAATGTTGCTAAGCATTAATCCTTCCTTGAAACCCGTACAGAGTAAAATTTTTTGGCTTCTTCTAAAGTTTATTTTATTCAATTATTTTTATACTGCATAAATTCACAAAAAAGATTTCACTGATTCGTCGGTGGCTATTTTTAGCCCATTGCCAATGATTTTCTGATTAGTTTAAATCTTGAAAATTAGAGGGTGTAAAACTCTGAGATATTTGCAATGTTTTTCCAAGTCTTTTTAGACAGACGCTTGTCCTGCATGGTTGGAAACGTGGCGGAATAAATCTATTCTTTTCGCTGTTCTGCCGGTTGCTTCTGCTGCTGCTCTTGTGGATGCTCCTCATTTTGTTGAAGTTGAGGCAGAGAAAGAAGCTAAGCCCTAACGCTCTGGTCGAAGCTCCTACTGTAGAGAAGAAATAGTTATGGAGTAATTCCTATGCTATCCCCGTCGTGGGTGCAAGTTAAATTGAATTCCCTCAACTCTCCCACAAGATCCCCCGCACTGTAGCCCAAAAATTTTTTGTCCATGAGATTCTTCAATTCTTTGTAACTAATTATTGAGATTAGTAGTCATTCTCATCAAGTATAATGTGTTATATTTAATTAATTGAAGGCTGAATGAGTCTTGAAATTCTACACCCGCTGCATCAAAGTAAACTCACAGCTATGGGTGCCACTGTTTTATTAACAGGGTGGCTGTTATGGCGTTTTGTATGCGAAAAGTGTACATATCCCATGGTCTTTGGGAGGTTTGCTCAAGGTCCATGGAGTTAGCCTCTTGATTATGAAGCAAATTGCATTTTTTTTTGGGTTATTGAAGTCAGCTCGTGACTGAAGGGTTTGGATTTGTAATTTTTACAGATGAGCAGTTGATGAGATATGCCATTGAAGAGCTGAACAGATGGGGCTTGGATGGAAGAAATATTGCTCTAAACTATGTCCAAGCTAGAGGAGGCGGTAGTCGTGGCGGCAGCCGAGGATATGGTGGTGGCGGAGCATGATTATTATGTTTGCAGGCGGTGTCTCAAATGGATGGTTTGCCTTCAGAAATATTCTGGCTGAGATTGATAAAGCCTACAACTTAGTACTGCCAATCCAAGTCGGAGATCTCTGAGTCTTTGTGTTTCTTGTATTTTTTTCTTTGTTATTATTGCCCAGAATGCCCAAATTTTGTTTGAATGTTAAATCTTCTTTGGGAGGCTAGAGCTTCTGTGTACATGTTGAGCCGATGGGTGTGTCCTTTAAAATTAATTTTGATGAGGTAGAAACAAGAAGCAAATGCAACATCAGAGCAATTGCAGTTGCGAGGATTGTTAGATCCAGTAGCACCAGGATTCATATCGGTGGGGAGTTCACAGGGAACTCTGTGAATGGGGGAATGGGGGACAAATCCATGGGTTTAGCTTTTGGAGAGAGTGGTGGAGTGGTGATGGCTAAAGTCACCAGGGCAGAGCAGAAAGGGTTTTTCTTCGATCTAGGGAGCAATTTCTGCAGCCAATTCCTCAGAATTTCAGAAGTGAGTTATGCATTTAGTTTTTTGTGTTCTCTAAATGCCCAGTTCTATCTCAGTTGGGTAGTTTGTACTTCTTTTTGAGTTGGAATTTCCTCTCATATTTCTGAGACGTTGATATTAAACCAACTAATGGATCTAGGTATATTGCAGAAATTGCGTTGAATCTGTGAAAACTTTAAATTCTGGATAGTAAAACCTGCATGGTGTAAGCATATAGGCTAATGGGCATGAAAGATTTGTCGATTTATGATGTTTTGCACATACTAAGAAAGGCAGCAGTTGTTTTGAAGCTTTCCACATTAATATTCGGCTATCTTCTTTCTATTTGTAGAACAGTTACAGTTCTATTTAATTAAAATGATGTGTATTTACCCCTTAAACTTTTTCTGCATGCAGTTCCAGACTTGCTGAAAGTGAGTGAATTCTACCGCGGTCTTGGCTCAGAGCATCCCCCAACAACTTCAAAAAACAGCACAAAATTCCAAAGACAAACCCTCTATCAACTCAGCCCTCCTGAGGCAATAAATAAAATTTACATGTCTAAAACCTCTTTGTTTTTATAAAGGTAATATTTAATGTTTGTTGTTCATATAAAAATACCAGATTATATTATCAAATTCCTTCATTCTCTATCTTTAACAGTCAAAATATACTTCTCATACCGTCATCTCAAACACCATTATTTCACTTCAACCACGACTGGCAAAAGGTGATAGCTAAATATTTTCTGAGTATACCATACATAAAAATACATTGCTAGAAAATTACAGTCAAAAACACCAATAGAACTGGCAAAAAAAGAATTATTACATTAAGAAATCATAGAGCATGGAACAAAATTGGAGACAAGAAAACATAATCATCTGAGGTACGTAGTCATAAACTTCATTTTGTTTGATGCAATACCAAAAGCAACATGCATGTAAATGTTGAGAAATGATGGAGGAAATGAGTGAACAATATATTTTAAGGTTCAATAGGTCATGGTCTGGTGGTAATGCAGGAGCAATCGTTGTAATGATGACTTGTATTCAAAACCCATTATGTAACCAGGTGATTAGGAGCCACCCACAAGTACAAGTCCAAGGGCCAGGCTGTTGGCCAAAACACTTCCTCATTTCGACAATGCACTATATTCCCTTCAGTGTGTAGTGTTTCCTATTTACCTAACCCAAAAATCATTAACAATCTCTCTTGGAAAATGCATTTGTAGATTAGAAATTAAAAACTCTACTGGGGACACTCAAAACATTTATCTATTTATCCAAGTTACCTGAAACAAATATACAAAGGTTTTAAAACATAAACAGATATCAAAATAAGTAACCATTCAGTTTTGAAAAACTCAAAAATGTGGCACAAAATTAGACACACGACTTATGAAACATTGATGACCAAATATAAAATAAACCACCATGCATTATACCTGCATCCAATCATTTCAAACACCAAAAGAAGTATTATAATTTATATTTATAGTTATCATCAGGGAAACATACTCTGAAAGCAAATCAAACTAGGTCGTGTGTTCATTATCAAGATCCTTATGTTAAAATAAATATCAGGGAAGATCATCCAACATTCATCGGTATAAAATAAATTCTAGATTGATTCTGAATACAAATTCAAAATGAAAGATTAATTATAGCCCAATTAACCATAAACTATGTTCTTTCAAGTTCTGAGTCAAGAAGCTAATAACTAAACTACACCATATTTGAGTGGTAAAAATGCAATGTTTGAATAATGACCAGGCAAATGAATAAAGGGTCACTTTTGTAATATTTTTACCAGTCATTTATGGCTATCACAAAAACAATACAAGCAAGCAAATACATACTCAACAGACTAGAAAACCAAACGAAATGGTCGTTGACTCACTTTCTGTACAGGGTGCTCTAAGAATAGTCTAGGGGATCAAATGTTCCATGTCATTGTTCTGTAAGGGGTTGGCAATGCATTGTAATAATCATAGAAAGGTAATAATCAAGCAAGGACTACTCCACAAATGGATACTTCCATAGCTAACCAGAATGTTTCAGGGGATTGTGTGAGTATGCCATAGGACTCCTCAAGTTACATTTGCTGACTTGCTGCATTTGAGGATTAGTTGGTGTGACAATGTTGTAAAATACTATAAAGACTTTGTAGTAATTTTTTACTTGATGCAAATGGGATCCTTGGTGTAATGTCTCTTGTATTTCTGATTTGTGCATAGGTACATTTCTAGTCTCGTTGCTTGTTCTTACAAGTATCCCTCTTCTCTTGCAAACTCTAACTCTCTTTCCCAATGAATAGGCACCAGTGTCAATGGCTGAATGATCAACACTTTATCAAATTTTATGTTATCTCCATTATTCCTTATTGTAGTTTAGGAGTAGTTATAGGTTTTGCCCATTTACATGATTCAGTAACATAACCCAGTAATAAATTTTAAGTGAGTTCAAACCAATCATAACCCAATAATGAATTTTAAGTGGAGCTCAAACCAGAAATAATTTAGAGGATCATGCTTGTGTGGTTTCCAAGTTGCACATGTATGCAAGGTTAAGGGGATTCACCTAGAAGGATACAAGTCTACTTCCTATTATTAGTTCAATGTGCAGTCTTGTTTTCATTTGCTTATTGGAGGTTTGTGGGTCAGTCCATAGTAGGTCAGCGCATTTGAGAGCTTAGTGACAAATCGTTGGGGTTCTTGTATGCATTGGGTTTGGCTTATTAAGATCTAATGTGTTGTCTTCATTTATATTTAACTGTTTTGTTTAAACCTCCAAGAACACCCTCCTAGGTTTAGATGAGCCTAAAGTGAAGATAAGCCACCCTCTCTTAGCAATTGGCCTCTTCGCTACCATAGTCCAATCATGTGTTCTAGTTCATCATCCCACGCCAACATTACTCAGGCTTAGGTTTTGAGTCTATTCTCTAGTATTTGTAGACCTATAGCTTTGAGAGCCAATACCATGCATGTGGGAATGGATACAAATATTCAATTAAAATTACATCAAATAATATCAATGAATATCATTATCATGGCAAGTATATGCCACAAGTTTTTCATGTGCTTTTGTAACTATGACTTGCACATGTGATTTGAATTATAGTTGCAATTCAAGGGACAACACACTAGCTATGAACTTAATGTATTATAGATGGAAATCAAATAGTAGTAATATGAAAATTAAGAACAACTAAATAATTAGCAGTAGTAATATGAAAATTAAGACCAACTGAAATTGCTAAATAATAGGATTTTATTATCCATCATTTTCTGAAATGCCTCTGATGGTTGCTCAGGTGAGTATCTCTTCTTAACCTTTTTGTTTCTGCTGTCTGTTTTTTCAAGCCAACCAATTGCAAATTGGGCATATATAATCCTCTTTGAGTTCCGTCCAGACCAGGGAAATCCCTCAACATGGACTTCTTATCTGATCCATTTACAACTATGTGTTAGTTGTTGGTTGATCATTTCTCAAAGATAGGGATCATGCTGCATACAAGATAATCATACATTTGGGGTTCCTTTCACCGTTGCATCTGCTTGAGATCCTAAGTTTGTTAGCTTCTTCTGGCAAGCTTTGTGGGACATATTAGATACACAATTTCACAGGTCAACATCATTCCATCTCTAGACTAAAGTGATCAATCGTACATTTTCAATTGTTGTGAATGTACAGTTATGCTCATTACTGCACTTGAGATGATAATTTAGCATACATTCACAATGCTCACAATAGGGCTATTCACAATGCTTACAATTCACAATGCTTACAATAGGGCTATTCACAGTTCAGAGGGCACAGGTCATTCCAAACATGTTCTGGGTTGTATATTGTGGAACCTCTTAATATTGCTTTTTGTTCCCCTATAGATCTAGAAACTATTGCAAAGGCCAAGGAATAGGACAAAGCAAAGAAATTCCTCCAAAAACTTCAATAAGTGCATTATCAGGTTCGACAAAATTTGATTCACCAACAACATAAATACAAGGACTATCACGATTCACATCAGACCGATTCCAAGGTCTTCACTGCAAGCTTAAACCACTTGATATGAATCCTTGCACCATACTTCGCACCACTGGAGAGAATGTATTTGTTGTAGGTTTTCCTTTGTATGTGGGCATGCATTTTGTATTCAATGTTAAGCTTCTTGAACAATATATGCCACCCCTGCTCAATCCATTCATAGTCCAACATCGTTCTGAGGTGGACCTTGCGCACTTGAGTCGGTAGAGAAAGATGAACTCACTGACACCACCTAAACTCCCACTTGCCACAGCACATAACAGTTGTTTCTGGTTGTGAAGAAGGGACAATAGATGGACCAAACAATGTGGTATAATTTTTTGTAGCTCCACGTATGGTTGGAACCAGCCACCCACACAGTGGGGACCATTGCTTTTCAAGGAAAGGGCAAATGATCCCACAACAATCACCTTTGGGTCAGGTTTGCACCTCACCAAGGCAGATTTGCATACCTCTCAATCAAATTCACATCTTATAAAACCATCAGCTTGTGCCTCACAAATTGTGCAAGACTACTCTCAGCTTTGTAGCTTGCAAACTTCAGAATGCCAAATCATCAATCCCATGTACCCTACAAGACCAAGCCGAATCATCAACAAAGTTCACATTCTCTTACCAAATGGCACCTTGTTTTCTATGTCGAGCAACAGCCAAGGAAGATGAAGTGTTTGGAATACAAACAACCTCTATAAATGTCACTTCTTGCAAACTGATTGTAATTATATTTTTCTTCATTTCTTCAATTCTAATAATCAGGAGCAGATGGTTGCAATGACACACATGATATCATTTCTGTAACACATTCCCAACACCATACAATCCTTCTCATGATTTTGCCCATGGTAATCACACAATTTGGTACCTAAGTCCAGGATTGTATCGTTTCTAGTTCACGATGAATATGAGTTCTTTGTTTTGCTATCCATTGTCTCTATTGAATGTGTTCTCGTTGCATGGAGCACTTAGCAGACTATGACTGCACAGACATATTAAGATCTTCATATAGGTAAACAGGTTCCTCATTTTAATTTGGATCACCCTTCCTCCATTTTAAAACTAAGTAGCACAAAATTCTCATCAAATCATTGGTCCCGCTGAAAGCTCTTAGTTCCTTTTTAAAGTGTTTATTTTTGTTAATAAAATAGCAATTCAGTTTGTTGGAACTTGGGTTAGTTCCAATTATCTATAAGTCCTGTACTTAAGGGAACTAGATTGTATAGGAAAATTGGTAAATACTATTTAGAAGTGTCTTGTACAATAGCTGGAGATCAGAATTCTTGGAGCATTCTGTGGAATACAGCATATGTGCAACTATCTTGTGTTACTGTATGTGAATCTGTCTCGTATTTAAGTCAATATTCAATCAGCCTACTGAAGTGGATGCAGCAGCTGGCAACTTGGCATGTAATCACTCTTCCAGCATAGGCTAGGACTCAGGAGTGCAGGGCACCAATATTGATTGCATTAGTAAAATATGTGACATAGTTGTGTTGTGATAGGGATGGTTGCTATAGTTTGTTCATGTCTTTCAACAAACTCTCCAGAAACTCCATTTTTTTTGTCTACAACACCAGTCAAATGAGTTCTAATGATAGTTCCCTTCTTCCTTTATATGATGTGTGCTTGGAAATTTTTTTATTTTTAGTTTTTTCTAATCTTGCAAAATTCACTAGAGAAGGTTGAGGATTCAAAAATAAAATAAATTTAATAGATGTAGCATTCATTCTTGAATAATTTTGTCCTTTTATGCTCTTTAAAATGGCAACATTTATTTGCTGTGCTGATTGATATTTTGTATCTGACTGTCCATGGTAGCAGCTTATGGTTGAATATTAAGGTGACATTTTTATGGGAACTTGTTTAGAATTTTCTTATAATACAAAATTTATGTTGTTTTTCTTGATTTTTTCTTGGCAGGGCTGCTATCTGGGTATTGTGCAGTCTTAGGCAGGGACTGCAGCTGAATATAAGAGGATATAGGCCCCCAGTGCCATCTCAAGTGCCCATACTCAAGCAAGTTCTTAAGAGGACTAAATTTCTTGTGGCTTTTTTGGACACTACGAGGCTGTCTCAGTTCAGAAAGGATGGGCATCCTTTAGTGTACACTAGCAACCTCAATGCAAAGCAAAGGAAGGATCCAGATACGTTTGCAAATTGTAGTCATTGGTGTTTACCAGGTGTTCCAGATACCTGGAATGAACATCTGTATGCCCATCTGCTGTAGGGCTTTCCAGTTGATTGAACACTACTATGATGTGATAATTGAAGATCTGAAGGCAATATTGGTATCTGACTTCCTGAATTTATAGACTTTAGTTTGTCAGATTTATGCAAGATCTGACAATGTGATTTCACACTTGGTGGAACTGAGCAAGAGGAAGCCGGGATGGTCATCACAGTTTTTGCAGTTTTGTAACATATTTATTTCTTTTGGGTGCTGACAACTTTGTTCATTTTACACATGCTGTTAAGTGTATTGATTGTTGTGCTTTGAATTGGCAATCTAGTGGTGCATTTTATGCTGTGTCAAGGTTTGCAAGTGCTGCAGTTCCTCCTCCGTCTATCCTCAGCCAAGGTATAGGCTAGCAGGTGAGGAATGGGGTCTTTCTTCTTACCACTCGCCGTCCTCTTTTCCTTGAGTCTAGACATTTGCAACATTACATGAAGGTTATGGTAGTCAGTTCAGGTGTACATGGACTGGCAAGGTTCAGTTTACTTGTGAGCTTGGTTATGAACTGGAAAATCAGGGGCACAAAATTGAATGTTATTTATACAAGATAAATAGAATGAGGTTGAAGTTCAGCTGGGATACTGTGCCTTAACAAACAATATCAATCCTCAGAATTGACTAGCAACAAAATAAAACTTTATAAAAGCTACCACTGCAAAGTAGTTTTGACATATTGTTAATGCAAACTATTTTTGCAGTCTTAGGCTGGGACTGCAGCTGTGCACCACAGCCCTTGTTTGATTTGAAGTTTTATCAATCTTCTTATACCTCATTCACACATATAATTAATAAATAATCATTTTATTTTTAAAAACAAAATTTGCTCTCTTAACCAATTTAATGTTCAAGAAAAAAGAAATCCATTACAGTATGCAAAATTAGCTATACTTATATATAGTCCAACGTAAATATCTGAAAATAGTATTATAAGCATGAATCACGAATACCATCGATTTTGAAGATGCTTAAAAAACGAATCTAATAATACCATCAGAAATATTAGTTACACTATTTATTGAAGGATGTCTGGACAATTCAAGAATTTCACATAAAGCATCACTCAACCAAAAGAATGCTAATAATGCCATTGTTTATCTCTCATTTGTGACACTTTTCACTATGCTCACATGTTTTATTATTATTGTAGATTAAATTGTTTGTGTTGTGGCCATTGGGGGCAACTTTAGGGACATTCCACACTCTTGATTTTATGTATTTACACGTTTTTCTTATACTTATTATTTGACATATTTTATTTGATCATATTATACAATAGATAGTTATTATATACTTGTTGTACAGGACATTATCCATTAATAGTTATTACATACTTGTGTGTTATACAATGTTATCCATTGAAATTTAATGTATATTTTTTGTGCTTTACATGATGTTTTCCATTAACAAATTTTAACAGATGATATTATCATTGATCATGATTACATTTTTGTTGTGCTTTATATGATGCTATACCTTTTCCCTTACCTCTAGTTCCTTCCATCTTTTGTATGCAACCATGTATATATTTTTATGTACTATATGAGGATTTTTCACTATTTCAAGTGACATATATATCAATTTTTACTCTTACTTGGAGCTCTTATGTGCTATCTAGAAAAATAAAAAAATTGGAAAAAACAAAACAAAAACCTTTTAACAATACATAACCAATTCAACAAAAACAACCGTGGAAGACTGGTCTCACATAAACAACCATCAACTACAATTCAGTGGCTGTTTAAACTAAAAAAATGATTATGTTACATAAATAATACAAAGGAAATGTTTGGGGAGAGACTTACACTGCAATAATCCTTGGTGACGACTCTTGATTGCATTCCACCCAATCCCAACAGTATTTCTGTGGCAGGCAAGGATCACCCGTCCACTCCTTTTCTAGATTAAAATGCCTTGCAATGTCAGCAACTGCATTCACTGTAAAACTGACATGTTTTAGTAAGTCATTCAAATTTACCCATTTTCCCTTAAGAAAACAACCATAAAACAATTTTAACCAAATACAAACCATCTTCACTGTTAGTTCCGTTATTGAGTGGGCTGCTACATTGGTAGACATCAACGCCATTCAGAATGGCACCCACGGTCGATCGATTGGTTGGATTAAGAGAAAATATGACTTGTTTGGAGCCACTTATTTCCCAGCGTCCATAATCACAAATTGCTTGGAGGTAGTGATCTAATTCAACTCCAGGCCACGGATATCCATTGGAAGTAACATTGAACTCCCTAATTGCATTACCTCCAAGTTGCTCTACTTCGGCGAAGCATATCTCAAAATAGTATTCACCAATTTCTGCAACACTCAAACTCCATGTGATATTTCCCACGCTGTTGTTGGGGGTCACCAAGGCGGTTTGTAACACAGCTGATGGTATTTCAACACCTTCTACTGTATCAATGGAATTTGTTGTATTCCTATAAGCCAAATCTTGTATTGCTCCGTTCGTCCATATCCTATCAAATGGATCGTCTGGATATCTGCACAAAACCACTTTGAAATCAATAGCTTAACCTTCATTTCTTTTCTTTTCTGCTCATACAAGATGTTACAGAGTAGACATTATGTATTGGCAATCCAGATTCATCGTCCATCCTCGTAATGGGTTACGAGAATTTCAACAAGTGTGACCCACACAACCTTTTTTTTAAAAACTATGTAGGTAGTTAAGAACATTAAGCTTTCACAGTCCTCATTGATGACTAGAAGGTTTGGGAAAAAGATTAAAAAAAGCTCTGTATATTTTTATTATCAAATTTTCCAGGAATGGATAACACAAACTTCCTAAAATAAATTTGACAGTTTCCATTTAAATTAGTATAGATATCTTCAATATATTTATCAATCTTGAAAATAGATATTTAAAGATATCTATAACTCTTTTAAATAAATATATTTAAGATATTTATATTAATTTATATTATGATAATAATAAATGATAAAATAAAATAATAATATTAAAATTTCAAAATATTTTCAAATGATTGAAAAACTATTATAAATTGTTGAAAATAATTAACTTATTAAAATAAAAATTAATTATTTAAAAAACTGAAATTGATTTAATTAATTTTTAGAAGCTTGTTACACCATTAATTGTGACTAAAACTGTGATTAATCAATAGTCTCAAAAATAGTCTTTATTAATAAATAAATAATGCATAATAATATTAAAACCGATAAGAGTGTGGTTCCCTTGTGCTGCCACCAAGGTAAAAACCCACTCTACTTAAATATCATCTACTTTAATGGTCAAGTAGAAAACCCACAAGCAGTCAATAGTAATTTTACACCTCATTCACAACAAAAATTGGTAAATATTTGTCCTATTTTTAACAATTAACCTTTGACTATTGAAGGGGATGATATTTAAGAATAGCCCAAAAATTGGTAAATATTTGTCCTCTTTTTAAAAATTAACCTTTGACTTTTGAAGTGGATGATATTTAAAAATAGCCTTAAAAACCCTAATATTTTAAGAACTAATCATGGAACAACAGAAAAACCCAAAATCATCTTTCACCAGAAAAACCCAAAATCCAAGAAAAATGGTACAGATTACTACCTCAGAGGTGATTTTGACAATCTTCCATAATCCATGCGTTGTATACTAAGTAAAGAGAGATCTTGTCCTACAACCTCAGACATAGATGGCTTGATAGGGCGAAGTTCCAATGCTGAAATGAAAGGAATATAATCTGTACTTCGAGCAACACACACATTAATAGAAGGACCCCTGGCCATGGCGATTATTTCTTTGGTAATGATCTCACTACTGTTGTTTACTACAACAGTGACCCAAGGATTAGCATCAACCAGCAATTCAAATTGTGGTAGAGACAGAAGGCCGTCATAGTTACCATATAAAAAAGAGGCGCGGATTAGGTATTTTCTTCCCCACAGAGCAGGTAAATTGTAGCAAATCCGCTTGCCTTGAGGAAAATAGCGAAGCTGTTTCAGTGGCTGCTCCACCTCTCCCT
The DNA here is from genome assembly GCA_027924645.1 of Cunninghamia lanceolata. Classification (NCBI taxonomy): domain Eukaryota; kingdom Viridiplantae; phylum Streptophyta; class Pinopsida; order Cupressales; family Cupressaceae; genus Cunninghamia; species Cunninghamia lanceolata. The sequence goes on along the minus strand of BSBN01000960.1, from coordinate 7,839,183 downwards.
CTAACTCACCAGTCAAAATGCCCTTTTTTTCACCTGTGTTAATGTATTGTTCATCTGAAGTCCAGCTAATGCCCCGGGCATCCTCATATTCCCCTTCTCCTCCACAATCCAGGCTGATGAATCCTGCACATATTTTAGCAACATAGCAATGCCAAATTGAGAAAGGAGCAGCAGTGAGCTGATGACGATTTGAATATTTTACTTTACCTGCTTAGTTGCAAACTAAATAAGAAGTTACATAAAGAATGCTTCACTCCGGTTATTTACATGTGAAACCCAAATCCTTAATATTTTGAAAAAAAGTTTTTAAAGAATAAGATTATCATTATTTTAAAACTACTTCTAAACCCACCATATCCATGAGAATGACCTCCAAAGATATCAGAGTCCAGAGTTTTGATTTTGGATACAGGCTGTACTCGTTTTCAAAAATGTTTAACAATCAAAAAGAAAGTCCAGATTTTTTTGGAAGGAAATAATAGGCTTACAAATCAATTATAGTCACAACTAATCTAAAAAGGCATAAATAAAATATAGTTTTATTAATTTTATCACATATATAGATTAATCTATAAAAAAATATGATATTTCTGTAGTTTATAATCATGAATCTGAGTATTTCTGATTTAAATTGTGTGTTTTTTTATCATCAATGTTTCAGACCACACACTAAATGATTTATTATTCTCCTTCTCCACTTCCTTCATCATATCCTCTCTTCCATTTTCTCCTTTTCTCCTCTCCCTCACTAGATCCTTCCTCTATTTAGTAAACCTAGGTCTGTAATCCATCTTTCATTTGCTTTCTCCATCCTAATTCCTGATGATGGAATGTATATTGTAATCTGAAATGTTAATGACAAAAAAAACACATACAGTTTTAACCAAAAACACTCAGATTCATAATCTATAATGATCAGATAAAACAAAATTGTTGAAATTCTTCCTCTAAAACATGTATAATAAAATACCTTATTTTATATCCTCATATTGAAAGGGTTTGGTTGCATATATCTTACAAATTCTCCCATATAAAAAGAAAAAAAATGTAATCTCATAAGATAACTATGAATAAGAATATCTCACCTGTTTGTGCAAACAGAACATTGCATATTGAAAGAGCCAACAAAAAATTAAAGGCTACTGTGTTTAAAATTGCTCCCTCCATCTCAATTACAACCGACTAATTTGAGGCAGATCTTAAATGTTATTTAATACACTTCTCAGCGTTTTATTAAAAGAAAAATATTTGAGTGCAGATAACGATCCAATAATCAAAACTAAACTTAAAATTACTATTAATATTCACCGTTTGACTATTAATTTTTAAATATTTACGTGGATCACTTAAAACTACGAGTTAGATAGTTGAAAAGTCAGTCCACGAAAAGTCTTGGATAGATTATATCCTAAATTATATGGAAGGAAGAGAGCCAAGAGTCATCTTTTCAAGTGGGCCCACATTGGGTCTGAAATTTACATGGTAGGCATCTACAATTAAATGAGCAAAGAAAGAGTCCCCTTATTTAATGTTTGATGGAGATACTTAGCCACTCTACTTAAATATCATCCATTTCAATAGTCAAATAGTCAATAGTAATTTTACACGTCATTCACAACAAAAATGGTAAATATTTGTCCTATTTTTATTGGCCGAAATTGACGTTTGACTGTTGAAGTGGATGATATTTAAGAATAGTGTACCCCACACATTTTTTCATTGAAAAATCACTAAATTTAATGAATTTGAAAAGTCAACTATTTAATTAGTGTTAAGTATCATCATCATGAATTAAGATATGGCTCTAAGGGTAAAAGTAGGCTATTTATGTACTAAATTACAATCAATGTAATGGGTATTGTCAATATGTAATGAGTGTAATATGTAAATAAATATGAAATTTAAAAGAAACATAAGTTTTTATAAAATTTGGCAACAAAAAAATAAGGTATGAAGTGTAGTCTTGAAGGGGTTGGAGCACATTGTTGTTTGAAATGTCTAGCAATATGAGATTGTGATTGCATTTAAACAATCCTCCTTCCTCTTTGTAAGGGAGACATATGCATTGTCTTACATGTGAGCATACCCTAGTAGTTTATTGCTAGGAAGATGTGTAGATATGCCAAGCAACAGACCCATGATACTAACGTGAACATGACACTTTTTAACATAGAGGCAAGAACCACAATTGTGCAAATAAGGCAACTTATAATCTCATCCCAAATTAAAAGTGAAGGGGAAACACTTAAAGGTATCATCTAAAGAACCATAATAGTATCTAATGCCCTTTGAATCTTCCCAAAGATTTTTCATATGGTGTAGAAAGCTTGTCTACCTTTACTTGCACAACAATTATTTCTTCAATGTGTCAACCATGTGTCATGTCTCTATCTACCTATGACCTAGTCCAAACTAGAAATTATTCTAAATCCTACTTTGTTTGCTTTACCACGTCTAAATTTAAATCCCATCTTACATTCCTAAACCTAAGGCATCCACTAAAATACAATTAACTAGGGCCCTCACATCCATTAAACATGTTTCAACTTCAAACCTATGGTGCCTAGTGGAATATAGTAAAGTGGCACTTTCACGTCTACCAACATACATGCAACTTGGGCCTAAAGCCTTTATAAATTGTCTTCTTCACTCAAACTCTCATGTCCAAAATTTGATCTCATGTCGTGTTCTCAAACCCAAGATGTGAATATGTCATGATTAATCTAATTCTCATGTTTGTAAGTTAAAAAACTAAAGTCCACTGTTTAATATGTTTTATGTCATCTAGCAGACCCAGAGTTGTATTAAATTTATCTATTGTGAGGTTCACATCTATAATATGAAGTCTATGGCATCTAGTGTGTTTTAACAAACCCCAACATCCCTATGTATTCTAGCTAACCAAGAGTTTCATGTCTGAAGACCTAGATGTGCATACACATGTTTAATTTATTCTCGCATCCACCAATGTTAAATCTATAAGTGACTTTGTTGCACCTCAAACCTAGCTATATTATTAACTTCAGTTTATTTTAAATTCTATGTCCAAGGATGAAACATGTCTACAAGTCCAGACTTGAGTGGTTTATAGATTAAACAACATTGTTAATTTTTAAATAACATGACTAAATCCAAAAATGTCATGTAATTTATTTTTTGATGAATATTCCTATTTAAATTTATATTAAAGATAAAATAGTACATCATCCACACAAAAAATTTTAGGTTAGTATAACAACACACCCAGAAAGTCTAACTAGACTAAGTCCAACACGAAGATGAGAAACAAAAAGGGCCAAGCCCAAAGAGCACTAAGAAGCTAAAGCAATGTTAGTAGAGGGCATATCTTGATCATCAGGTTTTCCCCACACACATCTCTAGAGGCAGCTTATTTGACAGTTGTAGATTTTAGCTGTAAAATACAATAAAAATAAATATTTGACTGTATTGATATACAAGTAATTTATTTTTAAAACTGTAAAAAAAACAATCAATATGAAAATCTGACTATATATGTATGTATAACTTAGATTTATTTGTTTTTTAATAGAATACATCCCAAATTTTTAGATTTGTTTTTATGAATATAATTATATATTCATTTTAAATATATATCTTTTACATTTGTTTTTTAATAAAATATATCCCAAATTTTTAGATTTGTTTTTTATGAATATAATTATGTATTCATTTTAAATATATATCTTTTAGATTTTTTTTAATAGAATATATCTCAAATTTTTAGATTTGTTTTTATGAATATAATTATATATTCATTCTAAATTATATAATATATATTTTTTCCATTTATTTTTAAATTTTTTAATGGAACTTCTATTATTTAAGAACAAAATTTCCAAATAGATTTATTTTTTTATAGAATATATTCATTCTAGTTTTTTTTGTTTTTATTTTTAAATTTTTTATCAGAAACTTTTTTATTATTTAAGAAATAGATTTGTTTTTTATAAAATATATTCATTCTAAATTTCTATTTTTTGCTTTTATTTTTAAAATTTTTAATAGGAACTTCTATTATTTAAGAAATAGATTTTTTTTTTTTATAGAATATATTCATTCTAAATTTCTAGTTTTTTGCTTTTATTTTTAAATTTTTTAATAGGAACTTCTATTATTTAAAAAAAAAAATTCCTTAGATTTGTTTTTTTATAAAATATTTTATTTATCCTAGGCTTTTTCACTTTGTAAAGTATTCACCGATTTGGGTTTTGAATTGAGAAAGCTCCAACTTTATCTATAAAATTTTGACTTGCATTTAAAAAAATTAATTGTCATACTGAAGACTAAACTGTAGGAAAAAAATTCCTTAACAGAGAAAGGTGGACTGTCAAATTTAAGCCCTTCATCCAGTGAGAGCACCTTCTTCTTCTTCAGGGGTATCTTTAGTAGAGTATTGAGCACGAACCAAAGAAATGTAAAGCTACCAGCAAGGAAACTTGCCTAAGGGAAGAAAAAAATCCATGAAAAATTGTTTGCCTATAAAAATATCTTAAATTATTAAACGCGTCAAACTTCGTAGAAGAGAGCATACTTATTTTTTCAAGTGGGCCGACAATGGGTCTGACGAAACTCGATTCCCTAGAATTAAACGCGTCTAGAATTAAATAAATAATAAAGTTGACAGAAACTCGATTCCCTAGTGAGAATCCCGACATCAATTTAAACTTCATTCCCTAGCGTGTTGACTCCGCCTTTAAGACTCTCACACCACGCATGTTTTCGTTGAAACATCACTAAATTCAAATGACTTTGAAAACTCAACTACTAAATTCAATGACTTTGAAAATTCAACAGCTTAAGTAGACTTATGAATAATAATTAAGAATTTTGAATGCACTAAATTACCATTAATACAATCAGTATGTCTATAGGTATTTGTAACGAGTATACTATGTAAATAAATGTTAATCTAAAATAAAAGTAAGTATTTGTAAAATTTGGCAATGAAAAACAAGGTATGGAGGGTAGTTTAGAAGGGGTTGGATTATTTTGTCATTTGAAATGTCTAGCAATACGGGGTTGTGATTGCATTTCAATGGTCCTCCCTCTTCCTAAGGGAGACATATGCAGTCTTACATGGGATTATACCCCTAGTAGTTGAATGCTAGGAAGATGTGTGGATATGCCAAGTGAGGGACCTGTAATACTAAAGTTTAAACATGAGACATTTTTTAACATAGAGACATGAATCACAATTGTGCAAATAAGGTAGCCTATAACCTCACCCTAGATTAAAACTCATGAGGAAACAAATAAAGGTATTGTCTAAACAACCATAATAGTATCTAATGCCCTTTTAACATGGCGTAGAAAGATTGACTACCTCTACTTGCACAATGATTATTTCTTCAATGTGTCAACCATGTGTCATGTCTATGAGACACCTACCACCTAGCCCAACCTCAAAATTATTATGAATACTACTTTGTTTGGTCCACTGCATTTGAATGCAATTCTTGTCTTACATTCCTAGACCTAAGGCATCCACTAAAATACCGTTAATTAGGGCCTTCATATTTATTAAGCATGTTTCAACTTTGAACCTGAGGTGCCTATTGGAATTTAGTTGAGTGGTGCTTTCATGTCTACCTACATAAATGCATCTTGGGCTTGAAATTTTTAGAATTTGTCTACTTCACTTGAACTCTCATGTCTAAAATTGAATCCCGTGTTGAAATAACAGGCTACCAAATCAATCATAGCCACAACCAATATAAAATTAACTTCAAGTTGGAGTAAATAAAATATAGTTCCAATAATAATACAAGTGACATAAACTTTAAAAAAAAAAAAGTGTTGATATTATGTCCCCTTTGAAAGTATGTATAATATAATGGCATGTTTTAAATCTTTTCATATTGAAAGGGATTGGTTGCATAGATCTTATAAATTCTTCTCATGGAAACCCAAAAAAATGTAGTTTCATAGAAGAATAAGAATATCTCCCCTGATTGTGCATAAAGAACGTTGCATATTGAAAGAGCCAACAAAAATTTGAAAGTTAGTGTTTCTAAATTTGCTCCCTCCATCCTCATTACAATAGGAATGTCTCCTAACTGATTTGTGACAGATCTTAAATATTATTTTACACACTTCTCAACATTTTATAAAAAAAATTGAGTAAATTACCATGAACCAATAGTGAAAAAGAAACCTAAACTCGCTAATGTTGGGATAAGGTGCCATTAACCTTGTAAATCCCAATATTGTATTTATTCCATTTATTATATGTAATTTGTAATTATCCATGAGGAGATGTACTAGTTTCACTGGAAGGGGTAATTTCGAAGTAATCGGAGGTAATTACGGAGTGACTTTTACTGTTGGCAAATGTAAAAACTCAAAGTAAATGAGGGTAGGCATGCTCCCTTGAGGAATATACTATTTTTGACATGTATGACAACTGTCATAATGTTTGGTAAGTGAATCTATGACAGTTGCAAGTTGTCATAAGATTCTGAGATTCTATGATGCATATGACAGATATATGTTAGTTGTATATTTGCTATATTTAGCCCAAAGTTCCTATTTTGGAAAGATACTTTTTTGTGGAATCTATGACAGTTATGACATGTCATAAGATGTTGTAAGAGGTCAGATTTAGTCTTGGGCACCCAACCTTTGCATGGTTGTTTTTAGACAAGTGTAAGATGCTTGTAAGATGGTAATTAATGTTTACAGGTTGGAGAATCTTAGGAGAGAGAAGGTGAATGCCTAGAATGGAGTGGAAAACATTTCTATAAGTATTTGCCATGTATTTGTTGTTGCAATACAAATCTTAGGTACTCAGGTGCTGCCGGAATGTTGTCGGATTGAAGACTTGTGGAGAGAGTTGTGTAGTTTATGTATTATACAATTTTGTTGAGATTAATACAAACTTGTGCCTCTTTCCTGGTGGAGTTTTTTACCTACAAGGGTTTTCTCCATGTAAACACTGTGTCATTGTGTTGAGTTCTTCATGTTTGACATCTTTTCTGTAGTGGGTTTTATGTTTTGTTACAATCTCCATTGTTAAAGCACACTTAAAAATTGTTAAAATTTATTCGAATCAGATTTCCAGTAAAGTAGTGCTGCTTTTATTTCTAACATTTGGTATCAGAGCCTAGCCATCTTTGACTCTTGGGTGGTAGTGTGGAAGCTATAGCTGTAGTGGGAGATTTGGTTGTGTGTGTTTTTCAGATTTTGTGATGTTATTATGGATGCATCCACTGTTGCATCAACCTCTCGATTAGACATTGAGAAGTTCAACGAAACGGGGTATGAGTTGTGGAAGCTGAAAATGAAAGATTTGTTAGAAGAAAGAAACCAACGATTGGTTGTTCAAAAAGAGAAGAAACCTAACGATGTCTCTCAAGATGAGTGGGATAGACTAGATAAGAAGGCACGAGGAACCATCCGGTTGTGTCTTTCAGATTCTGTTTTGTTGAATGTCGCAAAGGAGGAGACCGCACACAAATTGTGGAATCAGTTGGGTGAGATCTATCAAGCCAAGAGTATGGTAAATAAACTTTATTTAAAAAGAAAATTATTTTCCATGAAAATGCAAGAAGGTGAATCAGTTGCAGAGCATTTAAATTCGTTTAATTTGTTATTAAGTCAGCTTGATTCAGTAGATGTTGAGGTTAGTGAGGAAGACAAATGTATCTTACTTCTTTGTTCTTTACCTGAGTCTTGGGAGAATGTTATCCTTGCTATCACTGCTAACCTTGCGGATTCGAAGATGGATGCTCTTATTTTAGTGCTACTGTCACAGGAATTAAGGAAGAAGAGTTCTGATAGTTCAGGGGATGCTCTTAGTGTCAGGGGAAGGTCTAAGGAAAGAGGACCAAAAGGAGATCAGAAAGGGGCTAAGGACAAGTCCAAGGGCCGATCTAAGACTCCTAGTAAAAAGAATAGAGATAAGTGTTGGAACTGTGGTAAAAGAGGACATGTGAAGGAGTGCAGAAACCCCAAGAAATAGTGGGAGAGTGCTTCAGATAAGTCCTCGAATGCAAGTGAAGAAGTTTTACTTTTTGCATGTAATCTTCTTTCTAATGATCACTGGTTGGTTGACTCAGGATGCTCGTTTCATATGACCCCGCATAAGGAATGGTTCTCCACATATGAAGAATATGGAGTGAATATCTGCCTTGGTGACAACTCTTCATATCTGATTATCAGGAAAGGAAAGGTATTGCTGTGTTTCAGTGATGGGAGGATTAAAACCCTCCCTGGTGTTTTGCATGTTCTTGTATTAGCTATAAATCTGATTTCAGTTTTGAAGTTGAATGACTTGGGAATGCATGTGACATTTGACAAACATGGTTGCAAATTGGTGAGAGGGAACTTGGTGGCAGCGAAAGGGAAGAGATTCAGGAACTTGTTTAAGCTTGAAGCCACTACAGTTTGTAATGCCTCCTATGTATCTGAGGCCACTACTGAAAATGCATGTATGTTGTGGCTGTTGGCAAGAGACACATTGGAGCTTCATGATTGTTGTCATTGATGGCAACAAAGATCATCCCACACATCTGCAGAATATGGTGTGTCTCTACCAGAAGTCAGATTGAAGAGCTTATATGTCTGGTAAGCAAGAGCAGAGCATACAGAAGGTCTGACAGTCAGGTCTGGATCTATTAGAGGAAGTACCCTTGTAAAGTGCAGACTTGGGAAAGTCAAAAGGAGTATCTTGACTGATAGATTCAGGGTTTGAGCCTCCAGTGTGGAAAGGATAAAGAGATATGAATACTTGAGTGGCGTGTTCCCAAGTGACAGTGTGAACAGAGGAAGAACTGACTGGCAGAACATCAGACATTATTCCGGATGTGTTACTGATGATGGAAAAGGATCTTAAGGCATAAGTTATGATTGGCCGACGTGATTGATGACTTCTACAAGTATATCCTTGATCTGCATTACTTGGTATGCAAGAATTCAGCCAACAGATCAAAGTTTGAAGAAATTATTGACTGTTCCGGATGCCTACTAGAAAGATGATGAAATCACTTATGCTGATATATATACATGATTGATTTAGATGTCAAGGGGTGTGTGTGTTGTGTGGTGCGAAGAAAAGCAGAAGAGCAGAGTGAAGATAGTAGAAGAGGTCCAGAATGTGACAGTACAGCTGCATCAAGAAAGAGTAAGAATGAAGTGTAGCAGATCAGTTTATTGATCTTAACCGGAACTGAACCTCAGCGTGTGTGGATGCTTCTCATCAATTCAAACATTTTGTTATCTACCCTTCTTGTAGACAATGAGTCTCTTGTAGGCAGTGAGCCTCTTGTGAGCAGTGTGCTCGGGTAGTAATCCCTAATTGGCATGTGCCACTTTGTTTTATCTAATCTTCTAACAGAGAATAATATCTTGGGTTAATCACCCCGTGGTTTTTTCCCTTAACAAGGTTTCCACGTCAAAATCATTGTGTCATGTGCATTGATGTTATCTCCATTTCATGGTTATGTTTGCATACTTGATTTGATGTTGTACTAACTATTAAGAAAATTTAGAAAGTAGAAATTATTAGGATAACTGATTCACCCCCTCTCAGTTATCAATAGTGGCACTGTAGATTGGGCCACATAAGTAATAATGTATTGAAAACTATTAAGAATAAAGAATTTGGATGGTTTCTCTTATTCTGATGAGCCATTTAATTTCTGTGAGCATTGTGTGTTTGGTAAACAAAACAGAAAATCATTTCCTTCAGGAAGCAATACACCAAAAGAGAAGTTAGAAATTATTCATACGGATGTGTTTGGGCCTGTGGATAATGAATCTATTGAAAAATCTCGTTATTTTGTAACCTTCATTAATGATGTATCCAAATTTACATGGATTTATTTTATGAAGCATAAATCTGAAGTTTTCACTAAGTTTAAGAAATTCAAAGTCTTAGTAGAGAATCGGTCATGTTGAAAGCTAAAAATATTAAGATCTGACAATGGAGTGGAATATTGCTCTAAGGAATTTGATGAGTTTTGCAAGCATGTAGGTATAATCAGACAAAAGATAACTCTGTATACACCACAGCAGAATGGTGTTGCAAAAAGGATGAACCAAACAATTATGGAAGGGGCCAAAAGTATGCTTAGTGATGCACAATTGGATAAGGGCCAAAAGTGATCTAAGTTGGATCCAAAGGCTGAAAAAGTGTACATTCATTGGATATGGTGATAATGTCAAAGGTTATAAGCTTTGGAATCCATTAAGGTCCACAAGATTATATTTTCTAGAGATGTTATTTTCAGGTAACTTAGAGTTATTTCTGAACCTGAGCAGCCAAAAGAGAAAGAAGAAAAGGTAAAGAAGGTGCACTTTGATTTAGAGCAGCAAGATGCACCTCAGGAAGAACAGAATGATGGATTGGGGGTGAAGAAGAAGATGATTCAAGTAGTTCTGATGAAGATGAGTCTGTTGTTACAGAAGAAGTTGTTGTAGATGATCATGCAGAAGAATGAGTAGAATCTCTTACTCCACCCTTGAGAAGATCCACAAGATAACGGAATCCAGTTGAGAGGTATAGCACACCATATTTTTGTTGTGTACATGCTTTATTGAATACTAACGATGAACCTAGATCCTACAGGGAAGCTATTTCTGCAGATGATAGTGAGTCTTGGCAGTTAGTCATGCAGGAGGAGATGATGGCTTTAGACTCTTGTAACACCTAAGATCTTGTTCGTTTGCCCAAAAGAAGAAAGGCCATAGGTTGTAAGTGGGTCTTCAAGAAGAAGTTTGGAGAAAACGGATCATTAGAGAAGTACAAGGCTAGACTAGTAGCCAAGGGCTACTCCCAAAGAGAGGGAGTTGATTTTGGTGAGATATTCTCTCCTGTTGCTAAATTGACTTCTATTAGATTTCTCTTATCCATTGTTGCAGCTTATGATTGGGAGATTCAGCAAATGGATGTTAAGACTGCGTTCTTACATGAATATCTTGAAGAAGACATTTATATGCAACAACCTACATGTTTTGAGGTAAAAAGAAAAGAACATTGGGTTTGCAGATTAAAGAGGTCTCTTTATGGTCTGAAATAGTCCCCCAGAATGTGGTATCAAAAGTTTGACTCATTTGTTTTGAAATTGGGTTTTGTTAGAAGTGAGGAGGATCATTGTGTTTACATTCATTGTGTTGATGATTCTATACTGGTTATTGCTTTGTATGTTGATGACATATTTTTCAGCAATACTAAGGGTATGATCAGTGAGCTTAAAGCCCAACTTTCAGGTGCATTTGAGATGAAGGATCTTTGTGGTACAAGGTATATTTTGGGAATGGAGATCAGGAGGGACAGAGTTAACAAAAAGTTTTGGTTGTCACAAAGTAAGTATGTGAATACTATTTTGCAGAGGTTTAGTTTGCAAGACTGTAACCTAGTTAGATTTCTTTTACCCATTGGTACTAAGCTTTCATTAGATATGTGTCCAAAGACTGAAAATGATTTTGAGGATATGTCTAATGTGACATATGCTAGTGTTGTAGGGAGTTTGATGTATGCAATGGTTTGCACTAGACCCGATATTGCCCAAGTAGTGGGAGTTTTGAGCAGATTTATGTCTAACCCTGGTAGACAACATTGGAACTATGCGAAGAGGGTGTTTAAATATCTTGTAGGTACTCTTGATCATTGTTTAGTTTATTCTGGTATTGATAGTGCTGATAAATCTTTGGACATACAGGGTTTTGTTGACGCAGATTGGGCAGGTGACTTGGATAGTCGAAGGTCCACTAGTAGCTATGTGTTTACTCTATTTGGAGGAGTAGTGAGTTGGATGAGTAAGAGGCAGCCCACAGTTGCTTTGTCCACCACAAAAGTAGAGTATATGGCTACTACTCATGTCTCTAAGGAGGCACTTTGGTTGAGGAGACTGTGTACAGGTATTAGTTTTGATTGCAGGATCATTCGAATTGGTTGTGATAGTCAGAGTGCTGTCTATTTGGCTAAGAATCCCATGTATCATGCTTAGACTAAGCATGTTGATGTTCAGTATCATTTTGTTTGAGAGTTGGTTGCAAATGGAGAGATTGAGCTGAAGAAGATAGACACTCAACAGAATGTTGCAGATTCATTGACCAAGCCTATGAGCACAGAGAAGTTTGTATGGTGCAGAGAGGCCATGGGCCTTGTTTCTAGTGCCTGATTATTTTTATTTGATTTCTTATGGGTTGATTTACAATGTATAATGTCAAGTGGAGAATGTTGGGATAAGGTGCCATTAACCTTGTAAATCCCAGTATTGTATTTATTCTATTTATTATATGTAATTTGTAATTATCCATGAGGAAATGTACTAGTTTCACTGGCAGGGGTAATTTCAGAGTAACTGGAGGTAATTACAGAGTGAAATTTACTGTTGGCAAATGTAAAAACTCAAAGTAAATGAGGGTAGGCATGCTCCTTTGAGGAATATAATATTTTTGGCATGTATGACAACTGTCATAATGTTTGGTAAGTGAATCTATGACAATTGCAAGTTGTCATAAGATTCTGAGATTCTATGACACATATGACAGATATGTTAGTTGTATATTTTCTATATTTAGCTCAAGGTTCCTATCTTAGAAATATACTCTTTTATGGAATCTATGACGGTTATGACATGTCATAAGATGCTGTAAGAGGCCAGATTTAGTCTTGGGCACCCAACCTTTGCATGGTTGTTTTTGGACAAGTGTAAGATGCTTGTAAGATGGTAATTAATGTTTACAGGTTGGAGAATCTTAGGAGAGAGAAGGTGAATGCCTAGAATGGAGTGGAAAACATTTATATAAGTATTTTCCATGTATTTGTTACTACAATATAGATTTTAGGTACTTAGGTGCTGTCAGAATGTTGTCAGATTGAAGACTTGTGGAAAGAGTCGTGTAGTTGATGTATTGTACAATCTTGTTGAGATTAATACAAACTTATGCCTCTTTCCTGGTGGAGTTTTTTACCCGCAAGGGTTTTCTCCACGTAAACACTGTGTCATTGTGTTGAGTTCTTCATGTTTGACATCTTTTCTGTAGTGAGTTTTATGTTTTTTTACAATCTCCATTCTTAAAACACACTTAAAGATTGTTGAGATTTATTTGAATCAGATTTCTATTAAAGTAGTGTTGCTTTCATTTTTAACAGCTATTACTCTTTTAACATTAAACTTTTTTAAGTTTAAGTAGATCAACTACAACTAACAGGTATGTAGTTGAGAAGTGAGGAAATAAATTCATGATAAAATCATTTGCCCTATAAAAGTTTTGGATAATATCTTAACTTATTAAACATGTTAAACTAATACTTTGTTTGGCAGGAAGAGAGCAAAGACTTTTCTTTTCAAGGTGGGCCCACAATGGGTCTAAAATTTACAGAATTAAATTATTACCTGCCTTTAATGTGTGATGGAGATGCGTTAAGACCCTGACCCCACACATTTTTTCCTTGAAACACGAGTAAATTCAATGACTTTGAAAAGTCAACTATTTAGTTAGTGTTGTAGCATTATCCTTAATTAAGATATGGTTGTAAGGAAAAGCACACCTCATATAAACTAGCAGTTGCATGGGTTTTCACGCAACAGATTTGTCGATAGGCTATTAGTAATGGAAGAAATAAATTGTGGAATGAAATATAGAAATTAAATTTCATACTTATATTGTAATATGAGACAATGACAATGGTGTTTTACTTTTTGCAATGTATAAGAAGCATTTTTAATTTACATTTAAAATATATAGTATCTATAGTAAATGTTCCTTGTATGAATAGAAGTAATACAATGTTTATTGAATTTGCGTTTTCATCACTAACATAAGCGTTTTCTTGTATTATAGTATTTAGGGTAGTATCAATGCACATGTATTGAATGATAAAACATTAGTATGATGTTGTAGATGATTATATAAGGTAGATATATTTTCATATTTTTAATACAATAAAATCCATTTGAAGTTGTAGTGAGTTTTCCATGGTGATGTGACAAAGTATGCAGTCTATATCAGTAAAAAAACACAATGCTTGGTGTTAGTAACCACATCAAGCATAGAAAGATGCAAAAAATATGGATCATTTATTTTTTTTTCCCCCAAAAGACATTTTCAATATTACCAATTATTTAACTGCTAACATTACATATTGACCATCTTACAATACTAAATGCTATAGCCAATACAATCTCCTAGAGCTCATCTTAAGCCAAGCAATTGTAATTGCATAAATAATAATAAATAAGAGATGGATCAACAACACAATCACTCAAAAATATACTATACAAGAATAAATACAATTATATTCTAGAGACTATATTATATATAAAATAAATATATTTAAGTTATAAATACTAAATATTTGCAACATCAATTACGTTAGAAATTAACCAAATTGTTGGTTAATATAATTGTTAGTTTTCATTATGGTTTATTAGTATTTATGTGTTTCTTTTGTTTAATTTTTTGTTACTATTATTCTTTTGTACCTATGACTTTAAGAGGGCATTTGTATGCTTCCTTTGGATTCATATCTTGGAGTAGATTCTTAGCCCATGTTTGTCAAAGAGTGGAAAACATTCTTGAAACTTTAATTGTATAGTGAAATCACTATTCTTTGAAGGTTTAATACTATAGAGCTAATTCAACTTTGAAGAGGTCAATTTAACAGTGAGAAAGCTTAAGAAACCAGTTGTCGCTGCTCTTAAAAGAATAATAAGAAAACTATTCCTTTATAGTCAATCAAAGAAGAATGTCTTCTGTAGAAAGTGTGTTCATATGTAAAAATAATATTCACTTGGCCAGAGAATCAAGTATTCTCCATATAATTTGTAAGTAAAGCAGGTGTTTGAGTTTGTAGTTTAAAATATAAGAAAAATAAAATTAAAAAAAAACTCAAACAAAAAAAATATAACATTTTGATTGACTACACAACTGGAATAAATTATACGCTTCCAATAGCTTTCAATTTAGTAAACTTCTAATTATACACAACTAAAATAAATTATACACTTCCAATAGAGTTTTCTTGTCAATGAAATATTTGGAGACTTAATACTATAGAGCTAATTCAACTCTGAAGAAAGCTTAAGAAAGAAATAAGTGCAAGTACAAATGGGAAGCAGCGTCAGCTGGTTCCTAGCTGTCACTGCTTTTTAAAAAACAATAAGTAAATCATGCCTTTATATTCAATTAAAGAAGAATGCCTTTTGTAAAAAATGTGTTTATGTGTGAAAATAATTTTCACTTGGCCAGATAATCAAGTATTCTTTACATAATTTGTAAGCAAAGTAGGTGTTTGAGTTTGTATTTTAAAATCTAAGAAAAATAAAATTTAAAAACTCAAACAAAAAAAAAGAACATTTTGATTGACTATACAACTGAAATAAATTACACACTTCCAATAGCTTTCCATTTACTAAATTATTTTATATATATAGTAAACTTAACCAAGTCAATAAATTTAAACATAATCAAAATAATATTTACATTTTAAAAAATTATTATCAAGGCTTCCTCAATATGAATGTGTGCAATACATCCTAGCTTAGTTACATCATAAAACACAACCAATAGAAAAAATGTAAAATAATTAAAGAAATCATAAAGGTGAAAATGAATGGGGAAAAATAAAAAGAAATAATGTTCTTGCCCCAAAATGATGCATGTCAAGCTAACAATATATCCCTTTGTGATCTGATATATAGCATTACCTACTAAGAACCTATCCCCTTGATGATTGGAAATAAATAAAAAACTATGAGCAAAACTTAAAAGAAAATTCAGCTTATATAGGATTTTTGCATAGGTTAGGCCCATTGAAAGTCCATTTGGAATCAATTATAGCCGAATCCATAAATCTAGATCTGACATCAATGGACACTTTTATGAGTTTGCTCAATACAAATCTATGCAATCATTTGGCATCAAGTTCACTTCCCTAATTAAAAACTACATCTTCCACCTTTTTTACATCTGCCTCCTTTTGGGCCACGTTATAATGAAATGGGTACGCTTTAATAGAAATAAACAGATTCATTATTGTGTGAAAATCCTTTCCTTCCCTACTCAACGCCTTCTAGCAAACGCACTACCTAGGTAAGTATGTATTTTACTGTGGTTTTTTCCCTATATGTACAAAGTTGTTCTTTGGTTCAGGTAAATATGTATTTTACCGTGGTTAATCACAATGTTTGAATTGCTTTGGTTTGTTAACTTCAGTTTTGGAGACCATCAAGTTCTTTCGGTATTGTTGTGGTTGTTTAAAATTCCACACTGCCCTAGTTTACTGCAACTTAATCAATGGTATGTTTTGGTGCATCAAGACATGACTAGACCCACATTTTTAGTCTCTTATGAGTTTTATTAGCTTCAAGAATTTTTACTTATGAATTCAAACAAGCACAATACTACTATTGTCTGAATGAATGTTCTAGGCCTTCCTTTCTTACTTCATTTGTGTTTGTCTACATTTAAACTATAGTCTTCAACCCAACACTTCTCTAGAGTAAAATTTTGAAGGGAAGAGGAAACAAAGAATTCAATGGTAGGTTATAAGACTGGCTAGTAGAATAAATGCTTTTGTGTGGAGCTCAAGTAGAACATATTAAATGGGATAATGTGCAGAAGGTATGATCTCAAAAACAATCTAAACGGATCATTTTAGAGTGTTCACTAATGTTGTACAAATTTCCAAACGTCTGATGTGCAGTTTCAATCGAAAGGGCTTGCACTTCATTCCATAGAGCTAGGAGTGCATGTACACCATCTCATACAATATCTTTGACATGAAATTTGAGCAACTTTAGAAAAATTGTCTTTTTTAGTGTGGTTAGCTAACTGAGAATGTTATGGTTACTTTGCATTCAATAAAGTCTTATGTTTTTTTAGAAACTTATGACTATGCTTGGGAGGGGAGCCCCTTGACTATGCTAGTATCAACTGAGATATTATAAGTACATATTTAAAAAAATGATGTATTTTTTTCCCCATTTGATTGTTTTACAAGGGTATTTACGACAAGTTTGAAACAAGCCCTCAAAAATATTTATTGAAGCATATATTATAAGATGTTCTATTAAAGACCAATTTGTGGCATTGGATTTCTCTACTTAAACTATGATGGCAAGAGAATCTAGGGGTCCAAGGTGATTCATTGTTTTTTTTATAAATATAAACTTAACAGGTAAATAAAATAGAAATTGTTAAAACAGATATTATAAGTACATATTTAAAAAACTGATGTGTTTTTTTCCCAGTTTGATTATTTTCAAAGGGTAGACATTTTTATAGTTAAAAGAGAAAAAGAAACCCCTATATCAGTGACAAATTTTTGTAGAAGTATACCCGCATTAATTTGCATACATATGTGTCTAAATATATACATTATAGCTTATATATACTTCTATATCCTTGACATGATATTTGTATAAACATATACATGAATCAATAACAAATAGTTGTAGTGCCCCTCCATTCTCATTTTGGATGTGAAGGTGGTTGGGCTAAGGAGCATGAAGAAGAAGGTAAAATACTCGAAATACTTAGGGTATGATAGACATGTTGATGGTAGGCTTACTGTTATGATGTAGTTGATGACACTGTTGATACTTTATGATTAGTACATTATGCTTATGTTGTGATCAATTATAGGTTAATTGATTATGTAGATTAGTTTTACTACGTGATTAATGCGATTATTTGTCTATGTGTTATCTAGTTGTTTATTTACTAATAAATTTGTTTAATGTGGATACTTGTGATGTGTTTTGTGAAGGGACAGTGTAGTATTACTCATAATGAGTACCCTACTACACTGTGATTCCCTGTCACTATGTGCCTGCTTGGATGATTAGATGTATGTATTCGACACTTTTGTTTGCTGCAGGTTGCAGGTACCAGGCATCGACTCCGCCTGAATTGGCAGGTCTGAGCGTGCCTTCATACCAATGGAAGTTGTTGAATGGAGATAACATATGGTCCCCTAGTCTAGCCATCATCCTTCAAGAGGATGAGTATCTAGTTGTGTACCTTGTCAGTGTTGTCAGTTTGGTCATGATAGTTAGTTATTGTTGTGGTGGTCTTGTTTTCTGATCTTGCATAGTGGTTAGGTATGGTTTGACAGTTGGGTTATTTTGTTGGTATTGTTTTGGTTATTGTTGCCTTAAAATAAAATAATTAGTTATGAGGCATTTTTGTTAAATAAATAAATATATAAATGTCCTTATGTAAATTTAGTTTATGAAAAATATATTATTCTAGAAGTTAAGTTAATAAATAATAATAATAATAGTAATAAATGTAATTACAACTAGAGATAATTAAATAAATAATATTTATGTGTTATCATAAAATATATTTATCTTGGTCTGGTTGTAAAATGTTTAAAATTGCAAACTGTAAGATATTGTTCATGTAAGAGTTATTGCCTTTTGTGGGGGAGAATATTCTGGAAGATTTTAGGGGA
The DNA here is from genome assembly GCA_027924645.1 of Cunninghamia lanceolata. Classification (NCBI taxonomy): domain Eukaryota; kingdom Viridiplantae; phylum Streptophyta; class Pinopsida; order Cupressales; family Cupressaceae; genus Cunninghamia; species Cunninghamia lanceolata. Next base: position 7,820,753 of record BSBN01000960.1, on the reverse strand, counting down.
TTTCTTTCGCTAAAAATATGTAGTTTTTGGGTTGTATTTAGGGGAGAGATTTTTCTCTCATAATAATCTTTAGCAGATCAAACTTTTGGAGGGAGACGGGTTTGTGGTTGCAGTAGTTGAATCCGGCATTGAATCTTCAGCCCATCAAGCAAGCGAAATCAGGTTCCTTTGGTTCTAATTTCTGTCTCATTTTTTTGTTGAAGCAAATGTTTGATTTATAATTTTTCCTATTGATGGTAATTTGCTTGAGAGGTTAGAAGCCTTGTTATCAGATCCAATTGTGCATGTCTATATCATTGCATTTCTGGGAATCACTGATTGATGTGACTGTCTATCTCTCACCCATTTCATCTTTATTTTTACAGTCTATTGTGTTAGCCATAAATGTCATTTTACGAACTGGGTTCCTCTAAATTTGTGATATATGGTGCACAACCTAGTTAACTAAATCATATCAAAAAATCATCCATACCCAGTTTGTAGTTTTGAATATATGAATGTTTTGTGATTGTCTACCTCTCAGCCATTTTGTCTCTGTTTTAGTAGTCTGTTGCATTAACCATAACTTTAGTTTTACAAACTGGGTTCCTCTAAATTTTTGATATATGGTGTATGACCTAGTTACCTAATTCATATCCAAAAATAATTCATATTTAGTTTGTTGTTTTAGAGATATGAATGTTTTGTGACTATCTACCTCTCAACCATTTCATTTCTGTTTTAGCAGTCTGTTGCATTAGCCATAACTTTAATTTTATGAACTGGTTCCTCTAAGTTTTTGATATATGGTGCACGACCTAGTTGCCTAAATCGTATCCAAAAATTGTCCATTCCTAGTTTGTCATTTTGGAGATATGAATATTTCGTGAGTGTCTACCTTTCACCTGTTTCATCTTTGTTAAAACAGTTAGTTGCATCACCAATAACTCTATATTTTCAAATTGGGTTTCTCTGAAATTTTTATATAAGATTCAGCTCTTACCTATGAAAACTATATCCAAAAGAGTTAGCATTATCCACTTTGTCAATTCAGAGATGTGTATCAATTAGTGGCAAACATTCTTATGTCATCTTGATTGTTGCTATTATATCAACAAATCCATTGTATGCATATCCTTTAATCATTGCATTCCATAATTTGACATCTCTTTGAGACAATTTGTTGAACAATTATTGCACTTTGTCTGAGCTCTCACTTTTGCATACATGTCTACTAGAGCATTTCCTTTTCGAAGTCTCTTATCATTATCAAAACATTCTATATCTATATTCTTTCTGATACAGTATCTGTTCTTGCATATCTTAATCAATTATATTAGTATGTTTCTTTCATAGTGGTTTAGTTTAGTACTTTTCAGTTTAAAATTGTTCAATGGTGATATGTTGAGTTAATTTTAAATATGGTCTTGCTTGAAATTCCATTGTTAGTTATTAGCGTCAAGTAGTAATGATGTAATTGGTTTATTATATTGTTCTTTGGTTCTAAGTCATATTGTTCTAATGGAATGTAATAGTTATTTTAATCCTCATTTTTTTCCATATCGGGAAATGGATGTAGTAATAGTGGTATTGTGTTTCAATTTACTTGACTCCAGAGGCTTGTCTACCTTGAACTTTCGATGGCTTTGAGTACTTGCATTCTAGAGAGAGAAAGCTGGTTTTTGTTTCATTAAATTTGGACTTTTGCATGCCTCGGGTTATTTTGGCTTGTTATAAGTGTTGGAGGTATGTCGTGTGTGTCCTTGTATAGTACTTGTTTGGGTTGCGTCAACTGAGTGCAGGAAGGGGAGTGGCTTCTGATTTGGGGCTAGCGCCCAAAGTGGTTGTCTGGGTAACCCATTGGAAGTGTTTAACAAGTGAAAATCGAATAATTGACTAGGGGGAAAGGGTAGACTTCACATTAATCAAAATAAGGAAGACCGCATGTGTGATCTATGGGGCCGGCGCCTGGAGATAGGTTGTCAGGGTAACCATAGATGGGGGCCAACGTCTAGAGAGAGACAATCAGGGTAACCCATGTAGAGCCATGCGATAACACTTCTTCCTACTACACTCTAGCTTACCCTATTATATTGCCTCTGAATGTTGATTGTTGTGTTCAGTGTTGTCCGTATGTTGAACCTATGGTATTTCTGTCTTCTGTTAGTCCTCCTATCCTTGCTTGTGTCGAGGAACCTCATTGTATCTCCTAGCTCGGGGGGTGGACTTCAGGGTTCCACAAGGTCAGGTGGAAGAGCTTAATCCATTGGTTTTCCTTGATCATTTTGATTTGTGATCATTGCAAAAGTGTTCTAGTTCCAGATTGTATAGCATCCTCAGAGTTGTGTTATACTTCCAAAATTGTATAATCTTGTTGTATATTGTAAACCGATGTAATCAGTCATAAATCTTGTAATCATGTAATCTTATTTTTGAACTTTTGTAATTGTTCATATCTGTAAATGGATAATGAAATCTTCTTCTTTTATATTATGAGGTTTATTACTTGTGTTGTTATAAATTATGGTTATCTGATGCAGTTATGTTTCCCTAGAGGTGTTAGTTGATCATCTTATTTTAATGCTTAAAGTAGTGTTAATTCTATCTAGTGTAAATGCATTTACTTGCTTAAAAAAATACATTTCTATAATTTTAGTACCTGTTAGCCTAACTCTCTAGGGTTGCATGACGGGGCATCACATTTGGTATCAAAGCTACGTTGCAACACTGAGACCTACTGGATTGTTGTTGTTGCTCTAGGTTAAATGATTTTCTCTTGTGGTGAGTTGTTAATGGTACCTTTCACCAGTGTGCATTAGTATGACATTAGAAGGTTGGTAATTTTAAAGACTTGTCCATTGATTATGTCTTGTTTACTTATGTGTTCTCTCTTCCTCTTCTCTGATAATGTGATGATTTATTTGACAATGTCTTTCTTGAATGTTAGTGCTTGTTGTTTTGTTGAGGCTTTGAGTTTCTCTTGTGGTCACTAGTGCATTATAAGAAAGAAGCATGGTTACTGTTAGTGCATGTAATTAAGTATTGGAATGATTTAATCATTTGGTGAGCCATGTGGTTATGTGGTGTTGTCATGTGCGGGGTATCTTAGCATGGTTGTTGATAACTTGACATCTATTTCCTAGTTGGTCATGACCGCTTGTGGAAGATCTATTGTAGTTTATGAAAGTTAATTATTGTATATGTCTGTGTAAGAACTGTGTGCAGGAGATCAAACGGGAGCTTGTGTTGGGCCTATGAGATCATGAATGTGATAATGTAAGTCAATTATAGTTTTTAATTATTCTTGTGTGTGACATCATACATTTCCTTTGTAAGTATTTTTTCGCATAAGTAATTGCATATGTTCATAGCTTAGTAAAAAGAAATTGTACTGTATTAAAAATAGAAGTTTGTATATAAGTAGTGATTGTGTTGCCTTAAATCTTTGTATAAAATTTGCTTAAATAAGAGTATGTAGTTAACTAAATCATTTGAGTGTTGGTGTGCATTCTCTAATACATTCTGGACATTGTGTCCTTGAGTGTTGTGTAGCAGATACTCTATTTTTGTGGCTAAAATTAGTCACACCGTGATGTGGTTTTGTTTTGAAATTTTTGACAGTTGTTTCATGTGTTGTTGGGGGTTAACAGTGAATTTTCTTTCTTTGAACTTTCTTATGACAAGAGTGGTCACCAAACCCCTTTTCTTTTTACTTGATTTATTGGAAATTGCCTGCACTCTGACTTAAAGTTGTATTTGATTATTTTCCCACTTAGGTTTGCATTTATTTTTGAAATCTCTATGGTGGCTATTCAGAATGTTCATTTTTGTTGGCCCTGTTTTGTGTTAAGTGATGTTTCTATCATGTTCATTTCGAACCTCTGATAGTATGTTCAAGGGAGGACTCCGCGGAGGATTGTACTTTGTATGTTGGTAATAGTTGAAAGCATAGTGGAAATAGTTATGAGATGTATTCTCCCTGATTATATGTGAATGCAATTCTCTAAATTATATGAAATTTTCAAAATATGTGTGATTAGGTACGAGTAGATCACATGATATGCCTTAAAGGTAAAGAATTGATGTTCTTCTTGTCTTTATTGAACGATTGTGCTTGTTTTATGAATAATTGCTTAATATAGATGCGTATGTTGGCAATAGAAAGTTGTAATACTAATATGTTATGTTTCCGCCCTAATCTGTGACTTCCAGGAGGAAGTCAAGTTTTAGGGGGGGAGGATGTAGTGCCCCTCCATTCTCACTTTGGATGAGAAGGTGGTCGGGCTAAGGAGTATGAAGAAGAAGGTAAAATACTCAGAATACTTAGGGCATGATAGACATGTTGATGGTAGGCTTACTGATATGATGTAGTTGACGACACTCATTGATGTTTATTATGATGACACTATTGATACTTTATGATTAGTACATTATGCTTATATTGTGATCAGTTATAGGTTAATTGATTATGTAAATTAGTTTTACTACGTAATTAATACGATTATTTGTTTGTGTTATTGTGATGACACTAAATTATATGAAATTTTCAAAATATGTGTGATTAGGTACGAGTAGATCACATGATATGCCTTAAGGGTAAAGAATTGATGTTCTTCTTGTCTTTATTGAACGATTGTGCTTGTTTTATGAATAATTGCTTAATATAGATGCGTATGTTGGCAATAGAAAGTTGTAATACTAATATTTTATGTTTCTGCCCTAATCTGTGACTTCCAGGAGGAAGTCAAGTTTTAGGGGGGGAGGATGTAGTGCCCCTCCATTCTCACTTTGGATGAGAAGGTGGTCGGGCTAAGGAGTATGAAGAAGAAGGTAAAATACTCAAAATACTTAGGGTATGATAGACATGTTGATGGTAGGCTTACTGATATGATGTAGTTGACGACACTCATTGATGTTTATTATGATGACACTATTGATACTTTATGATTAGTACATTATGCTTATATTGTGATCAATTATAGGTTAATTGATTATGTAAATTAGTTTTACTACGTAATTAATACGATTATTTGTTTGTGTTATTTGGTTATTTATTTACTAATGAATTTGTTTAATGTGGATACTTGTAATGTGTTTTGTGAAGGGACAGTGTAGTATTACTCATAATGAGTACCCTACTATGCTGTGATTCCCTGTCACTATGTGCCTACTTGGATGATTATATGTATGTATTCGACAGTTTTGTTTGTTGCAAGTTGCAGGTATCAGGTATCTACTCCTCCTGAATTGGCAGGTCTGAGCGTGCCTTCATACCAATGGAAGTTGTTGAATGGAGATAACATATGGTCCCTTAGCCTAGCCATCATCCTTGAAGAGGATGAGTATCCGGTTGTGTACCCTGTCAGTGTTGTTAGTTTGGTCATGATAGTCAGTCATTATTGTGGTGGTCTTGTTTTCTGATCTTGCATAGTAGTCAAGTATGGTTTGACAGTTGGGTTATTTTTTGGGTATTGTTTTGGTTATTGTTGCCTTGTAATTTAATAATTAGTTATGAAGCATTTTTGTTAAATAAATAAATATATAAATGTCTATGTAAATTTAGTTTATGAAAAATATATTATTCTAGAAGTTAAGTTAATAAATAATAATAATAGTAATAAATGTAATTACAACTAGAGATAATTAAATAAATAATATTTATGTGTTACCATAAAATATATTTATCTTCGTCTAGTTGTAAAATGTTTAAAATAGTAAACTGTAAGATATTGTTCATGCAAGAGTTATTGCCTCTTGTGGGGAGAATCTTCTGGAAGATTTTAGGGGATTTCTTTCGCTAAAAATATGGAGTTTTTGGGCTGTATTTAGGGGGGAGATTTCTCTCATAATAATCTTCAGCAGATGGAACTTTTGGAGGGAGATTGGTTTGTGGCTGCAGTAGTTGAACCCGACATCGAATCTTTAGCCCAGTCAAGTAAGCGAAATCAGGTTCCTTTGGTTCTAATTTCTATCTCATTTTTCTGTTGAAGCAAATGTTTGATTTATAATTTTTCCTGTTGATGGTAATTTGCTTGAGAGGTTAGAAGCCTTGTTATCAGATCCAATTGTGTATGTCTGTATCATTGCATTTCTGGGAATCACCGATTGATGTGACTGTCTATCTCTCGCCCATTTCATCTTTGTTTTCACAGTCTATTACGTTAGCCATAACTTTTATTTTACAAACTAGGTTCCTCTAAATTTTGGATATATGGTGGACGACCCAGTTAACTAAATCATATCAAAAAATGGTCCATACCCAGTTTGTAATGTTGGAAATATGAATGTTTTGTGACTGTCTACATCTCAGCTATTTCGTCTTTGTTTTAATAGTTTGTTGCATTAGCCATAATTTTAGTTTTATGAACTGGGTTCCTCTAAATTTTTGATATATGGTGTACGACCTAGTTACCTAATTCATATCCAAAAATTGTTCATACTTAGTTTGTCGTTTTGGAGACATGAATGTTTTGTGACTATCTACCTCTCAGCCATTTCGTCTCTGTTTTGGCAGTCTGTTGCGTTAGTCATAACTTTAGTTTTATGAACTGGGTTCCTTTAAGTTTTTGATATATGGTGTAGGACCTAGTTGTCTAAATCATATCCGAAAATTGTCCATACCTAATTTGTCATTTTAGAGATATGAATATTTTGTGACTGTCTACCTTTCACCCATTTCATCTTTGTTAAAATAGTTAGTTGCACCACCAATAACTCTATATTTTCAAATTGGGTTTCTCTAAAATTTTTATATAAGATTCAACTCTTACCTATGAAAACTATATTCAAAGGAGTTAGCATTACTCAGTTTGTCAATTCAGAGATATGTATCAATTAGTGACAGGGATTCCCATGCCATCTTGATTGTTATTAAATCTACAAATCCATTTTATGCATATCCTTTAATCATTGCATTCTGTAAGTTGACATCTCTTTGAGGTAATTTGTTAAATAGTTAATGCACTTTGTTTGAGCTCTCACTTTTGCATACATGTCTACTAGAGCATTTCCTTTTCGAAGTCTCTTATCATTATCAAAACATTCTATATCTATATTCTTTTTGATATAGTATATGTTCTTGCATATCTTAATCGATCATATTAGTATGTTTCTTTCTTAGTGGTTTATTTTAGAGCTTTCCGGTTTAAAATTGTTCAATGGTGATATGTTGAGTTAATTTTAAATATGGTCTTGCTTGAAATTCCATTGTTAGTTATTAGCGTCAAGTAGTAATGATGTAATTGGTTTATTATATTATTTTTTAGTTCTGAGTCATATTGTTCTAATGGAATGTAATAGTCATTTTAATCCTCATTTTTTTTCCATATCAGGAAATGGATGTAGTAATAGTGGTATTATGTTTCAATTTACCTGACTCCAAAGGCTTGTGTACCTTGAATTTTCGATGTCTTTGAGTACTTGCATTCTAGAGAGAGAAAGTTAGTTTTTGTTTCATTAAATTTGGACTTTTGCATGCCTTGGGTTATTTTGGCTTGTTATAAGTGTTGGAGGTATGTCATGTGTGTCATTGTATAGTACTTGTTTGGGTTGGGTCAACTGAGTGCAGGAAGGGGAGTGGTTTGTGATTTGGGGCCGGCGCCCAAAGTGGTTGTCTGGGTAACCCGTTGGAAGTGTTTAACAAGTGAAAATCTAATAATTGACTAGGGGGAAAGTGTAGACTTCACATTAATCAAAATAAGGAAGACCGCATGTGTGACCTATGAGGCCAGCGCCTGGAGAGAGGCTGTCAGGGTAACCATAGATGGGAGCCGGTGTCTAGAGAGAGACAGTCAGGGTAACCCATGTAGAGCCATGTGATGACACTTCTTCCTACTGCACTCCAGCTTACCCTATTCTATTGCCTCTAGATGTTGATTGTTGTGTTCAGTGTTGTCTGCATGTGAAACCTATGGCATTTTTGTCTTCTATTAGTTCTCCTGTCCTTGCTTGTGTCGAGGAACCTCATTGTTACCTTCTAGATCTGGGGGTGGACCTCAGGGTTCCACAAGGTCAGGTGGAAGAGCTTAATCCATTGGTTTTCCTTGATCGTCCTGATTTGTGATCACTGCAGAAGTGTTCTAGTTCCAGATTGTATTGCATCCTCAGAGCTGTGCTATACTTCCAGAATTGTATAATCTTGTTGTATATTGTAAACTGATGTAATCGGTCATGAATCTTGTAATCATGTAATCTTATTTTTGAACTTTTGTAACTATTCATATTTGTAAATGGGTAATGTAATCTTCTTCTTTTGTATCATGAGGTTTATTACTTGTGTTATAAATTATGGTTATCTGATGCAGTTATGTTTCCCTAGAGGTGTTAGTTGATCATCTTGTTTTAATGCTTAAAATAGTGTTAATTCTATCTAGTGTAAATGCATTTACTTGCTTCAAAAAAAAAATATTTCTATATTTTAGTACCTGTTAGCCTAACTCTCTAGGGTTGCATGACGGGGCATCACAATAATGGTTGTTCTATAGTTTAAATGGTTGTTATTGTATAGTTGTGTTTTCATGATAGCTTGGATATATTTTTAGGTTCAATAAAATAATTTCCTCTCATAGTTTTTTAATAAATAAGTTTTCTTTTTATATTATTTTACAATTTAATATAAAATAATTTATAAAAAAACAATTAAAATAAAATAAAGAATTAAAACTATTTATTATTTAATATAATAGTAATTTAATTATAAATCTAATGTGAGGTGTCCCATGTTTTATTTTCTCAATGTTGATTGATGTATTTAGTATGATAGGTAATTGGGCCTAGTGATGCATTATATATAATCCAACACAAACTTTTCTAAGTACTTAGGAATTGAATAGATTTTTTTTTGATAGCGACCCTATCGCCGAGTCAGGGTGAGCCCCGAAACTAGTCCTCTGGGCCACACAATATCCCGACAACGGACCCACACTGCGTGCAGCTAAGTTAGTCAGGGTTTGAACCTACGCTGATCGTCCGTGTCTTTCAACGGTCTACACCCCGGGGTCAGGAATTGAATAGAATTATTCTTTTATTTGTACAAAGTTTATTAGTGTATATTTTAAATAATGTGAAGACTATAAATTTTAAATAAATAGGAATGCCAATAATTTTTTATTAATTGATTTTATTATTATTTTTAATTAAAAAATTGCATATTTATTTTATCAAAAATATACTTTAAATAAAAAAATTATAATATATAATTATTTGAGAAAAACAACTACTAATACAATAAATATATATATAAAAAAGAAATTTAACTATTTCGTAGGAGCGTGATTTACAATTTTTAAAAATAATATTTTTTATTCTCTATTCAAAAATATATTGTCTAATCATTTATTATGGATACATTGAAACATATAAACCTTTATCTTTTAGTGTTTTGTACTTATCTTTCTTAATACTTTTTTATTGTTCCAATCTTTGAAAAAAAAATTCACAAAATATATTAGACTTATACATAATATGTCCAAGAACGTATTAGCTTTCCCACTTTGTTTGTATTCTTGTAAGAGAGTCTTCTTCCTTCGCACAAAGTTGCAAACATTGCCATTCACTATAAATTTTTACAGTCATAGAATACACTAAATATTTGGTAAAACATGAAACTGCATGGGAATGATATAGCATTCCTCATTTTCATTCTTAGCATATGTTGTTGGGAACTACAAATATGGATCTATTTGAAATTAAACACATTTCAAAACAAAATATGTTGATTGAATTTATTTTTAAAAATGAAGAAAATCAAACTTTTAGTGCCTTGCATAAATTGAACCATTAAAAAAATTTAGAAAAGCATTTATCTATTATGTATAGCCGTATATGAGTATATATTATCAGTAGTGTTTATGGGTGCTCATATTTTGTTTTTGCTCACAAAATAGTTGTTCTACTATTGCTGAAGCATCTGAATAAATTTAAATCATTGCACTGTATTGGTAATGGAGGACACTCATGCGGGTTTGACTCCAGTTCAAATCCCTCTCACCATTTAGCACTCAAATCAATTTAAACCATGTAGTGTAATGGTAATTGGAGGACACTCATAAGAGCCTGATCCCAGTTCAAATCTATCCCACCACATAGCATCCATATAAATTTAAACCATTGCAGTGTAATTGTAATGGAGGATACTCGTAAGAGCTTGACCCAGTTCAAATTCCTCTCGCCACAAAAATGTAACCTATAACAGAGCAGTCACGTGGTCAACCTCTCTAATTACTCCCAAGATTAACCAGCAAATAGAAACATTCAACTTAATCATCAGATAGCTACTGACCTACATAAAATGTTCTCAAATGAATAGAATTCAAAAACAAACAACAAACCCATGAATATCCATTCAAATACATAAATGCACTCAAATGCAACATACATAAACAGAAAACATAAAGATCCATTCAAATGCATATAGTTTAAAATAGAATGCGGGGATTTGCAAACTTACTTTCAAATTGGCATGTTCACAATATAAACCCTAAACCCTAATCCATAAAGTTTCACGGGCATTTTAAGGGCAATGTTGAATGAGTTACTGTTATGAAGATTTTTTATGACGGGAGATGCAAATTCTAGAGAATTTGATAAAAGAGATGCACCTGAGTTGTGGAGTGTAAGATAATAGATACCAAGCTTGGGAATTTACTGATAAAAAGCAAATAATAATAAGATGAATGAACTAGCGTACCTTTTCTATGGCTACTGAATGAGAGAGGCCCACGCAATGCCCCGGGCCTTTCTGTTTTTTCCCTAAAATATTAAATTTCTTGCGCGCCCATAGAGTTTCAAACATATTTGCCTCTGAAGCATTTTTCCTCTTCTTCATAATAGCGTAATGAAATTGCATATTTTAGTTTTTGTGCTAGAAAAATAGAAAACTGATGCAAATACCTCTTTTTTAAAAAGAAGATTTCCTCCACGGCCTTGGCTCGATTCCTCGGAAGGCAAATTTTCTGTTCACACTCCCCTTCGGCTCACCTCAAATCTTGCAATTTGATATGCTCGTCAGATAGACCAGGACTAAACGACATGAGACGATTTTCCGACAAGTTTAGAAAATTTCTCAGCGTGAATTTTTCGACGAAAAGACGAAATCCGTACCGGCATTTAGAAAACTTCCCAGCGTGAATTTTTTTGACGGAAAGACGAAATAAGGACCGGCGTCCGACAATTTCCCGGCGTGAGACAGTTTTCTGGGACAAAAATATCCCACATATAAGCCTATCGGCTAATTATTTAGTTAATTAAATTATTTAAGTAAATATATAAATAATAATTAGGAATTTTAAGTCTACTAAATAATTATCAATGTAATGGGTAGGTCAATAAGTATTTGTAATGAGTGTATTTTGTACATAAATATGAAATTTGAAAGAAATAGAAGCTTTTAAAAATTTGGCAACAATAAATTGGGTATGAAGTGTAGTGAAGAAGGGGTTGGAGCACATTGTCGTTTGAAATGTCTAGCAATATGAGGTGGTGATTGCATTCAAATGATCATCCTCCCTCTTCCTAAGGGAGACATATGCATTATTTTGCATGTGGGCATACGCCTAGTAGTTGAATGTTAGTAAGATTTGCAGATATCCCAGGCGATAGACTCACGATATTGAAGTGAACATGAGACACTTTTTAATAGAGATGAACCGCAACTATGCAAATAAGGCAGCCTATAACCTCAACCTAGATTAAAGCTCAAGGGTAAACAATTAAAGGTACCATATGAATAACCATAATAGTATATAATGCCCTTTGAATCTCTCCACACATTTTTCATATGGTGTAGAAAGATTGTCTACCTCTACTTGCACAATGATTCTTTCTTGAACATGTTAACCATGTGTCATGTCTTTGTCTACCTACAACCTGACCCAAACTTGAAATAATTCTAAATCCTACTTTGTTTGCTCTGTTGCATCTAAATTTAAATCTTGTCTTACATTCCTAGACCTGAGGCATCCACTAAAATATAGTAAACTAAGGAATTGATATATGTTAAGCATGTTTCAACTTCAAAATTGAGGTTTATATTGGGATCTAGCCGAGTGGCACTTTCATGTCTACTAACATAATGTAGCTTGGGCCTAAAGTTTTTATAAATTATATGCTTCACTTGAACTCTCATGTCCAAAATGTAATCTCTTGTCATGTTCTTGGACGTAAGAATGTGAATATGTCATGATTAATCTAATTCTCATGTCTATAAGTCAAGAAACTAAAGTCCAATATTTAATGTGTTTTATGTCATCTTGGGGTGGGTGCAAAAAGTTGGCGGCCAAAAAGTGGCCAACTTTTTAAAAAAAAGTTTTAGACATAACACGAGCGCGTTATAATGCGCTCACGTTATGGCTTAGTGTCGATGAGCCAAACACTAAGCCATAACGTGCTCACATTATAACATGAACGCGTTATATTCTACTTTATTAAAAAAAACATTTGATTTCATTACTTCACACAATTTGGCAAGAAAACATGCGGCTTGGAGAGAAGATAAGTGCGCTCACGTTATAGAAACCCATTTTGTTAGTTGTTTCTCGCTAATTCATCATCAAAATGCCATCACGACGTTGGGGAAATCGAAGAAGTAAGTTCTATTTGCTTTCTTGTGTGAATTTGTTGCTAAATAGGTAGGTTAGAATAGTTTTTGATGTAAATTTCTTTAATTTACAGGAGTTGATAATGCACCTCCTCCTCTTGAAAATGCACAAAATCCTCCATCACCTAAACATCAAATACTTGTTGAAAAAGAACCCCAACCACAAACACCTCCATTTATTCCTGAATATGCCCCCGGAACACAAGAAAATATAACGGGGTAAATTGAAAACAATAAAAAACAAATTGAGGACATAATTGCAAGGTTGAAAGAACCTGCAACTTCAACCTTGCATAGATCCACGCTTGCTCAATTCCTTGAATCTATGTTATCAAATGTAGATTCAATTAGCAAGCAAATCACTAGTTGGACAAAAAATAGGAGAGAATTTAGAGAGTATTATGCAGACAAGTTGTCATATGAACAAGTTAAAAATAAACAAATTACAAAAATGGACTTGTGCTCTATTTTCACAAACCCAAGAACAAATGAACCTCTACCCCTTACATGCAAGAAGTTCCCTATCCATTAGTGCAACAACCAAGCGATAAGGGACAATTTTGCGCAGAGGTGGTGGATGGTTTTTGACCATCCTCCATGCAACAATAATGAGGTCCCGCAATATTTTTTAAGGAAACTCTACTAAGAGTTTGTCAAAAATAAAGTGCCAAATTATTTTGATATGCGGGAGTTCCAAGGTAGAGGTGGGGGGTCAGCACAAAATAGACCAGGGGCACGTGTTGACCCACAACGGCCAGGGAGACAAGCACTTCCTAGACCAGCCCATGAGCATGTTTATATCCCTTCCATTGTGAAGGAGAGTGTTGAGGTCGAGACAATTCAGTCCATTAGTGCCTTGACCCAGAGCATCATACAACATGCTAGTCCTGCAACACAGCGTGGGCCGAGGGAGAGTTTGAGTAGGGTTCTACCCCATACTTGTTGGGCTTGCGGGTCAGCATGTGGTTATGACCCCACGGATAGTCAGGATGCAGGTGCGTAGGCTACATCTGCAGCTGATCAAATGGTGATGATAGATGCCCTCCTGTGTGAGACTTTTAGGCTTGATACTCAGGTAAATCTTAGCAAGTTCATTGAATTTAATTTATTAAATTTTATTTTTGAAATGCAAGATTAAGTAATTTAGTTTTATGATTTTAATGAAATTTTAGGGTCATAGCGTTGATGCAGTTTTCAGTGGTTCTCCACCTACATATTACACTACATCATCTACTGTCGGGGTATGTAACTAGTAAACAATTATAATTATTACATGTGAATAGCATCGTTATGTGAATGGTATTCTAATATCTGATTTTGGTTGTTGAATAGGTTAATATTAGAGATTTCACGGCAACACCTGCCAGTGGTGGTGGACTTCAAAGCTTCACGGAAGTAATAAAATAGACAGTTTAATGAATGAATTGTACTTACTAGATTTTTGTATTTTATATTCATATCGTTGGTTACATTTCATTGCACATCTTTGAAACTCGAAGCATTACTATACACTGCATAACTAATAACTAGATATTGATAGATGACAAAATTTCAATTACAATATAGTTATTTGAAAAAATGCCTCAAAGAAATGTGGTCTCGTGGAATGTCATGACAAGCAGATGCATAGACAAGGACATCACCATGAGACCACATTTCTTTGAGGCATCTTTTCAAACAGCTCACTACCTTGTCTATGCTACCAATTCCCTCTTTCACTTTTACCTACCTTATGCCTCTAAATGCATTGCTCCCCAACCCCACAACCTCTTTTTATTACTTCACCTACTCCACTGGCTATGCCCCTATCTTCCCCACCATATATCCACCTATTACTACTTCACTTTTCTCGTTGACTTCTATCTCCCCTCTAACACCCCTTTGATGCAGAGTAGGGTATCAAAGATCAAACTCACTCAGTCAATCCTTGGTTAAAGTCTTAACACCTCAGACAAAGTGATTTTCTTCACAATCTTCCATCATGCCTTGTAGGACAGCAAAATGGGTATTTTTGACATAATTTGAAGGAAACAACTCAAACCCATGAACTAAAAATTGTTTTGGATATCCATTATCCTTTTACACAACATACTTCAAATGCGGATGGGGGTGTTTTATAACACAAGGGTCAAAATAGGACTATTACGCTGTAATTTAGGCCTAATTAGGCTAGTTTAGATGGGTCACCACATGGTTTTCTAATCGCAGACTCCAAATCTTCACACCAATGCCTCAGACATGTCAAAGATGGTCTGCCCAAACAATTCTAACCATTACAAACCTTTTCTCAAGAGCTTTTCTATAAGCCCTAGCTCATTTGCACATTCTATACCCAAAAACATAAGATTTTCATTCTAGGGCATCAACCAAACTTGCATCACTATTATAGTTTTCATAATTAAATAATGTTGTTTTATTTTCAGATGATGCAGGTTGTGGAGACACCTCCCGATGTTCACAGGGCAATGGAGCATGGTGTGTCCTTTGCGATTCATAGCTCCATGCCTTTGATGGGTGTATGAGGCAGATTAGTAAATTTCAAATTACATTCGTTGTTATAGTTGTTTATTATTGAAAAATCAAATGATTATTGATTTGAAGTTTAATTTCTATCTGGATGGTTTCTTTAGGACATGACATCGCCACAACCTAATCCTGGTACTGAGGCAAATGAGGAGACATATTTTCAAATGGTGGTAAGTGGTTATTTTGTTAAATGTTTCATTTTTTATAATGTAATTTCTATATATTAATGTCTATACTTTTTATTGTAACAGTTGCAGATCCATGAAGAACTAAATAGGAGCAGCCCTTGGGTTTGTAGTAGACCACCCTCATATGCATCTCCATCCCCTCAAAGATCAAAAGCTGCCCGTGATCTATTCTCTTCACTGGAGAGAGGGAAATGACTTTTTATTGTGTTCCTTTGTTGTATGCCTATATGGCATTTGTGGACATATATTTTGTATTGCATATAGTTGACATTGTACGCCTATATGGTATTCTTGTAAGCCTATATGGCTATTTTGTATATATGTTATACTTATATCGACAGATATTGATGTATGCCTATATGGATATTTGGTTAATACAAATTATTTTTGTTGATCATTATGTAATATGGATACGTGCAGTGTAGATCATTTTTGTATGCCTTTAGGTTTCAAAGTTTAATTGTCAAAGAATCCATCTCAATTGATGATAAGAGAATTCAAGTTTTGTGTTGTAATAAGGTCTATTTGACCAATGCATTTTTATTTCTGTTTGTAAGTCCCAAGTGACTTAGGTCATATTGGTCTAATTGTTAATATCAAGACAGTTGGTCTCCCAGCCGCTTGGAATCGGTTGGTTTCCCTCAGGGCAAGTTTTTAAACCCAGAGGAATGAACCAAATGAGGATATTGTAATCAAATCGAAGAGAGGAGGTTAAGTGTGATTGAGTATTGTTCCAAGGAGAAATAAAGATATTATGTTCTGTCAATTTGATTTATGTTCTCTGTAATTTCAAATTTGTATAGCTGTAGATTTCCATTCTTTATGTGCTTTTCATTGTTGCCATATGTCATCGTGAAGCATTCCACTGGTAAGATTTCAGTCGAATCAGTGGAATGGCTTTGTTGTATCAGTATTCATTTTTGTTTTTTGTTTTATTTTGTTGTTCGGCGGTGCAAAGGATCCAGACAGTGTGAGTTGCCCAGTAGGTTGACCTAGCATCTCCATGTGCTAGGGTTCGGGAGAAGGTAAACTGTGTAGGAGTCCAAGACAACACTGAGAGGGGGGGTGAATCAGTGTTGTGTAAATTTTCAAACCTTTTTGCAAACTTTAACTTTCAAGACACACAGAGAGAAGGATATCATTGATTTGTCAAACATATAAGCACATGACTGAGAATGAAAAAAGAGAATAAAAACTCTTGAGCAAAGTATTAACATACACACATATAGATAAAAGCAATATGAGACATAACACAAATTTGCACGACTGGAAAACCCTCCTGGGGTAGAAAAACCACTCCAAAATTGCCTCACTGGCTTAACCTTGAAAATATCTTTACAAGCCTCACTGGCTGATGTAAGTGTCTCACTGACAAATGGTCTTACCGACCTACAAGCCTCACTGGCATACTATTGTGACTCACTGGCATTTCTCAATCAATCAGAACTCAAAATCTCATGTGCAAAAAGTGATTGCTTCTCAATCTGATTTGCACCATTCAAATCAACTCATCTGCAACATATATTCCATCATTTGAATCCTCTGATATTTTATCCTTGAATTATCTAATTCACCTGATCAGGGAAACATCTCTCTTTCATTACAAATTGGTTTTTCATATTTTATACATTCATCTGTATTAACAAATTATTTCATCATTGATCTGCACACTCATTCCACACCAATATTCATGTGAAGCCAATAAATATAAGATCCCTCTCTGCATTCTGCAAAATCAATTTCATGTCCTTTCATATTCTCAAAATTACAAAACCCTTCAATCTGATTATCTTCTCTGCCTGCAAATTCCTTCAAACAAATTTTCATTATCCTCTTTTCAAAACCTTTCATCTTCTCTTCAATTTTCATCAAATTAAATGTCTTCAACAATTTATTTTTCAATCTGCCCTTGTATTTTTTCATCTGCCCTGCAACAGAAAATCTAAAAACAAATCTTTCAAAAAGGATATTCAATTTCAAAAACAAATATCCTTGATATTCTTCTGTCTCCAAATTTATCTTCAACTTCTTCTCATTCAATCTGCAAAAACACTTCATCCAATGCCCTTCAAAAGTCTTCAATCTGCATTAAAAGACTTTTCATATTCTTCAAGAAATTCATTCTCCTTCTCTGCAAAAGAAAATCTTAAAAAGATTCTTTCAAAAATAAATGATCAAACTTTGATGCAATTTTATCTTTATCTGAAAAAAAGACTCTTCAATAATATGACTTCAAAAATTCATCTTCCCTCCATATTTCTTCATCTTCTCATAAAAAAATAAATCAGATCTGCCCTGTTCATCTTCCCTTGCATAAACAATCAATAAATCTTCAAAAAAAAAAATTCTGTCCAAAAATCTTCTTCAAAAAAAATTCTGTCCAAAAATCTTCTTCAAAAAAAATTCTGTCCAAAAATCTTCTTCAAAAAATTTTTTGTCCAAAAATCTTCTTCAACCAAATTAAAAAAAATCATTCAAAAATAAAAATTCAATAAAGAAGATTTTCTTCCTTAGGAACTTTCATTTATATCTTTCTCTTTCACTATCACAGGAGTGAAAATTAGAAAAGTTTCTTTTCTAAAAAAAATGCTTTTAAAAAAATCAACAAGCTGCCTTTTTACTAAATGCATTCCATGTTTTTTAAAGATTTCCACCGAATGGATTCCTTTTCTTTAGAAGGAAACTTTAAAAACAAAAATATTCTCTCTAATTTTGAGCTCCTCTAAAAAAGGCATTTAAATATAGCTTATGGCTTTTCATTGAAAAGGTATATGGTATTTTAAAAACATAAATCCTTTCATGGAAATCGGGCTTTGTCCTCTAGTAAAGACTGAAGCACATAAAGTGGGTTGTTTTCTTATGCCATAAAATGGCTTTCTTTTTAATGCTTTTCCATCGGCCTTTTCATGAAAAAAAAGGAGATCTTAATGATTTTTCCTCGGGCTTCATAATACTCCAAAACATTTGATGATCTTAATTAAATTTCTTTCTTTTAAAAAGAATGCAAGGCTTTTCATCAAAAAAGTAGATGCTCTTTTTAAAAAAAAAACCATACAATGCCTTTATATATATATATATATATATATATATATATATATATATATATATATATATATATTAAAGAATAACTCTCTTCAAATATAAAATAATTCATGCCCACCATACTTTTAAATGACTATCACACATGAAATTGGTGGTCAACACTTATATGTTTAATTTTTCTTTTTGGTGCTCCACTGCTCATTATAATTTTTGAACTAAGCCATATGGAGGAGACCAGTGTCAACGGTAAACCAAGATGAAGTAGAAGCATTGACACTATATCATGCAACGTTGAGTATGAGAGAACAATCATCCTCTATCTGAATGTCACAAAACTTTTAACATCATATGTTAGATAGATATCAAACCTTTACTAACATAACAAGCATGCTGAACCTGATTGAACCCTGAACTTTGTATTCAACCTGACAAGAAGCAACTTTTTCATATTCTGCCAAAACACTACAACTCCTGAAGTGAAGTAAAAGAACATTATACCATGAACATCAATCATTAAGAAGAACATCATGAGCATCAGATAAGTGAAACAATATAACCCAACTCTTTACTTTCCCAACACCATCATAACACCAACACCATGATATCCTGAAAGCATGATGAACAAGAATGAAGCATAAACAATATGACATCAAACCTGAGAACACAACACCTTTTGGCATCAATGACAATCAGTCACCATCAAACTGTGCATCGGAGTATCGGCGTAGCAAACCCTAAGGTGGTCGATAGTAATTGTCATGCCGACGAAACAAGGTCAAAGTTGACATTGAGGGTGTTGGTTCATCGATGCATCGGCCAAAGATTGTAAGTGTTCACTGACAGAACGAGTCTCACCAAAGGTAAATGCCATCGGGAAGAGTTGCGACATTGGGAGACAAATTAAAAGTTTCACCGATGAGAAGAGTCTCATCGATAAGGTCACGTCTAACCAGCGTGGAAGTCGTCACGGTTAAGGCGAGGGGGACTTAACCACCATCGATGCATCAACAGAAGGACGAAAGACTCGGCCGATAGAAGAAGTCTCGTCGACGGTAGGGAGTTGAATGACTCGGTGTGGTCCCATGGTATCTCACCAAAGAGAAAGTAAAGACAATTATCAGTGTAAGTAAAGTCTTTCCGATGACGGTTGTCTAGCCGATCAAAATGTATCGGTGGTTAATTTGTTAGTCTCGCCACGTCCTCCCCATCACCCTCTCTTTGTCACTTTAAAATACAATATTTTTCAAATATATTTTAAATATTATATAGTATAATATAATTGTATATTCAAATATTTCAAAATTCAATTATATATTTATTATATATAAAAATTTCTACAATAATTATTATATTTATTAATATATTATTTTAAATAATTATATAAATTATAAAGTACAAATATAATATAACAATTATATAATAAGATGCATATTATTATTATATTATAATTATGCACCATTAGTTAAAAAAATAGACGTACATTCTGTATAGATTAAGAGAACATTTTTTAATGTGGTTCTACTACCCTTCCATCACATATTAATATTTTCTTAATATCTTTCTATATATTTATTTATGCCTAATAAACATATAGATATTAAATTTAAATAGTTCTCTATATAATTCTATCAAATGTTTGCATAAGAAAGGTTTTCCACCTTAATATAATCAAAAATACTAAAAGTGCCTGTTAATTATATTAAACTTATATTGTGACAACAGGTCATAAAACATTGGTATTTTTACACTATTATTAATAATATTAAAAATTGATTACAAGTATTATAATATTATTAAGATTTTTAAAGTTAGTTTTATGTATGTATTATAACTAATTCTTTTCTTAACTAAATTACTTACTTGAAGACATGATATCATATTATTATTTTAGAGATTTTAATCTATCAGTAAAGTTTTATTCAGAGGGTATGTTGCTGGGGACATTTAAACGAAACGACTGACCTGTCGGTGTGTGAGCCTTTCGCGTAATTTATAAAAAATCCACTAGAAATAACATAAAACAATTGCCACGTAGTGGCCAGTACCTGCCTTGTAGTGTTGTTATTATAGTATTTGTTTAGTTGTAATTTTTTTTGTTGATTAGCTATTGGTTGTATATATTATTTGTTTAGTTGTTTTTTTTTGTTGATTAGGTATTGGTTGTATAGACAAATTGCATTCCAATAATTAAAATATTAATTTTTGAAGAGTGTTGAAATGTCTTGGGTAAATAAAATTGAAATTTCAAAAATAATCTAGGACTAAAATATTTCCTTTAACTATAAAACTAAACTTTACAAAGCCTATTAAATAACACAAATATTTTTTTAAAATGTAATAATACTAATACTTTTATAATATAAAATACATTAAATGCATTTAAAATATTGTAAGTTTGAAGAATAAAATAAAAAATGTAATAACATGGCGAAATATTTTTTGTGATACTAGATTTTTAATTTTTGACTAAATAAAATTGAAATCCTAGATTTCTAACTCGAGTAAATAAAATTGAAATCCCTAAAATAATATAATTTCATAAAATAAAATGTGTAGAACCCTAACCCTAGTTGGGTGTGGAGAGATTTGAAATGTCTGCCTAACATATTAAAATGTAATAATATTGAATACTATTACAATTTAAAATGTATTAAAATATTGTAAGTTTGAAGAATAATTACACAATATAATAACAATAACATATTCATATTTAGATCACTACACTTAGTCACTCAATTTTTTTGTTTAAGTAATAATAGTAAGTACTTTTAGAGAAATTTTGACTAAATAAAATTGAAGTCCTAGATTTTTAACTCTTAAGTAAATAAAATTGAAATCCCCAAAAATAATCTAATTTCATAAAATAAAATGTGTAGAAGCCTAACCCTAGTTAGGTGTGGAGAGATTTGAAATGTCTACCCAACATATTAAAATGTAATAATATTGAATACTATTACAATTTAAAATGCATTAAAATGTTGTAAATTTGAAGAATAATTACACGATATAATAAAAACAAGAGCTGCAGAGCAACTAGGTTTCTGCCAAAATATTCATGAATAGTGGTGTTTTAATTTGTTGTGTTTGTTTAGTTTTAGAAGTAATGATTCATATTTAAATATTTGTTATGTAGTATTTATATTTAATTGAACAAATTATTTTTCCAAGAAATAACTAATTTATGAGTTAAATAACTAGTTAAACTAAAATACTAAAAAATTTAAATATAATATTCCTCTTGACACATTCTATAGTAGCATCAAGGACCATCATGTCATGTTCATGTTAAGAAAAACTATTTAGGTTAAAAAAAATAGCTCTTAAGTAAATAAAATAGTTCTAAAGCAAAATAAAATAATTTTTAAGTAAATAAAATAACTCTTTTAAATATTTAAATAAAATAACTATTTAGTAAATAAAATAGCTCCAAATGACCATGTACATAAAAACTAAAGTAAAAAGGGCCAATAACTTTTAAAATAATTGTTACTTAAATAAAATAAAACAACTATATGAGACTCCTAAGGATTATTTTATTTATTTATATTGTATTTGAAGAGTTATTTTATAATTATTATTTTTAATTAAGAATATATATAATCACTATTTTTATGTAATAAAACTAACATTTCTATATTTAAAAAAATATATCTCAAATAAGCCAAAGATATCCTTGTGGAAGTTCCTATTGTAATGCCCCTCGCTTTTGGCTTGTGATAGATGTTATTTTCATACTCCTTATGACAGTTTTTTTATGGTTGATAATCTTTTATTACACATTTCAGCTTTGAGACATCGAATTTACATGTTTTGGGTTTATGATCTCTTTGACTTGATGGACTATGTTCGATGCATATAATTAGACATCTGTTATGAGTTATGATGTCATTATGAGTACTTTAGTTATGTTGTGTTGAATATGATTGGTAATGGATTATGATTTACTTGTTTCATTAGATTCGTAGATATTTGTTTTCAAATGTTATGATTATAATCTTATCCAAGAGCAGGGACGGTGTAGCATTATTCGTCTCGAGTACCCTGCTACGCCACGATTCTCTGACTCTCTGTGTGTTGACATATATGTACTTGATCGTATTTAATCAGTTGTTTGGATGCAGGCTACAGGTACCGAACCTCGACTCCACCTGATATAGTAGGTTTGAGTGGGTTCTTTCACCAATGGATGTTAGATGGGAGATAACACGAGGTCTAATCCACTAGCTTGGTCCTTGTCTTCTGTTGTGGTCTCGAGTCATGTTGGGATACTTGGTCCTTGTCTTCTGTTGTGGTCTCGAGTCGTGTTGGGATACTTGGTCCTTGTCTTGTGATGATGGGTTAGGTTGTGTCGTAATGCTTGGTCAAGTCATATTTTATAATGTTAAATTATTTTTTTCCTATGTGGATGGAAAATTCTTTAATGGATTAGTGGTAACTAATAATGCTCCTATTTTGTTTGTTAGATAATTATTGAATTAAGCTTAAAAGCTTTGGATAACACTTTGGTTAAATTTTCTAATAGGTGAGAATTATAACCTACGGTCCAAAAAGTAATTATGTGGTAAAATTGGATTTACGGGTACTTAGTGATTATTTGGTAGGGAATATTTTTGGGAATGCAAAATTTACTGCCGTGTGTTGTCAATTTCAAAATTGGAGGAATGGGGAATAATTTGATATAGTTATGTGTTGTCAATTTCAAAATTTGAGGAATGGGGAATAATTTGATATAGTTAATTATTGAATCTCACGAGGCAGTGGGTGGTTGGGAAGAGAGAGGCATGTCTTCTGCATTTTCTCGAGAAGTTGAATCCTGGTTTTGAGGAAGTGTGTTGTTGGGAAGAGAGGTAGGGCCTTTGCATTTATTGGAGGAGGACAGAGAAAATTTGGGGGAAAGAAAAAAAAAAGAAAACAGAAACATTGTGGAGAAGAACAGAGAATTTTGGGTTGTAGGAGTTGGAGAAATTTCAAGGTGGGACTAGAATACAGGTATGTAATTTGTCTCCCTCTATAAAAATTTTCCATGATTGTAGCTTTGATCTCATATTCATCGCTGCATGTTCTGTAGATGAAACTTGCATGTTTCTGTAATTTAGAATGTGATTATCTCTGTGTCTTGTTATACCTCCAAGATGTATTCTTCTGGGTAGCTTTTGCCTAGTTTCCTTTTGAAAATTTATGTGCCATCGTCTGTAACCCTGTAATGTGTTTCAATCCTGAAAAGATGACTCAAAGGTTAGATTCTTGCCAATCTCCTGTCCCTGTCATTCTTGCTTTCTATCTCACCTTTGCATTCTCTGTTAGAGGAGAAATTCTTTGAAAGAAGTGAATTAGATTCCTCCTGCAACATGTTAGTGCTTACAGCCTTGTATGTGGTCCTCACATTTTCTTTTCATACTACTTTTTTTACCTTGGATTTCCTGCTCCTTTCTAAGTAACCCACATGAAGAGTTTATGCCTCCAACACCATTTCCTCTAAGAAGCTCCCATGCATTCATGTTTTAATTTTCAACCAAACCCGGAGAAGTTTCTTCACAACACCTTCTCATCTACTTAAAAGTTTCTTGATGGCTATAGGGCACCGTTTATTCATTTTATGCTTTGGAATTTAAACTCTATTTGAAGCAAATAGGAACGAAGTGAGTCGGGTGCTTAGTAGTTTTCTTGAGGATAGGAAAGATCGAACTCCTATAGAAGTTTCTATTCTGTTGTCTGCCAGATAGCTTGCAGACCTCTTTCCTTCGCAGTCGCTTGTAGTTATGTCCTTTCCAACTATAGCCATGCCGAGGAGGAACGTGGGTTAAATCGTGTTAGCAGCGGTGGCTCCGGGTGGCCTTGTTGTAGTGTTAGTTCCCTGGCTGTTTGTGCAGTGGCGTGTTATGGCTTTCTCTGTGTTAGTTGTTGACCTGCGAGATAGGTGGTAGTCGAATCTGACGAATGGTATACCTTTGACTGTGTCACTTACTTCTTTTTTTCTGAGTGTTGAGATGTTACAGTGGCAAATTCATGGTAGCTCGTAGTCGTAGTGTATTCTTCTGTGTTTTAGCCGCTGTGTATATTCCTTAAGCCACTGTCTACGTCATCTATGTCGCTGTCCTTAGATTGTAGTCGTGGTTTTCGCAGCTCGTAGTCGTAGTGTATTCTTCTGCATTTTGGTCACTATGTATATTCCTTAAGCCACTGTCTATGTCATCTATGTCGCTTGCTGCAGCTCATAGTCGGCTCCTATGATGTTAAGGGCGGCTTGTATGGGATCTAATGCCGTCAGGTTGAAAGGGTCACCCCATTTGTTTAGTGTTTTCTTTGTTTCTATAGTGGGCGTGGTAGTAGTCAGAAGCTAGTTGGAAGTCTTTTAATCCTTAAGAAAACATTAGTATTGCACAGATGTTTCATTAGAATACTTTAGGTGGTTTATAGTGGTATGCCTATAACTTTTCGAATAAGAAAATATCTTTCCTTATAAATCTATTATGTGGCAACGTTAGACGTGATCTTTGTATCGATAAGAACCTACGCTTGTGCTACATCTTTTATGCGGTTTATATCTGGGCATCCACTCTTATTTCCTTTAAGGATCGTTACGAGTTCAAACATTATCCTTATAATCTTCATGTTTGTATTGCATATGATCAGCCTTGAGAAACTATATCTATCCCTTTTTTTTTTTCATTTATAATCTTGAGGAATATGTATTTAATATGAGACTTGCTTTGGTAATTAGAGTTATCCTAGTTGAGTGCCCTACCTGTTTCTTGTGAATCCCTGCATTGACAATCTTAGAGACCCTATTGTACCAACTCGAGTAGCATAGCATTTTCTTTTTTATTATTTATTAGTGAATAATATAGGAATAAATTCCTTAGTTCTAAAATTGATTATTTGATCTTCGTCGTGGCTTAGTGCTAGATGACAATTTATGTTCTTAAGAAAATATAGTGGTACTTTTAGTCGTTTAAATAGAAGTTGTGGTTGTAAATGATTGACGAAAGTTTCTCTAGTAGGAATATTTATAAATTTGTTTCAAGTCTACCTAGAATAGTACTGATTTAACCTTAATGAAGGAGTTATGCTTGGGTAAGAGGTATATTTGTTTGAAGGTGTTTTTATGACAATAGTAAGTCATGCACATAGGAATATATTTATAGTTGTGGAATTAAGATTACAGTGGATATAATGTCGATGAAAGTTTATGCTTGTTGTAAATAATTACTTATAGGTGTTTGCTTAAAGGTGATATATGGCAAATCTTAAATGTAAGTTAAATTAATTAGGTTTGTAATGATTCGAAGATTGTAGTATGGTAGTTAGTAGATTGCACGTAAAGGAAATTACGATTCTTGTTGTGGTTTTACAATGGGTAATTGTTAGGAAATTGTTTTAAGGAAATGTATTTACTTTTAGTGGTCTCTAGAAATCTTAGAGTAATTTGTATTAATGTCCTTGATCCGGGAGGCAACAATATTGTGTTTC
The DNA here is from genome assembly GCA_027924645.1 of Cunninghamia lanceolata. Lineage (NCBI taxonomy): Eukaryota > Viridiplantae > Streptophyta > Pinopsida > Cupressales > Cupressaceae > Cunninghamia > Cunninghamia lanceolata. Next base: position 7,794,953 of record BSBN01000960.1, on the reverse strand, counting down.
GAGTATCAATTACCTTGATTAAATATTAATTTGTTTGTTTCGGGCTTGTATTATTCCTTGCCGTGCTTGTAAATTGGTGAATGTCATGGTATAGGTATTTGCTCCATTTTAGATTATTTTATTTTGAAAAACAAGGAATTGTGTTTTGATTTTATTACGGGAATTGGAGTGTCTTTAGCTTGGGTTGGTGAAATTACTTTATGAGCCTACCTTGACTATTGTGAAGAAGAGATGTTCGGGTTATGGGTCACCTTCTTGCCTTACTAAATACCAAGAGTTATGATGTTTTGCTATATGTGATAACTTGGTGTAGGTGGTTTCCTTGATTGGATTAGGAGTCCATTGAATTTCTTTTGCTCGTTTTCCCTCCTTGTCGTATCTTCATGTTTGTATTGGACCAATACGTTACTGTGGGTGGAGTTTATGTCTTTATGATGGATTGTTGTGAATTAGGAATCTTGTGAGATGTGATGACCACTCGTTGTCAATGTGGAAGCATTGTTCTTGTCAGATAGTGATTACCCTTTTATTGTTTTGTACCTTACTCCAGAGGTGTAGTCCTTGGTTTTGGTTCAAATTTGGCATGTCATGGCAGTGGGTTCCCTGAATTCTCGGGTCTTGCAATGAATGGGAAATGGCCTCTTGGATATAGTACTTGGTTCTTGATGGTTTTGCTGCATTTTGAGAGATTATGGATTTCTTGTTGTGGCCTAGTGAATGGCATAGGTTATCGTCCAGATCTGTTTTGTGACTTTTATTCCTATATGTTGTGGTAGGTATGTTTGACTCGAGAACGCTAAGGGAGTGGCTTTCATGGTGGGGCCGGTGCCTAGTGAGAGGCTGCCTGGGTAACCCCATGGAAGTTGTAAGCATGTGGAAAACTCAATAACTTAATCAAGAGGGTTGGGGCATTAAAACACTTAACAAGATAAATAATTGACCTCACTCATGCCTGTAGTGCTCGTTCAGGCTAAGGATGAGATGAGAAGGCTGTGGTTGGCAAAATCAACTTCCTTGTCCTCATGAAAGGAATGTTGATTCCGCATGTGTCGCCCTATGGGGCCGTCGTCTAGAGAGAGACTGTCAGGGTAACCATAGATGGGGGCCGGCGCCTAGCAAGAGACTGTCAGGGTAACCCATGGATGGGGGCCGGCGTCTGGCTAGAGACTGTCAAGGTAACCCATGTTAGGACCATGCGATGACACTCTCCTTATGCAGTTCTATTGTTTCTTGGGGGTACCTCTGGAGTGATGTGTTGACTTGTGCTAATATGTGATATGGCCAGTTGTGTCAAGTCAGTTGTTGTTCATTTATTTTTGGATGTTGATCTTGGCTTGGTGGAATCCTCGTCGTTATCTCCTAGCTCGGAGGGGTGGGCCTCAGGGTTCCACATGGTTGGGTGGCAAGAGCTATCCATTGGTCTTTTTTGGAGATACGGTACAAGTTCTGTGTAGAGGTGTCCCTGATCTAGTTCGCTTCTCTCCTTCAGAGTTGTATGCTTTCTTATGTATTCTTTTGTAAACCGACATGATCAGTCTTATAATCTTGTAATCATGTAATCTTGTACTAAGACTCTGTAATTAATCTATCCTGCTTTAGTAAAAGTTAATTGTCTCTATTTTTGCAGTGTAATGGTTATTCCTTCTGTAGTTTGATTTTCTTTTATTAATGCAATTATGTTACCCTAGAGTTGTTAGAAGAGTAATTTTGTTTATGCTATGTAATATGGTATGTTTGGTTACTACTGTACATTATCTTGCATTCAAAAAAAATTTGTTGTAACTTTTGCTCTTGTAGTCTAGCACTCTTGGGTTACATGATGTGGCATTACACCTATTTTTGAATTACTTTATAGCATATAAAATGAAATAATTCTAAAATCTATGGATGTAAGATATCTAAACTAGTTAGGGACCACTCCCAATAAAATCTAAGTTAAGACCTCCCAAAATTAAAAAACCTTATCATTAATGCATATTAGTCTACTTCAATGGCAATCTTTTGCAAGTGAACATGGAAGAAAAGTTGAGGAATGCAGTCATTTTAAGAAAAAAACTAATATTATCTTAATTATCATGGGTGAACATTTAGATTTACATGTGCAGTTACAGTGTGAATCAAAAAAATATTTTGAATCTATAAGGGCATACTTGCATTACTTTCTATATCTGGGTGCCACAACTGCACATTAATTTATGAGGATAATAATCAGAGTCTAGACTATTATTAACTACATTGCTATCTTCTTGAAAACTTCTTTTTTGAGGGATAACTATAACTAATATGGGTGTGCATGGATTGCACCAACATCATCTATTTGTACAAATAGGTGGCCTTGATCCCAATAGTTTCTGTGTCCTCTTATCTTTCACACCCTTCATAGATTTCTTTTGCTGAAGAGTCCAACACAATTCAATAGTTTCTGTCAAACTAAATTCATGAAGCTTTTATATCACCAACCAAGGGAGAAAAGTTGTAGATAGATTTATATGATACACTTACCAGGAAAAACTATGCGCTCATAAAATTTCAAATGTCTTGCCTCAACATCTGCATAATCAGAATACTCATCTGTATCAACTCTCCACCAAACAGTATTGCAAAAAGAAGAATACCCAAAATATAATAGCACCTTAATAGCAATAATCAGACATTCATAATCTTCAATGCCTTCTAAACTCAACAAGCTTAAAAGAAGAAGAATAACCATCATCCTGAGTAGCTTAAAATCCAGTGCAAATTCCATTGAAGGTTGTTTTCTTTGACAGTCACTCTCCTTGTCAATTTACTGCAGCAAACAAATCTCATTCGTATTAAATAGTGGGATAAGGATTTGGCAAAGTCCCTCTCAACATAATCTAAATTCCACATCAATAAGTTTTTTGGTTTTAATACATAACAAATTTAGCAGTCCTAAAACTTTTGGGTATTTTGAGTATTTTGGCTGTTATTTAGGAAGACTATTATAGAAAAAATAAAACCCAAATATAACTAATTGTAATTGTACCCAATGACATCTATTTGCCCTTCTAGTCAATGACAACTAAAAAAACTGAGAGTAATAATTTTCAGGTGGATCTTGTGAAGAAAGGCTTAAGGTTTTTACAGTCGCCAAGTTGAGAGATCGTGGGTTTATAGAAATTGATGGACCACTGTTGAGGAACTTCATTGCAGATCTGGAGGATGCATATCATAGTAGAAGAAAGTCACAGCGATAGAAAAATCAAAAGGATTCATACGCAAAATCAGAAAGATGCTCAAATGACCCTTAAAAATACTTCCGAGAGTTTGACCAGTCTACTACTAATGGTTTTTTTAATGTGCATGTGATGCCAAAGTCCATAGCAAATGAAAAATCCTAACCCCAAAAAAGAGAGATCTATGATTCAAGAAATGTAAGATCTCAAAACTTTGTAAAGAAAGCAACAAAATCAAGTTTGGATAAATTCAAAATCAGCAGATGCTAAACAAAATTGAAGTGTCATAGACCCAAACTGTGTCTTAGCACCACCAAATCTAGAACAATGCAGATTAACCAAAAGAAACATGTGCAACGTACCTTTCTGTATAATGAATAACAAAAAGTAATGTTACCAGATTCTTTGAATTGTGTGCTTGACAAACTAACTACTTTTCTCATAGAGATAAGCCTATCAAGTGCTTGGTGAAGCATTAGAAAAAGGGAATATCATTGTTTGCTGTGGTGTGATGAAATGGACAGTGTAGAGGATAGACCAAAGGCGTCCCTGTTCATTACATGGTGTGGGAAAATAGTGAATGGCTTTGAGAATGTAGAATGGAATAGCAACCTATAAACAAAACAAATTCATTTCACATGTCTAGAAAATAGTCATGGCGTGAGAGATTCTGCAATGTTTGGACATCGAGAACATAAAAAAACATGAAGAATGGTTGTCTAAAGAGAGTGAAATGCATAAATTCTAGCCAATTGCCAAACATGCCTAAATTTGGGCGTGTGGGTGCAGCTCCTTCCTCCACTCCCTTAAAACTCTTGAGTGGCACAATGGAGGTTACCAACAATTTTTGAGAAAACGAAAGCAATGCATGGAAAATTTATTTTGAGTATTCATACAAAACTTTATAATATAAACCTTGATGATCCGCAATAATCGCCCTTATCAGGTGAAAGTTTTATGCCAATTAGATTGAAGAAAAATTATTTTTCAAATATGTTTTGTTAAAATATTTGCATCTATACAATAGCAATAGCTAAATATTTTTTAAGTAGAAAAGCTATTTCAGTTCTCATTGGTTGGAAAAAGAATTATTAATAATTAGTTAACAACAGGCCTCGCTTATAATTTGCTTGGCAGAAACTAATAACATATTCATATTTAGATCACTACACTTAGCAACTTAATTTCTTGTTTAAGTAATAATAGTAAGTACTTTTAGAGAACTAAATTTATCATTTCAAATTTGTAACTATTATATTTCCAGAACTAAATTTATAAGGAAAATCTTATGCGAACTCGTTTTGAAATGTTTTGGGTAAATAAAATTGAAATCTCAAAAATAATTTAATTTGGTAAAAATAAAATAATACTAAAATATTTATTTAGCTATAAAACTAAACTTTACAAAGCCTATTAAATAACACAAATATTTCTTTAACTATAAAACTAAACTTTACAAAGCCTGCAATAAAATAACACTAAAATATTTACTTAGCTATAAAACTAAACTTTACAAATACAAATATTTCCTTAACTATAAAACTAAACTTTACAAAGCTTGCATATTTGTATTATGTGGAGATTTGAAATGTAATAATATTAATAGTATAATAATTTAAAATGCATTAAAATATTGTATGTTTGAAGAATAAAATATAAAATGTAATAACATGGCGAAATATTTTTCACGATACTGTAGATTTTTAACTTTTTAGCAAATAAAATTGAAATCTCAAAAATAATCTAATTTCATAAAATAATATTATTAATATTATAACTTTGTCCCTTTGACAAAAAGTAATTTTTAGTTTAGCTAATGAATCAAAAAATTAAATTCAGAAAAACAATGATTCTTCCCTCTCATAATTATTGCCATCCATTTAGGCATGACTTAACTAGTGGAAGACAAAATTTGTGTCATAATTTGTTTACTTGCCACATCCTCCCCTCAAACCAAAATTCTCTCCACATCTCCACATTTATAGTTTTTTTGTTGCACTTTCAGACAATCCGACAATCGGCAGAGAAGAGGTCATTTTTTTTCAACCAATAAATCATTTTTCAATATTTTTTGTTAAAAAATTATCATGTTGACATAGGAAAAGTACAAATTTAGATCAAATTTGCCCGACAAAAAAAATAATCCTATCTTTTGATTGGTTTGCAATGAATAGATTAATAACTAGATAAGTGTGAACTCATTGCAATAGTACCAGCCAAGGCAAGTACTAATAAAATATTAAAATTAAATTTGAATATACTTCCTTTCTTTTTAAAAAAGGCTAACATTGTGAAGAGTACTTATTTAATAATTTGGTAAAGGAATGATTTGGTTGCGTAGGATAAAGACCAAATAAAATTTACATTGCAAAGAACCAAAAAAAACAGTACATTAGTTAGATTTTGAAACATGATATCATTTTTTTTACTATAGTTTTTAATATTTTTATTTTAATATACAAAATTTTCAATGAAAAAATACTTCATAATTTTAAATTTAAAATAAAGTTTGACATTTGATAAATAAAAAGAAAACAATTGCAAAATATAGAATGCTTCGAAACTTCTCAAAGGTAATTTTAGTCCTGACTACTACCAATAAGTTTTTTTTGAAAATGTGAAAAAAATTGGAAGGGATTAACTACCTAACTATAATAAATAGGCTTCCAAGCAAAACCGTCAACATAATTCTCGGGATTTATTTTGGAGATCAAACATTTGTCTATTTGTGCCATTACGCTGCCAACTAAAAACGGAAAAACGGCCTACACGAAATTTCGGTAAACGTCTATACAACCCAATTTCAATTAATTAATAAATACGGTCAAATGTGCATCCTCAGGGTTGGATAGACAATTCGAATTTCGGTAGCGATTGGAGGGGAGGAAAACCTCATAAAACCTGATATGTTTAGCCCTAATTAAATCGTCAATTTTAAACATGAACACCCGTAATTATTTCACGTTTTGTTTTCGATTTATTTAAGACACATTAGAGTACTAAATAATTACTACCACGATCAGCTGTACCATCTCTCGTTGAGATTGAGAGCTCATGTAACAATGATAGATTGCAAGTTTTTCTGCAGATTTATTTACATGTTTTTTTGAATTTTTTGGAATTTAAATTATATCCTTTTTGTTTACGAGCGTTCACCCCCTAGGATGTTGTGTTTTTAATATTTAAAATTAATATAATTTCCCTTTTAAAATTTTATTTTTAGTTAGTTTTGTTCTCATGATTAGTTTTAACTTCTTAAAAATAAATATATTTGGGGGACATATTTTGAAATAAGGAGAGAAAAGAAAAAAAATATTAATATTTATTAGTAAGTAAAATATATTAATAGTAAAATCTGTATAAATAATTAAGAGAGGTAAATGAATTAAATAAGAAATAAAAAAAATATTGTGAAAATTGATTTTAATATAAAATTAAATTTATAGAGTTTATGTAATTTAGAATTGTGTATTAAAAACTATTGCTTTGTTTTAAAGCAATATATTTTAGAGAACATATATTTCCATAATATTTTAGAGCAATTTTAAAGTATTTACATTGCCTGTTTTAGTTTTATGTTAATATTAATATATTTTAAAATTTATAATATTTTATAAAAAAATATTAAATAGATTAGCAATATATTTTAGAGAACATATATTTCCATAATATTTTAGAGCAATTTTAAAATATTTACATTCCCTATTTTAGCTTTATGTTAATATTAATATATTTTAAAATCATTAATATTTTATAAAAAAATATTAAATAGATTAGGTGGAATATAAACTCTTTAAACCTTTGATTATAAATTGAAGAAATGTAAAATAATTTTTTTGAATAATTAATATTAAAATGTGTTAAACTTATAATGTTATAGTAGAACAAAATATTTTAAAAGTTTTTCTTATTATTTTTAAACTAATTTATTTTACTTAAAAATAAACTAACTCATTATAAATTGATTATCATGTAAATTTTTTTTTTTTAAGAATTAATATTAAAATTTGTTAAATCTATAATGTTTTAATAGAACAAAATATTTTAAAAGTTTTTCTTAGTATTTTTAAGCTAATTTATTTTTATTTGAGGTAAGATTAGTTTATTGAAATTCAGTTCCATACAAGTGGGTAATTGTTTTTTCATCCACATTTAGGAGATTGAGCATGGGTAGAGAGATAAGACTATCCAAGTTTGCAAAGTGTATGTGTGAAGACCATCATTGTGAAAGGAAGATGAAGTGAGAAAGAGAGATGAAGGCAAGGAGAACACCTCAGTTCCTAACTACTTAGTATTATGGAAAAAACACTTCTAGGAAGTATAACTTTCCACCAACAAGAAAGGAAAATCTATGGGAAACCAATTGTAAATGGAGGAACTAGATACATAGGTTACCATTTGCATATTAGATTATCTTCTACTCCACTCTTTGTCTTCCTCATACATAATTATATTTGAATAATATTATATTGAATTTAGAATACATAAATTTAAATATATTATAATAGAGAGGAAGAGATAGAGAGGGAGACAATGTGAGATAGAGTGAGACAAACAGAAAGAGGAAGAGAGAGAAAGGGATTGTGAGATAGAGAGAGGGAGGGGAGTAGAGAGATAGGGAGAATAGAGAATGAGAGAGTGAAAAAGGAAAAAAAAGATAAGGAGAGAGAGAGGTTTCTGATGGCCTATCTACCCATCATCCACATGTCAATTTCTATTTTTTCTTTGTAATGTTTAATGCTAAGATTGACTAATTTGTGTCTAATGGCTTGGTGTCAATATTTAGGGTTTTGGGTTCACAATTAAGTAGCTTAGATTTGAACGTTAAGGAAGAGGAAGGAAGGAGAGGGGGAGAGAGTAAGAGGGAGAAATAGAGATAGAAAGAGATAGAGAAAGTAGAGATAGGGAGAGGGAGAGGAAGAGATAGAGATACATTTTTGTTGTGTGATAGACTTATGGCTATGGTTAAGCATTCTAATAGAAAACCCTACATTAAAGATCAGGTTACGATACTTTTATAATGTGAAAATTGGAGCTTGGTACGGGTTGGTCTAGATCATCTAGCGAGATTGTTATAGAGATGGGTATAGAGATAGAGAGGGAGAGAGAGGTATAGATATAAAGAGGGATAGAGAGAGATGGTGAGAGAGAAAGAGAGGGAGGGAGAAAAACTTGATAACTATCACATAAAATTTGCTTCACAGGCAGGGTCAACTTTCAAAATTAGGCCCTAAAAATTTGAATCCCTTTAGTAAATTTTTTAGCATTAAATGACCATCACAGAGAAAGAGAGATAGAGTTGGAAATAAAGATAGAGATAAGATATATAGAGGGAAAGATAGATAGAGAAAATAAGAGAGAAAGATATGGGTATACAGATAGAGAGGGAGACAAAGGTATAGATAGAGATGGTGAGAGAAAGAGAGGGACAGAGAGAGGAAGGGAAAAAACCTAGAGGAGAGAGATAGTGTGATAGAAGAAGAGAGAATAATAGAGAGGGAGATTGATATATATATATATATATAGAGAGAGAGAGAGAGAGAGATACAATGATAGAGAGGGAGAGAGGGGGAAGATAGAGAGGAGAGAAAGAGATGTAGAGAGAGGTAGAGTGATAGAGAGATAAAGAGGGAGAGAGGGAGAGATGGATATTGGTAGAGAGAGGAATAGAGAAAGAGAGATAGAGATAAGAGATAAAAAAAAAAGGGTAGAGAGAGGGGTTGAAAAGTTAGAGAGAGAGTACATTTTACTGTGAATAACTTCATCAACACAATTTCTAAGACTTACACATATAAAGGAAACCTTAAGACATTATCCACATTAGAAAGATTTAAGATTAAATGAAATTTGATTTCTTATTAAGTGTTATATTCTAATAAGGCATATAACAATTCCATCTACATAAATTAAAGGTCTCCATGCTTATTGTCCAAGTGGTAACTTATAATGATTGAATTATATTATTTTATTTTTATATAAAAATTTTATATTATAGTTATATGAGAAAGATAGAGAGAAGACAAATAGAGTTAAACAAAAAGAGAGAGATGAGTAGAGATCTAGAAGGAGAGAGGGGGAGAGAGATCTTTATATAGAGAGATAAAGAGAGAGAGGTATATATAGAATGAGAAAGAGAGACAAAGAGGGGAGACAAATAGAGTTAAACAAAGAGAGAGATGAGTAGAGAGGAGAGAGGAGGTACAGACATCGGGATAGAGAGAGAGATCTCAAAGAGAGAAAATGTGTGAGATAGAAGGGGGAGGGAGACAATGATGAAGAGAGATAAAAAGAAATAGAAAGGAGAGAGATATCTCATAGAGAGGAAGTGTGTGAGAGAGGAGGAGGGAGACAGAGATGAAGAGAGATAAAGATAAATAGAAAGGAGAGAGGTATAAAGAGAGAGAAGATAGAGAAAAACATATGTAGAGTCCTATTAAATTATTATATGGGCTTCCACCTATTATCAGATCAAAACCTCCAATTGAATTAATCATCTCATCAAGTCTTTATTTTGTCAAATTCTACACATCTTCGACCTTAATAAATTTACCCTTAAGATGTTATATGGAGAGAGAGAGAGAGAGAGAGAGATTTCTGATGGCCCATCTTCTACATGTCAATTTCTATTTTTTCTTTGTCATGTTTAATGCTAAGATTTACTAATTTGTGTCTAATGCCTTGGTGTCAATATTTAGGGTTTTGGGTTCACAATTAGGTAGGTTAGATTTGAAGGTTAAGGAAGAGGAAGGAAGAAGGAAGAGAGAGGTAGAGAGAGAAGTTAGAAAGATTAAAAATTGATCATTTCATCAAGTCTTCATTTTGTCAAATTTTGCACATCTAGAGAAAGAGAGAGAGAGAGAGAGAGAGAGAGAGAGAGATGAGTAGAGAGGAGAGAGGAGGGACAAAGACTGGGATAGAGAGATAGAGAGAGGGAGATTGGTGAAGAGAGGAATATAGATAAGTGATATATAGGGAAGAGAGATAGAGAAAATAGATAGAGAGAGAGAGAGTCTTGTTTAATTATTATAGGGGCTTCCACCTATTATTGGATCAAAACCTCCAATTGAATTAATCATTTCATCAAGTCTTTCTTTTGTCAAATTATACACATCTTCCACCTTAATAAATTTACCCTTAAGATGTGTGTGTGTGTGTGTGTGTGTGTGTGTGTGAGAGAGAGAGAGAGAGAGAGAGTGGCTACATACATAACCTTCCTATGAATAATTATTTCCAAATTTTACCTTTACCACCCATCACAATTGAATAGACATTTCCTAAAACACAAAATTATTACCCATCATGGGATTACAAAACTAAGCTTAACTACATAAACATAGTGACAAAAAGTGTTATATTGTGTGATAGACTTGAGGTTACGATCAAGCGTTCCAATGGAAAACCCTACATTAAAGATCAATCTACAAAAGTTTTTACAATATAAAAAATGGAGCTTGGTATGTGTTGGTCCAAATCATCTACTCAAACTTTACTTACCACTATAGAAAAACAACACACATTATTACATAGTTTCAATGTTCAAATGATTACCATGATTCAACAAATCTTAATAGACCAAAAATATTAATGCAAATATTCTATATACTCTCTTTTTGAGAATACTAATATTACAAACAAATAAAAAATTCTTCTTTACTACTCTTACAAATATGCCCTCCTTATTTATTTCTCTTACTGACTCAGTTTACAAACTATGTATACTTTAAGTTTCCCAATGCAAAATAGTGTTTGCTTTTATGCACACAAAACTCCTTTCCACATCCATTTTTAGCGTACCCATTGCACACTAAGGTGAAATTGCTAGTAATAAAAAGTCGTCACAAAAACAACATGAAACTATCACAAACCATTGATATACCTTTGAACTCGGGAATGCTAAACCATGTACTAGATCTTGCATGGAGGCATGTATGGACCAGTAAAAGTTTTATGAGTCTTCTAACACCATTATCAGTCTATTCTTAATGAATTGTCTGAAGGGTTTGCTTTGGATACAAAAATCAAGGTTTTAGACACACAATCTTGGATGATGAAAAAAACACGTTGAAGATATTTCATAAATAGTCATGAATCCCAAACCCTTTGCTTCTTCATTCAATCCCATGAGATCTTGAGAGGTTTAATCTTCTTGATTCATTTTCTTCATGAGCTAGAGAATCCTTGCAAGCTAGCAAAACCCTAAAAAGTGACCACAAGAAAACCTAAAGGGACAACTAATCCCATCAAACAACTCAAAATCACTAACTCATTTTTAAAGTGAAACTCCCTCCACTAGGTGTACGTGACCTTTTGGAGTTTTTTTGTTAAGTTAAAAAACATTTTTGAAAGGACTTATGACATTTTACCAACCTTAATAACACAAAACAAAGGAAATATGTTATATTTTGCATGTGAATGACATTATAGAACTTTAAGACACTTTTAAAGACCTAATACTAAGACGAAAGACTTTTAACACTTCAATGTCACTTTGTAATAACATCTTTTAGCTTAGTGAATGAAATATGTTAACAATAATCAAACATTAGGTTGATGACAAATTAAAAAATAATAAAATGTATTTAAATTTTTTAAAAATATGACACACTAGAGGAGAGAATCTTCTCTGAGAGGACCGTATAATTTTTTTAATGATAAAAAATTTAGACAAAAGTTGATGGCCCTAAAAACTGACATTTTGATTAAATTTGACTTTAAAAATATTAAAAGATAAATATTCATCGAATTTTTTTTTTTTCCATGCACTAGATTTTCAAATTATCTAAGTGGGAAAAAAACCTTCTTTTTTGTGGTGTCCATCAACCTCACTTTTTCAAAATTTTCAATAATTAAAATTATTCCCTTTAATTTATAAAAAAATATCTAAATCATTTTTTAAAATTTAAAAATTATAAAGATAAACTACAGTAATAGTTCTACATTTCATTAGTTTATATCATTTTAAAATTTAAAACATAGACATCACTTTTAGGTAGTCCAAGTTGAAAAACTGTATTTATGTTGGCTATTTCATTTTTAAGTGTGACACCATTCTGAACTTTTACCCTAATATGTAATGGTCAAAATCACATACCCATGATCATTTCTTTTATTGGAAAATCAGATACTATTGACCACCCTGGTTTAGATCTGTAGGTGTAGAATTAATCCAAATCACTTATGTGCATGTGGATCTAAACCTTGAATTTTTAAGTTCAAATTTCTTAAATTGGGTCCATGTTTCCCTCCATTACTAGTTGTTATGAGCCAACTATTCAATTCAAATTATTTCAAATTGCATGCTAGGGTGGTGTAGTCAAGGAAGTTAACCTCAATTCATTTGAATCAATTCAGATTGATCTAGGAATCTATTGAGCACATCTAAAAATTAATTGCAAGAGGAGAAAAATTATTGCATCAACATCTTAGAAGCATAATTTTATTATTTCCTATTGTGTTTGATTTTGGTTCATCAATGTTGAATTAGTCCACCTAGGGGCTTGACTAGAGAGAGCATGACCCTTGCTTAGCAAGTTCCCAAATAGTGTTTGCAAATACCATTTTCTAATCATAGTTGTAGAAGATCAAGGAAAACCTCTTTTAGTAATTAGAATTATGGTAGTTAACTTCCACATAGAGAGTTTAGATTTGTGTGTCAAGTTCACTTCCATTGGCACATGGACTTCATATCCACACACATAGAGATCAGATCCGCAAGTGTGGCATTGTACCCAATAGTTGACAATTTTTTTTATTATTCTGACAAACCAAACTTTTTGACACAATGGTGAATCATTTTGTAACATTTATAATAGTCATTTCTTCATCAAATTAAAAACTAAGTACCTTTACATGTTATTTTAATTTAGTTCCATATTAATTACAATGTTAATTATAATTATATGATTTATCAATCCTACCATTATATTTGGATTGATTGCTTAATTAATAATTGTATTTGTTTAATTAACCTAAATATTTCTATGAAGTATTATTTTCCCTTACAATTTTAAATTATTATAAAGTTCCCTTACAATTTTTTTTTTTAATAAAAGAGGGTAAAAATTTTATTAATCAAAGAGAGCAGTACAAAACATAAAAGCAGCAAGAGGCCCAAATGGGCCCAGAGACAACAAACAAGAAATCAAGAAGTGGTCATGCAACATCTCACATCCTCTGTGACCAAATCCACCAAATCCTGAGCAAGATCCCCAGGTAAACTGTCCTAATCACCCACCAGCCAGGTCCCATTCTTCTCAGAAGCCCATTTGGCCAACCCATCAGCCACCTTATTCCATTCCTGAGGGATGTGAGAGAAAGTGATAGAATCAAATAATTCTCCAAGACTGGTGATTTGCTTAGCCACCACTGCAAGCTACCAACTAACATCATCAAATTGCCTTCTATTTATCAAGTCTATCACCACCTGAGAATCTGATTCACAAATAATCTTATTCTAGCCAATGGCATATGCCTTCTTCAAAGCCAAAAGAATAGCCAAGGTCTCCATAAGATTATTAGAGTGCAGCCCCCTATATTCTGAGAAGAAAAACACAACCACCCCAAAACTGTCTCTGCCCACCCCACCAATGCTAGCGTGCCCAGGGTTACCCCTTACAAACCCATCAGTATTGATTTTCAAGACTCCAGTGGGAGGGAGCAACCAATGCCCTTCCCTAGAAACCTTCCTTCTAGAACACCTGCTTTGCCCAATCTTGGGCCTTCCGGGACCCCCAACAAGAATCCCCAGATTACGAATCACTCTAGTATCGCTAGGATCCACCGGGGCTGACAAATCACATTTAGCATACAAGGTCTCTTGCAAAGCCCCAAGAATGTGAGACCAAACTTGACCCACCAACAACTTCTTGTCTAGAAAGACCCTACGGTTGTGCTCCAACTAGATGTGCCATATAATCAAACTAGGGCCAATTGGCCATGCTATGTGCATAAATGAAGTCCTCACCGGAATGGGCCCAAAGTTTTGCCAAAACTCCTCCAGAGAAGAAGGGTGCCTGCACTGCAAACTCCAGCCCCCCACCAAAAATGCCAAATAGTCCTAGCAAAAGGGCACTGGAAGAAAAGATGTGAAATAGTCTCAACATCTTTTAGGCATAAGAAACATAATGAAGGACCTTGGAAGCCACGCTTACAGAGGTTATCCCAAGTCAAACACCTGCCATAAACCACCAGCAAAGAAAAGAAATTGCATTTTGGCCAAGAGAATTTATTCCAAATATTTTTTCACCAAGGAACCTTAGTACTACCCCAGGTCTGTCTATCCAAAACATGATACCCTGAAGCAACAGTGAACTTCCCTTTTGGATCTAGACCCCAAGCTAGCACATCCCGCTTTGGAAGAGAACAACAAACTCTATCAGCCAAAATGGAGGACAACTCCCTCCTATCCTCCAAAGATCCAGCCACGGGCCATTCCTGCCTATCCTTCCATTGGTAAACAATAGTCTGCCCTAAAGCCTGAGGGGCTTTGAAATCCATCACTCTACTCCAACCAACCTGAACAAAAATCCTACATAAGTCCCCCAAGTTAGGGTGCGAGGAGAGGATAGGCGGGAAGCCATCCCAGGATTCATGCCAAAAGAGACCATCAGAGCCTCTATTGCAAATCCAAAAAAGGTGTTGTTTAACCAACACAGCCCCCCTCTTGAGAGTTTCCCAGATCATAGAACCTCTCCTTGAAAGACTAAAATGAGGCACCTCAGCGTCGTCCACCTCCCTAAGGTACTTGAAAGTTAGGATCCTGACCCAACACTGATGTTGATATGAACACCATCTCCATTATAGCTTAGTAGCCAAAGCCTATCCATTCCAATCTGTCCTATGCAAACCCAGACCACCATCCTGCTTTGGACAGCAAACAACTTCCCACTTAATTAAGCTCCACTTCTTCGAAAGGAGATTACCTGACCAAAGAAACTGCCGACAGAGGCCCTCAAAATCTTTGATGAAACTTGAGGGAGCAGTCAACACAAAGAACCTATATAAAGGAAGGGCCTGCACCACAGACTTCAATAGAGTAACTCTTCCAACCGTAGATAACCATCTATAGGTCTAGTGACAAACCATCCCACAAAATTTATGCATTACATCCTACCAAAAACACCTGGGAAGTGGGCGCACATCTAGAGGGATGCCAAGGTATATAAAGGGAAGTTTACCCACTTGAAACCTTAAGATCCTGGCAATACGCTGTTGAATAAGCCTAGGGGTATTAAAGAAACAAATGCAAGACTTACTTTCATTAATACTTTGACCTGAGGCAGTCATGTAAAAATCCAAAATCTGATGCAAAGCAACTGCTTCAGCCACCTTAGCAACACCCATCAAAGTCGTATCATCCACAAACTAAAGATGAGTTTGAGGAGCGAGAGAATTGCTCCATTTCTATCCCTGAAAGAGCCCATCCATAACACGGGACTTAATAAATCTCCCCAATCCTTCAGCCATCAAGATGAACAAATATGGGGATAAGAGGTCCCCCCGTCGAAGACCTCTAGAAGCACCAAACAAATCTGAAGACTTTGTACTTATGAGAATAGAAAATGAGGAAGTCCTCACACAGCTCATGACCCAATCAATCTACTCACAAATGAACCCAAAGGCTCTGAGAATTTTGATCAAAAAGCCCCAGTTAACTCTGTCATAAGGTTTAGCCATGTCCAACTTTATAAACATAACCTTTTCCTTTGAAAAGTCCATAGAGTGAATAGTCTCTGCCGCAATAACTACTCCATCCAAAACCCGTCTACCCTCAACAAAGCCCCCTTGTTCCTCCGAGATCAACTTATCCAAACATGGCTTCAAATGTTCAACAATTAGCTTTGTAATGATTTTATACACCACATTGCACAAAGCATTTGGTCGAAAAAGATCCAGAGAATCATCACCCTCACATTTGGGGATAAGAGCAAGAAACGTGGCATTCATGGCTTGCAACATTTGCTTATTCCTAAAAGATTCCTGCACCACCTCCAATAGATCAAGGTTGATGACTTCCTAAAATTCCTGAAAGAACTCAGTCGAGAACCCATTAAGACCAGGAGCCTTCCCTTTTTTCAACTGAAACACCACATCCTCCAACTCCTTCAGAGAAATAGGTTTAAGAAGAGAAGCATTCATATCCGTAGTCACCAGAGAGGGAATACAAGCCAAGATAGAAGCTACCTCCTCACTAGTAGGCGGGGTATCTTCAGAAAAGAGAGCAGAGAAAAAATGAACCGCCTCACTAGAGATCCCCGAAGAGGAAAAAAGAACAAAAGCCTCAGGAGAGCGTAGAGAAGAGATAAAGTTACCTTGCCTTCGAGCCTTCACTAATTTATGAAAGAAGTATTCATGTCCCCTTCCTGGAGCCAATCAACACGAGCCTTCTATTTCCAAAAAAATTCCTCACGAAGCTCCCATTCCTCGAGGTCTTTAACTGCACTAACCTCAAGCCTGCTTAAATTCGCATCCAGACCCTAATCCCAAATCTGCCTGGTAACAGAATCCAAGCACTCTTGGGAAACCCTTTTCCATTGAAACACCTTGCCAAACTGATACTTATTCCATTGTTTCAATTTATTCTTCACATATTGAAGCCTCTTCACAAATGAGTACATAGTTGTACCAAAAGCAAGTCATCCTTTAGTCCACCATCTAGAAACCAAGTCAAGAAGACTCTCCTCCCTGAGCCACATAAGATGAAATCTAAAAGTTTGTTTCTTAGGACCACCAACCAAATGGGTAGAGAATTTGATCAGCCAATGGTTTGATCCTTGCTAATAAAAAAATTTAGAACTCGACAGCCACTTGTCACCCACCCAAAAATAGGAAACAAGAAACCTGTCTAACTGTTTAGAAATGGCATCATCCCCAAGCCTCCTATTACTCCAAGTAAACATGCCATTCGAAGGTTTGATATCCACAAGCTAGAGCCGAACCAAATTATCCCTTAGAAGATCAGAAGAGGGGTCCAAACGAGGCACACCCCCTTTTCTGCTCGAGGGAGGCAATTACATTGAAGTCACCTACCATAATCCAGGGGAGGAAAGGATCCAATGATCTCAGAAGATTGATATGAGATTACGGGAGAGTCTTACCAGGGACATCCATCGGAGCATAAATGTTAGAAAGAAGAATTCTTTCCCCCGTCTCCAAACTAATTGCAACCAAAGAAATGGAAATCTACTAGAGATCCACCAAATAGGAGAAATTCGCTGAGGATCCTAGAGATAAGCAAGACCCCCTGAGATGCCTTGCGCACCCACACACTGGCAAAACCCTATGTTCCAAATCTTAGAAACACACTGCATCATACCATCCACAAATAACTTCATCTCTTGGAGGAAAACCACATCCAGAGAATGAGCACTAACCAAGTCCTGAATATCCTTTTGTTTAGGGATGCTATTCATACCCCTTACATTCCATGATAACACAATCATCACAAAGGGTGAGAGAAGTGAGTATCCAATGTCTTCACCGACCTATATTCCACCAATGTCTCTCCAGCTATCTTAACTTTCTCCTGATCCTTCTTCCTCCCCACCTTCTAGGGCTTATCAGGGGCACACTTTTTCAGAGATTTTTGCTATAGACTCAGAGTAGGAGAAGAAGAGAGGGATTTTTTCTTACTAGAGTCTTCCAAACCCAGTCCACTGGCTAAACTCACCCTTTCATCCGAAGAGGCTAGAGGGGTTTCCACCAAACCACAGGAGTCCCCAAACCCAACATCGGGGGGAGGAGCAACTGAATCCATCACCACCTCAGAAGCCACCACAGGAACTAGGACCGAGGTAGTGACAGACAAAGACTCAGAATTATGATCAACTAAAGGAGAAGCTTCAACATGCATGTCAAAAGAAACCCCCTCCTCATGGACTAATTCATCCAAAGCCTCAAACTTGTTAAAAGTCTTCTCCTCTTGATGATTCTGAAGAGTCCTCTTCTGACCCTAATTCTTGTTTCATGCCTTAACTGGTACAAAGCCATCTTTATCTAGTACCACCCCCTACATGGGTGCTTTACCCTTTTCTGCCCTTGGATTAGACAGAGCCTTCACATTATCTAAGCCACAAGCACCCGAGGCATGAGGGCACCTCCTTTGAATATGGCCATACTCATGGCACAGCCGGCACCTGAAAGGTAAAGTCTCATAGTCTAACTGTTGAGTCCAGGAGCTAGACCCAACAGTTAGAACAATAGAATCTGGAAGAGGCTGGCTCAGATTAATCTCCACATAGACCCGGGCATAGGAAAAAATTTGCTTCTCCAGAGTTTGTTGAGACGGGCCAATAGGCTTCCGTAGTAGCAACGGAATTGATTGCAGAATATCCTGTCTCCAACATTCCAACGGTAATCGAGGAAAATGAACCCACACTAGCACCTTCGAGGGCAGTTCCTCCACTGAGTTAAGGTCTGCATGCCAAGGCTTCATGAAAAGGCCAACTTGATTATAAAAGTAGGGCCCTCCCTCAAAAACCTTTTTACGCTCTGAGATACATGAAAAAACCACCAGAAAGAAGTTATTCACAGCTAGCAAGATTTCAAAATCACCTTCCAGATTCCATGACTTGTGAATCCAGGGTTCTAGAAAAGGCATCAAAACCCTCAATCCCATAAATTTGCAAATTAAAACATGTTTGCTATAATACTCTAGGTCCTCGGCTATCGCCTTTGTTTTAATCACTAGCTTCAGATGAACTTGAGCTCTTTCCAAGCATCCGTTTATCTTGTGCAATTTCAAAGCACCAGTGCTAAAAACCCCAACATCAGGCGGGGATGGATGAGGAAACCCGCCACTAACCTTTACCATAGCAGCATCCCCCGACGTCTCACCCAAAGGCACAGACCCTGCCGTTAGAAAATCCCTTCAAGCCCTCGCACCCCACACCTGCATTGAACAAGGCACACACTCAAGAAGAAAAAACCCCCTGAAAGCTAAAAAACCCCACCCCTTGCTGAAAACAACCCCACAGAGCCCAATCTACAAAGAAAAAATGCATGCAATAGAGAATAAACACATGCAGACTGCTACCTACTACAGGTCGCGAGACTGCATAGAGCTCCCGTAGACACGCTCCATCCAGGTTTAATCCTCCCTTACAAAATATTAAATATACATCTTCCAATATAATTTTATATATCTCTTATAATAATATTATAATTTTATTTTAAAATTATCTACATATTTAATTTTTCATAAGTGGAAAATTAAGAAATTAAAAAAATCTTAACAATACATAATCAATTCAACATACTTTTTGCTCACGTGGAAGATGCAGTCTCACATAAACAACTATTAACTACAACTCAATGGGTGTTTAGATTAAAAAATATGTACCTTACATAAATCATAGAAGATAAATGTTTGGGGAGAGACTTACATTGGAATAGTCCTTGGTGATGAGTCTCAATTGTTGAGAAAAGGTGTCTCAACCTTGCATTTCTAATGTTTGTATTTAATTATTTAATTATATTTATTTATTCTTCACTCACATATTTGGGTGGTCCCACTTGGAGTGGCACTAGTTGTTACATGTAGTTTGTAATTTGATAGTTTGTAATTATCACTTAGCTATCATGGGAATTGATAAATGCAACTATGACAACTTGTAAGGTGTGTAAGAGTTGCTAGATTAGAAAGAGCATGAAAATGGGGAGTTAAGTGTAGACGTGGAGAAGATCAAGTAAGATCTTTAGTATACATATGCATGCTACCAAAAAGGAAGATAAAATCACAAGTGGAGCACTCTAGTTGAAAGAGGAAGTTTATATTTTAACTCTTCTTCATTTGGGCATTGGTATTTGCATAGAGATTTGGACAACACTTTTAGCCCATGTTTTTTTCTCATGGTTTTAGAAACCATTGGTGGTTTCTAATTTTGGGTCTTGCATATATAAAAGAAACCACCAATGATTTTTAAAACCACGAGAAAAAACATGGGCTAAAAGCAGTGTCCAAATCTCTATGCAAATACCCAAAATTAGAAACCACCAAAATAGACCCAAAATTAGAAACCACCAATAGACCCAAAATTAGAAACCACCAATGGTTTCTAAAACCATGAGAAAAAAATATGGGCTAAAGGCATTGTCCAAATCTCTATGCAAATACCAATGCCCAAATCAAGAAGAGTTAAAATAGAAACTTCCTCTTGCAACTGGAGTGATCCACTTGTGATTTTATCTTCCTTTTTGGTAGCATGCACATGTATACTAAAGATCCTTCTTGATCTTCTCCAAGTCTACACTTAACTCCCCATTTTCATGCTCTTTCTAATATAGAAACTCTTACACACCTTACAAGTTGTCATAGTCGCATTTATCAACTCCCATGACAACTAAGTGATAATTACAAATTGTCAAATTACAAACTACATGTAACAACTAGTACTACACCAAGTGGGACCACCCTAATATGTGAGCGAAGAATAAATAAATAAAATTAATTAATTAAATATAGACATTAGAAATGCAAGGTTGAGACACCTTTTCCTAACAATTGAGATTCATCACCAAGGATTATTGCAATGTAAGTCTCTCCCCAAAAATTTATCTTCTATGATTTATGTAAGGTACACAGTTTTTTATTTTAAACATCCATTGAGTTGTAGTTAATAGTTGTTTATGTGAGACCGTGTCTTCCACGTGAGCAAAAATTCCTAGGGTCTAGGCCCAATGTGGATAATTTCATAAACTGGATCAAGAGAAAGTGGAGCTTTCAGGGCCCTATTGAGATATCGGTGATGGTGAAGGGTTTCTTCTTGATAGTTTTCTCCTATCAGAAAGACTATACTCTTACACTCTTAGGGGGGGCATGGTTTTTGGGAAATTCTAGCCTCTTCCTTAAGAGGTGGCATATGGGTTTTGATCCTATCCAAGAATCCATAAGGAATGTCCCAGTTTGGGTGAGGCTTCTTGACTTATTGCTTGAGTATTGGGATGAAGAGATTTGGGTTGCAATAGCCAAATCCTTTTATGAGCTGATTGCTTTGGACAATGTGACCAAAAATAGGAAACATTTTTTGTTCACTAGGTTCTACGTCAACATGGTTGTAGACAATGTACTTCCTCGTTCAATCACTTTATCCTTAAAGCTTGGTAGGTGGGTGCAACAGATCGATTATGAGGACTCCTTACTTTTTTGCAAACATTGTTGCATGGTGGGCCATGCTTCTCATGGGTGTGGTTCTGCCTAAGGAAAAAATCTTCAACCTGAGAAGGAGGACATGGTTGCTCCTTTGATGACCGATTTGTGCCCCCTTGGTGGGGAAGTGGATGTTCCTCTACCAGAGAAGACATATGCAAAAAATCAATGTTCTATGTCCCCCTACAGGGAAAAATGAGGGTGTCTAAGTGGCCTAGGTCCCCCTATCACTTCAAATTCATGTTTAAATCCTAAATATGATCTTAAGGACAGTGTGCATCATGGCATGACTGGAGCTAAAGGTATGGTTGCTGGTAGGTTCCAGAGTTCTTTGAGATGTTTGGCTTTAAGCCACCTTAAGCAGAGGGTATGCCCAACTTGTTTCCTATTGCCCTTGTTGGTGGTCTTTTAATGTTTTGTTGTTGTTCTATTGTTCCTCTTGTTTGTTCCTTGTGGATTTTTCTTTTTTGGCTTTCTAGGTTTGGTTCTCTTGAGTTGTGCATAAGGGTGGGGCCCTTTCAAAACCCCTTGTTCCAATTCATAGCTTTGGTCAAAAGCATTTTCCTATATCAAAACAGTGTTAGCAAGTTGTAACCATGTGCATAAAAACCAAAACATGGCCAATTTTAAAAAAAACTAAAACTACAAAATTAAAAATACATAATATTTGACTATATTTAAAAAATTAAAACAAAAAACTTAAGAAAAATATAGAATAACTGTAAAAATAGTAAGTTATTTTTTCTGAAGAAACATGATATTGATATAGAAAAATAAGATAATTTTAAAGTAAAAGTTAAAATAAATAATTTATTTTTATTGTATTACTATTGACAAGTAAAATAGTTGTTTATCAAAAGATAAAGTAAATCTAAAATAAAATAGTTCTTAAGTGAAAGTTAAAATAAATAATGTCTATATCTTTTCTTATTTATATTTTTATCTATTTATATGTCCATTACCTACTTATATGTCCATGCATGTATTTAATAGTTTAGATATATATTAAAAAATGATATTCATATAAATATTGTAAAGGAGATGAAAGGGGTTGGGCTTAATGACAAGGCCATAAGGTTCTCAAGATGGAGATCCAAGTTCAAATCCCCCAAGTAACACCTATAGTTGGAACTTCAAGATGTGGCTCTTGGACTTCCATGGTAGTTTCATTGGTGGTTTCTAGTTTGGTTCTATTTGGTGACTCTTGGTCTTCTAGTGGCTCGTAAGTGGATTCGTGGCTCTTGGACTTCCGTGGTGGCTGCGTTGGTTTTTTCTAGGGTGGTTTCTAGTACAGTTCTATGCAGTAACTCTTGGTCTTCTAGTGGCTCTTAAGTGGATTCGAAAGTGTGTGTAGCTCTTAAGTGGATCATATGCTCTAATGTGGATGGAGAGGAGGTCTCCCTTGTGACCTCCGCTGAGTGGGCCAGCCTAAATATCCTAACATTACCGATTGAAAAAATTGTAAAGGAGAATATTGAAATGATGAAGTAATATTTAATGTTGAGAGACATTCTATGGCAGCAAGGGTGGAGTGTAATGGAGTGAGTGTGTTAACAAAAATTCTTACCTTTTAGATTAAATTTGACAACCATTTACATGTCAACATAAAACTTTAAAAAAGTTAGAAAATTAAATGAAGGAAAGGGTGTGAAATTTTCTTGGGTAGTGGTAGAAATAAAGCACCCAATCTTAATTAATTTATAAAAAGTTAAAATGTGGAAGTGTAATATCAATAAAAAGTTTAAGTTTAAAGGTTGAGTGAAGATAGAGACCTTAAATAATTAAATAATTGACCAAACCAAAAATCTAGGAAAACAAACCCAAATAAAATTTTATAACTAAACTATAAATTTATAGCATATCATATTCAATACACATATTCTAAACAATTTAGATACAATAAAATAGTTCTAATGTAAAATAAAACAAGTGTCATGTAGTGGCGAGTACCTGCGTTTGTAGTGTTGTAATAATAGTATGTGTTGTCTAGTTGATAGATGAGCTATGACATAGTGATTTACAAAAGTTTAAGACACATAGATTCTTGCAAGCCAATTGTATTACAATTTAACTAAGTCGGTGAAAATTATAATTATTTTGGCTAGCAGTGACTCCAAGTTTGATTTGTAGTAGGCACAACTATGACTAGCATAGTTGAAGTTGAATTTGTTTGTTAGATTAAATATTCATTAAATATTCGTGAGGAAATGATTTATTACTAAATAGTCTTTATAAATTGATTAGTTGAATTTGAGTCGTAGTTGAAGTTGAGTTTGTTCATTAGAATAAATATTTGTTAAATATTGATGATCAAGTGATTTCTTACTGGAATGGGTTTGTAAATTGATAAGTTAATTTATAAATGATTTGAAGTATAGTTGATAGTAAAAGTGAAAACTCTTATAAATGTCTAATTATGAAGTAAGCTTGAGAGGAAGTAATAAATTACAAGGGAAATTTTGCATATGAAGGCAAACTTTGGTCAGGTTTAAGATTGATTTATTTTAATTTTGAAGAGTTTTTAAATATATTTATATATTAGATTTGTATTCTTTAAGCATATGAATTGAAGATATCTATGCTAATTTATTAATTTTATAATGAGTGATAAAAAAATGTTCATTATAACTTCCTTAGTATTATTAATAGCAACACGTGTACATAAAAATCTAAAACACAATTGACATTTTTTAAAAAATATAACTAAAACTATAAAATAATTCTAAATAACTTTTAAGTAATAGTTCTAAAATAAAATAAAATATCTCAAGTAAATAAAATAATTCAAGATTATATACTAGAGGTTTTTTAGATAAATTATAATTCAATTCTTTTAATAATTCTTTTGTTTTATTTTTACTTTAGTAAATCTTAATAATTTCATCTGAAAATATTAATAAATATTTTAAAATTTTGATATCTATGTTCAATTAAAAAATCATTTGAAAGCATTAATAAATATTTTAAAACTTTGATGTCTATGTTTAAAAAAATATATAACTCTAAATAGTTTTTATGAAAGAATTATGGAGGTTTGTAAAACTTGTGGAAGTTCTAGACACCCACATATGATTTGAAATTAAAGGGAGAAGCAATGTCAAACTTAGAAATACAACACTTCAAGTTGCATTAAACCCATTTAAAAAAAGTTGCACTACACCTCCTAACCAAACTTGTAATAATAAAACTTGTTTTGTAACTATAAAACAATGTAATTTTAGAACGATTAGAATTCTAAGATAATAAGTAACTCCAAGGAAAGGATGAATATTAGGTTATCCTTTCTCCTTAACAGGAGGTGATGTTCGCTGGGTCTCAAAGTTGCATACAATGGTGGCTTTGTCTACTATTGAAGCTGAGTATATGGCAACAACATGGGTGAACAAGGAGGCTAGATACTATTAGAAAAATATGTAGTGCAGACTTAAAATAGATAGTGAAATAACAATAAAACGCATAAAATAGACAACACATATTTATGTGGAAACTTGGTTATGTAACAAGAAAAAACCACGGGCAAAGATCTCTCAATAATTAAATTCTCAGAAGAAATTCATTGTTATAGAATTTTTGTAGCCATACATTCGCATTCAAGCTCAACTAATTTAACAATGAAAAATACATGAAAATAATCAAATCCTTTCTGAAGAAGGATTTCCATGCAAATAATCCCTCTAAGGATTTCTTGATTATTAATACATAGTAGATGATGTGATGTACTTCTTATAAAGTTTTCTCAAATATTATGAATTAATGTACCCTTTTTCACATTAACTTTCTTGTATTTTTCTTATTCACATCTACTAAAATATTAGTTATTAGTACTATCTTCAAACTATAAATGCTACTAGCATACCTATCTTTAGAAAAATATATCTAAAATATACTGATAGATATCCTTCTCGAGGTGCCTATTTTCGAATTACTTTATCGCATATAAGTTCAATAGGCGCCTCGAGAAGGATATCTCTCAGCTTATTTTAGATATATTTTTCTAAAGATAGGTATGCTAGTTTTATAAATGACACACTTATAGTGGATAGTTATGATGTTTTATATAAAGCAAAAAAATATTTATTACACTTGTTAAAGAATGTATTTATGATTTTTTATATGACATCCATAAGTTTTCGTGTGTTCATGTAAGGGTCCATATTGATTAACATTTGGTCATTTTTTTATTTACATGTGGAATGATTATTGACAATATATAATATAAATATGTTGCGAGACTAAATTCTATAACCACAAATACTATATCAACAATAGAACCCATATTGATTAACATTTGGTCATTTTTTTATTTACATGTGGAATAATTATTGATAATATATAGTATAAATATGTTTCAAGACTAAATCTTATAACCATAAGTACTATATTGACAATAGGACCCGCTCAGCTACTGGCTCCTCTTCCATATATTATGGGTTCATCTAGTATGTTGGATAGCCCTTGTTGATTTACTCCACCACACTAAACAAAGTTGCAATACATACTTGATTTATGACGAGTGGAGGCCAACAATGTATGCTTATGAGCTACTTCATAGTTCCTTATGGTTCTTGGAAGATGGTCAGATGTGCAATGTTTTGCTTATCAATGTTCATTCAATTTGTATAGCAGTAATTTATACTTGTATAGCTCTATTATGTAGATCCTCATGTTGAAGCCTTCTTTTGTTGCTCTTTTCAACTTTGGATCATTGTAAGGTCCTTGTTTGGTTCTTTTTGGTCTTGGATGAGAGGGTTGTTGTTGTCTTCAATCTTTGCTTTATTTGGAGGTACCTAGTCTGCATATTTTCATTTTATTCACAATCTTTTGACTGCTCTTTGTTTTCTTATATTACAACATTATTCAAAATATATTTAAGAAAAAAACAACAAAAAACAATGTATGCTCATGTGCAAGGAGATCCTCTAACAATTTGTACCTAGAAGAGTTGGCACAAGACATGAAACTAATTGCAAAGTGGTGGTTGTACAAACCATGTACAACTCAAAGGAGCCTCAATAACTCCTTATAGACTTCCACGGTATGTTTCTCTTGAATTAGCCATTATGGAGGTTTGTGAACATGTCATCTTTTGAGATGATTATGATCACCAATGGTAAATTGGCATCTCACATGGGTTTAGCGAGCATATTATAGGGAGAATGGTCTCTCTTCACTCCCACTGGCAACGATATCTTCCAGAACACTTGCATCCATCAGCAAGATAGACTTGAGTTCAACTCCAACATCTCCACTTTATGTTTACATGGATTTTCTCTATTGAAGAAGGGTTGAAGAAGAATGACTCTTTAGAGGGAAATTTCAGTGAGAGGAAGTGTGTGGGGTAAATAGTGACATCTAGAGATAAAAAGAAATACAAAGCTAGAGAGGGAGACATAGATATATATAGAGACCTAGAAAGATAAATAGGGAGAGAGAGAGATTGAGAAAAACAGAGAGGTAGATAGACAAAAAGAGGAAGTGTGTGAGTTTTACCTTTACCACCCATCACAATTGAAGAGACATTTCCTAAAACACAAAATCATTACCCATCATGGGATACAAAACTAAGCTTGACTACATAAACATAGTAACAAAAAGTGTTCCATTGTGTGATAGACTTGAGGTTATAGTCAAGCATTCCAATACTCTTTTAATTTCGGTGTACCCATTGCACACTAAGGTGCGATTGCTAGTTATTAAAACATTTAATACTATATGTCTTAAAAGTGAACCAAACTCCTTAAAGTAATATGAAAAGTACATATTTAATTAGAGTGCATATTCACTTCACAAATGAGGAGGCTCGCCAAATGTACATCACATACTAACAAGTCTAAGTAGATGGGATGATGATAGAAGTATGTTTATTATTGACATACATAAACCCATATAGGGGAGAGTGGTCAGTAGTCATTAGGGCTAACTTTGTGACCATGTAGTAGTTACATGGAATATCGTAGGACCTTTGATCTTTATAGAAATGTGATATGGACTCTTATCTATCTACAACTAAGGTTTGGAGGTGTGACTCATCATGCAACTCACCACATTAGCACGCTTTGTGAGAAGTGTTCTTAAAATGAATTTTTAAAGATTTGGCCAAACAATTATCATTTAATCCATAGTAGTTGAACAAAAAAATATCATTTGTTGTTAGAACATCATGTTCTTATTTAAAATATAACTTATATGCAATCTTGGTGATGTCAATATCTTTTGGTAACCATGACTCTTGTTATCTCTAACCTCTATATCTAAGACAAATGACCCAATAGTTGAAAACAAAATACTATTTATTGTTATAAAAACAACACATTTTTATTTAGAATACAACTTATATTCAACTTTAAATGGTCATAGAACCTTTTGACAACCTTTTACCTTCATGAAAATACAAGGTATTTATTGTACTCACCTTTTACAATTTTCCTAGGACAAACATATAATATGAAGCGTTTCCATGCATGTACATTGCCACTCCAATAGTTGTACACATAAGAATAGTATTTGTCTACATAACAACAATGCTTGTCTTGATGAGCATCTTACTTTATAAACGACATACTTATAGTGGATAGTTGTGATGTTTTATATAAAGCAAAAAAGTATTTATTACACTTGTTAATGAATGCATTTATGATTTTTATATGACATCCATAAGTTCTCATGTGGTCATGTAAGGGCCCATATTGATTAACATTTGGTCATTTTTTAATTTAAACGTGGAATAATTATTGACAATATATAGTATAAATATGTTGCAAGACTAAATCCTATAAGCACAAGTACGAGGTATATCAACAATAGGACCCATATTGATTAACATTTAGTTATTTTTTTATTTACATGTGGAATAATTATTGACAGTCTATAGCATAAATATGTTGGAAGACTAAATATTATAACCACAAGTACTATATCAACAATAGGACCTGCTCAACTACTAGCCCCTCTTCCATATTTTTTTTTAATATTGAATAAATGCATTTACATTTGTTATTTTACCTAATATTTTGCATAGCCCTTGTTGATTTCCTCCACGGTAATAAATAGAGTTGCAATACATACTTGATTTATGACGAGTGGAGGCCAATAATGTATACTTATGATCTGCTTCATAGTTCCTCGTGGGTCATGGAAGATGGTCAAATGTGCAATGTTTTGGTTATTAGTGTTTATCTAGTTTGTATTGTAGTAATTTATATTTGTATAGTTCTATAATGTCCCCTTTTGGGATTTCCCTAAATCTTGTCCTAGAATTACAAATTTAACATAGTAAGGGTTGTAACTTACCAATTGAATGCTTGAAGCAAGATAAGCCTGGAATCAGTTAGGTAATATTGCAAACACAGTTCATAAAGTAAACCTATTATTATTGCAAGGGAATCATATATGCATCATTATGCAAAAAGTTCTAATTTTCTCAACAGTCCTTGACATATGGATTGGAAGAGAAATTGTAGTAGGGTGCCCTTAGTCATTCTCTCCTTTTTTAGTGCAATAGGGTGCTTGTCTAGCTGTTCTCCCTATTTGCCATTGTAGCGGAGTGCCCTAAGTTGTTCTCTCCCTTAAAGCAGATCTCATTCCTCCCCTTCTGTCAGACACAGTGGGTTGGAATATTATCACCTTAGATTCTAATTTGATTTGATAAGATGTTTAGTCTTTAGACATTCTCCTCTGCTCTAAATTAGTTTTGTATTCCTTATATTTCTTCTGTTTATGCTACTATTGCTCTTGCTCTCATATCCCTTTCCTTATCTCGGTTGATCCTAATTACTGCATATATATATATATATATATATATATATATATATATATATATATATATATATATATATATATATATATATATATATATATATATATATATATATATATATATATATATATATATATATATATATATATATATATATATATATCTTTGCTGATATAGGTCTGCAGATTTAGTTCTGCTAATATATATTTCTTTCTCTTATACTGTTATGCTTCAGATAACTTTTCTAAACCAATTTATAATGTATTGTATTTTTTACTTCTTATGCTTGTTGTTATGATGAATCAAATGCCTTTATAGGAGATTGTTGTATATATATATATATGTTATTTCCTCCTTTTATACTTCCGATATCTATCTTTCATTTTATATTCTATTGTATATATTTTTGAGTATAATGTCTTTTATGAACATCAATGACTCTTCAAGGAGTCACCCCACTTCCAACGGATCGCTACCTTTTGTCTTATGTTATTAGTGATTGTTGCTTTAGGAGAAAGTCGACCTTCTTAGGGGAGTCAACCATATTAGTCAATGTTGTTTGATTTGTCTTATTCATTTGATTGTTGAATGTCTACCGCTCCAAAAGGGATATTACTCGTTGTCCCTTCCTTTCATTGTTCCTTTAACATAACATTGCCTTTATTTTAATTGCTGCCTTACTCTCCTTAATAAATTGTATCCATTATAACAACCACATTATTTGGTGTATCACTTTCTCTTATGTGTGGTGCTGTCGAGACAAGGTTGGCCATTTAGGGAGGTCGGCTTCTTTATGTGAATTTTAATTTAATTTTAAATCTTTTCTTTTAATGTCCCAGGTGGGAGATTACAGTTCGCCCTTCCCGAGATTGCTTGTCCTCAAGCAATTACATACTAAGATGCTCTCTCCATCCTTCAAGGTATGAAGGCAATTTATTGTCCAATATTCTTTTGGTGCATATACTTGTATTTCCCAATATCTTTCAACAAAAAAACCAAGAGTTAGTAATGAGTAAGGTCCCTAACTTAAGACAAATTTTCTCTCATCTAAGGGAGACATCTTGCATAGTTTGTGTTGGTCCCTGAATTGACTGTCAGATCTCGAGCAATTTTACATGCAGGCACCCTCCAAAAAGGGGGGTCCGAAAGTTCTAAGTCTTTGGGCCTCCTCATCATTTTTCAGAATCATACTTTCTTCGGAGGAGGTCATCATCATATTTCTTGTTATCACCCTGATGTTGCTGATGTCATTCCTATGTTAGGGTGATATCTTCTTGTATATCGGCTTTGTCATATTCCGGAGGAGGGGGTGATTTTTCAAATATCGGGTGATCTTCCGAGTATCACCCTATTTTGCAAATATGATGGTGACATCATCAGGGTATTAGTGGATATGATCGGGTGGACCATCGGCGAGACATTTGGTATCGGCAAGGCAGGAGGATCTTCCTCCGATGCATCAGGTTGTGTCGATGAGGGTGAATATCGGGGTGATATTTTATATTGGGCTAACATGCGGGTGGCTCGCCGATGTCAGGGGTCTGGTCGACGGGATATCATGCAGGAGGAACATGATGAGGTTTATGCTAGTGCCGTCGGGAAAAAAATCACTGACATCATATATGCTTGCGGTTTAGTATATAAAGTGTTATGGAGGTCACCGCGGGGTGCATGTGGGATAATTAGTTCCCACATATATTTGAAATATCAGGGTGATATATCTTGGCAAGAAAGTCTCAAACGTGTAGTATGCTGCATTTCCTGAAGGCTGCGAGTAGGTGGACATTAATAGCAATTGTTGTAGAGGTATGGGCAATGGCGTGGATGGTTAGACACCTGATTGATGATGTGAATCCCTAGACAACGGCGCATGGCTCAAGGCCAACCACCTTGTCTCTGCCTCTGCCTGTTGGTGGATGTTTTTGGGCGCCATTCTTGGTGCAATGTATCAGGTGAATTTTTGAGCCAGTCATGTAATTAATTAGCCGGGTACACTTTCTTGCTGTATTAAGCAGGTTGTGTTGCTCATTTTCAAGGTTGTTGAAAACTGGACAAACTTCTGGCGCTGTAAGACAATACAACTTTATTGGCGGCCCTGTCTTGGATGTTTTGTGAGTTTATGAGTCTCATGTTGTATGTTTCATGCATAAATTTACTAGTTTCATGATGTTTTATATGAGAAATACTATTTTTGCGTGTGTTCAATCATTTGTCTCCAAGCTGTGGGTATATTTTCTTTTGAGTCAAGATAGCTAAGGGTTGTTAAGATTCGAGAATATAGATTTTTATATTGAATGTTTAACCTCCCACCTTTGTTCAAGGAACAAATTAAATGTTTCAGGTTAATCATTGAGAAAGTATGTTGCAGCAAGGATGCCATTAAGTATGAATGATTTTAAACACTTATTTTTGGGAAGTATCTGTAAGGCAGACACTACAAAATCCCCTTGATATCTAGTCTTTGGTATTTATGCTGACCATTCACATGTGTATGTCTACTGACTCCGAGCCCTGGATAGGCACCAATCTAGTTTTGTCTTGTATTGAGGTTATAGCCCAAGGTCCTAGTTTTGCATCCAAATACAAACCAAACTCAAACTCCATATACAACCTTTTAGGACTTTAGAAGTAGTTTTAGGACCAAAAATCCTCTGTCTACAACTGATTATAAGCCCAAAGCTAGCCCCTTTTGCACTTATCTCACAGTTTTAGTCTGCATAATAGAGGATTTATCTGCTTTGTGTCAACATCCCAGCTAATACATAAGTGCATTCCATAGATGTTGAATAGGGAATACCCCCCTTGGTTCTGCAGAGCCTAAAGAAGAAGAGGAGATATTATAGAGTCTATCTCCTGTACTGTTGGCCGCTGGCCCAGATATCCTATTGATCATTGATGGCTACCTTGTAAGTATAACTGGGAATAAGCATCCAGTCAGATTGAGAACCAACAGTTTGAACCCAATAAAAGTCAATCTCGTCTCTAGTATCAACTACATCTTTAAAGAACCAATTAAGTTGGCCCAACCTTCGCATATGGATATCCTTTTGAGTTCACGTAGGAAAGTGAGCTTTCCATTTATTAAGATGGGAATTAGAAGCACGACACCCATCTATGACCTCGATTGCAATGATCTTATATCTTTTTGGTCTACTAGTTTGTATGTTTTATAATAGTCTTGATGACCCTCTAACGAAGTATCATGGTATGCCCTCATAATCTTTTCTTTCATTTTCGATCCTAGGATTTATGAGTTATGGGCCCATAATATAACTTAGCACAGGCTTATGTAACAATTTTGTTATAACTTGATTTGTATCAAATTTATCTAGGGTACCTACATGCCTAATACTAATGTCCTTGATCTTTTTGAATGTGGAGTTATTTTGATCAAGAAAAGAACTTGTGAGGAGACTCCTAAAAGAAATGAGCTAATATAGAAGTGAATTTGATTCATAAGATAACTTTACTAGATCAATTTTGTAGGTTATGAGTTTGACCCATGTATTGCCATTGTTTCTATGAGTGTGGGATAGATCATATGATTGTACATTTGATCTTGCTCCAAAGGAATTTATAACAATTTATTCTTAATGATGTCCTTCCTCCATGAAGCTTGATGAATACATATTATGATAGATTTCCAACATTTCTTGTAAGATTTTTCAAGAGCCTAAATTTGTAGGTTCCTAAAGAATTGAGTTGTATTTATCACATTCTCTCAAAATGTTGTTTTGGGCTTTTAAGAGATTGACCATCCTAGGTCAAGATGATACTTTAGTGCACCTAAAAGATAATCTTAATCCATCTTTGTATCTTGAGTTATGCCTAAGTTTCATGATAACTAGTGGTGGCAATGTGTGGATTTTCATTTGAGAGTTGTAAGTCAAATTATATCATTCGATTCACTATGTTGAGTGGTTATGGTTGATTGTTCCTTCCTTGGGAACTTTTGATATTTTGATTGCTTGATTTCCTGATGACTAGATGAGTGACAATTGCTCATGTCTATGAATTGATCTATCCTTTATATCTATTTTTTTTAAAGGAGTCACTACTCTTCTTGGTTGACTTTTTCAAGAATAATACTTTACCTTTGAGTTGACTATTAGATTTATTTCCTATTGATGGTTTCTTCATAAGGAAATGATTCCCCTTTTTATATTTTATTCGAAGGGTCACACTTTGGTATTTGGGGTTTCATCCTTCCTCGCATCATCATCATTCTTGAGAACCTAGTTTAATTTATTTGTAAAATCTCTTCGGGTTCTATTCTCAATTAAATTCTTCAATGATGTTTTGGATGTCTCTCTTAAATGAAATGTTCTCTCCTTTTATATCTCAATTTTGAGGGAGTCACACTTTTTCACTTCACTAGTTACAATTCTTCATTATTGCATAGGTTAATTTGTTAGTGCTTCTCAACTCAAGAAGTGTTTGACAAATAAAACTTTGATAGATTTGGCATTTTCATAATTTTTAAGCTTAAAGCAATTGAGCGAACTTGTTGAAAAAAACCATTAGACATGAAGTAAACACAGTTATATGCAATACATGAAGCATACACATAAATACATGCGATACATGAAGTATAAATGTAAGATGCAAAGCATGAAGCATACACATAGATACCCCTAATATACAAAGTATACACATAAATACATGTGAAGCATGAAGCATACACATAAATACACGTGATACATGAAGTATACGCATAAGACACAAAGTATGAAGCATACACATAGACAGACGTAACATACGAAGTATACACATAAATACACGTGAAGCATGAAGCATACATAAATACACGTGATACACGAAGTATACACGTAAGTCATGAAGTGTGAATCATGAAGTATACACATAAATATACATAAGGCATGAAGCATGAAGCATACACATAAATACATGTAATACACGTAAGTCACAAAGCATACACATGAATATACGTAAGTCACAAAGCATACACATGAATATATGTAAGTCACAAAGCATACACATGAATACACGTAAGTCATGAGGTATACACTTAAATACACGTAAGTCACGAAGCATATACATGAATGTACGTAAGACATGAAGTATACACATGAATACACATAAGCCATGAAGTATACACTTGAATACACGTAAGTTACGAAGCATATACATGAATGTACGTTGCATCAACTATCATTCACAGGATGACAGGAAGGATGCTCTGATACCATTTGTAATGTACCCTTTTGGGATTGCCCTAAATCTTGTCCTAGAATTACAAATTTAACATAGTTAGGGTTGTAACTTACCAATTGAATGCTTGAAGCAAGATAAGCCTGCAATCAATTAAGTAACATTGCAAACATAGTTCATGAAGTAAACCTATTGTTATTGCAAGGGAATCGTATATGCCATTATGCAACAAGTTCTAATTTTCTCAACAGTCCTTGACATATGGATTGGAAGAGAAATCGCAGTAGGGTGCCCTTAGCCATTATCTCCTTTTTCAGTGCAATAGGGTGCCCGTCTAGCTGTTCTCCCTATTTGCCATTGTAGCAGAGTGCCCTAAGCCATTCTCTCCCTTAAAGCATATCTCATTCCTCCCCTTTTATCAGACACAATGGGTTGGGATATTATCACCTTAGATTCTAATTTAATTTGATACCGTGTTCAATCTTTAGATATTCTTCTCTGCTCTAAATCAATTTTGTATTCCTTGTATTTCTTCTTTTTATGCTACTATTGCTCTTGCTCTCATATCCCCTTCCTTATCTCGGTTGATCCTAATTACTACATATATATCTTTGCTGGTATAGGCCTACAAATTTAGTTCTGCTAATATATATTTCTTTCTCTTATATTGTTATGCTTTAGATAAAGTTGTTCTAAACCATTTTATAATGTATTGTATTTTTACATAGAAGGTGTTCCCCTTGTGAGCAGAGTGGTTGACTTTGCAGATCTATGATCTTTATGGGTGCACAGGCGTGCAAGACAATTGCAACGCCTTGCACCGTTGGATTTCGCCTTTTTTTTCCTGTTTAATTGTGTTTCTGATCCCGCTTTCAATTTTTCATTCACACTGGGAAATTGTCTAAACTCGTCGATGTGTCAAAAGTAGTCTCATGTTGTTTAAATGTCCGTCACTGAATACCCTACGATTTCTCTATTTTTTTTTCGAAGGAAAAGGTAAAATGGTTGAAAGCAAATAACTCAGACGACTAGATGAGCATATCTAGATTTTTTTAATTTTTAATTTTAATTTTAATTTTTGTTTTTGTGTAGGGTGGGAGACGGGGTAAATTTTATTTTAATTTTTGTTTTTGTGTAGGGTGGGAGACAGGGTAAAAAATTAAAAAGATGTAAAGAAAGATTAAATTATATAAAATAAAATCATAGTAAAAATTTATTTTTTTATAATTTATTAATATAATTGTTTTTGATTAATTCAGTTGGAAAAGAGGGTCCAGAACCCTTTACAGAACAGCCCAGAGGGCAAAGCAAAAACCTCACACAGGCCAGAAACAACACATTGACAACAGACGAACAACAAAGCCTAAAGAGGCAAAGCAACAAGGCAACAAGGCTGCAAGGAACAACATACTAAACAATTTCATAACTTGACCTAGCAGGTCGTACACCCTTGGCCTGAGTACGGGTCTGAGAAACCTGCTTTAGAAGGCCTCTCTTCTTTCTTTGGACAACAATCCAAAAGACATCATTATCTCCATTCGCAAAAATAGGAGAAGAAGGAGGTGAAGTTCTCACCAAATCCTTAGAAGGGGGCAGAGCATGGTGAGATGAAGAAGCTGTCACAACAACACCAACCCCAGCAACATGCGGCACACCTGCAACAACAGTCCCAGACATAGAAGGCTCTCCAACAATAGTAATAGTAGGGGAGGTCCCCGCAGTAGTCACAACAGCAACAACAACAACAACAACAGGGGAGGTCCCTGCAGTAGTCCCAATGGCAACAACAATAGTAGGGGAGGTCCTTGCAGCAATCCCAGTAGCAACAACAACAGCAGGGGAGGTCCCTGCAGCAGCCTCAGAAGTAACAACAACAGCAGGGGAGGTCCCAGCAGTAGAAGAACCATGCAATGGGGGAAGGGGCTCCTTCCCAACACTAGCATAAGGTTCAGAAGCTTCTGAGACATAATCATCATTATCAACATCCACTGTAAGGTGTTCCTATAGAGCATTCTTCCACCAAGATGAAGAACGTGAGACCTTTAGGCGAGGGCATTTAGATGCCAAATGACCTGTATCAAAGCACCTTCGACAACGGAATGGGATACCTTCATAATCCAAGGGATGACCCCAAAAGCGATCAACAACTTGTAAAACAACCTTTGCTGGGAGAGGCATAGACAAATCTAATTCCACTAAAATACAAGCATATGTGGTGTGAGAGAAGAAAGTAGTGGCTTGATCCACCATGATAAAATGACCCACCGAATTACCAATGCCTTCAAAGCAAGATTCACACCAAAAATGAAGAGGCAGATTTGGTAGACGAATCCAAACTAGAAGCCGATTGAAAGATTTAGTGAGAGGGTTAAAGGTCTAGAAACCCAAGGCTTTGGCAACAGTGCATGCTGTCCCCAAAACCAAGAGCAATCAACAAAAATAGCATTTTGATCCAAGACCGAAGCAAATGTGACAACAAAGAACCCTTTAGCACATGGGTAAATTTTTATTTTCCCCTTTGTGAGGGGGTCCCACTTCTCAGAAATCCAATTATTTAGATCCTGGAGCCGTGGCAAGAATCTATCAAATCTACATATTAAACCATGCTAAGAAAAAAACTCCTCATTTTCTAACACTTCACCCCCTAAAATCACAACAACGGGGGGGGGGGGGGGTAGAGCAGAAGGTTTCACCTTACTAGAAGGGGTAGCCTTCTTCTAAGGAGATGAGACTCCAGTGTGAATCACGATAGCAAAAGAGTCTGGGACAGCAACAGTAGTAGAGCTAGGTAACCCAACAATAGAAAAACTTTTTATCTCAGGCAGTAAATCAACAACCCCAGACTCAGGCGGCATACTAGCAGTAGCAACCCTAGCAGCAGGCAACGTCCCAGCAATAGGCGAACCTTGCAAACCCCCATATGTCACACCAGCAGTAGCAAAACCCTCCGATGTGAATGTTGCACTAACAGTAGCACCAGACAACACGCTAGCAGCAACAGGAATCCCTGCAACAATCGCAACTGCAGCCAAACCCTGCAAACCTGGCTCATGGGTGGGAGAGGCCATTTCAAAAATTAATATAATTGTTATATAATAAATCAATATTATTTCACACGAGCATATCAAATTGTATTTATATTATTATTATAGTTTATTTATATAATATATTAATATATAATAATTTATACCATTATTATAATTTACATAATATATCATAGTTATATATATTAATATCAATATATAATATTAATATACATAATAATATATATTAATACTATAATTAATATAATTGTTATATAATAAATTAATATTATTTTAATAGGAGCATATCAAATTACATTTATATTATTATTGTAATTTATTTATATAATATATTAATATGTAGGTATGCATTTAGTATTATATTATTATTATAATTTATATAATATATTAATATA
Organism: Cunninghamia lanceolata; assembly: GCA_027924645.1. NCBI lineage: Eukaryota > Viridiplantae > Streptophyta > Pinopsida > Cupressales > Cupressaceae > Cunninghamia > Cunninghamia lanceolata. The sequence continues at coordinate 7,757,244 of BSBN01000960.1, read as the reverse complement.
TAATAATTTACACCATTATTATAATTTAGTAATATATTAATATACATAATAATATATTAATACTATAATTTATTAAATTATATTATATTAATACTAATATATTTATGGACAATAAAAATAAAAATATATATCAATATTTATTATATATTATTTAATATAAATATATGATTTTTATATTAAATTAGTTTTTGATGTATTATATTATTATTATAATTTATATAATATAAATTAATATATAATAATTTATAACATTATAATCATTTACATAATATATTACACTATATATATTAATATCAATATATAATATTAATATACATAATAATATATAATACATTAATACTATAACTTATTAATATGCATAAGAACAATCATAGATATAGACAAAAATAAAATAATATATAATTCAAGGGTGAATTAAAAATTACATGGCCAAAGCAAAAAAAATTAAACCTAAAAAATAAAGCTCACCATCTAAATGACACAAGAAGAATTCAGGCGTTTGGATATTTGTCTATAATAAGATATGATTTGATACCAAGATGAGTTGGAGGGACATGCGTAGGGTGTAATAAAATGTTTTAATTCTTATACTTCTTGAAATATTCTTTACGAGGACTAGAATGGACGAGACACTAAAGCAACCCCATGAAATCAATATCATATGCAATACTCTCTCTCCCCCTTTCTCTCCTCATTCTACTCATATCTCTTTGTTTAACACACACACACACACTCTCTCTCTCTCTCTCTCTCTCTCTCTCTCTCTCTCTCTCTCCTCTTATATCTCTCTTTATCTTGTTTCCCCTCCCTCTCTTGCTCTCTCTGTGTTCCACTTTATGGCTACCAAGCAAGCCTAGGTCTACTACATGAACAAGAATCTAGAAAGTTGATGGATACAAGTAGAGCCTACACACCAAATATGAAAGCTCACATTTGAAGTAGATAGCATCCATTAAGATTATGCAAATTAATTCACAACACTTGAGAAAACAAAAAACGACTAGGCCATAGGGGTACAAGACAATCATCATTCACTTAAAGACATGGCTATTCAACTTTCCCAACTATTCGGTGTACCCATTGCACACCAACATGAGATTGCTAGTTTACTTCTTATGCTTGCTGTTATGATGAATCAAATGCCTTTATATGAGACTGCTATATATATATAATTTTCTCCTTTTATACTTCCGATATCTATCTTTCATTTTATATTCTATTTTCTATTGTATATATTTTTGAGTATGTCTTTTACGAACAATGATGCCTCTTCAAGCAGTCGCCCCACTTCCAACGGATCGCTGCCTTTGTTTTATTTTATTAGTAATTGCTGCCTTAGGAGAAGTCGACCTTCTTAGGGGAGTCCGCCATATTAGTCAATGTTGTTTGATTTGTCGTATTCATTTGATTTTTGAATGTCTACCGCTCCAGAAGGGATATTAATTGCCGTCCCTTCCTTTCATTGCTACTTTAACATAACATTGCCTTTAATGTCTACCACTCAAAAAGCGATATCAATCGCTGTCCTTCCTTTCATTGCTGCTTTAACATAACATTGCCTTTATTTTAATGGCTGCCTTACTCTCCTTAATGAATCGTATCCATTATAACAAGTTAACAGACACATTATTTGATGCGTCACTTTCTCTTATGTGTGGCGCTGCCGATACAAGGTCGGCCATTTAAGGAGGTCGGCTTCTTTATGTGAATTTTAATTTAATTTTAAAACTTTTCTTTTAATGTCCCAGGCGGGACATTACAAGTTCTGTTATGTAGTTCCTAGTGCTGAAGCCCTTTTTTTGGCTGCTGTGTTCAGCTTTGGATCATTGTAATGTCCCTGTTTGGTTCTTTTGGTCTTGGGTGAGAGGGCTATTGTTGTCTTCAGTATTTGGTCTATTTTCATTTTATTTGCAGTTTCTTTTTTTCTTGTATTACAAGATTATTCAAAATATATTTAAAAAAAAACAACAAAACACAACGTATGCTTATGTGCAAGCAGCTCCTCTTACAATTTGTACTTAGAAGAGTTGGCACAAGACATGAAACTAATTGCAAAGTGGTGGTTGTACGAACCATGACTCCTAATAGACTTCCACGGTACGATTCTCCTGAATTAGCCATTATGGAGGTCTGTGAACATGTCATCTTCTGAGATGATTACGATCACCGGCGGTAAATTGGCATCTCACAGGGGTTTAGCGAGCAGATTACAGGGAGAATGGTCTCTCTTCACTCCCACTGGCAACGATGTCTTCCAGAACACTTGCATCCATCAGCAAAGACAGACTTGGGTTCTACTCCAACATCTCCACTTTCTGTTTACATGGATTTTCTCTATTGAAGAAGGGCTGAAGAAGAATGACTCCAATGCAATGTGATAACCAATATTACCCCCACACTATCAATGGCTAAAAAGCAGTGTGAGAAGTCGAACATAAACCAAAATCCTCCGTTGCGGCCTCCCATAGGCACGAAATTGGTGTTGGTGGGCAACTATGTGCCAGTGTAGGATACACCCCTCACTAAGTGCATAAAAGTGTAGGGCAGTCTCCTGCTCTGCTTCAACGGCGTCTATCTATGCCACGCCCCCAAACCCTCATTTTCTCTCTTCCCCAAAGTGTTTGCTGGATTCTTCGGTCTGAAGGGCGTAAAAATAATTTGGGACATACATTTGGTGGGTAGGAATGAACCCAATAACAAAACAGAAAAAACCCTTGAAAAAAAAGGGGGGAATATACCAAAACGGAGACACACAAATGAATCTTGGAGAGTGCACCGTGGCCTTCGAAAGCTCTTCGACGGGGGGAGTTTTTTATTCTGAAGATGACAACCCTGTAAATCTTGAGTGGTGGAAGTCAGCAATGTTATCCACAGGGCTGCATGAGGAATGCTTTGGCCGATGTTAGGATAAGTACAGAGCAAACAAGAGATTGGGGAGAATACACAGTAGAATGTTTTGTTTTTGATTGTGGTCTGGATGTTCAAAATGGAGAGCAAGACCCTATGCAAGAAGCAGCGATCCACAGAGCTAGCACGTGTAACCAGAACGGTGAGAAAGAAAGAATCTGCCAGCAATTTGGAAGCGACAGAGGTATGTTGATCAATCCATTCACTGCTGAAAATGTTGATTCTTTAAAAAGGTTGCAACCCTTGTATTTCCCTTAAAATGCATAAGGGCATTTTTGGAATTAGATGTATTGCGTTTCTGGATACATAAATGCATATATTATGTAATGGGTATAATGCAAAATGGAGGTGTTTGAGTCAATCAGTCTAAAACTAATTTAATCACATTGTGGGTGAATTTAACTCACTTGACGGACATTTGTGTAGTCTAAAGACAACATTTAAACCACAAAAAAAAACAAAACTAAATTAACTCTGAGGATCTCTTTGGACGATTTTCCACGCCATATTAGTTTGAGCGTAACCTAAGCTGTCCCCTGCAACATTGCTAAATTTAAATAGCCCTTTTACTTGCCCCAAAAAAACATAAATGCAAATAGATTTAGATAATTGCATTCACCCATCATGCAAAAGATGAATGGGTGGTATGTAAATTATTAATTACAGCTAGCTAGACAAAAGATGAATAAATGATTTTTAGATCTTTCTGGTTTATACGTCTTAACATTTAAAAGATATCTGTATTTAAGATATATGGGCTAGTTGACATCTGAAATGAAAACTTAATATCAAAATTGATGTCCGTTAATATTAAGCTAACATTGAATGAAACAGTGTTACAATTAAATTTCAGAAGGTTATAAATTGTGTTTAGAATTTGCTTTTATGACTAAAATTTTATATTTCCAGTTTTGAGATTTTACACAAAATTCCCTAAAGATCATCAAATAACTGCTGTAAGGGACGATGTGTATGCACTCTAAGCTCTATGTCAGTTCATCTTCAACTTACATTGTTTACTTATTTGAGCTACTTTAGTCTTAACTGAGTGTTATTCTTTTCCCTGTAGGGTTAATCACCAGCTGTTGTGAGTAAAGTTCTGTATGTGCAAACTGATGTAATAAAAGATTATTTATTATAATGAGTGGTTAGAATTCATTTAAATTTTAAATAATATTAGAGTAAGCTGAGTGAGATCATAATGGGCCAAACAGTGGGAATGGACAACAAAATTACTTTTCAACTTAGCTAAAATCATGAATAATGGAGTTACCATATTTCGTTCATCACTGTCTATGTATTTATACAAAGAAAACCAACAACTTGAGTTACTAGTTTGGGCATACAAGTAAAACAAATTAACAAACAAATATAACTAAACAACAAACTCCCTAAAATATCTAGCTACCAAACAAGTAACATCCTAAGTTTGATGCAATTTCTAACACTCCCTTGACTATCAAACTTGTGAACATTGTTCACTACATTCAGACCTTCTCTAAGTTTTTCAAATTTAGGAAGTGATAGAGCCTTTGTGAAAGTTGATCCTGAGTAGAACAATATTGAAGGTGTATATATTCATTTTGAATCTTTTCTTTGATAAAGTGGAAATGGACTTCTATATGTTTTGTTTGTATAGGCACAAATGGTTTTTTTTACCATCTTCAACACACTTTGATTATCATAGAAAAAATCCATTGGTTGATACAAGGGTGTGTTCATATCACTCAGGATTTTATGAAGTCATGTTCCTTTCCATATTGCTCCTTGTGTTGCTTTGTACTTTGCTTTTGTAGAAGAAATAGCAACAATCAACTATTTTTTGCTAATCCAAGAGATAGCTCCTAATCCTATGTGAAAAATGTAGCCAGATGTTGACTTACAATCATCAATAGATCCTGTCCAATTTGCATCTATGCATAGCCTATTGTAACATCCATACTTGAATGCTAAATAAAATATTTGAAAATAAAAGAAAATAATGCCAAAAGTCCATAATTCTCTTGTTTTTATCATACAAAGTAAAACAAGTACATTTGCATTTACAAAATACATGATATAATACATCAACTGATTACATGTGACTAACAAATTTTACATAATTACATGTACAATAAAATGATGTCTTTTGTTCACAAGTCTTCGGTAGTCAATTGCAAGAGGGAGAGCATCACCTTGGCGCTTTTCCTCCAACCACAGACTGATGGTCCCTCGCACACCTTCCTACTGGAAGTGACCCTTCCCTTCGCGAGGGTATAGATAATGAGAATCAATTGATTTTATGTGTCATCTAAGAACTAGTCTATCTCTAGCTATGTACAACCCCTTTGATTGTTCAAGCTATCTGGAACACAGTGAACCGACAATGCCAGTAGTGACTTTTGCATTACTTTGGCCAAAGTTTTTATAATAAATATTTGAGTCGAATGTTCACACACTTCTTTCTCGACTTAGAGACTGACATTCTTTCTATGTTGAGTTAATAATAGGGTAGACTAGGCAATCATAGGATAAAGACTGGTTGATTTGCGACCATGCATTGAGCCCCTCTTTGCGCCCTCGCAATCTCGGGTCTATTACAACTGCCAACTGCTGAATGACCAAATAACCCATCTTTCCAACTCAAAACATAGTCAAATGGATTATAGAGACATTTTAACAAGTCCGAGAACTAATTCCGTTCTCTCAAGCCCAGACAAAAGTGTTTGAGCATTCAACTCTTAGAAGGACTTCGACCAAGGTAAAACAAGATACTTAGTGAGTATTACCCTATACCTGTCTAATTGACAATACCAGTATACATTCTACTCAAGGTCAGCTAGATAATTATATGATGAAAGTCTAAATGACTTAAAAATATGCATTGAGCCCCTCTTTGCGTCCTCGCAACCTTGGGCCTATGACAACCGTCATCTACTCAATGTCTTAGTCAATTGTATATTTTAATGCTCAAAGAAATAAATAAAAAGATTTGATATAAAGAACACATTTAATACGTCTACCCTTGGCAATATAGAGGTCAATAATGTAAGTCAAATCATGTGTTTTAGGTATAACAACCAAGGTCTTATTGTCTTTTCAACCAAAGAGCAACTACCTTATTCTGGAAGTTTATACCAAACTTAAACTTGTATGGATTCATAAAACATACTATATAGCATAGTTGCACATCACTTGAAATTCTTGACAACACTGTGCTGATTTAATCAATGTACCTGTCGCTATATCTCAGCTAAGGTAAGATATCTGTTTGATTCTACCTTTAAAAAGTCAAGTGTTTAAATCAATAGCTATATTATTGCCAAGACAAGGATAATACATAACAAGCTATTGGCCTTTCTCAACCATGAAGTAATGATACATGTGTTTATCAGCTATTCGTAGCCAAAATAAGATAATACTTATATCTTTAAGCCCTATATAGGCGAATGATTGTCTACAAGTTGTTCGGCCTCACAAGCACAACATGTATACATAGATATATCTACCTTCACAACGAAGGATACAAGTTTATGGGTCATTACACGGCCATAACAAAATGTTATATATCTATTGGTTTTATGTCAACTAAACAAAGTAAATATGAATAGCTACAGTCGGCCATTTCCCAGCCAAGCTAAAGATAATACAAGGAGTCAAGTTTTATATTAAAAGGTTAAGCCATCGACCTCATACCAATACTTGTGTAATACCAACCTTTCGGCCTCATAAAGCTACCATGCATTATTTTATTCTAAACAAATAATGAATACAAAATTTTCAGCCTATACATGCACTAAAATGTATGTTTGAGTATCGGCCTTGAATAGGCTCAAAGTTAGTCATATATTTATTGGCCTTACAAAGGCACGAGAACAAATACCAACAATATGGTCTTTGGAAGATATGTGGATCAATATAAACTTTAGCTTCCTTAACAGACGCATACAATGAATATCTGCATTTTGGCTTGCACAAGATAAATAAGCGTCTATTTGCCATACCTTGGCTAACACAAGAATGTATTGCAACTAAGCTTGAAACCGAGCTGTTACCAAGTAATAAGGATAGCTTTAATACATATCTTTGCTTCCAAACGAGGTGACATTGTTGTACAATTCTACTGCCAGATAAAAGATATTGCAAGATAGACTTTCGGTCTCAAAAGACACAAGATTAACATGCACTTATCAGCCTCTCAAGCATTAAGGTTTACATAAAGTTCTTGGCCTATTCTTGTATAAAGAATGGCCATTAAGGTGCTACAGGTTTGCATAGAGAAGTATAATGGTATCTATCTTTCTTTTATAGTTACAGTGGAAAAGTAAAGGAAAGCATACGTAGTTTCTGAGCTATCATACTTATCCATAAAATGGAAACGCTGTATCGATATTTTTAACACTACATATATGATAAATGTTTAAGATTCCAAGCTTTACCTTTCTTTGGCAAAAATTGGTTGTCAATGCCTCTCCAGTGGATTTCCAACTACTCCTACTAGAAGCTCTTTTCCTTTCGCAGGCCTCACTTCCTCCCAAAAAATACTAATACCATCCAAAGATAAAAGAAAATTACTTGTTTTAATGTTTGGCTTCTGTGTCTGGTTGATAGACTGAGTGTTTCTTTTAAAAGAAACTTCCTGCCTTCAACTGCTCGTGGCCTCCCCTTTACATGCATCAAGATTGACATTATGGAGTTGCCACTTCTCTCCACTCCTAGAATCTAGGAGGGAGCACAATGGGGAGTAACTATTATTTTTAAAAGAATTTCCTCACAAAAGAACAAGGATTATTCATTTAACTCCAAACAATAATTTATCCTCATTCTTGGGAATAAATATAAATAGACTTGAAACATAATTAAAATAATAATAACTTTAAATAGTTATATATTATGACCAAGGGTCTCCGAAACAAGAGACATAATCATTAGACATATGTCAAATGATAAGACATCGACATAGATACGCGTCTCAACAACTCTTGCAAGACATATGTGACAAGAATAGTCGTCAAACTATACTCACGACTTAGGTCGACACCAAAACGACTAAAGAGAAGAATATGAAAATAAAAAAGGCATACCAACACAATATGACTATTGAGTGTGTGTGTGGTTCCCAGATGGCACAATGATTGTTGTTTTCTTGCGATCTATCACCCTCTCCTTGGTGATGCTCTCCATCGTCTTCTGGGAGGGGGAAGTACTGCCCTTGCATCCACCTCAGTTGCACTACAGTAGTTAGTCCATTACATCATTTAACCAGGTGCATAATAATAATGCCACATACAATATCCACTACATATAAAATAATATAAATCAAATGCATTTTCTAATTTAGCACAACACTACTTTTAATCACAATAATTTCACTGACTAACTATTTTTCTGCCTGAAATAAAATGATAAGTATGTTTGCTTTAGAATGGGGTGTGGCACCTATCAAATAGAAATGATCATTTTGTTGTATACTTGATGCCATAATTCTAGTACTATGCACATATCTCAACACCCTCTTAGCTACTTTCCAATGTGAAATCCTTGGGTCTGTCATGAACTTGGAGAGATAGTTCAATGAAAATCCTAGATTTGTTCTAGTGTTGGTAAGATAAATGAGACTTCTTACCAATTGTTTGTAGAATGTAGCATTTACCTTTTCTAATTCATCAAACCTAGAAAGCTTGAGGTCTACTTCTATAGGTACATTGTAGTGGATTGGATTGCATTTAGTCATCTTGAATTTTTCAAATAACTCCTTAGCATATTTTGTTTGAGAGATGAAAACACAACCGTGTGTTTGCTATACTTCCAAGACAAGGCAATAGTGCAACAAGCCAAGATTAGTCATCTCAAATTAATTATTTAGATATTTCTTCACTTGAGAAATCTACTTCTCACTACTCCTAGTAATGACAAGATCATCAACATATACAATTAGGATTACAATTTCTCCATGTTCTTTTCAAATGTACAATTTATAGTCTAAAAGACTATGAGAAAACCCACATGTGTGAAGATGATTATCAATCTTGATGTACCATGCATGAGGTACTTGCTTCAAACCATACAAGGATTTGACTAATCTACATGCTTGATGTTCTTTGCCTTTGATGACGAACCCTTCAAGTTGATACATGTAAAGTTCTTCTTGACGATTTCCATTCAGAAATGCATTTTTACATCCATTTGATGAATGTGCTACCCAAATTATGTTGCAAGTTGAAAAATAAGCTTGATTGTTTTCAATTTTGTTGTTGGAGCAAAAGTCTCTTCATAATCTTGACACCTTCCTTTTGTGCATATCCCTTTTCTACCAATCGATCTTTGTATTTGTCAATAGTTCCATTTGCCTTATAGTTTGTTTTGAATACCCACTTGCAACCTATGGGTTTCTTTCTTGGTGGCAAATCAACAAGCTCCCATGTATGATTTCTCATGAGAGAATCATACTTTGTGTTCATTGTATTAGTCTGTTCTTTGAATTATAATACTTGAGTAATAGATTTTGATTCTGAAGATTGAACAACCATGCTCATTAAAGCCAAATTTACCTCTTCTTGAGATCTCTTTTGATGCAGTCTAGATATGGGGGTCTTATCAGACGACCAAAATCTAGCCACTAACAATACCAATTTTCACACAAACAACAAAATTCTATCTAAGTTTTACTTCATATCACAAGTTTACATTCGTTGCAACAACCATTAGGAGTAAATCTATACAACCTCAATCAGTCGGGTCTTCTTGAGAGACAATACTTTCTTTTCCCCCAAAAAGAAAAGACCCTTCATAGAATACAACAACTTCCTTTTATACTCAGGTTTGAAGAAGTTAAACCTTTCACAAGCATTGGTAGTTACAAAAATTGAACGTCACAACTTGTTGAAATCCTCAAAATAACATGTTTCAAGGTTTTTAACTGTTCACGAACCAAAATAATCACTGAAACTATGAATTTCGGCAGTTTTAAGAGTTCATGAACCAAAATAATTACCGAAAATAACATGTTTTAGTAATTTGGTGTTTTTTCAAACTTTCAAACTTCCCCATAAAGTGCCTTTTCGAGAATTCGGCGATTCGACAAACCTTGCAACTCTCAAACTTTTCCTTTACAATGCATTTTGGTAAATCAACACATTTACGAACCTTCAAACTGCTTCTTCGGTGTTTCTCCTAGTTCGTGAACTTGGAAAGTAATTGAAACACTTTATGAAAATGCTTTAAATTCTCTTGAAATGCATCTTTCGACCCAAGGCAAGGCGTAATAATCTCTTTTAGCAAAAAGAGGAGTTCGTGAACTTCAAATTTTATCAAAAGTGCTAAGTAAATGTGATGTCCTTGACTGATTTGAGTTAGGAAATTCTCTTGAAGCAACTACCAAAAACAACACAACAGGTACCAAAACATAACAAAACTGAATTGAAACTAAAATAATTTGGGTGATACGAGATTACTCGTGAACTTGAATGCTCCTGCATTAGACATGTTAGGTAAGTGAACTATTCGATGAGTTGGAAACTCATGAACATTTGAAGAGGCTTGAGATGGTGATTCCATGCTTGTTTTTTATCCAAACTTCTTCTTTATCCACTTGATCTCTTTTTCTTCACCCCATGCTAAATTTATCTAACTCCACCTTCCCTTCCTTTTCCTCTTTTCCTTTCCTATTCTGTACCTTCAACTTGTAGATTATAACAGCTTAACTGTCATTTACGATAAGAATGCAAATCTGTTCCATGTCCTCCATGAGAAAATTTCAAGTTTCTAACCTGTGGCTTTTGCTATTTCACCTCTAAATCCTCACTTCCGTGGTAATTACTTGTGTTCTTCATGCCCTTCTTCAATTCTTTATGCAGCTGATTCACAAGATCAGCGCCATTTTCTTTATCCTCACTGGTATTCCCCTTCTCAGGAGCTTCCTTTGAGCTGCTCTCAACCTCTCTTACAACCTTTATCACCTGTTTTTCTAAATTGAAACAAATTATGGGATTGTTGTCCTTTACTTCTTAAATCTTTCTTTTTCTTTCAATGAACTCAAAGTATATTTTTGTCCATCCTTTATAATAGTATACAGATTTTTTCTTTCATCATAAATAGCCTCTCTATCAAATTGCCAAGGCCTTCCCAACAAAACATGACATGCATTCATTGACATAACATCACATAAAACTTCATCTTTATATGACCCAATCTGCAAACTCACCAAATATTGTTCTTACACCACCAATTCATGTTTTTTTGCAGCCAAGTACTTGTATGCGGATTAGGATGTTTACTCTTCTTCAAACCTAGCTTTTCTGCCATTTCATCATAAACTAGGTTATCAGTGTTACCACTATCTATAATTATTTTACTGCACTTACCTTTGAATTTGCATACAGTTTGGAAAAGACTCCTTTGAGATGGTCCATCCTCCTCCTTGCCTGGTTTCACTAATTCTCTCTTGAACATAAGAGATTCTCCTTCCTCTGGTTCTTCCACTTGATTTAGTGATGCTACATTTTCTTCCTCCTCTTGCGCTGTGATTTCTTGCCACACTTCTCTTACTATTGTCTGATGTAATTGTGGGCACTCAAAAGCTTTATGACTAACTTGTCCACACCTGTAACATATTCCAAAAAATCCTTTGTTGTTGCTACCACATCCTCTTGTTAGGTATTCCTTTCCTCTTGCTCCTTGACTTGATCCGTTACTCCATCTTGGGTTTGCTTGTTCTTCATAAGTTTGTTTGCCTTTACTGCTACTTGTTTGTCCTCTTCCATCTAAAATTTTTCCTCTTTCTCTTGAACTATTATGCTGCTTCCAGCGATCATTTCTTTCGCATTAAAAGCATATTGGTAAACCTCTTCAATTGGAGAAATTTTCAGCGTACTCATCCCATCCTAGATATTGAATCTTAACCCATTTATGTACTTGGCTACCTTCTCTCTATCCATTTCATGATGTCTAGATCTTATTACCATCTTGTAGAATTCTTTTGTATAATCTTTTACACTCATGTCTTTTTGTTTCAGATTCTGGAGCTTTCTAAATAACTCTAATCCATAATCTCCAAGAATAAATTTGGCCTTTAACCTGGTAACCATTTGATTCAATTAGGTTATTCTCATTTCTCCATTCGCTACTCTTTCTCTCTACAACCCTCTCCACCAAAGGGTAGCATGTCTCTTAAGTTTTGTCTGTGTCAATCTTACCTGTTGTGGGTCATGAATATTTTCAAATTCAAAATAGTCTTCTAATTCACCAATCCAGTCTATTAACTTAATAGGGTTCAACGTACCTGAAAATTTTGGAACCTCCATTTTATTACCTCCACTAATTCTGGCAAGAGCTCTTAGGAAACATTCTTCTCCTTCATTTACTGGCTATTCATTTTCTCTTTCGTGTTCTTCATCCACAATTTCTTCAACATTTGCTTGTTCATCTTCTTGTTTTGGATTTCTTCTCAAACTTGCAACTAAAGTTGTTATCTCATTCCTAATATCAACTCAAAATTGTTCAAACATCTCCTGCATCCTAGGAACTATCCTTCTCAGGGGCATTTTGTAATATTTTCACAACTTTGAATATTACCTCTGTTGTTTTCTACCCACGTATTGTGGAAAACAAGAACTTATCTTCTCACGATTTTAGTGTCCCTATTAGCCCTTTGCAGTTGTAGGATTCCTCCTCACGCATCTGCAACAAATCTCTAGAGCCTTTGAGACACTTTTACCGCTTCAAACCCTCTATAACCTCTTCAACACCTCCTAGCAAGAACTTTTTTGCATACCATATGATGCATTCTAGAACTTGCTCTGATACCATATAAAATAACATGTTTCAGGGTTTTCAACGGCTGTGAACCAAAATAATCGTCAAAACTATGACTTTCAATAGTTTTAAGAGTTCATGAACTAAAATAATTGCTGAAAATAACACATTTCGGCAATTTGGTAGTTTTTTGAACTTTCAAACTTCCCCATAAAGTATCTTTTCAAGAATTCGACGAACCTTGCAACTCTCAAACAATTCCTTTACAATGCATTTCAGCAAATCGACACTTTTACGAACCTTCAAACTGCTTCTTCAGTGTTTCTCTTGGTTCGTGAACTTGGAAAGTCACCGAAACACTTTATGAAAATGCTTTAAATTCTCTTGAAACACCTTTTGGCCCAAGGCAAGGTGTGACAAACTCTTTCAGGAAAAATGAGTTCGTGAACTTCATTTTTACTGAAAGTGCTAAGTAAATGTGATTTTTGGCAAATTAGAAGGTTCTTGAACTTGTGTACCTACCCAAAACAACCAAATTTGCCCCAAACTTCGCCAAATGGAAACTACAAATACCCATTTAACCCTTCTACAAGGTGATTTCCTTGACTGATTTGAGTCAGGAAATTCTCCTGTAGCAACTACCAAAAACAACACAACAGGGACCAAAACATAACAAAAATGAACTGAAACTTGAAATAATTCAGGTGATACATGATTTCTTGTGAACTTGGATGCTCCTGCATCATCTTTTTAGATTGTTATATATTTTCTCACACCTTCTAGGTTAGCCTTTGAATTCTTTTTGAGCAATGAACAACAATATTTTAACCACTCTCCTCCTTCTGATTGTTTTGTCATTGGATCAAACATTTCTTGAATATTAGGTGCCTCTTCCTCTTCTTCTTCAATTTCTTCTTTACCATCTTTCTTGACATCATTTTCCTCCAACAAAATAGATGCGAGCTCTTGTTTCAGATCATCTTCAAAGATCACATCGCTACTTATGTAAATCTTGTGGGTTATAGGATCAAATAACTTACAGGCCTTAGATTTCTAGCTATAGCCAAGAAAGGTACACTTGATACTTTTTATATCAAGTTTGTTCCATTTTTATTTTGGAACATGTACATAACATGTGTTCCCAAAAATTTGGAGATGCTTTATTGTCAGCTTCCTTTTTAACCAAGCTTATTCAGTGGTGACACCATCCAAAGCTTTTGTTGGTGCTCTATTGAGCAAATACACTACTATTATTACAGCTTCGACCCAAAATTGTCTATCTAGATTCGTGTCATTGAGCATGCAATGCATCATCTCTTGGATGACTATTTTTTCATTTAGCTATCCCATTTTGTTGTGGAGTAGAAGTAGTTGTCAAATGTCACTTGATGCCTTTAATAGAACAAAAATACTGAAATTCATTAAACATGTACTCTCCCTCGATCTATGTGGAGAGTTTTGATGAGACAACTTGCTTCTTTTTCTACTAAAGCTTTGAAACACTTGAAGTATTGAAATGTCTCTACTTTGTTCCTCAAGAGAGATAAATCCACATCTTTCTAGAATAATCATCAACAAAGAGAAGAAAATGTCTATTACCACTAACGGATTCTTCAAAAGGTCCACAGATATCACTGTGAACTAAGTCAAGAATATTGGTGGCTTGAAATGACTGGCCACTTTTGAACTTCTTTTGATGTTGCTTCCCAACAACAAAAGTGGAGAAAAAATCCATGCTATCCTTAATGTGTGGAAGTCCAAGCACCATCTTTTTCTTACCTAATGTAACTAAGTATGTACGATTCAAATGATCAAAACATTGATGCCACAATGAGCATGTTTGGTCAACAGTTGTAGGAAGAGAAATTTGTTGAGAATGAATGGTATCAAGAATAAGCATTCCTCCTTTTATAGTCCCTTTGAGCAATAATTTGTAAAGTGTTCTTATCTTTTACAATAGAATATATTTTTTATCATTTATTTTATCAAAATCAACTCCAATTTCTTGTCAAGCCATTGACTCACTAAATTTTTCTCTGTGTCAGGCACAAAAAGAATATTATGTACTTAACATTTTTTGTTAGAGAATTGAAGAGGAATGACTCCTTTAACTTTGACATTTAGAGAAGAGTTGTCACCAAGGTAGACTGTTCCACCGTGTTCATTCAGCTTCGTGAACCATTCTTTTCTTCCAGTCATTTGTTTGGTTGCACCCAAGTCAATATACCAAATATATTTTCATCTTTGACACTTAGGTGTGACTGGACAAGTAGTTGGATCACCTCTTCATCACATTCATTTTTACCATTAACAACATTATTTTGATGTCACCTTGGTTGGAATATTTGCTGATTCTGTTTTCTCTATTGTGACAACCCATTATACCAACAATCCTTGGTATCAGGGGATTTTCCATAAATGTGGCATTTTGATATTTGTTATAAGCTATGACCTTTTTCAAAAGACCCTTTGTATTGTTGCCAATGAGATTTCCTTTGTTGCAGCCAGTAGCTCTTGGTATGCTTTCTTTTTTGCTTTGAAGAGAGGGTTCTCTCTTTGTCATCTTCTATGGCTAATCATTGGGCTTCCTTTTGTTGAAGTAGTCCAACCAATTCTCTTTATGTGACATCTCTATTGGTTGTGTGTAAAGATGTCCCAAAATGCTTGTATGATGGTGGAAGAGCTCGTATAGCTTGTTAGAACAATCTTATTATCTGCTATCGTTTTCCGTATGTGTAAGAATTGATTCTTGTTGTCAATGAGCCACATCAAAAATTCATCCACTTTTGCTCCCCTCATCTTGATTGAATGGATTTTCTCAACGAGGTACACGATTCTAGACTTGTTATTTACCTCGATTCTAGACTTGTTATTTACCTCATACACTAATTGCAAGGTTGACTAAGCTTCATAAGCTATGTTGGGGTTGTAAATGCGTGTTTAGACTCAGTCATCCATAGAGAGAGTGATCATCATCAACACCTTTCTATTGCTTTTATCCTAGGCTATTTGTTCAGCTGCATTAAGAGTGTGAGGTTTCTTTGCTAAAACAACCTCCCATGTGATTTCTTCGCATTGGAGGATGGTCTTCATTTTTCCCTTCCATGTTGGATAATTCGATCCATTCAATAATTGCTTATTTGTAAGCAATGCTTTTCCGCCTATCATTGTTAGATGTCCTTCCCTCCTATATTCTTACTAAGACATAAACATTTGTTGGAATTTGACCAAGAAAACTTTTCACAAAGACAACAAATTGAGACAACACTATAAACATAAGATGCCTTTTGAATACAAATTATATTGACCCCTTTTTTAATAAACAGCCTCTATATTAAAATAAAATAAATAAAATTTGCACCCTTCTTAATATTGCTATACACCAACTCTATTAGAAAAGAAATTTGCTTTTGTGTGATTTTAAAGAATTGGTGATTTAAAAATAAAATAAATGCGACTTAAGATGAGCCAAGTATTCACAAAATACTTATGCGTGAAAATGAACAACTTGGTTAAGAAAGTTTTATGTCTGCTCAAGGCAAAACAGCTCTTGCCTTGCAACTATTTTTATTGCTGTTATTGAATTTTAATTTCTTTTATTCAGACTGCAAGAACTCAGATTTTTCTCTGCATCGATACCATATGATGGGATTATCATATTTCATTTATCATTGACTCTACATTTATATAAAAAAATCCAATAACATGTGTTAGTATTTTAGACATACAATTAAAACAAATTAACAAATAAATATAACCAAACAACAAACTCCTTAAAATATTTTAACACCAAACAAATGACATCCTAAATTTGGTTCAGTTTCTTAAAAAGCGAATATCAGATTTCGAAAACGGAATGGGTAATCCTTTTTTAATGGATATCTCTTATTTTTTTTTGCATTACAGACCCGCTTCCAACTATATATAAGTTTTTGAAATATATGGCTATGTGACTACGTTGCATTAATGTTGTTGGGTTGAATTTCCCGTTTTCAACTCATTTACATTTTCTCTAAAATTTGTTTTCAATTGTTCATTTTGTTGTTCGGATATGAAGACTCTGAATACTTTGTACCTAATCGTCTGGGTATGAAATCAAAATATTTACAGTTTTGGAGTGCTATCGATAAATTTAGTACCTACAAAAAACAGTTATAAAACTCCCAGATGAATGGCTGTATCATCTTAAAACTCCCAGATGAATGGCTGTATCATCTCAAGGACCCCGAAAGACTTATAATTTTGTATCTAGCAAACTAAAAAATAAATTTTAACGTTGGGGTGTGAGGAAAGCAGATTAAGGCAGGCGCTTCTTCATGCACATAGTATATTAATTGCTAGAAATGAATTATTTCGCACGTGTGTGAAAACAAAAAAATAATTTCCATATTTAAAATTAAATTAGCTGAAAATCGTAGGAGAATTTTATTAGAAGTTAACTGTATTGATTCACATCCTAAGGGCAAATGACAGGAGAGAAAAACAAAGGAGAATTCATTGAAATCAACTAATATTCTCAAACAATAAAAAAACTTTTCAATGGATTTATTTAACAACGTAGTAAATTTCATATGAACTTTGTTAGACAAAGAGGAACATTATTGAATGCCTAGCGAAAGAAATTAATCAATGCCCAATGAAAGACATGACAGAATTTTGAGTGAGCCATAACGGATATATGTTGGGAACAGATATTTTTAGTTTGCAAAAACTCTTCCTTTCAATTTTGTTTTGGTGTTGCATTGAAATTAGATTTGGGGTTCCAAATCTCTCTTTTCATGTAAATCATGAGTTAGAGGTTTTTATGATCTTTTCGTGACATTACCTTTAATATTGATGGATTTTTTCCACAAAATTTGATCAAATGAAAAGGGTATATTGGAAAGCTCTCAAGGTTTTCAAAATATAATATATGTCTCTTTGTAATTATAATAAGTATGGGCTTTCATTTGTTGGAAAATTCCTAGGATCTAGAATAGATCAAATATTGATGTGGTCAAACAGTGGGTTCAATGGAAATGGAATCCTAAAGGCCATTTGGAAATTTCTGCTATGAGGCAGTGCTTCCTTTTATTTGCCTTTTCGAACCATGGTGATTGCTTACGAATCCTTGCGAAAGGATCGTAGTTTCAAGGCAGGATTATCCTCAAGAAGTGGGTTCCAAGTTTTGATCTCGCAAAAGAAAATGTCAATAAGATTTGTGTTTGGGTTAGGCTTCCTAGTTTGCTGCTAGAATACTAGGAGGAGGTCCTATCAGGCATCACTAATTCATTTGGACAGTTGTTCATGGTGGATGCAGTCACCAAATCTAAAAAAATACTACTTTATGCTAGATTATATGTTATGGAGGAGGTGGACAAGGATCTCCCCTCTAAGATATCCTTTAAATTGGGTGTTTGGAAGCAAATGATTATATTCAAGGATTCTCTTGTGGTTTGCAATAGATTCCACAAGGCAAATCATGTTGTAGCTTGATGCTCAAGTAACAGGGTTTCACAACCAATGTGGAGGAAAAAATCCCTCCTCTTGTTCAAGAAAGTAGCGAGCCCATATTTGATGAGCTGCCAAAGGTGGTTGGTCGTGAGAGAGAAATAGTGGAAAGTACGAGTGATAGAAAGTATCAAGTTGCTCCCAGCCCTTCGAATGTTATTTGGGATTCACCCAATCCAAGTAAAGAAAGAAGGATGTTGGAACTGAGAGAAGCTTAGCCCTTTCTCCTTTCCATCTCATGGGAGGATTTCAAATTGGGGAGTCCAATCAAGAAATAAATTTGTTGTAAAGCTCCATTAAAAGGGGTTGTTCAATGCTCTATGGAATGTTTTGATTTCAAACCACCTTGATTTGGTTGGTCTTTTGTATTCCTCGGGCAGTTTGCCTTTTGTCTCATGTGTTCAACCCCTTGGGTTGTGTTGTTGTTGGCTTGTTGACGTTTTGCAATCTTTTTGTTGCTTGCCCCTTGTTATTGCTCCTAATTGTTGGTTGGATGTCACTGATCTATCTTTCTGTACAAAAGGGTTAGGGCCCTTTCAAAAACCGTATCTTTTACTCTTGATCAAAAAATTTATAATAGATAATTATTATTATTTTTCTACATATACTATGTCTCAATTCTTGATAGATATACATACTATAAAATTTTCATAACTTTCAAACCGTTTATCCTTTTTCAAATTTGAAAGATGCATCACACTCTATGTTTTATTAATTATAGGTTTAAGAAAAAAATAAATTTCATATTTTTTGACTAAGTTAGATTGATTGAAAGATTGGTTTTTAATCTTCTAAAAAATCATAAATAAGTATTTATTTATAATTTTTTTACAAAACTATGTCACATTCACTTGTATGTCTTTACTTTATCTAAAGTTTGAAATTTTTTTGTTCATACTTAGGTTTTGATTAAGATAAGTTGGTTTTGAAGGGACCATAAACACTATACAATGCAAAACTTACAACAGAAACACAACCAACCAGCTACAAAGACACCAAAACAGAGCTACGTAGTAGAACTGGAACAAAAGCAACTAAGAAAACAACAAAAAGGGCCAAAGGACGCACGACTAAAACATTAAACCACCACCAACTCCACCAGGGCTAGGCCTAGCTACAACTTATGTAAAACTTCAGCCACTTCCAATTCCATAGTTAAGAAGCCCTCTTCAGTGTTTCCCTCACCCCTACCGCTTAAGCCCTTACTTGTGCTGGCCTGAGTATTGTATCTTTTGCTTTTCTGGAGGTCCTGAACACCAGCCTTAGTCCCCTATTTCATGCACTCGACAGTCGCAATCTTTTTCATGCTTTCTTTTAACTCCTTTAGTTCCTCCTCCAACACATGTAGTCTCGTGTTCTGTTTGTCCTTTTCAGTATTGAGAATGAGGATTTCCCTCATTGCATTCTAGTATTGGAGGACCAGTTTATCCTCCTCCTTCAGGACCAAGATTTTCCCCTCATACTTCTACCCCAACATTGCAATATTGATATTAAGGTAGTTTATTTCCATAAAGAACCGTTTGGATAGGTGATGGTGGATTTTCGTTTCCCGCACAAGACGAACTGATTGATCTACCAGTTGATTGATGACGCAAATCGCGCTCTCCAGGGAATTTCTGTCACATAGGTTAACCACATAGGTTAACCACATTTTGACTAGAAGGGTGTGAACAGGGGCTAGGAATTTAAGGGAAGTTGGCCCCAGCCACTGGCTCCCCCGGTCTTTATCCTTGCCCTTATTTTTGCTCTGCTTCTCCTTCATCTTCTTGTCCTCCCCAATAACTTCAAAATCAGGGTCTACGTCCATTTGGTCCTCAGACAAGTCCACATATTCCTTTGTCTCTTTTGAACCGTTGCTCGAACCCATCTCCTCGAAGCTATCCTACTCCATACTAGAGGATTCCACCTTAATGCTTTTAGCTGTTTTAATAGTCATGCTTGCCTCAACCTTGGGGTGAGTCTGCTTCCAGTGATCGATAATTAAAAAAAATCAAACCAGCATGGACCGGGTAGTTGCCTATCCCTGCCCCCCGCATGAATTCCTTCACAACTTCGAAGGATGATAAAAGATAAAAGGGGAGAGAAATCTTGTGGTGGAACCGAAAATGGTTGAGGATAGTAAAGTGATATGTGAAGAGGATCGTGAATTTAAGGATAGTAAAGTGATATGTGAAGAGGGTCGTGAATTTACCTTCTATAGTAATATACTTCTTAATAGCAACAACCACATTATTATAGGGTTTTTTTAAAAGATTTTACAGAATAATCAGTCTGGCAACATTCCAAGGAAAATTTGTTTAGCCTCTTCCCCCCATCTTTTTGTCTTTAAAAATCTTCCTTCCTTTGATCGTAAGCCCTGTGGCTTCCGCAATCACTTCTTCCAAGATCACCATTTCCATCCTTGTCATTTTCACATCCTTGCTATGGCACTTCTAAGCAAATTTAGCTGCCATACTAAGATCATAGCCATTAACCCGTTCAATGAACGGGGTAAGATCCCCTGACTCTAAAATCCACCACACTTTGTGCTTTTTCTTGAGGTTGTCACAAGAAATAGGCTTCGTCATGTTTCTATTACCCCTCATGATTGTAATCAGTTTTGGGTCCCTCAAAATGCTAGTTTGCAGGGGGTAGCTTCAAGCTGAAACCAGGGAAACACGGGGACGCGTCCCCTGCCCCTCCAGCCTTGTCCCTGTCCCCTGTGGCGTTTCCAGAACGGGGGGACGGCCGGGGACGTCTCCTTGCCGTCCCCTGCAAAACAAAAAAAAGCTGAAACGTTCCGGGGACGCGTTGAAATTTCAGGGGATGGCAATAAAAGTGTCGGGGACGTCTGGCCGTTCCCGGGACGGGCGGGGACGTCCAAAACGTCCCTTGACCGTCCCGGGGATGGCCAAACGTCCCCGACAATTTGCATTAATTTTTTTTTTAAAATATGCATTATATGAAACGGAAACCCTAAAAGAAATCAATGGCGGAAAATTTTCTGAAGTCGTCGGTTAGGCTTTTATATGTGAGCATTATAGTGCTCGGAATTGTCTCACGCAGTAAAAGAAATTCACGGCGGAAAATTTTCTGAAGTCGTCGGTTGCTATCGGCGTAGTCCTTGAACCTTCTATGGGTGTCGGTTGCTATCGGCGTAACCCTTGAACCTCCAATAGGCATTATATGTGAGCATCATACTGCTCGGAATTGTCTCACGCTTTAAAAGAAACAGATAGGCATTATATGTGAGCATCATACTGCTCGGAATTGTCTCACGCTGTAAAAGAAACCGATAGGCATTATATGTGAGCATCATACTGCTAGGAATTGTCTCATGCCGTAAAAGAAATCGATAGGCATTACATGTGAGCATCATACTGCTCGGAATTGTCTCATGCCGTAAAAGAAACACAACGCAGGAAAATTAAAAAAGATCTTCTAAACTCGTCGGTTATTCCTATCAGCCACGGCAGAGGGGAAAAACGCCACTTTGAAGGAGAAATTTTCAAATTTGAAATTTCTTTCAGCCACAGTCACACAGATCAGGTACTGGTTTTTTAAATTTTTTTAGTTTTTTTTCTGAATTTCTCATTTTACTTTTAGTGTTCATACTTCATTGTTCAATGTTTAATCATTTTTCAGCCTCTCAAAGCCCTGTCAAACAAGCACAATCAAAAATTTAAAATTCAAAATGAGCAGCAATGAGGAAAGTTTGCATGAAGTGAGCAGTGATGAAGTTCAAATGAAACATTCTGAAACCCAGAACACAGGTGGAAGTTCTATTGGAAGTGTAACTCCAAAAGACCGTTTTAAATGCCCTTCAGACACTCTTCAAATACATGCAAAAGGACCCTTCAATCCCAAAAAACCTTTGCTTCAATTTGCCACCAATTTGACTGGTCCTAAGGCTAAAAATTCAGGGGGCAGCAGGCATTGGTTGTGTTATATTTGCAATACTGATTATCATGGGAGCTATAGCAGGGTTGAACATCATTTATTGGGTGAGAGTGGCCATGGGGTTAGAGTTTGTGGAGAGATAAAATTGGAAGAACAGGTTGAAATGCTAAAGTTGGTAGGGGAAAGTGAGGAAAAACATGCAGCTACTTCTAGTAGTACTAAGAGGAAGCGTTCATTGCAAATGAAATCTATTGATGAACATTCCAATCTATCAGTTGGACATGGACTTGAACAACATTCATGTGATAGTCATAAAGGCAAGAAGAAGGCTACTTCTACCACAACCACAGGTGAAAAAAATATAGTGATAGGGATGATGAATATGCAAAAGTGTGAGATAGCCGATGATTCAGTGGTCAAGTTTTTTTATGCCCATGCCATCCCTTTTCATTTGGCAAAGTCTCCTTATTTCAAAAACATGTTGAGAGATGCAATAGCAGTTGGATCCTCTTATGTTCCTCCTGGGGTACATAGATTGTGTACCTCCCTCCTTGACAAACAATATTCAAAGGTGAACATAGTAATGGAGGAGATGAGACAAACATGGATTAGGACTGGTTGTTCCATTGTGATGGATGGGTGGATTGATATTCGACATCGGCCGCTTGTTAATATTATTGTTACATGTCCTTCTGGTTCATACTTTCTTAGAGCAATTGATTGCTCTGGGAAACGTAAGGAAGCTGATTTCCAGTTTGCCCTTTTGAAGGAGGCCATAGAGGAGGTTGGGTTTTCTAATGTTGTGCAGGTTGTGACAGATTCAGCTCGTGTTTGTAAGTTGGCTGGATTGATGGTTGAGAGTGCTTACAAACACATTTTTTGGACTCCATGTTGTGTACATGCTTTGAATAATGTTTTGAAGGACATTGGCAAAATAGAATGGGTGAAGGTAGCAATGGTGGAATCTAGATCAATACAAATGTTTATATGCAATCATCAAACTTCACTTGCATTATTCTGATCCTATTCAAAGAAAGAATTCCTCAAACCAGTTGAGACTAGATATGCTAGCTATTTTATTTTATTGGAGAGGATGCTGGAGGTGCAAGATGCTCTACAATCCATGGTGGTTGCTCGAGAGTGGAAAAAGTGGGCTCCATCAAAAACAGAAGGACAGAAGGTGAGAGACATGGTGCTTAATGAGAGTTGGTGGTCCAATATCAGGTAAGAAATATGTACTTGAACTTCATATTTTTCATTTTTGAGTTTCTAACTTTTTGCTTTGTTTTTTCTTTAAATTATTAGTATTACAGATTACTATTATTTAGTTACTAATAAGTAATAACAAATAAGTTAATAACTATATTACAAGTGTTAAATTGAAAATTCAAATTGTTAATGTCTTACTTTTTTAAAATTTTGTTTGCAGATATATTTGCTCTATCATATCCCTTGTTGTGAGGGTGATCAGGTATGCAGATACAAACTCTCCTAGCCTTGGAGAGATTTATGAGACTTTTGATAGCATGCTTGATCAAATGAGGCAAGCAATTCGTGCCAAGGATCCTAAATTACAATTCTATGAGCAGCATATCAGGCCTATTGTCATAAAGAGGTGGAACACAATGAACACCCCTCTTCATATGGCTGCCTATGCTCTTAATCCGAAGTGGTATGCACCTAGACCTGGCCGAATGCTTCCTTCTGAGGATGATAAGTTAATGGAGGGGCTTATGGCAGCCCTTCGTAAGATGTATGGCACTGAGGAGGCAACTATACTTAGAGAGCAGTGGCTTCAGTTTTCCGAACTTCAGGGTCCTACATTTAGCAAACCAGAGGTTAGGATGGATAGGGTCATTATTGCACAAAAAAACCCCATTGGATGGTGAAAATTTCATGGGAAGGACACACCAGAGTTGAAGCAACTTGCCATTCGTTTACTCTCACAAATTGCTAGTTCCTCTGCTGCAGAGAGGAATTGGTCCACCTATGGCTTCATCCACTTGATCAAAAGGAACAGGGTTACCTCAAAACAAGTAGAAAAACTAGTTGCAGTTCATAGTGCCTTGAGACTTCAGGATCAGTAGACTACTGAGTATTGACAGACTCCAGCAGCACGTTGGGATGTTGATCTTGAAGATGTTAGGCAGATTGACGAGGAGGTGCAACCAGGAATGGTTGGAGGTCCATTGGATGATCCACTTCAGGTAGAGAGTGGTAGTGACATAGATACTTCTTTTGATATTGATAGCCCGAATGAGGCCTAGACATTATGATTAGATTGTTGTATTTTGAAGTTTGAAACTTTGGGTTTACCTTTTAACAGTTAACTTTCACTTTAATTTTGAAGTTTGAACTCTAATTTTAGAATTTGAACAACAAAATGCTTTAATATTGCTGTTATGAATCTTCAATCTCATGATTATCATTGCTGTTATATTAGTGTTACTATTTATTGTTTATTAGTTTAGTAGTTTACTCATTAATGATTATTATTAATGTTCATTGCAGTGTTTATGACTATATATTATCTCTATTTCATATTGATATTTTGAAAAATTCATATATATAATATATTAATATATATATATTTTGAAAAATTCATATATCGCCGTCCCCTCGCCGCCCCAAAAATTGGCCCTCGGACTGTCGTCCCCGAAACGCGTACCCTGCCGTCCCGAAAACGTCGTACAACATAGGCTGAAACCCTTTTTTCCGTGTCGTTTTCCAACCCAATGAACTTTCAAGATAAAAGTGGGGTAAATCCAATGATAATGAGGGCCAAATCTCTTTGCACATACTCCCTCTTGATAGTTTTGTTGTATGACGATTGTCATCTATCACACCACGTACGAGGCAGGAGGGCTTTAATTTTGATGATTAAAAGGATAATCATCACAAAACATGACATAAAAGGATTAGCCACCAGCATCATGTTTTGGCTAACAATATGACTTAAAACTTTGGAGGCTTTTATTTTGATGATTAAAAGGATAATCATCACAAAACATGACATAAAAGGATTAATCACCATCATTATGTTTTGCTAACCATATGGCTTAAAACTTGGGAAGTTAGCCCCCACCCATCTGCATTCTGCCTTTGAACTCATTGCCTTGTTAGCGAGAAAGTCAGCAATCCCATTAGCCTCCTTGAAGCTATGTTGAATTTTACTCTGATTGAGATAATCAATAATGTTGATGGAGTGCTGGATCATGTTCTGGATAGTGCATCTAGGTTTCTCCTTCTTGTTAGGCATCTTATGATGTTGAGAGAATCTCCTACTATTATGCAGTTTTGAATTCCCATATCTTTAATCATTTTCACCCCTTAGTAAGCTGCTACAACTTTGGTAAAGTGATTAGTTTTCTTCCCAAGGTAAATAGCATAAGCCCCTTTGATATTTCCTTCCCTATCTCGGATCACCCCCCATCTTCGGAGGGGCCAGGATTGCCCTTATAAACCCCATACATCTTTTCTCTCTTTCTTCCCTCTCTTAAACTGGATTGAAATATCAATATTCAAGTCCCAAGAATTGACAATTTTCTCCTCAAGATCAAAGATGGGAAGCTTACCACCAGCACTAGACTCAGCTTGGAGAGCCGCTATGAAGTTTTCTTTAATGGCACAACATATCTTGGAAGACAACCTAACAAAGTCAGTCTTAGAACTGAAAATCCTATTGTTTCATTCAACTCTTACTTAGGTTGGCCAAAATGATACCTATTTATTATTTTTTCTAAATATTCTAAGATATTGGTTTTGGTACGAGAATGGATATGAGTCTAGGGTTTACATTGGTACAATAAATTTTCCCCAAAGTATGCGTATGGCTATATATGTGCAAAAATAATATCCACCATACAAAATTAAAAATACATGTGATACTTGATACTATAAATATACACTATATAGAATTGAAAATACATTTGATATTTGATATTATGATACTTGATAGTGATAAAGATAATTGATAATTCAATATTATATCATATATGTCAAATCATTACAAAATTTGAAAATAATAAATACTAAATTAGTAAATAAAAAATGTATCTTGGTATTTAGCGAAAGCATCTAGATCAAAGTCATCGAATGGTTCAAATTCATTTGAACCACAAGCAACTATAGTTCCACTTCCACTAGCTACATCATGTGTAGGATCCACGTCATCATCTAAAATGACTTTGACAAGCTCTACAACAAATGCATCCAAGTTGGCACACTCAAGGGTTATATCCAAATTCTTCATTGCCCTTTGCTTGCAGTCAACTTCCTTCTGTGATAGGAGGTGCAAGTTAGAATGGACGTAGATTGAGTGGATAAATGAGGTTGTACTCCAATTCCATTCAGTTGAAGAACTTGCAACATGTTGAAATTGGAGAGAAAGTCAATACAACTTAAAAATGAGAAAAAATGGTAAGAATGTTAAAAAATAAAAAATGTTTACTTGTGATAGAATTTTGTTTGCAAGAGGCTAGAGGAACATATAACTTTGCCCATTGAAGTACCACTATGTATGAGTGTTTGTCATGTATTTGTCTTGAATAGTACAAATACTATGATCTCGTGACGAGATGAACTTGCCAAACTCAGTCCTAACAATATCCACCACTTTTGGATCTAAGATTCTTTGGAATGCTTTCTTGTACCGTTAAGCAACTTCACCGTCTCTATATGGTGATGTTCTCCCAGGCAAAAAATCATCTCTGTGCTGTAATATTTGGGAGATAATGCATATACAAGGAGATGCAAGGGTGTGGTCATCTTGTTCTAGCGGTCATGAATGATTTTCCACCCTTAGAAAAATATTTCTTCGAGATCATTCTCCTTCTCTATTATTATGGCCTTTTTTCTAACATGGAGTCCATGCCATCATAGATTTCTTCCAAACACGTTCACTTTGTATTAGTAAACCTGACCATACTTATGATGGGCTCGGCTAAACTCAAAACATAGTCTAGATGAGCCCACCAATCATCATTTAGGATCAATGATTTGAACTTTTGGGCCCTCTCTAAATTTTATTATCTCCACACACTCTATTGGTTGCTAATGACCATGACATTCAATGCCTCTCCCACCGTCACAAGTCATCTCAAAATGATTGCATGTGATGTAAATCAAGTCTTAGCAATCTAATGTTGTCTAAAAAATAAGTTAATAACAAATTAAAAATTAAGTAAATATGTCATCAATTAAATTTAAAATAAATATTGAAATTTCATAAATTTGCTTTCAACAACTCCAAATTGGAGAAAATCTTGAAGATACCTCATGACATATAATAGTTTGTCATAAACATTTGAATCTCCTTACCTTCAATGTATATTGTTTTCACCCACTCTATTTGAGTGCCAATCTTTTGCATCACCAAGTCAAGGGAGTGTACGGTACATGGGGTCAAAAAAATGTGCTTGTACCTTTCCTCAACTTGTTGCCTCGCAATTTTTTCATTATTTGTTATTACTTGAACAATGCTTTTAGCAACCACCATCTCTATGACGCAATGAGGATTTTGGAAATGAAGTCTATGTCCCTTTATTCGCCCCTCACAATCAGCCGACATAAAAAACATTGCCCTTTTAAGGAACATTGTGATGACATTTATTAAAGCCCAGTTTATGCAATCTTTCCATGCATCAAAAATGATGAACACTCCTGTTTCAACCCACGAATCCCTGATTGGTTTTAGTGATGCCTCTACAAAAAAGATTATTTTGTCAATAAGGTGGTGCGCATCTTCTCATACCCAGGGCTTGTATAACCAGAGGCTGTTCGATTGATTATCGTCACCATTTCCCTCTTATATGGTGATTTCATCTATTTGAAAGGAAGGCCACTGGTGTAAATATAATGTGCAATGTTTTCATTTGCATTTTTTTCACCTCATTTTGAAATGCCTTATCCAATGGGCCTTTGTTATGGGAAGAAAGGGACGGATCTTCTTCTTGGATAGATGGTGTCTCCAATAAAGGATTTGGGTTAGCCACTATTGAAGGAGACCTTGTAAGTGGCCTCCCTAATCCTTTATTTGTTAAAAGATGAGATTTTAATTTTTCTTTCTCAATAACATCAACATCTTTTTGTTCTTTAATGTATGCCATAATTTGTTCCTTTGGCAACCCCTTTTTGTTTGGCCCTTGACAAACTCTGATTCCATGGCTGGTCATAGCACATAAGTGAGCTTTCACTCAAATATACAATCTCTTATACCAGATCTTGCACTGACTACAACTCCAAAGAAAGCCACACCTCTTGAAAGTTGTCAATCATATCGTAACATATTTCTATAGAAGAAATGCTTGATCATATTTTAACTATTTATTTGCCTTAGGGGCCATTGAACTTGAACTAATAGTCATTCTAAATAGATTCTTATAAAAAAATTTTAAAAAATGAAAATGTAACCCTAGAGTATGTAATTTAAATATTAAAAAAATACAACCCTACAATATGTATAAACATAATAAAAAATAAAAACAAGCATGAAAAAAACATTCAAAATGTTCTGTAAAAAATCTGAAAAACTTTAAAAATTCTTTAAAAACTTAATTTTTTTTCACAAAATACTTACCTTTGATCGATAAACGTCCTTTGTGCTAGCTAGATCTCTCCCCTAACACTTAGAAAATGTCTTTGGCACCTTTGCAATCCTTCACCTTTAAAAAAACAAGAAACTTAAGAAAATGCAAAAATGACAACTTCCAATGCTATTAGATGTTTGTGTGGGATTGTATTTGTGAAATGAATAATTTGCAAGTGTTTTGGGGTGCCCTTAAATTTCCACTCATGTTTTAGAGTTAAAAATGGTGGATTGGATGTTCGATGGACATTTTTTAAATGGTGCTTTTTGCCCATGGGTTCCCTTGGTGTAGTCGGGCACAACTTAGGTTTGCTAGGTTGCAGCCCTATTGCCTTGGGTACCTTGTGGGTATGTCCAAGACATATCCATAGGGTACTCGAGGTAGCAGGGCTGCGCCCTAGTTGCCCCATCCGTGAACTAGTGCTAACTCTTGACCCAGAACTGGTTTGGTTCGACGACAGTACAGAAATGAGAGGAACTTGACTACTTAAAAAAGATTTTGTAGTACCTCATTGAAATAACTAATTTTCACCAAATTAATATAAATTTGTTCAAAATAAAAAAAATAGTACCCTATAAACCACATTCATTTTCCTACAAGTTTCATTACTTTTTTTTCCAGATTGCATAGATAACTCATTCAATTTTTTACATGAAGTTATTTAAGTTATTTTTAAACATTTTTATTTGTCATTTAGGAGTATTGTTTAGCCCATCATGATTTGACACTCAATAATAAAACAAAATTAGTAGTTAAGATGACAAGAACAAAGAAACTCCACCTTGGTTTCCATGATCCTCATCAGCTTCCAAACAATAAAGATCAAGTTACACTTTTATCCCATATAAATATTTACGCTGAGAGGCATTATACAGTCACAACGGGGTGGGGATGAGAGCACTCATTTTTTCTGCCTAAATTTATAAGAAAAAAAAAAAAAACCAAAAAAGAAATAAAAAATAAAACTTAAGAAAATCAAAGAAAAAAAAACTAAAAAGAAATTAAAAACCGTTGAAGGAGAAAAAGCTAAATCACAAAAACTATGAAACCAAAAAAGAAATTGGAAAAAATAAAAAAATAAAAAAATAAAAACTAAAAAAGAAATTGGAAAAAATAAAAAATAAAAAGCAAAAAAGAAATTGGAAACTGTTGGAAGGAGAAAACACTGGAGAGAATCATTTCTCACGAAAACTATAGAACCAAAAAAGAAATTGGAAAAATTAAAAAATAAAAACCCAAAAAAAATTACAAGAGAAAATCAAAGAAATTATGAAAAAAAGATATACCTCAACGTATTTTAGATATATTTTTTTAAATATAAATATACTAGTATTACTTGTTTAAACTTAAAATATTTATACTCAAAAACTATTGATTGAGTCACCTAACTAGATAAAAATGAACTATATACCTTATAACCAATTTAAATGGTATCTAAGAAACTTTGGGGTTCATAGATGAGTGGTAACCATCTTTAGTTAAATAGAACCGAAGGAACTTGGCAACGAATAACTCGATATAAATAATTAAACAACTAATCATGATGAAACATGTTGGATAACCCTTTCGATGTGTTTTGACAATGATTTGGTGTATCACCAATGTGTGTCCAGCAACATTAAGTCGTCAATGCTGACTCAACTTTTTATCATATTTAAACATTATTCTTTACTTAAATTTTGAGTTTCAAGAAATGAGTACTGTACTTAATTGCCAAACTACACCTTAAAGGAAATAAAAATTCTCTTGAAAGATAATATGGTTAGGAAACCAAAGGCACATGTCTCTAATTAAAAACAAGGTTTGAGTAAAATAATTTAGAAAATAAAACATTGTAAATCGAAGGAATCTCTAAACTAAGAATTTATCTTATTTGATGGTCTAATAACAAAGAATGATGGATAATTATTTGGCATGTGTTTTCATTGTAATATGTGAATTGTGAGTAAGTGAATAAAAAGAATGATCATTGAGATTATTTAATTTATAAATTTGTATTGATTTATACCTATACGTGTTTAGTTGAAAGTTAATTATGTGGATTTAATGTATTACTTGTTTGTTGGTGAACCAAACTCTCATAACTTATAAGACCATGTGCATAGGTTAATGAATTAGCTTAGGTGGCATTGTGATCAGATCAAGTGATATAGAGTGTGTGACTCTTTTAGGACGTGTTGAGATCAATTGATGTATACCTTTTAAACACCACAAAATGTCTGAATCAAGATAAATACATAATTTGACTTCTATAGCATCACAACCAGGGTTGAGAGGGACCATACAAAGGTATAGGTAGAGAACATTAGTTCTCTTAGAAAACATAGTTCATTTTACTCTTCCCTAGGTGTATACCAAATTTGAAATTCTATGATTTTCTTATCAACTATGTTTACCTACAACTTTCAGAATGACAAAAGTTAGGAAGTGTGCTCGATGAATAGGAGCAACTAGTTGTATGAGAGTCTAGCTGGCTTTCCATAGTAGCATGTAGATGATAGATGCCAAGAGCTACCCATTTTTATAGGGTTTCGATAGACTTTAATTAGTAGCATACAAGTAACAAATGTTGTGATCTACCCATCTTAGGTATTCAATACAAGGATTGGTGTATTTATCAATCAAAAGAGATGTGTGAATTGTTAGTATTATGTCTTGCTTAACGTGTGGTTTGTTTGTATGCCTATAGTAAGCACTAAGCACTGTGTAGTATATGTTTGTAATGCCCCAACATTTCTTGATTTTTGTATGAACTAATAATGGGATAAAATCCTAATAAATGGCTGAAATCGAATTAATTTTCATTATACTTGACCAATGAACTATGAATACTAATTTTATGTCTTTTATAAGGCATCATTTCACCATTGGATCCAACTAGTCCTATGAGGAGGATGTGGCTCAAGATTCCAAATGCATTGAATATGGGCCAGAGTGGAATGATGATTCAATAAAAGACGTGTTGAGGTAAAATTGTGTTTTAGCTATCTTGGGCATTGTTGCTTGCTATTCAATGCAAAACAGACCAGAAAATGATCTAAAAGGATAATATTTAGCAAAGTCTCAACCAACAATTCAAAACAAATGAAAAAAGAAAAGATAGGTTATTTTGACAACATGGCCCTATCAAGACATTTAAGAATTTTCTTTGTACTAGACCTCAGATTAGTCCACGTATACCAAGGGTAATCAGAATGACAGTGACTAACATTTGGATCAAAAAGACCCAATTTATTGCGCATGTAATACCGAGCCTCTCATTTGTTAGCTATCCATCTCATAGGCAAATTGCTACATTTTTCAGAAGCTAGTTCAAATATATTGAAGTCCTCACACACAATCCAAGAGGCACTGGGAAAATACTTTGGAATCCATCGCCAAAGATGAGACCTTTCAACAACATTGTTAGAAGTATAAATATTAATCCCATGAGAGTGGTTATTAATATTAAAAAGACCCACAAAGCACAATTAGTGGGGTCACATCCATGATCCATGATATGTGGCTACTACTTAGGCAAAATGAAAGTGGCAACTTCTCCATGGCCTAGCTTATGATCACTAAGCAAATAGCGACTTTTTGGCTAAATGACATGACAAATAACATAAAGCATGAAACCTATAATTACTAATTTTCAAATCATGTAAACAAAAAAAATCAAGTTTGGGAAATCTTTGTTGAATATCCCTCACAATTTTTTTTTTTTAGAGTTAGTGAGGCCTGGAATATTCCATGAAATACAATTCATGGAAGAGAGTTAAGAGGCATATTATTGAGCTCATGTAGAGCTCCGTAGTTATTCTCTGAGAAATTCTCCTCTATGAGTTGCAAAAACTTAGGAGATTTGAACCCCACAAAGGTCTTTTTCTTATCTAGCACAAACTCATTCTCGTTTTGACAAGCTAGACTACGAGAGTGGAGTGAGGTAGAAGAAGAATGTGGTTGAGTAACCAGCTAAGAGGAGAGAACATTGGCAAGGAGTGGTATTTTATTCAATTGAGGCTTAGTGGCTCCCTGTGACAACTTCCTAGTGGGTTGTGTATCAACCACCTCCTTCGCCTTGTTAGGCTTTGAAACTTAAGGCCAAATAGCCAATCATTGGGCACTAGCACCTTTACCTCTAGAATTATGAGTATTTCTTCGATTGTTTACCGTGGTCCAAACATCCTCATTTTTTTAAGGAGACTCCCCAGTAGGGTGCTTGGGTTGAGGCTAGGGGCATTGACTGACTAGAGGATAATCTTGGATTTTATGCTTCAAGGATTGACACCAACAGTAGGTGTTTGGCAAGTTGAGATACATCACTCTTTGCGTGAGGCTTTAGGTTCTTATTTGGATATTGGTAGACTCCTTGAGGTCCTTGGATAGGTCAACCTTAGCACAAACCTTTTTTAGGGGCAGGCAACAAAAAAATACTCTTTCTCAACATTGAATGACATGCTATAGCAAGAGTGCAATAAGGTCTAGAAAAGGCCACAATGGTAAGGGGAGACCAAGAAATTTGACTCAGGCAAGGACCTAGAGGGAATGTTCCTCGGAGACAACAAAGTCTTGAGTCCAAGGGGATAAAACTAATAAAGAGGTGAGGATGTACTAGGGGCCATTTTTGAAAATGACCTTGGCAAACTTAACTTTAGCAAAACGAGAAAGAAGAAAAACCCTTAATAAGGCTTTGGATGGCCTCCACATGGACCCCATGAGGGACCCAAGTGGAGTTGACTCAACTCCTTGGTCATGCTTTCATAGGAAATTCTACCAACAAAATACTTGACAAGAGTAAAATTTTCAAGGCATTTGCATGCATTGTCAAAGTCATGAACAAGTAAAACAACATCAAGAGCAAGCATGGAAGCTTGTGAACCACTGTTCTGATGAACTTGTGAGGGTGTTTTGGAGCCATCTGCTTGCGCTAGCAAGTTAGCGACCCTAGCATCAAATGTCAGGCCACTTTGGCTGGCTGCTATTTAAATAACAAAAATCCCCTAAAGGCAAGGGAAACTAAAAAAACTTGCAATAAATGTGGAATACTCTTGCACTAAATTGTAGTTTGAAACAAGAGTGATCAGTACAAAAGAATGATATGAGCAAAATCATGCAAACCAGGAGCCAAAACCTTAGTAGAGCCAACTACTTCTCATAAAAATAAGATAATTATTTATTTTGTCTATTCCTAATCTTGTGGTCAAAAGAGGAATATTAGGTTAACATAATTTATGCCTTTAGCAAGACTTGAGCCTATAACTTAAACAAACCCCATGTGTTTAACAATGCTCCTATTTCTAATGAAGTTAATACAAATTTACAAATAACAATATAATAAGTCATACAAACCATGCACAAGTTTTCAAAGAGTTAACTGAAAATAAATTATTACATTCAAGCATATATAGTGGCATCAAGAGGTGGAGAGTAATAGTGTGAGTGTGTTCACAAAAACTATTAAGATCTGACATTAAATATAAAGTGTAGCAAAGAAGGATTAAATAATTTATTTTTAATTAAGAAAAATATTAGTGCATTTCAATTATAGGCATGATTTTATTCAATGTGGTGAATATAAAATAGCTTTTACTAAATAAAGTAGTAAGAAAAACTATTGAAATATTAAATAATTTATTTTCATTTAAATTTTGAAAATTTAAAAAAAAAAAAGCTTTTCAAATAAAATAAACTAAAATATCAAGTAAAAGTACGTAAAATAAAATATTAGTGCTGCAATTTTGACTACTTGTGAGTGTTCTTTTACCCATTTTACAGCATGTGTACTTTGAAGTTACTTGGTAGTCCCTTATACCTTATTTGGTATTTTTAGATATTAATAAAATTTAAATCTAATTATTTGCCTCATCTAGCAACTGGATATAATGACATATTTGAGCCCACATTACTAGAGCTTCCTAAAGAAAGAAGAGGATGCGGAGATGCAAATTCATGAAGCTCCAAGTTTGAGTAGTAATGTGTTTGGAGTCGACTTGCTTCTTTCAATTCTGACACTACCTCATTCATTGTAGGTCTATTCATGGAATGAGGTGAAGTACAAACCATGGCCAAT
The DNA here is from genome assembly GCA_027924645.1 of Cunninghamia lanceolata. Lineage (NCBI taxonomy): Eukaryota > Viridiplantae > Streptophyta > Pinopsida > Cupressales > Cupressaceae > Cunninghamia > Cunninghamia lanceolata. The sequence goes on along the minus strand of BSBN01000960.1, from coordinate 7,722,597 downwards.
TCTACCACTTTCCACATTGCATCTTTGTTATAATTTTTGAGTAAAATAGGATCTGCTATGTTTTCTATGTCTCCCTTTAATAAGGATGCCCTTACCTGCCATAAACATCATATAATTTAGTAGTAACAATCAAGTTCTAATATCAGATATTTTAAGTGTCCATGGTTTATAACGATTGAAAATAGACTTCTAATTATTTTGATTCTAATATAAGATTTTAAAAAATCTCTATTATAATTACCCAGCTAGTGATGTGTACGTGTTCTTTGGTAGAGGTTGAGGGATCTACAAAGCGAGGATGTCGTCCACTTATAATCTCCATCAGAACAACTCCAAAGCTATAAACATCGCTCTTTTCTGTCAGTCGATGTGCAGTGAAATACCTGTAGAAAACCAATTAATATGTTCATTTTATCATTAAATTAACAAAAAGTAAAAGGACATCAACCTTTTTGAGAGAAATTCTCAACTTGCTCTTTAAATGGTATAGGGAATAGTTAGTACTCTTGTAAGAAATCCTCAAACTCCTTTATAAATGATTCAGAGCACAAATAATCCTCTTAAAAGAAAGTTTTCAACCTCTTCTTTGGATTGTCCAAGGCAGAAATGACTCGATCAATTACTTTGGTATAGGATCTAGGAAACCTAGCAGCTCAACACCCCCTTATTTATGCACATTCTTAATGGAGTAAACACCTCCTTACTTATGCACATCGTTAATGGAGAAGAATATTTGATAACACGAGGTATCTGGTTGATTCTCTTTTTAAGGGTAACTGGATCTCCGAGATTAACAGGGCAGGGGTAGGGTTCTTTACATCATACTTGACATGATGGACTCTAAGAGGTTGAAGGATTAAAGACCCTTAAATAATTCACCTATAATTGAATTGAGTATCAATAACGAAAAGAAAAGCATATTTACTCCGGATCTAGATATCCAGTGGTGCCCTTTACAAGGGTAGATACGTGTGTATCTCCATCCAAAGGTCCCATCTTTGACAGCCCAAAATCTGCTATTTTTGCTTCCATCTGATCATTCAGCAGGATATTGGAGCTCTTTACGTCCCTGTGAATAACGCCTGGCTTGCAGCCTACATGCAAATATTCCAATCCTGCTCAAAAATAAGCAACAGTTAGCCCCAATGATCTTTTTCAAGATTTGCACCGAGCTTTTTAGTTGCCACAAGTATCTGACTAACCTTGAGCAGCATCTAATGCAATGTTCAGTCTTCTTTCCCATTCTAGACTATTTATTGAAGAAGTTTGACCTGAAACGAAGCAATGCAGATCTTTGATTAAATGTGCAAAAAACATTCCTCTCTATCATATACATGGGCATGAGTTATACAATTGAGCAACGTTGTGAACTATACCATCAAGACAATGTCGCAGGTCTCCATTAGACATGTATTCATATACAAGAACCAAATTTTGCTCCTCTGTGCAGTAGCCCATGAATTTTACCAGATTCTTATGGTGTAATTTGGAGAGAATATCTACCTGCAGCGGCCAATGAATTTTACAAAGATTCGTAAGGTGTAGTTTGGCCAACAGATCTCCTTGCAGCAATTGTTCTTAGTTGCGATTATGAAGATCAAAGACATTAAGACTTTATACTTAAATAGTGTTTAGTTTTTGTTGGAGAGATTAAAGTTCTCAAGTTTTAATTGTAAAACGGCTATGAATGAGTCCTTGGTTATACCTCTGTGGAAAATTCTATGGCACCCTGATGTGATCGATCAGACAAAATTTTGACGGCCACATCCTTGTCTTGAAGACAACCAAGAAAAACAGGTCCATATCCTCCTTTTCCAATCTGCGTCTGAAAGCTGCCAGTCATAACTCTTACCTCTTCGTAACTAAATGATCGACATCCATTCAATTTGATAAGATCTAAATGCCCTGTTTCAGTTTTTCCTGCATTTTGCCCCATTCAGTGTACATAAGAATCTGTTTCCTTTTATAAAAAATGAAAACCCTAAAATAAAGAGCAAACGTCAAGGGCAAGATGACTCACCTTTAGGGATTTCTCTGCTTGATTTAAGTTTGATAAACATTGATATTGCAGAAATGGTTATAAGTGTTGCAACCCCTGCTACTATTAACCAAACGACTAGTGATTTGCTAGTCTGACTTTTTGGGGTATCCTTGCAAATGCCTGTTTGGCAAAGCATTTCATTGCCATCTACACTGAAAAATTAACACACATATTAAACATATGAATCTTATCATACCGACAACATAATTACTGATTGATTTGTGTTGCAAGAAAAGAAACTCGCCTCAGAATGAGTTCTCCACGTTGCTGTTTCTCAACTAGACCATTTGGCACCGATCCATTTAAGTCATTGTCTATTAAATTCCTATATCTCAGAAAATAAAATTTCTTAAAATACCGTACATAGTCTGAGTAATATGGTAAATTACCTATCCTTTATAAGACATCATTAATATGCTGAAAACTCTTATAAACTAGAAATACCCAGATGCGTATGTTTCAACTCACAGTTCTTTAAGATTGGAGAGAGTAGCTAGAAGCTCTGGTATTGAACCACTCAAATTATTTCTTGCCAAATCCCTGCAAGCAGGAATAAGAACACAGTTTTTGGTCTAGCAAGTGCGATATTGACTTTCAACAAGCTAAAAATTATTAAAAAAAAAGTCAGGATTTGTTACGGACAACTTAACAAGAGCAGAGAGCTTGGCGAAGGTTGGAGGTATGGTGCCATTCAGACGCTTGTCCGAGAGTGTCCTGCACAATTACATCATATCTCTTCATCCTTAGTTGAAATTGACAGCAGTGTGTCGATCAAATTATACAAAATACATTAATGTTCAGATTATTGGAAAAAATACAGCTAGTCTAAGATGGCTTACTTAAATACAGTTCAAGCAATTTTGGAAGTGGTAAAATTTGATAAAGTTAATAAAATAATATTTGAAGTTATAATAATTTGGTTTAAAAAAAGTTATTTTATCAATTTTCTTATATCTCATCTACACATAAATACAAAAAATTTGCTCTCTTAATCAATTTAATGTTCAAGAAAATAGAAAAGTTCATCCACAATATGTGGCCCATGTAAAATTAACTATACTTAAATATAGTCCAATGTAAACATAAAAAATATTGTGGACCATGTAAAATTAACTATACGTAAATGTAGTCCAATGTAAACATAAAAAAATTACAAGTATGAATCTGTCACATTCCTAATTGTGGGGAGGGTAGGAAAAATAAATAGAAAATAACTAAAAGTTGACGAGGGACAAAAATATTAAAGGAGTCATGGAGGAGAAGAATATTGTTGGCAATGAATAACAAGCGGCACCTTGTCTATATTATTATTGATCCCTCTTGGAAGCTCTTTTGAGCGGATTTTCGTGACCATTTTTGGGAGAGTTTTTTAATATATTTTGTGGACTCCTACGCTTATTCCTCTCGGTAATGTGTTTTCATTTGGACTACAGGGGACGACGGTAAAGCATAGTTCCATGGGGTTTTGGGGACGGGGACGGGGGACAGTAGGGGACACGTTTCGGGGACAGGGTTAAGTTTGGGGGCGGTGGGGGATGGCAGTGGGGGACGATGGTGTGCTGAAATACATATAGTACTTGAAAAATTAGTTATAAAAGATGCATAATTGTAGAAGCCTAAGGAATAACTTAATAAGTAAAGTTTAGAGTTTAAACATATTGGGCTGAAATACAACCTTTGCTAGCATCCTCCCTGCCTGTGTCAAAATGGGAGCTTTGGAATAGGGTATGGACATTCATCAAAACATAAAGGCTAGAGGAATTTTGTCAGATGTTGTAGTTGCACCTGCCATGTTAGACATGTATGCAAAATGTTGAAGCATAGACAAGGCACATGAACTATTTGACAGAATGCATCAAAGAAATATGGTCTCATGGACTGCAATGATTGCAGGATATGCACAAAATGGATTTGTTGAAAAGGCTTTAGAAATTTTAAAGCAAATGCAATTCGCTGGTGCAAAGCCAAATTCCACAACCTTTCCAGCATCCTCCTTGCCTGTGTCAAAATGGGAGCTTTGGAATAGGGTATGGACATCTATCAAAACATAAAGGATAGAGGAATTTTGTCAGATGTTGTAGTTGCAATTGCCCTGTTAGACATGTATGCAAAATGTGAAAGCATAGACAAGGCACATGCACTGTTTGACAGAATGCCTCAAAGAAATGCGGCAGCGAAACGGGGGGACGGCGGGGTACGTTTCCATGAAGTCTCCCCGCTCGGAAACGTCCCCATCTCGGGGGCGATTGTTTTCTAGGGGGGACGCATCCCCATGGAACTATGCGGTAAAGGCAAGACTATTGCACTGTGTTTGTTGCTGTGTAGACACGCAAATGGGAGCTTTTGAGCAGTAGACATCAACTTATAATGTGGGTAGAGTGTGAGAGAGTAGCATCAAGATAGTTGCTAAACAACTCATATGCCATGCGTAGGCTTGGAACTTTGAAGGTATCTAGGCATCAGCTTGAGTGTTTGTGAATGTCTACATGGTGTATGTGAATACTAATATGCAAATGGACATGTCTGTGTGAAGTATAAATTCTATTAGATTAAACATAATTGTATAGGTCATAGCTCTTTAAAAATGTTGCCACTATATGACTATGGTATCAATAAGTTGGATTATGTAATTGAGTGTTCTTCATATTGGAACATATGTAGTGATTGATCATGGACATGCTACTATTGCTAAGACACTATAGTAGTGCAATGCTTAACATAGATAGTTGTTTTGAACGGTTTGATAATTTAATTTCCTTTCCTTATGATAAATTTACATCGAAACAATATATTGAGTAATGTTATATGATTATGTAGCTCTCTTCTAGTGTGATTCATGAGGTCACATAGAATAGAACAAGAAGATATCATATCACCTTGCTTATAATCTACAATATGTATCAAGTACTTAATCACAAGGTGATGTTTTCTTGATCAATGGGGTAGGGGATAGTAATATGTATGGTGTTATCATCAGGATATTGAATGTTGCATGATATCCTTGATATATAATTATTAGGGAATTATTGTCTTTGTATGCCTCAGGTTTTATTAATGTTGTAGGCAAGTTTATAATTACTATTGTAAGTCTTTCAAAGTATTAGATAGCTTTTATGCAGTTTTGTTGATGCATGTTGTGTTTCTAGTGTTTTCAGTTAAGAAGGATGTTGTAAGATAATATGACTATGATATTGATAATATTAAATCATATTATAGGACACACATGGAGCCATATAAGGACTTTGCATAATTGTTACTTTGTGAAGATATTTTGATTGTTGTTGTTTTATGCTCTGATATGATTGAATTTATTTTATAATGATTATGTTGTTATGCATTTTTTGGTGTATGGATTTGATTATGACAATGTTAGTGAGTGTTGCTATGAAATTGGGTGACAATGAAACTTGACTTTTATTTGATAGACTAGATATAAAGTAGGAATTAATGCTAACTAAGCTAAATGTATATACATATTCAACCATGTATCTTATTAGTGTCAGCATGGGATGATAGATAATTATCATATATGTTGGCATTAATAAATGCAACATTTCATACCTTGTGGAAAATCTGAATGGGGTTGTAATGAATTAATCTGACTCTTTATTTATCCTAATGGGTCTGTGCAAAGACTTGAACTAATGATTAGTTTTGCAAGTATTATGAGTTATATGGTAATAGTCACAATATGGCTATGTGATTAAAGAGAATTTCTTGTTGATAAGTAATTAGCCTAGCCTCTCTGTTGATGAGATGAACTTATAAGGGATTTTGGGGTGTTCATGTTGAACTAGGAATAATGATGGGGTGAGGTTTAATTTGAGATCTTGATGCCCTTGGATGGAAGTGAGTTATGGTAGGTTTTCTAATTGGTAACTTGGTTGGGTTTCCCTGCATACCATTAAGCATTATTAATTGTTGGGAATCATTTAAAGGGACCTTGTTGGGATATGGAATAATAATCCAAGAATTTTGAGTTTGGTTATTAATCAATAAATTTGGTGAGTCATGGTTTGTTTTGGAATAGGTATTGATAACTAGTGACTTGTTACCTTGTTTGGTCTTAAACCCTTCTATGGTTTTCCTTCTATCTAGTATTTCTTCTATTTCACTTATAGGAGGAAAGTTATTTTAGTGGTTATGAAACCTTGGGTATAGGAACTTATGTGTATGTTCCTTGAGAGATTATTGTGAGGAGAACTACATGGGACTTCGATCTTGTTTGGAAGTGGGGATGTAGGCAATTCTTGGGCAAAGGATTCCCCTAAACCCAAGTTTGTAGGGGAGGGGTTAGGGAATTGTTCCAAGGTTTGGGGTGTTCCTAACCTTGATCAACCTTCTCTCTTCTGTATGTTTCAGGTTGATACTGAAATTTACATAAGATGGTTGTGAACTCACCTTTCCAATTAATAGGTACCTGCTATATAGGCCTAAGTCAATAAAAGGCACTTTGTCATCATTAAGCTTACCTACTTTGGGGTTTTGTGGTGTTTGGATTTCCACAATTTGCCTCAAGACTCTAGATAGGTCTATTCTTCCAAGTATTAAGGGCATGATAAACTTGGCCATGACATGGTTATGAGTGAGTTATGGTAACTTGCTAATTTTGCATTTAATGATGATGTTGAATTAAGTCATTATGATATGAAGGTTGAACCACTCTTAATATGTGTGGATGGTCTGCCTATTCTAAATATGTACTTGGGTTTGTGTTGAGTTAGGATGGAATTCCTTATGTTTGCCTTTGCCAACTATGGGTAATTCATGGTAAGTATTACCAAATATGGTATGGTGTTTTGTCTTTATATTTGTTTGGAAGATTGTATGCTAAGATTTATAATTGGTAATATACAAAAATGTCATGTCCTTAGAAGTAGAATATTGTCTAGTATTATTATTGTGGGTTTGATTTCTATCTAATATATACTATGTTTCCATGTAACAATGGAATGAAGTGAATGACCTTTGAAAATACTCTATGAGTTGTATTTATTTATGTATATGTGACCAAATAGAAGCCAGCTTATGTGGGCTCTATGTATTACTTGCATGTTGGTAATTTTGAACCCAAGACGTATAATACCATGTGTTTAGGTTAATTATGTTTTCAGTTGGAAGTGAGTTTTGGAGGGCTTAATGTGTATGGGTTAATGGATCCCCTGTGGTATTGTAATTGGATTAATCAGTCTAAGGTGTAAACCCTTGGGACAATATGACTTGAATCAATGTTCTTGTACCTTCTAAGTGTTAGAATGTTGAACTAAGATTGATACAAGAGCCAACTTCTTGGCATCACAACTAGGGTTGAGAAAGGGACTTTACGAGGGCATAGGTAAAGGATAATTGTTCTCTTAGCATAGCTTGTCCCACTCTTCTTGAGGTAATCACTGGAATTGTTAAACCGCTGACCTTCTTACAGATAAGCTTATTGTTGCTTCAGTATGACACAAATCAAGGAGCGTGTTTTGCCTAAAGAAGTATTCGATTGTATCATAGGGTTAGCTAACTTTCACTAGTAGCATCTAAGTGATAGATGCCAAGAGCTGCCCAATGATTTTTTTGTGGTGGATTTTCATCAATTTGTGAATAGTTGAAATTGAAGATTCAAATTTTGGCAAATAGTTCAAGCTGTAAGGCGGCCTAAATTGCCACATTTTTATGAAATTTTAGTTTAGTCCTGGTTAAATTGCTAGAGTGTTTATTTTATTAAACTTTAAAACACAATTGTTTCACCATAGTATTCGATACGTGATTAGATCTAATTCACCTAAATTTTATAAGAGTCCAAATCCAAATTAATTCAGCATTAATATTACATAATTCTTGGTTACTTTAGGGCCATATCGCCAATCTTTAGTTACCACTGTTGATTTTATCTATAATTTAATAGTTCTCGATGTATTCTACAAGCTAAAATGTGCCTGTAGCTTCCAATGCTTATTGGGCTTGGAATTGCTTTTGGACAATTGATCTCAATGCTTACAAAATAAAGTGAGCATTGTTAGATTATGACAAAATCAATAGTTGAAAAGGAAATTTGGGCTCAAAATATAGTTTTAATTGAACAATTAGAGATAATTTTCTTTATATGGTGTCGATGTAAAATATTTAATCCATGTGAGCTCCAATGCTTTCTTAATAGTAGATTTGTGCTTGGCCTTGAGGGGTGCGTTGAAGCCATTGTCCTTGGACCTCGAAGGGGGCACTAGCCCTTGACCCAACGAAGGGGCATTGCCCCCTTGAGCCTCATAAGGAGCACTACCCCTTTAACCCATTGATCGTTGCCACCCTTAGGCCCCTACTTTTCCATAGGAATTAATTTTTTTTAAAGGAAGGATTCACCATTGTAATTAATGCGTTTGCCTATTATTCACCAACATGTGCCACGATTTTCTACAAATTTTTAGTGATGTAAAAAAATTGCCAATAAAATTAAATATTTTTTCAAAATAAATGAAAGATTTATTAATAGATATTAATATTTGTTCCAAAAATAAAAGACTCACCAAAATTTTATATCTTTTTTAGGGGAGGGTTTCTTAAAGTTGTCACTAGAGCTACTCGATTTCATAGTTTTTAGATTGGTTTTTGCTAGCGGCATGCAAGCAATGGATGCTAGGATCTACTAGTCTTAGGAGTTTAGTATTGGCACTGGGGTATTATAAGAGATGTGTGTGCCTCCTGTGTTGTGTTTTCCTAAGTTATAGTTCTCAATGTTCAGGTTGCTAAATTAGTCCAAGTGATTGATAGTACAAGCACTAGTCTTAGGTGAGGTAAAACTATAAGACATCCTAATTATGTTTATCTGGTTATAAGATGACTTAGATGCTTAGTGGGCTATGGAAATTTTATTAATGGCCTCATGTGATGTATGTTGTTGCACTTACACCTTAGAACAATGATGACAACAAGTAGTATGGGATGCCTGCTTGTCATCATAGTTGGTAGTGAACTGGGAAAAAGGATGAGACTTAGGGTGTAGCATTAGATGCACTGATATTCCTTTTTCTGGATGGGATGTACTTGAGGGCTTATGTGTTAGTGAACCAGGTAAAGAGGAAGATGCTTGCAAAAACGTTGCAACCATTTCCCTTTTTCTAGTTGGTCACTATGTATACTTGTGATGTGCGTATGAGCCAGTCACACTGTGTAGTTGTGATGCATTTGTGAGTAAGTCACATTGTGTATATGTGATGTATGTGTGAATTAGTAACATTACGTATATGTGATACATGCACAAGCTAATCATGTTATGTATATGTGATGTATGTGTGGACTAATCACATTGTGTATGTATGATTTATGTATGAGCTAGTCAGCTTGTGTATATGTGATACATGCATGAGTTATTCACATTGTGTATATGTGTTGTATGCATGAGTTAGTCACTCTATATATACGTGATGCATGCATGAGTCATTCACATTCTGTATATATGATGTATGCTTGAGCCAATCACTATGTGAACATTTGATATTTATATGAGTTGGTCTATATGTGGTTTTGTGTGTGTTCATACATTGATGTTGGCATTGGGCTAACATTTGATTGGAATGCATTTACTATCCTACTATTGTGTATGGATTGTATTGGAAGCATAAGATTAACTCATGGTTGTGATTTAAAAGCGAGATTAAAGATCTCATATCAAAGTAGAGGATGAAGCCTCTTTATTATTAGTGTACGAACTATGAAGCTTTTGATTCCTAGGAAGGGATACGTAGGCAAGGCTATTATGATTGAACCCTTGAGGCTTAGGTCTAGGTCTAGGGATGACCTTGACATTAGGAGCTTACCATATTTTAGTGCAAGTATATGAGTTGTGGCATAGAGTTGTTGCCATGACTATGGTTGGTGAGTCTATGAAGTTGGTTGTTCTAAATTGGATAGAAGTTGCTTGGTCGATTAAGTTAGTACTTGAGGTGCCTTGGTTTGAGAAAAATAAAAAAATAGTAGTAACCAGGGTGGTTATAATAGAATCACCATCAATTTTGAAGAATTCTTAAGATACAAGTCTAATAATATCATTAGAACTATTAGTCATGTTATTGATTGAAGAATGTCTAGGAGACAATTCAGGGATTTCCTCGAAAGCATCACTCAACCAAAATAATTTGTTACTAGTGTCAGTGCTTATCACTCATTTGTGGCACTCTTCATTGTGCTTACATGCTTTATCAGTATAGGTTAAATTATTTGTATTGTCCCCCCATTAGGGGCAAATTTAGAGACATTTCACACGCTTGATTTAATATGTTTACATGTTTCTCTTATACTTACTATTCAACATATATCATTCGATCATTATACAATATTATCAATTGACAATTTGACAGTTATTATATAATTGTTGTCTTACACAACATTATCCATTAATAGTTATTACATACTTGTGTGTTACATAATGTTATCCATTGAAATTTAATGCATACTTCATGTGCTTTACATGATGTTATCCATTGATAATGCTTGTTATGCCTTACATGATATTATCATTGACAGTTATTACATGTTTGTTGTGCCTTACATGATATTATCATTGACCATTATTACTTTTTTTTATTGTGCTTTATATGATGCTATACATTTTCCCTTACCTCTTATTCCTTCTATAATTTTTATGCAATCAATTGGAGAGGGACATATATTATCATTTGAATTCCTCATTATTATGATTGCAAAGATACATTTATAATAGTTATGGTCATTTTCTTGCACCAGACAAGAATTTATCACTATTTGAAATGATGCATATATCAATTTTTCCTCTTAGTCAGAGCCCTTATGCTTTGTACAAATTTAGATTCTTTTCCATGTGGTAAGAGTCCTTTGGCACCTTATCCACTTGGTCAGAGTCCTTTATACTCTTTGCTTGGTCGGAGCTCCTTTCCACTTGGTCAAAGCAATATTGCTTTCTCACTGTTGGAACAAAGTTTTAACCCTAAAATTTTATAAAAGGACTCATTTCCCTCCATCATATCACCTCCAAAATACCATTTTAAATTTCCCCCACGCTGAATAATACATCCATTTGACCTAGAGTCCTAACCCTAATAAGTCCATATCTTGTCGCTTTAGCCCTAAAAAACAAAAAATCATATCAGAAGAGCACTTCCATATCATTAAGTTCCCCTTAAGGTCTCTTCAATAAAGCAAATATGAAAATATCAGGGAGAGACTACCATATCGGGGAGACTCACTTTGGAGTCTCTTCAATAATCTGAAAGATCAGAAGGGCGAAAATACATAACTTGGCGGCATATCGGGTTGACATAAAAAAATCCAAGGGACCGATAGATCGAAGAGACTAAGGAATATCAGAATGAGTCGCTTCAGGGTCTCTTCGATATTTTGAAGGCATCAAAAGCATATCGAGGGGACCGATGAATAGCGGTGTGACACCTAAATGTGTCTCGTCGATAAAGCGATAAAGATTAAATAAAAACATTTCGAATAAGACTTTGGAGTATCGGGGTAACACAATTTTCAATCCCACCGATAAGTCGACAATGCTTATGAATGTTGGGAATTAAGGTGTCTCAACCTTGGTAATTCTTTGCATTATTTATGATTGTATATATTTATTCATTGCCTATGTTGTAAATTAATTGTAAATTCCATATTGTCATTTTGTGGGATGTGACACGATGTGTCATCCTACATGGAAGATGACAACTTGTAATTTTGACCTCACATGAGGAGATAGACGTCCCACTGTGGTAGGAGTATTTTTCCATGTGGCGGCATCTTGGATGTTGTGGAAGGGAATGTTTGATCGAAACGGTTATGACGGATTCCTATGACAAAGTTATGACATGTAAGAGTCAGAAATAGAAGCCTGTAAGATAGGTGAAGACATGTGTCATGAAGCATCTTTGAAAAAGGCATCTTTGGGCGCCCCAAAGAGAATATGCTATTTATAGTCTGTGTATGATAGATTCTCTTACAACTGTAAGTTGTAACTGCTATGATAGATTTTATGACGGTCGTAAGAGCATTTGTCATAGCCCATTTTGGAAATAGGCGACCTCTTTGGAATGGGAGTTGTGGACAAGCATCAGACACAATCTACAGTGTTGACCAAGTGTCTTTAGGCGTGGGTTTTGGGGCATGAGGCCAAGTTGGACGTCCATTCCAAGTTGGGACCAATTTTGCCTTATATATTCTATATAAACAGGTGCTTGGAGGAGGAGATGTAGTATGTGATTTACAAGTACTGTTACTCTGCCGGATTGACTTCAGACATGAGTGTCGAAGACCATTGAAGCTTGCATTGCAAGTGTATTGTAAACAACATTTAGTTTTGATAATACATTGTGCAGGTTTTTAAGTGTGGGGTTTTCACCCAATAAGGGTTTTCCCCACGTTATGTCTTTGTCTCTTTTCTTCTGTCTTCTTTCTGGTTCTATGTGTATTGCTGCAATATCTCTGTTAGATGTTTAATGTTGCTGTAATTGTAAGGATTAAATTGAATTTGCATAGCCCTCTCCTCATTAGATTAGTGTAGGAAGTGATTTCCGCACACCTAACTTCCTTTCAGTTGGTATTAGAGCCTGACCAGTTTTGGTTCTAGTTGTTGGGTAGGAGTTTTTGAGCTGATCTTAAGTTGAGTGGGAGTCTGTGCAGAGTATTCTGAATCTTATTGCAGCAAGGAGATGGCAAGCACATCCGGAAGGATAGAGGTGGAGAAATTTAATGGCACTAATTTCGAGCTGTGGAAGCTCAAGATGGAAGACATGCTTGTTGATTGAGACCTCTGGGAAACTATCAGTGGAACTAAACTAGCTCCAATGTCACAAGCTGATTGGGATCTAAAAGATCGGAAGGCTAAGGGTCTCATAAGACTTAGTCTTGCTAATTCTGTCCTGTTAAATGTCCATGAGAAGACTACTGCAAACTTGCTTTGGAAGAAGTTGGAAGATGTGGATCAAGCCAAATCCCTAGTTAACAAACTTTTTCTGAGAAAGAAGTTGTATTCCCTTCGAATGGAGGACAAAGGATCCGTTGCAGAACATATGAATGCTTTTAACATGTTGGTTGCACAATTAACATCCGTTGGTGTGAAGATGGAGGAGGAGGATCGCTGTATGACCATGCTTTGTTCTTTGCTAGACTCGTGGGATCACTTTGTCATGGCTATTGGAAGCACCACATCCACATTCAAAATGGATGAAGTGGTTTCTTCGTTGTTATTCGAAGAGATGCAGAGAAAGTCTTCTGAGGCAGCCAAAGAGGCTCTTGCAGTTTGTGGAAGACTCAAGGAGAAAGGGAAAAAGAAGGATAAGAAAGTTGAGAAGGGTAGATCTAAATCCCGTGGGAGATTCAAATCTCTTGGAAAGTCCAACGCTATTTGTTGGAACTGTGGTAAATTTGGGCATTTCTGAAAGGAATGCAAAGAGGAAAAGAAAAAGAAGACCCCAGATTCAGATTCCGACAAGTCACAAGATGATGGTGATGCCTTCATCGCAGCCCTGGCAACCCATGCATCTGATGAGGTGTGGCTGATTGATTCTGGTGCATCATTCCACATGACCTTGCATCGAGACTGATTTACTAAGTATGAGGAGTTCGATGGTGGAAAGGTGTACCTAGGTGATGACTCTCATCTGAAGATTGTTGGTCGTGGAAGAGTCTCTATTCAATTCCCTGATGGACGAGTGAAGGGGATCTTTGGGGTTATGCACATCCCAGGCTTAGCACGGAACCTACTTTCTGTAAGTATGTTGAATGATGCAGGTGTGTAGGTTGTCTTTTCGAAAGAAGGATGCAAGATGACTAGAGGAGCTATGGTGCTTGCTAAGGGTACTAGGAGAGGTACTCTGTTTTAGCTGGAGGCATGCATTTCACAATGCAATAGTTCTTCTGACTCAAGGAAGAGGGTAGCAGTCACTTCATTCCCACCATCTGAACGAGCAGTGAAAAAATTTGTTGTATCTAGTCCTGATGGTTGTATTCATGCCATAGAAGTTAAGCTTCCTACTGAAAAGACAATGTTATGGCATAAGAGATTTGGCCACATTGGTGAGAAGGCTCTGTGTACCCTGAAAAATAAAAGCCTCGTTGAGGGGTTAGATGATTGTAATCTTGAGTTCAACTTTTGCGAACATTGCATATATGGCAAACAAAACCATATTCAGTTTTATTCGAGTTCTCATAAGTCTTCTGGTGTGTTGGACCTTGTTCATTCCGATGTATTTGGTCCTGTTAATGTTCCTTCGTTATCAAAATCTGTATATTTTGTATCTTTCATAGATGACTACAGTAGAAGGACATTGATTTATTTCCTCATAAGCAAATCTGAAGTCTATAGTAAGTTTAAGGAATTTAAGGCCTTTGCTGAAAATCAGACTGGTAAAAAGATCAAGTGTTTGAGAACTAACAACGGTGGCGAGTTCTGTTCTATAGAATTCAATAAATATTGTAAGGAACTTGAGATAGAAAGACATAAGACGACTCCATACACTCCGCAGCAAAATGGAGTTGCAGAGAGGATGAACAAGACACTGATGGAGAAGGCTAGGAGTATGCTTAGTGGAGCTGGCCTAAAACAAAAGTTTTGGGCTGAAGCAGTTGCCATTGCTTGCTCTCTTGTAAATAGATCTCCTACATCAGCTTTTGTTGGAAAGACACCCATGGAGGTGTGGTCTGGTAGAAAGCCTTTAATAAGGCATCTTCGTGTTTTTGGTTGAGGCATATGCACATGTGCTTAGGGAGAAGTGGTTAAAATTGGAGAACAAGGCTGTTAAGTGTATCTTCATTGGCTATGGTGTCGGTGTGAAATGATACAAGCTTTGGGACCCTGTGGCTGAAAAAGTGTTGTATAGCAAAAGTGTCATCGTCAGAGAGCTTACATCTTCTTCCACTATTTTACAGCTAGAAGAAAAAGAAAAGAAAAAGGATGTTGTTCAGGTTCCTGCTACCTCTGAGAAGATTGAACAGAAAGACAATGTTGGATTTGATGATGAGGAGAGCTCTTGCAGCTCTGAAAGCTTAGATGAAGAAGTTGATCCTCAACCTTAGCTCTTGAGGAGGTCTACACGAATAAGAAAGCAACATGAAAGGTTTAGTTTTACATTGCTTGATTCTAGTTGTGCTTTTGCTTTGCTTACTAAGAGTGATGAACCTAGAACTGTATCAGAGGCTATGGACATGAAAGATATAGGTTCCTAGAAGGAGGCCATGGAGGATGAAATGGCTTCTTTGGAAAAGAATCAAACTTGGGACCTGGTGCCTTTGCCACCTGGATGGAAACCCGTTGGATGCAAATGGGTGTTCAAGAAGAAATTTGGTGCAGATGGCAGTGTTGAGAAGTATAAGCCCAGATTGGTTGCGAAGGGGTATTCACAAGTGGAGGGTATAAATTATGGTGAGATCTTCTCTCTTGTTGCAAAGCTGACATCCATTCGATCCCTGTTGTCTCTTGCAGCAGCTTATGACTTAGAGGTAGAACAGATGGATGTGAAGACAACTTTCTTTCATGGTGATTTGGAGGAAGAAATCTACATGTCACAGCCAAAGCATTACATGGTGAAAGGTAAAGAAAATTTGGTTTGCAAATTAAAAAAGTCTTTGTATGGTTTGAAGCAGTCTCCTAGGAGGTGGTACTTGAAGTTTGATGCCTTTGTGTTGTCTATTAGATTTGTGAGATTGAAATCGGATCACTGTGTGTATTATAAGTTTGATGGTGATCGCATTCTCATTGTTGCAATGTATGTTGATGATATGTTGCTCATTGGGGAAGGTGAGAATATGATTTCTGATTTCAAATCTCAGTTGTCAGCACAGTTTGAAATGAAAGATTTAGGGGCAGTCAGGTACATTCTAGGAATGGAAATCAGAAGAGACAGAATTAACAAAAAACTTTGGTTAAGCTAGAGTAAGTATGTGAAGACCGTGTTGGATAGGTTCAACATGGTAGATTGTAGACCACTGTGTGTTCCTGTTTCTTTGGGGACAAAGTTGTCTGTTGAGGATTGCCCAAAATTTCTTATTGATGTGGACATGAGCAAAGTACCTTATGTTAGTGCTGTTGGCAATTTGATGTATGCTATGGTCTGCACAAGACTAGACATTGCCCAAGCATTGGGAGTCCTTAGTCGATTTATGGCTAATCCTGGATGGGTACATTGGGATGCAATTAAGCGAGTGTTAAGCTATTTGAGGGGTACTTCCGAGTATTCCATATGCTATCATGGTAATGCTACAGGTCCTCCACATTTTGTTGATATTCGTGGATTTGTGGATTTAAATTGGGTAGGTGACATTGACAGCAGGAGATCCACCAGTGCTTATGTGTTTACACTATTTGGTGGTGCTATTAGTTGGATGAGTAAGCGACAACTTGTGGTTGCTTTGTCCACGACAGAAGCCGACTATATGGCAGCAACTCATGCTTGTAAGGAAGCCATTTGGCTTAAGAGATTGTGTTTAGATATTGGTGTTGATGCATGTCAGATCACGATCAGTTGTGACAGTCAGAGTGCGATTTACCTTGCGAAGAATCCAACTTTCCATGCAAGAACAAAGCACATTGATGTTCAGTTTCACTTCGTGCGAGACATGGTTGAGGATGGGAAGGTAAATTTGGAGAAGGTAGATACTTTGAAGAATGTTGTAGATGCATTGACGAAGCCAGTGGGCACAGAGAAGTTCAGATGGTGTTTGGAGTCTATGGGCCTCTCGACCTATAGCAGTTAAATCCTGTTATTCTATTGGCTCTTACAAGGTGTTCGACAAGTGGGAGAATGTTGGGAATTAAGGTGTCTCAACCTTGGTAATTCTTTGCATTATTTATGATTGTATTTATTTATTCATTGCCTATGTTGTAAATTAATTGTAAATTCCATATTGTTATTTTGTGGGATGTGGCACGGTGATGTGTCATCTTACATGGAAGATGACAACTTGTAATTTTGACCTCACATAAGGAGATAGGCATCCCACTTTGTGGTAGGAGTATTTTGCCATGTGTCAGTATTTTGGATGTTGTGTAAGAGAGTGTTTGACTAAAACAGTTATGACGGATTCCTATGACGAAGTTATGACATGTAAGAGTCAGAAATAGAAGTTTGTAAGACAGGTGAAGACATGTGTCATGAAGCATCTTTGAAAAAGACATCTTCGGGCACTCTAAGGTGGATTATGACATGTTGTAAGAGAATATGCTATTTATAGTTTGTGTATGATAGATTCTCTTACAGCTGTAAGTTGTAATTGCTATGACAGATTCTATGACGGTTGTAAGAGTCGTAAGAGCATCTGTCATAGCCCATTTTGGAAATAGGTGACCTCTTTTGAATGGGAGTTGTGGACAAGTGTCAAGACACATTCTACAATGTTGACCAAGTGTCTTTAGGTGTGGGTTTTGGGCCATGAGGCCAAGTTGGACACCCATTCCAAGCTAGGACCAATTTTGCCTTGTATATTCTATATAAACAGGTGCTTGGAGGAGGAGATGTAGTATGTGATTTACAGGTATTGTTATTCTGTCGGATTGACTCTAGACATGAGTGTCGAAGACCATTGAAGCTTGCATTGCAAGTGTATTGTAAACAGCATTCAGTTTTGATAATACATTGTGCAGGTTTCTGAGTGGGGTTTTTCACCCGATAGGGGTTTTCCCCACGTTATATCTTTGTCTCTTCTTATATCTTCTTTCTAGTTCTATGTGTATTGCTACAATATCTCTGTTAGATGTTTAATGTTGTTGTAATTGTAAGAATTAAATTGAATTTGCATAGCCCTCTTCTCATTAGATTAGTGTAGGAAGCGATTTTTGCACACCTAGCTTCCTTTCAATGAATAAAGAAAGAACATTGAAGGTATTTCGAAGTGACTTCAGAATATCGAACAGACTTTAGAATATCGAAGAGAGGTGATTTCTAGTCCCTTCGAAAAGGCAAACGACAAAGGGATATCAAAGAAACAAGTGAATATCGAAGAGACTTTCATAAGAGAGGATTTCAGGAGGAGACCATGTTATCGGTATGACACCATCTAGGGTCATTCCAAAATCCCGAAGGTAATAAAGGAATGAAAGATTATCAAAGCATATTGATGAAGTTGATCATCTCGATGGAATAATGACAAGACATGTTGGGTGGCGATCAAACGACCCTTATTCAAAAAATTGAATGTCCCTTCGATGTCATGAGAGCTACCATGAAAACCATTAATACATAGAGCCAAGTATATTGAGGTAAATCTTGAGATGATTGAACAATTAAAGCAACGACGAGGAAGCAAGGGCAGGCTGTAGCGAAAATCACAATTCAGGAACCAGAGAAGATATCTAAGTAAGTATTCTAAGCCTGAAATTTTTAGCTTACTGATTCAAATTGCATTCACAGAAGTAGGGTTATTTTCACAAATCTATATCATGGAGGATCTACAACTGAAAACCCTAAGGGAAAAAGGCAAAAACTAGAGGAAAGGCACTTGAACTAGGACTTGATAGAACAATGCCCAGGGTCAGGGCAGAGATCTAGGAGAAATGCCCAGTTGAACCCCCAAGCTGAAAAACTAGAGGATATATACAAACACGTAGGGGACATATGGACCCCAATAAGGGGATATGATCTTTTTCTCTATCATTATAGGAAGATGCATAGGCATAAACCTTTCTCCAATCCATGGAGACTGAACCTGGGAAAGCTTATAGTGCCAAATGTGTTTGTCAATGTGGAATTGTTGAAAGCGGTGGCCAAGAAAAACAATCCACAAACTTGCCTAGTTGAATTGAATGATGGGTTTGGTTTTATCCCTATCACCAAAGACTATATCAATGGTGTTTCAGTTGGACACTAGTTTTGATGTGAAATTCAGAATCCGAGTATTACAATCTAAGTAATAACTACAAAAGATGGAGGCTACCTTTGCATAAGCTCCGAGATGAAGGAAATAGGCTCATGGTGTTTTAGGGGTTGAGGATCCACCTTATTTTGTAGAATTGTTTGAGGAATACTTCAAATGCACCTATTATTTTGTATGTTAATTACTTGGTTTGGAAGCCTCTCTGTTTATGGAAGTTGCACCAATGGTTCTAACTGCAGATGTGCAAAGCCAAGATGCATGGCATTTGGACTTGCTGAGTGCCTTGCCAATGACCATAATGAATTGGTTGCTATAAAAAATGGGGGTAGTAAATTCCAACACTACTCTTTGCTCATGCATCTTATCTTGTATGAGGGATAGAACATGTATTTGTGGGATGAAAGCTTGAAAGTGAGAGATTTGGATAGAAATGGAGACATTAAGCCCATACAGATGTGGACTGCTATATGGGATAACAGGTGTGAGAGATCCCATTATCTTTATTTTAAAGAATATTTTGTAAAACCTGTGTATAAATTGCTAGGCCATCCCTGTGAATACAGTGTGTCAATAGAAATACATAAATTTCTAAGGCCAAAGGACAAAAATGAAGGGGGAAAATTTAGTCACAATTGGGGTGACTGGTATGTATATAATGACTGCAGCAAAACCAGAGTGTTTGGGTATGAAGGAACACCATTTTTTACCAAAAACCTGTCCAAATAGGGTGGCCTAGTTAGAAATTGTGAGGCAATTGGCTTACTCTGACTTTATGCACCTTAAAAGTCATAATAAATAGTCATTGATGCTTGGTACTCTGTGTTTTGGAGACTTTACAGTTCTTGCTAAGAAAGGATATCAATTAATTGATAAAAAATAGATCATTTTATATTGCCATCAGGAAATGCAAGAGAAAACTTTGACCCTGAACACTACATAAATAGTGTCAAAGTAAATAAAAATTTGAAAAGATATCACCATGTGCTATTTGTTGATTATGATTTGATCAGAAATTGTGATGAGAACATTGCAGTTGAAAGAAGAAATTTGTATCATAAAATAATGCTGGCTAAGGCTTGGAGGGTAGCCAAAAATTCCACTTATATAGGAGCCTTTCTGAATGTTGACGATACTATTGAAAGGTTGGACATGCTAGTTGCAGATGGATCAGAATTAACTATGAATGTTCCTCATGTTTTTGGGAGAAGAGGAAAAAATGTCAAGGAGACACAAGCTGAGTGTGAGGTACCCTTGGGCCACATTTCCCCTCAACCTACACCAGATATCAGTTTCTCTCTTGATACAGAAGATGAAGAATTTGATATAGGAGATGAAGATGTGCAGAGCTTTGAGCTTGTAATTGAAGAATATGAACCTCCTGAGGATAGAGAAATGGTCAAAATGGAAGCCCCTGATGAGTTGTTAGGAGATATAAGACACATGGCAAGTAAGAATTTTGTTTCAGATGATGATTTTATCAAAACCCCTGAATTCAAAGCCTTCTTGTATGAGTACAAAGGCAAACATGCTAGAGAAAAAATAAAGACATTACTCCTGAAGTACAGGCTGAGGCATTAAAAGAACTCCAGATAGAAATTGACAAAACAATAGAAACCATGACTCCAGAAAAGGGGAGAACACTGCTTGAAGAAGCAGGGGTGATGCTAGTCTCTGGGTGGGATATGACTTCTGCCATTGTTTTTGACAGTTTTAGGAGAAATCAAGATAAAAAGGTACAATTGAATATTGAGGCATCGGATAAAATTAAAACTAGGTCAGGATATTATCCTGATAAGGCAACATTGCTAATGTGGGCACTATACCCCCCAAATAAGAGACCTCAAATCATTGATAATCCAAATGAAGCATTCAGTCATCTCTTGATACAACATGTTGAGAATATAGATCCTCTTGAGACTGCTGATTTAAATGTGAATGTTGCTATATTTACTAAGGCTCAAATTGAGCAATTGGTGAGAAAAAAACAATGCATACATGGCAAAGAATGCAAAATAGAGGCAAGAGGTTGCCACTTATAAAGATAAGTTGTCATCGTCATCAAGCAGCTATTCACCTTATTTAGAAGTTGACAAAATAGTAATAGAGGCTAGAGCTAATGCCAATTATTGGAAGGTCAAAGCAGAAAAATTTCAAAAGAAGAGTGACCAATTGGAAACTGAGATGAAAGTTGTTAAATACAAAATAGCTTTTGAACTGATCAAGAAAAGATTTGAGAAAGTGATGGGAAATAATGATAAGATATGGGAATTGCACAAGAGAACACACAGTGCCTACCAAGAGCATAAAAGATTGCACCTCAGGATGCTGGAGAAGAGAAGGAACTAAAAGCCAAAACAAGTGTTGATAAACAGGTGTTTAAAGAGTATGATGAACTAATCAGTGAGCATGAAAAGTTCAACACTTTGTTAACAGAGGACCTTGGTGATTTTGATCAACATCTGGATATGGCATTTCCTAGTTTCTTTCATATTGAAAGCAATTTATAGGAACAAGGCATTTGGAAGAATGAATTAGCCCAATTATTACTGATAGCTCTTGAGAAGATCAATGCCGACGACAGAGTAATAGAAAACACATATGTTTAGATAAGATCTTCACTTTGGAATCTGTCATGGGTGATATAATCTCCATGGATACTTATGCCACTCAAGAGTACATTGATCATATCTCCAAGATAAATTTGTTCATTGCTAGAGCAGCATGAAGGGGTCAGATAAAATAAAAATGAAAATTTGTCAATATTTTGTGATGTAGAAGTCGAAAGGGATATATTGCATTAGCAATAATAATGGGCAAAGGATATTCATCAGATACTACAACATTGGAGAAGAGGACCTTTCCACGCCAGCGGTCACAGGTGCTCTACGATGATTAACAGATTTAGATCTTGATTGATGCTTATGCCCATAATCTATTTCTTAATTATGTTTCATAATTAATGTTAGTTATATGAAAAGGTGCAGTTCAGGAATAGTCATGTTGTTTCGGCCTGAAACTTGTTTGCTTCCCGTATATATAAGGGAAACCAAGGCCATCTGTATCATTGTCAATTGCAGAACAATTATTAATATACAATATTATTTTCAGTCATATTTGAAGAACAAGATACAGAACCTCTATGATATTTTTAATAATATAATGGCCAAGGTGGTTTAAATTAGTGGATATATCTGTGGTGTTCTACTACTTTGTTGATATTAAATTTTATGAGTTATTTGACTGTCTCCAGATTGGTCTTTTCTAGTTATTTAAATCTTTAGATTTATCAAGGCACATTTGCTGTTTCTGTGTGGTATGTTTGATTGGTTTTTATAAGAAATTGATTTAAGTCCTTCTGAGTGGTTTATGATTATTAGTCTCTGTCAGGGGTTAAAACCCTTTAAATAATTCATCTTAGTTGGTTTCCTTCAAAATAGAATTAAAATCTTTTTGGGCAACCACAGTAACTTGAAGAGATATCGATGGGATCTTAAAGAAGAGTCTAATAACCAACAATCTTGCACATTTATACCAATTATAAACATTCAAAAAGTGCCAGGTAGTCAGGCCTCACTTAGACTAAAATTATCTCGATTGTTTCTTTTTTAGGGTCAAAGCCTTAATGTATAGGCAAGAGTTGTCTAGAAACCATGGTCCTCCAAGAATGTGAGCACAATCTTCGTGGAGGGAAAAGTCGATTAAAAAGAAGCCCCTCAGGAGCACCAAGATCGCCACAGTGCCATTGAGGGACCACTTCCTCTTAGCCCAGCTTTTGAAATAATCCACATTGGGCCTTGATCCAAGAAGCTTATCGATTAATGTTTGTTTCATCTTGGAAAAAGATTTGTCCATATGGGCATCAGGGATCTGAAGGACTCTTGACATGCCCAACGCATCCGATGTCTCAAAGCAGGCCGCAAGAATATTGCAGCAAATGTCCTCCCCCACCAGAGGCTTCTTTGTTGGCAATTGGTTAGGGGATGAGGCACCGTCCATCGCCAACCCGTCATTGATGACACAACAGATATGGGAGGCAGCACCATGTCCTTCGTTGGATCCACCAAACTTGCAACAAAAACCACCCCCTCCCCAACTATAGAGACCAAAGCACCAAGATTTGAAGCCTTCTTGGGCTTGCCATGGGGGAGCAGGAAGCCCTTGCATAGCCCCTAACAAGAGTCACCCAAAGAGAGACTCCCTCAAATGCTACCTAGAAATGTCGTCGATGCCTCCTTGAGAACCACTCGAGATTGAACATGGTGAGAAGATCTTGCACTCCTACAGGCATCCAACTAGATGTCTAGGAGGCGTCCAATCGGATGTCTAGGAGGCATACATCCTCGTCATCCTCATATGGACCTCCCCACTTGTCCACGCAACCAGAGCTAGTCTCTGAAACTTCTTCACCATCTTCAACATCCTTATCATTATCTTCATCATCCTCGCTTCATACCTGTATCTGGTACAAAATCTCCTTCAGCCCTGTTTTCCCGCTCGCCATCCTCTAGTGCAAGTTATTTCAAATTGCATGCTAGGGTTGTCTTACTAGCCGTAATTCATTTGAATCATTTCGGATTGATCTAGCAATCTATTGTGCACATCTAGAAATTAATTGCAAGAGGACAAAAATCCTTGCATCAACATCTTAGAAGTATAATTGCATGCTTTCCTGTTGTCTTTGGTTTTGGTTCATTGATGTTGAATTAGTCCACCTAGGGGCTTGATTAGAGAGAACATGACCCTTCCTTAGCAAGTTCCCAAATAATGTTTGTAAACACCATTTTCTAGACATAGGTGTAGAGGAGTGAGGCAAACCTTTTTTAGTCATTAGAATTAGGCTAGTTTATTTCCATGTAGAGAGTTTAAATTTGTGTCAAGTTCACTTCCACGGCGCAAATGCAATATTGTACCCAACAATCAACAAAAAATTCTATTATTCTGAAATCATAGTCTAACAAACTAGACTTTCTAGTATAATGATGAATCATATACCAACATTTGTAATAATCATTTCTTGACCACATTAAGAGCCAAGTACCTTTACATTATTTTATTTTATTTTTTTTATTAATTATAATTATATAATCTATCAATCCTAACTATTATGTTTAGATTGATTGTTTAATTAATAGTTTTATTTATTTAATTAACCTAAATATTTAAGTATTATTTTCCCTTACAATTTTAAATTATAATAAAGTTCCATTACAATATATTAAATATACATCTCAATTTTACTTTAAAATTATCTACATATTTAATTTCTAATAAGTGGATAATTAAAAAATTAAAAAAAATCTTTAAAATACATAATCAATTCAATATACTGATTGTTCACGTGGAGGAGTCGCTCTCACGTAAACAACCGTTAACTACCACTCAGTGGCTGTTTAGAGTGAAAAATGAGTAGCTTACATAAATAATACAAGGGAAATGTTTGGGGAGAGACTTACACTGCAATAATCCTTGGTGACGACTCTTGATTGCATTCCACCCAATCCCAACAGTATTTCTGTGGCAGACAAGGATCACCCATCCACTCTTTTTCCAGATTAAAGTGCCTTGCAATGTCAGCAACTGCATTCACTGTAAAAGCGACAGTTGTTTTTGTAAGCCATTCAAATTTACCCATTTCCCTTAAGAAAACAACCATAAAACAATTTTAAGCAAATACAAACCATCTTCACTGTTAGTTCCGTTAATGAGTGGGCTGCTACATTGGTAGACTTCAAAGCCATTCAGAATGGCACCCACGGTCGATCGATTGGTTGGATTAAGAGAAAATATGACTTGTTTGGAGCCACTTATTTCCCAGCGTCCATAATCACACAATGCTTCGAGGTAGTGATCTAATTCAATACCAGGCCATGGGTATCCGTTGAGAGTAACATTGAACTCCCTAATTGCATTAGCTCCAAGTTGTTCTACTTCGGCGAAGCATATCTCAAAATAGTATTCACCAATTTCTTCAACACTCAAACTCCATGTGATATTTCCCACGCTGTTGTTGAGGGTCACCAAGGCGGTTTCTAACACAGCTGATGGTATTTCAACACCTTCTACTGTCTCAATGGAATTTGTGGTATTTCTGTAAACCAAATCTTTTATTGCTCCCTTCGTCCATATCCTATCAAATGTATCATTCGGGTATCTGCACAAAACCACTTTGAAATTAATAGCTTAACCTTTATTTCTTTCTTTTCTGCTCATAAAAGATGTTACAGAGTGACATTATGTATTGGCAATCCAGATTTATCGTCCATCCTCATAATGGGATACGAGAAGTTCAACAAGTGTGATCCACACAACCTTTTTTTAAAACTATGTAGGTAGTTAAGGAACATTAAGCTTTCACAGTCCTCCTTGATGACTTGATGGTTTGGGAAAAGGGAAAAAAATGCTCTGTATATTATAATTGAAGTTAGTTTATTTTATTTTATTTTTGAGGAACTAATAATGGAACATCAGAAGTGGCTGGCTGTCCTTATATTCAAGTTGTGATGCTATGCCAGATTCATCTTCCACCAGAAAAACCCAAAATCCAAGAAAAACCCAAAATCCAAGAAAAACGGTACAAATCATAGAGAAAGAAACTACCTTAGAGGTGATTTTGACAATCTTCCATAATCCATGCGTTGTATACCGAGTAAAGAGAGATCTTGTCCTACAACCTCATACATAGATGGCTTGATAGGGCGAAGTTCCAAGGCTGAAATGAAAGGAACATCATCTCTACTTCGAGCAACACACACATAAATAGAGGGACCCCTGGCCATATAGATTACTTCCTTGGTAATGATTTCACTACTGTTGTTTATTACAACAGTGACCCAAGGATTAGCATCAACCAGCAAATCAAATTGTGGTAGTGACTGAAGGCCGTCATAGTTACCATATAAAAAAGAGGCGCGGATTATGTATTTACTTCCCCACAGAGCAGGTAAATTGTAGCAAATTCGCTTGCCTTGAGGAAAACACCGAAGCTGTTTCAGTGTCTGCTCCACTTCTCCCTCTACCTCAGCAGTCAAAATGCCTTTTTTTTGACCTGTGTTAATGTATTGTTCATCTGAAGTCCAGCTAATGCCCTGGGCATCCTCATATTCCCCTTCTCCTCCACAATCGAGGCTGATGAATCCTGCAGATATAACATCATCACATCCATTTAGCAACAACAGCCATGCCATATTCAGAAAGGAGAAGTAGTGATCTGATGAAGATTTGAATATTTTACTTTGCTTGCTTAGTTACAAACTAAATAAGAAAGTTACATTACATAGAGAATGCTCTGGATGGTAATAAACAGGTGAAACACCAGTTGTTTAAACCCTTCCATGCTTCACAGCTAAAGAAAATTTAACCCTCCAAAATTTTTAAAAGAACTGTATGTAGAATAAGATTATCATTATTTTCACACCACTTCTAACCCCACCATACTCAATATCAGAAAGTCCAGAGTTTTGATTTCTGGACGCAGGGTGTATAGAATAAACTCATTTTCATTCAGGATTTTTGGGGAAATAACAGGCTTCTAAATCAATCACAACTACAACTAATATAAAATTTATTTCAAGTTGGAGTAAATAAAATATAGTTCCAGGGATAGGGATACTACCAGATACAAGCAAATTTATGATGATCAAACAAAACAGAATTGTTGAGATTATGTCTCTCTAAAAACATGCATAACTAAATGGCTTGTTTTAAATCTCTTTCATGTTGAAAGAGGTTGGTTGTATAGATCTTACAAGTTCTCCCTGCTGGAAGAACAAAAAGATTCTAGTCTTATAGAAAAATAAGAATATCTCACCTGGTTGTGCATACAGAAGGCTGCATATTGAAAGAGCCAACAAAAATTTGAAGGCTGTTTCTAAAATTGCTCCCTCCATCTCGATTACAATGGAAGTGCTTTCCAACTGACTAATTTGTGATCCATCTTAAAATGTTATTTTCTACAATTCTCAATATTTAATTAAAAAAAATTAAATTAAAATGAACTTTCTTAACTATTAAAGAATGTAATAGTAAAAAAAACCTAAAATTATTATTGATTATTTAACATTAAATTTTTGATATGTAAAGATCACTTAAAACCAGTTGAGCCGTGGAAAAAAAATCCACACCCTATAGAAAGTGATGGATAATATCCTAAGTAGGAACTAGGCAGAGAGCAAAGACTCATCTTTTCAAGTGGGCCACAATGCGTCTGAAACTTAGATGGTACGCGTCTTGAATTAAATAAATAATAAATTTAGAGCGAAGAAAAAAGTCGTGTTATAAGAAAAACTTGATTCCCAACCAAGTATCCCGACATTAATGTCAACTTCATTCCCCAGCGTGTTCACTCCGCCTAAGGAGATACGTTGAGATCCTCGACCCACGGATTTTCTCCGTGAAACGTCGCTAGACTCGTGAATTTGAAAAGTAAACCATTTAATTAGTGTTGAGTGTCATTATAGGGGTAAAAATACAATACATTTAGAATTAAACTAGCAATTGTATATTAGTGTGTAAAGGGTACGCCAAAATTTAAAAAGTATTGGTGGATTTTATTTTCACAATCAACCACTATTGATTTCATTTTGTTAATCTTTCACGTTTCCTCTGTTTTTTTGTTTTGTTTCTATTTTTATTTATTTTTTATATAAAATGTATTTATAATCATTAAATAAATATGTTATGTCATAAATTGTGTACACTTGTTGTGTAGCACAATTTCACTATCTTTAGCTCCTCCCTTTAGTGATCCCAACCCTAGTCCATTTTTAGGTCCTCAAAGTCTTGTTTTGGTCTCGTTTATAGAAAATGTTTGTGATTTCGGTTAAGTTTCCTCATAACCCAGAAAATAAATTGAGATGTGGAGTTAGCCCCACATTAAGTGTGGGCTTGAGCTTTATATTACCCAATGGTCTAGGGTGCCTGAGTTCCTTGGTCCCTCCCGTGTTTTAGGGAGGTAATTTAGGTCTACAAGTCGGCTTTGGTGTTGGTTAGGCTGACCCAAAACTCAAATTTGCTTTTTGGTGCATATTGTCGGCGCTTTGATTCAAATTACTCTTTTCTATATCCTTGTATAAAAGTAAGTGAATTGTTTCATTTGAAACTAGATGTGCTCTTGATATGAAAAAACTCTCTATTGTTATGCTCTCTATGCTATTGAATTATTGTAGGTTTCTACTCAATCAAGTGGAGTTCATCTTTGCTCTTGAAAAGATTTGTATGAAGGCTAGAAGACAAGATCTTGAGTCTATCTCATTCGTTCCTAGGTTGAAGCACTTGCATGATTGGGAGAAGGGTTGGAACCACCAACTTGAGATTGGCTTGAGTACCCTCCAAGGGTATGGTTGCATCGCCTTCTTATTCAACAAACCTTAGATGAATCTTCATCCTTGAGGTGAAGTTGTGAGCTTCCTTGAGAAAAGCATCCTTTTGTATCATTCCTCCCTATTTGCTTGAGTCATATAGGATTAGAGTTTGATATTATGTGATTAGATCTTGCATGTTACTGCTCACACTTAGGGTTTCTGAGCACACACAACATCTAGTTCTAAGCCTGGCTATTCGTGAGGTAGGAATACTAAAACGTGGGCTTGACTAAGACAAGTTCCTATATAGCCACAACATTTTTCCCTTCTTTCTTGTGTGCAGATTGAAGAAACATGTTTCAGGAGATATTAGTTCGGAAGAAGACAGGGATTGTAGGTACAGATATGACAAAAGTATTAGTTTTTGCAAACCCTAAAAAAGGCCTAGGGCACCTAAGTGCCCTGGTTCCTGTGGCATTTTGACTCTAGGTTCCTATTCTGATTTGTTTAGTCATCTCCGTTGTCCATTTAGATTCTCTATTTTCGCTTCCGATAGTCTTTGTAGCTAAATTTCTCTCAATCAGGGTTTGATCTTTTGCTCTAGCTAGATTGGTTGAGTTTGGTTTGACACTCATCTATATAACAAAGAGGTAGCGCCCCTGTAGTTTGACTCTCCCTCAAGGGTAGAAGCCAAGTTCGGTTTGTGTCTCAATGTTTGTAGAAGAGAGTTTGACCTAGTTTAACTCCGAAGGCTAGATAACTCTTTTCCGCATAGCATTTTGGTGAACCCAACTCTTCTTACATTCTTGCATCCTCCTTCAGTTGAAAAAGTTCGTTTTATGTCATAGATATAATTTAGATTGACTTCAAGTTCATCATTTCCTTGTTTATATATATCAAGTTTTGCATTTAAATTCATCATTAGGGTTTACAAAAACTTTGCATTTCATAAAAATCTAGCTAGTCTTAAACCTAGGGTTTATAGATTTGTGTGATGTTTCAGATCTTCTTAGCATTATTAGGTTGATTAAAGTGAGTGTATTTGTTGTACCTCATCATCCTTTGTGCGTAGTGCATGCTTTGCATTTTGTCATTGGAAAATTGAAAAACAAGCATACGATTTAGATTGAAAAATAGCCTATGCTTGTGATATCATTTAAAATTCATAAGATTAGATCAGTATAGTGCAAATTAAAGTTCTGATCTGATGCTTTAGATCTGATTATAATTAAGTTTGATACACATTTCTGAATTATACATCTTGCATTCATTCATTCACATTGATTAGGGTTATAAAAATCTCAATTTTTGAAAATTTTACCTTGAAAATTGAAAACCTTGATTATGTTTTAGCTAGACATTGCATAGCATAATTAAAGTAACATTGTTCATAGCTTGATATTGTGCATAAAGAAACTTCATTTCATTCCCTCTTCTTTACTTTATCACTATAAAGTTTGAAAAAGTAGGGTACACAACTATGTCATATTACTTTATTCAAGATTTTAATGCATTTGATGAGTCGTTTAGTAGTGATGATTTTGACATGTTAGATGAAGCTTTAGATGACTTCATCTCTATGTAATCATTCTCTACAACTTTTAAACCATCTTTCTTCCAAAGAATCATCAATACCATTTATGTTTTTGTTTCTCCAAAAGAACTTGAGAAACCCAAAATTGTTGTGCATCTTCGTAATGACGCTCCTCAATCACAATCTATCACAATAGGAGGTTCTTTGAAAACACCTAGACCTCTTGGTTATATCTTAAATTATGCAAAACAAATCACTAGAAATAGTCCATTCAATCAAAATATGTTGTGACAACCCATTCATAATGAAGTTGCTCACGCATGTAACACTAGAAACAATAAACAAAAGAGACAAATACAATTTGTTCTTACTTCTCTTCCACCTTCTCAATATATTCTTCCTTAAGCACCTCATCTTCCTAGACTCATAATGGTAGAGATTATGATCTTGTTGAGCAGCTCTGTGCTACTCCAATAAAGATCTCTTTATGGGAGTTGATACAAACATCACCTACTTACCACGAAATGCTCCAGGAAGCTTTACAAAAGGTAATTGTTCCACCTATTGTTCAACCGAATGATGTAGCAGCTCTGTTAGACTGTATGCATGTGACAAAATCAGATATTATCTTTCGACCACATGAATTATCTCCCATAGAAGTTCAAAACCAAAATGAGCCTCTTATGATATTTGTCGTCATTCATACTATGAGAGTTATACGTACCATGATTGATGGTGGATTAGGTCTTAATGTTTGTGGCATAAACTTGTTACATAAAATCAATGCTTCTCATTAAACTAGATAAACTCAACATTCGTGGCTTTGATAATGTTGGTAGACAATCATTAGGTACAATCGCCTTACCTCTTAAGGTTGGCCCTATGACATTGCCTACCCTTATCCATGTCACCCTAATTCTCTTTCATATAATCTTCTTCTCGGTAGACCTTGGATTCATGCCATGGGGACATTCTCGTCTACCCTTCATGGATCAATTAATTTTGTTTATAACAATCAACTCCATACGATTGAAGTTGATCCGACTCTAGAAAGGTGTTTACAAATTGAGGCTAAAAATAGACAATATTTTAAGCCCTTTAATCTCACTTCTCTTTCTAAAGTCGATTCTGCTCCCTCTCTTGCGAAGGTTATTGTAGAAGAATCTGACTCACCTTTGAAAACACTCTTTGGTGATGATTGGGGTTTGTTAGACTTTACACCTACCTTTGTAGGGGAGTATAAAGTCTCATCTTCAAAGCTGAAAAGTTCTAAGGTGGCTTTAATTTCTACCCCCACATCACCTAAAATTTCTGTAAAAAGTAATGATGATAACACTTATTCTTATACTGCTAGATATGAGACCTATGGGTTGCCTCCTTCCTCCTCGAAAATGGCATCTATTTATGGTTGAGGATTTCAAATCCTCTCTCAATGTGGATACAATGGTAATGGTTGTGGTATAAAGGAGCAAGGTATTAGAGTCCCCTTGGAGGCTAATCCACATTACTCTTTGTTTGGACTTGGATGCCATCATTTACATCCCACTAAAGCTGCTTGTCGTCCTAATCTAAATGTAAACACAATTTCATCATCTACACTTAAATGGGTATATCCAAAATTTGATTGATACAAATTGTGATTCTAAATATATTCCTTTGGATACTTTTGCAACAAATGAAGCTTTGGCTAAATTCTTAGGGGCTTATGATCACTTGCCTCGTTACCATCATGATCGTGGCCTTCCTTATTGTTTAAATGCAAAAGCATACTTTAGGAAGGATGCTTGTTTGTCTAATGGTACCTTGGCATCTTATGAGTCAACTATAGAATCCCTTCATCCTCCTAGTATTCAAAACCGCAATACTCTCATTACCGGGAAAACTGTTGATGTTTTGTTGGATAAGGATGACCTTGAAAAAGGCATCCCTATTGGAAACTATCTAGATACTGAAAAAAAACAAGAACTAACATCTCTTACATGAATATCCTGATCTTTTTACTTGGACATACTTTGATATGCTCGACATTGAGCCTAAGGTGGTAACACATAATATTGTCATTCATTCTAATGCTAAATCAGTTAAACAAAAGATAGAGAAGATTTTGCAAGCAGGTTTTATCTACCCTATTGACTACTCACCTTGGATCTCAAATATTGTGGTTGTCACTAAATCGAACAACCATTTACTAATGTGTAATGATTTTCAAGATTTGAATAAAGCATCCTTGAAGGATGACTTTCTTCTTCCTAATATTGATATGATTGTCAATTCTGTTGTTGGCCATGCGTTACTTTCCTTCATGGCTGGTTTCTCTGGTTATAATCAAATATTCATCAATCCTCAAGATCAATATAAAATAGCTTTTATAACTCCTTGGGGAACATTTTCTTGGGTTGTCATTCTCTTTGAATTAAAGAACGATGGTGCGAGTTATCAACATGCTATGACACTTATCTTTCAGGATTTCATGTATAACATTTTAGAGGATTATGTTGATGATATTCTGGCTAAATCCGTTTTGCGTCAGGATCACACCAAAATTCTCCGTCAAATCTTTGAAGGTATACGTAAATACAACATGCACTTGAATCCTCATAAATGCATATTTGGCGTTGATAGTGGTAAGCTATTGGGATTCATAGTTTCACACCGTGGTATTGAGGTGGATACGAAAAAGATTGACACCACTTTCAACATGGCACCTCCTAAAAATGGTTCACAACTTCGTAGTTTATAAGGGAAGATTCAAGCTATTCGCCAATTTGTTTCACAACTCATGGATTAGACTCACCTTTTCACACAACTACTTAAGAAAGAATCTAACGTCAAATGGGATAGTGATTGTCAGAAAGCTTTTGATGACCTAAGAGTTATCTTGCCAATCCTCTTATATTACAACCTGTTGTCTCTGGACGACCATTTATTCTCTAGACATTGACATCTCCTAATGCTCTCGCAGCTTTGTTAGCACAACATGATGATGATGGTAAAGAATGTGTTGTGTATTACATCACCAAACTTTGCTCGATTATGAAATGCAATACACTGCGATAGAAAGACAATGCCTACCTCTCATTTTTGCAAAAAAAAAATTGAGACATTATCTCTTAAATGTTGAAATTAGTGTAATTGTAAAATTCAATCCTTTAAAGCATCTATTTGCTAAAACAGATCTTTCATGACACTTACCAAAGTGAGTTATGTTGTTAACAAAATTTGACCTTAAGTTTGTCTCTCAAAAGATAATTAAATGACAAGCATTGACCGACCACTTAGTGGAAGCTCCTTTACCATTTGCTATTCGGAATCAAGAATCTTTCCTTGATAAAATCCTTTCACTAGATGTTGATGATAACTGGAAATTATTCTTTGATGGTTCTAGATGTCGAACTAGCTTTGATGCTGGTGTCATACTAGTATCTCCTTCAGGTAAGCCGATTCCTCTATCTTACCGTCTCAATTTTCTATGTACCAACAACATTGTAGAGTACGAAGCCCTTATTGCTAGCTTGCATGTTGCTTTGTCTCTTAATATTAAAGACATTTCAATATTTGGTGATTCTCAATTGATCATAAGACAAGTCATTGGATCTTATCAGGCAAAGCAAGATGAGTTATCTCAATATCGAGACTTGGCCTTATCTTTATTGAATAATTTCTCATCTTTCACAATCGACACAATTCCACAAAAAGAGAATCGACATGCGAACACAATGGCAATCATTGCTTCCCATATGTCCCTTGATGATTCTTCAGGGAACTATCATTTTATAATCTATAATCTCAAAACACCTTCGATATCTCAAACAAATGATATTGCCTTTTATGATAATATAGATTCAAGAGAATGGTACTCCCATATATTCCAATATTTGTGTGATAGTACCTTTCCTGATCTAGAATCTAGAAGTGCCTGGATTCGCATATGTAAACTTGCGGCACATTATATCATCTTATCAAATGTTCTATATCGATGAAGCTACGAAGGTCTCCTCCTTCATTGCCTTACTAATCTAGAGATCTTGATTGCCCTGGAGGAGGCACATTAGGTGCATGCAGAGGACGTTTTGGTGGGACATCTCTGTTCAAAAATTGCTTCGTATAAGTTATTATTGGCAAGACATTGAATGAGATTCCTTTTCCTTTGTCAAAAAGTGCTAGCAATGTGAACAACATAACAATCTCATTCGAGCTCTTGCCCAGGAACTTCGTGCTCAAGTTTCACCTTGGCCATTTTCTGTGTGGGGCTTGGATCTTATTAGAAATTTTTCTCCTTCTCAAGGACACACTATTATTATCACAACTACTGATTACTTTATGAAGTTGGTCAAAGTGGTTCGTCTCTGATCCATGATTGTTGAAGTAATTTGTCGTTTTATTCAAGATAACATAATTTCTCGATTTAGTATTCCTTCCATTTTGGTTTCTGACAATGGTGCATTATTTAAGAACAAAGATGTGAAGAAATTCCTTGAAAGATATCATATTCAACACTGCTTCTCTACACCATATT
The DNA here is from genome assembly GCA_027924645.1 of Cunninghamia lanceolata. Lineage (NCBI taxonomy): Eukaryota > Viridiplantae > Streptophyta > Pinopsida > Cupressales > Cupressaceae > Cunninghamia > Cunninghamia lanceolata. The sequence goes on along the minus strand of BSBN01000960.1, from coordinate 7,688,392 downwards.
ATCCTCAATCAAATTGATAGGCGGAATCTTCTAATAAAATAATTGGACAAATTCTTTGAAAAACTATTAACAAACATCAAAAGGATTGGCATACTCAATTATCATACACATTATGGGCTTACCAAACAAGTGTTCGTATAGCTACGGGTACTAACGGTTCGTACAATCTTGTGTATGGCACCAATGTGGTTATGCATTTGGAGCTAGAAATTCCTTCATAGCGAATTCTTCTCAAGGGCATCCTCGACGAGAATACTCAAAGGGAATTACAATATCAACAACTTGAGATGCTCGACGAACAATGTATAAACACTCTCATACACCTTCAAGCTCATCAAAAAGTCATTCAACGCTCGTACAATGAACGTGTCATTCATCATTCATTCGAGGTTGGAGATCTTGTACTCTATGAAAATCAACGCAATGTGAATGCACCTCTTGACAAAAAAAGGAATTTTAGCTTGAATTGGCTAGGACCTTACAACATCATTGAAGTCTTCGGATCAGGTGCATATAAACTAGTCAATAGGCATGATGCCTCTTAAAGAACCTATTAACACTATACATTTACGTCAATATTATGCTTAATCTTTATTTTTCATTTGTATGCTGTCACTTTCTTCATAAAGCAAATGATTGTTAGTAAGTTTAAAACTCTTATTTCATTTTTTGCTTCACTCTTGACAAAATATGTAGTTTGTCTTGATTCTTTAAAGTAGTTTTCTTAGTTTAGAGAATTACTTGGCTATTAGCATATAAATGATAAGATGTGCACCATGTTCAATAAACATTGTTGAATCTAATTTAACAATGTTACAACGTTATTTCATTGGATCACAACTGAATTATTTCATCATGTGTATACATCTTGTTTAAATATCTAATTAAGCATACATATGTGTGTTTCATTAGAGCATGTATCATTTAAATCATTGTGGCATTTGTTAAATAATTACACATAGCTATTTACACAAATCACTTTTTGCATTTAATTTGACATACACGCGTAAAACAAATCTGATTCTTTGTTGTATTTACTTCACAAGTAGATCACAAATGGCATCTAGCATAAACATAATAAGTCATAAATCAAAACCATATATACATATAAAGCATAAGAGTTTGCATACATAAGTTCACCACTACATCAAAATGTGGTGAATCATCACAATACAATAATTTATATCATTAAAGTGCATGACCCTGACACCAAGATCCCTCGGGGCCTAGAGGTGCTTGAGTAATATATGGCTGCCTGTGTGAGGCTACTAATTGTGATTGACTCCCAGAGACACTCTACGATCGTAAGCCCCTAATCTCGCCCACCTCCTGTTGGGTGTCTGTGTAGTTGCTAGAGTTGATCTCTCTCAACTCTCAATCAGTCCACCTCAGTCTGTAGATAGCTCAATAGGTCGTGCTCAGTACCTAATATCGCTACGACTCTATGTTGATCTGGCTGTGTTTGGAGAACATCTCGTGTCTCTCTGGCACTCGCTACTCTCTAAACCGCCCAGTCTCGCTCAACTACTAGCTGATCTCTCTCAACTACTAACTGATCTCGCTCTATTTGTCCCTCCTCGAACGTTGCTCTAAGCCGCACAACAAGATCAAATATCTTTGCATGTCAACCCGTTGTGTGGTGTATAACAAGCCCACACTTGTTGCTCTGGTGACTCAGTGGGTACCATCTCAACTATGACTTGACTCACAAAGTCACGCAATATGCTGCTACCTATTGCACAAGAAAATAATCATGTCAACATATCAATCAAATCAACACTATGCATCATAAACTAACATAAGCACAATAACAAAATATACTCCACTAGGATCACCCTCCTACCATGATGGATCATGTGGAATGGTGACTGTACTGATGTCTACAACCATCCCAGTTATTGGGGGCATCGTAGTGGCACCACCACTCGACTCCCCCTGCTCGAAGCAACGTTGTACTCCTCTGGTTGTGTGTCATGGTCGTAGGCTATGAGATCGAACCCCATGTCTCTCCTTGTCGATACCTACACTCTTCGCTAGCTGGTGACGTCTACCTCTCGTCAACGACACTGATGGATCCTCCTCGTCATCGTCATCATCATCTCTCACATAATCTCTATTGTTGTATCCTTCCCCCTCTTATGACTCATCTCCTCGCTCAGCCCAGGATCTGGGATCGCCAGCAAGATGATCGATGGGAAAGATAGGAGCATGGAGTGTTGTCTCCCACCACGTCGTGTATGTTGGGCTCACACCTACATCATTAGCCTCAGAGATAGGATCAGATCACTCAGCACCATGTCTATGATGGTAAGCCGTGCGCTATCATGAGGCCACGCTCTGCAACGTGATGACCTCATGTAGAACAGTCATGTGGTGGGAACTCCCTGCACTCGTCTGAAATGTCTCATCACTATCATAATAGAATGCAACTATGATGCGATCTCTGCGATCGGTCAACAACTGGTCTCTCTGCATCCTCACTGGCTACCTCGTCTGTCCCATCCATAGAATTTATCCCCTGTATGGTCTCCCCATGACGCCCTTCGACTGTAGCCTGTCAAATACAATTCTCCAAAACAGTAAATTACCACATCACGATCTCCTCAGCTCGTAGGCGTGTGCTCATGGATTCATCTTGATAGTCTCTATCGAATAACCCACTGGCCTGGTGCATGTAATGTGTTAGAATGCCTTCACCTATAGGAGTGTGCACATCATCAAGCTATGTGCCTCATATTCTACATAGCAACCCAAATCATAGTATAAATTTACAAGCATACTCTGTCCCCAGGAGTATACAATCCTTTGCTCCTCCATCGCCCTAATGGTATGGACTAGGACTCCGTGAAGGTGAGTGCCTTGCCCATCCAATGTAACAACTAGTGTGATGGTAGCGATCATGATGTGATGTACAATTAGTATAACAACTACACCCTGCTCTAAGAATCTAACGCCAATGTGTCCTTGATCGCTCAATGACACTATGTGTTCAAGGCATTATATCTGGCTCACTTGAGTGTAGTCCTCAGACCTCTAATTTACGACCCTGACTATCTTGCCACGCATAGGTAATCATAGTATCCTATACACATCTAAAGTAACTGTTATCTCTTATGTTAGAAGATGAAAGGTGGATGCATCTGAGTTCCACCACTCCATTAGCGCCATCAACATTGTACGATGATACGTCATCTTAGACATCATGTACACCCACCATAATCCAACTTCTCGTAGATGTCCAACCTTTGCATTTGTAAGTGTGCCTGATCGACTACGTAGTAATGTTTATAGGTGACCTTCGACATGCTCTCGCATCCCTAGGAGATCCTAAAACATGATAAACAAAGTGTACATCAAACTTTAATCCCAATAACTTCAACAACAACCACTAAAATCACTCAAAGCCTTGATCTTGGATCAAGGTGCCAAGACAGGTCTAGGGTGCTCAGGAAGGACTTGGGCGCTCAAAAAGGGGTGGACATTGAGAAATGTCCCCTGGACCCATTTTTGCCTCGAAAATTGAAAAATACATTAAAATAATAACATAAATGGAAAATACAAGTTGGTTAGAAGTCTACCTCATGCTCGTCTAGCCCCTGCACTACTTAGCTCCGCATTGCATCCATTCTTGATGGTTGATACGGCCTTTGGCTCGACATGATGGTTCTCCTCCTTGCTCAATTCTCTCCAACATTGAAAATGACAATAGAATGGTAAAAAGTGAGAACTTCTTTTACTATTTATAGTAAAAAGTCAAGAACTCATGATTACTATCTAGGGTCGAAAACCAATTTCTTTATACTTATCCTAATCTAAACATCGATAATTGAGGCTAGCGAGCTCGGATTTGAAAGTCATTTGTTGCGTTCAAATCCTGGTTCTGTTGTATTCATAATCATGTGTTGCATCTCAATGTTATTTGCTAGAATGACCCTACCAAAGCATATTCATCAACCTTCTCTCTAGAAAGTTGAAGTAGAAATATCGCCACCCTGTTTCTACATCATGAAGTAGCAAGCAAAAATAGGGGGCATATATCTACCCGTAAATTTCACTTTACTCATATCGAGCTTAACCTTTTGCCTTTAGAGTTTTTGGACTAACACATACATCTGTTGGTTACATGATTATTTTATTACACTAACTCTATGGTTTGCAAGATCATAGACTGACGACTTCACCCTCTTGCTTGGCGATGATCTACATCCTCTACAGTATCCTTTTTGATATCCTTTTGCAATATGCTTTTACTTTCATGTCTTTTAGCTTGGATATGCACGTAGTGTCATACGACCGTTAACGTGGGGGATAAATGTTACGTTGTGGATTGTGTACACTTGTGTAGACACAATTTCACTATGTTTAGCTCCTCCCTTTAGTGATCCCAAGCCTAGTCCATTTTTAGGTCCTCTTTAAAGTCTTGTTTTGGCTCCATTTATTGAATATGTCCTAATTTCTATCATGCCCACATTTCTCATGCGGTCATGACACGCCTCACACGTCTCATGTCCACATTTGTCATGTGGTCATGACACGAAATATTAAAAAAAATTTCACGCTTCCTTAGAAACCCTCTCGCACGCGTAGCATGCTCGGTGGCGTTACGCTTAAGGCGTAAACATGACAGTTGAATGCGGGGTGATGCGTTCACTTGCGCATACCATTCGCAATGAAGGCCAACTAGGGGGTTGATGCGACGCGGTTAACGTCGCCAGTAGGGTTAGGATCAACGATTGAAACCCTAAGTTAATCTATGTGAATGACGAGATTTTGACGTAAAATAGCCAAAATCAAGAGCATGAGAGAATATAATTTAATACAAGAAACTAATGTTGATACTCAGCAAAAAACAAAATATAATCCTAAACAAGGTTAAATTTCACTAAGCTAGCTAAAACCCTAAATTCCAAAAAAATCTGGCAGCATAACGCCTCATGGGTGTGATTAGGGTTTATTATAATAAAACAAGTTTTGGTCGAAAGTTTACTGGTTTGGTTTATATTACCTACGCCTCACTAGTTGAATTGGTAGATCAGTTGAATAAGTTAATTGAATATTTTTCAACAAAGTTCGATCAATTTGTTCTTCTTCACGTTTTCTATAAATCAGAGTATCACTGCATCCTTTACATTATTTCTAATTTCTTGGTAGATCAGATATCGGAAACATGTTTTACTATCTACGTTTAAATAGTTTACTAGGTTTCCGAGTTGGATTTAAAACGTCTAATTTAAATTCGTTAATTAAATTGCACCAAAATGATTAAAAAGAATATTAAAATTTAATTAATAACGATGTAGTTTAAATCGTCCTCGTCGAGTTAGGTTTGAAGACAAGGGTTAAAATAAAAATATCTCAATAATTAGATAGTTGTAAAAATTAATTAAAACAATTAAAATTCCTTGTAATAATCAAATTTAAAAAAATCAATGAAATATAAAATCTCTCTAATAATAAACTAGTCTATAAATTACCATTCCACTAACAAATAAAAATAACTCTCTAAAAAGGAAAAAAGGATTACCCATTGTATTATTTATCTCAAACCCCATATAAAAATTCAGAACATAAAACAAATGAACAAATTAAATAAAAGAGTGGGAAAATAAAATAAGACCAATTTTAAATTTCAAGCCCCTCAAATAAAAAACTAATTTCCTTAAGGGCAAAAGCCCTAACCTTATTCTTTTCATTTCTCATTTTCTTTTCTCCTCTTCTTTCTTTTACCTTCTCTTATTTTGTCTTTGGATGAAGTTTGCAGGTTTAACGAAGGCCATACATGAAATGCATAAATATATAGGTGTATATTGTTTATGCTCTGGATTTTTTTTAATATAAATATATATTTTTATTTTTTTAAACCCCAAGCTTTATGTTATAGGCATGGAGTAGTGGCGATGTGTGGAGGAGGCCGCAGGGCAGAGGTGGTGTGAGACTATGGTGTGATGGAGGTGAGCGGACTGCGCGGGATATTACCCACGGGGGTAGGCATTGGTGGGGAGTGTGGGGAGGGGGGCGGAGCCCTCACCCACATCCCATACAATGGGGTGTGGGTGGGGGCTCCGCCCCCCTCCCCACACCCATTTAAAGATAAGCCATGGTGGGGGGGGGTTCGAACCCCCCCACATATTTTTTTTTATCCAAAAAACAACAACGATTTGAATAATATGAATTCTCAGTCTATTTTTATTTTGCACAGCGATCATTAAAAGGTTTATATATATATATATATATATATATATATATATATATATGTATGTAATGTAGTCTCTTAATTTTGTTTGACAAAATAATAAAATCAGTTTATATTTAAATACATATAAACAGCTATATTCAAATATATATATATATATATATATATATATATATATATATATATATATATATATATACTGTTGTATATGTAATGTAGTCTCTTAATTTTGTTTGATAGAATAATAAAATTAGTTTATATTTAAATACATATAAATAGATACTTTCAAATATATATATATATATATATATATATATTTTAAATATAATTTTCCTTCAACACTTACAGATTTCTTTTTTAAACAAATAAGCAAAGATATATATTTTTTTTAAATATCAAATTTGTCTAAAGCAAATGAACATTTTTTTTTTAAAGAATATATTCATTATATAACTATTTTTTTGCAAATGCATTTAATTGAAATCCCTTCTATATATATCAACCACTAAAATTTCTCTTTATAAGAACAAGGTGAAACTTTCATTTTTTTTTGTCTCTTAACGATAAACAACTTTCCTATTTGTTTATTTTAAAAAATATACATACAACAAAATGACAATAAAACTATATTATCATTTCATTACTCTATTTTTGGTTGATTCACAAGCATAAAAATTAGCAAGATTAAATTTCTATTTCAAATGTAATAGCTTAATCACACAAGTAAAATTATATTTTTACAACAAGAGAGAGAACAATGTTTCTCCTTTTTGAAAACTAACAATTGATACAAAATCTTAACTTGGCCATGCTCTTCTCTCAAGAGCTAAAATGAAATAGGATAACAACTCCAAGAACAATGATGTTTTCTTCAACTTTACAAACTTAGCTCCAATGAACCTGCAATATCACAAAAAAGAGAAAGAAGTCACAACAACTTGCTTTCCTCCCTACTATAGACTCTTTAGTGGGTCACCTCCGAGCTAAGGAGGTTATCCACACACTAGGAAACTCAAACCACAACACAACAATACATTCAACAACCAAACACAAAAATTACTCCCATGGCTAATACAACACAAGAACTCATTCAGGATGAGTTCAATGGGGTAGGGGAGTGGACAACACTCAACTCAAGAGTGCCACTTCTAAAACTTCCCAATACAAATACCTCTCAAGGCCTCAAGCCAACACTTTTAAACATAATTTCACAAAGCTTCCATTTGGCTCTCAAACCATTTCATATATTACACATATTCACATATTGCCCTCAAGGCTACAACTCCACAAAATCAAGTAAATGACCCCGAGGAGGTTCACTCCTCCCCCACTTCACACATGTTGAGCATATTCTCCCAAGTGAGAGAGGCTCTCACAACACCCATACAATTTTTCCCCACAACAAGTAAAAACTCAAAAATAGAACTCACACATAGCATCACACAAGCAAATAAAATGCGTAAGGGAAGGCCTTAGCCTTGAACCCTACCTTAAAAAGCCCAATTGGTAGATGGTTGAGTAGAGCTCCTCTAACTCCTCCAAAATAAGCCACAAAACTCTCTCCAACTTTTCCCGCAAAATAAATTAAAATCAATAAAATTTGCCAAAAATTCAACAACCCCATAGCCCTCTCCAGTGAGATTATAATAGACTCTTTTCATGAGCCTTGAGGCCTCCTCACTTCTCCTCCCAACTACAAGCAAGACCCATGGAATGGGTGGTGACACATGTCATTCACCCACCCACCAAGTCTCTCTCTCCCTTCCACTTGTCCTCTTTAAAACATGTGGGAGAGAAAAGTGGAGCTTAAGAGGGAATGGGTGCCACATGTGCCCCATTCTTTTCCTCCTAAGAGGGACCACACAACCCCAAGGTACCCTTACCAATTATGGAAGAGACTTGGAAGTCCACAATTAAGGGGTCTTGGAGACTTCCCCAACTTAGGGAAGAGGAAAGGAAGAGGTTGAGTGTTTGACCCACTCATCCTCTCCCTCCCATGCCTCTATTTTCGTCACTTTACTTTAAGGTGAAGTTAAAGTGACCAAATGGAGGTTTATCTAGGGTTACACAAGCCAAAAAGGTCCCTAGACTCAAGGGGTACAACCCAGGGTCAAGTTTAGCCCATTTTGAGCACCAAAGGTTGAGTTAAAGCACATGAAAAAGGGTGTCAAAAATTTATAACTTAAAAAATGAAATTCAAATGACACTATTCTTACAACACCAATTAGAATTCAAAATACAAGGAGGGTTAGACCTAGCCCGACTAACAACATGCAAAAACAATACATAAATTCATCATGCACATAGTTGATCTTGGTTCCTCGTGGAACTAGATCAGCTTTACAAGGGAAAACAACACCGTGTGTGGGATGGTTTCTGAATTTCTGTGGCTTTGTTAGAAATACTTGCGCACTCAAATGAAATGTTAATTCCACATGTATATAATAGCCGAAACAAATTGAAACATACACTCGCATACAACATCACATGTCCATATAAGCATCAAGGAAGTCACATTACAATTAGATTCTAAATTCTGTATTTCAAACATCCATTCCCAAGATTGAATCACATAACAAATTTTCTAACTAACATCACATGAATAGTTTCCCAATAACATCATAATATAAAACATGTCTAACATCATCAGTGAATCAATATCTAGGTCTAAACACATCATAAATATGCTAAGCATAACAAATCCACATACAACATAAAGTCTAATAGTTCGAAAATTCGGGATCAACAGTCCCACAAGTCTAAATGTATCACCAATAGTAAAATAAATAGTTGGATAAAAGATAATATTATTTAATTATTTCCCTAGTTGAAATGGATATATTAGTTGTCATAGCATTCATGAAGGAGGTTGGGCATAATGGTGGTGGTTACAAATCGATTAAGATTCACTGATTGCACTTTCCCAATTCTAGGCTCTCGAAGAGATAGTGGCAAACCTTTGTATATGTTATGTGTAGGGGATAAATGATGTTAAAGTGTATCAAATCAAACCCTGCTTTCACAATAACATTCGAGGATAAAAATCAAGCCAAGTCACTACATATGAATGAGGACTCAACTGTAGGTTTATGTGCTTAGGAATGATATGGAAATAATAGATTAGATTGAAAGATTTGTTAAATCCTAGATCAAATAAGCTTCAAACCTTAATTATAGTGCAATTGGGTACAAACAGACATAATGCTATAGGAAATCATATAGGAAGATACTCAGGGATGATCATAAACATACCAGAAGTTTAATTTTTGAAAATAAGAACTTTGCGGACTATGGGGCGGGTACCCAAGTCTAATAGGGTAGAATTTCTAGAGATTCTAAATAGAGAGATGGTGTAGAGTATATCCTGCTTCTAAGTTATGAACCAAACTTATCAGAAGGACTATTGGGTGGGCACCCTAGTCCAAGAGAGGAATATCAGCAAGTTTCTTCAAGGTCCCGAATCCTTATCCTTCAAACTGCTTCTCTGCACCTGTACTTTTCCAACTCCCACACCTGTAACTTGCAATCACAAAGAAAGGGGGTTGGGGGTTGTGGTGTTTAGGAGCTTGCCTCAGTCAAGCCTTGGAAGGACATTCAAGTCTTCCAACACCATTGTTAGATAGAGTGTGCGCCCAAGGAGGGCAGAGGCCAAATTGATGCAGTGGCATCCCGCTTCTTCTAATTTTGGTTTGTATATATTTTTTAAGTGCAGGGTTTTTGTTTTCTATGTTCATGCAGCCTATGATGATCTTCCTATCTATTTCTAAACTCATATTTGGCATATTTCTAAATAAACCATGGTTGGTAGTTTAGGATAGTTGGAAAAAACAATTAAAAGATTCATTTTGATCGACCAAATTAGAAACAACCATTAATCTTCCTTTTATGGTGGTCATGTTCCTTGGCATAAACGGTTTGTTTTATCTGCATGATGGATGCCTATTAATTCCTCTGCTTGGCGTATTACATCATTTGTTCCATCTTTGTTGGTTGAGGATAGTCATGAGACTGGTAGATTGCATCGTGGGGTCTTTTATTGGGGCGTTATGGTTTTGAATTCCCCAATCTCTCGGCCATGTGTAATGAAGAAACATTTATTCGCTGTAGACTTTAAATATGGGGGGCGATTCACAATAGGGGGCATCGATGAAGTGAAACAGGAGTAGATAAAAAGAAGGCTGTAGAGAACAGTAAGGAGGCTGACTGTCTTATATGGCCGACTGGAAAATAATATAGACTGAGTGATGAAAGAGAGAGATCGGAGGTTGAGGGGGATACAAAGAAGTAGTGTTAGAAGAGGAGGTCGACGACTCTTGGAGAGAGTCGTTCTTGACAGAATGTAACATCCACATTCTATAAACATAGTAAAAATCCAAAATTCACTATAGAGTAATTCAACAAGGTAAAATTGAGACAAAGAAAATTTTTCTTTTATTTAACACATAATCAAGTAACTATAATTACAAGATTTCTTTTACAAAATACAATATACCGATATTGTCTTTTCGTTTACAATGTTTACAAATGTAAAACCATTACATATACAAATTTGGAATCAATACTGCATCTAAATATCTGACATCTTGATCACAAGTCCTGACATGTTTCCTGCTTGGAGAGAGAGCATCTTTCCAGTGATTTACCTCCAACCATAGACTGACGGTCTCCCACACATCTTCCACATAGGAAGTGGCCCTTCCCTTCATGAGGAATATAGACCTTAGGCGACCAGTGGTAATTTTCCATTCTCAAGTACATAGTGTTTTATTCTACTCAACTCTATCAACCATACAACCCTAGATACCCTCTAGCTAAGTATGATTTCCGATAGGATGAGTAATTCCGAATACAGTGAACTGACAATGCATGCAGAAAACAAAATGCATTACTTTGGCCAAAGTTTTTAATTTCAATAATGTTTGTAAAGAACATAGTCGTTGTGTTCACCCACCCCTTCTCAACTTGGATACTGTCTTATTCACGCAGTTTATATCTCTTATCAACCCTATTCATGCAATAGTTTAAATTGAGAGTCATGATAACAATACTTAAAGACTTGAGTAAGTCTATATGACATAACCACTCCATTAGTTTGTAGTCGACTCTAGGGTTACCCTAATGTTCCTTGCTACTATGACATAACAATATATCCATAGTAGCAAGGAAGACATAACAATATATCCATATCTTATATCTTGGAGTTCTGGATTCGGAAAATAACCCTTGATTAACTTAACCAAAGTTTATAATTCTCAAAAGATATTGTCTCCTATATAAAGGAATCATGAGATAATTTTGATAATGTTTATAAACAAAACATACCTTATGTTTAAATATCCTTACAAGGTCATTCTCTAGTATACTTAGCCTAATCCATTGTTTTGGATCTCTTTATGAACAATAATGACAAATAGCTTTGAATGGGATTCTCATAATATCCTTATTCCCATCTTCCCTAATATCTCTAAGTTACTATCTTTAGATATGACCCTAAAGTTTACTAACAATTCAAATGATTCTAGTTCTTTTGGTAGATAACACTATTTGTGATGCATATGTATATAACCTATACAATATAATAAAATTAACTCCGTATAACCTCATTACTATATAGCTCAAAACTAAGAGTAATAAAACATAGTTCATCCATTCGTGAGTCTATCACATGGTTATTCTCATACTCTGCATTAACTTGCTTCAGACTTAATTCAATAAGGAAACTATAAGTTTAAGCTAATAAAAACTTATGTCTTTCTCCTATTAAGATATTCATTAATCTTTCATTCCCTAATCAGGTATGAGCAATAGTTTTTAAATACTAAGTAACAGGTTGACTCAGTCTATTATAATAGTAACCTTACTGGCATGACCGATTATAAACCATATAAGTAGCATTCACTATCTTTAACGACTACCAGAAAGTAACTCTAAATGGCTTACTTAAAAAGTTAGCTGGCATTTCTAAATTGATACATAATAGATATCGACTATCACATCATAATTCAGAAGATAATTTCATATTGGCGAGCTCATTCAATCACCTACAATACTACGATATACCATTTTTAGATGAGCTAAATGATTTACTCATGAATTAATAAAACATGTACTGAGGAATACCTGATAGTATATAAACTTAAACTGGCTGGAATAGGCAAATATTTCACCAGGTTGACACCACTGGACTGTGTATTCCTCCACTGACATAGCTACTGCATTCTATTCCCCTATCACTTCTATTCTCCTCCATGTTAACAACAAGTTCTAAACCTGCTTAATAAAAACCATCACGACTCCTACAGAGTCACCTCATTATTCTCTCATCTAGTTCGGTTACCAGCTTCATTCAAATCTTAATAGTTTTAAAATGGTTAAATTAAAACTGACGACCAATATTTATGTGTAAATCCCATATGTCGATGGGAAATTGCTGCTTCATGCTTCGACGGTTGTGGCAGTTAAAAACCATAATCATCCTCATAAGGATGAGGCTGACACTTCAAAGAAATATAAACTGAACTATTAATGATCATTATATGTGGTTCGATCCAATATTACATGTGGTTTGATCCACTACTATCAATTATAAATACTCTACTATATTTTAGCTTACGGCTTCTTCAATGCAGTCGACTCAATGGGAGGTATTATCATCATTTGATGCTAAGGCATCAATTTATATTTATTGATTACATCAATTATAATTATCATAGCATCGCCTATTGCATTAGATAGATATAGTTTATTCAATAATAAGATATTATTAAACCATGGTTTACAGATATTTTGATTGGGTTGAGCTTGTCTCCCCATCATAATCTGTTGACAATAATCACATAATAATAACTCTGACAATAATGTCTTATCGTTTATAACACGTCAAATATCTTAATAGTTGTAATAAGACTATCATTTGATGACAAAAATGTTGTAATATTTACGTTAAACGTAAATAGTTATAAATCAATCTCAAACAATGTCATTAACGTTATTAATGACTAAGACAACTTAATACGACTTAGAAATATTTGAAAACAATATCGAGTACCTGTCGATTAAGTTTAGAAGTAAATTGACAAGACAAAGCTTACCTCCCATGACACCATAGTTCACATTTTCGTTGAACACATTATACTCAGTTTGGCAAATAAATCACTCGTAACCTGAGGTCTATATCTCTCTCCTAGAAAGATACTCTCTGTCTTTTCCCCGAAAGTCATCTGATAACCTGTAATCTTATTTTACTTGTCATCAAACAATATGTGATCCATGCATCATTATTTAATTAATTCAACTAATAAATCAAATATCATAATACAATTATTAAATTGATAATAACATAATCATTTCTATGATTTCAATAAATGACATTTAATATAATCCTTGTCACCAATCCAAACATCATAATCAATTTACTTATATCCAAGTAAATAGTAAAAGTAAATCAGGACAAAAATTGGGGATGTAACACAAAAGATCATTAGTTATAGTTTATTTTGAATTCCTACATAGTGAGGCCAAATATATGGCCAAATATTTTGATTATATAATATTGATTTTAGACAAAAATATAAATGAATGAAGTATATCTCTTTCTGTCAATTTTCTTGTTATAAGGTCAATCTCTTTTTGTATTAAAATTGCTAAGTCAAGATAGAAGCTAGCTTAACTTCCTATCATTATGAAGGAACTGTCTTATGTTTTATGTCCCTATTTCTGAATTCTCTTGGTTTGTGTTTCCTGCAATGGGTTTTGAGTCTGTATCTGAAAATTGATGCCATCAAGTGGTATCAGAGCACAGAAGGTCCTAAGTGCTAAGTAGATCGCTGAAGGAGGCAACTTAGCCAAGTTGTGCGGGAAGGAGAGTATATGAGAGTTGCTGATTAACACAGTAACAGAAAGGAGAAGCACCAAAAGACTGGGCAGAGAGGAAAGAGAGAAGCCCTAGGTGAGGTGTGGAGGTGTGTTGTGTGTGAACAAATTGCCAAAGGAGAGGTAGTTTGCACTTGGAGATTGAATAGAGACTATGGATTGCAGCAGTAAGAGAAATGAGTTTTTGTGTAAGAAGACTTGTGATAATCCCATATTGGGATGAAGTAGAAAGCAAAAGGTACCGAGAGGGATTGGAAGAGATCTCGAGAAGAATGGAAATCTTGGAAAAGATTTTTTTCCTGATAAGATTGTGACTGTCAAACGCAGACAAGGAGAGAAGAAGAAAGTTCTTATTGTAGAGGACTTGGATTAAAGTAAAAAAAGAAGAAAAAAGAAGGTGCAACAAGGAGCACTAGAAAAAGAAGAAAAGAAAGTGTCCAGGAAGGAGACACCGGAGGAGACATCTTGGTCTCTTGATTTATTTTCTAATGATTTGTTTGAAGTTGTGAATACAAGTGTGAAGAAGACCAAGGACAGGCCTTTGGAGGCAAAGAAAGAAAGGGAAAGAAGAGAGCCCATCAATGGAGCCGGAGATAAGAGCAAAAGAAGCCAGATTGCAGCAATAGATAATAAAAGACAGTTTGTAGTAGCAGTACCTGAAGGTGGAAAGAGGGCTAATCAAGAAAAGAAGAAAGCCTGTGAAGAAAGGGAGTTGGCAAGACATGCAACCAAGAATATTTGCAAATTGGGATAGCAGACCAATGACAAGGTAAAAGTTCATTTTGATTGTGCAAGTGGTAATGGGAATGTAGATGTGCAATTTCAAAAGGAAAATGGTAAATTAGTAGATCATGGATATATAATCCCATTTTGGTAAAAGAAATCAATTGTTGATGTGCAACAAAGAGGAGTGGTTTGTATTAACTTTTGTGACAGAAAAATGGCATCAAGGGTAGAAGAAGTTGACAGCAAGAATGCGAAGGGTGTTGATGAGGACTAAAAAAAATTTGGTAAGGAAGAAGATTATCTAGTGATAGAAACTAGTGCAAATATTAATTCTCTGAATCTAGTAAGTTCATATTTTGATTGTTTTGATAATCTGGGAAAAGATGGTGCTCAGCGTGATGATGGAAAAGATTTTGTTCTTGTTTTCATTTCTAACAATGGCAAATGTAGTGAGGATGAGGAGAAGGAGAATTTGGGAGTAGAAGAAATACTCAGTTTGGAGGAGTATTTGGAAGAAAAGAGTACAGACTTAGTGAAGGTGGATGCAATAGAGAAAAGAAGTACATAAGGTTTAATGAAAGAACCAGAGGATGTAGAAGAGGCAAAAGACTTACTGTTACCAGATAACATTACAGAAATGAACATTTCGGAGGTAATCTCTTTTACACAAAGTAAGGATGAGGTTTTGTTTTTATTTAAGATGATGCCAATAGATGATTGTGATGATGAGTCAGAATGGTAGAAATTTGGAGTTGATAAGGAGAATTGAAGGTGGAAGTATGCACACAAAGAGAAGTCGACAAATGCAGACAGCAAAACTTCGAAGGCAACAATGCAAGTATGGAAGTACAAAATTAAGAAATTGGAAAGCGAGGAAAAAGAAAAATGGAATCATGGACCTCATGAGTAGGAGCTCATGAATTTTTTTGCCTAGGGAGTTTGATGCAGTGGTATCCCGCTTCTTCTAATTTTGGTTTGCATTTATTTTTTAAGTGTGGGGTTTTTGTTTTCTATGTTCATGCAGCCTATGATATCTTCCTATCCATTTCTAAACTCATATTTGGCATATTTCTAAATAAACTGTGGTTGGCAGTTTAGGACAACTGGAAAAAGCAATTAAAAGATTCGTTGTGATCGACCAAATTAGAAACAACCATTAATCTTCCTTTTATGGTGGCCGTGTTCCTTGGCATAAATGGCTTGTTTTATCTGCATGATGGATGCCTATCAATTCCTCTACTTGGCGTATTACATCATTTGTTCCATCTTTGCTGGTCGAGGATAGTCATGAGACTGGCAGATTGCATCGTGAGGTCTTTTATTGGGGCATTATGGTTTTGAATTCCCCTGTCTCTTGGCTATGTGTAATGAAGAAACATTTATTCATTGCAGACTTTAAATATGGGGGGGTGATTCACAATAGGGGGCATCAATGAAGAGAAATAGGAGTAGATAAAAAGAAACCCGTAGAGAATAGTAAGGAGGCCAGCTGTATCATATGGCCGATTGGAAAATAATATAGACCGAGTGATGAAAGAGAGAGTTTAGAGGTTGAGGGGGATAGAAAGAAGAAGTAGTGTTAGAAGAGGAGGTCGACAGCTCCTGGAGAGAGTCGTTCTTGACAGAAGATCATTAGTTATAGTTTATTTTGAATTCCTACATAGTGAGGCTGAATATATGGCCAAATATTTTGATTATGTAATATTGATTTCAGACAAAAATATAAATGAATGAATTGTATCTCTTTCTGTCGATTTTCTTGTTATAAGGTTGATCTCTTTTTGTATTGAAATTGCTAAGTCAAGACATAAGCTAGCTTAACTTCCTATCATTATGAAGGAACTGTCTTATGTTTTCTGTCCCTATTTTTGAATTCTCTTGGTTTGTGTTTCCTGTAATGGGTTTTGAGTCTGTATCTGAAAATCGATGCCATCACAAATCCAATGATGAAATAAAATGATTGAAACACAAATTGATGTCACCTTAGAGGTAAGCCCTCATGAAGATGAAGATCCTTCAAATCATGAGGAGATGGATTGACAAAGCCAAATTTGCAACAAACAAACACAATAATAACACAATTTTGCTTTGAAACACTTTGAAATCTCTTTGCTCAATATTACAAGTTCACATTATCCATTTAGGTGTAAAATGAAGTCAAATTCACTTATATATGCTTTCCCACTAACATTCGTAAATTAAATTGAAGAGGTCGATAGAGGGAAACCTTTTGAGAGGGCCTAAGCCGACATGCATTTATTTTTATCCTGACAAATCAAGCTGGACTTGGGTGTGAGCACCCAAGTCCCAAGGCCATTTTTGGTCATGTTTAAAGATTTAGAATGGGCCCCTTAGTCCCATTTGACATGCGTTTTGGGGGAAATTGCTCCAAGATTAGTATTTAACTTGCAAAGTGTAAACATGGGGACCTAGGAGATAAACTAAGAGGTAAAAAGGCATATGGAAACTTTTTACTCTATAACATTTAACTGCCACTTTAATGTTTGTATGATCTTACAATTCCATAAATGCATTAAAGTATAGTTGAAGCACATCAAGCACATCAAACACGCCAAGGGCATACCCAAACGTTGGAGGATTATTTCTAGCGCCCAATCTTAGGTAAGCACTAGAAAACACATGAAAGACACACATGGCACAAATAAGATAGCAAGAAGCACGCAAAACACAAGAATAAAGTGGAAGAAAACAATACACGGAGAAGACATGAGAGCAGACACGTAACACATGAAGCATACATGAAGAGAAGATATTTGATTTAACAATTAGATAATCCTAACTATACGATGGGGGGAGCTTATCTCTAAGCTCCACCATCAAAAGCACATGACACATGGAAGACACGCAAGACATGCAAAACACGTAAGGAAGACACACAGAATATGCGAGCACCGCATAGCATGCCATCGACATACTATACATCTTATACACAGAAAACACGAGTGATGGGAAGGAGCTTATTGCTAAGTCCCACCATCTAAAACACATTTCAGATACACTTGATGGTTGAGCTACACTACCACAACCGCCAAAGTCACGCTTAAGGGTGGATGACTCAAGATCCAACCTGCCTCCATAGAGGACTTTGTATAAAAGGATGTGCACTAGCTCAAGATATACACCATCTCGTATTCCGCAGAAGGGCTTTATATAAAAGGATATGCACTAACTCAAGAGATACGTCATCCCACCTCATGATGAGGGATTTTTTCTTTAAAAGGATGTGCACTAGCTCAAGAGATACACCAACCCACCTCACAATGAGGGATTTCAAACATGCTTTGTTAATGTAAAAGTAATCATACATATACCATTATATATGGCCCCACCTTAAGGTGGTTGATGCTACTTTCTGGTATTGATGTCAAGCACATTAAGGTAGAGTGAAAACATGTAAGGGAACAAGAGCTTTCGTAAAGCCCATGCCCCTAAAGGTGACATGTGCCTCAATCGCCTAATGTTCCCACAAACACATCGATATCATCTGCTAAGATAATCAACAAGATGTAAACATTGGTTAGAAAATCTTACTCTAATATAGTAACTAGGTCAAATCATGAAAGCTATGCATAAATCATGTATTAGATCACATCATAGACCAAGGCTACACTTGCGGGTTTAGAATCGAGTATAGCCATTGGGCTATACTACAAGTATCTCATAATCGAGTGTAACAAGAAGGTGAGACAAGACACATATCAAAGACATATCAAAGTGCATATAGCAATTTAGAGTATTGCAAAGGATTTGTTACAAGATTCTTCACAACACTACCCATAACACAAAGTGATTCTACTAGTCAAGCATTAGAATTATATCAACCCCGTCTTCATATATGGACTGGGTCTATTTTTGCTTTCTTGTTGAAGGGACACATGGTCTTTATCAGTATACAAGTTTTATCGTCATCTGCCAACTAGTAGAGCCACAGAAGAATGAAAACAATAAAAATGAGAGAGGAGACAAAGTGTTTTAGGAACACCACATAGGAAGGATGCCCCCAAAACACCCTCCACAACACTATTCCCCCAAGGCATAACACACAACAATAAAAAAGAGGAGAGAGGAGTATAGAAGAATTGAGAAACAAATAGAAGAATGCTATGACAGAGGTGGTCCTGTTGTATCCTTGACCTTACAAGAGTATCAATGGTCATTCAAGGGGACCTAAACAAAACACAACACGAGGGAACACAACACGGCATATCAACATATATATTTAGGAGGCCACCCTTGAGAGCAACTAGAATAGGTGCTATATCTAGTGTGGCTAAAGGAGGGAGAAATAATTACATGATTCAATGGGATATTTCTTGGTGGACAATCTATGTCTATCAGCTCAGGATATATATCGTATTTAGTTTTGGTCTTGTTGATATTGTATTAACATTAAGTTTAGGATGACGATAAGCTTTGGTGAGCTTCAAAGAATG
Organism: Cunninghamia lanceolata; assembly: GCA_027924645.1. Taxonomy (NCBI): domain Eukaryota; kingdom Viridiplantae; phylum Streptophyta; class Pinopsida; order Cupressales; family Cupressaceae; genus Cunninghamia; species Cunninghamia lanceolata. The sequence continues at coordinate 7,669,147 of BSBN01000960.1, read as the reverse complement.
GTATCCAATATCAGCCGTGTAGTTAATTCCAACAACTTGTAAAGGTATTGTGATTCCTTGTTGGTTTACACCACAACCATTGCCTATATAGTCATAGTTTTTATAAAGGATTTTAAATCCTCAACCATAGAGGGATGTCGTCTCTTTAGAAGATGGTGTGGCCTCATAGGTCTCATAATCTATAGTATAAGTAAGAGTATTGTCTTTGTTTTCTACCAAGGAGACTTTGGGTTTCTTATGTGTTTCCAAAGATTGCTTGGATGAGATCAATGCAACTTTTGACGTGTCAGGATTAGAGTTATTAAGTTTATATTCCTTTGTAAAAGAAAGAGTAAAATCTAATGAACCCCAATCGTCACCAAAAAGTGCATTCGGTGGTTTAGAGTCTTGTACAACATTATCTTTGGCAAGAGGTATAGATGAATCAACTTGTAAGTTGTTTAGACTCTTATGATTGTTAACTTGTTTTTGCATTTCAATATGTAAACAACTATTCAGTTTAGGATCAGCTTCGATGGTGTGAAGTTTATTTTTGTAAATAAATTTTATTGATCGATGAAGGGTAGATGGAACTACCCCCATGGAATGGATTCACGGTCTACCGAAAATCATATTATATGAAAGCGAACTAGGCATGAAATGAAAAAAGGTAGATAATGTCACGGGTCCAACCTTTACAGGTAAAGTTATGGTACCCAGGGATTGTCTACTGACATTATCAAAGCCATAGATGTTAAGCCTCTCCAGTTTAATTAACTTTTTATCAACATTGATTTTGTATAGAAAATCAATGCCACAGACATTAAGAGCCGATCCATTGTCAATCATAACTCGCTTTACCAACTTTTTATTTATTGTGACAAATATTATAAGAGGATTAATTTGGATTTGAACTTTAGTTGACAGTACTTCATGTGGTTGAAATATAATATCCTTTTTTGTCACATGCATACAATCTAACAAAGTTGCTACATCATTTGGCTTAACAACAAGTGGTGCAATCACCTTTTGTAAAACTTCTTGGAGCATTCCGCGGTATGTTGATGATGTTTGTATTGAATCCCAAAGAGAGATCTTAACTGGAGTAGCATGAAGCTATTCAAAAAGATCATATTCTTGACCACCTTTATGAGTAAGGCGAGGTGGTTGAAGAAGCATAGGTTGAGAAGATGGAAGAAAGACAGGCATGTGTGGTGCTTGCTTACAAGTTGCTTGTTATTATAGATGTATGTGTGAGCAATCATGTGATGCTACGACACATTTTGAGCACCTTGATTTCTTTGAGTGATTTATCTTGCATAATTTAGAATATAACCCGGGGGTCGAGGTGGTTTTGGATCACCTTGAATTGTAATCACTGATTTTAAGTAAGAAGGTGCATTAGGTGCCCCTTGCACAATCAGCTTAGGAATATTAATACACTTTTCTATGATCCCCTTAGTGGGTGGGAGAAATCTATTAAAGATAATTGAATTAACATTTCTTTGATTTTGATTAAGCTCGACATTCATCCCTAAACGATTTAATGTGAGGGACCTTTCTCCATCCACCAACAGTTCGTCTTTTAAAGGGACAACATTGGAATGAAAGGAAGGGTAAGTATTGTTAAAGGACTTGTTGATGGTTTTATATTTAAATAGTGACATCCAAAGGATTTGAACATGCAACCAAAGGAGAGCTACCCAAGGTCTTCACATCCTTAGAGATATCTAAGGTTCTTGAACATTCATCCAAAGGAGGAAGATCAAGGGTCTTCACTTCCTTAGTGATGTCTAAGGTGTTTGAACATTTAACTAAAGGAGGAATGGGATAACTCATGAAATTATCATCATCATCATCATCATCATCATATATTTTAGATATTAATTCCAAGGCATTAATGGAAGAACTTTCACACTCATCTTTCTCATGAGTTTTCATGGAGATGTATTTGGTTAGATCTTCTAATACTGAAGGGTATGTATTCACGAGATATATGAAGTCAAAATCAGATACATAATCAAGGATTTCAAATGAAGAGCATTTAAATATATTCTTATGATACATGGATTGTATATGAGTGAGAACATGAGGATTCATATTAAGGACTTTGTAGTAATTCTCAATGTTTTTGATACATGCATGTAAAGATACCAAAGACCAATGAGATGAAGATGCCATAATAAAATGTCTTGGAATAGCAATGCACAATAAGATCTTTCCATTTATCAAATACAACCAATATGAGAGACTTTTGTACACCACCACACTAGTTTGAGGAAACCCAATTTTTTATGCTTGTTACTAAGAACAAAAACACACTAGTGTCCTTACAAATGGAGTGATGAAGGTGTAAGAAGTGCTGCACAAAAGGTAGTATACACCACTTTTAAGATTTATTGCAAAGAAAAGTTAGAGAGAGGTTAAATTGCTTATGTTGAAATACACATTGTGTAATTACAAACGTGTAAAATTTTCAAAGTAAAGTATGAAATGATGCAAAATTTTCAAATGAGAAATGAAAATATGCTTTAAATCATTGCTAGATCTAAATTGAAATATGTTTATAACAGCAACAAAATCTGAAATAAGATTTTGACTATAAACCCTAGCTTTTGGAATTACTAGGTTATATGAAGAATGCTTACCAAAACCCTAGCAAATGAGATCTTCAAATGGAAGATATGATATGATGAAATGATGCTTTACTGTAATATGGATTAGATCTAATGCAAATATCAGAAAATTGAATCTTTTTGTCATATGCAATGCAAATCATGTAAAACTATGCCTTTATGCAAGCCTATAATGCTTATTTTTACAATTATTTTTCAAGTGTACATGCAAGATTTTTCAATGAAAGATGACAAATATGATATGAATGGATGCAAGATCTAATTTTAATGCTTAGAAAGATGTAAAAAGCTCATTGTGTTAGGTTCACCAAAATGTTATGTGTGAAAAGAGAAGAGGGGATAGATGATGTTAAAGTGTATCAAATCAAACCCTCCTTTCACAATAACATTCGAGGACAAAAACTAAGCCAAGTCACTATAGATGAATGAGGACTCAGCTATAGGTTTATGTGTTCAAGAATGATATGGAAAGAATAGATTAGATTGAGAGATTTGTCAAACCCTAGATCAAGTAAGCTTCAAACCCTAATTATAGTGCAATCGGGTACAAACAAACATAATGCTACAAGAAATCATACAAGAAGATACTTAGGGATGATTAGAAACATACCAAAAGTTGAGTTTCTAGAAATGAGAACTTTGCGAACTATGGGGTGGGTGCCCAAGTCCAATAGGGCAAAATTATTGGAGATTTTGAATAGAGAGATGTTGTAGACCGTATCTTACTTCTGAGTTGTGAACCAAACTTATCAGGAGGACTATGGGGCGGGCACCCTAGTCCAAGAGGGAGGAATATTAGCAAGATTCTTCAAGATCCTAAATACTTATCCTTCAAATTGCTTCTCTGCACCTGTACTTTTCCAACTCCTGCACCTGTAACTTGCAATCACAAAGAAAGGGGGTTTGGGGTTGTGGTGTTTAGAAGCTTGCCTCGGTCAATCCCTAGAAGGACATTCAAGTCTTCCAACATTGTTGTTAGATAGAGTGCATACCCAAGGAGGGCAGAGGCCAAATCTGTTGGTGTCAACCACCGAGCCAAAGATCACAACCTGCAAGTAAATCTTCATAGACGAGAGAAGCAACACAAGGCTATTTCACTAGAGATGAAAATATATTCAGATGAGATAATTTACATAATGTACAATAGTGCCTTATAAAGGCAAGAAATATGTGATGGGTGAGAAAACTACCCGATATGGGAAAAAATGACCCTAAGGGAAAAACTAGTTATCCCTATGTTAAACTTAACACACTAACACCCCCTTAAGTGCAAACTTAGGGAGAATTATTATGCAAAATCAAGATGCAATATGGGTCCCGGCTACACAACCATGTTAGGTACCCATTTACAATGCAAAAAAAGAAATCTCTCACAAATGGAGAAAAAGAGAAAAACCCTATGGGAAAAAACCCCTCTCCAAAAGAGAGAAAAAAAAACAAAAAATGATGCATGGATGGAGGACTCAATACCACCCCCCCAAGGACTACATACATCATGTATATACAATCAATGACCCCCCATAAGAGGGAAAGAGAGAGACTATATAGCCCCCTGACAATGTGTAATCACCTACAAAAATGGTAAGTGCCTGAAGACAAAACATGATCCAATGCCAACAAAAAACTTGTCTTCCTTTTGGAAGAAACAAAACTAGGTACAAATGTAGGTATGCTTCCCATTCTAGATAGGAATTAGCAAGTGAAATCCAAATGTAGGATGAAAATGTCTCTGAAATCTGCTCATGTGTCGCCAAGACTTTGGAAGATGATGCCACGAACTAGTCAGGAACATGCCCAATCACAATAGATGGTGATAAACAAGGTACCACTAGAAACTAATTTTGAACATTCTCCAAAGATAGAGATGAAGAGACAACAGTTGTACCACAACTATCATCAAATAGGAAAATTAATCCATCAAATGTGTCTTCCAAATCTGAAATGTGAGATTCAACAAATAAGGAACCAATGTTCGCAAGATTAGAATCCCAATGACATTGATCTAGAAAACAATATGCATCCTGCTGATCAGGATCATGAAGAATGTGAAGGCTCAACATGTATCTCTATACGAAGAGTGGAAACCTCATCATCCTCATCATCAAGATGTACTAGGTGTTCCAAAGAAGCAAACTTCTGTAGTGTATCAAAGTCATATGGTATATTATCTGAATCATCAAGAAGTACAAGACAATATGAAGCAAGATCATCTAGGAATGGTGGAGTATCAGGATCTCCATATAACTCCCAAAGTTTGGTACATAGAGCATGGGGACACTTAATGTTAACAATGAAACACAATGCATTATCATCAACATGAAGAGCAATTGATCACTCCAAAAAACATGATCTCTTTTGGAACTCCAAACAAACTTTTTGCTCCAAGAAGAACCGATTTGAGGAACAAGACCATATAGATATGGCAAAAGATAAAGCCATCTCAAGTGCTTCAATATACCATCTCTCCATTGTTTATAGTTCCCTCTTTTCAAGATGATTAGAGAAGGGTGAAATGAAAAACCCATAATGACAAGATAATTCTGAGTTTACAAAGACATGAAACCTTCAAATCAACAAAATCAGGGGGATTTACCTGCAAAATTAGGAAAACCACCGCTTAGAAAGGCCAAATAGCTCATAAGCAAGTGAAACCACCAAAATAGATGATGGCAATTGTGTTGACCAATAGTAATCTACACCAAATCTGAGTCACCAAGCAAGCACGGACACCACGAGCTTTCCACAACTTCACAACATAAACCAAGTGTCGGTGAATATAAAGAGGAAATAACTCCTCTGTGGGAGTAATGTGGGATAGAAGATCCAGAGGAATGCCCAATCTACACCATACGAGCCCACCTCCAGCCGATAGCAAACCCTAAAAGGCAAATGTTAGGTAATAAACTTTAGAAAGTGTAAATCCTACCCAAAATGTATCACTTCTTAGGATGAAAGTGACCAATATGATGATGCTAGATGGTGTACGAGCCCTTAGAATGAATTTGCACCTTCCAAAACATACGATGTGTAGGAATACTCCAGGTTCGCTGGAAGGAAGTGACGCCTTCAGGGAGAAACTACGGGCATTCCAAGCTCTCTGTTTTGGATCTGCACCTCTCACGCTTGATGGGACAACTTGGTCACAGGGTGGGTAGAAGGGATGTTCCTTTCACAATGATCGGGATAGTGCACAGACATGCCAAATTCTCTGGATTAGATCTGCACCTTTCAAGTATGCCAAGCTCTCTGAATTGACTCTGCCACGCCTCTGGTGCATATGCCTTCATAGAAACCCTAGATAGGCTATGAACAAATCACTTCACAAAAATGCCTCTTCAACTGAGAATTAGCCTCCCATGAAGAAAATCGCACAAATGGTATTCAATTGCATTTGCTAGCAATAGGAGAATGAAGAACAAAGGCAACTTTGGAACCCTAAATTTTTAGGGGAAACTTTATAAAATATAAAGTTTCAAAAAAACGTATACAACCAGTGAAGAAATGAGCCTCCAAATCTTTGTATCTCACTAAAAAAAAATGATGCTCTGTGCAGCCAAAGTAAATTCAATCAATCCTCAGAAAAGAATGCCACCTTTAAGGTATCACGCCACTTACAAATTGTAGTACCCCTAGAATTGTGATTGCATGCCTTCCAAATTGCCTTCAACTCGCAGGTCTTGAACAAAAAAATGTGCCTCTCACGATCCCTAGGAACAATATCGATCTGCACCAAGGTTCTCACGCACACTACTGAATATAGGGATCTTTCAACCACTGATATCCAACACAAATTGTCTTCTCCCAAATGAAAAACTACCTCCACTCATCCCTTGACCAAATCACAGTAGGAAGAAATTCAGCCTGCTCAAGTCACGGCAACACAGGAAGGTAATATGCCTTGATTTAGAAATTTGTGCCTCTTCATAGAGAATGTGCCTAAACAGACTATTCAATGAATGGATAAAGCTCAGATATGTTGCAGTGTCATTGCCAAAGAGTGAAGAAATAACATCCTCTAGATATATCTTGGCCTGGGAGCGCTGCGATAAAATCAATAATCTCAAAATCCTGATGAAAACTCTCAATGGCAGAAGCAATGTTGGTGTCAACCACCGAGCCCAGGATCACAACCTACAAATCAATCTTCATAGATGAGAGAAGCAACACAAGGCTATTTCACCAAAGATGAAAATATATTTAGATGAGATAATTTACATAATGTACAATAGTGCCTTATAAAGGCAAGAAATATGTGACAGGTGAGAAAACTACCCGATATGGGAAAAAACCACCCTAAGGGAAAAACTAATTATCCCTATGTTAAACTTAACATGCTAACAAAATCCAATGATGAAATAAAATGATTGAAACACGTCACCTTAGAAGTGAAACCCTCATAGAGATGAAGATCCTTTAAGTCATGAGGAGATGGATTGATGAAGCCGAATCTACAACAAACAAACCTAATAACAACACAATTCTTCTCTAAAACATGATGCAGACTTTGAAATCTCTTTTCTCAATATCACAAGTTCGCATTATCCATCTAGGTATAAAATGAAGTCATAAACTCACTTATATATGCTTTACCGCTAACTTTCGTAAATTAAATTGAAGAGGCCAACAAAGGGAAACCTTTTGAGGGCCCAAGCTGACATGCATTTGTTTTTATCTTGAAAAATCAGGTGCCCAAGTCCCAAGGCCCTTTTTGGTCATGTTTAAGGATTTAGAATGGGCCCCTTAGTCCCCTTTGACATGGGTTTCAGGGGAAATTGCTTCGGGATTAGTATTTAACTTGCAAATTGTAAACACGAGGACCTAGGAGCTAAACTAGGAGATAAAAAGGCATAGGGAAACCTTTTACTCTATAATAGTATGATGGATGGTGCCCACATGAGTTGTACTCTCCATAATGGAGTGTAGACTTAGAGATGTGATTCATCGAGAGTCATTGGTCAAAGATACCTTATGAGTTATGTTTTCTATTCATGGATGCATTGATTGAGCATATGGGGGTATTAGGTTTTTGTCATACCATGGATTTGGTGGTACATGGTTTAAAGAATCTACTTTTGGTTTCTTCTCAACTCTCTACAAATTATATGCATTTGAAATAGAGCTTTTATGGGTCATATGGGTACATGAACTATCGAATTGTTATCTGATTGAAGGGAGAATTGTGTTGCATATTTACAATTCTATTGAAGATTAATACATACTTGAACCTCTCTTTGATGGTGTAGTTTTTGTCCCACAAGGGTTTCTCCATGCACATTTGGTATTATATGTCATATTCTTATGGTTTGCTAATTTCTTATTGTTGATATAATATTCTACACAATTTTATATAATGGTTAGTCCAATGTTGCACATATAAATTTCAGATCTGCATACTATTTGAAGAGTTTTTATTGTTGTAGTTTACCTTGTTTTAACAATAGTTATGGCTTGCACTAGACCAAAGATTATCCAAGAAGTAGGAGTTTTAAGTAAGTATATGTCAACTTCATGCAATGAGAATTGGACCACAATGGAGAGGGTATTTGAATACCTTCATGGCACTCTAGAATATTTTATGTGCTACTAGAGAGGACTTGATTTGAGCAAGACAAAGAATATACAAGGATTTGTGGATTTTGATTAGATAGGAGAGGTGGACAACAAGAGGCCTATTAGCAGTTATGTTTTTAATGTGTTTGTTGTGCAGTGAGTTAGATGACTGAAAGACAAGTTGTGGTTTCTCTTTTAACTACAAGAGACAATGCATATAATAATTACGAGCATGCCTATATAAGAAGGAAATTTGGCTTAAAAGATTGTCTTTTGGTATCAGTTAAGTCAAGATACAATGTAAATTTAGTGTGATAGTCAAATTGTCATTAGATAAGCAAAGCACCCTACTTTCCACACACAAATTAAACACATTGAGGTGCAGTACCACTTTTTTGTAATATTGTGGAGGAAAAGATTGTGATTGAGAAAGTGGTTACTTCGATAAATGTTGTAGATGCCTTAACAAAGATTTTGAGCATGGATAAATACAAATGGTGTAGAATGGCTGTGCACATTTCATCCCTAGAAATTAGTTCACATTGTTGGAACACCTTATGATTCTTGCAATGTATACAAGTGGGAGATTGTTAGGTCTAGATTTTATATGCCTTGTGAGTACTAATATTGTTTCCATTATTTAATATTTATAAAACATTATAAATGTTGGGCGCTTGTGGAAAAGAGCACCAAACATAGAGGAAATCTTGAGATTTCTTTGTTGGAACACTTTGCATGTGGTATTAGTCTTATGATGGTCATAAGAAGTCTACAAATAGGGGTTACAAGTTAGATTAGTCAAGGCATCTTTGATCAATTATTTTTCGTCATATATAAGTGTGTAAGAGAAATACTTGCACCCATGTGGAGATCTTGGGAGATGATCATCATCGATATTTGCATTCTAGTTATGGCATTACTCTTAGAGATGGGTGCATGGGTCTGACTTGGGCTAGTTTGTAAGGTTTGTCTCATGGTTTTGAGGCCATTGTTTTGGGAATCTAGTTCCTAGGTCTCCTTGGAATACAAATTAAGGGCTTGGGATGGAGATTATATGTTTACTTTTATGAAAGATTATGCTATCAAAATTCCTCCAAACACACAGTGTTGATCTCCATTGAAGAGCTACAAATTAGAGAGTGTATTGTAACCTTACTTGAAGATTAACGCATTAGGCATGTTTTGGAGGTTGAGTTTTTCCTTTTCAATGGTTTTCCAAAGGTATATCTTTTGTCCCTTGCCATTACTTTGCTACATTTTTTTAGACCTATTATTACTTGCATTCTTTCTTTCTAAGGTTAATATGGATCTAGGCATAGTTTCCTTTCATGAGCATGAGATGCTTACTTTTTAACTTTGTAGTTTATATTCTGAAAATCTCTAATTGAAAACATACGAGAACAAATCTAAAAGAAAGAAAACTAAGGTTGTTTAACAAGTAAAAATCTTATAGATAATATACAGAAATTTTTTCAAAATGCCTCCAGTCGCTTCCTCTCTCACCTATGCAATGGTAGCTTTTGTGCCTGTCTCATCTGATCTCCTGGTATGTACGCTGGCACATGGGCTCGTGGGCATTTCCACTGTTGGTTTTTCCCCTACCACACTATTCCCTGAGGTCATTTTTGACGGGGTGTCCCCAGCTGACGTTCAAACCTCTTTTGCTATTGTGGTGGGGCTGAAGGGCCATCCTACTGAGAATATTAAGAGCCATTCTCACCCTCTTCTGTGCTCCTATACCTCCCCTATGGTGGTATGTGGAGAGGAAGTCTCTGAGAATGAAGAATACTACATCATTCTTGCCTTGATTGGCAAATTTAATGGTCTTTGTCCATCCCTCTTGGACCTGAACAAGTGGATTTCCAAATCTTGGAGTCCCTTGGTTTAGGGTAATATTAACATTTTTCCTTGTGCAAGGGGTTTTTTCATTGTTGTTTTTGATTCTGCAGAGGCTAGGGATACTGTGCTTGATGGTAGGGTGTGGTTGTGGGGTGAGCATTCCCTTCTGCTCAAACCTTGGACTCCTGAGTTCAATCCCATCTCCAAACAACTTAATATTAGGTCTGTTTGGGTCAGGTTGCCCAATCTTCCCCTTCATTTCTGGGAGGTTTCCTTCTATGAGCCGATTGGTAACTCTATTGGTCGATTCCTTATGGTGGACAGATCTACAATTTTGATGGGACTCTGCACCTATGCTCGCATTCTTGTGGATATAGATATTTCCAAGACTATGCCTGGTGAGGTTGTCTTGTTGGTGGGTGATCGTTCTTGATCCCAACTATTGAATTATGAGGGTTTTCCCTTCCGTTGTTGTCGCTGCTTCACGGTTGGACACCTGGCTTTGAACTGCCATCACTCCCATTGTAAGGCTTTGTCATGGTGGCGGGATACTCGTTTAGAACATTTATTTGTTTCCAACCCGGAGACTGGGTTGGTTGAGGAGTCCGCAGTGGATTCTTTTCCTTCGCATACTCCTGTGGCCTCGGGAACCCCGGTGGGGACTCCTACTCTTGTTCTAGGTATGCCTTGGGGTGGCTTGGAGGTGGTTGCCCCTTTGTCGTCTTCTACTGTGGCTCCTCTGAACTGTGATCGAATTGCTCCATCTGTTCCTGTTGTTTCTCCGACAGATTCTGCGGTTGTAGCTTTGGTTGAAGACTCCCCCCTCTTGCCTTGCTCCAAGGATTTTGACTTGGAGTTTTCCTAGACAGTTGTCCAACGTTGGAAGAAAGGGCTTCCCAACTCTGTGGTGGCTCTATGCCCTAGGGCCAATGCAATACGTTTTTCCGGTCCTTGTTCTAGGGTTGTGTAGTTGGTCTTTCTTTCAGCAGGTCATTGTTGTTGTGTTGTTAGAGTGTTGTGGCTGGCTTGTTTGGGGCCTATTTTTGTTAAAGGGTTCTAGACCCTCTTTTCCAGTTGAATTAATCAAAAAAAGGTAAAAATCTTGAACACAAAATATTGATGTAATAAAAATCATGTAGGCATATGAAACAAAGATGATAAAATCTATAAGTGAACCCTATTTTATTTATGTTTGTGTAATGGTGAAAATTGTCAACCTTTCACTTATCACCTTTTGTTTTAGACTCACTTTGACCAGGTTGAACCCTTTATGTAATAAATAATGTGTACGAGTGGCATATTCTAGCATGGAAGCCAAAAAATAACCTAAACCTTATTTTCTTTTATTTGCATACATTCCTAGGCTCCGCCATGATTCTCAAGGCATCCATATATTACCCCATGTCATTTCCACACTTGTGGAAGTGACCCCTAGATTTTCAAATGCAAATGTAAAATTTGGATATTGTAAACTCCCTCTTACTAGTAAAAATGAGTTTTAGACTAATGTGCAAAAAAATGTTTACTTCTGTGCTAGGGTGTTATATTTAAGAACAAACCCTAATTCATTTTAAATCTAGAAAGAGATATAAAATCTAGAGATTAGTAGGAGTGTTGGACATTATTTATTGCATCATCACAAGAACATGACATCAACATGGTATCAACACTCTAGGCATATTACATGATGGCTTGTTGTTTTTAATATTTATTTTAAATATTGAATTGGCCTATCTAAGGTTTAGACCATTGGTTAATCCCTTTGCCTAGAAAACTCCCCAAGTGTATTTGTCAACACCACTAGTTAGTTATTGTAGATTATGGACAATGAGGTGAGTAGATTCCAAGTGATCAAATCATGAATGTCCATATTTGTAGATCATGATCAGATATATGTGCAAGGTTGGTTTTGTACTCATGGAGATCGATTTTGTAGTTACAGAAGTGGCCTAGAATTTTAAAAAAATTATTTTCTCAAGCATCTAATAGGTCCTAAATTTTTGGAATATTGACAAATCATTTGATAGTAGCTATCATAGCAAGATCAATTTCAAACCTAGTGCTAAGTACATATTAACAGTCATTTTGGAAAGCGATAAAATGAGACTTGAACTTGGAACCACATATTACCAAGAAGATAGATCTACCGATCCTCATATCACCCCATCCACATGCAAAAGTGGTAAATAGCCCTCCTGTTTGAAAAAAAAATGTTTCACTATTAGGTAGATGCACATTAAAATAGCCAAAAAAACAATGGAGATCACAAGCTATGAAACTATTGCAAACTTCTTTTTTTTAATGGTGAAGAACTATGTAACTACAATGCAAGCATAAGAACAAATGAGATCAATAAATATGGTGTAACATTAATTCTACACTTCTATCAAAAGGCAAGCCATGCAAGTCAAAAGTGGTCATATTATTCTTTAATTGGATAATAAATATTTTTGTAAAATGTTAATGTTTTTTCTTTAAAAAAGTTTTGATAAGCTATTAAAGTGAAAACAAAGAAAGTCATGGTAGAGGTAGGATTTTATAGCTTCTAATTTGATTTCTTGTGAGTGTTCCTCTACCTCATCGACCAACTGAATATAATGACACATCTGAGTCAACATTAACAGAGCTTTTTAAAGAAACATGAGAGGGTGCAAATTCATGGAACTCCATGTTTGGGTAGTGATGTGTTTGGAATCCACTTGCTTCCTTTAATTCTACCACCACCTCGTTCATTGTAGGCCTATTCTCAGAATAAGGTGAAGTACAAACCATTGCCAATTCTGCCACTTTTTGCATTGCATCTTTATTATAATTTTTGAGCAAAATAGGATCTGCTATGTTCTCTATGTCTTCCTTTAACAAGGATGCCCTTACCTGACATAAACAACAATTTATAATTTAGTGGTAACAATCAAATTTTAATATTAGATATTTTAAGTATTCATAGTCCATAACTATTTTGGAATAATAATTGAAAATAAATTTTAATTATTCTAATTTTAATTAAATATTTTAAAAGTTTCTATTATAATTACCCAACTAGCAATGTGTACGTATTCCCCAGTAAAGGTTGAGTGGTCTACAAAGTGAGGATGTCTTCCACTAATAATTTCCATCAGAACAACTCCAAAGCTATAAACATCACTTTTTTTTGTCAATCGATGAGTAGTGTAATACCTGTAGAAAACCAACTAGTGAGTTCATGTTATCATTAAATTAATAAAAAACAAAAAAACATCAATCCTTTTAAGAGAAATTCTCAACCTCTTCTTTAAATAATATAGGGAATAATTGATGCTCTTGTACAAAATCCTCAAACTCCTTTTTAAATGGTTAAGAGCATAAGTGATCCTCTTGAAGGAAGTCTTCAACCGCTTGTTCGGATTGTCCAAATTACTTTAATATAAGATCTAGCACATCTAACAACTCAACACCTCCTTATTTATACACATGCTTAATGAAGAAGAATTACTATTATCCATAGACTAATATATTGAGATTATGTATTGATAATGTAGCTAATTAATGTTTTTTCCTACTCGATTTCGTTATTTGATAACTTCAGGGATCTGGTTGATTCCTTTTTTAAGGGTAACAGAGCAGGGCAGGATTATCTACATCATACTTGACATTATGGATTCTACGAAGTTGAAGGACTAAGACCCTTAAATAATTCACGTATCAATAATGAAAAGAAAAGTATATTACTCCGGATCTAGATATCCAGTGGTACCCTTTACAAGGGTAGATACGTGTGAAACTCCATCCAAAATCTTTGACAACCCAAAATCTGCTATTTTTGCTTCCATCTGATCATTCAGCAGGATATTGGAGTTCTTTACGTCTCTGTGAATAACGCCTGGCGTGCAGCCTACATGCAAATATTCCAATCCTGCTCAAAGATAAGCAACAGTTAGACCCCATCATCTTTTTAAGATTTGCACCGAGCTTTTTATTTCCCACAAGTATCTGACTAACCTTGGGCAGCATCTAATGCAATACTCAGTCTTCTTTCCCATTCTAGAGTGATTTTTGAAGAAGTTTGACCTGAAACCAAGCAATGCAGACCTTTGATTAAATGAGCAGAAAACATTCCTCTCTATTAAATAGGCACAAGCAAAGAAAAGAGCTTTGTATCATAAACTAGTAAAAGGAATACGTGTTTAGTCTACTGTGTCACTAAACACGTGTACAAATTTCATGTACCTAAAATACAAAACGCTTGTATTTCTAGTTTACAGGAGCTCTTTATATGGTAGACAAGTTAAAAGAAAACGCATTTACATTTATAATAGTAAGTTAGATGAATGAATGTGTGGTTCGTCTTCTGGTCATTTAAGTTACACATCATACGAACACTCTGTAGCCACAACACAATCCTTTTGCATTTCTAATATGCAGGAGCCCGTTCTATAGTGAACAAGTTGAAGAAAAGGGCTTTATATAGTAAACAGGTTAAAGGAATGTCAGCTTAAGATACTGTTTCATTTAATTACTCGCCTTACAGATTCTATGTATGTGAAATACAAAACATTTGTGTTTCTAATTTACAGAAGCTCAGAGCTTACCTGAGTTATACAATTCCTCTCTATTAAATGAGTTATACAATTAAGCAACGTTGTGAACCATACCATCAAGACAATGTCTCAGGTCTCCGTTAGACATGTATTCATATATAAGAACCAGATTTTGCTCCTCTGTGCAGTAGCCCATGAATTTTACCAGATTCTTATGGTGTAATTTGGAGAGAATATTTACCTGCAGTTGTAGTTTTGATTATGAAGAAGATCAAAACATCAAAGATTTTAAACTTTAATAGTGCTTACTTTTTGTTGGAGAGATTAAAGTTCTGGTTATACCTCTGTGGAAAACTGTAAGGCACCCTGATGTGATTTTTCAGACAAAATTTTGACGGCCACATCCCTGCCTTGAAGACAACCGAGAAAAACAGGACCAAATCCTCCTCTTCCAATCTCTGTCTGAAAGCTGCGAGTCATAACTCTTACCTCTTTGTAACTGAATGATCGACGTACATCCAATTCTACAAGATCTAAATGCTCTGTTTCAGTTTGCTCTGCATTTTGCCCCTTTCAGTGTACATAAGAATCTGTTTCCTTTTATTAAAAATGAAAACCCAAAAGTACAGAGCAAATGTAAAGGCAAGATGGCTTAAGATGACTTACCTTTTAGGATTTTTTTGTTTGATTTAAGTTTGATATACATTAATATTGCAGTAATAGTTATAAGTATTCCAATCCCTGCTACTATTAACCAAACAAGAAGTGATTTGCTCGTGTCTTTTTGGGGTATCCTTGCAAATGCCTGTTTGGCAAAGCATTTCATTGCCATCTACGCTGAAAAATTAACACAAATATTAAACATATGAATCTTATCATACCGACAACATAATTACTGATCGATTTGAGTTGCAAGAAAAGAAACTCACCTCAGATTGAGTTGTCCACGTTGCTGTTTCTCAGATAGACCATTTGGCACCGGTCCATTTAAGTCATTGTCTGTCAAATTCCTGTACCTCGAAAAGAAAATTTCTCAAAATACCGTACATAGTCTGAGTAATATAGCATACTTCAAGGTAAATTATGTATCCATTTTATAAGATAGAATGACATTATTAATATGCTGAAAAGTTTTATAAACTAGAAATACCCAGATGCATATGTTTCAACTCACAGTTCGGTAAGATTGGAGAGAGTAGCCAGAAGCTCTGGTATTGAACCACTCAACTTATTTCTTGCCAAATCCCTGCAGGCAGGAATAAGAAGACAGTTTTGGGTCTAGAAAGTGCGATGTTGGCTTTCAACAAGCTAAAAATTATAAAAGAAAGTATTTAGGATTTGTTACGGACAACTTAACGAGAGCAGAGAGATTGCCGAAGCTTGAAGGTATGGTACCATTCAGACCCTTGTCCGGGAGTGTCCTGTACATCATATATCTTCATCCTTAGTTGAAATTGACAGTAGAGTGTAAGTCGATCAAATTATACAAAGTACATTAATGTTTACATTATGTTGTTAATTGGTCAATGGGATTGTAAAAAGTACAGCTAGTCTAGGATAGCTTACTTAAATATGCAAGAGTTCAAGCAATTTTGGAAGTGATAAAATTTGATAAACTTAATAATATGAGATCTGAAGTTATTATTGGTATATTTATATTAAAAAAAAAAAACATCTACAATATGTCTAGAGATATCTTTTTAAGGTTTTGTGTTGTTTTTTGCATTTTCTATGAATTTTGTGATTTTTTCCACTCTTTTTTCCTTCAATTGTTTGCAATTTTTTTGGTTTTTTTTGTATTTTCTTTATTTCTAATTTAATTTTTGGTTTTTGGTTTTTATTTTTTCTAATTTCTTTTTTTTTTAATTTTTAATTTTTATTTTTTGGCTATATATTTATACGGAAAATGAGTGCTCTCATCTCCACTCCATTGTGATTGTAGAATGCTTCTCGACAGGGCTTAAATTTGACAGTCGACCTTGCCTATCAAGCAAATTTTTTTTATGACAGTTATCTATTCACTATTACCTTTCAAATACTATGGCATACCTTAGTATAAGTAGATTATATAAAAATCAAATATATAATATCAGCATAATCCTATATAAATTTTGACAGTTTATCCAAAATCTCTTCTTTCATATGATACAATCTTTTTAAAATTTTGATTGTATTTTACAGCAAAATGGCTAAATACAGCTATACAACTGTCAAATTTAAGCCTTGCCTCTCAACATAATTATTTGGTTTCAAAAAGATACTTCAACAACACAAAAATAATAAATAATCGTTTTATTTCTATTAACAAAAAATATATGTTATAAATTAATTTAGTAGAACATAGCAGTTTTAGTTTCAATAGTTTTATAAACTGTTATGGATGTAGTCAAACATCAATTAGAATAATTTAAAAATGCAATGGATGTAGTCAAATACATGAATATAAAGAATATTCATTGGCATTAGATCACGATTATGTTTCATTCAAAGCCCATGTCATCTTGAGGAGGAGCTACTAGCAAGAATCACAAGTCACAAGAGCAATTGGCACCAAGCATGAGTCGCATGAATCCTAAGGTGGTCTTGCATAGTTATCGAACCTAACCACAAAAAAGATCAGTAGCCTAGGAGGGTTGCTACCATTTGGGTAGATAATAGCTACAATAGTTCCCAATGCCCCATTGACAAGTCTAATGGTAAACCACAAATTTGTAGTGAGCATTACCTTTTTCTGTGCATGTTGAGTTAGCCTATGTAATGCTAGACTCATCAATGTGACTAATGCTTATTGTTGGCTTATTATTGGCAGCTCCCCCACAAAATGGCATGGGCTTTGACCATCCAGAAATCCCAAGGACTTACACTTGAGAAGGTCATGATAGACATTAGGCCTACCAAATGCTAAAGTTTTCTCTTCAATATTGTCTCTTGTGTTTGGCAATTGCTAGATGTTCGCATCTCACCTACTTTTACCTTCCAGTGATATACTCACATGCAATATCTATTGTCTATGCATATGTCAATGCTTTTGTGGACCATGTTGAGGTTTTGGTGGAGACCATCTTGATTGCATCAATGGTTCGTAAGTGTAACTACATAAAGATAGCTCATTGGGATTTTATAAAATGACATTTTTGTTTCTCTTACTTTTGTTAAGCACTATTTTTTTGGTGTATTATCTTTCAAAAGAATGTTTATTAGTGCCTACCTTGTAGAGACTATATTTTTCTCTATGTGCTATCTTTTCCCTTATGAGATTGTTGGAAGCAAAATATCAAATAAGAATCCTATGGGTTGTGAAATTTGTGGTTTTTCAAAGATAGATAATTGTGGAATGCAAGAGAATTTTCCTATGTATGTCAAGCAAGGAAAAACTTGAGGAATTTAAAAATACTTGAATGGTTGAATTTTAGGCATCTGGGATGAAATGGATGCAAACATATTTAGAAGTTTCATGCATGCTGAATTATGATAATTTAGTAAGGTTCACACCATCCTAAATTTACATAGTTTCCAATTATGTTGAATTATCATACTATACCTAATTAGCTAATTAACATGCAATAGTCCAATTAGCCATAGTTTTCAAGCATCACTAATTAGATAAATAACTTGCAATGGACTATTGCTATAGTCTATATGAATACATATAAAGTTATCATAGTCCATTACAATAGTCCAATTACAATTTAGTTATGCACTTGGACTTACAATAGTTTAATGGACTAAACTATTACATGTTAATTAAACTATAGTTAATCAAGGATATTAGATATGCTTGATCACTGTAGGTTAATAGTATACTAAACTATAGTTTAGTCTATTACAAACATCATTAATTACAATAGTCCATAGTCCATTAACTTCCAATTATCGCTAATTAGCTAATTAACTTGCAATGGACAATTGTAATGGGCTATCGCTAGACTGATTGAGCATAGTATAGTTTATTGATATCATATATAATCATGATAATAGCGAAGTTATTGATGTGTAATGGACTATTTTATAGTTTATTTGAATACATATCAAGTATGCTAATTAAATTGCAATGGACTATAGCTACAACAAGCTATGGATTACAATAGTCCATAGTCCATTACAATTTTTTATTGTTAATTAACTATATTATAGTATTGTAATTGTTATGGGACTTTTTCCCCAAATTAGAAAAGAAAGCTATTTTATGAATAACCCTTTAAAATTATAAGAAGACAAAGTTTATTTAACCCTTTATAATTAAGAGGGAGATGAAAAAGTAAAAGATATATTATAATCCTTTGAGTAAAATGGAGATAAATAAAAAGTATTTATAAAAACCCTTTTAAAAGGGAGTAATAATTATGTTTATTAAAGACAACCTTTGTGAAAGGGTGTGATGGGTTACAAATCACCCCCTAAAAGGTTATATAAGGCATTTTATGAGACTTGGAAAGGGCATGGAGAACACTCAAGGATGAAGAAGGTGGTTTGGTGGGCTATGGGCCCTATAGAAGGGGATGTACTGAGTACGTCCAACCTAGGAGTGTGTGCACCTAGGATTGTCCTAACCAGAGCTTTGAACACTGTGTGAGTAGGCACATGCAGTTGGTGTGAGTAGGCACATACTATGTTTTTACATAGGTTCTCCAAAATGCGCCATAGCTATGACGACCAAAACCACTAAAATCTTCTTGAGTGAGAGTGGCCTTTCCAAGTTCTTTGATTCAAATAAGTATTGAACTTATTATTGATAAAAGATATTCAAATTATATATATGAGTTAGAGTTAATCTAATTGAATGCTCTAAAAGATGTTCTTTGTTCCATTGTACTAATATCCAAAATTTTGAATGAAAATACATATTATTATTGATGTTGGATTTAATGTACTTAAGTTATAAATCAATTAATTTTGATTAACAAGCATATTGGTGCATTACTTCTAAATTACATATATGCTTTATAATCTTGAAACTCATATGGTAATAATAATAAATCTGTTGCCATGCAAAATTAATTTCAATGTATTAAGTCTTTCCAATTTTATTGTATGGAGAAAAGTAGCATTACAGTAATGGTTTCCAATTGTTTGGAAGAGATTGAGCATGCTATATCTATTACAAGCCAATTTAGTATACTGATTGGACTATTGATATATTACCTTAGTTTAGTATATCAATAGTCCACTCAGTATACTATATTGCAACTATTGAAAACAATAACAACTTTGTAATATATATTGTATAGTATTGTAAAGGCTTCCAATAGCTTGCAAGTTAATATATATACAAGCCAATTAATTATGAAGTCATTAATGCATAGTATATTATAGATATACTCCATTGCAAGTTAATTAGTATACTATTGGCTTGCAATAGATATTAACTTGCAAACTATAATAAGCCATTATAATAGTTTAGTTTAGTGGATTAGACAGTATACTTATTGAACTATTGATATGTTGTAATTAGCAATGTTTGTAATCGACTAGATGGACTATTGCAAGTTTGCTAAAACAACTTCCTACTAAATTGGCTTCTAATAGATATAGTATGTTTGATACTTTTCAAACTATTAGAAGCCATTGCAATACTCTATTATAGTTAATTAGCAACAAATTATTGTAATGGAATATAAACTATTGTAATTAGTGATGTTTATTTGGGAGAGACTTACACTGCAATAATCCTTGGTGACGAGTCTTGATTGCAATCCACCCAATCCCAAGAGTATTTCTGTGGCAGACATGGATCACCCGTCCACTCTTTTTCCAGATTAAAGTGCCTTGCAATGTCAGCAACTACATTCACTGTAAAATTGACAGATGTTTTAGTAAGCCATTGAAATTTACCCATTTTCCCTAAAAACAACCACCATAAAACAATTTTAAGCAAATACAAACCATCTTCACTGTTAGTTCCGTTAATGAGTGGGCTGCTATATTTGTAGATATCAACGCCATTCAGAATGGCACCCACGGTCGATCGATTGGTTGGATTAAGAGAAATTTTGACTTGTTTTGGCCCACTAATTTCCCAGGTTACAGGCGTAACGAATGAACTGAGGTAGCCATCTAATTTAACAGTAAGCATTGAATTTCCATCGAAAGTAACAGTGAACTCCCTAATTGCATTAGCTCCAAGTTGCTCTACTTCCGCGAAGCACATCACAAAATAGTATTTACCAATGTCTGCAACACTCCAACTCCATGTGATATTTCCCCCGCTGTTGTTGGGGGTCGCCAAGGCGGTTTGTAATGCAGCTGATGGTATTTCAAATTCTTTATCTGTATCAATGGAATTTGTGGTATTCCTTTCAACCAAATCTTTTAATCCTTCGTTTAGCCATATCCTATCACCCAAAAATTTGGTTTTTCCGTCCCGCCATAACCTATCAAATGGATCGTCTGGATATCTGCACAAAACCACTTTGAAATCAATAGCTTAACCTTTATTTATTTTCTTTTCCGCTCATACAAGATGTTCCATAGTAGATGTCTACTTATGTAGTGGCAATTTTCACAGTCCTCATTGATGAGGAGGTAGTTTGGGGAAAAAAAGCTCCGTATATTTTTATCATCAATTTTACCCCTCATTATTGGAGGAGTGTGCATGCTCAACAAACAGAAGTTTGCTGTGTGCTTTTATTTTTAGACTTCTCCATGCAATAAGATTGCATGAGATTTATTGTTTTTTTCAGAACTGTTTTTTTAGATTATCACAGTTGCATGAAACTACATGTATATGCAGTACTCAATTTTTTATTTTTTAGATTTTCTTTTCTTTTGAGCAGTGCTTTTTAAGCTTTTAGACTGCTGTAAGAAACTCTATATTTACTGTATTGTATTCCCTGTTTGATCAGAGTGAATGAACAAGAGATTCAGCTTTTTTTTTAATATTATTCATTGTGCTGCTTCTTTTCTTTTTTTTTTGGGTCAATAAGCAGCATTGTGTAATTTTTATCCAGTTCAGTATTTTTACTTCTGATATTCATCTCAGTATAGTATAAGGGTTGTTTTTATTTACCCTCAATTATGTTTATAGGTGTAATTACAGTGGCACTAATTTTTCTGTCATTATGTTTATAGGGGTTGTAATAGAAAGAATGAATAAGCAAAACTCCTTAATATAAATTCCACAGTATTATATATATATAAACCTTTTAAACTAGTATAGATATTTTAAATATATAATCAATTTTCAAAATAAATATCTAAAGATTAATATCTCTAACATCTTTTAAATCAAAAATTTAAAATATCTATATTAATCATTTCAAAAATTTAAAATATCTATATTAATTCATATTATACTAATAATTATTAATAAGTGAAAAAAAAAAAGAAAAGAAAAAATTTAAAAGCTCTGGCTCTCTTTACATTCAAGTTGTGATGCTATGCCAGATTGATCTTCCACTAGAAAAAGCCAAAAACCAAAAATAATGGTAGAGATCGTAGAGAAAGAAACTACCTTAGAGTGTCTGTAAAGCTTCCATAATCTATGCGTTTTACACTGAGTAAACAGAAATCTTGTCCTACAGTCTCATACATAGCTTGCTTGAGAGGGCGAAGTTCCAAAGATGAAATGAAAGGAACACTATCCGTAGTTCGAGCAAGACACACATCAATAGAGGGACCCCTGGCCATATAGAATATTCCCTTTGAAATGATCTCACTACTGTTTTTTACTACAACAGTAATCCAAGGATTAGCGTCAACCAGCAATTCAAATTGTGGTAGTGACTGAAGGCCGTCATAGTTACCATATAAAAAACCGACGCGGATTATGTATTTTGTTCCCCTCACAGCTGGTAAATTGTAGCAATTTCGCTTGCCTTGAGGAAAACAGCGAAGGTCTTTCAGTGGCAACTCTTTTTCAGTTTGCCTTGAGGAAAACTGAGCAGCCAAAACGCTTTTTTTTTCACCAGTCTTAATGTATTGTTCATCTGAAGTCCAGCTAATGCCCACGCTATCCTCATATTTCCCTTCTCCTCCACAATCCAGGCTGATGAATCCTGCAGATATAACATCATCACATTCATTTAGTAATAGCAATAATCCCAAATAAATTAAGTCTTGCTGAGTGCAAGCTCCGATATCATAAGAGTCTTGCTGACTGCAAACCCTGATATCATAAGAGATGAGTCCAGGATACCCTCAATCTTTGGCTCTTCGTGATTCCACTAATACTACTACAGACAAACTAATCTATGATGATCAAACAAAATAGGACTGTTCAGACTATACCCTTTTAAAAGTATGTATAATAAAATGGTTTGTTTTAAATCTCTTTATATTAAAAAGGATTGGCTGTATAAATCTTACAAATTCAGAAAAATTTATAGTTCTATAGAAGAATAAGAATATCTTACCTGGTTGTGCATACAGAACTCCGCATATAGAAAAAGCCAACAAAAATTTGAAGATTACTGTTTCTAAGTTTGCTCCCTCCATTGTTCCAACTGTTTCTTAAATGTTATCTTACACTTCTCAACATTTTGGGAAAAAAATTGAGTGCAGAGAAAAAAATTGAGTGCAGATTACGATAAACCTTTTAAGTAAATTAATTACAACCAGCAGGTATGGCTGAGAAGGAGATACGTTAAGACCCTCACCCCACACACTTCTTCCATCAAACAATGTTATATATTATTTGATTAAGACGTGGTTGTATGGGTAAAAGCACATCCATACAAATTATTTAGGTTAATCAAATAATTTAAATAAATATATGTCACATTCTTATCGAAGCAAGCTTACATGTTGAATCTACTTGAAAAACTAGATGATGGTAAATTTACCACATCGATATGACTGCAGGAAAGAACCGCAAAGATAAAACATCGATATGACTGCAGGAAAGAACCGCAAAGATAAAAGGGGTCAACAAGCACTCCCACTATGACATAAAAGACAAGAAAAAAAAAACAAAAAAAAAAACGAGAGTATGACATACCACTTCCAATAATGTCAAAAGATACCACTGTCTACATCTTAGGCAAGAGAGGAGTGGAGTTTGTTGGTTCAAGAGGACCGTACTAGCAGCACCTCAAGAGATTATTGGTTTATATTTTGTTCTTTTCAATAACACTATGAGAAAACTCTAGGTTGGAGCTAGCCACTTTACTTAAATATTATCTATTTTAATAGTCAAACATTCAATAGCAATTTTACATTTCATTCACAACAAAATGTGGTAAATATTTGTCCTATTTTTATTGGCCAAAATTGACCTTTGACTATTGAAGTGGATGATATTTAAGAACAGCCAGAACTAGCATGCATAGCCAGGACCAAATAAAAGAAAGAATTACAGGCAATCTGGAAGAAATAAAGCTAGAGAAAAATATGCATTTTTACTGGTTTGGCAGTGGCTATAAACTCAACATTTATAGTAAAAATTAAAATCTATTTTAAAATATTTATATATTGTTGTTATAATTGTATACTTTGCTTACAATAGTTTTACCCATATAACTCTTTATATTAGTAAGAAGATTTATTATGATCCTTGCACTCAGGGTATAAATCTTATTATATTTCGGAATCAAATTAAATGATTGTTACTTTCCAAATCAAATTAAATCAAATCAAATTAAATGATGCACAAGCAAGAGCTGACTGTATGATGTTTTAATTGAAAACAAATACTTAATACAAGATGCTAGCTAATATATTCCATATGCCAATGCCATATTAGTATGGTGCTACTTAAGTTTATTATCAACTCTAACAAAAAAAAAAAAAAACCCGA
Source organism: Cunninghamia lanceolata (assembly GCA_027924645.1). Taxonomy (NCBI): domain Eukaryota; kingdom Viridiplantae; phylum Streptophyta; class Pinopsida; order Cupressales; family Cupressaceae; genus Cunninghamia; species Cunninghamia lanceolata. The sequence continues at coordinate 7,644,893 of BSBN01000960.1, read as the reverse complement.
GTAGAACACTATAACAGTAATCGTAGCTTGAGCAATAAGATTTAATAATACACAAATTAGTTTAATGTTCTGCATAGGCTAAAGTGCTCTTCTTAAATTATTGGTTACTGTTCGATGCTTATAACTGCCAAGTTAATTTATCTTTGCAAAATTTATTCTGATAAAGTAAGAATATGGCATGGCTTAACAAGACACCTCACCAATTCCTACTAAAAAAGTTGTCTGTGGTTTAAGATATCTTAGTATTGATTTATCCATGGTTAGCATAATAATTGGGAAATATGGTATACTAGATAGTGATGCTCAGGGTAACTTGAGTTTAGCTTTAGAATATATGTAGTATTTGACCACGGGCATGGTACTATTACTAAAATATTATAACTAGTGTAATGCTTAAATATGGATAGTTGTTTTGGATAGTTAAATAACTCACTTTCTTTTTCTTATGATAAATTATATGGAAATAATATATTGAGCTATATTTCAAGATTATGTAGTTCTCTTCTAATGATATTTATGATATGATCAACATCATACCCATGAGATTGCAATTAATGTGAGACCCTCACAATCAATCTCTTTGATGTTAACTGATGTTCAAAGTCAACACTATTTTTAGTGGGAGTTGGCAGTGATTACCACAAGAAACTAGAACGGTTGACACAAGGTGTGGGTCATGCAAATCCCATTCAACCAGTTGTGTAGAGACTAGATCCTCTCGTTGATTCCTTCCAAGATTGCAAACAATGAATTTCCATTTAACAAATACTTGAATTGAAGAAAACATTTGTTGATTCCTAAATATTTTAGAAATGCAATACTAGAGGTCATTTCAAAGGAGTTCATGTAGGATATAGATTTCCATTATGGGGATGTGACTAGCACCATGCTTGAAGACACCATTATCATTTTAATTAATTTGAAGAGAGGCAACCACCATAGCCCTACACTCAAGGCTAGGCTTTAAGATCTTATCAACAAATAGTAGATTAAATAGATTCCTCTACCTTTTAATACTGACCCTTGTTTGCAAGATGACATAAAGCACATTAAACACTAGACTTTAGTTTTTTAACTTACATACATGAGAATTAGATTAATTGTGACATATTTGCATTCTGCTGTCCAAGAAGATGACTTGAGATTAAATTTTGGACATGAGAGTTTGAGTGACGTAGACAATTTATAAAAACATCAGGCCCAAGCTACATTTATGTTGGTATATGTGAAAGTGCCCCTCGATTGGATTTCAATACACACCTTGAGTTCAAAGTTGGAACATGCTTAATGGATGTGGAGGCTCTAGTTAATTGTCTTTTAGTGGATGCATTGGGTCTAGGAATGTAAGACATGATATAAATTTAGATGCAATAGAGAAAACAAAGTAGGATTTTGAATAATTTTGAGATCAGGCTAGGTCATAGGTAGACAAAGACATGACACATGGCTAACACATTGAAGAATGAATTGTTGTGCAAGTAGAGGTAGACGAGCTTGCTACACCGTATGAAAAACATGTGGAAAGATTCAAAGGGCATTAGATACTGTTATGGTTATTAAAACGATACCTTTAATTGTTTCCTCGTGTGTTTTAATCTAGGATGAGGTTATAGGCTACCTCATTTGCATAGTTGTGGTTCATGTCTCTATATTAAAAAGTGTTTCATGTTTGAACTTTAGTATTGTGAGTCCATCACTTAGAATAGCCACACATTTTCCTTGCAATCAACTACTAGGAGTATGCCTGCATGCAAGACAATGTGTATGTTTCCCTTAGGAAGAGGGCAGAGGGAGGGGTGTGTCATTTAATGCAATCACAGCCTCATATTGCTAAACATTTCAAGCAACAATATGCTCCAACCCCTTCCAAACTATACTTCATACGTCATTTCTTGTTGCCAAATTTTACATAAACTTACATTTCTTTTAGATTTCATATTTATTTATATAATACACTCATTATAAATACCTATTGACATATCCAATACATAGATTATAATTTAATGCACTCAAAATTCCTAATTATTATTAATATAGTTACTTAAATTAACCATAACTTAATTAATGATAATGATTAAATAGTTGAGATTTCAAAGTCATTGATTAAATAGTTGAGATTTCGAAGTCATTGAATTTAGTGATGTTTCAAGGAAAACATGTGATACACATCTCCGTCATGTTTGAAAGAAAACATGTAATTCTCACTCGGGAATCAAGTGTTTTCTTTAACACAGTACTTTTTCTTTAATTGTAGAGGCGTACCGTGTCAATTTCAGCCTTTTGTGGGCCCACATGAAAAGATAAGTCTTTGCACTCTTCTTCCTAGTCAACAAAGTAGGAGTTTGACGTGTTTAATAAGTTAGGCTATTATCAAGACTTTTCGCTGACTTTTATACGCAAATAATGTTTTTGCGTTTTTTTCTCAACTGCTTTTGTTGTTATCTGTTGACTTTATAAATTTTGTTAGAAGATTTGATTTTTTAAATTATTGATTTCTCATGATTTATTGAAAGATTTGATTTTTTCACATTATTGATTTGAAGATTTGTTGAAAGCCCCTTCTTATTTTTATGAATGGATTCAGTAAATTTTTTAGTTTTATCATATAATTTAAGAGTAAAATCTATATTTATTTGAAAAAACTAATAATTAAAAAAATTGTTCAAAGATAACTCAAATACCAATAAAAAATATGGACGCCTCTCAAATCTAAACTCTTTAATTTAATTTTACAATTCTTATTTCACAAATCTCATATCATTCATTTATTTTATTTAAAATAAATGGAAAACAAAAATTTACTTGTCTAAATTCAATTATATATTTAATTTTAATTTATGTATTAATATCTATTGAATTAAAACTGATCTATAAAACTGTAACAGATGAATAAAAGAAAATATAATCCATAAACTATTGATAAAAAAATAGAGCTCTTTTAGTGTCAAAATATAATCTAAATTAGGTGATGAAAAAATATAATCTAAACTATTGATGAAAACAAACACAAAACTCTTACCGTTAGAATATAATCTAGACTGGTAGATGAAAACAAACACAAAGCTCCTTTCTTGACAGAATGTCCTGAATAGATTTCGTTTACATCATAATTGACACAAATTTCTACAATCTCAAAGAAACAAATAACAAACACGTTACCGAAGTCGTTGCCGATCAGGAAAAAAAAATTCTCAGCCTAGTCATTTTAACTCACTGTAAACTGACGAGTTGCTGTCCCATTGATAACACTGCCATGCAAGAGGAATACGATGCCATTTTTGCCTCTGAAAGAATATGACCTGGAAAGTGGGATTGAATGCCAAAGAAGCAAGTGTGGTGGGCATTTTTGGTTGTTTTTAAACATCATCCACTTCAATACTCAAAAGTCAATTTTGGCCAATACAAATAGTATAAATATTTAGCACTTTTTGTTATGGATGAGGTCTAAAATTGCTATCAGGGGATGATGTTTAAGTACTAAGTAGAGTAGGCATTTTTAGAAATTCACTTGATCATTTGCATGGAGAGAAAATAAATCCGCAAACCAAAAAAACAACAAATAGTGACTGAAAAAGAAAATAGGCAATATTTTATGTGGTGAGACAAATTTCGAGTAGAAGACTAACAAAGAATAGTTTATTGGCTAACTAATAATAACTTTGACTATTAAATTTTAAGACATTTTTTTAAAGCTATACTCATTTTTTTTTTAATAAAATGTTGAGAAGTGTAAAAAGATAATTTTAAAAACATAATCCTTCAATTTTTTGTTGACTCTTTCAATATGCAATGTTCTATATGTACAGCTAGGTGATATATATAGAGAGGGGGTAAAAAGAGGGTTTTTAAAAGATGTGAGATATTCTTATTTTTCTATGCGACTACAATTTTTTGGATTCACATGGGGAGAATTTGTAAGATTTATACAACCAACCTCTTTCAACATGAAGGGGTTTAAAACAAGCCATTTTATTATACATGCTTTTAGAGGGACATAATCTCGGTAGTATTTGCATAACTATATTTTACTTACTCTAACTTCATATTGGTTTGAGCTATGATTGATTTGGAAGCCTATTATTTCCCCCCCCAAAGAATGTAAACTTTTAAAAAAAAAAATTACTAATCATTTTTTAAAACATGATTCAATGATCTCTTGAGGAGCCCCTAGTACATTCCTCTTGAGCCAATGAATTGCACTTCTCTCTTACCTAACTAGAAGCACTTTTTTCTAGTTATATAAGTGTTGGCTTCATCCATGATTACACTATAACTAAGTCGACTATCCTCCAAATCTTTAATACCATTCTCCCTAATATAAGTGACAACTCTAAAATCTAGTCTAGGTAGCACTCAAACACACATGCTTGTATTTCCCTCTCCTATAATCCTAGAGCTGAAGCTAAACCTTGCATAAGGTTGTCTACCACCAAGTATCTCCTTTAGAATATGCATTGATTAGAGTGGGGTGAGAGCACATTCCCAGCGACAAAGTGTAACTTCCTCTCCTAAAATAAATCCTTCAGTTTATGATTTCTCCCTTGAACTTGCATTGCACCTACTCCTACAACATCGATGATAGTGCAAGATAAGTGATGAGATTAGAATTACATATGTTACACTTCGTGAGGCTAGAGATTGTAATGGGATTGATTGTTGAGGTCATTGTTGCTATAGGCATAGATGAGGTTAGATATGATGTAGACAATGGTACCTTTTGGCATTAGGAGTGGTCTGTCATACTCTCCTTTTTGTTTTTCTATTAGCTCTTATTGCTTGTTGAGGGCAGCGGCTATGGGGCATTCAGAATGGCCATTTAACAGCATTTGACCGTATTTATTAATTAATTGAAATTCAGAATACTGTTGTATTAATAAATACGGTCAAATGGCCATTAAATGGCCATTCTGAATGCCCCGTAGCCGCTTCCCTTGTTGAGTCCTTTCCTCTAATCATAATCAATGTATCCTCCTTTAGGATATGCTTGTTGACCTCATTATGGGCCCACTTGAAAAGAAAAGTCTTTGCTCTCGTCCTCTAAACAAAGTAGTCAAAGTAGTAGTTTGACGCGTTTAATAATTTAAGATATTATCAAAGACTTTTATACGCAAATAATTGTTTCGTGGATTTTTTCCTCACTTCTCAAGTACCTAACTGGGGATTTGAAGCGATCTACTTAAATATTAAAAGTTTAATAGTCAATAGCATTAGTAATAGTTAAATAGTCAATACTATAGTAATTTTAGGTGGTTTTAAATGATTTATTTAATAGTCAATAGTAATAGTTAAATAGTCAATTTTTTTAGATGAGTTGTGGTCTTTTAGGGTCACTCCGTTTGAATAAAAATTGAGTGGGCCAAAATACAAAAATTTCTCTATATGAGATAATTTTATTTATATTCAGTAATCTTTAGTTGTATATCATCTAGTGTTCATACATACACAATATAAACATAAACTAGACAAACTACTGTTGTGTATCACTGAATTTTGTAGATCCTCCTCTATTGTCTTTAGAACCTTGTAAGCTCTATAAAGAGATGTCTTATTCAGAAGGAATATACAGACAGTCCTATAGTCAATACAAAAAACTGTAAATTTTTTGCCTATGTTATAGTTCTGGTGTGGTGTTTGACTTTTTTTTTTGGCTGTTTAGTTATGCTGTGTAATATTTATATTCAATACTATATGCTGTAAGTGGAATTTCTTTTTTCTGTTATCTTTTTTCTGTTGTAAGTGGATATTTGTTTATCCATCAAGTATTTTGCCAAATTTGATTACTTTGTCCTAGTAAAGTATTTATTTAATTTAGAATCAAATATTAGTTTAGAAAGAAAATTATCTTTGTTGATTATTGAAATTATAAATTAAGATTTTTATCAAGATTAGGAAATAACATTACTTGTGAATATGATTTATATTTAAGAATATGATATCATCTTGATATATTATTGTCTTGTATCTATTTTCTTAAATGCATTAGTAATAGTTTTATATTTTATTAGTATTATTTTATATAAATAAGTGTTTGTGTTAAATAGAACTTTAAATTAGAAGCTAAATTTTAAATCTTCTTTATTTAGAAACTTTTAGTTTCAATCTAAATTTTACTTTTAGTACTCCTTGTTAACTATGAATTTAAATCATTGATCAAGTCATCATATCTCTTTTATCTCTTATTAGTTATAATCAATTAGTTCATTCTAAAATTTAATATCTTCTATACATTTTCATTAGCTACCCCTTATTAAAAGTAAAAAAATAGGTTACTTAAGTGTAAACCATATTGTCTTAAATTATTCTATTTAAGAATAGAAATAAAAATATAATTTTGGTATGATTGTTTACTTATAAAAGATCTCTAATTGAGAATAGAATAGAAAGATTCTATCCAATAAATAGATGAATTTATTTGTAATATCATAATTATTTTAGAATGGAAGAATATTCTTACATATGTAAATGGATTTATTTTGTAGTAAGAATATGTTTTGTATATATATATAGATAATTTAGAAGAGATACTTTGATAAGTTAGATTATTTTTCACTTGAGGTTAATTAGTTATGTCTCTTTATATTTCCTAATTACTCTTAATATGCTCTAGACTCGTTTCTATTTATGGTCAAATTGTTCATTATATATATATAAACATGCTCTTATTTAAGAGCCCATTCTTCATAGCCTGCACCAACACAAAAGAGTAAATGCACCAAAACCCTACAAAGAAAACAAGAAAAAAATACAACTATACTCATACTTGAAAATGAATTGAATAAATGTAGGAGTATGAATGGTAATTTAGATAGGTATTCTTTTTGTAGCCATTCTTCATACCCTAAATTGCAACACAAAAAATAAATGCACCAGAAAATAAGAAAAAAAAAATACAAAGATACTATGCTTAAAAATGAATTGAATAAATGTAGGGGGTATGAATGGTAATTTAGATACGTATTTTCAATTTGGAATCTTCTAATTTGAACTTAAAGATACTTTGTATTAATTATTATATACTATGCTTCATTCTTTCCTCTATTTTTATGGAAATAGAAAATTCTAATTAAATGTTATTAAATTATTATTTATTAATTAAGGTGTGGGGAAATTATTAGGCATGAATCTTTCTTTACACAAATGAATATTTTTGAGTGGAGTCATTAATAATAGGAATGTATATTGTTGAGTGAGGTCATTAATAATAGGAATTCTTAGTTACCTAGGAATTAAATATTTTATTTTAACCATGAATTGTTTATTCAATTATTTGTGAAAAATTATGGAATTGAGTTATTGAATTTGAAGAAATAGTTAGGTTAAGTGTTTTTAGAAGTTTCAATAGAGGAATATAATATTCCTAAATAATTTATTTTAATCATCAATTGTTTAAGATTTAGGATTGTCTATTAAATTAGTAAAATTTTGTTTCTATATAGGAATATAATATTCATAAATATGTGTATTTAATTTATTTGTGAAAGATTTAGGATTTTATATTAAATTAATAAAATTTTGATGTGTAGGAAGTGTGTAAAACATTTAAATTTTGAATAATTTAAGTCTTTTATTATTTTAAGTCTTGGATATGCATTAATTTAGGAGGTTTATTAATATATAGAATATAATAGATAAGATCTCTTTTAATTTATTCTTTTTTTTCTTTTATTTAAAAATCTACGTTGCCGTTATTTATTTAAAAACAAAAAAATTGCTTTATCTTTTTTTACTAATTTGTTTTTTTAATAGTTTAAGTCTTTTATTATTTTAAGTCTTGGATAGTGATTATAGGGATATATAAATGATTTTTTAAAAAAGTCTTTTAGAGAATTTTTTATTTTTAAAAAAATGATTATAGGGAAAATGATATTATGATAAAGTTTAGTATATTTATATTAATATTATAATTTTTTTTGTTCTTTAAAAAAAAATAGTATAGTTAAGATTTAAATTTAATATTAGTTTGAAATTAGTTTTTATTTAATTCTATTAAATTACAACTAAAAATTAATTTAATTTAGTTTACAATTATTTTCAAAAATTTTAAATTATTTAATCTTAATTTTGGTTTGAAAATTTTTACAATACTTTTTGAAATTGAGTTCAACAAATCAAAGGTAAATGTTTCTAATCTACAATTTATTTGTAAATTTATTTATAAATTGGACTTTAATTTATTTTAAAAATTATTATAAAAATTTTAATATATATATATATAAATTTATGGTTTTAGTTATCATTTCATTTTTTTAAATTTATTTAGTTATAAAAAAATTAGTTTACTTAAGATTTAAATAATCTTAAATATAAGCATAGATTTAGTTTGAAATTAGTTTTTATTTAATAAATAATTTAAATTTAAAGTAAGTTTAGTTCAAATTTAAATTTAAATTTTATTTAATTTTAAATATAATTTTTTTTTTTAATAAAAGGGGTAAAAACTTTATTGAATCATAAAATCATAACAAAGCAGAAAGAAACACCCATAAGGGGCACAACAAAATCAAGAATTAAGTAACACCCAAAAAGCTCCTCATATCCTCCAAAACCTAATCTTCAAGAACAGGGGCCAAATCACCAAGAAGATTGCCCCAATCATCCACATTCCAAGTCTCCATCTATTCAGACACCCATCTCGCCAAACCATCCACCACCTTATTCCACTCCCGTGGCACATGGCAAAAAGTAATAGAATCTAAAGCATTGCTCAGAGAAACAATTTGTTTGGCCACCACTACAAGTTGCCAGTTCACCTCCTCAAAATGTCTCTTATTCAGCATATCAATGACCCCCTGAGAATCTGATTCACAAATAATCCACCTCCAGCCAAGGGCACAAGCATGCTCTAATGCCAAAAGGATAGCAAGAGCCTCCATGAGATTATTTGTATGCTGACCTTTATATATAGAGAAGAAAAATATTACCACCCCTGAACTATCCTTGCCAATGCCATCAACTCCAGCATGGCCAGGATTACCTCTGGAAGATCCATCAGTATTGATTTTTAGCTCCCTCACAATGGGAGGACACCAACGACTAGTACGATAGACCCTCACTCTCCCACACCTATGCTGAACCGTCCTCAAATGTTTCTGTCCACCCCCCAGAGAGACCTAGTGCTTCAACAACATCATAGTCACCAGAAGCAACAAGGATAGATAGATCACACTTAGCAGCCAAAGTTTCCTGCAGACCCCCCAAAATCCTCAACCAGAGCTGACCAACAAGAAGCTTCTTGTCCAAAAAAATTCTACGATTGCGCTCCAACCAAATATGCCAAATTATCAAACTGGGGCCAATGATCCAAGCAATGAGGAGAAAAAAGGTCTTTACAGGGGGAGGCCCCAGACTCCTCCAAAAATCCTCTAAAGAAGAAGCATGTTTACATGGTATACGCTAGAGATTCCTCCAAAAATGCCAAATAACTTTCGCAAAGGAACACTGAAAGAAGAGATGGGGGATACACTCCTCATGCCCACCACATAGAACACACTCAGAGGACCCCTGAAACCCACATTCCCAGAGGTTCTCCCAAGTAAGGCACCTCCCTTGAACAACTAACCACGAGAAGTTACACTTAGGCCAACCAAACTTATTCCAAACATGTTTCCACCACGAGACCTCTGAGCTCCCAAACATTTGCTTATCAAGAACTTGATAACCCGAGGCAACATTAAATTTGCCTTTTGGATCAAGACCCCAAGCCAACACATCTCTCCCAGGAAGAGAAGTGTAGACACGCCTCGATAGGATCCCAGCAAGCTCCTGATAATCCCCAGCTGCCCCACCAAGAGGCCACTCTTGCGGAACCTTCCATTTATACACACTAACTTGTCCCAAGTTATGAAGGGTTTTAAAATCAGCAACATGACACCACCCAGCATCAATAAAGTACCTACTCAAATTCTATAAGTGGGGGTGTGTAGACAAAATGGGAGGATAACCGTTCCAAGAATTATGCCAAAAGAGAGCATCTTGCCCCCCATTGCAAATCCAAAACAACCCATGCTTGACTAACTTGGCACCCCTTTTGAGGGTACTCCAAATCATAGAACCCTTCCCTTCCAAATTGAAGTGGGCAACATCCGCACTCAACAGCACCTAGATACTTTGAGGTAAGAATTTTTGCCCAAGATTGATGTTGCTATGAACACCACCGCCAATACAGCTTAGCTGCTAAAGCTTGTCCATTTAAATCAGTTCTACGCAAACCCAGACCACCAGCCTGCTTCAGCCTACAAATAGCTTCCCACTTAACCAAACTCCACTTCCTATGAAGGAGGTTGCCATACCAAAAGAACCTCCGAAACAAACTCTCAAAGTCTTTGATAAAGCTGGTAGGCGCAGAGAGAACAAAACATCTATATAGAGGAAGAGCCTTCACCACTAACTTTAGAAGAGTTATCCTACCCATAGAAGAGAGCCACCTATTAGTCCAATGATTAACTAGATTTCTGAACTTATCCATAATCTCCTGCCAGAACAATTTAGGAAGTGAACGAATAGAAAATGGAATACCAAGATACACAAAAGGGAGAGTGCCAATCTGGAAACGAAGGATACCAGCAATTCTCCTCTGAATAGCCCGTAGAGTATGAAAGAAGTAAATAAAAGATTTCCCCTCACTAATTTTCTGGCCTGACGTAGCCAAATAACAATCTAGAATCCTGCGCCAACCGGAAGCCTCCTCAACCTTGGCTTTGCCCATCAGAGCCATGTCATCAACAAACTACAAATGTGACTGAGGGGGAATATTGTTTCTAAAACTTCAACCCTTAATCAAACTAGTCTCCACCTGGGATCTAATAAAGCTCCCCAAACCCTCCGCCAATAAGATGAAAAGATAGGGGGATAAAGGGTCCCCTTGTCTGAGCCCCCTAGAAGCACCAAACAACTCTATCGGCTCACCATTAATCAGCACCGAAAAGGAAGGAGAAGTAACACAGCTCTTGACCCACTTAATCCATTCACCAGCAAAACCAAATGCTCCCAGAATCTTAAATAAGAAGGCCCATTTAACCCGATCATAAGCTTTAGCCATATCCAATTTAATAAACATAGCTTTCTCTTTAGAACGATCCATATAATGAATAGTCTCAGCTGCAATGATGAAACCATCCATAATCTACCTACTAGCCACAAAACCCCCTTGCTCTTTAGAAATTAGCCTGCTTAGCTAGGGTTTCAGCCGCTCAGCAATCAACTTAGTAATAATCTTATAAACCACATTACATAAGGCAATGGGCCTAAAAAGATCCAAAGAATTGGCCCCATCCTTTTTTGGGATGAGAGAAAGGAAGGTAGCATTCATGGATTTCAGCATTTGTTTATTCATGAAAGATTCCTGAATGACCTCCAACAAATCCAACTTAATCACTTCCCAGAACTCCTAGTAGAACTCAACTAAGAAACCATTAGGCCTTGGAGCTTTTCCCTTTTTCATCTGGAACACAATAGTTTCAAGCTCTAACAAAGAAACAGGATGAAGCATAGAAGCATTCATTTCACTGGTGACTAAGGGTAGAATACTATTCAAAATATCAGCTTCATCCACCTCCGTAGGAAGGGAATCCTCAGATAGTAGAATAGAAAAGAAATGAACAGCCTCAGCAGAAATAGAAATAGAGGAGGAGAGGATCTCCCCATTCGAAGACCTGAGAGAAGAAATGAAATTACCTTGTCTCCTATCTTTTACTGAATTGTAGAAGAAAGAAGTATTCCTGTCTCCCACCTGAAGCCACTCAATTCAGGACTTTTGTTTCCAAAAAATTTCCTCACGTAATTCCCATTCCTCAACTTCCTTCACAGCAGCAGCTTCCAGCAAGCCCAGATCCTCAGTGAGGCCCTAATCTTGAATCTGCCTGGTGATTGAGTCTAAATGAGCTTGAGCAGACTATTTTGCATGGAAAATATTACCAAAGTGTTGCCTATTCCACCATTTCAACCTATATTTCATATAGCGGAGCCTCTTGGAGAAGGAGTACATAGTGGTCCCATGTGATGGCTTCCCTAAATTCCACCAACTAGGAAGAAGATCATGGAGGGAGTCATCTCTTAACCACATGCGCTGAAACTTAAAAGACTACTTTACACAACGTTGGGGAAGCTCAGCAATAAGTTTGATTGGCCAATGATTAGAGTCCTGCCCATCCAAAATCTTAGAGCTAGTCAGCTACCTGTCCTCCAGCCAAAAACTGGACACCAAGAATCTATCCAGACGTTCAGAAATAGCAACGTCCCCACATCTCCTATTATTCCAAGTAAAGACCCCATTAACAGACTTGATGTCAACCAAATTCAAGAGAGCTACATTAACTTGCAAGAGATTAGAGGAAGGCTCCAAGCGAGACATGCCTCCCCTCTTCTCTTCCAGAGAAACAACGACATTAAAATCCCCGGCTAAAATCCATGGGAGATAAGGATCCAAAGTCCTCACATATTTGACAAAACCCCACAACTTTTCCTTGCCATGAAGGTCAACTAGAGCATAGATGTTAGAAAAGAGTATTCTCTCTCCAAACTCAAGATGAGAAGCAACACAAGAAATCAAAACCTCTCCAAGAGTACCACCAAATTGGCCTGACTCTACATGGGTCCCATAAGCATGCAACCCCACCAGAGCTACCAAGAGCACCAACACATTGACACTGACCACGACTCCAAATCTTCAAAGCCACACTCATCATACTATCCACTAATAACTTAGTTTCCTGAAGGAACACCATAACAGGAGAATGAATACGAACCAAATCCTGAATAGCCTTTTGTCTAGGGATGCTATTCATAACCCTCACATTCCAAGAGAGCACAATCATTGTTGGGGTTGGGAGAAATGAGCATCAATAGTCCTCACCGAACCTGACTCAACCAATGTCTCACCAGCTAGCTTTACCTTTTCTAGGTCCTTTTTTCTACCAACCTTAAGAGGTTTCTCAGGAGCTCCTTTTTTGAGTTTTTTTGGTTGCAAACCCAAGGCTGGGGAAGGAGCCTTACTTTTTCCTAAGTTTGGAGTACCCCGCACTTCAGATAGAATACCACTAGCACTAGGAGAGCCACCCGAAGCCTCTAGTACCAAATCTAATGCACCTTGAATAGGAGCTGGAGGAGCCAATTCAGTGTCCATCTGAGTACCCTACTCACCAAGCTGATCTGAACTAGGAATCACATTAGGCTGATCCCCAGGAACAACTCAGTAAAAGATCCAACTATTGCTTGCAAGTCTGCCTGATAACCTTCCTCCTAGACCAAAACCTCCAACGTCTCAAATCAGTTGAAGGTTTCCTCCTCCTGCCTATCCTTGAGGGATCTCTTCAGGCCTCGACCACGATTATGAGACTTAACCAAAATAAAATCTTGTTTATCAGCCCCACCTCCCTGCATGGGGGCTTTACCCTTGTTTGCTTTCAAATCAGGCTAAGTAGGAGCATTACTTGAACCAGCTACACCAGAAGCTCGAGGACACCTCCACTGAAGATGACCATATTCATGACATAGCCGACACCTAAAAGGTAATGTCTCATAATCTAATGGTTGAGTCCATGAGCAAGATCCAACAGTCATATCAATAGAATCTGGAAGCGGCTAGCTCAACTTCATTTCAACACAAATGCTAGCATAAGAAAAAATTCTCTTATTCAAAGTTTGCTGAGAAGGAACAATAGGTTTTCCCAGCAACAGTGCAATCGACTGCAATATATCACATCTCTAGCATTCAAGCGGCAACCGAGGAAGACGAACCCAAACTGGGATTCTAGAAGGTAACTGCTCTGCTAAGTTAAAGCCAGCATGCCATGGTTTGATGAACAGACCCACTTGATTATAAAAATATGGGCCCCCTTCGAAGGCCCTATTTTGATCTGAGACACATGAAAAATCTACCATAAAGAAGTTATTTGCAACCATCAAAATATCAAAATCTCCTTCTGGGTTCCATGTCTTACAAATCCATGTATCAAGAAATGGGGGAGAAACCCTCATCCCCATGAACTTACAAATCAAAACATGATTGCAGTAGTAATTAATATCCTCGGCTACCGAATCCGATTGTATTACTAAAACCAGCCACTCTTGGGCCCTTTCCAAGCATCCATTTGTTGTTGCTGATGTTGATGTTAGACACACACAAGTACAACATGAACAAAAGTTACACACCAACCCTTGTTTATCCTGAAAGATACAATGAATTCATAGAACTCATGATCCCAAGTCCCCGGTGATTAGTTCATAATCCGCTAAGATTACTTAGTGGTTGATGTGTATTTGCTGTTTTCCATTTTGGGGTCTTACGTAGATTTGTAGATTCTGCTTTTGCAACAATGCTTTCAATTAAAGAGATAATTCTACTCCTTCAAAGGATGTGTCTAAGTGGATGTATGCATGAGTCCTACCTCTATTTGGGGTTCTATGCATGATATTTTCACTGGTACATGCATCTGGTTCAAGAATATACTAATGATGTTCAGTTATCTATGGGATGTCAGCATATTCCTCTGTTCTGCTTAATGTTTATCATGATGTGCAGTTATGAAAGTGACTTCTATAAAATTAAAAATGAGAAGAAGGGTTAAAGAGATAGATTCCTAAGATTTACTTGACTGAGATCATTGACCCACATACATGTTCCCATACAGTAATGAAGAGAAGAAAACTGAAATCATACTTCACCAGGATATTCCACAAATTAGCATGATCCAATGCAAATCTTTAGAGGTAGAGTTGACAACAACATGCAATGAAATGAAAGCGCTTCTAAAGAACACATCATCCACCAGTACATATCCAAAAATCAACTTGAAGATTACTTAAGGTCTACAATCATGATGTAATCTGAAGCTTCATCTCCATACAGTATGCTCATAAAACATGCATATTTACAGTGATCATGAGGAAAGAACCTTGAATGTTTCAACAATTCAGTCCCCACTAGTCTCAGCAATCTGGTCTACTACATGAAATTTCTACCAGTCTGATATTGTATGACTGACCTCCTTCTTTCCTCCTTTTCTTAGCAGTAATGGGGCTAAATATATGTCTCTGCTTTCCCCCCAACACAGTGCCTAAGAAAACCTAGCTGAATCAACGGTCAGCCTCCTCAGATGTCTCATCCAATGGTGGAAGATGGATCCCACCAAAACCTCGAGCAGAGCACCCAGACAGGGCGCCGCTCACTCAGTAACTTCCTCCATTGGCCAACGACCGCATTCAATGCATTGTCTCCTTTTGGTTCATTCTGACCTCTCGGGATCTGGTGCACCGCTCGGGATGTCCCTCGCCATTAAAGCACTGTCATATCTCTACTTGCACGCTATTGGGTCAAGTCTGCATGTAGATTCTCCGTAGGCTTTGCATGCACTTCTTCTGCAGGCTGCATGATCATCGGTGAGATTTGCGCGGTCGGGTGACCTTTAAATGCTCGGTCGATGATGGCCGCTGCACCAATGAACTAATAACATGCATCGGGCTCCACAACAGTTCAAAATATCCCCCCGCTCTATTTTCCCGCCATTTTCATTTGAATATCAGGCTGCACTTTGAAATTCTTCACTGATCAGGATATGATGATGACGTCATCAGGATGGACTAGCCTTGCTGAAGTGTGAAAGGATGACATCATCAGGTTCTGGGATGGCTCAAAATCCAGCTGCCTTGCTTTTCCATCACGACCACACATCATCATGATCATCGGTGAAACCCCACCTAATCGGAGCGAGCCAACAATGTCTCACCGACCTCATCTTTCTGGCCGATGCACCTCCTTTTCTCTTATTGCGCACCTGTAGTCATCATATGGAAGTTAGGCACCATCATCATGATGTTAGTAACCAGCAGGATGATAAGCATTTATGCTAAATCATGCTTTGAAAGTGCAAACATATATATCGGGTCATGAAACAATGAAAATCCGCATGCATACAAGCATTTAATCCTTTTCGATAATCCTTTGGTTCCGCCACCTGCATGTAGATTTCCGGGCATCTTCTTCACTTTGTCAGGATATGATGGTGATGTCACAGTGATATTGAAGGAAATCGGGTCCAAGGAACATGATCTCGAGGAAAGAGCTTTGAAGAATATCACCCTCCCAAGAAGATGACGTCATCAGGATATGTTGAGTTTTGCTTATCGGGTCATATTTTAAGATCAGGATGATATTTGGAACATGACCCCCGCGGGTAAGATGACCTTCCTTTCGAAAGATCGGGGTGACGTCAGCGGGAGGGTGGCCTTGTTTATCGCTGCAGTCATCATGACGTCATTGTCATGTTTATCGGATAGGAGTGATGTTTGAAAAAGTGCCTATGCGAGGCAAAAAGATGATGACGTCATCAGGAGGTGATTTCCTTTGTTCATTGAGCTTGGATGATGTCATCATCATACTGGCCATGGGGTGATATTCGTAAGATCGTGATATTCAAAAGATCGACTGATCTTCGAAATGTCGGGTGATGCACAAAAGATTGGGGTGATGCATCCACATCAGGGTGATATTTGGCGAGGAGGGTGATCATTCGGAATATCGGGTGACATTTGAAACACCGGGTGATATTTGAAAGATGATGATCCCCTTAGATTAAAATGACCTCCTGTCGGAATATTAGGATGACCTCATCTAGATGATGACTTGGTTTAGCGCTGTGGCACTATGACGTCATCGTCATGTTATGCAGGAAAGGTCGTGTTCGAAAATATACCTCCGCGAGGTAAAAAGGATGATGATGTCATCTTCATGTGACATTTCTTATTTATCGGGTTCTAATGACATCATCAGGATATTGGTTCGGGGTGATATTTCGCGACAGGAGGATATTCAAAAGATAGGGTGATATTCGAAATATCGAGTGATATTTGAAATATGACCCCCGCAAAATATATGATGCTGCTGACTGGCAAATGCCACTATCACCTAAAATTGACGTCCGGATCTTTGGACCAAATGATTTATCGGGTGATATTTGAAATATCGGGTGATATTTCAAAGATGATGATATTAAGAAATGTGATCCTCCCCGAATATCAGGTATGACCAGAACTTTGACCGAGCATAACTTTCTTACCTGGCCGAATTTCAAGGTGATGTAAAAGGCAAACTTGCTTAGAATTTTACACTCTTTCACATGGCAAGCTTCTTGAGTCAAGATTCAAACCTTGAATTTTGGGCTCATACAGGAGGATCATCATGCACCAGATATGATGATGCTTTTTACCATTACCGCCCAGAGCACAAAAATAAAGGGGGCAAGCCACAACAGGGGTCCTCATTTTGCTAAGGGGCAAAAAGGGGCATGTTGTGAACATCACAATAACTAGCAACCAAACAAAACAATCAAAAAACAAAGACCATTAAAGGAAACTGAAAGAAATACATGCATAACTTCCAACTATCTCTCCTGCAGATGATCATCTAACTTGAGACTCAATGTATTCAATAAGGTGCATGAATTTTCCTTTCAGTTTAAGTGGGTGCATGTGATTAATTATCCTCATCTTGAAGATCAGTTGAACAAACCAGTGACTAACATTAGCCTACGTAGGTGAGGATGTTCCCTCATAGCCAACCGGATAGAGCCTTGCTGCCAGTAGGCGTCCGTAGCCCCGGCAAGGATATCGTTACAATTCTCCTAAGTAGAGCCCCACTGCTAGCGAGCGTCTATAGCCCCGGTAGAGTTACTTAAATGGCTTAACCTAGATTTTCAGTAAAATCCATTTTATTGCTTTACATTTTATATTTTTTTGGTAGAACTTCATAAGATGTTGCATTTGTAACTTCAACATCATGATGCAAGGAGTGGTCACTTACTGAAATTAAGCTGAGAATTGTAATGGTAGCAAGGGTGACCTCTGATTTTTCACCTAATATCTACACTGGCAAGTTCAACAAACCCAAGGATTTTAGGTGTGTCATTGTGAGAAACATCCTAGAATACTCAACCCATTCTTATTGAATACAAAATTTCACAAGTCAAACAACTCTCCACATTCATGACAGTCACAAGGGTATGTGCAGGATCATCGCGGGCCAAACAGTGGCAATAGGAAAAAAATCGCGTTTTTACTTAGCCAAATTGGCGACTTGGCAAAGTTTGACTTTGAAACGAATATCTGTTTTGGTTTGGATACCAAACCAAAATGGATATCCATTTTGAAAACGGATATCCGTTTTCTTTTTCTCTATTGTTTTCATTGTTTTTTATTTTATTATTTTAGCATTTTTAGCATTTTACTATTTAGGCATTTTAGCTATAAAATACAATCTAAATTTTAGAAAGACTGTATCATATGAAAGGGGCAACCTTGTCATCTTTTGGAATGCATGATTTCTTTTAGTTCCAACCATTTTGGCATCATTTATTCTTGTGATTGAGAGTTCTCTCCACCCCTGATTGGACCATTACTTCCCCTAACTAATTCTCCTATCCTCTTGACTCTCAATCAATTCTTTAGTCCACTCCCAATAAGTCTTCTATAATCTCTCAATCAATTATTTAGTCCACTCCCAATTAGTCTTCTATAATCTCTCAATCAATTCTTTAGTCTACTCCCAACCAACCCCACCATTCATGTTGCTTCTTCTACTATTAATACATCTCTCGCCATCATTTTTAGGGGAGACTATCCATTTCTTCCATTTATGTCAAATTCTTGTTAATATCTCTTATTCCATTTTCCATTGATCCCAACACATCATGGATAGTGAGTCACCTCAAAAGAGTTAAGCCATATTTTCATTACAACCCCCACAATAATTATTATACTTTTACAGTCCTAACTTTGTGAGCCTTTTCCATTTCAATTTTAAGGATTTGAAGGTTCTTACACTCTCCATAAAATCTCCAAGTTCTCAAGGCATCCTTATTCTTCACATTGTCATCAAGAGGATGTTCTAATTTCTACAAAGGAGGATACCAAAATGTTGGATCCTTGAGGACAAAAGCTAGCACAGGTGCCATAAAAAGATTCCTTGAAGCTTCGCATGTTCTTTACATTATTTTAAAAAGATTTCAGTAGCAATTAGAAAACTAAAATTTGCCTAAGAAAAGTAACAATTTGTTGCCTCTTGTTACCTCTTCTTGGTTATTTTAAAAAGCAACAAGGTGAAGTGACACATCCTTATGACCAGCATCAAGAAGAACAACAGGAAGTGTATTTGGATCTTGGAAAAGATCAGGAAACAGAGGAACATCCAGTTGATGAGAATAAAGAGCAAGATAAAGAACAACCGGATGACTGAGATAAAGAGCTTGATGTGGAACATTATATGACATAGAACCAACAAGATGAACATCAAGTTGAACAATGAAAAAGTGGTATTAGTTGCAACTATATAGAGAAGTGGTTTAGAGGTTGGTTAGGGGAATTATTTAGGGTTTAGAGGTTTAGGGTTGTTCGGGTTTAGGGGTTTAGGGTTTACAATTTAAAGAGAGATAGAGAGAGGGGACTAAAAGAGTTTGGGAGAGATA
This sequence comes from Cunninghamia lanceolata, assembly GCA_027924645.1. Classification (NCBI taxonomy): domain Eukaryota; kingdom Viridiplantae; phylum Streptophyta; class Pinopsida; order Cupressales; family Cupressaceae; genus Cunninghamia; species Cunninghamia lanceolata. Next base: position 7,625,439 of record BSBN01000960.1, on the reverse strand, counting down.
GAGGAGACAGAGGGGAGAGATAGGGAGATAAAGAGTGAGGCATGTCCAAAGACATAGAGAGAGAGATTGAGAGGTAGAGGGATGTTAGACATAGGGAGATAGAGGTTTAGGGTTGCTTGGGTTTAGGGGCATTATTTAGGGTTTAGGGTTTAGGGTCTTGGGGTTAGGGGTTAAGGTTTAGAGGTCTAGGGTTTAGGGTTTAGAGAGAGATAAAGGACCAATAGGGAGATATAGAGGAGTCCGAGGGGAGAGACAGGGAGATAAAGAGTGAGGGACATGGCAAGAGACATAGCGAGAGAGATTGAGAGGTAGAGGGACAAAGGTGATAGAGAGATAGGGGAGAGATAGGGAGATAGCGGTTTATGGTTACTTGGGTTTAGGGTTTAGGGGTCTGGGGTTTAGGGTTTCTCAGGTTTAGGGGTTAGGGTTTAGGGGCATTATAATTTAGGGTTTAAGATTTATTGTTTAGGGGTTAGGGGTTAGGTTTAGAGGTTTAGGGTTTTGGATTTAGGGTTTATAGAGAGAGAGGAATGATAGGGAGATATAGAGGAGTCTGAGGGGAGAGATAGGGAGAAAAAGAGTGAGGGACATGGCCGGAGACATAGGGATAGAGATTGAGAGGTAGAGGGACAAAGGTGGTAGGGAAATAGGGGAGAGATAGGGAGATAGTGGTTTAGGGTTACTTGGGTTTAGGGTTTAGGGGTTTAGGGTTTCTCAGGTTTAGGGGTTAGGGGTTAGGGTTTAGGGGCATTATTGAGGGTTTAGGATTTAAATTGTTTAGGGGTTAGGGGTTACGTTTAGAGGTTTAGGGCTTTGGATTTAGGGTTTATAGAGAGAGAGGAATGATAGGGAGATAGAGAGAGGAGATCAAGGAGAGAGATAAGGAGTTAGAGAGTGAGGCACATGGCCAGGGACATAGGGAAAGAGATTAAGAGAGGTAGAGGGATGATAGAGATAGGGAGATAGGGGAGAGATAGGGAGATATAGGTTTAGAGTTGATTGGATTTACGGTGTACTTGGGTTTAGGGTTTCTCAGTTTTGTAGATAGCTAGATAGAAAGAGAGGAGATAGATAGGGAGAGATGGAGGTGACAAAGGGGAGAGATAAGGAGATAGAGAGTGAGCGAGATGTCCAGAGAAATAGGGAGAAGGATTGAGAGGTAGAGCTCGATGATAGAGATAGGGAGATAAGGGAGAGATAGGAGATAGGGTTTAGGGTTGCTCGCGTTTAGGGGTTCGGGGTTAAGGTTTAGGGGCATTATTTAGGGTTTAGGGTTTATGGTTTAGGGGTTAAGGTTTAGAGGTTTAGGGTTTAGTGTTTAGAGAGAGAGGACAATTAGGGAGATATAGAGTGAGGGACATGGCCAAAGCATAGAGAGAGAGATTGAGAGGTAGAGGAATGATAGTGATGGGGAGACAGTGAGATAGAGGTTTAGGGTTTCTTGGGTTTAGTGTTTAGGATTTAAGGGTTTATGGTTTCTCAAGTTTAGGGTTTAGGGGTTAGGAAATAGGGGTTAGGGATTAGGGGTTAGGTTTAATCATGTGTTAATACAGGTTGTGGAGTGAGAAATGGGTGGTATGGGAGATCGGAAGACTAGTTTAAAGTTGGGCCGATGGATATGTCACAATGAAAGGTTCAAAGGCTCGTCAAAAGTGGAGTGATCAGAGCATCGGTATAAGAATTTTTGAGTTGGCCGATAGTGTTTATCTTGCCGATAGGAAGAATGTATATGATTTGATGTTATTTGGGACTTTGAGAAGGTTTCTTAAAGCTGATTAAGCTTTAATCTATTTGAACTATGGGTTTTGATGGGTATTTCACCGTGTTTTGAGAGCTTCCACTGTGTGCTCTGCATTAGACCAATAGGGAGATATAGAGGAGTCCGAGGGGAGAGATAGGGAGATAAAGAGTGAGGGACATGGCAAGAGACATAGAGAGAGAGAGATTGAGAGGTAGAGGGACAAAGGTGATAGGGAGATAGGGGAGAGATAGGGAGATAGTGGTTTATGGTTACTTGGGTTTAGAGTTTAGGGGTTTGGGGTTTACGGTTTAGGGGATTAGGGTTTCTCAGGTTTAGGGGTTAGGGGTTAGGGTTTAGGGGCATTATTTATGGTTTAGGATTTAAATTGTTTAGGGGTTAGGTTTAGAGGTTTAGGGTTTTGGATTTAGGGTTTATAGAGTGAGAGGAATGATAGGGAGATAAAAAGAGGAGACCAAGGAGAGAGATAAGGAGATAGAGAGTGAGGCACAAGGCCAGGGACATAGGGAGAGAGGTAGAGGGATGATAGAGATAGGGAGATAGGGGAGAGATAGGGAGATATAGGTTTAGAGTTGATTGGATTTAGGGTGTACCTGGGTTTAGGGTTTCTCAGTTTTGGAGATAGCTAGATAGAAAGAGAGAGGAGACAGATAGGGAGAGATAGAGGTGACACTTTGCCAGTAGCTTACAGCTCGGAAGGACTGGGATGCTTTGCACACAAAACAAGACCTCCCCTAGCATTTACTCACCCACCCCGACGTGTTGGCAAAAACCATTTGGCCCCAGGACCTGTGGAATGCAAAATTTCAATCATAGCAACTTTTGACTTTGCCGGTAGCTTACAGCTCGGAATGACTGGGATGCTTGGTGCACGAAACAAGACCTCCACTAGCATTTACCCGCCCACCCTGATGCGTTGGCGCAAACCGTTCGGCCCCAAGACCTGTGGAATGCAAAATTTCAATCCTAGCAACTTTTGACTTTGCCGGTAGCTTACAGCTCAGAACAACTAGGATGCTTTGCACACAAAACAAGACCTCCCCTAGTATTTGCTCACCCACCTTGATGTGTTGGCGCAAACTGTTTGGCCCTAGGACATGTGGAATGCAAAATTTTAATCCTAGCAACTTTTGACTTTGTCAGTAGCTTACAGCTCGGAACGACTGGGACGCTTGGCACACAAAACAAGACCTCCACTAGCATTTACCCACCCACCCCGATGCATTGGCGCAAACCGTTCGGCCCCATGACCTATGGAATGCAAAAATTCAATCCTAGCAACTTTTGACTTTGACGGTAGCTTACAGCTTGGAACGACTAGGATGCTTTGCACACAAAACAAGACCTCCCCTAGCATTTACTCACCCACCCCGACATGTTGGAGCAAACTGTTTGGCCCCAGGACCTATGGAATGCAAAATTTCAATCCTAACAACTTTTGACTTTGTCGGTAGTTTACAGCTCAGAACGACTAGGACGCTTTGCACACAAAACAAGACCTCCCCTAGCATTTACTCACCCACCCCGACATGTTGGAGCAAATCGTTCAGTCCCACGAGCTATGGAATGAAAAATGTCGCACCTAGCACCTTTCCATTGCATCAAATTGAAGCATTTTGCGCCAATGCGTTTGATTTCAACACGGTCAAACGAAATGGAGTTGACCAAAAATGAGAGAGGTTATTGTGGAAGGATGCCACGTGCACCTGTAGGTCTAAACAGAACATTCCCAACTTTCACGAATTCTGAGAATTGCCTGGTCAAAGTTTGGCAGTTTTTTGGTCTTAGGGATCTTAAAGGACTTTGCCGGTAGCCTCTTGCCCGGAATGACTGGGACGCTTGGTGCACTAAACAAGACCTCCCCTAGCATTTACCCCCCCACCCCGACGCATTGGCACAGTCCATTCGACTGCACGAGCTATGGAATGAAAAATGTCACACCTAGCACCTTTCCACTACATCAAATTGAAGCATTTTGCGCCAATGCGTTTGATTTCGACACGGTCAAACGGAATGGAGTTGACCAAAAATGAGAGATTATTGTGGAAGGATGTCACATGCACCTGTAGGTCCAGATAGAGCATTCCCAACTATCACAAATTTTGAGAACTACCCGGTCAAAGTTTGGTAGTTTTTTGGTCTCAGGGATCTTAAGGGACTTTGCTGGTAGCCTCTTGCCTGGAATGACTGGGATGCTTGGCGCACGAAATGAGACCTCCCCTAGCATTTACCCCCCACCCCGACGCGTTGGCGCAGTTTGTTTGACCGCACGAGCTATGGAATGAAAAATGTCGCACCTAGCACCTTTCCACTACATCAAATTGAAGCATTTTGTGCCAATGCGTTTGATTTCGGCACGGTCAAACGGAATGGAGTTGACCAAAAATGAGAGGTTATTGTGGAAGGATGTCACGTGCACCTGTAGGTCCAAACAGAGCATTCCCAACTGTCACGAATTTCAAGAACCGCCCGATCAAAGTTTGGCAATTTTTTGGTCTCAGGAATCTTAAGGGACTTTACCAGTAGCCTCTTGCCTGGAATGATTGGGATGCTTGGTGCACGAAACGAGACCTCCCACAGTCCGTTCGACCGCACGAGCTATGGAATGAAAAATGTCACACCTAGCACCTTTCCACTACATCAAATTGAAGCATTTTGCACCAATGCGTTTGATTTCGACACGGTCAAACGGAATGGAGTTGACCAAAAATGAGAGAGGTTATTGTGGAAGGATGTCACGTGCACCTATAGGTCCAAACAGAGCATTCCCAATTGTCATGAATTTTAAGAACTGCCCGGTCAAAGTTTGGCAGTTTTTTGGTCTCAGGGATCTTAAGGGACTTTGCCGGTAGCCTCTTGCCCGAAATGACTAGGATTCTTGGTGCACGAAACGAGACCTCCCCTAGCATTTACCCCTCCACCCGACGCGTTGGCGCAGCCCGTTCGACCCCACGAGCTATGGAATGAAAAATGTCGCACTTAGCACCTTTCCACTACATCAAATTGAAGCATTTTGCAACAATGCGTTTGATTTCGGCACGGTCAAACGGAATGGAGTTGACCAAAAATGAGAGAGTTTATTGTGGAAGGATGTCACATGCACCTGTAGGTCCAAACAGAACATTCCCAACTTTCACGAATTCCGAGAACTGCCCGGTCAAAGTTTGGCAATTTTTTGGTCTCAGGGATCTTAAGGGACTTTGCCGGTAGCCTCTTGCTCGGAATGACTGGGATGCTTGGCGCAGGAAACGAGACCTCACCTAGCATTTACCCCCCCACCCCGACGCGTTGGCGCAGTCCGTTCGACCCCATGATAAGTAGAACAAAAAATATTGTTCCAGTTGACACATTCTCAATCATTGACATGGATGATATCTCAGTACTATTCCTTTAGGCACAATATGAGCTTCTAATGGAAGGCGCAATTGTGAGGTTAAGATGAAAAGTGTGCCTCATTCACAGTCATATTTTACTTGTCTTCAATGATGATTCCTTGATTCAACTTAATCCTTTGATAATACATTTTAACCTCCTTGTGAAAGTGCACTTTCAAGGTTGCTTGAGCAAGAGCTAGCGCCTCAACATCGAGGTGCACTTTTGGTGTTCTAGAAACATGAACTAGCACCTCAAATAGTAAGGCACTCATTCTAGGTTGTTTATTCAATAATTGACACTAGTCACATATGGTGTAGAGAGGTAGATGTGCGCCCAAGTCATCATTTGATGCCTTCAATAACTATAAACTCCTTTGATGATGCATTTTATCCTTCCTATTCACTATCTAGCCTTAGGCGCACATTTTAGGTTGATCAATCATAATCTAGTGCCCTAAGTACCAAGGCACACTTTTAGATTAGTTTGATAAAGGATTAGCACCTTCATTTCTAGGTGGAAGTTTGGAGTTGAAATACATCAAAATAACAAGTTTCTTCATCACTTCAAACATATTTAACACTTTGAAGATCTCCAATGCATGATTGAATATCAAGAAACCAATGTATCATTTCATGAAGGTCTTAAGTGTTGTAAATATGCATCTTCTTATTTAATCATGTGTTGTAAATGAAGGAATGCAATGATTGCAATATGTGCACAAAATGAAATTTTTGATAAGGATTGAAAGGAAATGTTAAGAAAATGCAATTGGTGGGTGTAAATCCAAAGTGTGGAAGCATAGACAAGGCATGTGAATAGTTTGGCATGACACCTCAAAGAGATGCTATCTCATGGAATGCAATGATTGCAAGATATGCACAAAATGGATTTTTTGAAAAGGCTTTAGAAACTTTGAAGCAAATACAATTGGAATGTTTAAAACCAAATTCCATAAACTGTGCAAGCATTCTCCCTACTTGTGCCAAATTAGGATCTCATATATACATATATGCACATAATGTCATGAAAATAATGTATAGTGTATATATCAAGCCATATAGGCATGTACAAATAAAACCATATGGGTATATACAATGATATACATTGATAATATACAAAAGTATGTTTACAAAGCCAAATACACATATGTAACAAAATGTCCCAAAATCAAATCTCCTATGGATTGCTATCAAATAATCTATGGCTCTTGCTAAGCCATGAAGATGGTGAACCAGTCAATGACTCATCTTCCATCGCTCATCGACTAGACCTCCTCGATAGAGATTTTTGAATTTCCACCTATTAATACAATCAAACAACGTGCACATTAATATAGAATTTAATATTCAAAATATATAACATGACATAAGTAATCAATCACTTACCACCAATTGGTGATCCCTTTTGATCATTTGTTGTCTCTCTTCTTCTATAGAGCTGGATGGGTAGGGGAGGTGACGTCCTGTGAGAAGCATGAACAAGCAGATTTAAAAGTAAATATGAATATCATAAATATGTACATTAAATGTTGCGCTTATTATAGGACTGTTCTAGTACTATTTTAGGACTGTTGTAGGACTGTTGTAGTTAAAACTATCCTAGTAGACATGTATAGGATTGTTATAGGACTGTCATCTCATGGAATACAATGATGGAAAGATTACTATCAAGATTAGTATGAAGATTAATTATGACTGTTATAGGACTTTTATAAGAATGCAAAGTAAGGAAGCATAGGCAAGGCACATGAACTGTTTGGTGGAATACCTCAAAGAAATGAGAATTTTGTCAGATGTTGTAGTTGCAATTGCCATGTGACACATGTATGTAATATGTGAAAGCATAGACAAGGCACATGAACTATTTGGCAAAAGACATCAAATACATGTCACCTCATGGAATGCCTTATGTAGAAAAAGGTACAAATGTGCAGTATTAAGAAATACAAATGAGAACTAAAAATCATACCTGGAGTATAGTCAAAATAACCTATGATGCCATACAAAATAATTTACGATGCCATGCAAAATAATCTATGATGCCATCTAAAATAACTTTATTCGTTGTCCTGTATAGTCAAAAGCATGCATTATAGTTATTAAAGTAACAAGATTTTTAATAAAACAATTCTAAAAAATAGAAAAAACAAGAACAAGTTAAGATAAAAAATGTCATACCTGTCCATCTGGAAGTTTAAATGCTAGTCAAGCGTACCTGAGGGGTCATCTCTTACCTTCAAAGTATCCAATATTGCTTCATGATTAGCATTACTAATTGTCCATAGTTCTTTTGATTTTGGTCTTCCATGATGCTTTAGTAACTTGACATTTGTTGCTACAACTAGGTGAGAATACATCAATATGGTTTTATGCTTCTCAAAGTCTTCAAAGGTCGGGATGCCATTCTTTTTAACCATATATGTTCGTAACCAAGTCCCAGCAATAACAACTGATCCTGTAGGATATGTGAACCCATCATCATCTGTCATAGGTTGTGTTAGCTTTTATTTTCCCTGTACACATCGTGCCAACCAATAGTTTGACTTCTCTTCATTTCCATGCGGTGCAACAACTGCATAAACATGACCTAGTTGTACAAGGTCTGAAAGATGTTCATAGTCAAATGAGCTCTCCATGTCATTGACAGAAGATGATTGACCTTCATATAAAGGGACTAAATATTGTGGAATCCATGCATCTACCCACTCACTTGACTCACAATTGTTCCAATTACATTTAATACAACTCTGACAAAAACAAGCTAATTCTCGTGTCCAAATAGTCCATGTACTTGCATTTGAGCTTTGAAATGAATGCATCTTTGATGATTCACTGATTCTCTGACATTCCAATTTCTCTATCGCTATGCCATCATCAACCAACCAAAAGAACCTGCGCACTTCAGAATCAAGAGCCACTCCTCGTGACAATGCATAGTTACACCACTTAACAATGGAATCTGCATCACTGAATGTAGCACCACCTCTAATCTTTAGTTGTTCTTTAAAAAGAACTCTCTTCACGCATGCACCTGCTCCATCATGTTCACCTTTTTCGTGCCTAGCTTAAAAAAAATTCCAAATATGAGGTATACCCTTCTCTACATGCATTTTGGTCAACCAATAGAAATTACGAGCATTCTTGAATTGACCAGTGCAATTATCTGACCAAATGAGATGTTGATCTATTCTAATATCTTTTTCTTGCAAGAACCCATAAAATTGTTGAAAACAATATTGCAAAAACTCTGCTGAATGAGATCGATCATCACTCATGTAAAAATGGTATTCTCTGACAATTTTCCTATTCTCTTCTGTACTCTCGGGGGCATGTCTGTATGTGATGTGAACAAAAATAGCAATCTGAATAGAGTTGTAGTACTGGGATTGAACTTCATTTTGGGGTTGCAATGTATAGTTTTCTGCAAAATCAACTACAGAGACAATAGTTCCAATCGGAAAAGAGTCTTTACACATCCTGAACTATTGGTCTAACCATCGAGACCTGTGGCTATTTCTGACATACTTGTAGAAAAGATTTTTCTTAAAATCATCAATAAAATCAGCAATACTTACCTCTCTTACAATCAACTCACATCTAGAACCTTCACCTCCATTTTTCAAATTGTATTTCACTGTCTCATATCTCTTTTTCTCAACCATTCTCTTTCCAAAATCATGCTCATTGCCCTCATGAAAACATGATACAAACTTTGATAACCCACCACATTGTAAACACTTTTCATTTAAACAATCATTCTTGTAGAACATTGTCATGTCCCTGCATTATGTATTATTCATTCAAATCAAAGATATGAATGATATTATAAATCGAATATATTTAAATAATATTTATTTAAAACAATTAAAAAATATATTATTATTATATTTATAAATAACACATAAACAATAATAATATATTATAAATATATCTAATAATATAAATATAAATATTCTTATATTTATCTTATATTATATTATAAATATAAATAATATAATATAACTCATATATCATTTACTATGATATAAATGATATAATATAAATAATACAAAATAAATAATATATCATTTATTATAATGATATAACATAAATACAAATAATATAAATAAACTATATGTTAAGGGAGTTACGTATGGTTACCACAGGTCATAGAAGGGAATAACATAAAGTAATAAAAATTATGAAAGGGTAAGTATGTCTTTTACCACCAGGCATAATAAATATCCCTTGAAAGGGAAATAAATAAAGAAAAGAAGATGGGCAATAAATAAATAATATCCCATAAATAAATATATTTAAATCCGCATTATATTTATATATATTTCTGAGTCATAACTAGAAAAGATATCATAAATATATATAGGGAGGAATTATTCAAGTAAAAAGAAATATAATAATAATAATAATAATAATAATAATAATATATAATAGTAAATATATATTTATTCATTGCATAATATAAGGGCATTCATATATGCCGATAGGAGCTCTTAACTAATACAAACAAATATCGAGTATCAAAGTTTAATAATATTTATTTATTAAGGGTGGTGACGGGTGGTGAATTGCACCCGTTCAAACTTATAAATATTGATGGGCCCATCTAACAAAAGAGGAAAAAAGGAATAGAAAAAGGAACGAGGAGAATAAATATCTACCGCATCCAAAAGGTACCTGCAGATCGTCTGAACAGCAGGTAAGTATTTTAATATATTTAATTATTAAGATGTAATATATCTATATATGTGTGTAAATATATATACATAAATATATATATATATATATATATATACAATAATATTAATAACATATATAATAATACAATATAGAGATATTATTAATATTATAACAAATATTATAATATATAAATATTAAAGAATAGGCAAAAGAGAATAGAATCCAGTGAGCAGATTCAACAAGACAAGTAGCATAAAGAGGTACGTGCACTTTCCTTATTAATAGGTTAGGCAATATAAATGTTGTAGAAGAATAATATGAATATAAATGGACTGTCAAGTTAATTGGTATAATTATGATGTTAACTATAAATAAATGCACTTAACTTAGACAAAACTATGAATGCACAGAAACTAATATAATGAATAAATGTAATGATATATGATCAATATTAATATAAGGCATCTTGTGTTAAATGCCAATAAGAACAATTATGATATTTATGAAATCAATTAAAGATACAGTAATGGTATGTTGATCTCATCACTTCTATTTCCCATAACCATAGGAGAGGCGGTCTTGTTAGGTAAAGGTGGGGTAATTCCATCACGATGGATTGGAGAGGGTTTAACGCGCCCTAGACAAGGATGCTAGGGAGAGGCGGAGTAATTCCATTTCCAATCGCATTGGAGAGGGTTCAACGCGCCCTAGACATATAATTTCCCCATCCATGGTTAAGGAATGGAAGGAAGATGATATGGGAAGATGAACTTAGATTATTACTTCTATATTTCTCTATTACTTCATCCTTAAAGGAATGTTAGGTCTTGTGGGGAGAGGCGGAGTAATCCCATCCGTAAGAAGGCCCGTAGGCTGGGACAAAGTCTCCCGTAGGCTGGGTCAAGAGATAAGCCTGTAGGCTGGGACATAGTTCCCGTAGGCTGGGTCAAGAGATGGTTTCAGCGCGCCCTATACATGTAAAGCCTAGTTCTATGAGGAAGAGTAATAAGGAAAATATGCATGATTGAATTATGGAACGTATTATAAAATAGTTATCAATAGCAAGTAACAATTAGGAAATAAATAATCCTTGGAATGATGTGAATACATTATCATTGATCTTATTTGATTTATTCATCGAAAAATTATTAATCTATAATGTTTCTAATGTCTTCTTGAGAAGCACTTTGAATGCAAATTTAGGTTTAAATGTTTCCTCTAGAAAGAGGGACATTACAAACATGCAACCATCATCTCTAATACATAGAAATAAATCCAATAAGTCCCTAGATGACTTTGGTAGTTGAATTGCACCACACTCCTATAACATTTTGTTAGTGTACAAAGTAGAACGAATATTGCATAATAATTCATGGTACATAGAAAATTCTACATGGTATTTGCAACAACATGTATTACAAACTTTAAGAGGAACACAATAAAATGGCTTAAGAGATTCAAATGCTCTTTATGAGATTTTCATACCTGGGTGAGTTTCACAATATTGTTTGTACAATGTTGTTTGGCTACATTCCAAGTAATGTTTAGGATGTGGTGTGCGGTCTTTATCACCAATTCTTAACTTTACAACATCTTTTGCATTTGGTGATACCCTAGAGTTAGTGTGCCAAAATCGTTCAATTTCTTCCTTTGTGCTATCAATTAGCTTCTTGTCAACTCGTGGAAGCCTACCACTGAAAGCCCAAGTATCATTGGCAATAGGACTATCTAGCCTTGATCTTAATGCTAGTGCTTTTGACAATGTTTTACGATTCAATCTTAAGTCAACACAAGTTTGCCTCATTAATCAAACATTTCTTAATTGTTTGCTTACTATTGAGGTTGTTATTACTCTACAGGTAGCTCTTTTATCTTTCTCCTTGCTAGTCTTTCCAATAGAATTGAGTGCATTGAAAAGGCTTCTTACAATAATTTTATTCCGATCGGACACTTTGTTTAACCGAATCTTTAATTTCTTTAGTAAAGGTCTCATTTTGTACATCTTTAATAATTGCACAAAAAGTTGGCATTGTTCGGTTAATGTTTTCTTTTCAAAGTATTCATTGAAGAGTTTTGTAGCCCACAACCGAACCGTTCGTGATGACCTCTTGCCTTCAAATTTTTCCATTATGTTCTCATCAATTTCAAGTAACCATTTTGGGGTTTTTGGGTGTTTTCTAATTTCATCACGGTTATTCTCTTCTTGACAAATGTCCTCTCTTCTTATGAAATTTGGAGATACATTGATTGTTCTTGTTTCATCCATGTTTTCAACCTCATCAATTTTATCAACAAATGGATTATGGAGTGCAATTTCAATATCATGATGTTCATATCCACTTTCTTCAAGTGCACGTCTTCATTTTTCTTCTTCTTATTTGTCCATGGTATTGCTATTATGAATAGGTGTTTCATAACATTTTTCAATATTTTCATTTGCAATATCATGGTGAATTTCATTCTTGTCTAACATTTCATTATAATCAAAATTAACATCTTCAATTTGAATTTCATTAGATGGTAAAGAAGAAGATTCACCTTGATGAGCATCTGCCAAACCCACCATTCCAATCCTCTTCCTTTCCCTATCTTTTTTCCTAATTGCTTCAATTTCCTCCAATGTAACTTTCCTCCTCCTTTTTGCTTTACGACGACTATTGCTCCCCATTAGGGGATCAAAAATATCACCCTTATGATTGTAACAAGAAAATTGTGTCTCCAAAAGTGCATAAAAATATTCCTTTCACTGTCATAGCCAGAAATCACGAGTATTCCGACAGCAAATGGTCTCTGATTGCGGAAGTCGGGCCCAGAAATATTCCTTTTGTCTTTTTTTTGCTTTTCCAAAACGGATATCCATTTTGGAAAACCCAATTCTTTGCAACAGACACTTGCAACGTCCATATGCCTACTACAAAATAGATATCCAGTTTATTATGTACATTTGGATTCTATACTAGGGATTCATTGTATTATTCAATAAACTTGTGAATTACCATCTAATTTCAATGTTTACACACTAATCCACCTAGGTATCAACTTAATAAAGCTCTGGATATAAGCCATTATTTGATTTTAGGCTATCATCAAATGAGGAGCTTCTAAAGGCAAAAATGTTGTCCCAAAAGAAGATTCAATGTTATTCGTAAAGACATTAGATTGTTAAAATACAAATTCGAGGTTAGATATTCCTTGGGCTATTTTAGTATAGAGAAGCAAAATTGCAATATATGACTATCCTAGGAATTAGAATGGTTGATCATAGGATATTCATGGCATTTTGATATTAATGGATAAATTGATGGATGTTTAGGGAGTTTAAGTTTAAATGTAATGTATGAGAATTCTTATTTATGAAGGATCTAATATGTCTTATGTCTTATTTGCAGGCCATTCAAGAAAGAAATGAAAAGATACCAAGGACTATCATAACACCTATTATAATTAGGTGCATCAAAGGATTGTCATCCAGGACCTTACCAATATGGGAAGTTATCAAAACCATGTCATGTTTAAAATTAAAGGCTTTATCACCTCTTTGTCCCTATAGGCCTATTAGAACAATAAGTCACATTTTATTCATATACCGGGGTTGAGAATAAACACTAAGCATTTGTAGTTATGGCAAGTGTAAATGGAAATAGATCACAACTTTAGACAATCTATCCTCTCCTAGATTGCACTGACTGAGTGGAAATTACAAATTCCCTATTAATGTCCTTTATATACTAAAGGTATGGGTGAGAAAGGTAAACTTTGTATGTTGTAGACAAGTGATGCAGAGCAACACAGCAAAAGCTTACAAACAAGGTGTAAAATACCCATTAACCCAACAATTGCTCAAATAGCTTTTAAAATATCCTTCCCAAGGTCTAAACGAGACCGAAATACACTCTTTCTTTACTATCGGCAAGACATTTCTAATGTCTCATCAAACTATGCTTCATATGTTCTTCCTTTCTCTATTGTCAGCGAGACTTATCATTATCGGTAACCTTCAAATTTGTTAGCTCGATGTGGGACCTCTCGCCGATGTGTAGAATCCATTGCTCAGGCTTATGCTGTCGGTGTGACTCCTCCGTTGTTCTCCAATATGTATAAGAGGACGGATCAAAGTAATTAGCATGCTCCCTTCAAAGTAAAGACATGAGAATAGAGCACTTGTGAGATGGTTATTGTAAAGGGACAAATCAATTAGAGACATGCAGTTTCCTAGAGAATTTGGAATGCTTCCACTCAGGCGATTGTAGGACAAACAAAGATGTTCTAATTTCCCTAGACCACCAAATTCTGCACGTATACTCCCCTTCAAGTTGTGTGAAATTCTTTTCCAGTGAAGTTGTGAGTAATTGGCAAGAGATTTGGGAATAGAACCCTCTAGTCCATTTCTTCTTAAGTCAAGTATCTTCAACGCTTTCAACTGCTCAAACCAAGGTGGAATCCTTCCCTTGAAAGAACTAAAAGAGAGATTTAAAGTGCATAACAAGGAGAGACCTCCTTCGGATGGAAAAAGGGTACCTTTTAATTCCAATTGAGGGAGAATTATGGCCACCACTCTATTGGTATGTTTCTTGTACCAAACACTGGTCCAGAAGCACACATTTTCTAAATTGGTAGAAGTCTAGTTGGAGAAATGTGGTCTCCTCGACTACTATTATTGTAGGATATGCATAAACGGGTTTGTTGAAAAGGATTTAGAAATTTTCAAGCAAATGTAATTGGCAAGTGTAAAGCTAGATTCTGCAACCTTTGTCAGCATCCTCTCTACCTCTACTAACATTCATCAAAGCATAATGGAAGTGGGATTTTTGTAGATATTCTGGTTGGAAATGCTCTGGTAGACATGTACGGAAAGTGTGGAAGCATAGACAAGACACATGAACTGTTTGAAAAAATGCCTCAAAGAAATGTGGTCTCATGGAATAAGATGATTGCAAGATATATACACACTTACTCCGATGTGAGATTCACCACCCTTGTCTATAGGTAAGACCAATACCCTCGGTGAGACTTTTTACTTGCATTCTGACGTTATAACTCTCCCTGATGTCTTTACCATCCATTAGTCATTGATAAGACTTCTACATCGGTCAGACATTCTCTTCGATTTCTGATATCGTATCTCACACCGAAACAATAAACACCGAACTACACCATCAGCCAGACCGCCTCTATCAGTGACACTTTTCTTCTCGCCTCTGAGAGTCCATCTCTTTTCGATGTTCCTTCTATCAGTGTGACTCCCTCTCATCGGTGTAGTTCTCAACCGTTCTTCCGATGTGCCAATAAATAACCTATCGGTGACACTTAATGATTGTCACCCCGATATGACTTGATCTATGAGATCAATGTTGTCAGCTCAATGGAACTTTGTCTCTCTGATAACTATTGTCAGTCTGATGTCTTCGATTTAGCCTATACATAACATGACTTGTTATGACCAATCAACTAACGTATCTTTTCCCAATTTTCCCGATATGGCCGGTCAACCTTTGTATCCTTTGACATGTACATTCACCATTTACAACCACGATAAATGATAGCAGGATATACACAAAATGTCCACGCATACATAAATGATATACCCATGGATTGTATCTTTGGTGAAACAATACCAATGGTACAAAATATGTTGCTTCTCTTCATCCAAAACCAATGGCACAAAATTTTTCATAGATCAACAAAACGAATATCCGTTCTGAAAACGGATATCCATTTCTAGAACAGATATCTGTTTTTAGAACAGATATCCGTTTCCAGAACGGATATCCATTTCTAGTTGCTTTTACCGAAGCAAAATGGATATCCGTCTTGCTTTGGTACAAAGCAAGACGGATATCTATTTTGATTGTTGACTTTTTATGGATTGTAACGTGTTTTAATGTTTCAGTCTCTTCTTTGAACTTCACCCTTCGTGATGATGACTTTTTTTATGCAAAATTGATAAAACGAAAAGGGTTTATAGAAAAAATTGTTAGCTTTCTAAAAATATAAGATTTATTTGGTTATCATTTTATTAAATAATTATTAATAATTTTTAATATACCGTGTCTTTGAAATCCTGATGGACACGCTGATTGAAAAACATCCATAACTTTCAAACCATTTCACCTTTTTGAGATCTGAAACCTGCGTCACACTCTATGCTTTTCTGGCTATAGGTTTAAAAAAAATTTTGAATTTTGATTTTTTTTATCGAGTTAGGTTGGCTGGAAAATTACTTTTTATTTTTTTTAAAAAGTCACAGTAAAAAAATCATAACTAATTATTTTATTAGAAAAAAAATTCAAATAAATATGCATCACATTCGAACATGAGTCCTCTACTTATTTTGAAAGTTTTTAAAAAATATATATATATTTTTACTCATAGTTAGGTTGGCTGGATAGACACCCACTTTTTATTTTTTTCTGAAAAATTTAATAACTGTTCATTGAAATATTCAATTTTCACTAAGTAAATTTAGTTTTTTTTTTTTAAAAAATAGTAGCCTATAAACTAGATTCAATTCTCTACAAATTTCATTCTTACATCTTTTTCAAATTGTATAGATAATCCATTCAAAATTTCACATGAACTTGATAAAGTCTAATTTTTTGTATTTTCATTGCCACTTAGAGGTATAGTTTGGCCCATCATGATCCTGCACATACCCACAAGAAGTTATGCATAAATTTCAAAAAATTAACCTGAATGATCAGAATTTTCCATTATTTTCTGTGGTTGTTGGTTTGCTCCTGCATGCTCTAAATCAAAAGAATGATCCCTGCTGAGGACAACAAAGCAACCAAACAAAACAAACAAAAGGAAGGAAACTGTACAAACAACCGCACAACAAATATACATTATGATACACATGACTATCATGATGCTACTTCAGGCCTGAAAATAGTGCTTGAGGAACTGTCCATTGACTGGCAATGGGACATCCTCACCTGTTAAGGACTTGAGCTTGTAGGTGATGTCTCCTAATATTTCAGAAATTTGAAAGGGGGCTGTCCAGAGTTTGTCAAACTTACCATGGTCACCCTTCTTTTCATGTGCTTTGTCCCACATCAGGACTAGATCTGAGATCCGGAAAGCCTTAATTTTAGCCCTTTTGTCAAACCAATGCTTGACATCAGCCTGATGTTTAGGAAACTGGTTAATGGCTTCACTTCTTTGTTCATCTAGGTGCATCAGCTGCAGCAACCTAACCTCCTGTTTGTTATCTATGCCTAGGTATTCTTTCGCAAACTACAGTGTAGGAATCTTTAGGTTAACAGGGAGGAGGGGATCCACCCCATATACTAGGTGAAAAGGTGAGTTTCCTAATGCAGCCTTATTTCTGGTTCTATCTACCCACAAGGCATATTTCAACAAAGTGTCCCATTCCCTTGGGTTCTTATCTATCAACTTCTTTATGATGTTAAGCAAGTTCTTGTTCGTGGATTCTGCTAATCCATTCCCTTGGGGGTAGTAATTGGAGGAGAATTTCAAGATGACCCCATGGTCAAAAGCCCAACCTGATAGTTTTATTGAAGCAAAGGCAGGTCCATTATCACACACTAAAGCATATGGAACTCCATACCTGGTCTCTATGTTGCTTTCCAAAAACTTAATGACATCCTCAGCATTACATGTTTTACTGCTGACAGCTTTAGTCCACCTGGTACAGTAGTCAGTAATAGTCAAGACATACCTGTGGCCTGAGGATGATGGAGGATTGATGGGTCCTATGAAGTCCATACCCCATTGAGCAAATGGGTGCATCTCCATCACTGGCTGCAGAGGTTGAGCAGCATATTTATCTCTATTTGCAGCAACTTGACACACATGATAGTATTTGGTGTGTTCAGCAGTGTCCTTAAAAATCGTGGGCCAATAATACCCTGCCCTGAGGATGGCATGAGTGGTGGCCAAGGATGATCCATGTGCAGTCCCAAATTTATCATGCAGTTCCGCTAGTACCTTGTCTGCTTCTGGTTTTTCCAAGCACCTCAAGTATATCCCCTCATAGTTTCTCTTAAAAAGGACTCCTCCTTTCATCATATATTTTTGTGCTTTTATCTTTAGGGCTCTCCTCTGTGAGGCCTGCAATCTTGGGGGACACCTCCCAGTCATCAGGACATGCCTAACATTTGAATACCATGTTCCATCATCTTTTGCATCTACAACATACTGTTGGCTCTGGATGTTAGGGTTTATCTCTGATATCATTTGACTCAAAGCTTGTCCTCTTACCAACCTCATGGGTGTGATATCCATGTCATACTCCTGGAGGATGGTGATCCATTTGGCCCTCTTCTCACCTGGCTCACTTTGCATTAGCAGCATCTTTATTGCTGCATCAGGTACCACAGCAATCACCTTACTCCTCAGGATGTAGTGCCTGAACTTCTTGACTGCTCGAACTAGAGCAAGTGCTTATCTTTCAACATCCATGTACCTAAGCTCTGCATCTCTGAAAGGGTAGCTCATGAAGGCTATAGGCTTCTCCTGCTTTTCTTCATTTCTCTGGGTTACCATTGCTGCAGAGGTATGTTTTGAGGCAAATGAGTAGATGTAGAAGTCTCTGGTGTAATCTAGACTGATCAAGACTGGAGCATCTGAAATAGCTTTCTTAATGTCTTCAAAAGCTGCTCTAGCTTCAAGTGTCCACTCAATCTTGGCGTCCCTTTTGAGCATGGCATTCAGGGGCCTAACTATCTCTGCAAAGCCGGTGATGAACTTCCTAACAAAATTAATCTTACCAAAGTAAGATTTGAGCTCTGTCTTGCTTCTAGGCAGTTGTATTTTCATGATGGACTCTACTCTATCAGGATCAATGATGATCCCATTCTCAGTTATCAGGTGACCCAGCAACTTCCCGGTGGTCATCCCAAATATGCACTTCTTGGGATTTAAGGATATCCCGTACTGCTCGCATTTTTTCAGCACCTTTCTTATGTCCTCTACATGGTTTTTTCTATCTTTGGAAAACACAGTCAGGTCATCCATGTAGATCACTATGCACTTACCGATTAAGCCTCTGAAGGCTATGTCCATTGCCCGCTGGAAGGTGGCTCCAGCGTTTATCAGCCCAAATGGCATGCGTCTGTAGGCAAAGATCCCCTATTTAGTGGTGAATGCGGTTTTCAATCTATCAATTCTGTCCACCATCATCTGATTATAACCAGAGAAGCCATCCAAGAAGGACATCATCTTGGCTCCATTCACAACCTACAGGACTTCATCCAGGGAAGGCAAAGGATAGTTATCCTTTTCAGAAGTTCTATTCAAATTCCTGAAATCCACGCATAGCCTGATGTCGCCATTCTTCTTCCTCATGGGTACCAGGTTCGCCACCCATTTGGAGTGTCTCACAGGAAATATGATCCTGGCATCAAGTAGTCTTTTAACTTCTTCAAAGATGATGGGCTCCAATAGGGCATTGACAGGTCTCTGTTTCTGCCTAAAAGGCTTGGCATCTGGCTTCAAAGGAATAGTATGGGTGATGACAGAAGTGTCATAAGTCTTCAGCACATCATATGTCCAGGCAATGACATGGATGTAGTCCTGGAGAGCCTAGGTTATCCCTTTGAACTCTTCATCCATGCAGACCTTTCTAATCAGGACATTTCTTTCTTTACCACCTTGCCCAATGTCAACTGGAGAGTATTGCCCCTCATCGGCTTTTGGGAGGTGCTTCTATTTTAGCATGTTGTCTAGGTCAAATGCTCTCTCTAGCTCTATCATTCCCTCAGGGATCCTATTGCTAGGCAACTCCAGGATTTCTCCTTCTTCCCAGACATGATCCTCCATGTTAACTTCATCTATGATCTGTGCCTCAAAAACATCTCTATTGGAAATAAAATCCAATATATGCTAATCATCATCAAATACTTGAAGATTGGTTACATTATCAAGTACCGAAGGCACTGATACTAATTCAACTGAGAACCTTTTGAGACCTGATATGGAAAGAGGTTCCAAAGCACTGGCAGCCTGGGCCAAAGCATCTACTCTATGGTTTTGCTCCCTTGGCACATGGGTGATATTGAAGGCATCAAAATCTTTTATTAGGTTCCACACCTTGTGCCTATAGTTAGACAACCTTTTGTATTTGCAGGAGTATATACCTCTTACCTGCCTGACAACTAATTCTGAGTCTCCATAGACATGCACAATTCTCACCTTCTTGCTAAGTGCAAACAACATCCCATGAATTAGAGCTTCATACTCTGCTACATTATTTGTACATGGGAACTGCAACCTGTATGCTGCTAGGTAGGATTTTCCTGATGGATTGATGAGGTCCACTCCTACTCCAGCTCCTTGCTTTGACTTGGATCCATCAAACCTAAGGATCCATGGCTTGTCTTCATCTAAAGGCTTGTCTGGGGCTTCTTTCTTCCTTTTGGCTCTAGCAGCTGCACCACCGGATATCCACTTCAACTTTGGTATCTCTGTTTTCTTAGGCACCACTTCATTGGTCTCATGGGAAGCTGGTATCGGAAAATGCTGGCTGCCACCCTGAATTGGGGGCAATCTAACTCTGCATGAGCGTTGGTATTATGAATCCTGCACCAGTTTGCAAGTGCTGCCTCAGCAAGGTTTACTCTAGTGGTCTGTTTAGGTTCACCAGGAGGCTGATTATCTAGGAGTGATGGCAAGGAACCATTGTTTGGCCTAGTGTTCCACACTCTAGGCTGTCTAGGAAGATTGTGGTTGCCATTATTGTTATTGTAATTATTGTTGTACCCCTTGTCAGGATAACTTGGTCTGTCATTGGCATAGCCTTTATTTTGGTTAGGTTGAGAGTAAAAGTTCTAATTTCTCAGATGGGTGACCTCAGTGGTAAGTTTCCTAAGCTGGGCTGATATTTCTTTGATTTCTTCTTTCTCCTCCTGAGCCTTTGCCACTACATTTTCTGCCTGGGGCTTGAAAAAGGAAGACCCATTGTTATTGTTGGGTTGTTCTACAACATGTGGCACTTGTGTCTGATATGGCAACATCTGGCTATTCCCACTTGGTGGTGGCATGACACTGAGTGGAGGTATTTGCAAAAGGGTTGGCATCATGGCTGAAGGTATCATGGCCCCATTGGTCTGTTGGTGGATAGGATATGTTGGATAGCCTGGAAGTGAAGGGAAGGCGACATTTGGTGTGGGGGCAGGATCTAATTGTTGGCTGACCTTGATAGCTTCCCCAAAGGCTCCTGCTAAAGTTGTTACACCAGGATGTGCCCTCCTGATAAACATGGAGGTCAAGGGATCTAAGGCTGAGTAGTAAATGCTCCTGGTAGCTTCATCGGTTACATTATAAGGAGCTACTAGCTTAGACAACATCTTCTGGAATCTAGCATTGAAGTTTGCTATAGGCTCCCCCTCAGACCTCTTGATAGTGGCAAATAAATGGTAGTTTGTTGAAGGGTCTATAGGCACCTTGAACCTATCCTTGAAGGCTTTCTCCAAGGCATCCCATGAATTGACTGAACCTTGGCCCAAACTAATGTACCAGTTGTAGGCCTCTTCTCCTAAGGAGAAGGGAAACAACCTGTAGACCACATCTTCATACTCAATCCTAGCCCTACAATAGGCTTCTTTGAAGGTTCTTACATGATCATCACCATCCTAATATGGGTGGTATCTAGGACAAATTTTATCTGGATTTTTGGGCAGAGCATGATATGCAGTAAAGATCAAAGATGACTCTGCTGTGAAGAATGACATTGCAACTAGAGGGGGTTGGATCTGAGGTGCGACCGGCTGAGGTTGAACCTGATGTGTCACAGAAGGCCCTGCGGGTATGTGTAGGCCAATAGGAGTTGCAGGAGTAGGCCCTGGTGAAGCTCCAGGTGTACTAGGATCAGGGGAGTGATGAAGGTCCACAGTCCTAGGTCTGAATCCCCTGGTAGGTAGTTCTTCAAAGGGTCCACTAGATCTAGACCTGGTGTTTGGCTTAGGAGCCAGGATTCTTCAAATTTTAAGAAAGATAGGCTAGTTTATGGTCAGATTTGGAAACTGACAGGATACTTAAGCAATGTTTGTAGGAATCTACAGTTTTCTTATTCAGCCCTCCTTCTAGCGCCAGTTCTGTTGTTGCTGATGTTGATGTTAGACACACACAAGTACAACATGAAACAAAAGTTACACACCAACCCTTGTTTATCTTGAAAGATACAATGAACTCATAGAACTCATGATCCCAAGTCCCCGGTGATTAGTTCATAATCCGCTAAGATTACTCAGTGGTTGATGTGTATTTGCTGTTTTCCATTTTGGGGTCTTACGTAGATCTGTAGATTCTGCTTCTGCAACAATGCTTTCAATTAAAGAGATAATTCTACATAGCATACTCCTTCAAAGGATGTGTCTAAGTGGATGTATGCATGAGTCCTACCTCTATTTGGGGTTCTATGCATGATATTTTCACTGGTACATGCATTTGGTTCAAGAATATACTAATGATGTTTAGTTATCTACGAGATGTCAGCATATTCCTCTGTGCTGCTTAATGTTTATCATGATGTGTAGTTATGAAAGTGACTTCTATAAAATTAAAAATGAGAAAAAGAGTTAGAGAGATAGATTCCTAAGATTTACTTGACTGAGATCACTGACCCACATACATGTTCCCATACAGTAATGAAGAGAAGAAAACTGAAATCATACTTCACCAAGATATTCCACAAATTAGCATGATCCAATGCAAATCTTCAGAGGTAGAGTTGACAACAACATGCAATGAAATGAAAGCGCTTCTAAAGAACATAGCATCCACCAGTACATATCCAAAAATCAACTTGAAGATTACTTAAGGTTTACAATCATGATGTAATCTGAAGCTTCATCTCCATACAGTATGTTCATAAAACATGCTTATTTATAGTGATCATGAGGAAAGAACCTTGAATGTTTCAACAATTCAGTCCCCACTAGTCTCAACAATCTGATCTACTACATGAAATTTCTACCAGTCTGATATTGTATGATTGACCTCCTTCTTTCCTCCTTTTCTTAGCAGTAATGGGGCTGAATATATGTCTCTGCTTTCCCCCCAACACAGTGCCCAAGAAAACCTAGCTGAATCAATGGTCAGCCTCCTCAGATGTCTCATCCAACGGTGGAAGATGGATCCCACCAAACCCTGGAGCAGAGCACCCAGACAAGGCGCCGCTCGCTCAGTAACTTCCTCCATCGGCCAACCACCGCATTCAATGCATTGTCTCCTTTTGGTTCATTCTGACCTCTCGGGATCTGGTGCGTCGCTCGGGATGTCCCTCGCCATTAAAGCGCTGTCATATCTCTACTTGTACGCTATCGGGTCAAGTCTGCATGTAGATTCTCCATAGGCTTTGCATGCACTTCTTCTTCTGCAGGCTGCATGATCATCGATGAGATTTGCACAGTCGGGTTGACCTTTAAATGCTCCGCTGATGATGGCCGTTGCACCGATGAACTAATAACATGCATCAAGCTCCAAAACAGTTCCAAATATCTGCGTGCTCTATTTTCCCACCATTTTCATTTGAATATCGGGCTGCACTTTGAAATTCTTCGCTGATCAGGATATGATGATGACGTCATCAGGATGGACTGGCCTTGCTGAAGTGTGAAAGGATGACATCATCAGGTTCTGGGATGGCTCAAAATCCACCTGCCTTGCTTTTCCATCATGACCGCACATCATCATGATCATCGGTGAAACCCCACCTGATCAGAGCGAGCCAACAATGTCTCACCGACCTCATCTTTCTGGCCGATGCACCTCCTTTTCTCTTATTGCGCACCTGCAATCATCATATGGAAGTTAGGCACCATCATCATGATGTTAGTAACCACTAGGATGATAAGCATTTATACTAAATCATGCTTTGAAAGTGCAAACATATATATCGGGTCATGAAACAATGAAAATCCACATGCATACAAGCATTTAATCCTTTTCGATAATCCTTTGGTTCCGCCACCTGCATGTAGATTTTTGGGCATCTTCTTCACTTAGTCAGAATATGATGGTGATGTCACAGTGATATTGAAGGAAATCGGGTCTAAGGAACATGATCCCGAGGAAAGAGCTTTGAAGAATATCACCCTCCCAAGAAGATGACGTCATCAGGATATGTCGAGTTTTGCTTATCGGGTCATATTTTAAGATCAGGATGATATTTGGAACATGACCCCCGTGGGTAAGATGACCTTCCTTTCAAAAGATCAGGGTGACATCAGCGAGAGGGTGGCCTTGTTTATAGCTGCAGTCATCATGACATCATCGTCATGTTTATCAAATAGGAGTGATGTTTGAAAAAGTGCCTGTGTGAGTCAAAAGGATGATGACATCATCAGGAGGTGATTTCCTTTGTTCATTGAGCTTGGATGATGTCATCATCATACTGGCCATGGGGTGATATTCGAAAGATCGTGATATTCAAAAGATCGGCTGATCTTCAAAATGTCGGGTGATGCACAAAAGATCAGGGTGATGCATCTACATCAGGGTGATAAGTGAGGAGGGTGATCTTTCAGAATATCGGGTGACATTTGAGACACCGGGTGATATTTGAAAGATGATGATCCCCTTAGATTAAAATGACCTCCTATCGGAATATCAAGATGACATCATCCGGATGATGACTTGGTTTAGCGCTGCGGCACTATGACGTCATCGTCATGTTATGCAAGAAAGGTCATGTTCGAAAATATACCTCCGCGAGGTAAAAAGGATGATGATGTCATTTTCATGTGACATTTCTTGTTTATCGAGTTCTAATAATGTCATCAGGATATTGGTTTGGGTTGATATTTCGCAACAAGAGGATATTCAAAAGATAAGGTGATATTCGAAATATCGGGTGATATTTGAAATATGACCCCCGCGAAATATATGATGCTGCTGACTGGCAAATGCCACTATCACCTAAAATTAACGTCCAGATCTTCAGACCAAATGATTTATCAGGTGATATTTGAAATATCGGGTGATATTTCAAAGATGATGATATTAAGAAATGTGATCCTCCTCCTTGAATATTAGGTTTGACCAGAACTTTGACTGAGCATAACTTTCTTACCTGGCCGAATTTCAGGGTGATGTAAAAGGCAAACTTGCTTAGAATTTTACACTCTTTCACATGGAAAGCTTCCTGAGGCAAGATTCAGACCTTGAATTTTGGGCTCATACAGGAGGATCATCATGCACCAGATATGATGATGCTTTTTACCATTACCGCCCAGAGCACAAAAACAAAGGGGGCAAGCCACAACAGGGGTCCTGATTTTGCTAAGGGGCAAAAAGGGGCATGTTGTGAACATCACAACACCATTCACCTTTGGCAATTTAAGGGAACCATTTCGGACCACATCCGATCTAGAAGAAGACTGAATGGGTATTCCAGCATCCTCCCCAGCCATGGAAGAAGCTTGACCCATCATATCCAAAGACACATTCGAAGCCATTTATATCAAATGAGTGAGCGCTCAAAATGCCCCCCCCCACACCACGCTGAATCCAAAGCGAAGGCTCCAAACAGGGGAACCACCACAAGAGACAACACCTAAAAGAAAGAAAAACCCCCGCAACGAGCAGCAAACACGAACCAGAGGGCACACAAAAAAGAAAACCTAGAGTTGGAAACCCTTGAACCCTACACACCACCACCCGCACCAAAGAACATCTCACAGCCAGCTAAAACTAGAAAAAAGAAGAAACGAAGAAGAAGACCTGGTCCCCTTGACCCCCTGCTGACATGCAAATCCCCTGTGCACATAGAAAGCTCAAACCTTCAAGCTAGGGCTTAGGTGCCCTAGCTTGCTCTCCCACACACACTATTGCCATCTCCAATCAATATAAAACAAATTTTATTATAATGTAGTAAATTTTAATTTTACTTTAGTATTACTAAAAGTACTTTTTAAAAATATATCTTTTATACACTGAAGTTACTTACTTTTTAAAATTGTTTTAAGTCATTTTATTGAATATATATCTTTTATGCATTATTTAGATACTTTTTTAAATTGCAATTTATGTTACATTGATTTATTGTGTTTAGACAGTTTTTTAATAGATTTCTTTTTTGCAAATCAATATAAGTTAATATTTTGTTACACTTTTGTAACAAATAAGCAGTGTTCGGTGAAAACGATGCCTCTAATTCACATTTACGAGTAATGCCGTCATGTTGAATTACAGCATATAATACCTAATAAAGTTGCAACAACGACGTTTGTGGCATCGACCCTATAAATCGTCGGGGAGAAATAAGGTATTTAAATTATTTTAAAAAAATAAAAATTGCTCTGTTCAATACCCATTCGTCTCTATTGTAAGACGTAAATCCTGATAGTAAGAAATTCCAAGTATAAAAGGAACTTACACCTACGTACAAGGATTTTTTAGTAACCAAGTGTCATTGATAGAGCGAATCTCTTTCATGTACTAACTTGGTACCATGTATTGTTCTCTTTTGAGTACCTTAAGGTCTCTCTCACGTACGGTCACGTATATGGAGAGGACTAACTTCTTCCACATACTGACAGGGATATTGGAAGGGTGGGTATATATAAAGGTTTGGTATATTGGACTGCTAGTATAACGAGAGGGAAACCTTTTTGGAGAGATAAGGAACCCTTATTTTTAAAATGACTTCAAATGTTAAAAAAAAAATCATACATGTTCATTATCAACTGTATGATCTCATTTAATGAATGACTTGCTTGAATCGTGCAACAAACTACTTTTATGTTGCTTATATTTCTCTCAAAAAATACACAAAAAAAAAAATCATTTTGAAAACCCTTATGATATTATGATTCACTCACTGAATTCATTTGTGTCCTAAGTATTAGCTTAATGTGATTTACATGTAGTGTTAGTTGATAAGAGTTGTAGTCATATGTGGAAGTAATATAAGATAACCCCTATATACAAAAGTTTAGGAATTTTTTGTGAATCTTTTACAAATATTTTTTTAAACCTATATTGGTTGTAGCTATGATTGATTTGGAAACCTATTATTTCCCTTGAAAAACCTGAACTTTTCTTTTTAATTGTTAAACATTTTTAAATTGACTTATTTCATATACCCTGCATCAAAAAATCAAAACTATAGACGTTTTGATATTTTGGAGATCATTTCATTGGTTTGGTGGGTTTAGAAGTAGTGTGAAAGTAATGATAATCTTATTCTACATGTAATTCTTTTAAAAACTCTTTTTCAGAATATTACATGGACTATGAAGGCTTAAATTCTTTAGCTATGAAGCATGGAAGGGCTTAAATAAGTTGTCAACACACTAGTTGTTTACTAGTGTTGTTGACTAGTAGCCTAATGTATGCAAGAATAAAGTTGAACATGTATATGCACATTTAGGTCTTGATTTGAAAGACATTTACCACGGATGTGAAACTCTTGGTTAGCTAGAATACATATGGATGTTGGGGTTTGTTACGCATGGGATGCCAAACACTTCATATTACAGATGCGAAGGCTCCCAATAGACATAATTTAATATAGCTTTGAGTTTGCAAGATGACATAAAAAACATTAAACACCAGACTTTAGTTTCTTAACTTACAAACATAAGAATTAGATTAATCATGGCATACTTGCATTATCGGGTCCCAGAACATGACATGAGATTACATTTTGGACATGAGAGTTCAAGTGAAGTAGATAATTTATAAAAACCTCAAGCCCAAGCTACATTATGTTGGTAGACATGAAAGTGCCACTCAACTAGATTCCAATAGGCACCTCAGATTCAAAGTTGGAACATGTTTGATGAATGTAAATACCTTGATTAATTATATTTTAGTGGGTGCCTTAGGTCTAGGAATATAAGACAAGATTTAAATTCAGATGCAGCAAAGCAAACAAAGTAGGATTTAGAATAATTTCAAGTTCAAGCTAGGTCATAGGTAGGCAGAGACATGATACATGGTTAACACATTCAAGAAAGAATCATTGTGCAAGTAGAGGTAGACAATCTTTCTACACCATACAAAAAATGTGTGAGAAGATTCACAGGGCATTATATACTATTATGATTGTTCAGATGGTACCTTTAGTTGTTTCCCCTCAAGTTTTAATCTAGAGTGAGGTTATAGGCTACCTTATTTGCATAATTATGGTTCATACATTCTCTATGTTAAAAAATGTCTCATGTTCACTTTAGTATCGTGGGTCCATCACCTAACATATTCACAAATCTACTACCATTCAGCAACTAGGGGTATGTCCACATGCAAAGCAATGCATATGTCTTCCCTAAGAAGAGGAAGGAGAATCATCTAAGTGCAATCACTGCCTCATATTGCTAGACATTTCAAATGACAATGTGCTCCAACTCCTTCTTAACTACACTTCATAACCAATTTTTTGTTGCCAATTTTTTTAAAAAACTCACATTTATTTTAAATTTCATGATAATTTAGTGCACTAAAAAAGCCTATTTATGATAATTATCATTTATATAATGATACAACACTAATTAAATAGTTGACTTTTCAAAGTTATTGAATTTAGTGATGTTTTGAGGAAAAAATGTGTGGGATGAGTATCTTAACGTATCTCCTTCAAACATTAAAGTCCAATAATTAGCCGATAGGATTTTATATGTGAGCATTATAATGCTCGGAAATATCTCATGCCATAAAAAAATTTAGGCGGGAAAATTTTCTAAACTCGTGGGTTGTTCCTATCATTCTATTCCTTCAACCTCCTATGGGTGCAAGTGCTAGTTTAATTCTAGTTGCTCTCTTGCTACCAAACAAAGTAGTAGGTAGTTTGATGTGTTTAATAATTTAAGTTATTTTTTTTATTTTTTTATTTTTGAAAGAAAAGGTGCAGAACACCCATACGTGTTAAGATAGACCCAAATCGGGAAGTACAAGAGGGGCCACAATGGGCAAACAGGCACAAGTACCAGCAATGAAAGTGTCCAGCGAGAAGAGAAAATGACTCCAAAATATGGCGATATGACAAAAATGTACCATAGAAGCATTCATATGGTGCAATCAAAGTGGCAAACAACAAGCCACCCAAGCTTTTAATGCATAGTCATTAAATAAGCTACCCCAACAACATCTGTCAACAAGCCTGGTAGGAATAGTTCGCATAATCCCTAGAAGATCTGCCGGTTGGGTAAGAAGGACAGGGAAATAAGAGCAAAGTGACTATCCAAACATGTCATACATGGAAAGCCATAAATGCACAATTTGAATTGTCTCTCCCACCAGTGCACAACCACTATTGCAGCCAGACCCATCACAACCCCGAGCTACACCAAACCACCACCAAGGAAGCTGCCACCAACAGCAACTCCACCATCAACAGCTCCGCCAAGACACCGCTCAACCACCACCAGGGCCATACACCACAAGAAACACTACCACCCAACCTACCGCCATTTCCAGTGCCATCGCCTGGTCAATCAAGCACACCACCACCGTTGCCAAAGTCCAAAACTTCGTCTAAACTATGCCAACACCTCCTCCAGGTGTGGCTACGAAGTCTTCGCCAGACCACCGCCGGTGCTTCCACCTACTGCTACATCCTAAAAACCATCCGCACTACCAGGATAAACACCAAGACTCCCTTATGGATCTTTGTAAGAGCTAACACCAGTTCTACAATCCTCCAAGATCAGAGCCTCCTCCCAACCACCCTCAATGCTAACTCTAGTAGTGCCCCTTTCAAAAACTCCACCAGAACCATCAACACTCCATCTCCTTCGCCTCTATCAGTCATCACCAATTTGGGGCCTCCTTCCCCAAGGCCGCTACTACCATCCACACAACCTCCAACAAGGAGTCATTTTGCGTCTGTGTCTACATCCTCCATGGCATTGTCAATAGCCACCAAAAGAACACCGAAATCATTGTCCTCACCTTGCCGCAGCTGAGGACATCATATTGATTCACCAATAATTAATGTGACCACTCCCGTCCAATATCTCCTCTCTGGATGTAGGTGAAAACTACAGGCATCGATTGCCTGCCACTACAGCTCTTCAAATCTACATCTCTCTGTAACTTTCCCTGGGCCTCCACCAGTCCCACCAAAGTATAAGTAGTTTCCCGTAAGCGAAGCACCTCAACCTTCAACACTCATCCGCCAACACCTCAGCCTCCATAAGAATGTTAGAGTTGCTTTGAGTGTGGGTGGCGCCTCTGCTCAAGCCGTCATCTGTATCGTCGTGGGTGAGCAATCCCGATTCTTCCCTCACCTTGATAAGCCAACAATACCACAAGCACCACCATCAAAACACCTCCTCGTCTCCTGACAACCACCTCTCCTATACTGCCCCTCCACCAGTGCAGATTTTCTTAATTAAACAAAGCCAAAGGCTTTCCAAAACTCAGCAGCACCAACTAAACCATCATCCATATTCAACCACCCAAATAGCAGAAGTGAAGCCCCTGAAGACACTAAAGATGAGATCAATCGTATCCTAGAATGTTGCCCCCATGTTCCATCCCTTCATTGTTCTCTCATGTTGGGGCAAAATAAGGGCATAATGCCCTTAACAATCAGGGGAGAGAGA
This sequence comes from Cunninghamia lanceolata, assembly GCA_027924645.1. NCBI lineage: Eukaryota > Viridiplantae > Streptophyta > Pinopsida > Cupressales > Cupressaceae > Cunninghamia > Cunninghamia lanceolata. The sequence continues at coordinate 7,595,119 of BSBN01000960.1, read as the reverse complement.
AACATCTCCCAGGGGAGAATAATCTCCCCTCTTCTCCCTTAAAAACTTCTCTAACTTGGATTGGTGGTGGTCTGAACTTAAATCTTCACTAACCCTCTTGCTTTTGGCTCTACGATTCTTCTTGCTAAAACTCAAAGCGGTCATCTTTGATTTCTTGACTTGGTTTGGCCGAAACAGACCCAGGTTTGTCATGTCTGATAGATCAGAATCCTCTCGAAGAAAATCTCTAGCCAAATCATCATAGAAGTTAGATCCTTCCTGAAAGAAGTCATCCCCTATCATGGCTCTCAAGACTTGTTCTGAGGTAGTTACTTCTCGTGACAAAAAATCACTATCCTCCCCCAAAGATTCCCTAACTCCATTCTTTGACAAGAAAAAATTCTTTAGTTGACAAAACTCATTCAAAAGATTCTCATCCACAGCCGAATCCTTGTCACTAAAGTAGTCTGTTCCAATTTCATCCCCAGAGGAGGATGGAATCATCACTTGTAGGTCCACTGAAATGTCGGTTTCCTTTCCCGAATCAGATATAGCCCCCTTCGAAGAAAAACCATCTGAAGCTTCTCTGCTGGCCAAATTTGAAACCTTCTTTAGGCTATCCTCTGCAGTATTATTGTGAGGTGACACAAGAGGGTCTTGGAAAGAAACCATTTTGGAGCATGTCTTATCGTGGCCTTCATTACCAATATTGGGCTTCCTCCGCCTACCACTCTTTCTTGCTGAGGCCAATTTTTTCTTACCTGGTTTGGGTTTTAAACTTGTCTGTGAAATACCTAGAGGTCTGTTCACCTCTATATCATTTTCCTTTGCAAGAACCTCTGCTGCAATCTCATCACAAAGGTTATATGCAAACTTGTTCAGAACGTCATCAAGCATTGCTTTCAAGGTCTCATCATCTTTAGGTTGCTCGTTAAGGGAGATAGAAGGGCCTCCTAATGTACTATTTCTGCCCTTCCTTGTCTGTTCTGGAAGCTGCCCCTCTGTGTCTTTGACTTCGCTCCAGTCTTCAACCAATTCTTAATGTACAGAAGGCAGTTCTGATTGTACCACATTTCAAAGTGAAAGAACAAGCTCTTCTTCTTGTCCTTGGAGTTTCTCAATTCCAGTATTGAAACCTTTGAAAGGGATATCGGGAGAGCCTGAGTCCCAAGCTTCTGTATTTTCCTCTACTGCCCTTTCACATAAAACTGTGTTCTCCTCTTCAGCCCTCTCACAAATGTCCGTACCTATGGAAATCTCTTCCTCATTTAAAGCCTGGTTCAAAATCTCCATAAAAGGTGCTGACTCTAGCTGTTCCTGTGAGTTTCTCAAAACCCAACTCCAGCAATGATGAATAACAGGAGCATTACCTTGTTCTCTTCCAATCCCCAACATCCACTTCATTCTCCCCAGATCATCATCTATAAAACCATCAATCAGACAAATTTCCTGTATCCATTGACCAGCCTGCGTGTTTAGAAGGATATGCTTTGGAGGTAACTCCTCTGCCTTCAAGACTATGCAGATTTTAACACGGGGTGAGAAATTGGTCAAAGCTAATTTTAAAATCTTAAAATCTTGGAAGAAACCCAGTTCATTGCCTATAGCCTGAATGGAAATCTCTTCCCTATACTCAGCCGGTAAGCATGGAAGTTTCAACCATATGGGCAAATAGGGAACTTTTTCTACCCCCACATCAAAGTTTTGTCTCCAGCCCTGGCAAAAGATGGCTGTGTTTGCAAACTTCCATAGCTTTTTGTGTAGCACAAAGTCTCTATCTTCTAAGTTATGAAAATGAAATGTATAAAACCCATTTCCCATTGCGCTAACCTCTTTTGGTTCTGGCCAACACTTTTTGAACCATTCTATAAATTTATCGGAGGAGAAATTGGGGGATAAAACCTTACCTATCAGAGCCGCCCCTAAGAGTGTAGAAGTCCTCTCTTTCAGACCATCACCATTAAGGTAAACACTGAGCTGCTTCTCTTCTTTTCTTGTAACCTTCTTGACAGTCGGTTTGGGGACCGAGACCTCCTTGGCCCTCAAATTTGGATTCCTTTTTTCTTGGTGATAGTTTCTTTGTCTCGAGAAATCCTTTTCAAGTTTCCTTTTTCCTCGGCCCCTCGGACGCCTATGATGCTTCTTCCTTTGTTCATGAAATGAGCTCCATTTAGGCGGATGGAAATTTGAAGCACCTCGGGCTGGACCATTTTTACTCGAGAAGTTGTTAAACTCGTGCCACTGGGAGGTTAACGGTTTTCTCCATGGATAAAATCTTCTTTTTGACTCTGAATGTCCCTCGTTAAACTCTGAGAGCTGCTTATATCCTTCTCGATGCTGCAACCTTCTTGAGCTAAAAACTTATCTCTTCCCAGATTCCTAAAATCTTCTGGAGGTAAGTTACCCTGTCGAGCCTCAGAAAGGGCAGTGTAAGATCGATAGGGAGCCGTTCTGTAATTCCCTTTGAAGTTCAGAACCGTCATTGTCTAGTTGCAGGCTGATCACCTGCAGACCTTACAAGTCAGTGTTACACGCGCAGGGGATTTTTAAAGATCAGACGCGATGCAGAATGCAAGACACGCTTAATAATTAACAACAAACAGGATTCTACAACGCTTCTGCACCCGCTAACGATTCCCCTCCATCAATGAGAGACATGCAGAACGAGGTTTAAGAGCTACGAGTTACTGTAGTACACATGAAAAAGTAGAAGTGGGTCTCTGTTTTGTCAGCAGGGGGAACCTTTTCTGCAGGTGAGGACACCTACAGATCCAGTGAGAGAATCAACAAAAGACGAAGGCTTTGCCGTGAGACTAGAAGCTTTTGCATAGCTTGAGGATGCTCCTGCACCGGATGGAGTTAAAAAAGCTCCATTTAACATCAAATCACCCTCTGATCTCCAATTCCATTTCTGCCATTCACTTTGAGTTAATAATTTAAGTTATTATCCAAAACTTTTATTGGGCAACTAATTTCTGGAGTATTTTTTCCTCACTTCTCAACTACCTCCTAGAAACAGTCCTCAAGGGAACTGTAAAAAAACAAAATACATTGACACCAAAACCATGACAACAAACACAGAGTGCAAGAAACATCTGGATAAGATTAAACTACCTTATTTTTGGTTGAAAGTGATTTCCTTACTACTTTTTGGTTGGAAGTGATTTGCTTACTACTTTTCGGGGTCCTTCTATTGATGTGTGTGTTGCTCAAGTACGGATGATGTTCCTTTCATTTCAGCCTTGGAATTTCGCCCTATCAACCCAGCTATGTATGAGATTGTAGGACAAGATCTCTCTTTACTCAATATACAATGCATGGATTATGGACGATTGTCAAAGTCAGATCTAAGGTAGTTTCTTTCTCTATGATTTATACCATTTTTATTGGTTTTTTGGTTTTTTTAGTGGAAGATCGATCTGGCATAGCCTCAGAAATTGAATATAAGCACTCTACTTAAATATCATCCCCTATCAAGCCAGCTATGTATGAGATTGTAGGACAAGATCTCTCTTTACTCAATATACAATGCATGGATTATGGACGATTGTCAAAACCAAATCTAATGTAGTTTCTTTCTCTATAATTTATACCATTTTTATTGGTTTTTTGGTTTTTTTAGTGGAAGATTGATCTGGGATAGCATCAGAAATTGAATATAAGCACTCTATTTAAATATCATCCAGTTGAATGGTCAAACAGTCAATAGAGATTTTACACCTCATCTATACCAAAAAATGATAACAGTCAATAGAGATTTTACACCTCATCTATACCAAAAAATGATAAATATTTGTCTAATTTCTGTTGGCCAAAATTAACCTTTGACTATTGAATTGGATGATATTTAAAAATGACCATAAATAAAATATAAAGAAAGCTAGCCACTCACATATTCCTTTATTGATTCCTCAAAAATAAAATTAAATAAATTAACTTCAACTATAATAAAAATAATGGTTTAATATTAATATGAATTATTCACTTATTAATAAAGACCATTTTAAGACCTTTGATTAATCATAGCTAGTCACAATTAATAGTAAAACAAGCTCCTAAAAATTATTTAAATTACTTTCAAATTTTTAAATAATTAATTTTTATTTGTATTATCTTTTTCTTTAAATTTTTTAATTAAATATATTTTTTATTCATTATTTTTTCTCTAATTTTTTTTAATAATTGTATTTTTATTCATGATTTGTATAGAATATTTGTAAATATTAATTAATAGAAATATTAAAAGATTTATAATTAAATTATTTTCAACAATTTATAATTAGAAAATGTTTTAAACTTACAATAAGGTCTGAAATTTTAATATTACTATTTTATTTTTTCTTTCTTTTTTCATGAGGCAATATTACTATGATATAGATTAATATAGATATCTTAAATATTTTATTTAAAGGTATCTATTTTTAAGATTAATAAATATTTTTAAGATATATATTAGTTTAAAAGTTTTCCAAATAAATAATTGTCAAATTTATATTGCAGAGTATTTGTTATCCATTTCCTCTATTACAACCCCTATAAATATAATGACCTAAAAATTACTACCATTGTAATTACATCTATAAACATAATAACCATAATTTTTTTAATTTATTTTTAATATTGAGAAAATATGAATTACAAGAGGATAAAGCAGGGTAAGAACACCGATAAAGAGCACATCCAACAAACACCTAAAATATAGGGAGCTGCTTCTTTTTCTTTTCCCTTTTTTCCCAAACCTTCTCCTCATCAATGAGGTCTATGAAAACTTAATGTTCTTAACTATGTATATAGTTTTAAAAACAAGTTGTGCCAATACCTCAATTAGTGAGGAGGATGATTGTTACATCCCCATTTTTTGTCTTGCTAATACTATTTACTTTTACTTGGACATAAGTAAATTTAGATTGATGTTTAGACTAATATCAAGGAAAGACATATTTTATTGAATGTCAATTATGGAATTATGGAAATGAATATGTTATTGTCAATTTAATAATTGCATTATGAGAATTTGGTTTATTATTTGAATAATGATGCAATGATCGTAATCTGTTGATTCCAAGTTTTATACAGGATTACAGGGTTTGGATGACTCTCAGAGAAAAGAGAAAGAGTATCTTTCAAGGAGAGAGATATAGACCTTGGGTTACAAGCGATTATAATTTGCCAAAACGAGTATGAGTGTTTAACAAAAACGTGAACCAGTCTCAATAGAGGTAAGTCATTATTGTCAGTATACTTTTGAATCTAGTCAATAGGTAGTTGATATCTTTTGATTCTTTTCTAGTCAAGTTGTTTGTGTGTCGACATAGTCATTTGTAAAGTAAACAACATTGTCTAAATAGAACAGTGACCATTTATGATTAACGTAAATATTACAATGTCATTGCATTGTAAAATGGTTGTGTTATTATCTTTGAGTCATTTAAGGTTTTATTGTCAACATTTAATGTCAAATGATGATCTCATCAAGACAAGTTGACATGATTTAATGAAAGATTGTGAAGGGGAGACAAGCTCGACCCGTTCACATTATCCGTAAGCCTTTGACTTATTATTATTATATTTATTGATCAAATCATAAACTAACAAATATGATAGATGACATGATCAAACTATATTTAAATATTTAAACAAATACGTATATATATTCATTGATTTGAGAATAATAACTCATGTTCGTTATTAATGCTTAATCACTTATGAGCAGCCGTAGGCTTATTAATAGAAGTGCCTTCATTATAATCAGTGGTGGATCAAATCACTCTATGAGATTATTATATGATCAAATTGTGTCTTTAATAATATGTCGGCCTTATGAAGAAGAGTTTGTGGTGTTTCAAACCACATTCGAAACACTCCCTTCGAAGGACATTTGTCCCTGACGACATTTGTTTAGCTTTGCAACTTAATAGGTATCGGTTGCAACCGAAAATCATTAGGTAGATTGCTTAGTGTTCAATTTGTTCTTAACTACTAGAATGGATGTGCGATGATCAGGAGACTCATAAAGAGTCATGCTTGAGTCTTTATAGCCATGACTCAGCTTAGCTAGTGGGCAGGATCATTTGGGGTGATATACTTTTGGATTATCATGATCATTTGGAGGGAGATGCTTTTGGTAGAGGAATCGCGGTGAGCAGAGAGATAACCAGTTAGAGGAAGAAGATAACGTAGATTGTTTTGGGCGACCACATAAATATTTTTGTTTGCTAATCTTTCTCAGCTAAGATCGTCGCTACCAGGTAATATTCCTGCATTATATGCATTGAAAGGCAATGAAAAATTGAACGTTTATTATGTCCACTATATTGTTCTACCTTGTAAGCAAATGAAAACAATGATTGAATCGAATGTTTTTGTGTTAACCATTGAAGTCTAGTTGTTTACATTCGATTATGCCATTAGGCTTTAGCAATCAATCAAATGAGTATTTGCGCTTACCAATGGAGTTGGTAGCATTGTTTCACTATTAGTATCCTTAGAAAATTGTTAAATCACTTTCAGGAATGTCGATAACATCTCTGTAGCCTGGCTGGACAATGCTTGATAATAGTCAATAGTGCTTGAGCTGAATACATTTATATTGTTTGAAGACTGTTTAGATATGTCATATTACCATTGAAGTGATTAAACAATCATTACATTTTATATACCTGTAAAAGGTCATTTTAAGTTATTGAATGCCTTGTAGGCCAGTCGCTATAATGAATGAGAATTATCATGTAGCAGGTCAAATTTATAGTTATAAGTTAACCATGTAATAAACTTTAGATGTTATTAGTGCAAAAGAAACTTTGATAGGTATACTCTTTAGCTTTGAGTGATATGGTTTAATCCTTGTGTTAGGATAATATCATTTTAAACCATTTCTTGATTAGTTTATATATATGTGTGTGTGTGTGTGTGTGCGTGCGTGTGTGTGTGTGTGTCCAAAATGATTTCTTTCAAAAGAAACTTAGATTATTATCTTTGGAAACTATCCTATATCCATCGAGTGATAGTACACTAGGAATATGTTGGTAGAAAGGAATGAGGTCTATAGGAGAACTCTTATTATCTATTTTACTCTTGATAGAGATATCCTTTAAAAACCATTATGATGGAATAGACTAAGTCTAACTAGAAATGACCTTGTATGGAATCATATATAAGTATATATATCGTGATTGTTAATGACATCACGTTAAGGAAAGTAAAAGGTTCTCATAATCCTTCTTGTAGGAAGAGATTACTATCTCAGAACCATATTATGCTTAATCACGATCTAGTTAAACTATAGGGTACTATGATACTATATTATTATGTTCTTCTTGGACCGTGAGATTGATATACTTGTGTTGTGATATAGTTATCACGTCACTTAAGGTAAGCATATTGAGGATTAAAGTTATCAAGCTTGTAGAACTTCACTAAAGTCTTCTAGAGACTCAAGAAGAGTTGGATAAACATTGCTCAATGACGTTATTAGATATTTTTCTTAGAAGAAGTAACTTTTCGACTTTGAACTTAAGTGATTGCAACTTCAAATAATTATTTACATCTTTTGGAATTAAATTGGTCATAGTCGATGTTTAAACTTGATTGGAACCTTTTGGTTGACTTTAACTAAGGTTTTCTTATAAATGAGTAATGGTCTCATTTAGAAAGTTTGAACTGACCTTTAAGTCGAAAGAAGACTAATGGAAAATCATTTACTCAAACACTATTCTTTCTAGAATTGATTGTTCGATATTCCATTATCATGGAAAAGGAAAAGCAAACCCTAGATTGACCCAGTAGGGTTAAGTTATTAAATGTACCTTTTCAAGTTACAACTTGTTTTAGCTATTTCTATATGGGTCGACAAAGAAGGTCGAGTACCCTAAATAATAATGTTCATTTTATTTACTTGTCAAAAGGATGATGTGTCATTATCAATAAAGTTTATCCTTGGTTTGGTTACCTATTAGATTGTTTACAAATTGACTTAGGTTTAAATAAGTGTCGATAAGTCAAGAAGCCTAGGTAATGTAAGGATGCAAAGGGATATTCAAGTGTATAAAAGTATATCCACGAGATCTATGGAATAATGACGGTGTTTAAAAACCTGTCTAAGTTGGGAAGACTAGAATATTGAATTTATTAAGACTACATGGTAAAACATAGTTGACCAAGTCAAAACTGTAGGAATATGATAGTATCCAAGTCGAGTTCAGGTGGGTGAACATTACGACTACATTCATTGTGAACATCTATTCATATTGAAACTTTGGCCAAAGTAATACATTCATTTTCTGCATGCATTGCCAGTTCACTGTATCTGAATTGCATAATCTATCAGAAATCATACTTAGCTAGAGGGTATCTAGGGTTGTATGGTTGATAGAGTTGTGTAGGATACAACACTATGTACTCAGGAAGGCAAATTACCACTGGTCACCTATCGTCTATATTCTTCATGAAATGTAGGGCCACTTCCTATGTGGAAGATGTGTGGGAGACCGCCGGTCTGTGGATGGAGGTAAATCACTGGGAAGATATACTCTCTCTCCAAGAAGAAAACATGCCAGAGCTTGTGATAAAAATGTGAGATATTCAGAAGTAGTAATTATACCAAAATTGTTTATGTAATTGATTTACTTTTGCCGATATTGTAATTGAGAAAAGACAATATGATATATTGTATTATGTAAGAGAATCTTGCAATTTGTTGTTACTTGATTATATGTTAAATAAAAGAAAAATTTTCTCTCATTTTTACCTTGTTGAATTACTCTATGGTAAATTTTGGGTTTTACTCTGTTTTTAGAACTGGGATGTTACAATGATATGTTGATTATGCCATCCACCAAGGTCCAAACCCTTGGTGGTGCGATTAGTGCAATTGAGCTAGGTTTGACCCCTGGGTAACTTTGATGGATAGTTAGCCAAAGGACGCCTTCTAATTTAGATATATGCTTACTCATCATGTTGTAATATGCTTGTTCATAAAAATAGAGATGTCGATATTTATGTAATCAAGTTGTTTGAGAAAATAATAAAAAGGGAGAAAAGTTGTGTGGGTCACACTTGTTGAACTTCTTGTAACCCATTATGAGGATGGACAATATAAATAGATGTCTACTATGGAAAATGTTGCATGAACAGAAAATAAAAGAAATAAAAGTTAAGCTATTGATTTTAAAGTGGTTTTGTGCAGATAGCCAAACAATGAATTTGATAGGATATGGATGAATGGAGCATTAAAAGATCTTGTTTATAGGAATACCACAAATTCCATTGAGACAGTAGAAGGAATTGAAATGCCATCAGTTGTGTTATGGTGTAGGAGCACCCTAGCAAGTACATGTCTCCATGAGGCAATCTTAGGTTTTGATTTAGTATTGATGATCTCATGATGTAATAAGGTCTAAATGGCCACTTTAAGTTGGTTTTAAGTCCTAGGAGGTCAGTTTGAGTCCATTTTGCAAATTTTGTAAAAGTTGTCTAAAAAGTGCAAAAGTCATATTGTCAAATTGCAAAAATATAAGAAATGGAATGTGAAGGCTCAAGGGTATATAGAAGTTGTTGAGTTGGTTTGTAAACATAGGGACAAGTTTGAAAAGACATAAATAGCCTGAATCCATCATTGTAAGGGTGGGTTTTGAAGATCTTTGTGATGAAAGAAATTTGGAGATAAAATAATACAAGAAAACTTAGTTTTTCTAAAATTTTTACTATTTTTTCACTATTCCTGAGGCTGGTACAACCTGGTACGGCCTCCAAATGGCATGAAATTGGATTTTTTTGAAAGGGCTCTAAATAAACTTTCATTTGCAACTATTGAATCATTTTTTTATTTAGTTTAGCAAAAGTTACATCCATTTTACTAAAAGAAGGTCTGAATACCTTGTTTTAAGGGTTTGATAGTATAAAATGGAGTTGTAATGTTGGGTTTTGGTCAAAACTAAATGTGGGTGGCCATGTTATAGTTTATTAAGCATATGCAGACCTTATGCAAGGTGACTGAGTGGTCCTTGAAGTGATTTGAGGTTTCGGTGTAGGATTTTCAATACCCCCCCCCCCCCCCCCCCCACACACACACACACACACACACACACACAAGCATAGAATGAGGGTTTTGAGGTTAGGGTACTTGGTGGAGTCTTATATTGCAAAAAGATGGTGATTTAGGCCTTTTGAAGTCTTTCTAGTGGATTGGGATTGGTTTTGTGAGTTGGGAGGAAGATTTGAGAGGTGTTGCTTTGTAAAAGTAGCCTAATTAGGCCTATTGACAAATTGAGACAGTCACTTTTTGAGCCATTTGTTCTAAAGCAACCAATACTGAATCTGAGATATGCTTTAAATCAGCTTAATGGGTATCCAAAAAGCCAATCACAGTCTTGAATAGAGGTCTGAAAAAAAGTTATGATCTGACAGTCCTATTTTGAGGGCTACAAGGACTATGGCAGGTGGTGAGCAAAATAGTTTGAGTGAAGAGTGCAGACTTGGGTGAGAGCTTTTTATGGTTGTGTTTGAGGTCCTAAGAGGTATGAAGACCTTTGGAAACCTTGTTTTAGTTCGTAAGTGTTGAAGACCCTAATTGTGCCTTTTAGAGGGAGAGACTGCTAAAGTGGAAGCATATGAAACTTGAAGAATTTGTGGGTATGAGCCCATTGTTGTGAAATATGTATCCTTTTCAGTGAATGTGAATCCCTAGCACTACATCATGTTACAATGACGTCAGTAGATTCTAAATGACCAAATAAAAATGTTAATATTTGTAGATCAGGACTTGATCTATGTGCAAGGTTGGTTTTGTACCCATGGAGATCAATTTTTTAGTTATGGAAGTGGCCTTGAATAAAAACCAATTATTTTCTCAAGCACCTAATAGGTCCTAATTTTTTGGAATATTGGAAAATCATTTGATAGTATCTATCATAGCAAGATCAACTTCAAACCTAGTGCTAAGTACATGTTAATAGTCATTTTGGAAAGCGATAAAATGAGACTTGAACTTTGAACCATGTATTACCAAGAAGATAGATCTACTAATCCTCATATGATGTAATGCCCTGTCATGCAACCCTAGAGAGTTAGGCTAACAAAAGAAAAATTCTAGAAATAATTTTTTTTTTAAGCAAGAAAATGCAATAATAGTAACCAAGGATATCATAATACACAACATAAAGAAGGTGCACTTCTAACTTCTATAGGGAAACATAACTGCATTATAGAATATAAAGTAAAACCACACAAGTGATAAACATCTTACTACTACTTCAGTATGATCAACTTTTACATAAGCAAGATAGTTTATTTACAAAATTACAATGCAAGAATACAAGACCGATCGTGTCCGTTTAGAAAATAATACATATGAAGGTATGTAACATCACAGGAGGTAGAAAGCAATCTACAACTGGAACACCTCTACACAAGACTCGAATAGCATCTCTGAAAAGCCAATGGATAGCTCTGCCTCCCATCCATGTGGAACCCTGAGCTCCACCCCTCGGAGCTAGGAGATAACGACGAGGATTCCACTAAGCCAAGAAATAACATCCAAAAATAAAAGAATGACAACTGACTTGTCACAACTGACCATATCAACATAACTGCAAAAGCCAAGACATCACTTCAGAGGTACTACTAAGAAGTAACAACTGAACTACGTAAGGAGAGTGTCATCGCATGGTCCTAGCATGGGTTACCCAGGCTATCAATCACCAAAAGCTGGCCCCCATCTATGGTTACCCTGGCAGCCTCTCTCTAGGCACCAGCCCCATAGGGTGACACATGTGGAGCCGACAGGTCCTCTCATGGAGATAAGGAGATCGGCCTTGCCAACCAGGCCTTCTCATCCCATCCTTAGCCTGTGAGAGCACTCAAGGCATGGGTGAGGTCTCTAACTTATCTTGTTAAATGTTTTATTATCCCAACCCTTTGATTAAATTATTAAGTTTTCCACATGATTACAACTTCCATGGGGTTACCCAGGTGACCTCTCACTAGGCACTGGCCTCACCATGAAAGCCACTCCCTTAGCATTCACTGGTCAATCATACAAACCACCACATGCAGGTAAAAAGTCACAAATCAGAACCGAGCCATAACATATACCATTCACTAGGACACAACAATAAATCCTTATAATCTCTTCAAAATTGAAGCAACACCATCAAGAACCAAGTACTATATCCAAGAGGCCATTCCCAATCATAATAAGCCACAAAAATCCAGTGAACCATGACATGCCAGAATTATGAACCAACACCAAGAACTATACCTCTAGAGTAAAGTAAATGATAAAATAACCATTATCTGACAAGAATGATGCTTTTGCATCTTAACACCAAGTACACATGACACTCCTCAAAATTCCCACATCACAATTAACCAAAACATAGACCAAACTCCACCCCAAGGTAACATAATGCTTCAAATAAAATATAAGCTATGACTAAGTAGGAGATCAAGCAAAGAGGTTCAATGGACTCCTAAATTAATCATGAAATCAACTTACACAAGGTTATCACAAATAGCAAAACTTCAAATCTCAGGGAATTAATAAGGCAAGGAAGGTGAACCATACCCGAACATCCATACATAAACAAAAGTCAAGGAAAGCTCATAAAGTAATTCCATTAATGAACAATCCCAAGTTAAAGACACTTAATTTCCCGTAACATGATCACAACACAAGTCCTTGTTTTTCCAAATAAAAGTATGAAGAAAATAGATATAATACAATGATATCCACCAATTACGAAGCACGAAAATACAATATTACCAGCCTGACTAACAAATTAATATTTAACAAGGTAATAATACCTGATTTGTTACCTCATGGAACAAGAAACATTAATACAAATTACTCAACCATTTCTATCTCCATATAAACTTACTGTGTTAATATGCCAAGGAAAAACTACCCAATAAACATCATTACTCCTACAATACATTTTCCATCACAATCAAACAATAATAATGACAACACAAGGTATCCTTCCTTATATAATGAAATAATCCATTGACTCAATCTCTAAGCTAAATCTCTTCCCACATTACCCAAATATAGGGTCCAAACAACACAAGAGAAATCAAAATCCCATCTTAGTCACTAACACATTGCATAGGATCATAAATACCACTAGAACTCTGGAGTGAAATAAAAGCAAATTAAAATATTAAAAAAAAAACTAATAGGGAAAGGGTTATCCACACTATGATAATATCAAACTTAATTACACATCCGAAGGATTAATTTAGATTTATACCATAAACATACATGATCAAGTGACTATTAAACACAACAACAATAAAACAACAAAAAAGGTAATAAGACATCACCTAAAACTAACTATGTCACTAGATTTAGGAGACTTAACACACCATTTCCACAATTACTATTATTATAGTTATGTTATAACATTAAACCAATTTGGACATGTACTATAAAATATTTAATAAGATCATGTCAATCTATTAACCTTATTATAACTATTTTGATAAATATCATAACAAAATATAAAAAGTTAGCTACATTTAATCTGCTATCCTAATTACCAATAATGAATTTTAACAATAAATCAATGATGAGTTATTATTAAAAAAAAAGTTTACATTTGACAAGTCATGAGAATGATACTAAAAGATAAGATTGCTAATAATTATCTATTCTAAATTGCTCCAAGGAAGGTGTCGCTTTCTTCTCCTATGGCTAAGGAGATACCCCTAAACTATAGTCAATACCCTATTGAAAGAAAGTTACTAAATTTACACCAAACTTTCATATAGCAATTTCTATTATTCTAGAACCTATCTCTCTCATCAATCGGCAATGATCAAGGTGAATATGGAGATTTCTATTTGCAAAGACAAACTATAAGGTTCTAAAATCATTATACAAGGAATTCCTCTGAGATGAGATCTGATTTAATTCACATTGATAAGAAGATATCAGTGTGGCTCACACCAAGGATAGTGAGAGAATGAATTGCAGATTAGAAGAATTAAAGTATGGCATAATCAACGATTGGGATCTAGAACTCAAGTCTCATAAACTTGCCAAGATGGCACATAAACATAGGCGCTTGCAGGGTACAAACTGCCTTAAAGAGGTTCGGATTCACTCTGTCAAGTTATCAATGGCAAGATTTGCTTAAAGCAATATGGGTGGAGTAACACTAAGATAGGAGTCGACTCAGATTCAGAGTGATATTTATCCTCCAATGTAAAAAAATTTCTTGAAATAATGCAAGAATCCTATAGGCGTCAGAAATTACTGATACAATTAATCACTCACTGAGAGTGCTAAGGGTGCCACTCGAGGATTTACTTCCATAATGTAGTATGACGATGATTAAGGAGATTACAATATTAAAGGAAACACCATAGGTTATCAGCAAGGTCGTGGCAAGATTAAAAGAAAATCAAAGAGAATGAAATTGATGAAATTGGCAGGCATTCGAGTCTTGCTAGAGTGTCCAGATTGCAGTGTACTGAACTCTCAATTTGATGACAGCCGACCACCAAAAATAAACGGCCCCCTTAAAATGATTACTAATTGAAACTTGCACGGAGTTGCAAACAAAGGTAGTATACAGACGCGCATGACAAGGAAATTTGGTTTTCAACTAGAAAATCAGGCGAACATTACAGATTCTGAAAGAAGGTGGTTGCTTAATTTGATAGGATAAAGAGGTCAAAAGTGTTTATCTTCCAACGAATCAATTTCCATCAGAATCTCAGAGGAGACAAAACAAATCGGTGGATAACTTTGGTTTAGGGTGGCTATCTATTGAAATTCAAGGTTATGAGGAGAAAATTTAAGGGTTAAACACAATAACTCAGGCATGAATCTCATCCACAAGCTCTTACAGTCGATGACTCATAGATGCAAGGTTACAATCAACAGCTAGGCAAGCATGCCAAAAGTGAAGAGTAAAAGGAGAGTAGAGATGGATAAAAAGAAAAGTCTTCGACTAGCATGATAACTTCGCAAGAGTAGGGATGACCTACAAAAATGATTCAAAAAAGCATATCCAAACACAAGATTTAGGGAGAATGCAAATGGTTCAAAAGGAAATATCACTAGCGAGCTTAACAAATCTGGTGTTGGTACCATCAAATCACTCTACAGAATTTGAGAAGACGGAGTAATAGTATGAATAGAGAGAAAAGATATCACCAAAGATGATGAAATGTATTCAGGCAAACATAATAAAATCATTAGGATTTACCAAACAGAAACATAATTTTCACACCAATATTAATCTAATTACATACCTAGAATTTCCAAGCTTCATAAATCCCCTTTTGATCCAATTCCTTCTGCACAAACGTTTTCCCCAAAATCTCTCTATTCTTCTCCCAATTTCCTCTGTTTCCTTCTTTTTCCACCTCCCCGCAGATTTCCCTCCTTCCTCCCGTAAAAGATTTAACTCATAAAATACATGTGGACATGCAACCATTATCCGACAACCCACTCCAAAAAGAAATTCAAAATTTTACTATTAGAGGAGATACCAATCTTCCCATTTCCAACATGACAACTCAAGGCATTGATTTCACAATCCATTATTCTGGACAAAATATTTACTCATTACTCGAAGTCCAATAATGACATGAGTATTTTGGAAAAGCAAATAATTTAACTCCAGACAATTATAATTCTTAACCCAGATGTCAACAAGGTTTTTAAGCTAAGACAATTATTATCTAACCAACATAAAAGAAGCATTATTAATAATTAATGAATCATTAAAGTATTTTCCAACCACACAAAACATGATTAAACATTATAAACACAACTCAACTATACACCATGGTTCAAGACAACCATTAATAACAAGGCAACGACCAAGTGACACAACACGACTCAAGACCACAATGGAAGACAAGGACCGACCTAGTGGATTAGACCTCGTGTTATCTCCCATCACTAATATCCATTGGTGAAAGAACCCGCTCGAACTTGCTATATCAGGTGGAGTCGAGGTTCGGTACATGTAGCCTGCACCCAAACACTGATTAAATACGATCAAGTATATATATTTCAACACAAGGAGAGTTAGAGAATCGCGGCGTAGCAGGGTACTCGAAATGAGTAATGCTACTTTGTCCCTGCTCTTGAATAAGATTATAACCATAGCATTTGAAAACAGATATCTACAAATCTAATAAAACATGTAAATAATAATCCATTACTAAACATGTCGAACCCATCATAACTGATGTAACCATAATGTCATCATCACTCATAACACAGGTCTGAATATATCCATCAAACATAGTCCAAAAGAGAAACATAAACCATAACATATTAATCCAAATGTCTCGAAACTATAATTATGCAATAAAAGGCTATCAACTACTTCAGAACTGTCAGGGAGAAAAATGAAACTAGCATCTATATCAAACCAAAATGTGAGGGGCATTACATCCCCCCCTAGAATCAGGCTTACTCCTGGAAGCCTGCAAATAAGTAGGGATATAACTCCCTCATCTTGGAAGCATCCTCCCAAGTAGCAGAGGTCTCATCATTAAGATCCCACTGGACCCTGACCTGCTCCACGTCTCTGCCCCTAAGAGCAAGTCTCCTGTGCTGAAGAATGCCTACAAGCTCCAAAGCCAACTTCCCGTCCTCTACATGTAGAGCAGTCCAATCAAGAACATGAGCAATGTCTGGATAATAAGGTCTAAGTACAAAAACATGAAACACATCATGGATGCGTGAAAGGCTAGGTGGCAAAGCAAGACGATAAGCAACTGGACCGATCCTCTCCAACACCTCAAAAGGTCCAACAACGAGCGGTGCTAGCTTAGAGCCCTTTCTATAGTGGATTGGACTCTTTCATGGACGCACACGCAAGAACACCTGATCCCCAATAGAAAACTGACGATCGATCCTATGAGCATCTGCATACTTCTTCTGCCTGTCCTGAGCTGCCACCAAATGCTCTCTAATCCTCTCAACCTGCTGCTCCATATCTCTAAGCATATCTGGTCCCACAAGAACTCTGTCCTCCAGATGATCCCAAGTCAAAGGAGTCCTACAAGGATGACCATACAAGGCCTGAAATGGAGACATGCCAATAGAACTATGATATCCATTATTATAGGCAAACTCCACTAGGTAAAGGTAGTCCTCCCAACGGCTTTGCCAATCCATCACATACATCCTCAACATATCCTCGAGAACCTGATTAACCCTCTCGATCTGACCATCAGTCTCAGGATGGTAAGCTGAACTAAAGTTTAGCTGTGTCCCCAAGGCATGTTGCAAGGAAGTCCAAAGGGCAGAAGTGAACACTGGATCCCTGTCGGAGATGATCCTATGAGGAATCCCACGAACACTCTGGCCACCGTAGAAGCATTGTAATAAGCACGGACAAGAGATAAGTGAGCTACCTTTGTCAACTTGTCCACAGTGACCATGATAGCATCGTGTTGCCAAGAGGACATCGGCAAACCTACAATGAAGTCTATCGAAATGATATCCCACTTCCACTCTGGAATCAAATGAGGCTGCAAAAGACCTGCAGGGTGCTGATGCTCCACCTTCACCCTCTGACACTCAAGACATCTCGACACAAAATCAACAATATCCTACTTCATACCACTCCATAAGTACAGCTGACGTAGATCTACATGCATCTTCTTGACACCCGAATGAGCAGAATAAGGTGCCTGATGCACCTCAAACAAAACTAGGGTGCGAAGACCCTCAGAAAAAGGAACATAGATATGACCCAAATGTCATAAAAGACTATCTAACTCAAAGGAGTAACTAGAGAACCTACCCTCTAAAGGTCTACCAGTCTCAATCTCAGATCTCACCTCCTGGCACCAACTGTCAGTAGGAAGAGCAACGAGAATCTGACCTCTCAAATCAACTGTAAGAGAAACTGCTGAGATCTCATGCCTCTGACGACTAAGAGCATTTGCTACCACATTCTCCTTGCCCTGAATATATCTGACCTCAAAGTCATACTTGCACAAGAACTCCATCCAATGCCTCTACCTTGCATTCAAGTTTGGTTGCATGAAGATATACTGCAAATGACGATGAGCACTGTGCAGCTCAAACTGATGCCCTAAGAGAAAATGCCTCCATCTCACCAAGGCATGCACAACTGCTACTAACTCCAGGTCATGAGTGGGATAGTTTAATTTGTGATCCTTGAGTTTGCGAGACTCATAGGCAATCACGCGACCATCCTGCATCAGAACTGCTCCCAAACCCTCCAAAGAAGAATCGGTGCAAACAACAAAGTCCCTATGAGGATCAAGAACTGCTAATATCGGTGCACTGGTCAACTACTCCTTAAGAGTCTAAAAAGCTGCCTGACACTGCTCTGACCAAACAAACTTCTTCCCTTTCCTCTGAAGAGAAGTAATAGGGTGCGCAATTCTTGAAAACCCCATAACAAAGCAACGATAGTAACCTGCCAGCCCCATAAAACCACAGACCTCAAAAATAATAGTGGGTGCAGGCCAGTCCATAATAGATTGGATCTTCGAGGGATCCACTGCAATACCCTCTCTAGAGATGACATGACCCAAATACTTGACCTCTGTGTGGAAGAACTCACATTTCGACAAATTAGCATAAAGCTGATTTTCTCTCAGACACTACAACACCTGACGCAATTGCTCCTCATGTTCCTCCATAGTCCTTGAATAGATCAATATATCATCAAGAAATACAAGGACAAATCAGTCGAGATAAGTGCGAAATACACCATTCATAAAACTCATGAAAATTGAAGGTACATTCATCAACCCAAATGGTACCACTGTGAACTCATAATGTCCATAACAGGTGCAAAATGCTATTTTGTGAATATCTGCCTCAAAAATCTGCAACTAATGATATCCTGACTTAAGGTCAATTTTAGAGAATACCTTTGCTCCTTTAATCTGATCAAACAAATCATTGATTTGAGGCAAAGCGTACCTATTCCTCACTGTTACCTTATTGAGCTGTCGATAATCGATACATAGCCGTAGGGATCCATCTTTCTTTTTCACAAAGATCACAGGTGCTCCCCAAGGAGAAACACTAGGTCAAATGAACCCTTTGGCTAATAGCTCCTCCAACTACAGTTGAAACTCTTTGAGCTCCTGAGTGGTCATCCTGTATGGAGCTTGTGAGATAGGCTCTGCACCGGGAACCAGATCAATCCTGAAGTCGATGTCACACTTAGGTGGCATCCCTGGAATATCAAAAGGAAAAACATCCACATACTCCCTCAAGAGTGGGCGATCGTCAAGAGATGCCTCTCGACTCTCCTCCATCTCCAAGTCACTAACAGACACTACAAAAAGCTAACATCCTTGACACATGCATCTCTTGAGCTGCATAGCGGAGATCATACATAGGGAAATAGGTCTTTGAACCCCTACAACCTCAACCTTAGCACCAGAATCATCCACACAACTATTAGACTTATGCCGACAATCTATCACTACCTGATGGGCCTCCAACCAATCCATCCCCAAAACTATATCATATGATCCCAGGGGTAGTATGCGAAGGTCCACAGAAGTAGACAGAGAGCCAATCCTTAATTCACACCCTGAGACTAGAGACTTGATTGCCATCTTAGCCCCAAAAGCTAACTCAACCTACCACCTAACATCCTACTTTGTTGCCACTAAGCCACAACGCTCCACAAGAGAAGGAGATATAAACGAATCAGATGCACTGAAATAAAAAAGAACAGAAAAACCAATACCTCGCATGCGACCAGAAGTCTCCACCATGGTGCCTTGATGCTCTGTCTATCAGTCATTCACTGCTGCAAAGACTTGGTGTGACCTGCCTACATCACCAACCATTGGCTCAGATGCTGCCAGTCAATGTCCAAATCCTAATGCACCCTTCTGCGGGCACTGTCTAGCAATATGGCCCTGCTGGCTACAAGAGAAGCATTCGGTGCCTCTACCAAAACCACCATCACCCTGGAAAGCACTAGACTGCTGGAAACTACCCCGGCTCACTGCGAACTGCATACTCTAAGTTGGCTGATCAAAACGGTTGCGCTTATTGCGTTGCCAAGACCGGTCCTTCTTATTTTGAAATCTATTACCTTACGAATGCTGAGAATTCTTTGGCTTGGACTGTGAATACTACTGCTGCTGACCACCCTTTGAGGGTGCATGAGAACTTGATGCCTAAGTGTGACCACCTCGAGAACCATATCCGAAAGAAGGTGCACTGCCAATGTGCACACTTGTATGGCCACCAAGTGCCATAGCTAAATTCTCCTCCACTAACCAGGCTTTCTCCACGGCAACCTCCATAGTCTTAGGTTCGAATACATGAACCCCTCCACTAATTCGGGCATTCAAGCCCCTGATAAAATGCTACACCAATATAGACTCATCACCCCTGATACCTGGATACTATTTGAGCTCATAAAATCTACGCTCATACTACTCAACTGTCATGGCCAACTGCCTCAACTCGTGGAACTCATCTGCTCGATGCTACCTCCAATGGTTGGATAGAAAGTGAGCTCTGAATCTCTCTAAGAACAACTCCCAAGACACAGTGCTAATGTCCAAATGTAGCTTTTTCTCCTCTAGCCGCCACCAAGTCAAAGAGAACCCTCAGAGATGCAAAATAGCACATCTGGCTTTGGTGTTGTTGCCATACGGATGCATGGAGAAACACCTGCCTAAGTCTAATAACCAAGTCTCTGCCTCAAGTCCTCTACCAGCTCCATCAAAGATGGGAGGGCGTGCTCTCAGTAAGTCCCTCATATGGCTGGCTAGTGTGGCCTCCTGCTCAGCTGTCAACTCCTTACGCCTGGGAGACCTCTCTCTCTCTCTAGGACCCAGTTGGTCTACCTCCTGACCTCCTCTGGGTTGCTCACCCTCCTGTCTAGGGCCTAAATGAGCAAGGGCATCCTCAAGAATCTGTCTTAACTGGGCCCCATCAGGCTGACCCTGACCATCCATGTTCTAACTCCTGCCTTCATGGGCACTCGTATGAGGAGAATTGGGAGGAGGTGTACCACCACCACCTCTCCCACAACCCCTACCTCTGCCCCAACCTCAGCCCCTACCTCTAGGCATCTACCTACAACAACAAGGCAAATTATTACATTAAAAAAAAAGGTCATAACAGGGATACAATTATTTTACAGAGTTTAAGCACTAGGTTACATAATGGGCTCAATATAACCAGTGTACCCAGTGTTTAAACTTGGCTTTGATACCAAAACTAATGCCCCGTCATGCAACCCTAGAGAGTTAGGCTAACAAAAGCAAAATTCCAGAAATAATTTTTTTTTTGAAGCAAGAAAATGCAATAATAGTAACCAAGGATATCATAATACACAACATAAAGAAGGTGCACTTCTAACTTCTCTAGGGAAACATAACTGCATTATAGAATATAAAGTAAAACCACACAAGTGATAAACATCTTACTGCTACTTCAGTATGATCAACTTTTACATAAGCAAGATAGTTTATTTACAAAATTACAATGCAAGAATACAAGACCGATCGTGTCCATTTACAAAAGAATACATATGAAGGTATGTAACATCATAGGAGGTAGAAAACAATCTGCAACTAGAACACCTCTACACAGGACTCGAATTGAATCTCTGAAAAGCCAATGGATAGCTCTGCCTCCCAACCATGTGGAACCCTAAGGTCCACCCCTCCGAGCTAGGAGATAACGACGAGGATTCCACTAAGCCAAGAAATAACATCCAAAAATAAAAGAATGACAATTGGCTTGTCACAACTGACCATATCAACATAACTACACAAGCCAAGACATCACTCCAGAGGTACTACTAAGAAGTAGAAACTGAACTGCGTAAGGAGAGTGTCATCGCATGGTCCTAGAATGGGTTACCTAGGCTATTAATCACCAGAAGCCAGCCCCCATCTATGGTTACCCTGGCAGCCTCTCTCTAGGCACCAGCCCCGTAGGGTGACACATGCGGAGCTGACAGGTCCTCTCATGGAGACAAGGAGATTGGCCTTGCCAACCAGGCCTTCTCATCCCATCCTTAGCTTGTGAGAGCACTCAAGGCATGGGTGGGGTCTCTAACTTATCTTGTTAAATGTTTTATTACCCCAACCCTTTGATTAAATTCTTAAGTTTTCCACATGATTACAACTTACATGGGGTTACCCAGGTGACCTCTCACTAGGCACTAGCCCTACCATGAAAGCCACTCCCTTACCGTTCACTAGTCAATCATACAAACCACCACATGCAGGTAAAAAGTCACAAATCAGAACTGAGCCATAACATATGCCATTCACTAGGCCACAACAATAAATCCTTATAATCTCTTCAAAATTGAAGCAACACTATCAAGAACCAAGTACTGTATCCAAGAGGCCATTCCCAATCATAATAAGCCATGAAAATCTAGTGAACCATGACATGCCAGAATTATGAACCAACACTAAGAACTATACCTCTAGAGTAAAGTAAATGATAAAATGACCCTTGTCTGACAAGAACGACGCTTTCATGTCTTAACACCAAGTACACATGACACTCCTCAAAATTCCCACATCATAATTAACCAAAACATAGACCAAACTCCACCCCAAGGTAACATAATGCTTCAAATAAAACATAAGATATGACCAAGTAGGAGATCGAGCAAAGAGGTTCAATGGACTCCTAAATCAATCATGAAATCAACTTACACAAGGTTATCACAAATAGCAAAACTTCAAATATCAGGGAATTAATAAGGCAAGGAAGGTGAACCATACCTGAACATCCATACATAAACAAAAGTCAAGGAAAGCTCATAAAGTAATTCCATTAATGAACAATCCCAAGTTAAAGACACTTAATTTCCCATAACATGATCACAACACAAGTCCTTGTTTTTCCAAATAAAAGTATGAAGAAAACAGATATAATACAATGATATCCACCAATTACGAAGCACGAAAATACAATATTTCCAGCCTGACTAACAAATTAATATTTAACAAGGTAATAATACCTGATTTGTTACCTCATGGAACAAGAAACATTAATACAAATTACTCAACCATTTCTATCTCCATATAAACTTACTGTGTTAATATGCCAAGGAAAAACTACCCAATAAACATCATTACTCCTACAATGCATTTTCCATCACAATCAGACAATAATAATGACAACACAAGGTATCCTTCCTTATATAATGAAATAATCCATTGACTTAATCTCTAAGCTAAATCTCTTCCCACATTACCCAAATACAAGGTCCAAACAACACAAGAAATCAAAATCCCATCTTAGTCACTAACACATTGCATAGGATCATAAATACCACTAGGCCTCTGGAGTGAAATACAAGCAAATTAAAATATTAAAAAAAAACTACTAGGGAAAGGGTTATCCACACTGTGATAATTTCAAACTTAATTACACATCTGAAGGATTAATTTAGATTTATACCATAAACATACATGATCAAGTGACTATTAAACACAACAACAATAAAATGACAAAAAAGGTAACAAGACATATCACCTAAAACTAACTATGTCACTAGATTTAGGAGACTTAACACACCATTTCCACAATTACTATTCTTAGAGTTATGTTATAACATTAAACCAATTTGGACAAGTAGTATAAAAGACTTAATAAGATCATGTCAATCTATTAACCTTATTATAACTATTTTGATAAATATCATAACAAAATATAAAAAGTTAGCTACATTTAATCTGCTATCCTAATTACCAATAATGAGTTTTAACAATAAATCAATGATGAGCTATTATTAGAAAAAAGTTTACATTTGACAAGTCATGAGAATGATACTAAAAGATAAGATTGCTAATAATTATCTATTCTAAACTGCTCCAAGGAAGGTGTCGCTTTCTTCTTCTATGGCTAAGGAGATACCCCTAAACTATAGTCGATAACCTACTGAAAGAAAGTTACTAAATTTACACCAAACTTTCATATAGCAATTTCTATTATTCTAGAACCTATCTCTCTCATCAATCGGCAATGATCAAGGTGAATATGGAGATTTCTATTAGCAAAGACAAACTATAAGGTTCTAAAATCATTATACAAGGAATTCCTCTGAGATGAGATCTGATTTAATTCACATTGATAAGAAGATATCAACGCGGCTCGCACCAAGGATAGTGAGAGAACGAATTGCAGATTGGCAGAATTAAAGTATGGCAACGATTGGGATCTAGAACTCAAGTCTCATAAACTTGCCAAGATGGTACATGAACACAAGCACTTGCAGGGTATGAACTACCTTAAAGAGGTTCGGATTCACTCTGTCGAGTTATCAACGGCAGGATTTGCTTAAAGCAATATGGGTGGAGTGACATTAAGATAGGGGTCGACTCAGATTTAGGGTGATGTTTATCCTCCAATGTAAAAAATTTTCTTGGAATAATGAAAGAATCCTATAGGCGTCAGAAATTACTGATACAATTAATCACTCACTGAGAGTGCTAAGGGTGCCACTTGACGATTTGCTTCCATAATGCAGTACGACGATGATTAAGGAGATTACAATATTAAAGGAAATGCCATAGGTTATCAGCAGGGTCGTGGCAAGATTAAAAGAAAATCAAAGAGAATGAATTTGATTAAACATTATAAACACAACTCAACTATACACCACGGTTCAAGACAACCATTAATAACAAGGCAATGACCAAGTGACACAACACAACTCGAGACCACAACGGTAGACAAGGACTGACCTAGTGGATTAGACCTCGTGTTATCTCCCATCACTAATATTCATTGGTGAAAGAACTCGTTCAAACCTACTATATCAGGTGGAGTCAAGGTTAGGTACCTGCAGCCTGCATCCAAACACTGATTAAATACGATCAAGTACATATATGTCAACACAAGGAGAGTCAGAGAATCACGGCGTAGTAGGGTACTCAAAATGAGTAATGCTACTCCGTCCCTGCTCTTGAATAAGATTATAACCATAGCATTTGAAAATAGATATCTACGAATCTAATAAAACATGTAAATAATAATTCATTACTAAACATGTCGAACCCATCATAACTGAAGTAACCATAATGTCATCATCACTCATAACACAAGTCTGAATATATCCATTGAACATAGTCCAAAAGAGAAAAATAAACCATAACATACTAATCCAAATGTCTCAAAACTATAACTATGCAATAAAAGGCTATCAACTACTTTAGAACTGTCAGGGAGAAAAATGAAACTAGCATACTATACCATAACATACTATACATACCAGATGAGATTCCCCTTTGACAGCAAGGGATATGTGAAGAATAATTTGAAGCTTGGCACTGGATACCTTCATTTCCCCAATCTTGAAGACTTTTGGGAAGATTGTGAAGACGAGTTTGAAATCAGAAAAAGAGACTGGACGAGGTTTACTCTGAAGCAGATTTATGATTTCAAGATGGAATGGATCGTTAAAGGCATTAAAGATGATGAATCAGATCTAATTGATCCCTTCTATTTTAAAGAAATCCAGGCTCAATCTCTTCCTGCTCTTAATTAGGCAGATCCAGAGGTTAGAGATGTCAGAGAAAGAACCAGTTTCGTGATCAAGAAGTCAGAAGCCTAGATCAAGAAGAAGATATCCCAGATGACAGCAACAAGACCAATAAGTAGGAAAGATACACCAAGAGGAAGAAGTGACCAAGATAGTTCCACGTCATCAGTTCCTTCCCACACACCAGTTATTGACATTCTTTCTCACCAGAGTATCCAGGGAAGTGGTGGAGATGAAGACACTCCGAGGAGAAGCAATCTTCAAAACACATGTGGAGATGAACCCAGGCAGAAGAAGAAGAAACCAAGGTCGAAGGAAAAAGAGATAGGTTCTACTTCAAGAGAAGAAAAAGAACAAGAAGAAGTCCTATTTGATCCAGAGTTTGATGAAGCCATACCAACCACATCTTCTTCCATA
Source organism: Cunninghamia lanceolata (assembly GCA_027924645.1). NCBI lineage: Eukaryota > Viridiplantae > Streptophyta > Pinopsida > Cupressales > Cupressaceae > Cunninghamia > Cunninghamia lanceolata. The sequence goes on along the minus strand of BSBN01000960.1, from coordinate 7,569,224 downwards.
CTCATTGAATCCCCTCTCCTTGATGTACCACATTCTACTTCAGTTATCGAGCCCCCTTCCTCGAAGGATCCAGTGTATCAAATAGAAAAAGATGAAGAGAAAGTAGCCTCACCAATACCTGAAAAACAAGATCTCCAATTAGGCAATACACTTGAGCTATTAGAAGATCTTTCAATACCATGGTTAGAACAAAGCCTATTGAAGAAAAGGAAGGTAGAAGAACTAGTGATTCCTGAATTCAGTACAGTTTCTGATCTCTTCAGGTGATCTGAGAAGCCGAAAAAGATTAAGGTGACTTCGAGAATAAAAACTGATCCCAATTCAGGAAACATGTGCCTTGAGATAGCTCAGCCCACTTCTGAAAGAAATGTGAATGAAGCCACTCCGGCAAACTTTGTTGTGTCAAGGATTGATATGGGCCCATCCACTCATGAGGCCGACATACAAAACTTCAATGTCGTAGCCGCAAGGCTGGTAGAAAGGACTGAAAGGGAGAAGCAGTCAAAAGATCAGTTAAAACAACAAGTATAGAATCTGTCTTCTTACTTGAAGACCATAGTTGACACTTCTACCATGCCACTTAGCATTGATCATCAGTCAACCATCTAGGGCCAAGAAGGAGAAATTGAAAAAGGTACTATTGACAGTTTGTAGAAATATCAAGTTTATGGAAAAACCACTGAGAATTGGGTAAACAAAATCAAATCTATTGCATTTGATTTCATTATTAAGGCAAAGGCATTGCATGATGAAGCCTTAATAAAAAAGGAGGTCATTGAAAAAGAGTTGAAAAATGTTAGGAAAGAGGAAGTTGTTTGGAAGGATATCCTGAAAGATTTTGCAAAAATGATGGAGATTGATGTTAATATCCTCGTGACAGAAAAGATCCTACCTGGTATAGAAGAAAATTACTTGGAAATTTGGACAGAGAGCATATGTTGGAAATTAGTAATTATTGGCCAAGTTTCGACAGAATAGGAAAAGCTAATGCTTGCTTGTGAAAGAGTATCTGCAAAGCTTCAGGATTAGCTTGGTGCCATCCTCCTGAATGCATCATTGATGGGAGAATCACAGATAATTCAAGATGATTTTCAGAATATGATTGATCGACAACTTTTCAATGGAGAAGTTTTCAATGAGAACACAATGGACAAGTTGGTCGATCTCTATACTTCATTAAAGATTTCCATCTCCCAAATACCAAACATGGTTGCAGAATTGAGTGATGTCCACAAGTGCCTGAAAACTTGGAAGATGAGGATAGGAAACACTCTGATTCCTAAGGGCAAATCTGTCACCCCGGCCATTCGACTTTTCAGAATGTTTAGAGAAAGAGAATCCGGTCTACAAAATCAGTTTCTAGAGTTTGCCACTCCGTCAATGGCGCCATCGACAAGCAGAGAATAAATGCAAGTTTGCATATTGTATAGTTTTCATTTTTGTTGTGTTTGCGTGTAGCTCAAGTCATGATTTTTGGCTTATTTTGTAAATAATGATCATGATTGAGTCTTCTCCTTCGAGTCTAATCTTTTCTCTTTTGATTGTAAAGTTAGGTTCATCCTAACTATTTCGCACATAATAATTCTTTTAAGTTCCTAAGTGAGGTAGTTATTCTAAGCAACTAGCTTTGTAAAAGAAAGTTAGTTATTCAAAATCAATGCACTTAAAAAAAGGAGTTGGTTACTCCAAGTAGTTATAAAAAGTGGTTGAGGTAGTTACCCTAGGTGGTTACTAACCTCACCTATATATATTTCATTGTATTTCAATCAAAGGGGGTTCCACTTTTTCACATGACAGTGTATGAAAGACTCAGATAGTGTTATTCAAGTTTGAAAGCAATAAAGAAACATTTTGAATGTGTGTTCAACTTGATTTCATGTGTTGTTATTGGTATTTGTACGTTTCATCAATAATGATCATATGCTTTCCTTTCAAAGTTGCATTGTGAGAAAAATATTTCGCATCAAGTTTTGGTATCTCTACTTGGATGCATGGAACTTAAATTCATTATTTTAACTCTTATTTCATCACTACTATTTGTTATTTCTTTGTTTTTGTTCTTATAATTCTAGAAAATCCAAAATACCCCTATCATATGAGGGAGCTGCCCCTCTTAAACGCAGAGAGTAATCGACCTAGACTTGCGATTGTTCAACTGTTGTGAGCAAGTTGTTGCTAGTCCAAGGGCGAATGGAGTTACTCAAGAAGATTATTTTAAAGCAACAAATCTGTTTACCAATACATTTTTGGCGACTCTGCTGGGGATCGGATTCAAGCATACCTCTTTTGTTTGGAAAAAGTCGCCTTAATGTGTTCAAAGCAAATCTTTTTGATTACTAAATATGGTGCTGCAATGTAGAGCTGGACCTGTTTTACAACCTAATGTCAATTGGTTGGATCTTGAGCAAGAAGATATAATTACTAACTTGCGAGTATTGGCTTGGAGATAGAGGAGGTCAAACCCTCAATATCAAGAAGTAGATGCTGTACTTGACGAAGAAGAAGACATAGGAACATAAATTCGTGTTCATGCCCGGTTAATAGCTCAAGGCATCACAGAAGAAGATTTGGAAAGAGCTAACAAGCATTTTCCTTTTCAAGTAGCTCCAAGAAGAGATAGAGAAGTTGGTCCTCCTATTCGACCCGTTCAAGAATATCACCCTGTGAATCCTCCTCAAAATCAACCTGGCCGCCAAGAGGTACACCAGAGGAGACCGTGAAAAGGGCATCCTGGATCCAAATTTTGAAAATCTAGCAAGTCTTGATTTTTCTCAATCTTTTCTTCCCTCAAGAAGGAACATTAAATCTTTTAGTAGGCCTTCATCACCTGCAAGAAGTCCCACCAGAACATCTGCTTCCTCTTCCACTTACCAAGCATTGACCTTGCACGGGATTGCAGTTCCTATTGTCATAAATATTCAACCAATCCCACCGCTGCAAATGGCTCAACCTGTGCCTTGGGGAGTAGTTATTCACCCCCTTGCCTTAGGTAATCAGTTGCATGAATTACCTTATGGATCCAGAAAAGTTTTGCCCAAGTTCACTGGAGATGGAAAAGTTTCTACAGACGAGCATATTAATGCCTTCTTTTCCGCATGCGGTGTTCTAGGTGTCATGCATGAAGATGTTTTTGTTTGATTGTTTGTTGAATCTCTAACTGAAGGAGCAGCAGAATGGTTTCACCATTTACCTGTTGAAACTATAAACTCATGGGCGATTATGCGCCAAAGATTTGAAGACCGTTTTAAAAGTGCTGAAGATGAACATGCATTATTAGCACAACTTACTCAAATGAAGAAAGAGATTCATGAGCCAATGCAGGAGTTTGTGGCACGATTTAACAAGTTGGTGAATAGAATCGAAACCACTAAAAGGCCAACTGCAGAGAATCAAAAATGTTTCTTTCTAAATGCACAACCTCCAGATATAAGTTTCCATTTGAGAAGAGCTCGAGTTGCTAATTTACAAGTGGCACAAACTATGGCCATTGAGATCAAGGATGATTTGTTGACTGCCGGGAAATGGAACAAAGACTTGCAGAAGGGGAAGGCACAGTCTTCTAATCCATCTACTATAGACCTGATGATACAGAAGCTAGCTAATGATTTGCTCCTTCTTAAGAAACAACTTCCGCATAATCCACCTCCACTATATCAAGATATACCAAGGAGAAATTATGTACCTTACCAGCAAAACAAGCCTCCTAGGCTTCCTCCACCAGTACAAAGGCTAGCCATTGAACACCCTTCTTCCAGTCATAAACAAACTGCGGCTATGTGTGATTTCCATCTGACTACTGACCATGATGGCAGTACTTGTCCTGAAATGGCAAGGTTCATGCAAATGAATCTATCAAGCGAGAAAATAGAAGAATATGTCTCCCAAGAAGACGATACGAGTGAGACCTATGGACAACCCACAATTAGTTTCCTTGAGTATGAATCTGATGATGAAAGAGAAGAGGTTGGTGATATCAATAATCATTCTTGTAATGCTTCTATAAGAAGCCAGTATTAGAAGAATGAAGGAAAAGCCAAGGCTGAATTTGCTCATAAAGTTTTTGACACTACTCCTAAGATTCTATCAAGAAAACACCCTCTGGAGAATCAACCTCTTACTGCCACGAAAGATAAAAGCACACAAAGTTCCTCTCTTGGTGATTCATTTCTCCCGCCTGATGATGCATTCGATTTCATAGAACATTGCAAGAAGACAAAGGTGCAAATTTCTCAACTTGATTACTTGAGGTCAAATCCTCAACAGTTGGAAAGACTAATGCATGTTGTCAAAGGAAAACCAGATCCTATTTCTTCAGTACACCAATAGTCAAATGATTCTCAACCTGAAGAGCCTTCACATGATGATATTCTTGGTGAATCTCCACCAAAGGTACTCCACTAGTAAATGTTGTTCCCCCAGATAAGCCTGACCCATTCTATGTTTCCTTGTACATAGCTGGCTGTAAACTTAGCAATTGCATAATAGATTCTGGCACTTCTGATAACGTCATGCCCGCTAAGGTTGCTCATGCCCTCGGCTTGTCATTAAATAAACCTTCAAGTAAAGTCTACTCGATGGAGTCCAAGTTAGTCCCATTAGTAGGTCAACTCAAAGACGCACAAGTTGCTTTAGCCGCTTTCCCAGAAAAGAAATTAAAGCTCACCATCTTAGTTGCTAACATTCCCGCAAGCTATGGCATGCTACTTAGTAGAAGCTTCTGTAAAGACCTAGGTGGAGAAATACAACTAGATTGGTCTCATGCCTTAGTCCCCATCCATGGAAAGAAAGTCAGACTAAATCCAAAACCCAAAGCAAAGTGTACAGTCCTGAAATCTGATGATCCAAGAGCAGAGATACTATATGAAGAAACTGGACCAGGTACATATATGCTTACGCAGGAGAAAGAGGTAACCCCTGAAGTTATCTCTCCTGACATGTCTTCTAGCCTTTGGATGATGGAATTTGACGGCAGTTCTTCGTCTTCTGGCTCAAGGGCTGGAATTGTTCTTATTTCACCTACAGGGGAGAAGTTCCCTGTGGCTTTCAAGTTGGTTTTTGACAACACTAATAATACAGCAGAATATGAGGTGCTCATTTTAGGCCTCGAGGTTGCTAAAGAGAAAGGAATCAAAATGTTGAGGGTTCTTGGAGATGCAAAATTGGTTGTCAAGCATGTAAGAAATCAGTTTCAAACAAAGAATACCAAGTTGAGAAGATACTGAAACTTAGTATGGGATCAAATAGAGTTCTTCGATGCTTTCTCTATAGAGGCTATTCCTCGAACTCTTAATTCTAAAGCTGATTGCCTTGCAGTTTCTGTAGCTCTCTTGCTTCCACATCCAGAGTTCAACAAAGATCAATATAAAATTGAATTAGTATATCGACCGAGTGTGCCTGATAATGATAAATATTGGCAAGTTTTTGATGATGACAAATAGATTGTGTCCTTTTTGGAGAAGGCCGGTACTTTTGTTAATCTGTTATTTGAAGGAAGTGAGACTCTTGTAGAAGACGAAGTGTTACAATTAAAGGGGAACACCATTCCAAAGGGTTTGATTACTCTAGAGAAACTATTTGATAAGCACGATTGCTATTTGAAGAATAAGGACCAAAAGAAAAATCCCAATTCTTCTCAGTATGATAAAGTAGACATAGGCACAAAAGATGACCCTAAAATTATTTGCATTGGCAAAGCATGTTCGTCGGAAGAAAGAAAGAAGCTCATCACCCTGTTGGTCAAATATAAGGACGTGTTCGCTTGGTGCTATGATGATTTGAAAAATTTCATGGGTGAAAAATTTCAGCATTATATCACTCTTAAACCTGGGGCCACTCCTTTCAGGCAAAAGCAGAGGCAATTCAATCCTAAAGTTGCTGGTGCTATCTTTGTAGAAATTGATAAGATGTTAAAGGCCAGGATTATATATCCTATTCATCATTCAACTTGGGTAGCAAACATAGTGCCTGTGAGGAAAAAGAATGGTGAAATAAGGATTTGCGTCAATTTTCGCAATCTTAACCAAGTGTCTTTGAAAGACAATTACCCTCTACCTATAATGGACCACGTTTTACAAACCGTTGCTGGGTCTGAAATGATGTCATTACTTGATGGGTTTTCTGGGTATAATCAAATACAAGTTGCCCCAGAGGATCAACATAAAACTGCTTTCACAACTCCATGGGGAACTTTGGCTTATAATCGAATGCCGTTCGGATTGATCAATGCCGGTGCAACATTTCAACGCGCTATGGACCTCTCTTTTGGAGATTTGAAAAATAAGATTATTGTAGTGTACTTGGATGATCTCACTGTCTTTTCAAGAAAAAGAGAAGACCATATTCAACATCTAGAGATGGTCTTATAGCGTTGCCGCGAGCAAGGAATCTCTCTAAACCCCAAGAAGTCCATTTTTGGGGTTACTGAAGGAAAGCTACTAGGGCACATTGTGTCTAAAGATGGGATCCGAATTGATCCTGAACGTGTTGAAGCTATCCAGAAGTTGCCATTACCATCAAGCAAACCTGGAGTGAGGTCCTTCTTTGGCCAAATCAATTTCTTGAGGAGATTTGTACCAGATTTCTCTGAATTAACTCACCACATTGTAGACATGATGAGAGATAAAGTGGTCTTCAAATGGACTGAACAAGGCAAAAGGGCATTCCAAAACATTAAAAATGCAATTGCAAATGCTCCAGTTTTATCTCATCCTGATTTTTCCAAAGACTTCATTATATATTGTTATGCTTCGAAACATACTTTATCTGCTATCTTGACACAACAAAATGATGATCAGATAGAAGCACCTATTGCATTTATGAGTGTTCCTTTGAAAAAGCATGACTTGAATTATTCTCTGGAAGAGAAGCATGCTTATGCAGTAGTCAAGGCAGTAAAGCATTTCAGATTCTATATCCTGAATTCACATTCTAAGGTCTTTGTATCAGACACTTCGATCAAAACCATACTTACTCAACAAGAAATATGTGTCAATAGAAGAGCCTCTTGGATTACCAAAGTTCAAGAATATGATATTGATATTAAGCCAACCAAATTGGTACAAGGGAGAGGCTTATGTAAGCTCATAGATGAAAATGGCACAGTTGGAGAACCTCTAGAAAAGAATGCTGAGTTGCCTCAAGTGTTGTTTGTAGGACTGACAGATGAATGATTCTCGAACATAGCATACTTTCTTACATATGGAGAATGCCCGGCTCATCTAACTCCAAAAGAGAAAAGAACTATCAAGTTAAAAGCTGCAAAATATATTATTTGGGATAATATTCTCTATAAGAAAGGGATCGATGGCACATTCTTGCGATGTGTAGATAAAGAGCAACAGAAGGAGTTACTCCAGATTTTCCACAATGAAGCATGTGGGGGTCATTTCTCCTCTTCAGTTACCGCATAAAATTCTAAGGAATTGCTATTACTGGCCTGGCATGTTCAATGATGCAGATGAATGGGTCAAGAAATGTGAGTCATGTCAACAGTTTAAAGGAAAAGTACAACTTGCAGCTATGCCACTAAAACCAGTGGTTATTGAAGAACCATTCCAGCAATGGGGTCTTGATTTTATAGGTCCTATCAATCCACACTGTAGCGCAGGCCACACTCATATTCTGGTGGCAACAGATTATTTTACTAAATGGATTGAGGCTATCCCAGTAAAGCAAACCACTTCTGAAGTGATCTGCGATTTTATCAAACAGAACATTCTAGTGAGATTTGGGGTACCAAATAAGATTGTCACTAACAATGCCACTAACTTCTCTTCTCATGTGATATCATCTTTTTGTTATAAATATGGGATCATTCTTTCTCATGCGTCAGATTATTATCCACAAGGGAATGGTCAAGCTGAGGCTAGTAATAAGAATATTGTCACCATTCTTTGAAAATTAGTTGGTGAAAATCAAAGAATGTGGCATAAACATTTGTATGAAGCATTGTGGGCTGATTGTATGACCAAGAAGAGAGCCACCAGGTTGTCACCATTTGAACTACTCTTTGATATAGAAGCCAAATTACCAATACCCTTGGAGCTATCTGCGCTAAAACTATAAGATATACTTGAGAACCAAGAATTCAGAGACACACTCGAGAAAAGGATCGCTTATCTCACTAAGTTAGAAGAGCAAAGAGAAGAAGTTGTTGATAGTATAAAGGAACATCAAACTCGGGTGAAAGAACTATTTGATAAAAAAGCTAGAGTAAGACAGTTCAATAGTGATGACCTTGTGTTACTTTGGGATAAGAAAAAGGAGCCGAAGGGTCTTCATGGTAAATTTGACTCTCTTTGGAGAGGACCGTTCCAGATTAGAGAAGCATGTGGAAAGAATTCTTTCTATCTTGCATACATGAGTGGAACACCGTTGCCCCTTCCGTACAATGGGCAACATCTAAAGCATTTCAATCAGTGAGACAGATTGTTTTCTGTGTTTGTACATAGGTTAGTTAGGAATTTTTGGGTATGTTTCTTTTCGTACTCCTTTGTTCCTCTCCTTGTTTCATTTTTGGCTTGTCCATGCACTTTTGAAGTTATTCCAGTAAGCTCTCCCTTTCCTAACTCTATTTTGCCCAATGGATTTAAGGCACTGTTCATTTCCAGATGATTCTAGGTTCATTCTACGTCCACAAGGTCCTTGTCCCCAGATAGAGCCAGTTGTTGGCCTCATATTTTCACCGGCATGTTTTATCTCTTATCAAACTACGATTTACTCCTGGTGAATGAACCCACTGTTTTCATCAACACGTTATCATCGGCCCGCGGATACTTCTGCCAAACCCTTAACACCGCCAATCAAGCAAGACTTTTACTATGCATTATCATGAAACATGGGTTGATCAGATGATATTGTTAGTTTCTTAAATGACGATGAAACCTGAAACGGCTTTTAAAGATGACACCTCAACATCATTTAGCGAAGCATAACTCAGACGTTGTTACACCACCAACCTTCCACTCTCCACATGCCGTTAAATCCGCCTATATTCGCTATGAGTACCCATAAATACTGTTATATTTCAAACTATTGCATTTGCATGTGCGACAGTGAGCTTGCATGTAGGATATGCAGGGAGGCATTCTCAATGTAAAACACCACAATGGTTTCATTGAATGAAATACAATGATTGCAAGATATACACAAAATGGATTCACAGGAAAGGTTATAGAAACTTCCAAATGAATACGACTGCAGTTTTCAAACCAGATTCCATAACCTTTGCCAGTGTCCTCTCCCTACTAGCTTGTGGTATATATTAGGTTTGGGTATCCATTGAAGCATAGATGAGAATGGAATTACTTTCAGATACTTGCCACTGCTCTGTTATTTTTCTTAAAAATGGTAGACATTGATGCAAAATGTTGGAGCATTAGAAAATGCACACGCACTATTTGGTAGAATGTCACTTAGAAACATGGTCCCATGGAGTGTCATGAATGAAAGAAATTTACAAAATAGATTCGTTGAATGTAGTTTGTAGCTGTCAAACCGCCAACATTCTCCTAGGTCGTGCCAAAATGGAAGCCTTCAAACAGGAGTAGACGTCCATCAAAATTGATCAAAGAGGGAAGGTTTTGTTAGATGTTGTAGGTGCAAGTTTTCTGGAAGATATATACACAGATGCTGAAGAAGTACACCAGAACTGTTTGATAGAAGAATGCCTTACTAAAATGTCATCTCATAAAATGCAATGACCACGGGTTATGCATAAGACGACTTTGTTGAAAAGCCTTCAGAAACTCTCAAAGCAAATACAGCCAGCTGTTATAGTTGAAAACACTCAGGGTATTCATTGTAAAGGGTTTTCAGTCCTTCTAGCAAAGCTGGTTAAATAGTTTATATTATTAAACCTGTGAAAACACCATCATGAAGTATAAGCCTCAAAATTGCGAGTATGCTCCTATGATCGACACCACACTTCGGGAGGTATTTGATACTAAAATGGGCCATATTGATCTACAGGAAATCAAGAAGTCATTGGCAGAAGGAGAACGATCAAAATTGTCCCGAAGGATTGCAGACAGTGGCCTAGTCAATGCAACTTGTTTTCCCATCGCTGTCCAATGTCCGGAGCTAATAATTGAATGTGTAAAAAGGTACAATCCCGAGGCCAGAGAGATCAGATCCATTGATGGGCATCTGATGGCCAAACTTGATGGGATCTCTATCGCCATCATTCTTCGATTGCCATACAAAGAAAAGTTCATCTGTGTTGATAAGCAGAAGGCCTACAAGTATTTTAGTGATAACAGGAGAAAATGCTTGAACAATTTGGCTAAAGAATGGATGATAAAACTGAGAGGCGGACAGTCCCAACTTCCTAAGACACTACACCATTCTCTTTTTATCAAAGAAATCTTCTATCTGATTGCCCTTCTTCACAGGTTGACAGGCAGCCCCGACTCAACCGAGTTTGAAATGTGGATGTATCTCTTCATCATTGTCATATTGGCAGGAAAACAATTTATTGATTGGGGCCGCCTTATCAGTGATTGCATACATGACTATCTAATTCACTTCAAAACCAGTCAACAATTCCACATGTCATCCTACTTGGTATATTCAATTTCCAATTTGAGATCATGGCCTGATTTGGCTACCACAGGTGTCCTTAATCAGGAAACACAAGTTTACGATTACTACAAGCAGTTGCAGTTAGAACAAAGCTTTGTATGTTTTAGATGAGTGAATGATGCTTTCACAATGCTTGCAATAAGGTTACTTCAAGGAAAAACAGCTCTTAGAATTTCAAAAGAAGCATCATTGTTGATAAAGAAGTATGGTGGCTACTTCATCCAGTTTCCAAGGTTCACCTATCTTCGAGTTGGAGGATTTGATGGTTACCCTTCTAAATTGCCAAGATATGTGGATGACAAGCTTGTTTTGGTTGAGCTTTGCAGACAGCTGGTAGTAGTTCAAAAGAAGTGTCGAGATAGCAAGAACAAGGGGGTGGCATTCCCTATTTGTCTCAGTCACTACAAGTGTGAATCTAGCTCGAGGGATGAAAATATGGAGAAGGCCCTAGCCATGATCAACTTGTATACATACCAGATGAGATTCCCCTTTGACAGCAAGGGATATGTGAAGAATAATTTGAAGCTTGGTCTTGGATACCTTCATTTCCCCAATCTTGAAGACTTTTGGGAAGATTGTGAAGATGAGTTTGAAGTCAGAAAAAGAGACTAGACGAGGTTTACTCTGAAGCAGATTCAAGAATTCAAGATGGAATGGATCATTGAAGGCATTGAAGATGATGAATCGGATATGATTGATCCCTTCTATTTTAAAGAAATCTAGGCTCAACCTCTTCCTACTCTTAATTGGGCAGATCCAGAGGTTAGAGATGTCAGAGAAAGAGCCAGTTTCGTGATCAAGAAGTTAGAAGCCTGGATCAAGAAGAAGATATCCTAGATGATCGCAACAAGACCAATAAGTAGGAAAGAGACGCCAAGAGGAAGAAGTGACCAAGATAGTTCCACGTCATCAGTTCCTTCCCACACACCAGTTATTGACATTCTTTCTCACCAGAGAATCCAGGGAAGTGGTGGAGATGAAGACCCTCCAAGGAGAAGCAATCTTCAAAACACATGTGGAGATGAACCCAGGCAGAAGAAGAAGAAACCAAGGTCGAAGGAAAAAGAGATAGGTTCTACTTCAAGAGAAGAAAAAGAACAAGAAGAAGTCCTATTTGATCCAGAGTTTGATGAAGCCATACCAACCACATCTTCTTCCATACTCATTGAATCCCCTCTCCTTGATGTACCACATTCTACTTCAGTTATCAAGCCCCCTTCCTCAAAGGATCCAGTGTATCAAATAGAAAAAGATGAAGAGAAAGCAGCCTCACCAATACCTGAAAAACAAGATCTCCAATCAGGCAATGCACTTGAGCTATCAGAAGATCTTTCACTACCATGGTTAGAACAAAGCCTATTGAAGAAAAGGAAGGTAGAAGAACTAGTGATTCCTGAATTCAGTATAGTTTCTGATCTCTTCAGGAGATCCGAGAAGCCGAAAAAGATTAAGGTGACTTCAAGAATTAAAACTGATCCCAATTCAGGAAACATGTGCCTTGAGATAGCTCAGCCCACTTCTGAAAGAAATATGAATGAAGCCACTCTGGCAGACTTTGTTGTGTCAAGGATTGATATGGGCCCATCCACTCATGAGGCCAACATACAAAACTTCAATGTCGTAGCCACAAGGCTGGTAGAAAGGACCGAAAGGGAGAAGTAGTCAAAAGATCAGTTAAAACAACAAGTATAGAATCTGTCTTCTTACTTGAAGACCATAGTTGACACTTCTACCATGCCACTTAGCATTGATCATCAGTCAACCATCTGAGGCCAAGAAGGAGAAATTGAAAAAGGTACTATTGACAGTTTGCAGAAATATCAAGTTTATGGAAAAACCACTGAGAATTGGGTGAAGAAAATCAAATCTATTGCATTTGATTTCATTATTAAGGCAAAGGCATTGCATGATGAAGCCTTAATAAAAAAAGAGGTCATTGAAAAAGAGTTGAAAAATGTTAGGAAAGAGGAAGTTGTTTGGAAGGATATCCTAAAAGATTTTGCAAAAATGATGGAGATTGATGTTAATATCCTCGTGGCAGAAAATATCCTACCTGGTACAGATGAAAATTACTTGGAAATTTGGACAGAGAAAATAAGTTGGAAATTAGTAATTATTGGCCAAGTTTCGACAGAATAGGAAAAGCTCATGCTTGCTTGTGAACGAGTGTCTGCAAAGCTTCAGGATCAGCTTGGTGCCATCCTCCTGAATGCATCATTGATGGGAGAATCACAGATAATTCAAGATGATTTTCAGAATATGATTGATCAACAACTTTTCAATAGAGAAGTTTTCAATGAGAACACAATGGACAAGTTGGTCGATCTCTATACTTCATTAAAGATTTCCATCTCCCAAATACCAAACATGGTGGCAGAATTGAGTGATGTCCACAAGTGCCTGGAAACTTGGAAGATGAGGATAGCAAACACTCTGATTCCTAAGGGCAAATCTGTCACCCCGGCCATTCGACTTTTCAGAATGTTTAGAGAAAGAGAATCCGGTCTACAAAATCAATTTCTAGAGTTTGCCACTCCGTCAATGGCACCATCGACAAGCAAAGAATAAATGCAAGTTTGCATATTGTATAGTTTTCATTTTTGTTGTGTTTGCATGTAGGTCAAGTCATGATTTTTGGCTTATTTTGTAAATAATGATCATGATTGAGTCTTCTCCTTCGAGTCTAATCTTTTCTCTTTTGATTGTAAAGTTAGGTTCATCCTAACTATTTCGCACATAATAATTCTTTATATGTCTAAGTGAGGTAGTTATTCTAAGCAACTAGCTTTGTAAAAGAAAGTTAGTTATTCAAAATCAATGCACTTAAAAAAAGGAGTTGGTTACTCCAAGTAGTTATAAAAAGTGGTTGAGGTAGTTACCCTAGGTGGTTACTAACCTCACCTATATATATTTCATTGTATTTCAATCAAAGGGGGTTCCACTTTTTCACATGACAGTGTATGAAAGACTTGGATAGTGTTATTCAAGTTTGAAAGCAATAAAGAAACATTTTGAATGTGTGTTCAACTTGATTTCATGTGTTGTTATTGGTATTCATACGTTTCATCAATAATGATCATGTGCTTTCCTTTCAAAGTTGCATTGTGAGAACGATAGTTTGCATCAAGTTTTGGTATCTCTACTTGGATGCATGGAACTTAAATTCATTATTTTAGCTCTTATTTCATCACTACTATTTGTTATTTCTTTGTTTTTGTTCTTATAATTCTAGAAAATCCAAAATACCCCTATCATACGAGGGAGCTGCCCCTCTTAAACGCAGAGAGCAATCGACATAGACCTGCGATTGTTCAACTGTTGTGAGCAGGTTGTTGCTAATCCAAGGGTGAATGGAGTTACTCAAGAAGATTATTTTAAAGCAACAAATCTGTTTACCAATAGATCTGTTACCGACAACTTAATGAGAGTAGAGAGATTGGTGAAGGTTGGAGGTATGGTGCCATTCAGATGCTTGTCCGGGAGTGTCCTGTACATTATTGACAACAGAGTGTAAGTCGATCAAATTATTCAAAGTACATTAATGTTCAGATTATGATCTTAATTGGTCAATGGGATTGTAAAATGTACAGCTAGTCTAAGATGGCTTAATTAAATATCCAAGAGTCCAAGCAATTTTAGAAGTGGTAAAATTTGATAAAATTAATAATATGAGATTTGAAGTTATTATTATTTGGTTTTAATAATATATTTTATCTATTTTTTATACTTCATATACACAAAAATAATAAATAATTATTTTATATTTAAAAACAAAAAATATACATAATAAGTTAATTTGGTAGAACATAGTAATTTTTAATCTAGTGGTTTTATAAATTGCTATGGATATAGTTAACATTGCTTAGAATAATTTTAAAATGCCATAGATGTTGTCAAATACATGAATATAAATAATATTCATTGATATTGGATCGTGATTATGTTCCATTCAAAGCACTGGTGAGAACCATGAGTCATATGAGAAATTGGCACCGAGCACGAGTCACATGAGAAATTGGCACCAAGCATGAGTCACATGAGAAATTGGCACCAAGCATGAGTCACATGAATCCCAAGGTGGTCCTACATAGTTATTGAACCTAACCATGACAAAGCTTAGTAGCCTAGGAGGGTTGTAACCATTTGGGTAGACAATATCTACAACAGTTCCCAATTGACAATTCCAACGATTATTCCAATGACTTGTAATAGATATTAACTTGCAAACTATTAGAAGCCATTACAATACAGTACTATAGTTAATTAGAAACAAACTATTATAATGGACTATAAACTATTGTAATTAGTGATGTTTATTAACTTTAGTTTAGTATACAGTATGATTTAGTCTACTAAACTATAGTTAATGGACTAAACTAAATTATCTTGTAATAGATATAGTATGCTTCATCACGTGCATACTATACTAAACTATAGCTAATGGACTAAATTAAATTAGCTTGTAATATTTTAAATTATTTACATAACTTTTAGTAAGTGAAAAATATAAAAAATTAATATTTAAAAAAATTTTTATTAACAATACTATCACATCCATACAAATCCCGTGTTTTGCTAAGATGCTTGAGGTCTTGTAGCTCAAACCAAGGCAAAAACCTTTATGTTTTGATCTCCAAACGTAATATGTTGATTTGAATGTGGTGATGATTTTAACTATGAATGTTAAGGTCATAATAGTCTTGTTAAATAATGGTATCTTTATGACTTGTTGTTTTGTTAATTAAATTGTGAATATTATAGTTTAAATATCTTTACTCACAAGATGATAGGATGGCATAGTATAATCAGTGATTAAAATTGAGACTAGAACTCGATACTAACACTCGTGTATTGAATTGTGTATGAGTAACTTGATTGTATTTTGCAAGTACATGAGTACAAAACAAAGTGGGCTTAGTGGTTTACTCAAGAGGTGTATTCCAATGCCAACTGATCCCTACTCTTGAGTATTGGTATATCAAGTCAAATTTAGAGGTTATTTGATAGTAAGTAGCATGAAGTATTGAGTTTATCTTGATGATCGGAGCTTAATTAACAAAACATGTATTTTCATCTATTGTTTTGAGGAGTCAATTTTATAATGTCATCGCTAGGCCAACAACTAAGTCTCAATTGCCCTAGCCTAGTTTACCAACCTCTATGTCTAGGTCAGTCTCTATTTAGACAAGAATAATAATGTTATTTCAATAATTATAACATTACTTCAAGAATAATAAATTACCAAATGAATATCTATATGGCTTGAAGGAGTAAAATAAATTCATAAATAAATAAATAAAAGACTTATAAAAGAAAATGTCTATAGTTTCATCGTAAGCTATTATATCAATTTTAACAATTGAATAAATAGGAGAAAATGGTAAAGGGAGAATGGGAGGTAGAGCGTTTAGAGGAGGGAGCACAAAAATTAAATGGCGAGGGAAATATGGAGTTATGGGCAAGGAGAGGGTCACACCATTACTAAGGTATGGCATCCCTCTTCCCTCCCTCAATTTCCTCATGACCAGAAGGAAGAATGGTGCATTGAGGGAGAAGGTTGGTGCTTAAATGTTGGAGGTGACTCAGTTGGGGGGAGAGAAAAATGAAGGCAAAGGTAAAGGAGTAGAGAAAATAGAGAGGCATGATTGGCAGAGGAGATTATTGAGGAAGAAAAAACATGATATTACCAAGAGGGAAGGTTTTTGCAAGTAAATATGTCCCTCTATTAATAGGCATTGCTATCAGGCTTTTTATGGATATATGTTGACTTATTTCTACAATAAATTCTTCTATGTTGTATGCCATAACTATATGTACATGTCAGGGAGTTAAAATCTATTATTTTGTATGCAACAAAGTTGAAGGGATGGACCTATAGGGTTTAGAACCTGAAAAATTATTTATTCCCTCTTTTACATGTGCTTCTTGAATAATAGGAGATGGTTTAAATATTGATATGTAGATTTGAAATTATTGGACAAAATACTTGAAATTCTTAAGTGGACCTTAGCAAATGTCCTACAACTAGTTTGCCCTTAAACTGAGTAGTAATAGGTAGAGAAACACTTAGGAAATTTCCACTATCTTCACATATAGGTAGAGGACCAAGTCAAATCATAGAATTCAGTCACTACAATTCTAATCCTTGTGTTTAGTCTTAGACATGATCTCATTTACTGTGTCAAAATTCATTGCTCATATTATTTCTTAGTCTCATTGCACTCTAGTTGTCATTAAAAGGTAATAGCATAAACTAGGTCTGTGCATAATTCATTGGAATTCTTACATATGTTGAGACAAGGATACCCATTTCACCTTTTATAATGGTTCCAATTCATATTTTTGATGAAACTTGTATAAATACGTAGTATATTGTTTCAAAGGGGTTGGCCTTCAAGTCTAAAAGTTTTATTATGTTGTATTTCCTCTATTCTCTTGCCTATCTTGCCTGGGAGCTAGGACAAAGGCTTTCTTTTCTAGCTAGTATAACCCATCCTATCTTGATAAGAGCCAAACTAAACTATTTTTGTTTTTCCCTCCAATAATGCTTATCTACATAATAGCTTGCTAGATGTTAAAGCCTATAATTTTATGAAGTAAAAGGTGCTTGAACCCCTATTAAGACTATAGGGAGATCTAGAAATATAGGAAAAGATTTGGGTGATAGGAAATAATAAAATATAAACTTAACATGAAGTATAGTTGATAATCCCAAGTATTTAGTACTTGTTCATTACATGTTGAATTACCAAAAACTAGCAACATGATAGTTAAAGCTCATTTAAATTGGATATCAATCATACAATAAAATTGACTTATGCTTTGAGCTCATGGGAGGCAGATACTAGTAAGGTTCTTCACTCAGCCCACACCCTACTCTCTTAAACAATGGTTATATACAAACAAGAAGGGGTATGTACTGAATCCCCACTCCATGAGTTTTTCCTTTATAAGTGATCATAATGACTCACTTAATGAATGGCCTTTCTTAAGGACCTCTGCATGTAAATAAAGATTAAAGGATAAGACTAGTAAGACCTAAAGCCCCATGATTTAAAATAATAATGATTTCATCTATAGGGTTAATAGTGTGTATCAAGTTAATTAGGTGTACTTTGGGATTGAGTGCCCTATCTTACGTAAACTTCCCTAGGAGTTTTAGCTATCACATCAGACCAGCTACTTTTCTATTTTGTGGTTAAAATTGTGTATGCTTCCTTCTCTGAACTGGAAGGAAGCTTATGATGTTTGTTTATTGTAGTTTATTTCTAGGCTTTGTCCATGCTTTGTTGGAGCGTGCCTTTATAACACCCAACCCTTTTTTGTGAAGGTGTATTAATTATCTTTAATTAATATAGATATAAACATATTTTCATAAAAAAATATGCTTATGTTTCTTTAGCATGAGCTTGGAAACCATGCCTAAGACATGATCAAACCTTACAACTATCTAGTTTGCCATAATTCAAGATTAGATTATACCTACAAAGGGTAATTAAATCATTGGTAATTGTAAGGAAGCAAAGGTGTGCATAAATGCTTCCTACGCTAACCTTGAGAGAAGGGTTATGTAAATTTCAAATAAAATATTATAGATATATCAAGAAACACATGAAATAGCATAAATAAAATAACAATAAAACCATAACACAATGATTTACATGGGGAAAATCTTTTCAAGAGAAAAACCCCACAATCCAAAACCTGCACAATGTATTATCAAATCTTAAAATAGATTACAACACACTTGCAATGCAAGTTCTTACAGGAGTCTTCACCTCAACTCAATCTAGAGGAATTTCGGCAGCATTCCGGAAACATACAAACTTGCAAACTAACTCTCACCCCTCCCAAAATGACTATCTCAACCAATATATATATATATATATATATATATATATATATATATATATATATATATATATATATATATATTACATTGCATATGAGAACCTTCTAGAGATAAAATATTTCTTTTTAGAAAATATCTAATAAAATCTCATAGTAATCTTATCTTTATCTCCATATAAAGATACTTCTCAAAATAGCCGCTTTTCACCTATCACAAAATCTTTTATTCTTGGCTTGCTTTATTTTTATTTCCATGCAAGGTTGAGACACTTTCCTTTTTTTTCTTTTTATTTTTTTTTCTATTTTTAAACACTTTATTAATTCTAACATTCTCCCACTTGTCTAACACCTTGCATGAGCCAATAGAAAATAAGTAGTTAATTGCTGGGGGCCAAAAGGCCCATTAATTCGGAACACTATCTAAACTTCATTATGCGAGCACGGGCTTTGTTAATGCATCTACAACATTCGCCATAGTCTCTACCTTTTCCAACTTCACCCTGCCATCCTTGACCATATCTCTCATGAAGTGATACTGAACATCAATGTGTTTGGTCCTAGCATGAAAAGTTGGGTTCTTCGCAAGGCAAATTGCACTCTGACTGTCACAATAAACTGTAACTGCACCATGTTTCAACCCAATATCTAAACACAAACACTTTAGTAAAATGGCTTCTTTACATGCATGAGTAGCTACCATATACTCTACCTTTGTAGTGGACAAAGTGACCACAGCATGTTGCTTGCTCATCCAATTGATTGCACCACCATTAAGAGTAAATATATATGCACTGGTGGACCTTCTGCTATTAACATCACTAGCCTAGTCTGAATCCACAAAACCATGAATACTCAAGGAATGCTAATCTCCTGTACCATGAAAACATATAGAGTACTCTGCTATACCTCACAAATATCTGAAGACCCTCTTCATTACATCCCAATGCACTCTTAAACTAGGATTAGACATAAAATGAGAAAGAACTCCCACTACTTGGGCAATGTCTGGTCTTTTACAAACCATAGCATACATTAAGCTTCCAACTGCACTCTGGTAAGGCACTCTGCTCATGTTTTCCATCTCTGATGGGGATGTAGGACATTGTGAAATAGAGAGATTTGTTCCCAATGTAACAAGAACACAAAGTGGTTTACAATCCTACATGTTAAACCTTTGAAAAATTGAACAAACATACTTACTCTGGCCAAGCCATAGCTTTTTGTTCTTACGATCTCTTCTAATCTCCATCCCAAGTATGTGTTTTGTTGCACTAAGATCTTTCATTTCAAATTTCACAAAGAGCTGAGATTTTAATTCCTCAATCAAACCTTTGCCTTTCCCAATAAACAACATGTCATCAACATATAAAGCAAATGATCACCATCAGATTTAAAATATACACAGTGATTAGATTTGGACCACACAAATCTCAAAGTCAACATGTATGTATCAAACTTCTTGTACCACATCCTAGGACTTTGTTTAAGGCCATACAGAGATTTCTTTAACTTACAAACCAACTTGCTTTTACCTTTCATCATGTAGTGCTCTAGCTATGTCATATAGATTTCTTCCTCTAAATCACCATGAAGGAAAGCAGTTTTCACATCCATTTGTTTGACCTCTAGGTCATAGGCTGCTGCAATAGATAATAAAAACTGAATGGATGTCATTTTAGCGATAGGAGAAAATATCTCACCATAATCAATACCCTCAACCTAAGAGTATCCCTTCGCAACCAATTGTGCCTTATATTTTTCAACATTTCCATCTGAACCAATCTGTTTCTTAAACACCCATTTACATCCAACAGGTTTTTGTCCTTTAGGCAATGGTACTAAGTCCCATGTTTCATTTCTTTCAAGGGCTTCCATCTCTTCATCCATGGCTATTTTCTAGGACTCTGCATCATTCATACCTAAAGCCTCTTCCACAGATCTCAGTTCATCAATGTTAGTACTCAAAGCAAATATACACTTCCAATCATCAGGGGAATACCCATACCTTTCAGGTGGTTGCTTATGCCTTGTAGAGCTTTGAACAAGCTGAGGTGGAGGTTCTTCCACTTCCTCCTCTTCTTCCTCTTCTAAAGATTCAAAGCTTGATGAGCTCTCCTCAACTTCTTGTCTATCTTGGGGCCTCGATTCAACTTTCTCAGGCATAGAAGGAAGTTGAATCACATCCTTTTTCTATTTAATTTCTTTATGATGTTCTCACTAAAAAGTAATAGGAGAAGATTTAGTCTCTCTAAAAATAACACTTCTGGAATAAATTACCTTTTGTGCAATAGGATCCCAAAGCTTATATCCTTTCACGCCATAACTATATCCAATGAAGATACATTTAACAGCCTTGTTATCCAATTTTGTCTACTTCTCCTTTGGCACATGTGCATATGTCTCACAACCAAAAACTCTCAGATGTCTAAGTGAAGGCTTTTTCCCCGACCATGCCTCCATTGGCATTTTATCAACAAGCACTGATGGAGGAGATCTATTGATCAAATAACAAGCAGTGGCAATAGCTTCAGCCCAAAACTTTTGTTTTAGACCAGCTCCACTCAACATGCTCCTAGCCTTCTCCATCAACATTCTGTTCATTCTTTTTGCAACTCCATTCTGTTGCGGAGAATACAAAGTTGTCTTTTGTCTTGTAATCCCACAATCTGTATAGAATCTATTAAAATCTGTAGAACAATACTCACCACCATTGTCAATCCTCAAATATTTTATTTTCTTTCCAATCTAAGATTCTACCAAAGCCTTGAACTCCTTAAAACGACTAAAAACTTCATATTTACTCTTTAAAAAATATACCCATGTTCTCCTACTGAAATCATCAATGAAAATACCATAATAAACTGATTTACCAATAGAAGCAACATCAACAGGACCAAATACATTTGAATGAATTAGATCCAAGACACATGAAGACTTATGAGAAGACGAGTAAACTGAACACGGTTCTCATGTTTTCCATAAACACAATCTTCACAGAAATCAAATTCTAGATTGCAATCATTTAAACCCTCAACTAGGTTCTTATTTTTCAAGGCTATCAAACCCTTCTCTCCAATGTGGCCAAGCCTTTGGTGCCATAACATGGTCTTCTCTACAAGCAACTTTGATTTGATAGATAGAGCACCCTTGGGTACCTAGAAGCCACGACCATCCGCAGAAGGGGAAATCATCTCTTTTTCAGTGAAGTAGTTACTGGCTTAATTTTATCAGAAGTGCTATTGCACTCAATGGTGTATACATTGAGTTGGTACAATGTACCCAATCTACTTCCTCTTGCTATCACCATAGCACCTCTCACCATTTTAACACCTACTTCAGAAAATTGTACATTCACACTCACATCTATTAGCTTGCTAACAGATAATAAATTTCTTGCTAGTCCTGCGATATGCAAGACACCATCAAATCATCTAACTCTACCATCAGAAAATTTCACATGAATACTACCACGGCCAACAATGTCAAGGAAAGAATTATCACCCAAATACACCTTACCACCATCATAGTTTTCATACTTACTAAACTAGTTTCTGTTAAGAGTCATGTGGAAAGATGCACCTGAGTCTATCAACCATGCATTATCACCTGCACGAGTGGCCAAGGCTGCAATAAAGGCGTCTCCATCTTCCTTTTCAGAATCAGAATCAGAATCTTGCTTCTTCTTCTTCTTCATTTTCTTTTATTCTTTACATTCCTTTCAGAAGTGTCTGGATTTGCCACAGTTCTAGCATATTGCCTTGGACTTACCAGAAGATTTTGATCTCCCCTTATTCTTGGACTTGGAATGGCCACACTACTTCTCATCTTTGCCTCGTTCTTTTGGTCTTCCTTGAACACTCAAAGCCTCTTTGGTGCTCAAAGAGACCTTCCTTCTCATCTCTTCAAAGAGTAGAGAACCAACAACTTCCTCCATCTTCAAAGTGATTGAAGTGCTCTCAATGGTCATGACTAAGCTGTCCCATGAGTCTGACAGCAAACACAACAAAGTTTGGCACCTTTCTTCTTCATCCATCTTAACCCCAACTGAAGTCAACTGAGTCACCAACATATTAAAAGTTTCCAGATGCTCATAAATATGTCCACCTTCTTCCATTCTCAAGGAATATAACTTCTTCCTCAAGAAAATCTTATTTACTAGAGAATTATCTTGATATATTTCACCCAGCTTCTTCCATAGCTCCTTTGAAGTGGATTCTTTGTGAACATTTATCAGAATTGAGTCTACAAGGCATAGTCTTATGAGACCTTTATCTTTTCTATCCATTACATCATATTTTGAAGCCAAAGCTGGATTCATAGGCTTCTGGACATTTTCATCCACTACATCCCATAGATCTCGATCAATCAACATATCTTCCATCTTTAGCTTCCACATTTTAAAATTCATGTCAGAAAACTTCTCCACCTCAACTCTTCTAGATGTGCTCCCCATCTCTATTATCCTGCAATATAGAATATGAAATACTCTGCACAAGCTCCCACTCAAACTTGATTGGGTCAAAAAACCATGTACCCAACAAATAGAACCAAAACTAGCTATGCTCTGATACCACTTGTAAGGAAGCAAAGGTGTGCAAAAATGCTTCCTACGCTAACTTTGAGAGGAGGGTTATGCAAATTTTAAACAAAATATTACAGAGATATCAAGAAACACATGAAATAGCATAAATAGAATAACAATAAAACCATAACACAATGATTTACGTGGGGAAAACCCTTTTAGGAGAAAAACTCCAGACTCCAAAACCTGTACAATGTATTATCAAATCTTGAAACAGATTACAACACATTTGCAATGCAAGTTCTTACAGGAATCTTCACCTCAACTCAATCTAGAGGAATTTCGATAGCATTCCGGCAGCATACAAACTTGCAAACTAACTCTCACCTCTCCCAAAATGGCTATCTCAAAGTACCAATATATATATATTACATTGCATATGAGAACATTCTAGAGATAAAACATTTCTTTTTAGAAAATATCTAATAAAATCGCATAGCAATCTTATCTTTATCTCCATATAAAGATACTTCTCAAAATAGTCATTTTTCACCTATCACAAAATCTTCTATTCTTGGCTTGCTTTATTTTTATTTCCATACAGGGTTGAGACACTTTCCTTTTTTTTCTTTTTCTTTTTTTCTATTTTTAAAACACTTTATTTCTAACAGTAATAAAGATTGAGAAGGTCCAAAAGCACTTGCAAACAAGAAAAGAGTTTTAAAAAAGGGCAAACTCATACTTATGATATGAAGGGGTAGGATAATGCAGTTATGAGCCTATAGGTCTATCTTCATGTATCTTGATGCCAGCTAGAGCCAAAGGCTAAGTGCCACTTGCTTTTATTAGTTGAATGATTAAGGGTTGAGATTATGGACAAGTAGCCCTTGAAGGAAGGATGTCTTATGGTCTCATATATGCACTAAGCAGTTATAAGACCACATGTTAGAACCGTGTGTAGTATGAGTGTGGTTTTTTTGGCTATCACCAATATTGTGTAGGTGATGACTACCAAGAGTTGAATGTCATACATTAAGGACTATTAGTTGGCTCTCACATTGGTAGCATAGAGGTGAAGGACGCCAGGAGCTATCTAAAGAATTATACAGTAGCAGGTTAGTCGATTATCACCAACTTCGTGTAGGTAATAGATGCTAGGAGCTAACCACCATATCTTCAAGACTAGTTGGTTGTCACCAGTAGCATAAAGGTGATTGGAGCTAGAGTAAGAGTGACTATCTAATTTTACAGTATGCATTGAATTTCCATCTAGAGTAAGAGTGAACTCCCTAATTTCTCTACTTCGGCGAAGCACATCACAAAATTGTATTTACCAATGTCTTCAACACTCCAACTCCATGTGATATTTCCCATACTGTTGTTGGGGTTCACCAAGGCGGTTTGTAACACAGCTGATGGTATTTCAAATTCTTTATCTGTATCAATGGAATTTGTGGTATTTCTATAAACCAAATCTTGTCTTGCTCCGTTCGGTCATAGTCTATCGAATGCACCGTCTGGATATCTGCACAAAACCATTTTGAAATCAATAGCTTTATTCCTTTTCTTTTCTGCTCATACAAGAATGTTCTATAGTAGACGTCTACTTATTGGGGCTCTTATGTACTGGCAATCCCGATGGATTCATCGTCCATACTATTGATTTGGGTAGTTAAGAACATTAAGTTTTTGTTAGAAAAATATGAAGTGTAGAATTGAAATCATAGTGAACTAGCAATAAAAAACACAAAATAGACAATACAGATTTACTGGAAAACCTCGTAATGTACCAAGAAAAAACAATGGGCAAAGATCTCTCAATTTTATTCTCAAAAGAAAATTCTCAGTTACAAAAAAAATTTCTTATGCCTTGGCATTCAAGCTAGACTAAAATAAATAGATTTTCATGCATAAAAGTGGGAGTGGCACTTCTGCATGTAATTTTGTATGGTGTACACATGACACATGGCCAAAAAAAATTCCCACAAAACCGTAAGTAAAACTGACTTCACATTTCAACAGTTTTCACAGCCCTCATTTTGGAAAAAACCAAAAATAATGGTACAAATCATAGAGAAAGAAACTACCTTGGAGGTGATTCTGACAATCTTCCATAATCCTTGCGTATTATACTAAGTAAAGAGAAATCTTGTCCTACAATCCCATACATGGATGGCTTAATAGGGCGACGTTCCAAGGATGAAATGAAAGGAACTTTATCTGTACTTCGAGCAACACACACATCAATAGAGGGACCCCTGGCCATGGCGACTATTCCCTTTACAACAACCCGTCTACTCATGCTTATTACAACAGTGACCCAAAAATATGCATCAACCAGCAATTCAAATTGCGGTAGTGACTGAAGGCCGTCATAGTTACCATATAAAAAAGAGGCGCGGATTATGTATTTTGTTCCCCTCACAGCAGGTAAATTGTAGCAATTTCGTTTGCCTTGAGGAAAACACGAAAGCTGTTTCAGTGGCACCCTTCCCTCTAACTCAGCAGCCAAAATGCTATTTTTTTCACCTGTGTTAATGTATTGTTCATCTGAGGTCTAGCTAATGCCCCCACCATCCTTATATTCCCCTTCTCCTCCACAATCCAGGCTGATGAATCAACTAACTATTTAATTAGTGTCGACTATAGGGGAGGGCCCAATGGTGATGCACCTTAATTTTATGGGTTCACATAGTAATGTTCGTGTAGCTAGGGATGTGGAAAAATATTTTGTTTCACCAACATATACAAAAAAAATGGTGTCATCAAAATGTTTTTTTTGTTGAGGTGTCATAATAGACTTTCATATAAAGTTAGACCAATAGTTATGCATTAAATCATGTTCTTTAGTGTGTCAATGTGGCATCATATGATTTGTTGCTTTTTGAATCTAATGGGCACATTTTATTCAACTATTGGTTCTTCTCTTACAACTACTAATACCATCTACTTAAACTATTGAGCTTTCAATGCACTAGTCCTATCACAACTATTAGTACAGGGACCACTATTGGGTCATCTCCCCTATTATCATTAATTAAGATATGGTTGTAAGGGTAAAATTATGACACTACTAGCTATTTGCAACAAAAGGGCATGTTTAAGATATCATGTTACCATGCCACGCATGCCCATACCATACCATGAAAATGAAAGACGAGACATCAGGTGGCATGATGGGATGAAGAAACAATGTTAATGGGACGTTTTGGCTCATGTCATTTCCGACGGCCACTTCTGGTTATGATGGCCCCCTCATATGCTGGAACTTTAAAAAAAAGTTAAGCTTTGAACATTCATGTCATTTTTATTTTTGGGAGCACGAAAATCGTGAGATGAGCTGTGTGAGGGAAATAGGCGTGGGTAGCTGTTGCAAGGAGCTTCAAGTAGGTTTGTGGAGTTGCAAACAAAAATGACATAACAATTGTTGGGTAGGTGTTGTGGGTAACTTCAATTCGTGTTTTTGCAAAATAGGGATAAAAAATTTGAGTTTTATGGTCATTTTTTGTGTTTTTGCAGAGCTGGGAGGGGGTTTGAGGACAACTTCCCAACAATGAGAAATGAGTGGTAGCGGTAGAAAAAAGGTATGTATGTCTGCCAATTTCTCATGACATTTGCTATTCTCGTTTAGAATTGTGAAGAGGGCAAGAGGGGGGTTTTGTTGTGTTGAAAATATGAACTATTGTGAAAGTCTTTGAAGAAACCTTGTGAGTAACATTGTGAGTCATCCAACAAAGTTTTTAATAAGTATAATTGAAAAATAAGGGTTTATGGTCATCAATGCCGTTTTGTATGAAATGGGTTTTCATGATTTGTTGATGACTATCATGGGGCCGAATGGGTAATAGAAATATGTGGATTTTTTTTTGTCATTTGCATTGATCATAGGAAATGTGAGGGTTTGTCGGGTTTAGTCACAGGTTGAATGAAATTTAAAACAAGTGGCTGTCATGAAATCTAAAACAAGAAAAACATATATCAAACTAAACCAACTTAATTTTCTTCAACTTTCTCTTCCTCGAAACATTTTTTTCATTATCAACATTCTTCTTTATATCCACCTTTGTTTGTGTGTGATTTGATTAGCGCAGCATTTTCTTATTTCCATTGTTTGCTTTCAACCAACCCAATTAATTATTTCGATTAGAAGTATTATTCTCAACAAAACTACATGTTTTGCAACCTAGGATTTTGTATACAAATTTGTGAAACATTATGCCAGGTATATGCATGCATAGCATGGTAACATGATATCTTAATCATGTCGACCTGGGTAAGTGCATGGAAACGGGGGACCAAAAGGGAGTCAAAAGTGGCCACTTTTTCTTTGAAATCAGTAAAAATTGATCTTGGATGAGAAATTGAAGATAGTCACACTCAAAAGTAGAAGATGTGATAAGAACAAGTTTTGTAGTGCCCTGAATCTAGTTTATAAACTACTATTTTTTTCTAAAAATGGTGGAGATTAAGAGGTTCAACTAGGGGGAGCATATAAAGTGCTCCTGTTTTTGTCAGAAAAATATAACATAGTGTTTGGTATGCTCCCCCTAAAATGTCAACTTTTTTTAAGTATTTGCCAAATCACTTCAGTGGAAAATTAGCTAACACCATGTAGTTTATGCCTAATTTTTCTATTAATTTTTTAATGAATATATGATTTTGAGCGTGTTCCCCCCTATTTTTTTGAAAACTAATCAAAATAAAAAAAATTAGTGTGTATCGAATTGAATCTAGAATCTAAAAATGTAATTTGTTTCAAATTTCAATAAACATATAAAAAATGACACTCGAAGTGCCAGACATAGGGTTTCTGAAAAAGAGAACACATTAGAAAAAGAAATTGAAGATGGAAACCTTAGTGTTATCAGATTTTTGAAAAAAATACATGGTTAGAAAGCTAATAAAAAACTTGAAGTCGTCCTGGCATTTTTTTATATTGACATTCAAAAACATGTAAACTTGATGGAGAGCACACATGGTATTTGGTTGATTTTTCTAACTTTTGTTGAAAACCATCCTTAGCATCCAAAAGGTACCTCCAACCCTTTGGGTTGGATGCCCGAGGCAAATCCAACCATTTGGATTGGATGCCCAAGGTAAATCCAACCCTTTGGGTTGGAATTTCCCAAAGAAGCCAAAAATGCGTTCATGTTATAACACGAGCGTGTTATAATGTGAGTGTGTTATAATGTTCACACGCATGTTCTAAAGAAGTTAAAATGCTTTATATGCACATATCTCTCTCCCTCTATCTTTTTTCTCTATGGACCCCATCTCTCTCTAAATCTTGAATTCTATCTCTATGCTTCCCTATCTCTGTCTCCTCTATTCCTCTCTCTAACTCTATCTACCTCTCTATCTCTCTCCCTCTCTATCGACCACTCTCTCTAACTCTATCTTTCTATCTCTCCCTCCCTCTCTATCTCTCTCCCCCTCTCTATCTCTCTCCCTATCCCTCTACCTCTTAATCTATCTCCCTATGTCTCTGGACATCTCTTCATCTCTTTCCCTATCTCTATCTCTCCCCATATCCCTATCTCTTAATCTACCCCTCTCTACCTCTGTCTCCCTCCCTCCCTCCCTCTCTATCTCTCTCCCCATCCCTCTACCTCTCAATCTCTCTCCCTATGTCTCTAGATATCTCTTCGTCTCTTTCCCTATCTCTATCTCTCCCCATAACCCTAAGGGTATGTGCAAGATCATCACGGGCCAAACAGTGGCAATAGGAAAAAAATCACATTTTTACTTAGCCAAATTCGTGACTTGGCAAAGTTTGACTTTGAAATGGATATCTATTTTGGTTTGGTACCAAACCAAAACGGATATCCGTTTTCTAAAAAAATTTGGGAAAAAGGCTTTTTACTGGTAGTCATCAATTTTCCACAATCCATGATGTTGAGTTTGAAATGCTTCTAGGTTTGATTGTGTATTATTGTTTTCCTCAACGTTTCGAATCACACACAGTGATCCATCATCAGGAGAAAGATAGCAAGCAAGAGAAGAGAGAACATGAATGACAGTATGCAAACTTAAGACCACTTAAAAGGAGTGAGAGAGATGTGAGGCGGAAACCAAGATCAATTAAGGGAGAAGGATAGCTGCCTATCAAACCTAGTGAAGTGAGGGACAAAGAGGAGTGGGGGACATCTAGGCACACTAAGACAAAACAAACAAAGAAAGACTAACTAGGATGAGAGGAAGACCCAAGTAAAGAAAATTAAAAAAGCAAACAAAGGAGCAAGGCCACAAATTAGAAGGGAGCAAAAAGAGGAATAACTGTAATACAATCAACCATAAGAACAAACCGAGGATGAAAGAGATAAGATAATTAAATAATTAAATAAATAATAAAAAATGGGGGGACAACTGAAGAGGTTAAAATGTGAGGGATAGATTGGGAAAAGCTACATATAAAGAACAAGAGAGGGCTCCAAGTTAAGAGAGAGAGGGGTGAACTACGAAGGCAAAGGAGGGGGGGGCTAACAAAAAAGAAAGGTAAGCCAATAACTATCCAAAGGAGGAAAGAAACTAACTGGGAGAAAGCATAAGAGAGAAGAGTAAATCATAAAAGGGAAGACAAGCTACAACGACCAAATAATATATATAAATATATATTCACAACAAACTCCAAGCGACAAACGAAGCACCAGGGGGCAACAAGAAACGGAGGATACAGTTAAAAACTTAGAAATTAAAGAGGAGGGAGAAGGGGGCAACGAGATCCAGAGGTTGGAGACGGGAGGTTAAGCTAGGGGACAAGAGTATGAGAAATAAAAAGGTGAGAACGGGCCAAGGAGGGTAAAGAGGAGGGAGGACAAGGAACAAAGGGAAAGGGGGGAGAGGAGCCTAGGGGGGGAGAGGAAAAGGGGATAAGATGAGGGCAAAAGAGGAGGGGCAAAGACTCAATCCCACAAAAGGGGACAAGGAGAGGACAGAGGGGGGGCGGGGGCAAGAACCGGTAAAGAGGGGAAAAAAGGACAAAGATAGGAGAAGGAAGAGGGGAGCTAACAAGATCAGGTCAGGAAAGAGAGGGGAGGGGTAAGAGGGGAGGATGGGGAAGAGAAATCGACTAAGAGTGAAGGAAATCATGATGGGGTAAGAGGGGAGGCTTTTTACTTTTTTTTGAAAATACACCTCTTAAATCTTGGATCTCCCATCAATATATGAACCTCCTTAAAGACCGTTTCTAGTGAAGGAGGAGGGCAAATTAACATTGGTAGCTTCTTTACACATTGATCCATAAGGATTTGTTAAACACTAAGAATCATCACTAATGAATTACTCAAATAATCAATAATAAAATATTCAATTTTGTTCATCAAGTGAAATAATCACTTTTCTAGACTATGTTCCAATATTTCGGAGATAGGAATGGTGGGGCAGCAGGGGTTGTGTTTTGGGGCATATTGGATTTCATGCCCTAAATTGCTTTACGCAATCCTTCATATGATTTGATTCATGATACATGGTTTGAGAAGGATACACATGATATACCCTTACCCTCTAGTGATAAAATTATGAATGATACTTTATGTGGTGAAGCTACACCTTCGTTAATCCTTCATGACATTGTTATTCCTTGTGGTGATGATGATGTCCTTCATGTGATATGTTAGGACATAATGCAAAGTTAACATGGCATGAACTCTCTTGGAAGGGTAAGCATGGACTATAAGAACATTGAACTAGTTGGATCTGTTAAGCTCGCCATTTATGAAAGAACCTTTTAAAAGGTTAACCTTAATTAGGTAAGGTTATGTTTCAGTGTGGTTGTTTGTGCAACAATGTGTAAATTAATGTTACTAAAGGATAAATCTAACTATAATAAACTAACATTTTAATAACCATGAGAGCTGGGACTAACAATTAGACTAAAAACTTGACAAACAATACAACTTGGACACATGTAGGACTTGGAAAATGGAAAAGAATATAATTAAATGTGGAAAACAATGAAAAAGTGGTATTAGTTGCACCTATATAGAGAAGTGGTTTAGAGGTTGGTTAGGGGAATTATTTAGGGTTTAGAGGTTTAGGGTTGCTCGGGTTTAGGGGTTTAGGGTTTACAGTTTAAAGAGAGATAGAGAGAGGGGACTGATAGAGTTTGGGAGAGATAGAGGAGACAAAGGGGAGAGATAGGAGATAGAGAGTGAGAGACATGTCCAAAGAGAGAGAGAGAGAGAGAGAGAGAGAGAGAGAGAGAGAGGTTTAGGGTTGCTTGGGTTTAGGGGCATTATTTAGGGTTTAGGGTTTATGGTTTTGGGGTTAGGGGTTAAGGTTTAGAGGTTTAGGGTTTAGGGTTTAGAGAAAGATAAAGGACCAATAGGGAGATATAGAGGAGTCTGAGGGGAGAGATAGGGATATAAAGAGTGAGGGACATGGCAAGAGACATACAGAGAGAGATTGAGAGGTTGAGGGACAAAGGTGATAGGGAGATAGGGGAGAGATAGGGAGATAGTGGTTTATGGTTACTTGGGTTTAGGGTTTAGGGGTTTGGGGTTTAGGGTTTCTCAAGTTTAGGGATTAGGGGTTAGGGTTTAGGGGCATTATAATTTAGGGTTTGGGATTTATTGTTTAGGGGCTAGGCGTTAGGTTTAGAGGTTTAGGGTTTTGGATTTAGGGTTTATAGAGAGAGGAATGATATGGAGATATAGAGGAGTCTAAGGGGAGAGATAGGGAGATAGAGAGTGAGGGACATGGCTAGAGACATAGGGAGAGAGATTGAGAGGTAGAGGGACATAGGTGGTAGGGAGATAGGGGAGAGATAGGGAGATAGTGGTTTAGGGTTTCTTGGGTTTAGGGTTTAGGGGTTTGGGGTTTAAGGTTTAGGGGTTTAGGGTTTCTCAGGTTTAGGGGTCAGGGGTTAGGGTTTAGGGGCATTATTTAGGGTTTAGGATTTAAATTGTTTAGGGGTTAGGGGTTAGGTTTAGAGGTTTAGGGTTTTGGATTTAGGGTTTATAGAGAGAGGAATTATAGGGAGATAGAGAGAGGAGATGGAGGAGAGAGATAAGGAGATAGAGAGTGAGGCACATGGCTAGTGACATAGGGAGAGAGATCAAGAGAGGTAGAGGGATGATAGAGATAGGGAGATAGGGGAGAGATAGGGAGATATAGGTTTAGAGTTTATTGGATTTAGGGTGTACCTGGGTTTAGGGTTTCTCAGTTTTGGAGATAGCTAGATAGAAAGAGAGAGGAGATAGATAGGGAGAGATAGAGGTGACAAAGGGGAGAGATAGGGAGATAGAGAGTGAGTGATATGTCTAGAGAAATAGGGAGAAGGATTGAGAGGTAGAAGGACGATAGAGATAGGGAGATAAGGGAGAGATAGGAGATAGAGTTTAGGGTTGCTCACATTTAGGGTTTAGGGGTTAAGGTTTAGAGGTTTAGGGTTTAGTGTTTAGAGAGAGAGGACCAATAGGGAGATATAGAGTGAGGGACATGGCTAAAGCATAGGGAGAGAGATTGAGAGGTAGAGGAATGATAGTGATGGGGAGATAGTGAGATAGGGAGATAGAGAGATAGAGGTTTAGGGTTTCTTGGGTTTAGTGTTTAGGATTTAGGGGTTTATGGTTTCTCAAGTTTAGGGTTTAGGGGTTAGGAAATAAGGGTTAGGGGTTAGGGGTTAGGTTTAATCATGCATCCCAGTCATTCCCCTATCATTCCTATATATCATATCTCTCCCCTCTATATTTCCCTCTCCCTTATCGATGAAGCAAATGGAAACAAGAAAACTAGGACTCCCTTTCTCAGGTTTAGGGTTTAGGGCTTAGGGGAATTATTTAGGGTTTATGGTTTAGGGGTTAGGGTTTAGTATTTGGAAGAATTATTTAGGGTTACTTGGGTTTAGGGTTTAGGGGCATTATTTAGGGTTTACGGTTGCATGTCAAAAGTACTCTCTCTCTCTAAATCCGTAAACCCTAAATAATGGCCCTAATCCCTAACCCCTAACCCGCATCTACCTCTCTCCTGTATCTATTCAAAAGTGCCTTTAAAATACTATGAGATACCTTAGTATAAGTAAATCATATAAAAATCAAATATATATATCATCATAATCCTATATAAATTTTGATAGTTTGTCCAAAATCTCTCCTTTCATATGATACTGTCTTTCTAAAATTTGGATTGTATTTTATAGCGAAAATGCCTAAATACTTAAAATGCTAAAAATGCTAAAATAATAAAATAAAAAACAATGAATACAATAGGGAAAAAGAAAATGGATATCCATTTTGGAGATCATAAAAAGCAAAAAAAGACTGTGTTTTTGCAAACCCACGGCTTGCAAAATGCAGTCTCATCTTCAAAGAACGGATATCAGAGCTGAGGAACAGATATCCGATCCAAAGAGGTAAGATTTCCTGCATTTTTTTGTTTGTTTTGTATATTCAAGCAAATTTTTTGGTTTTTATGCTAAGTGGGTATGTTTTATAATTTAATTAGGTAAAATGGATGCACAAAATGAAAACCCAAACCCTCCACCACCAAACTCTCCCCCTCCAA
Organism: Cunninghamia lanceolata; assembly: GCA_027924645.1. Classification (NCBI taxonomy): domain Eukaryota; kingdom Viridiplantae; phylum Streptophyta; class Pinopsida; order Cupressales; family Cupressaceae; genus Cunninghamia; species Cunninghamia lanceolata. The sequence goes on along the minus strand of BSBN01000960.1, from coordinate 7,535,767 downwards.
CAATAGAAGAGAATATTCAAAGAAATATTGATCATATAAGTAGGATCATAGAAATGTATCGCCGCCACCCTCGATTGTCTATAATGACATCGAATTTAGAGGGAATCATTAATCATATTCAAACCTTGTCAACCCAACACGAATCATTTAGGCAATGGCAAGAAGCCAAGAAAGCCAAATATGCTAACGGTTTGTCATATGAGGAAGTCAAAGATTTAGAGATTACAAAAACTATGTTAGCCCAACACTTTGTCAATCCTAAAACCGGATTGCATGTTGATGTCCGTAAGCCCAAGTTTTCAATCAAATGGTGTATTCATGAGGGCATTAGTCAAAACTTTTGGGATCGTTGGTAGATGGTTTTTGATAAACCACCCAACAACAATTTAGATGTGCCTTTGTATTTCCTCCGTAAACTCTATGCAGAGTTCGTCATGGGTCAACATGTTAATTATTTTGATTTTAGAGAGTTTCAAGGAGTGGGTAGGGGAATGCCTCAAGATAGACCTGGGGCAATTAGACAAGTACAAGGTCCCTATATTCCCCCTCCTGCTATCCCTTCTCCACCCCCAATGCAGCACCCAGACGTTGTTGCAAATGCAACACAATAGGGCCTTAGTGCCATACACTCTTTGATCGAGCATTTGATTATACAAACATCTCAGTTTGCACAAGCACATGATGAAGGTGATGATATTGGATCACCTGGTACTACTAGACCGTCGTCGTCCAGACATGTATGTGTGCCCCATCATTGCATTTCTTGCAATCATTTATGCTTGGGTCCTATTATGGAGAGTAGTGAGCCACCGTTGAACACATCAGAGTATGATCTCCATTCACGAGATGAGGCAATGGGGTCCAGAACTCAAGCTGAGGGGTCAGGGACAAGAGTAGAAGCTACCGAATCAATAAACAATAGAGAAGGAGAAATGCATGAGCAATCTTTTATATAGGTAAAATTTAAAGTTAAAATTTTATAGTCTATTCCATTTGAATATATAAACAACTTTATTAGTACTAATGTATCTAAGTGGGATAACAGTTGATGACAGAGGAGGAGTTGATAGAAGTTCATCATGGAACTTTGTCTGCCATCCAATTTGGCTTGGACTTGCCGGTATAATTTATTGTACACATCAACTTTTTTTTATGCATTTATTTCTTTGTGAGTAATTATATATTAATTTATATCTTGATGTTAATTTTATTTTATAGTCAATCAAAAATATGAATGATGTGGCATCTTTGCCAATAGTCTTTTCTCAAACTCCTGATCGACCCAAGGGACCATCATTTGCAGAACGACTTTCTCAACGGCAACAAAGGGTGGAGGTAATTTGATTGAATTGCACTTTAATTGATAATTTAGAAAACTTAAATATTTGATTATAGTCATTTAGAGTCTTACATTCTTGTCCTTCTTAATTGATGCAGGAGGCCTCGATGGTGGTATGTGCTTGTTTTCTAGTAGATAAGTTTTTGTGTAGTGCATTTCCTATTTTAAATGTATGCATTTCCTATTTTGTTTAATAATTATATATTAATTTATTTCAATGTTACTTTGCTTTATGTAGTCTGTTGAGAATGTGAGTGATGTGCCACCTTTGCCATCATGCTTCACTAGGACACCTGATCATCTTAATAGAAAATCATTTGCAGAACGATTGTCTGAACAACAACATAGAGTCGAGGTAATTGAATTGAATTTTTCTAAATAATTGATAGTTTATCTAGTGGTCTTATAGTTGGTTGTAGTGATTTAGATGTATGTTAATAAATGAAAGATCTTAATTGTAGTAGATAAGAATCTATTTACTAACTTTAACTTATTTTTATTTACCATTGAAGAGATTAATCAAATTTGTGTTTTGACTTGTTAATGCAGGAAACTTCACCTCCATCAATTACTAGACATTTTGGTACAAAGAGGACTCTTTTTCAAGATCCATTACAGATTGAGGATCCATCACAGATTGAGGGTCAAGTGGACTTGTAGTATTTGATGTAGCTATTTGGCATGTAGATTGTATATAGATTTTGAGACATGGCATATGCCACATTTTGTAAAAAATATTTTGAGTTGGCATATTTACCAAATTTTTGTATATATCTACCATTATGGACTAGATTTTAAGGTATATACACCTTGATATACAATATAATTTAAATTCCTTATATGCAAGTCATGATACTTCCCATGATGCCATACATTATGATGATAGTTCTTTAGTCCATTGATGATATGTTTAGCATTGAGAATGGTTTTAGATCAATAGAATCAATATGAAAAAATTCCTTATATATGCCCTAATCAAATAAGGTCATGATAAACCATTTCATCATGTATTTAGTCTTCATCTTGTCAAATTTTGTAAATATGTCAAAGTTGTCATATGAAAAATGTAAAAAAAATTCAAAAGTATGGAAGATGAATAGTCAAGTACTCAAGAGTCAGTTGGAGACTATTGGTTTCCCTCAAATCATGTATAAATATGCATAAACCTTCGTGGAAAAGGCATTGGAGATGTATTGAAAAAAATTTGAAGATGAATTGAAGACATGTTTGAATGAAATTAATGTCAAGAAACTCTATGTCAAGGACACTGGAGGCACATTATAAACATAAAAAACTTACATCTTGGGGGGAGGTGCCAATAAGGCCAATAAGGATACTATTTCAATTGGGTGTGTGTGTGTATGCAAATCCCATTTATGGCTGAGAAGCTCTCTATTTACTATTATTCAACTCTCGTTGATAGGAGGTTGGCTCTACAACTATTGCAATTTGTGTATGAAACCTAGATGCCTACGAGATCATATATATATGTATGTATGTATGTATGTAAATCCTACAAGACAGTCATTCATGAAATTACTATGCAAAGAGGGTTTATAAGTTGCATTAGGTTTTATGACTATCCTAAAACAACATCGTGTATATGCTCATAAAAGCCATCAAACTCTAAGAATAAACTCGTCATTAGATAAGGAGTGGAAGGCTAAAGTCACATTCAAACATATTTAACACTTGAAGATCTCCAATGCATGATTGAATATCAAGAAACCAATGTGTCATTTCATGAAGGTCTTAAGTGTTGTAAATATGCATCTTCTTATTTAATCATGTGTTGTAAATGAAGGAATGCAATGATTGCAATATGTGCACAAAACGGAATTTTTGATAAGGATTGAAAGGAAATGTTAAGAAAATACAATTGGTGGGTGTAAATCCAAATTGTGGAAGCATAGACAAGGCATGTGAACAGTTTGGCATGACACCTCAAAGAGATGCTATCTCATGGAATACAATGATTGCAAAATATGCACAAAATGGATTTTTTGAAAAGACTTTAGAAACTTTGAAGCAAATACAATTGGAACGTTTAAAACTAAATTCCATAACCTGTGCAAGCATTCTCCCTACTTGTGCCAAATTAGGATCTTATATATACATATATGCACATAATGTCATGAAAATAATGTATAGTGTATATATCAAGCCATGTAGGCATGTATAAATAAAACCATATGGGTATATACAATGATATACATCGATAAAATACAAAAGTATGTTTACAAAACCAAATACACATATGTAACAAAATGTCCCAAAATCAAATCTCCTATGGATTGTTATCAAATAATCTATGGCTCTTGCTAGGCCATGAAGATGGTGAACCAATCAATGACTCATCTTCTATCGCTCATCGACTAGACCTCCTCGATAGAGATTTTTGAATTTCCACCTATTAATACAATCAAACAACGTGTACATTAATATATAATTTAATATTCAAAATATATAACATGACATAAGTAATCAATCACTTACCACCAATTGGTGATCCCTTTTGATCATTTGTTGTCTCTCTTCTTCTATAGAGCTGGATGGGTAGGGGAGGTGACGTCCTGTGAGAAGCATGAACAAGCAGATTTAAAAGTAAACATGAATATCATAAATATGTACATTAAATGTTGCACTTATTATAGGACTGTTCTAGTACTATTTTAGGACTGTTGTAGGACTGTTGTAGTTAAAACTATCCTAGTAGACATGTATAGGACTGTTATAGGACTGTCATCTCATGGAATACAATGATGGCAAGATTACTATCAAGATTAGTATGAAGATTAATTATGACTGTTATAGGACTTTTATAAGAATGCAAAGTAAGGAAGCATAGGCAAGGCACATGAACTGTTTGGTGGAATACCTCAAAGAAATGAGAATTTTGTCAGATGTTGTAGTTGCAATTGCCATGTGACACATGTATGTAATATGTGAAAGCATAGACAAGGCACATGAACTATTCGGCAAAAGACATCAAATACATGTCATCTCATGGAATGCCTTATGTAGAAAAAGGTACAAATGTGCAATATTAAGAAATACAAATGAGAACTAAAAATCATACCTCGAGTATAGTCAAAATAACCTATGATGCCATACAAAATAATTTACGATGCCATGCAAAATAATCTACGATGCCATGTAAAATAACTTTATTTGTAATCCTGTATAGTCAAAAGCATGCAATATAGTTAAAGTAACAAGATTTTTAACAAAACAATTCTAAAAAATAGAAAAAACAAGAACAAGTTAAGATAAAAAAATGTCATACCTGTCCATCTGGGAGTTTAAATGCTAGTCAAGCGTACCTGAGGGGTCATCTCTTACCTTCAAAATATCCAATATTGCTTCATGATTAGCATTACTAATTGTCCATAGTTCTTTTGATTTTAGTTTTCCACGATGCTTTAGTAACTTGACATTTGTTGCTACAACTAGGTGAGAATACATCAATATGGTTTTATGCTTCTCAAAGTCTTCAAAGGCTGGGATGCCATTCTTTTTAACCATATATGTTCGTAACCAAGTCCCAGCAATAACAACTGATCCTGTAAGATATGTGAACCCATCATCATCTGTTATAGGTTGTGTTAGCTTTTGTTTTCCCTGTACACATCGTACCAACCAATAGTCTGACCTCTCTTCATTTCCATGCGGTGCAACAACTGCATAAACATGACCTAGCTGTACAAGGTCTGAAAGATGTTCATAGTCAAATGAGCTCTCCATGTCATTGACGGAAGATGATTGACCTTCATATAAAGGGATTAAATATTGTGGAATCCATGCATCTACCCACTCACTTGATTCACAATTGTTCCAATCACATTTAATACAACTCTGACAAAAACAAGCTAATTCTCGTGTCCAAATAGTCCATGTACTTGCATTTGAGCTTTGAAATGAATGCATCTTTGATGATTCACTGATTCTCTGACATTCCAATTTCTCTATCACTATCCCATCATCAACCAACCAAAAGAACCTGCGCACTTCAGAATCAAGAGCCACTCCTCGTGACAATGCATAGTTACACCACTTAATAATGGAATCTGCATCACTGAATGTAGCACCACCTCTAATCTTTAGTTGTTTTTTAAAAAGAGCTCTCTTCACGCATGCACCTACTCCATCATGTTCACCTTTTCCATGCCCGGCTTCAAAAAAATTCCAAATATGAGGTATACCCTTCTCTACATGCATTTTGCTCAACCAATAGAAATTACGAGTATTCTTGAATTGACCAGTGCAATTATCTGACCAAATGAGATGTTGATCTATTCTAATATCTTTTTCTTGCAAGAACCCATAAAATTGTTGAAAACAATATTGCACAAACTCTGCTGAATGAGATCGATCATCACTCATGTAAAAATGATATTCTCTGACAATCTTTCTATTCTCTTCTGTACTCTCGGGGGCATGTCTGTATGTGATGTGAACAAAAATAGCAATCTGAATAGAATTGTAGTACTGGGATTGAACTTCATTTTGGGGTTGCAATGTATAGTTTTATGCAAAATCAACTACAGAGACAATAGTTCCAATCGGGAAAGAGTCTTTACACATCTTGAACTGTTGATCTAACCATCGAGACCTGTGGCTATGTCTGACATACTTGTAGAAAAGATTTTTCTTAAAATCATCAATAAAATCAACAATACTTACCTCTTACAATCAACTCACATCTAGAACCTTCACCTCTACTTTTCAAATTGTATTTCACTGTCTCATATCTTTTTTTCTCAACCATTCTCTTTCCAAAATCATGCTTGTTGCCCTCATGAAAACATGATACAAACTTTGATAACCCACCACATTGTAAACACTTTTCATTTAAACAATCATTCTTGTAGAACATGCAACCATCATCTCTAATACATAGAAATAAATCCAATAAGTCCCTAGATGACTTTGGTAGTTGAATTGCACCACACTCCTGTAACATTTCGTTAGTGTGCAAAGTAGAATGAATATTGCATAATAATTCATGGTACATAGAAAATTCTACATGGTATTTGCAACAACATGTATTACGAACTTTAAGAGGAACACAATAAAATGGCTTAAGAGATTCAAATGCTCTTTGTGAGATTGTCATACCTGGGTGAGTTTCACAATATTATTTGTACAATGTTGTTTGGCTACATTCCAAGTAATGTTTAGGATGTGGTGTGCGGTCTTTATCACCAATTCTTAACTTTACAACATCTTTTGCATTCGGTGATACCCTAGAGTTAGTGTGCCAAAATCATTCAATTTCTTCCTTTATGCTATCAATTAGCTTCTTGTCAACTCATGGAAGCCTACCACTGGAAGCCCAAGTATCATTGGCAACAGGACTATCTAGCCTTGATCTTAATGCTAGTGCTTTTGACAATGTTTTACAATTCAATCTTAAGTCAACACAAGTTTGCCTCATTAATCAAGCATTTCTTAATTGTTTGCTTACTATTGAGGTTGTTATTACTCTACGGGCAGCTCTTTTATCTTTCTCCTTGCTAGTCTTTCCAATAGAATTGAGTGCATTGAAAAGGCTTCTTATAATAATTTTATTCCGATCGAACACTTTGTTTAACTGAATCTTTAATTTCTTTAGTAAAGGTCTCATTTTGTACATCTTTAATAATTGCACAAAAAGTTGGCATTGTTCAGTTAATGTTTTCTTCTCAAAGTATTCATTGAAGAGTTTTGTAGCCCACAACCAAACCGTTCATAATGACCTCTTGCCTTCAAGTTTTCCATTATATTCTTATCAATTTCAAGTAACGATTTTGGGGTTTTTGGGTGTTTTCCAATTTCATCACGGTTATTCTCTTCTTGACAAATGTCCTCTCTTCTTATGAAATTTGGAGATACATTGATTGTTCTTGTTTCATCCATGTTATCAACCTCATCAATTTTACCAACAAATGGATTATGGAGTGCAAAATTTCAACATCATGATGTTCATATCCACTTTCTTCAAGTGCATGTCTTCGTTTTTCTTCTTCTTCTTTGTCCATGGTATTGCTATTATGAATAGGTGTTTCATAACATTTTTCAATAGTTTCATTTGTAATATCATGGTGAATTTCATTCTTATCTAACATTTCATTATAATCAAAATTAACATCTTCAATTTGCATGTCATTAGATGGTAAAGAAGAAGATTCACCTTGATGAGCATTTGCCAAACCCACCCTTCCAATCCTCTTCATTTCCGTATCTTTTTTCTTAATTGCTTCAATTTCCTCCAATGTAACTTTCCTCCTCCTTTTTGCTTTATGACGACTGTTGCTCCCCACTAGGGGAACAAAAATATCACCCTTATGATTGTAACAAGAAAATTGTGTCTCCAAAAGTGCATAAAAATATTCCTTTCACTGTCATAGCCAGAAATCACGAGTATTTCGATAGCAGAGGGTCTCTGGTTGCGGAAGTCAGGCCCAACAATATTCCTTTTGTCTTTTTTCTGCTTTTACAAAATGGATATCCATTTTGTAAAAGCCCAATTCTTTGCAACAGACACTTGCAACGTCCATATGGCTACTACAAAATAGATATCCGTTTTATTATGTACATTTGGATTCTAGACTAGGGATTCATTGTATTATTCAATAAACTTGTGAATTACCATCTAATTTCAATGTTTACACACTAATCCACCTAGGTATCAACTTAATAAAGCTCTAGATATAAGCCATTATTTGATTTTAGGCTATCATCAAATGAGGGGCTTCTAAAGGCAAAAATGTTGTCCCAAAAGAAGGCTCAATGTTATTCGTAAAGACATTAGATTGTTAAAATACAAATTCAAGGTTAGATATTCCTTGGGCTATTTTAGTATAGAGAAGCAAAATTGCAATATATGACTATCCTAGGAATTAGAATGGTTGATCATAGGATATTCATGGCATTTTGATATTAATGGATGGATTGACGGATGTTTAGGGAGTTTAAGTTTAAATGTAATTTATGAGAATTCCTATTTATGAAGGATCTAATATGTCTTATGTCTTATTTGTAGGCCATTCAAGAAAGAAATGAAAAGATACCAAGGAATATCATAACACCTATTATAATTAGGTGCATCAAAGGATTGTCATCTAGGACCTTACCAATATGGGAAGTTATCAAAACCATGTCATGTTTAAAATTAAAGGCTTTATCACCTCTTTGTCCCTATAGGCCTATTAGAACAATAGGTCACATTTTATTCATATACCGGGGTTGAGAATAAACACTAAGCATTTGTAGTTATGACAAGTGTAAATGGAAATAGATCACAACTTTAGACAATCTATCCTCTCCTAGATTGCACTGACTGAGTGGAAATTAAAAATCCCCTATTAATGTCCTTTATATACTGAAGGTATGGGTGAGAAAGGTAAACTTTGTATGTTGTAGACAAGTGATGCAGAGCAACATAGCAAAAGCTTACAAATAGGGTGTAAAATACCCATTAACCCACCAATTTCTCAAATAGCTTTTAAAATATCCTTCCCAAGGTCTAAACGAGACCGAAATACACTCTTTCTTTACTATCGGCAATACATTTCTAATGTCTCATCGAACTATGCTTCACATGTTCGTCCTTTCTCTATTGTCGGCCAGACTTATCATTATCGGTAACCTTCAAATTTGTTAGCCCGATGTGGGACCTCTCGCCGATGTGTAGAATCCATTGCTCAGGCTTATGCTGTCGGTGTGACTCCTCCGTTGTTCTCTGATATACACACTTACTCCGATGTGAGATTCACCACCCTTGTCTATCAGTAAGACCAATACCCTCAGTGAGACTTTTTACTTACATTCTAACGTTATAACTCTCCTCGATGTGTTTACCATCCATTAGTCATCGGTAAGACTTCTGCATCGGTCAGACATTCTCTTCGATTTCTGATATCGTATCTCACACCGAAACAATAAACACCGAACTACACCATCGGCCAGACCGCCTCTATCGGTGACACTTTTCTTCTCGCGTTTGAGAGTCCATCTCTTTCCGATGTTCCTTCTGTCAGTGTGACTCCCTCTCATCGGTGTAGTTCTCAACCATTCTTCTGATGTGCCGATAAATAACCCATCGGTGACACTTAATGATTGTCACCCCGATATGACTTGATCGGTGAGATCAATGTTGTCAGCTCAATGGAACTTTGTCTCTTCGATAACTATTGTCAGTCCGATGTCTTCGATTTAGCCTATACATAACATGACTTGTTATAACCGGTCGACTAACGTATCTTTTCCCAATTTTTCCGATATGGCCGGTCAACCTTTGTATCCTTTGACATGTACATTCACCATTTACAACCACGATAAACGATAACAGGATATACACGAAATGTCCACGCATACATAAATGATATACCCATGGATTGTATCTTCGGTGAAACAATACCAATGGTACAAAATATGTTGCTTCTCTTCATCCAAAACCAATGGTACAAAAATTTTCATTGATCAAGGAAACGGATATCCGTTTTCAGAACGGATATCCATTTTCATAACGGATATCCGTTTTCAGAACGGATATCCATTTTGAGTTGCTTTTACAGAAGCAAAACTGATATCCATTTTGCTTTGGTACAAAGCAAGATGGATATCCGTTTTGATTGTTGACTTTTTATGGATTGTAACGTGTTTTAATATTTCAGTCTCGTCTTCGAACTTCACCCTTCGTGCTGACAACTTTTTTATGCAAAATTGATAAAACGAAAAGGGTTTATAGAAAAAATTGTTATCTTTCTAAAAATATAAGATTTATTTGGTTATCATTTTATTAAATAATTATTAATAATTTTCAATATACCGTGTCTCTGAAATCCTGATGGACACACTGATTGAAAAACATCCATAACTTTCAAACCATTTCACCTTTTTGAGATCCGAAACCTGCATCACACTCTATGCTTTTCTGGCTATAGGTTAAAAAAAAAATTTAATTTTAATTTTTTTTTATTGAGTTAGGTTGGCTGGAAAATTACTTTTTATTTTTTAAAAAAAGTCACAATAAAAAAATCATAACTAATTATTTTATTAGAAAAAAATTTCAAATAAATATGCATCACATCCGGACATGAGTCCTCTACTTATTCTGAAAGTTTCAAAAATATATATATATTTTTACTCATAGTTAGGTTGGCTAGACAGACACCCACTTTTTATTTTTTTCTGAAAAATTTAATAGTTGTTCATTGAAATATTCAATTTTCACTAAGTAAATTTAGTTTTTTTTTAAAAAATTAGTAGCCTATAAACTAGATTCAATTCTCTACAAATTTCATTCTTACATCTTTTTCAAATTGTATAGATAAACCATTCAAAATTTCACATGAACTTGATAAAGTCTGATTTTTTGTATTTTCATTGCCACTTAGAGGTATAGTTTGGCCCATCATGATCCTGCACATACCCCTAACTTTTAATCTATCCTTCTCTACCTCTCTCTCTATCTCTATATCTTACCCTCTCTATATCCCTATCTTTCTCCTCTATCTCTATCTCTATAAACCTCTTTATCTATATTCCTCCCTCTATAGATCCCTTTGTCTATCTCAACCCCCTCTCTCTCCCTCTCCTTGTCTATATCTCCACCTATCCCTCTCTATCTCTCTATCTACCCCTCTTTCTATGTTTTTCCTCTCTAACTCTATCTCTCTATCTCTTCATCTCTTTCTATCTCCCCCTCTCTCCCTCTTCCTCCCTGTCCCTATCCCTTTCCTTGTCCCTCTCTATCTCTCTCTCTATTTGTCCATATGCCCCTCCCCCTTTCTATGTCTCCCTCTCTCTAACTATATATATTCTATGAGCTCTCTCTCCCTCTCTATCTCTCCTCTCTCCATATTTTCCTCTCTCTTCAATGCTCTCTCTCTCTCTCTATAGATTTCTATCCATCTCTCTATCTCTCTCTATGTCTCTCTCTCCCTATCTATCTATCTATCTCTCCATTTATCTCTTTATTTCTCTATCCTCCCTCTCTCTAACTCTATCTGCCTCTCTATCTCTATATCTATCTCCCTCATGTGCCAAGGGGTCGATAGAGAGAAAGATAGATAAGGGGAGAGAGATATAGAGATAGAAGGGTAGATAGAGTTAGAGAGAGAGAGCATAGAGAAATAAAGAGATAAAGGGAGAGATAGATAGATAGATAGATAGATAGATAGGGGGAGAGAGAGAGATGTTGAAATGTGAAGTTAGTTTTACTTATTCCAACAATGAGATTGTAGACACCCAAAAATGTCCATGTCTCGCAACACCTTGTCATTAGCATGTTTTACCCTAGTCATCACCTAATTAGTTAAATAAATTTTATTTATTTGACTAATTTATTTTATCCCCTTTCAATCCCATAATCCTATCTTCTATAATTAAATAAATTTTAATTATGTATTTAATTATTCATGGTCATTAATCCTCTCTAGTTAAATAATTATTTTTGATTGTTTAATTAATCACTTATCTAATTTCTTATAATTAAATAAATTTTTATTTAATTAATTATCTTTCCACATCATCTCCCATCACAATCCAAATTAATTAAATAAATTAAATATTTATTTAATTAATAAAATAAAATCCTCTTGCTTTCTTTCTAAAAATTGCAACTCATGTATATCTAATTAATTTATTTAATTAGATAATTCATCAATTATTTCTCTCATCTTTTTAGGATTTATTTCTTTTAAAATAAAAAATCAATATCTTTCTATCTTTTTAAAATCCTATCTTATCTTGTTTTATTTCCTCTTTTGTCTAATAAAGAAAAAATCCAATCCAAATCTTATCTTATCAAATCTTCTTCCCTCCACATCAAAAAATCAGTCCTTGTATATAAATATGGCCTCTCACAAGCCATTTGGGAGGCAATTTTTGAGTTTTAAGTATCCTTATTCTGTCGAGTTATATTCACAACCGTTCTCCATCATCTCCTATCAATGTTGTGCTGTGATTGTGGGTAATCAACATCAGATCATCTACATCGATCAATCAAGCATGTATCACTTTGAGGTATTTGGAAGGTTTGGGTAAGAGGTATTTGCATTTTATTGTTTCTATCTTATATTTATCCAAATTTATTGGTTATAGAGATATCATCTAGTGACCTTAGGTACCCACCCAATGGGGCCGAAGGCCAAGGAAAGGAAACCAAAGTTTGTTGGATAGGGGATCATAGGGGGGCTAGGTGTAGCTCCCCTACCACACCGAAGGCATTTTCTGTTGAGGCTGTTAGGCCGAGCCAAAAAAAAATATTTGGCCATGTTCCACGTGTACACCATGCAAAATTGCACGTGGAAGTTCCACTTGCAATTTTATGCACGAAGATCTATCTTTAGATTTGATCAATTTTTGCATGTGTTTTTTTCATGATTATTTAAGTTAGTTGAGATTGAATGCCAAGACATGAGAAAAAAGTTTTGTAACTATGAATTTTATTCTAAGAATAAAATTGAGAGATCTTTGCCTGTGGTTTAGAGATAGACAGAGGGGAGAGATAGGGAGATAGACAGTGAGGGAAAGATATAGAGATAGAGAGAGAGATAGAGAAGAATAGATTAAGAGATAGGGCTATGGGGAGAGATAAAGATAGGGAAAGAGATGAAGAGATGTCCAGAGACATAGGGAGAGAGATTGAGAGGTAGAGAGAGAGAGAGAGAGTCTCCCATGTAGATACAAGGTTGCATTTGTCCCTCCTAGTACAGACAAGTTCTATTTCACCAACCACATGGAGATTTGAGTCTAGGGATTCTCTTGGACCATCACTTGATTACCTATTTGATGCACTACATGCATAGAACTACAATAGATCTTATTTGATAGCATGACATCCTAGAAAATGAGTTTGGCACCAACATTAAGAAGGTTATTATTTATATGAGTCTAATATCAATTTCCTCCTTTCACTTCTATTCAAATGTAGTTATATAGTTATTTATTCTAGGACATTCTCTCCAATCTCTCCTCATAATCAAATAGTGATTTGTAGAGAGATGATTCATAGGAAAATTCCAATATCGTGGGAAATATTTTTCCTTGAACTAAAGCCAAGTATGAATCAAGCTCTCCACAACCTTATGGAAGATGCTCCAATTTCCAAGACTAGCCCTAGCAACTAACACTAGATGTGAAAACAAGATAGCGGTCATTATTGTGACCCAATCAATAAAAGAGAATCCTCTTTTAGAGGATTACCACTTCCACTTCTACAAGATGAAAGAAGACTACAACTTGGGCCATAAGTTTGATCATAAGCTTCACACCAAGAAGATTGAGCTAAGGAAATAGTGACATGGTCTAATGCAAATATTCAAGCATGGTGGTGTTACCAATGCAAAATAAAATAGTAATGACTCTTATCTATGAATATGTGATGTATGAAGAGATCAATAACCTCTTTGATTAGTAGGACAAAGAAAAAGAAGCATAAGGGATCTCAACTCTACACATCAATGCACTAGAGACACCTACAAGATCTAGGCATGTGGCATCACACTTCCTAACTATGCATGAGGCACAATCAAGGTAGGGGCATAAACATGTAAACCAACAATAGCTAATGAAGAATTCTCTAAGGAACTTCAAGAAAAATATGCCTCTAATGCACACATAATGGTGTAGGATTCACACCAAGTTCTAGTCTTGGAAAGCACAACTACGTATAACAGAATCAGTTCACCTGAGAGTTTCCTATGACCTAGTTTATTTTGAAGGGATGTCTCATCTCTTTTATTAAGCAACCAATAATTGAATCTATACCCCTTTGGTCACATCTTCTATTGTATTTAGAAAATTTAGAACAACTTTTTCTAGTAACAATCCAAGAGGTTGAGGCTCAAGTATAATGAATTCTTGGTTGGGTCCTTAAAAATGCAAGGAACCATCCTTTGACTCTAAACCTGGAGGAAGCACCAACAACAACACAACCAATCATCTCTAGAGTTGTAAGGAGAAGCAAGTTCCATATGCCTAAAACTTGCCTTACAAGGGTTGCTTTTGTAGCAACTATAATTGAGCTATGAGTACCCTAATCAATAAGTACCCCCAAATTAGAACCCCACTCCCTTATCTAAGTTTCCCATCCATGATTTTTTCCCTCATCAAGCCCCATTCTATCTCATTGGATTCTAAGACCAACATAACTCCATACTATATAAGGTTCACCATCCATGAATTCTTGGCATGTGCCAATGAGCTAGTCCATAAAGGCTAATGTCCCTGTTGGGATCACACAAGTAGTTCTACGCTATCTGTTAATGCTTACCAAGAACCACTAGAACCCATGAAGCATAGAAAGCAGTTCCTCTATAAAACCTTCATAGTTTTTTGAAGGGGGGAGACTTCACCAAAATCATCTATCCTTTGACATCATTTGAAGTAGAGATCAATGTCACCATTAGTATATGTTAAGATTTGTCATTCTCTAACTCTATTAATCTCATTATCAAGATTAATTTGCTTTAGCAATTGCCTCTCTATGTTTAGTTGAGAGAGAGAATGAGAGTTTGTGAAATAGTAGAAGAGAGGATGCTAGTTAGCATTATAGCTAGTTTAAAATGCGTGTTATAACATGCTCGCGTTATAACATGGGCACATTTTAAACTAGCTAAAATGATGACTAATGGCCTACAAAAATGAATATCACGTGATTTTCAGTGCACATGCTCTATTTTATTCCCTATTCTACATTTTTCCAATATTGAAAGAGACTGATGATTTTTAGGTTCTCCCATCATTGGTTGACAAAATTGATACACTTTTTGTTCTTATTTTGATATACAAGATCCCAATTACATGTTTTAAATTTAAATTTGATATTGGAATTTTTTTTCATGTTTTGAGAGATTGCAACACTTGATCAAGAACAGATTAACGAGTTTTTTTGTCTTGCATTGACAAAAAACATTGTAATTATATATGTTTTGTATTGTAACTTGATAAATTATCAGATATTTTTTGTGTTCTTTTGACCATTGTTTTAGATTGATATAGAATTCAATACAATGCCAAGGAAATGACCAAAGAGTCTAAGACCAGAGAAGCGTGAAGTCGAGAATGCAAAGAAAAGAGAACGAATGAAACAACTTCGTGACAATAAGAAATTGAACTCCACAAATGAGAGTCAACCGTCTTTGCCAATTGAATTGGATGATGAAGCATCCAAGAGAGAAAGATTTGGAGAAACAAAGGGAATGAATGAAAAAACTTCATGCAAGTAAGAAATTGAATGTGGGAGTTGAAGGTATGCCATCTTTACCATCTCAAATTGATATTGTAGAAAATGTTCAATCACCAATTGAAAATTATGATGCATTTGAAAATGTGAATATAGATGATACACCAATTGATCAAGTCTTGAGTGACCAGAATTTATCTTGTGATTCAAGTTTTCCATTGAGCACGCCTCCTAGAATTTTGTGTAAAAAGCCTAAGTTTTTGATTGAAATTGATGAGAATATTTTAAAACCAATGGTTGATAATATTCCCAAACATTATTGTAGAAGAAATGTGAATAAGATATGGGACATGTTTTTTAGAAAACATAATTGAAACCAGAAGATGTCAATTGTTTGTTGAGATGATTAAAGTCTTAAGTTTAGGCCATTCATGAAGATTCTTGGCCTAAGAACATCAAGTGGTAATAGTGAAAAATATATTGTAAGAAATCTAATCAATGCATGTCAAAGCATTGGTTCCACCTCATGCACTAAAGATAGTAATGCTACACGACATGTCATTACATCAACTATTGTGAACAAACAAACAAAGAAATCTCGCTTGATAAGAAAAAAAAATTCAAGCACTAAAGATAAATAGAAAAATACTGATGAAATCCATTGGGAGGCATGAAAGAATTGAGGACCCAAATAGCAATGAACTATGGGAATTTCCAGGTAGACTCCCACAGAAAGATAAAGCCATAGTTGAAGCCTTAAAATCCATAATTGAGGAGTTTTAGAGAAATATCACAAGAGTATCTCCTAATCAAAGGGATGTTGTAAGAAGGAGAATTGGTTTTCAAAATTATGAGCCATTGATAAAAACCATTGGGAGGTGTGAAAGAATTGAGGACTTGAATAGCAATGAACTATGGGAATTTTCGGGTAGACTCCCATAGAAAGATAAAGAAGTAGTTGAAGCCTTAAAATTCATAATTGAGGAGTTTTAGAGAAATAACAAAAGAGTATCTTCTAATCAAAGGGATGTTGTAAGAAGGAGAATTGGTTGTCAAAACCATGAGCCACATCCAAAGCATTTTTTAGATATGAATCAAACACAATTTTTTTCCCAAATTTGTAGCTACTTATCCTCAAATTCAAATTAATCAAAGGTATTTTGAAATGGATTTTTTTTTATGTCAAAATAAATCACACGCACACAACTTGTAGATTTCACATGAAATTTTCTATGCATTATGATGTTTATTGACAAATATGTGTATCTTTGCATACTAAAGATGTTTTGTAGGAGTGTATGATAGAGACTCCATCTAAATCGGCAAGAGATTTCATTTCAAGCATTTTTTGTGATATAGTAGATGGACAAATGTTTTATAAGACATCATGTTTGGATGGAACATGTGATAGTTGTGATGGTTTGGAATGCTTGAGAACTTGTGTACACATGGAGAATGCACATGCAATTGGAAATGAATTAGTAACTTTTGGGAAATATAAGACAATGGCATGTACAGTCTACAAGATGGTAAAGAAGAAAAAAGGTTTGAATTGGTGGGTGAAGAAATACCAGTATCTGTATTTATGCATATTTTCCAAGAAAAGATAGTTTATGAGTATTCAAGGCATACACACATAGCTCAATGGTTGGACTTGCAGTTCAAGTTATGCAAGGACACATTTCTTCTTCATACGATCATTTCAATTGTAGACTTTGTAGAGAATTAAACACTACAACAACAAAATGAGGTTCAATCACAGTACTACAACTCCACTCAAGTTTCTATATTTATTCATATAAAATTCATTCATGCACCCAACAATATAGAGGCAGATAGAAGGATATTGAGGGAGTATCATTTTTATATTAGTGATGATCATACACATTCTACAGAGTTTGTGAAAGGTTGCTTTTAGATGTTCTATGATCATTTGAGCAGCAGGAACATCATGTTTGATCAACATATCAAATGGTCAAATAATTGTGCATCACAATTGAAGAATTCATGAATATTCTATTGGTTGAGTAGGATGCATATATTTAGTGGTGTTCAACATATATGGAATTTCTTTGAGGATAGGCATGGAAAGGAGGAGCATGATGGTGTTGAAGCATGTATTAAAAGAGCCTTAGCACAAGAAGAGTTGAAGTACAAGGATAATGCAAATTTGATAGATGCAACATCCATCATCGAATGATGCAACTATACAATTTGTTGGGAATTAAGGTGTCTCAACCTTTGCAAATTCCAAGTATTTATTATTTGATTATCTATTTATTTATTTGTCTATGTTGTATTTAATCTTGCTCATCCGGATTTGTCATTTAGTGTGAGGTGGCATGTTGAGATGTCATCCCACTTGGAAGATGACTCGGATGGATAAGTCAAAACTTGAGAATATAGGCATCCCATTTGAAGTGGCACAAATATGTCATGTGTCGGCATCTTGTGGCTTGTGTAAGAGGTTATAACATATGACATAATCTATGACATGTAAGATCCAGAAATAGAGATTCATGTGATAGGTGAGACAAGTGTCATAAAGCATCTTTGCATGTGAGAAGGCAATCCTAGGCACCCAAGTTTGACTATGACAAGTTGTAAGAGGAATATGCTATTATTAGTTAGTTATGATAGATTCTCTTACAATTGTAAGTGTTGTCATGTATGATAGATTCTATGACAGATGTAAGATGTGTAAGAGCATCTGTCATAGTCTATTCTTGGATGGAGCACCCCAACTTGGGAAAATCAAACTCACAGGTTATGATGGATGTAAGAGGCTCAAGTGCATGTTGAACAAGTGTCACTGCAGAGACAAAAGCATTGGGAAATGGGCCATGAGGTAGAATTATATGCCCATCTCTAGAAGCTTCCTATGTTGGCCTTGTAACTCTATAAATACAGGTGCTTGGAGTAGTGTATGTATGGTTCATTTACATGTATCATTATGCTGCCAAAATTACTCCAAGAATCAACATTTGTGAACTCCTGAAAGAACTTGCATTGCAAGTGTGTTGTAATCTTCTTTGGATTTGATAATACATTGTGCAGGTTTTGGAGTGTGGGATTTTTCACCCGAAAGAGTTTTTCCCATGTATATCTTGTGTTGTGACCATTGTACTTGTTTTTTGATGTATTGCTATCTTTCTATTAATGTGCATCTCATAATTTGTAACTATAAAATATTAAAATTGGCATAACTTTCCTCATTAGATTAATGTAGGAAGTTGTTCTGCATACCTTGCTTCCTTTTAGTTGGTATCAAAGCCTAATCACCTTTGGTTGTAGTTTTTGGGTAGAGGGTTTTTTGAGCTAATCTTCATTTGAGTGGGAGCTTGTGTAGAGGATTTTGATATCTTTGTTGCATGAAAGAGATGGAAAGCACATCTAGGAGGTTTGAGATGGAGAAGTTCAATGGAGGGAACTTTGAGTTGCGGAAACTCAAGATGGATGACTTATTGGTGGATAGAGATTTATGTCTTATAGTATCCAAAACCATTCCATCGGGCAAGAAGATTGGCATCTAATGGATCAGAAGGATAAGGGTCTGATAAGACTCTATTTGGTTGATTCAATGCTCTTGAATATCCATGAAGAGAAGACTACAAAAGATCTTTGGAAGAAACTTGGAGATGTTTATCAAGCTAAATCCCTAGTGAATAAGTTATTCTTGAGAAAGAAATTATTTTATCTGAGAATGAAATATGGAGGAATTGTCACTGATCACCTGAATACATTCAATATGCTTGTTTCTCAGTTGACCTTTGTTGGTGATGGAGCTGTACTAGTCACAGGTTAAAACTAAACCACTTATAGAAAACTCAAACAAAGAGATATGCAGAGATAATGATAGGAATTCAAAGTATTTCCTTCACCATAACTGAATACAAAATGACAAGAGGGAAACAGAAATTATGCATAGTCTAAAATAGTCTATTACTATTCTCTGCTATTATTTAAAACATGACTATTTCATACAAAATCGGCCTCTAACAGTTAGCCTTACAGTACAACACACTTCCTCCCTATTCCTATACTCTCATCCTTTCTCTTCTTTTGTTCAGCTCATTTGACCTCTCCTTTTCTATATCTTTCGCTCTATATCATATCCTTTGAAACAATCAGCCTATCTTGCTATTGATTCATCTTCTGCAACCATCCAACCAACCACTGCATGCTCAGATTCCTTGCTGTCATGTGCCATCTGTCATTAAATCACCTAAGACTCTTCATTTCACTTTTTCCTGTAGTCGTCGCTTCTCTTCCTAGACTCTGCATTTCTTTCCAACTATCTTCGACCACCGGTAGACCTTTCAACTTCCTTCCAAAATGATTCACAAAATCATGATCTTCTTTGAGGGTTACCAGCTGTTTTACATTTGATTGATCCTTCTGACCATTCAAATTCATTGACTGTCAAATAAACTGTCGGTTATGTAAAAACAAAAATGATAGATTTAAATCCATTTGTTAAATGGTTCCTAGTGCTTGCGCAACAGGAGTCTTCCAACCACACTTTGATTCATCATAGCAAGCTATAGGACTATATGTGCGACAAGAGCAAAAAATACATGGCGACAAGAACTCCTCAATGAGTTTTCAGTTTCACAAAGGAGTTAAAAGATAAGGATAGAAGATAAAGAGACACTACCAAAACCTAAGAAAAGCTAACAAAACAAAAAACCAAAACAACAAAAAGAAAGAAAACCAAAATTGTAGGCATGATGCTTCGCATCAAACTCCCTAGGCAGAAAGAATTCATGAGCTCCTGTTCATGAGGTCTGCAACTGAATGACCCTATTTAATAATCTCCTCCTCAGTGAGCCATAAAGCATCTTCAACCGGATGATTGTTCCATTTGATGAGATACTTGAAGTACTCATGCTTCTGGGTCTTCTTCAGCAATTGTTTATCCAGAATGCATTCAATCTGTGGTGGAGCAGCAACTATCTCAAATTTTTCTTCATGAGATAAATCAGCTACTTCAGCTTCATTTGCCTCTTTATCCACTTTGTATGGATATAAATCAGCTACATTAAAAATGAGAGATGACAGGCTGTTGTAAGGTCCTAACACTTTAGATAAAAATTATCAGTTTATCGACCGGGGTAGTGTCCGAGGCTGTCTACAGTAGGGGGTTTGGATATTTCATTGAGAAACAGTTTTCTAGTTTCTGAAAAGACAGTTCATGAAATGAAACAACAATTGTATCCTTCTACAGAAAGCATTCTAATTCTACACTAAAAAGCATGAAAACTCTACACTAGAAATCATACAAATTCTACACTAGAAAGTAGATAAATTCTACACTAGAAAGTAGATAAATTCTACACTAAAAAGTAGATAAATCCTTATGCTAACAATTCACAAATGTAATTTGCTATACTGAAAACATACTATCAGAAAACAATAATTTTGACTAAGGCATATACGCCAAAAAACTTCTAATGAACACAGAAAGTCTCAAACAACAGTACACAATAGTTTAACTTTTAAACAACACACCCTGCAGGTTAACGACATAAACTAATCATAAACTATATTCAACTGAATAAAAACATCCATAGAAATGAAAATACTTATCTATCCTACAGTCCTGCAAGTGGCCAGCTCATGGGAGAAGCTTGTCTTAACCCATGTCACATTCAACAGCACGTGATAACTCCATTCAAAACTTCATATTTTCAAAAAGAATAAACTCAGAACAACATCATTTTGTATTTATGAAAAATTACAAGTACACAACTCTGATGATTTCAAAAACTAAAGGATTGTCTTTCATTCATCCATAGTATATATTTATATCCATGTTTCGAGCAACAACTAAAAAAAAACTACTTCAAAACTCCTAAATTTCTGATGGTAGGAAAATGCCATTTGAAGAAGTCTTATAACTAAAAAATAGAATCTATACTAATGTTGTCATTTAGAACATAAAAAGGACTCCAAGTGGAGTCATAATGTCTTTTGGCTAACCACAAAAATAACAAGATTAAAAACAAAGTCTTCATTTATTGCACGCCTAAATTTCTGGTGCCCTCAACTTCCGGCGCATTCATCCATAGCTACATGAAGTCCACTTCTTTTATAGGCAATGCATTAACCTGCACAATTACCCAACTTTTCGTGCCATTAAATCAACATTTAAAAGCTAATTTCAATCAATTTAGGAAATAAGGATTTGTACAATATTTTATTAAAAATAAATAAGTATTGCTTATAAAAATAAATAAATTGGCAAGGATAGGGAATTGGGTAATTCTAAAAAGCTATTTGTTTCATCAAAGAGATGAGGTTATTTATAGCTCATCATTCCTCCCCTTCCTAACGTTGAGCAGGTCCTCATTCTCTATGATGCATCCTCTATCTCTCAACCTCTCTTTTCCTATTCAATTCATCATACTTTGAGCTCAAATCATATATTTCATCTACCTCTTCATCAATATGGTCAGGGACCTTCAGAAAACCTTTGTGAAGTTTGATTCTCATCTGCTAGGTATGGAAGTCCCTTGGTTCCAATTCTGTAACTAAGACTACAGGGGGTGACTGTAAAAGTAGAGGTAGTATGTATCTCATTCCTATCCATTTAGTCTTTAGTTGCTAAAGAATCTCTGTCAATGCCTCAGCCCTTTCGTATGACCATCTAAGGTTAGTGGGGGAAATCATTTCTCTTCTTTTTAAATACATAAGAAAGGAGGTATACCTTTCCTTAGAGGCATTCCAAACTCTGTCAATCAACTCTGGTCCATTAATCTTGAAATCTTCATAGCAAGTCCTAATGCTCTCATTATATTTTTCTTTCATATGTTCATAACTCTTAGTTCTCTTGAACTAAGTTTTGAAAGCAAAAGGTTTCCGGTTGGGGTACCTCATTTGTAGTCCTACAGTTCTCTCTGCATGAAGATATTCTCTGGTTCTGTCCTGCCGCTAAATCTAATTTTGCATATTTGACAAAAATGCCCTTAACTGAACTTCCCCCACAAACAGATTGATGAAGAAATCACTATGTTTTTCAAGAAATAGATTATGAATGAAAAACTCACATAATAAATTCTTCTGTATAGGAGAGGCTTCTTTGAATGCTTCAAGGAATTGTTGGTCATCAATATCATGTGGTAAATTGCAAGAGATTCTCAGGAGCTTCCATCTTAACAACTGTTCATTAAGGAACATGGAATATAATCTGGATGGTTTCCTACAGGCCAACAATAACTCTCCAATCTGGCATGAATCCAACTTGGCCTAATATAATTTATCATAAGATTCTTGTAACATTACTATTTCTCTCTTAAGTCTAGCATTCTCAGCTCTAGATTGTCTTAAGAAATAGCATTGTTCCATCCACTTGGTTAGCATGGGAGGAATGTGGACCTGAAACCATTCCATTTTAGTTGTTTCAGTTTGAACTTCTTTTCATTCCACAGTCGGCTTGATATTAATTTCTTGTAAGTCTTGTTCTAGTTCAATAGTTCTACTTATGGCCTTATTCAATTCAATTTTCTGCTTCTCCAGCTCTTCTGCAAATGTCTTCAGGCACTATTCTAGGTTGAAGGTTAGGTTCTTGATTTGTCTATCTCTCTCAAATAGGCTATCCAAACAGTGCTTATATTTTTCTTCACTTTGTTGCAATTGTGATTGCAGCTCTCTAATAATTTGATCCTTTTGCTGTAGAAGCTTCTTCTGTTCTTTTATCTCATGTTGTTGCTTGCTCAACTGCTCTTCACTCAATTATATTTTATTTCTCAACTGCACAATTTCTACTTTTAGTTTCTATATTTCTAATGTCATAGACTCACCTTTGTTGTCCTCTGCATCTGTAGGGGGAGGAGTAATCAAAACTTTTGTTTCATTGCCAGATATGTGCTCTTCATTAATTGCTTCAAAAGGACCTTGTTCTATATTATCAACATTATGTAAGGGAGACAACTCTCTCCTCAAACATTGTATCAACTTCTTGAATGTTTCCTAGCTATTGGAATGAAGAAATTGTTTCAACAGTTTCATATTCTTGACCCTCCTCTTCTTCAACTAGGACATAATTAGGTATTTGTTCACTGATTCCCTCTTGTCCTTTTTTCTCATTTTTCCTCTAGGTCCTCTTTAGATGGGTCAATTGATGGTTTAGATGCAGGGGCTTCATCACTTTCTAATGTTTGAGTTATCTCTGTACCAATCTGATGCATATTTTCATCAGGTTGAGTCACTTTTTGATAGGGTTGCCTTTCTTTTCTCTTTTTCTTGGGAACAGGGGGTTAATTCATAGGTTGCGGCACAACTAGGCTCATCAGCTAACCATTTGCTCCTTCTCAGAGGAGTAGGTCTTGGCAGTTTCATTTTGGGCCTCTTCTCCTTTTTACAGGGCTAAACACCTTCCTCCTCTAAGTCTACTAGATCCACATTTTCTTATTTTTCTAGGATTTCAGGCACAATATGTGATTTAGGTCTTTCTTCATGGTTTGGAGGGTTTGGTGGATTTTCTGGTGCTTCACCCCTAGGAGCTTGTCTGTCATCCTGGGGCGCAGGGGAGAGTTCTCTGATGTCTTGGGTTGCCCTACCTGATGATTCACCTACCTCAAATTGTCTTGGAGGTTCAGGGTTTTCAAATTTTTGTAGAAATTTTTGCCATTTCTCATATGGTTTTCTTTTTCTATGAAAATGATATTTGCAAATTAAATTTATAAGGCCATGATGTTTCAAAGGCCTAGACTCAATTTTGAAATGTTCTATCATGCAGACAAGGGAATCATGAAGGAATGCAGGAATGTTAATTCTCAATTCAGGATTTTCTAGACCATGGCACAAATGAATAAGCAGCTGAAAAGGGGGACCAACTACTGTGGCACATTGTCCTTCATAGGTGAAATACTTAATAATCCATGCAACTGATGTTCACCATGGCTTTGCAATGGACATTCTCTGAAATCCCTTATTTTGCACTCGAGTACTTACAACTAATAATGGGTGAGGTTCCCCTTCCCGTGAAATAAACTCTATCATTTTCTGATAGGAAATATTTGTAGTTTCAAACAAATTAATTCCTTCATTTCCAATACCAGATAATTTGGAGATGATTTAGGGACTTACCTTGAATTTCTTCCCATACACAATTGACTACCCATCTACAAAGTTCTTGGTGAATTCCTTGACCAGCTATGCATGGTGTCCCTTAAATTTCTTTATAAAGTCTAGCCACCCTTCTCTCTGAAACAATTGTGAAATATTCCCTAATGCCAACAATTTATCTGGTGAAACTGGCTCAGACTTGCGTTTAGCGCCTCCCATATTGCTCAAAGACTACTGAAATATCACGACACCTAGAGTGGTAAAACTGCTTAGGAAATTGATAGGAAGATTAAAGGAAATGCAGGTTTCAAGGACACTTGGGCTTTGGAATGTTAGTTCATGATATTTGGCTTTTCAGTAGTTAATCACATCAGTTAATTATTACTTTGGATAGAGTGAACAAGCTGCCACCTTCTCTAATGAAGGAACAGTTCACACATTTGCTAAATTTGGAAAAGAAAGGGGTTCATGCCAACTTATCTATCTTTACTTACAATAAATGATCTATTAAAAATAAAAGATGTACGTACCTTCCGTCCTGTTATTGATTTGAAAGTCACTTGTCTTTGTTGACGTAATAGCATCCTAGGTGGAGGTACTAGCGGGTTTGAATGAAATGAATTTTATTATGTTGTGATAATAGGGTGGCAAAATTTATTATGGTATGATGACAGGGTGGCTAAATTTTATTATGATGAAAGGTTGTCATAATAATGCTTATTTACTTATGGTCAGTAATGTCGAACTCATGACGGCTTTCACAGTGGATTGTGGAATGAGCGGTGTGTTTTCAGATAATAGGAACATTTACACATGGATGTCAATTACAAGTTTACAGTGATAGAAGAAGATATCAGCAGAACAGATGTGGAGGATATGAACAAAATTTCAGAGCATCTTTTGCAATATACAACCAACTGAAGAAACAAAATTCTGGAGCATCATTGAAAGATGCAGTCGGAACACAGGAACAAGGTTCCGAAGCATTGCTAGAAGATGCAGCCAGAATGTAGGAACAAAGTTTTAGGGCATCGCTGGAAGATGCAGTCGGAATGCAGGAACAAAGTTCTGGAGCATCGTTGGAAGATGCAGCCGGAATGCAAGAACAAAGTTTCGAAGCATCGCTGGAAGATGCAACCGGAATGCAAGAACAAAGTTCTAGAGCATTGCTGGAAGATGCAGTCAGAATGCAAGAACAAAGTTCTAGAGCATCACTGGAAGATGCAGTTGGAATGCAAGAACAAAGTTCTGGAGCATCACTGGAAGATGCATCCAGAATGCAGGAACAAAGTTCCAGAGCATCGCTGGAAGATGCAACTAGAATGCAGGAACAAAGTTCTGGAGCATCATTGGAAGATGCATCCAGAATGTAAGAACTAAGTTCTAGAGCATCGTTAGAAGATGCAGCCAGAATTCAGGAACAAAGTTCTAGAGCATCGTTGGAAGATGCAGCCGAAATGCAGGAATAAAGTTTCAGAGCATTGATGGAAGATGCATCCAGAATGCAGGAACAAAGTTCTAGAGCATCGCTAGAAGATGCATTTAGAATGTAGGAACAAAGTTCTAGAGGATCACTGGAAGATGTAGCAGGAATGCAGGAACAAAGTTCCAGAGCATCATTGGAAGATGCAGCCAGAATGCAGGAACAAAGTGAGGGTATGGATCTTACTCAAACAACAAGTGCCAGAGCATCATCAGGAGGTGCACTGAAATTTGTAACACGTCCTAAAAGATGAAACCTTGTGAAACAGAGATGAAATTTAAGTAGATACTAAGAAGAAAATATGAAGAATTGTTCCTAAATGCATATACACACATTAAAACACTTCTTTTTTAAAAAAACTACAAGATACTTATGGTATTGTTTTTGCCGAAGTAGAATCAACACATTGTGTTTCTCTGTGCATTTCCACCAGTCGAGTAAATTCTTCTTTGTTGATAGGTTTATAGGAGATCCTGAGTTGATGTCCATTGACTAAGAGGGTTCAAGAATCACCATCAATGGGTTTGAGTTGTACTGCTCCATTTGGGAATACCTCAGAAATCTTGTAAGGACCCAACTAATGAGTTTCGAGTTTACCTTTCTGGTCCTTGTATCGAGAATCAAATAGTAGTGCCCAATCTCTGGAGTGGAATTCTCTTTCTTTGATGTGTTTATCATGCCAGGCTTTTCGTTGTTGTTGAGCTAGTTTAGTCTGATGAATGGCTTCTAGGTCGAGTTCATCTAGTTCACTAAGTTGCAAGACTCTCTCTACCTAAGCTCGATCAAGATCAAAGTCTAACTCCATTGTTGTTCTAAGCGTTTGGAGTTCAAATTCAATCGGAAGAAAAGGTTTCTTCCCAAAGACTAATTCATAAGGGGTAAGACCAGTGGTGGATTTCCAAGTTGTATTATCGGCCCAAACAGCCTCAGGTAGTTTCCTAGCCCAATCCTTTTTGCCTGATGAAACTTTTTTTGTTAAGATGTTTTTGAGCTCCCTATTAGTGACTTCTAATTGTCTATTTGCTTGTGGCTGATAGGGTGACAACTTTTTATGGCTCACCTGGAAATGATTGGTGAAAGCTAATAGAACTTTAGACAAAAACTAAGGTCCTTGGTCTGTGACAATGGACCTAGGGGCTCTGAATCTAAGAAAAATTATGTTATACAGAAAGTCTGCAACCTGGTCTTCTTTAGCAACATTGAGGGCTTGGACTTCTGTCCATTTGGTAAGATAGTCCGTGTAGACTAGAATATATTCTTTTCCTTGCAAAGGAGGATCTATAGGACCAATAAAATGCAATCCCCACTTTTTAAAAAAGTTACCTGTGGTTGCAGAGGCATTTCATTGGATGTCGTAGGTCTTCCCACTCATTGACATTCATCACAATGGCAAACATAATTCTTCACATCCTTGTGCATAGAGGGCCAATAGTATCATGCACCTAAGATTTTATGGGAAGTTCTTTTGGCAGAGTAATGTCTGCCAGATGGGTTGTCATAGCAAGCTCTATGGATGTTGTATGTTTCATTTGGTTTGAGACAACATCACAGGACTAAATCAAGCCCATATCGAAATAACATGCCATTAATCCATTTAAAGTGAGCACTTTCCCGAATAAGGTGTTTTCTTTTGTTTTGATGTGAAGTCTGGGGAAAGCTTAGAAGTGGCAAAGTAATTGGCAATGTTTGCAAACTAGGGTGTTTTAATGGAGACAACAAATAATTTTTCATCAGGAAATTCATCCTGGATAGGAGTACAATCTCCATTATCTTGCTTTATCTCGGATAGAAAATCTTCCACTATGTTGAATTTTCTAGGCTTATCCATTATGGTTACAGTAAATTCTTGTAGAAGTAATACCCATCTAATTATTCAACCATTCACTGAGGGTTTGTTCATCAGGTACTTGATAGCTGAATAGTCTGTGAATATGGTCACTTTGTATACTATGATGTAATGTCAGAATTTGTTTATTGCATGAACTATGGCTAGAAATTCCTTCTCCGTGGTGGTGTAATTTCGTTCTGTGGGGCTCAAGTTCTTACTGATGAAATATATGTCATATTTCCCTCCATTCTCATCTTCTTGTCCTAATACTACTCCAATAGCATTATTGGAAGCATCAACGTATATATGGAAGGGAAGTTTCCACTTAGGCCCCCATAGGACTGGAGCTGAGACAAGATTTTCTTTAATGATGTTAAAAGACTTTTCACATTCTTCTGTCTAGGTAAAATCCACATCTTTCTGTAGAAGAGAGAACATGGGAACTGTAATTTTACTAAAGTTTTATATGAATCTCTAATAATAACCAGCACATGTCCTAAGAAACTTCTAATATCAGTTTGATTCTTTAGGGTTTCTAGCTATTGTATCACTTCAATCTTCTTAGGGTCAACCTTTATCCCTTCGGCTGAAATATAGTGTCCTAGTACTATACCTTGTTCTACCATTATGAGACATTTCTCATGGCTTATAGATAGTTGATGATCTTCACATCGTTGTAACATCCTATCCATATTTTTGAGACCCTCATCAAAAGTGGAACCGTAGACTGTGAAGTCATCCATATAGACTTCTACACAATTGTTTACAAGTTCAGCAAAGATAGCCAAAACGGCTCTTTGAAACGTGGCAGGAGCATTACAAAGCCCAAAGGGAAGAACCCGATATGCAAATGTTCCCTAAGGACAAGTGAAAATAGTTTTGTCCTAGTCTTCTGCTACCACTTGTATTTGGTTATATCCACTAAACTCTTCCAGAAATGAAAAATACTTTCTTCGTGCTAGATTATCCAAAACTTGGTCTATGAAGGGCAGTGGGAAATATCTCTGTAGGTTGCTTTGCTGAGTTCTTGATAGTGAATGCACACTCTCCATTTCCCATTTTTCTTTGGCACTACCACCAAGGGTGAAACCCATTTTCTATCCAAAATAGGATAAATAAATCCCACTTGTAAGAGTTTCTCAATTTCGGTTTTGACAATATCTTTGAGAGTAGGATTAAGTCTTCGCTGGGGTTGATGGACTGGTCTAATGTTTTTGGTATAGATGTGGTGGGTGCAAACACTTGGGTGGATTCCCCTCATATCTATATAGTCTCAAGCAAAATCTTTGGACCTGTTCATCAAAACATCGAATAATTTGCGCTCCTCGGATTCTGTCAACCAACTATAGATATTTAGAGTCTTTCCTGGCAATAACATGATAGTCTTGGTTCTAGGGTAATTGGAGGTGACAGTGTGAACTTCTTCTATTAATGTGTTGAGAGGACAACTATGTGGTATGATTCTATGGAGTTTGGCAAGATCTGAGAAGAAATGATTTATTTTCAAAATGATATTTGCCAAGGGACAAGGTTGAGTTGTGAAGTTGGTATAATCATGTTCTTCATCATTAATGTGGATTGGCTGTCCTAAAATTTCTTCCATCTCTAAAGTCTCTTCATCCTCTAATCCTATGGAAAGGTCTTGGATGTAGTCTAATTCATTTTCCAATTCTTCGTCGTGTTGTTTAATAACTACCATGGCAAGTGAAGCTAGATTTTCTTGGTTATTGGATTCATCTAATCTTCATCCACCTAGACTTGGTTATATTCTATAAGTTGAGTAGGGGGAATATAGACTTGAATGTTTTCTACTAGGACCATGTGAAATGACCATTCCTCCTACCCTGCAATCAATCTTGGCTGCAACTGTAGCTAACCATGGCCTACCCAGTATTACTGGGTAACTTTCTTTGGGTGTGAGGGACTGGAGAACTTGGAAGTCTACTGGATATTCCCAATCGTCAACCTTGATAGGGACATTTTCTAAGACTCCTTTGGGAATACCTATGGCTTGATTTGCCATCTATAAAATGGTAGTCATGAGGCGTAGATCAGTGAGTCCAAGTTTTTCCATAACATCCATTATCATAACGTTAATGGCTTCTCCCAAGTCCACTAATGCATTAGGTATTGCTACCCCATTAATTGATATTGTTATAAGTGGGCTACCTAGGTCACCATATTTTGGAGTTAATGTTTTCCTAAAAGTTTAGCCAGATATCCATTGATGTGCACTGTATTAATCTGTTTTTGTTTCCTTCTTGGTGTTTTAATGCACAACTTTTAACTAGTTGATTAAGTTCAGGAATTTCTTTGATCGCTTGTAACAGAGGAATTTCGATATGGAGTCATTTAATTTCTTGTATCAGAGGAGTTTCGTTAGGCAATGGTACTTCTAGCATTTTCTTATGAACATTTGATTGGAGACAGTCTGGAAAAGGTGCCTGGGTTTTCTTTTCTAGAATGGGATCTTTTCTTGAAGTCGTTGATGGTTGTTTGGCAACTTCTTCCTAAGATGACTCTATGTTCAGTGCCTAAGATTGTGGTGGAGATGATTTCTCCTGATTTTTCTTGGAGTCATGCTCTATAGGTACCAGAAGAGTCTGGTTCTACGTTAAGTTCTTCATCTGAATCTTCTGTAACCTCAACAATGGTCGGTTGATTAAGTGTTTTTCCCGACCTTAGTTATAGGTTTCCACAATAGATAGCATTGACCCTTGCCATGTTATCCTGATCAGTAGCATACACTGGGGCATTTTGATGTGTGTTTTTGGGATTAGGAACAAGTTGTATTGGTAATGGTGGTTGATTAACTTGTTCACTCTGCTGAGGGTTTTGAGGAGCCATGAGAAGGTTCTGTTGCAGATTTGGCATTCATCTTGGACCATTATAGAATTGATTTGGTGGCTAATTCCATTGTGGAGGTTGATTATGAGGATGTCATTGCTGATTTGGCCATTGGTGGTTTCCCCAAGCTTGGTTTGTCCATTCAAATGGTCCCCAAGGTGGATAAGATCCCCATCAGGGTGGTACTGAGGGCCATGGAGCTGACCACTATGTATTGTTCCAAGGGTTTGGAGGTCACCATGTAGGGTTGGAGTTCTGACCATGGAGAAATTTCCTCTAGATCTCTGGCCTACGAAGTTGACTTCCTCCCCAGTGTGAGATCATTTTTTAGAAGTCTTAATTGCATTCAGAATCTCACATTGATCAACTTGGTATGATTTTTTTCACAAATTTGGCAACTATCGGCTTTATCCAAAGGACATTCTCTTAATAGATGTTTATTCCAACACTTGAAACAATAGATGGATAAGGTCTCAGGGTTACATGTTTTGGCTTGTATTTCCATCCAAGGTGGTGTTCAATTGAACAAGAATGTTAGTTTTCAGATTCACTATTTGCTCTCATAGTTTACCTATGTCGTTTGAGCTTCTTAAGAGGCTAGATTTTTAGATCCCTCCTCGAGTATTGGAAAAATTTTGACATAACTCAGAGATATCGGCGAGTTCAAGTTGGGACACATCTCCTTTTCCCATTAAATCTAACCTTCTCCTAGCATCCTCATCAAGTCCCTTGAGAAATATAGTCTTTAGAATCTTCAGACTTATGGCTTCCTCACCACATCGTTTTGTTAGAAAGATAAACCCATTAAGGTAATCTTCCAGGATCTCATCCTCTTTTTGTCTTAGTTTGAATAGCTCTTCCTTCCTGTCACTAACTCTACAATAACTCTGGTATTTTTCTAAGAAAATAGTTTCCATGTCATCCCATGTAGTTATTGATCCTGAAGCTAATCCCATAAACCAATGCATTGCAGTATCTCTCAGAGTGGAGGGAAAAAGTTTAAGCTTCTGATTGTCATTCTTGTAGTCGTATGTTTGACACAAGACTTTAAACTCAAAGAGGAATTGGTCAAGATCTTCAGAAGAAAGTCCCCTAAAAGTCAGCAAGATAGATGGTGAAATTTTTTTCATTGGTGCATCATCATCTTTGTTGAGAGCAATAGGGTAGGTAAAGGTTCGTGTTGCCGGTCTTCTCGCCATATCATCATTGTGGAGATTGTTAGCTATAATATCAAAAGGAATGTTTTCTTCCTCGAAGACTAAGTTGGTTGGTTGAATAACTATCTCCTCAAAGACTGGGTCAACTGGCAAAACTTCTGGGGTACGGTGGGAGGTCTCAAGTTGATCCTGCTCGATCAATTCATAATTTAGTTCTTTAGCTAAGACTCCTTCCTTATTTATGGTTGAAATTACTATTGGGGGGGTTTTGGTATAAATCTTCCGTGTGGGCCTCATTTCCTGACCATGCAAAAAGAGAGGTTTGGTGACTATTTTTGGGTTTTTACTACAAGAAATTCCCAAGCATACCCTAATAACACTTAGAAAAGATCACGTATCCCCAACAACGATGCCAAAAAGTGATAAGCTGTCATAAGGTCCTAACACTTTAGATAAAACTTATCAGTTTATCGACCAGTAGTGTCTGAGGCTATCTGCAATAGGGGGTTTGGAGATTTCATTGAGAAACAATTTTCTAGTTTCATGAAAAGATTGAAACAGTTCATGAAATGAAACAACAATTGTATCCTTCTACATAAAGCATTCCAATTCTACACTAAAAAGCATGAAAACTCTAGACTAGAAAGCATACAAATTCTACACTAAAAAGCAAATAAATTCCACACTAGAAAGAAGATAAATCCTTATGCTAACAATTCACAAATGCAATTTTCTATACTAAAAACATACTATCAGAAAATAGTAATTTTGACTAAGGCAGATGCACTGGAAAACTTCTAATGAACACAGAAAGTCTCAAACAACAGTACACAACAGTTTAACTTTTAAACAACACACCCTACAGGTTAACAATAGAAACTAAACATAAACTATCTTCAATTAAATAAAAACATCCACAGAAATGAAAATACTTATCTATCCTACAGTCCCGTGAGTGGCCAGCTCATGGGAGAAGCTTGTCTTAACTCAGGTCACATTCAACAGCACATGATAACTCCATTCAAAACTTCATATTCTCAAAAAGAATAAACTCAAAACAACATCATTTTGTATTTATGAAAAATTGTAAGTACACAGCTCTGATGATTTCAAAAAATGAAGGATTGTCTTTCGTTCATCCATAGTATATATTTATATCCATGTTTCGAGCAATAACTAAAACTAAACTACTTCAAAACTCCTAAATTTCTGATGGCGGGAAAATGCCATTTGAAGAAGTCTTATAATTGAAAAATAGAATCTTTACTACTATTGTCATTTAGAACATAAAAGAGACTTCAAGTGGAGTCATAATGTCTTTTAGGTAACCACAGAAATAACACGATTAAAAACAAATTCTTCATTTAATGCACGCCTAAATTTCTGGCACCCTCAACTTCCGGCGCATTCATCCACAGCTGCATGATATCCACTTCTTTTATAGGCAATGCATTAACCTGCACAATTACCCAACTTTTCATGCCATTAAATCAACATTTAAAAGCTAATTTCAATCAATTTAGGAAATAAGGATTTGTACAATATTTTATTAAAAATATATAAGTATTGCTTATAAAAATAAATAAATTGGCAAGGATAGGGAATTGGGTAATGCAAAAAGGATATTTGTTTCATCAAAGAGATGAGGTTATTTATACCTCATCAGGAGATATATTCAACTCTACAAGCAGTGTTATTTCATAAGCATTGGCAGAAATTTTCCTAAGGATCTGATAAGGACCAATCTTTTTCATTTGAAGTTTGTTGTATGTTCCTGTAGGAAATCTCTCCTTTCAAAGATGTGCCAATACAAGGTCTCCAACCTTAAACTGTAACTATCTTTTCTTTTGATTAGCATGCCTTTTGTACTGTAGATTGTTGTCCTTAATGTTATGCTTCACTTTTTCTTGAATGTCATGAATGACTTGAGCAAATTCTTCCCCATCTACACTCCTCTTCTCCATTCTAGCAAGATCATGAAGTTCAAAAACACCTCTTGGATGCATACCATACACCACATAGAAAGGACTGAAACCTGTGCTTTTATTTGGGGAATCATTATATGCAAATTCAACTTGTGCTAGCATGAGATCCCAACTTCCAAGTGAACTACCAACAAGACATCTTAGGAAATTGCCAAGGCTTCTATTGACAACCTTGGTTTGTCCATCCATTTGTGGATGGTAAGAAGAACTAAAATTCAGATTTGTACCCAATTTCCTCCATAGTGTCCTCCAAAAATGACCCACAAACTTAGTATCCCTGTCACAAATTATACTTCTTGGTATACCATGTAGCCTTACAACTTCTTTAAAGAACAAATTGGCAATGTTAGTGGCATCACTAGTCTTCTTACATGGTAGAAATGCACCATTTTTTAAAATCGATCTACCACAACAAAGATTGAATCATTACCCCTTTGTGTACGAGGCAAACCCAAAACAAAATCCATACTCACCAAATCCCAAGGCCTGGTTAGAACTAGTAATGGTTGATAGAGCCCCACATTTTGACTTCTTCCCTTAGCATGTTGAGAAATTCTACACTTTTCCACATATCTTTTCACATCTGCGTTCATCTTTGGCCAATAATAATGAGTGTTCAGTGGTAGAAAAGTTTTATCCTGTCCAAAGTGACCAGCAAGACTACCACTATGTTTTTCCTTCAATAAATTATCTCTCATTGAGCCTCTAGGAATACACAACTAGTTTTCCTTAAACAACAAACCTTCTTGAATCATGTAATTCGTCCATGGCTCTCTATTCTAGCTAATAGGATCATTGCAAGCTACAAATGCTTCTCCAAAATCTACATCTTCTGCATACAACTCTTTCAAACTTTCAAACCCCACACTGTTAGTTTGTATTTCACTCAACAATAAACTCTTCCTACTTAAAGCATCAATAACTCTATTCATTTGACCACTTTTATACTTCAAAACAAAATTAATACTCTGAATATATTCAACCCATTTAGCATGCCTTTGATTCAATTTGTGTTGGTTGTTAATGAACTACAAAGCATGGTTATCTGTATACACAATAAACTCTTTGGGCAATAGATAATGTCTCCATTTCTTGAGGGATTGAACTAAAGCATAAAACTCCAAATCATACGAAGAATACTTTCTTTTTGCCTCATTTAATTTCCCACTAAAATATGCAACTAGTCTTCCCTCTTGACTCAAGACTGCCCCAATAGCCAAACTACTAGCATCACACTCTACTTGAAACAATTTATCAAAATCAAGCAAAGCAAGTATTGGTTGTTCACTCACCTTCCTCTTGAGAAATCTGAAATTTTTTTTAGCCTCCTTGGTCCAAACAAATGGTATTTTCTGTCCTTTAATAGTCTCCAAAATAGGTGCTACAACATGACTGAAATTTCTTATAAACTTTCTATAAAAACTGGAAAGACCATGAAAACTCCTTACCTCCATGACACTTCTTGGTGATGGCAAATCAAGTATGGCCTGAACCTTCTCCTTACCCATTTTTAGCCCTTCTTTTGACACCACAAAGCCCAAGTAAACCAGCTCGGTCTGTATAAACACACACTTCTTTAAATTAATCTGTAACTTTTCTTCATGTAGCCTCTTCATAACCTACCTCAAATGCTTTATATGCTCCTCTTTGGACCTGCTAAACATCAAAATGTCATCCAAATATATACAACCACAAATTTACCAATAAATGGTTTCAAAACCTCATTCATTAACCGCATAAAAGTGCTAAGGGCATTAGACAATCCAAAAGGCATAACCAGCCACTCATACAATCTATCACTAGTCTTAAAGGCTATTTTCCATTCATCCCCCAATCTAATTCTTATTTAGTGATAGCCACTTTTCAAATCTATCTTAGAAAAATATATGGAACCACTCAAACAATCCATTAAATCTTCAATTCTAGGTATGGGAAACCTATATCTTATGGTAATTTTA
The DNA here is from genome assembly GCA_027924645.1 of Cunninghamia lanceolata. Taxonomy (NCBI): domain Eukaryota; kingdom Viridiplantae; phylum Streptophyta; class Pinopsida; order Cupressales; family Cupressaceae; genus Cunninghamia; species Cunninghamia lanceolata. Next base: position 7,499,928 of record BSBN01000960.1, on the reverse strand, counting down.
TTAATCACCCTTGAATCAGTACACATATGCCATTCCCCTCCTTTCTTTGGAACCAACACTGTAGGAACAACACAAGGGCTTAGACTTTCCCTTATCAATCCTTTCTTCAAAAGGTCCTCCACTTGCTTTCTTATCTTCTCATTTTCCATAGATGTTAACTTATATGCAGCCTTATTGGGAAGGCTAGCACCCGGAATCAGATCCATGTGATGGCTAATGCTTCTAACAGGAGGTAATTCATTAAGCAAATCATTTGCAACAATGTCCATATTCTCATTTAAAATGTCTTGTATCTCAATAAGAAAATCCTCCAACTTCGTAGAAGTCATTACACATCTAGGTTTAGGAACCATAGCATAACCAATTTCCTCATTTTTCAAATAATTCAAAAACTCTTTACCACTTACCATCATTACCTTACTACTGCTACTATTGCTGTCCTCTTCTTTCTCCTTTATGGGCAACAAGGTATGCTTCTCTCCATCCTTCTCAATGGTATAAGTATTCTCCTTTCCATCATGCACCGATTTCCTGTCAAATTGCCATGATCTTCCAAGCAAAACATGGCACACATCCATGGGCATTATATCACACAAAACACAATCCTCATAACTGCTAATCTAAAAATCAACATAGGCCTACTCACTAACCAATATTTGATGGCCTTTTTGTAACCAAGTCACTTTATATGGAGTAGGGTGTTTAATCCTTTCAAGATTCAACTTTTCTACCATCTCAGTTGCAACAATATTATCAGTGCTACCACTATCTATAATGAGCTTATAACATTTACCTTGTGACTTACACTTGGTTTTAAACAATGCTCTCCTTTGAATTAGCTCTTGACTTTATTTTTGTGCCTTCAACAACACCCTCTTAAGCATTAAAGACTCACCTAATTCAGCTTCATCCTTGTGGTGTACTAGTGATCCCACACTCTCTTGATCAGCATGAACAAATTGAATTTTTAATGTCCTCCTTGTGATGATTTAGAGCATTCCCAACTCTTGTGCCCATATTGGTTGCACTTGAAACATTTCCCTGCAAATCATCTTCCTCTACCTTGTGAACCACCTCTTCCATAAGATCTTCTTCCTCTATTTTGATATCCACCCCTATCATTGATGGTTGTCCCACTAGAACTTCTAGCCTCTTCTCCTTGATGGTGATGTTGTCCCCCACTTGTTTTCTATCCCCTTCCTCTAAAACCTCTTCCTCGCTTCTTCTCTTGTTGAGTTTTCTACCTTTGCATCTTTTCTTCTACCTTTAAGGCAAGTTGATAAGCCTCTTCTAGGCTACTTGGGGACAAAAGACTCATTTCGTCTTGCAAAATGTACTTGAGACCATTTACATATTGAGCTATCTTCTCCACATCTTCTTCAGCATGCCTAGATCAGATTATTAACTTGTAGAATTCCTCTGTATAATCTTTCATAGGCATATCCTTCTGCTTCAAATTCTGCAATCTCTTAAAGAGATTTGCTTGATAATCACTTGGCAGAAATTTGGCCTTCAACTTAGCCACCATTCGATCCCAAGAGTTGATCTTTTCCTTATTTCACCTTCTCCTCTCAATTTGGACAAAGTCCCACCACATGGCAGCATGGCCCTTCAATCTGGTATAGGAAAACTTTACTCTTTTCTCCTCTGCTACACCCTCATATTCAAAATATTTATCCAAGTCATTGATCCAATCGATCAAGTCTTCACCATTGAGACTTCTGGCATATGTTGAAACCTCTATCTTGGATTTAGAACCCAACTTATGACTAACTTCAGAAGTTTTTCTCCAAATTCTTCTTCTTGATCTACTTGTCTTGCCTCATTCTCTTCTCTCTATTGTTTTCCTCTTCGTCACTTATATCTTCAACATCAGGAGTTCCTCTCCTCTGTGCTCTCTCTAGGGCTTCTATCCTTGCAAACAAACTTTGCAACAGCTTAGGGTCCCCATGGTCTCTTCGGCCTCTGCCTTGGCCTCCTCCTCTGCCCATTCTTCTTGGAGGCATCTCGACAACTTACCAATGCCCAATCTCAACCTAAGGCTCTAATACCAATCTGATGGAGCTATGCTAGTCACTGGTTAAAACTAAACTACTTATAGAAAAATCAAACAAAGAGATATGCAAAGATAATGATAGGAATTCAAAGTATTTCCTTCACCATAACCAAATACAAAATGACAGGAGGGAAAGAGAAATTCTGCACAATCTAAAACAATCTATTACTATTCTCTGCTATTATTTAAAACATGACTATTTCATACAAAATTGGCCTCTAACAGTCGGCCTTAGATTGCAACACACTTCCTCCCTATTCCTATACTCCCATCCTTTCTCTTCTTCTATTTAGCTCATTTGACCTCTCCTTTTCTATATCTTTCACTCTATATTAGTTCCTTTGAAACTGTCGGCCTATCTTCTTATCGATTCATCTTCTGCAACCATCCAACCGACCGCTACATGCTCAAATTCCTTGTTGTCATGCACCATCTATCATTAAATCACCTGAGACTCTTCATTTCCCTTTTCCTATAGCCATGACTTCTCTTCCTAGACTCTGTATTTCTTTCCAACTATCTTCGACCGCCGGCAGACCTTTCAACTTCCTTCTGAAATGATTCGCAGAATCATGATCTTCTTCAAGGGTTACCAGTTGTTTTGCATTTGTTTGATCCATGTGACCATTCAAATTCATTAACTATCAAAGAAACTGTCAGTTATGCAGAAACAAAAATGATAGATTTAAATCCCTTTGTTAAATGGTTCCTGGCGCTTGGGCAACAAGAGTCTTCCAACCACACTTTGATTCAACATAGCAAGCTACAGGACTATATGTGCGACAAGAGCAGAAAATACATGGAGACAGGAACTCCTCGATGAGTTTTCAGTTTCACAAAGGAGTTACAAGATAAGGACAAAAGATAAAGAGATACCGCCAAAACCTAAGAAAAGCTAACAAAACAAAAAACCAAAACAACAAAAAGAAAGAAAACTAAAATTGTAGGCATGATGCTCTGCATCAGTTGGTGTGAAGATGGAGGAGGAGGATCGATGTATGACATTACTGTGTTCCTTACCAAATTCATGGGACTACCTTGTTATGGCCATTAGGAGTACCACTACCACCCTCAATATGGATGGAGTGGTTGCATCATTGTTGTTTGAAGAGATGCAGAGAAAATATTTTGAATCAGCTAAGGAGGCTCTTGCAATTCATGGTAGACCTAAAGAGAAAGGAAAGAAATATAATAAGAAGAAGGAAGAAAAAGGAAGATCCAAATCCCATCGGAGATCTAAGTCTCCTGGAAAGTCCAAGGCTCTATGTTGGAACTACAACAAACCTGATTATTTCTACAAGGAATGCAAAGAGGAAAAGAAGAAGAAAAAGAACTATGATTCAGATTCTAACAAGTCCTATCTGGATGAAGGAGAAGCATTTGTCACTTCTTTGGAAACTCATGCATCCGAGGATGTGTGGCTTATTGACTCTGGTGCATCTTTCCACATGATGGTGGAAAGGTGTACTTGGGTGATGATTCTCACCTGAAGATTGTTGGCCATGGAAGAGTTTTGATTCAATTCCCAGATGGATGAGTGAAGAGGATCAATGGTGTTCTACATATCCGTGGTTTGACATGGAATCTATTATCTATAAGTAAATTGAATGATGTGGGTGTGCAGGTTGTTTTCTTGAATGGAGGATGCAAGGAGCTATGGTGCTAGCCAAGGGTGTTTGGATTGCAACTTTGTATCAGCTTGATGTATGTGTAATTTAGTGCAATAGTGCCTCTATTTTGAAGAAGAGAACTTTAGAGTCTTCATCCTCACCATTGGAACCAACAACAAAGATGATTGTTGCGTCTACTTCTGATGGTTATGTTTTTTGGGTACCTAAGAGTGCTCATTCTATGGAGATGAAACTTCTAGCTAAGAAGATGTTGTTATGGCACCAAAGGCTTGGTCATATTGGTGAAAAGGGTTTGAGGACCCTAAAAAATAAAAACCTCGTTGAGGGGATGAATGACTGTAATCTTGAGTTTGATTTTTGCAAACATTGTATTTATGGAAAATAAAATCATGTTCAATTTTATTCCAGTTCTCACAAATCTTCTAAGGTGTTGGACTTGATTCATTCTGATGTGTTTGGTCTTGTTAATGTTCTTTTGATTTCAAAATCTAGTAAATTGTTTCATTCATTGATATTATAGTAGAAGGACACGGGTGTATTTCCTTAGAAGAAAATCTAAAGTCTTTAGTAGATTCAAAGAGTTCAAATCTCTTGTCAAGAATCAGAAGGATGGAAAGATTAAATGTTTGAGGATTGACAATGGTGGTGAGTTTTGTTCAGCAGATTTCAATAAGTTTTGTAAAGAACATGGGATTGAGAGGCACAAGACAACTTCGCATACCCCTCAATAGAATGGAGTTGCAGAGAGGATGAACAAAACATTTATGGAGAGGGATAAGTGTATGCTAAGCGGAGCTAGCTTTGAACAAAAGTTTTGGGCTGAAGCTATTGCTACCGCTTGTTACTTGGTTAATAGGTCTCCTACATTGATGCTTGTTGATAAGACACCTATGGAGGTGTGGTCTAGTAAAAATCCTTCATTAACACATTTGAGTATTTGGTTGTGAGGAATATGCACATGTGCCTAAGGAGAAGAGGTCTAAGTTGGAGAACAAGGTTGTGAAGTGTATCATCATCAGTTATGGCATCGGTGTGAAAGGGTACAAGCTTTGGGATCCAATGGCTGAGAGAATTTTGTATAGAAGAAGTGTGATCTTCAAAGAGCTCAATCCTTCTTCTGTTGTTCTACAACTAGAGAAAGAAGAGAGCAAAGAGGATTTTGTTCAACTTCCTTCTACCCCTAAGAAAGTTGAACATAAAACATTTGTTGGACCTGATGATGAGGAGACCCCTAGTAGCTCTGAAAGATCAAAAGAAGATGAAGAACCTCAAACTCAACTTTTGAGGAGGTCTACACGGATAAGGTAGAAACTTGATAGTTTGGTTATTCATTGCATGATTCCAATTGTATTTTTGCTTTGATTTCTAACATTGACGAGTCTAGGACCATAAGGTAGGTTATGGGTATGAGTGATGCAGATTCCTGGAAAGAAGCCATGGAAGAAGAGATGGCTTCCTTGAAGAAAAAATACTTCAGATCTGGTGCCCTTTCCTAATGGATGTAAACTTGTTGGATGCAAATGGTGTTGAAATGAACCAGACAATTGAGAGGGGGGTGAATCAGTTGTCTCAAATCTTTAACTAATTCTACACCTTAAAACATTAAACACTTGTCCACTATTTGTTATGATTAAATCATGAAAGAATAAACTCATAAACATAAACACAATTGCAAAATCATACACAAGAGACATCGGATTTTTACGTGGAAAACCTTGTTAAGGGAAAAACCATGGTGGATGTTAGTCCACAAGATATATAAGTTATAACAATACCGAAAATTAGAGGTTCACTACCAATAGGGCTCACTACCCAGAAAAAGGCTCACTACCAAGACGGATCACTACCCAGAAAAAGGCTCGCTGCCAAGAGGGCTCACTACCCAAAGAAAGGCTCACTGCCAAGAAGTTTTGAACTGAGATAATAGCATCTACTCCATGCCTGAATTCGGTTCCATTGAAGCGCAATGCTCTTCCTCTGCTCTGCTCTGCCTTCTACACTTCTTCACTTAATTCTGTATCTTCACACAATGACATCTTTTCCATGACCAAACTACAAGTATATATCATTCATTAACCTTGGACTGTACATCAAGGTCAACATTACATTCATCAACCGTTGGAACAATCTCCAAGGTCGACATTACAAACATTTACAAAATAGGTCCTAACCTAATACAAAATTATGCAAAGGAAATGTAGTAAAGACGTATGCAGATAATTCCACGCCTTAGCTGGGACTCAAACATGATCTTCCATGCCACGACATGCTTCTACAATCTTCAATAGATCTCCGCAATCATTGGAATTAACCAAGTCTGCTAAGACTAGTTACACGCTACGTTATCTAGGAACAATCTTCAAACATGATCTTAATTCCTTAACGTAGACTAATGTAAAGGCAGGAACACAATCAGCAGGCATCCACAAGCAAGTTGTGATCACCAGGAGCAACCGCAAAAACTCTAACCACTTTATCCATGAGATTCTTTACACCGGAGCACATAAACTTCATTGTCTTCAACTGTCATAAAAGAAAGATAGCTTGTGGATTGCCAAATCATGGAACATTGCAGTTGTAGGCACTTATCATCATCCCATACTTCCCTCTAGAACCATAGAGCAAAATACTTCAATGCGGAGGAATGGGAGCAAAATGCTTTCTCCTTGTCACTAGTGAATAATCAGAAAAAGTAGGTTTTACTCTGGTGAATGTAACTCACTCAATTCTTCATGCCAGAGGCTCAAACTCAGGATTTAGCATCTTCAGGCATGCCTCTAAATAACTTTCAATCCGTAGACCAAGCTCTTCAATCTATAAGAAATGCAGAGCAATCTTCTGGACTGTTCTTCAGTATACAACTCATTGTCTTCATTGTGATTCATTGTTTCCTTTCTGATTCTTCCAGAGGGGCTAATTTTCTCAATGTCCTCAACATACAAGGCTTCTAATCAATCAAAAGATAAAGATATAATTGACACTAATGACAACATAGATATGTTGACATCAATGACAACACCGATTAGGCACATACTTGCAATAATCTCCCCCTTTGTCATTGATTGCAACATATGATGTGAAAAACTGTAACTACCATCAAGACAAGATTCTCCCCCTTACTCTTCACACATCTGTATTCTTTCCTACCTAAGTTTTTCACATGAATTATCTCCCCCTTTGACACCAATGGTAAAGGGCACATACTTGCATTCTGCTACTCTGATAGAACCAAGCTTTTCTTTGACCTTACTTTTCTTTAATACTCCCCCTATCAACAATACTACAATACTTAGTGATATCATTAGCTACTCCCCCTGAGATGTAGCTACTGAATCATCAATCCAGTTTAAAGAATGAAACTACAAGCACCACTGGATTGATGCACTTCTGTGCACCTTAGTTCAAAGAAGGAGGGGTGATGACCCCTAACTTATCTCTTAGATACTCAAAAGTATCCTTAGGCAGAGGCTTAGTAAAGATGTCTGCAATCTGATATTTTGTAGATACATACTCCAACTTGACTTCATTCTCTATCACTTTTTCCCTCAAGAAATGATATCTTATGGATATGTGTTTTGTCCTTGAGTGCATCACTAGATTCTTGGATATGTTTATGGCACTTGTATTGTCACAAAAGATTGCAATTGGATCTTAATACACAACTCTGATGTCTTTTAATGTCTGCTTCATCCATAACACTTGAGTGTTTTGAAATGTGTCAGACAACTAAGAGGGGGGGTGAATCAGTTGTCCCAAAACTCAAGCACTTCTGCACTTAAACATTAATCACTTATCCGCACTTATTATGATTAAAAAAAGAATGCATGAAATCAGAAACTTAAACGCAGATGCAAAATTAAACACAAGAGACACTAGATTTTTAACATGGAAAACCCTAAGGTGGAGAAAACCATGGAAAGGATTAGCTCTCAAAATGTATTGCAATCTTTGAAAAATGATGTTCAAGCTTGGTCACTCCACGGGCCTAGAACATACTGACTCACTACCATGAAGTATAGCTAGGTCTAGCAGGCTCACTACCTCAACCCTAAACCTAGAAAGATTACAATAAGGGCTATTAAACCCTGAGGGATATTAAACCCTATTGGTGGCTCGCTACCAAGATCACCATCTTATTTTGTCTGAGATTAACACATTGAAGTACAATAGTTCCTCTACTTTGCCCTGCTCTACCCTGCTCTGCCTTATCTGCACTTCCTTTTCTTTATCTTCCCATTTCCACACATGGACCTTGTTTCCACTCCTCAATTACAAGTATTTATACACTTTATCAACCTTGGAATGATCATCAAGGTCGGCATTACAATCATCAGCCATTAGAACAATCTCCAAGGTCGGTATTACAAACATTTACAAAATAGGTCTTGACCTAATACAAATTATTCTAAGGAATTATAGTATAAATGTATATGGACCATGCCAAGCCTTAGCTAGGACTCAAATATGATCTTCCACACCACAACACGCTTCCATAATCTTCAAGGGATCTCCGCAATTACTGGAATTAACCAAGTCGGCTAAGACTGGTTACACGCTACGTTATCTAGGAATAATCTTCAAACATGATCTCATTTCCTTAATGTGGACCAATGTAAAGGTAGGAACATGATCAGGAGGAATCCACACGTACATTGAAATCATTAGGAGCAACTGCACAAACTTAAACCACTTTATTCATGAGATTCTTCACACTGGAGCACATGAACTTCATTGTCTTCAACTGTCATATGAGAAAGATAGCTTGCGGACAACCAAAACATGAACCATTGCAATTGTAGGCACTTATCATCATCCCAAGCTTCCCTTTAGAACCAAAGAGCAAAATACTTTAATGTGGAGGAATGCAAAGCAAAATATTTTCTCCCTATCACTAGAGAATAACTAGAGAAAGCAGGTTTTACTCTGGTGAATGCAACCTTCTCAATTCTTCACACTGGAGGCTCAAACTTAAGATTTAGAATCTTCAGACATCCCTTTAAATAACTTCCAATCCACAGACCAAGCTATTTAAGCAAAAAGAAATGTGGAATAATCTATCAAACTGTTCTTTAGCATACAACTCACTGTCTATACTGCACTTTATTGTAACTCACTTATTTCTTCTGGAGAGGCCAATTTTCTCAATATCCTCAACATACAAAGCTTCTAAACAAGTAATAGAATAGGACACAGTTGACACCAATGATAACAAAGTTATGTTGACATCAATGACAACACCAATTAGGCACATACTTGCAATAGAGTGCAACTATATGTTGTTGCAATGTACTATACTTCTGCAATGGACAAGGAGATTGAGTCTTGCTTCTTGCTCAACCATGAAACTAATCTGCTTCCCAAGAAGAATGCACCTCCACAAGTACTTTTCCTATCATCCATATCTCTAGCCCAATCAACATCTGTGTATGCTCTAAGGGTGAAATCATTATCCTTTGGATACCACAAGCCATGTGTGTTGGGTAGAATTTAACTAGATCAAACAAACAAAGAGCAAAGATCATATTCAACCCAAACTCAAGAAATCAAACCCAAAATGAAATAAAGACATGCAAACTAAATGATATCACATGGGTTGGATGATTTCTTGTTTAAAATGTAGGTTGCTCATGATCTGCAGCATAATGATTGAATTGAGATTCGATAGATGAAAGATGATTGATGGAAGAAGATAGGTAGGTGATGGATGAGGAGGGATTTTGGCAAAGTAACGGTGCTTAGAAGATTCATCCATGCAAATGGCATGAAAATGGGTTAATTTATAGGCAAGATGAGAAAATGGAAGGATAGAAACTTCCATTTGCAAGTGATAATTGAATTGGAAAGTTGCATTGTGCAACTTGGGAGAGGAAGTGAAAAGTGGAAAATTTCACTCAAGAGATAATTAGAAAGTGAGAGAAATGAGTTGAGTGATGAGTGGAGATGAAAATGGAAGGTGGAAGAGATGAGTTGAGTGATTAGTTAAGATAGAAATGGAAGATGGGCAAAATCATAATTAAATAATTAAATTATTTAATTTATGATACATGTGAGGATAAATATGATAAATTAAAATAAAATAAAAAGATTTATTTTATTTAATTTAAGAGGAAAGGGAAATTAAATAGATAAATAAAATTTATTTATTTAATAATGTGAAGGGATGGCTAAATTAAATAAACATTGGATTTATTTAATTTATTAGAGGAAAATGGTAGATTAGGTGATGATAGGGAGTGCCTAGGGCAAAGATGCTACAAGATGTTCTAACTGATGTGATTATTATCACTGGGAATTGCACCCGTATGCAAGGCTAGTTAAAGCACTGCAATTCTGTGAAACATGGGACTAATCTCAGGTTGTGGGTGCCCTATGACGAGATTAGACCTCCAAGTTATGGGCTGGTTCCCTTCAAATGTTCTATTGAGATGTATGTTTTTACTTTTTGGGAAAAGGGAAGAACGAAACTAAATGAATACTAAAGGTAAAATGGTGATGCACTTGATATGGATAAAAATAATGCAATCTAATTCACAATGTTTTACCTAGAAATCTGACTTCTACACAATCCAGGCTTGGCATAAATACCACAAAAATGTTTCTAAGGAAGGTTTGAAAATAGGTTTTTTATGAAGGAAATGGTTTTCTTACAACATAAAAAGACTATTTCTGGTTAACACAACCTAAGACCTGTGATGAATATATGCTTTAATGCTACAACAAGAAGGTGAGATGATAATTTTGAAGGTTTGATAATAAAACACAGCAAAATTTCATCAAAATCACTTCAACATTTAGCACAAAAAGGAAAGGTAATTCAATTGATCTGAAATAAACAAAGGAAAGCTTTGCAAAAAGACAAAAGATAACCTGTAACCTACCGATCTCTCAATAAAATTGTAAAAGTGAGCTACAAGAATTCTCCAATCTGTCTGAATCAGAATGAGAATCAAGAACTAGCAAAAACAAGCTTTTGCTTTACAATATATAGGTCTACTCTCTCCAAGAGGCATGCAAAAAATATGAACTTGCAGATAACTACCTCTAAAAATACTCATTCTTGAGCAACCTCAAAAAGCCACAAAATTAGGGTCTAAAACTGCCACAAATTGAGCAAAAATAGCTTCAATTTAGGCCTCTCCATATGTTTGACCAAAATTTTGACCAAGGACCCTAAAAATAATCCAAAAGTCATGCAAAACCTCCTAGATGGCCTAGTTAACTCAACTAATCAATTTGTATGATTTTGCATGAGCAAAATTGATTGTGGGTAAATAATAAAGTAATAGAATATTACTCTATTATTGGTTACAATTTGTTCTATTTTTGATTTTACAACTTGTGGAAAATAATAAAATAATTTATAGAGTATTACTTCATTATTTATTTACAATTAATTCATGTGTAAAATCGTGCATGATTAGAAGAAAAATATCACTCCAATACATTTGCCTATTTTGCAAAATACAACTTAGGAATAATTACAAAATTCTTTATCACTCCAATGATCAATGAGAAAAAACATCTCCCTCTGCAAGGAAAATAAAAAGAAACTGAGTCACTCCACATAACATTCCATGCATAAAACAAATATGCATAAATATCCTTATGACCCCCCCCTTGTTGCCTTTGTGCACATACATCACATTTTCTAAATCTTCTTATATCCCCATATGCAATTTGAGATTAAGGAAGGAAGAACAACTCCATTATGCATAAAACCCCATGCATAAAAAATACCGATCATATACTGCCACCATCATATACTGCCACCATGCAATCTCCTACCACAATTGCCTTTATGCAATAATCAAAACACTACAAGACAATACCTTATCACCCCATGAAATCATATCTCCACCATGCATGAAAGCTTACCCTTGAGAACTCCATGTATAGCCTTATGCATATGCCTTGTCAAAACATACACCCTCTTGGCTGTTAGCCACCATGCATAATGAGGACATAGCCCTATCTTTGGATGCTTTGAAAATGGATAAGGAACTTGAGCATGTGTATTGTTGTCCATTCACCATCTGACCACCAAGGAATCTTAAAAAGGTTTACAAGGCTTGGAGCCTTTCCCATACATCACATCAGCCTTTTGACTTAATAAAAATTAACTCTAAAGCATTGTTGTCAGCCACTCCATATTATGATGGCTAGGATCAAGTCTTGACCATGGTATTGTTTTTTGGATAATGTAATTATTAGTTTTTTGTATGTCAAAAATACACTCAAGAAAAGAACCTTCGAACAAAAGAAGGAAAACAACCCTAATCTGTATTCACTCTTCATTTTGACTTCCTTCTTTGAGCTCTGCAACTTTTATGTCAGCCGAGGGTTTTAGGCATCTCCACCATGGCTTTGGTCTTCTCCTTTCAATGACTCCTCTTTGTTGTTGCCATGGAACTCTGCATGATTAGGAAGAAGGTAACACCTGTATGAGTTTTATATTAGGCATTTTATGGATCTATAGCTTTATTTCTTTTAAATGGCCATGGCCTCCTTCTCTATTATGTCTATCTCCATCATTGTGCACTCTTTAATACCTTCTTTCTATTTCTGTATCTTTCTTCCTTCATGGTCTTCATCTGCTCTTCAAAATTTTGAGGCCACTGTGAGGCCGTGGAAGATCTTTCCTTCTGCCGGCAAAAGAGGTAAGCACTTGTCATTTTCACTCTGTAGCTTCAATTTGTTTTTGGTTTGACTCTTTGCAACATGACAAGTCTATAGGTAGACATGGGTATTGCATTTTATAGCAAAAAATGCTATGTCATTGTCGGCCATGACTATGTATCTCTTCTTTTTGCCTTGATTTGTTTTTATCATGTAGAAACACTGAGGGTTTTGATATTTTTTCTCCATTTTCAAAGCTTTTACCAGTTATGGCCATGCTCCTCCTAAAATAGGCATCAAATGTTGTAGACTGTCGAGGGTTTGTGAGCCTTGAAGTTGGGGTTTCAACTTCTTCCTGCACAAAAAACCTTTATAATGCCACGGCCATACTCTTTCACTTAATCTCTTTCTCTTTATACTGTAAAGAAAGAAAGGTTTGATGTATCTTTGAAAAGATCTTGTTTAGTTTGTAGATGGGTGCACCTTCCTTCTTGTTTCTTGCTCCTTTGGCATGGTTATGAATGTATCATGGCATCTGTTTGAAGTTTCTTAACTGTGTCTGCAAAAAATATCATTAGGGTTTTATATCTTGACATGGGTATATAGTTTTTCATAAACGGTTTTTCCTTCTGTGTAGCACCACCTTGACTATGTTTTTTTCTCCATCTGTTGGCAAAAGTATAAAGAGTTTGAAGAATTAGTAAGTGGGTTTTTCTTTCTTTACTTCACATAACACCTCTCCTCATGTCTTTGTGACTGTCTCACATTGCTGATGATACACTTTACCTTACTTGTCCCACTATAGCTACTAGGTAGAAGCACATTTTGGTATTCTTTATGACAGCAAAACATGTGATACTCTGTATGATGACTGTTATCATCTATTTCCATTTTACCTATAGCATAAATGGCTTCTTATGCATATCTCCTCAAGTTGCTGACTGTAATGTGATGGACTATATGTCATGTGGAAACATCCTTGACTGGGTACTGTCTTTGTTGCAACTGGATATATACTATGGCATAGATCTCATGCTATCTCTTGACTGTCATATGTATTGGAATTCTTCTGTGCATAGATATCATGCATTTTTGTCTCTTGCTGTCTGTTTACTACAACTGCATCATTATGGCATATCACTGTTACCTTTTCTTTTGCTCATTTCATCATTTGAATGTCTATTGCATGATATGTATCATGCATGCTATGAGTATTTGTAGCTATCCTTGTGCATCTCAAGGCATACCTATAGCATCCTTAACATATTCATTCATTCACTACTTGTCTTATCACTTGAATGTTAATTGCATGGTATGTATCATGTATGATATGAGCACCTAGAGCTTCCTTGTGCATCTTTAAGGTATACATGTAGCTTCCTTAACATGTTCATATCTCTTCTAGCTATTCCTCTTTCATCATTTATGCACTCCTATAGATGGATATGGCCATCATGATGTATCCTGACATATTCTGATTGTTAAGCTACTTCACTGGTCACTGTCTTGGTTGTTTGTGGTCAATGGTGACTATATCTGTATCTTGATCTTCATGGTATCTCACTTTAATCTTGCACTGTTGATGCAGAGGTAGGAGGACCAAAACTATCCTTAATAACATTAACAAATCAAAGAACTAATCCAATTGCTTTGGTCAGGTTGAATATAACATTAATACATATTTTTCCTCCAATTTTCATGAAGATCCAATGGTAGGGGGGAAGGTTATGATTTTTTTCCCAAAACTGCAAACCCTAGGCAGCGTTCAGACCTGCCCTCACTAAAATTGTAATATCTCTCACAAAACTTAATGAAATTAAACCAAACCAAAATAATTGTAAACTAAAAACACATATCTTTCCATCCATCTATTATATGCATCAATGTGAGGCTGTACCAGGCCGTACCATGCATATTTTTAGACTGCATTTTCAGAAAATTAAACTCTGTAGACCTACCCTCAATAAAAATGTCATAACTTATTCAAATCTTAATGAAATTTGATGCAACAAAAAGAAATGGAAAGTAGACTCAATACTATTTCCATCCATACCACATTCTGGTCATATAAAATCTGTACAAATCTATACCAATCTCTGAAACAGCAGTTTAACATTCAAAAATGCAGAAACAAGGGTATCTTTTATTGATATCACATCAAAATGTAACAACCCACATTCTCCAACCTTCTCCCCTCCTCCTTCACAAATGAATACAAGGCCTTTTAAATGCATTACATCATGACTCTTCCATTTCTAACTTCTCCAAACGAATGAAACTAACTCAACTACTCTATGACCTTTGGTATTCCATCCTATTGTTCTTTTTTTTGCATTTTTGTAATATTGCATTGACAACAAATTTAGCAATTACATTTTCAACCTCCCAGAGACCTATTGATGGCTCATTTACATAGGAATTGACCATTACATGACCTATTACAATTCTCTTACATTTGAAGGTTCCATTTTACAAATTTGCCAATTAAATGAATCTAATGAGTAAGGTGCTCCTGCACCATACAACCAACCAACAAAGATTTCCAAGTCCCTTGGAAATGTATCTGCAAAACAAAACTATCTTTTCCTGCATCTATGTCTATCTCTTCATCTTCTTCAGCTTCAGTCTTTCAATCTTCAAACTAATAGGAATGGTGACCAACCAACCAACAAATCTAACTACCATCTTCATAGAGCATCCTCAGGCTCCTTCTACTCCTATCAGTGGAGTACTCTTCAGACTGCAACATCAAGTGCTTCTTCAATTAGGTATCCATCTCTCTACTGCTTTACAACACCAACTCACCAAACCATCCATCTCACCCAACAGCCGATCCTGGTGATGCACCTACCACTCTCTCCTCAGTGGTTTCTCTCTGCACCCTTATCCAGCCTAATCTCCATTGGAGAATAGTCATGACAGACCTCATCTTGTCTGCCCACATACACAACCTCAGGAAACATCCTTTTGTAGCTAGATGGACCAAGCACCTGCAACCAAACAACTTAGAAAATAAATAATGGTCACCAACACAATCTTTCCTTCAGTTCTTCACCTGCCTTCTCAGTGACAGGAACAAATACAACACCCAAATCTTTCGCCAGCTCTGATACCAATATGATGCAGAGGTAGGAGGACCAAAACTATCCTCAATAACATTAACAAATCAAAGAACTAATCCAATTGCTTTGGTCAGGTTGAATATAACATTAATACATATTTTTCCTCCAATTTTCATGAAGATCCAATGGTAGGGGAGAAGGTTATGATTTTTTTCCCAAAACTGCAAACCCTAGGCAGCGTTCAGACCTGCCCTCACTAAAATTGCAATATCTCTCACAAAACTTAATGAAATTAAACCAAACCAAAATAATTGTAAACTAAAAACACATATCGTTCCATCCATCTATTATATGCATCAATGTGAGGCTGTACCAAGCTGTACCATGTATATTTTCAGACTGCATTTTCAGAAAATTAAACTCTGTAGACCTACCCTCAATAAAAATGTCATAACTTATTCAAATCTTAATTAAATTTGATGCAACAAAAAGAAATGGAAAGTAGACTCAATACTCTTTCCATCCATACCACATTCTAGTCATATAAAATCCATACAAATCTGTACCAATCTCTGAAACAGCAATTTAACATTCAAAAATGCAGAAACAAGGGTATCTTTTATTGATATCACATCAAAATGTAACAACCCACATTCTCCAACCTTCTCCCCTCCTCCTTCACAAATGAATACAAGGCCTTTTAAATGCATTACATCATGACTCTTTAGTTTCTAACTTCTCTAAATGAATGAAACTAACTCAACTACTCTATGACCTTTGGTATTCCATCCTATTGTTCTTTTTTTTGCATTTTTGTAATATTGCATTGACAACAAATTTAGCAATTACATTTTCAACCTCCCAGAGACCTATTGATGGCTCACTTACATAGGAATTGACCATTACATGACCTATTACAATTCTCTTACATTTGAAGGTTCCATTTTACAAATTTGCCAATTAAATGAATCTAATGAGTAAGGTGCTCCTGCACCAACTGTATCTTCCTTACTACATGGCATCTTCTTAACTGCACCATGACATCACTGTAGCTTTAGGCATGAGAAATAAAGTTTTGTCAAAGCACAATAATGTTGAAATGCATGGAATCCACTTTATTTATCCTTGAACTGTTGCATTCATTATACTCTACTGTACTCTATGTATACTGTATTTGCAACTTCTTCCTTGCTTTAGACATGGCTATCTCTTGTTCTTGGATTTGTAATTAACTGTTATGTCTTTGATGACACACGTAGCTACTCCATAGCTTGTTCTTCCTTTAAGATCATTGATGGTTAGTGATAGTCTTTATCATTTGATGAATTGTGAGCATGTTGTATGTATTTGTTATTTGCATCTTTCCACTTTAGTCATGACTGTCTCTTATTTGATCTTGAAAGTTGACTGTCATGTCTGTGATGGCCATTCATTGTGTTGGGGTGTTTGCTATGTATTATGTGCTTCATCCCTGGATGCTTGATTGTTTGAATATCTAACTACATTTTAGACTATAGCATTCATCTTCATTTATAGGTTCTCTTTAATGCCTAAATCATTATGAGATTCTTGGCCTGGCTGTTTCATTTTTTGAAAATTAAGACCCATCTGCTCTAGTAGAACTGTTTCATGGTATCTTCATGTAGTTTTGATGGTTTGAAGTTTTGAGGCATTGATGACAACCTTTTGCAAAGTTTATATCTTCTTTCCGGATGACTACATACTTATCTCATACATCTTGTGAAGTTTTATTTTATGGTAGTCAAGTCAGCATATTGTTTATGATTGTCTTGCCTTCCACTGTTCCATCTGTTGTTCCATGTGGCATTTTGCTTAACTATTTCTATGAGACACTTGCAACTTGAATGTGATATAGCTGTTTAAACTTTTATCATCTTAAACAGTATGAAAACAACATGAGAAATACATGGTATAAAATGTTGCTTCATCTTACTCCTTTGTCATAATGAGATGACCATTCACATGATTTATTCTACAACTTGTTCAAATGATACATAATTTCTTGTATCCTTCTTTACTCTGTCTCTCTTCTCTTTATCAAGCACAATAATCTGAAAACTTGTATCACTCCTTAGATGACTATAATCCAATTTATGAATTTGTCCTTTTGTCAATCTTGACTTAGTCATATAGCTTTGATTGGCTTCAATCAACTGTAATGATGTCATTATGACATCTTCGTTATGTAAGTTGATTAGATGATGCATGATATAGCTTAGAATGATGCATCCTATCTTTTCTGATACTCTTTTCAAAAAATGAAAAGAAACATGCCAAGCTCAAACCCTTGTGGGAGCCACATTTAATCCACATGTTTATTTGTCTTCAAATCAACAACAAAATTTGTCCTATACCTACACAGTGAACAAACAAGTTAGCATAAAAAAGTACCTGATAACATTGATTGATCTCCTTCATGATTTCTTCCTGATTTCTATCACTATCTTATCTAAATTCTTATTTGAATGCATGATATGATAAGTAGATGTCTCTGTTTGATAAAAGCATGTGATAATTGTAAACATCTAGAGCACTAATAGGGCTATCCCCAAAATTTTGCAGGTTTCAACTAAATGGTGGCTTGGAGTGAAGAATGAAGACTGAAGACTTGTAGGCCAGCTTCAACAGCAACCTCCATCATCAGGCAATGATGGATGTTTAGATCTATCATATGTTCTTTTCTCTTTTCTTTTATCAAATAGATACATAGCTTGCATGTCTGCAATTGCTCAGTCTAATTACTCCCACGGCTTGTGTGGGACACATTGAACACTTCTTTTAAACATGATCAGTTAGTTTCTCTGATGCATATGATGTATATGTATTTCTTTTTTAATCAATGAATGAGATAAAGTAACAGATACCTGGATGTATGTTCAAAACCTGACATGAAATAATAGTGTAATACCATATCTTTCTCTCTTTATTCAAAACTGATTAATCTGAATAATCAATTTAACTTATAACTCCTGAAAGATCAAACTTTGTAGAACAACTGTATCTCCTTGAATGTTTGATCCTTTGATAATCAATTCTTTTGTCATGATAACTTATCAGTCCTGTTTGGACTGATGGGTTATCCTGACAACTGAATCTTCTTTTCAACTTTGTCAAGGTATCAACCATTCAAGAATGCATAACCTTGAAGTTTTCTATTATTCCTTCTGAACAATTACACTTAGGTCCAACTAATTTTCAGTGTGAACAAAAAATTAGTAACATTTCTAGCCACCTCTCAGGGATGTTTGCCTGCTAAATAGTTTAGAACCAGTAGCCTTGCCTTCTCATTGGGCATAGAGTCATTTCAGCCTTGAATTTAGAGAAATTCTGCAACTCACACTAACTGAAAACAACAACAGTAACTAACTGAAAACTAAAACTAAAACTAATTTGCTTAAAATAGAACTAGCTACATGTGCAAAAGCACTTCTTCGAAACAAAATGACAAAATAGAAAATAACTGTGCAAAAGCACTTATTTGCTGCATAAGGCTGCCTTACTTAGTGTAGACACCTAAAAATGTCTTCTACCATCTAACTGACTCCATACATCCCTAATCACACCAATTTCCCTTCTAACCAATTAATTAAATTTTTATTTAATTAATTACCCCTTTCATTTTCCAAATTCACACCATTTTATCCCCAAAATTGAATTAATTTCATTAATTCAATAGTCCAAACCTTAGCCAATTGATTTAATAAATATGCAATATTTATTAAATCAATTTCCCCTTTTTCACTAAATCTAATTAATTAGTTAAAACCATGTTAACTAATTAATTCAGCCTACCCTAGCCTACCTCATCCTAGCCCTAGGATTAATTAAATAAAACCTATGTTTAATTAATCCTAACCTCTCATTTGGGTGGTCAAACCTAGTTTAACATGCTTCCCCACATCCTCCAAATAAAAAATTAAAACATATCACACATCACATTTACTTCTCTTACAAACCCCTTACCTCACCCATCCTCATTCATTACCTCTTATCCCCAAATGAATTCTTAATTCATTTCCCATTCTTTCACACCCATACCTCATTTATCACTCCTTTTCCCAAAATGAATAAAAGATTTACTTTTATTCCTAGCCCTTGACCTCATCTTTTGATCCTCACCCTCCATCCTCATTTCCAAAACTCTATAAATAAGACCCCTCTCTAATCCATTTGGGGAGACTTCATCTTGCATCAAACCTCTGCCAAAATCTCTCCACAACCTCTTCATCATGCCATCATAATGCCAAAATTATCCCTCATCCCCATCTCAATCTCTATCTGAATCCACTTGTCTCTCATCCTATTGTGTTGAAAAGCATTGAGCAATCCACATACATTCTAGTCTTGGGTAAAATCTGAGGAGCTCGTGGGTGCAACTCCTTCCCTCTTGGATTTGTGAGTCAAAAGGAAGGTATAATCATTTGTGTTTTGAATTTGATTTACATTTCTACTTTCATTTTGATCTCATAGATCACACTTAGTAACATATCTTGAGGTGAATCCCATTAACTGGGATTGGAAACACCTCACCATCTAACTTAGGAAGCTAAAATGCATTGTGTTTCTTGCAGTCTGTGATTATATATGGTCCATCCCACATTACATCAAACTTTGTATGTTATCTTGGTCTGCTTTTCAATTCATTCCACTTGAAAACTAGATCTCCTTCTTTATAAATTCTTGGTACTGCTCTTTTATCAAAAGTCCTTTTCATTTGGGCCTAGTGTACTTCCAATGTTTTTAAGGCCTCTTTTCTAATCTCTTCAAGTTCAATCAGTTGTGCAAGCCCGATTTCCATTGGTTGTTCTTCAAGTAACTCTAGTTCTTTTATATAGCTAAGTGTTGGCAACTCCACTTTTATTGGTAACTTGGCTTCCTTTCCATATGTAAGCACATAAGGTGAATTACCTTTTGATCTTTTAGGTGTAATCTTATCAGCCCATAATGCTAACTTTAACTTATCATGCCAAGACCCCTGATTCTCATCAACTAGTTTCTTTATAATCTTAATCAGATTTTTGTTAGTTGATTCGGCCTGTCCATTACCTTGAGGGAAATAATTTGATGAAGTATTTAAGAATGTGTTATTTTTGACAGACCAATCAGATATTCTTAATCCAATGAATGCTAAAGCATTATCTGAAATAATTGAGTTAGGAGTTCCAAACTTGGACACTAGATCTTGGTAAAAATTCAGGACTGATGTTTCATTAGCATCTTTCAAAGAAACTGCTTCAGTCCACGTAGTGAAATAATCAGTAGCAGTCAAAATCCACTTGTGTCCTTGGTTTGCAGGTGGATTAATAGGACCAATGAAGTCCAATCCCCACTTGCCAAATGGTTGTTCCACTTGAATTGGATGCAAGAGCATTACTGCCAGCCTTTGTTTACCTACAAAAACTGAACACTTTAGACATTTCTTTACCCATTCATGAGCATCATTGAACATGTCAGGCCAATAGTAATCAGCTCTCATAATTTTCAGAGCTATTGCTCTAGCTGCAAAGTGACCTCCAATAGGTCCATCATGAAATTCTTCTAAAATCCTTTGAGTCTGATCTGGTTGTACACATCTTAGTAAAACATTGTTAAAATCTCTCTTGTACAAAATTCCATCAATTATGGCATAAGGGATTGCCTGTAATCTGTAATATCTTCTTTTAGATTTGTCCAAGCCTTGTGGACAATCACCAGTGTGCAGATAATGAATCATATCATGCACCCAACTTGTAGGGGGGTCTGGGATAGCAGTTGTTTCACTATTTTGAAGCACTGTCTCAGCGTCTCCTTCAAGTTCCTTGTTGTATCCTTCATTTCTTGCAAGCCGTTCACACAGTCCTTTGCCTCGGACTAGCTTGGTTACCTTAATTTGTATGTCATATTCCATGACCTTTATTATCCACCCTGCTCTCTTATCATTTAAATCTTTACTGAGAAAAAATTCTTTCACTGTTGGGTGAGCAACCATTAACTGAATTCTATTATTTGAAAGCATATGTTTGAATTTCTTGAAGCTCCTGATAACAACTAATACATGTTTTTCAACAAAAGAATATCTTACCTCGTAGTCATGCAGAACCTGGCTAAAAAATGCCACAGGTTGTTCCATTCCTTCACTGTTTTGCTAACATAGCATAGCTGATATAGTATCCACACTGCCAAATGCATATAAAATGAAGTATTTATCAAAATTTGGATTTATCAGAGTTGGAACAGTAGCAAGTGCTTCCTTTATCTCTTCAAAACTCTGCTTTCCTTCTTTGGTCCAGCTGAAGGGAATATTCTTCTTCAGCATTTCCCTAAGAGGTTGTAAAAGTGCTGCTATGTTTGGAATAAACCTTCTTACAAAATTAATTCTTCCCAGAAAGCTTTGCAAGCCTTTCTTATGTGTAGGAAGAGGTAATGCCAATATTGCAATAATTCTTTCAGGATCAATTGATATTCCATCCTTAGACATAATGTGTCCCAGTAGTTTGCCTTCATGAATAGAGAAAATACTCTTCTTTGGGTTTAATGATACCCCAAATTCTCTACATCTTTCAAAGATTAGTCTTAAATGATGAAAATGATCTTCAGCATTTTTAGAAAAAATAGTCACATCATCTAAGTATACAAGCACAATTTTATTAATCAGGCCTTGAAAAGCCATGTCCATTGCTCCCTGAAATGTTACACCTGCATTTGATAAGCCAAATGGCATCTTTATGTATGCTAGTGTGCCCCATTTTGTGGTAAAAGTTGTCTTGTATTGATCTTCCTTTTTTACAAGAATTTGGTTATAACCTGAATAACCATCCAATAAATAAAATCTCTCTGATCCAGAAACAATATGCAATATCTGTTCCATAGATGGTAAAGGATAATGATCCTTTAAAGATGCTCTATTTACATCATGGAAATCAACACATAATATGATTTCTCCATTTTTCTTTCTGACAGGAACCAAGTTAGAAACCCATGAAGTATGTTTGATAGGAAAAATGCTATTACCTTCAATGAGTTTATTGAGTTCTATTTTCATAAGCACTTCTAGTTTGGGATTCAATGGTCTTTGCTTCTGTCTGACAGGTTTAGTGTTGGGTTCCAGCTCTATTGTGTGTTGAGCTAACTCAGGGTTGAAACCTTTCAGATCTCCATATTCCCATGCAAAAACTTCACTGAACTCTTGACAAAGCTGGATGAATGCTTGTTGTTCTTGTTTTGTACATACCTTTCTTAGCTTGACCAAATCTCCTTTAAAGATCTCAATAGGTTCATAATGTTCTTGCTTTATTGATTCCAAGGTCACTAAGCCCTTGGGTAGCTTATTTGATCTTAACTGAAGTATTTGATCATCATATTGTTGTACAAAATTATGTTGATTACTTGCAGAAAATTCATCTTCTTCTATTAAGAAATTTACAATCTGTTCATCACTATCAAACACTTGCCAACTGACATTATTATCTGGAACGGATGGTCTAACAACAACTTTGACATATAAAGGAGAGTGAATATTTTTCATTTCATTAGGAATATCATATTCAGCTCCTATAGCAAATAGTTTGTCAGCTTGCTTGTTTTCAATTCTAGGTATAGATATCAGATTAAATGCATCAAACTCTTTTATCATGTCCCAAACTCTATGTTTGTATAATTTTAGCAAGTCATTTTTTGTAGCAGCAAGGTTTCTAACTTTTTTAACCACTAACTCACTGTCTCCAAAAACTTTTAAACATCTGATTTTTCTCTTCCTTGCCCATTCTAGTCCATGAACTAAAGCCTCATATTCAGCTGAGTTGCTAGAACAGCTGAAAGCAAATCTGAAAGATAAATAATATTTCTCACATGTGGGAGAAACTAAAACAGCTCCTCCTCCAGCTTCTACCTTGCTTCTAGAACCATCAAAATATAGTTCCCAAACATCATTTTTAGACTCTACAATTTGTTGTTTTTCTTCTTTAATCAAATTTGGAATAACTGTATTATTTTCTTGAATCATGTACACACCAAAGCCAATCTCATCCATTTTCTCAAATGGATCTATTTCATGATTTTCTATTGTCCAATGTTCTAGAACCAAATCTGGAATTCTTTCTAAAGGTGTGTTTGGATCTTGGATAGAAATCAGATCCTCTTGATCAAAAATGGGAAGATTTGCATTTATAGAACTGGGTGTGTAAGGTTCCAAATGATTTTTTGTTAGTGGTTCAGACTTGATTGTAACCTTGGTTCCATATCTAGTTCTGAAGAATAAATGTGTCCAATCAGATGATAAATACCCACCTAACCTTGCTGTAAAATCTCTGGATAAGCAAATGGCAAAGGTAGGTGGCAAATCAATGACATAAATGTCCTACTATATAACAAAGTTTGGACAAACATGCAGAGTAAGGCCTAAATTTTTTAACATTCCTATTGTACTCATTTCAGTTCCATCCATATGTACAACACCTCTAACAACAGGTTCATATTTCATACCTAACTTATCAGCTAGTTGTTTTGACATAACTAAATTGTTGGCTCCTAAATCTATCATGCAATTATGTACTAAATAGTCACCCACAATCAAAGTGACATAAAATGGTGAAGGTTTGCCTACTAGCTTAGGTTGTTCTATTCTTTTTTCTATTTCATTTGCCATCATAATCTGAGGTTTATTTGATTTTTGTACTTCATTTGACAAAGGCAACTAAGATAGAGCATTTTGTAACAAATCCTTTTGTCCTGGAATGTGTAAAGCATATAAAATAGACATGCTTATTGTTGTCTTTTTCATATGATCCAAAATATTAAAAACAGGGCCACTAACCTTTTGTTGTACTTTTGGGACAGCAACCTCTAGTTGGTCTTTTGCTGGCTGTTTATTTTCTGTAGTTGGTTTTCTTGACAAAATGTGCAAATCTTTTGATGTAGAAGCTTTCCTTTGTTTATTTCGAATCAATTGAATTATCTTTCCTTTTTGTGTTGAATGTTGAAGTGATTTTGATGAAATTTTACTGTGTTTTATTATCAAACCTTCAAAATTATTGTCTCACCTCCTTGTTGCAGCATTAAAGCATATATTCATCACAGGTCTTAGGTTGTGTTAACTAGAAATAGTCTTTTTATGCTATGAAAAAACCATTTCCTTCATAAAAAACCTATTTTCAAACCTTCCTTAGAATCATTTTTGTGGTATTTATGCCAAGTCTGGATTGTGTAGAAGTCAGATTTCTAGGTAAAACATTGTGAATTAGATTACATTATTTTTATCCATATCAGGGGCATCACCATTTTACCTTTAGTATTCATTTAGTTTCTTTCTTCCCTTTTCCCAAAAAGTAAAAACATACATCTCAATAGAACATTTGAAGGGAACCAACCCATAATCTAGAGGTCTAATCTTGTCTTAGGGCACCCACAACCTGAGATTAGTCCCATGTTACATGAAATTGCAGTGCTTTAACCAACCTTGCATACGGGTGCAATTCCCAATGATAACAATGATATTGTAATAATGTGTTGTAAGAGGATAATTTTGGGTGTCTACATTTTGCCCCTCTTTGAGATTATGTTTGAGATTATGAGATTTGTGTCAAGTAACATCATTTCAAAGAAGCTAAGGTATGAATAGAAGAAAAATATAGTGAAGGAAAGGCAGGATGAGGATGGGATGATAGGATGATGATGTCCCCTCGAGAGGATAGGCGGGTTGGACAAACACGAGTAGGCTCTCGAAATGAAATGGATTGGTCGAAAAAGATTGGAGAAGGGAACGGATAGAAGAAAAGGAAGATGTGTTATGCTGCAATGAAAGTGAGCTACCATATGTTTGATTTAGCATGAGACGTTATGCACCAAGGTATAAGGACCAAGGTGACGATGTGTCTTATGCCCCAGCGTAATACAACCTTGTCTAGATACAAGATATAACTATTAGCTGGGTTGGATACAAATGCAAATGCAAGATAAAAATGATAATACGCACAAGCAAGAAAGCATGCATGGACAAATGATTCAAAAACAAACAAGGTATTGCCCCTGTCAAACTGTAAACCAATGATTAAGTGATTGATTGATGATGATAGAAGTGTTGTCATGGCGAGGAACGATATATCCCTATATCAACACAAGGATGATTGATTAATTGATTGATTGATGATTGATTGGGTTTACAACAAGATTAGGATCAAGACCATTGATTGTGATTGGATAATTTGACAAGCTTGATTGACTTGATTGGTATGGATAAAGGATGACTTGCATTTGGATTTATTGCTTGGATGATGAGATTGAAGAATTTATTGATGAAGATTGATTGGAAGAATTGTTTTGAAAGATAGATGAATTGATGGAGATAGATGATAGAAGAAGATGAGAGAGAAGAAAGAGGAATATCACCTATGCCTGAATCGGGGCACTTCCTTCATATGCCAGACTACCTACATACCCTGTATCCACAAGATCAAGGCACGTAATGATAGAGATGGGAGGTAAATGCAAGGAGATGGGGGACCAAAAAGTCACCACCATCTCCAAAATTAAAGAAAAACATGAGCACGTTATAACGCATTAACATTTTGCTTTTAATAAAAACAAAAAAAAAACTATTTTCTGCTTATTCATCGCGTGGCTTTTCTCTTGACAACAGCAAAGAAACCAAGCAAAACATTGTCGCGTTGAAAAAGAGGAGATTCAATAAAGTGCACATGAGAAAACAAGAAATTCACAATGCCACCTCATCGTCCAAGACATCCTCATGCAAATTTGGAGGCTCTAGCATAGGAAGAAGGTAGGGTTTGTCTAATTTTGTTAGTTTTAGAACAATTTTTTAGTTTTACAATGTTTGATTTATGTTTATATTGCATTTACAGTTATTGGAGAAGCGGATAATCTAAATCTAGTTGAAGAGGGTGAAAACAACCCCCAAACCCCTCCAAACCCTCAAAACCCACCTTCACCTCCTTTTCATGTAAGCGATAACCAAGAACACTACTTAGGGATAATAGAAGAAAACAAGAAACATCTTGAAACTATTATTCAAACCCTAAACAATCCAAGTGGAACCATTGAGCATAGGAGGGCACTTGCAAAATCACTACAGGAGATTGTTTCCCACATGGATTTGGTGATGAAACAAATCACTGAATTCCAAGACTATAGGGAGAGGAGTCAGCAATATTATGCCGACAAGTTGTCATATGAACAAGTGAAGAAGGAAAAAATTACAAAATCTTAATTATGTGCATAATTTATTAATCGCAAAACTAGCTAAACGTTAGAGGAAAGTTACAAACGGTTTCCTATACATTGGTGTAGGAATGAAGACATATCTCAAAACTTTTGGGATAAATGGTACATAGTCTTCGATGAGTGGCCACACAACAATGATGAGGTACCACAATATTTTTTGAGGAAACTCTATTGTGAGTTTTTCCTCAACAATATTCTGAATTATTTTGACATTCGTGAATTCTAGGGTAGAGGTGGTGGCTCTGCCCAAGATAGACCCAGGGCTCAGCGAGATGAACAACATGTGCCTATACCCCGAGTGAGGCCAGAACGTAGGTCACTCCCTTTAGTTTTGAAGGAGAGTGTTGAGCTGGAGACTTTACATTCACTGACTACTCTCACCCAAACTCTATCACAACATGTGGATGATTTTACCCAAGGCGATGAGGGTGAGAGTAGTAGGTGTCATGTGTCCCCACATTTGTGCAATACATGTGGGAACCTATGTGATTATGGGACGTAGGAGGCACGATAGGACTCTGCAACATAGGTGCAGCATGCTGCGACACAGGGGCAACATGATGCGACACAAGGGCAGGACATATTGGATGATCTTATTCTCAGTGATGATCTCTTACAGCATACATTTGGTATTGACTCTCAGGTAATTTGTTACAAGTTTCATCTTGATTTAGTATATTGTTATTTGAAATTTGTAATCAATTTTATATGATTATCTATATTGTAAGTCAAAAATAATGTATGTAATTGTTTGCACAATGAAATTCCAAGGTCAAAGTCTTCATCTTGCCTCTGTTAGTTGTCCATTAGTGGCTTATGAGCAGAGGTCAAGTCAGCAGGTATGTAATTTATCACATATTCGTAATTATTGTAGATATGTGAATGGTAATATTATTTTGTGACTTGATTTGATGATTTCAATAGTCACCAGCACCTCCATGGTTTCCTTGGTCCCCTGGATGCCAAACCACCACTTTTACTAAGGTAAATTTAACCATTTCTAATGCATTTTAAAAATAATGTTATGTATTTATTTTGTTTTAATAATCTTGAACTTGATTTTCAAATGCTAAATACAGTGGAGACTCCTCCTTATCTTCGTGAGTCAGCGTAGATAGGCATTGATGCAGCCATGATGTCTGCAAATCCTTTGACTGAGGTATGAGCCAATAACATGAAAATATCATAATTTTGTATTTCTTTTTTATCTCATGTCATTTGATGTACACAAATGATATTTATGTTTAGTCAATTTTGCTTCTTGATGCTTCTCACAGGAGGTCACAACTCTAGTCCGTCCAACTACGGATGAAGAGAGAGTCAAGATGATGGAGAGCAATCATCAGTTGGTGGTAAGTGATCAATTACATATGTGATGTTATATATTTCATACATTTTCTATACTAATGCGCATATTGTTTGTTTGTATTAAAAGGTGCAGTTGGATGAACTTTATTCGAAGAGGTCTACTCAATGGCAGAGAGAGGATGTGTCACTGACTGGCTCTCCATCTTCACAGTCAAAGAAGGGCTGTCGATTATTTCCTAAAAGTCCATGGGAAACTAGTTTTTGGAAACTTTTTTGTATGCCTAGATGGCATTGTATACATACTTTTGTATGTTAATCCGATGTATATTTTTGTATATTTGCCTATATGGCTTTGTTTTGACATGACTATAAGGCTTTTTATATAAACTAGATGTTATGTTCATGACATTATGTATCTATGACAGTTTATATTAAATATTTAATATGATAATCAATTATTGTTACAGGAATTTGGTTTTACAAGTGTCAATTGCATTTGCTTGAAATTTTATGAATCATTTTCAAATAATCCATTTTGTACATATCTTGCAATTATTGAATTCTGTCGGACTGTGCATTTCTTTGAGGCATCATTTTAAATAGTTCACGTGCCTTGTCTATGCTTTGATACTTTCCATACATGTCTACAAGGGAAACTTTGCAAATACAATACATTTGAGAAAATTCCTATATCATTTATGCTTTGATGGTTATCCACACCTTGTTCTCTAGATCCCATTATAGCATAGGCAAGGAGAAAGTTGGTTAAGGTTGTGCAATTTGGTTTTAGATGTGCCAAAATTTGCGTAAATGGTTGAAATTTATTTTTGTACATTTGCTTGAGAGTTTTTAAAGCCTTATAAAAAATCCATTTCGTGCATATCTTGCAATCATTGCATTCCATGAGACAACATTTCTTTGAGGCATCGCATCTAACAGTTCATGTTCATTATATATGCTTCCACAAAAGTTGCATACATGTCTTGCAGGGTACTTACAACTACGACATTTGACAAAATTACTATATCCTTTATGCTTTGATGGATGTCTATACTGTGCTCCAAACATACCATTTCTAAGGTTTTGGAATTTGGATTTACACTTGCCAATTGTATTTTCTTGGAACTTTCTAAAGGCTTATCAGTAAATCCATTTTGTTCATATCTCGCAATCATTGTATTCCATGAGGTGACATTTCTTTAAGGCATCATGCCAAACAGTTCACGTGCCTTGTCTATGCTTCCACACTTTGCATGCATGTCTCTGAGGGCAGTTGCAAGTACAACATCTAACAAAATTCCCATATGTTTTATCCTTTTGATGGATGTCCATTTTGGCATAGGCAAGGAGGATACTAGCTAAGGTTGTAGAATTTTTCTTTACACCCGCCAATCGCATTTGCTTGAAAGTTGCTAATGTCTTATCAAAAAATCCATTTTGTTCATATCTTGCAATCATTGCATTCAATGAGGTGACATTTCTTTGGGGCATCATGAGAAATAGTTCACGTGCCTTGTCTATGCTTCCACACTTTGCATACATGTCTACAAGGGTGATGTAGTAGGTAAGGAGGATGAATCAACACCATGGAAACATATTTCATGGTGCAGGAGCACCTTAGCCATAGCCAATCTTAGCTAGGAGCATGTCATAACAAGGTCCTAGGACATCATAGGACAAGTTGATGGTCTTGTCTCATCATTTTGCATGTAATAAGGTCAAATGACCAAAGTCATTTGTGTTTGGAGTCATGTTTTATGTTGTTGTCAAACAAAAAGTCTAATAATGCAAGTAGTGGTAAGAAGTTGCTTTGTCAACTTAACAAATCATGTAATAAGGAGGTTACCCAATGATCAAATAGGTTGAAATTTAGTTATGATCAACTGGAACTATTGTAAACATGTATAAAAACCTTCACACACACCAAGGTCTCGTTTCGTGTGCCAAGCGTCGCATTTGTTCGGGGCAGTAGGCTATCGGCAAAGTCCCTTAAGCTCCCTAAGACAAAAAAATTGCCAAACTTTGACGGGACAGTTCTTGGAATTCATGGAAGCTAGGTGCATAGGCTAAGTTTGATGTCTCTAACATGAATGTAAAAGGTTTTGTGTAGGGAAGGAGTCTAAGAGAGTTTTGTGTAATTCCCTAAGGGCATTTTCATGCATTTTCCAAGTGGAAAGGGCGGCTAAATAGTGGTTCTTTGTGAATTTGAATGCAACCTGGCCAAGTAAGTGTTCCTATAGCATATGTAGGCCTATTTAAAGGTGAATCAAGTGTTAGTTTGTTTTGGGTTGGAGTGGATATGAGATTTTCATTAAAATCCCCTTATTTGTGAAGAAATGAAGGGTTTTCTAGTTCGCACCCTAGATGAGCATGGCTATACTAACCAATGGTGGAATTTGAAGTTTTGTGACATATAGATCTACTATTTTGGGGTTTGGAGTGGTTATTGAATGATCCTAGGGTACTTGCTTTGTTAATTGGACCAAATTAGGCATATTTCTAGATAGGGACAATCATAGTTCACTCACATTTTTCTTGAAACAAGGGCATGAAATATTTTGATATGTTGTTCTAATCCATAATGGGTGTCTAAATACTTTTTGGTTTGTGGGTTGGCTGAGTTTACACAAAGTTATACACATTTTTCAAGTTTTGAAGGCTACTAGGCCTTAAGGAGTGATTTGTGGATCAGACATTGGTTGATGTTTCCAAGCACTAAAAGTGACAAAATTGGTTTGAATACATTATATTGACATGGTGTATGCTTACGTTAGGGTTGGGGAATATCTTGGAGCCCTTATGCCTTATGATGCCCTTAAGCACCTAGGATTTGAGGGCTTGGGTAGATTGGTTGCTAAGAGGGGATCCCTGTGACTTGAAGAGTGGTTTAGTTGGTTCTAGTTGGTGAAAATAATCTTGTTAGATGCCTCATCTAGTTCATATGAAGGTCTAAACCCTAGTTGTGTGTTGGAGACTTAATGCATTGAAGGGTCATTGAGAGATTTTGTGAGTCAAATCAAGAACACAAGTTTGTGAAACTTTGTAAAAGCAAGTTGTTGTCACCTTGTAGTGCATCATTTGGAAGCCTATTTCAAACATTCTAAAGGGGAAAATTGAATTGTTGTATCTCTAAGAAGTAGAAAGATGAAGTAGTAAATTGTCGAATGATGCACAAGTAAACACCACTAAGGAGCATATTTTCCATAGCAAGGATGGAAAAAGAAGTAACTTGCCAAAACTAAGGGAAGAGAAAGGCCAAAACAAACTCAAAGAAGATAACAAACAAGTTGATTTGAGTATGCACAAAGCTAATAGCTATTGGTCTTATTTCAAGGTTGGAGGATATTTTTATGACAAGTGTTGGAAGCTTCATCTAGAGATTCACCCAAAGGACAAACGCAAGAGTAAGCAACCACAAAGGGGAAAAAAGCACACTAAAACATAAAATTCAAAGAGAGAACTACTCTCACATAAGTCTACATCAACATTGAATGATGTTAGTATGTAATGATACTTGGATAGAGTATTTACTTGATTTGCAAAGGAGATAAGTGTGAGTTGCTTTCATTTGTAGGGGCATTTGATTAGCACTCCAAGTTTTTCCTATGGATTGAGTTGTGTTCAAGTTTTTCACTTGTAGAGCAAGCAAGTAGTACATTTCACTCACTATGGGTGAGTATGAGAAGTATGGCCACTTGAAGGTCAAAAAAGGACAAGGAAAATAGAGAATGTAAGAGATAGTGATGACATGTTTTGGGTGTTGTAAGCATGCACATTTGTGTTCCATAGTAACATAAATGTTGTAGCATGCAACATAGATGACTTGTAGCATAACAGTGATGGTTTTCATTATTGTAATGTGCACAAATTCTTATCTCAGTTGTAGCATGTGCATAGTTGTAGGGAGAGAACTCTTTACACATTCATTGTAAACAGTGTATAAATGTATTAATTTCATTGTACATAGATGCAATAAGATGGACCACTTTGTAATAAATAATAGCTTTCATAGCATTGTAAAATGACCTTCAAATGCAAGGAGGATCATACATGGCACCAAGGTTATATAGACTATGATAGTGGACTGTTATATAGACTTACATGACTATCCTACACTCATGAAAACCTCCTTTTTAGTGTTTTATCTCCTTGTAACTCCCTTTGTACCATCTTATGTCATGATGCTTGTATGTCCATATATTTACATATATAACTCTCTTCTCTAAAATTTTGTTATGTTGATGAAGTAAATACATAATATCCATCATAATTTTTATGGATTAAGTGGTATCAAAGTGAGTTGTAACAATTTGTCAAATAGTTTGTGCTGCTCATTTCCTCCATTTTTGTAAGAAAACTATCATTTCATGCATGGTTCTATTAAATGAATTGAATTATGTATGTATTAAGGAATAAATCCTTCTATATCATCCTAGGGCAAAAGTTTAGAGTCTTCCAAAATCAATTTTGGCTCCATGTATACACTCGAATATGAGTATGACAAACAATTGTTCACTAAAATTATTTTATGAAGTATTTGATAAAGTTTTTATCTTGTATAGCTGAAAATAGGTGAAATAAAGGCATGAAGGGCCGAAACAAGGTGGAAACATGAGGAATTTGGAGTCTCTTTGACTAAACTAACTGATATACCTAGACACATATATGTCTTAGAACATAAAGAACATAAAAAACATAAAGACATAAAGACATTTAAAGACATAAAGAACATAAGAACATATATATGTGAATTAAAATTGAACATACCTTAGAATTCGATATTGTAGTTGACCAATTCTCCAAAAGATGGCTTCAAAATCCTCAAATTCTTGTTTTTCTCAAGTTTGATTATGAATTTTATATAATTCTAGAATAGGATTAGTAATAATTAATGTAAAAAACAAACATATATCATCAAATTCAATCTATATATCAATGGTAATTAGCTTTGAAACAAAATCACACATGAAACATGAAACTTTCAGTTTAAATAATCAAATTTTCTCCAAAAACATGAAAAATCACTTCTTCTACATTGAAAAAACAAAAAAAGGTGGTGGATTCATATAAAAATGATTCCCAATTAGTCAATCAACATGAAAAGCTTTTTTTGGTCCAATATACTCGTGAAAAGCAGGAATAACAGGCATGTGGGGTCTAAAACACGGATCCCACATGGTTTTTTACCATTTTCCATGCTTCCAAGAATGCGATCGCGTTCTAGGAAGCATGATAACATAAAGGTAACCTTGTATCTACATGAGAGACTCTCTCTCTCTCTCTCTCTCTCTCTCTCTCTCTCTCTCTCTCTCTCTCTCTCTCTCTCTCTTCATTTCTCTATCCTATATATAAAGAGGGATCGAGAGACATGGAGAGATAGAGAGGATAGGTGGAGATAGAGATGAGGAAATGGAGAGATGGGGATCGATATAGAGAAAGGGGTCTATAGAGGGAGAAAGATAGAGATACATATATAGAGAGAGGGGAGATATAGGGAGATAGATCTAGCAAGGGAGAGATAGATAGGAAAATACAGAGAGAGAGGTAGAGAGGGGTATATTAAGAGATGGGGTTATGAGGATAGATAGCTCAATAGGGAAAGAGATCAAGAGATGTCTAGAGACGTAGGGAGAGAGGTTTCAAGAGGTAGAAGGATGGGGAGAGAGATAAAGAAGAGAGAGAGGTAGCGAGGGATAGATTAAGAGATAGGGATCCATATGTTTAGAGAGATAGAGATAGGGATCCCTATTCTCTCCTCTACCTAAACCATAAACCCTAAACCCTAAATAATGCCCCTAACCCCTAACCCTAAACCCTAAAATCCAACAACCCTAAACCCCTAAACCCCTAAACCCCTAAGGTCCCTAAACCATAAAACCTGGAAGCAAAGGTAGGTATAATTAGAGAGAGGGATAGAGGAGACAAAGATATCTCTCCTAGGCTTGGTCTCCTCTGTATCTCCCTATTTGTCTCTCTACCTAAACCATAAACCTAAACCTTTAAACCTTAACCCCTAACCCCTAAACCCTAAACCCTAAACCCTAAATAATGTCCCTAAACCCTAACCCCTAACCCCTAACCCCTAACCCCTAAAATTGAGCAAACCTAAACCCCTAAGGTCCCTAAACCATAAAACCTGGAAGCAACCCTAAACCTCTATCTCCCTATCTCTCCCAATCTCTATTGGTCCCCTCTCTCTATCTCTCTCTAAACCCTAAACCCTAACCCCTAAACTCAAGCAACTCTAAACCCCTAACCCATAAACCCTATGTAGGAGTCCAGGACAACACTGAGAGGGGGGGTGAATTAGTGTTGTATTAGTTTTCAAATCTTTTACAACTTTTTCAAACTTTATATTACAGAACAAATAGAGAGGAATACATTAATGATTTGTTTAGCTCATATGCACAGGATTAATAATGAAGAATGTGAACAAAACTTAATAAGCAAAGTACTAATATACACATATATAGATGAAGACAACATGAAACTTAACACATGCTTTTCACGAGTGGAAAACTCTTCTGGGGTAGAAAAACCACTCAAAACTGCCTCGCTGGCTTAAGCAAAAAGCTCACTGGTTACAATGTTTAGAAGCACCAACTTCAAGGAGCACCAACCCCTAATACATACTCAAATTAAAATCAAGAACTCAGAGGGATTCTCTGTTTCAATACAGATCACTTCTTCTTTCACATGTGTCTGTCATATGTCCATACTTCTCATTAACTCAAATCACATACAAAACTCATCATCTAAATTTTCTCTTCAAGAGGATATTCAAAATATATTCAACTCTGAATACTGATCCACTCAACAACACTTTCATCAATTCACCTATGAAGCCATTATATACAAGATGACTTTTCATATTTTGTCTTCTCTCCATAATTATTTCAATCCTTGATATTCTTGCATCTGCAAAAGAATTTTAGTGAGCATAAAACCTTTCATATTCTGCAAAAGAAATTCAATGATCTTCAATATCTTATTTTTGCCCTCATATCTATAAATGCCTCTTCATATTCAATGACATTTCAACCTAAACAAATTTTCAAAATAAGATCCTATAATATTAAATCTCATTCACAAACTTTTCATACTCTCTTTTCTCTACAAAAAAAACTTCAATCTATCCCATAAAAAAATGTCTTCAACTCCTGATCCAATTCATATTCTTCTTCCCAAAAAAAAACTCTTCATTTTCCTTTGCATTGCAAATATTTGTTCATCTTCTGTGCAAAAGAAAATAAATGATGTCCACCATAAAATTGTCTTCATTTTTCTTCATACCCATTCAATTCCCTATAGGAATCTTTATTCAAAAAAAAATGTCTTCAAAAATTAAAAAAATTTCAATATGCTCTTGCAAAAAAATCAAAAATCAACTTCTCCCAATCCATTCATCTTCTTCTTGCAAAAACATCTTCAATAAATTCAAAAAGAACTTCATCAAAAAATTAGATCTTTTAAAACCTTCTACATCCGGCCTTAAAAAAAATTCTAATAATAATAGCCTTTTTAAAAAGGCACAACCACTACAACTATAACTTCCATGAAATCTCAACTGACTACCCTTTTAGAAAATATCTAAAATTAGCCTTTGAAAAATAGATCACTACAGTCTAGAGTATATTGACGGGACCAAGCACGAAAAAACTTCAAGGTCGAAGAAAGAGCGCAAAGTTTAAAATTCAACCATCGATTATAAATTTGAGAACCCTTTTTATGTTTAAATATTGGCCTTCAAATTCAATTTACTACTCATGAACTTATGAGGAGACCGGTGAAGCTAGCAAAAAGGGCCGGTTGCCCAATGATGCAGAGACCCTAAAAGATGCCACTTAAGTGGCTTTTGACCTACTCGACAGGTCAACTTCAAAATAGAACAAAAAACACATTTGACAGATGATGGGCAGAGAAAGCTTTAAAAAGCTTTTGAAACAAAGATTAAAAACATAGATCTTCCAAAGATAATTTTGAGGCAATTCAATTGTCATCCCCAACACTGTCAAATGAATGATCTCCTTTATCAATCAATGTCCTCCAACATGAATGATCTCCGACACTATCCTGATGTGACTTTAAATAATCTGATGTCCTTTATTACAAGCAATGCATGTAACTTGCAAAAGAAGACATTCTAACAAGCTCAACTAAGGATCATTTAATCAACTCTCATCCTTATATTCAACCTCCTAATGTTCCATGTGACAATAACACAATTCTTGATGTATGAAGGCACCAATCCCAACTCAGGACCATATTGATATCAAATATCATGAACTCTTGCACAAAACAAACATTATGAACTCAATACAAGAAGCATGGAGTATATATGACCATCAACATGAGACAATCCATATGATCATGTATCTTCAAACTAACTCCACAAATTTGACATCCTATAAATGCCATAACATGAGCATAACCCACCAAGGTAACAACTCTTTCATGAACCAACATTGAATTGATGAACCAACATTTTGTCACCTTAATGGTTTACCATGAAGTATGAGGCATGAGCATGTGGACTGATGAAGAATGACACACAACATAAACATCAAATATCCAATTACTGACATCAAACCATCCATGCTAAGAAATATCATGACACCATCAAACACCTTTTGACTTCACAATCAACTTTTCTTGTATCAATGTAAAGACAACAAGCTCTCAGCAAAATTATTATACTTTGAAATGGATATTATGGCATCCTTGTAATGAACCATTCTCTTATGAAGAGCTTCATAATGCAACAACTCCAAGCCAAACAAATCTCTGAAACTCACTTCAACATATGACCTATTCATTCAATCTTTGGATTCAACATAATAAAGGATATTACAGAGACCAAACTCTCTACAACAAGAAGCACCAACATCATGATAAATCATATCACCCAAATCCTAATCATAAACATGAAACTTGTATATGAAAGCACACAAGAACATGAAGCAACTTCAAGTCCATGATCAACTCCAAATAGAATCAACCATACTGTAAAGTCCTAATGACCCCAAAAGAATAACCTCTACATTAGACCCATGTGGTCAACCTGAGAACATCATGAAAGAAAGAAGCAACACACTTTGTCAGGCAAACTTGCATCATAAACAAAACATCAATGACAAAATATACATCACCTTTTTGACATCAATGACAATCAGTCATCATCACCCTAAACCCTAACCCCTAGACCCTAAACCCTAAACTCAAGCATCCCTAAACCCCTAAAGCCTAAATAATTCCCCTAAACCCTTACCCTAAAACCTAAACCATATTTACTTGAGAAACCCTAAACTTGTGTAAACCTTAAATAGTGAGGGAGAGAGAGATAGAAAGGTAGAGTTAGAGAGAGGGGATCGAAAGAGATCTAGCAAGATAGAGAGACAGGGAGAGAGAGAGAGATAGAGAGGTAGGTATAGTTAGAGAGAGGGATAGAGGAGACATAGATATCTCTCCTAGGCTCAGTCTCCTCTGTATCTCCCTATTCACCTCTCTACCTAAACCATAAACCTAAACCTCTAAACCTCAACCCCTAACCCCTAAACCATAAAACCTAGAAGCAACCCTAAACCTCTATCTCCCTATCTCTCCCAATCTCTATAACGTGAAAACATGAAAACATTAAGCTTTCATTCCAATCAAATTCATTCCTAATCAATCCCAAATCATCCCTAATCCATTCAATTTCATCTCTAATCATCCCTAAACCACTTCTAATTAGCTCTAAACCACTTCACACCATCCCAAATCACATCCAAATCAATTTAACTTCATCCCTAATCATTTTCCAATCAACCTGGATTTCATCTCAAATACCATCCCTAAACTATTCCTAAATCATTCCCTAATTAGCACTAAACCACTTCAGACCATCCCTAAAACCATTCTAATAATTCCCAAATCATTCCTAATCTAATCCTTTTCACCTCTTATCATCCCTAAACCAATCCATTTCATCCCAACTCCATCCCAAATCAATCTAAGCTCCATCTCAAACAATCTCAAAAATAATCAAAATCAAACAAATACCTCACCAGGAGCCATTAGAAGATCATAGTGCCAATCTGTTAGTCATTTGCACCATTTTGTATATTGTATGTGCTAATATGGTCCTTACTAGCACCTACCTATCAATCACAAACATCATTCTACACCTAGCTAGTCACAGGTGTCATTCTACCCTCAACCACAAGAGCCATCAGAACATCATAAGCGCCAATATGTTAGTCATTTATACCATTCTATACATCATATATACCAACCATAAATCCTAAACCTAATCAACCCTAAACCTGATCAACCCTAAACCCTTATCTCCTTGTCTTTATCATCCCTCTACCTCTCAATCTCTCTGCCTATGTCTTTGGCCATGTCCATCACCCTTTATCTCCTTATCTCTCCCTCTCTAAACTCCTAACCCCTAAACTCTAAACCCGATCAACCCTAAACCCCTATCTCCTTGTCTCTATGATCTCTCTACATCTCAATCT
Source organism: Cunninghamia lanceolata (assembly GCA_027924645.1). NCBI lineage: Eukaryota > Viridiplantae > Streptophyta > Pinopsida > Cupressales > Cupressaceae > Cunninghamia > Cunninghamia lanceolata. Next base: position 7,461,518 of record BSBN01000960.1, on the reverse strand, counting down.
CTTTGGTTGTGTCTTTGGCCATGTCCCTCACCCTCTATCTCCATATCTCTCCCTCTCTAAACTCCTAACCCCTAAACCCTAAACCTGATAAACCCTAAATCTGATCAACCCTAAACTCTATCTCCTTGTCTCTATCATCCCTCTACCTCTCAATCTCTCTGCCTATGTCTCTATCCATGTCCCTCACCCTCTATCTCCCTATGTCTCCCCTCGGTCTCCTCTATATCTCCCTATCCGTCCTCTCTCTCTAAACCCTAACCTAAACCTCTAAACCTTAACCCCTAACCCCTAAAACATAAACCTTAAGTTACCCTAAATAATGCCCCTAAACCCTAAACCCTAAAACTGAGCAACCCTAAACCCCAAACCTCTAAACCATAAACCCTGGAAGCAACTCTAAACCTCTATCTCCCTGGATCTCTCCCAATATCTATCGATCCCCTCACTTTCTCTCTCTAAACCCTAACCCCTAAACCATAAACCATAAACCTAAGCAACCATAAACCCCTAAACCCTAAATAATTCCTCTCAACCCTAACCCTAAACCCTAAACTTGAGCAGCCCTAAACCCCTAAACCCTAAATGATTCCCCTAAACCCTAAACTTAAGCAACCCTAAACTCATAAACCCAACCCACCCTTTCTCTCTCTCTCCAAAACAAGAAAACTAGGACTCTCTATCTCTCTCTCCCTATCACCAGGTATCTCTCCCAGGTTTCTCTCCCCTCCATCTCCATCCTCTCTCCCTTTTCCTCCCTCTCACTCTCCCTTGTTGACAAAGAACATGGAAATGTAAAAAAATAGGACATGTAAAGATGGATGAGGATATAAATTAGGATTCAATGAAATGGAAACAAGATAATTTATGAAATTTCATTGGATGGGAAGAATGAGGAGGAGAGGTAGAGAGGAGAGGGAAGTAGAGAGAGAGAGAGAGGATAAGAGGTAGAGACATGATGGAAGTAGAGAGTGGGAGAGGACTGTAGGAGGTAGACAGGGCAAGGAAGAAAAGCGAGAGAGGGTAGGAGGTAGACAGAGGAGGGAAGTAGAGACTGAGAGAGAAGGTAGGAGGTAGACAGGGGAGGGAAGTAGAAAGTGAGAGAGAGGGTAAGAGGTAGAGAGGGAGGGGGAGAAGAGAGTGAGAGAGAAGGTAGGAGGTAGAGAGGCAAGGGAAGCAAAGACTCAGAAAGAGGGTAGGAGGTAGATAGGAGAGGGAAGTAGAGAGTGAGAGAGACAGTAGAAGGTAGGTAGGGGAGGGAAGAAGAGAGTGAGAGAGAAGGTGGGAGGTAGAGAGGGGAGGGAAGCAGAGACTCAGAGAAAGGGTAGGACATAGAGAGGGGAGAGATAGAGAGAGAGAGATGATAGGAAGTGTAGCTGCCCTTGTAGACATGTATGTAAAGTGTGGAAGCATAGACAAGGCATGTCAATTGTAAGATGTAACACCTCAAAGAGATGTTCTATAATGGAATGCAATGATTGCAAGATATGCAAAAAATGGATTTGTTGAAAAGGCTTTAGAAACTTTCAAGCAAATGCAATTGGCATGTGTATTGCTAGTTATGCTCATCATAACGTGAGTGCATTATAATGTGCTCGCATTATGCTCAGTTTTGTTTGACGTGTTTTTATCAATTTTTAGCAAAATCTAGAGATAATCTGGAGTGTGCTCCCCCATCAAGATGGCACTTTTTTCAATGAAAACTCAAAAAAAATACCACCATAATCTTAAGCTCTCTGTTAGCTATCTAACCATATATTTTTTTCACATTTTGAGTACGTTTAGTGTTTCATCTTGAATTTCTTTTGTTAGTGTGTCCAGTTTTTCTCAAAAACCAGTGTCTAGTATTTTTGACTTTTTTTTAACCATTCATCAAAAATTGAAATAAGTTATATTTTTAGAAACTAGACTCCATTCTACATGAATTCAAAAAAGAAAAAAATGATTTTCGATTAGTTTTCAAACATTTTAGGGGGGAGCACGCTCAAATTTTTGTTTTTCAAGATGTGGCCACTTTAAAAATTACTAAAAAATCAATTATTCATTAAAAAATTATCAGAAAAATCAGGGATAAACTACATGGTGTTACCTAATTTCTCACTGGAGCGATTATTGAAATACTAAAAAAAGTTAACATTTTAGGGAGAGCACACTAGATGCTATGTTATGTTTTTTTTTCAGAAAAACAAGACCAATTTGTGTACTCCCCCTTTTTGAACCCCTTAATCTCAACCATTTTTGGAAAAAATTAGTAGTTTAAAAACTAGATTTGGAGCACTACAACTCTTGTTTTTGTTCCATCTTCAAATTTTGAGTGTAGTTATCTTCAATTTCTCATCCAACATCAATGTTTCCTGATTTCAGAAAAAAAAAAAAAAGTGGCAACTTAAGACCCCATTTTGGTCCCTCATCTTTGTGCACTTACCCTAGGATGTAGTTCTAATTTGTGTTTTATTGATGGTAATGATGATTGATTTGATTTGATTTTGATGATGTGATGTTGATGATTGGATTGGATGATTGGATGATTTGATTACTAATTTGATTTGATTGCTGATTTGAGTTTGATGATTGGATAGATTTGAATAATGATGATGATTGGACTAGAAGAATTGAGTTGATGATTGATAGATTGGCTTGATTCAATTTGATTTTGATGATTTGATTGATTTTGATGATTCACCTTGATAATTGTTTGGATTTTTATTGGATTTTATGACTTTTTTGTATTTTTTTAGGATAATTTATGATTTTTTTAAATTTTTTTAGGACAATTTATGATTTTTTTGAATTTTTTCAGGACAGTTTAGGATTTTTTTGGATTTTTTTAGGACAGTTTGTGATTTTTTTGGATTTTTTTAGGGCTTTTAAATTTTTTTTTGGATTTTTTCAGGGCTTTTAAATTTTTTTTTTGGATTTTTATCAAGACTTTTTATAACTTTTTGGTATTTTGATATGTTTTGGGATGTCAATGGATTTACAATTTGTACAGCCTTTATGTGAAATGCCAATGACAAGGGAGAAAACCAAGTCTAGGTGCGAGAAAGGATATAGGATGGATTAGGATGAATGGATAAAAGGATGGGGAGATGGAAAGGAAGACTCATGATAAATGATTGGATAAGAAGATAAACGACATCGGATGTATGCATAAGAGAGCTAGGATGTGATCTCAAAGACTATGTCGCATAGGAAATAACATGCCCCATTCTAGATAGTATGCTTGGGATTTTTCATGACAACGCGTATGGTGATAGGATCATGATAGAAAGATGGCTAATGACAAGAGGATAATGATAGGACGATAGGATGGATTGGAAGGGATGAGGTATACCAAGAGTTTTTCCAAGGCATGTTTCAACATTGTTGCCCCAATCTTTATCAAGATCACTAAGAGGAAGGATGAATGGACTCAGTAGGGTAGGTGTATAAATGTAATGGATAAGGATGGTAGGAAATGTTAATATGGTAGGATATGATACGATGGGAAATGATAGGTAGGAAAATGATAGGAGGACAAGACAAGGTGTCCCCAAGTGTAGGTGACATAGAAGATCAAACTTACGTATGACGCCTGTTTGCCATGTTTTCATCATGGTACTTATCCAGGGTGCCTGTTTACCAGGTTTTCACCGTTGGACGAAGGGATTTCTCTTTACTTTTTTTTACTTTTTTGATAGGATAGGAGAAGGTGGATATGGATGGAAGGGACTCAAGTGTCTAGCTCCATGAAAGGTGATAGTCCCACTAGATGGATGTCGTTGCATGGACCATGTCAAGTGCACTCATAGATGTTGGTAAGGTGATTGCATGAAAGATAGATTAGGTAGATGGTGGATTATGAAAGGTGCAATAGTGGATTATGATGCGGGTGATAGTGGATTATGACATGGATTATGGATGACTTATGGATGGAAGGTTTATGCAAAAGCATGGAGTAGGATAATGTATGAAAGGTGGGGAAATGGAGGTATGTGGAAGTGTTGTGGGATGGAAGGGAACCATGACCAACGGCTGCACACACCATGATAAACATTGAAGCTTTTGGTTGGATGGTGGTGTAGGAAGCAATGGGGATGTTTGTTTAGGAGATGGTTGATTTAGGCATTTAGGGACCCACATAGACTTAGTATTTTTATGATTTTTGCTTTTCATGTGGGATGGAGGATTTTGTTGCTTTTGGATGGAATGGATGGAAGGAGATGGTTGGGATTTGCAAGAGATGGATGCCTCATTTGACTTGATGGCTTGTTGCTTAGGGACCCATACCATTTTAGTTTTTGACTTTGCTTGTGGAGGTATGGGTTGGGATATATGCGTCTTTAGAGATGGATTTGAAGTAATTGCGTGTTGCTTGGGGACCCACACCTTTTTTAGATTTTCTTTGAGGTGTGTGGGTGTATGTAGCTTTTGAGAAGGATTTTTCTTTGATCCTTTGCTTTTGTACCCTAAGGTATTAGGATTTGTAGTATTTTTGGCTTTATGAGTGTAGGCATCCAAGTTTTTATTTTTGAATCCCATGGGGTGGATGGAAGTGGGGTTGGTGGAAGCTCCTTGTTTAGACAATGTGTGCATTTGTTGGTCACGATTAGGGTTTTTAGAGGGCTTATGGATGGATGGATAAGGTGTTGGAAGTAGTGGTGGTAGATTCGATGGAGCGATATTAGGAGTTGGAAGAAGCAGAGGTAGAGTGGATGGTGGAAGGTGTATGGTCACATGCTTTTGGCATTTGTAGGATGATGGAGGTGGAATGGCAACATATGTTTTGGGTCTGTGATAGGATGTGTGATGGAAAGTAGTGAACTTAGGATGGATGGAGGGATTACCAACATCGTTAGATTGTTGTCCTTGCGGTGTGTATCCAAGGCCAAATGAGCGCGGAGGAACCTTGACAAGGATTGGCTCCAAAATTCCTTGTTCAAGAGGGCCTAAGCCCTTACCTTGATAGTTCATGTTTTGGAGGATGCGATCGACAATAGGACAAGGTGTAGGTGGAACACTAGACACGAGTTCCTTATTGGATGGAGAAGGTGAAGTGGATAAAGGTTGTTGGTGTTCTAAGGAGGAACACTCATGGATAAAGGTGGTAAGACTAATAGGATGTGATGGATTTGAAATGGGGTTGATGGTCGATGCAGAAGGATCATTAGGATCTTGATTAGCATCATGTTCACTAAGATCCAAGGTATTGATTTGATCCTCTATGCTTATGTGTTCTTGGGAGGCACATGTCTCATTATGAGAAGTGGAAGCTTGTGCATCAAGGTTAGATGGAGGATGGATAGGAGCAATTTGGATTTTTTGCTCATGGATAGCTTCTTCAAAGCTATCATCTTGATCATAGAAAAGATAGATGTTATGGATGGGATGAAGGAAAATGATTTGATCTTGAATTAGATAGGGAGTTAGTGTTTCCACATGCTTAGGATCATTTCCTTGACATACCTCTTGGGTTGCTTGAATTGAAGTATGAGGCTCTTGGATGAGTTCTTGGTCAACAACATGATAGGGAAATGAACTCACGAGAATATAACTTTCAATATTCTCAAGGGGTTGTGAACCACATGATGGGGTTGTAGAAGTGGACATAGCATTCAAAGGTTCTTTGGTAGGCTCATCGATGGGTGCCTGACATGGGGATTGTTTATTCTTTGCTAGTAGTCCTTGAATCACATCCTTTGTAGGTGGAGGGTTGATGGGAGCTGAAGGCTCATGATTGGGATTAGGTAGAAGGTTAATTGGATTAGGGCTTGTGAGATGGATAGTGGTATTAGATGGGCTAGGACTTGGGCTAGATGGAAGGATAAGGGGATTAGATGGATTGGTTTTATCTAACCCAATCTTGTCACAATCTTCTAGGTTCTTGATCAATCTTTTAAAATGTGTACAAGTGGATATGACATGGCCCTTACACCTATGGTAAGCAAAATATTCATCATCTCTATACCAATGGGGTTTAAAGTAGATTTCTTCAAAGGATGTTATTGGTGGCAGCTCAATCAAATTTTCTTGGACCAATTGTTGTAGGGTCATCTCTAAGGGATCCTTTAGTGGAGAGCTTGATGGATTAGAAGGTTGACGTGAAGGTGTTGGGAGAGGACTAGTTGAATCATGTGTTGGCATGTGCTCAGATGGTGATGGAGGATGCTCATAAGATGCTTGCTCTAGGTTGGTGTCTCCCTCGTTAAAGGCTATTAAGTCTTGTAACATAGGCAGACTTAGGGATACTTGATTTATGTACAAAGGATCATTTAGACTTGAGTCAAAGGTTATTAGGTCTTGTAACATAGCTGGACTTAAGTTTATTAGGTCATGTTGCAAAAGTAGAATTGGCTTGACTTGGTTTATGTACAAAGGGCCACTTGGACTTGCATGTTCATGTTGTGGAGGCTATTGATAGTCTTGTGAATGGGCTTGATGTAGAGATGAAATGGTACAATGTGTAGGTAAAAGATCTTGGGGTACGGATTGTTGTGGATAATGGTAGATATTGGAAGAAGTAGGGTATGGTGATGTGGCATTGTTATGGGAAGATGTGAGATAAGGTGATGTGACATTGGTATGGGAAGATGTAGGATAAGGTGATGTGGAAGTGATTTGAAAAGCGGATGGATTAGATTGGTGTGAAACGGAAGGGGATGCCACATAGGAATGAGGTGGAATTAGTTGGTGTTGAATGGATAAGGGATGATGATGTGGGGTTTGTGGTTGACAAGTAGCCAAGAGGTATTGGATTTGTGCTAAGGTGCTGCATTTGTGGGGATTGACTTTCTTATAGTTTTCAGATCATCCTATGGACCTTTTGAATGATGTATTGGTCTGGAGGTTTTGGCATTTCATGAAGTATGTGAATGATCTCCTATGCTAGGTCCTCTAATGTTGACATGATGGAAAGTTATGTCAATTGGACTTATGTGACAAAGTTGAGACTCTTGGATTGAGTGGCTTTCTTGATGGATTGATTGGATTGGCTTGGTCGATTGATTGGATTGGTTTGATCAGTTGGTTGATTGGATAAGATTATCTCCCAAGAGATAGACTCATGAACTCAAGGGTAGACAAGGTTGGTTGATAATGCTGATATGATCAAATGCTAGATAAGGACTAAAGCCAAAGGACAAGGTTGGTTGATTGGATCGATGTTGGATAAGATGATGTAGAGTCTCAAAAAGGATGTAGGGCTCACGAAGTCCAATGATATGATATGGTCAAACTAGATGGGATGGTGTAGAAGGATGATGATATGGAATGATGAGGTTAGATGACCTGGATTGATTGGGATGTTATTGATTGGATGACTAGGATGATTTGTCTTGGAAGGATTGGATGAAGTGTAATGATTGAGAAATATGTTATGACAAGTAGGTTGGGGATGATGTGGCGATATCAAACACAAGATCTCACATACACATGCATGCACACCAAACACAATGATCAATGTGTACACCCTAGGCTAGGTAAGGATAGTATATGTTGGGTTCCCACTTGGTTTTACCCAGTCATGCCTACTTATGGTGTATAGCTCTAGGAACTTGGGGCACAGGCTCCCCTTTACAGTTCACTCACTTCTCAGGCACACCAAGTTCCAGGTCCTCAAGACGTGCAGATCTTGAGGTTCCTTACTATCTCTTCCATAAGCCACGAAAATGTGGGATGGCTATCAGAGTTTCCTCCTTTACCAATAGATATAGGTTTTTAGCTTCTATACAAAGGTTTTTAGTTAGGGTTTCCATTTAGGTGGCTATACATGCGGTGATTCACTTTGTTAATGGAGGCTTCCCAGCCTACAAAGGTTAGGCTCTGTAGGGTTTTGGGTGAAACATTTGTCAGTATAGCGAAACAACACCGGTCGTTTGTGACTTTCATCACAAATGCATTATTTATATAGCGGCTTGGAATGATCTGGCTTTGACCTATTTCTGCTTGTGTTGTACCCCTTCTAATAGTGGGAAGGCAGGCCCTCTATAGTTAGCAACATTTTCTTATACACCGCAGATCCGTTGGATAGGCGGGGAGAGAGCATACTTTTGTTGCTAAATCGAGTAACACAGAGACTCAACAAGCAAGAAAAGAAATGAAAAGCAGACACAATGAAGACAGATTGTTCATTTTAAAAGCACCAAAATGAAGTGTGCCTACTCTAGTGAATAAAATATTGTTTATCTTGGACCGCTACAAAAGATAGATTAGTAGTTTGTTTTCTCCATTCTTTGAAAAGCGTGTTTTGACAAGCTACACCGATAAATTGTTAGATGCCAAAAGGATTAGGTCAAAATCTACAATCTGATAAAAACCTGAAAATGGTGATGTAATACAACCAAATAGACAGCAACAATAGAAAGTTCAAATGATTCTATGCAATTTTTTAAAAAATTCATTAAATTTGGATGTGTTTTGCTCAAGTTATGTGCATTTTAAGTTTGAAAGAAGGCTGAACTTTGACAAAGAAATTACCTACCAAAATGATGAAATTACCTACTAAAACCTTCACAACTATGAAATTCACCCTGTTAGATTTTTGATGAGTGTTTGTTTGCAAAAATCCGATGCCGTATGAAGAAGTTATGACAAAAAGAAAAAGATACCCCCCTTAAGGCTAGTTAGAGATGACATAGTTGACTATTTCACTTGTTGTTTTACTTTTTGATTTTTGATAGCTAAAAGTGTGATCAGGATCATGGACCACCAAAGATCTAAATGTTAAGTAAAAACTGCCAAAATTGAAAATGCCAAGTAAATATTGAAACATTTAATGTTAAAACCCTAGCTAATAAAACCCTAACCCTAGGTGCTAAATGGTTCAAGCTAAAGTCGACTATGCTAAATGTTACCCTATAGTTATATGGTCGACTATTTTATTGGAGGTTGATTGAAATATGCCTAAGGTTTTAAGTGAATGTTGAGTTGACTAAATAGAGGTTTCAATCTGCAACACTAAGAAGTTAGCTAATAGGCATATTTTGACTTGCAATGTCGAAAGGCTTGGCCAATGTAGAGATAGCAACCTGTAGATGTTAAGAAGACCAAACAATATAAAATGCTAGTGACCATGCAACATCGAAAGGCTCCCCCAATATGAAGGTAGTGACCATGCATGACGACCAGACAAGTCGCAAACCAAGTGCAAGAGACAAGTCGTCGGGAGGCGTGGTCGATGTGATATGTTGACATTAGATGATAGGCGATAGGTTGGCAGCAACTAATACAAAGGCGATGGTCGAGGGCTTTCGGAAGGATGATAGAGGAAAATGGTTGAGGGGAATCAGGTATCAACTATCCATAGAATGGAAGATTTTGAAAGGAATTTCAACAGAGGCAACAAATGGAAGCAACCACTATGCAGAGGCAACAACGACAAGGGAATCTAGGGTTTCAACTAGATTAGAAGCTACAATCAAAACACTTAAATACATAGCCAAAACCTCTAGCGTGCTATATGATATTACAACCTACATCTAGAGAGCACAGAGATCAGAGAGAGGCCCGTACAGTACGGATCCGTACGGATCTATACTATATGGGCTAAAAAAAATTTAGTGAGCCAACCATGTCAAATTTATAGTCTAGGAGCTTGGAAATGGCCTCCCAGACACGATGGTGCTATTCATTTTTTTCCTAGAGGTTGTTTATAGTAGCTTCTCAACAAAACCTAACAATGGGATTAGAAACAACACAAATTTTTATCATAAAAACTTGCAAAAACATAAAATTGAATCAGGCGATTGTGGGTTCGAGTCCCACTGGGTGTGCCAGAATGTGTTGGGTGGAATTTTACAAAGATCAAACAAACAAAGATTAGATTTTAACCCAAACTCAATAAATCAAACCCAAAATGAAATAAAGACATGCAAACTAAATGATATCACCTGGGTTGGACGATTTCTTGTTTGAAATGTAGGTTGCTCACGATCTGCAGCATAATGATTGAATTGAGATTTGATAGATGAAAGATGATTGATGGAAGAAGATAGGTAGGCGATGGATGAGGAGGGATTTTGGCAAAGTGACGGTGCTTAGAAGATTCATCCATGCAAATAGCATGAAAATGGGTTAATTTATAGGCAAGATGAGAAAATGGAAGGATAGAAACTTCCATTTGCAAGTGATAATTGAATTGGAAAGTTGCATTGTGTAACTTAGGAGAGGAAGTGGAAAGTGGAAGAGTTCACTCGAGAGATAATTAAAAAGTGAGAGAAATGAATTGAGTGATGAGTGGAGATGAAAATGGAAGGTGGAAGAGATGAGTTGAGTGATTAGTTAAGATAGAAATGGAAGGTGGACAAAATCATAATTAAATAATTAAATTATTTAATTTATGATGCATGTGAGGATAAATATGATAAATTAAAATAAAAAGAGGAAAGGGAAATTAAATAAATAAATAAAACTTATTTATTTAATAATGTGAAGGGATGGCTAAATTAAATAAACATTGGATTTATTTAATTTATTAGAGGAAAATGGTAGATTAGGTGATGATATGGAGTGCCTAGGGCAAAGATGCTACAAGATGTTCTAACTAATGTGATATTGTAACAATGTGTTGTAAGAAGAGAATTTTGGGTGTCTATATTTTGCCCCTCTTTGAGATGATGTTTGAGATGATGAGATTTATGTCGAGTAACATCATTTCAAAGAAGCTAAGGTATGGATAGAAGAAAAAGATAGCAAAGGAAAGGTAGGATGAGGATGGGATGATAGCGAAGGAAATGTAGACACCCAAAATTGTCCTCTTACAACACATTGTTACAATATCACATCAGTTAGAACATCTTGTAGCATATTTGCCCTAGGCACTCCATATCATCACCTAATCTACCATTTTCCTCTAATAAACTAAATAAATCCAACATTTATTTAATTTAACCATCCCTTCACATTATTAAATAAATAAATTTTATTTATTTATTTAATTTTCCTTTCCTCTTAAATTAAATAAAATAAATATTTTTATTATATTTTAATTTATCATATTTATCCTCACATGCATCATAAATTAAATTATTTAATTATTTAATTATGATTTTGCCCACCTTCCATTTCTATCTTAACTAATCACTCAACTCATCTCTTCCACCTTCCATTTTCATCTCCACTCATCACTCAACTCATTTCTCTCACTTTCTAATTATCTCTCGAGTGAACTATCCCACTTCCTCTCCCAAGTTACACAATGCAACTTTCCAATTCAATTATCACTTGCAAATGGAAGTTTCTATCCTTCCATTTTCTCATATTTCCTATAAATTAACCTATTTTCATGCCATTGTTATGGATGAATCTTCTAAGCATCGTCACTCTGCTAGAATTCCTCCTCATCCATCACCAATCTATTTTCTTTATCAATCCATCATTCTTATCTCAATCAAACCGTTGTGCTACGAAATGTGAGCAATCAAACAAGAAATCATCCAACCCAAGTGATATCATTTAGTTTGCATGTCTTTATTTTGTTTTGGGTTTGATTTCTTGAGTTTGGGTTGAAATATGATCTTCATTTTTTTTATCTTTGTAAAATTCCACCCAACACACCATGCTATGTGTGCCCTTCAAATATCTCAATATCCTCTTGACTGCCATCACATGTGACTCTTTAGGCTCTGCTTGAAATCTTGCCACAAGACAAACTGCATGCATTATATCAAGTCTAGTTTGAGTCAAATAAAGCAATCCTCCAATCATGGATCTGTACCTTTTCTGATCTACCATAGGTGAATCGTCATTTTTTCTTAGTTTGCAACCAGTCACCATGGGAGTGCTTACTGGTTTGGAGTCCTCCATCCCAAACTTCTTCAACAACTCTTTCAAATACTTTGACTGATAAATGAAGATACCTTTATCTGATTGATTGATTTGCAGACCTAAGAAGAAATTCATCTTACCAAGCATAGACATTTCGAATTCACTTTGCATATCACCAGCAAACTTCATGCACATACCTTCATTGCCTCCAAAGATAATGTCATCAACAAAGACTTCAACAATTAGGATTTTCTCATCATTGATCTTGAAATAGAGATTGCTATCCAAAGTACCTTTATTGAACCCTAATTGTAACAAATGCTTATCTAACCTTGCATACCAGGCTCTGGGAGCTTGTTTCAATCCATACAATGCTTTCTTCAATTTGCACACCATGTCACCCTAATTTGATGATTGAAATCCTACTAGTTGTTCAATGTAAACTTCTTCATCCAATTCTCCATTCAAGAATGTTGACTTGACATCCATCTGATATACCTTGAAATCCTTGTAGCTTGCAAATGCTAGAAACATTATTACTACTTCAATCCTTGCCACATGTGCAAAAGTTTCCTCAAAATCTATTCCTTCAACCTGAGAGTATCCCTTGCATACCAATCTTGCTTTGTTTCTTACCACTTCACCATTCTCATTCATTTTATTCTTGAAGACCCATTTGGTACCAATCACATTCTTGTCTGCTGATCTAGGGACAAGATCCCAAGTCTAATTCCTTTCTATCTACATCAATTCTTCTTTCATAGCATTTACCCAATTTTCATCACTACATGCTTCATTTACATTTTTAGGTTCCACTTGAGAAATCAAGCAATAATTAACCTGTTCTTCAGCAGCTCTTCTTCTGGTCTGAACTCCTTTACTCTTATCCCCTATGATTTGATCTTCAGAGTGATTTAACTTCACATACCTGGGTATCTTAGTAATGATTTCCAGAGCTTGTTCTTCTTCTTTCTCTGAGTTTTCTTCTTGTTGCACTGCTACTTTGCTTGCAGGGACATCCGGTTCATCAAATTCATATCCACTTGATACCTTTTCCTTGCTTTCATCAACTTTGACATTTGCACTCTCAATGATCTTTTTCAACCTGTTATTGTAGCACCAGTAGGCCTTTCTCTTGGTAGAGTATCCAAGGAAGATACCTTCATCACATCTTGCATCAAACTTACCTAGATCTTCATCTCTTTTGATATAACACTTACTACCAAAAACTTTGAAATATTTTACAGTAGGAACTTTACCATACCACAATTCATAAGGAGTCTTAGAACTGTTACCTTTGACTTGGACTCTATTTATGATGCATACAGCAGTGTGAATTGTCTCTCTCCAATAAACTTCCGGTCGGTCAGCCTCCTTCATCATTGTTCTAGCAGCCTCTTGAACTGTCATGTTCTTCCTTTGAACTACTCCATTTTGTTGTGGAGTCCTAGGTGCATATAACTATCTTTTTATCCCTTGTTCCTCATAGAAGAACTTAAACTCATTTGATGTAACTCTCCACCTCTATCAGACCTCAAGCACTTGATCTTCAAATGTAGCTCATTCTCAACCATTGCCTTGAATTCTTTGAACTTTTCTAAGGCTTCTTCTTTTTCTTTTAAGAAGGTAACCCAAGTCATTCTAGAATGATCATCAATTAACAACATGAAATACCTATCTCCTTGCAGACTTCTTACTCTAGTAGGTCCACATAGACTTGTATGCACTAATTCTAGTAGTCCATCAACAGATTGGTCCTTGCTCTTGAAACTTGTTCTTGTCTGTTTTCCAAATTGGCACTCCTTGCACAAGGTATCAACAGGCTTCACAAGCTTGGGTAAATCTCTTACAACTTAAGTGGAACTTATCTTCACAATGTTGTCAAAATTGATATGACACAAGCTTCTATGCTACAACCAACTTTCATCATTCTAAGCCAACAAACAATATTCATTAGTCCCTTTCAAATGATATATGTTACCTCTTGTCTTCTTACCAGTTGTAATCACTGTTCTGGATCTTTCCAATATCTTGCATCCATTGTCCTTGAATCTGAGATCATAACCTTTGCCACACATCTGACCAACACTCAAGAGATTGTGCTTTAATTCCTTCACATATAAGACATCATCAGTGTTATACTTGCCATCAAAAGAAATAGATCTTTTTCCACAAATCTTACTAGTTGTATCATCACCAAACCTAACCAGTCCTCCATCATATCATTCCAAACTTATGAACTTACTTTTGTCACTAGTCATGTGATGAGAGCATCCACTATCAAGAACCCATTCATCTTTCTCTTGCACAACCTGAACAGCCAAGGCACTTTCCTCCACTATTTTTTCTTCCTTCACACAACTAGAAGGATTAGTAGACATAGATTCTTCTTTAATAGCAATGACTAAGCATTCATTTCCAGTAGTACTACCATTATCTGATTCATCATCTATTACACCTTCATCATCAAAATCTTTAATATAATAATATTTCTTTGGAATCCTAGGTCTATTCTCAAACCTTTTTGGAACTCTCTGAAGACATCTAGAGGCATAATGACCAATTTTACCACAAGTAAAACATTTGAAATGTAATTTTCCTTTGAACTTACTAGTACCTTTGGGTAGACTGCTAACAAAATTTGCCTCCATTTCTTCAAGCTCATAATCTAGTTCCACCTTGTACTTATCAAGTTTGGAAGGCCTTTGTGAAGTGCTGGCCTTGAAAGCAATCTCTATCTTAGGAAGTGAATCACTAAGTTCCCTCATCTCAAAAGTTGTTACCTTCCCAAGCAACTAATCTTTTGTAATTGTTGTTACTGTCATTATTTCTTCAATTGCAGCCACCTTATGACAATAGGATTTAGGCAAAGATCTCAAAATTTTATTTACAATTTCAGGTTCTTCAATCTTACCTCCCACACTTTTGATGCCACTTACAAGCTCATAAATCTTTTGTATATAGGATGAAATGTTCTCATCTTCACTCATCTTCAAACTTTCATATTTCACCTTCAAGCTTTGCAACTTGGCACTTTTCACATAATCATCTCCTTCATACAGGTTCTTCAACTTCTCCCAAATTTCATGAGCAGTATCTAGTTCAATGATCTTTGTCATGTCTGTGTCAGATAGGACATTCAACATAGCATCTTTAGATTTGATATTCAACTCATACTCCTTGATCTCATCTTTAGTTTTAGGACCATCCTTTAGTACTTCATACTTTGATTGGGTCATTTTCCATACATCAAAACCTAAGCAGATGAGATGAGTTTACATGCAGATCTTCTAGATGGAATAAATTGTTCCATCAAACTGTGGACTTTCCTTCTTGCCAGACATCTTGGATCTACCTCAAGTGATTAAGCTTGCCTCTAAGGAACCTTTCTCTAATACCAATTGTTGAAATGAACCAGACAACTGAGAGGGGGGTGAATCATTTGTCTCAAATCTTTAACTAATTTTGTACCTTAAAATATTAAACACTTGTCCACTGTTAGTTATGATTAAATCATGAAAGAATAAACTTAGAAACATAAACACAATTGCAAAACCATACACAAGAGACACCAGATTTTTACATGGAAAACCCTGTTAAGGGAAAAACCATGGTGGATGTTAGTCCACAAGATATATAAGTTATAACAATACCAAAAATCAGAGGCTCGCTGCCAATAGAGCTCACTGCCTAGAAAAAGGGTCACTACCCAGAAAAAGGCTCACTGCAAAGAGGGCTCACTACCCAAAAAAAGGCTCACTACCAAGAGGTTTTAAACTGAGATAATAGCATCTACTCCATGCCTAAATTCAGTTCCATTGAAGCACAATGCTCTTCCTCTTCTCTGCTCTACCTTCTACACTTCTTCACTTAACTCCACATCTTCACACAAGGACATCTTTTCCATGACCAAATTACAAGTATATATATCATTCATCAACCTTGGAATGTACATCAAGGTTGGCATTACATTCATCAACCATTGGAACAATCTCCAAGGTCGGCATTACAAACATTTACAAAATAGGTCTTGACCTAATACAAAATTATGTTAAGGAAATGTAGTAAAGATGTATGCAGATCACTCCACACCTTAGCTGGGACTCAAACATGATCTTCCATGCCATGACACACTTCTACGATCTTCAATAGATTTTTGCAATCATTGGAATTAACCAAGTCGGCTAAGACTAGTTACATGCTACATTGTCTGGGAATAATCTTCAAACACAATCTCAATTCCTTAATGTGAACCAATGTAAAGGTAGGAACACGATCAGGAGGCATCCACAAGAATGTTGTAATAAACAGAAGCAACCACACACACTCTAACCACTTTATCCATGAGATTCTTCACACCAGACAACATGAACTTCACTATCTTCAACTGTCATGAAGAAAGATAGCTTGCGGACCACCAAATCATGAACCATTATAGTTGTAGGCACTTATCATCATCCCAGACTTCCCTCTAGAACCGCAGAACAAAATACTTCAATGCAAAGGAATGTGGAGCAAAATACTTTCTCCCTGTCACCAGTGAATAATTAGAAAAGGCAAGTTTTACTCTGGTGAATGTAACTCACTCAATTCTTCATGTCAGAGGCTCAAACTTAGGATTTAACATCTTCAGACATGCCTCTAAATAAATTTCAATCCACAAATTAAGATCTTCAATCTACAAGAAATGCGGAGCAAGCTTTTGGATTGTTCTTCAGTATGCAATTCACTGTCTTCACTGTGATTCACTATTTCCTTTCTGATTCTTCCAGAGGGGCTAATTTCCTCAATGTCCTCAACATACAAGGCTTCTAATCAATCAAAAGGTAAAGATACAGTTGACACCAATGACAACACAAACATGTTGACATCAATGACAACACCGATTAGGCACATACTTGCAACAAATGGGTGTTCACAAATAAGTTTGGTTCAAATGGCAGTGTTGAGAAGCTTAAGGCAAGGTTGGTCGTGAAGGGTTATTTCCAGGTGGAGGGAATAGATTTGTTGAAATGTGCAAGACAACTGAGAGGGGGGTGAATCATTTGTAACCAAAACTTTAAAACAATCAACATATCACCCAGTCAATCTATGTTATTGTAATTTAACCATGAAAGCATGAAATCAGAACTTAAACACATTCACACATGAGACACTAGATTTTTACGTGGAAAACCCTAAATAGGGTAAAACCATGGTGAGTGTTAGCTCACAATATAATATGTAATAACAATAGCAAAAATTAGAGGCTCACTACCCAAATCTCACTGCTCAAATGAAAAGGCTCACTGCCAAAAGGGGGCTCACTACCAAAAGTTGGTGAACTGAGATAATAGCATCTGCATTATGCCAAGGTTCAGCTCCATTGAAGCATAATAACTCTCCTCTACTCTGCTCTACGTTTTCACTTCACACTTATCTTCGCATCTTCGCACATCATATCTATTTTTCTTGACTGGGTGAAAGTTTAAAACTGTGTCCCACTTTTAGCCAATTAAATAGTTTTGAGCGGATAGATTCTGAGTGGTAAGTTTATGCCCAGCTTCATTCTGCTCAAAACCACTTCATGCCTACATGGTTGTATGTTTCTAGGCGTAAACGAATCAAGTAGTACGTTTACACTTGGTAAGGTTCTGGGCGGAACCATAGAAAATAAAAATTAAAAAAAAAGGGCCAAAATGTCATTTTCACCCGAATTGGTGTCGGAGTAAAAAGTTTTTCCTGGAGCCCACAGCAGCCAATGAGCACATAGGCCTACTGACCACCACCTCTAGGTACACATTATATATTTCTCATGGGCTCCAGGCTTATTATGTCTTGAAACGTTTTGATGTATTTGTTTTTTGGTGTATGGCCTTGAAAGCTTATTATCTCTTGAATTTCAAACCCTAGCCAAAACTCAGTTTTATGACCTCAAAAGCTTATTACCTCTAGAATTTTGAACCCTAACCAGAACTCAAATAATTTAAAGTGGGTGTTTGAAACACTTAAAATAAATAAAATTTTGACACCATACAAAATTCTATATAGATTTTGATAGTCCATACAAAATTTCTCTTTTCATGTGATTGAAACACTTGAAATTTTAACTATATTTTATAACAAAAATGTCTAAATACAACCATACGACCATCACATTTACGCCCTGATGGAGATGATGTGATGCCCCGTCATGCAACCCTAGAGAGTTAGGCTAACAAGGGATAAAATTACAAAAAAAAATAAAAAAATAATAAAGACAAGTAATAGCATAAATTAACATCTGATTACAACATTTAAACTAGATGATCAACTAGCACCTCTAAAGAACATAACTGCATCAGATAAACATAATTTCATAACAACACAAGTAATTATACATTTTGATGTGACAAAAGAAGATTACATTATTCATTTACAAGATATGAATAGTTACAAAAGAGCAAATACAAGATCAAATGATTACAAGATTCTTGACTGATTACATTAGTTTACAATATGCAACAAGATTATACAATTCTAAAAGTATAATGCAACTCTAAGGATGCAAGTAGATCTAGAATTGGAAACACATCTGCAGTGATCACGAATCAGGATGACCAAGAAAAACCAATGGATAAAGCTCTTCCACCCAACCATGTGGAACCCTAAGGTCCACCCCCCGTGCTAGGAGATAACAATGAGGTTCCACTAAGTCAAAGGGTACAAGTAAGTAGATACAAACTTGACACAGACAACACAGATCATCAAGGCAAGACAGTACTCCAGAGGTAACAATAAAAGATAACAAAAAGGAAGTAACTAGACTGTAGTAGGGAGAGTGTCATCGCATGGTCCTAGCATGGGTTATCGAGGCTATCTCTTTGTAAAAACTAGCCCCCATCTATGGTTATCCTAGCAGTCTCTCTCTAGGCACTGGCCCCATAGGGTGACACATATGGAACTGACACATCCTCTCATGGAGACAAGGAGGTCGATCTTGCCAACCAGGCCTTCTCATCCCATCCTTAGCCTGTGAGAGCACTAAAGGCATGGGTGAGGCATCATACTTATCTTATTATGTGATTACTACCCAGCCCACCTAGATTAATTATTATTGTGAGGGGGAGAATGAGTGTTAGTCAAATCAATGAAAAACATAAAAACCTAAATACCAATGGAAGTTGAAAGCAAAGAAGATTAAAACCAAAACAAGTAAGAATACTTACAAACTCCTTTACCTATCATTTTCTATTGTTTGCTATCTTTCTTTGATCTTGATTGTGAAGCCCTCAAAAGCTTTGCTTGCTTGCTTGTTTGAAGATGACAAAGGAAGAATGGCTTTTGATATGTGTTTGTGTTGAATGTGAGCTTCAACACACAATAATGGAGGATACTAGAAATGGAGAGAAGAAGAGAGAATGAGGGAAATTTTGGTATAGTGATTGTGCAAAATGAAGTTCCTAGAAGAAATTGGACATGGTAAGGATCCCTGAAAGAAGTCCCTCCAAATTGCTTAGAGAAGAGTCTTATTTATAGATTTTCTGAAAAAGGAATGGAAGGTGAGGATCAACAGATGAGATCAATGGCTAGGAATAAAAGTGAATCTTTTATTCATAGTGGATGAATTAAAAATTCATTTTTTGGGAAGAGTGGAGGATAGTGGATGAGTTAAAAATTTATTTTTAGGAAGAGTGGAGGATAGTGGGGAACAATTGAATTAAGAATTCAATTGGTGGAGGATAGTGGGGAACAATTGAATTAAGAATTCAATTAGTGGAGGCTAGTGGGGAACATTGAATTAAATATTCAATTGGTGAAGGCTAGTGGGGAACATTGAATTAAATATTCAATTAGTGAAGGCTAGTGGGGAACATTGAATTAAATATTCAATTTGGTGGAGGATAATTGATTTAAAGATTTATTTTAGAAAAATAGAGGATATTAGCTAATTAAATATTAAGAATATTTAATTATATGTGCAACATGGTGAGGTGGATTGATGAGGTGGATTTTGGACTTTAGACATTAGAAGAATTTAGGGAATTTAATTGATGTGAGACATAAGAAGATTTTAGGGAATTTAATTAAATAAAATTACTTTATTTAATTATGGGATAATGAAACAATCAAATAAATTTTGAATATTTATTTAATTGATAGAAGAAAATAAGAATTAAGATAAATATTAAAATATTTACTTAATTCGACCTGAGCCAATTTTAGGTGTATACAATTATGTTATCACTTGATTACAACTTCCATGGGGTTATCCAGGCAGCCACTTTGGGCACCGGCCCCACCATGAAAGCCACTCTCCTACATGTAACTAGCACCCCTAGCCAACAACCAGAAATCACCACAATGACATGCATGGAAAAAAGATTGCAAGGCATCAATCCTCTTGCATACTGATTCACTACATGGTCAATTTTCAAATTCAAACCAATAATCTTTACCTGAACCACATCAAGACCTCCAATGAAGACATCACAATAATAATCATGTCACAATGTTACATAGGACTCCAAGCAACCAACCTCTAGAGTTGTGTAAAATTGGAAACACAAATACCACTATTCAAATGTCATTCTACATTACTAGGACATGACATCCCACTGGAAACATTATTTCACACTTTGACAGCATAACTATAAGACTCAAACCCAATTAAATACAATGACCCAATTAATACACGTTGATACGTTTTTGGCAATTGAATTTACAAGGAAGATGATTAAATATCTAAAGATCAAACTTGATCATATCACTTTTTGAACAAAATAAAAACATTAAATCATGGATTTTAAATCTCTCTCAAGAAATAATAATTTCATTATGATAATAATGTTACAATTTAAAACTTTTAATATTAAACCCACTAATCTTTAAATTTAGGATAACAAAGTTCTTCTATCTTGTCTTAATTGCTAACTATTCTATTGACTTCCCAAACTTTTAATACTAAGAACATCAAATTATTAATTCTAATACACCACTTTCATACTTGCATTCTAAGATTACATACTAACACTAACCAAACATTTCCTCTAACATAATTCAAATGATGGCATTACTAGATCTATCCAATGCTGAGGCAACCTATACATAAATTATAATAGAATACACTCTAAAAGTTGAATTACAACAAAACAAAACTTAATATTTACTAATGTTTAAGAGAAACGACAATGTCTAGAGAAGGCAACAATCAAATTAGTAACTTTCTAAAGAATTCTAAATTCCCAAGAAAAACATTAACAAGAAAAGTAGTTTTTTTTTTTTTTTTTTCCCAAAAAAAGTGGTTAAACCACTAAAATTTTATTAATAAAAAGAGTTACAAAATGCCAGATTCAGTAACGGCATACCGGCAAGAAAGAATCGGCAAAGAAAACCTCCGGTTATAGCCTAAGTTTAACAAGATTATACATAATCGACTCAAAAACATAGTTCGATCCAAAAATTGGGATCATAACAGAGAATATACAATTTTTAAAAAGGAATTACAGAACATCTGGCAGATACAAAATCCAAAAAAAGAGGTAAACACTGAAGGCAGAAAACTTGAAAGAGATCCCCATTAATCTGCTATCTCAATAACCTGCAAATCTTGATCCTCGACGTGTTCATCAGCCTCTGCAAATTGAGGAGGAGGTGGCGGAGGAGGAGGCACATAATTTAACAAAAATAGCAGCGCATGAAACACTTCCAAAGCCGTGTTTGCCAATTGAGGGCCCAATTCCTGCCTATGACAGTGAATGGAATTCCAGAAGGAGATGATACAGTTTTTGCGAAGACCATTTGAAAAAGCATTATACAAGCAGTGTAAACCAGGAATTTGAAATAAACATCTACAGTCAAATAACCCTCCAACAGGAGCAGACCCTTCATGCACATCGTAATCAACTAAAGCAGAATTAAAAACATCAATGGAAAAATGCACATTTTGTATAAAATTTAGCCCCAAATCCCTTACCCTGTCACCAGACTACAAAAGATCCATTGCATTGGACAAAAAGTGGGAAGCAACCTGAGAGGGATAAATAGCAACTGGAGTGGAAAGAGCTGGTAAATTACAAACCTGGAGAATAGCATTACCCACTGATGCCTCATGAACCTGGAAGACTTCCTGCAGTGCATTAGAAGTAAAACAGCCTAGAAGGGGACGTTCCTAATTTCGAATTGGCCAAGAGATTCTAGTATTCCGGCGAATGGAACCCATAGAAATCTGCAAAAATTTTGCTATAGAACAGAAGACAAGATACTATCACAGCTAACAAGGCAAAGAGCAGAACCTTTTACCGAGAAGGTTAGAGAGCATGAAACAAAACAACTACGGTAGCAGAACAAAAAAGAAACCAAATAAATGCGAAAGATGCTTCGCATGTCTCATAAATGATAGGAATGATGAAATGCCAATTCCCTTGTGCGAGTTCTGCCAGCCACCGCAAGGAGTAATCAACAGGGTACAATCCGTTCATTCGAAAATAATTCACAAAACTTAAAACAACGTCAGCTAAGCATCATGTAAACCATAAAATAATGCTAGTGATTAAATGTAAAATCTAAAAAAATGAACCAAAATATCATGACTTAATCAATTGAATCCTTGGCCAAAATATAGCTTATACCGAGGATCTGAAGAAGAGAGTCGGAAGTCCATTCGATAGCACTTTCATCAAAATTAAAAGCAATATTAGCTAGAAAATCAGCTAAAAGATTACCTTCTCGATAAGTATGCTTAATCTGAAATGAATGAAACCTATTTAATAAATCTCTGCCTGACTTAAGAATATATTCTATTTTCCAACTCGGAGAAGAGTTCTTGGAGAAGGCTGAAACAATATTCAATGAATCCCCTTCTACAATGATGTTAGTAAAACCATATTTTAATGCTAAATTCAAGCCTGCAATTAGAGCCAAAGCCTCAGCCTCATTATTTGTTAACGTACCAAGTTTAATTGACAAAGCTCTAAGAATTGTTCCATGCTAATTTCGAATAACACAACCAGCACTGGAGTTTCCTGGATTACCTCTACTCGCACCGTCAAAATTAAGCTTGACAAAGGGTGCAGTGGGAGGGATCCATTTGATAACAGAATGATCAATCAAAGCTTCAGACTTAAAGCAAGAATTATCAGGCACTTTTAACTGCTTCCAATTTTGCAAACTCATATTATCCCAACTTGTAAAAGTAAGAGAACCCGCCTTCTTTGATAACAAGGATGTTAAAGTTACTTCTAAAATAGTTGTTTCAACTTTGCCCAACACAATATGAAGTGGATTAGATACCCTTTTAAATATTCTACTATTTCTTTCTAACCAAAGAGACCAAATGACAATGCTTGGTGAAACAATCCACAAAGCAGAAAAAGTAGACTTCGAGAATAGGATAGGCCAACTTTGAAAGACTTGTAGTAAAGAACAAGGAAGAGGACCCGACCAGTTCAGTCGAGAAATAAGCCAAAACCAAACCTGTGAAGAGAAATCACAATTCAATAAAAGATGATCAACAGATTCCTCCACTTCCTGACAGAAGGGACATAAGAAGGGATTTGCAACCCCAAGCTTAACTAATCTATCGCTAGTAAGGATTCGAGAATGCAATGCTAACCATGAAAAAGCTCCTGCTTTGGGTAGACATGGATCACTCCAGCAAAGCTTATAAGGCCAAGAGAGAAGTGTATTAGAATCCTTACTAGTGATACTTAGATAACCTTGTTTAACTGTATAACGACCTAATTTCAAAGGAGCCCAGACTAACTTATCCTTTTCACCTGAGATAAATAGTCTGCGATCCTTCAAAATATTCCTAAGAAGAGTCTTTTGTTCTTCTAGAACCATGAACTCATCAAAATTTTTCCATTTTACTGAATTAAAGGCTGAGTTAGGATCAATTTCATAATAATCTTTAACTTTTGATCCCCACACCTGACATAACAAAGATTTAATCTTGTGAAGACCTTCTGTGTTAAGTAAAGGGGGATGATTATTCCAAGAATCATCCCAGAAAAGAGCAGAACTTCCATCGTGAATAACCCAGGATAAATAAGAAGAAATAACTTCTCGACAATGTATCAAAAAATTCCACATGTGAGAACCTACCTTTGGATTTCGAAGAGTAAATAATCTTTCAGGATTAAAAGAATCTAGATACTTAGCATACATTATTCTCCCCCATTTAGAAGTTGATTTTTCATACAAATTCCAAACAAGTTTAGCTCCGAGAGCTTTATTTTGAGCTGCAATATCATGGATGCCAGCTCCACCAAATTGTTTTGGAATGCATATTTTATCCCAAGAAAGGAGTGGAATCTTTCTCCCCTGTAAATTAGTGCCATTCCAAAGGAATTTCTGTAACATATTCACAATAAAAGTAAGTACAGTTTTTGGGACTTTTAAAACTGATAGCAAGTAAACTGGAATCGCTGATAAAAATGTTTTAATCATCAAAAGTTTACCTGCAAAAGTAAGCCATTTGCCTTTCCAGGAAGATATTTTAGTTTTTATACTTGATAGAAGCTTATCCCAGAACATGTTTTTAATCGAACCCGAGAAAAGAGGGATTCCTAGATACCTTGAGGGTAAAGTGTCAATTTGAAAACCAAGATACTTAGCTATCCTACTTTACACCAAATCAAAAGAGAAGAAAAAGAAAATTTTAGATTTACTATTGTTCACTTTTTGACCAGATACCAAACAATATTTAGAGATGACTTCCTTCAGAACTCTAGCTTCTTCCATCATAGGTTGCCCAAACAACAAAGTATCATCTGCAAACAAAGCATGCGTGATAGAAAAAGGAATTCTAGGAATATTAATCCCTCTCCAATGACCCAATGTATTCTGACTCAGAATTAGTCTACTCAAACCTTCAGCCATTAAAATAAAAAGAAAAGTAGTTTTTAAACCATTTCCTAATCTATATTTCTTTTTCCTAGCAAATCTAAGTTTTTAAAAAAAAAAACAATATTGCACTACACGCATTTACAAAGGGAAGAATTTCATTAAGGTGTAAAGAGATTTCACTCCAGATTTTAGGATGAATGTCAGGCAATCAGCAAGGTAAACATAAAAATTACAGAGCATGAAGAAAGATTGGATGTCGTTTTCCTCAGTTAGAGAGAGAAAACTGTATGAAGAATTCTCAAAGACTTTAAAAAATAGAATCATGATAGACGGCCAGAAGAAAGTAGATTAAGAGTAAAATTTTCAAGAAATCAAATTAAAGAACAATGTAAACGCCAGCCTGAAATCATGGTGCTCAAGAAAAAACAAAATTTTGGAATGCAACGCCTCCAGGGAGCCGTACGGCGGTGACTGCAGTAGAGGAAAGAAAATTTTTATTGTGCACTAGGTAACTCGTCCAAAATAACAGTCTCTAAACTCTTATTTTCTGGTAGAATTTTGGAGAAAAGGGGATGGAGAGGACCATACAGCGCTCAAGGCTTGGGATGGCATCAAAAAGTCTGATAACTATTTCTTTTGGTTGAACGTTCCTCTTTTTAAAAAAATCTTAGAGGCATTTCTTTCTGGCAGAGTTTGATATAAGAGGATAGAGGGAGGCCGTACAAACGCATTTAGTAGAGGTAGATCTGCATTTGATTTCATAGGCTCATTCGATACAAGGCAAGCTAAAGGTTTCAAATTTCAAGCAAAAATAATTGAAAAGATCAAGATGGGAAAATGTACGGTGGTCCTCTCGGAGGTAAACCATTTTGATTAAGATTTCACTAGAGAAAAAGATCTATCCAGAAACATTGTCTAACATATTAGTTACTAGAAAACTTCAGACGAGACAGGAAAATAGGGAATCCACTGGACTAAAGAGACATGTTCCAAATATACACAAGAGATTCAACAGAGACTTAAACTAATTTATCAGATTTGCTCAAAAAATACAAGTAAGCATACCCAAAATTCGATTTGAGGCTTCAAAATTCTTCAGCTCCCCACCGCTTTAGCTTCCGTAACAATTTTTTTTCCAATTTCTGTCTCTCCCTTCTCAGAATCCCTCTCCCCTCAAAATAACCCCCGAGATACAAAAATAGACAAATCTCATAAATTTCCCACTACCATAATCCGTTTCAAAATCCCACTATCTCTTGAATGCAATAAATTTTTCTTTCTCAGAGAGATTTTCCAAGTCAGATATTTTCATACGACAACTCACTTAGCAAAATTTATTAACTAATAATATTTTTCAAACTACCATATACTATTTCAAAAATAAAATAATATTAATGACTTATGACTAATATCTTATTATAATCATTAAAGTTATTAATTTAATCTTTATTAAAAATCACTTAAACAATATTTCCAATTCACATTAATAAATTACGACTAAGTAAATACTATTATATCTAACTTATTAATACTATTATTATTATTATAATCATTAATGCATTTCCAAAATACACATTGACTATAAACCAAAATTTGACAATAACGTTACATACCACATAATGACCAAACCTGAGGCAAGTACCATAGAGTGACAACAAGACCCATGACCACAAACTGAAAATGGAGACTGACCTAGGGAACCCCATGTTATCTCCCATCCACATTATCCATTGGTGTAAGGGAACGCTCAAACTTGCTAAGTCAGGTGGAGTCGATGCCCGGTACCTGCAACCTGCATCAACACGATATGTTGTATACAAGCATATACATATATAACAAACACACGAAGTCAGGGAGTCGTAGCATAGTAGGGTACTCATAATGCGTAATACTACACTGTCCCTGCTCTAAAATCATGACAATAAACATAAACATCTCTAAATATCAATTAGATAATATCCAATCACATAAGCATAGTAACATTACTCTGCATAGTCGACTAACCATCAACTGATCATGTCAAAACACAACATAAACTATACTATCAATAATGTCATCATAATGATCATAACAAATGTCAACAACTACCTCAGTAATCCATAATCTCTAATGAACATAATAAGCATAAACCATAAGTCTATCAACCATATGTCTCAAAATTGTCTAAGTGCAACAAAATACTATCAACTGTCAAAAGCCAAAAATGAGGGGCATTACAGATGCTCTCATTATACATGTATTATAATATCATATGAAAGGAGAGATTTTGGACAAACTATCAAAATTCATATAGGATTATGATGATGATGATGATATATATATATATGGTTTTTATATAATTTCAAACCCTAGCCTGACAGTTGACCTTGCTTGTCAATCAATTATTTAATGACGGCTTCAAAGGTGCCCTTAAAATACTATGATAAAATTATATATATATATATATATATATATATATATATATATATATATATATATATATATATATATATATATATATATCATCATAATTCTATATAAATTTTGACAGTCCATACAAAATTTCTCCTCTCATGTGATTGAAACACTTAAAATTTTGATTGTATTTTACGACAAAAATGTCTAAATACAGCATATGGACTCTCAAAATTTATATACAATTATGATATATATATATATATATATCATAATTCTATATAAATTTTGACAGTCCATACAAAATTTCTTCTTTCATGTGATTGAAACACTTAAAATTTTGACTATATTTTATGGCAAAAATGTCTAAATACAGTGTATGGACTGTCAAAATTTATATAGAATTATGATATATATATATATATATATATATATATATATATCATAATTCTATATAAATTTTGACAGTCCATACAAAATTTCTCCTTTCATGTGATTGAAACACTTAAAATTTTGACTGTATTTTATGGCAAAAATGTCTAAATACAATGTATGGACTGTTTAATCTAGTCTAGCAGCAATTTAGATTTAAAATGAATAAATTAAATACTTACAAATATTTTCCAATACAAATGTAGAAAAGACAATGAACATGAATAGAACTTGGATATCTCATACATTACTCAAAATAAAACATACACACATACATAGCCTCTTAGATGAATGAGTTATTGTGATAAGTATCCAAGATGAGTGTTGCTAACTTGACAACTAGAGGCAATAGTGACACCTAAAGAGCTAGTGGTGGCACATGATGAGGTAGTGGTGGTAGCCAATTTTCTTCAATCAAGGAAGCAAACATGTTCTTATTAGCTACCTATGAAAACACTTATTTGCATAAGTAAACTTAAATAAAAGAGGTGTAATATAAAATATTGCACCATCATTAGTCAACATCACTCCATGAGACAAATAAGACCACATGACTTAATCCATGGGCCTCTTGTCAAGTTAGCACTTCCTCAAGAATCACAACCACAACCATCATGAAGATCATATGTGAGCAATGATTCATTCTTAATAAATCAGAGTTTGACCTCTTAAGTTGACTAGTACAAAAAGGAAACCCCTAAGCTACCACAAATAGAGGAGGGTGGAGAAAAAGAGATTTAGGAGTGGTTGTAAAGAACCCAAGAAAAGTTTAGAGTGGATACTAAGGTAGCCACTATATTATCATAGGACAAATTGGAAGAGGAACAAAATGAAAGGAGGTAAAAGACAAGAAGGATAGAGAAACTATTGCTCAACAAGAGAAAGCCATAGAAGCTACCACACGAAAGGAGAAAGAAGCTAATGCAATAGCCACATAGAAGGAAGAAATGTACTTCAAAAAAACTATAGCATAAAAAGGAAAGTAGATTATGATGACCACTCAATAAGAGACTTCATGAGAGCTAATTGAGAAGATCCACACCTTCTTGGCCCAACAAAGACAACAATTGCCTATCCTCTTAGTAGCCCCTAGTAACCTTCAACCATTGAATAAGGGATAGCAAGTTGACTTACATAAACCAAATCCCATTCAAAAATAGACCTTGGGGAATGCTCTTCAATATAGTGCTCAACTAGACTAGATGAACCCCTATGTGTAGAATGAAGAGATGATCAATCTCTTAATCAACAAAATTAGTAAATTTAGACCTAATGTGAACTAGATCCTATATTAATTGTGGAATTCTATCTCAAGCATTTGACACAAACTTTATTGGCATGCATGGAAATTATGGCCAAGAAATAGCAAAAACTTTGACCAAGTGTAGTATGGGAATATAAGGAAACTCTTTTAAAAATGATGTGCACTAAGATTAAGAGAGAATAAATATCTATCTAGAGTAGATAAGTAGTTATAATTAGCACATGACAATACAAAAACATATTTCTCCTACATACTTAGTTGGCCAACAACTATGCAAAATCTTTAAAGAATGAAATCAATAATATTGAGGTTCAACTCATAGTTAAATAAACTTTGAACAACATACAAATGGATCCAAATGGTACAAATAGGAATAAATTATTGTAGCTTAGTGAGTAGTACAATAAGCAATATATCAAGTGGGTGCAAGAAACCAATCAAATGGATGAGTATGGGGCTACAATCAACTACAATCTTACAAAATCATCCAATGTTGTATAATTTCATAAGACTTTTATGGCTAAACATATGACTAAGGTATTTCCATCCTTCTTTTATGAGGTTGAGGAAGAATATCTAGATCTCAAACTATAGTTGTGCTAAGCCATAACACATATACATAATTTATTGTCAATCAAATGTATAGATTTAAATGTATATCTAGATTGTTAATCCTATTATTATATGGACTTGGTCCTATGTCAATACTTTATACATGTCTAACAATCATTCTTGATTTTGTTCTTATGTTTCAAGTTAGTCATACTTGGAATCATGTCATTTTTTCTTCACTAACATTAAATCATGTCATTTGTGATGGTGACTGATTGTCATTGATGCCAAAAGGTGTTGTGTTCTCAAGTTTGATGTCATATTGTTTATGCTTCATTCTTGTTCATCATGCTTTCAGGATATCATGGTGTTGGTGTTATGATGGTGTTGGGAAAGTAAAGAGTTGGGTTATATTGTTTCACCTATCTGATACTCATGATGATATCTTCTTAATGATTGATGTTCATGGTATAATGTTCATTTACTTCACTTCAGGAGTTGCAGTGTTTTGGCAGAGTATGAAAAAGTTGCTTCTTGTCAGGATGAATACAAAGTTTAGGGTTCAATCAGGTTCATCATGCTTGTTATGTTAGTAAAGGTTTGATATCTATCTAACATATGATGTTGACATTCAGATAGAGGATGATTGTTCTCTCATACTCAACGTTGCATGATATAGTGTCAATGCTTCTACTTCATCTTGGTTTACCATTGACACTGGTCTCCTCCATATGTGCAGGGTGCCAAAAAACCATCAATGACTTAGTTCAAAAATTACAATGAGCGGTGGAGCACCAAAAAGAAAAATTAAACATATAAGTGTTGAGCGCCAATTTCATGTGTGATAGTCACATTTAAAAGTATGGTGGGCATGAATTATTTTATATTTGAAGAGATTTATTCTTTAATTAAAAAAAGGCATCGTATGGTTTAAGAAGAAAAAGAAATCATGGAATGGTTTTAAAAAAATCCCTTGAACATTCTTTATAAGGAAGTGAAGCCCGATTTCCTTGAAGGCTTTATAAGTTTAAAAAGCATTTAAATGCTTTATGAAATATAAGGGAGCTCGATAGAGTTTAACTAAAGTTTTTTAAAAAGCATCGAATTTAGTGGATTTTTATATTATTCTCTCATCCTAGTAAAGCATCGAATGGGGAGCAAGTTTTTAATAAAAAAGGAGGCATCATTTGAAAAGCTTTTATAAAGCATAAAATACACATTGTGAAAAAGGCATCATTTTATAAGGAGGAGCATATTATAAGGAGCACGATTTTTGTGAAGTGCTTTTTATGCATAAAACAAAAGCATTGAATATGCTTAGAGTTTGAGTAAAGTTTGAAAAAGTATACGTGGGCACATTTTATGCTTAAAAGAATTTTTTTTGGAAACTTTTTAAATTCCTTTTTATTTTTTAAAAAAGGCAAGAGTTCTTTATAGAATGTATATGAGTTTTTCAAGGAAATTTTTAAGAGGATTTTATGGAGAATTCTTTCTATATTTTTGCTCTCAAAATCATGACAATTGAAGTCTATTAAGGAGAAAGATTCCAAAAAGAAAGTTTTTTTTTAAGAGAGATTTTATATTGAGAAGTTTAAGAGTTTTTGTTTGAGAATTTGCAAAGAATTTTTTGGAGCTATTTTTTTTTTGAAGAAGAAGATGAATGGATTGAAGTTATTTTTCAAGAGCATATTGAAAAATATTTACAGAGAAGAAAATTGAAAAGTTTTTTTTTGGGAGATTTTTTTTGGAGTTCATAGAATATGAAGAGTTGGAAGAAACTTGTTTTGTTTGGATCTGGATTTCTTGTAGGTGAATATCAAAAGAAATTTTTTGAAACAAAAAGATTTGTGGAGATGAAGAGTTTTTATTTGCAGGGGAGTTGAAGATATTATTGTAGGTTCTTCATGAAAAAGAAATTGAAAGGTCTCAAATATGGAAGATATTCTTTTATCTGTGACAGGGGCAATATGATTTAAAATTTATTGAAGATTAAATGATATTTTTGAATAAGATTCTTTTGCAGAAATATGAAGGATCATGCAAAGTTTGAAAAAGAATTTGAAGAGATTATTGAAGAATTGATTAGGCACAAAGGAATATGAAAATATTTTTCTTTGCAGGTGGAAGGACATTCAACTTGTATAAAATTGTTTTTCAAGTGCATTGATGGTGTGTCTTGAAAGACAAAGATGAAACATACAAAATGAAGTAGTTTTGTTGAATGGATCAAAATACATGTTTGATAGGTGTGTTGGAGAGTGGATTAGAATTCAGATGATTTTTGTATATGATTTGGGTTAATGAGAAGAATGATCATTTGACAGACACATGTGTTTTGTATTGAAACAGAGAAACCCTCTGAGTTCTTGTTTTTCAGTTTGTTTTGTATTAGGGGTTGGTGCTCCTTGAAGTTGATGCTTCTAAACATTGTTGCCAGTGAGGCACAGTATGCCAGTGAGGCTTATGGTCAGTGAGACCTTCCTATGCCAGTGAGGCTTGTGGTCAGTGAGACCTCTGTATATGTCAGTGAGACATTTGTAAACTTGAAGTTTTTCATTTAAGCCAGTGAGGCAGTTTGAGTGGTTTTTCTACCCAGGAGGGTTTTCCACTCGGTAAAAAGCTTGTGTCATGCTTCTCATTGATTTCATCTGTGTGTGTGTGTATAATAATCATTTGATCATGAGTTTTGTTTACATCTTTTATTATAAGTCTTGTGAATATAAAGTCAACAAATCATTAATGTCCTCCTCTCTATTGTTTTAGTTATAATAAGTTGTAAAAATTTATACAACACTGATTCACCCCCCCTCTCAGTGTTGACCTAGATTCCTACAATTGGTATCAGAGCCAAGTTCCCTTTTTGAAGTCTAATAGGCTCGGGTAGGTCTTGGTAGTGGAGTAAAATGGGTAAGAAGAATATAATTAAGGTCTCAAATAGAGAAAAGAAAGATGCTGATCAAAAGATGGTAAAACAAGCCTCAGTTAAGCCCAGCAATGATTTGTTGCACATGTCACCCCTGATAATTGATACAAAGAATGGTCCATTAATTAAGAATTTTGATAAAAAGGAAGAAATTAATGTGAATGTAAGAACACAAGAACTTGATGAAAGAAAAGATGACTTTGTAGTTGAAATTGACGATGAAGAAGGAGACTTTTTTGTGGATGAAGATGATTGTGAGGTTGATATGGAAGGTGAGCTCATATGTGCCCTTGATGAGATCAAAGAACTCAGGATGGAGAATCAAAGGTTAAAGTTGCAACTACAAGAGGAAAAGGAATCCAAGACCAAAACTCTTTCAGATCTTCAAGATACAGAAAAATAGATAATAGATTTGAAGGCTCAAATTGCAGAAATTAAGAAAATAGAAGAAGATGTCAATAATCAGCTAAAGGCCAAAGAAGTTGACTGTGAAAAGTATGAATTTGAGATAGTATCTTTGAGAAATGAATTAGAAAAAATCTCTTCGAAGTTACACAAGACACTCCAATTTGAAAAGAGTACTGAGTGTTTATTTGATATGTTGGACAAGCAAAAGCATCATAAGGACACTATTGGCCTTGGTTATGAAGATGGAAAGTGTTCCAAAGTCAAAGATACATCTAAGAAAAAGATGGACCTGAATAAACATTTTGTTGCTCTTGAGGAAGACAAAAAGAAAAGAAAAGATAAAGATGCTGATGTTGAAAGAGAAAGGACAAGTAGAACCTCAAGATCTCCATCTGTTAGGCAATACCATTCAGTAAGGTTTAACTATTCTCAGTTTCATGGTTTTTCTTATTCCTGTCATGATTATGGTCATAGAGCTAGAGACTGTAAATCTCATTCAAGAAATAGTTTTAGATGGAATAAGGATGAAAGTTCTTACAACTTGTCAAATCAGAACTATAACAGTGTTTGTTATAACTATAATAAGATTGGTCCTATTGCAAGAAATTGTTGGGTGCACGGAAGTACTCTTGGGATATCAAGAAATTATCATCCCTTTGGTCTAGATAGTAATATCATATGCTATAGGTGTAAAAATCTTGGGCATAAGGCACTGTTTTGCAGGAATAATTTGAAGACATCTAGAGTAGACACCTTGAGCAAAGAAAAGAAAAGGTTTATACAGGTTTGGAGAAGAAAACAGAGTCAGGACAAGAAGGATCCTAAACTTGTGCATCTTGCACAAGTTACATCATTAGTTGGATAAGTGAGAGCATGAAGTAAGGGGGAGTTATTCATGTTCTATCAAGTATCCCTGAAAGGTTTCAGGAAGAAGATCATTTGATGTTTATCATTTTGATGAACTTGTTTTGTTTGTCATGCTTGTTTGATAATGTTTGTATGTGACAGTGATAGTGGTGATCAGAGGTTTGTGATGTCATATTGCAGATAAGTTTTTCAAGGGTTCAAAGCACAGAAAATTTGATAGTATTGAAGATTTGGTTTATAAATGATCCTATTTATATTTTGTTCATACCATGTTGATATCGACAAAGGTTGAATTGTTATGATGTTACAGTTCAATGGGATCTTGTTATTGAAAAGTATTGGTTGTCATGGCAAATCATATATTTGCCTGTGTTGGCTAAATGAATGAAGTAAATTCATAACACTTATCTTTGTATTTGATTTTTCAAGTGTTGTTGCAAGAAGAGCTTGATGGTGCAGATTAGTTTGTTGATGTGTCACAGTTGATGGGCTAATTTGATTGATATATCCTAGAGGCAACAGGTCTTGTTGATTGTAGTATGTTTCAGATTGTAATCAGATTTGGTATGGTATTGTAAAAAGTGTCATGTGCAGGATCAGTATAATGGTCTTTATCTTCATAGTGGTATTGTAACAAGAAGTGGTATTATGCTTCAGGATGTAAGTTTTTCAATTGTGTGTTTCATGGGGTCTCAAGTTGAAATATTGTTCAAGATGTAGATGTGCAAGGACAGAGCTTTCAGGATAAGTTTAAGACAACAAATTGCATAAGTGATTCAGTGCCTTCAATTTTTTTGAAAGACAAGTTGGATCAAAGATTTTGGTAAGTGGTTCTCATTTTTTTGGGGTTGAGGATAACAAGATAACAAGAGTTTATGTCTTCAAAGCCCTCTTAATGCAATGTGTTTGTAAATGTTATGATAAAGCTTTAACATCTTTTAGTGGAGTTATTTTCTCAGGGGGAGATAATAGTTTTTGTCATCAGATGTCAAAAAGGGGGAGAAAGAAAAAATGTTTTATGAAGTTTTGCCATCAATGACAAAGGGGGAGATTGATGGTGACTAATTGTCATTGATGCCAAAAGGTGTTGTGTTCTCAGGTTTGATGTCATATTGTTTATGCTTCATTCTTGTTCATCATGCTTTCAGGATATCATGGTGTTGGTGTTATGATGGTGTTGGGAAAGTAAAGAGTTGGGTTATATTGTTTCACCTATCTGATACTCATGATGATATCTTCTTAATGATTGATGTTCATGGTATAATGTTCATTTACTTCACTTCAGGAGTTGCAGTGTTTTGGCAGAGTATGAAAAAGTTGCTTCTTGTCAGGATGATACAAAGTTCAGGGTTCAATCAGGTTCATCATGCTTGTTATGTTAGTAAAGGTTTGATATCTATCTAACATATGATGTTGACATTTAGATAGAGGATGATTGTTCTCTCATACTCAACGTTGCATGATATAGTGTCAATGCTTCTACTTCATCTTGGTTTACTGTTGACACTGTTCTCCTCCATATGTGCAGGGCACCAAAAAGCCATCAATGACTTAGTTCAAAAATTATAATGAGCGGTGGAGCACCAAAAGAAAAATTAAACATATAAGTGTTGAGCGCCAATTTCATGTGTGATAGTCACATTTAAAAGTATGGTGGGCATGAATTATTTTATATTTTTGAAGAGATTTATTCTTTAGTAAAAAAAAAAGGCATCGTATGGTTTAAGAAGAAAAAGAAATCACGGAATGGTTTTAAAAAAATCCCTTGAACATTCTTTATAAGGAAGTGGAGCCCAATTTCCTTGAAGGCTTTATAAGTTTAAAAAGCATTTAAATGCTTTATGAAATATAAGGGAGCCCTATGCTTTGGAGAGTTTTACTAAAGTTTTTTAAAAAGCATCAAATTTAGTGGATTTTTATATTATCCTCTCATCCTAGTAAAGCATCAAATGGGGAGCAAGTTTTTAATAAAAAAAGGAGGCATCATTTGAAAAGCTTTTATAAAGCATAAAATACACATTGTGAAAAAGGCATCATTTTATAAGGAGGAGCATATTATAAGGAGCATGATTTTTGTGAAGTGCTTTTTATGCATAAAACAAAAGCATTGAATATGCTTAGAGTTTGAGTAAAGTTTGAAAAAGTATACGTGGGCACATTTTATGCTTAAAAGAATTTTTTTTGGAAACTTTTTAAATTCCTTTTTATTTTTAAAAAAGGCAAGAGTTCTTTATAGAATGTATATGAGTTTTTCAAGGAGATTTTTAAGAGGATTTTATGGAGAATTCTTTCTATATTTTTGCTCTCAAAATCATGACAATTGAAGTCTATTAAGGAGAAAGATTCCAAAATAAAGTTTTTTTTTAAGAGAGATTTTATATTGAGAAGTTTAAGAGTTTTTGTTTGAGAATTTGCAAAGAATTTTTTGGAGCTATTTTTTTTTTGGAAGAAGAAGATGAATGGATTGAAGTTATTTTCAAGAGCATATTGAAAAATATTTACAGAGAAGAAAATTGAAAAGTTTTTTTTGGGAGATTTTTTTTGGAGTTCACAGAATAGGAAGAGTTGGAAGAAACTTGTTTTGTTTGGATCTAGATTTCTTGTAGGTGAATATCAAAAGAATTTTTCTGTAAAAAAAAGATTTGTGGAGATGAAGAGTTTTTATTTGCAGGGGAGTTGAAGATATTATTGCAGGTTCTTCATGAAAAAGAAATTGAAAGGTCTCAAATATGGAAGATATTCTTTTATCTGTGACAGGGGCAATATGATTTAAAATTTATTGAAGATTAAGTGATATTTTTGAATAAGATTCTTTTGCAGAAATATGACGAATCATGCAAAGTTTGAAAAAGAATTTGAAGAGATTATTGAAGAATTGATTAGACACAGAGGAATATGAAAATATTTTTCTTTGCAGGTGGAAGGACATTCAACTTGTATAAAATTGTTTTTCAGGTGCATTGATGGTGTGTCTTGAAAGACAGAGATGAAACATACAA
The DNA here is from genome assembly GCA_027924645.1 of Cunninghamia lanceolata. NCBI lineage: Eukaryota > Viridiplantae > Streptophyta > Pinopsida > Cupressales > Cupressaceae > Cunninghamia > Cunninghamia lanceolata. Next base: position 7,425,133 of record BSBN01000960.1, on the reverse strand, counting down.
AATGAAGTAGTTTTGTTGAATGGATCAGAATACATGATTGATAGGTGTGTTGGAGAGTGGATCAGAATTCAGATGATTTTTGTATATGATTTGGGTTAATGAGAAGAATGATCATTTGACAGACACATGTGTTTTGTATTGAAACAGAGAAACCCTCTGAGTTCTTATTTTTCAGTTTGTTTTGTATTAGGGGTTGGTGCTCCTTGAAGTTGATGCTTCTAAACATTGTTGCCAGTGAGGCACAATATGCCAGTGCGGCTTATGGTCAGTGAGACCTTCCTATGCCAGTGAGGCTTGTGGTTAGTGAGACCTCTGTATATGTCAGTGAGACATTTGTAAACTTGAAGTTTTTCATTTAAGCCAGTGAGGCAGTTTGAGTGGTTTTTCTACCCAAGAGGGTTTTCCACTCGGTAAAAAGCTTGTGTCATGTTTCTCATTGATTTCATCTCTGTGTGTGTATAATAATCATTTGATCATGAGTTTTGTTTACATCTTTTATTATAAGTCTTGTGAATATAAAGTCAACAAATCATTAATGTCCTCTCTATTTTTTTTAGTTATAATAAGTTGTAAAAATTTTATACAACACTGATTCACCCCCCCTCTCAGTGTTGACCTAGATTCCTACAATTCGATGATTCACATCTTATTTTAGCATATTTTAGAGAAGCCCTAGACAATGCCCAATAGTCTTGAATGGCCTTTAGATAATAATTTATAGGGACCACCCTTATGTATAATTTTATCTTATTAATTGTTCAATAAGTTGTTTACATCATAATTTAAATCATTGTATGGACATTGGTCACACATTTCCCAAGATTAAAATAGGATCTACAAAATAGATCTTTAAATACACTTAGGTTTTCCAATTTACCAATCTTCAATATGTGTTACAACATGTTCCATGTATATAAGTTCAATCCTAAATGTTATCCATTCAAGACTTAAAAGAGGTCTTCTTTTTTAATCATATGCTAAGAATTATTAGCTTGAATACTTTAATATATTTAATAAAAAAGTATAATTATATTTCTTTATCCTTACAAGACATACATCAATTATATTTTTTTAGTTTTGTTAATATAAATGTTTAGAATGAATGTATTTAATTTTTTATTTTTAAATGTTTAGAGTTTTGTAACTAATTTAATGTGTAGATTGTTCGTGTGTATTTAATTAGATTAGATTTTAAATGTTTTTAGTTTTGTTAATTTAAATGTAAAAATTGAATGTATTTTCATTTTATAAATTAAGGGTAAGTGCAAGAAGATGGGGGGCCAAAAAGGGGTCCTAAGTGGCCACTTTTTTTTTTCTAAAATCAGGAAATATTGACCTTGGATGAGAAATTGAGCATAGTTACACTCAAAATTTGAAGATGCAACAAAAACAATGTTCGTAGTGCTTTGAGTCTACTTTCTAAACTTTTTTTTTTTTTTAAATGGTATAGACTAGTAAAAGCACCAAAGGTGCTATCAAATGGCTGATAGGCATAAATATTTATAGGCCTATTGCTAAATAGTGTATATTTGTGCTAATTTTGGCATTCACTACATGCTTGAACTTTGGTATGTTTGAACTTTAGTGTTAACCTTATATATGTATTAAATGTGTGATTGTGAACAAACTATATGTGAAATGATTAAACTAACTTTGTGTGAAGAGTGTGTTCTAACTTTGGCATTAAATTATGTGTCTCTTTGAACTTTAGTATGTTTGAACTTTATCATTTACTTTGTCTATGTATGAAGTGTGTCTTTGAATAAACTATGTGTGAAGTGATTGAACTAACTTTGTGTGAAGAGTGTGTTTTAACTTTGGTATTCACTTTGTGTGTGTTTGTACTTTGGCATATTTGAACTTGAGTGTTTACTTTTTGTGTGGTTGTGCATGAAACATGTTTGAACTTTGGAATGTGTTCACTTTCTACATGTGAAGTGTATGTTTTAACTTTGACATTTATTTTGTGTGAATTGAGTATCTAAAATTTAATTTTGGCATTCACTTTGTGTGGGGTGTGTGTGCACTTTACCATGTTTTATAACTTTGGCACTCAATTTATGTGTGTGTTTTTACTTTCACAAGTTTCAAATTAAATGTTTATGCATGTTTGTACTAAATTTGTGTAAATGAATTATGTTTGAACATTGGCATATTCACTTTTTGTTTATGTAAATTGTGTGTGTTTGTGTGTGTTTAAAAATTAATTTTGGTATTCACTTTGTGTGGTATGTGTGTTTGAACTAACGTTGGCATTTGTTGTGTGTGTGTGAGCTTGAAAGAACTTTGACATTTAGTTTTTTTTGTCTATGAATGAACTTCAGCTATCACATTTTGTGGAGTGTAGATCATGGACAAACTTTGAAGCTTAATTTGTGTGGAATGCAATTGAAATATTTAACATTCTTTAATTATGTGTGTACAAGTGAACCTTGGATATGTGGCATGTGCTTGAAAGAACTAACATTCTTTTTTGTGTATGTGTTTGAATGAACTTTGGCTTTCACTACGTGTGTATCGATGGGTTTTAAAGTTAGCTTTGACATTCACTGTGTGTTCACATGCTTGTGGGAATGAACTTTGGCTTTCAATGTGTGGGTGGGTTGGTTTTAAAGTTAGTTTTGGCATTCATTGTGTGCACGTGTTTATTTGGGTAAACATGATGCATATAATTTTCACCTTTTTGTGAGTGATACATACTATCCTGAGGAACTTGATATCATTATATGTGCAAAAATAAATTTAACAATAGGAAATATTTATTAATAAATCCTTATAGTAAACAATATTTATAACCAAAGAGAGTCTATTCTAGCATGACTCACAAATAAAACATAGTGGGAGAATTCACATTTCATGATTGTTTAACTTTCATACTTCATGGCACTTTTAATAGTCATTTATACTTGTTCCAAATCATCCCAAAGAGTATCTATATAACAAAAGATCCTAGTGGAAAGATTGTTGGACCACAAGATTATAACACATGCACTAATTCATGACCATAGAAAAGTAGACTTTGTTTGGGTAAACATGATGCATATAATTTTCATCTTTTTGTGGGCAATGCAAACTATCCCAAGGAACTTGATATCTTTGTGTGTGCAAAACTAAATTTCACAATAAGATATCTTTCAACATCCCTTTCCTTATTTGATACATAAACAATATTACAATATATAACATAATACTTATCAATATTGATCAACAACTGCTTAAACAAACCGTGACTCATTAGAAGAATATAAATCTAACTGTGACTCCTACCAATAATACTGATGCTACAATGAAAAAGTCCACTCCCTTAGAACCAGAAATTATGAGTTTACCGAAGAAGATCTTGGCAAGGGCAATGTTGAATCTACAACTGATGAAGACGGCAGTCTTGGACAAATTCTTGGCATCCAAAAAAGATTCAACTGTGACTTCAAAAAGAAACTTCTATTTTTCCTTTACCAGTCGTAGTCCATGAGAAGGAAACAACAACTAGTAAATAGTGTAGAAACTTGGGTGGAGACTTCAACTTTCAGAGAGAAAACTCATGATAAAACTTATTACTAACATTAATAAATAAAACTTATTACTAATATTGTCAATCCCTACTACATAAATTCAATATACCTATCCAAATTGTGTTATAAGGTTTCCTATAACATCATGTGCATTGCAAATAAATCCATGAAGTACCCTTAACATTTTCTATCCAATTATGCTTAACTAAAAAAAATCATATATTCTTCTATGATAAATCTTCAAATCCTGAGTAAAACATAATTTGATATCTTATCCATTTTACTATATCAAAAGCTAAGATATGAAACTAAGGATATTATGAATGTAAGAAGACATAACAAGATAAATTTATAAATTCTAAGATCTTTAATAAATTTCTACCTTAATTTCTTGATTTAATATACTCATCCTTTATAAGCTATATTCAATTTCTAAGAACAAAATTAAATTTAAAACAGATAATAAACATTTTTTTTTAAGAAAGAATCATCCTATGACAAATTTTCTAAAACAAACAAAATTCCCTCCATATCTTCTCTAAATAAAGAAGGTAAATTATTCTAGAAAGTTTTTAAAAAATATAAGATTCTAAATAATTTATAATGATTTAGTTTCTAAAGTAAGAAGATTTAGAACCATCGAATCTCTAAGATTTGCATTTTTTTTGTAATTTTTATTTTAAGTAACTAAAAGGGATTCATTAGGAAAATAAACATCTTTATCCAATGATTCATTCCATTAGCCTGTAGAAACTAAATAAATCATAAAGATATTCAAATGATAAATTTGGACAGTGTCATTTCCATGAGAAATTCGTACTTACTATTATATATTAATGAATATGATATTCAGTGAACAAATCATCCCAAAGGTAAATCTATATAAAAATGGACACTACTAAGAAAACATATCCACACATTTAATCAGCATTTAAATCCTCACAATAGTTAGCATGAAATGAATATTAATCTTCAAGAGGAAGTGTTGTGAGAGAAACGTGAACCGTTCCAACATTTAAACAGGGCAAAGCCCTTGAGAAGATTATTGGTAATGCTAAAGAAGAAATCTGAATTAAATCAGCTTGTACTATACTAATATGCACTGCCACATATTTCTAGTAATAAAGAAGGGACATCCATCAAAACATAATCGAGAGGGGATTTTGTTAGATATTTTAGTAGACATGTATGCAGAATGAAAAAGCATAAACAAGCATGTCAATTGTTTGACCGAATGCCCTAAAGAGATGTCATCTCAAGGATGCAATGATCACAAGATTAGTATAAAATGGTCTTGTTGGAAATACACTACACAAAACACCAGGCATAAAACCAGACTCCCAAACTTTGCCCGTGCATTCATATCTTAAGTTGAAGATGCTCTGGTAGACATGTTGCAAAAAGGAAACCAATGCACAAACAAGACACACATACTTCTTGACAGAAACCATAAAATCTATTTGCTAAGAAATCACATACTACTAAGAATCTAAACAACCCTCTGAACCGTTGTTACTATAAGTTTTCTAAATCTTCATCTCGCCTAACTAATTTACATCTGAGTAACATTCTGAACAATTTCATTAATTTTAGAATTAAGAAATTTTGCCTACTTCCAACTAAAGTCTAAAATAGAAAGGAACAAGTTTATTATAAACTTCCTAATCGGATTCTCTTCGTCATGCATACAAAATATGGAAACATAAACAAAGCACATGATATGTTTGACAGAATGACGATGAGATGTTATCTCTAAATATGCAAAGATTACAGAATAAGCTCGAATTGGATTTGATAATCCTACTGATACAGAAGAACTACTTAAGCAAAAATGATGAAAAGAAATTCGGATATGTTGAAAGAACCAAATAAACCATTCAGATGAATAGGGAAGCAATTAAGAAGTCATGGTCACGAAACAGAAAAGAATGAAAGATATTGAAGGTTACATTGATTGGGTTAGATCAATGAACAAATACAAAAAAAACAAGAGTAGCACAGGAAGCTTATGATTAGGATTAGAATATCCTTGAGACTCGATGAGCAAGATAAACACAAACAAAGGCACATTCAAAGTGAAAGATGTAGATAAAGAAGAACTTATAAATTACCAAGGATTTTAAACAAAACATTGTAGAAAAGGCATTTACCAATGCACTGTTCTATGTCTAAAACCTAGCAAGCCAGCAAACATAAATTGGTGGACTATTTATTTTACCGAAGTATATTTCAAGAGAACATGATGATCATGTAAGAATGGAAGAGCCACAAAACTCAAAATCGTACTTGAAAAATTCCTTGCAAAAGCAAGAGCATCACATCCCTCAAATTCTTTTTTTTTTACCTCTTGGTAAGTACTGCCTTGATAAGATAGCTTCGATGGCCTCCCCCCTTCCTCCATTTCTTGATATTTTAAAATTGTTCAACATGACTTTTTGTCTTCCACCAAAAGAATGACTAAAGAAGATGACCCTTCATATGCCACATAACAGTCATGAACAGGGCTGGTTCTTGCACGATGTGGTATTTTTTGGTTGTTTTAAACATTTATTTTATATGGACAACCAATTTTTTTTGGATGACCAAAAAATAGGACTACCAAATTTTTGGCAGTTACAAGATGTGTGCACATATAGAATGGCCTATCAACCAAATTAAGGGGTTCAAAAGAGGGAGCCATAGAAATTGGTGTTGTTTCTATCAAAAAACATAACACAGTGTGTTTTGTGGCTCCCTCAAAAGGTTAACTTTTTTTGGTATTTTTAAAATCGCTTCAGTGAGAAATTATCTAATAGCATGTAGTTTATACCCAATTTTTCTAATAATTTTTTAATGAATATTTGATTTTTTACTAATTTTCAAAGTCGACACATCCTAAAAAATAGAATTTTGGCCATGCTACCCCTGTAAATTTTGAAAACTAATTGAAAATTATTTTTTTTAATATATGTAGAATGGAGTCTAGTTTATAAAAATGTATTTTTTTTGAAATTTCAATGAACGGTTAATTTATAATGAAAAAAAGACCAAACACTAGTTTTTACCCAAAAATAGACACACAAACAAAAGAAATTAAAGATGAAAGGCTTAACATTGTCAAAATGTGAAAAAAATTACATTGTTAAATAGCTAAGAGAAAGTCTAACACTACCCAGGTGTTCGATTTGTTTGACCTTGAAACACGAGCAAATCTGAGGGTTAGCACAAATAAAATTATGTGAAATCTTGTAGAATATGCAAAAACATGTCTTTGTGTTGGGATAAGGTGCCATTAATCTTGTAAATCCCAATATTGTATTAATTCCATCTATTATATGTAATTTGTAATTATCCATGAGGAGATGTACTAGTTTCACTGGCAGGGGTAATTTCAGAGTAACCGAAGGTAATTATAGAGTGACTTTTACTGTTGGCAAATGTAAAAACTCAAAGTAAATGAGGGTAGGTGTACTCCCTTGGAGAATATATTATTTTTCGCATGTATGACAATTGTCATAATGTTTGGTAAGTGAATCTATGACAGCTGCAAGTTGTCATAAGATTTTGAGATTCTATGACGCATATGACAGATATGTTAGTTGTATATTTGTTATATTTAGCCCAAGGTTCCTATCTTGGAAAGATACTCTTTTGTGGAATCTATGATAGTTATGACGTATCATAAGATGTTGTAAGAGGCTAGATTTAGTCTTGGGCCCCCAACCTTTGCATGGTTGTTTTTGGACAAGTGTAAGATGCTTATAAGATGGTAATTAATGTTTACAGGTTGGAGAATCTTAGGAGAGAGAAGGTGAACGCCTAGAATGGAGTAGAAAATATTTCTATAAGTATTTGCCATGTATTTGTTATTGCAATATAGATTTTAGGTAGTCAGGTGTTGTCAGAATGTTGTCGGATTGAAGACTTGTGGAGAGAGTTGTGTAGTTGATGTATTGTACAAATCTTTTATAGATTAATACAAACTAGTGCCTCTTTCCTGGTGCAGTTTTTTTATCCGCAAGGGTTTTGTCTACATAAACACTATGTCATTGTGTTGAATTCTTTGTGTTTGACATCTTTTCTGTAGTGGGTTTTGTGTTTTGTTACAATCTCCATTGTTAATGCACACTTAAAGATTGTTGAAATTTATTCGAATCAGATTTCCATTAAAGTAGTGTTGCTTTCATTTCTAACATTTGGTATCAGAGCCTAGCTAGCTTTGACTCTTGGGTGGTAGTGTGGAAGCTGTAGCTATAGTGGGAGATTTGGTTGCATTTGTTTTGCACATCTTGTGTTGATATTATGGTTGCATCCACCATTGTATCAAACTCTCGATTGGACATTGAGAAGTTCAATGGAATAAGGTATGAGTTGTGGAAGCTAAAAATAGAAAATTTGTTGGAAGAAAGAAACCAATGGTTGGCTATCCAAAAAGAGAAGAAACTTGACTATGTATCTCAAGATGAGTGGGATATACTGGATAAAAAGGCACGGGGAACCATCTGGTTGTGTCTTTCAGACTCTGTCCTATTAAATGTCGCAAAGGAGGAGACCACATACAATTGTGGAATCGGTTGGGTGAGATCTACCAAGCCAAGAGTATGGTAAATAAACTTTATTTAAAAGGGAAGTTGTTTTCTTTGAAAATGAAAGAGGGTGAGTCAGTTGCAAAGCATTTAAATTCTTTTAATTTGTTGTTGAGTCAGCTTGCTTCAGTAAATGTTGAAGTTCGTGAGGAAGATAAATGTATCTTACTTCTTTGTTCTTTACCCCAGTCTTGGGAGAATGTTATCCTTGATATCATTGATAACCTCGTGGATCCAAAGTTGGATGCTCTTGTTTTAGTCCTATTGTCATAGGAATTGAGGAAGAAGAGTTCAGATAGTTCAAGGGATGCTCTCAGTGTCAGGAGAAGGTCTAAGGAAAGGGGGCCAAAAGGAGATCAGAAAGGGGCTAAGGACAAGTCCAAGGACTAGTCTAAGACTCCTGGTAAAAATAACAGAGTCAAGTGTTGGAACTACGGTAAAAGGGGGCATGTGAAGAAGGAGTGCAGAAACCCTAAGAAACAATGGGAGAGTGCTTTAGATAAATCCTCGAATGTAGGTGAAGAAGTTTTACTTTCTGCATGTAATGTTGTTTCTAATGATCACTGGTTGGTTGACTTAGGATGCTCATTTCATATGACTCCACATAAGGAATGGTTCTCCACATATGAAGAATATGATGGATGTAATATCTACATTGGTGACAACTCTTCATATCTGATTGTCAGGAAAGGAAAGATTGGTGAGAGGGAACTTGGTGGTAGCAAAAAGGAAGAGATTCGAGAACTTGTTTAAGCTTGAAGCCACTACATTTTGTAATGCCTCCTATGTATCTGAGGCCACTACTGAAAATACATGTATGTTGTGGCACCATAGATTGGGCCACACAAGTAATAATGTATTAAAAACTATTAAGAATAAAAAATTGTTGGATGGTTTCTCCTATTCTGATGAGCACTTTGATTTCTGTGAGCATTGTGTGTTTGGTAAACAAAACAAAAAATCATTTCCTTTAGGAAGCAATAGAGCAAAAAGAGAAGTTAGAAATTATTCATACGAATGTGTTTAGACCTATGGATAATGAATCTATCAGAAAATCTTGTTAATTTGTAACCTTCATTGATGATGTATCTAGATTTACATGGATTTATTTTATGAAGCATAAATACGAGGTTTTCATTAAGTTTAAGGAATTCAAAGTCTTATTAGAGAACCAATCAGGTTTAAAGATAAAAATATTAAGATCTGACAATGGAGGGGAATATTGCTCTAAGGAATTTGATGGGTTTTGTAAGCATGCAAGTATAATCAAACAAAAGATAACTCCATATACACCACAGTAGAATGGTGTTGCAGAAAGGATGAACTAAACAATTATGCAAAGGGCCAGAAGTATGCTTAGTGATCCACAGTTGGATAAATAATTTTGGGTAGAGGCTGTGTGTACTGCTTGCTACTTGATAAACATATCTCCTCGTAAGGCTCTTGATTTGACACCTTATGAAGTATGGATAGGTAAGAAACCTTCTATTTCACATTTAAGAGTTTTTGGCTATGAGGCTTTTGTTCATGTGCCTAAGGAAAAGTGATCTAAGTTGGATCCAAAGGCTGAAAAGTGTACATTCATTAGATATGGTGATAATGTCAAAGGTTATAATCTTTGGAATCCACTAACTCGCAAGATTATCTTTTCTAGAGATGTTATTTTCAGGGAACTTAGAGCTATTTCTAAACTTGAGTAGCCAAAAGAGAAAGAAAAGGTAAAGAAGGTGCACCTTGATTTAGAGCAGAAAGATGTACCTCAGGAAGAACAAAATGATGGATTGGGGGGTAAAGAAGAAGAAGAAGAAGATTCAAGTAGTTCTGATGAAGATGAATCTGTTGTTACAGAAGAAGTTGGTGCAGATGATCATGTAGAAGAACAAGTAGAGTCTCTTACTCCACCCTTGAGGAGATCCACAAGACAATAGAATCCAATTGATAGGTATAGTCCACAAGATTTCTGTTGTGTATATGCTTTATTGAGTACTAACGATGAACCTAGATCCTACAGGGAATCTATTTATGCATATGATAGTGAGTCTTGGTAGCTACCAATGCAGGAGGAGATGATGGCTTTAGAATCTTGTAACACCTGGGATCTTGTTCCTTTGCCCAAAGGAAGAAAGGCCATAGGTTGTAAGTGGGTCTTCAACAAGAAGTTTGGAGCAGACGGGTCATTGGAAAAGTACAAGGCTAGACTGGTAGCCAAGGGCTACTCCCAGAGAGAGGGAGTTGATTTTGGTGAGATATTCTCTCCTGTTGCTAAATTGACTTCTATTAGATTTCTCTTATCCATTGTTGTAGCTTATGATTGGGAGATTGAGCAAATGGATGTTAAGACTGTGTTCTTGCATGGAGATCTTGAAGAAGAAATTTATATGCAACATCCTACAGGTTTTGAGGTAAAAGGAAAAGAACATTGGATTTGCAGGTTAAAGAGGTCTCTTTATGGTCTGAAATAGTCCCCCAGAATGTGGTATCAAAAGTTTGACTCATTTGTTTTGAAATTGGGTTTTGTTAGGAGCGAAGAGGATCACTGTGTTTACATTTATTGTGTTGATGATTCTATACTAGTTATTGCTTTGTATGTTGATGACATGTTTTTCAACAGTACTAAGGGTATGATCAGTGAGCTTAAAGCCCAGCTCTCAAGTACATTTAAGATGAAGGATCTTGGTGCTGCAACGTATATTTTGGGAATGGAGATCAGGAGGGATAGAGTTAATAGAAAGCTTTGGTTATCACAAAGTAAGTATGTTAATATTCTTTTGCAAAGGTTTAGTTTGTAAGACTGTAACCTAGTTAGAGTTCCTTTACTCATTAGTACTAAGATTTCATTAGATATGTGTCCAAAGACTGAGGATGATCTTGAGGATATATCTAATGTGTCATATGCTAGTGTTGTAGGGAGTTTGATGTATACAATGGTTTGCACTAGACCAGATGTTACCCAAGCAGTGGGATTTTATAGCAGATTTATGTCTAACCCTAGTAGACAGCATTAGAACTATGCAAAGAGGATGTTTAAATATCTTGCAGGTACTCCTAATCATTGTTTGGTTTATTTTGGTGCTGATAAATCTTTGGACATACAGGCTTTTGTTGATGCAGATTAGGTAGGTGACTTGGATAGTCGAAGGTCCACTAGTGGCTATGTGTTTACTCTGTTTCGAGGTGCAATGAGTTGGATGAGTAAGAGGAAGCCCATAGTTGCTTTGTCCACCATAGAAGTAGAGTATATGGTAGTTACTCATGTCTCTAAGGAGGCAATTGGTTGAGGAGACTGTGTATATGTATTGGATTTGATTGCAGGAACATTCAGATTGGTTGTGATAGCCAGAGTGCTATTTGTTTGGCTAAGAGTCCCATGTATCATGCTCGGACTAAGCATGTTGCTGTTTAGTATCACTTTGTTCGAGAGTTGGATGCAAATGGAGAGATTGAGCTAAAGAAAATAGACACTCAGGAGAATGTTGTAGATTCATTGACCAAGCCTGTGAGCACAGAGAAGTTTGTATGGTGCAGAGAGGCCATGGACCTTGTTTCTAGTGCCTGATTCTTTTCATTTGATTTTCTATGGGTTGATTTACAATGTATAATGTCAAGTGGGAGAACATTGGGATAAGGTTCCATCAAGCTTGTAAATCCCAATATTGTATTTATTCCATTTATTATATGTAATTTGTAATTATCCATGAGGAGATGTACTAGTTTCACTAGCAAGGGTAATTTCAGAGTAACTAGAGGTAATTATAGAGTGACTTTTACTGTTGGCAAATGTAAAAACTCAAAGTAAATGAGCGTAGGTGTGCTCCCTTGGAGAATATACTATTTTTGGCATGTATGACAACTGTCATAATGTTTGGTAAGTGAATCTATGACAACTGCAAGTTGTCATAAGATTCTGAGATTCTATGATGCATATGACGGATATGTTAGTTGTACATTTGCTATATTTAGCCAAAGGTTCCTATCTTGGAAAGATACTCTTTTGTGGAATCATGATGATTATGATGTGTCTTAAGATGTTGTAAGAGTCCAGATTTAGTCTTGGGCCCCCAACCTTTACATGGTTGTTTTTGGACAAGTGTAAGATGCTTGTAAGATGGTAATTAATGTTTACAGGTTGGAGAATCTTAGGAGAGAGAAGATGAATGCCTAGAATGGAGTGGAAAAAATTTATATAAGTGTTTTCCATGTATTTGTTGTTGCAATACAGATTGTAGGTACTCAGGTGCTGCCGAAATGTTGTCGGATTGAAGACTTGTGGAGAGAGTTGTGTAGTTGATGTATTGTACAAATCTTTTACAGATTAATACAAACTACTAGTGCCTCTTTCCTAGTGGAGTTTTTTACCCGCAAGGGTTTTCTCCACGTAAACATTGTGTCATTGTGTTGAGTTCTTCATGTTTGACATCTTTTCTGTAGTGGGTTTTATGTTTTGTTACAATCTCCATTGTTAATGCACACTTAAAGATTGCTGAAATTTATTCGAATTATATTTCCATTAAAGTAGTGTTGCTTTCATTTATAACACTTTGGACGTTGAGAAGGCACTCCAAGCCTTTGGGTTGGAAATCCAAAGCAAATCTCAAGCCTAAGGCTTGGGATTCCTAAAGCAAAATATAACGTGCGTGCTTTATAACGCGCTGGCGTTATGTCTCCCTTTGAATGATTTATATTCAAATTTCTTAAGTATGTTTGATGTATGTATATATGTATGCTTGTAGGTATGTATGTATGGTTGTATGTATGTATGTACATGTATGCATGCTTGTATGTATGTATATATGTATGCATATTTGTATGTATGTATGTACATGTATGTATGTACATGTATGTATGTATGTATGCCTGTATGTATGTATGTAAGGGTTTTGGGTTTAGGGTATATAAGGACCTGAGCTCATATAGTTTTTAGGGTTGAGGGTTGAGTTTTCTGGGTTTAGGGTTTAAGGTATAGGGTTGAGGGTTAAAGGATTAGGGCTTAAGTAATAGGTAGAGGGTTGAGGGTTGAGGGTTATAGTTGAGGGATAATATTCATCTTGTTGAGTGTATAAGATTAAGTGTGTAAGGCATGGGGATTAGGGTTTAGGATATTGGGTTTACGGGATGGAGGGTATATAAGGCATAGGGTGACTTGGGTTGAGAGTGTATGGTTTAGGTTTTAAGTATAGGATTGAGGCACAATATTCAGGGTTTAGGGTATAAGGGTGAGGTTATATGGTATAGGGATGAGGTTTCATGGGGTGTAGGCTTTAGGTTTTAAGGTATAGGGTTGAGGATTGAGGGATTAGGGATTATGTATATGGTTGAGGGTATAGGGTAGAGGGTTGAGATTTTATAATTGAGGGATAATGTTCAAGGTTGAGTGTCAAAGATATAGGGTTTAGGGTTTAAGGTTGAGGGTATAAGGCATATGGATGAGGGTTGAGGGTTTAGGGCATAAGTATAGGGTCAAGGGTATAGGGTATAGGATAGAGGTTTGAAGGTTGAGGGATAATGTTCAAGGTTGAGTGTCCAAGGTTAAGTGTATAGGGTATAGGGTTTAAGGGTTTAAGGTTTAAGGCTTTAAGGGTATCTAGGGGTTGAGAGTTTAGGGTTTAAGGGTTTAAGGTTTGAGGGATTAAGGGTTTAAGGGTTGAGGGATTAGGGTTTAATGCATAGTATCAAGGGTAGAGAGATTAGGGATAGGGTTTAGGGTTGAAGGTTTAAAGATTGAGGGTTGAGGCTTTAAGGCTAAGGGTTAAGGGATTATGGTTTAAGGTATAGTGTCGAGGGTAGAGAGTTTAGGGATAAGGTTTAGGGTTTAAGGTTTAAGGTTTAAGGGTTGAGGCTTTAGGGATAGGGTTTAGGGTTAAGGGTGAAGGGATTAAGGTTTGAGGTATAGTGTTGAGGGTTGAGGGTTTAGGGATAGGGTTTAGGATTTAGGTTTAAGGGTTGAGGGTTGAGGCTTTAGGATAAGGTTTACGGTTTAGGGTTAAGTGAGAGACCTAGATGGCTAAGGACAGATGGAGAGGCATACAAAGAGTGGCTGAGAGATGTAGAGAGGGGAGAGGTAGAGAGGTGAGGGGGAGACAAAGGTGAGAGATAGAGACATGAGGGGAGAGATATAATAAAATGAGAGAGTGAAGTTGACAACTTGAGGGAAAGATGCGTAAGGAGGAGGGAGAGAGGTGGAGAGGAAGGGAAATATCTAGAGAGCCATGAGAGATATACAAGTGAGAGACCTATAACCTAGGGAGAGAGGGGTGAGATATATAAGGGAGAGATGGGGGTGAGGCAGATAGGGGAGGAGAGGGGTGGATAAGGGTTGAGGGTTTAAGGGTTTAGGGTTTAAGGGTCAAGGGTTTAGGGTTTAAGGGTTGAGGTATTAAGGGTTTAAGGGTTGAGGGATTAGGGTTTAGGGTTGAGGGATTAGGTTTTAAGGTATAGTGTCGAGGGTTGAGGGTTTAGGGATAAGGTTTAGGATTTAAGGTTTAAGCATTAAGGGTTGAGACTTTAGAGATAGGGTTTAGGGTTTAAGGATAAGGGATTACTATTTTAGGTATAGTGTCAAGGGTTGATGGTTTAGGGATAGGGTTTAGGATTTAAGGTTTAAGGGTTGAGGGTTAAGGCTTTAGGGATAAGTGAGAGACCTAGATGGATAAGGGTTGACAGATAGGGGAGAGATGGGGTGAGGTAGATAGGGGATGAAAGGGGTGGATAAGGGTTGATGGTTTAAAGCTTTAGGGTTGAGGGATTAGGGTTTAAGGTATAGTGTTGAGGGTTGAGGGTTTAGGGATAGGGTTTAGGATTTAAGGTTTAAGGGTTGAAGGTTGAGGCTTTAGGGATAGGGTTTAGGGTTTAGGGATAAGGGATTAGGGTTTAAGGTATAGTGTCTAGGGTTGAAGGTTGAAGCTTTAGGGGATAGGGTTTAGGGTTTAGGGTTTAAGGATAAGGGATTACTATTTAAGGCATAGTGTCGAGGGTTGAGGGTTTAGGGATAGGGTTTAGGATTTACGATTTAAGGGTTAAGGTTTGAGGCTTTAGGGATAAGGGTTTAGGGTTTAGGGATAAGGGATTAGGGTTTAAGGTATAGTATCAAGGGTTGAGGGTTTAGGAATAGGGTTTAGGATTTAAGTTCTAAGGGTCGAGGGTTAAGGCTTTAGGGATACGGTTTAGGGTTTAGGGATAAGGGATTAGGGTTTAAGGTATAGTGTCGAGGGTTGAGGGTTCTGGCATAGGTTTTATGATTTATGGTTTAAGGGTTGAGGGTTGAGGCTTTAGGGATAGGATTTAGGGTTTAGGGATAAGGGATTAGGGTTTACAGTTGAGGGATTAGGGTTTAGGGTATAGTGTTAAGGGTTGAGGGTTTAGGGATAGGGTTTAGGATTTAAAGTTTAAGGGTTGAGGGTTGAGGCTTTAGAGATAGGGTTTAGGGTTTAGGGTTGAGGGATTAGGGTTTAGGGTTGAGGGATTAGGGTTTGAGGTAAAGTGTTGAGGGTTGAGGGTTTAGGAATAGGGTTTAGGATTTACGGTTTAAGGACCTTGAGGGTTGAGGCTTTAGGGATAGGGTTTAGGGTTTAGGGATAAGGGATTAGGGTTTAATGTATAGTGTCGAGGGTTGAGGGTTTAGGGATATGGATGCTACACATGCCTATAAAGAGACCTAGTATGGTTACAAAGATTATTAGTTAGAGTGATTTTTAATCATAGTGTGATTTAGAATGGTTGTGATAATTAGAGTGCTATTTATTTGGCTAGGAATCCCATCTACCATGTTTGTACTAAACATGTTGATGCACAATATCATTTTGTACGAGATAAGGTAGAGAATGGTAAGGTCTTGCTGTAGAAGGTTGACACTTGAGAAAATGTTGTAGTTTCCCTAACTAAACTAGTGAACATGGAAAAGTTGTCATGGTGCAAGGAGGTCATGGGCCTCGAGTCTTGTACTTGATTTATTTTATGTTTCCTATGGATGTTATTGCAATGTATAATATCAAGTGAGAGAATTTTAGGATAGTGTGATACTTAATTGCAATCCTAATGTATAATGCATGTCATGTATCCAAACATATTGGAGAGGGTACATAGATACCCTCTTAGGTGGATGAGAGATAATATTATTTAATTATTCCCCTAGTTGAAATGGATATTAGTTTTCATAGCATTCATGAAGGAGGTTGAGCATGATGGTGGTGGTTACAAATTGACTAAGACTCACTAATTGCACTTTCCCAATTCTAGGCTCTAGAAGAGGTAGTGGCAAACCTTTGTATGATGGATGGTGTCCACATGAGTTGTACTCTCCATAATGGAGTGTAGACTTGGAGATGTGATTCATCGAGATTCATTGGTCAAAGATACCTTATGAGCTATGTTTTCTATTCATGGATGCATTGATAGAGCATACGGGGGTATTAGGTTTTTGTCATACCACGGATTTGGTGGTACATGGTTTAAAGAATCTACTTGTGGTTCCTTCTCAACTCTCTACAAAGTTTATGCACTCAATAGAGGCTTTATGGGTTATTATGGGTACAAGAACTATCGAATTGTTTTCTGATTAAAGGGAGAATTGTTTTGCATATGTACTTTTCTAGTGAAGATTAATACATAATTGAACCTCTCTTTAATGGTGTAGTTTTTGTCCCACAAGGGTTTCTCCATGCACATATGGTATTATGTGTCATATTCTTATCGTTTGCTAATTTCTTATTGTTGATATAAACTTCTATACAATTTTATATAATGGTTAGTCCAATGTTGCACATATAAATTTCAAATCTGCATACTATTTGAAGAGTTTTTATTTGTTGTAGTTTACCTTGTCTTAACAATAATTATGGCTTGCACTAGACCAAAGATTGTCCAAGAAGTAGGAATTTTAAGTAGGTATATGTCAACTTCATGTAATAAGAATTGGACCGCAATGAAAAGGGTATTCAAATACCTTCATGGCAATCTAGAATATTTTATGTGCTACTAGGGCTTGGACTTGATTTAATTTGTTTGTGGTGTAGTTAGTTAGATGACTAAAAGACAAGTTGTGGTTGCTCTTTTAACTACAAGAGGCAAAGCATATAATAACTACTCATGTCTATAAGAAGGAAATTTAGCTTCAAAGATTGTCTTTTTGTATCAGTTAAGTCATGATACAATGCAAATTTAGTGTGATAGTCAAATTGTCATTAGATTTAAAAGCAAATCACCCTACATTCCACTCACAAATTTAGCACATTGAGGTACAGTACCATTTTTTTGTAATATTGTGGAGGACAAGAGGATTGTGATTGAAAAGGAAGATACTTCGATAAATGTTGTAGATGCCTTAACAAATATTTTTGAGCATGGATAAATACAAATGGTGTAGAATGGATATGCGCATTTCATCCCTAGAAATTAGTTTACATTCTTGGAACACCTTATGATTCTTGCAATGTATACAAGTGAGAGATTGTTAGGACTAGATTTTATATACCTTGTGAGTACTAATGTTATTACCATTATTTAATTTTTGTAAAACATTATAAATGTTAGGCCCTTGTGGAAAAGAGAACCAAACATAGAGGAAATCTTGAGCTTTCATTGTTGGAACTCTTTGCATGTGGTATTAGTCTTATGATGGTCATAAGAAGTCAACGAATAGGGGTTACAAGTTGGATTAGTCAAGGCAATTTTGATCAAATATTTTTAGTCATATTTAAGTGTGTAAGAGATATAGTTGCACCCATGTGTAGATCTTGGGAGTTACATTTGAATCCCTTGGTCATAGTATCTAATGATCATCATCAATAGTTGCATTCTAGTTGTGGCATTTCTCTTGGAGATGAGTGCATGGGTCTAACTTAGGCTAGTTGGAGTAAGGTTTGTCTCATGGTTTTGAGGCCATTGTTTTGGGAATCTAGTTCCTAGGTCTCCTTGGAATATAAATTGAGGGCTTGGGATGGAGATTATATGTTCACTTTTATGCAAGATTATGCTATCAAAAATCCTCCAAACACACAATGTTGATCTCCATTGAAGAGCTACAAATTAGAGAGTGTATTGTAACCTTACTTGAATATTAATGCATTGGGTGTGTTTTGGAGGTTGAGTTTTTCCCTTTCAATGGTTTTCCGAAGGTATATCTTTTGTCTCTAGCCATTACTTTGCTACTTTTTTTTAGTCCTATTATTACTTGCATTCTTTCTCTCTAAGGTTAATATGGATCTAGGCATAGTTTCCTTTCATGAGCATGAGATGCTTACTTTTTGACTTTGTAGTTTATATTGAGAAAATCTCTAATTGAAAACATATGAGAACAAATCTAAAAAAAAGAAAACTAAGGTTGTTTAACAAGTAAAAATCTTGAACACAAAATATTCATGTAATAAAAATCATGTAGGCATATGAAAGAAAGATGATACAATTTATAAGTGAACCCTATTTTATTTATGTTTGTGTAATGGTGAAAATTGTCAACCTTGCACCTTTCCCCTTTTGTCTTAGACTCACTTTGACCAGGTTGAACCCTTTATGTAATGAATAATGTGTACAAGAGGCATTTCTAGCATGGAAGCCATAAAATAACCTAAACCTTATTTTCTTTTATTTGCATACATTCCTAGGCACCACCATGATTCTCAAGCATCCATTTATTGCCCCATGTCATTTCCTTGTAAACTCCCTCCTACTAGTAGTTATGAGTTTGAGACTAATGTGCAAAAAAATGTTAACTTGTGTGCTAGGGTGTTATATTTAAGAACAAACCCTAATTCATTTGAAATCTAGAAAGATAGATGTAAAATCTAGAGATTAGTAGGAGTGCTCCATTACTCATTGCATCATCACAAGAGCATGACATCAACATGGTATCAACTCTCTATGCATATTGCATGATGGGTTGTTGTCTTTAATATTTATTTTAAATATTGAATTGGCCTATCTAAGGGTTAGACCATGGGTTAATCCCCTTTCCTAGAAAACTCCCCAAGGGCATTTGTCAACACCACTAGTTAGTTATTGTAGGTTATGGACAATGAGGTGAGTAGATTCCAAGTGACCAAATTATGAATGTCCATATTTGTAGATCATGACTAGATATATGTGCAAGGTTGGTTTTGTACTCATAGAGATCAATTTTGTAGTTATAGAAGTGGCCTAGAATTAAAAAATAATTATTTTCTCAAGCATCTAATAGGTCCTAATTTTTTGGAATATTGGCAAATCATTTGATAGTATCTATCATAGCAAGATCAATTTCAAACCTAGTGCTAAGTACATGTTAATAATCATTTTGGAAAGTGATAAAATGTGACTTGAACTTCGAACCACATATTACCAAGAAGATAGATCTACCGATCCTCATATCACCTCATCCACATGCAAAAGTGGTAAATAGTCCTCTAGTTGGGAAAAAAATGTTTCACTATTAGGTAGACACACATTAAAATAGCCAAAACAACAATGGAGATGACAATCAATGAAACAATTGCAAACTTCTTTTCTTAATGTTGAAGAACTATGTAACTACAATACAAGCGTAAGAACAAATAAGATCAATAAATATGGTATGTGGTAGAAATTAAAACTAAAATTTTTAGAGCAAATCTTTTGCATTTGCAATAGTCACAACTGTGAATCATATAAAATGTTAGCATCAAAGAGCAGGGTAATAACACATTAATTCTAGACTTCTATCAAAAGGCAAGCCATGAAGGCCAAAAGTGGTCATATTATTCTTTAATTGGATAACAAATATTTTAAAAAAATGTTAATGTTTTTCTTTAAAAAGTTTTCATAATCTATTAAAGTGAAAACAAATAAATAATTCAAGGTAGAGGTAGGATTTTATAGCTTCTATTTTGATTGCTTGTGAGTGTTCCTCTGCCTCATCTACCAAATGCCTCATCTACCAACTGAATATAATGACACATCTGAGTCAACATTAATAGAGCTTTTTAATGAAAGACAAGAGGGTGCAAATTCATGAAACTCCATGTTTGGGTAGTGATGTGTTTGGAATCCACTTGCTTCCTTTAATTCTAATACTACCTCATTCATTGTAGGTCTATTCTCAGAATAAGGTGAAGTACAAACCATTGCCAATTCTGCCACTTTCTGCATTTCATCTTTATTATAATTTTTGAGCAAAGTAGGATCTGCTATGTTCTCTATGTCTTCCTTTAATAGGTATGTTCTTACCTGACATTAAAAACAATTGAAAATTTAATGGTAAAAATCAAATTTTAATATTAGATATTTTAAATTTTCACAATCCATAACTATTTTGGAGTAATAATTGAAAATAAACTTTTAATTATTCTAATTTTAACTTAAAATTTTAAAAAAATCTCCATTATAATTACCCAGCTAGCGATGTGTACATATTCCCCACTAGAGGTTGAGTGGTCTTCAAAGTGAGGATGTCGTCCACTAATAATTTCCATCAAAACAACTCCGAAGCTATAAACATCACTCTTTTTTGTCAATCGATGAGTAGTGTAATACCTGTAGAAAACCAACTAATAAATTCATTTTATCATTAAATTAAGAAAAAACAAAAGGACATCAATCCTTTTGACAAAAATTATCAACTTCATGTTTAAATGATTTAGGGAATAATTGATACCCTGTAAGAAATCCTCAAACTCCTTTTTCCTTAAGGAAGTCCTCGACCTCTTCTTCGGATTTTCCAAAACATAAATGACTTGATCAAATTAATTTGGTATACAATCTAGGACATCTAGCAGCTCAACACTACCTTATTTATGCACATCCTTAATGGAGAAAATTACTATTATCAATAGACTAAATCTAATATAATGAGACTAATATACCGAGATTGTGTATGTGAGACTTTTTCGTACACGAGCTCGTTATTTTATAACTTCAGGGATCCGGTTGATTCCTCTGAGATAAACAGAGCAGGGGCAGGGTTCTCTACATCATACTTGACATGATGGACTCTAAGAAGTTGAAAGACTACAACCCTTAAATAATTCACATATAATTGAATTGAGTATCAATAAAGAAAAGAAAAGCATATTTACTCCGGATCTAGATATCCAGTGGTGCCCTTTACAAGGGTAGATACGTGTGAAACTCCATCCAAAGGTCCCATCTTTGACAACCCAAAATCTGCTATTTTTGCTTCCATCTCATCATTCAGCAGGATATTGGAGCTCTTTATGTCTCTGTGAATAACACCTGGCGTGCAGCCTACATGCAAATATTCCAATCCTGCTCAAAAATAATCAACAGTTAAGACCCCATCATCTTTTGCAAGATTTTGCACCGAGCTTTTTAGTTGCCACAAGTATCTGACTAACCTTGTGCAGCATCCAATGCAATGTTCAGTCTTCTTTCCCATCCTACAGTATTATTTTCTGAAGAAGTTTGACCTGAAACCAAGCAATGCAGACCTTTGATTGAATGAGCAGAAAACATTCCTCTCTATCATATACAATTGAGCAACGTTGTGAACCATACCATCAAGACAATGTCTCAGGTCTCCATTAGACATGTATTCATATATAAGAACCAATTTTTGCTCCTCTGTGCAGTAGCCCATGAATTTTACTAGATTCTTATGGTGTAATTTGGAGAGAATATTTACCTGCAGCGGTCAATGAATTTTACGAAGACTTGTAAGGTATAGTTTGGAGAACAGATCTCCCTGCAGCAATTGTTCTTAGTTTCGATTATAAAAATCAAAGGCATTAAAGATTTTAAACTTCAATAGTGTTTAGTTTTAGTGGGTGAGATTAAAGTTTTCAAGTTATAATTGTAAAATGGGTATGAATGAGTCCTTGGTTATACCTCTGTGGAAAATTCTATGGCACCCTGATGTGATTTATCAGACAATATTTTGACAGCCACATCCTTGCCTTGAAGACAACCCAGAAAAACAGGTCCATATCCTCCTTTTCCAATCTGCGTATGAAAGCTGCGAGTCATAACTCTGACCTCTTCGTGACTGAATGATCGACATCCATCTAATTTGAGAAGATCTAAATGCTCTGTTTTAGTTTTCCCTGCATTTTGCCCCTTTCAGAATCTGCTTCCTTTTAGTAAAAATGAAAACCCAGAAGTACAAAGCAAATGTAAAGGCAAGATGGCTAAAGATGACTTACCTATAGCGATTTTTCTGCTTAATTTAAGTTTGATAAACATTAATATTGCAGCAATAGTTATAAGTATTCCAACCCCTGCTACTATTAACCAAACAAGAAGTGATTTGCTCGTCTTTCTTTTTGGGGTATCCTTGCATATGCCTGTTTGGCAAAGCATTTCATTGCCATCGACACTGAAAAATTAACACAAATATTAAACATATGAATCTTATCATACCCACAACATAATTACTGATCGATTTGTGTTGCAAGAAAAGAAACTCGCCTCAGGATGAGTTCTCCACGTTGTTGTTTCTGAGATAGACCATTTGGCACCGATCCATTTAAGTCGTTGTCTATCAAATTCCTATATCTCGAAAAGAAAATTTCTTAAAATACTGTACATAGTCTGAGTAATATAGCATACTGCAAGGTAAATTACCTATCCATTTTATAAGATGGAATGACATTATTAATATGCTGAAAAGTCTTATAAACTAGAAATAGTGAGATGCATATGTTTCAACTCACAGTTCAGTAAGATTGGAGAGAGTAGCCAGAAGCTCTGGTATTGAACCACTCAAATTATTTCTTGCCAAATCTCTGCAAGCAAGAATAAAAAGACAGTTTTGGGTCTAGCAAGTGCGATATTGACTTTCAACAAGCTAAAAATTATAAAAGAAAGTAGTCAAGATTTGTCACGGACAACTTAACGAGAGCAGAGAGATTGGCGAAGGTTGGAGGTATGGTGCCATTCAGATGCTTGTCGGGGAGTGTCCTGTACATCATATCTCTTCGTTGTTAGTTGAAATTGACAGTAGAGTGTAACTCGATCATATTATACAAAGTACATTAATGTTCAGATTATGTTCTTAATTGGTCAATGGAATTGTAAAAAGTATTTGGGAGAGAGACTTACACTGTAATAATCCTTGGTGACGAGTCTTGATTGCAATCCACCCAATCCCAAGAGTATTTCTGAGGTAGACAAGGATCACCCGTCCACTCTTTTTCCAGATTAAAGTGCCTTGCAATGTCAGCAACTGCATTCACTGTAAAACAGATGTTTTAGTAAGACAATCAAATTTACCCATTTTCCCTTAAGAAAACAACTTTAAGCAAATACAAACCATCTTCACTGTTAGTTCCGTTAATGAGTGGGCTGCTATATTGGTAGACTCCAAAGCCATTCAGAATGGCACCCACGGTCGATCGATTGGTAGGATTAAGAGAAATTTTGACTTGTTTGGAGACAGTAAATTTCCAGGGTACAGAGGTGACGAATGAACTGAGGTAGCCATCTAATTTAACAGTACGCAATGAATTTCCATCGAGAGTAAGAGTGAACTCCCTAATTGCATTAGCTCCAAGTTGCTCTACTTCGGCGAAGCACATCACAAAATAGTATTTACCAATGTCTGCAACACTCCAACTCCAAGTGATATTTCCCAGGCTGTTGTTGGGGATCACCAAGGCGGTTTGTAACACAGCTGATGGTATTTCAAATTCTTTATCTGTATCAATGGAATTTGTGGTATTCTTATAAACCAAATCTTTTAATCCTTCGTTCAGCCATATCCTATCATCCAAATATATGGTTTCTCCGTTCGGCCATATCCTATCAAATGCATCGTCTGGATATCTGCACAAAACCACTCTGAAATCATTAGCTTAACCTTTATTTCTTTTCTTTTCTGCTCATACAACATGTTCCATAGTAGACGTCTACTTATGTACTGGCAATCCAGATTCATCGTCCATGCTATTTAGATACTTAAGAACATTAAGTTTTCACAGTCCTCATTGATGAGGAGAAGGTTTGGGAGAAAACCCCCAAAACCAAAAATAATGGTACAAATCATAGAGAAAGAAACTACCTTATTAGAGTTGACTCTGACAATGTTCCATAATCCATGTGTTCTATACTGAGTAAGGAGAGATCTTGTCCTACAATCTCATACATAGCTGGCTTGATAGGGCGAAGTTCCAAGGCTGAAATGAAAGGAACATCATCCGTACTTCGAGCAACACACACATCAATAGAGGGACCCCTGGCCATGGCGATTATTTCCTTTACAATGATCTCACCATTGCTGTTTATTACAACAGTAACCCAAGGATTAGCATCAACCAGCAAATCAAATTGTGGTAGTGACTGAAGGCCGTCATAGTTACCATATAAAAAAGAGGCGCGGATTATATATTTTGTTCCCCCCAGAGCAGGTAAATTGTAGCAATTTCGATTGCCTTGAGGAAAACAGCGAAGGTTATTCAGTCGCACCCGTCTCTGTAAATGAGCAGCCGAAATGCCTTTTTTTTCACCTGTGTTAATGTATTGGTCATCTGAGGTCCAGCTAATGCCCCGGCCATTCTCATATTTCCCTTCTCCTCCACAGTCCAGGCTGATGAATCCTGCAGATATAACATCATCAAATCCATTTAGCAACAGCAGCAATACCAAATTAAGAAACGAGAAGCAGCGAGCTGATGAAGATTTGAATAATTTACTTTGCTTGCTTAGTTGCAAACCAAATAAGAATGCTTCACTCTGGATGGTAAACAGTCAGACGTTTCGGTGGTTTACAGGTGAAACACATCAGTTGTTTAAACCCTTCCATGCTTCACAGCTAAAAGAATTTAAGCCTCCACAGTCCATAATATTTTGAAAAAGAGATTTTAAAAGATTAAGATTGTCATTATTTTCACACTACTTCTAAACCCACCATACTGATGAGAATGGCCTCCAAAGATATCAGAGAGTCCAGAGTTTTTGATTTCTGATGCAGGGTGTATGCAATTACTCATTATCAAAAATGTTTAACAATTAAAAAGAAAATTTCAGGTTTTTCTGGGGAAATAATAAGCTTCCAAATCAATCATAACTACAACCCATATAAAATTGTTGTATAAAGTTTTTGATCTCTTCAAAACTGCTTATCCTAAACAAAACTACAACTAATATTGACTTCGAGTTAAAGTAAATAAAATATAGTTCCACTAATACTATCACAGGCATAAACTAATCTATGATATCAAACAAAACAGATTGTTTAGATTATGTACTTTTAAAAGCAGGCATAACCTAATCTATGATATCAAACAAAACAGACTGTTTAGATTATGCACTTTTAAAAGCATGTATAATACAATCGTTTGTTTTAAATCCCTTCATGTTGAAAGGAATTGGCTGTATAGAAGAATATAGAAGAATAGGAATATTTTACCTGGTTGTGCATACAGAACTCCGCATATAGAAAGAACCAAGAAAAAATTGAAGGTTACTGTTTCTAAGTTTGCTCCCTCCATCCTTCCAACTGTTCCTTAAATGTTATCTTATACACTTCTCAACATTTTGGAAAAAAATGGAGTGCAGATTACAATGAACTTTTTAAACAATCCAATAGTCAAAAGGAAACCTAAAGTCAGTAATGCATGCTATTGACTATTTAACATTAAACTTTTTAACATACAAGTAAATCACTTACAACCAGCAGGTATGTGGTTGAGAAGTGAGGAAAAAAATCCACCGCAAAATTATTTGCCCTATAAAAGTTTTGGATATTATCTTAAATTATTAAATTGTTTGGCAGGAAGAGAGCAAAGACTTTTCTTTTCAAGGTGGGCCCACAATGGGTTTGAAATGTACATAGTACGCGTCTAGAATTAAATTATTACATGCCTTTAATGTTTGAAGGAGATACGTTAAGATCCTCACTCACACACTTTTTCCTTGAAACATCACTAAATTCATTGACTTTAAAAACTCAACTAACTATTTAATTAGTGTTAATATCATTAATTAAGATATGGTTGTAAGGGTAAAATACACCCCATACAAATTATTTAGGTTAATTAAATAATTTAAGTAGATATATGTCACATCTCCATGGAAGCCAATTTACATGTTGGACCTACATGAAAAGTTAGATGATGGTAAGTTTAGTAACCACCATTATAAAGGCATGGCATCCCTTCTACACATCAATTATGACTAGAGGAAAGGACTGCAAAGATAGAAGGGGTTGACAAACAAGAGGAGCTAATAGAAAAATAAAAATGAGAGTAGGGGAGAGGACCCAATAGTTGAGCACCCTAACTTCACGCCTCTCAAAATCATACGTGGCAATTTTGAATCACTCCAAAATGTTTACAACAACTTACTTGACAAGGCCCCTACTTATATCTAAAGTTCCAGGGCCACATCATCGAATATGATGCCACATCAACATATTTTTTGTTGAGGTGTCTAATAGTTCCCCCCCCAAAAATGGTGGACCAATAGTTGTGCATTAAGTCATGTTTTGTTGGTGTGTTGATGTGGCATCACATGATTGGTTATTTTTTAGATCTAAAAGGCACATTTCATTCAATTATAGGTACTTATAGTCAACACTAACAACCTTAAAGTCACAACTACTAGTGTTAAACTTTTAAAAATATTGAGCCTTAAATCCACAAATACTATCACAGCAATTGGAACATGCTCAGTAATTGGATCCTCTCCCCTATGATAGATCACTCCTAATAATGCCAAAAGGTACTGTTGTCTACATCTTATCTACTCTCATTAATGCATGTAGCCACAATGACCTTAGCATTGAGCCCATTCAAGTCTCTAGCCTCACAAAGTGTTACATCTGCAATGTCAATCTTGTCAATTAGTGGTTTCATCGATGTTGCAGAAGTAGGTACAATGCAAGTTCAAGGGAGATGTCATAAACTCAAGGATTTATTTTAGGAGAGGAAGATGCACACTATCTCTGGGAACATGCTCTCACCCCACTCTAATCAATGTATATCCTAAAGGAGACACACATTGGTGGACAACCTTCTGTAAGGTTAGCTTCGACTCTAGGATTGTAGGAGAGGGAATACAAGCGTATGTGTTTCAATGCTACCTAGACTAGATTTTAGAGCTATCACTTATATTAGTCAGAATGATATTAAAGCTTTGGAGGATAGTCGACTTAGCCATAATGCAATCATGGATGAAGCTAACACCTATGCAACTAGAAAGAAGTGCTTCTAGTTAGGTAAGAGAGGAGTGCAATTCATTGGCTCAAGAGGACTGTAGTATCAACACCTTAAGAGATCATTGGTTGTGTGTTTTTTTTTTCAATAACTCTATGACACTATGAGGAAACTCTAGGTTGGAGCTAGCATGCGTAGCCAAAACTAAGTGAAAGAAAGAAATTGCAGGCAATCTGGAAGCAACAAAGGTAGGTGGTCAATTCTTTTCTTGATGGAGAATATGCATTTTTTTCTGGTTTGGCAGTGGCTATGAACTCAAGTTTTATAGTAGAGTTAAAATATATCTTAAATGTTTGTATATTGTTGTTATCTAGATAATAAGCATTATGTGCTTTGATTACAATCATTTTACCCATATAACTCTTTCTTGAGTGGTTGTATTTAAAATATTAGTGAGAGGATTTATTACAATCCTTGCACTTAGGTGGGTATAAATCCTATGACTTTCCAAATCAAATTAAGTGATGCACAAGCAAGAGTTGATTATATGGTGTTTTAATTAAAAAATGGATACTTAGTAGAAGATGCTAGCTAATATATTCCATATGGCAATGCCATATTAGTATGGCGCTACCTAAGTTTATTGTTAAATTCTTTCTCTAACAAAAATCCCCAAACAGAACACTATTACGGTAATTGTGGCTTGAGCAATAAGATTTAATAATACACAAATTAGTTTAATGGTTTGCATAGGCTAAGGTGGTCTACTTAAAGTATTGGTTATTATTCAATGTTTATAAGCACCAAGTTACTTCATGTTTGTAATTATTGTGATAATGTGAGAATATGGCATGGCTTAACAAGACACCTCACCAATTCCTACTAAAAGTGTTGTTTATGCTTTAAGATATCTTAATATTAATTTATCCATGGGTAGCACAATAATTGGGAAATATTGTATAATAGATAGTGATGCTCAAGTTAACTTGAGTTCAACTTTGGAACACATGTACTATTTGACCAAGGGCATGCTGCTATTACTAAAATATTATGAGTAATGCAATGCTTAAATATGGATAGATGTTTTGGATAGCTAAATAACCTAATTTTCTTTCCTTATGATAAATTATATGGAAATAATACATTGAGCTATGTCCCAAGATTATGTAGCTCTCTTATAGTGATATTTATGAGGTCACTAAAAATAGAACAAGATGTTATGATATCAACTTACTTATAATCAACACTATGTATCAAGTACTTAATCACAAGGTGATGTCTTCTTGATATACGAGGTAAGTGATAGATGTATGTATGGTGTAATCATCAAGATACTAAATGTTGTGTGATATCCTGGATATATAGTTATTAAGGAATGATTGTCTTGGGTACAACTTAGGTATTATTCATGTTTAGAGAAAGTTTATAATTCTCATTGTAACTCTTTTGAAGTTGAGATGATTGTCATATGGCCTTGTAGATGCATGTTGTGATTATGATCAAGAAGGATGTCATTAATACCATTGAATCATATTATGACAGGACATCATGTGGAGCCACATTGAGGCTTGCCTAATTGTTGCAAATTGTGCAGATATTATGTCTATTGATGTCATGTGCTTTGTTATGATTGGATTTATTTTATATTGATTATGTTGTTATGCATATTTTTGTGTATGGATTTGATTATGGGAATACTAGAAGTGTTGTTATGAAATTGAGATTACCATGAAACCCTGAGGGTAGGAACCTATGTGTATAACCATTGAGAGATTAAAGCGAGGAGAACTACATGTGACTTCAATCGTGTTTGGAAGCATGTATGTAGGAATTTATTAGGTGAAAGATGCCCCTGGACCCCAAGTCTTTTGGGAAGCGTTTAGGGAATTACTCCAAGGTTGAGGTACTCCCAAATTTGATCAATCTTCTTGCTTTAGTGCATTTTAGTTTGAGGCTGAAATTGTTTATTATTACTACTAGGGATTTGAATTTTTGATTAATAAATACCATGTTTTCAAGTAGTAAGGAAATGATGGGAGTGACCTTTGAGATTCTATGAGTTGTTTTGTTATGTATAGATGACCCAGCTCCGATGGGTGCAATGTGTTACTACAATGGTAAACTAAACTAGTTAAATCACCCAATTACAATCAAATACCAACACTCAAGATTAGGCAAATAAAGGAATTCAACTAAAACAAATGTGTGCAAAACATACAAATGAGAACTCCCTTGTTACACTTGCATAAGTGGTTATACTCCTAAATATGATAATTGATTGATTTTTGCTAGTATGTAAGTGCTCACAGTGGCCACATAAGATTGCATTCAAAGTGTGTTATGAAATGGCTAGAGGCACCTCCAATTTATAGACTTTTGGAGGCTAAAATGGAGGGTCAAGATTGAAAGCAAGGATCTGTTGAGCTACAACTCATATGGACTAGCTAGGACTCGAACCTAGGACCTTCCATTTGTTGTTGGAGTGTTATACCAACTCATCTATTGGCCCCTTGTGGCCAGCCCATCGTCAATCTAGTGTGGCTTATTTCCAACACCCCCCTTAAGCCACACTGCAAGTGCTTTGGGCTCCTAGCTTGGCTCTGATACCAATTGTTGAGCTTCAGCTCCTATGGACCAGCTAGGACTCAAACCTAGGACCTTCCATTTGTTGCCAAAGTGCTCTACCAACTGAGTTGCTGGCCCCTTGTGGTCAGCCCATCGTCGGTCCAAATGTGGCTTATTTCCTATAGGATCAAGGGCTCACAATGCATGATCTTCAAGCTCTCAAGAAAGGAGGAGTGGACAAGTGGCCAATGAGGATTGGTTGCAAAAGGAGGTTCCTAGATTATAGGAGAATCAATGGTGGATGATGGGTTTTGGAGAAAGTGAATGGCTAGGATGAAAGGGGTAGTTAGGGTACTTTGGAGGAATTAATGAAAAGGTATGTCTTGGACTCTTCCCATGCCTCTAAGTATTTTGGCTAATTTTAAAATTGAAAGATGTAAGGACAAACCAAATTTTAAATTAGGATATATGGGAATAGAAGATTTGACCATGTACCTTAGAGTACAACTTGTCATGTACATGGTATGACAAGTGGATCCTCATGGATGTTTGGGGAGGTCAAATCCACAATTAACCCTTAATAAGCCCATGTGCACATGATTAGAGGATAAATGGAGGTTGGAGGAATTAAGCAAAAGTGGACAAAATACCAAATTAAATAAATAGAAGTATTTATTTAATTTGTGGAAGAAAGGGGGATAAAGTCTTAGGGAAATAATATCAAATAGTTATTATCTAAGGCTAGACCTTACTAAATGGATGAAATAATGATTTCAGGTGATGGAGGGGGATAACAAGGACATTAATTAAATAATAAAATATTATTTAAGTAATATAAATGGTGAACATGGGATAATTTATCAAATATAAATGACCAATTATAGAACAAGTGATGGAATTGGCAAGGTGTCAATTTTAGGTGTCTACATTTTGCCCCTCTTTGAAATGATGTTAAAATAATGTTATTTCAAAGAAAAATAAAATATAGGACACTTGAAGAAATAAGGGAAAAATAATATGCCTCGGTCGATTAATAGGAAAAAAATAGAAGAAAATGATAAGAGGATGATGCCCCCTTGAGAGATTAGGAAGGAAAAAAGGTGCCTGAGGGAGTTGTCAAAAGAAGAAAATGAGGTGAAAAATAGATAGAGGAGGAAAAATCATGAAGGATGGAAGAAAAACAGAGCTAGGATATAGGAGAGGAGGTAGGAAGCGACAAGGGGCAGTGATAGTAGCAGTAGCTCAGGCTCGTCGAGCTCATCAGGGTCAAAGGACACAAAGATGGGGCCAGAGGAGGGAGGAGATTCAAGGAGGTGATGGAGGGGAGAGCCCAAATACTAGATTGGCAATGACTCTGAGTGAGCAAGACACACTACATGTAGAGCATGATAGGTTATGGTAGAGAGATACACTGTAGGCAAAGAGAGATATCATGGTGATAGCTCATGATGGGTTATAGGTGTAGCAGGATGTGCTGACAGTGGAGAGAGATGGGCTACAAGCTTGTTTCTAGAGGGTGGAGGCAGAGGTGGAGAGGATCAGACAGGAGAGGGATACTATTTGCACTATAGGAGGTGGGGAGTGCATGGAGGGATGTGGCACGAGCCCTGTGGGAGGTAGCCTACTAGAGACCATTATATGAGAAAGCAGTTCTGGCAAGGTAGAGGGCATTGAGTTTTGTGAAGAATTCAAGGCTAGAGGCTTTGACATCGGTGAGATCAAAAGCCTCAATAGAGATGGGTCCACCTGAGAGGCACCACCACTTCTACCATCACCAGGAGTATCAGTAGACAATGGGCTAATCATGCAACTAGCCTAGGATTTTGGATGCATTTTTGATAGATGCCTTAGAGGCATGTGATGTATATGATATGATGCTCTACAGAGTTGATGTACATTCTATTTTTTGATATGATGTATATGAGGACACAGTTATACCATGATACTGACTTGATATGCATATATGATGTGATTGACCTATATAGATTTATGACATGTTGTTTTGATTATGCTTATATTTATTATGTGTATGGATGGACATAGATGAGTATGTTTATGTGTATGATTTTGGATTTATAGATGTATGCATATGGTTATGTTAATGCCTATTTCATGTATGATTTATGGATGTTGTCACATATTTACATGATTGTATGCTTATTGTGATTGAATTAATGCTAATGATGATGATAAATGCTTGTGCTAAATATAAGCACTTATGTGAATGTGTGTGATGTGTAATATATAATGAACAATGGATGAATTTTATGCTTAAATTAATAAATATATAATAAAATCAACAAATGGTATGCAAAATACTATGAGATCATGGATTGAGATGCATAGATAGATATGTAGATGCCTAGATAGATATGTATATTTAATGAAATGGATTAATGATATGCAAACTACTATGAGATCATGGGTTAATGGGATGCAAATGATATATGATAAAATGGTAACACATTTGGAATGGATGTAGGTGACATATCATGGAACAATTGTATCAGAGGAAGGAGGATGATGTGGATGAAGAAAAGAAGGTATGAGAATCAAATGCTCTTGAGTAATAGGGATGAACAAGGATCGAATAGGGTAGAGAGAGGGGTAAATTTGAATGCATTTATTAAACTGCAATGTAGTGAGCCCTTAATTTGATATAGAATGAGATATTATGCACCAGGGTACAAGGAACCAAGGTGATGATGTATCCCATACATAGGACTGACACAAAAAGAAACATACAAGAGGTTGTCTCACCACAACACAGGGCATGCGATGGCCTTGGTGGGTAATGTAATGAAACAACCAATAGACAAAAGGATATCCTAGCACTATGCAAGACATATGATGACCTTGGTGATCTTGATACTAGGATAACCATGCAAACACATCACCCAGAAAATGAAAAGATCATGCCTCTATTACAGATCACCAAAAGAACATCATGATATGAAGGATCATGGCAACCCTTCAGATAGAATAGGTTAGTTGAAAAATATAATCTTCAGTTTGAGGAGGGATCTTCAAGCTCAACCCATATCACTTCTCCACCTCCTTCTACTTTGGCATTGGAGTCACTTGGGCTACATGACAGATATTCTGATGAGTCACATTCACGTGCACAGATTCTTGATGATGAGGAATCTTCTACCGCCACTTCTGATGTTGAGAGTGATTCAGAAGATTCACCTCCTTCCTCTCCTAGTCATCATTCAGAGGGTGATGATTCTCCTCCTGATTCTTTGACTTCTAGTCCACTTTGGGCTAGACATACTTTGTAGTCTATAGGTGATTCGGTTAGGGATCCATCAAACACCAGGTGGACTCGTTCACAATTCCAGAATGCTCTACATGTCTTCATTGCTACTGCCTCTGATCCATACTCCTTTTGAGAGGCATTTGGTATTTTTGAGTGGGATATAGCTATGCAGGAGGAGTATAGTTCCTTGATGAGGAACCACACTTGGGATATTGTCCCTCTTCCTAAGGGAAGAAAACTTGTTCGATGTAAGTGGATCTATTAGACAAAGTTTGCAGAAGATGGGTCAGTTGATAAGCATAAGGCTCACCTAGTCACCAAAGGATTCTCCTGGGTTCTTGGGATTGACTACTCTAAGAATTTTATGCCAATTGCCAAAATGAACTCCATCCAACTTGTTCTTGCCATTACTGTAGCCAATCATTGGGAAGTACACCAAATGGATGTGAAGAGTGTTTTTCTTCATGGCGACCTTTAGGAGGAGATCTACATGAAGCATCCACAAGGTTTCATTTAGGATTCTTCACTTGTGTGTCATCTTCAAAAGTCTCTCTATGGCCTCAAACATGCTCCTCAGGTCTAGTATGCTAAGATGGACTCCTTCCTTTTGACACATGGGTTCACTCGGTCCATTCTGATCCCAATGTCTATATTTTGTAGTAGGATAATTCACTCCTATTTCTCATCTTGTATGTTGATGACTTATTGATCACAGGGAGTTCTTCATCCACCATTGGGGTAGTCAAATCTGCCCTTCATGACAAGTTTTTGATGACTAACTTGGGCTTGTTGCATTACTTTCTTAGAATTGAGATCTTCCAGTCTTCTTTTGGGATCACCCTCACACAGTCCAAGTATGCTCTAGATTTTCTCTGAAGGTTTCATATGGCTAACTGTAAGCATGCTTCAACTCCCTTTTTGGAGTTAAACTTGAGGCTTAGTGTTCTTCACCATTTGTTGATGGCACTTTATTCTAACAACTTGTTGGGAGTCTCATTTATCTGACTCATACGAGACCTAACATTTCATATGTTGTAGGCATGGTCTCTCAATTTATGCAAGAGCCCCATTAGTTGCACTAGAAAGTAGCAAAGTGAATCCTATACTACATTTAGTGTACTCATAGTTTTTGGATTCACTACGCAGTGGGCATTGATATTTAACTTGATGGGATATAGATTCAAATTATGTAGGTGATTCTCAGGATCACAAGCCTACTTCAGGTTACAGCTTCTCACTTGGTTCATGTTTGGTTATTGAGCAAGAAGCAGTCTGTTATTGCTCTATCTTCTGATGAGGCTAAGTATTGGGGGTTGTGAATGCTGTCACTAAGGCCATTTGGCTTCAAAATCTTCTCACTGAGTTAGGTATCCAAATTAGATGACCGTCAGTCATATTTTGTGACAACCAGAGTACCATTCAGATCTCACAGAATCTGGTCTATCATTAGTAGATCAAACACATTAAGTTCCACATGCACTACATCTAGGAGCTCATCCATGGCCAAGTCATCAATCTTCACTATTATTCGACTTCCAAATAGGTTGCTGATATCTTCACCAAACCCTTCACAAAAAGCAAGTATCTTCATATGCAATCTTTGTTGGGGGTGCAGGAGGCTTCATCTCTTAGGGGGCTTCTAAGTCCTCTCACTTGGAGTCCTAACTCTCTCTACTCGGGGGAACCTCTTCTCTCTCTATTTAGGGGGGATTTTCTCTCTTTTCTTGTGGGACTTCTTCTCTTTGGGGGGATTTTTATGTACATGGGTACCTCATCAGGCTTCATTTACTAGGACCCATCATTTAACCCACCTAAGGTACGCTTAAGGGGGTGTTAGTGTAGGTTTTTATTTTCCTTGTTGGGTTATTTATTTGCCTATATTCCTAGGTTTTTTCTACACATGTTATTAATCTTTCTTAGGGTTAATTAAGTGAGTATTAGTGTGAGTGGGTGCAAGGTGTCAGCATCCTCCATGGGAGTTACACTTGCCTATTTTAGGCTATTGTGGTGGACTCTTCCCATTGATCATATTTGCTATTGGGATTAGGTGTGTCATACACCTTGCAAGTCCTAAGAATTGATTTAATTATATTTATTATGCATGCACATATTTTGGGCATCCCACTTGGAGTGGCACTATGTGTCACTTGTAGTTTGTAATTTGGCAAAAAAAAAATTATCACTTAGTGTCATGGAAGTTGCTAAATGCAACTATGACAACTTGTAATGTGTAAGAGTTGCTAAAATGGAAAGAGATTGAAAATGGAAATTACCATTGGAAACTTGACAAGCATGATTTTATGAGATTGTGAAAGAATGATTTTAGAAGCCAAAAATGGAGTGCCATATTTGGAGAGTCAATTATGATTTAAGTAACTTTCTATATTATGGTGGATTTGATTCTCCATGACTAGGCATTGTAACTCATGGTTTTGAGTTTCCATTTTGGTGGTTTCTTGTATTGGAACTCCTATAAATTGAATGCTTGAGGAGTCATTTGTGAGGAGAGGACTTTTATGCAGGGTTATGTTGTCAGTTTTCTTTCAAAGAAGCAAGATGTAAATCTCCATGTTAAGGCTTTGAGCCTGCAAGTGTATTGTAACATTGTTGTTGCAAATTAATGCATTGGTTCGATGCTTTGGAATGGGGTTTTTAACCTAAAAGTGTTTTCCCCACATATATTGGTTTTTCTTCTCCTCTATCTATTTTTTTCTTCTTTTATGTTCTTTTAAAGTGTTAAATTACATGTCGTTATGCTGCTGAAATATTCTTAGATCTATAGGCTACATTATCTTTCCTTTAAGGGTTAATGTGATGGGAAATCAACTATGTATGTTTCCTCTTTAAGGGCATAGTAGTATGTGCTTGCATCAACTTATTAAGTAAAATATAGGATGTTGTAAGGTGCATGTTGGGTTCTCTTTTCCCTTTCAATTGGTATCAGAGCTACGATGGTTCCATGGTTGCATGTGATTGCATGTGTTGTTTCTATGGTGTTTTTAAGGTTCTGAGTATTTCTTCTATTGTGATTTCTTAGCTTGGCAAGATTGAGGGAATCTGTAGGAAGGAATTGGTTTTTTATTAATCCTTGTTTGAGTGGAAGTCTTGAAGTTGATCTTGTTTTCAAGTTACAACAGGCATTTGAAGGATGGAAAATATGGAGGATTATAGAGTTGATTATGTGGTTACATTTAATATGATATTGATCTAGAGCTCCTATTTGATAGTATGTAATAACCCTCATGCATGGTGGTTATGTTATTTCATTCTATGGTTGTTTGCAACAAAGTTTTCATGTTGGGTATTTGTTCTTGGCTCCCTGATCACATGGAGAAACTTCGATTGTCATGACTATGGTTTGATGTGCTTATGTTGGGTGCTTGGTTTTAGTCCCTGGCATTGGAAGGCATTTTTTCGTTAACCTTGAATGCATGTAGGTTGTGGAGTTGATCATTGGATGATCTGAAAGCTTCTAGAACAACCTAGCTCCTCTGTATGCTTGTACATGGTGGTTGTGGAGTTAGCCTACAAGTGGTCCTGGTCCCTAGAGTTCCTGCCACCTCTTCTTCCTTCTAGTTGGTTGTACTTGCATGTCTTGGTTCCATATTGATTGGATCTAAAGGTTTTATAGATTTTTCGTTCAAAATCTATGACTATGCTTATTTGTGTTATTCTATTATTCTGGTTTAACTATTTTGGTGCTTTTTATACTCGTGGGTGTTCCAAATGATAAGTGGATATGGATTCACATGTGCTAGTGAAATGGTGGTTTTGCAGGTTTCACATGGTTAATCAAAACTTGTGGTTTTGTAGATCTGTGGATAAACTATTTTTCAGATTATGATTCCTTGGGGTGTTTTTAAATGTAAGATAGTTGCATATTTGCATGTATGCATCGTGCATGGTGTGAGAGGCTTTGTAGCCTTCTTAGTGTGGAGATGTTGGTATGTGATTAGTCACTCATCATTTATGTAGTGTTTGCTTGATGGGTTCCTTGACTATGGTTACTCATTATGGAGTTATTTGGCAAATTAGATTAGGAGTTAATCGAGTGTTTGAGTCTTGAAATCTACATGTTATCTTCTTTGATATCTCACTTTGCAAGTTACTAATGTGATGATGAGTTTGCATGTTTCATTTGTTTTGCATCTTCGAGTTATGCAGTTTTGTGGGTTGGCCGCCCATTGGTTGCAATAAGATGAGTTGGATGTGGACTGTCTATATCCATGAGATTGATTCAGTGTTGATGCAAACTTTATTAGTTGGCCTTGTATGTGGTTATTTGTGCATTGGTATGTTGCATTGGGATGAGAGGATGGATGATTAGAGTGCTTGGATAGTCAATTTTTGGGACTTGTAGCATGTTTATCATAATGCCATGGATAGTTTAGATACACAATTATGTGTGAGCCTTTTCTAGTGTTGGTTTTATCTTCTTTCTTAGAGATATTGGTTCTACTTTATTCTTTTGTGTTGTCAGTAATGTAGAGGTTGATTACTAGATTGTGTTAGAGCCATGGATGGTCTTCATTCAAAGGATGGTTATCACGATGGCTTGATAAGTTTGGTATCACAGTTTCAGTGGGAGCTATGGCAGTGATGTGGATTTGTCACTTGGTGATGGATGTTCATCTATAGTGGTTGTAGGTTTCATGGTAAGGATTTTGGATTATGATTCTTATATGTTGTGAAATTATTTTAACATCTTGAGCTCCATTGTCAGGGGATGGTTATCTTCATGTGATTGGAGATGGTATTGTGCCATGATGGACTCTTTTTTCTAATATTGGAGTTTTGGCATGATGATGCCCCTTTGAAAAGATATGTTCATTGGAGCAAGTAGTGATCTCCTAGGGGGATATGTTAGATCATGATGTCATGTGTGTTCCTAAATTTTGTAGACATGTAGTGGGAGCTTTGACAGTGGTTTTGTGAAGTTCTCTTTGGTTTTGAGTATAAATCATTTGTTTGAAGCTTCATGATTTTGCAAGATGCATTTGAAGTTTGCATGTATTGGTTGATAGATGCTCATGGATACTAGAGAGACTTGAGGTGAGGCTAGAGATCTCTTGTTGTGGGGATCATGTGTTGGAATGATGAAATTTCAGCAGAAAGATCAAGGAGCCTTCACCTGGGTATGGGCATGAGTTCATGTTAGGAGCTGAGAGGAGATTATTCTTGGAGAGAGTCTATAAGGCTTGGTGT
Organism: Cunninghamia lanceolata; assembly: GCA_027924645.1. Lineage (NCBI taxonomy): Eukaryota > Viridiplantae > Streptophyta > Pinopsida > Cupressales > Cupressaceae > Cunninghamia > Cunninghamia lanceolata. The sequence goes on along the minus strand of BSBN01000960.1, from coordinate 7,386,972 downwards.
ATCTCAATTGAGCATTCTCATTCCCCACTCTTAGTTCACTTAGAAAAAAATGATCTAATAGGTATTGCCCATGTTGTTTCAGATTCATTTCGTTTTATGCTTTGATTTCTCATGGATATGGATCTTAAGCTATAGTTTCTAGTTTTGGAGGGTTCATTTGAGGAGTATTGGCATGGTTATCTCCTTAGGTATATGGTTTGATTTATAATAAGTTTTGGAGATGTTATTGGGCTGAATTCCTATTTGTGGAATGAATTTTTGAGTTTGATCGTCTTTGGTTAGAGAAACTTACATCCTTTTTTGATTATATGAGATATATATGAACTTTGTTTGATCTAATGAGATTGAATAGTTGGGTGTTGTTAAAGCTTTTTAGTTGGGGTTTTGTGAAGGAGATCTTAGTTGGCACAGCTTAGCACTTGGTGGTGTTGGTAGAAGGACATGATATGGTTTGTAGTTTCTCTTTATGGTCTCATGTTTCTTCTTAAAGGTTCTTATTCATCTAGTATGATCACTGGTTTTGTGGTCATCTACTATTATTGTACTTTTTAGCAACATTATATGTGTTCTTTTAATGTATATCATTTGAGACATGGAAGACTTGGGAGGAGTGGAGGAGATCAAATGTGAGAGAGTGAGCAGAAAACTATTTGTGGAAGTATGCTTTGTTTTGCAACAGGTTGGTTGCAATTTGTAGATCATTGTGATTGTTATTTGTATTACATGATTTGATTATAAGCCACACTTTTCTATAAGCGCTGATTGGTAGACTCTGAGTTGCTTTGGTTGGCATTGCTCATGTAGTATGATTCCTAAGATATATGTATGTCTTTGGTAGATTATTTTTCATTGGACTGCAGTATCAAGGGTCTCTAGATTTGTTGCACATCAATGGTTTTGGTGTGTTTGTTATCATGGGATATGATAACTTGAGAAGGACAATGGATTATATAGGGATGAGAGCTGCAGTATGGGTTGGATATGTCATGTGTAGAAGTTCTATCAATGGTGTGTTTTTTAGTTGGATGTAAACAACTAGTTATGGTTGTTGTTCTAACTATTCTGGAGCATTCATGCTCAATCTTGTTTTGAAGGAAGTTTGAACTTTAGAGTTGTGTTTTGGTAATGGGTTTGAAGTTGGATACATTGGTGTGTCTATGTGACATTTAGTGTTTCAACATGTTTTTGGAATCCTAATATTTGGTCATGTTGGTGATCACTTGGAAGATGTTGCAAGTGCTTCTGTAAAGCTCATGAGCATAGTGGAGTTTAGTTGAGATAGTATGGTAACCTTATTGTTTCACAGATTGGTTGTGTTTTCCTTTTGGCTCTTGCAAGGTATACGACAAGTGGGAGAATGTTGGGATTAGGTGTGTCATACACCTTGCAAGTCCTAATATTTGATTTAATTGTATTTATTATGCATGCACATATTTTGGGCATCCCATTTGGAGTGGCACTATGTGTCACTTGTAGTTTGTATTTTGGCAATTTGTTTTTTATCACTTAGCATCATGGAAGTGGCTAAATGCAACTATGAAAACTTGTAATGTGTAAGACTTGCTAAAATGAACAGAACTTGAAAAGGGAAATTACCGTTGGAAACTTGACAAGCATGATTTTAGGAGATTACGAAAGCATGATTTTAGGAGCCAAAAATGGAGTGCCATATTTGGAGAGTCAATTATGATTTGAATAACTTTCTATATTACGGTGGATTTGATTCTCCATGACTAGGCGTTGTAACTCATGGTTTTGAGTTTCCATTTTGGTGGTTTCTTGTATTGGAACTCCTATAAATTGAATGCTTGAGGAGTCATTTGTGAGGAGAGGACTTTTATGTAGGGTTATGTTGTCAGTTTTCTTCCAAAGAAGCAATATTTAAATCTCCATGTTAAGGCTTTGAGCCTACAAGTGTATTGTAACATTGTTGTCATAGATTAATACATTGGCTTGATGCTTTGGAGTGTGGGGTTTTTAACCCAAAAGGGTTTTACCCACGTATATTGGTTTTTCTTCTCTTTTATCTATTTTCTTCTTCTTTTATGTTCTTAATGTGTTAATTTACATGTCGTTATGCTGTTGAAATTTTCTTAGATTTGTAAGCTACATTATCTTTCCTCTAAGGGTTAATGTGATGGGAAAACAACTATGTCTATTTCTGCTTTAAGGGCATAGTAGTATGTGCTTGCATCAAGTTATTAAGTAAAATATAGGATGTTTAAAGGTGCATGCTGGGTTCTCTTTTCCCTTTCATTTGCCACCTCTCCCCTCTTCCCTCTCTTATAGTCTATTTATACTCACCTCCTAGCTTGTATTTTTCATCTTGAATGCATTGTCTAGTTACTCTGTCATTCTTTTGTATGAATCTTTGAGATCTTAATGGAATTATGTCACATCAACATTTGCATCTCTCAGAATCGCTAGTTTTCTTTTGCTTTGCATTTTCTAGTTTATGTAGCTTAGAGTCTCTCTCATTTAAAGTTTCCAGTTTTCATATCTTGTTCAAAATTTCTATCAAAAGGGGCTTGGCAGTTCTATGGTTTGTGGATTGTTGAGTATGTCTCAATTCATAGACTTGGTGATTTATATCTATGGATAGTTGAGTATGTATTGATTCATAATTAGTATGTCTTATGTCACACTCCATTTGTTTAGTCAAGTTAATATTGATAATTGGGTACGATAATTATCTTTGAATTTAATTGAAATGGTTATAGTATTGGTTAATCATTTACAAAATTTAATGATAAATATGTTTTCTATTCTGTAGAAGTGAAAGGAATTGTTAAACACTCTCTCAGGTGGAGAGAGAGAGTGTATCTTCGAGGGAGAAGGGTCTAGCAATTGTGAAGTGTCGATTCATCGTGTATGTCTATGCATCTTTGTTTATCATGTTGTCTCATCTTATCTTGGAGTATCGACATGTGATAGATTCACTATGCATTTAAAAGTTTATAGTCCTTTTAGTTACCAAAGTTTTGCATAATCTATCCAAATTAGGGATAGTGTAGGCTCATGCCAAGCAAGATAATTCTACGAATTAATTACCTAGAACCTCTTGATTTGTTCCTCTTAAGGACACAATGAGTGGGGTTAATTTATATTATTTTAGAGATATAATATATATACATTGTAGTTCGTGTGTATTTATAATTTAAACCAAATTCATTTTGGATGATGGCAGATAATAAATCAATTTGTCTTAATTCTAAACCTTGGCACATATCTTAAATCATTGTATTCCTCAAGATGATACCTCCTCGAGGCTTTCTGGAAACAGATACACGTGCCTTATGGTGCTACCTCTTATTGGTTATGTGTCAAGCAAATATTTTTGGGAACTAGTATAATGTAAGGTGGGAGGTTTCGTGTTAGGGGATTATTTTCCATGTGAGTGAGCTTGGTTGCATTGCCTTTATTCCCGTGGAGATCAACAACACAAGAACTATGAAAAACAAAACGTTGATAGAATGGTGGAGATAGTAAAACAAAACTCTAAATTTGTATCTTTGTACCTCGTGCCTGTGGCATAGTCAGTTAATTAGAGATGGATTAATTAGCGGAGTTGTGGAAAATATTCGAGCCAGGGTTATCAGGAGCAATGTTTTGCACAGGATGGTGGATCTAGGTGGACGTCGTCGTTTGCAACTCCTCCAAAGTGTTGTTCCTCCGTTATTTGCCAGGCATATTTGCTTCTTTTGCAGCACTCATGTTCAACTACGTTAGCAAAAACAACCTCCATGATTACTCGCCCTACGACGATGAGGCCTGCAGGAGGGGAGAGGGAGCAGCGCGTGAGTAGGGGAAAGGAAAGAGATTGGGGAAAAGATGGGGAAATCCGGCTTCCACCAGTAATTGAGAATACGTTGTAAGTGACAGACACCAAGCCTTGAATGTAATATATCAATGCATCATTGATTATTTAGTTGTTATTAAATTATTAAAATATTTTATTGTTAATACTGCTATGTCTGCAAACTTCATATTCCATGTGTTCACATCTCTTTGAGGCTATCACACGCCTACACAAAACTGCTTCTTGAAAATTCTAAATCCTTCTCAACAAACTCATATTGTGCATACTCTATAAACGTTGATTGAGATGATGCCTCCTTGAGGCATTCTGTCAAACAAATCGCACAGGAAGTTTTTCAAATCGTTATAATTCTATAATTACTGATGAATAGTTTGAAGTCCAATTGCCAACAGATACTGTTATACTCAATCATGTTGTGTTAGCCTGGTTGAATTATCGACGCCTTCTGCATGAGTTTTTTCCTTCCACATTATCTGACTAAGAGCACTCTTTCCCTACCATCAGTTGAGCCTATTGATTTCTTTGCTCAATTTCTAGTGTAGCATGGTTGGTCATTCATGACCCAGGAAACTTGTAGCCGCCATAAAACTACTCTTGATCCGTGCAATTATGAGTGATTCGAACTATCACAATGATTCATGATATGATAAAAAGAACCTTTTATGTGTGTTGGGCTTAAACAGCACACGCTAAGCTTTGACTTGTTTAGGTGGTTGGTGGGCCCCTTCTCTTATTGACACGTTAACAAACAGAATAAGAAAAAAGGCCCACCAACCACCTAAACAAGTCAAAGCTTAGTGTGGGCTGTTTAAGCACAGCTGAGAAAGTGGCATGAAACTTCCATGGTTTCTACCTTGATTTGAATGGTAGAGATCTTACGTCGTTGGCCTCCTGATTTCTATGATTAAAGGAGGAAGAATGATGAACGGTGTAAGTAATGCGGCCACGTAGAATGAGCCCGCTTAGAAATTCAGGAAAAACATCTGTTGTGTATTTTTGTTTTAGGTTGGGGTCGGTGCCTCACCTACTTCACTGTAAGAATGAGGAATGGTGTAATTAATGTGGCCATTTAGATTGAATCCTATTAGAAATTTGAGAAAACTTCTGTTGGATATTTGTTTTTGTCTTTGGTGTGATTGGTGCCTCAGCCACTCCATTTTACTTCCGTCTCTTAACTTATTAAAGAAAGAGGAAATTGAAGGATAGTAACCACGTTCCTTCAACAATCATCCTCTCTTCTCATGTAAAACAACGTATTCCTTTGCAATATTTCTAGAGCTGAATGAATATGTAGAGAAATGACTTTTCTAGAGCTGAATGAATATGTAGAGAAATGACTAACTCCTTAGGTTACCATGATTGTAAGGTCAAGTAGTGAACCTAAACCATAATAGGTTTGAAAGATAATCTTGTAAATTCTTACTCTTAGAGTGCCAAACAGTTTGAGACAAACCAAAAACTTCTCATCATCTAATGCTCTAAACAAAGTGGCATATCCCATGATAAAACTCTTTTTTAGTCTATAGATAGACAATAACATTGATTTTGGTGTTCAAATTTTGTGGAAATTGTATTGGATAATCGTTAACTCTAGAAATTTAATGCCTCCATTAATAAATCTTACCTTATGGATAAGGTATTGTTAGCACTCCAATTTCATCTTTTTCCAACTACATTGGTAACCTCACGTGGCATGATGTTGGAATTGTTGCTCCAATGTTGGCATGCATCTCTATGTATTAAATGGTTAATCTCGTAGTCATTAGTAACACCCAATGCTCAACTATGATTCTTCTCATGTGGTTATATCTAAGATGGGGATTTGGTTAGAATCAGAGTTAGGTGATCTAGCGTTTTACCTTTTCACTATTCTTAAACCTTGATTTGGTTATGTATTAACATCTTTTAGTTGGTACTTTGATACCTTATTATGTTTTAATGATCTGTTATACCAAAACCATGTCTAGAATCTAATTTTGATTTCTATCCTTCGAAGTTAAACACCATTTAGTGGTTAAGTGGAGTTATATCTTTGAAAACAACATTGATTTATTTGAGATGGTTATAAGGCTATCAAAATAACAAGATGACGATTCTATTGGAATAACAAGAGGTCATAACATAGGATCTAGAATGATGTCGTGTGTGGTGTAACTGGTTGAAACTATCCTTATGGATTTCTATGTTTTAGCTACTATCTTCTTAGAAAGTATAGCATCTAATTGAAATGACACAAGTTGTTGCGTTGTGTTATCTAAATTTGTCTTAAGAAAAGGGGTTTCCTCTTTATATGCATGTCAAGATATCATGACGAGATGATTAGGGCATGAATACTCTGTGTTGTGATGTGGAATAACATCTTTAGAGAAATATTCAGTAATCATTTCTATTTGAATTACATTACTAAATTTTCTTAAAAAGAATAAAGGTCAATAATAGACTTGACTTAGATAATTTATCCATCTTCTTGAATGTCAAGATATCATGATGAGATTATAGGACATTCTCTATAGACATTTGATTGTCGCTAATTTGCATAGCAGGATTTGATAGATCTATTAATAAACTATGTGTATTGAGTTTTAGTGCATTTTAGTACATACCTAAGAGATGAGCATGGACAAGTTCCTTTTATGGAACTCAGAGAGTGTAGGTTATTCTACCCATGGAAAGACGTTATGACCATAGCTTGAAATCAAATATAGTGTGTTATTTTGCTTAAATTATTTTTCTCTTCCATAATATATTTATCAATAGACATGTGCATCAGATATATGTTGCACGAGCATATATGTGTGCTAGATTGTCAGTGTCTCACATTGTGTATAGATTCCTTCATGTATGTTAGTCAGTTTTTGCTAGATCCTTCGTGATGGGTCGGGCTTCCCAATAGGGTAGCATGGGGAAGCATAATACTTCATGATAGGATGGATAGCACCTCGAAGATATCACCTCAAAGATGCTCTCTCTCTTTTCTCCTTTACATAATATGTATACAATTCAAGTTGTGTGACCCTGTAATTGTGAATGTAAAAGCTTATAAATATTGTAATTGTAAACTTGAAGTACAAATTGTAATTGTTAATGTTTTGGTGATTATATTTGTTTAGTATGAAAAAGGAGGATGATAAGAACTAGAATGCAAACTAGATCAAACCCTTTTCCATATAACACTCAAAGACAAGACCAACCCAAATCACTACCATGTGAAGGACGACTTAGCTACTAATCTTGTGACTCCTGTGTTATAGATGGATCAAATTTAATTTAGTATTTTTTATCAAACCCTAGGTTAATAATGCATGAAACCCTATTTCTACAATGATATTCTTATAACGGAGAAAGTATAATAGATATCTAGAAACTAATTGTACAAGGATGATTAGGAAGATGATAGAACCCATCCCCTGAAAGAAAAGGTGTCGGAGGACCTCGGTGGTACTGCCCAGGTCCTGACTTGAAGAATCTACCGAAATTATAAACTGGAAAGTTGTTGTAAATGATGTCTTAATGTCAGATCTAAACCCTGAAAAGGCAAGAGGACATGGGCGGTACCGCCCAAGTCCTAGATGATAGAAAACACTGAAACTATCTCTAGATCCAAAAACCCTGATCTATAATCTGTCTTCATGTAGCTCTGTATTTTCCATATCTCACTCCGTAACATGTACACAAGAAGATAAGAAGGGGTTTGGGGGTTATGGTGTTTAGGGACTTGCCTCAGTCAAATCATGAGATAGCATTCAAGCTTCCCAAAACTGTTGACTGATAAAGAATGTGTGCCCTCGTGGGACCAGAGGCTGAAAATAATGATAATGAGATGACTCAAATGATGATAAACAAACAATGATATCACCTATGTGATGAACCCTTAGAATGATGAAGATCCTTCAACCCCTAAGGAAGAATAGATGATAGCTCCATATCTACAACTACACAATAACAAAACATAAATCTGCTCTAGGATCATAATGAGTGCTCTTTCTTGCTTCGCTTCAAGATCTCAAGTTATGCCTTTTCCAACCTAGTTGCAAATAAACTCAAAAACACAATTATATCTGCGTTCCCGCTCACAATCGTAAATTCAAACCAAAAGAGCCGACAAGGAGAAACCTCTAGGAAGGTCCCAACTTGACATGCATTCTAATTAGCCCTAACCTAAAAGGGGGGACATGGGTGGTACCGCCTAGGTCCATCAGGGTTGTTTAGGTTTGCGGTAAGTTAAAACAAGGGGCTCATATTCCAGTTTCACTTTGGTGTCGGGCAATTTTACATCAGGATAAACATTTTGAATGTATAATGCAATCAAGGGGACTTAGGAGCTAAACAAGGAGGTAAAAGGACATATGGACACTTTTTACTCCATAACATTTAGCCCCTACTTTAATGTGTGTATGATCTTACGAGCGGTACATGCATTAAAGTATGGTCAAAACACATCAAGCACATTAGATGCTAGAGCCAACAACACACCCAGAGTTTGGAGGACTATCTCTAGCCCCCAAGCTTAGGCATACATTAAGAAGACACATGATAATCACACAAAATATGAAGAAGACAATAAAGAACCATGTAATACATGGAGAAGACATGAACGTGTAGTCACGCAATACACAAAGTATACACAGAGAGAAAACATGATTAAACAATTACACTATACTAACAGGTGATGGGGGGAGCTCATCGCTATGTGCCACCATCAAAAACATGCAAAACACATAGCGTGGGGGAAGCTCATCACTACTCGCCTCCACAAAACACACAAGACACACGACGTGGGGGCAGCTCATCGCTACATGCCTCCACAAAACTTGTAAAAAACACAGCGTGGGGGAGCTCATTGCTACGCACCTCCACAAAACATGCAAAACATACAGAATACACATGGAATGCACACAAAATACATGAGTGTCATAGAGTGTGTCGTCAACCCACGATATGTCTTATACACAACAAACATAGGTGATGGGGAGGAGCTCATTTCTATGTTCCACCATCTAAGACACGCCAAACACACTTGACGATCGAGCTATGCTACCACGACTACCAAAAACACACTTAAGTGTGAGTAACTCAAGACCCAACCCCGCCTCCCATGAGAGGACTTTTTCAAAAAGGATGTGCAACCTATCACATCTCGTTTTGGACTTTATTTATAATTTAAATTATGAGACATTTATACTATGATTGTTTTACTATTGAGTGATTCCACGTGTGTGAAAGGTAAAATAGTTGATATTTAAAATGCATAAAAATTTGAACGTCAATTGATGACTAATTATTACTAAGATTATGGATGTATTTCTTGTCTTTCTTCAGCTATCATTATAAGGACTAACCTATTAATGGAAATCTAAGTGCAACTGAGCCTAGGAACAAATGTCAAAGACGAGAACATGGTTGAGGTAGAAATGTTCTAGCCACCAGGAAAGAGTTGGCATGATGGATAAACCTAATGCATGCACACACTCACTTAGCTTCATGTCATATTGCATTTTTGAGTGGCTTTATTTATGCATCGTTATATGGTTAATGGATGTGATTGATATTTAATACTTAGATAAATATGTGAATTTTGTTGCTATAGTATGTTCATTTGAATTGCATAAGTTAGCCATGTATTTATACGTTCTTTTGACTTACATTTAACAGAATTGTATAAGTTGAATTCAATTTGATTTATTTATATTATTTAAAGAGTATATATATATAATGCTCTTGCATGAAATGATATTTTAGATAGACTTAAAATAAGCATATATTTATAGATACACATGTATAATTTAAAATATATATAAAAAACAATATATAATTATATAAACATATAATCATTATATTATTTCTTTTATTTATTTATTTTGGTAATTAATTTCTTTTGGAAAAAGAAATAAGTTAAATTATTTTAATTAGTTAATTTATTTAATTATTGAATGTTCATGTCTATTTTAAAGATTTAGAGAATCAATTATTAAATTTATCATATTTCTGAATTAGAGAATTATATTTTCTAATATTAGTTTTAAGTAGGATGTGCGTGAATATCAATAAAGCCATTTTAATATGATTTTTATTTTATTAAGAATATAATATTATATTTTTCTTTTTAGGTTTTGAAAAAAATAGGAAGAGTTATTAAAAGAAGACAATTAGTTTTTTTCATCCTCCCTTTTGGTTATAAATTTTATTATGGAAAGAAGAAGAAAAAAAAGAAAACATGTTATTGAAGCTCAGGGATTTGAAAGTGTTTTTTTTGTGAAGAATTGAAGGATTGTTGTGCTTTTTGAGTTGATTGGTTCATCTCCATTATTTTTACCAAATTGCTACAAGGATTAAGGTAGGATTCTTATCATCAAAGACTTTAGCAAAGACTTACTTTGGTTAATAATTGAATATAGGATTGTGTGAAGAAATTGTGATTTATATGCTTCTTGTGTAAAAAGAAAGATTTAGACAAATTATAGTTTCATTGATTTTGAAGATTATAAAAGATTTTTTGTTGAATTGGATTTATTGGGAATTCTTAAAAGTTAGTATGAACATTTGATAGGTTATTTTATTTGAATATGATTTTTATAATATTGAAATATTAATTTCTTGTATAGGAGAAAAAAAATATAATAGAAGACTTGGGAAGAGACTGAAAAGAAAATTAGTAACCTATCTTAGTTTAAACATATCTCTTAAACCGTGATCTAGGTATTTCTAATTTCTAGATATATGGTTTTAAATTACAGGTTTATCTCCAATTTTTATGATTTCATCTTTTATATTTTGTTTTTAGTTATTAAAACAAGTGGACTATTTTTTTTAACTGGTAAATCTATCATTAGAAAAATCAATGTGTAATATGGTGACGGATGATGAGGAAATTGAGAGATTGGCCTCCAACTACTTTGAGTCTCTCCTGGCTGTTCAACATCCCCAGGAGGAGGATAATGAGTCTCTCCTGGACTCCATTCCCACTTTATTGACTGAGGAAGACAACTCTCTCCTATCTAGGACTATCACAGAGGAAGAGGTGAGGGTTGTTGTCTTCTCTATGGGAGCTTTCAAAGCGCCGAGACCGGATGGGTTCCCCCCAGCCTCTTTCTAAACATTTTGGAACATCATGAAAAAGGATGTTACTAGTGTGGCTAAAGGCTTCTTCAAGATAAGAAGAATCCTATGAAAGTTGAACAACACTTTTATTGTGTTGATCCCTAAGAAGGCTGACTCTACTACAATGATGGACTTCAGACCAATCAGTCTCTACAACACGGTGTATAAAATCTTCACCATAATTTTGGTCTTCAGAATACAACCGCTTCTTGACAAGCTTATTGCCCCTAACCAGAAAGGTTTTGTTCCTAGTAGACAAATCCTTGATGCAGCTATGACCACTCACAAGATCATCCACTCAATATCTAAAAGCAAAAACCCAGGTATGCTATTTAAATTGGATATCTCTAAGGCCTATGATAGAGTTAACTAAAATTTTCTAATTAAGGTTCTTAGGAAATTTGGTATGCAAGACCTGGTGATCAACTTGGTGAAGGAGTGCATCTCCACAGTTAGATTCTCTATCCTTGTCAATGGCTCTCCTAGAGGTTTTTTCCCTTCTGGGAGAGGCCTCAGGCAAGGTGACCCTCTGTCCCCTTACCTCTTCATCTTGTTGGTTGAAGTCTTTGGTAGGAATGTGTGTAATTTGTTGGCGCGGGGATGCCTTCAGGGCATTAAGCCTACCTCCATAGCTCAGACTTCAGCCATCCAACAATTTGTGGATGACACTATATTATTTGGCATTGCCTCAGTGGTTGAGGCCAAAAGGTGGAAAAGTATCCTCAATGCTTATGAAAGGGTCTCTAGGTAGAGTATCAATTTCGAGAAGAGCCACATATACTTTTTGAATACTCGGGAGGGCTTACAACAAAATATTACTAAGGTCTTGGGCTACTCTAGTGCGAAGCTGCTGGCCACCTACCTTGGTCTACCACTTACGAGCACCAAAGTCACATTGGACTATTGGAACATGATTATAGAGAGAATGCAGACAAAGTTGGCCTGATGGAAAGGAACCTTATTGAGCCAAGTAGGGAAATTTTAACTTCTCAAAGCCTCCTTGCAGGACATTCCTAACTATTTTCTAAGTCTGTTTAAAATCTCAAGATTTGTGGCTAAGAAGATTGAACAAATCTAGAAGAAATTCCTATGGTTAGGGGTGGAGGAAGAAAGAAGAATTGTGCTAGTGAGCTGGGAAAAGGTTTGTACCCACAGATGTCAAGCGAGATTGGGGTTAAGAAGAATTCACCTTATGAATAGGGCCCTAATGTCGAAGATAAGTTGGAATATGATCCAAGATAATAAGGGCTGGGTGACATAATGGGTGCTAAGTATCTTAATGGAGAAGGAGGAGGTAAATTGTTGTCGAACCTTGGACTACCTAAAGGTTCAGTTATCTGGAATGGGATTCTCAAAACTCGTGGTCTTCTTCACAAAGGCTTTAGATGGAAGATTGGGGATGGCAGAAATGTCAATTTCTAGGAGGATAGATGGTTGAAGGACATTGCCTTACAAGAGCTAAACTATGGTAGACTTGTAGATAAAGCTTGCAGATTCTTTGGCCATAAAGTGGCAATCTACATCAGAAGTTATGGGGGTGTTAGATGTTGGAGGGGTATCATAGAATGTGTCACCAATTAGGATGACAATAAAGAGGTGGCCCTTCATCTTCAAAAGGATTTGGCCAATTTCAGGCTTTTCGTCCTTCCTAAACAAGATCAGATGATTTGGGAAAACAATAAAATTGGTAGGTTTACCATTAAGAGTGCTTATGGTTTGCTGTTAGATCCTGGTGAAGATAAACTGTGGGGGAAGGTATGGATACCCAAACTTTTACCCAAGATTAACTCCTTCTTGTGGAACCTTATGCACAATAAAATCCTAACTACTGATAATTTGAAAAAGAGATGATTTCAAATGCCCAACAAGTGTTCTCTTTGCAATGAAGAAGAAGAGACGGTAAATCATCTTGTCCTGCATTGTAACTTTTCTCAGGAGGTTTGGAGTCTTGTGATGCAAAGGTTTTCCTTGTGTTGGGTTGTTAATGAAGATGTGGTGGCCCTGCTTAGGGCATGGAGATCCCCTTTCAAGTCTAAATTCCCTATTATCAAGGAACTATGGATTCAAATCCCCCCACATGTGGCCTGGAATTTGTGGAAGGAGTGAAATAACAGGGTTTTCAGGGAGAAATGTAGAACTCCTCTTGAAGTGTTCCAGTCCTTCACCAAATTGCTAATAGAGAATATGAACTCCTATAAATTCAAAACTATGGAGAACCCACCAGGAAGGGAAAAGCTTAATATTCTAAAACAATGGACTATCAGCCCAAATATTTGTCATATTGACAATTGTAAAAAGTTAACCAGAGCTAAAACTATCTGGACCCTACCTCAAAAAGATTGTTTCAAGCTCAATTTTGATGGGGCGGCTAAAGGGAATCCTGGGATTGCTAGTGGAGGAGGAATTATTAGATCCAATTCGGGGAGGTTTGTGGCAGCATACTTTGGAGGTCTTAGGATCAAAAGCAACAATGAGGCTGAGGCTTTAGCTATACTATGGGGCATCAAACTAGCTATTTCCTTGAACATTAGACATCTTCATGTTGAAGGGGATTCGCAGTTAATTGTGAACGTTTCTCTAGGTTTAGTGAACATAGGCTGGAAGTTGGAAGACATAATTGGTGACATTTGTTTGCTCCTCAATGCCTTGGAGGAATATAAGGTTTCCCACATCTATAGGGAAGGCAATTTTGTAGCTAATACTATGGCAAACCTGGGCAGTAATGGTGATGGTTGGAGGTGTTGGAGACATGTCTCTAGGATACCTAGTGGGATTCAAGAATTCATTAAGAATGATGGAAACAAGAACACAGAATAGATACTATGGGCTCTTTGCCTTCTATATCCTCTAGATTGGTGGAGGCATTGCTACAGCTAGTAAGGGTATTAATTATGAGTGGTTGGGTTTCAAAACTATAGCTGTTGATATTCAAATACAGGAAGGTGGGAGAAGTGTCAAAGTTTTTCAAAAGTCTTGGTGTGACAAGGAAAAGTGGTGGAAGGAGATGACTAGGTACTATGTGGTGGCACCAAGGTGGCATGAGAACAATGGTAGGGAGATTTGGAGGATGAGTCAATTTAGTAGCAAGCTGAGGTGGCACGCTGCAAGGAGGACTTGCTGACTAGGAAAGAAGTTGAGGTGGCACAAAAAAGGTGGTCGGAAGGAGTGGACAGGCTAGCCTGACAGTTTGATGAAGTGGCATATGACGAAAGGGTGGAATAATCAATGGTCTAAGTGGCTCGAGGGAAATTATTCCTTTCTGTCCTTGATGCCAGGGATATTATTTTTCACACAAGGTGGTAGGTGCGAGCTTCTCCCGAGGAGGGGTTCCAGGGTGGCGAAGGCATCACTTATCGACAAAACCATAATGAAGATCTCATCTCGTGGCCTTTGATTAGATGGTTATGCACAGATGTGTTTTATTACTCTATAGAGTGTTTAGTTAAACATTCCTATACCTGTTGCCTTAGACACTTTGAATTTCTCTGGTTGCATAGCTCTCTGGGAGTGAGGATGGGTGGAGAAATTGTGAAAATTGAACCGACCTCAGCTGATGAATTATGCCATGAACCTACGGTCTGGCATATAATTCAGGAGGGGGAGGTGGCTTCCTTCCTTGAGGCGATGATTGGGCATGATGAAATTAGTCTCGCCAGTTCGCTGAGTCCTGAGATGAGGATACCAGACAAGTTCAGCTGGGGGAATTGGCTTCCAAGTCTTTGAGGAGGTGATAGGGCAAGCCACGGGCCTCCCCACCAAAGGCAAAAAATGTAGTTGTTGTAGCAAGGTTCCAGACCTAGAGAATATGGGAATTTTCTTCCGTGATGGTAAGCCCGCTATGAAGCTTCATGGGGGTTTTGAATGGGAGAAGCTGCCAGAGCCATGGGGACAAATTTGTCTAATTATTATGAAGTATTTCACTCTAGAGGGCCAGTTTAAGGTATACTACCATTACCACTTTGCATCACTAAATCATTTTAGGAACAAGATGGAGATTAGCTTTCCCTTCTTCCTTTTGTCTTCTCTAGAGAATTATATTAAATCTGCTAAGGAGGTTCAGGTGAAAAATCCTAACTACCCTCTTATTCCCATACACCAAGGCCTAATTCTGAGACTGTACCACTTCCATTTAACCTTGTGCCCCCCTAAACTAATTAAGGTTAGTTTGGTTGACTCAACTCAGTCCCCTACAGTGAAAGAAAAAGCTAAGAAAATTGCTAGGACCCCCAAAATCTCCCCTATCAAAAACCCTAAGGGGGGCCCCAGAACTAAAAAATGCAAGTCCCCTGTTGGGTCCCCAAACCATGGTTCCAATACTAAGGCTACTATGAAAGAGAAGCTTGAGACCCCTAGCCAGGAGTTAGAGAAGGTGACTGGTGTGTTGTCTAAAAGGGAAAGGAAGGCAGTGGAGAGTGAGGGTGATGTGCAAACAAAGAAAGCTAAAATAGAGGAGAATTTTGATGTTATGGAGGAGATTGTGAAAATAATAGACTTGGACTTGGGAGTGAAGCTAGTGGGGTGTGATGAGGGGGGTAATACTAGCAAACATGGAGCCTCTGGTGTGTGTCGTTCCAGTCATATTGCTGGAATTTCGACCCCTTCTACCTAGGGAATGGAAATTTCTAACGAATCTAAATTTGTGGAAGACACTATGGGGGAGGGTGAGCATGAAACCTCCATAGAGTCATTTCATGAGGAGGAAGGTGCTAGTCACTTTGTTGAGATGAATAAGCCCGATGAGGAAGATATGGTGGAGGTTGTTGAAGAGGCTAGGAGCAGGAAGAAGAAAGGAAGCTGCTTGATTTGTGTCAAGATGATTGAGGACCTAGAATTGCTCAATCCCAGGATGGAGAAGATGCAAAAGAAGTGGCACACCATGACCAATTTTGCTGCCAAGGCTCTCCATCGTGTTGCCTCTGTGTTTGTTGTGGTTAAAGAAATTGATAACAAGGTTCATGATGTCAAGACTGATAGCTTTGGCGATTACAAAGACATGGTCAATTTCTTGGCCAAGTATGGCACTACTGATAGTCCTTAGATTTCTATTGGTTTATTTTTTTTATTAGCTTCATTTTTTGTCCAATGTTACTGCACTATTAATGGGCTAGTAATGAGTTGTTTGTAGCATGCTTAAGGCTTTTTGCCCTTGGGGTTGTTTTGTATAAGGTTCAAGACCCTCTTTTCCTACTAAACTAATCAAAAACTTTATTTTTGTGAACTGGGTTTCTCTGATATTTTTATGGAAGGTGTCCAACTAAGTATTTTGAATCATATAAAAAAATCAGCCTTACCCAATTTTTCAGTTCTGGGATATGTATTAATTAGTAACTATCTATCTCTGCTGCTATTTTTAGCATGATGTTTATATGTGATTATATTGTTTTTATAAAATTATATTAAAGATAGTTATTATGAAAATATTTATTGGGTTCTGTAGATCTCTATATTATCTTTCCAACACATTTTAAAAATTAGAAAAATGTTGTGTTTTGAAAAAGTTATGTATGATTTAGTGAAAACTATATTTTATGCAGTATAAATCCAAGTTGCTGGCATGAAAGTCATGTTTGGTTTATGTGTGATTTCCCAACATGGTTTTGTGACTTTTTAAGCATGTTAAAATTTATATGTGGATACTATTTATGAGGGTGTGAGCATGAGTTAGAAATTATAGTGTTTCAGACCACATTTAAAGTCACTGGTAGTATTGGTGTCCATGCTTAATTTTGTTGTCGTACCGTTTTGTCTCCTGTAGCAACATCTTGATCACCTGTAGGTTTAATTTAACTAACTTATCTATTTATTCCTTCACTTAAATGGTGTTCTTTTTGACAAACATGAATCTAAAATTGTTAGAAAAGATTATTCTCCTTTATTTCTTATTACAAATTTAATCATAACAATATTATAAATCTGATCTTGCTTGCAGGTATGAATTCATATAATCTAGCTTTATTTGTGAAATAACTATGCATGCAAAGTGGATTATGTATATTTCACATATAGGTATCTATATAATTTCCGTCATAAGCAATACTGACATCTATTATTATATAACTAAATTCTCTTATCCCTGTTGCATAAATCAAGAAATGGTTAGAAAAATATAAGTATAGATAGTATGGGTATCTGAAATAAATCATGCATGAAGCTCTTTATTATGAATACTTGATTGAAAGTGTATTTCCATTGAATGTGCAAAAAGGGAGAAGTAGCATATGCATCTAGGCAAAAGTGTTATCAATTTTCTTTGAAAAGGAAGTAGTTTATCTTTTCTGTGTGTTTGGGTTACTTTTGGGCTAGGATGCCGAATGTGGGCAAACAGAGAAGGATTTTCCTCTTTTCAGGATTTGACCGTAACTATTTTAAGTGCTTGGGCCAAGCCATGTGTTCATTGAAATAGATAAAAGATTGTCTAGCAAAACTTTATATATATATATATATATATATATATATATATATTTCTATGTCACATCCTATTGTGAGATATTTGCATGTCATCATTTAGATTTGTATTTAGACATCAGGTTGCATCAGGTGTTCTCTCCTACTAGTTGTTTCCAGGTTGCTAGACATTTCATGTAGGGTTGTATTTCATTTGTGTTATGAAGGATTTGATGAAGTGTAATTGCTTCATGGTTGGATGGAAAAGCACCTAAGCCATGTTCCTATCTCTCGGCTTGCAGATGGCCATGTGGGTTAGTGGCACCTGGAGAGAGTGATTTGATTTATTTATTCATTACTTGTACTTGATTATTGTTCCTTGTTATTATTTGAGATGACTTATGGCAAGAGAGCCTAAGATGTATATTGTCTATTATTTTATTGTGCTAACCTAGATATAGCATGTGTTTTTAAAAGATGTAATGTCATTATTGTTGATATATATAAGATTTATCCTTTTATTTGGGTTTATGTAAATAAGTGGATTGTTTACTTCAGTAACTTATTGTTATGGAATGTGCACTTTATATTTGGTGTCAGAGCCAAGTTCCAGCATTAGGAGCTTTGGGGTGTTTTGTGTTGCTTAGTTTATTTGAGCATGTGTGGGTCCTTGTGTGTTGGTGTATAGTGGGTAGCATGTGCCTGCTTTTGTTATGTCTTCCTTGCATACGTGTGGTGAGGAATACGTTGTTTCGGGGTTAGATAGACCCTGGTGGTTTTCGAGAAGTTGCTTATGTGTGCTTTTTTCTTCTATATGTCCTGAATGCTTGGCATGAATCCTTGCAGTATGTGTGAATGCTTGAGTGACCTTTGTAGGGTCATGTTCAGGCATGTGTGACTACTTTTTGATAGTGAAGTTATGAGAACCTTCAAGTGTGAAAGAAAAATACCATGTTCTTGAGTGTGATTGAACTTGGTTTACTCTTTTAAGAGTTATACATTAGTATGTGAAAGAGGATGTTTGATCATATATGCTTGTCATATTTTAATAATTGCCTCTGCTTGGTGAATGGTAAATACTTGCTTGAAATGCATATTGCATTGTCTTATTGAGAGTATGTCCCTGAGTATGGATTCATTAAATGGTTGTAAGAAAGATAGTATTGCATTGCATTGCTAAATAGATCATTTAGGGTAATGACTTATGTTCCTAGATTGCATTTTCCTTAGGATTCATGTGGGAACCTAGGTGTAATTATTGCATTTCATTATTTGAAGAGTTAAAAAAAGGGGGTTGTGAAAAAGGTCATTTGCATAGTCCTTGTGATATTGATGTGTATAGATAACTTGGCTTGTGAACCTGATTTTGTCCTAGCTTAAATCTTGGTTGTTGGATCTTTGCTAGTGTAAGACCTTGTGTGTCATTGCATAGTGATTGTGATTCCTTTGAACATAATGCAACCTTTGTTGCTAGCATCATTGAATGATGTTCATGTGGTTAAGTAGAAATGATCTTATGTTATAGATGTGTTTGGAGTCTTAAAAGACTCATTTGTTTGGTGTGATTGAGTGTGTTCTCTTACATGCCTCAATTTGTGATCCAGGCGTAGTGTAGCATCGTACTCCCTCTCTAGTGGCTAGAATTAGTCACACAGTTCATGTAATGTGGAACTTTCAAATTTTCATATTTTATTCATTTGACTTTGGTAATTTTTCTAAACATTGTAAGGACCAACATTGAAATTTTATTCTTATTTATGAAAAAGTATAGCCATCAAAATTTGATATTTACTTATCTTGTGACCTTGATGGTCATGTTGGATTTACAGTTGAAATTGCATGCATTTTATGCCTTATTGTTGGAATTGACTTTCTTCAGAATTTATTTATTTATTTATTATTGGTGGCTATGTTTTAAACTGTTGGTCATGTATCATGTTATGTTTACTAAATGTCCATGATGGGCCTCTGATGGGCTGTATAAGGGAGTAGGATGTGGAGAATATACTAATTCTTGGTGTGTGTGTGTGTTACTAGGGATTTGGTAGATTGAATTTGTTATTTTTTGTCAAATGCAATGAATATTGTTTGAACTATGGAGGAAGTTCTGAAATGGATTTTGTGTCACTATGAATCACTTTCTATGAGATGAATTTTGTATGAAATTAAATGTTGCCTATGTGAACGAGATATGCAGAGAGCTCATTGGATTGAATCTTGCTTTTGGAGAGTGTTGTGTTGGTGTGTCCTTTGTTTGAGATTTTCATAACAACACTTATGTTTTGACATAGCATAGGGTGAGATGGAACCTTAGTTAGTGCATGAGCACATAATGTATATATTTATGGTATTATAATTGTCTTCTCACTTTGAGTTTTCCAACCTTGGGAATTGAGGTGCTTCTAGAGTTTCACCTTAGTAGTTGGAGGTTCCTAGCTTGATGTTGGAAGGGATGCAATTCTTGTGTGATAAAGTTGTTTCACTTGTATTCCATTTGATGGATACTTAGTATTAGGCCACAAGGAAGCCTTGTGTTTGCTAATCAATCATGAACTCGTGATCATGTGTATTGATTGTATTGATTGATTATATACTTGAATTTTTCTTGATAAACGTGAAGTTAAGTGCGTAATAGAGTTATTGCTCAGTATAAGCTCAAGTAGCACCAACATTCTGTTAGTGTGAACACATAATTCACACATGCTAAGTTGACTTAGTGAGTCTTCTAGATGTCTAGTTGAGTCTAGTTGTGTGTTGAGTTGTTGATAGATGGAGTGAGTTGTCTTATCCTCCACATGTGCAATTAGTTATCATCCTCTAATTGACACATGTTGTAGGAATATCTCCACTTTCCACTCCACCTTCCACTCCACCCTTCTAGCTCTCACCTTGCCTTTATAAGTAAGGCTCACTCATTGTATTTCATACAGCTTCATATGATCTTTATATAGATTCTTGTTCCATTGTTTTAGCATCTTCTCTTGTCATCTTTGTGTGGAAGGTTGTCTTGATTGCAGGTGATCCTAGCTTGCTAAGTCACATTGACTCTTACATGGTATCAGAGCCTGATCTGCAATTTTCTTCCCTCGTTGGAGAGGTTTTGCTTGGAGCTACATCATAGGAGCATCCTGGAGCAAATCTGACATCATGGTTGCGATCAAGAGGCCCAAATCTATATAGATCAGTTGTTCATTCGTTGAATTTTATCATCAAAATTTTTGGCAAAATTTTTTTGCCTCTGGCCCTTGGCGAAATCCGTACCCTACGGTACACTGTGTCAGATCTGCGTACTGTATTGCATCTGCATCATTCTACAGTGGCATCATCGGTCGAAAGCCATCAGGTAAGATTATTTTGTCTGTTAGTTTTTAAATTTGATGTCTTTTAAAAGGTTCTGCGGACATTTTTTGGGGTACATTGGGTACTGTTGACCGGTCCCATCCCCAAAAATCTTTGACTGCAAGTCTCTCGACGGCACCTTGTCTTTGGCGGGCATTATACATAGATCCAGGATATCTAGTAGCAATAGTCAAGAGTCTAAACACATCAGCAGTTTTGTTTGATAGCGGTCTAAATTCTTCAAACAATGGCAGATCTTAGCAGTCTGGCGGTTTGCAAATCTTAAGTTGGCATATTGGTTGTCATTTCTACCACATTGTCGATCATTGCCAGTCGACAACAGTCATATATCTATTAGCGTCATAATCAACAGTCTTTACATGGTGGTCCTTGCTGGCGGTCTGCATCTAAACTCGTCGGTTGTTCCTTATCTGGCGGTTTCATACTGTGGTCACTACTATCAGCGATCAAATAATCATGGCAATCAACATCTACCTTTGGCGGTCTCTGATCCGCAAGAGGCGGTTTATTCTTGGAGCGGTAGTTTGTTTGACCTGCACAGTCAGCAGTTAGAGATTTCCCTCCGACAATTTTTTCTATCTCGTGGCATTCACATTCTGTCGAACATCTCGTGAAAAGTTTCTATTATCATTGGTTGTTCCTGGGTGACCTTTGATTCCCTCTTGGTGGTCTTCGATCCACCCTTGGCGGTTTCCATTGACAGTCAAATCTCATCCGGCGGCCCCTTAACAATAGTCAAAAGACTTCAGCAGTTTCACTGAGCAAAAAAGCTTGTTTTATAGTCTACGTCTTCATTCCTCATCGACGGATTTAAACAGTCACTCAGCAGCTATCTTCTCCATCAGTTGTTCCTTTCATGGTCGTTTTGATTGCTCTCTTTGATAGTCAATTCAACTTCAGCAGTTTATAAACATTTCGTAGGTTTAATACCTTTGAGGGGCGGTCATCCACGTAGATAGGTGATCTTCAAAATACATATTGGTCATTTAAAACAACTCCAATAACCAAAAGCAGTTTCCACATGGTTACAGGCGGTTTATGCCATTTGACAGGTCATTTTTGCCATTTAAAGTAGTTTTCTATTGTACGTCAAGGTGGTTTCATGCCTTCCACATAGTGGATCCTCGGGAATATCCCCCAAACAGTCTGGCAGTTTTCCTCGAATCCAAGCAGTTTTTTAGCTTAGTGGTGTTTTTTGCCCAGATCGGTTTTTTTTTCCTGACCATGTTTCTTTTGTAGATCAGTGGTTTTCCGTCAACTGGAGCATATTCCAGTTACAAAGAGAGAATATTCCATCAGGGGGGCCTGTTTTGCCCCTCAAAGTCCTAAAGTAGGGCTTTTTTTGCTTTTTGTACAACTTTTACCCACGGTGTCAAAATCAGACAAACAAGATATCAACAGAAAGCTGACCATGAGCACTTCATAGTGGTATCAGTCATTTTCACAATTTTTCTGTTTGATAGCATTTATTGCAGGTTGAAGACAAATCTTCCTTTTTGGCTCCCAAGCTCATAACTTTTTACCACAATCTCCAATTTTTGCGATTCAAGCAACATTGGAAAGGTATTGACGAGCTCTACACAGCTATCCATGCACTTTTCTCAGATTTTTCTCTAGGTGTTTTTAATTTCATTTGTCAGTTTTTTGGCATTTGATTAATAACTTGGGCATTTTGATACTTGCGAAGGTGAAATTTGTTTTGAGAGGATTTGTTTGCCGTAATACATCATTGTGAGTGACTGTAATCTCACTTGGATCTCTTTTTTAAGAGATTTTATTGTTTTCCCAATTTTGGTCCTTTGAGGACAATTGTAAATCGCACTAAGTATAAAGTGCCACAAACAAATTGGGGGGGCTCTTTTACATAGTAAAGGGGTGTTGTTGTGTTGTATTTCTTTTTCATCATGGACGTGCCTCAATTTCCACTTTTAACTCCATATAATTATCTTGAATGGAAGAAAAACATGGAGTTTGTGTTGTATAAACAAAAGTTACATAGAATAACTTTAGGCACAGATCTAGAACCCACAGGTGCTACTGAGAGAAGAAAATGGTGAGATAGAAGAGATGAGGCTTTTGGCACACTTTATCTTGCTATTTCTCCAGATTTAAGATTTCATGTTGAGTCTTGTACAACACCAAATGAGATATGGACAACACTAGACAATCTCTTTGGCAAGCAAGATAAAATAAGAAGGTTCAAATTGGAGAATGAGATAATTGCACTTAATCCTCAAGATTTTGTTCAAATTGAATACTTCTTCACCAATTTTAAGTCTCTCAGGTTGCAACTCAAACAAAGTGGTCTTGAGAAAGAAGATGAACAATTGATTCTATCTATTCTTGCAAAATTGGGTCCTGCATATTCAGTTTATGTTTCTACCTTTTATGCTACAATAGATACTTTTGGTAGTAATTTTACTATGCCTTCACTTGAGGAGTTTGCTACACAACTCACAAGAGAACAAGCCAAGCTACTACACATGGGCACATTGAAGTCTCCTAGAAAATAGGCTCTAGTTGCAACACAAAGCACGAAAGATCCCAAGGCTTCACATAATAAGGAAAAGAAACAAAAGGATTCAAAATCTAATGAGCAAGAGAAAGGATCAAATAAAACCCCGAACTCTTCTTCCAAAGAGGAGTCCAATAAGAAGAAGAAGCCAAAGTGTTCTTATTGTAAGAAATTGGGTCATGATGAGACTAAATGTTATGAGAAAAAGTTTGAAGAGATGTCACAACTTCTTCAAAAACATAACATTGAGTATTCTCCATCAACAACAGTTTTACCCAAGTCTTCTTCTTCACCACCATCATCATCTACATCTACAGGAACAACAAGATTTTCTTATGGGATAGACAAAGGAAAAGGACAAGCACTCTTTGCTTCTACAAGTCTACAGTCAGAGAGATGGCTTCTTGATTCTGGAGCTTCTCATCATATGGCATCTTCATAGGGAATGTTCTCTTCATTTCAATCATGTACTTTGCCACCTATTTTGATGGGTAACAATACATACATGCATGCAACTGGAAAAGGAAATATTGATGTTGGAGAGTGTACATTCAACAATGTGTTGTGTGTACCTTCCTTGACAACCAATCTCCTTTCCATCTATCAGATTACTCATTGTGGTGCGGGGAAGATAGTTGAGTTCACTCCTGATTCTGTGATGATACGGGACTTGGAGAGCAGAGATATCATTGTTGTTGGGATGGCTGATCATGTATCTCACTTGTATACTTTCTCCCATTTTGTTTCTGATAATGATGTAGATCCATTGTTTTCTATTCACACTCATGCATCAAGTGTGAATCATGTTTGTTAGGAGAAGTTTGGTCACTTGAACCTTGGTTTTCTTGCATCTACTTCAGTTCCTGAGACTAGTTTTGAGCTTCCTCATTCTCCTGCTTCTTCAAAGATTGGCATTGACATAGCTTCATCCACTTCAGTTGAGTGGGATATTGTTTATCTTCCAGATACAAGTTTGTGGGATGAGTACTTGACAGGTATTTTAGACTTGTTTCGTGAATCCTATCTTGATGACTTGGAGGACATCATTGATGACATTCATCTCCTCTTTGAATGAGTTGATTCTTCTACTTCAGATGAGCAGGTACCTTCTTCTCCTCTTCACTTGTCAGAGTTCGGCATTGAGTTCGAGTATGTTGAGCATCATTCGGAGGATACTTTGTCTTTGGAGATTGATGATCTTGAGTTTTCATCTTATCTTGGATTGTCGCATGCAGCACCTAATTATGTGGCATCTTTTGGTTGTGACATGTGGACACTTGAGCAGTTTTCAGAGACAACATACATCATAAGGCTTTTTCCCTCATACCTTGAGATGGATTTTCTTCGACATCAGCCTTTGGATCTATTTCTTCCTAAGAGGAAGAATGTTGTTTGCAGGCTTTGGCTTCTCTTTAGCATTCTCCTTCAAGCATTCACCATCGGCACAAGAGCTACTTCATTGTGGGGAGGACCTATCGTCTCACACTTGCTCTCCTATGGGGGGGTATTTGATTGTATATATGTGTTGGATGTTGTTCTTGGGGGGTCTTGAGTCCTCCTTCCATCACATCTTTCATTTGTTTTCTATATTCTCACTTTTGGAGAGGAGTTTTGTCCCATTAGGTTTTCTCCTTTTCTCCATTTGAGATTTTTTGTACATGGGTACCTAACATGGCCTAGTAGCCGGGACCCATCCATCATTGCATCTTTGTTTTAGTCAACTACTCCCTAAGTTGCACTTAAGGGGGGGTGTTGGTGTGAACACATAATTCACACATGTTAAGTTGACTTAGTGAGTCTTCTAGATGTCTAGTTGTGTGTTGAGTTGTTGATAGATGGAGTGAGTTGTCTTATCCTCCACATGTTCAATTAGTTATCATCCTCTAATTGACACATGTTGTAGGAATATCTCCACTTTCCACTCCACCTTCCACTCCACCCTTCTAGCTCTCACCTTGCCTTTATAAGCAAGGCTCACTCATTGTATTTCATACAACTTCATATGATCTTTCTATAGATTCTTGCTCCATTGTTTTAGCATCTTCTCTTGTCATCTTTGTGTGGAAGGTTGTCTTGATTGCAGGTGATCCTAGCTTGCTAAGTCACATTGACTCTTACATATTCTGTAGATAGTGCCACATGGAAGAAGCAAAAGAGATATACATCTATCTTTTTCTTATTAGAGAATTTAGCAGAGATTCTTTTATTTTTGCATAGTAGAGATACTTTGTTTGATTTGATGATACTTTATTGATACTTTGATTGTTATAGTGAGATGCCATTATTATTTGAATATGTGTGTAATAAGACATCGGACGATGTCTCTTCCTAGTAGGGAAGCATGTCACATCTCGTTTTGGATTTTATTTATAATTTAAATTATGAGACATTTTTACTATGATTGTTTTACTATTGAGTGATTCCACATGTGTGAAAGGTAAAATAGTTGATATTTAAAATGCATAAAAATTTGAAAGTCAATTGATGACCAATTATTACTAAGATTATGGATGTATATCTTGTTTTGCTTCAGCTATGATTATAAGAACTAACCTATTAATGGAAATCTAAGTGCGACTGAGTACGGGAAGAATGTCAAAGATGAGAACATGGTCAAGGTAGAATGTTCTAACCACCAGGAAAGAGTTGGCATGATGGATAAACCTGATGTATGCACACACTCACTTAGCTTCATGTCATATTATATTTTTGAGTTGCTTTATTTATGCATCATTATATGGTTACTAGTCATGTTGAGCATTATATGGTTAATGGATGTGATTGATGTTTAATGCTTAGATAAATATGTGAATTTGTTGCTATAGTATGTTCATTTGAATTGCATAAGTTAGCCATGTATTTATATATTCTTTTGACTTAGATTTAACAGAATTGTATAAGTTGAATTCAATTTGATTTATTTATATTTAAAGAATTTATATATATATATATATATATATATATATATAATTAATAAATATCTATATATTATGCTCTTACATGAAATGATATTTTAGATAGACTTAAAATAGGCATATATTTATAGATACATATTTATAATTTAAAATATATATAAAAAATATATAATTATATAAACATATAAGCTCATTATATTATTTCTTTTATTTATTTATTTTGGTAATTAATTTCTTTTAGAAAAAGAAATAAGTTAAATTATTTTAATTTGTTAATTTCTTTAATTATTGAATGTGCATGTCTATTTTAAAGATTTACATAATCAATTATTAAATTTTTATATTTGTGAATTAGAAAATTATATTTTCTAATATTAGTTTTAAGTAGGATGTGCATGAATATGAATAAAGTCATTTTAATATTATTTTTCTTTTATTAAGAATACAATTTATTATATTTTGTTTTTTAGGTTTTGAAAAAATAGGAAGAGTTATTAAAAGAAGAGAATTAGTTTTTTTCATTCTCTTTTTTGGTTATCAATTTTATTATGGAAAGAAGAAGAAAAAAAGGAAACCAAGCTATTGAAGCTCAGGGATTTGAAAGTGTGTTTTTTTTATGAAGAATTGAATGATTGTTCTTTTTTTTTTAAGATAATGCACCTGGTAAACTTTTTAACGTGACCAGCGACGCTGGTGCGACACGCCCTCCAGCACCACGTGAATGCTTTTGTCCAGAGCAATGAACCAGTGAGGCCACAACACAGGGGACCTGATCCCCTAGCAAGAACACTTCAAACCTGCGAGCTCGTTGGCACAACAGAGGTTTGAACTCTGGTGGCCGCCACTACAACTGAGCGACTTAACCATCGAACCACGCCCTTATCGGGAAGGATTGTTCTTTTTTAATTAATTGGTTCATCTTCAATATTTTTACCAAATTTCTACAAGGATTGAGGTAGGATTCTTATTATGAAAGGCTTTAGCAAAGACTTACTTTGGTTAATAATTGAATATAGGATTGTGTGAAGAAATTGTGATTTATATATTTTTTATGCAAAAAGAAAGATTTGGACAAATTATAGTTTCATTGATTTTGAAGATTATAAAAGATTTTTTGTTGAATTGGATTTGTTGGGAATTTTTAAAAGTTAGTAGGAAGATTTGATAGGTTATTTGATCTGAATATGATTTTTATAATATTGAAATATTAATTTCTTGTATAGGAGAAAAAAACATAATAGAAGACTTGGGAAGAGACTAAAAAGAAAACTAGTAGCATATCTAAGTTTAAACATATCTCTTAAACCGTGATCTGGGTATTTCTATTTTTTGGATATATGGTTTTAACTTAGGGGATAAACTTTATCTCCAATTTTTATGATTTCATCTTTTATATTTTGTTTTTAGTTATTAAAACAAGTGGACTATTTTAAAAAAAAAAACCTGGTAAATCTGTAATTAGAAAAATCAGTGTGTTGCAGCATCAATAACTTTAGTTTTGTGAAATGGGTTTCTCTAAAAATTTTATGGAAGGTGTGCAACTAAGTGTTTTGAATCATATAAAAAATTAATCTTACCCCATTTTTCAATTCAGAGATATGTATTAATTAGTGACTGTCTATCTCTGTTGCTATTTTTAGCATGATGTTTATATCTGATTATGTTATATTTATAAAATTATATTAAAGATAGTTATTATGAAAATACTTATTGGGTTCTATAGATCTTTGTATTATCTTTCCAACGCATTTAAAAAATTAGAAAAATATTGTGTTTTGAGAAAGTTATGTAAGTTTTAGAGAAAACTATATTTTATGCAGTATAAATCCAAGTTGTTGGCATGAAAGTCATGTTTGGTTTATGTGTGATCTCCCAACATGGTTTTATGACCTTTTAAGCATGTTAAAATTTCCATGTGGATACTAGTTATGAGGGTGTGAGCATTAGTTGGAAATTATAGTATTTCAGATCACATTTAAAGTCACTGGTAGTGTTGATGTCTATGCTTAATTTTGTTGTCCTACCATTTTCTCTCCTGTAGCAACATCTTGGTCACCTGTAGGTTTAATTTAACTGACTTATCTATTTATGCCTTCACTTAAATAGTGTTCTTGTTTGAAAAAAATGAATATGAAATTGTTAGAAAAGATGATTCTCCTTTATTCCTTATTACAAATTTAATCATAACGGTATTATAAATCTGAACTTTCTTGTGGGTTTGAATTCATATAATCTAGCTTTATTTGTGAAATAACTATGCATGCCAAGTGGATTATGTATATTTAACATATAGATATATATATAATTTATGTCATAAACAATACTGGCATATATTATTATATAACTAAATTCTCTTATCCCTATTGCATAAATCAAGAAATGGTTAGAAAAATAGAAGTAGCATATGCATCTAGGCAATAGTAAGTGTTATCAATTTGCTTTGAAAAGAAAGTAGTTTATCGTTTGTGTGTGTTTGGGTTACTTTTGGGCTAGGATGCCGAATGTGGGAAAACAGAGAAGGATTTTCCTCTTTTTAGGATTTGACTGTAACTATTTGAAGTGCTTGGGTCAAGCCATGTGTTCATTGAAATAGATGAAAGATTGTCTAGCAAAACTATATGTGTGTGTGTGTGTGTGTGTGTATTTGTCACATCTTGTTGTGAGATATTTGCACGTCATCATTTAAATTTGTATTTAGACATCATGTTGCATCGAGTGTTCACTCCTGTCAGTTCTTTTCAAGTTGCTAGACGTTTCGTGCAAGGCTAGGTTTCCTTCATGTTATGAAGAGATTTGGGGAAGTGTAATTGCTTCATAGTTGGACAGAAAAGTGCCTGAGCCATGTTCCTGTCTCTCAGCTTGTGGATGACCATGTGGATTAGTGGCACCTGGAGAGAGTGATTTGATTTATTTATTCATTACTTGTACTTGATTATTGTACCTTGTTATTATTTGAGATGACTTATGGCAAGAGAGCCTAAGATGGATATTGTATATTATTTTATTGTGTGAACCTAGATATAGTACATGTTTTTGAAAGATGTAATGTCATTATTGTTTATATATATATAAGATTTATCCTTTTATTTGGGTTTATGTAAATAAGTGGATTATTTACTTTAGTAACTTGTTGTTATGGAATGTGCACTTTACACAACCACTCAATGGAAGACACAACCCCGCCTTCCACAGAAGGGCTTTCAAAAGTATACAACACCACCTACATGGTGGAGATGACTTATAGTGAAAAGGAAGCATGCACACAAAGTATACAACCCCACCTGCATCACAGAGATGCCTTACAATGAAAAGGAAGCATACACAAACACACAATAAAGCATACAACCCCACCTGCATCACGAAGATGCCTTACAGTGAAAAGGTAGTATACGCAACACGCTTTATCACAATATCTAAGATATCCAAGCATTTACCACAACATATGCCCCCACCTTAAAGTGGTTGCTCCCGCTTGCTAGTAGCAACCACATTTAAGGTAAGGTTGAAAACACGCGAGGGAACAAGAGATTTTGCAAATCCCATGCCCCAAAACTTGGCATGTGCTTACAATCATCGAATTGTTCATGTAAGCACTTAAAAATGTCCTAAACGTGCGAACATCATTGTTACACATGACTCATCCCAATTTCAAATTCTACTATTAATTAAATAATTTTTAATTATTTAATTAATTCACTTTTCCCCTTATGCTTCTAATTAAATAAATTTTATTTATTTAATTACTTAAACTATTTTTCTTCTGATTTCTTCTATAATTAAATAATTAATTAATTATTTAATTATTCATGCTATTCCAATGTCCACTTTACCCTATTAATTTCAATAAATACATATTTATTTAAATTATAGGTCTTGCCCTAATTAAATAGGCTCTACTTATTTAATTAAATCCCATTACATTATCCCCTTCCTGGAATAAATTAAATAAACATACACAATTTATTTAATTTAAAAATCACATTACACCTCACCATTTCTTCAAATAAAAAATTGTTCGTTGTCCTCTAATGACTAGGAAGTCTAATCAATCTACACCCTTCATCTTATCTAAAGTCAAACTTAAAATCACAGCCCTCCATTCAAACCCTACTCCTTTATAAAATCACTCTCTCAACCTCATTTCTCACTTCCCACTTGCATAATTTGAACATCTTCTCTCAGATTTTTCCATAATCATACTCTTGAGCTTCTCATTGTATTTGCAGGTCTACAAATCTGAGAGCAAAGCACTGCAAAATATGGGAGAAACAATGGAGGATTGACTCTAATAGTCTAGGGTTTCATGCTTTATGTTTGCATTTGTTTGATCCTAGGTTATTTAGTACTCCATTGAGTTGTTAGGGCATGCATTATACTATTTGTAAGTTTTAGAATGTTTTTCCCTGGCATCATTTGGTGAACCTAACGTGAATCATCCATACTTTCCATGAATTTGTGATTTTAGGGTTTGTAGGAACAATGCGACGCATTTGTAGGTTTGTGCAACACTTCCGCCGCTCTAAGTGACGCATGTGTACTACAGCCAAACACATTAGCTGGAGTCTGCAATGCTTCAGAGGGATTCTATGACGCATTCGACTCTATATTAGATAGAATCTCTTTGTTTTCTCTATATGGCCTTACCCATTTGGTTTTGTAGGGTTTCAATCATACTTTCTGATGCTTTATTGGCTTTGCTAACCCTCTGTTCAGTTGTTTATCTTGTTAGGGTTTCTCAAAGCATTAGGGTTTTTTGTTTCAAGGGTTTATCTAGGGTTTGTGTAAACTTGTTTGATCATTTGAGTATGCCCTATGAATGTCTGAAGGTTTCTCATCTTTCTGGCATTAGGGAAGCAATCTGTAATCTTAGGGTTTTACATTCATCACTGAAGTACTATTTTCATCTATTGTTAGGGTTGTTTCTGTTGCTTTTGACTTGCAGACATAGAGTGACGCCTATGTAGGTTCATGCAATGTAATCGACATTCCCTACAACACAGTCACCATTCTATGCGACGCTTCTGAGACCCCGTGCGACGCATCCTATATATAGTAGACCACTTTCAAGCCTCTATGTGATGTTGTTGCCATTCTCTATGACGCATTCAAGATATTCAGCACCGCATCAAATTGCTAAAAATAGGGAGTTTTTAGGGTTGCTTTCATTTTGGTTTCTCTGTTTGCACAATAGGATTAGGGGTTTTATTCTGTTATTAATCTTTGGTCTACAGCTTTGTGGCATCCATTGGGGGAGAACCTTGGTTGAAATTATTAATCCATTGGTTGCAGGGTTTTCTTTCATTTCATATGTGTGTGTGGTTAGATTAGGAACACTTTAATTGGGGTTTAAAAAAAAAACTACAATCTATTTGCTTCCACATTCATTTGGCTTAAAAAGAACCACACTCATTTGGCTTAAAAAGAACTTGCATCTTTCACATTCATTGGAGTAAAAAGAACAACAAATTGCATCATTGTCATCTTTGTTTGGTGATTTTGTTTATGTTGTGAAGAAGTGTATGCTCTTCCCTCACACTCTAAGTGATCTTAGGAATCAAAAGCTCTTCTCAACATTCTCATAAATCACACCACACACTTAAATTTGTAAAGGTAAATGAACTTTGTCTAGTGTGGCCAAGTCAAATGTGTATGCTCTCTCCTCGCATCATCGTATGAACTTGGAGATCAAAAGCATTTTCACTTGTGCCGCTTTTGTTACCCTTTAAAGTGGGCCTACATTCAAGACACATCCACAAGGAGAACTCGTTGGTGACCCCAAGCAGTATTTCCCTAGGGTCGATGTATAAATAGATAAGACGAAAGCCAAGACTAAACTACCATTAGCCTTCACCATACAATGTCAATCCAAAAGTGCAAACTACCCATATTTATGTGAGGTATTTGTTAGTACCACTAGTAGGATTGGTTAAAGCCTTAAGTGGCTTGTTGGACGCTCATGAGGTGGTAAGTCCCCGAGTTGTGACTAGAAGACAAATTAGTTAGAGGCCACCCCCTTTTGACCTTTGTTGGCATCTTGTTTAGTGCAAGGGCATACAGGGGTTTGCCCCCAAGATTACTCACCATAAGGCTCCCTTGAGATGAAGTGGGAATCCTTGGCTTAGCATAAGCTATACGTAGCTTTCCGGGGAAAGGGTGATCGGGTTATCCTTCCATTCCAGGAGGCCCTTATCCATCCTCACTTGCCAAGACAAGAGAATGTAGACACCCATTCTAGGTGTGATGACATTTGATTCGATGGAGATTCCAAGTTGTGGGCTTGAACAAGCTACCATCAGCCATTGACCTTAGGGATAGAAATTGTCTTATGTGTGTGAACTGTTTTCAAATTTGTAATTAAGACCCATGGAAATTTGGGGTTGGATAGCCCCCGAACATATACATATGCTCCCCAAGTCAAGAGTCATAGCCAAACTAAATGTTGAGTGTCTTCTATGTGCGAAGTGTTTTCTAATTTTTCCAACAAAACTATCAAACAAATGCAGAAACTAATTTTAGGCTCCCTTAGATAGTGAAACACATCCCTAGGGTTGTACAATGCATACGCTAAGAAATAGACCGCCATTGAAGCACCCTGTAATGCAATAACAAATAGTAGAATGCATCTGCAGCTCCCTGAAATGCCTCCACAGAATTGTGTGATGCCTCTAGAGACCTTTGTGATGCTTCTACAGACTTGTGTGATGCATCTGCTTCTAGTAAAAATATTTTAGTGGATCTTTTGAAATCTTCTCTCCCAATCAAATCTGACTGCAACTGTGTCAAAACATTTCAGACCTGCTAGTTCTGTTCATCCATGGCATAAACCAACTTCACCCCTTTAGGTTTAGTTTTTCAATTTCATCTCTTTAGGATCAATTCGCATACTCACCTCATCCTTTTAGGATTAGATTGCATACTCAACTTCATTCCCTTAGAATCAAATTACATTTTAAATATTATCCAAACCATTTAGCCAATCATTAGAACATTAGAATTCAACCCTTGACATCTAGAGAGGTTCCTAAAAGATTAGTCTTCCTAAAGTTGAAACATAAGGAGAAACCATCAAAGCTTGACTACATCATAAGTACAAATTTCGATCAAGAGACCTTGATATCTTTTCCAAATCAATCATAATTCAAGCTTAATACTCACAAGTCTAGAATAAGTCCATCGTTCAAAGTGAAGCCTCAACTCACAAGCTCACTTTAATCAATCACTTTTTCTACATTAACACTTCAAGGTCTTGATAAATACAACTAGTTCCTTGAAAGGGTCATTAGTAGATAACAGTACCCTCTTGGAGATAAACTTTTTGAAGGCTAATAATCATTCACCTCTACCATAGTCTTAGTCTCATTACCTTAGTTGTATTTCAATACCCCCATTAAGTCATCTCCATTTGCATAGGTGCATTTCCAACCTTAGTTACATATCTATAAATTTCCCCAAGAAAACACCAAACATATAGCATCTCCATCCTTAGGACAAATTCATTTTCCACAAACTAGTAGGTCTTATAATGTCAAGACACGGTTGCAAAAGAAAGGAACGGGAAAATCCTTAGATCATCTCACAAACACCATGAGATTTGGAACCGCATCCAACATGGGAAATCCCTTTGAGAACATCCTCTTACAAGAAGTAGACCAAGGAATCTCGCAACAAGAAATTGAAGAAGCTTCCCAAGACCCTAGGTTGTTGCAAATTTTAGATGAGATGACTGTAGCAAATCTGTAAAACTACCTCATGAGACTTTTGCAAAATGGTACCAAGCTTCTCCCAAGAGTCGACATTAACATGATTGTAGGATCATCACCAAACAATATCACACAAAGCCAAGGACAAACAACACCATCCACTAGCCACACTAATCCCACACAAGAACATGCCAACATTCCTATAGGGGAAACATTGCAAGATTCCACAATCTCCCATACACTTCCTCCATTTGACACCAACAATGCAAACACCACGTCACAACCACTAAATTTTGCAAACCCCTTCACTTTGATAAACATGAATCAAAACAAAAGAGAATGAAGGATACAGATAGTGACTTCGTGGGCACACACCCATGGGGTCCATGCCACATCAAATGCAAACTTGAACCTTGGGCCTCAAAACAATTTAGGCAATCCAAACATAGCAAAACAATAACACCATACCAAATGTGAACATGAATGTTGGGACCACACAAGGCCATGTTTTGAATCATCGATATGTAGACCCAAATCAGCAAAATAATACCATATCGAACACTTACACGAACATTGGTACCACTCAAAATCACACCTTGAATCACCAAAATATTCCCCAAAATCATCAACATGTCAATCAAAATGCATCACATCAAAACACCCATTCGAATCCCTTACAACAACAGGTGGACCTAAACACCCTCTTCCAAACAAACCCTAACAACTTCTAAAACCAAAACATCACAAGTGCTTCATCTCACTATCAATACATTAATCCAAATTCAACGTACATACCCAACAATCAAAACCTAAATGCATCTTCATCACACACTCCCCTCAACACATATACCAACCCACTTGTTACAAATTTGGCATCCCAAAACATGTCAACATTAAACATGGGTAATCCATACTAAAATGCACCCACAAATGCCATGGACACATCATTGACCTCGTTCGAAGCCTTGGCGCACAAAATTCAAACACTAGAGCAATGCTTCTCAAACATGAAAGTCTTTACCACAAAGAGGGCATATTCCATGGAAGACTTATGTCCTTATCCCTTTGACAAAAGCATTTACATGCCACCATTTCCACCAAACTACAATGTGCCTAACTTCAACAAATATAGGGGAAAAGGGAGTCTTGTAGAGCATGTGTGAGAATTTCACACAGCATGTCTTGAGATTGCATATGAGCACACATATTTGATGAGATTATTCCTGAGGAGCCTCGCAGGCCAAGTGCTTGAGTGGTTCGCACACCTTCCCATGGAGATTAGGACATGGACTGAACTCGCAAACAAATTCATATCTCACTTCTCTTATAACATTGAGACAGATGTGAATGTCTCCACCTTATTCCATACTAGACAAGAAGATGGGGAAACTTTCATTTCCTTCTTCCAAAGGTAGAGGAGCCTAGCTAGCAAATGCCCATGTCAAATTCCCAAAAACCAATTGGTACCAATTTTTGTGGAGAACTTAAACAAAGAACTCATGCACCAAATGCAAATCCATTGTTGCACCTCCTTTGGAGAAGTTGTTGAAAAGGGAACAACCATTGAGAAAGCCCTCATAGCTAAGGGTACAATCAAAATTTTCAACAAGAACCAAAACACTCAAAACCTGCCCTATGAAAAGAACAAGTTTTGGTCTTGAAACAAGAATGTCACCAATGATGGGGTCGTAGACATAAAAGCAATCAATAGGACTGGCCCTGTTCTCACACTCAAAGCACCCCTAGTGAAAAACAATCAACCGATCGTTCATCAACAACCCCAATAGAAACAACAAATGGCTAATGCAATTCAAAACAACCAATGAAGACCACCTCTAAGGAATAATAATCCTCGGCAAAAATTTACACCCATAACAAAACCTGTTGAGATAATCCTCAAGAAGTTGTTACAATCCAACCTCATCCAATTACCAGAGGTCAAGCCATACGGCCCCGCTTTTAAACCACCTTCATGGAACAACAACGAGTTTTGTGATTATCATAGAATTAAAGGTCACAAAACATCCAACTATTACAAGCTTAAGGACATCATACAAGACTTTATTGACTAGGGAGATATAGTTGTGGATAGTCCACAATGTT
Organism: Cunninghamia lanceolata; assembly: GCA_027924645.1. NCBI lineage: Eukaryota > Viridiplantae > Streptophyta > Pinopsida > Cupressales > Cupressaceae > Cunninghamia > Cunninghamia lanceolata. Next base: position 7,351,077 of record BSBN01000960.1, on the reverse strand, counting down.
CCTCTAATACCAATCTCACCATCTTTCAAGACCCCTTACAAAATCATGGATAAGGAAAAGCCTCCACCTCGAGAACCAATCTGCATGACCATATCAATTACAGCAACTTCTCCTATGAATACACCGTTAATAGTACTTGTGCCTTCGATAATAATGTTTCCATGATCACCATCAAATCTCGTCTTGAGTGTGTCGTCACCACTCGTAGGGCCAAGGTAACACTACAAGGCACACCATCTAATTCATCTGATCCACCCAATGCACAACCAAAGACCCAATATAATCTCTTAGACCACTTGAAAAAGACTCCAGTGCAAATATCCGTTTTTGAATTGCTTCACCTATCCCTAGAGCACAAGGCCATTCTGGACAAGGCTTTATTGGAATCTTTCGTTCCCATAGACCTAAATTTTAATAAATTCCAAGCCATGGTGGGACATTTATCCACCTCCAACCATGTCACTTTCACTGAACATGATGTATCCTCACACTGACCTAATCACACTGATCTGCTACACCTCGAGGTCTTCATTAACAAGCACAAGATTAGATGAGTCTTGGTAGATGATGGAACCGGATTGAATATATGTCCTTTAAAGTCAGTGATGATATTGGGTTACTCAAAAGCATGTGTGGACCCCACCAAGAGAATTATCATCAAAGCTTATGACAATGTTGAACATTCCTCCAAGGGAGTGATCTCACTTCCCGTAAGAGTTGGGCCCGCCACTCTCAATACTGCATTTCACGTCTTAGATGTTGAACTCCCCTACAATCTCATCCTTGACTGACCATGGATCCATGCCATGAAGGTCGTGCCATCCGCCGACCACCAATGCATTAAATTCCCTTACAATGGCACAGAAATTACTATACCCGATGATACCAACGCCTTCCAATATTGCAGCCACCTAAGAGAAGTTCCACAACATTAGGTACCTATAAATAGGGGAATTTAACCCTCCACCTCATCTTGATATGTCGACCCATCCACATTATCAAAATCCACCACCCCATTCACCCCGCCACAAAACCCTTAAGTTCAGGTCCAAGACAAAGGATGTGGGGAATATAAGATAGAAAGGTCATACTGCATCGGCAAACTCCCAACATCACCAAGGTCTCATGACAAACCTGACCCAATCAAACCTAAGGAGACAATCACTGCCACCCCCACCACCTTCATAAAATGGGGAGGACTAAGCAAAGAGGATGTAGACAATGATGTCTCTAAATGGCTCTACAAGGAAGAAGAAGAGGTCAAGCATGTACAATTGCCCATGGAACAATATGGAAAAGGCTATGAGTTTTTAAAACAAGGATATGATTGGCATAGTGGAATTGAGCCTAACAAAAATGGGAGAACAAAACCCATTCAACCAACCATGTGACCTCGCAATAAGGGGCTAGGGTATACATCACAAAGAGAGAGCACTCCTAGTACTAATTTACTTTTGGGTGGGGATGCAAGTACTTCCAAGGACGTCGAGACATCAAGGGACCCTCCTGAACCTGAGCCTAAATCTTCCACACCTAACCTACCTAACGATGCCGCATGGATCAGCATCTTTTGGGATCTTGACAATACTTCCATTTGCACCCTCGCTCCCATAACCATAAGCTACCTAAACACCTATGATGGCTTTCCCCTAGTCATCCCAAGCTCATAGACTGGGATCAACAAACTCCACCTAGCTTAGATTTATTCAAGAACGACAAAGCCATTGTCAAGTTCATGGGACTTCGTGAAGGTATACCTCTAGGGGATCATAAAGTTGGCTACATCATGAATCTCAACAACTCTACTTACTTTGGAGAATCTACTCCACCCTCTAGTCGCAAAAGTGAAAACAAAAAAGAAAAAAGGTCTCTAGGTGAAAAATGAAAGGCGCCTATTAACCATGAAAAAGTAAAAATAAAGGACATATCCAAGGGTGAAAACCTCTCTGAGGTGTCCAAGGATGGAGGGTTGGAAGTGTTTCCTATCACATAGGAGAGATCACCACTACTAGTGGAGAAAACTGTTGAAACCAACCTCGGCATAGAAGAGGAGCCCAAGATTATTCATTTTGCTAAGTCATTAACAGAACAAAAGAAGCCTGAATTTCAAGATTTCTTCTCGGCAAGGCAAGTCAATTTTTCTTGGTAATATGCCGATATGCTTGGGCTTGATCCAGAGTTTGTCTTATATCACTTGTCACTGCTTCCAAAAGCCAAACTGGTGAAGCAGAAATTAAGAAAAATGCATCCACAAATCACACTCTTGGTAAAGGTGGAATTGAAAAAGCTACTCGATTGGGGTTTCATCAGACCAATAGACTATCCAGAGTGGGTATCTAACCCTGTACTAGTCACAAAACCCAATGGCTAGATCAGAATCTGTGAAGACTTCAGGGATTTAAACAAGGCATGTCCGAAGGATGATTTTCCATAGCCAAACATAGACATTATAGTCAACCTTGCTGTTGGGTTTGAAATGCTCTCATTGATGGATGTTTCTTAGGATATAATCAAATAAGGATAGCACTAGAAGATGAACATAAAATGGCTTTCACATGTCCATGGGGCACATACTATTGGATTGTCATGCCCTTTGGCCTCAAAAATGCTAAAGCTACATACCAAAGAGCAATGACGATAACTTTTCATGACTGTATGCACACATGTATGGAAGATTATGTTGATGACTTATTGGCCAATCAGTCACAAGAAACACTCATCTGGATGTGTTGGATAAGATCTTCAAATGGTTGAAAGAGTACAAAGTTAGATTATATCCTAATAAATGCATGTTTGGAGTTACATCAGGAAAACTACTGGGCTATATTGTTTCACATCGAGGCATAGAAGTTGATCCCACCAAAGTGAAAGCCATCATGCACATGCCTCCACCAACAAGTCTCAAACAACTATGCATTCTACAAGGGAAATTACAATCAATCAGGAGGTTCATCGCGCAACTTGCTAACAAATGCCACCTGTTCCAACACTTACTCTTTAAAGAGGTACCCTTCATATGGACTAAACATTGCTAGGAAGCCTTTTAGAAGATAAAAGATTATTTGTTGTCACTACCAGTTCTCATGCCTCCAATACTAGGAAAGCCCCTTTTATTGTAAATATCAACGTCTTCAGCATTGGGGGCACTTTTAGCACAAATAGATGAAGAAGGCAAAGAATGGGAAATCTATTACATCAGTGGGACATTAGTGGGATATGAGCTAAACTATAGTCCTATTGAGTGTGCTTGCCTTGCCATAGTTTTTGCCACCCAAAAGCTGTGACATTATGTGTTGAATCATCAGAAAAAGATAATTGAAAAGATTAACCCACTGAAGTACTTACTCAACAAGGCAGCCCTGACAGGACGATTGGCCAAATGGGTTAGGTATTGAGTGAATTTGATATAGAATATGTCGAATGAAAAGAAATAAAAGGACAAGTGATAGCAGACCAGTTGATAGAATTACCTACAATAGCAAAATCTCCATTCTCTACCATCACTCTATCTGGTCTTCTACTTTCTGCAAATCCCACGTAATCCACACCGTAATCCATGTCATAATCCATAATACCCACATTGTCCTTTTCTTGGCTTGGAAATAAGTTGACATTTTGCATCTTCCTGCTTTTCCCAAAGCACTTTATCATTATCCTATCCCATCCCATCGTGGTCATAACTTTGTCCCATACCTGACTGGGGGCAATTCCTGATCCTAAAAATTAGTATTAGAGGACACCTTTCGCATATTCCAAAAATCTAAAAAATAATCAAAATATTCCAAAAATCACCAAAAACATTTAAATATTTTCCCAAAAACATCCAAATATCTTCAAAATCCAAAAACATCGAAAAACATAAAAAATCCAAAAAAAATCACATGAGCAAACAAAATCCCCAGCAATAAACTGTGTCAAAACCACCTTGTCGAACTAAGTCACCTCTGAGCTTTCACGTAGGCAAGGCCATCTCTGATGAGCCCCCAAGGTAGTCTACACTTAGGTCTTAGGTCACACAGAGTCCACCCAGTCGAACTACGTTGTCTCTGCGCTGTCATGTAGGCAAGGTTGTTTCTAATGAGGCCCCGAGACATTAGGTCAATCCCTTAGGGCTCGTTGAGTCAACTATCATAATAAGTCATCCCTTAATTAGATGGACACTTTGATCAAACTAAAGCAATCAGTCTTTCACAAGGAAAACAACCTCGCGCATCAACAAGATAGCTCATCAAAACAACCAAACAATCATTCGTCATCACTCACATGGTGATAATCGAACATCACCATGAACAATCTTCATCAACAACTGCATGGAGCATAGTCAAAACTAGGATTTACACCTTAGACAACATGTTTCATCCTTCAGACATCCTAAATCATCACATACCAAGCATTTTTCACAACTTGTGGCATTCTCGAAACCAGACCATATGTCTTTACGGGAAATCACAATTCTATCACTTGCCTTAGACAGGTAGGGGCATTGCCAAAACCAGACTAGGCGTCTTATATGACATACCTCCCATCTTGAAACTAGGCATCATTCAACCTATCATAACCAGTCAAAATGAACACATGCACACAATAAACAACCTACATGGCTGTTAACTCTAGGTCTTATCTGTCTTATTTGCTTTGCAGTCTTGTTCTTATGCTTCTCAAGGCAGTCCCTAAGTGATGAAGAGAAGTGAGGATAGAGCGGGACCTTTTCTTTGATTTCTATTTGTAGTTTGTCTTGGCAAGATGACTGGAGCAACTAGTTTTCTTGCATGTGATCAAGATTCCATTGGGTGTGAATCAAACACATCCTATGCATATGAAGGAACACACGCTTCCTTGCATCAGGATTTGCATACCCCACAGTTATTTCATCACATGTTTTGACAAGATACCATAGTTACTTAGTCTGAGTTAGGCACTCCTTGTCTGTCGTATGCTTGTTTCACAAGGGACCACACTTTATGCCTTGGCCTTTGATAAGCCATGGTGTTTGTCATCCTTTGACATAATAAGCTCTATCATGATAAGCAGCAACTGCAAGAAAGAAACTAAAAAATCTATCAAGGCAAAATCTAGATCCATCCTTCTAACCAATCTTCATCCATCGCGCATTTCTCATCTCCATTTCTTCTGATCATCTTTTGTCCTACTGTGACACACCAAAAAGTGCATTAGATCTTGTAAGCCTATATGCATACACAACATACCTAAATAGCTATGAACAACATACCTGATCCACACATACTGATCTTTTACTGCTAAGGCATACCATCCCAAACATTGTTACTTACTTTGTATAATGTATACTATTTATACTTAGTTACTTCTGCTTCCAGAGTAAAGTCTCTTTGACATACCGATCTAGTCTCTTTCCTTTGTTGCTATTAATGACAACATTCAATCAACAGGACAGTGTCTCTTGCCAACAATATCCCCCTTTGGCATTGATGGCAACACTTAGTAAAAGATGTGCATCTACTCCCCCTTACTCTGTGTTTCTTCTCCCCCTAAGATGTTTGCCCATTTTTCACTGATCTTTTTCTCCCCCTTTGACATCAATGGCAAAGGTGTATGTACAAGAGTCAAAATTGGACCAAAACTACAAAGAAAAACTTCATACTCTACCACATATACATACTTCAACCTAGTTAGTTGCCAGTGTAAGAAGATCCTTGTACACAATCTTTAATTGTGTAATCTCTTCATCCCGTCTAATCTTAGCTATTTCCAAACTTTGAATGTGACTGTTTATTATAAAGACTAATTCTTCTGCCTTATGCACATCATAATTTGTGTCAATTTGTGAAGCTACTTGTGCTTTTGTTGCAATACTGATCATTGAGTCTAACTTAGGACTAACGAGTCCTCTGAACTGACACGTTTTACTTTTCACCTGATCCCTCTTATTTACAATATCACTTAACTCATTATGAATATTAATTACTTGTATTTCTTTGTTGCTTACCGATTCATCTGTCGGACCAAATGTTTTGGAAATATTTATCAGTTGTAGTTTTTGATCCTTTATCTTTTCTTCTAGCTCTCTTGTGGCTACCAGCCAAGATAGGCAAAATTTGTATAGGTCACTTGCTTTTTCTATGGCACTATGTATGCTTTTCATTTTATTGTCTAATAGAGCTTTGTCATTCACTATCATAGTATTCAACTCATTTAACCTTTTCTCATCAAATTCTTGTCTCACTTTTGTCTCAGCAGATTTCTCAAAAGATTCAAAATGCTCACTTATAGATCTTATGAGTCCTTTAAGTTGACTTATAGAAGAGAAAGAGGTGTCTTTCTGATATGGCGGCATCAACTTCTCCAAAATGCTGGATTCCTCACCAATTAGTTCACTGTCCTGTATGTGAGACTTCAAAATTTCTTCTTGTGCATTTGCCTGTACAATTGATACCAGTTTGAATTTCTATACAGGGTACATCGAGACCAGATTTATTGGTCCTTGCAAAAATTCAGGTTCATCTAGGGTTTGTTTCTCTTTCTTCAGAAATTCCTTAATTGACTCCACAATGTCTCTTGCTATACTAGAGACATCTTTTTCTTGGTTTAGTTCCCAAGGATCTAAGTCCATAGCTTCATTTGCACTATCCTTTTGTTCTGGTGCAGGAATTTCCTTATCTTGCTTCTCTTCTTGATCATCAACCTTATCTGTCTTCTCGGTGTTCTCCAAACCTGTCTTGTCACCTGTTTGATGTTTCGAAGGGAGATTAGTTTTAATAGCTATAGTAGGTGCTTCCTTCTCTTTAGCCACTTTTTCATCTGACCCTTGGTTCAAATTTGCTTCCGGAAAAGATGTATCATCTCCAACATTTGTTTCATTATTGTCATAGATTGTTGGGAGATGAAGTTGTCTTAGCACTCTCAAGATGATTTCTTCAGTCTCCTTTACTACTTTCTCAATGTCATCTCCCATAAGAGTGTTCATTCTCCTTTTTGTTCTGAATTCATTATTAAGAGCTTTGGAGATCATGGTCTTTTCTTCTAGGGTAATCTCTAGACAACCTAACAAGTGTGTGCTCTCTGATTTTAGTATCCTTGGCCATGGCAGTTTCTTTCTTGGCATACATAATGTTGTTCAAGCTGTTAGGAAGATCACCAATGATTTCAATAACAGCCTTATTGTATATGTTCAGATATTTTACAATGGCATCTTCCAAAATCCTTTTATCTGCGTCATTGTAATCATCATAGAATTGGGCTATTGGTTTCAGATTTCCATCCACTGTGACAACGTTGAGAACATCCCCTAGACTTAATGTAGCTTCATTTGGCTGAGATACATTTTGACTTGCCCTTTTCTTTGTTGTGTCTTTTCCAGAGGTTGTCCCTTTACTGCTTCTAGAGACATTGGGAACATTAGTTTTCATTCTTTTTACTTCTTCATATGTTTATGTCTCTTCCTCATCAACTGCAATGCTTACATGCATTCTTTTAGCCTTTGTTTTTGCAAAGTGATTAATCTTTAACGAATCCAAGCCTTTGAACTCCTTGAAATCTTCACTTAATCGTCATAAATGCGGTCTTTCAAAAAGCTATCAAACACTTCTCAATCAGCCACAGTTAATCCAAATTGCTCCACATTAGATCTTTGTCTATCAGAATTTCTTTCAGAGACTTTGTCATAGAGTTCTTTACAACATACCTTAGTGCCAGATTTCAGCACTAACTTTCTGGCTGGGGGCTTTAGATTTTCAACACAACTCCCCCTGAGCCAGAGCTCCCAATTTACTTCCCGAAGCAAGTATCTGCACCAGATACTGGTGCGGATCCATCCTTGACTTCAATTACTTCTTTCTTGATCTAGATCTTGTCCATTTCTTTCTCAATTTCAACAAGATCATTTTTTATTTTCCCTTATCATTCCTCTGCTCTGTTTTCCTTTTCTTCAGCATAGTAGTTTGTTTTGACATTCTTGCTTCTGCAAAATCTTGCAACATGTCCAAATTTGTTGCAATTGTAGCACACAATGTTTCCCTATCCTTGATTCCTTCCTCTGAATGAATTTATCCTTGATCTGCATTTATTAACCATGTGTCCAAATCTATTGCAAGAAAAACATCTTCCATTGAATGATTGAGTATCCCTTGAATTGTGAAAGCCATTTCTTACCAGACTTCTGCATTCATTTGATTTATGACCAATTTTCTTGCAATTGAAACATTGACCAGAGAATGATGGAACATTCTGATTTATTCTACTCCTACACTGAGTAGCTTTATGGACAAACTTTTTGCAATTAAAACAATGACCATTGAAAGATGGGTACCTTTGAGCATTTGGCTGTCTGACCGGAGGTCTTCTAGGTCTTCTTCTTTGATTCCTCAATCGGTTCCCTTTGTTTTACTTCAATTGAAGGTTTCCTTGACCTAATTTTGAACTTTCTCCTTTCTCAAATCCTAAGCCTTGCTTATCATCTGAACTCTTTTGACTAGCAATCATCTCATCAAGTTTTGTAGAAATTATCTTGAACTTTTCTTCATAGCTCTTAGCTTTTTCCAAGTCTATTTTAAGAATCACAACTTCTTCTTCCAATTTGACACATTCTTCTATCTTGCTATTTACCATCATATTTAGATCTTCTTCTGCTTTACCTCTTTTAATAACTTCCACTTTCAAATCATCTAGTTCTCATTTACTGATATCAATTATTCACTAACATCTCTGTATTTTTCTTTGAGTTTCTTGACTTGTTCTTTCAGCTTTAAAATGCACTCATTAGCTTCTTGAATGTTATCCTTTAGATCCCTAATTTCTTCTTCAGACTTTTCAAGATCAGCAAGAGCTACTTCCAATTCAACATTGTTTGAGAAGTTTCCAAATCTCCTGGCTGCCATGAATGAATTCTCCCAAATCTTCCTCAAGCTGTTAGGCTTCTTCCAAGGAACCTTTCTCTGATACCAATTGTTGAATACAAGGAATACTAAGAGGGGGGGTGAATTAGTATTCCACAAATCCACTTCTTAACTTGTTTATTAATCCAATTTCTAAACTCAATAACATGAAAGTAGAATAAGCATAAGAACAACAACCATAAAGACATAACACATGAACACTAGGATTTTTACATGGAAAACCCAAAGAGGGAAAAACCATGGTGAGTGTTATCTCACAATATATTATGATAGCTCAATACTGAATTACAAGAAGGCTTGTTGTCTTAAGGCTCACTACCCTATGAAGAAGTGCTCACTGCACAAAGGCTCATTGCCAAGAGAAAAGAAGAAAGAAGAAGGATTGGCTCACTACCAGAAGATGAACTATTGTTGATGCATCTACCACATGCTAGATCATAGTTCCATTGAAGGATCAATATACAGATTCAAACGTCTTCATTTGTTTTGTCCTACTTCTCAACTTGACTACATATACTCAATTTTCTGCCATTGTTCAACTTTTTCTGCTCTACACTCTGCTCATAATCCTACACTCTTCAAATTTGCACACTCCAGATCACACAACCTCACCCCAACAATGAATTCCATCGAGTATATATATTCACCACAAGATTTGACTCATAATCAGGTCGGCAAGCAAAACATAAGTCGTGTACACAAATACTACATCTTGTTGACTTGAACTTGTGTACAATTTGCAAGGTGGACCAAGCCAAAGATATAATGATCTACCTATAGCTTGGAACAAATCATACAACCACTTAGATTTGTTCCTTAAACAATATACCTTCTCCGCATATGAATTTTTCATCCTTGTCGGCCTATCTCTTAAGAGCACACTTAACCAATTCAACTGTCACTTCACAACTTTCACTGCAGATCATGTACGACTCTAAGAATCACATCCAACACTCATCTTTGACCTCTTAACATATCTTCAGAACTGCAAGACAAAGTATGCAACTACATAGGAATGCGGACCCTTTTCTCTAACATTGTGCATTGTTCCTGACTTAACTGTGTTCACCCAAACTTAAGTATTTTACCATGTGACTTCTGGAGGAAGTCAAGACTTGAGCATTGGAACAAATCATCACTAAATAGCTATGAAAAACATACCTGATCTACATTTATTGATCTTTTACTACGGAGGTATACCATCCCAAACCATGTTACTTACTCTGTATAATGTATACTATTTATACTTAGTTATTTCTGTTTCTGGAGTAAAGTCTCTTTGTCATAATGGTGGAGTCTCTTTCCTTTGTTGCCATAAATGACGACATTTAATCAATAGGACAGTGTCTCTTGCCAACAAGTCCATCATATACATCCCATCACAAGCATAATACCATAACTATCATAAATATCATCATCATATTAGATCATCAATATTGTATTATAACACATAAAATCATAATCGGCATATATTCTACATCTATCATAAAACATTTAATACATACATATCTACATCCATGTAGTATGCATATAAGCATCACATAAAAATAAAGTACCATCGCATAAACATATAACATCATCTCAACATATGCATCCATGAGTTACATCATGCATCACATCATAAACATCATCACATGCAGGGCATAATAAATAGGAATGCATCATCTCATCATGAATCATAAATCATGAAACATAAGCATGGAACCATAACATAAAAAGATCATATCACATACATCCATCACATCACATGCATATAGAAATAAAGAGATCATCATCATAGTAAACTGTTGCATATATATATTTGTGTGTGTGTCATCAAAATGTGTCACAGTACAATCTGAATCCATTTGTCAAAATGGAGCTCGTAGGCTCAATAAAAAACTAGAGCACGCAGGCTAGACCAAAAATATACATCATGTATATTAAATTGGCCTAGCTAATGCTATCATGGCATCTAGATCTTCCTAGCCCTGAAGGAGGACCCCTATGCTCTAACCCTGCTCTAGAACCAAATGGCCTCTCATATTGTGAAGCCCTCCTCTAAGAGTGAGAAACCCCCACACTGCTATGTGACCTCCGAGAGTGAGACCTATTGGAACTCCTACTCTGGAATCTCGGTGCCCTCTAATCCACTGGCACCAACCCCTCATATAGGCCTTTGTAATACTGTGCCTCATGTGTTGCCCAGTACAAAGCTTGTACAAACTCCACAGCTAGCCCACCAACATTAGTCATGAAATCTATACTCCACTACTCAGCCCTCTGGGCTCAAATGACAGCCATGTCCCTCTCCCTAGTCCTCTGAGCTACCTGGCCCTCCATATCCTAAATACGCAGCCGCATCCCCTGCATCTGAGTTCGAAGAGCCTCTATCTGTACTTCCCAATTTGTAGCATCCTCTGCCTCCTCATCATCACCAATCTCCTCAATAGGCACCTCCTGTAGCACCTCCTCCTTGATCTAATCCTCCTCCTCATCGGCCTCCTCCTCATCCTCGCCCTGTTGGGAATTAATGTGTCTCAACCTTGGTAATTCTCTACATTTGTAATGTTTGTATTTATTATTCAATTGCCTATGTTGTAAATAATTGGAAATTCCACTTTGTCATATTATGAGATGTGGCACGGTGATGTGTCAATCCTACATGGATTATGACAACTTGTTATTTTGTCCTCACATGAGGAGATAGGCACCCCATTTAGTGGTAGGAATATTTTGCCATGTGTCAGCATCTTCTATGTTGTGTAAGGAATGTTTGACCAAAACAATTATGACAGATTCCTATGACGAATCTATGACATGTAAGAGTCGAGGATAGAAGGTTGTAAGATAGGTAATGACATGTGTCATGTAGCATCTTTGAATGAGGCATATTTGGGCACCCCAAGGTGGAATATGATGTGTTGTAAGAGAATATACTATTTATAGCATGTGTATGACAGATTCTCTTACAGCTGTAAGTTGCAACCGCTATGACAGATTCTATGATGGTCGTAAGTGTTGTAAGAGAATCTATCATAGCCCATTTTGGAAATAGGCAACCTCTTTGGGATGGGAGCTATGGACAAGTGTCAGACACATTCTACAATGTTGACCAAGTGCCCCTAGGCATGGGTTTTGGTCCAAGATGCCATATTGAATGCCCATTCCAAGATAGGTCCAATATTGCCTTGTATTTTCTTTATATACAAGTGCTTGGAGATGGAGTTTGTATCACAAGTTTACAGGTACTGTTATGCTACCAGATTGACTCTAGACATGAGTGTTGAAGACCATTGAAGCTTGCATTGCAAGTGTACTGTAAACATTCTTTCAGATTTGTTAATACATTGTGTAGGTTTCTGAGTGTGGAGTTTTTCACCTGATAAGGGTTTTCCCCACCGTAAATCTTTGTCTCTCTTCTTCTGTCTACTTTATGGTTCTTGTGTTTTGCTGCAATATCTCATGTTAATGGTTTAACATTGCTGTAATAGTTAGGATAATCTTGAATTTGCATAGCCCTCTCCTCAATAGATTAGTGTAGGAAGCATTTTCCGCACACCTAGCTTCCTTTCAGTTGGTATTAGAGCTTGATCACCTTTGGTCCTAGTTGTTGGGTAGGGGTTTTTTGAGCTAATCTTAGGTTGAGTGGGAGTCTGTGTAGAGTATTCTATATCTTATTGCAGCAAGGAGATGGTAGGCACATCAGGAAGGTTTGAAGTAGAGAAGTTAAATGGCAGTAATTTCAAGCTATGGAAGCTTAAAATGAAAGACATGTTAGTTGACTAAGACCTTTGGGAAAGTGTGAATGGAACTAAACTAGCTACAATGACTCAAGATGAGTTGGATCTCAAGGATCAGAAGGCTAAGGGTCTCATAAGACTTAGTCTTGCCGATTCTATGTTGTTAAATGTCCATGAGGAGACTACTGCAAAACTCCTTTGGAAGAAGTTGGGGGATGTGTATCAAGCCAAATCCCTAGTCAATAAACTTTTCCTAAGAAAGAAGTTATATTCTCTTCGAATGGAGGATGGAGGATCCATGGCTGAGCATATGAATTCCTTTAATATGCTAGTTTCACAATTAACATCTATTGGTGTAAAAATGGAGGAGGATTGGTGTATGACCCTGCTTGGTTCTCTACCAGACTCATGGGATCATCTTGTCATGGCAATCAGAAGCACCACATCCACATTCAAAATGGAAGAAGTGGTTTCTTCGCTGTTGTCTGAAGAGATGTGGAGAAAGTCTTCTAAGGTAGCCAAAGAAGCCCTTGCAGTTCATGGAAGACCCAAGGAGAAAGGGAAGAAGGACAAGAAAGCTGAGAAGGGTAGATCCAAATCCCGTGGGAGATCCAAATCTCCTGGAAAGTCCAAGGCTCTTTGTTGGAATTGTGGCAAGACCGAGCATTTCTGAAAAGAATGCAAAGAGGAGAAGAAGAAAAAGAAGAAAGCTCCTGATTTAGATTCTGACAAATCACAAGATGATGGTGATGCTTTCATTGCAGCCCTGGCAACCCATGCATTTGATGATGTGTGGCTAATCGACTCTGGTGCATCATTCAGCATGACCTCGCATCGAGACTGGTTCACTAAGTATGAGGACTTTGATGGTGGAAAGGTGTATCTGGGTGACGACTCTCATCTGAGGATCGTTGGTCGTGCAAGAGTCTCTATCTGATTCCCTGATGGTTGAGTGAAGGGGATCTCTGGGGTTATGCACATCCCAAGCTTAGCACAGAACTGCTTTCTGTAAGTAGTTTGAATGATGCAGGTGTGTAGGTTGTCTTTTCAAAAGAAGGATCTATGGTGCTTGCTAAGGGTACTCGGAGAGGTACTCTGTTTCAGCTAGAAGCATGCATTGCATAATGCAATAGTTCTTCTGACTCAAGGAAGAGGGCAGCAGTCACTTCATCCCCACCATCTAAATGAGCAGTGAAGAAATCTATTGTTTCTAGTCTGATGGTTGTAATCGTGCATTAGAAGTAAACTTCCTACAGAAAAGACAATGTTATGGCATAAGAGATTTGGCCACATTGGTGAGAAGAGTCTGCTACCCTAAAAAATAAGAACCTCATTGAGGGGTTAGATGATTGTAATCTTGAGTTCAACTTTTGTGAACATTGCATTTATGGAAAACAAAATCGTGTTCATTTTTACTCGAGTTCTCATAAGTCTTCTGGTGTGTTGGACCTTATTCATTCTGATGTGTTTGGTCCTATTAATGTTCCTTCGTTATCAAAATCTATATACTTTGTATCTTTTATAGATGATTATAGTAGAAGGACATGGATTTATTTTCTCAAAAGCAAATCTGAAGTCTATAGCAAGTTTAAGGAGTTTAAAGCTTTTGCTGAAAATTAGACTGGTAAAAAGATTAAATGTTTGAGAACTAACAACGGTGGTGAGTTCTGTTCTATAGAATTCAATAAGTATTTCAAGGAACTTGGGATTGAAAGACATAAGACAACTCCATACACATCGCAACAAAATGGAGTTGCAGAGAGGATGAATAGGACACTGATGGAGAAGGCTAGGAGTATGCTTAGTGGAGCTGGTCTAGAACAAAAGTTTTGGGCTGAAGCTGTTGCCACTGCTTGCTATCTGGTAAATAGATCTCCTACATCAGCTCTTGTTGGAAAGACACCCATGGAGGTGTGGTCTGGTAGAAAGCCTTTAGTAAGGCATCTTTGTGTTTTTGGTTGTGAGGCATATGCACATGTGCCTAGGGAGAAGCGGTCAAAGTTGGAGAACAAAGCTGTTAAGTGTATCTTCATCGGCTATGGTGTTGGTGTGAAAGGATACAAGCTTTGGGACCCCGTGGCTGAAAAAGTGTTGTATAGCAGAAGTGTCATCTTCAAAGAGCTTACACCTTCTTCCACTATTTTGCAGCCAAAAGAAAAAGAAAAGAAAGAGGATGTTGTTCAGTTTCCTCTCACCCCTGAGAAGACTGAATAGAAAGACAATGTTGGACCTGATGATGAGGAGAGCTCTAGCAGCTCTGAAAGCTCAGAGGAAGAAGTTGAACCTCAACCTCAGCTCTTGAGGAGGTCTACATGGATAAGAAAGTAACCTGAAAGGTTTGGTTTTACATTGCTTGATTCTAGTTGTGCTTATGCTTTAATCACTAACAGTGATGGACCTAGAACAGTATCAGATGCTTTGGATATGAAGGATGCAGGTTCCTGGAAGGAGGCCATGGAGGAAGAAATGTCTTCTTTGGAAAAGAATCAAACTTGGGACTTGGTGCCTTTGCCTCCTAGATGGAAACCTGTTGGATGCAAATGGGTGTTCAAGAAGAAGATTGGTGCAGATGGCAGTATTGAGAAGTATAACGCTAGATTGGTTGCGAAGGCGTATTCACAAGTGGAGGGTATAGATTATGATGAGATCTTCTCTCCTGTTACAAAGCTGACATCCATTCGAGTCATGTTGTCACTCGCAGAAGCTTATGACTTGGAGGTAGAACAGATGGATGTGAAGACAGCTTTCCTTCATGGCAACTTTGAGGAAGAGATCTACATGTCATAGCCAGAGCATTACATGGTGAAAGGTAAAGAAAATTTGGTTTGCAAACTTAAGAAGTCTTTGTATGGTTTGAAACAATCCCCTAGGAGATGGTACTTCAATTTTGATGCCTTTGTGTTGTCAATTGGATTTGTGAGAGTGAAATCAAATTACTGTGTGTATTATAAATTTGATGGTGATCGTATTCTCATTGTTGCACTATATGTTGATGATATGTTGCTCATTGGGAAGGGTAAAAATATGATTTCTGATTTTAAGTCTCAGTTGTTAGCTCAGTTTGAAATGAAAGATTTAGGGACAGCCAGGTACATTCTAGGAATGGAAATTAGATGAGACAGAACCAACAAAAAACTTTGGTTAAGCCAGAGTAAGTATGTGAAGTCTGTGTTGGACAGATTTAGCATGGCAGATTGTAGACCATTATGTGTTCCTGTTTCTTTGGGGACAAAGTTGTCTATTGAGGATTGTCCAAAATCTCCTAGTGAGGTGGAGGACATGAGTAGAGTACCTTATGCTAATGTTGTTGGCATTTTGATGTATGCTATGGTCTGCACAAGCCCAGACATTGCCCAAGCAGTGGGAGTCCTTAGTCAATTTATGGCTAATCCTGGACAGGTTCATTGGGATGCAGTTAAGTGAGTGTTCAGATATTTGAGGGCTACTTCTGAGTACTCCATTTGCTATCATGGTAATGTTTCAGGACCTTCGCATTCTGTTGATATTCGTGGATTTGTGGATTCAGATTGGGCAAGTGACATTGACAGCGGGAGATCCACCAGTGCTTATGTTTTTACACTGTTTGGTGATGCTATTAGTTGGATGAGTAAGCAACAACCTGTTGTTGCTTTGTCCATGACAGAAGCTAAGTATATGGCAGCAAATCATGCTTGTAAGGAATCCATTTTGCTTAAGAGATTGTGTTCTAATATTGGTGTTGATGCAGGACAGATCACAATCAGTTGTGACAGTCAGAGTGCAATTTGCCTTGCAAAGAATCCAACTTTCCATGCTAGAACCAAGCACATTGATGTTCAGTTTCACTTCATGAGGGACATGGTTGAGGATGGAAAGGTAAATTTGGAGAAGGTAGATATTTTGAAAAATGTTGCAGATGCATTGACGAAACCAGTGGGCACAGAGAAGTTTAGATGGTGTTTGGAGTCTATGGGCCTCTCAGCCTATAGCAATTAAATCCTGTTTTCTATTGGCTCTTACAACCTGTTCGACAAGTGGGAGAATGTTGGGAATTAAGGTGTCTCAACCTTGGTAATTCTCTGCATTTGTAATCTTTATATTTATTATTCAATTGCCTATGTTGTAAATAATTGGAAATTTCACTTTGTCATATTGTGGGATGTGGCACGGTGATGTGTCAATCCTACATGGATTATGACTTGTTATTTTGTCCTCACATGAGGAGATAGGCATCCCACTTAGTGGTAGGAATATTTTTCCATGTGTCAGCATCTTCTATGTTGTGTAAGGAATGTTTAACCGAAATGGTTATGACGGATTCCTATGACAAATCTATGACATGTAAGAGTCGAGAATAGAAGGTTGTAAGACAGGTAATGACATGTGTCATGTAGCATCTTTGAATGAGGCATATTTGGGTGCCCCAAGGTGGAATATGATGTGTTGTAAGAGAATATGCTATTTATAGCATGTGTATGATAGATTCTCTTATAGTTGTAAGTTGTAACCACTATGACAAATTCTATGACAGTCTAGGTGTCGTAAGAGCATCTGTCATAGCCCATTTTGGAAATAGGTGACCTCTTTGGGATGGGAGTTGTGGACAAGTGTCAGACACATTCTACAATGTTGACCAAGTGTCCCTAGGCATGGGTTTTGGTCCAAGATGCCATATTGGACGCCCATTCCAAGATATGTCCAATATTGCCTTGTATTTTCTTTATATACAGGTGCTTGGAGATGGAGTTTGTATCACAGGTTTACAAGTACTGTTATGCTGCCAGATTGACTCCATACATGAGTATCAAAGACCATTGAAGCTTGCATTGTAAGTGTATTGTAAACATTCTTTCAGATTTGTTAATACATTGTGTAGGTCTCTGAGTGTGGGGTTTTTCACTCGATAAGGGTTTTCCCCACCGTAAATCTTTGTCTCTCTTCTTCTGTCTACTTTCTAGTTCTTGTGTTTTTCTGCAATATCTCATGTTAATGGTTTAACATTGCTGTAATAGTTAGGATAAAGTTGAATTTGCATAGCCCTCTCCTCAATAGACTAGTGTAGGAAGCGTTTTCCGCACACCTAGCTTCCTTTCACCCCCATCTCTCTGCCGATGTCCTCTCCACCAACATCCTACATAGCCACATCCTCCTCCCTCTCCTCCATCTGCATATCCCCCACTGCAGTGGCAACCTATCCAATAGCCCCCTCTCCCTCCTCCTGAATTGAAGCAAGTTGAGGGCCTCTCCCCTGTCCGTCCCGTCCTCTCCCTTGGCCTCCTAAATAGGTTTTAAAATGTTTTCAAAATTGTAATTAAGACACATGTGTCACACTGTCTTGCACATGTATCACACTATCTTTCACAAGCATCACACTTTCGTGCATGCGTCACTCTACTTTACACAGGCATCGCATCTTGCAGATGTGTGATGCCTAAATCGAAGGTGTCACACCCACTTGTGCAAGCATCACCAAAAATTGCATGTGCCATCCGAAATCGCATGCATCGCATTCTACAGCGCATGCGTCAATCGTGATTGCGCATGCAGTGCAGAAAATTGCACCGCATGCATGCCCTATTTTTGGGACCCTAAATCTAGCAAAAAATGACAAAATTGAAAAGCTAAGGTTAGATACATACTATCGCACCTCTCCTATGGAGCTGACCATAAGTCCTGACCCTCGTGATGCGATGCAAGTGAACTAGAATGAGTGACCTTCTCACAGGTGCTCCACAAGAAATCTCAAACTGACTGCTTTCCACTCTCTAAAATGTTTATAACCTAAGTGCACAAATGAGCTCTATGGGCCCTTTTAAGGGCTATTTATAGAACTTTTTGACCTAAGTGGGCCCATTTTTTGCAAAATTGAACAACTTGAAGACCATTTGCATGCACCAAACATCTTTAAAGACCAATTTTTCACTCCAAGACTACCTTTTGGCATCCCATACACCTTTTTCAGAAAATTTTCCAAATTTTTTGAAAATTTTTCAGAAAACTTGAAAAATTTCTCGTGGAATAAGGCCATCATGCCTCATCTGGGGCACACTAGGGCATGTCTAGAGCATATTTTTTGAATTTTTCTTTGACACAATATCGTAATCGACATTGTATCAAAGAGGGGCAAAATGTAGACACTTAAAAATGTCCTGAACCTGCGAACATCATTTTCACACATGACTCATCCCAATTTCACATTCTACTATTAATTAAATAATTTTTAATTATTTAATTAATTCATTTTTCCCTTTATGCTTCTAATTTAATAAATTTCATTTATTTAATTACTTAAACTATTTTTCTTTTGATTTCTTCTATAGTTAAATAATTATTTAATTGTTCACTATTCCAATGTCCACTTTACCCTATTAATTTAAATAAATACATATTTATTTAAATTATAGGTATTTCCCTAATTAAATAGGTTCTACTTATTTAATTAAATCCCATTACATTATTCCCTTCCTCAAATAAATTAAATAAATGTACATAATTTATTTACTTTAAAAATCACTTTACACCTCACCATTTCTTCAAATAAAAAACTATCCTTTGTCCTCTAGTGACTGGGAACCCTAATCAATCTACAACCTTCATCTTATCTAAAATCAATCTTGCAATCACAACCCTCCACTCAAACCCTACTTCTCTATAAAATCACTCTCTCAACCTCATTTCTCACTTCCCACTTGCATAATTTGAGCATCCTCTCTCTAATTTTGCCATAATCATACTCTTGAGCTTCTCATTGTATTTGCAAATCTGCAAATATGAGAGCAAAGCACTGCAAAATCTGGGAGAAATAATAGAGGATTGACACTAGTAGTATAGGGTTTCATGCTTTATGTTTGCATTTGTTTAATCCTAGGTTATTTGGTACTCCATTGGGTTGATAGGGCATGCATTGTACTATTTACAGGTTTTTGAATGTTTTTCCCTGGCATCAGTTCCCAACAATCACGATAGAAACACATCAATATCCTTTGCTAATAACCATTGATGATCAATAATATGCATGTACATGAAAGATAATAAAAATGAGCTTTGGTTATAAAATCTAAGCTAAGATAATAACTAAATTATTTTGTGAAACTGATAGAAATAAGGAAACATATCACTTAACATATCAAGGATATACTTATGGGTTCAAAAGCAAGTATAGCCATGAGGTTATACTTCAGGTATCTCAGAACTGACTGTAGCTACAAGGTGAGACAAAAGTATTTCAAAGTGCATAGAAGCAAATTTAGAGTATTGCAAAGGTTTGTTACAACAATTTCACAACACAATACATGATCACATCACAACACAAAGTGATTCTACTAGTCAGATGTCAGTAACAAATTACCCCCATCTTCATATATGGACTGGGTCCATTTTTATTTTCTTGTTTAGGGATGCATGGTCCTTATTAGAAGTGTATATTTGTTGTCATCATTCACCGACTAATAGAGCCACAAGTACAATGGAAGAATGAAATCATGAAAAATGAGAGAGGAGAAAAAAGTGACTTATGGCCATAGCGTGGGAAGATGCCCCAAAGACACCTTCCACAACGTTATGCCCCCAAGGCACCACACACAACAATTGTGACAAGAGAAGTATAGAAGAATAGAGAAACAAATAGAAGGAATGTCACAACAAAGGCAATCTCCATATATTGTTGACCTTACAAGAGTATCAAGGGTCATCCAAGGGGCCCTAAACAAACATTTAACACTACATGAGGGAATACAACACTTAAGAGGAGACCACCCATGAAAGAAACTTGAAGAGGTGCTACATCAAGGGTGGCTGAATGAGTGAGAAATACTTACCTGAAATAAAATGCAACTGTACTAGCGGTTGTCCTTAGTCAAATCATCTTCTTCCCAATCCTAATCTTTATATAAAATATGTGGCACATAGGGCACTATAGCCCAACCTGGATTTTCTTCCTTTAATTCTTCTTTTGATTCCATTTCTTTCGGTGGGACATTTTCTTCTTGCAGTAGCATTTTTCAAGCTATGGCTTGTTGCTTTCTTCTTCTTTCCCTTGCATTTCTGTTTCTTCTAGTATTGTTAGTTATATTTCCCAAGGGTTCATGATTCTTCATCATTTCTAAAGACGAAGCCAGTACAAAGCTGATTTTATGATTTTGTGATGGATAGCTTTGCTCTTGAAGGTTTTCTCCCAATCCTTGTGAGGATGGCAGAGGAGGAACCTCGGTAAAAATTCCCTTTCCTTTTGGTCAAGGTGAATCCTTCAACTCGGGCTTCTTTTCACTCTCTATTTGTTGGATAGGAGGAATTGTAGCCTCAGAGGACTGAGAGGGTCCAAGAGTATTCTTTCCATATGATAGTTACGCTATGTTCTTTGCTTTATACTTATGATATGCTAAGAAGAATTGATCTTGTCTTGGTTGGTTTGCTTCAATAGGTTGTGGCAACAATTGGTTCTCTCCTTGATATCCTGAGAAATGTGCCTCAATTTGAGTTATTGGTGGAACAATTGTTGGTCCCAGCCTTTAATGTCCCTGAATCTGAGCTAGTGTGTGAAATAGTTGGTCCCATGTCTCCCTGGTATCATGATATCCATACATACCTCAATGACAAATTCTCCCACCTGACCTATCCGCCAATCAACATAAATCCTTCATCCACCAATCTATCAAATATGTCATCATTCATGACACTCTCTACCACCACATATTTGACAATACCCTCCTACGATGTCTCGACACCAAGGAAGCACAAATGGCTCTATGCGAAGTACATGAGGGTATATGCGGAGCTCACTCTAGTGGTCCTACTCTAGCCAAGAAGATTATCAGAGCTGGATACTATTGGCCCACCATGGTGAAGGACATCTATCACTTCACCAAAAAATGTAGACAATGTCAAATACACAGAGATCTTGTGCATGTACCTACCTAGGATTTGCAACCACTTACATCTTCATGGCCATTCTCTCAATGGGGACTCGACCTCATGGGTAAAATCCATCCCACCTCCGCTAACGGCCACAAGTTCATCATCACTGCCATCGAGTACTTCACAAAGTGGATTGAGGCAATCCCCATGACATATATCACCGGTAAACAAATTGCCAAATTCATCCTCAACTACATCATATGCCGATATGGGGTGCCTCAATCTATTATCATGGATAATGGTTGCCCTTTCAAAAATTAGGTTGTTCGTCAGCTATGTGAAAGATTCCACATTCAACACCACTTCGCCACTCCATATTATCCCCAATGCAATGGTCAAGCCAAGGCGTCTAATAAAAAAATTGTGAAAATTCTCAAGAAGATTGTCAATGACGTTGGTCATGACTAGCATATAAAACTCAATCCTGCCTTGTGGGCCTACTGCACCAGCATCCACACTCCCATCAGAATCACACCATACTCCCTTTCCTATGGTTTCGAAGCCACCCCGCCCATCAAGGTTGAGTTGTACCATCCCTGAGAGTATCACTGAAGCAATTTGTGGATGACAAAGACTACAGGGTATCCTGACTACATGAGCTTGAGTTGTTAGATGAAAGAAGGTAGAAGACCCTAGTACACTTAGAAGTGTATTAGAATCAGCTCTGACACAGCTATAACAAAAGGGTTAGAGTTCGACGGTTCAACATTGGAGACTTGGTCCTGAAAGAGAACCCTAAAAATCAAATGGAACGGGAGAAGCCGGGAAAGTTTGAACCAAACCGGTTGGGTCCCTATATTATCATGGCTGCATATGGATCAGGAGCATACCAACTTGCTATCCCTAAAGGTGAACCGCTATCAGAGCCAATCAACAGCATGCAGCTTTGATGATATTATACCTAAATCAAAAAAGTAAAAAAATCAAAAAGTACAAAAATCAAAAAGTACAAAAATAAATACAAAAAGAAATCAAAAATCAAAAAAATAATAAAATAGTAAAGAGAAATAATCTGTCCAAAAGTGAAAACCACTTCGGTGGTTCTTTGGATAAGTACCATGGTGAAAACCTGGCAAATAGGCGCCATGTGTAGTTAATCTGGACTCTATTGTCTACCATCACTCTATCTGGTCTTCTGCTTTCCACAAATCCCACATAATCCACACCGTAATCCATGTCATAATCCATAATACCCACATTGTCCTTTTCATGGCTTGGAAATAAGTTTACATTTTATGTTTTCCTTCTTTTCCCAAAGCACTTTATCATCATCCTATACCATCCCGTCATGGTCATAACTTTGTCCCATACCTGACTGGGGGCAATTCCTAATCCTAAAAATTAGTATTGGAGGACACCTTTCACATATTCCAAAAAAAATTTAAAAAAATTGAAATATTCCAAAAATCACCAAAAACATTCAAATATTTTCCCAAAAAGTCTAAAAACATCCAAATATCTTCAAAATCTAAAAACATCCAAATATTCGGACCAAAAATTCAAAAATATCAAAAACATAAAAAATTCAAAAAAATCACGTAACCAAACAAAATCTTAAGCAATAAACTGTGTCAAAACCACCTTGTCGAACCACGTCACCTCTGAGCTTTCACATAGGTAAGGCCATCTTTGATGAGCCCCCGAGGTAGTCCACCCTTAGGTCTTAGGTCACACAGAGTCCACCCAGTCAAACTACGTTGTCTCTGCGCTGTCACGTAGCCAAGGTCATTTCTGATGAGCCCTCGAGACATTAGGTCAATCCCTTAGGGCCCATCGAGTCAACTATCATAATAACTCATCCCTTAAGGAGATGGACACTTTGATCAAACTAAAGCAATCAGTCTTTCACAAGGAAAACAACCTCGCACCTCAACAAGACAGCTCATCAAAATAGCCAAACAATCATTCTGCATCACTCACATGGTGATAATCAAACATTGCCATGAACAATCTTCATCAACAACTGAATGGAGCATAGTCAAAACTAGGCTTTACGCCTTAGATGACATGTTTCATCCTTCAGACATCCTGAATAATCGCATACCAAGCATTTTTCACAACTTGTGGCATTCCCAAAACCAAACCATATGTACTTATGGGATATCACAATCCTATCATTTTCCTTAGACAGGTAGGGGCATCATCGAAACTAGACTAGGCGTCTTATACAAAATACCTCCCATCCTGAAACTAGGCATCATTCAACCTATCATAACCAATCAAAACAAACACATGCACACTCAGCAAATGATCTACATGGCTGTTGACTATGGGTCTTATCGATCTTATTTGCTTTGCAGTCTCATTCTTGTGCTTCTCAAGGCAGTCCTTAAGTGATGAAGAGAAGTGAGGATAGAGCAAGACCTTTTCTTTGATTTTTGTTTGCAGTTTGTCTTGGCAAGATGACTAGGGCAACTAAGTTTCTTGCAGCATGTGATCGAGATTCCATTAGTGTGAATCAAACAAATCCTATGCATAGGAAGGAATACACACTTCCTTGCATCAGGATTTGCATACCCCACAGTTATCTCATCGCATGTTCCGACAAGATACCACAATTACTTAGTTTGAGTCAAGCACTCCTTGTCTATTTTGTGCATGTTTTACAAGGGACCACAATTTATGCCTTGGCCTTTGATAATCCATGGTGTTTGTCATCCTTTGACATAATAAGCTCTATGATCATAAGCAGCAACTGCAAGAATGAAGCTCAAAAATCTATCAAGGAAAAATCTGGATCCATCCTACTAACCAATCTTCATACGTCGTGCATCTCTCATCTCCATTTCTTCTAATCATCTTTCTTCCTACTATGACACACCAAAAAGTTCATTAGATCTCGTAGGCTTGCATGCATACACATATTAGTCCATCATATACATCCCCTCACAAGCATAATACCATAACTATCATAAATATCATCATCATATTAAATCATCAATACTGCATTATAACACATAAAATCATCATCGGCATATATTCTACATCTATCATAAAACATTTAATACATACATATCTGCATCCATGTAGTACACATATAAGCATCACATAAAAATAAAGTACCATGGCATAAACATATAGCATCATCTCAACATAGGCATCCATGAGTTACATCATGCATCACATTATAAACATCATCACATACATGGCATAATAAATAGGACTGCATCATCTCATCATAAATCATAAATCATGAAACATAAACATGGAACCATAACATAAAAAGATCTTATCGCATACATCCATCACATCACATGCATATAGAAATAAAGAGATCATCATAGTAAACCGTTGCATATATATATATGTGTGTGTGTGTGTGTCATCAAAATGTGTCACAGTACAATCTAAATCCATGTGTCAAAATGGAGCTCGCAGGCTCAATAAAAAACTAGAGTATGCAGGCTCGATCAAAAATATACATCATGTCTATTAAAGTGGCCTAGCCAATGCTATCATGGCCTCTAGATCTTGCTGGCCCCGAAGGAGGACCCCTATGCTCTGACCCTACTCTGGAACCAGATGGCCTCTCATATGGTGAAGGCCTCCTCTGAGAGTGAGAAACCTCCACACTGCTATGTGACCTCCGAGAGTGAGACCTACTGGAACTCCTACTCTAGAAGCTTAGTACCCTCCGATCTACTAGCACCAACCCCTCATATAGGCCTCTGTAATACCATGCCTCCTATGTTGCTTAGTACAAAGCCTGTACAAACTCCACCACTAGCCCACCAATAGTAGTTATGAAATCTATACTCCGCTAGTCAGCCCTCTGGGCTTTGATGATGACCATGTCCCTCTCCCGTGTCCTCTGAGCTACCAGGCCCTCCAGATCCTGAATGCGTAGCCACATCCCCTACATCTGAGTCCAAAGAGCCTCTATCTGTGCTACCAGGTCTCCTCTCTGATCTCCAACATCCTCTGCCTCCTCATCATCACCAATATCCTCAATAGGCACCTCCTGCAGCGCCTCCTCCCTGATCTGCTCCTCCTCCTCATCCTCCCCCATCTCCTCTCCATCGACATCCTCTCCATTGATGTCCTACATAGCCACATCCTCCTCCCTCTTCTCCATCTACATCTCCCCCGTTGTAGCGGCAACCTGTCTAATAGCCCACTCTCCCTCCTCCTGAATCAGAGCAAGTCAAGGGCCTCTCCCCTGTCCGTCTCGTCCTCTCCGCTAGCCTCCTGAATAGGTTTTAGAATGTTTTTGAAATTGTAATTAAGACACATGCATCACATTATCTTGCACATGCGTCGCACTTTCACACATGCATCACACTATCTTTCGCAAGAATCACACTTTTGTGCATGCGTCACTCTACTTTGCGCAAGCATCACATCTTGCAGATGCGTGACACCTAAATCAGAGGAGTCACACCCACTTGCACAAGTGTCATGAAAAATCGCATGCATCACATTCTAGAGTGCATGCGTCAATTGCGATTGCACATGCGGTGCAGAAAATTGCACCACATGCGTGCCCTATTTTTGGGCCCCTAAATCTAGTAAAAAATGACAAAAATTGAAAATCTAGGGTTAGATACATACCGTTGCGCCTATCCTAGGGAGCTGACCATAAGTCCTAACCCTCATGCTGCGATGCAAGTGAACTAGAATGGGCGACCTTCTGGCAGGTGCTCCACAGAAAATCTCAAACTGACTGCTCTCCACTCTAAAATTTTTATAAGCTAAGTGCACAAATGAGCTCTATGGGCCCTTATAAGGGCTATGTATAGAACTTTTTGATCTAAGTGGGCCCATTTTTTGCAAAATTGAACAACTTGAAGACCATTTGCATGCACCAGACATCTTTAAAGACCAATTTTTCACTCCAAGACTAGCTTTTGGCATCCCGTACAACTTTTTCAGAAAATTTTTCAATTTTTTTTAAAAAAATTTAGAAAATTTGAAAAATTTCCCAAGGGGGCATAAGGCCATCACGCCTCATCTGGGGTACACCAAGGCATGTCTATAGCATATTTCTTAAATTTTTCTTTGACACAACACCAGAATCGACATTGTATCAAAGAGTGGCAAAATGTAGACACTTAAAAATGTCCTGAACCTGCGAACGTCATTTTTACATAGGACTCATCCTGATTTCACATTCTACTATTAATTAAATAATTTTTAATTATTTAATTAATTCACTTTTCCCCTTATGCTTCTAATTAAATAAATTTCATTTATTTAATTACTTAAACTATTTTTCTTCTGATTTCTTCTATAATTAAATAATTAAATAATTATTTAATTATTCGTGCTATTCCAATGTCCACTTTACCCTATTAATTTAAATAAATACATATTTATTTAAATTATAGGTCTTTCCCTAATTAAATAGGTTCTACTTATTTTATTAAATCCCATTACATTATCCCATTCCTCAAATAAATTAAATAAATGTACACAATTTATTTAATTTAAAAATCACTTTACACCTCACCATTTCTTCAAATAAAAAATTGTCCTTTGTCCTCTAGTGACTGGGAACCCTAATCAATCTACAACCTTCATCTTATCTAAAGTCAAACTTGCAATCACAACCCTCCATTAAAACTATACTCCTCTGTAAAATCACTCTCTCAACCTCATTTCTCACTTCCCACTTGCATAATTTGAACATCCTCTCTGATTTTGCCATAATCATACTCTTGAGCTTCTCATTGTATTTGCAGGTCTCCAAATCTAAGACCAAAGCACTACAAAATCTAGTAGAAACAATGGAGGATTGACATGAGTAGTCTAGGGTTTCATGCTTTATGTTTGTATTTGTTTAATCCTAGGTCATTTAGTACTCCATTAGGTTGTTAGGGCATGCATTATACTGTTTGTAGGTTTTAGAATGTTTTTCCCTGACATCAGTTCCCAACAATCACAATAGAAACACATCAATATCCTTTGCTAATAACCATTGATGATCAATAATATGCATGTACATGAAAGATAATCAAAACGAGCTTTGGTTATAAAATATAAGCTAAGATAATAACTAAATCATTTCATGAAACTGATAGAAATAAGGCAACATATCAAGGCTATATACTTATGGGTTCCAAATTGAGTATAGCCATGAGGTTATACTTCAGGTATCTTAGAACTAAGTGTAGGTACAAGGTGAGACAAAGTATTTCAAAGTGCATAGAAGCAAATTTAGAGTATTGCAAAGGTTTATTACAACAATTTCACAACACAATACATGATCACGTCAAAGCACAAAGTGATTCTACTAGTCAGATGTCAGTAACAAATTACCCCCATCTTCATATATGGACTGGGTCCATTTTTTATTTTCTTGTTTAGGGATGCACAGTCTTTATCAGAAGTGTATATTTATTGTCATCATCCACTGACTAATAGAGCCACAAGTACAATGGAAGAATGAAATTGTAAAAAATGAGAGAGGAGACAAAAGTGACTTAGGGCCACAACGTGGGAAGATGCCCCAAAGAAACCTTCCACAACGTTATGACCTCAAGGCACCACACACAACAATTGTTTCAAGAGAAGTATAGAAGAATAGAGAAACAAATAGAAGGAATGTCACAACGGAGGCAATCTCCTTGTATCCCTGACCTTACAAGAGTATCAAGGGTCATCCAAGGAGACCTAAATAAACATTTAACACTACATGATGGAACACAACACTTAAGCGGAGGCTACCCATGAGAGCAACTCGAAGAGGTGCTACATCAAGGGTGGTTGAATGAGTGAGCAATACTTACCTGAAATAAAATGCAACCGTACTAGTAGTTGTCCTTAGTCAAATCATCTTCTTCCCAATCCTGATATTTATATAAAATAGGTGGCACATAGGGCACTATAGCCCAACCTGGATCTTCTTCCTTTAATTCTTCTTTTGATTCCATTTCTTTCGGTGCGAAATTTTCTTCTTGCGATGACATTTTTTGAGCTAAGGCTTGTCGATTTCTTCTTTCCCTTGCATTTCTATTTCTTCTAGTATTGTTAGTTATATTTCCCAAGGGTTCATGATTCTTCATAATTTCTAAAGAGGAAGCCGGTACAAAGGTGGTTTTATGATTTTGTGATGGATAGCTTCACTCTTGAAGGTTTTCTCTTGATCCTTGTAAGGATGGCAGAGGAGGAACGTCGGAACAAATTCCCTTTCCTTTCGATCAAGGTGAATCCTTCAACTCGAGCTTCTTTTCACTCTCTATTTGTTGGATAGGAGGAATTGTAGCCTTGAAGGACCGAGAGGGTCCAAGAGTATTCTTTCTATATGATAGTTAAGCTATTTTCTTTGCTTTATACTTTTGATATGTTAAGAAGAATTGATCTTGTCTTGGTTGGTTTGCTTCAATAGGTTGTGGCAACAATTGGGTCTCTCCTTGATATCCCAAGAAACGTGACTCAATTCAAGTTCTTGGTGGAACAACTCCTAGTCCCACCCTTTGATGTCTCTAAATCTGAGCTAGTGTGCGAAATAGTTGGTCGCCCTTGTATTATGATATCCACACATACCTCCATGACGAAATTCTCCCACTAGACCTATCTGCCAATCAACGTAAATCCTTCATCCGCCAATCTGCCAAACATGTCATCATCGGTGACACTCTCTACCGCCACGTATTTCACAATACCCTCCTACGATGTCTCAACACCAAGGAAGCACAAACTGCTCTATGCAAAGTACATGAGGGTATCTGCGGAGCTCACTCTAGTGGTCCTACTCTGGCCAAGAAGATTATCAAAGCTGGATACTATTGGCCCACCATAGAGAAGGATGCCTATCACTTAGCCACAAAATGTAGACAATGTTAGATACATGGAGATTTTGTGCATGCACCTACCTAGGATTTGCAACCACTTACGTCTCTATGGCCATTGTCTCAATGGGGACTCGACCTCGTGGGTAAAATCTATCCCACATCCGCCAATGACCACAAGTTCATCATCATTGCCATCAAGTACTTCACAAAGTGGATTGAGGAAATCCCCATGACATATATCACCGATAAACAAATAGCCTAATTCATCCTCAACTACATCATATGCTGGTATGGGGTACCTCAATCTATTGTCATGGATAATGGTTGTCCTTTCAAAAATGAGGATGTTCATGAGCTATGTGAAGGATTCCACATTCAACACTACTACGCCACTCCATATTATCTTTAAGGCAATGGTCAAGCTGAGGCATCTAATAAAACCATTATAAAAATTCTCAAGAAGACTATCAATGATGCTAGTCGTGACTGGCATATACAACTCAATCTCGCCTTGTGGGCCTACCACACGAGCAACCGCACTCCTACTAGAGTCACACCATACTAAAAGGAAGCTAGGTGTGCATAAATTGCTTCCTACACTAATCTAATGAGGGGAGGAGAGTGCAAATTCAATTTTATCTTTACAATTAAAGCTATGTTAACCCACTAATAGAGATATTGCATCAAACACATACATAAGAAGAGAGACACAAGATATACGTAGGGAAAACCCTTATCGGGTGAAAAACCCCACATTCCAAAACATAGCTCAAATGTATTCTATAAACAAAGAAGGTTACAATACAATCACAAAGCCAATGCTCTTGTAGGAGTCTTCGACACTCATATCTAGAGATGTTCCGGCAGCATAACAGTACCTGTAAAACTTGTAGTACTCCTCTCAAAAGCACCTGTTTATATAACAAATACAAGGCAAAATGGCTCCACAATGGTATGGGCATCCAACATGGCCTCATGGCCCAAAACCCATGCCTATGGACACTTGTCCAACACTGTAGGATGTTCCTAACACTTGTCAAGTCACCCCATCCTAAGGAGGTCACCTATTTCCAAGATGGGCTATGACAGATGCTCTTACGACTCTTACAACTGTCATAGAATCTGTCACAGCTGTCACAACTTACAGCTGTAAGAGAATCTATCATACACAGACTACAAATAGCATATTCTATTACAACATGTCATAGTCCACCTTAGGGTGCCCAAAGATGCCTTTTCCAAAGATGCTCTTCAACACATGTCTTCACCTGTCATAGAATCTTCTATTTCTGACTCTTACATGTCATAACTTTGTCATAGGAATCTGTCATGACCGTTTCAGTCAATATTCCCTTACACAACATCCAATATGCCAACACATGGAAAAATATTCCTACCACTAAGTGGGATGCCTATCTCCTCATGTGAGGACAAAATTACATGTGGTCATATGCCATGTAGGATGACACATCACCGTGCCAACTCCCACAATATGACAACATAGGATTTGCATCCAATTAATACAATAGGTAATAAATAAATAAATACAATGTAAAAATACAAGGAATTCCCAAGGTTGAGACACCTTAATTCCCAACATTCTCCTACTTGTCGAACACCTTGTAAGATCCAATAGAATTAACAGGATTTAACTGCTATATGCCGAGAGCCCCATAGACTCCGAACACCATCTAAACTTCCCTGTGCCCACTAGCTTCATCAATGCATCTGCAACATTATTCAAAGTATCCACCTCCAAATTTACCTTTCCATCCTCTATCATGTCTCCCACAAAGTAAAACTGTACATCAATATGCTTTGTTCTGGCATTGAAGTTAGATTCTTCGCAAGGCAAATCGCACTCTGACTGTCACAACAAATCATAATATGTCCTTCATCAACACCAATATCTAAACACAATCTCTTAAGCCAAATGGCTTCCTTGTAAGCATGAGTTGCTTCCATGTACTCAACTTCTATCATGGACAAATAAACCATAGGCTATCACTTACTCATCCAACTAATTGCACCAAAAAACATAGTGAACACATAGGCACTGGTGGATCTCCTACTGTCAATGTCACCTGCCCAATCAGAATCAGCAAATCCATGAATACAAACTAAATGCAGAGGTCTTGTAACATTACCATGATAGCATATGGAATACTCAGAAGTACCCCTCAGATATTTGAACACTCGCTTAACTACATCCCAATGTACACATCTAGGATTAGCCATAAATTGACTAATGACTCCCACTGCTTGGGCAATGTCTAGTCTTGTGCAGACCATTTCATACATCAAACTACCAACAACACTAGAATAAGGTACTCTACTCATGTCCTCCACCTCACTAGGAGATTTTAGACAATCATTAATAGACAATTTTTTCCCCAATGAAACAGGAACACACAATGGTCTACAATCCGCCATGCTGAACCTATCCAACACGATCTTCACATACTTACTCAGGCTTAACCAAATTTTTTTGTTAGCTCTATCTCTTCTAATTTCCATTCTCAAAATGTACCTGGCTTCCTTGAGATTTTTCATCTCAAACTATGCTGACAACTGAGACTTCAAATTAGAAATCATATTCTTACCATTCCCAATCAATAGCATATTATCAACATACAATGCAATAATGAGAATGTGATCATTGTCAAATTTGTAATACACACAATGATCTGATTTTGATCTCAGATATTCAATTGACAACACAAAGGCATCAAACTTCAAGTACCACATCCTAGGAGACTGCATCAAACCATACAAAGACTTCTTTAACTTGCAAACCAAACTTTCTTTACCTTTCTCTATGTAATGCTCTAGCTGTGACATGTAAATCTCTTCCTCCAAATCACCATGAAGGAAAGTTGTCTTCACATCCATCTGTTCTACCTCTAAGTCATAAGCAGTTGCAAGAGATAATCAGAATCAAATGGATGTCATCTTTGCAACAGGAGAGAAAATTTTACCATAATCAATTCCCTCCACTTGTGAGTACCCCTTCGCAACCAATCTAGCCTTGTACTTTTCAACATTGTCATCTGCACCAAATTTCTTCTTGAGCACCCATTTACAACCAATGGGTTTCCATCCATCAGGCAAAGGCACCAAGTCCCATGTTTTATTCTTTTCCAAAGAAGCCATCTCATCTTCCATGGCCTCCTTCTAGGAACCTGCATCTTTCATTCCCATAGCCTCTTTCACAGTTCTAGGCTCATCAGTGTTAGTAAGTAAAGCAAAAGCACAACTAGAATCAAGCAATGAATAACCAAACCTATCAGGTTTCTTTCTTGTTCGTGTAGACCTCCTCAATGGCTAAGGTTGAGGTTCTACTTCTTCTCTGAGCTTTCAAAGCTACTAGAGCTCTCCTCATCATCAGGTCTCACAGGGTCTATATGTTCAGCCTTCTCAAGGGTAGAAGGAAACTGAACCGCATCCTCTTTCTTTTCTATCTATTCTGGCTATAGAACAACGGAAGAAGGTGTTAGCTCTCTAAAGATAACAATTTTGCTATACAACACTTTTTCAGCCACAGGATCCCAAAGCTTGTATCCTTTCACACTAACACCATAGCCAATGAAGATACACTTAACAGCCTTGTTCTCCAATTTAGACCATTTCTCCCTAGGCACATGTGCATACGCCTCACAACCAAAAACACGAAGATGTCTAACTGAAGGCTTCTTACCAGACCACACCTCCATAGGTGTCTTACCAACAAGAGCTGATGTAGGAGATCTATTTACCAGATAGCAAGTAGTGGCAGTAGCTTCAGCCCAAAAAATTTGTTCAAGGCTTGCTCCACTAAGCATACTCCTAGCCTTCTCCATCAGTGTCATGTTCATCCTCTCTGTAACTCCATTTTTCTATGGGATATATGGAGTTGTCTTATGTCTTTCAATCCCTTTCTCTTTATAGAACTTATCGAACTCTATCGAACAAAACTCACCACCGTTGTCAGTTCTCAAACACTTAATATTTTTACTAGTCTGATTTTCAGCAAAGGCTTTAAACTCCTTAAACCAACTAAAGACTTCAATCTTGCTTCTGATAAAATAAACCCATGTCCTTCTACTGTAATCATCTATGAAAGATACAAAATATATAGATTTCAAAATTGAAGGAACATTAATAGGACCAAACACATCAGAATGAATAAGATCCAATACACCTGAAGACTTGTGAGAACTAGAGTAAAACTGAACACAGTTCTACTTTCCATAAATGCAATGTTTGCAAAAGTCAAACTCAAGATTACAATCATTTAACCCCTCAATGAGGTTTTTATTTTTTAGGGTACACAGATGATGAGGAGTGCGCAGTGGTAACATAGATAAAATCAAATTTTGTTTTATGTTGGCAAGACTCCACTTACTGGCCACCGATACACCTCGATCGGTTAGATAACCGTCAGTCGGAATGACTTTCTTAAGTCTCTCCATGATCAAACTTACGCTGATGTGACCACGAAACTTCCTTTGCTGAGACTTACTTCTATCCACGAAGTCTTCTATCCTTCATCCGATGCCCCAATGCCTTAACCGGCATCCCTTTTTGTCTTAACCGTGACTATGTCGGTATGACTCATATCGGCAGAACTTTGAACTTGTCTCCCGATATCGCAACTCTTCCCAATGAGTGACTCTACGCTTCTTGCCTATCGGCAAGAAAAGTGCTATCGACTACTTTAGATTCTATTTTGTTGATACACCGATCACTCTAATGTCACCTTTGACTTTCACTTGTTGGAAAGACAATTACTATCGGCCACGTTAGAATTTGCTTTGCCGATACGCCAATGACTTTTGTCTTTAATGAGACTCTTCTCGTCGGTGAGTGCTTACAAACTCTAGCCGATGCACTGATACTCTTGACTCCATTTGACTTTGGCAGAAACTCAGTTCTGAGTCCTAGCGATATGCTAATGCACAGTTTGCTTTCTCCCTCTTCAACCGAACCCTAGCACATGGAGATGCTAGGTCACCCTACTGTGCAAAACATTCTGTCTAGATCCTCTGCACCGTAGAACACAAAAACAAAACAGAAAACAAAAACAAATACTTGTACAATGAAGCCATTCCAGTGATTTTGATAGAAATCGTACCAGTGGAATGCTTCACGATGACATACTGCAACAATGGAAAGCACAGAAAGGATAGAAATCTACAGTTATACAAATTGTAGTTATAGGGAATGGATATCAAATTGACGGAATAGAATAGTTTTATTTCTCCTTAGAACAATACACACTCACATTCACACACTTCTCCTTCCTCTCCCTCGATAGTTCCTTCTTCTAGTCGTTATCAACTCAACTTGCCAGTAGTTGGAAAACCAACCGATGCAAACAGTTGGAAGACCAACCGATCCAAAATGGCTTCAAACTGTCCTACTGCCCTGTTTTGGCACTATGTGATTACAATATGACAAATGTGTCCTAAGTCACTTGGGACTTACAAAATTGGTTCTAGGTCTTGAAGAACCTAGATACAAACTGAAATGACATGCATTGGTCAAATAGACCTTATTACAACACAAAACATGATTTTCTAAGTGCTCTTGCACCATACTCCTAGGGTAGAAAAGAACTCATGTCACATGAGTTGGTTCTTTGTTGTACTCCACCGTGATCCTCTGCTGCTCCATGTCCTCTCCATGATCTCTGGACTGCAACCTTCTTCCATGGAAGCAAAAACTCATGCCTAGCATTGTAGGCCCTACTCACACCTTGCCATGAGTGAGTGCTTGCAATCAAACTTGGATGTTGCATACCATGATTTCTTACTGTCATATCTTCCTGAACACCTGTAGTCAAAACCTTGGTTGGTCCTTCTTGTACTGCTGCTATGGCAGAATGTGATGTTCGTTCAAATCTTGTTGGCTCTAGAGGACAAACAATGGTCCCTACTATGATAACATCTCCTTCTTTCCAACCACCTTGTGGCTGCTTGTAGACCTGCTCTTTGACCTTCTTCTGATCCATCTCAGACATCACCATCTGATCTCCATCAATCAAAACTGAAATTACCTTCAAACTTTGATCTTTAGCAACCCTACTCCTTGAGGTATCCTTAACTTTCCTTGTCTCTTCTTCATTGATCTTCACAAACTCTTTCTTACCCACCAAGATGACCTTGGCTGCCTTCTTTGCTTCAACATCCTCTTGCAATGGTGTCATCACAAAAGTACTCCCATCCTTCTTGATGGTGTATGTGTTAGCATATCCATCATATAATGCTTTCCTATCAAATTGCCATGGCCTACCTAAAACTAGGTGACAACATTCCATGGGCAAAATGTCACATAAAACCCTATCCTTATATTCTCCAATCTGAAAATCAACATATGCTTGTTCATCTACCAAAAGTGATTAACTATCACTTACCCAAGATGCTTTGTAAGGAGTTTGATGAGGAATCCTTTCTACGTTCAATTTATCCACCATTTCCCTATACACCATATTATTTGTTGAACTAGAATCTATTACTACCTTGCATATCTTACCTTTTCTTTTACAATTGGTCCTAAAAAGTGCTCTCCTTTGTGACGGTTCAGTCTGCACTGGCTCTTTGAATAGTGTCTTCTTGATCATCAGATTTTCTCCCATCTCTGATGTCAAATTTACTTCAAGAGATGCCACACTCCCTACATCCTCTTGAGTCAATGTGGTTCTTCTCTCATTACCATGAGAAGTTGAGGCCTTCTCTAGACACTTATAAGTCGGGTGCCTTATCTGATTATAGTTATAACATCTCATATTGGAGAACTTGGATCCTCTACCTGATCCATTTGTCCCACCTCTTCCATTAGGCCTTCTTCCTCGGTAGCCTCCGCTACTACTTGAGTCCCCAACTTGCTCTCCTTCGCTAGACTCACCATTAGGCCATTGGTTAGGACTTCTTCCTCC
This sequence comes from Cunninghamia lanceolata, assembly GCA_027924645.1. NCBI lineage: Eukaryota > Viridiplantae > Streptophyta > Pinopsida > Cupressales > Cupressaceae > Cunninghamia > Cunninghamia lanceolata. The sequence goes on along the minus strand of BSBN01000960.1, from coordinate 7,314,944 downwards.
AAACCACCTCTGCCTCTAAAATTTCTGCCACCTCTTCCTGTACCTTGCTACTCACCTTTCCTCTTCAGCTTCTCTTCAGCTCTTAATGCTACTTGAAAGAATTTTTCCACAGTTTCAGGGGTCAATAAACTTATCTCATATTGAATAGTGAACCTCAGACCATTTAGATACCTTGCTACCTTATCTTTTTCATCCTCCATGTTCCCACAACGAAGAGTGTATTTGTGAAACTCCTCGGTGTAAGTAGCCACATCCAAATTTCTTTGCTTGAGATTTTGCATCTTCTTGTAGATTTGCACCTCATAGTCTGATGGAAGGAATTGGGACTTGATCCTCTCCAACATTCTGCTCCATGAAGAGATCATACTCTTCCCATTCTTTACCCTTTCTCCTTGGGTGTAATTCCACCATGTAAGGGTAGCACCTTTTAGTCTAGTTTTTGCAAATTTAACTCCCTTATTCTCAGGACCTTCCTTGTATTCAAAGTAGTTGTTTAGAGCCTCAATCCACTCCATGACTTTGTCAGAATTCATCTTTCCACTGAACATGGGGGTATATATCCGAGCCTCCGAAGAGTCCTTGCCAATAGCCTTAATGGCTTCCAAGAAATGCTTTTGATCAGCCAGTACCTCTACCTCTTCTTCTTCTTCTTCTTCTTCATCAAATTCATCATCTGATTTCTTTCCTATCTTCAATGCCTTCAACTCAGCTTGGAGTGCTTCCTTGACTCCAATCTTAATCATCTCTTCCATCTCTTGGAACTTCTTAAGCACTTCTTTTATCATCTGCTTTGGAGGCATGATGCTAGCCTCTCTTTCGCTCTCCTCTGTTGACATATACTAGATCAACAATAGAACCTTTTATGGCTCTGATACCAATATGATGAGGAGTGCACAGTGGTAATGTAGACAAAATCAAATTTTGTTTTCTGTTGGCAAGACTCCACTTACTGGCCAGTGATACACCTCGATCGGTCAGATAACCATCGGTCGGAATGACTTTCTTAAGTCTCTTCATGATCAAACTTATGCCGATGTGACCATGAAACTTCCTTCACTGAGACTTACTTCTATCGGTGAAGTCTTCTATCCTTCATCCGATGCCCCAATGCCTTAACTGACATCCCTTTTTGTCTTAACCGTGACTGTGTCAGTATGACTCACTTCTATCGGCGGAACTTTAAACTTGTCTCCCAATAACGCGACTCTTCCCAATGGAGACTCTACGCTTCTTGCCTATCGACAAGAAAAGTGCTATCGGCTACTTTAGATTCTATTTTGCTGATACACCGATCACTCCAATGTCACATTTGACTTTCACTTGTCGGCAAGATAATTACTATCGGCCACGTTAGAATTTGCTTCACCAATACATCGATGACTTTTGTCTTCGGTGAGACTCTTCTCGTCGATGAGCGCTTACAAACTCTGGTCGATATGCCAATACTCTTGACTCTGTTTGACTTTAGCGGAAACTCAGTTCTGAGTCCCAGCGATATGTCGATGCACAATTTGCTTTCTCCCTCTTCAACTGAACCCTAGCACATGGAGATGCTAGGTCACCCTATTGTGCAAAACATTCTGTCTGGATCCTCTGCACTATTGAACACAAAAACAAAAACAAATACTTGTACAACGAAGCCATTCCACTAATTTTGACAGAAATTGTACCACTGGAATGCTTCACGATGACATACTGCAACAATGGAAAGCACATAAAGGATAGAAATCTACAGTTATACAAATTACAGTTACATGGAATAGAAATCAAATTGACGGAACATAATAGTTTTATTTCTCCTTAGAACAATACACACTCACATTCACACACTTCTCCTTCCTCTCCCTCGATAGTTCCTTCTTCTGGTTGTTATCAACTCAACTTGCCAGCAGTTGGAAAACCAACTGATGCAAACAATTGGAAGACCAACCGATCCAGAATGGCTTCAAACTGTCCTACTGCCCTGTTTTGGCACTGTGATTACAATATGACAAATGTGTCCTAAGTCACTTGGGACTTACAAAATTGGTTCTAGGTCTTGAAGAACCTAGATACAAACTAAAATGGCATTCAATGGTCAAATAGACCTTATTACAACAGAAAACATGATTTTCTAAGTGCTCCTGCACCAACAGACCCTTCTCACCAATGTGGCCATATCTCAAATGCCATAACATAGTCTTTTTGGTAGGAAGTTTAACTTCCAAAGCATGTGCACTACCATCAGAATATGTTACAACAAATTTCTTCGCTGCTCATTCAGATGGTGGGGATGAAGTGACTGTAGCTCTTTTCTTTGAATTAGAAGAACTATTGCATTGTGAAGTGCATACCTCCAGCTAAAACAGAGTACCTCTCTGAGTACCCTTCGCAAGCACCATAGATCCTCTAATCATCTTATATCCATCTTTTGAAAAGATAACTTGCACACCTGCATCATTCAACATACTTACAGAAAGTAGGTTCTGTGCTAGGCCTGGGATGTGCATAACCCCAGTGATTCCCTTCACTCATCCATCAAGGAATCAGATTGAGACTCTTCCACGACCAACAATCTTCAGATGAGAATCGTCACCCAGGTACACTCTTCCACCATTGAACTTTCATATTTTGTAAACCAGTCTCAATGCGAGGTCATGTGGAATGATGCACCAGAATCAATCAACCACACATCATCAGATGCATAGGTGGCCGGGGCTGTAATGGAGGCATCACCATCATCTTATGACTTGTCAGAATTTGAATCAGGAGCATTCTTCTTCTTTTTCTTCTCCTCTTTGCATTCGTTTCAGAAATGCCCAGTTTTTCCACAGTTCCAACAAAGAGCCTTGGACTTTCCAGGATATTTGGATCTCCCACGGGATTTGGATCTGCCCTTTTCACCTTTCTTGTCCTTCTTCTTCCCTTTCTCTTTGGGTCTTCTACAAACCACAAGAGCTTCTTTGGCTGACTCAAATGTCTTTATTCGCATTTCTTTAGATAACAGTGAATATACTACTTCATCCATCGTGAAGGTGGTTGTAGTGCTTCTGATAGCCATGACAAGATGATCCCACGAATCTGGCAAAGAACAAAGCAAGGTCATACATCAATCCCCCTCCTCCATTTTCACACCCACAGATGTCAACTATACAACAATTATGTTAAAAGCATTCAAATGGTCCGCAATAGATCCTCCATCTTCCATCTTTAGAGAAAACAACTTCTTTTTTAGAAAGAGCTTGTTCACTAGGGACTTGGCCTGATAAACAGATCCCAGCTTCTTCCAAAGTTCTTTAGCAATCTTCTCCTCATGGACATTCAATAGGACAAAGTCAGCTAGATAGAGTCTTATGAGACCCTTAGCCTTCCAATCTTTGAGGTCCCAATCAGCTTGTGACATTGTCGTAGGTTTTGTTACATCAACGGTTTCCCATAGGTCAGGATCAACAAGTAGGTCTTCCATCTTGAGTTTCCACAACTCGAAATTAGTGCCATTAAATTTCTCCACCTCTAATCTTCTAGATGTGGTTGCCATCTTCTTGTTGCAACAAGATACAGAATGCTCTACACAACACTCCCACTCAACCTAAGATTAGCTCAAAAAACCCCTACCCAACAGCTAGAACCAAAACTAGCCAGGCTCTAATACCAACTGAAAGGAAGCTAGGTGTGCAGAAATCACTTCCTACACTAATCTAATGAGGGGAGGAGAGTGTAAATTCAATTTTATCTTTACAATTAAAGTTATGTTAACCCACTAATAGAGATATTGTAGCAAACACATACATAAGAATGAAAGATAGAAGAAGAAAGACACAAGATATACGTGGGGAAAATCCTTATCGGGTGAAAACCCCCACACTCCAAAACACAACTCAAACGTATTCTGTAAACAAAGAAGGTTACAATAAAATCACAGAGGTAATGCTCTTGCAGGAGTCTTCGACACTCGTATTTGGAGATGTTCCGGCGGCATAACAGTACTTGTAAAACCTGTAGTACTTCTCCTCTCAAAAGCACCTGTTTATATAACAAATACAAGGCAAAAATGGCTCCACATTGGGATGGGCATCCGACATCACCTCATAGCCCAAAACCCACACCTATGGACACTTGTCCAACACTATAGGATGTTCCTGACACTTGTCAAGTCACCCCATCCCAAGGAGGTCACCTATTTCCAAGATGGGCTATGACAGATGCTCTTACAACTCTTACAACCGTCATAGAATCTATCATACTTGTCATAACTTACAGCTGTAAGAGAATCTATCATACACAAGCTATAAATAGTATATTCTCTTACAACATGTCATAGGCCACCTTGGGGCACCCAAAGATGCCTTTTTCAAAGATGCTCTTTGACACATGTCTTCACCTATCATAGAATCTCCTATTTCTGACTCTTACATGTCATAAGTTTGTCATAGGAATCTGTCATGACTGTTTCGGTCAATATTCCCTTACACAACATCCAAGATGCCGACACATGGAAAAATATTTATACCACTAAGTGCGATGCCTATCTCCTCATGTGAGGACAAAACTAAATGTGGTCATATACCATGTAGGATGACACATCACCGTGCCACCTCCCACAATATGACAACATAGGATTTGCATCCAATTAATACAACAGACAATAAATAAATAAATACAATGTAAAAATACAAGGAATTACCAAGGTTGAGACACCTTAATTCCCAACATTCTCCCACTTGTTGAACACTTTGTAAGAGCTAATAGAATTAACAGGATTTAACTACTATAGGTCGAGAAGCCCATAGACTCCGAACACCATCTGAACTTCTCTGTGCCCACTGGCTTTGTCAATGCATCTGCAACATTCTTCAAAGTATCTACGTTCTCCAAATTTACCTTTCCATCCTCTACCATGTCTCGCATGAAGTGAACCTGTACATCAATATGCTTTGTTCTAGCATTGAAAGTTAGATTCTTCGCAAGGCAAATCGCACTCTAACTGTCACAACAAATTGTAATCTGTCCTGCATCAACACCAATATCTGAACACAATCTCTTAAGCCAAATGGCTTCCTTGCAAGCACAAGTTTCTGCCATGTACTCAGATTCTATCGTGGACAAAGCAACCACAGGTTGTCGCTTACTCATCCAACTAATTGCACCACCAAACATAGTAAAAAATAATCATAACCAATCAAAACAAACACATGCACACTCAACAAACGATCTACATGGCTGTTGACTTTGGGTTTTATCTATCTTATTTTCTTTGCAACCTCATTCTTATGCTTCTCAAGGCAGCCCCTAAGTGATGAAGAGAAGTGAGGATAGAGCGGGACCTTTTCTTTGATTTATGTTTATGGTTTGTCTTGGCAAGATGACTGGGGCAACTAGGTTTCTTGCATGTGATCAAGATTCCATTGGGTTTGAATCAAACACATCCTATGCATAGGAAGGAATACATGCTTCCTTGCATCAGGATTTGCATACCCTACAGTTATCTCATCGCATGTTCTGACAAGATACCACAGATACTTAGTCTGAGTCAGGCACTCCTTGTCTATCTTGTGCATGTTTCACAAGGGACCACAGTTTACACCTTGGCCTTTGATAAGCCATGGTGTTTGTCATCATTTGACATAATAAGCTCTCTGATGATAAGCAACAATTGCAAGAAAGAAGCTCAAAAATCTATCAAGGCAAAATCTGGATCCATCCTTCTAACCAATCTTCATCCGTCGCGCATTTCTCATCTCCATTTCTTCTAAAGAGTCTAAGCTAGGCATGGTCCTGTTTCGCACCCAAACATGAAAGCATAATTTAAACTAGAAAGCATGTAAACTCTAAGCTAGAAAGCATTCAAATCTTTAATCTAGAAAACTTATAAATTCTAATCTATAAATTCACACATGCAATCGAAACTATGAACTGAAAGGCTACTTTGCTTACTGAAACACACTGGAAACTTTAAACCAAATAGTTAACAATAGAATTTGAAAATACAGCAGATGCTCCAGAAATTTCAAATAAACAAACTTCAAAGAAAAATTATTATCTTAAACACCACAACCTACAGGAACACAACAGAGCTATATACGAAATGATATTAATTTAAACAAAACATTTAAGAATAGAAATAACACATGAAAATACTTATCTTTTCTATAATCCTGCGAGTGGTCAGCTCATGGGAGATTCTATTATCAACTCATATCACATTCAACACCGTAATAGCTATGAAGTAAATTCCATTCATATCACCATTGCTCAGAAGAGAGTACTTAGAATAAAACTGATGGTATCCATTTTATTGAAAAAGGTAACACATAACATAACTATTAATCAGTCAAAAAGATTTTTTTTTCATTCATCACACAGCATAATATATGTATCCAAGTTTTGAGCAACTATTTATGACTGCACTACTCCAAGATCCTATATTTCAGATGGTGATTAAATGCCATTGAAGGAGTCTTAAAAGAAAATAGAATTTAAACTAACTAATGTTCATGAAATAAAACATAGTAAAGGCTTTGAGTGGAGCCATAAAGTCTCAAATATTCTTAATAGAAAATAACATAATGCTTTAAAAGAAGTCTTTCACTATGTATGCCTAAATTTCTAGCGCCTCAACTTTCGGCGTTTTGACTTCAGCCGCTTGAAGTCCACTCCTTTTGTAGGTCATGCATAAATCCTACACAATTACTCAAAGTCTATACCATTATATCAACATTAGTAGCTAATTCCAATCAATTTGAGAAATAAAGATTTATACACCATTTCATCAAAAGTAGACAAATATTGCATCTAAAAATAAACAAATTGGCATGGCTGGGGTGATTAGCAAGATCAAAAAGGGTATTTGGCTCATCATAAGAATGAGGTTGTTTATACCTCATCACTCAACATCTTCAAATGTTGTTAAGAGAAGAGTCGACCTGATTTTATTTAATTTATTTTTCACTTAACAACCTCATCATTATCTTTCTTCAACGGTCGACAAATTACCTTACAAATCGGCCAACATTGATTCCATTCATGTCATTTTAAAAATATCTTCCATAGGCAGCCTCCTAATAATACTTTTTTATTCTCTCCATCTTCTAATCTCCATCATCCAAGTAGAGTCGGCCACTATTATGGTAATTGTTTAATAAATCTTTAATTTGAAGAATACAATCAATCTCTTCAACATGATGATAGTCAAATACAATGGGAATCTTGTTCACGATGATGGCCAAAGTAGAGTGCTCACGGAATTTATTTATTTGACTTCAATGACAATGCCTCTTTATTACCAACATACTTCAATGGATACTTCAATACCTTTGAATCCTCATATCTTTGACATTAATGACAACAATCTTTGTTCATGCACCTTCTTGACATCAATGATGTTCAATCTCACCAACAATCTTGGTCTTTGACATTAATGACAATGATCTTTGTTCATGCACCTTCTTGACATCAATGATGACATTTCCAACAATCTCCACAACAAACTCTTTGACATCAATAACAACCTTTTCCACCTTTGACATCAATGACAACATTTCCAACAATATGCACCTAGAAGTTTTGGTGTAACTTGTTCTCTTGTGCACACTTTAGTTGATCCATGTCATGATTATTTCTATTAGTATGTGCATGCTTCTATGAACTATAAATGTAATGGCATTGCAATATACAAGGATGGATTTTATGTCTTTATTTATAAATTTTATGTCTTTATTTGTAATGTGAATTACTTGTGACATTATTTATTAGTAGATGGAATAAAGATAGTGTTCCTATTATGTGTTTACCTTGATAGAATAGTAATAATGAATAAAGTTGCTTGGCTAATTAATTTTGTGTTTAAGGTGTAACGAAAATGATAGTCATTTAAACACTAGTAACCAAGGGAAGTTATTACATATATATCTTTAAAAGGATAATATTTTTTAATGACGAATAGTGCACATTCTATATTAAATTATATAAAAATAAAATACACTAGTTCACATAAAAGATGAGCGAAATGGGTTCAAACCTCAAAAATTTGATGCAAAATTCCATAGGTAAAAGAAAAGTGATCACACTACTATGTAGCTGAAGCAATCCTAGTGAGAGAAGGAGGTTCATGGTTAGGAGGTTTTCCTCATCCATCCTAGAGATCCTACAAATCAAGAATAGTATCCCAACTCATGATGGTGTCCTCTTTGTCTTTTATTCTTCTTGATCAACTAGAGTCATGCAAACATGAGAATTGGCAAGGTCCAACTAAGAGAATTTCTTGTCATCATGCTAACTAGGGATTCCATGATCACACTAAGAACTAGAAGACTATCCACATGGTGGTGGAGACTAGCCACAAAATCTATGTTAAGGAGGCCTATGGGAGCCACGTCTAGAAAAGACACTATTGATATGGCCATGACAATATCCACATGGAGGGGAGGCATCCCTATTGGAAAGATAAGGCAGAACACAAGAAATAGTACAAATAGGTGTCAGCCTAATGCTCTATAAGAGTCTAGAAGTGGGAAACTTCTAAGGTATCTTTATCAACCTAGAACTAAATCTGTAGCATAAAATTAGAGCATATAATGGATTTAGTGTACATGGAAAATGAATATCCACAACAACACCTAAAAATAAGAGCAACATTCTTACCTTTCCATATGTTCAATAGAAATTATGCTCTGAAATCTTGTCAAATATGGGCAAATCTCAAAGGCATTTTAGGCTAGTTGCCTAAAAGAGTCATATGCTAGAAGCAAAGCTCCAACTAGAAGAGCTTGAAAAAGTCATGTATCCAAATGCACATAGCTTGAGCATGTAGGCAAAACCAAAATAAATGCTTGAGTGTTTCCAAGTGTCCACAAAAAGGACAAAGGGGGTTAGAAACATCCAAATGGATAAGTTGAGATCTAATGGGAATACCCTAGTAGAGGAGACAAAGAAAAATGAGTGAATTTGGGCTCTAGAATGGTAGACTAAACCATTTGAAACTTGTGGTACAATTGAGCGACAGTCAACTAGAGGGACTTCAATTGGCACTAAGTTTTGAAACCATGGGTAGGTGAGGAGAGAGACATAAATAGCCTTTAAAATACTTGTAATTTTGGAATGGACTTTCTAGATCTAACACTTCCAATCTTTCCACCACAATCTGTTACACTAGATCCCAACATTATGGATTATCTTTAGAGGAACATACTTCCCAATAGTTTGAAATGATTCAAATCTTGATTCCCAAGGATATATTGAGCTTTTAATTCTACCCAGAATAATAATAACTTAGTGGCTTTAAAGATGAGGTTTGAAATATAGTAAATCCCTCTTTTGAAAAACTTTAAGGCAATGAACCCAAGGAACTTTGGTGAAAAATCTATCTCAACCAAGTGATCATAAGAGACCACCAAAGAGATTGATGGTTGAGGAAAATTCCAATCTTGAAATCATTCCCATTCCATAGAAGTGAAGAATATATGGCTTCCCAATCCTTCCAAATACTTTTGGCAACAAAAATGCCTTGAATTTGCATAGTCTCCATAATAATAAGGATAGTGTGAAAGCCTAGACCTTTTCAAGCATGTCTACTATGTGAAGTTCCAAAGGCAATGCATTCTTTTTAGGCCTCATCACCTATAAGGGCCCTAATAATCCATTTAGCATATAAGGCTAGATCCTATCTATGAGTGTCAATAAGGCCAAGACAACCAATGTTGTGTGGAAGACAACAAAATCCATAGGCAATGTGGTAGAATCTTTTTACCTAGTCAGAAGAAGCCCAAAGAAAATTGTTAGCAAGAAATGTAGAGGGGACATTGGTCTAGAGATCTTGTCCTCGGTCAAGTCTTTGTAGTCAGTTTATACCCTGGTCAAGTAGCTAGAGATTGATAGCAAAACATAAAGAATAACAAAACAGAGCATCACATACACTACATAGTAATACAACACAAAAATATATGGTACCAACAGACGTCCATATATATATATATAGCAATCAAAGGTTATACATCATGTCCATCCTTCAGTAGGTCTAAGTCTCTACCTCACCAGTTACATACTTGACTTCTATGTCATTATTTACATCAGAATCTATCATATATCATACTCCCATTCTCCTATATGATATCATCATATCCTATATCTATATATACTACATCTAATACATATAGAGATGTGTTTCCTATTGGCTCTAGCCTTCGCATAGTGTGTGTCAGCTTTCGATCGGCTCTTCTTTATGCTCTGCACCATGCTAACATCATCCCCCCTCAAAATTATGTCTTGTCCTCAAGACATGTTTTGCTCCAATTGAAAATATTTCTTGAGTCTTGCACCATTGACATAGCCAACTGATATCTAACCCTCCATATTCTTCAGTTTGACTACTCTAGAATCTACAATTTCTTCAATGTAGAAAGGTCCCAATCACCTTGTCTTTAGTTTTCCTTTCTTCTTAAACTTGTTTTCATACAGGAGTACTAGGTCACCTTCCTTGAATGTCTTGTTCCTCAATTTTCTATTGTGCCAGGCCTTCTATCTTTTCCTTTCCAAGTTTGTATTGTATGCTACCATCAATCCATCCTCATCCATTTTTTCCAATCCTTCAATCCTCTGTGTAAGAGAGTCTTCTTCACCCATATTGAGAGTCCTTGCTATCTAAAAATTTGGCAATATGAAGTGTACCGATATTGTAGCATCTATTCCATACACTAGTTTGCAGGGAGTGAACTTATTGGTTCTTTTGAAGCTTGTTATGTATGCCCATAGTACAACAAGTATTTTTAGACACCAATTTGTCTTGTTCACGTTGCACATCTTTGTCAATGCTACCCCAATGATCCTATTCAGGGCTTCACTTGCTCCATTTGCTTGGGGATGATATGGTCAACTCCTGTTGTGTGTTATCATGAAGTTGTCCAGTAGCTCTAAAATCATCTTGTTTACAAAATGTTTACCTTGATCACTAGTGATGCTCAACAAACAACCAAACCTGGTAATTACGTTCTCATAGATGTATTTGGTGGCAGTTTTTGTTGTGTAATCTCTAGTTGGTTGTGCTTTAGCCCACTTAGTCAGGTATTCTACTCTGGTAATGATGAATCTATCTTTTGACTACTTTGTTGGTGGGTCTATAGGTCCAATGAAGTCAATATCCCATTTCTGAAAAGGTAATTGTGTTGGAACTGGTCTGAGTGGCATTTCATCTCTTGCAGTAGGTCATCCTATTCTTTGACATACATTACAATTCTTTACATATCTCTTTGCATCTTTGAAAAGTGTAGGCCACCATATCCCAGCTAGTTTGATCTTTCTTACTATCATGTCTCCGACATTATGTCCTCTTGATATCCCTTCATGTACTTCTCTTAGAATGTCTTCTCTTTCATGTTCATAAACTACCCTTCTGATAATATCACCCTTCCCTCTAACGTGCAATTCTCCTTTAATCAATGTATATGGAGAAGACTTCCATATTAGATTTTTTCTTTCTTGTGTTGACATCTCTATTAGAGGTTTGCCTGTAGTTAATAGGTATGCTATGCCTGTTGGTTCTTCCGATGTTGCATTTACACTAAACAAATTTGCGCTAGGTAGTTCTTCTTCATGTACCTCTAGATCTTCCCCAGTCTCAATTCTAGACAAGTAGTCTAGTCCTTGATTGTTCTTTCCTGGCTTCACCATGATTGAAAATTCAAACTCCTAAAACAATAGTAACCATCGGCAAATTCTTCCTTGGATGATTGGTTTGTTGAGAAGGTATTTCAATGGTTCATGATCAATGTAGAATACAAAAGGTGTTGATAAGAGGTAATGTCTAAAATTTTGTAATGCATATACTATTGCTAGGGCTTCTCTTTCAGTTGTGGTATAGTTCTTCTCTGCTTTTGACATATTCCTACTTGCTAATGCTATAGGATGATCCTTAGAACCCCTTGGATGAGTTAATATTGCTCCCACTACAATTCTTGATGCATCCACATGAACATGGAATGTGTTCTCCCAATCCAAAAATATGAGTATCAGTGCTTCTGCTATCTTATGCTTCAAAGTGTCAAATGCCTTTTAGTTCTGCTCATTCCAGGTAATACTTTTGTCCTATTTTTTCTTTAATAGTTCTTCTATAGGTGCTAAGAGGGCTGCATAACTCTTGATGAATTTCTGGTGGTAACCAGTATACACTAGGAATGTTTTGACATCAGATGTGGTTTTTGGTGGCAACAAGTTTTGAATGATGGAAAATATTAGGGGATCAACCATCAATCCATTATATGACCCAATAGTGTTCCAAATGGTACCACAAAAGTATATTTCTTCAAGTTTATGGAAATTTGTAAGCTCCTACACTTATTCAACATCAATGTAATGCCCCGCCATGAACACCTTAGAGAACAACACATCTATGCTATGCAAAATAGAATAATTTTTTTTTAAATGAATAAAGTAACAAAGTAATGTTAACATATCTAAACACATCATTTGAACTAACGACTTGTCCTCTAAGATTTCATGGTTGCATTACTTGACAAAACAATTAACATAATCTAACACACATCATGAATTAACATTAGTATATCATTCTAAACCTATTGCATTAAATCAATAAAAATTTACATCTCCATACCATAACATCAAATAAGTAATCATCAGGATCTAGTACATAGTTACAATTTCTCCCGACATATGAATACAACATTACATTGTTACATTATCATCTTTTGAATACATATGAATACATACATAATGAATCATCTGATACACAGGCCAGTACATGAGCATAATAACTATCTCCATAAATAGGTACAAGATCTAATGTCTGATACACAAGCTATATCCTCTTCGCACATGAACATCGGTAAGGGAAAAACCAATGGAAATAAAAGCTCTTCCACTTGACCATGTGGAATCCTGAGGTCCACCCCCCGAGCTAGGAGTTAACATAAGGTCTCCACTACAACATACAGTCAGGTAGATAGAAGACTATAAGAACAAAGACAACACATGACTCCAACAACATAGGACAATATCACAAACAACTCAACAACACTTCCAGAGGAAAACACATAACGAATGGGGAGAGACCAACCAGGGAATGCTAGGCTGCAGTAGGGAGGAGTGTCATCACATGGCTTGTCATGGGTTGTCTTGGTAAGCCTTCCTAGGCCCCGGCCCCCATCTTGGGTTGTCTTGGCAGCCTCTCCCAACTCCCGGCCCCCATATAATGCTCATGCGGAATCAACATACCTTTCATGAGGACAAGGTAGTTGATCTTGCCATTCCAGGCCTTCTCATCTCATCTCAAGCCTAAACGAGCACTTGAGCCATGAGTGAGGCATCCACTTATCTTTGTTTAGTGTGATTAACTACCCAACCCCCTAATTCATTATTTAGGTTATCAATGAGTTATCAAACTCCCACAGGGGTTGTCCTGGATGCCACTTTGGGCTCCGGCCCTCATTGAGAGCCACTCCCCTACCTGCATCTAGAAGACCCTACTCAACAAGCATAGCAAACAACATCATGACAACGATGATACATGAACCATGCAAGGCATTAACCATCTTGCATAACAATTATCCTGATATGAGCATGTATATGTAACAATGCAAGGCATTTACCATCTTGCATATCAACTTAATTACAAGGACATACTCTCAATACATTTTCCATGGCTTCCAAATGAAGTAACTCATAAGAAAAATTCTTCTTCACGGATACCGATGTCTCCCCATTGTCTAATCCAACACAACATCCCAAACAAATAAATAAATCATAACATCCATGAAGAGCCTTTCTACACATCATGATGCATTCAGAATATTTACATTCTTTCACTACACCATAACCAAATTCCTTAAAACAAAAGGTGACATAGCTTCATTAACTCAAGACACTTATCAACATGTTACATGACTTGCAAATCTTTCAAACAAAGGAAACCCCTCTTTAATGTCGGCTTAAGCCATGCACGCCAAAGTAATTTCAGTCTTTTTAAATTGTACATGTCATTGTCCATCAAACGAGCAAATTATAAGGGAGGCAGCTTAATAAGTTTCAAATGAAATAGTTAAAACAACTTATTGTTCTTCAGTTATAAGAACTCCTACTAAATTTATAAACATTGGCGCCTGATATGAATAGGATACTAGAACAAACATCAGATAAAATGAAAACTATGGTGAAGGCAACCTTGACAAATAGATGCCTCAAATCAATAAAATCTTTGCTTGTATTCTAACATATGTTGCCACGCAGGTTTAATGTGTGGGAATTGTTCATACATCAACCATATTTGAACCCTTATTGTGTTACATTTAACAGTTAATCATTATGTGTGCAGGTCGACCTTCTTGGCCACACTAGCCATCTGGTGGTTACCCTAAACTTAGTCATTGAGATACCTGTTACATCTGTGTTGGTTGCATCGATATGATTTATTTGTGACTGTAGATCACATAGGCTTAGGAGTATTATTAGAGACGTTGGCCTTTTATTATTATTTTTGGTTTGGATCCTAAGAGTACTAGACCCACACCGATGTGATAGAGATTGAATTGTTAAACCGTGCAAAGTACTAATCTTATTATCCCTAATGTGAATTGATCCATATAACATGCCAGACTTAAAATTGGATCATTCAAAGCAACATCCAGAATGATATTATAGCTGAAACGTTGATGTCACAAGTGGAGCGTGAAATGGGAAAAATGGGAAAGGCGTCAATAGCTATTTACAAGTTTCTTCATAGATTAGATTAATACTACTAACGAATACCATCTTTCAGGAATGTCAAAAGATGACGGTCCTGCAAAGAGAATGTTTATACTATGTATGTCCGGAAAGAGCTATCTTCCAAAGGGGATGCAATAGCCCAAAAGTTAAAGGCCAAAAATCATTAAACAAATGCTGAGATGATTTGGAAACACTTGAACAACACCAAATTGAAAGTTGGAATTCCACACAAGAACTAGAACACTAGCAGATAGGACAGTTTGTTGACACTGAATGCAAATGAACTGGTGTCAAAGAAGGCACGGGGATGGTCTAGGTGTAGGTCAACGTTATGTCAAATGGGGCCTAAACCAGTGACAACAATGACAAAGCTACAGGCACCTGATTTAAACACCATACAATTGATAAGGAAGGCAGATATGAGATTGCAGGATATACGCAAAAATGGATTTGTTGAACAGAGAAATAGTTACAATCCATATACAGGGAAAATTAAACAAATTCATAAGTGGAAACATGTTTTAGCAGAGAAGGGTTGCCCAAGAGCACTTGGATTCAATTACCAGGCAGATTCGGGACCAAGGTCTTGATGCGAATTTAAGCAGGCTTGAGGTTAGTGCAGTTAAAGACCTCAAGGAATGGGAGCTTCGTGAGAAATTTTTTTGGAAACAGAAGGCCTGTGTTGATTGGCTTCAGGAAGGGGACAGGAATACTTCCTTCTTTCATAAATCAGTGAAGGCTCGAAGACAAGGTAACTTTATCTCTTCTCTCCACTCTCCTGAGGGTTATGTTCTTTCTTCCTCTTTGGGGATCTCTAGCGAGGCGGTTCATTTTTTCTCTGCTCTCTTTTCTAAAGATACCCCACTTGCTAGTGATGAGGAAGCTTCTATCCTGGCTTGTATTCCCTCTTTGGTGACTATGGATATGAATGCTTCTCTTCTTAAACATATTTCTTTGAAGGAGTTGGAGGTTGTGGTGTTTCAGTTGAAAAAAGGGAAGGCTCCTAGTCCTGATGGGTTCCCGACTGAGTTCTTTCAGGAATTTCTGGAAGTCATCAACCTTAATCTATTGGAGGTGGTGCAGGAGTCTTTTAGGAATAAGCAAATGTTATGAGCCATGAATAGCACATTTCTTGCTCTTATCCCAAAATGCGAGGGTGCTGATTCTCTGGATCTTTTTCGACCAATTGCTTTGTGCAATGTGGTGTATAAAATCATTACAAAGCTAATTGCTAAATGTTTGAAGTCATGTCTAGATAAGTTGATCTCAGAGGAACAAGGGGGCTTTGTTGCAGGTAGACAAATTTTGGACGGAGTAGTTATTGCGACTGAGACTATTCACTCTATGGCCTCTTCTAAGGAAAAGGCTATGTTTATAAAGTTGGACATGGCTAAAGCTTATGACAGAGTTAACTGGGGCTTTTGATCAAAATTCTCAGAGCCTTTGAGTTCAGTTGTGAGTGGATTGATTGGGTCATGAGCTATGTAAGGACTTCCTCATTTTCTGTTCTCATAAATGGGGAGTCTTCAGATCTATTTGGTGCTTCTAGAGGTCTTTGACAGGGGGACCCCTTATCCCCATATTTGTTCATCTTGATGGCTGAAGGCTTGGGGAGATTCATTAAGTCTTGTTTTATGGATGGGCTCTTTTAGGGATGGAAATGGAGCAATTCTCTTCCTCCTCAAACTCATCTTTAGTTTGTGGATGATATGGCTTTGATGGGTGTTGCTAAGGTGGTTGAAGCAATTGCTTTGTGTCAGATTATGGATTGTTACCTAGCTGCCTCAGGTCAAAGCATTAATGAAAGTAAGTCTTGCATTTATTTCTTTAATACCCCTAGGCTTATTCAGCAATGTATTGCTAAGATTTTAAGGTTTCAGGTGGGGAAACTTCCCTTTATATACCTTGGCATCCCTCTGAATGTGCGCCCACTTCCTAGGTGTTTTTGACTGGATGTGATGGATAAATTTCATGGGCTGGTTTGTCACTGGACCTATAGATGGTTATCTACAGCTGGAAGAGTTACTCTGTTGAAGTCCGTAGTACAGGCCCTTCCTATATACAGGTGCTTTGTGTTGACAGCTCCCTCAAGTTTCATCAAAGATTTTGAGGGCCTCTGTTGGTAGTTTCTTTGGTTGGGTAATCTCCTTTCAAAGAAGTGGAGTTTAATTAAGTGGGAAGTTGTTTGCTGGCCAAAGCAAGATGGTGGTCTGGGTTTGCATAGGATGGATTGGAATGGATAGGCTTTGGCTGCTAAGCTATATTGGAGATGGTGTTCATATCAGCATCAGTATTGGGCCAGGATCCTTACCTTCAAGTACCTTGGGGAGGTGGAGGGCGCTGAGGTGCCTCGTTTTAGTCTTTCATGGAGAGGTTCTATGATCTGAGATACTCTCAAGAGGGGGGTTGCACTAGTTAAACAAGGCCTGTTTTGGATCTGCAATAGAGGCTCTGATGCTCTTTTTTGGCATGACTCGTAGAATGGCTTCCCACCTATCCTCTCCTCACACCCTCACTTGGGGGACTTATGTAAGATTTTTGTTTAGGCTAGTTGGAGTAGAGTGATGGATTTCAAAGCCCCTCAGGCTTTGGGGAAAACTATTGTTTACTAGTGGAAGGATATGTAGGAATGGCCCATGGGTGGATCTTTGGAGGATAGGAGGGAGTTGTCCTCCATTTTGGTTGATAGAGTCTGTTGTTCTCTCCTAGAGCGGGATGTGTTGGCTTGGGGTCTGGATCCAAAAGGGAAGCTCACTATTGCTTCAGGGTATCATGTTTTGGACAGACAGGCCTGGGGTAGTGCTAAGGTTCCTTGGTGGAAAAATATTTGGAATAAATTCTCTTGGCCAAAATGCAATTTCTTTTCTTGGCTGGTGGTTTATGGCAGGTGTTTGACTTGGGATAACCTCTATAAGTGTGGCTTCCAAGGTCCTTCCTATGCTTCTTATGTCTAAAAGATGTTGAGACCGCTTCACATCTTTTCTTCTAGTACCCTTTTGCTAGGACTATTTGGCATTTTTGGTGGGGGGCTTGGAGTTTGCAGTGCAGGCACCCTTCTTCTCTTGAGGAGTTTTAGCGGAACTTTGGGCCCATTCTAGTGAGGACTTCATTTCTACACATAGCATGCCCAATTGGCCCTAGTCTGATTATATGGCACATCTGGTTGGAGTGCAACCGCAGGGTCTTTATGGATAAGAAGTTGTTGGTGGGTCAAGTTTGGTCTCACATTCTTGGGGCTTTGCAGGAGACCTTGTATGCTAAATGTGATCTGTCAGCCCTGGTGGATCCTAGTGATACTAGAGTGATTCGTAATCTGGGGATTCTTGTTGGGGGTCCTGGATGGCCCAAGATTGGGCAGAGCAAGTGTTCTAGAAGGAAGGTTTCTAGGGAAGGGCATTGGTTTCCCCCTCCCATTGGAGTCTTGAAAATCAATACTGATGGGTTTGTAAGGGGTAACCTTGGGCATGTTGGCATTGGTAGGGTGGGCAGAGACAGTTCTAGGGTGGTTGTGTTTTTCTTGTCAGAATATAGGGGGCTGCACTCTAATAATCTTATGGAGGCCTTGGCTATTCTTTTGTCTTTGAAGAAGGCATATGCCCTTGGCTGGAATAAGATTATATGTGAGTCAGATTCTCGGGTGGTGATAGACTTGATAAATAGAAGGCAGTTTGATGATGTTAGTTGGCAGCTTATGGTGGTGGCTAAGCAAATCACCAGTCTTGGAGATTTATTTGATTCTATCACCTTCTCTCATATCCCTTGGGAATGGAATAAGGTGGCTGATGGGTTGGCCAAATGGGCTTCTGAGAAGAATGGGACCTAGCTGGTGGATGATTGGGATAGTTTACCTGGGGATCTTGCTCAGGATTTGGTGGATTTGGTCATAGAGGATGTGAGATGTTGCATGACCACTTCTTGATTTCTTATTTGTTATCTCTGGGCTTGTTTGGGCCTCTTGTTGCTTTTATGCTTTGTACTACTCTCTTTGATTAATAAAGTTTTTACCCTCTTTTATTAAAAAAAAATTGTACCTCACGTCTATGATGCCATGTAAAATAACCTCATTCGCATTCATGTATAGTCAAAATCATGCATTATAGTTAAAGAAACAAGATTTTTAATAAAGCAATTCTAAAAAATAGAAAAAACAAGAAAAAGTTAAGATAAAATTGTCATACCTATCCATCTAGAAGTTTAAGTGCTAGTCAAGCATAACTGAGGGGTCATCTTTTACCTTCAAAGTATCGAATATTACTTCATGATCAGCATTACTAATTATCCATAGTTATTTTTTTGTTTTACATGATGCTTTAGTAACTTAACATTTGTTGCTACAACTAGGTGTGAATACATTAATATGGTTTTATGTTTCTCAAAGTCTTCAAATGCAGGGATGCCATTCTTTCTAATCATATATGTTTGCAACCAAGTCCTAGCAATAACAACTAATCCTGTAGGATATTTGAACCCATCAACATCTATCATAGGTCATGTTATATTTTTTTCTCTGTACACATTGTGCCAACCAATAGTCTGATCTCTCTTCATTTCCATGCGGTGTAACAACTGCATAAACATGACCTGGTTGTACAAGGTCTAAAAGATGTTCATAGTCAAATAAGCTTTCCATGTTAGTGAGTAATGATGATTGACCTTGAGATAAAGGGGTTAAATATCATGGAATCCATTTATCTACCCATTCACTTGGCTCACATCTATCTCAATCACATTTAATACAACTCTGACAAAAATAAACTAATTCTTGTGTCCAAATAGTCCATGCACTTGCATCTGAGCTTTGAAATAAATGCATCTTTGATGATTCATTGATTCTCTAACAATCTAATTTATCTCTCGCTATCTCCTCATCAACCAACCAAAAGAACTTGTGCACTTCTGAATCAAGAGCCACTCCATGTGACAATGCATAGTTACACCACTTAACAATAGAATCTGCATCATTGAATGTAGCACCACCTCTAATCTTTAGTTTTTATTTAAAAGAGCTCTCTTCATGCATGCACCTGCCCCATCATGTTCTCCTTTTCCATGCCCAGCTTCAAAAAAATTCCAAATATGAGGTATACCTTTCTCTCCATGCATTTTGTTCAACCAATAGAACATACAAGCATACTTGAATTGACCGGTGCAATTATCTGATCAAATGAGTTGTTGATCCATTCTAACATCTTTTTCTTGCAAGAACCCATAAAATTGTTGAAAACAATATTGCACATACTCTAATAAATAAGATCAATTATCACTCATGTAAAAATGGTATTTTATGACAATCTTCATATTCTCTTCTATACTCTCAGGGGCATGTCTATATGTGATGTGAACAAAAATAGCAATCTGAATAGAATTATAGTACTCGGATTGCACTTCATTTTGAGGTTGCAACATGTAGTTTTCTACAAAATCAACTATAGAGACAATAGTTCAAATCAGAAAAGTCTTTACACATCCTGAACTATTGATCTAACCATCGAGACTGGTGGCTATGTCTAGCATACTTGTAAAAAAAATTCTTAAAATCATCAATAAAATAAGCAGTACTTACCTCTCTTACAATCAACTCACATCTAGAACCTTCACCTCCAATTTTTAAATTGTATTTCACTGTTTCATATCTCTTTTTCTCAACCATTTTCTTTCCAAAATCATGTTCGTTGCCCTCATGAATACATGATATAAACTTCGATAACCCACCACACTAGAAACACTTTTCATTTAAACAATCATTCTTGTAGAAAATGCAACCATCATCTCTAATACATAGAAATAAATCTGATAAGTCCCTAGATGACTTTGGTAGTTGAATTGCACCACACTCCTATAACATTTCATTAGTGTACAAAGTAGAGTGAATATTGCATAATAATTCATGATACATAGAAAACTCTATATGGTATTTACAACATGTATTATGAATTTTAAGAGGAACACAATAAAATGGCTTAAGAGATTCAAATGCTCTTTGTGAGATTGTCATACCTAGGTGTGTGTTTCATAATATTGTTTGTACAATGTTGTTTGGCTACATTCCAAGTAATGTTTAGGATGTGGAGCGCAATATTTATCACCAATTTTTAATTTTAAAACATCTTTTGCATTTGCTAATACCCTAGAGTTAGTGTTTCAAAATCATTCAATTTCTTCCTTTGTGCTATTGATTACCTTCTTATCAACTCATGGCAGCCTACCACTGAAATCCCAAGTATCATTTCCACGAAGACTATCTAGTCTTGATCTTAATGTTAGTGTGTTTGACAATGTTTTACAATTCAAGCTTAAGTCAACACAAGTTTGCCTCATTAATCGAGCCTTTCTTAATTGTTTGCTCACTATTGAGGTTGTAATATTACCCTATGAGCAGCTCTTTTATCTTTCTCCTTTCTAGTCTTTCCAATAGAATTGAGTACATTGAAAGGATTCTAACAATAATTTTATTCCGATTGGACACTTTGTTTAAACGAATCTTTAATTTCTTTAGTAAAGGTTTCATTTTTTACATCTTTAGTAATTGCACAAAAATTTGGCATTGTTTAGATAATCTTTTATTCTCAAAGTATTCATTGAAGAGTTTTTAAGCCCACAACTGAACCATTTGTAATGACCTCTTGCCTTCAAGTTTTTCCATTATGTTTTCATCAATTTCAACTAACCATTTTGGGGTTCTTGTATGTTTTACAATTTCATCATGCTCATTCTCTTCTTGACAAATGTCCTCTCTTCTTATGTAATTTGGAGATACATTGATTTTAATTGTTTTATCCATGTTATCAACTATTAGTATACAAATTTTGTCACCTAACTCTATATTCTCTCGCCCAAACATATGACAATTGAACCAATAGTTGAATCAATTACAATGGTATTTTGTAATGATTCTCTGCTTATTTTACAAGGCGTAGTTACCTTCAAATGATATACAAAGAATGAAAATAATGTATGCTTTTTACTAGAAAACAATAAAGGTGGTGGTTTTAATCAGAAAGCATTAAAGGTAATGAATTACCATATAATTTGAAATACAAAGAAGCACAAAGACTTCTATCACTACCATCACAAACTTATATCAGTTATCATATAATCATCACCATGAACCATTAATCAAAAGAAAACATCCATAGCAATGAGCCAAAATATAAATCTTCAATCGCTTTGATATAGACTGCAAGTTAATAAGTTGATAGTATATGCAACATAAGAAGAATAAACACTCATTAACCATACCACAAAGTTTATGATTTTAGAAATCAACTACACCAACTTCCATTCATATATTTAGAAGTGACTGAAAAGTAACATCACATCAAAATTGACCTACCAAAACAAAGTTTGCCAAAAGATTCTATGCATCGACAGGCT
This sequence comes from Cunninghamia lanceolata, assembly GCA_027924645.1. Classification (NCBI taxonomy): domain Eukaryota; kingdom Viridiplantae; phylum Streptophyta; class Pinopsida; order Cupressales; family Cupressaceae; genus Cunninghamia; species Cunninghamia lanceolata. Next base: position 7,292,882 of record BSBN01000960.1, on the reverse strand, counting down.
TCCAAAATATATAGTCTTGCCAAGCATAACTCTCTTTAAAAGAATAATGGCTTCTTGGGGATAATTGATTAAATATATTTAAAATAAATCATTAAACTTAAAAGAAAGCTCTCTAGCACCAATCATTTTTTTACAAGAAACAGAAATAAAGAATATGAAAAGTCATCAATCGACAATTGTCATCCCCTCCTCTTGCATCACCTCCTTTTGTGTCACCTCGTTTTTCTTGTTTTGTCCTTCACCTGTAGCTAAGTTCATCTATGTCATTTGAGCTGCCAGTGCCCGCAACTTCACCTTATATGCCCTATACTTGGTAATGATTCAGGTCAACATTTTGCCACTTGGACTACTAGTGATATTATCCTGACATTTCTGTTTGCTTATCATTCGATCTACATTCGCCACTCTTTTACATGAATTTCTTTGATTTCTCTCTTGAAAATCTGAAGATACATTGCCACCCTTCCAAGTTTTCCTACTGACTCACCAGTCACTGTGTCGGTGCTCACAAGTTCATCGATAATCATTTTCTTGAAGTTTTTTTTTATTTCTTTGATCTCAAGCAATTTATCTTCATCTTCGCTGAAGGCTTCTATGTCTAAGATTGTGAAATTATTTTTGAGATCTTTCTAATCATAAAAATATTGAGTCAATGTATCCCTCAATTCTTCTTCAACTACTCCTAGCACAATCATTCTCCATTAGAGTGCCTAACCATACTATAGATTCATTTTCTTTAGGGTCGCCAAAAACCTTCTCAGCTATGAGGATACTTGTATCAATTTTTGTTATCTCTTGAACCTCCTTAAAAACCATCAATAAATTATTGTTATCTTTCCTTTAACATTTTGTAGCTCCACAGCTAATGTTTTCCTCTTGTCAAAGATCAAGGTGTACAATTTCACAGCTTCCTGAATATAGAATAAACCATCAAGAGTAATTTTCTCTACCCATTGATCAACGGCTTTACCTATGGCTTGGCATCATTTGATTTATTGTAGCAAGTTGGGGTTTAGACCATCCATAGATATGCTTGGTGTTTCATCCGAAGGCTAAGCAGTAATCTTCAAAATAGATTGAATAAATGAAGTTAAAGTTCTCACCTGAGCCTATAATTTGGCATTCTCTTGCTACTAAGTTTTCATCCTTTTTGACAATGTACTCACAGAAAACTTGGCATGGTAAATATTGCCTTCAACTGTAGAGGGTCCCATATCAATTTTGCTCATGTTAAAATCTGTTTCGGTAACCTCATCCTCGTTCTTCTCACTAATAGGATCTATAATTTCCAAAACACGATGTCCAATAGAGGGATCCACCACCATTCTTGACATCCTCTTAGCCCTCTTGTGCTTAGGTGTATCTTGTAGCAACTTGGCTATAGTGTCTATATTTGTGTCTATCATAAGGGCATGCCTATTCTTTTCTACTACATTTTTCAACCATGAGGGAGAGGGAGAAGAAGAAACGCTAACACTGGCACTAGTATTTAAAATAACATTATCTAAATGCAAAGGGGGAGTATTATGCTCTAGGGGTTCACTTATCACTGGAGAATTGTGATTACCAAACATAGAATGAAAAACACTATCTTCACTAATTTGATTGAAGATTAAAGAGTCACTATCAGGCACCATAGATTTGGGAGAAGCCACATGGTCTGCTTGCAGTTGTTGTAGAGCATCCAATTTCTCTTATGTTCTTGCTCTTACAGATGCATGTTGGCCATCTTGTTCGCATGTGGTCTTTGATCTTCTACTATCTTCAGGTTGTTCTCCATCTCCTCCTGATTGTGAACCAACTCTATGAAGAGTTGTATCCAAACTCATTATAGCTCTTGGAGTCTGGGAGACCCAAGATGTGTTCTATTTCTTAGTGGTAGATTCTTTTTGTAATGAAGAACCAGCATGTTCCCTTATCTTCTTCTCAAGTCATCTCTCAGTTTTACTTAGCACAAAAGAAGACCGAACCATGATATCTGTGACTTCTTTATCAGACCAATGTACCTGAGGAAACGATTCCAAAGTAGCACTCTGATAGCCTTCATCCAAAATATCAGAATTATCATCAATACCTTCAAGGACTTGGAAAGGAAACCTAAAAGCCCAAACCTAATCTGTTGTCAATCTCATCCAACTTCTCCTTTTAACTTCCCTTTCATCAGTAGTTTCTTCCTAGTAATCCTCAAGGTGAGGCTGATATTGATATAGGATACCTCCATGCAAATTCTTCTTAATAAAGTTTTTACTATCAAAAGATTGCCTCATAGGAAATGGGTGAAAATTATACTCAGCAAAAATCTCCTCAACATTCCTCACATTATCATTGCTTTTACAAACAAAGAAAGACAAAGACACAGAGAAAGAATATCCCTTCTTTTTCATAGTGTGATACTTATTGTTCACAGTCGCCATTTGACAACAAACTTCCAAAAGAATAAAAAAATCCAAAGGGTAACTACGCAATTTTAATGGGGCATTTTCAAAACCCCCAATCCATAGATAAGTAAATCTATCAAACTAGATGTAGAAACTTCCAAACCTCACTATCAATGCCGCCGCTTCAGGGGAAATTCTCTGCTCCAATGAGCTTTCAATCTTCTTCACAGACAACATGAGAAAGCATCATTCACATGGCAGAAATCTTTCATCCCAACTTCTTTTTGCAATTGTGGAAAATAATAGTACATAGGTGTATCTAGCGTAAGGGGCCCTTGAATCCTCAAACCAAGGCAGACCTCTTTATTGGCTAAAATTTGTAGACTAGAAGAGAACACATGTGGAATAACACCTTATAATGAAAATTTATTAGTTGCTCATTCATATGTTTAATTTTGCCCAATTCACATACTGAGATTCACTACAAATTACCAGAATAAATTGACACATCTAATTTTCAAAAGAATCTGACTCAGCACTCCTGACAACACGATGTAACAAGGTAATCATGTCAAAATTTTCTTCTTTGAAATGCCCTCTTTTGAAATTGGTGGGAAGTTGAGATTTACCTTTCCTTTCAAGTTTTAGCCAGCTCTTAGCAATATAGTTTTGGTACCAATCCTTTTTGTCCCAGAAATATCCCTAGCTGGTAATAACAGACATATCAACAAACTCCTTATGGTCTAGTAAGTTTAATTCATGTGATACAGCCTTAGAATCAACCTTTGTTACTACAGAGACATCAAAAGATCGTATTTCTTGTGATTCAAGGTAATAATTTCTTCATAGGAAATAATCAAATCTAGACATGGCACAGTGGGTGGGAAACCCCCAACACAGGCTAACCCACTGCTCACAATCTTCTCTGCAATTGAGGACATGTTCTCTTGTTGCACTCTATTCAAGAAATCTTCTAGGTCTACATGTCTGAGGTCAGTACCCATAGTTTGGACAAGTCATTCTCAATTACAGAGGCAATTGGGAACCCCTGATATTTATACTTCATTTTAGTTTGTTTCAAAAACTAGAGAGTGAAAACTTCTAAACAAGTTAGGGACACCAGAGAGGCCCATAGAACATTTGGGGAAAACTGACTATCCAGATTCATGAACTAAAAATTGTTCTTCTTCACCCAAATAAATCAAAGACTCAATTTATCACAACAAGAAAAGTAAGGAAAAGAGATGGTTATTCTGACCTAATTGCAAATACTTCTACAAGTTCTTTGTTAATGGTGAGGCTTAGAGCTCCTTCAGTGCACTCCCATCACAATGCAAAATAAGTCTTTACTCGCAAGGTGGCAGCTTCAAATAAAACTCCATATCAAAATCTATTAAGTCCTCATTAAATTTGGTGGCAAAAGTATTGGACGATTCATAAATGATCCTTTTTATTTCCCTCCATAAAGTGTGTGAACACCTTTCCCAATTAATTCTAAATTATTGCGAACTAACCGATGTCAATACTCTATGCATACTAATGGTTTGAAAAGATGACACTTTATGAAGTGAAAAGCACATTCAGTCGGGGCATCTATAACTTTGAGAAGTAACGAACCAACAAACTGAGAGTTTGGAAGTTCGAAGAACTTCTGAATCTCCAACCTCAAAGGACTCTTCAACAGACTGACACAAGACTGAACGATAAGGTTAAGATGCTAACTTTGGTGAAAAGTTGAGGAATCAGATGGTTCTGAAACTCGTGAACTAGCCGACCGGGGTATAGAAAGACACAAGATCACTGACTAAGAGTGAAAAATGGCTAAGTAAAGCACCGTGACATATAAAGAGGGTAACAAATAATAAAGAATAAGAATGAGAATTTTGACTTAACATATGAATAACTCAAAATTTTGATTATAGGGTAACAACAGGCTTTGAATGGGGACAAGCACTGAATAGGATGTAGAGCATCCAGACAAACTTGGCACAAAGCCTTATTCCAAAGGGCAACAAAGTCACACCAAAACAACAACACACAAGGGAAAATAGTAAGGAAGACTATGATACAAAGAGGGACTTATTAGCATTACTAGTTGTTTAACTTGAGATCCTGCCCATTACAGGCAAGAGGCATTGGAGTTCCATCTGGATGTGTTAAAAGGAAAGCATTTTCTTTGATTACTTGTCTCATTGTAAATGGTCCCTTCTAGAGAGAATAAAATTTTGTGTGAGCCTCCTTTGGCTCTCTTCTTCTATCCCACAATAATACAACCTCTCCAACTACAAAATTCCTATCTTTCTTTCTTGTCAAATATCTTCTTCACTGCCTACTGGTGCCTTGTTGTTGGTGTGAACAAGGTTATCACCTAACTGGTTTACCCTTGTGTGGATAATTCATCTTATTTAACTATTTATTAGTTAAATAATATTCACACATCACACATAATTCACACAAGTTAAGTTGACTTAGTGAGTCTTCTAGGTGTTTCTAGTTGAGTCTAGTTGTGTGTTGAGTTGTTGATAGTTGGAGTGAGTTGTCTTATCCTCCACATGTGCAATTAGTTATCATCCTCTAATTGACACATGTTGTAGAAATATCTCCACCCTTCTAGCTCTCACCTTGCCTTTATAAGCAAGGCATATCATGTACATTGTAATAACATCTTTCTTTTGCATTCATTGATAGAATAGCATTATTCTCTCATTTGATCTCTCTTGTGCTTTCATGAAGTCCTAAATCTTGGGTGGCTCCAATCATAGCCAACTCTAACATTGTATCAAAGCTCTAGGAAGAATCACTTTATGTTAGTCAATTTTTGAGAGATCTTGAGTGCAATTCATGGTGGATCTTGATAGTTGAGTATGCTCTTCTCTTGCATCGAATGATGAGCTGGAGAATCAAAAAAACTTGATAAAATACCAGATTTGTGAGGTTTCCCCTTTCTAACCTTGTATTGCAGGTGCATTTTGGTGCATGTTGCAAATCAAATTTCACCATTGCGTCTGGAGCATCCAAAATAGTCAAGATCATCTTTCGTTTCATCAAAATTGGCCATTGGAGGCAAAATTGACAAGGGTTTCAATTTAGGGCTCTTTGGCATGATCCGAGAGATACCAACAATTTTAGAGCAATTTGGCCCAAATCAGACACTGTTATTGCATCTAGAGCGGCCAAATCAACAAGGATCGACTATATAATCGTCCAAATCAGACAAAGTTGGACCAAAAGGCAAAAAAAATTTGCCCCAGTTGTACGGATCTGTTGCAAAGAATATTCACTGTCGCAATCGGCATATTCTAGAACCTCATCGCTTGCATAGTGTCTACGTCAATGAATCATCTTTGACCGGCGGTAATTTGAAATAGTCTGCGGGTTATTAAATTCATTTTGCAGGCTGTATAAAGGGTACGAAGTACCCTATTACCCTGCGCAAGTTGCAGGGTACAGATCCAAATCGTGGGGCACCTTTATTGGTGCGGGCCCCCATTATCGGTGGAGGCACACAATTTATCCGCCCGACAATCTTATTCCATAAGACATGGCGTATTCTAAGTCTTCTACCGGTGACTTCCTACAATAAATTCGACGGTTACTATTGGTGTATTCCTTTAACTTTCATCGACTGGATCTTCATTCTAGCAGTCTGCAGAACCCCACCGTGGCTCCAACTTCGATGAGCGGGTTTAAACACTCACAACGATGGTCTACACTCATCCTTCATTCATGGGTGGTAGTCCAGAAGGCTCTTATGTGAGCATTAGATGCTTGAATTTATCTCTCGCCATAAGAAACTCACGCCGCAAATGTTCGCTGAAAAATTTTCTAAACTCGCGTTGTTCCTATTGGCATTGCTTCAAACCGCTGATCCACAGTCATCTACAAATCCACCGGCATCCAAATCTCCATTGTCTATAATAAACATTAGGTGATCTTCAAAACACACAATGGCCAGCATTGTCTAACGCCATTTAAAATTTTCACTAGAAATCTTCTAAATTCGTCAGTTGTACCTATCGGCATATTCAACGATTCCGACAGTTTCAAACAAATCTACGGCGGCAGGTTTTAAACCTGCGATCCACACTTTCTGGCAGCCTTCAACCCCAGACGAGCCTTCCTTCAATGGTAATCTCATGAAGAAATTCATGCCTGAAATTTTCTAAACTCGTCGATTATTTTTTCTGCGCCCAATCTCCGGCAATAGAAATCCCTTAAACTGCCACCAGAAGTCGTTTTGCATGCAAACAGTAGTTTCAAGACACACAGTGGGTGGTTTTCACATGAAAATGGTGGTTTCATCTATATAACTGGTGGTTTCACCCAAATAAACCATGGTTTTCACCTATAAACTGGTGGTTTTCACTGTTGAACATTCGTTTTGTTCTTAAACAGGCGGTTTCCGCTAATAAAAAGACAGTTTTTGACAAAAACAGTGATTTTAGAGGTTGTTTTTCTCCCTATACAGTAGTTTTGCCAACCAGAGTGGTTTTAAGGCAATTTTTCTCTTTTCCGAAGGAAGCATTTTTTTCTACAAAAGGAATATTCTGTTGACATCAGAGCCAAGGGGTCATTTTTGCCCCTCAAAGCCCTAAAAAGGGGCTTTTTTCCTTTTCTGCATAACTTTTGTCCACAGAGGTGAAATCAGGAAAACAAAATATCGTGGGAAAGATAACAAAGAGCACTTGGTAGTGGTGTTAGTAGTTTTCTAAAATTCTATTGTAGGTGACTGCTATAGTAGTTTGAAGATAGATCTTCATTTTTCGCTTCCGAGCTCACAACTTTCAGCCACGATCTCTGATTTTCATGATTTTTGTGGCATCAGAAAGGTATTCAGGAACTCTTCAAATCCATTTATGCACTTTTCTTAGATTTTTCTCCAATCTCATTTTATTCCATTTGTTGGTTTTTTGGCTTTTGGGTGATAACTTGGACATTTTGGCACTTGAGGAAGTGAAACTTGTTTTGAAGGGATTTGTTTGCTGTGATTAATCATTGTGAGAAATTGTAATCTCCTTTGAATCTTAGTTTTAAGATATTTTCTTGCTTTCCCAAATTTGGTCCCTTGAGGACAATTATAAATCGCACTAAGTATAAAGTGCCACAATCATTTTTTTTTGGAGGGGGTAATCTCTTTGATTGAGTAACAGGGGGTGTACTTGTGTTCTTTTTTATACTCTCACATCATGGATTCACACAAACTTCCTCTACTCACACCATATAAATATCATGAGTGAAAAACTAAAATGGAGATTCATTTAAGAAGTTTGAAAATTCATAGAGTAACAATGGGTACAGAAATTGAACCAATAGCAGTTGCAGAAAAAAGAAAGTGGTATAATAGATGTGATCAAGCCTATGTAACACTATGCTTGTCTATCTCTCCTGATCTTCTTTTTCATGTTGAATCTTGTACTACACCTAATGAAGTGTGGACTACCTTAGAAAATCTCTTTGGTAAGAAAGATACTATGAGAGGTTTCAAATTAGAGAATGAACTAATTGGTTTGAATCCAGCCAACTTTGCAAGCATCCAAGACTTCTTCACAAAACTAAAATCACTTAGATTGCAGCTCAAATAATGTGGAATTGAGAAAGAGGACAATCAATTGATTCTTTCAATCCTTGCCAAGCTTGGTCCTGACTATTCAATTTTTGTTTCTACCTTCTATGCTACAATGGATGCACTTGGGAAAGCTTTCACAATGCCTTCACTTGATGAGTTTGCTACATCACTCACAAGGGAGCAAGCTCAGTTAGTACATATGGGCAGATTGAAGTCTCCTAGACCTCAAGCACTTCTTCTAATCAAGGTGTTAAGGATCAAAAGGCTTCACCTAGCAAAGGCAAGAAACAGAAAAATAAGGATTTCAAGAACAATGAGCAAGCAAAGGAATCAACCAAATCACCTAAGTCCTCATCCTCTCCCAAGGAGGAATCATCTAAGAAGGATAGACAAAAGTGTTCATATTGCAAGAAACTAGGACATGATGAGCATAAGTGTCATGAGAAGAAAATTGATGAGTTGACTCATATTATTCAAAAGCACAATATCCAAATACCATCATCATCACCTAGTGCATCCTCTTCTTTGACACCATCATCATCTACACATACAAGGATAGCATGCATTGAAAAATGGGACAATCAAAGGAAAAGGACAGGCACTCTTTGCTTCAACAAGTCTTCAGTCAGAGAGATGGCTTCTTGATTCAAGAGCTTCTCATCATATGGCATCTTCACAAGGGATGTTCTCTTCATTTGAGTCATGTACTTTGACACCTATCTTGATGGGTAACAATACATACATGCATGCAATTGGTAAAGGAACTATTGATGTTGGTGAGAGTAGTACATTCAACAATGTGTTGTGTGTACCTTCCTTGTCAACTAGTCTCCTTTCCATCCACCAAATTACTCATTGTGGTACAGGCAAGACAGTTGAGTTCACTCCTGATTTAGTGATCATTCGAGACTTGGAGAGCAGAGATATCATTGTTGTTGGGATGGCTGATCATGCATCTTGCTTGTATACTTTCTCCCATTTTGTTTCTGATGATGTAGATCCATTTATTGGCATTCACACTCATGCATCAAGTGTGAATCATGTTTATGAGGAGAAGTTTGGTTACTTGAACCTTGGTGTTCTTTCACCCACTTGGTTCATGAGACTAGTGTTGAGCTTCCATCACCTCATCCTCCTGCTTCATTAGAGATCGACATCGACATGGTATCTTCGGTTGAGCAGGATACTTCAGGTCTTTCAGACAGCTTTGTGGGATACTTTCTTCACAGGTAAATCAAACTTGTTTTGTGAGTCTCATATTGTAGATTTGGAGGACACACTTGAGGGGATATCTCTCCTCTTTGATGACAGTTACATCACAACTATTATCCCATCTACTTCATCTTTGGATATTGTTCTTCATGAGTCTATCCAGGATTTTAGATTGGTCACACCTCATTGCATTGTACCATTCTTTGATTCTGACATGTGGACATTTCAAAAGTCTTCAGAGGCATCTATCATCAGGCTTTATCCCCCATTCCTTCAGATGGAGTTTCTTCGACATCAACCTTTGGACTTGTTTCTTCCTAAGGGGAGGAATGTTGTCTGTACGTATAGGACACTTTCCAACATTCATCTTCAGGCATTCACCATTGGCACAGGAGCTACTTCATTGTGGGGGGGACTTATAGTCTCATACTTTCTCTCCTATGGGGGGGTATTTGATTGTACATATGTGATAGAAGTTGTCCTTGGGGGGTCATGTTGAGTCCTCCTACTATCACTTCTTCTTTCACATTCATTATTTCTGCATTTTGACTTTTGGAGAGGAGTTTTTTCCCATGTGGTTTTCTCCTTTCTTCCACTTGAGATTTGTTGTACATGGGTACCTAACATGGCCTAGTAGGTGAGACCCATCCATCATTCCATCTTTCTTTAGTCAGCTACTCCCTAAGTTGCACTTAAGGGGGGGGGTTGGTGTGAACAGGGTTATCACCTAACCAGTTTACCCTTGTGTGGATAATTCATCTTATTTAACTATTTATTAGTTAAATAATATTCACACATCACACATAATTCACACAAGTTAAGTTGACTTAGTGAATCTTCTAGGTGTTTCTAGTTGAGTCTAGTTGTGTGTTGAGTTGTTGATAGTTGGAGTGAGTTGTCTTATCCTCCACATGTGCAATTAGTTATCATCCTCTAATTGACACATGTTGTAGGAATATCTCCACCTTTCTAGCTCTCACCTTGCCTTTATAAGCAAGGCATATCATGTACATTGTAATAACATCTTTCTTTTGCATTCATTGATAGAATAGCATTATTCTCTCATTTGATCTCTCTTGTGCTTTCATGAAATCCTAGATCCTGGGTGGCTCCAATCATAGCCAACTCTAACACTTGTAATTCTATCCACCACTCCATCCCTTTGTTCCTCAAGCTTATGCAAATACATAATTCTCTTTTCCAATGCTGATTGGAATTGTCCATCCTCAATAGCTCTCTATAAGTTCAATGCTAACAATTCCAGAGGAATAGGTATAGTACTGTCAATCCTGTACAACAATTGGAAAGGAGACATCCTGATTTCCCTCTTTTAGGTTATCCTATCTACCCACAAAGCCTCATAAAGGCTCTTATGCCATCCCCTCTAATTCTCATCTACCAATTTCTTGACGATTGAAATCAGATTCTTGTTACTCGATTCAGCATGTCCATTCCCTTGTGGGTAGTAGTCAGATGAGTGAGTAAGACTAATTCCATAGTCATAACAAAATAAGGAAAACTCAGTAGAAGAGAAGCTAATAGTATTACCTGCAACAATCTTCTTAGGAATGCCAAATCTGACCAAAATGTTCCTCAAAAAATTACAAACAACTTCAGAAGTGGTGTGCTTTACAAGAATCACCTCCACCCACTTAGTAAAGTAATCAGATGTAGTTAGGATGTGAGTGTGACCAGCACTAGAATTAGGATTGATAGGTCCAATAAAATATAGTCCCCATTATTGAAAAGGTTCATCAATTACTACAGGGCTTAGGGGCAGTGCAGCCAAGTGAGGTCTACTAGTAAATCTCAAACACTTTTCACATTTCAACACCCATTCATAAGCATCTTTAAACATACCTAGCCAATAGAAACACTACCGTAGCATTTTGAAAGTTGTTATAGAAGAAAAAAAGTGTCCTCCATAGGCTTGATTGTGAAAAGTTTCTAACAGCTTCTTTTGTTGCTCCTTGTCCACACATCTTCAGAAGTTTCCATCCACTCCTTATATAAGTTTCCTTCCTAGAAAACATATTTGCTAGCTTTAAGCTTTAGGTTCTTCTCCTTGGTAGATAAGTGAGGTGGGCATTCATCGTATGTCAATAGATTGGAAACATTTGAAAACCACTCATCGGTAGTACTTGTGAACAAGACCATAGGTACCTCTTCATCTTCAGTTGGTTTACTCTCAGCAATCATTTTGCATAGGCCTCTTCCTCTAACCAAGTTAGTAGGCTTGAGATCAATGTCATACTCCTACACCTTTGCTACCCAAGTTCCTCTTTTATTGCAGCCAATCTCTTGTTGGGTCATAACGCTCTTAACAACAGAGACAAGGACAAAAACAATAACATAAGAATGCAAGATATAGAACCTAGAGTTTTTCAAAGCCTTCACCACCGCATAAGCATGCTTTTCTAGGGGAGAGTATTTCAATTCATTTTTCTTCAAAGGCACACTCATAAAGATGATCGAGGTTTCAATCCACTATTCATTTTTTTGCAATAAAATGGTTGATAGAGTATGCTCATATGCATAACAGTAAATAATGAAATCCTTCTCAAAATTAGGATGTAGTAGAGTAGGACCATTAGCAATGGATACTTTAATATCTTCAAATTCTTTCTTACCTTCTTCATTCCATTTGAAGACTAGTTGGTTCTTCATCATTTATGCAATGTGCCTAGTTAGTTCAACAAAGTCAGGGGTGAATCTTCTCAAAAAGTTAACCTAACAGAAGAATGATTTGGTATTACTCTTTATTGTAGGAAGACTCGATTGGTGGATCGCTTTAACCCTCTTAGGGTCAATCTTTATACAATCCTTGGAAATAATATGACTCAAGAAGTTGCCTTTAGTCACTACAAATATTGACTTCTTGGGATTCAAAGAGATGTGATCTCTGCATTGCTGTAATACCACCTTAAGATCATCAATATGATCCACTCTTCTCTTGGAGAAGATAGTTAGGTCATCGAGATAAACACCAATAATCCTGTTCTTAAAATCTTTGAAAGTCAAGTCCATTGCTCTTTGAAAAATGGCCCTTGCATTAATGAGGTTAAATGGCATCCTGTTGTAAGAAAATACACCAATCAAAGTAGTAAACATTGTTTTATGTTGGTCTTCAAGGGCTACTTCTATCTTATTATACCCCAAAAAACCATCCAGCATGGACATCATTTATGAACTTGATAAAGTCTACAAGATGTGGTCCATTATCATTAAAGGATAGTTGTTCTTTAGAGATGCTTGGTTTAAGTTGTGAAAATCAACACGAATTCTAATTTCCCCATTCTTCTTATTGTCGGCACGATATTTGCAACCCATGTGGAGTGGTGAATAGAGTAGATGATCTTTGCTTTCAACATTTTATCAATTTTACTCAAAATAGCCTTGGTCACTTTAGGATTGTATGTTCTTTGTTTCTATCGAAATGGAGAAGTGTCGGGCCTTAGTGGGATGTGGTGTTGTATTTGACCATTTCTAAACTTCTTTAAGTATGTGTAATACCACGTGAATACATCCTTGTAACAAATCAATAAAGAAATCAAACACTCTCTTTCCTTGGGAGAGTAGCATTTTCCAATACAAACAATTTTGTGGTCCTCTTCAGTGCCTATGTTGATACAATCATATTCAGTTGATGACCTGATAGCTATCATGCTTTTTTGTTTGATATATTGATCATATCTATTAAAAAGATCCTCGAGGGAGACCAAACCCTTAGGAATCTTATTCCCCTTTAATTGTATCACCTCAGTCCCTTAGCCATTTTGATAATTGACCTCTCCTTCAAGAATGTCATTACTATCTTAGTACTCCCTTCAAAGAATGTGTTAGCAAATGACTCAGCTTTTTCTTGAAAAGAAATAATCTACTAGTCATTATTGAACACTTGCCAATGGTTAACATTATTAGACACACTGGGCCTATAAACTACCTCAACCTTGTAAGGTTTGTCCTTGAAGTCTGGATGAGGTAGAAGAGGAGACGTTGAGATAGCCAATGAATCGACCCTAGTGTTCTGATCTCTAGGCACATCTTCTATTGAAAAGGCATCAAAATATTCAATACAATCCCAAACCCTGTTCTTGTAATGCCTTAGCCTCCCATTTTTAACTGAATACAATTTCCTCACCTACTTTACTATGAGTTCAGCATCACCCTTTCCCTTCAACTATTTGATGCCCTTTTCTTTGGTCACCGCCAACCCTAGTAGCAAGGCTTCATATTCAACTGTATTGTTGGTGTTTTCAAACTCCAACTTATAGGAAAAATGAAACTTGTAGTCATCAAGAGAAACTAAAATAATACCAACACCTAATCTGGCAGTGGAACAACTTCCGTCAAACTCTAGAGTCCATACCTCATTAGACAAGTCAGGGCTAATTATGTCAAAATTCTCTTCAGCAGTTGAAGTAAACATATAAGTGTCTGGTTTGGTCTCCACGTATAATATATCGGCCCTTCGATCTCTCGATTTTAGCATTGTAAACTTTTATTTGGGCTCAAGATTCAAATGGACCTTTTTACCATCCACAGGTAATAGGGCATGAGACCAATCCATTTGTATTTCCCCTCCTAAATGTTTGTAGAAACTTCTGCTCAAAAGCATTCCATAACTTGCAGGGACACCAAAATGGTTAGCTTTAATCTCTTTGGGTATGTTGCTAGAGCAACCTGTGCATCCTTGACTTGGCCAAGGAAAGGCACTTGTGAGGAATCCATAGAAAAGCACCTACCATGGGAAGAGGTAATTGACAAGCCAAGAGCTTTAGCTACTTGAGCGGGCATGACATTGTCAGAGGCCCCAGAGTCTATGACACACTTGTAACCAACAACTTACAATGATACATAGAAAGGTTTAGGCTTTTCAAAAGGATTCTTAGGATGGGAAATTTAAAGTGGGAATTTGAACAATTCTAAGTTCTATTATCAGTAGTAGTTTCATTAGAAACTTGTGCATTAAGATGGGAAGGGGAGGGTTCTTGTTTAACATATCTAACAAGCCTATCCAATTCAAACGGATTGAGTCTAAGATACTTAGCTTGAGAGATCTAGATTTTGGTGTTTTTGCAAGATTCTACTATATAAAAAGAACTAGAAACAACATCCCAGAGAAGTAGAAGTAGAAGGTACCTCAATAGGTGTAGCTTTGGGAACAACAGGTTCCATCTTTTTAAAATTGGTATTGGCATGCCTTGACAAAATGTACTTCAAGGTAGAGGACGTATTACTAAACTAGCCCTTAGGATCATGCTTCATCTGCACCTATTGTCCTCTAGTGAACACCACACAATTAGTATTATCCAGTTTAGTATACACATCTTTCCCCGACTCTAAATCTGATTCATATTTAATGAAGTGACACTAGCATCACTAAATTGGACAGGTTCTTCCTCCACAAATGGCTATTAAGTGTGCTCATTCATTAAAAGCATCTGCATAAACCTCACCATCTCGGGACAAGATGCACCATCATGGTCTATGCGGAGATGGAAATTTCACACCATGTGATTGCCTCCACTTGTGGAAGGACCATTCTCAATAGCTAGCCTCTGAGTAGGCCCAGTCAAAGATAAGCGCTTGTTGTAGTTCCCTTGTTGGACATGATCTTTTTTGGGTATATTATGATAGAAAGGTTGTTGAGAGCCTTTTGGCATCTACCTTTTCAGAGTAATAATATCATTGGCTACTCTTTGAATTATTGGATCAGTAAAATTAGTGGCAAAAGGCTTTCCAGGCTGTAATTCCTTCTTCCACTTACTGACAGTTATCAAAGCATCTTCTATAGAGATGGCCATTGTTTGGGTTGTTGCAAGGTTAGTTGCACCTTCCCTTGTATGGGAAAACTAGCATTAGGACGAAGGGTATTAATAAAGAAACACTTCAGTAAAAGATCACCAAGTCTCACATTAGTAGGAATTTAGTTCACAAATTTATTGAATTTTGCTACAAATTTCCTCATCTGTTCATGTACTTCCTTCTTTATTGAAGATAACTGAGCCACTAATGTGTTGGTGCCCAGAAAAACTAGTTCCAAGGTGCCCTTTTTGCCCCAAAAAATCCAAAAATCATGTGCAAAATTCATTAGCAAATGTCACCATTAGACAGAGAATTTTATTTTGAGCAACTTTGCTTTTTGAACCATGTCGAAATTCCTTAGTATGAAAAAGTAATCCTTGGTCAAAGTTTGGTCTTTGTATATTTTGCCTTGGTCAAATGGTTGTCTTTCTCCCTTTTTGTCCCTTAGAAAATTTTCTATTTTTGCCTTATTATTAGCAAATTGGCGAATCTTCTAACTTTCAAACTTGTTCTCAAGTTCATTTTTTTGCCAATTCACCAACAATGATATTTTCCAACAGGGAAGAGTGAGGGGCGAAGGGAGGCATGTGGTTTGTCGGTGGCAAAATGAAAACAGTGAAACCTTTTATCAGTGAAATGCATAAGTTCAAGGTTCGTTAAGTTCACTGATGGCAAAGTTCACGATGGTAAAGTTCACCGATGGCATAAATCGCCAACAATGCAGAAGGAGGTTGCCAAGGAATGAAATTGACTAAGGCATAAAAGGAAGATAGGTTCTTTGTCAAGGAATTGGTTAAAGGATGAACCGATGGAATAGTTCAAATTCTCGACAGTACACCGATGGGTATTTTCGCCAACAATAAGGAAAAGATGGAAAGGTTTGGAAAAGGGTCACTTTGCCAATATGGGGCAGGAGGGGATTACAAGGGCATGGTTCCATAAAAGGTCATTTTACCAATAATGGGAGAAACATAAAGCAGAAGAAAGATTAGGCAAATTTCATATTTTCCAATAAGGTTGGTGAAGGAGACAAAGGATAAAGTTGCCAAAAAAGGTAAAGAAGGCAAAGGAGGCTTGGTTCGCAAATGTTGGATTTTCTAATAAAGCATGGAAAAAGGCGCCAAGGGGCTAGGTTTTGAATTGTGAATATTTTTTGATATGACATTTTGTCGATAGGGTCAAAGGGGGAAGTCAAAGCTTGTGATTCAACATTTTTGCCGATAATGAGGAATAAGGGGCAAGTTCAAGAATTTCAAGTTTTTTCGATAAGGCAAAGAAGATGGAGAAGTAGAGGTTCAACAAAATTCATCTTTGCCAAAAAAGGCAAAGATTGATAAGGAAGAAAAGGAAGCTATAAAGATAGAGTTTAGCAATTCAAAGATTTGCTGACAAAAAGGGAAAAATGAAGATAGTTGAGCAAATAGCAAATTGTCGATAAAACGGGAAAAATGTCTCAGTTCTAAAATAAGCAAATTCACCGATAAAGTGTAGAAATAGAGGAGAGTCCATGCTAGGAAAAAGTTATAGATAGAGCAAAATCAAAATAAAACTCAAAATGTATGGCATGAGTTTGTTGCGGTCATTGTGGGTACTTTTTTGGTGGTTGATACAGTGGATGTTGTAAATGTGCGAGTACTCATTCCTAGCAGTGGATGGTGTGTCTCAGTACCCATATCTTCTGTGGTACCCTCAAGGACTAAATTCTGTATGCAGAGGATGGGCTTTCCTTCTGATTCGCCAATCCTCCTGACACGGTCATGCGCCTCTATCTTTCCTATGCTATTTCTTGTTGACCAATTCTTTCAAACATCTAGAAGCTGCACGATGGGCAAAATGACCATATATACATGTTTGAATGATATTCTCAGAGTTGGTCTTTAAGCCAATTGTCTAGTCTGGGAGAGCCTAAGGAGTTTCCCTATCATCAACACATGATTTGTCTAATTTGTAAGTGAAGGGATATATTCAGTATTGTGTAGGAAGTTTTTATATTGTAGATTTGAATGTAGTGAATGTCTCCATACGAGTTTGTAATGATTTTGGTAAATATGTAATCGCAGTTATGCATTTTCCTTTTCCACATTTGCTGGTATGAGTGTAATAGGTGTTTAGAGATGTGTGACAACATCTAAATAAATACAATGCTTTGTATTTGCCCTCAATTTGTTACACAGGAATTATTGCAATCCTCTTTTAGATTATTAAGTATTTTCAATGTATGAAAATCTATTAGGAGGCCATATGTGCAAACGTATGTCTAGTTCTATTGATCCTTTGCTAAGTATTTTCTTTCCTCCTTACATTCTGTGACTCTGTTGGCCAATAGAATAAGAAGCAGTCCATATTGGAGAGGGATCAAACAATGTTTTAAATCAAACAAATCATTCATCTGTGGTTCAGGGAAAAAACCATCTTTCTTGTGCATGTATATTTGTATAGTTGAATCAGCTATATAGAGGTCATGTGACAGCCAGTTATTCTTGACTTGATGACAGTCTTTGGAGTCAAGATGATGAGTTGGGTTTGGTTGTTGAATATTTTTAGTTGTTCATCTAGTTTGAACTCAATATCTATTCAGGTATACCCCTTGGAGTATCCCTCCAGAGTCTAAGTTGAGCTCAAAGTGGAGAGAAATCTACCCACTCCTATTAGTTGGCCAATATTGCCCAAAACTTGTTGATAAACCTCTTCCTATCCCCCTGACGACAATCCTTGGCCTGGGTGTTTTAGGAATGTTTTAGAGTTTTGTGTTGCCGTTATTTTGGGTCCCAACAGATTGGCATCATTACCGAGGACAAAAGTTACTTTAGCCATTGTTAGGTTCTAGGTAGCTAGAAATATTTTTAACACCCCTGTAACAGTGATTTGTAGTTGTCCATTTTGTGTGGTTAAGTTCGTAGTCTCTCAACTTACGCCAACAAATTGGCATCATTGTCGGGGATGTGATACTTTTGGTTCAAAATTTGAAAGACTTTTGCAACATAGCCATTATAGAAAGTTTGTAGTTGTGCAGCCTCTGAGTGTGGGTAAGTTGGTAGCCTCTCAACTTATGCCAATAGACTGATGTCAATATATTGCTAGGTTAAAAAAATTGAAGACTCTTCTGGCGTGAGCATTCTAGAATCAATTTCATTGCCTTGAAGATTTGTCACGCTTCAATGGTTTTCCTCATTCATTGAGGTGGTAACTCTATTGTCAAAAGAAAACAAAGTGTTGTTATTGTGTGCACGTTTCAAGGAGGTTGTCGTTGGTTAAGGTACAAGTTTTCTTTTTCCTTGACCATGGTTTTTTTCTCAAGAAAGGAACACATTTTTTGCTTTCCTTTGTCTTGCACAAGTGGTTTATAGTTGGTCATGGCCAACTGTTGTGAATATGGATACCCTAGGGAGAATTCTTGCCCTGCATCTTCTTATGTTGAAGACCCTATGAACTATATGGCCTTTGACCATCCTGGTAATGCATTTTCTGATCGTAGCCCTGCCAATTTTACAAACCCAACATTTTTTGAGCCCTTGTATAATAGAAATGAAAATTCTTGACTACAAAATAAAATTGAAAAAGAAAAGCAATTGTTAGAGTTTTTTCTATAGCAAGAAAAATATTTAGTAGAACGAATCAAGCTGCATCAGTCCATGCCATAGTTTAATTCCCCTCTTGTTGTTCCCAGTTTTTCTTTTCCTTGGCCTCCCCCTATTGCAAATGAAAACACTTATAGACAGCTTGACCTCTCATGGGTCAGTTATGAGAAGAAATCTATGCCCAAGAAGATTTACAATCAGATGCCATTATTTGATGGGTGTGAGGTTTCTAATGGGATGGTACACATTGATGCATTTTCGGAATTCATGGATAAATTTTATTTTGGAGATGAGAAAATGTGGATGAGAGTTTTTGTTAGATCTCTATGTGGAAAAGCCCAGAAGTGGTTGGTTAGTTTCCCTGGCCAACATTTTACTTCCTGGGATCAGTTGGTGGTAGCCTTTGAAGACTTTGCAAATAGTCTAGACCATGTCTTTCTTGTTCAAGAACTAGAAAATATTAAAAGGCAAGAAGGAGAGTCTAGTATGGATCTCAGCCACATATTTGCATTGGCCCTGTCTCACATCTCAAAAAATTTCAAACCTGAACCTCCTATTTGTATTGACATGTATTTGCGGGCTTATGATGCTACTTTAAGTCCAAGTTCTATACAAGAGGAATTCAAAATAATGGGTTTGCAATAGGCCTATGTGTTCATTGATTATGTTGATAAGGTTAAGCAGGATATGATTGCAAAATCTATATCCTCAAATGCAGAGGTAGCTGATAATGAACAGCTTGTTGTAGATAGCAGGGATATGGACATTTCATATGATCTAGACACAATATCAATTGATGATTGTGTATGCAAAAGGGTAGAGGAAGGTGCTGGTGCAGTGTATGAGAGCAATTCAAATGAAAATGGTAGTGACTGCACCTGCATTCCCTTGGACCAGTCATCAGTGGATGATGAAAATGAACAAATCAATGATGGCATCCGATCCGATGAAGAGAATTTCAACCCTGCTGCCTATTGTTGTATTGTAGACCACCTGGAAGGTATGTATGCAAGTGAGGCATCGAATGAATCAACTCAAGTGATTGATTATATAATGCACGCATATATTGATGATGAAGAGATGAGCATAAGAGATCATTCCCTTTATGAAGAGCATGCAAGTCCATCAGGAAATAGTGGTGTTTTTTTATTATGATTGGTACATGGATAATCCTCTTTTTGAAATTGATTTAGAGTTCAGTGAGTTTGAGCTATCAGCGTTGCAGGAGGAGAGTTATATGTTGTATGACATGGCTACTTGTGGACAACAAGTGGAAAGAGAGGGATGTATACAAAATGATGTTGAGGGTGAACAAGAGACTAGTCTCGTGTTTAGTGTGTTACCCTCATTTATCCCTGATAATGACAATGAGATCATTGGCACTTGTTTGCATGAGGATGATGTGAGTTATACATCAACTGGATATCATGAGGGTAATGCTACAGCTACAGGCGATTCTGAGGTAATTATCTCCCACTTTGAAGACCAAGTAATAGATGATTTTCTAGAGTTTTGTTTGGAGCAGTTACCTCTCATTGATATGGATCATATTGAGAGCATATTTTTGAGCTCATTGGTTGGCCCTGTTAACGATGAGGCTGGGTGTTGTAGTGTGGATCAAGTTTTTAACCTACAAGGTGATGAGGAGAAAATCATTTCTAATTTTCTTAGTAGCAAATTTCACACGGCAGTATGTGCCAAGGAATACAAAATAGAGAGGCAAATTGAAGATTGTGAGTCTTCACTTGAAGTGCCTCAAAGTTCAGACATATGCTAATGGTGGAGATTTAAATTTGAATCATGTCTTTGATTCAATCATGGAGGAGTGCATTAGCATATATATTATTGTTGGGCCATAAGAAATTAAGCAGTCTTATGACATGGCCCAGCATGAGATTACACTTGGGTTGGATGAGTTTTAGCATGATAGTTTCCCTCATGTTGATATTTATGCAGGCCCATAAATCTATCATGTTGACATGGGACTTGAAAATAAGTGCTTATATGTGAGTCAACATGATGATGAATCATATTATCTATGGCTGTCTTTCCCTCGTAAAAAAAAATTCAAGCTTCAGCATGATAATATGAATGTTTATATTTTGTATGTGCATGCATGCAAAAAAAAATTGTTGTTTATGTTGGGTGATTAGTGCAGCAAAGGATTGAGGGAGATCAGCTCCTTCAATAGGCGTGTCTTTGACAGAGGCAAGTAGCTTCATTTTGTTTCCTGCAGGACTGGCCTGTAGTGTCCCAAAATTTTGGTTACAATCATTTTTTACTATGTTTCTTTGTAAATATGTGTTTTGTGTGTTTGTGTGTTGGTCTACCCAGAGATATTCCAGATCCTCGTTGTGACACTACTTGTCACATGTCCCCAACTAGAGCCATTGTCAGTGCCCAAAAAAACTAGTTCCAAGGCACCTTTTCTGCCACCAAAAAATCCAAAAATCATGTGTAAAATTCTATAGCAAATGTCACCATTGGATAGAGAATTTCATTCTGAGTAACTTTGTCTTTTGAACCATGTTGAAATTCCTCAGTATGAAAAAGTTATCATTGGTCAAAGTTTGGTCTTTGTATATTTTACCCTGGTCAAATGGTTATGTCTTGCTCCCTTTTTGTCCCTTAGAAAATTTTCAATTTTTTTCCTTATTATTGGCAAATCGACGAAGCTTCTAACTTTTGAACTTGTTCTCAAGTTCATTTTTTTGTTGAGTCACTGACAATTATATTTGCCGACAGGGAAGAGTGAGGGGCAAAGGGAGGCATGTGGTTCATCAACAGAAAAATGGAGATAGTGAAGCCTTTTATTAGCAAAATACTAAGTTCAATGTTCGTGAGGTTCACCGATGGTGAAGTTCACTGACAATGCATAAGGAGGTTGCCAACACATGAAATCGATTAAGGCATAAAAGGAAGATAGGTGCTTTGTCGGGGAATCAGCTTAAGGACGAACCGATGGAATAGTTCAAATTTTTGGTAGTTCACCAATAGGCAT
The DNA here is from genome assembly GCA_027924645.1 of Cunninghamia lanceolata. Lineage (NCBI taxonomy): Eukaryota > Viridiplantae > Streptophyta > Pinopsida > Cupressales > Cupressaceae > Cunninghamia > Cunninghamia lanceolata. The sequence goes on along the minus strand of BSBN01000960.1, from coordinate 7,271,339 downwards.
TTTCACTGACAATAAGGAAAAGATGGAGAGGTTTGGCAAAGGGTCACTTTGTCGATATAGAGTAGGAGGGGATTACAAGGGCTTGGTTTTGTAAAGGGTCATTTTGCCGATAATGGGCAAAACATAAAGCAAAGGAAAGGTTCAACAAATTTCATATTTACTGATAAGGTTGGCGAAGGAGACAAAGGATAAAGGTTCGGCAAAGGTGAAAGTTGCCAATAAAGGTAAAGAAGGCAAAGCAGGCTTAGTTCACAAATGTTGGATTTTTCTGATAAACCATTGAAAAAGGTGCCAAGGGGCTAGGTTCTGGATTGTGAAGATTCGCCGATATGACATTTTTCTGATAGGGTCAAAGGGGGAAGTCAAAGTTCGTGATTCAACATTTTTGCCGATAATGAGGAATAAGAGGCAAGTTTGGGAATTTCAAGTTTTTTCGATAAGGCAAAGAAGATGGAAAAGCAAAGGTTCAGCAAAATTCATTTTTCTAACAAAGGCGGAGATTGACAAGGAAGAAAAGGAAGCTATAAAGATAGAGTTTGACAAATTAAAGATTTGCAAACAAACAGGGAAAAATGAAGATAGTTCAGCAAATAGCATATTTGCAGATAAAAGGGAAAAAATGGCCCAATTCTAAAATAAGCAAATTCACTGACAAAGTGTAGAAACAAAGGCAAGTCTACACTGGGAAAAATTTATAGATAGGGCAAAATCAGAATAAAAGTCAAAATGTATGGCGTGAGTTTGTTACGGTCATTGTGGGTACTTTGCTGGTGGTTGATATAGTGGATGTTGTAAATGTATGGGTGCTCATTTCTAGTGGTGAATGGTGTGTCTCAGTACCCATATCTTCTGTGGTACCCTCAAGGACTAAAATCTGTATGCAGGGGATGGGCTTTCCTTCTGATCTGCTGATCCTTCTGACATGGCCATGCGCCTATATCTTTCCTGTGCTATTGCTTGTTGACTGATTCTTTCAAACATCTAGAAGTTGCATGATGGGCAGAACGACTATATATACATGTTTAAATGATATTCTTAGGGTTGGTCTCTGAGCCAATTATCTGGTCTGGGAGAGCCTGAGGAGATTCTCTGGCATCATGATACACATGACTTGTCTAGTTTGTAAGTGAAGGGATATATTCAGTATTATTTAGGAAGGTTTTATATTGCAAATTTCAATGTAGTGAATGTCTCCACAGGAGTTTGTAATGATTTTGGTAATATGTAATCACAGTTATGTATTTTCTTTTGCCACATTTGCTGCTATGAGTGTAATAGGTGTTTGGAGATGTGTGACAACATCTAAATAAATGGAAGGCTTTGTATTTTCCACCATTTTGTTACCTAGGAATTATTGCAATCCTCTTTTGGATTATTAAGTATGTTCAATGTATGAAAATCTATTAAAAGGCCATATGTGCAAATGTATGTCTCGTTTTGTTGATCCTTTACCAAGTATTTTCTTTCCTCCTTACATTTTGTGACTCTGTTGTCCAATAGAATAGGCACCGGTCCATATTTGAGAGGGACCAAACAGTCTTTTAAATCAAACAAATCATTCATCTATGGTTCAGGGTAAAAACCATCTTTCTTGTGAACGTATATTCGCACAGCTGAATCAGCTATATAGGGGTCATGTGACAACTAATTATTCTTGACTTAGTGATAGTATTTAGTGTCAAGATGACGAGTTATGTTTGGTTGTCCAATACTTTTAGTTGTTCATCTGGTTTGAACTTAATACCTATTTAGGTATACCCCTTGGAATATCCCTCCAGAGTCTAAGATGAGCTCGAAGTACAAAGTCTACTCACTTCTGTTAGTTGGCCAAGATCGCCCAAATCTTGTTGATAAACCTCTTCCTATCACCCTAACAACAATCCTTGGCCTGAGTGTTTTAGGAATGTTTTAGAGTTTTGTGTTGCCATTACTTTGGGTCCCACCATAATGAATGTTCATTATCGGCCATCTTGAATCTATTGTCAAAATGTTGTCTCATAGTTGCCCAATCTCTATTAGATGTATAAGGCAAATAATAGAACCATTCTACTATAGCATCAGTCATGGACTCAACAAACAACCTTACAGACACATCCTCATGTTGGACCCTCAGAATGGAACAAGCTACAAATAAAGTGTTAATATTCTCATCTGGGGTAACTTTCCCATGTCCCTTGAACTTAGCTATTATCTTACTTGACCCTCTAGGTAAGTCATACAATTGCAACCGTAGTCTCAGAGACCTATAGCTACTCCCCATGGGACAAGAAGAGGCTGAGCCATATTAGCTAGGTTGTGAACTGGGAAATTGACTTGTAATGGTAAGATAGTACCGTCAAGGATGAGAGCTTGACAAGAGGAACTAGAAGTATCTCTTCGTGGAGGAGGAGAAGATGGTCTACTAGAAGACTTGACTTGTCGAGTGGGAGGGAAAGTGGAGAAATTTAAAGCATGTAATAAGTCAAAATCTAAATCATATCTTTTCGAAGCCAATTTTCACAAATGCTAAAAATTAAAAAGCAAAGTCGCCAACCACTTACTGGTTATTATGAGGATGGTTTTGTTGATTGTGCACTCGATTCCTCAATCTATTTTCTTAATTTCTTGGTCTATTATCAGGGACTGTGTGTATTTAAAGACGTCTCTCTCTTCTAGGCACCACAACTACGTCTTCCACAAAGATAATTTCTTGAGCTTCACCAAAGTGTCTAGCATTTTCTCTTATTATATCTCCAATTTCTTCTTCAACTTCAAGCATTTCGTTCACTTGGTGAAACTATTGATTTGTTATCCTATTCTGCCAGGATAAATTCCATAGACCAATAATGATATCTTCTTGTTCACCAGTAAGCCAATCTATGTTAGGTTAAAGGACTGGGGTAATTCTTCCTCAGAGAACTATAAAAACCAATGATAAAGCAAATCAAAATATATGTATATAAAGAAATAGTCCCCAATAGAGTTGCCAAAAATTTGTTGGTATACAGATTTTTTCACCTAAATCTATATTCTTTCACCCAAATAGATGACAACTAAACTAACAGTTGAATCAATTACAATGGTATTTTTCAATGATTATCTGCTTATTTTACAAAGCACATCTACCTTCAAATGATATACAAAGAATGAAAATAATGTATGCTTTTTACCAGAAAGCAAGAAAGGTGACACCTGCTTTTAACCAAAAAGCATTAAAGGCAATGAATTACCATATAATTTGAAATACAATGAAGCACAAAGACTTCCATCAGTACCATCACAAACTTATATCAATTATCATATAATCATCACCATGAACTATTAATTAAAAGAAAAGTATCCATAGCAATGAGCTAGAATATAAATCTCCAATCACTTTGATATAGACTGCAAGTTAATAAGTTGATAGTATATTCAACATAAGAAGAATAAACTCATTCACCATAACACAAAGTTTATGATTTCAAAAATCAACTGCACCAACTTCCATTCATATATTTAAAAGAAACTGAAAAGTAACATCACATCAAAATTGACCTTCTACCAAAAAAAAGTTTGCCAAAAGATTCTAAACATCGACATGCTTCCAAAATATATAGCCTTGCCAACCATAACTGTCTTTAAAATAATAACGATTTCTTGGGGATAGCCAATTAAAAGATATTTAAAAGAAATCATTAAACTTAAAAGAAAGCTCTCTAGAGCCAAACATTTTTTTGCAAGAAACAAAAATCATGCATATGAAAAGTCATCAATCGACAATTGTCACGTCCTACTCTTGTGTCGCCTTCTTTTCCTTGTTCTTTCCTTCACCTGTAGTTGAGTCTGTCTATGTCAAATGTTGAGTTGCCAATGCCCACAACTTTGTCTTATATTCCCTGTACTTGGTAATAATTGGGGTTAGCATTTTGCCACTTGGACTTCTAGTGATATTAGCTTGAATTTTCCATTTGGTTATCATTTGATCTGCATTCACCACTCTTTTATGAATTTATTTGATTTCACTCTTGAAAGTTTGGAGATACATTGCAACCCTTCCATATTTTCCTACTGACTCACCAATCATTGTGTCAGTGCCCACAAGTTCCTCAGTAATCATTTTCTTGAAGTTTTATTTTATTTCTTTGATCACAAGCAATCTATCTTCATCTTCACCGAAGGCTTCTATGTCTAAGATTATGAAATTACTCTTGAAATCTTTCTGATTAGAAAAATATCGAGTCAATGTATCCCTCAATTCTTCTTCAACTACTCCTAACAAAGTCATTCTCCATTCAAGTGTGTGTAACTATACTATTTATTCATTTTCTTTAGGGTCACAAAAAACCTTCTCAGCTCTAAGGATACTTGTATCAATTTTTGTTATCTCATGAACCTCCTTAAAAACCATCAATAAATTATTGTTATCTTTCCTAACATTTTGTATCTCTGTAGCCAATGTTTTCCTCTTACATCAAAGATCAAAGCGCACAATTTCATAGCTTCCTCCATATAGAATAAACCATCAAGAGTAATTTTCTCCATCCATTGATCAATGGCTTTACCTATGGCTTGGCATCATTTGATTTGTTAAAACTAGTTGGGGTCTAGACCATCCATAGTTATGCTCAGTGTTTCATCTGAAGGCTGAGCAGTAATATTCAAAATAGATTGAATAAATGAAGTTAAAGTTCTCACCTGAGCCTGTAGTTTGGCTTTCTCCTGCTAGTTAGTTTTGACACTTTTTGACAATGTACTCACAGAAAACTTGACATGGTAAATATTGCCTTCAACCGTAGAGGGTCCCATATCAATTCTACTCATGTTAAAATCTCCTTCGGTAACCTCATCCTTGTTCTTCTCACTAATAGATTCTACAATTTCCAAAACACAGTGTCCAATAGAGGGATCCACCACCATTCTCAACATCCTCTTAGCCCTCTTGGGCTTAGGTGTATCTTGTAGCAACTTGTCTACAATGTCTATATTTATGTCTATCATAGGGGCATACCTCTTCTTCTTTTCTACTACCTTTTTCAACCATGAGGGGGAGGGATAAGTAGAAACATTAACACTAGCATTAGTATTCAAAATAACATTATCTAACTGCAAAGGGGGAGTATTATGCTCTGGGGATTCACTTATCACTGGATAATTGGGATTACCAAATAGAGAATGAAAAACACTATCTTCACCAATTTGATTGAAGATTAAAGAGTCACTATTAGGCACCATAGAGTTGGGAGAAGCCACATGGTCTACTTGCAGTTGTTGCAGAGCATCCAATTTATCTTATGTTCCTACTCTTATAGACGCATGTTGGCCATCTTGTTCGCATGTGATCTTCAATCTTCTACTATCTTCGGATCGTTCTCCATCTCCTCCCAATTGTGAGCCAACTCTATGAAGAGTTGTATCCAAAATTGTTGTAGCTCTTGGAATGTGGGAGACCCGAGATGTGTTTTGTTCCTTAGTGGCAGATTCTTTTTGTAATGAAGAACCAGCATGTTCCCTTATCCTCTTCTCAAGTCATCTCTCAATTTTACTTAGCACAAAAGAAGACTGGACCATAAAATCTATGACTTCTTTATCAAGACAATGTACCTAAGGCAATGGTTCCAAAACAACACTCTGATAGCCTTTATCAAAAATCTTAGAATTATCGTTGGTACCTTCAAGGACTTGGAAAGTCAACTTGAATTCCCGGACCTGATCTATTCCCAATCTCATCCAACTTCTCCTTTGAACTTCCCTTTCATCAGCACAATCTTCCCAGTAATCCTCGAGGTGAGGCTGATGCTAATATAGGCTACCTCCATGCAAATTCTTCTTAATAAAGTTTTTACTATCAAAAGATGACCTCACAGGCAATGGGTGAAAATTATACTTAGCAAAAATCTTCTCAACATTCCTAGTGTTATCATTGCTTTTGCAAACAAAGAAAGACAAAGACATGGAGAAATAATATCCCTTCTTTTTCATAGTGTGATACTTATTGTTCACAGTCGCCATTTGACAACAAACTTTCAAAAGAACAAGAAAATCTGAAGGGTATCTAGGCAATTTTAATGGGGTATTTTCAAAACCCCGAATCTGCAGATAAGTAAATCTATTAAACTAGATGTAGAAACTTCCAAACCTCACTATCAATGTCGTTTCTTTAGGGGAAATTCTCCTCTCCAATGAGCCTTCAATCTTCTTTGCAGATAACATGAGAAAAGTATTGTTCACATGGTGGAAATCTTTCATCCCAACTTATTTCTGCAATTGCAGAAAATAATAGTACACAGGTGTATCTGGCGTAAGGGGCCCTTGAGTCCTCAAACTAGGCTAGACAACCTCTTTATTGGCTAAAATTTGTAGACCAAGAGAGAACACATGTGAAATGACACCTTCTGATGAAAATTCATTAATTGCTCATTCATATGTTCACTTATTAATTTTGCCCAATCCACATACTAAGATTCACTACAAATTACCAAAATAAATTAACACATCCAATTTTCAAAAAAGTCTGACTCAACACTCTAGACAACATGATGTAACAGGGTAATCATGTCAACAATTTCTTCTTTGAATTGCCCTATTTTCAAATTGGTGGGAAGCCAAGATTTACCTTTCCTTTCAATTTTTAGCCAACTCTTAGCAATACAATTGTGGCACCAATCCCTTTTGTCCCAAAAATATCCCCAACTAGTGGTAATAGACATATCAACAAACTCCTCATAGTCTGGTAACTTTAATTCATGTGATACGGCCTTAGAATCAACCTTTGTTACTACAGAGCCATCAAAATCTTATATTTCTTATGATTCAAGGTAATAAGTTCTTGCATGGGAAAGAATCAAATCTGGACATGGCACAGTGGATGGGAAATCCCAAACACAGACTAACCCACTGCTCACAATCTTCTCTGCAATTGAGGACCTATTTTCTTGTTGCACTCTATTGTAGAAATCTTCCAAGTCTACGTGTTCGAGGTCAGCACCCTTACTTTGGACAAGCCATTCTTAATTATAGAGGCAATTGGGAACCCCTAATATTTATACTTCATTTTAAGTTGTTTCAAAAACCAACGAGTGAAAACTTCTGAACAAGTTAGGGACACTAGAGAGGCCCATAGAACATTTGGGGAAAACTGACTATCCAGACTCATGAATAGAAAATTGTTATTCTTCACCTAGATAAATCAAAGACTCAATTTATCACAACAAGAAAAGTAAGGAAAAGAGTTGTTTATTTTGACATGATTGTAAATACTTCTGCAAGTTTTCCGTTAATGGTGAGGCTCAGAGCTCCTTCAGTGCACTCCCGTCACAATGCAAAATAAGTCTTTACTCGCAAGGTGGAAGATTCAAATAAAACTCCATATCAAAACCCATTAAGTCCTCATTAAATTTGGCGGCAAAAAGTACTAGATGATTCATAAATGATCATTTTGATTTCCCTCTAAAAAGTGTGCAAACACCTTTCCCAATTCATTCTAAATTTATTGTGAACTGACAGGTGTCAATACTCTATGCATACTAATGGTTTGAAAAGATGACGCTTTGGGAAGTGAAAAGCATGTTCAATCGGGGCATCGGCAACTTTGAGAAGTAATGAACCAACAAATAGAGAGTTCAGAAGTTCAAAGAACTTTTGACTCTCCGACCTTAAAGGACTCTTCAACAGACCGATACAAGACCGAATGATAAGTTTAGGATGCTAACTTGGGTGAAGAGTTGGGGAATCAGATGGTTCTGGAACTTGTGAACTAGCTGACCTGGGCACAGAAAGACACAAGATTGCCAACTAAGAGTGAAAAATGGCTAAGTAAAGGACCGTGACTTATAAAGAGGGCAACAAATAATAAAGAATAAGAACGGGAATTTTAACTTAACATATCAATAACTCAAAATTTCAATTATAGGGTAACATCGACCTCATCAATTTTATCAACAAATGGATTATTGAGTGCAAATTCAACATCATGAGGTTCATATCCACAATCTTCAAGCAAATGATTTTCTTCTTATTTTTCCATGATATTGCTCTTATCAATAGGTGTTTCATAATATTTTGCAACAATTTCATTTGCAATATCATGGTCAATTTCATTCTTATCTAGCATTTCATTATATTCAACATTAACACCTTCAATTTGCATGTCATAAGATGGTAAAGATTAAGCTTTGCCTTGATGAGCATCCACGAAACTTGATCTTCCAATCCTCTTCCTTGCTCTATCATCTTCCCTAATTGCTTCAATTTCCTCCAATGTAACTTTCCTCCTTTTTTCTTTACAAAGACTATTGCTCCCCATTTGGGGAATAAAAATATCACCCTAATCATTGTAACAAGCAAATTTTGTGTCCAAAAGTGTATAAAAGTGTTTTTTTACTGTAACAGGTAGAGATCACGAGTTTTTGACAATAGAGGGTCTGTGGGCACGATTGTCAGGCCCAACAATAGTCTTTTTGCCTTTTTTTGGCTTTTATATAATGGATATCCATTTTTAAAATGGATGTCCATTTTGAAAATGGATATCCGTTACTTAAAGCCCAATTCTTTGAACAACAGATATCTAGGTAATAGATATCCATTCTGAAGCAGAGCCAAACACAACAACTCCTTAAACCCTAACACTTAACATACATTCGCAAATGTATGTCTATGCATTATTTAGTATGCATGCAAACTTTGTTGTATATACTTTTGCCTTTCCTTGCCTATCGACACACATAATACCATCGGGAGACCCAAAAGACCCCACTCCGACTACTGTAGCACTTGTATCTATCTCGAGATACATTCCTTCTTGTATATACAAATCTTTACCTGTTGCACCTGCGATCCATTTGCATCTGCCACCTTTTCCTTTACGCTAAACAAACATACAAACAAGTCATGACTTACGATCGTCAATTACTTCCACACTCCCGGTTGGTCGCCACTTCTAGAGACGCGTTGTGTATTCCAATATACATTCACGATATGCAAACACATAACATACAGTCACTATATGCTCCGCCTAACATACATTTGACCGTTGACTTTATTGTATCCAATCTGTTGTATGTTCATACATACAATTGAAACATGCAAACCAAAGATGCATTCCTCCACTTATATACAAACCCTTGACCGACGTTGACCACCTTGCATGTACCTGAAACTTTCTCTCTCCCTTGTATATGCAACAGACTTGTATGTTTACGAGGTATATCTCCCACATACAGTTGCAATGAACAAATGCAACATACATAGGAACATGCGATAGCAATATACTCACAGAAGGTATATCCCGCATACAAAAGTGATATATACACAATTTGTATGTCTATTGAAACCACGCAGATTTTCACTGTTTTGACCTGCTTTATACTTAGCAATTGTGCAAATCTGTTCCTTCACCAACCCTACAGACCTTTGCACCCTGTCAAACCTAGCACATGCAAATGCTAGGATCCCTCAATGCATTATGTACCCAATTCTATGAGCATGAAATTGAACAAATAGAAAAATAAAATGAAAAACACAAATTGACATATACACAGCCATTCCACCGATTCAAATGAATCTAACCGGTGGAATGGATAAAGAGATCCATAAGGCCACAAAACAGTAAGTCGATTATACAATGAATTTGAATGCTAGAAAATGAATAACACAAAACTTTATTATGCTTTTTAGGAATACACACAGATGCTCTGTCTACAATTGCACAACTCAACTAATTACAACTCTACTACTATCCTTCTTCCATTTGATCTGATCCTGGGGTATTTACTCACTCACCCTCGGTAGTACAAGTGGCTGGGAGACAAATCCAAGCGGCTGGGAGATCTAACAACCTCATAACTGTCTAACAACCTTTGAGATTACAACTCGACAAATGTCCTTAGGACTTACAACATAAACCTAAATACAACCTAACTTAACATGCATTGGTCAAACAGACCTTATTACATTGAATGGTCTTTAGGACCTTATTGGAAACACCAAAATATACATTTAAAATAGTTAAATGCCTCATGGAGGCCACTGTGGATTGGATGCACCTGCACCATACACCCTACTGCGAAAAGAACTCATGCCCCATGAGTTAGGTCTTGGTTTTGTTCCAGCTGCACACTTTGCTGCCTCATATCTATACCATGATTTATGGACTGCATTGTAGGTTCTACTCATGCCATCCTTACTTACTGTCATCCCTATTTGAACACCTGCATTATAAGCCTTGGGTAATGCTTCTTGTATTGCTTCTATGGCAGAACATGTTGACCTTTCAACTTTTGTTAGTGTTAGAGGACAAACAATAGTCCCTACTATGACAACATCCTTGTCTTTCCAATCAACTTGTGGCTGCTTGAAAACCTGTTCTTTGACCTTCTGCTGACCCATCTGATCTCCATCAGTCAAAACTGAAAGTACCTTCAAACATTGATCCTTAGCAACCCCATTCCCTAAGGTATCCTCAACTGCCTTTATGCCTTCTGCTATAGGCATCTCCACAAACTCTTTCTTTCCCACTAAAATGATTTTGGCTGCCTTCTATGCTACAGCATCTTCCAGCAATGGTATCAACACAATAGTTATCCCATCTTGCTTGATGGTGTATGTGTTAGCATATCCATCATACAATACTCTCCTATCAAATTGCCATGGCCTACCCAAAAGTAGGTGACAACATTCCATGGGCAATATGTCACATAAGACCCTATCCTGATATTTTCCAATCTGAAAATCAACATATGCCTGTTCATATACCAAAAGTGATTGACTATCACTTACCCAAGATGTTTTGTAAGGATTTTGATGTGAAATCCTTTCCAGTTTCAACTTATCCACCATTTCCTGAGATACCATATTATCTGTAGAACCAAAATCTATTACTACCTTGCATACTTTACCTTTGCTTTTACAATTGGTCCTAAAAAGAGCTCTCCTTTGTATCATATCCTTGGATGTCGGCAAAATGGTTCTCCTTAGCATCAATGCTTCTCCCTACTCAAGATATCCATAACTATCAGGAGCCTTCACACTTTGATAAGTGTTTGAGCTTTGCACACTTTGACATTCAATTACCTGGATCAAATTTGTCCTTCTGTCTCCCATTGAATTAGTTGCTTTTTTCTGGACATCTACTGGCTATGTGGCCTTCTTGATTGCAATTGTAACATCTTCCAATGAAAACATCAGAACCTCTACCACCTCTAAATCTGCCTCTGGTTCCTTTCCATCCACCTCTGAAATCAGACTGTTCCTGTCCTTTACCAGTCTCCTCTTGGTCCTCATTGGTTTGCCTTATTGTAGGGGTTGATCCTCTTCCCCTTATATTGTTGCCTCTTCCTCTCATGGGCTTGTCTTGTCTTCTTTTCATCTTCTCCTCAATTCTGATTGTCATTTGATAACAGTCTTCCACACTCCTAGGATTAGCCAAAACTAATTCATCTTGTATATTCAGTCTCAAACCAGCCAAATATCTAGCAACCTTTTCAACCTCATTCTCATGATGACCAGACCTCATACTCAATTTATAAAAATCCTCAGTATATGCCTTCACATCCATTTCCTTTTGCCTTAAAAATTAAAGCTTTTTAAACATTTGAACTTCATAATCCTTGGGTAAAAAGTTACCTTTGATCCTTGCTACCATCTTATCCCATGAGGAAATCTTTGACTTACCTTGCTTTCTCCTCTCTGATTGTACATAATCCCACCATACCAGAGCATGACCTCCCAATTTGGTCTTTGCAATCTTTACTTTCTGCTCCTTAGGAACTTCCTCACATTCAAAGTGATTATCTAATGCAGCAATCCAATCAAGTAACTCTTCCTCATTTAAACTTCCAGTGTACCTCGGAACATCAACCTTTACCTTAGGTTTATCATTCTGAACTGCCCTTAACAATTTTGCAAACCTCTAATCTTCAGGGTTCAAATCTTCATCTACCTCTTCATACTCTTCACCATCATCTTCGTCTTTTGGTTCACTATCTTCCACTTCTCTTCTTTTGTTTGTCTCCAAGGCTGCAAGCCTGGCTTGAAGTGCTTCTGCAAGTTCTTTCATCTTCCTCATCTCTTTAGCATGTTTTTCCTTCATCTCCTACAACTCTCTAACAGTACCATTACCTTTCAAAGGTATCTTGTCAACCTCTCAATCCTTCTACTTCTGCCTTCTCAGTTACAGAATCAACACACAACAGCCCAGACCTTTTGCTAAGCTCTGATAACAATATGATGCAGAGCCAAACACAACTCCTTAAACCCTAACACTTAACATACATTTGAAAATGTATGTCTATGCATTATTTAGTATGCATGCAAACTTTGTTGTATATACTTTTGCCTTTCCTTACCTATCGGCACACATAATACCATCGGGCGACCCAAAAGACCCCACTCTGACTACTGTAGCACTTGTATCTATCGCGAGATACATTCCTTCTTGTATATACAAATCTTTACCTGCTGCACCCGCGATCCATTTGCATCTGCCACCTTTTCCTTTACGCTAAACAAACATACAAACAAGTCATGACTTAAGATTGTCAATTACTTCCACAGTCCCGGTCGGTCGCCGCTTGTAGAGACGCATTGTATATTCCAATATACATTCACAATATGCAAACACATAACATATAGTCATTGTATGCTCCGCCTAACATACATTTGACCGTTCACTTTATTGTATCCAATTTGTTGTATGTTCATACATACAATTGAAACATGCAAACCAAAGATGCATTCCTCCACTTATATACAAACCCTTGACCGACGTTGACCACCTTGCATGTACCTGAAGCTTTCTCTCTCCCTTGTATATGTGACAGACTTGTATGTTTATGAGGTATATCTCCCACATATAATTGCGATGAACAAATGCGACATACACAGGAACATGTGATAGCGATATACTCGCAGAAGGTATATCCCATATACAAAAGTGATATATACACAATTTGTATGTCTATTGAAACCACGTGGATTTTCATTGTTTTGACCCGCTTTATACTTAGCGATTGTGCAGATCTGTTCCTTCGACAACCCTACAAACCTTTGCACCCTGTCAAACCTAGCACATGCAAATGCTAGGATCCCTCAATGCATTATGTACCCGATTCTGCAAGCATGAAATCAAACAAACAGAAAAACAAAACAAAAAACACAAATTGACATATACACAACCATTCCACTGATTCGAATAAATCTAACCAGTGGAATGGATAAAAAGATCGATCTGGCCACAAAACAGTAAGTCGATTTTACAATGAATTTGAATGCCAGAAAGATGAATAACACAGAACTTTATTATGCTTTTCAGGAATACACACAGATGCTCTGTCTACAATTGCACAACTCAACTGATTACAACTCTACTACTATCCTTCTTCCATTCAATCTGATCCTGGGGTATTTACTCACTCACCCTCGGTAGTACATAATTATCTCCAAGCGGCTGGGAGATCTAACAATCTCATAACTGTCTAACAACCTTCAAGATTACAGCTCGACAAATGTCCTTAGGACTTACAACATAAACCTAAATACAACCTAACTTAACATGCATTGGTCAAACAGACCTTATTACATTGAATGGTCTTTAGGACCTTATTGGAAACATCAAAATAAACATTTAAAATAGTTAAATGCCTCATGGAGGCCACTGTGGATTGGATGCACCTGCACCACATTCTACAAAATGGATATCCGTTATGTTTTCCTATGTTATTGTTACCAATTTTCTCTATAGCCCAAATTGGTAGAGCTGAAGTGCATTCAATTCATGTTTAGATGAGAGAGTTTTAACATTTTGCCTAATATCTTGTTTGCATAGTTGGAGTGTTTGAGATATTTAGTTATGTTGCAGTTCAATTATTTAACACAGAAAAATAATTTTCATATCATCATTCATTTGCAGAAGGTTTGAAAGATAAGTTATTTCATTTCACTACAATGATTATTCATTTTTTAAATGAGATACATAAAAGAAATAAACATTGCATTGAATGAAAACATGATAGATCAAATGTCCCACACAAGCCATGGGAATAGTTGAACAAGAGCAGATATAAGAAATATACTATGCATTTGGAAATAGGAGGGGGAAGGATCATAGCCATCATTTCCTTTTTAGTGTCTTTAGTTTCCAAGGTTGCATGCCCTTGCTCTTGATCTCCAATAAGAACCTACAAAATTGGAAGAGACCTGTTAGAGCTCCAGTTATGAGTTCCCTATGGGCCTATCAGCGGAGGCATAATACATTGCCTATAGTGCACTCGATCAGATACATCTCATTCACATACAAGAGAGATGGAAAAGAAACAATCATTATACTTCACTAATTTTATCTAACATGTTTGTTTCATGTGCAGGTATAGGATAAGTCATGTAGCTATTTTGAAGACATATTAGCATGTGGTGTAAAGTGGGCTCCCACAAGGGTTGAGCCCAACATGCTGCCCCTAGTCCTTAGAGGGGTGAAATGCAAGTTATATTCATAATGCTCAATTGAAACAGGTTAACTGAAGGAGTACAACATCAATCTAATGTTTACAGTTCAAGTAATGATGACATTAAAGCATTAAAGTGACCTAAACTCATATAGGACAACATTCAATGCAAGAGAATAGCTGTCATTATTGCTACAATAGCAACTTAGGAAGCAAACTATGGTGTGCACATGAAATCAAGAACACTCTTATGCTGATCAAGAAGTGGTATTTCGTGTCAACATGATAGAGAACAGTATCATTCTATGCAGGATTGAGTAATTGAAGAATGCAAAAGAGAACCATACAAATATAATGATCAAACTAATATCATGAAGATGGAGTTGTAAGTTGTTTTTACATAATATTCATGCCACATTGGAGGAGATATAATAATTCAATATGTTATGTATACACATCTACATTTGATATGATACATTGAATCAGGAGCCAAGTATGTATGCCATGAGAAAGATTTAATTAGAACATCAAGTATATGCATATCAAATGTAAAAAGAAATACCAATCATCACAAACTCTCTTTCATATAATAATTCTGCTACAGAGTGACATGAGTATAAAATTGCACATTCAATGCCAATATAACAAAACAGGTGCAGGAAAAACTACCATGTGCATTGTGGAATAGCAAAATCCATAAGACATCATGTATCTAACTCATACGTTCATTGTGGTGTTAATAATAAAACTTTAACATCCATGTTCATCGACAGCATATCAAGTATGCAGAAGAAGTAAAGTGTTACATCTATCCATTGGAGCATCACATATATAACTGTATCAAAATATGTTTTTGTAATTTCAAATGCTACAGGAAAAGGGATAGCAATATCAAACAACGACCTTACATAATGCCAGAGGAAGAGCCATGGCCAGCATGATGCCTACCAAAGTCCATTGATAAAGATAATGACAAATGAAATTCAGAGTGTATGGTATGCTCAAGACCCATTTGGGGTTTTAGTTTCAAAATACAGAAAGAAGGGCTTCGAGTCTTTTTCAAGTAAAATGCTCAGGTATATCGTATATGGCCGCGGCCTCTAGTAAAGGAAATGATAGATGTAAAGGAGAAATGAAAATCTTAAAATCATTTTTATCTCAGGTACTCAAAATAATGATGAACATATACACATACAGCCGCAAGCCCAATAGTGGGTTTTCTCTCAATAGATCGAACCCAGTTTTGTTCATACAAAATCCAGTTTGCATCTTGCCTAAGTTTCATTGTTTCTTTTTAATTATAAGGAGAAACAAAATATAGATACAAAAGAAAGAAAGCATTTTAAACTTGTGTAAGTGACAAATAGAGAAAAATATGCTCAAATGAGATCCCTGTGCTCATAACGTTCCAGACCCACTTTGGGGTTTTTGCAAAGAAGGCCTATTTAGATAGAAATGAAAAGATAAAACTCTTTTTCTCAAACCCACCTAGGATTTTATTTTTTTTAAAATGATAAGAAAAGCATATTTCCAGTCACGACTTGTATCAGGCTCATTTGTCCATAGAAATACTCAGGAAATAAAGAAATGAGTATGTGTAAAGTTGTGGCCTCATAGAAGCAAACCCATAGGAAGATAAATGTTTCAATGCATTTTATTGTACACAAACACCAAAACCCTATTGGTATACATAGAGAAGATTCAAATTTAAAAGAAAAATGAGTTTTTTCGATCCATTCAGGCAAAACATGCTCAGGAATTATGGAAAATGTAGTATATAGTCACGGCCTACAAAAAAGTAGTGGTTTCATGGTGTTTTTGTAGGATGAAGAGGGGAATACTTTCATTTTTCAGTTTTTTGAGTTCATATCAATGATGTAACCAGAGAGTATATACAAAGTTTGGACTCTAAGGGCTCACCTTGACTACTATACAGAGCTAAGGGTTTTTTCTCTTCTTTTGCTTCATTTTGCTCTCAAATGGAGCTCAAACAATTGCAATTGTGGTGCCTCAAATGTAGGAAGAAATACAACAAGTGATATGCATCAGAAACATAACTTGGTCATGGCTTTGAAGCCATGTCTCAAATAAAAAAGAAATGGTGCAATTTTGATGCAGAGAAGATTTACCTTGCATTTGCCTTCAAAAAACCCTCAAGGAATTGCTTGAACATAGAGAGAAATGCCCAGTTTTGCCTTCAAACCCTAAGTCTGGTGGCGGCCATAGTAGAGTTAAAGATCCAAAAATTTCAAAAATGAAAATGAGCCCAAGAAAGTACGGCAAAAGTTGTTTTGTGTTTAGGGTTTACATTATGCCCTAATTCGATAGGCATTTTCATCACATTTCATTCATTTTCATTGCCTCAAGTAATACCCTTCATGGTATCATGTCCATCCTAGTGACTAAGTCTTAAGACTTAGAGTGGTATCGAAAGCCTTGGGTTTCCTTGCACATTCTATGTTAAGGTTTGATACCTTAAATCTCATATGGTCACTTTTGAAGATAAGTCACATGCCTTGGAAACTATTTGCACAACCAGATGGAGGGCAGGCCTTAAAGG
Source organism: Cunninghamia lanceolata (assembly GCA_027924645.1). Lineage (NCBI taxonomy): Eukaryota > Viridiplantae > Streptophyta > Pinopsida > Cupressales > Cupressaceae > Cunninghamia > Cunninghamia lanceolata. The sequence goes on along the minus strand of BSBN01000960.1, from coordinate 7,254,383 downwards.
CCTTTTTTATTTTTTGTAAAAACTACACATATATGCCTTGATATATTTTTATAAATTTTTATAAGAAAAATCAAATGCTATGTAATGTAATATACCTAGCGATATGTCACATATAGCCTTGAATTATCATTTTTGGAAAAAAATCAAATCGAATTAGGATATAGAATAAAACTGCAATCTCAATGTAAAGTTTTGTTTTAAAGCGATGATTTATAAATTGCTTTAAAATTAAAACTATTTTATGCAGTTAAAACAGATAAAGCAAACAATATCTTGTTTTCTTTAGTTTGCTTTCTTTTGGGGCAGATATGGACAAAATGGAATCTTTTTGGAGCAGACAAAGCATATTTTCCAGTGGGGCCACATTGGAGGACTTTTTGGCAGTTTGGAGGCAATTTGGTGGGCTTTTTGTCAACTTTTCTGAGGAGCTCGAAAATGGATTGGCATGGTTATTTTTAGGAGCTTTTTTCTCAACCTTTCTTGGAGATCTTTTGAAGAGGATATATTGGAGAAAGCTAGCTCTTTCTCATCAGTTGGAGATTATTGTTTCTTCTCTCTTGAGCATAGGCAGAGAGTTCATAGACTTATTTTTGACTCATTTTTTATCACTTTTCATGTACTCCTTCCAATCCAATACAACAGAGTCTTCCTGTTTCACTTATTTTGCCTCGTAATTGCAATATTGATTTGATATTTCACTGTGGTAATGAATATTTTATCCTCTGTCATGTTTCATTATTGTGAAAGTGTTGTGCAATGTTTTCATATAATTCTGGTTGTATGTTGAGTTTAGAGAGAACCTTCATATAAATTACTTTTGAATTGTATGCTTTAGGTGGAATTGTGAAAGTTTATGTTTGAAGGGTTGTTTGTGGGTAAAAAAGCATCAAATAGATTAGAATTTTGTTTAAGTTAGATTTCATTTGCAGTTATCCTTCTATCCCTTTTCCTCAGCAGATCATTTAGATTAGGAAAATTCATTAGGAGAACCAGCTCGCTCTGGAGGTTCACTCCAATTTTTAGGCAACCCACAGGCCTAGGAGTGTTCCTATGTTGCAACAACATAGCTAAGTTTATCTTTGCTAAGGGTGCAATCCTAATTGTTAACAATTTTTGGCACACCCGGTGGGACTTTGAAAGTGTTTTTAGAGAAGTTTTTAATTCTTCAAGCTGTTGTTCTGGTATATACAACAGTGTTCCAACCTTTGGAGGCTTTTTACAATATACCTGGTAACTCGTTTTCTCTGGTCTTGCATGTAGATTAGTGTTTTCAACTTATGAAAACTAGATCTAGTTTAGATTCATTGGACTATTTGCAGTCGTCTCCACCAAGAAGAAGGGGTAGGATAGCAAATAGAATAGTTGATTCATCAAAGAGGTCAAAATCAACACCTTCCAGACTTAGTCCTCCAACTCCAATACAAAGAAGCAGGAGTTCGGTTTTGATAGTGCAGATACCCATAATGGCCAAACAGTTCGTATTTGCATCTTTTAATAGGGGCAGCCCATTACAACTTACATAGCATGATGACATTCCAGTTGCAGCCCTCCAAGGACTGCCATATTTCACCAAAGAAGATCACACTACATCTGTTGAGCATATTCAGGATGTGGCAACTCTGTGTTCATTACATAATGTTACCCAAGAAAATGTAGCAATCAGATTATTGGCTACATCATTAAAGGGTAAAGCTTTGTAATGGTTCAGAGGTCTTGTAGAGAATTCAATAATGTGGGATCATCTGGGAGATGGGTTGCACAAACATTTTGAAGACAAGTTCGATCATCTCTCTTTACTAGAGTAGTTGAGCACCATCAAAAGGGCACCCCACGAACACATGGCAGATTTCAATTACCAATTTCAGAGAACTTGGGATAGGATCCCCGCAATGGTAAAGCATCTACCAAGGCATGCATTTTTGTTTTATCTTAAGGCTTTGAATAGTGAAATTTCTATAATGATCCAATCTATGGGTGGAGCTACCCTTCTCGATGCTTTTGAAGTTGTTGTTAGCACAGAAATTTGCCTTATCCAAGGAGGGAAAATAGCCCCAAGGCCTCCCTTACCCATTTTTCTGAAAATCTAGCCACCCGTGCCAATGGTAGTTCCCCCTTTGGTGGTTGTCCCACCAGTTCCAGCAATAGGATATCAAGCTGCAACCCAAGAAGCCATTATCCCAGCTCAGTCCCAAGAAATCCAAGAGTTAAAGGGCATGTTGCAGCCTTCAGAAAGACTTTTAGCAATGAATTTGTTAATATTAAGAAGCAAATTGGTCAAGAACATAAGCCTTACCAAACCCCATATCAGTCTAATCAGCCAAATAGGCCACCATTCCAAGCTGATCCACAGGGCCAAAGAAGAAATTATAACCCTCGACCTTTTCAATCCTATAATCCTAATGCTGCCATCACTTCGAAAGAACTTGTCCCCACTCAGAACAACATGACACAAGATAGTGACTGCTGTTATCCATGTCACCAACCCCATAACCAAGCTACATGTACAAATGGTGTAAGGAATCAGACTCTTATGGTGCAAAATAGTTATGCGGGTTCAGGAAGTGTCTCTGATGAAGTTTCAGCTCAACAAAATAATACTAATGTGGCCTTAATGAACTGGCAAGACACTGATTTCTATGGTGTAAATTACCCTCAAGGCCAAAATCAACAAATATACATGTTTCAACCAACACAAGGTCAAAAAAGAGGGTTGTTGACTTGGAACAACAAGCTGCAAATGTACCACAGCAGCCTGCCAAGGACAAATTCAGGTTTCTTCATCACAGACTATTCCTGGAGCACAACCAAAGGTGAAAATTCTACAAATAGATCAAGCTTTGCCGAGAAAAGATCAATTCAAAGTACAATCACAGCCTTCACAAAGGCAGAATGATGTTGCTGCTGTTAAAGGACAACAAAAGGTAAGTCTTGTTTCTTTCAATATAGTGGATCACCTTAAGAAAGCTATAGTGAATATTTCAGTAATGGATGCATTGCATATTCCTGGCTAAAAGAATTTGTTGCAAGAGGCATTGGCTAAACTTTCAATTTCTAATTGTTCTAATCAAGAAAAGGCCAAAGTTGTACTTGCCAACAGCTCAGAAACTAAGAGTGAACAGCCAGCCAAAGAGGTAAAACCCCCTCCTTTTTACCTAGGTTTGATTATTGGTGACAAACTTGTCCATAACTGCATGATAGATTCCGGGGAAAGCAGTTTTGTCATGCCCAAGAGTCTAGCTGATAGATTGTGATTAGTTTATGAACCACTGTCAAAAGGAGTAGTCTAATTAGACAGGTATGTTGTTAATACCATTGGGATAATAAGAAATCTGCCACTTACCTTGCATGCCTGTCCTAAATTTGCAATCCATTAGGACCTCCATATCATAGACTTGCCACCTCACTTTGTTATTTGCCTTTCTAGGGACTTTACTGCTAAATTGGGTGGGTTTTTATCTTCTGATTGGTCCCATTTGTTTCTTTAGAACAAGATATGATATGAAAGTAACCATACAATCTAAGCCACTTGCAAAGGATCATGTTGAGCCCTATGTCCCCAGCCCAATAAATGCTAACCTCTACATCATCCATGGGCAACAGGATCAATCCATGAGCCTAGATCCTAGTGCGCCTATGGAAGATATAAATTTAGATGACTGGATAGCTGAAGATCATGAAGATGACCCTTTCTGTCACACTGAATAGGTAGGATTAGGTATTTATATGATACAGGAACCTGATGCAGTGATTCATAATCTGATTAAGAACCCAAGTCAGTCTGAAGAGCAAGAAAATCAGCTTTGGAAGCTATACTTTGATAGATCAAGGAACAAAATAGGAGCTAGTGGAGGGACTATGTTGGTTTCACCTGAAGAAGACAAGTACTATGCAGCATTGAGGTTTACTTTCAGCTGCACAAACAATGTTGCTGAGTATGAAGCCCTGATTCATGGCTTAGAGTGGGCCCAGAAAAGAGGTATAAAATCTATCCAAGTTTATGGTGATTTTGAGTTGATTGTAAACCAAGTTAGAAATCTGAATGTTACTAAGAATGATTTGCTCAAAAAGTACAAGCATCAAGTTTGGGACTTAATTGAAAATTTTGATGTGTTTAATCTACTTTCAATTCCTAGAAATCAAAATAAGTATGCAGATAAGCTTGCTGCTTTGGGATCTCAGTTTGAGATTCCAGATAAGATTCATAACATAGAGGTACAACCATATGTGAAAGTGGTTGTCAGATCGTTTGTGCCTGACAATAGTGTTTCTTGACAAGTTTTTGACAGCGATGAGCAAATCTTGAGTTTTTTGAGTGCAAAAGCTAAATTTGCAAGTGATAACCTGCATAAGTACCAGCAGTAATTCGATAATCAGATTATGCAGCTGAAATCTAACAAGCTGCCCAAGGGACTGGTGACACTAGAATCAGTGTTTAATTCAGATGATCAGTCTAGAAAAGACTAATGTAGCATGACTGTGCAGCAAGAGCATTATGAAATAGTGGAGATATGTAAAGATAAACTGCTAAAATTGGGAAAGGTATGTACTGAAATACAACAGCAGTCTTTTGTTCAATTATGTCAAGAGTTTTCTGATGTTTTTACATGGGAATATAAGGATTTAAGGGGGTTTGATCTTGGTTTAGCCCAACATACCATTGAATTAGAGCCTAATGCCAAGCCTGTTAGGTAGAAGCAAAGACCCCTTAACCCAAAACTTGAGCATCTAATGAAAGCTGAGCTAAACAAGTTGATTGAAAGCAGCATAATATTCCCAATAAAGCATACATCCTAGGTCTCTAACTTGGTACCACTTAGAAAGAAGAACAGAGAAATTTGACTTTGTATCGATTTTTGTGATCTTAATAAGGCCTCTTTAAAGGATCACTACCCCCTTCCTTCAATGGAACAAATTTTGCAAATTATTTTTGGTTCTGATAGATTTTCCTAGTTAGATGAATATTTAGGCTATAAACAAATCTTGGTGAAAGAAGAGGACCAATATTAGACTGCATTTACAACCAAGTGGGGCACCATGGCCTACCGAAAGATGCCATTCGGTTTGTCCAATACTGGGGCAACCTTTCAGAGGGCAATGGATATGGCCTTCCATGGCCTTATGAATAGAATAGTGTTGGTCTATTTAGATGATATAATAGTTTTTTCAAAGGATGCTAATGATCATTTTGACCATTTGAAGCAGATTTTTCAGAGATGCAGAGAGTTTGAAGTTTCCTTGAACCCAAAAAAGTGCATATTTTCAGTTCATGAAGGTAAACTCCTTGGCCATATTGTTTCAAAGCATGGTATTTCTATTGACCCTGAAAGAGTTTCAGCTATTCTGGATTTACCACTACCTACACACAAGAAAGGCATGCAGAGCTTTCTTGGCAAAATTAATTTCGTGAGGAGATTTATTCCAAACATTGCTTCTTTGTTACAACCTCTCACTGTCATGCTAAAGAAGAGCATACCTTTCAATTGGACTAAGGAAGGTAAAAGAAGCTTTGAGCAGATCAAAGAAGCTCTCACAGCTACCCCTACCCTCATTAATCCAAACTACGAGAAAGATTTCATTCTATATGTCTTTGGAGGGGTTGCTACCATCTCAACAATGTTGTGCCAACAAAATGATGAAGGCTTGGAGCAGCCAGTGGCATTTTTAAGCTAGGTACTACATGACTATGAGGTAAATTATTCATTCATTGAGAAGCATGTTTTTTCTATTGTTATAATCCTTAAGAAATTCAGACATATGTTGTCCAATAACATAATTCATTTGATGGTTGCCCACCTAACTGTTAAGAGCTTTTTACTTAACAGAGAAATAAATGATAAAAGAGTAGGTTGGGTAACCAAGGTTATGGAATTTGATGTTAATATTAAGGTAACTAAGCTGATTAGAGGCAAGGGGTTATGTGAGAACTTGCTAGAGATGGAGATCACAGCCAAGAATAAGCAGAAAATGCAGAAATAGTGTTAAATAACAATGAACAAGTTATTGTTTCAGCTCCTATGAATAGCTGGGTGCAGCAAATGAAGCACTATTTGCAGAGTGGTGAATGCCCCAAAGGTTTGTATATGATGCAGAGGCAGAGGCAGCACACAAATGCAAGGTTTCATTTACCACTTGACTGTTCACACATTGTCTTGACTGTCCTCTTAGAATGCATTGCTTTAAGACTAGGAAAAGATGCCATTTCATGGTTTGAATGCATAAGCTACCCACCAAACCTCCCAAACACCTTGGACCACACTAAAATGATTAGGGGATACTCACCAAACTCACAAAACAACTTAGTAACTTGTTGTTCCTATTGTCCCTTCACAACTAGGTCAACTTTGCTTGTAGCCCTTGGAATAGGGTTTTTAGGGCATAGCTTGCAGAATCTAAGACAAACCCATGAAAAAATTACCTTTTTGAATACCCATTAAGCCCCTCTACAACATATGTAACATTTAGGGTAGGTTGTTTTGGACCAAAATCCTCAAAAATGGACTGTACATGTTGTTCCTAGGCCTAATTAGGACAACAAATGAAGTATTTTTGACATAACTTTCTTAAAATGACTCAAACCCATGAACTAAAACCTGTTTTGAGTACTCATTATCCCCTTACATAACATATCTTTCATGTATGTATGATTGTTTTGTAACATAAGGCCTTAAAAATGACTGGTAATTCTGGTAATTTGCCTAATTAGGTCACTTTTACAAAGGAGGTGCCTCACGATCACCAAATTTTTACCAAAACTCAATGGACAATCTTTAGTTATGTATTAAAATAGAAGAATCCACCATTTTTTTGATCAGGACCCTCACTTATCTCATCAAATTCAAACATGCAAACTAGAAACCCTCATTCTTCCTAAAAAATAGGAAATTGCAGCAATAGGAACGTTTCAAAACACTAAGAAAACTTATTTGTTTGCTCCACAAGTGAAGAAATCATTTGAAGGACTTAAAACCTGTCATTCCACCATTTTGTATCATTTTGGCATGGTCATGACACTCAAAAAACATAAAATTTCTCTTTAGGACTGTCAAAACCTAGGTTATTGGACTATTTTTAGTAAAATGAGCATAAAATCCACAAAACATGAGACCAGACCATAAAATTATATTCAAAATAAAGGTAATCCAATACCCCATCCAACCATGTATGTTTCAGGGTGCTATAGGGCCATGCCAGGCCGTACAAGTGTAAAGAATAGAAAAATGTAGAAAAACTGTGAAAAACAAAGCTAGAACAGCAAAAAAAATCATTTTATCTTATTTCCTTCATTCCAAAAGCTTCATGTCCTTCTTCCATGACCTGTATATCATAAAAAAAGAATGTTTTAAAATATATAACTTCACTCCACTCCTCCATCTAGAAAACTCAAAAAAGAAAGGCTAAAAAATAGCCTCTCCACTAAGGCTACCACAATAGAAAATACTAAACTTAAGCAAAAACTTAAAGACCCTAGTCCTATAATCACCCCCACTACAAAAATGCCTCAAATAGGATTTATTACAATAATAAATGGTCTTTTAAGACCTTATTTTATGCAAAACTCAAGCTACTTTAGGTTACAAGAATAGGGCAAGAAGAAGGTATTTTAGGTTACAAGCTACTCCTTATGCTATCATTGACAGTATTTTGTATAGGATAGACTTTAATGGTGTGTTTCTGAGATGCATTGAACTAGATCAAGTTGATAGACTATTAGAAGAATTTCACAATGGACCTTCAGGAGATCATTTTGTAGCAAGGACAACTGCCTTGAAGGTAATGCAGGCTGGTTATTACTAGTCTGATCTATTTAAGGATGCATTTTCTTGGATAAGAAGATGTGAAAAGTGTCCATTATTTGCAGGTAAGCAAAGGCTTACCGCCTTACCTCTGCATCCTATCAAAGTTGAACAGTCATTTGCTAAATGGGGTCTTCACTTCATTGGACCAATAAACTCACCTTCAAGTGTAGGCCACAAGTGGATTTTGACTGCTATAGACTATTTCACCAAGTGGACTAAGGCTATTGCTTTGAAAGAAGTAAATGAATTTACTGTTTTAAATTTCTATCAGGATTTGGTATCAAGATTTGGTACACCAGATTCAATTATCTCTAACAATGGTTTAGCTTTTATTGGTTTGAAGATTTCAAATTGGTCTGTCAAAAATAACATCTTTTTTAATACATCTTCTAATTATTACCCGCAGGGTAATGGGCAGGCGAAATCTACCAATAAAAATCTAATAAAGATAATAAAAAAGACTATTGAAGACAACCAAAGAAAATGGCACAAGAAGTTGAAGTTAGCTCTTTGGGCTAACAGAATTACTCCCAAGGGAGCTACTGGTTGTTCTCCATATGTGCTTACTTATGGTAAGGAGGCTAAACTACCTATTTTAGTAGAATTACCAACTCTGACTTTCATTAAAGAACTTGAGCTGCTAGAGGAACAACCTTTAGTAGTAAGGCTAGCTCAGCTTATGGAATTAGAGGAGACTGGAAAAGAAGCCTTGAGGAAGATTGAAATCCATCAATCTCAAATGAAGAGTTCCTTTGATAAGAGGGAAAGACCAAGAAGCTTCATTGTTGGTGATTTAGTTTTCAAATGGAATGAACTGAGAAGCAGACCTGGAAAACATTCCAAGTTAGATGAAATTTGGGATGGGCCTTATGTCATCACAGAGTGCAAGGAAAACAATGCATTTCAACTTTCCAAGTTAAGTGGAGAGGTGCTATCTATCCTAGTTAATGGGATCCACCTCAAACATTGCCTCTGAAGATAAGTACTACTTTGTATTATAATAAAGTAGTGTTGCAGTTAATAAGTGCTTTATGCACATTTACTTTCAGTAATTTTGTTTCCCTAAGTGCTACTGCACAAGTTTTTTGGCCACAAGGGCCTTCTAGTTTGTTTTCAGTTTGGTTTGTTTTTGTTTTCTACTACTGTTTGGAGTAGTGTACAACTGAGTTTCAGTGTTTTTTGAGTTTGAGATGAGCAGAGTATGACTCAATGCCCAATGGACAACTTAAAGAAACTAGTCCTGATGCTTAGCAGGCAAGCATATAGCAGAAGTCGCCAAAAATGTTACCAATTTTCTCTACAGCCCAAATTGGTAGAGTTGGAGTGCATTCAATTCATGTTTAGTTGAGAAAGTTTTAACATTTTACCTAATATCATGTTTGCATAGTTGGAGTGTTTGAGATATTTAGTTATGTTGCAATTCAATTATTCAACAAAGAAAAAAAATTTCAGATCATCATTCATTTGCAAAAGGTTGTTTGAAAGATAAGTTATTTCATTTCACTACAATGATTATTCATTTTATAAATGAGATACATAAAAGAAATAAACATTGCATTGAATGAAAACATGATAGATCAAATGTCCCACACAAGTCATGGGAATCGCTGAACAAGAGAAGATATAAGAAATATACTATGCATCTGGAAATAGGAGGGGGAAGGATCATAGCCATCATTGCCTTTTTAGTGTCTTCGGTTTCTGAGGTTCCCTATCCTTGTTCCTGATCTCCAATAAGAACCTGCAAAATTGGAAGAGACATGTTAGAGCTCCAGTTATGAGTTCCCTATGGGCCTATCAGTAGAGGCATAATGCATTGCCTATAGTGCACTAGATCAGATACATCTCATTCACATACAAGAGAGATGGAAAAGAAACAATCATTGTACTTCAATAATTTTATCTAACATGTTTGTTTCATGTGCAGGTATAGGATGAGTCATGTAGCTGTTTTGAAGACATATCAGCATGTGGTGTAAAGTGGGCTCCCACAAGGGTTGAGCCCAACATGCTGCCCCTAGTCCTCAGAGGGGTGAAATGCAAGTTATATTCATAATGCTCGATTGAAATAGGTTAACTGAAGGAGTACAACATCAATCTAATGCTTACAGTTCAAGTAATGATGACATGAAAGCATTAAAGTGACCTAAACTCATATAGGACAACATTCAATGCATGAGAACAACTGTCATTATTGCTACAATAGCAGCTCAAGAAGTAGACTATGGTGTGCATATGAAATCAAGAACACTCTTATGCTAATCAAGAAGTTGTATTTCATGTCAACATGATAGGGAACAATATCATTCTATGCATGATTGAGTAACTGAATAATGTAGAAGAGAACCATATAGATATAGTGATCAAACTGATATCATGAAGATGGTGTTGTAAGTTGTGTTTACATAATATTCATGCTACATTGGAGGAGCTACAATAATTCAATATGCTATGTATACACATCTACATTTGATATGATACATTGAATCAGAAGCCAAGTATGTATGCCATGAGAAAATTTAATTGGAACATCGAGTATATGAATATCAAATGTAAACAGAAATACCAATGATCAAAAAACTCTCTTTCATATAATAATGCTGCTACAGAGTGACATGAGTGTAAAATTGCACATTCAATGCCAATATAACATAACAAGTGTAGGAAGAACTACCATGTGCATAGTGGAACAACAAAAGACATAAGACATCATGTGTCTAACTGATACATTCATTCTAGTGTTAATAATGAAGCTTCAACATCCATGTTCATTGACAACATATCAAGTAAAGTAAAGTGTTACATTTGTCCATTGGAGCATCACATATATAATTGTATCAAAATATGTTTTTGTAATTTCAAATGCTACAGGAAAAGGGACAACAGTATCAAACAATGACCTTACATAATGCCAGAGGAAGAGCCACGGCTAGCATAATGCCTACCAGAGTCCATTGATATAGATGATGACAAATGAAATTCAGAGTGTATGGTATGCTCAAGACCCATTTGGGGTTTTAGTTTCAAAATACAGAAAGAAGGGCTTCAAGTCTTTTTCAAGTAAAATGCTCAGGTATATCATATATGGCTGTGGCCTCTAGTAAAGGAAATGACAGATGTAAAGGAGAAATAAAAATCTTGAAATCATTTTTATCTCAGTAATGAACATATACACATACAGCCGTGGGCCTAATAGTGGGTTTTCTCTCAGTAGATCGAACCCAGTTCTGTTCATACAAAATCCAGTTTGCATCTTTCCTGAGTTTCATTGTTTCTTTTTATTTATAATGAGAAAAAAATACAAATACAGAAGAAAGAAAGCATTTTAAACCTATGTAAGTGACAAATAGAGAAAAATATGCTCAAATGAGAGCCCTATGCTCATAACATTCCAGACCCACTTTGGGGTTTTTGCAAAGAAGGCATATTCAGAAAGAAATGAAAAGATAAAACTCTTTTGCTCAAACCCACCTAGGGTTTTGTTTTTTTTTAACTTATAAGAAAAGCATATTTCCAGTCATGGCCTGTATCAGGCTCATTTCTCTATAGAAATACTTAAGAAATAAAGAAATGAGTACGCGTAAAGTTGCAGCCTCATAGAAGCAAACCCACATGAAGATAAATGTTTCAATGCATTTTCTTATACACAAACACCAAAACCCTATTGGTATACATAGAGAAGCCTCAGATTTAAAAGAAAGATGAGTTTTTTCAGTCCATTCAGGAAAAACATGCTCAGGAATGATGGAAAATGCAGTATATAGTCGTGGCCTACAAAAGCGCAATGGTTTCATGGTGTTTTTGCAAGATGAAGAGGGGAATGCTTTCATTTTTAAGTTTTTTGAGTTCATATCAATGATGTAACTAGAGAGTATATACAGAGTTCGGACTCTAAGAGCTCACCTTGACAGCTATATAGAGCTGAGGGTTTTTCCTCTACTTTTGCTTCATTTTTGTCTTGAATGGAGCTCAAACAATTGCAATCGTGGTGCCTCAAATGCAAGAAGAAATACAATTGATATGCATCAGAAACATAACTTGGATGCAGATTTGAAGCCAAAATTTGTCTCAGATAAAAAAGAAATGGTGCAATTTTGATGCAGAGAAGATTTACCTTGCATTTGCCTTCAAAAAACTCTCAAGGAATTGCTCGAACATAGAGAGAAATGCCTAGTTTTGCCTTCAAACCTAAGTCTGGTGGCGGCCATAGTAGAGCCGAAGATCCAAAAACTTCAAAAGTGAAAATGAGCCTGAGAAAGTAGGGCAAAAGTTGTTTTGTGTTTAGGGTTTACATTATGCCCTAATTCGATGGTCATTTTCATCACATTTCATTCATTTTCATTGCCTCAAGTAATACCCTTTGTGGTATCATGTCCATCCTAGTGACTAAGTCTTAAGACTTAGAGTGGTATCGAAAGCCTTGGGTTTCCTTGCACATTCTATGTTAAAGTTTGATACCTTAAAGCTCATTTGGTCACTTTTGAAGATAAGTCACATGCCTTGGAGACTATTTGCACAACTAGATGGAGGGAAGGCCTTAAAAGCCTTTTTTTTATTTTTTGTAAAAACTACACATATATGCCTTGATATATTTTTTTGATTTTTTATAAGAAAAATCAAATGCTATGTAATGTAATATACCTGGCAATATGTCACGTATAGCCTTGTATTATCATTTTTGTAAAAAATCAAATCGAATTAGGATATAGAATAAAACTTCAATCTTAATGTAAAGTTTTGTTTTAAAGCAATGATCTATAAATTGCTTTAAAATTAAAACTATTTTATGCAGTTAAAACAGATAAAGCAAACAATATCTTGTTTTCTTTAGTTTGCTTTCTTTTGGGGCAGATATGGACAAAATGAAATCTTTTTGGAGTAGACAAAGCATATTTTCTAGTGGGGCCACATTGGAGGACTTTTTGGCAATTTGTTTTTACAGTTGGGAGGTAGTTTGGTGGGCTTTTTGTCATCTTTTCTGAGGAACTCAAAAATGCATTGGCATGGTTATTTTTAGGAGCTTTTTTCTCAACCTTTCTTGGAGATCTTTTGGAGAGGATATATTGGAGAAAGATAGCTCTTTCTCATCAGTTGGAGATTATTGTTTCTTCTCTCTTGAGCACGGGTAGAGAGTTTGTAAACTTATGTTTGACTCAATTTTTATCACTTGGCAATTTGTTTTTACAGTTGGGACGCAGTTTGGTGGGCTTTTTGTCATCTTTTCTAAGGAACTCAAAAATGGATTGGCATGGTTATTTTTAGGAGCTTTTTTCTCAGCCTTTCTTGGAGATCTTTTGGAGAGGATATATTGGAGAAAGCTAGCTCTTTCTCATCAGTTGGAGATTATTGTTTCTTTTCTCTTGAGCACGGGTAGAGAGTTTGTAAACTTATGTTTGACTCAATTTTTATCACTTTTCATGTATTCCTTCCAATCCAATACAATAGAGCCTTCCTGTTTCACTTCTTTTGCCTCGTAATTGCAATATTGATTTGATGTCTCACTATGGTAATGAATATTTTATCCTCTGTAATGTCTCACTATTGTGAAAGTGTTGTGCAAAGTTTTTCATATAATTCTGGTTGTATGTTGAGTTCAGAGAGAACCTTCATATAAATTACTTTTGAATTGTATGATTTAGGTGGAATTGCGAAAGTTTATGTTTGAAGGGTTGTTTGTGGGTAAAAAAGCATTAGATAGATTAGAATTATGTTTAAGTTAGATTTCATTTGCAGTTATCCTTCTATCCCTTTTCCTCAGCAGATCATTTAGATTAGGAAAATTCATTAGGAGAACCAGCTCACTCTGGAGGTTCACTCCAATTTTTAGGCAACCCACAAGCCTAGGAGTGTTCCCATGTTGCAACAGGATAGCTAAGTTTATCTTTTCTAAGAGTGCAATCTTGATTGTTAACAGTTTTTGGCATGCCCAGTGGGACTCTGAAAGTGTTTTCAAAGAATTTTTCAATTCTTCAAGCTATTGTTTTGGTATATGCAGTATTATTCCAGCCTTTGATGGCTTTTTACAATATACCTAGCGACTCATTTTCTCTGGCCTTGCATGCATATTACTTTTTATAGCTTATGAAAACCATATCTAGTTCAGATTCATTGGATTATTTGCAGCCATCTCTGCCAAGAAGAAGGGGTAAGACAACAAATAGAATAGTTGATTCATCAAAGAGGTCAAAATCAACACCTTCCAGACTCAGTCCTCCAACTCCAATACAAAGAAGCAGGAGTCCAGTATTGACAGTGCAGATACCCATAATGGTCAAATAGTTCGTATTTGCACCTTTTAACGAGGACAACCCATTACAACTTGCATAGCATGATGACATTCTAGTTGCAACCCTCAAAGGATTGCCATATTTCACCAGAGAAGATCACACTACAACTGTTGAGCACATTCAGGATGTGGCAACTCTATGTTCAGTACATAATGTTACCCAAGAAAACATAGCAATCAGATTATTGGTTGCATCATTAAAGGGTAAAGCTTTGCAATGGTTCAGAGGTCTTGCAAAGAGTTCAATAACAACGTGGGATCAACTGGAATTTCAATAAAGAAGAGGAATTTCACCAAGGTGTAGATGGAATAGAAATTCAAGATTAGAGGATATTGACATAGTTTATGATGAAACTTGAAAGGATAAAAGACAAGCATGGGAAATAGGTGGATAAAAGATGTATGAACCAATAAAAAAGAAAATCTATGAGGTTGTGGTCAACACACAATGGACATAGACCCATCAAAGGATGGAATAGTAAGGGTAGGAAGGCAAGAGAGGTAACAAAAAATGGCCATAAGAAGATGTAGATTGAAGGGAATAATGACATATTTTGTGCTTATAGATTTTGGTGACACAACCAACATTAGGTAAAGAGGAGGAATAGTTTCTCTATAAGAAATAAGTGATTGTTCCGTGAAACAATGGAGTTGTGGATAGATAATTGACTCTGAATAACTCCACAAATCCATTTGCTAAAGGATAAGTCAAAATGTCATATGCCAAAGGATTCTGAAAAATTTTAGTAGTGTCATTTTTTGGTGTAACACTTTGTGCATGAGTATCAAAATATCATTCTAGATTGTCAATCCTAGTAATGAGGTATTTCAAATAAGGTGAAATACCATTCTCAACATGTCTCAAACTCACACGTGTATGCCTCGTGTCATATGTAACAATGGTGGAGGGTGTCAAAGATATATTATCAAATAATGCCACCTTATCCTCACATATACCAAGTAAAAATTGTCAAGGATCCTCATGTTGTTATTCATTCTTAAGTATGTATATATCATGTGCAAGATGGGATATAGGAGGAGGTACTCCATAAGTACTTAAAGATATGACATGTAAAAGTATGAATGGATCCTTGGAATGGGGGTCTTTACTAATTTGGTATATCATACTGATGCATAGAAAAGTTAATGGGATCTACTATAGATGGGCCACTAGAAGGAGAAGAAATAAAACCATGAGCAAAATATTGTCTAGGGCCAATAGTAAAGTGATCTATGAAAGCACATCATGATACATGAGAGGACGTATGAGAAGCATGACATGAATTAAATCATTACTTAGTGGTAAAAATTAATGTATAACTAAATGTTTGTATCAAAATATATGTAAGGTATACTTGAAAGTTATTTATTAATTATGATATTTTGTGGAGAATAATTATGTAAGTGCATTATTTTGAAATAATTATTTAGATGATTGTCATTTTATGTTTTTATATTTAAAAAGAATTTTAGATATTAATATTTTTCACAATTTAAAGTTAGTGGAATTGGTGAAAGAAGAGGAGAGAATAGGTTTCTAGATGGATAAATGAAAAGTCCGGTTTGGCACATGAAAAGTTATGTTATTTAGTTTAAAGAGGAGAAACGGACATTTGGAGGACGGAGGTCAAAAGGACAGTGAACTTATGAGAGGATTAAATTCCATCTATGAAGATAACTTTTGTGGATTTGGAGAAATGAGAGCAATCTTGATCTTAGTGGTAAGGATGACATAGAATTCACAGGTATGTCATCTCCAATAGTTTTCATCCATTTATGCATTATGAGCAATGTCCATATCTTGTTAAAAAAAAAAACCTTTTGCTATAATCATAAATAACTTTAAGTCATTGTTAGACTAGTCATTAATTCTATCTTTGGTGACATTGAAGCTATCTTTGTTTTGAGTTGATGATTGTGACCATAGTTTGGAATTTATTATAAACCCTTTTGTATTGATCCTCCAATTACAACATATCTTGAGATATCATCTTTGTCAAGGAATTTGTGTTCATGGTGGTTGTTTCATTGCCTTTGAACTAGTCTCTTTAAAATGATGGTCGCAGTCTCAAAGCATATTAGCTTCATCAAATACCAATCATCTTATGCATGTCTAAGCTTTCATGATTTGTATATAGGCTAAGAATACACTAGTAAAGCTATGGATTTGATTATGATTTGACCAATCTTCCCTCTATGGCATAGCCAAGTTATTTTTCTCAGGTGCTAAATTATTTGAGTCTTATCTCTCTGCCTTCAACTCTTAAATTATGCTTGTGGTAATCTAATCAACTTCCTTTTGTTTGGTGCCAAATTAGAACCTTTGTAAGGCATTGTTGCAAGTTTTTTATATGCTAAAATAAATTATATTCTATGACATTTTAGTAGCTTCTAAGTGTTATATTTAGAAGTCTTTTGGGTGTCATTTTCAGTTTACAAGAGTTCACTTCTTTAATCTAGAAAAGATTCCCTTTTCTTGTGCTGTGTGGGTGCGTGTCTATTTGATCTTTATTTACCATGTATTGAGAATAGCTTGTATACGTTACTTTTAGTGTGTTATATGAATAATATATATAAGGATATAGTGGAAATGAATTAGTAAATATAGATGCTCTCTTTTATATATAATTCTTGGGCAATATCTTTATCTTCTGTTATGCTTTGATGAATGTCCATACGTTGATTCCAAACTGACTATACCAACTCTTTAATAGCAATCAATTGAGATTCCTATTCATCTTTCTTCCTTTATAGATGGTTTTCCTAAATATTAAAAGATTACGTTGAGTTTCCTTCTAGAAAATTCTTTCTTACAATCTTAATCAATTTTTCTTTAGTAGTTTTTAATATGGATCATGTATGCACATTAATCGATTGAGTCTCTTGAGTCAACATTATTTATTTGTGGAGACTCTCTTCCAAATGCAAGAAAAACATTAATCTTTTTACTCTAGCTTAAGTCACGAGTTTGTTTCTATTTGGTAATGACTACAAGTTTCCATTTGTTATCCAAGGATCTTTAATTTCCTCTTTCTTTCATTGATGTCTTACCATTTATGAACCTCATCAATGTAATATTCCTACGCTTGTGGAAACTTTCACATGTTATTATATTTCATATCGCCTATGTACCCACTTTTACGTTAGCCTAAACTTTATTTTATATCTGTTTGATGGAGTCAGCCTTCATCGCCAATAATAAATACACAAGATTGTTTTAATTGTTGTTTTTGATGAAGGAATGATTCTTATCCCTCACGCCAACTTAGAAATCATAGTCACTCAAAGAAAGGTTCTCAGATCTCTATAATCAATCCCTTGAATTTTGAAATACCTTCGTGATTATTTTATTTGGAGCTATGTATAATCTTAAATGATTGTGCCTCTGTCTTTTCACCAAGGCCAATCCTTATTAGGTGGCGCTAGACGTATTTATGTTTCATATGGATTTACTTATATATGTTTCATATTTATTTATTTATTTCAATTTTCCATCTGACGTATGTTTGTATTTATGTGTCTTTTGTATGTGTATCACAGAGGACGGACCGCCTATAAGAGGATAATATAGTTTGAGTGAGGGTTAGCATATGTTATGTGTTTCTCTTTTGCTTTGATTGCTCACTCTTTGAGTCTCCTTAGCCATAATACTTCGACATAGAATGAATTAGAACCCTTATCACTAGTATTTGTTCTACAATAATGATTGTGGATTAGATTTAAATCCAGCATTTTAGATAAATAAAGGATAAACTTTTGGTTGTTGCAATAGTGGCTTGTTCTAATAAGTTATGAGTTGAGATTAGCGATGATTGGAAAAATTTATATTGTAAAAGATTTAGTCTCTTTTATCACTTTAGACAATGATTAAACTTTTATATATATATATATATATATATATATATAATAGGTGTGTAATGATCTTGTAAATCTTTTTGGTTTAGAATCGAAGGGAATGATTATAGTTAACAACCAAGAACGTGGTTGAACCATTATTTATATATGTTTGATTCTTGTCACTTGATAGGAATCTTAATAATGTTGAGTTATAGATAACTTTAGTAGGGTAAATTAGTTAAGTGTTAAGGTGTTAGTGTTATGAGAAATGTAATGGAAGAATGTTAGTGTAGTTATACATATGTTGTGAAAATAGATATATTCGACCATTTCTCATTAATGTTGTTCAAGTATGTTACGATAGAGTCATACTTATGAAGGGGATTAACGTAGTTTAGCAATTATGGTAAGGTTCTACTGAACTATTATTAGAATTTTTCTAGATAATTGATTAAGGAAGATGCATGTTTGATAATATTTTCTCGTATGTATAGTGTGATTGTGAAATTCATATGATTATGAAATAAAGTAGTTAGATCTTTTTGAATCTATGAATAGGATTATAAAATTTGATCAAAGATTAGCTGAAGGCATTAAGATTTTTCTTATGAATTGATGTGTTTAAAATGATTGTTTATCTTCGACGGCATCATATTGATTGTGGATTAAAGACTGTCTATTTGTATGTTGAGTTGTAGTCCAAATGAATGGTTACGTATTGATCATTCTTTAATGATAGAATAGTAAATGGCTTACATTATCTTATGTTCACTTTTACTTACATGATTAACTAAGCCAAATATTAATTTGTATATCTGGTTTGAAATGAATCAATAGTGTATTGTGAAGTTACATGAGAATGAGAAAGGTAAACCCTAATCTTGTTTTGTTCTAGAGTATGGATGTATATCTAATATATAGAAGATGTTGATATCATCTTAATGGTTTAGTCTTGTATGATATCATCATGTGATTGTAAGTTCGAGTCCCCAAACTACAATGTCTCTACACTACGTGTACGTAGGCAAGGCCATCATGGATGAGCCCCCAAGACATTAGGTCGACCCTTTAGGGCCTTAGGCTAGTATAATGTTTTTTGTATGCTTATAGATGGACATTGTGGAGCTAATGTTTGCATATAGTGTGCAGATTTAGATTGCAGGATACAGGAGCTTGGAAAGTGTTTCATTTTTTCCACCTTTGAAAAAGATGATCCAAAGACATTTATTGTTAAAATGTATATTTATATAAGTATTTGTATCTTGGAATTCATTTACCATGAATATTGTAATTCATTATTTGATTTAAGAAAAAATTCTCCTATAAATCTATATTATTTTCATTATTTCAGACTAATCTAATTTGTTATTATTATTATATATAAATATAGTCATCATGTATAGAAGAATAATTTGAAGATATCAATTATCTAGTGCATGTATCTTTACATATTCATTACCACTAAATGACTCTAGCATATGTGTATTAAGAGAATTTTCATCATAAATCACATAATCATGTAACAAACAGGACATCATTAACCTCATCATAAGAAGATAAAGAAATATCACTATCCTCATCACTAAACATATCATCAATTGACTGTGAGCCACAAGATAGAGAAGATGGATCATCATGAATTACATGGGAGGTAATGACCTCATGTGAAGTTGAACAAGGTGTATTATGTATTGGCTTATCACTAGTGAGGGATGAAGTATAATCATCATAAATCTCATCACTAGGATAATCATCATAGATAGGTAATTAAATTCAACAAGTATATTATTAGGCACGGATCGAGGTGAATCAACATCACATGTAGGTAAAGGTAAGGCATATATATCTACATTATAAGTGTCCATAAGTTTAACATGAGATATAGAAAAATGATCATCATTATACTCATCAGATCATGTATTAAAAAAGGTAATTCATTCAAAGCACGTGTGAATCTGTGGACATAGGACCAACATGACATGTCAAATATATATCATCAAGAATCGGGCCCTCTATCTATATAGGCACCCTCGAGCCCATCCCCATAGTTTAAGCCCTATATGTCTAGGGGAGACTAGGATTATTCTATAGCTATATATAGTCGGTAGTCGGGTTGGTACCCCCTCCCCTAGCACAATGAACCACCACTAATATGATGCATAGGTGAGGGAGGTGTGATACCATCAATAACAATCATACTATCTGTATCATAACACATTATAAATCCATACTAGATGTATCACTACCATACTAGATGATTCACTACTATATGTATCATAACACATTATAAATCCATACTAGATGATTCTCTAGGTTTTTGGGAACTTCATATGGAGCCTGAAAGTTCTTTAACACTTGGTCTAAACGGATATCCATTTGCTATCTAATTCACTAAATTCTTTGCTTTATGATGACTATCAAAAGCCTCGAGGGGGGCTGCTAGATCACTAGGGCAAGTTATCCTAGGTCAATCCCTTAAAAAGATCAAATTTCCAATTGTTCTAAAATTAATAAACAACAATCAAGCATGAAAAAGTCCTCAATGATGATTCAAAAGTAAATGTTGTTTCCTTTAGTGTACCAATTGAAGTGTTCCTCTAATAAATGTTTCATGTATGCTCTAATAATTTGAATGATCTTACTAAATGTGAGTTGATACTCAGATGAATGACTTTAAATTTTTTAAGCTAAAACAAATTGTCAAACAAACATGTACCAAGCCTACCCCCAATGGCTAGTGGGAAAGAGTGAGTTTACGAACTTTGAATTTTAAAATTTTTAACTTTGGAATAGACTTGTGTTGTGCGAGATTGATTTTACATGTCATAGAAATGACTTGGGACCTAGAATGGGTGAATTTGAGGTGTTGGTTTTTTCTTCTGAATCAGCATTAGGGTTTGCCAGTTCTAATGCACAGGTAGATTCAGCCAACTGAATATAGGAGGTTGCGTGAGCTCCTCCCCTTCACTTCTGGTTTTGCCGCACCAAGGGGGGTGTCCCTATTTGATAAAAGTATGACCTTGACTAGCTCAATGATAGAAAGATTTAACTTGACAGCAACAGACAGAATACTCTCATGTAAGGACCAAGATTTGTGTAACAAATCACAAGGTTGGCAACATTCTTGGACATGATGTCTGGTTGGGTATGAGAGCATGGAGAGGTTCCTAATCCTAATCCTACAACTAACAGATGGAAGGATGAGATGAGTTGATTTGATGTTTGGATGCAAACCTGGACCTGGTGTATAACCTCAACACAGAGCTAGATTGGTGCCTATCCAGGGCTTGGAGTCAGTAGACATACACTTGTGAATGATCGGCATGAACAACTAAAACTGGATTTCAGGGGGATACATATGATACCTGCCTTACAGATATCTCCCAATACAGAGTGTTAAGCTATCTATACTTATGGCATCCCTATTGCAGTATACCCTTCCCAATATTCAATCTAAAAATAGTTTAATCTACCCCTTGAGCAGAAGTTGAAAGGTTAAACATTCAACACAGGAATTCTATGTTCTAGAATCTCAGACATTCCTTGAATACCTGGACTCAGAAGAAAGATACATGCAAGACTAGAGACAGAATTATCACAACACATGCAAACATAGCATTATTCATATAAGATTGACCATGAAATTAATGGATTCATGCAAAAACGTACAACAGGAGATACATAAACTCACAAGTTTTGCTGCACAGAGCAACCAAAACTAGTTGTATCTTATTACAGAGCCAAAATGTCTAGTTTTCAACAACCAAAACAATGGTAACACAGTCTGCCTATATCGGCCAGAAAGTGTACCCACAGCAATTAATTACATGATTTTTACAAAAAACCGCCAGATACAGCCCATGAGAGATGGCGCCCATAAGTTATCAATGCAATAGGCAGGAGAGTTGACAGGGGTGGCCTCGAGCCCTGTGCCACCATCTGGAAGTCTTCATGCTAAAAATCGGGCAGTTTAATCACTTGTACTGTCACCCACACCCCTGCTACAATCGCCATTGATGGCTCAACCACCCGCGACCTACTTGGAAACCGTCGCACTGTTCAAAATGGAGCTTCCCGCCAAGAAGCGCTTCCTCGCAGGTTCAAAATAATGTAGGGAGATTAATCCCACATGCATAGTGAGAAGACCACTTCAACGTTTTATAAACATGGCCACAAACATACTAAGTGTCGAGCGCTTTTATCGCGCTCGACACGCAAGCCCTCGCCCAAAGCTAAGCCATCGGCTTGCCCCAAAAAACTCTCGCCGATCTATCAAGTCTCTCCGATGGCAAACAAAACACAACCTCCATCGCCGTGACTCCCTCCATCGGAGCATCCAAAAATCCTCTGGCCGACCTCATGTGTTACACCGATGAAGCCCATCGCAATCCCTTGTCGGCCAGACCAATCCCATCGGCCAACCTAAAACTCCTCTGACCGACCTCAATAGTCTCGCCGACGCCATCGCAAACTCCATATTTCCCATCATCAACCAGAGATAGACCATCGGGCCAACTTCCATCGACTAGGCCGATAAAACAAGTCTCACCGATGGCCAAGCAAAAAACACCCGTCGCCAAGACAAAAACCATCGGCCAACCCAAAAGCAATGCTCGCCGACAACAAAAGTCATGCCGATGGCAACTTGGCTTCCCATCTCCGTCGGTGTGACTTAGACCGTCGGAGCAAGACCACAAACCTATGCCGATAGCTGCCATCACGCCGATGAAACCAAAAACATAAGGCTTTGAACCATTGAACCGGTTCAAACAGATGGTTCAATGGCGAGGTTCAACACTGAGGTTCACCGGCGAGGTTCAAACTGAAAGTTCAAAGACACAATCGGAGCACTCAAAAAAACAAAACTTTCGCTGATGGACAAAACATGATGACCCCTTCCTGAGGAAAGATGAAGGGGTGCCAAAACTCAGAACCTTTTAGATTTTTTGGGAAGGTGCCTGCATGAAAAATTGCTCGAAAACTGACAGTCAATTCAAGCACCAACAGTGGCTCTGATTGGGGACGTGCAGGTGCAAGACTGTAGTGAGAACCCTAGATCTCTGGGATGCAGACCAGTCCCCTATCCATTAGGCACAGAGTCAAACTTGCACCAATCTGCATCACCAAACACATTATTTTAAAATAAACATGGTGGCCCAGGGCCACCAAAAAGGAAAAACCAGACTTTTCCTTTGTCAAACACCTGATTTTCTTTTGATTTCTTCAAATGAAGCCTAAAAGCATTTAACTGTCTGCAGCAAGCCCCTTGGCAATTATTTGTGCTGCTGCTCATTTCTTTTTCTTCAACAAATCTACAGCTAGCTTCATCAGCATATATAATTATCAGTTGTAGAATGTCATCATCATATGAGTCACTGATGTTGCTTGGAAAAATAATAGACTCACATGAAACAAATGAATCCACATCAGAATTTTGCCCTTCCTCAAAAAATAAGAGCTCCTCTGTATCAAACATGCAATATTCAGGCACAAGCAACATCTCATAATCAAATTTACCTTGATGAACATACAGATATCCATCATCATCATGCACGGTAGTTTTTTCATTAATGTCCACCTAAAATGTCTCAAGAGAAGGCAGAAATAACTCAGAATGTAGCCCTACACTGAAAGCTTCATAGTCACCCCTGCAATCAACACTATCCCCAATTGTATGAGCACACACATCTGCAATTTTCCCATCCACCTCTGAATAGTGACCTTGTTTTTTATCTTCACCAGTGCCCTGATAATCAAAAGCAAAGTTTTCAACCTCTACACTATGAAGGTGGCCAAAATCTTCAAGGAAACATTCATAATCAGCATCCAAATATATTTCATTATCTGAAAGGCTCACATATGCATCTGAATGCTGGCAATCACTAGCATATTCACTGCCATCCCTTGAATCAATGTTTTCTATATTCAGAGTGAAGCTCTGCATATCCGCTTCATATAAATAATCAGGCATAACTCGGATATGCACACTGCTGCAAGACACAACTTCATGTATGTCTCTCATTTGATCAATTGGAGGGCACCTTGTGTCTGCAGGCTTGTCTTCTAAAGGCTGATAACAATCTTTGTTTTCATTATTACAAGATGTGCTTACATTTTCTACAACATTTTCTTCATGCATCACATCATGGCTGCACACATTATTCTGAAATATATTTCCCTCTATACAATCATTTCTCAATGCACATACTGGGAGAGCTGAAATATATTCACTTTGATAACTGCTTTGACAACTTGCAGCCATGAAACCTACTGGCATTCCATATTTCTCATTGTTTTCTATGTCCATAGCAAATTGGAAAGCCTGGTGAAGTGTGACTGGTTCTTTATCTCTCAACAGATAACTCATTTCTTCATCAAATGCAGCCAAATAAATTGTCAAGCACAATGCATTATTAGGTCTCATTTATTCAGGGATCTGCCTGAGCAATTTAATAAACCTAAGATTAAAGGCTAGAACTAGCTCCTCATCTTCCCTTTGGATATTCATAAAATGTATGATTAATGAGGCCACATCAAACCTTTCACCAAACTGCCCTAGGAATGCAACTTCTAAATCTATCCATGAAGAAACTGAACAAACAGGCACGTCTGAAAACCATATCCTAGCATCATCTTCCAATGACTGAACAAAGAGTCTCATTACTACATCTTCATCCTCTACCTCATAATCTTCTATTAAATTACAAAATCTTTGCAGATGTTTGTTTGCCGATTCAGAATCTGATCCACTATATTTTGGCAAACATCTTCTAATTTTATTGGGAATAATATTTGGGTAACCATATATCCCTGTGAAATTTAGGGATTTATATCTTTCAATAAAGAATGGTCTTCTCTGTGAGCACGACCAGGTTTGTTGTTCTAAACTCAACATTTTGAATCAAAGATGAATACCTGGATATATGTTGCAGCACTGATAGGTTCTTTCAACAGAGTCGCCACCTCTCAGAGAGAAGACAGAATGTCAGCAAGGCACTTTTGTTTTCTGGATTCATCACCCCAGCAGAGCACCACATGGTTCCTTTTTGCTGCAACAACTTCACTAGAAACTAGATTTTCCAGCCCTCAGGTTACTTGACTCTCTCTCTCCCCAGCAGAGTCGTCATTTTGTTGGTTTTTTCTTCTGAATCAGCATTAGGGTTTGCCAGTTCTAATGCACAGGCAGATTCAACCAACTGAATACAGGAGGTTGCGTGAGCTCCTCCCCTTCACTTCTGGTTCTGCCGCACCAAGGGGGTGTCCCTATTTGATAAAAGTATGACCTTGACTAGCTCAATGACAGAAAGATTTAACTTGACAGCAACAGGCAGAATACTCTCATGTAAGGACCAAGATTTGTGTAACAAATCACAAGGTTGGCAACATTCTTGGACATGATGTCTGGTTGGGTATGAGAGCATGCAGAGGTTCCTAATCCTAATCCTACAACTAACAGATGGAAGGATGAGATGAGTTGATTTGATGTTTGGATGCAAACCTGGACCTAGTGTATAACCTCAACATAGAGCTAGATTGGTGCCTATCCAGGGCTTGGAGTCAGTAGACATACACCTGTGAATGATCAGCATGAACAACTAAAACTGGATTTCAGGGGGATACATATGATACTTGCCTTACAGATATCTCCCAATACAGAGTGTTAAGCTATCTATACTTATGGCATCCCTATTGCAGTATACCCTTCCCAATATTCAATCTGAAAATAGTTTAATCTACCCCTTGAGCAGAAGTTAAAAGATTAAACATTCAACACAGGAATTCTATGTTCTAGAATCTCAGACATTCCTTGAATACCTAGACTCAGAAGAAAGATACATGCAAGACTGGAGACAGAATTAGCACAACACATGCAAACATAGCATTATTCATATAAGATTGACCATGAAATCAGTGGATTCATGCAAAAACGTACAACAGGAGATACATAAACTCACAAGTTTTGCTGCATAGAGCAACCAAAACCAGTTGTATCTTATTACAGAGCCAAAATGTCTAGTTTTCAACAACCAAAACAATGGTAACACAGTCTGCCTATATCGGCCAGAAAGTGTACCCACAGCAATTAATTACATGATTTTTACAAAAAACCGCCAGATATAGCCCATGAGAGATGGCGCCCATAAGTTATCAATGTAGTAGGCAGGAGAGTTGACAGGGGTGGCCTCGAGCCCTGTGCCACCATTTGGAAGTTTTCATGCTAAAAATTGGGCAGTTTAATCACTTGTACTGTCACCCACACCCCTGCTACAATCGCCATTGATGGCTCAACCACCCGTGGCCTACTTGGAAACCGTCGCACTGTTCAAAATGGAGCTTCCCGCCAAGAAGCGCTTCCTTGCAGGTTCAAAATAATGTAGGGAGATTAATCCCACATGCATAGTGAGAAGACCACTTCAACATTTTATAAACATGGCCACAAACATACTAAGTGTCGAGCGCTTTTGCCGCGCTTGACACACAAGCCCTCGCCCAAAGCTAATCCATCGGCTTGCCCCAAAAAACTCTCGCCTATCTATCAAGTCTCTCCGATGGCAAACAAAACACAACCTCCGTCGCTGTGACTCCCTCCATCGGAGCATCCAAAAATCCTCTGGCCGACCTCATGTGTTACACTGATGAAGCCCATCGCAATCCCCTGTCGGCCAGACCAATCCCATCGACCAGCCTAAAACTCCTCTGACCGACCTCAATAGTCTCGCCAACGCCATTGCAAACTCCATATTTCCCATCATCGGCCAGAGATAGACCATCGGGCCAACTTCCATCGACTAGGCCGATAAAACAAGTCTCACCGATGGCCAAGCAAAAAACACCCGTCGCCAAGACAAAAACCATCGGCCAACCCAAAAGCAACGCTCGCCGACAACAAAAGTCACGCTGATGGCAACTTGGCTTCCCATCTCCGTCGGTGTGACTTAGACCGTCGGAGCAAGACCACAAACCTATGCCGATAGCTGCCATCACGCCGATGAAACCAAAAACATAAGGCTTTGAACCATTGAACCGGTTCAAACAGATGGTTCAATGGCGAGGTTCAACACTGAGGTTCACCGGCGAGGTTCAAACCAAAAGTTCAAAGACACAATCAGAGCACTCAAAAAAACAAAACTTTCACTGATGGACAAAACATGATGACCCCTTCCTCAGGAAAGATGAAGGGGTGCCAAAACTCAGAACCTTTTGGATTTTTTGGGAAGGTGCCTGCATGAAAAATTGCTCAGAAACTGACAGTCAATTCAGGCACCAACATAAGGTAGGGGTGAATGTCTACAAATCTGGGCTTAATAATGAGTTGTCGGTGTGAAAATATGTGCAGATAGGGTAGGGATAAGTCGACTATGTGGAAATGCATAAAGGAGGGGAGTATATGAAGGTATATAGGTATTAAAGAAGGAGCCAAACTTAGCACAAGAGTGTGCCACATGTTTCTATATAGATGCATTAAGGCATTCCCTCAAATTGGGCCCAAAATTGTCTTGAGGATAACAGATATCTATTCCTAGCACCACAAAATTGATATCCGTTACTTTAATAATGGATATCTGTTAGTAACGAATATCCGTTATTAACAAATATCTATTAGTAATGGATATCCGTTATTAACAGATATCTATTTGTAACAGATATCTATTATTAATTGAAATCTGTTATTAACGGATATCCGTTAGTAATGGATATCTATTGGTAACAGATATCTATTGGTAATAGATATCCATTAGTAATGGATATCAATTTTGCTTTGAGAATTCCTTATATTTAGGCTTGGGACTATCATAGTTGACTTACTCTGAATTCTAACGTGTTTACAGATTTCACCCTCTTCTTTGAACTTCACCCTCTATGCCGACAACTTTTGTTATTCAAATTTGATAAAACGAAAAGGGTTTATTGAAGAAATTGTCAACTTTCTAAAAATATAATATTTGATTTATTATCATATTATTAAACAATTATTAATAATTTTCTATATAGAGTGTGTTTGAAATCCCGATGGATATATTGATTAAAAAAACATCCATAACTTTCAAACCATTTCACCTTTTCAAATCCAAAAGATGTGTCACACTTTATGCTTTTCTGGCTATAGGTTTTAAAAAAATCTGAATTCTTATTTTTTTATCGAGTTAGGTTGGCTGGAAAATTACTTTTTAGTTTTTAAAAAAATACAGTAAAAAAATCATAACTAATTATTTTCTTGGAAAAAAAATTCAAAAAAATATGTGTCACATCCAGGCACGAGTCCTTTACTTATTTTAAAAAATTCAATTTGTTTTTGGTTCATACTTAGGTTGGCTGGAATGACACCCACTTTCTATTTTTTTTTTTCAAAAAATTAATATTACATATTTTTCAAATTGTGTAGATAATCCATTCAAATTTTCACATGAACTTGATTAAGTCTAATTTTTAGTATTTTCATTGCCACTTAGAGGTATTGTTCGGCCCATCATAATTTACACTCATCCTGCTGAAACAATGGAAAATAGAAATCTAACTTAGCAATAGGAGAAAATATTTTGCCAAAATAAACTCCCTCTATCTGTTGAAAGTAAGGAATACTCAGAGGGGGGGTGAATCAGTATTCCGCAAAACCACTTCTTAACTTGTTCATTAATCCAATTTCCAAAATTAATAACATGAAAGTAAAATAAACATAAGAATAGCAACCATAAAGACATAACATATGGACACCGGGATTTTTATGTGGAAAACCCAAAAAGGGGAAAACCACGGTGAGTGTTAGCTCACAATATATTATGATAACAATACTGGATTACAAAATGCTCACTGCCGTGGGGCTCACTGCCCAAAGAAATGCTCACTGCATGTGGACTCATTGTCCACTGAGAAAGAAGAATAGAAGAAAGAAGAAAATTGGCTCGCTACCAGTAATGAACTACTATAAGTGCATCTACCATGTGCTAGATCATAGTTCCATTGAAGGCTCAATACACAGATTCAAAGGTCTTCATTTTATCTGCTCTACTTCTCAACTTTTCTACATATACTCTATTTTCTGCCCTTGTTTTTTTTTTTTTTTTTCTGCTTTGTACTCTTCTTATAATCCTTCACACTCCAAATTCGCACACTATTCCACTACAACCACACAATCAACATCACAATCTTTCAAGTATTTATATCAAGCCAGACATGAAGCGTGTATACAATGTATTTTACCTTGTCGACTTGATCATGTGTATAAAAAACAATGTGGACCTAAACAAACATGAAATAATCTTTATATAGGTCAGCACCTATCATTCAACCACTTAGATTGATAGTTTAGACAATATAACTTCTTCGCATAAAGATCTAACATGCCTGTCGGCTTGTCTCTTAAGAACATGCTTGACCTAATCATCTGTCACACCAAAACTCTTACTGTGGACCATATGAGACTCAAAGAATCACATCAACCATTCCTCATACTTCACATATCATATCTTACCAACCACAGGTCATGATGTCCTTATGTGGTGAAATGCAGAACTTAGAACTGTCTCTTCTACCTTGGTGAAGTACTAGCAAACCAACTGCCGGAACTTGGAGTTTTGTCGACAATCTTCTGGATCACTTCAGACTTTGTAACTCATCAACTAGATACTTCTAAAACCTATCCATATTGACTCAAAACCACATACCAATACAATCACTTGCAGAGAAATGCGGACCAAAACACCCATGCACTCTGCACTGTTCCTAACTTAATTATGTTCACCCCAAGTTACACCAATCACAACTTGACTTCCGGAAGTCATCAGGACTTGCAATCTTGAACATAACATCTTTAAACAATTCTAAATAACATACCTGAACTGCATACCTTGACCATCAACTGTGGAGGAATACCACTTGAGTCTCTACTACTAATTCTATGTTGTCAGTACTTAGCTATTCTACCTTAGTTTTTTGTGTTCGAACCAGAACCTTGTATGCAGGTTGTTCCAAGTTGAGTTCCCAATCATCCTTAGCTCCATCATGCTTTGTTTTCCTTGTTGCCATCAATGACAACATTACCCAATCAGCAGTGTCTCTTGACTATGTTTCGAAAAATCTCCCCCTTTGGCATTGATGGCAACACTCAGTGAAAAATGTGTATCTGCTCCCCCTTTCTTTATACACTCTATTCTTTCACTCCCCCTTAGGTGTTTGCCCATTTTTCACAGGTCTTCTTCTCCTCCTTTGACATCAATGGCAAAGGTGTATGTACAAGAGTCAAAATTATGTCAAAACTGTAAAAATTTTCATACTCTTCCGCATATGTACACATACAATCTTGAACTTAATTAGTTGTAGGTGAGAGGATATCCTTATACACAATCTTTAATTGTGTAATTTCTTTATCCCATCGATTCTTAGCTCTTTCCAAAATTTGGATGTGACCATTTATCAAAAAGACTGATTATTCTGTCTTTTGCACGTCAGAGGATGTGTCTATTTGCAAAGTTGCATGTGCTTCTGCTACAATGCTAATCAATGAATCTAACTTGGGACTAATTAGTCCTCTCAACTGACACATTTTATTTTTCATCTAATCCCTTTTATTTACAAGATCACTTAACTCATTATGAATATTAATTACTTGTATTTCTTTGCTGCTCATGGACTTAGCTACTAGGTCAAATGATTTAGAAATATTTACCAGCTATAGTTTCAGATCTTTTATCTTTTCTTCTAGCTCTTTTGTGGCTACCGACCAAGATAAACAAAATTTGTACAGGTCACTTTCTTCTTTGATAGCACTTTGCATGCCTTTCATTTTATTGTCTAGTAGAGCTTTATCATTCACTATCATAGTCTTCAACTCATTTAGTCTTTTCTCATCAAATTCTTGTCTCACTTTTGTCTCAGCAGATTTCTCAAAAGATTCAAAATGCTTACTTACATAATTTATGAATCCTTTTAGTTGACTTATTGAAGAAAAAGAGGTGTCCTAATATGATGGCATCAGCTTCTCCAAAATGTTGGATGCCTCACAAATTAGTTCACTGTCCTATATGCGAGACTTCAAAATTTCTTCTTGTGCCTTTGCCTGCACAATTGATACCAGTTTAAATTTCTGTACAGGGGACATTGAGTCTAGGTTTATTGGTCCTTGCAAAAATTCAGGCTCATCCAAGCCTGTTTCTCTTTCTCCAAAAAGTCTTTAATCATCTCTATAGTGTCTCTTGCTATACCAGAGAATTCTTCTTCTTGGTTTAGCTCCAGAGCATCTAAATCCATAGCTTCATTTGAACCATCTTTTTGTTCTGGTGCAGGGATTTCCTTGTCTTGTTTCTCTTCTTGATCATCAGCTTTATCTATCTTCTCAGTCTTCTCCATTTCTGTCTTGTCACTTGTTTGTTCTTCCAAAGGGAGACTAGTCTCAGTAACTGTAGCAGGGGCTTCCTTCTCTTTAGCCATTTTGTCAACTAACCTTTGGTCCAAATTCGCTTCTAGAAAAGATGTATCATCTCCAACATTTGTTTCATCATTGTCATAGATTGTTGGGAGATGAAATTGTCTTAGCACTCTCAAGGTGATTTCTTCAATCTCCTTTACTACTTTCTCAATATCGCCTCCCATAAGAGTGTCCATTATCCTCTTTGTCTCGAATTCATTATTAAGAGCTTTGGAGATTATGGTATTTTCCTCTAGGGTGATCTCTAAACATAACCTCACAAGTGTGTGCTCTCTGATTTTAGTATCCATGGCCATGGCAATTTCATTCCTTGCATACATAATGTTGTTCAAGCTGTCAGGAAGATCACCAATGATTTCAATAAGAGCCTTATTGTATATGTTTAGATACTTCTACAGTGGCATCTTCTAAAACCCTTTTATCTACATCATTATAATCATCATAAAATTGGGCTATTGGTTCCAGATTTCCATCCACTGTGACAACCATAAGAACATCTCCTTGAGTTATTGTAGCCTCTTCTGGTTGTGATACATCTTGCCTTGCCCTCTTCTTTGTTGTGTCCTTCCTAGAGGTTGTCTCTTTACTGCTTCCAGAGACTTTGGTAGCCTCAGTTTTCATCTTTTTTACTTCTTCATCTATTTATGTCTCTTCCTCATCGATTGCAATGCTTACATGCATTCTTTTAGCCTTTGTTTTCTTCCTTTTGTGACTGGTTGCAAGGATTTCCACACTTGTAGATGGTGTGGGATCAGAGGGAATAAATGCAGCTTCTATAGAGGTAGATCCTTTGGTTCTCCTTCTTGACACCTCTGGTTTTTCTGGCTTTCTCTTGGGTTCTTCCAGAGCTTTAACTGGTTCACTTTCTCTCTTTTATTTTGCTACCCTTTCAGCTTGTGCTTTTTCCCTTACCTCTTTCACTTGTTCTTTTGTGAAGCCTTGTCTTAGGGTGTAATCCTCTACCACTCTCCGCATTTTCTTAGAGATTTCAGGTTTTCTTATATCAACATGAATTTTTGTAGACAGTTCTTCATATGTTCCAAATCTTTCCTCTTTGGGGTCCCGAGGCTTGCTTAGCATGTGTTCTACGTAGTTATCGAGAATCGCTCCATCTACTTCATAGCCCATTGGCATAACCCAAACAGTTCTAGGCTCAACAGCCTCCATCATGCATCGGTCTTTGGTTACAATGAAGCATATGTTATCCTTGTATTTTTCCACAATTGCTTTTGGAATTCTTTCTCTTAATTGCATCATTCTCTGGAAGTTCTTGAAATAGCCCCATAGGGCTGCATTTTGTTCATCATAGTTTCCAATATTATTTAAATGATCCCTAATTTGTACATCAAATGGTTGACTATTTAACTAAAACAAGTTCTTCATCTTTGGCAACTCATGCATGAAGTAGAAAAACAAACAGATGATCAACATACCAAATTTTAAGGGATATTTGTTTTCTTTTATCTTTTTCAAGTTTTCTTGTTGGAATTAGACCGGACAACTGAGAGGGGGGGTGAATCAATTGTCCCACAAAATTAAACTTTTTCTTCTTTTAACCTTCTTTATCAACTTACTATTAGATTAATGATGTAAACATTAAAGCATTAATCAACAACACAAACACGTGCAGAAATATAAGCAACACACTTGACACCAAGATTTTGATGTGGAAACCCAGTTAAGGAAAAAACCACAGTGGGGGTTAACCCACAAAGATTATACTCTGTTAAAAGTATTACAAAGAGGGAATGCACATGCATTCGGGCTCACTGCCCAGAGCTCACTGCTCAAGAGAGGCTCACTGCCTACAAGAATGTTTACAAAAGGATTACATATTGTTGAACTGATAAGTAGCATCTGTCAATGCAAGAATTCAGTTCCGGTTAAGCACAGAATACTGATTTTACACACTTCATCTTTATTCTGGGTGAGTGTGAGATCATGATGGGCCAAACAGTGGCAATGGAGAAAACAATTGTTGGATGAAAATGTACTAATATTTAGATTTGGATAGAAAGGGTGTTAATATTTATATATCAAATATGGTTTCCTTCCAATAATTCCTTGGGATTACCTCATATTTAGGCAAGTGGGAATCCCAAAACTTGCCAAAGAAACTTCCAAAACCACCCATTTAGTGTTATCCTAAAATTTTCCACAATTTCATCCTTGAAGAGTTGACAGACTTTTTTGTAACTAAATTTAATCAAATGAAAAGGGTTTATAGAGGAAGCTATTAAGATTATAAACATATAATATATGACTCATAAGAATTTTAATAGATAATTATTATTAATTTTTTACATATGCTATGTCTAATTTCTTTATAGATATACATATTGAAAAATATCCATAACTTTCAACATATTAATCCTTTTTAAAATCAAAAAGATGCGTCACATTCTAGGGTTTATTGGGTATACATTAAAATTTAAAATTTGTTATTGTCATATATTTTTGACCAAGTTAGGTTGGCTAGAAAATTAATTTTTAATAGTTTAAAAAAGCCACAGTAAAAAATTAAAAAATAATTATTTATTTAATTAAAAATTTCAAAAAAATGTGTCACATTCGTTCATGTGTCCTTTACTTAAATCCAAATCATAGAGGAAAAATATTATCTTTTTCTCATACTTAGGTTGACTGGAATGACACCTCCTTTTTACGTTTTTTTGAAAATTTTAGTAGTGCTTCATTGAAATATCCAATTTTCACCAAACTATTGTTAAATTTTTCAAAAAAAAAAAAGTAGCCCATAAACTACACTCAATTTATTACAACTTTTATTACTACCTTATTTCTAGATTGTGTAGATAACTCATTCAATTTTTGACATGAAGTTACTTAACTCTATTTTTCACATTTACATTGCCACTTAGGGGTAGGGTTTGGCACATCATGATCCTGCACTTACCCATTCTGCCCTGTTTACTGCTCTACCATAATCTGGACCTCAGATATCTTCTCTTTCGTACTTATGTCTTCCTTTTTTGCACTTACACCATATTCGCCTCACTAACACACTCCACATCGCTCGAATCCACTGGTTATATATATCCGCATCAACAAACTCAATCACCTATCTGTCAGCCTTATGAAGAACTTAACAAACAGTACAAGTACTATGTTCTATCAGCTGAATCCATACATCAATATTGATGCATACCAGAAATAACATTTGCAGATCACCATACAAGTCAGCCACTAATATTATATCCCATACACAACTCACCAAAACACTTCTACTAGATCCGCACAAGGATCTAACACAAGTCAGCCTGTTCTTTACTAAATTGTTCTTGTTATATTAGGACCTAGTACTCAAATGCTCATAACTTTTAATCTTTTTGTCACTGGAGGTTGAAATCTTGGATTTAGAATGTCCTGACATTCCTCTACACTCCCTTAGATTTGCAACATGTAATAATTAACTGGAGAGGTCTGCTGACCAAAATACTGAACTCTGCCATACCCTGTTCTGGACTTGTCAAATCTTGGAACTAACTTCCGATATGATCTGATACTTCATTGCGGATGTGTGGCATGGACTTAGTTGCCAACAATGACAACATCTGTCATGCCTTGCAGTGTCTCTTCCCAACAATCTCCCCCTTTGGCATTGATGGCAACACTTAGTGAAAAATGACTACAACATCTGTCATGCCTTGCAGTGTCTCTTTCCAACAATCTCCCCCTTTGGCATTGATGGCAACACTTAGTGAAAAATGACTAAGTGTCGGAGCTACTCCCCCTTACTCCATACACTTGTGCTCTCCACTATTTCTAAAGCTCCCCCTTTGCTGGATTCCTCATTTTTCACTGCTCTTCACTCTCCCTTTGACATCAATGGCAAATGATGGAATCCGCAAACCAAAATTCACCCAAAAATTATGTATACAATGTCGCATATGTACAACCAATCCTTAAGTTATATTTACATATACTTAACTACATCTCCAAAAATATTCTTCAATAGGGCCAACTCTGTATCCCAACTTTTTTTCATACTATTCAAAGTTAAAATGTGGCAATTGAACAAAAATGCTTGTGCTTCAGCCTTCCGAAAGTCAATTAGATCACCTATTTGTGCAGCAGTTTAGGCTTCTATCACAACATTGAACATTGCTTCTATCTTAGGGGAAATCAGTCTCTGAAGCTCACCCATTCTTGCTTCAATGTTCTCCCTTTCTCTTGTCAACTTCTTTATTTCTTCCATTAAGCTAATTGCTTGACATTCCTTACTTGCCACTGATACTGTCAACATATCAAAAGCTTGGGACATACTTGACAATGTCTGTTTGGAGTCCTTTATTTTATCTTCTATATCCTCTATGACTTTGGGAGTAGATAAACAAAACTTATATATATTGCCTCCTTCTGAAAGAGCATTTTGAATACTCTTTATACTGTTATCTAGCACTAATTTGTCTATCCCAATCATGCCTTTAAGTGCATCAAATCTTTTGCTATTAAATTCATTCTGAACTTTAACTTCTGCAGATTTTTTAAAGGACTCAAAGTGTGTACTTACAAAATTCACAAGGCTCTTCAGATTTCCAAAGGGAGAATTAGATGGATTCTTCTGGAACGTTGGCATTATCTTCTCCAATATATCGGATGCAAGGCCTAGCAGCTCATTGTCCTCTATGTGAGATTTCAATACCTATTCTCTTGCCTTGGCTTGTGTGAAAGATGCTATCTTCATCAATTGGATGGGAGAGAAAGTATCTAGGTTGAGTGGTCCTTAAATCAGTTCAGGTTCATCAAAATCTAGTATCTCTTTACTCAGAAAACTCTTCAGTGCATTTGCAGTGTCTCTTGTCACAATTTCTAGACCATTTTCCTTTCCTTGAGTTTTCCCAGTGTCAGTATTAGGACTATTTTGTTTGGGTGCATCAACATTTGCACCATCTTCTTCTATTTTATCTTCCTTGCCCTTGACTTCTTCTTCCTTTTGTTGTGGGTTCACTTCAGTGGGAATTTCTGTTTCCATGTTTACTTCTGTGTTGACTTTATCTATTTGATCCTAAGTATCCCTTTTGTCTTCAGCGTGTTCTAATTTCTGATCCATGTTCTTCTCTGAGTCATCTTGAGTAGGACTTAGTGTCTCTTCATTGGTTTGCTTTGGAGGATCTAGAGTATCATTTTAGTCATCATTTCCCTCTCCAATCTTTCCTTCTGAAGTCTCTTGTTCCAAAACTGAAGGATTGTCTTCCTCAACTTGTTTTTCTGAAACAATATAATATTTATCTTTATCTAGAGACTTCTTCAAAATTTCCTCTATTTCTTTTACAACTTCCTCTGTTTCACCAAGCATTAGCTTGTTCATCTAGATCTTGCTTCTAAATTTCTACTTAACTTCCTTGAGGATTTTATCTGCTTCCCTTCTAGTCATTACTGAGCATAGGGTGGAGAGGACATATTCTTTGAGTTCTATGTCTTTATCCTTGGTGGCTTCCTTCCTCATCTCTAGTATTTTCCTTAAACTTTTAGGAATTTATTGCAAAATTTCCAATAGAGCTCTATTGAATTTATTCAAGTATAGGATGGTGGCATCCTCCAAGATTTTCTTATTTAATTCATCAAAACTATCATAATATTTTCTAATAGGCCTTAAATTTCCATGAACATTAATTATTTTTACAATTTCATCAACAGTCATAGCAACCTTACCAGTCTCTTGTTTTTTACTTGCCTTTTTGCTTCTTGAAGGTTGGTCCTTAAGAACCCTTGAAATCTTGGCTCTCTTAGATCTTATCTCTTTAACTTCTTCATATGTCTCTGTCTCCTCATCATCTTTTGTGCTCACATACGTTCTTGTGGCTTTTGTTTTCTTTCTCTTACTTTCTTCACCGGATGGTCTATCTTCTGGTTTTACAGGTTTAGGGGGAACAGAAGTAGCAGCAGAGCTCCTAGTTGTCCTTGAAGTGGAGGATGGTTCCACTGGAGCATCTTTTTGTTTCTTGTCCTGCTTTTCTTTTTCATCCTTCTTAATTCTTTCTCTGTTTTGCTTCACTGCCTTCTTGGTTAGGCCAATGCTTTCAACATACCTTTCAACTTGCCTCTGAACTTTTCTCTTGATTTTTGGTTGCCTAAGCTCAACACGCAATTTTAGACTTAGCTCCTTATATGTTCCAAACCTTTCAACAGAGATGTCTTGATTTGCTCAGGAGATGTTGAGCATACCTATCCAAGATCTTCTCATCAACCTCATAACCCATAGGCATAATCCATACAGTTCTAGGTTCCACAGCCTCCATTAGGCATTGATCAATGTCTACCATAAAATAGATTTCATCCTTGTATTTATCAACTATTGAATTGAGGATTCTTTCCTTAGAATGCATCATATTTTGAATTTTTTTAAAGTAACCCCAGATTGCAGTCTTTTGCGCACTTGAGTCTCCAATGTTGAGTAGATGATCTCTTATTTGCCATGCAACCAGTCTGTCATTTGTCCAGTGCACACTTTGTACTCCAGACACTTCATTCATAAAATAGAAGAACATATAACTAGGGAACCACATTTAAAGGTGTTTTTCTTATCCCTTTTGATTTTGCTTAAATTTTTAATCAGTTGGTTCTGCAATAGCTCACATAGGTCATAATCTCCAATTTCTTTCAACATTTGATATGTTGCATATATGGCAATTCCGGAGATAGAATTCTCCCTGCTGAAGTGATAAATCTTGTAGCCAATCACCATAGAAGCAAACTTAACATCCGGTTCTATAATATCATTGATGGTCATTGCCCTTTTGTCAAACTTGGCACCAATAGCATCAATCACTGTCTGGTTTTTCATAGCCTTTAGCATGGGTAATCCACCAATTGAATTTAACCCTGTTACAATCTTGATAACATCCTTTGTAATCTTGAATGGTTTCAATAGCCACATGAATTCATCATGTATTCGGCTTAAGATATATCGAACCCACTCATTCTCATCAAATGTCAGAAATTTAATGACTTGCAGAAAATGTTTACTTTCTAGGGCTTTGTATTCCGGTTTCAATTCATAGCTATCATCCCTTAGGTAGTTGTTAAGCAAATCCAAGAGTTTCATATTTCCAAATTCATCTATGCTATAGTGGATGTATGCCCTAATATCTTCAACATGCAGAACTCTGTATGGGACACCAGAAAATGCCCCTAAAGGTTCAATTTCAACTGATTTGTGTGTGATCTAATATATATTATTATCTACTAAGAACCTATCCCCTTGATGATTGGAAATAAATAAAAAACTATGAGCAAAACTAAAAAAAATTCAGCTTATATAGTATTTCTGCATATGTTAGGTCCATTGAAAGTCCATTTGGAATCAATTATAGCCGAATCCATAAATATAGACCTAACATCAATGGACACTTTTATGAGTTTGCTCAATACAAATCTATGCAATCATTTGGCATCAAGTTCACTTCCCCAACTAAAAACTACACCTTCCACCTTTTGTACATCTGCTTCCTTTTGGGCCACGTTATAATGAAATGGGTACACTTTAATAGAAATAAACAGATTCATTAGTGTGAAAATCCTCTCCTTCTAGGCTACTTAGCGCCTCCTAGCAAACACATTCCCTAGGTAAACTCTGTGTTTTATAGTGGTTTTTTCCCTATATGTACAAAGTTGTTCTTTGGTTTAGGTAAATCTGTATTTTACCATGGTTAATCACAATGTTTGAATTGCTTTGGTTTGTTAACTTCAGTTTTGGAGACCATCAAGTTCTTTCGATATTGCTGTGGTTGTTTAAAATTCCACACTTCCCTAGTTTACTGCAACTTAATCAATGGTATGTTTTGGTGCATTAAGACACGATTGGACCCGCATTTTTAGTCTCTTATGAGTTTTGTTAGCTTCTTGAGGCATTTTTACTTATGAATTCAAACAAGCACAATACTACTATTGTTCAAATCAATGTTCTAGGCCTTCCTTTCTTACTTCATTTGTACTTATCTTTACTTCTTATGCTTACTGTTATGATGAATCAAATGCCTTTATATGAGACTGCTATATATATATATATATATATTATTTTCTCCTTTTATACTTCCGATATCTATCTTTCATTTTATATTCTATTTTCTATTGTATATATTTTTGAGTATGTCTTTTACGAACAACAATGCCTCTTCAAGGAGTCGCCCCACTTCCAACGGATCGTTGCCTTTGTCTTATTTTATTAGTAATTGCTGCCTTAGGAGAAGTCGACCTTATTAGGGGAGTCAACCATATTAGTCAATGTTGTTTGATTTGTCGTATTCATTTGATTGTTGAATGTCTACCGCTCCAAAAGGGATATCCATTATAACAAACACATTATTTGGTGTATCACTTTCTCTTATGTGTGGTGCTGCTGATATAGGGTTGGCCATTTAGGGAGGTCGGCTTCTTTATGTGAATTTTAATTTAATTTTAAATCTTTTTTTTTTAATGTCCCAGGTAGTTCCTAGTGCTGAAGCCCTTTTTTTTTGCTGCTTTGTTCAGCTTTAGATCATTGTAAGGTCCCTGTTGTAGCAGGGTACCTATTTGGTTCTTTTGGTCTTGGGTGAGAGGGCTATTGTTGTCTTGAGTCTTTGCTTTATTTGGGGGTATTTGGTCTATTTTCATTTTATTCGCAGTTTCTTTTTTTCTTGTATTACAAGATTATTCAAAATATATTAAAAAAAAAAACAACAAAAAAACAATTTGGACTTATGTGCAAGCAGCTCCTCTAACAATGTATGCTTATAAGAGTTGGCACAAGACATGAAACTAATTGCAAAGTGGTGGTTGTACGAACCATGACTCCTAATAGACTCCACGGTACGATTCTCCTGAATTAGCCATTATGGAGGTCTGTGTACATGTCATCTTCTGAGATGATTACGATCACCGGCGGTAAATTGGCCATCGCACAGGGGTTTAGCGAGCAGATTACAAGGAGAATGGTCTCTCTTCACTCCTACTGGTACCGATGTCTTCCAGAACACTTGCATCCATCAGCAAGACAGACTTGGGTTCGACTCCAACATCTCCACTTTCTGTTTACATGGATTTTCTCTATTGAAGAAAGGCTGAAGAAGAATGACTCCAATGCAATGTGATAACCAATATTACACCCACACTATCAATGGCTAAAAAGCAGTGTGAGAAGTCCAACATAAACCAAAATCCTCCGTTGAGGCCTCCCATAGGCCCGAAATTGGTGTTGGTGGGCAACTATGTGCCAGTGTAGGATACAACCCTGACTAAGTGCATAAAAGTGTAGGGCAGTCTCCTGCTCTGCCTCAACGGCGTCTATATATGCCACGCCCCCAAACCCTCATTTTCTCTCTTCCCCAAAGTGTTTGCTGGATTCTTCGGTCTGAAGGGCGTAAAATTAATTTGGGACATAAATTTGGTGGGTAGGAATGAACCTCAAAACAAAACAGAAAAAACCCTTGAAAAAAAAGGGGGAAGATACCAAAATGGAGACACACAAATGAATCTTGGAGAGTGCACCGTGGCCTTCGAAAGCTCTTCGATGGGGGGAGTTTTTTATGCTGAAGATGACAACCCTGTAAATCTTGAGCGGTGGAAGTCAGCAATGTTATCCACAGGGCTGCATGAGGAATGCTTTGGCCGATGTTAGGATAAGTACAGAGCAAACAAGAGATTGGGGAGAATACATAGTAGAATGTTTTGTTTTTGATGGTGGTCTGGAGGTTCAAAATGGAGAGCAAGACCCTATGCAAGAAGCAGCGATGCAGAGCTAGCATGTGTAGCCAGAACGGTGAGAAAGAAAGAATTTGCCAGCAATTTGGAAGCGACAGAGGTATGTTGATCAATCCATTCACTGCTGAAAATGTTGATTTTTTAAAAAGGTTGCAACCCTTGTATTTCCCGTTAATGCATAACTGATTCCAATTGAATATTTGTAACTGCATTTTTTTTCTATTGAAACCCTTGTAACTGCATTTTGGAATTAGATGTATTGCGCTTCTGGATGCATAAATGCATATATTATGTAATAGGTATGATGCAAAATGGAAGTGAGTCAATTCAGTCTAAAACTAATTTAATCACATTGTGGGTGAATTTAACTCACTTGACGTACATTTGTGTGTCTGAAAATTATACTAAAGACAACATTTAAAGAAAAAA
This sequence comes from Cunninghamia lanceolata, assembly GCA_027924645.1. Lineage (NCBI taxonomy): Eukaryota > Viridiplantae > Streptophyta > Pinopsida > Cupressales > Cupressaceae > Cunninghamia > Cunninghamia lanceolata. The sequence continues at coordinate 7,212,913 of BSBN01000960.1, read as the reverse complement.
AACAAAAAAAAAAAAAAACTAAATTAAGTTTGAGGATCTCTGTGGACGATTTTCCACGCCATATTAGTTTAAGCTTAACCTAGCTGTCCCCGGGAGCATTGCCAAGTTTAAATAGTCCTTTTGCTTACCCCAGAAAAATAAAAATGCAAATAGATTTAGGTAATTGCATTCACCCATCATGTAAAACATGAATTGGTGGTATGTAAATTATTAATTATAGCTAGCTAGACAAAAGATGAATAAATGATTTTTAGATTCTTCTTTTAAATTCTCCATATGAAGTTGATACGTCTCAACATTTAAGAGATATCTGTATTTAAGATATAGGGGCTAGTTGACATCTGAAATGAAACGTAATATCAAATTTGATGTCCATTAATGTTAAGCCAACATTGAATGAAACAATTTTATGATTAAATTTCAGAAGGTTATAAATTGTGTTTAGAATTTGCTTCTATACTAAAATTTTATATTTCCAAAAGAGTATCAAATACTACATTGTAAGGGACGATCTATATGCACTCTAAGTTGTATGTAAGTTCGTCAACACCTTACATTGCTTAGTTATTTGAGCTACTTTAGTCTTAACTGAGTGTTATTCTTTTCCCTGTAGGGTTAATCACCGGTTGTTGTGAGTAAAGTTCTGCATGTGTAAAGTGATGTAATAAAAGATTATTTAGTATAATGAGTGGTTAGAATTTCTTTAAATAATATTAGAGTAGGGTGAGTGAGATCATAATGGGCCAGTGGTAATTGACAAAAAATTACTTTTCGACTTAGCTAAAATAGCGAAATAAATTTGTCAATTTTTTGTTGGCTTGAATAACAAGTTCAAATTTGATTTTGGTAACACAAAACCAAAACTGATGGAAGTACCATATTTCGTTCATCATTGTTTGTGTATTTATACAAAGAAATCCAACAATGTGCGTTAATAGTTTGGGCATACAAGTAAAACAAATTAACAAACAAATATGACTAAACAACAAACTCCCTAAAATATCTAGCTACCAAACAAATAACACTCCCTTGAATATCAAACTTGTGAACATTGTTCACTACATTCAGATCTTCTCTAAGTTTTTCAAATTTAGGAAGTGATAGAGCCTTTTTGAATCCATCTGCAAGTTGATCCTGAGTAGAACAATATTAAAGGTGTATATCTTCATTTTGAATCTTTTCTTTGATAAAGTGAAAATGGACTTCTATATGTTTTGATCACTGAGGCATAACTGGATTCTTTACCATCTTCAATACACTTTGATTATCATAGAAGAAATCCATTGGTTGACTCAACGGTGTGTTCATATCACTCAGGATTTTATGAAGCCATGTTGCTTTACATATAGCTCCTTGTGTTGCTTTGTACTCTGCTTCTGTAGAAGAAATAGCAACAACCAACTATTTTTTGCTAATTTAAAAGATAGCTCCTAATCCCATGTGAAAAATATAGCCAAATGTTGACTTACGATCGTCAATAGATCCTGCCCAATTTGCATCTATGCATAGCCTGTCAAATAGAAGTGATCATTTTGTTGTATATTTGATGCCATAATTCTAGTACTATGCACATATTTCAACACCCTTATAGCTACTTTCCAATGTGAAATCCTTGGGTCTATCATGAACTTGGAGAGATAGTTCATTGAAAATCCTAGATATGTTCTAGTGTTGGTAAGCTAAATGAGACTTTTTACCAATTGTCTGTAGAGTGTAGCATTTGCCTTTTCTAATTCATCAAACCTAGAAAGCTTGAGGCCTACTTCTATAGGTACATTGTATTGGATTGGATTGCATTCAATCATCTTGAATTTTTCAGGCAACTCCTTAGCATACTTTGTTTGAGAGATGAAAACACAACCATGTATTTGCCATACTTCCAAGCCAAGATTAGTCATCTCAAATTAATTATTTAGATCTTTCTTCACTCAAGAAATCGATTTCTCACTACTCCTAGTAATGACAAGATCATCAACATATACAATTAGGATTTCAATTTCTCCATGTTCTTTTCAAATGTACAAGTTATAGTTTGAAAGACTATGAGAAAACCCACATGTGCAAAGATGTCAATTAGTCTTGATGTACCATGCACGAGGTACTTGCTTCAAACCATATAAGGATTTGGCTAATCCACATACTTGATGTTCTTTGCATTTGATGACAAATCCTTCAAGTTGATGCACATAGACTTCCTCTTGAAGGTTTCCATTTAGAAATGTATTTTTACGTCCATTTGATGAATGTGCCAGCCAAATTATGTTGCAAGTTGAAAAACAAGCTTGATTGTTTTCAATTTGCTATTGGAGCAAAAGTCTCTTCATAATCAATGCCTTCTTTTTGTGCATATTCTCTTGCTACCAATTGAGATTTGTATTTGTCAATAGTTCCATCTGCCTTATAGTTTGTTTGGAACACCCACTTGCAGCCTATGGGTTTCTTATATCTTTCCTGGTTGCAAATCAACAAGCTCCCATGTATGATTTCTAATGAGAGAATCATACTCTGCCTTCATTGTAGTAGTCTATTCTTTCAATTCTAATGCTTCACTAATAGATTTTGATTTTGAAGATTGAACAACCATGCTCATTAAAGCCAAATTTACATCTTCTTGAGATGTCTTTTTGGACTGTTCCATATTTTCTCACACCTTCTAGGTTGGTCTTTGAATTCTTGTTGAGCAATGAACTCCAACAATATTTTAAATATTATCTCCTCCTTTTGATTGTTTTATCATTGGATTGAACATTTCTTGAATATTAGGTTCCTCTTCCTCTTCTGTACTATCTTTCTTGACATCATTTTTCTCCAACAAAACAATTGCATGTTCTTGTTTAAGATCTTCTTCAAAGATCACATTGCTACTTATGTAGATCTTGTGGGTTATAGGATCAAGTAGCTTATAGGCCTTAGATTTCTAGCTATAGCCAAGAAAGGTACACTTGATACTTTTTTTATCAAGTTTGTTCCATTTTTATTTTGGAACATGTTCATAACATGTGCTCCCAAAAATTTGGAGAGGCTTTACTGTCAGCTTCCTTCTTAACCAAGCTTCTTTAGGGGTGACACCATCCAAAGCTTTTGTTGGTGCTCTATTGAGCAAATACACTATTGTGATTATAGTATTGACCCAAAATTGTCTCTCCAAATTCGTGTCATTGAGCATGCAGTGCATTCATCTCCTGGATGACTCTATTCTTTCATTTAGCTACACCATTTTGTTGTGGAGTATAAGTAGTTGTCAAATGTCACTTGATGCCTTTAATGGAACAAAAATACTAAAATTCGTTACACATGTACTCCCCCTCGATCTATGTGGAGAATTTTGATGGGACAACCTGCTTCTTTTTCTACTTCAGCTTTGAAACACTTGAAGTATTGAAATGTCTCTACTTTGTTCCTCAAGAGATAAATCCACATCTTTCTAGAACAATCATCAACAAAGAGAAGAAAATATCTATTCCCACTAGAGGATTCTTTAAAAGGTCCATAGAGATAACTGTGAACTAGGTCAAGAATATTGGTGGCTCGAAATAATTGGCCACTCTTGAACTTCTTCTGATGTTGCTTCCCAACAATACAAGCGGAGCAAAAATTCATGTTATCCTTAATGTCTTTGTGTTGAGAATGAATGGTATCAAGAATAAACATTCCTCCTTTTCTAGACCCTTGAGCTATAATCTGTAAAGTGTTCTTATCTTTTACAATAGAATATTTTCTATCACGTGTTTTATCAAAATCAACTTCCACTTTGTTGTCAACTATGTTCCCGGGGGACGCGTCCCCTGTCCTTTCTAAGCCGTACCTGTCCCGGGGACGGCTAGGAAATGTCCCCTGGCCGTCCCCGTTTCCCGGGGACGTCCCCTTTTTTTTGGAAACGTAGGGGACGGCTAGCCATACCCGGTACGGCCGGGATGTCCCCCGATCGTACCGGGTACGGCTAGCCGTCCCCTACGGCCCAACAACTTTCACACTTAAAAAACAAAACAAAAACTCACTAAAATAAATTAAAAAAAAAAGGGATGGGGGGGCCCACAAGGACCCCCACATCCCTCATAAACATACCTAAACCTAAAAAAGACCTTATATCATCCAAAAACAAAAAACATAAACTCATTACCTCATTTTGGCACTCTTGAACAACAGCTTGAAGAGGAGAAATAGCAGTTGGAGGAGGGTAACAGCGGTGAAGAGAAGGCAATAGGGCATCAAATCATCGTCATTTAAGGTAAGATTGACATTCTTTGTTTTGTTTTCATATTCCTTTGTATTTTTTTTAGTTTTTTTTTCAATTTCAAACACACGGGGAGGGTTTTTCGTTTATTTTTATTTTTATGTTTGCTTGCAGCTGTCTATTAGCATTTTTTCAAACAAAAAACAATGAGCAGCAGTGACAATAGTGAAAGTTCTGAAAATGACATTGAAATTCAAGTGCAACGGCAACCAAGTAGAACTAGAGGCCGTAAAAAGAGTGGGGGTTCTGCTAGTGGCAGTGGTACAGCAGAGAATGTTAGTTCATCCAAATCCAATCCATTTGAATGCCCCTCCAAAACACTTGCCACTTATGCAAAAAGCCCATATAATCCTAAAAAAACCTCTCTTACAATTTGCAACCCGCATAGACACTGACAAACAAAAGAATACTGGGGGGTCTAGAATATGGCTTTGTCACATTTGCAATGAAACCTATAGTGGCAGCTATACAAGAGTTTATTCTCACCTTTTGCACTTGGGTGGAGTGGGGGTAAAAGGTAAAATTACCCTAGTTGAGAAGGTCGAGGCAACTAGGTTGCACATGGAGGGGGAAGCAAGATCTAAGGGATTGTCAATGGAGAATATGCCTAGTATGCCTAAGTCATTGCCTTTACAAAGCCAAGTGGAAGAGGTTTCTAGTAGGGGAAAGAAAAGAGCTACTCCTGTTGCAGGGTTGTTTAATGCACAAACACGAGAGGTGGCTGACTCTTCCATTGCTAAATTTTTCTTTGCTCATGCCGTACCATTTCATGTGGCATGCTCTCCTTATTTCAAACAAATGTTAAGAGATGTTACAGCTGTTGGTCCTTCATATTTCCCCCTTGGAGAACATAAGCTACACACCACCTTACTTGACAAGGAATATTCTCAAGTGAGTATCTTGATGGAGGACATGAGGCAAACTTGGATTAGGGATGGTTGCTCTATTGTCATGGATGGGTGGACCGACATCAAACGTCGGCCACTCATCAATATCATTGTCACATGTCCAGCTGGCTCTTATTTTCTCAGAGCTATTGATTGTACAGGGAGGAGGAAGGATGCTCACTTCCAATTTCAGATTTTGAAGGATGCCATTGAAGAGGTTGGGGCATCTAATGTTGTCCAAGTGGTAACAGATTTAGCCCGTGTATGTAAGTCAGCTGGTTTGATGGTGGAGGGTGCTTATAAGCACATTTTCTGGACCCCATGTTGTGTTCATGCATTGAACAACGCATTGAAAGACATTGGGAAGATTGCTTGGGTGAAGGAAGTGGTGGCAGAAGCTAGAGATATACAGATGTTCATTTGCAACCATCAAACCTCACTTGCACTTTTTAGGACTTTTTCGAAAAAGGGATTCCTCAAAACTGTGGAAACTAGATATGCCAGTTATTTCATTTTGTTAGAGAGGATGGTTGAGGTGAAGGAGCCTCTACAATTATTGGTGGTTAATGCAGAATGGAATGAGTCAAATTCAGCTGAAGGAAAAAGTGTGAGGCAAAAGATCCTTGACAATGATTGGTGGTCCACAATAAGGTATGAAATTGAAATTTCAAATTGCTGATTTTCTTTTTATTTATATTATGATATTATCATTTTATTAAAAATTTAATTTTTGTTCTTAAATTGCTGATTTTTGTAACTTGTGTTCACTTGCAGCTATGTTTGTTCCTTCATTGCACCTGTTGTGGATGTCATACGATACGCTGACACAAACTCTCCTAGTCTTGGAGAGATTTATGAGACATTTGATAGCATGCTTGGGAAAATGAAGCAAGCCATTCAGAGCAAGGATCCTACTTTGGGATTTTATGAGGAGCATCTTAGGCCCATTGTGACGCGGAGGTGGGACACTATGAACACCCCACGTCATATGGTAGCATATGCTCTAAATCCCAAATCGTATGTTTCTAGACTTGGAAGAGTGCCTCCATCTCATGATGATGAGGTGAAACAAGGGTTCATGAGGGCCCTTGAAAAAATGTATACCCAGGAGGAGGCTTCTCTACTTTGCTCACAATGGATGGCCTTTGTCAATCTGCATGGTCCAAACTTCAGCAAAAAAGAGGCGAGGATGGATAGAGCTACATTAGCTCAAACTGACCCTATTGGATGGTGGATGTGGCATGGCATGGATGCACTAGAATTGAGGACACTTGCCACTCGCCTGCTTGGACAGATTGCCAGTTCCTCTGCTGCAGAGAGGAATTGGTCCACATATAGCTTCATTTAGTCAATGAAGAGGAATGAACTTACCTCTAGACGATCAGAGAAGTTGGTGGCAGTGCATAGTGCCTTGCGGCTACAGGATCAACAGAGACCTGAGTATCGTCAGACTCCAGCTGCACGTTGGGATGTTGATCCAAAGGATGTTACGCAGATTGATGAGGAGGAGGCACAGGAGGGATTGGTTGGGGTTCCATTGGATGAGGGTCTACTAGACCCTCATGGTGGCAGTGATTCGGATTCAGATTCTGATTTTGATGCAGTATTAGGAGAGGCTGATTAGGGACAGCCATATACTCTATGTTTTTGACATTTTATCATTTTGTTGTTGAAACTTGAAACATTTTGTTGTTGAAACTTGAAACTTGTAGGCTTTGAGCATTTTGATAAAATATATATGCAGATTGTCATTGAAAACAATTAAATTTGGTTTATTTGTTTGCCAATTCTCATGTGACAAGTTGAAAACTAAGTTCAAGTGTAATGTTATGGTTATGTATGCATGTTTTAATGTTCTATAATGTCTAGAATGAATGCCTTATCAATGTTATCATCTAAATATTTGAAATTTCCTTATATTTAAAAAAAAAATCTTATTTTTTAGTAGCCGTCCTTGGTCGTCCCCTAAATAATGGCAAAAAAAAGTCGCCGTCCCCGAAACTCGTCCCCCCGTCCCCGTCCTCGGTACTTGGGGGAACATAGGTTGTCAAGCAATTGACTCACTGAAAATAAATTCTTCTTTGTGTCAGGCACAAAAAGAACATTATGTGCTTAACATTTTTTGTTAGAATTGAAGAGAAATGACTCCTTTAACTTTGAATTTTAGAGAAGAGTTGTCACCAAGGTGGACTGTTCCATTGTGTTCATTCAGCTTCGTGAACCATTCTTTTCTTCTAGTCATATGTTTGGTTGCACCCAAGTCAATATATCAAATATCTTTTCATCTTTGATATTTAGGTGTGACTGGACATGTAGTTGGATCACCTCTTCATCACATTCATTTTTATCATTAACAACATATTTTTGATGTCACCTTGGTTGAAATCTTGCTGGTTCTGTTTGCTCTACTGTGACAACCCATTATACCAACAATCCTTGGTATCATGGGATTTTCCACAAATGTGGAATTTTGATCTTTATTGTAAGCTAAGACCTTTTTCAAAAGACCCTTTGTGTTGTTGCCAATGAGATTGCTTTTGTTGTGGCCAGTGGCTCTTGATATGCTTTCTTTTATGTGGCCAGTAATTCTGTCTTTGTCATCTTCTATGGCTGATTGTTGGGCTTCCTTTTGTCGAAGTAGTCCAACCAATTCTCCGTATGTGACATCTCTATTGGTTGTGTTTAACGATGTCCCAAAATGCTTGTATGATGGTGGAAGATCTCGTAAAATTATTAAAACAAGCTTATTATCCGCTATCGTTTGTTGTATTTCTAAGAGTTGATTCTTGATGTCAATCAGCCACATCAAGAATTCATCCACCTTTTCTCCTTTCATTTTGATTGTATGGATTTTGTCAATGAGGTACACAATTCTAGACTTGTTATTTACCTCATACACTGATTGCATCCATAGAGAGAGTGATCATCATCAATGTCTTTATATTGCTTTTATACTAGGCTCTTTGTTCAGCTGCATTAAGAGTGTGAGGTTTCTTTGCTATAACAACCTCCCATACTTCTTCAAATTGGAGGATGGTCTTCATTTTTCCCTTCCATGCTGGGTAGTTCGATCCATTCAATAATTGCTTATCTGTAGGCAATGCTTTTGCACCTGACATTGGTAGATGTCCTTGCCTCCTATGTTCTTACTAGGACATAAATGCTTGTTGGAATTTGACTAAGAAAACTTTTCACAAAGACAGCAAATTGAGATGACATTATTAACATAAGATACCTTTTGAATACAAATTATATTGACCCCTTTTTTTATCAACAGCCACTATAACCTTTATAACTTATAATTAAAATACAATAAATAAAATTGCACCCTTCTTAATATTGCTATACGTCAGCACTAATGGAAAAGAAATTTACTTTTGTGTGATTTTAAGAAATTGGTGATAAAAAAAAAATAGATGGGACTTAGGAGGAGTCAAAGTAACATTCACAAAATACTTATTGCTTGAAAATGAACAACTTGGTTAAGAAAGTTTTATTTCTGCTCAAGGCAAAGCAGCTCTTGCCTTGCAACTGTTTTTATTGCTGCTGCTGAATTTCAATCTCTTTTATCTAGACTGCAAGAACTCAGATTTTTCTCTGCACTGATACCAAATGATGAGACGTGTTAGTATTTTGGACATACAATTAAAACAAATTAACAAATAAATATAACCAAACAACAAACTCCTTAAAATATTTAACTACCAAACAAATAACATCCTAAATTTGGTTTACAGTTTCTTAAAAAACGAATCTCAGATTTCAAAAATGGAATGGGTATCCTTTTTTAATGGATATATGTTATTTTTCTGCATTACAGACCTGCTACCAACTGTATATAAGTTTTTGAAATATATGGGTATGTGACTATGTTTTTTATTAGGGTAAATAGGTTTTGAAAGGACCTAAAATGTTGTACAATCGCAAGATAAAGCATTAAGAACAAGCAGGACAAGCAAACACAAAAGCAAGCCTAACACCCAGTGAAGGCCAACCAAGAGGAGCTAAAACCATCAATAAAACAGGGACAGCAAAAGAGCCTCCCCCAAGCAAGAAACAATGCCAACAGTCATCAGTCAAGACACAACCCAAGGTTAAAACTCTCAGCCCTTCTCATGGAGTTTTGAAACCAAATTTCTCTAGAGAGCTCTAAAAAGACCCCAAAGCTTGACCTTTTTTCATAGGCCTAATCATATCCGCACTTTTTTTTTTGGGTGGACAAGGGTCAACAACCCCAACCAAGGATTTTGACTTCCAAATATCCTTCTTTGGCAAAGGTGGCACCGGGGCCACCTTATCCAACAACTTAGATTTCTCAGAAAATCCAACCCTATTTGCATTATCCAAAATCTTAGGGTCATCCATAACCCCTAGCTCTTTTGAAGGACTAGCACAAGGAGGTGGCCTCTTGCTTTGGTTTCTTTTCCAGATACATTGTTGCTTTTTGTTAGCTTGGCGCAAAGAAGAAGTGTGACCAGCTTTCTGACAAATAAGGCAAGCCATTGAAGAAGATTCAAATCTGAATACTTTGTTCCCATCTTCCAAACTTAGAAGATAATTTGATCATAAAGGGAATCATTGAACCCACTTCCACACTCGCATGCAACCTGGCAAAGACAAGGTGCTTCTGGAATTTAGTCATGCCATCAACAGCCATGAAATGGCCAAAAAGATTACCGATACCTTGAAATATCTCCTCATCCTAGTACTCCAAAGGGAGACTTGGAAGTTTGATCCAAACCAAGACCTTGTTAAAATGCTCATTCGTTGCAACAAAACTTGGGATCCATTTTTTTAGGAAAAGTCCCGACTTACATAGGAACCCTGGGCCACCTAAGAGGGCACTATTATAACCCTCTTACATGGTAAATGAAAACAAGAAGAAACCATTTGTCATAGCAACAGTGTGTACCTGACCATGTAATGGCCATCTCTTTTGAATCCAACTGCAAACCAAGTGTATGTTGGGTTGAGATCTTGAAAGCTTGCTTGAGCAAAGTTTCCAAGCAAGCAACAAATCTATCAACGACTTCATCAGGGGCAACCAAAACCCTGTTTGAACTTTGCCCAAGGGGGTGTTAGAGAATTGACAGCAGATAAAAAACACAAGAATGTAGATAATAAAACAATCACACAGATGAGAGAAAGACGCAAGTTTTTAATGTGGTTCACCTTATAGGCTACATCCACAAAGAAGCAGGGGAATATCTTCATTAGTCTCTGTTTTACTGTCATACATTATGCTATAGCTCATACCATCTTCAGAAGAAGTTTTTGAATTACATAGTTCGAATATATGAATATGCCTTCAAGAGGGAAAGCGAAAGGTCAAATGAATTGAAGAGTAAAGGTGTCCGTTGGGCTTCAAATACCCAACAATCTCCCACTTGAAGTCCAAGGATTGCTGCAACATATTAGACATTCCCCTATTTCGATCTTATTGTCACATCTTGACAATGCCGAGAGAAGCTCTACAAAACTCGAATTTCTCCCTTGGTACTACCTTCGTCAACGCATCCGTCGGATTCACTTTCTTATCAATTTTCTCCACCTGCAGCTTACCCTCTTCAAGTACATGTCGAATAAAATGATATCGTAATTCTATATGCTTGGTTCTATTATGAAAGGCAGAGTTCTTTGCCAAGTGAATAGCGTTGTTGCTATCACAAAACAAAGTGAAAACAAATTGCTTACACTGCAATTCGCCCAATAACCACTGTAACCATATCATCTCCTTTGCCCCTTCGGTGAGAGCAATATATTTAGCCTCAGTAGAGGACAGTGCAACCACCTGTTGCAACTGTGAAACCCAACTAATTGCAGCCCCAACAAATGTAAACACATAACCTGTTGTAGACCTCTGTTTGTCCAAGTCTTTGGCCATATTGGAGTCAACATAACCTCGCAACTGAGTATCCTGTCCTCCAAAACATAGAACATGATCTGAAGTACCTTTCAGATACCGTAATATCCACTATACCGCCTACCAATGAGGTTTACTCGGATTGTTCATAAATTTGCTCACAACTCCCACTGCATGGGTAATGTTCGGACGGGTACAAACCATGGAATACATGAGACTCCCAACTGTTGATGAATAAGGAACACCCTTCACATGTTCTTGATCTTCTTGAGTTTTTGGACACATTGCTGATGACAAACGAAAGTGATCCGCCAATGGAGTACTAACAGGCTTGGCATTCTTCATGTTGTACCTGTCCAAGATTTTGGCAATATACTTCTCTTGAGACAATCCAATTTCTCTGTTTTGTCTGTCCCTTATTATAGTCATGCCAAGAATCCTCTTCGCTGCCCCTAAATCTTTCATTGCAAACCGTTGAGCCAAATGTTGCTTCAATTCATGAACTATCCTCATGCTACCATCGGTTACCAACATGTCATCAACATAAAGCAAAAGTATAACAAATTCACTATTAGCAAGCTTCTTGTAATAAACATACGGATCAGATTCGTAGCGTGTAAAGTGATGCTCAGCTATGAAGCTATCAAATTTGAGGTACCATTGCCTTGAGGCTTGCTTGAGCCCTTACAAACTTCGTTTCAATCTGCAATATAAATGCTCCTAACCCTATTTAGAGAAACCTTCAGGCTGCTCCATATACAACTTGTTGGTTAACATATTTGTCACCTAACTCTATATTCTCATGCCCGGACAGATGACAAATGCAATCAACAGTTCAGCCTATTATATTGGTACTTTATAAAGGCTCTCTGCTTATTTTACAAGGCGCAACTACCTTCGATGGATATTCTTATGAATGAAAAACCAAGATTGCTTTTAACCAGAAAGCAAAAATAAAGGCAGAGCTTTTAACCAGAAAGCAATAAAAGCATAAATTTGTTTTTCAAATAATCAGAAGTACAAAGACTGCCACCACCACAATATTTAGAAACTCAAATGAACACGATATCATACACCATATAATCACCGCTATAAACAATAAATCAACAGATAAACCATCCACAACAGTGAGCCAAAACTAAAGATATCCAACCACTTCAATGCACAAATCTTACCAACACCAGTAGTAATACATTCAACATAGGAAGAACGTAAATTTAAATAACCATAACACAAAGTCTAGGATCACTTAAATGTCCACTGCATTGATTTTCATTATATGCATATAAAGCAATTGAAAACAGTAAGTATCAAAATTCTCTATCGGCAAAACAAAGTTTGCCAAAAAGATCCATACATAGACTTGCACATCAAATTTATAGCAAGCCATAAGATAACTGTCTTTAACCCTAACGACTTCTTGGTGACAACCAATTTAAAAGAGAGTTTAAACAATAAATACTTAAAGGGCCCCCCAAAGCCAATAGTTTGAGAGCATGTAAAATATTTTGCTAAAACATAAAAAGAGAATTAATTGAGGATTGCCACATCCTCATCGCCAACATCATCAGTATTTTGTGCCTCACCTTCATCTTCCCCCTGTTCAGCTTCCTTACTCGTGCCTTCTTGTGCCACTTGAGCTGCTTGTACCCTTCGTTTAGCCTTGTATGCTTGGTACTTGGTGAGAAAAGGGGAGAGGGACATGCCACTTGGAGTATCAGTCATGCTAATTCTGCGTTTCTTCTTGCGAACTGCCCTATCTGTATCATTAATCTTTTGATGAATCTCATCCAGCCCATGCTTGACAGTTTTGATGTAAGCAGCAGTCCTTGCCATCTTCTCAAGTGATTCACTGGTTATGACATTATAGTCCATTACCTCCTCTGTCACTAACTTCTTAAAGTTTTGCTTTATTTCTTTAACATCCAATAATTTGTCCTCGTTTTCCTCAGTTGCTTCAATTTCCAAGATAGCAAAATTAACCCTAATATTTCTCATTTCAGCATAGTAAGTTGCTATTGCATTCCTCATATCATCCTCGATCGATGCTAACACAATTATTCTCCATTCGAGGATGTCTGTCCAAGCTGGTGCATCAAACTCATTTGGGGCATTTATAATCTGTTCAACTATTAGGTCCTTGACATCCATTTTGGTCATTTCTTTAATTTCCATTGAAGCTAAAGAGAGGCTATTATGATCATTCCTAGCCTTTTGAAACTCTGTAATTAAGACCTCTCTTTTACTGGAGATAGAATCAAACAACTTAATAGCTTCTTCAACAAATAGGAGACCATCGAAGACTACCTTTTCTACCCATTGATTCACAACATCATTCAAAGCCCTAGACTGTCTTATTTGTTGCAAAAGACTGGGATCTGGCACACTTACACTTAAATCTGGCATTGCATCTGACGAGGATGTTGTAATGCTTAGAACTGATTGATTATGTGGTTTTTCTCCTATTCTTTCTTGACTCTCTTTGCTAAGTTGCTGACTGAATACTCTGCATGATAAATATCCCCTTCAATGGTAGAGGGTCCCATATCTACTCTGCTCACGTTAAAGTCCGCTTCAGTCACTTCGCTCTCATTCTTATTTCCCACAGGGTCTGCAATATCAAGGAATTGATTACCTGCAGTATGGTCTGTGACCATTCTCAACATTCTCCTGGCACGTTTGGGCTTTGGAGTCTCCTGCAGCAACTTAGCCACTGTATCAACACTAGTGTCTACCATTGAAGTATATCTCTTTTTCTTTTCAACCGCTGTCTTCAACCAAGAAGGAGAAGAGGTGGAAACACTAGTGACATTAACCATACTTGTAATACCATCAACCCGAACCGATGAAGAATCAGGTATAGGAGGATTATTCGGACTAGGAGAATTTTGAGCACTCAACAAAGACTGAAAAATATTATCTTCTCCCAACTGTGTAAAAATCAATGAATCACTATCATTAACAGGGTCGTTAACTAGTGGCACATGGTCTGCTCTCTGTGGAGAAACAACCAATCTGGTATCATCTTTCACTGGCTGACCATCCATCTCACACACAAATTTCAACTTATTGTTCTCCTTAGGGTGTCCTTCGCCATCCTTGCTCGATTGTGAGCCAACTCCTTGCGTAGTTGTGTCCGAACTAGATGTCTTCCTTTGAGAATGCACAGTTTTGGAACTACTCTAGCTCTGAGCTGATGATTCTTTAGCTGTATTTGAACCAACTTGCTCTCTAAACTTTCTCTTCAACCATTTCTCTGTTCTCCTTATGACACCAAAAGAATGAAGTTTAATGTCAGTAACTTCTTTCTCAGACCATCTCATAGGAGGTAGAGGTTGCAATAAAACTTCTTGAAATCTGGTATCCAAAATGTCTAAAACATCATCCACAATATCAGGCACTTGCATGGGGAGATTAAAGGCACGAATTTGATCGATTGTCAGTCTCATCCAACTCCTCTGGACTTCTCTCATTCAGACAATCCTCCCAGTAATCTTCTAGTTGAGGCTTGTGTTGATAAGACCCACTCCCATGCATATTCTCCTTTACAAAATTTTTACTATGAAAAGATGCTCTGGTCCATAAACTATGAAGACCAAATTCAGACAAAGCCTTATCTACATTTCTTGCAACATCATTACTTTGACAAGAATAAAATGACAAAGTCACAGGGAAGGAATATCCCTTTTTCTTCATGGCATGATATTTCAAATTCACAGAAGCCATTTGTCTGCATACCTCCAAAAGCACGAGATAGTTAGATAGATACCGTGGCAATTTCAATGGGGCATTTTCATAACCCCCAATTCTTAGGTATGAAAAAGGATCAAACTACACATAAAAACTTCCAAAATTCATAACAAGTGCTGCTGCACTCGCTGAGAACGTTTGTTCCAATGTGCCATCGATTCTTTTTGTCAACCACATTGTAAAAGCATCATTAATTCTTCAAAAATCTTTAACAGCTTCCTCTTTTCGAAGTTGAAAGAAAGTGTCATACACAGGCGTGCCGATGGCGGGTAACCCTTGGGACCTTACCACACGGTTCAACAGTGTAATCATGTCTGAAATTTCCTCCTTAAAATTGCTTCTTTTGAGATTGGCAGGAAGTCGTGACTTCCCCTTTCTCTCTATCTCCAACCAGCCTTTTGCAATGCAATTCTGGCACCAATCTTTTCTTTCATTGTAATAAGTCCAAGCCGACGATACAGAAACGTTTGAATTCTCCTCATACTCATCCAGATTCAACGCAAGAGCAATTGACGCAAAATCAATCTTTGCAACTACAGAACCGTTAGAAGCTCTTATTTCCTGTGACTTTGGGAAGTAATGGTTTACACACGCGACCACCAACTCAAGACAACGCACTGCAGGCAGAAAACCTCTGGCTCTGTCCAGGCTGCTATTCACAATTTTGGTAGCTAGGACTGACCGTCCTTTAGGTCGCATTCTTAGCCAAAAGTCATCAAAATCAATGTGTCCCAGCTCTGTGTCTTTCACCCCAGAGAAAGTGTTTTCTACCACATGAGCTATGGGAGCTCCTTGAAATTTAAACTTCATCTTTACCAACTTTAGAAACCAGTTCACGAGAAGCTTGGAGGCAAATGTAGGCGGAACAAAGAAATGCAAAGGACTCACAGGATTTTCGCAACACAGATTCATGAAGCTATGTGATTTTCACCTTTCAAAGAATGTAGTGCTTTATATTAGAAAGAAAGAAACTGAAAGTAATGGCCGAACATGCTAACCTGTGAACCTTGAATCTTGCGCACTCTTCGCACGTAGTGGACTTATTTCCCTTTGCTCTGCAATGCTTCTCCCTTGATGAAAAGACGAACACTTCAAATGAGATAGTGAATTGGTTTAAATTTGTAATGTCACATCTCACGAAATGTTCATAAATGACATTAATTTCTGGCGGCATGTCAATCTTCGAAAATCCCACAATATGCCATAGGTTATCTCCGAAAAATGCGCCATGGTGTTCGCACGTACTCCAACTTAAATATAGCATGACATCTGTCATTTCCCTGCACCTTACGCTAGCTTGGATGAAAGTACCTTGGGAGATATGATCCACTGTAGTCGAGAAGTCGAGAAGGAAATGAACTTTTGAACCGGGGACTTCGAAGTTCAGATGTTCAGAAAATCTCAGACCTTCCGACTAGACAATAGGAAAGAGGATTAAGAATGACACAAGAAAAACTTGATGCTATATCCTAAAGCAAGTCGGGAAGTCGGGCAGTTCATGAACTTTTGAACCTGCCAACTATGGTTCAAAAACAAGGAAGATCGTCGACTAGACAAGGAAAACAAAGGAGAAATGAATTAGGAAAATAAGAAAGGGAAAGGGAGTGGCAATAAAGACAAATGATACATGCCTTAGCAAAAAGTTTGAATACTAAGCAACACAACTCTTCTTCAATATTTCCATGAAGAAATGCAGTTTTGACATCAAGTTGTTCAAGCTCAAGATCCCATATAGCTGCCATACCCAAGACTGCTTGGATAGTGGTCATCTTCACAACTGGCGAGAAAATCTCATTAAAATCAATCCTGTTTTTTTGATCAAAACCTTTCACTACCAATCTGGCCCTGTAGCGTTTAATGCCTCCATCTTCTTCTTTCAATCTATACACCCATTTATTCTTTAGTGTTTTTCGATTTGGTGGGAGGGTCACCAAATCCCAAGTTTCATTTGCCATCAAGGAGTCCATTTCGTCTTGCATTGCCTCCATCCATTTGACATGATTTGAGTCTTTGCAAGCATCCCTATAATTTGCTGGTTCTGCTTGATCAGAAAGCAATAATTCTGGCTCTGCTTGGCCAGTTGGTAATAACTCATAATCTGTACATTTTGCTGGAAGCTTTTTCTGTCGGGTAAACCTCCTTAATTGAGGTGCTTGCTCCCTCAAAATACCCTCTTCAGGCAGAGTATTCTGTTCAGGCAAACTGCCCTGTGCCTGTACATTTCCATGTTCAAGATTTGACTGTGAAAGGCTTGATATTGAACTTCCCAAACTTCTCAGATTCGGTACTTCCACTATTGGCACATTACATGTTTCCATCATAGACTGCGTAGAAGTGTTTCCAAACTTCATAGGATGTGAAGAATGAGACACATCATATAATTGCTGCGGTGCCTCGTGCCTTTGTAAATGCTGCGTAGGACTTTGAATTTGCATTGAAGGAGTAAAGGAAGGCTGCGTGGACAATTCCAAACGCTGCCTTGAGTTCAAAGGAGGCGTTGAATCATTTAAAAGAGGCTGCGCTGGCAGCGTGGGATTTAGTATGACTAGAGGCTCACTTTCAAAGGAGCGCTGCACCAAATCCTGATTATTATCACTTGCTAGTTGCTTAGCAATCAAACAAGGCAGCGAAGACTTACCAAGGGTTTGCATTGAAACTTCAAAGGGTTGCGTGGGAAGTGTGAGTTGCTGCGTGGTAAATGGAGGGTGCAAATCATTTAAAATAGGCTTTTCAAAAAGCTACGTTGAAAAACGCAAGGGCTGCGATTCATATGAATTCTTTGCCTACGTAGAAGTTGAACCAAACTCTGGTGCCAAGCTTGGCGCACTCATATGTGAAGCGCCTTGTGTATCCAGGGTATGCTGGGAGATAATTCCCTGTGCTTTTTTCATATTAATGCCATTTTCAAAGATATCAACATGTACATATTCATTTGATGATGACCCCTGTTTTTGCAGACCTAGGAAAACTTTCTCATTAAATACTACATCCCGACTGCAGGTAAACTTTTTGGCAATTGGATCCCAAAGACGAAAACCAAATTGTTCCTCACCGTAACCGATAAATATACACCTTTTTGAAGAGTAAAGGTGTCCGTTGGGCTTCAAATACTGAAAAGGGGGGACTGAAGCCAGCATTGACCTCTTGGATCAAATTCGGCCCCTTCTAAATCGTGAAAGGGTCAAAAGAACCCTTCGGCCCAATAATGCTGCCAATAAGAGACCCTTGTAGCAATGTCTTTCCTTCGGTGTGAGTAGATCTAGGCTTGTCTTCTGGCTCGTCCTTGTTATCCACTGCTCTAGGAACATCCTTTCTGGTTCCCTCATCTGTGCAAAAATGATCAATTGTGGAGGCAATCACAAGGAGCACAAAACCTCTGCGAAACCCTAAATCCACAGAACCATGTGAAACAAACTTTGATGGAGGCTGGCCTACTGAGCTGAAACCAACTGTTGTCCCTAAAACCAAATGTCCACCAACTATTCATCGCCATTCGAGTCCCAATCCTCATACTCATCTAGATCTGGATCGTCTGCATCATCTCCATCATCGAATTTATCCTCCACCTCCTGCAGAATCTCGCTCATAGAGGTGTTCAAAAGACTTCTACTCTCGCTTCCCATCATAGGTGTGCCTTAGATTAAGGATTGGGTATGTGCCTACGTTGCATTAATGTTATTGGGTTGAATTTCCCCCGTTCTCAATTCATTTACATTTTCTTTAAATTTTGTTTTGAATTGTTCATTTTGTTGTTTGGATATGAAGACCCTGAATACTTTGTAAATATTTACAGTTTTGGAGTGCTATCGATAAATTTAGTACCTACAAAAAACAATTATAAAACCCCTAGATGAAGGGATGTATCATCTCAAGGTCCCTGAAATAATTATAATTTTGTATCCAGCAAACTAATATGATAAATTAATTTGAATGTTGCGGTGTGAGGAAAGCAGATTAAGGAAGGTGCTTCTTCATGCACATAGTATATGCATTGCTGGAAACGAATTATTTCCCACACATATGAAAACAAAAATATAATTTTTATATTTAAAATTAAATTAGCTGAATTCAAAAATTGATTTTGATTCGGACCAAGTGTTAAAGTTAAGAATACCGTAGGAGAATTTTATTAGAAGTTAAACCACATTGAGTCATGTCCTAAGGGCAAATGACAAGAGAGAATAATAGACGGAGAATTCATTGAAATCAACTAATATGCTTGAACAATAAAAATACATTTCAATGGATTTATTTAAAAGCGTAGTAAAATTCATATGAACTTTGTTAGATGAAGAGGAACATTATTCAATGCCTAGCGAAAGAAATTAATCAACGCTCGATGAAAGATATGACGGCATTAATCATGCCCAATGAAAGATATGACGGAATTTTGAGTGAGCCGTTATGGTTATCCATTAGGAACATATATTTTTCGTTTGCAAAAACTTTTCCTTAGCATGTTTTATAGGGAATTCTACCAACAAGATACTCGATAAGGGTAAAATTTTCATGCCATTTGCATGCATTGTCAAAGTCGTGAACAGGTAAAACAACATTAGGAGCAAGAGTGTTACCTCGTGAACCACTTTTGGAATGAACTTGTGGGGTGTTTTGGAGCCATTTGCTTGTGCTTCCAATCTAGCGACCCCGACATCAAATGCCAGGCCATTTTGGCTGGCCACTACTTAAATAGAAAAAAATCACTCAAAGATGAGGGAAACTAAAAAAACTCGCAATAAATGTGGAAGACTCCTGTACTAAATTGTAGTTTGAAACAAGAGTGATCAAGACAAAAGAATGATATGAGTAGAATCATACAAACCAAGCCAAGACAAAACCATAGTAGAGCCAACTACTTCTCTTAAAAATAAGATAATTACTTGTTTTGTTTATCCCTAGTCTTGGTGTCAAGAGAGGAATATTAGGTTATAAGAATTTATGCCTTTAGCAAGACTTGAGCCTATAGCTTAAACAAATCCCATGTGTTTAACAATGCTCTTATTGCTAATGAAGTTAATACAAATTTACAAATAACAATATAATAAATCATACAAACCATGCACAATTTTTCAATGAGTTAAATGAAAACAAATTATTATGTTCAAGCATATATAGTGACAGCAAGAGGTGGAGAGTAATGGCATGAGTGTGTTCACATAAACTATTAAGAGCTGGCATTAAATATAAAGAGTAGCAAAGAAGGATTAAATAATCTATTTTCATTTAAGAAAAATATTAGTGCATTTCAATTATAGGCATGATTTTATTCAATGCAGTGAATATAAAATAGCTTTAAGCAGTAAATAAAGTAGTAAGTAAACTGTAAAACTATTGAAATATGAAATAATTTATTTTCATTTAGATTTTTGAAAATTTTAGAAATATAAAAATAGCCCTTCAAATAAAAGTAAAATAAAATATCAAGTAAAAATATGTAAAATAAAATATATTAGTGCTACTATTTTGACTGTTTGTGAGTGTTCTTCTACCCATTTTACACGTGTACTTTGAAGGTACTTGGTAGTCCCTTGTACCTTATTGGTATTATCAGATATTTATATGATTGAAATCTAATTATTTGCCTCATCTAGCAACTGGATATAATAACATATTTGAGTCCACATTACTAGAGCTTTCTAAAGAAAGAAGAGGATGTGGAGATGCAAATTCATGAAACTCCAAGTTTGAGTAGTAATGTGTTTGGAGTCGACTTGCTTCTTTCAATTCTGACACTACCTCATTCATTGTAGGTCTATTCATGGAATGAGGTGAAGTACAGACCATGGCCAATTCTGCCACTTTCCACATTGCATCTTTATTATAATTTTGGAGTAAAATATGATCTGCAATGTTTTCTATGTCTCCCTTTAATAGGGATGCCCTTACCTGCCATAAACAACATATAATTTAGTAGTAACAATCAAGTTCTAATATTAGATATTTTAAGCATCCACAGTTTATAACTATTTTTGAATATTGATCGAAACTAGACTTCTAATTATTCTAATTTTAATATAGATTTTTTTAAAATCTCTATTATAATTACCCAGCTAGTGATATGTATGTATTCTTTGGTAGAGTTTGAGGGATCTACAAAGCGAGGATGCCGTCCACTAATAATCTCCATCAGAACAACTCCAAAGCTATAAACATCACTCTTTTCTGTCAATCGATATGAAGTGTAATACCTGTAGAAAACCATTTAGTAAGTCCATTTTATCTTTAAATTAATAAAAATCAAAAGGACATCGACCCCTCTTTAGATGGTTGGTCTAGGGAATAGTTGATACTCTTGTAAGAAATCCTCAAACTCCTTTTTAAACGATCCAGAGCATAAGTGATCCTCTTGAAGGAAGTTTTCGACCTGACTTAATCAAATTACTTTGATATAAGATCCAGGAAACCTAGCAGCTCAACACCTCCTTATTTATGCACACTCTTAATCTCCTTATTTATGCACATTCTTAATGAAAACATCTCCTTATTTATGCACATCCTTAATGGATGAGATTATGTATTGACAATGCAGCTAAATAATGTATGTGAGACTTTTTCCTACACGAGTTCGTTATTTTATAACACCAGGTATCTGGTTGATTCTCTTTTTAATGGTAACTGGTTCCCTGAGATTAACATGACAGGAGTAGGGTTCTCTACATCATACTGGGCATGATGGACTCCAAGAGGTTGAAGGACTAATGACGCGTAAATAATTCACATATAATTGAACTGGGTATCAATAAAGAAAAGAAAAGCATATTTACTCCGGATCTAGATATCCAGTGGTGCCCTTTACAAGGGTAGATACGTGTGAAGCTCCATCCAAAGGTCCCATCTTTGACAACCCAAAATCTGCTATTTTTGCTTCCATTTGATCATTCAGCAGGATATTGGAGCTCTTTACGTCCCTGTGAATAACGCCTGGCTTGCAGCGTACATGCAAATATTCCAATCCTGCTCAAAAATAAGCAACAGTTAGACCCTATGATTTTTTTCAAGATTTGCACCGAGCTTTTTAGTTGCCACAAGTATCTGACTAACCTTGGGCAGCATCTAATGCAATGTCCAGTCTTCTTTCCCATTCTAGAGTATTTTTTGAAGAAGTTTGACCTGAAACCAAGCAATGCAGACCTTTGATTAAACGTGCAGAAAACATTCCTCTCTATCATATACAATTGAGCAACGTTGTAAACTATACCATCAAGACAATGTCGCAGGTCTCCATTAGACATGTATTCATATACAAGAACCAAATTTTGCTCCTCTGTGCAGTAGCCCATGAATTTTATGAGATTCTTATGGTGTAATTTGGAGAGAATATCTACCTGCAGCGGCCAATGAATTTTACAAAGACTCGTAAGTTGTAGTTTGGAGAACAGATCTCCCTGCAGCAATTGTACTTAGTTTTGATTATGAAGGTTAAAGACATTAAAGATCTTAAACTTTAATAGTGCTTAGTTTTAGTTGGAGAGATTCAAGTTTTAATTGTAAAATGAGTATGAACGAGTCCTTAGTAATACCTCTGTGGAAAACTCTATGGCACCCTGATGTGATTTATCAGACAAGATTTTGACAGCCACATCCTTGTCTTGAAGACAACCAAGAAAAACAGGTTCATATCCTCCTTTTCCAATCTCCGTTTGAAAGTTGCCAGTCATAACTCTGACCTCTTCGTAACTGAATGGTCGACATCCATCCAATTTGACAAGATCTAATTGCCCTCTTTCAGTTTTCCCTGCATTTTGCCCCTTTCAGTGTACATAAGAATTTGTTTCCTTTTATTAAAAATGAAAACCCAAAAGTAAAGAGCAAATGCAAGGGCAAGATGACTTAAGATGACTTACCTTTAGGGATTTCTCTGCTTGATTTAAGTTTGATAAACATTAATATTGCAGTAATAGCTATAAGTGTTGCAACCCCTGTTACTATTAACCAAACAACTAGTGATTTGCTAGTCTGTCTTTTTGGGGTATCCTTGCAAATGCCTGTTTGGCAAAGCATTTCATTGCCATAGACACTGCAAAATTTAACACAAATATTAAACATATGAATCTTATCATACCAACAACATAATTACTGATTGATTTGTGTTCCAAGAAAAGAAACTCGCCTCAGAATGAGCTCTCCACGTTGCTGTTTCTCAGATAGACCATTTGGCACCGATCCATTTAAGTTATTGTCTATCAAATTCCTATATCTCGAAAAGAAAATTTCTCAAAATACTCTACATAGTATGAATAATATAGCATACTTAAAGGTAAATTACTTATCCATTTTATAAGATAGAATGACATTATTAATATACTGAAAAGTCTTATAAACTAGAAATACCCAGATGCATATGTTTCAACTCACAGTTCGTTAAGATTGGAGAGAGTAGCCAGAAGCTCTGGTATTGAACCACTCAAATTATTTCTTGCCAAATCCCTGCAAACAGGAATAATAACATAGTTTTTTGGTCTAGCAATTGTGATATTGACTTTCAACAAACAAAAAAGTTATTAAAAAAAGTAGTTAGGATTTGTTACCGACAATTTAACAAGAGCAGAGAGCTTGGCGAAGGTTGGAGGTATGGTGCCATTCAGACGCTTGTCCGGGAGGTTTCTGTACGTTATATATCTTCATCGTTAGTTGAAATTGACAGCAGTGTGTAACACAGTCAAATTATACAAAGTACATTAATGTTCAGATTATGTCCGTAATTGGTCAATGGGATTGCAAAAAATACAGCTAGTAATTTTCAAATTTTGCTAGTGGTAAAATTTGATAAAACTAGCAGTTGCACGAAATTTATGCGCGACAGAATAGCCGATAGGGTCCATCAATATCTCATCTGTAACTGTAAAGCTGAAATGCAAGAATATTTAGAAAGAACATAGTTGTAATTGTATATGATTATGGTGTATCAATTTTGTAATGGTAAATTTGAAATGTAGACTTGCATGAAAGACATTGGGAAATAAATTGTAGAAATAATGAGAAATAAATGGACCAAACAAATGTTAGCATGGCTTCAAGTGCACTTTTTAATGTGTTTTGGTTTGGTCTGATATGTGGAAGATTCCCAGCTTGATTGAGGATGAATCAATTTCAATGGCCATAGCTCAATCATTTGAGTGCTTAAGTGTATCTGAAATTCGTCTGTTACCTGATACAACTTGCAGAAAACTTCCAATACCTCATGAAAAGCAATTTGAGTCCAAACTTAGCAGAAATTTAGGGCAGTTGACAATTGAATCACCAGTAGCACTTCAGGGCTTGAATGTGTCTGAAACATCTGGAGGTCTCTCTATGGACAAAAATGTAGAAGAATTGCCAGTTGCAGCATCAGAAGTTGTTGAGTTTCAGTGGTTCAGCGTGTGTGAAAGTTTTGATCAGCATACGAAGATTGGGATAAGCATAAATGCAGAAGATCAACATTCCAAGCTTAGCATATATACAGAAGATCAGCATTCTCAGTCCGACCTTACCCTAAACACAGAGCAGTTGCCAATTATATCATCAAAAGCAATAGCATCTGAGTGCTTAAGGGTTTGTGACACTCCTGAAAGTAACCCCTCACTTGATTATACTTGCAACAAACCTACAATGGCTCCTTGTCAGCATTTACAGTTCAAGGTTAGGATAAATGTAGAAGATCAGCATTCACAACTAGAGCCTAGCATAAATGCAGAGCAGTTGCTAATTGCATAATAAAAAACAGTGGCATCTGAGTGCTTAAGTGTTTATGGCACTCCTGAAAGAAACCCCTCACATGATTCTTCTTGCAACAAATCCACAATGCCTCTTTGCCAGCATTCAGAGTTTGAGCTTAGTATAAATGTAGAAGATCAATATTCACAGTCTGGGCTTAGTATAAATGTTGAAGATCAGCATTCAGAGTCTGAGTTTAGCATAAATGAAGAGCAATTGTCAGTTCCATCATCAAAAGCAGTGGTATCCGAGTGCATGAGTGTCTGTGGCACTCCTGAAATTAAATCCCCACTTGATACTACTTTAAACAAACCCACAATGCTTCTTTATCAGCATTCAGAGTTTGAGCTTAGTATAAATGCAGAAGATCAATATTCACAGTCTGGGCTTAGTATAAATGTAGAAGATCAGCATTCACAGTCTGAGTTTAGCATAAATGAAGAGCAATTGTCAATTGCATCATCAAATGCAATGGTATCCGAGTGCATGAGTGTTTATGGCACTCCTGAAATTAAATCCCCACTTGATTCTACTTTAAACAAACCCACAATGCTTCTTTATCAGCATTCAGAGTTTGAGCTTAGCATAAATACTGAAAATCAGCTTTCAGAGTTTGAGCCTGACATAAATGCAGAGCAACTCTCAATTGCATCATCAAAAGCAGTGGCATCTAAGTGCTTAGTGTTTTTGACACTCCTGAAAGTAGTACCCCCCTTGATACTACTTGCATTAAAGCCACAATGGCTCGTGATTGTCATTCACAGTCCAAGCTTAGTATAAATGCAGATCAATTACAAATTGCATCATCAAAAGCAGTGACAGATGAGTTCTTAAGTGTTGATGACACTCATGAAAATAACTCACCACTTGATGCTACATGCAAAAGGTCCACAGTGCCTCTTGATCAGCATTCAGAATTTGAGGCTAGTTTAAATGCAGAATATCAGTACTCAGATTCCAAGCTTGGAGTAAATGGGAATACGCATTCAGAATTGGAGCTTACAATTAATGCAGAGCCATTGCAATTTGCATCATCAAAAGTAGTGGTATCTGATTTCTTAAGTTTGTTTGAAACCCCTGACCAATTAGAGCCAGAGCATAACAAAAATGAAGAATGCATTGCAACTGCATCAGATTTGCCTACATATGCAAGTGTGTCTAAAACTCCAGATGTTAAGGAACAGCCTAAAACAATTTGCAATAGCGATGATTACTTAATTACTGGAGTTTCAGCACTGTCACCATCAACAAGAGTGTCCAAAACTCTTGACAATATCCATTCACCTGAAACTACATACAATCTACCTTCGGAAACACCTCCTGCATACCACTTAATGTCCCTGGTGAGCCAAAATGCAGATTCGTTGTTGATGACAATATTGTCTCCTACTCCATCAGCAAGAGTCCACAGTACTCCTGAAAGGACTTGCAATCTACCTTTCTCAACATCACCATGTTTATTTGCATGCTGTTTTCAGACTCCTGACAAGAACCAATCACCTGAAACCGCTAGCAGTATATCTTTGATACCTCTTGCATGTCATTCAGAGTATAGAAGATTCATAGAATCATTTTCATCACCTGAAAGTACTTGCAGTCCACATTTAAATTCTCTCCAGTTTCAGTCACAGTCTGAGTTCAGCAGAAATACAAAAACCATCTTATTCACTGCAACTTTCTTGGGTGACCCTGATAGTAACCTGTTTATGCACGTTGCCACCCCATCATGAGAATATATGACATCCTATAGAAGTGGGGTATCGAAATGTGCCAGGATGGACTCCTGCCCCTGAATCAATCGTGCTCTTATAAATTGTTCCAGCTGGTAAAGCTGAATGAGCACTATGACATATCTGGCATCATCCCCAATTTGAGTTCGCACATGACCCCAATCTGGTGACCCAGCCAATGAACCAGTGGCAACGAATGATGTTTTATACTTCGTTTGAATCTCTGTTGATGTCTCGTTAATGGTTGATCTGCAGAAAACTTTGAAACGCAACCGAAATCAAATGCAGAATTTCTGATAGGCCAATAATTCCTCAAAGGCGATTTGCATTTACTTAACGATGACGCCTGGAAAATATTAGAAAACAGTTAACCGCCGGTGAAAACGAAAAACCTATCGTGAAAATGTTTTCAGGAATCCTACAATTTTCCGGCGTCCGACACTTCTGGCGTCTTACGATTTCCCGGAGCAAAAAGCTCCCACTATAAGCCTATCGGCTAATTAATAAAACGAGATTTGAAGTTATAATTATTTGATTTTAAAAAATTATTCTATCAAGTTTTTTATACTTCATCCACACAAAAATAATAAATAATCATTTTATTTTTAAAAGAAAAAAAAAAGTTCATCCACAATATATACACCATCCAAAATTAGCTATACTTAAATATAGTCGAATATAAATTTCCGAAAATAATATTACAAGCATGAATCACCATCAATTTTGAAGAATCCTTAAAAGACAAGTCTAATAATATCATTAGAAATATTAGTCACGCTATTGATTAAAGAATGTCTAGGAGGCAATTTAAGAATTTCACCACAAAGCATCACTCAACCAAAAGAATTTGCTTGCAATGCCATTGCTTATCTCTCATTTGTGACACTTTTTACATGCTTAATTATTATAGATTAAACTGTTTGTGTTGCCCCTCACTAGGGGCAACTTTAGAGACATTCCACACCTCTGATTTTAGGTGTTGATATGTTTCTCTTATACTTATTATTTGACATATCTTATTCAATCATTATACAATTATCTATTGACAATTATCATATGCTTGTTGTGTCTTACATGACATTATCCATTAATACTTATTACATACTTGTTGTGTGTTACACAATGTTATCCAATGACAATTATTGCATGCTTGTTGTGCCTTCATGATATTATCATTGACCATTATTACATTTCTAGTGTGCTTTACATGATGCTATACATTTTCTCTTACCTCTAATTTCTTCTATCTTTTGTATCCAACCAATTGGAGGCAGCCATATATTATCTTTGGTGTTTTTCTTGTACCAAACGAAGATTTATCACTATTTCAAACAATGTATATCAAGTTTACCTCTTAGTCAAATCCCTTATCATGCTATCTACAAATTTATATTTTATTCCATGTGGTAAGAGTCCTTTTGCACCTTATCCACTTGGTCAAAGTCCTTCATACTCTCTGCTTGGTTGGAGCCCCTTTCTACTTGGTCAAAACAATATTGCTTTTTGTGTAGTCAAAATTTCTCACCATACTCCTTCAACGTTTATGTAGATAGTTACAATAGTTGTGATTATGCTCATTTTAAAATGCTTAACAAATGCTACGCATTGGAACTTTTTTCTTCTATGCTTGTGGTTTATTGAGATGGAGCACTCACGATGAACATCCATATTTGTATCCTTTGAGCATATATGTATCCTTCGAGTGTTTAAAACATAGTTTTTCGATGTTGTCTACTTAATTTTACTTTGATGTATGCATCCTCATAGTAGTCTACATGCAAGTCAAAGTGGGGGTAATATGTCATGGTCAAAATTGCATACCCATGTCTTTTTCTCTAATGTGAAAATTACAACCATTGACCGCCTTGGTTTAGATTTGTAAGTGCATAATTGATCCAAGTCACTTCTACGCATGTGGATCAAAACGTTGAACTTTTAAAGTTCAAATTTCTTAAATTGGGTTTGTTTCCGTCCCTTACTAGTTGTTATGAGCCAAATATTTAGTGCAAATTATTTCAAATTATATGTGTGTATGAGGAAAAATCGATTAAATCTAAACTAATAAAACTAAAAACCAATCACATAAAGCGAACCAATCTAAGTAAAAACCATTATCATAAAATTAAAAGACAAATGAAAGCTCTTACCAAAATTTGTGTTGTTCCCTTGGAGATGTGTGGATTGCTCAATGAAGTTGCAAAACCATAGTTGTAACAAGCAAGTAGTGTGCTCAAGAGATCAATGTTAAGAGATCGTAAGGTTGCTCAATCGACGCGTTTTGTATGCTCAAAGTTCTGTTAAGTATGCCTAAGAATACGATCGAAGAGAGAGGCCCAATAAAGGAGATGAGGGGGGTTTATATAAGTTTCAACAGAGATTGATCAACGGTCCAGATAATTCAGAAAAATCAATGGAGGAGAACAGTTGAGGAACGTGCAACGAATAAGAAGAAGACAAGTGTCACACAAAAGCTGTTTTATTTGAGTTAAACACTTTCTTTTCTAAAGATAAGACATGCTTTTCATAAATTAGAAAGTTTTTTTCTAATTTAAGAGAAATTGATAAAAACAAGGTTGAGTGAATAGATAACTCAACTTAAGATTTGCTTTTGCATAATTTGAGAGAAATTAAATAATAAATTATTTAATTGTGTGTGCATGGAGAAGAAGACTTATTTTTAGAAGATTTGAAAGATATTTGTAGATAAGAAAACAAATTAAATAAATAGATTTATTTAATTGTTGTGCATGATTTTGAAGAATAAATAAAATATTTGATTTATCTTATTTTTGGAGAATGAGAGAATTTAAATAAATTTGATTTGATTTATTTAAATTTGGCAGAATGAATTTGATTTAATTAAATAATTAAGAATTATTTAATTGTTTGGATAAGATAGAATTTGTGATGAATTAATTAAATAATTGGATTATTTAATTAATGGAGACTCGAAATTTGGAAAGAAGATAATGATTTAATTAAATAATTAAAATTATTTAATTGTGGAAGAATAACAGAGGAATTTAATTTTAATTAATTAAATAAAAAGGATTTATTTAATTAATGTTGCAATTTTATGATTTTGAAGAATTTGATGAAATTAATTAAATAATTAGATTTATTTAATTAATGTTGAGTGCAGGTGATTAGGAAGAAATGACGAAATGCAAGTAGTGCAATAACATGGTCATTTTAGGGTGTCTACATTTTGCCCCTCTTTGATGCGATGCAGTTAATAGCGTTGCGTCAAAGAAATTAATTGTCGAAGATGTGATACAATTTTTTATGCCCCAGTGTAGCTAGTTGCCCCAGCATATGCCCCCTCGAGCGGGAAGACAGGGAAGCGACAGATGAACGGTGTAGACGCTTGACTAGAAGAGTGCGCGACCAGGTAGGAGGAAAAGCAGAAAGGGGTGGGAAGAGAAAAAAACATGAGGGAGGGATGCTATAAATAGGTCCCATGAGGACCACAGTGCTCATTTGCACCCTAGGAGTTTTTAAATTTAGAGAGTAGAGCCTCCAAATTAGTGTGAGTTGAGTGGAAGGAGCTGACAGCGAGGAGAGATGCCGATTCTAGCGCACAGGCATCGGGCGGAGCTCGTGCGGACGTACAGGAGGCCAGCAGGAGCTCCGGCAGCGGTAAGTGGTCGAAAACCCCATTGTATTTTGTCGTTTTAGGGCAGTTTTAGGGCTAGGTCTACGGGGGTTGAATAGGGAAGCCAAAAGCGCTTTAGGGTGTGTCAGCGCACTTGGTAGTCGGTTACAGCGCTTTTGGCGCGCCACAGCGTGAGTGGTAGGAAGGTTCAACGCGTTTGGTCAAAACACAGTGCAGTTGGTTTGTGGACTAGCGCCGAAGCGCATTTGGTAGAATGCCGCAGTGCGATTGGCTAGACAGTGCAGCGCATTTGGTATGGTAAGCTAGCGCGAGTGGGAGGGATAGGGAAAAACAGGTCGCTTTTGGTAGGACAGGATGGCGCGGATGGAGGTATGGGGCAGCGCTCTTGTAAAACAAGGCGCATGTGGGAGAGAAAATACAGCGCATCTGGCTAGGTAGTGTGGCGCCTTTGGTATGGAGGCACAACGCCTTTGTATAGAACAAAGCGCTTTTGGTTAAGTAAAAGAAAATTAGGATTGTGGGTTGAGAAAAGGGATGTCCATCCTAGGGTACAACAAGGGGATGGTTGGGGGTTGCATAGCATAGTATATGCGTAGATAGGACTTGAGGGATCTGGTATAGAAAAACTGACAAGTGATTTGTTGTGGATGCAGCGAATTATGCCACCATTGATGTCGCGGGAGCGACACCACTCGATAGCGCATGAGGTTGTACAGCTGACCTGGGAGGAGGACACATTCTTGGAGCACGCAGGATTGTGGCATGTGGCCCAGTTGACACACATTAGGGCGAATCTCACCCTGGTGACAGTAGTGGTAGAGAGATATAGCGAGACCTCGTCCTTTCACTTTCTGACGGGGGAGGCGACAGTGACATTGGAGGACGTGTACCGCATCCTGAAGATTCGGATTGATGGAGAGATAGTGGATTTTGACCCGGCGCGGGGCGAGGCAGGCTTGGTGGAGGTCTTCTGCACATATGACCTGTGGATAGATGACGGGGAGATTCGATGGGCAGACGTCCCGAGACTCTGCGATAGGGTCAGATGGATAGTGGTGTCACTGATTGGCGGCTTCCTGTGTCCCGAGAGGAGATCCAGAGGATTATCGGTTGGATGGGGTAGTGTTATCTGGGATGTTCACACATGGCCGACAGTATGCGTGGGGCCCATGTGTGTTGGGACAGTTGTATCACGACATGCATCACTGCGTGTACAGGAGAGGCAGGAGCCTCTCAGCAGGGGTGACCTTGTTACAGGTATGGGCGTGGGAGCATATCCCAGTGATACGACCCATGGCACAGCGCCATCGGGATAGAGGCGAGCCATATGCATTCCTATATGAGGGAGTGATTACACATCGGAGAATGGGGTCTGTTAGCCATTGGAGGCGGCAGATTGACGAGATGGACCTGTTTGTGTGGAGGCCATGGTTACCATGAGCAGTTGATGTACTGCAGACAGGCTCGTTATCTGTTCGGGAGACGGACAGATGCGATAGAGAGGTACTTGCCAGAGCGGGTACTTAGACAGTTTGGATTGCCACAGGGACTACCAGTGGGGGAGGTGACGCATGCCAGGACGCGGAGGGAGGTTGGAGACTGGGACGCGGAGATCCCAGTAGTGACAGCATTAGCAGAGGTGCGGGGACTTGTTCCCGTGAGATGGGATTGGGACACAGGCCTGGCAGACCCAGGGACACTGCCAGAGTATGACCAGTATTGGCAGACACATAGACCAGTGAGACTGACTACACCAGGTGTAGTAGGGGCAGTGGGGGAGGTACTAGTCCCCGGTGTGGAGGCTAGGATGAGACGATAGGCCCAAGCAGCCAGGCAGCAGGCAGGTGGAGAGGGCAGCGACCAACAGGCCGATGTGGAGATGGTGGAGGTAGTGGGCCCAGTCGTAGAGACCGATCTACAGAGGGTCGAGCGGCTGCTACAGGAGGAGATAGCCTGGAGGACTCAATTAGAGCTCCGGATGGTGTGCTTGAGGAGGGATAGGGATGCAGCGCGAGCTGAGGCGAGACAGGTTGAGGCCACAGCTTAGGCACAGACACAGGCAGCCTCAGTAGCACAGACAGCCCTGGCACAGGTACAGGCACAGCTACAGGCCCAGGTGCAGGCACAGGCACAGGTACAGGTGCAGCCACCAGCTGCACCAGCAGCAGATGCCGAGCGGTTAGCACAGGTCACGAGGGAGAGATGCAGAGGTACAGCTGCGGTTGACAGCAGAGGCCACACTATTTAGAGTGAGGCGGGAGAGAGATGAGGCACGCCGTGCACTAGGTGCAAATCAGAGGAGCCTATACAGTGAGCTCGTCCAAGTGCAGGGTGAGCTAGTATCAGCTGGCCGGGAGGCAGAGTATTACAGAGGTCTGTATGTGGGTGCAGTGCCAGCAGCTCAGCAGGCACCGAGTTACAGAGAGAGGAGCCGGTCAGGGGCATCTGGATCCCGGAGGACAGGGCAGTCAGTATCCTCAGTGAGAGGACCATTTTTACCACCAAGGGGAGGAGGAGGACCAGCAGGGGGACCTCCACCGAGCACAGGGGGAGGACAGGGGCCACAGCAGGAGAGCAGCTCTACCCACTAGAGCGCATATATTATTGTATCATATTTGTACCATACTTGTATCACGATGGACACTTGTACACCGTACCATTTGTATCATTTTGGACAGATGCCTGCGTGCATCTTGATGTATATTTTGCGGGCTCTTGATAGCCTTGATGTACTATTTTGATGTATATTTGGATGTATACATACGGATTATTGATGTAGACAGACATTTTGTATTATGATGACCTTTATATGAGATATATGATAATCTATTCGGCTCACTTGTTCATGTTTTTTGTGTATGCATTCCTTGATGTCATGGATGTGATGATATGTATGTATGATTATGGATTCATGTGATGACATATGTTGCTTATATGATGCTTATAGATGTATGATGATAGAGATGTATGATGATATAGATGTGATGACTAGTGATATCTGACATGTGGGTTTTGCAGATATGCACCAGAGAGAAGAACAGGAGATGGGAGATAGAGACTGTTGATCGATTACTGCAATGAAAACGATATAAAGGTTATGGGAATGGATGAATGAGCTTGTTGCAATGGTTTCACATTTGTATATAGAGAGCAATCCTTATTTTGATATAGCACGTGGATAATTCGCCACCAAGGTATGAAAGACCAAGGTGCAGTAATATCCGAGTGCGTGGACGTTGACTCTGCAAGCAAACGGTTTGAACTTAGATCCTTTAGACATAATATAACCTTGTTGGAACATGTGAATAAGCCATAGTCTTGAACATAAAATAAATTTCAATACATGCAAATGCAATAAGAGTATTAAATATGTAAGAGTACTGGATACATCCTTTGTATTCCAGACTGCCTACATACCCTGTATCCACGGGATCAAGGCACATTACGATGAAAGATGAAAAGTGATAAATATGTAGTTCTGGATAGAGTGATGAAATGGGTCAAGGTGGGAGGGGGAGATCTTATGTACCTGAGTACTGGAAACTTCCTTCGTATTCCAGACTGCCTACATACCCATATCCATGGGATCAAGGTACCTTAAGATTGAGAAGAGATGATATGTAGTTCTGGTAAGTGTGATGATGTGGGAAAAGTGTTGGGAAGATAACATCCTTATCGTAGGAGCGATGTGTCCGTTAAAGGGTGTTATCTGCAGAAAGGAGAAAGATTGAAGAGCGTGCTGCGAACCATGAACAAGGAACCTCCCCTAGACCTAAGTTAAGGAAAGAGTTGCCCCCATTTCAGTAAAGGAATTTGTATGGATGACTGACGAAGAAGACCTAGAAAGTTGTGACCTAGGACCAAACAGCGCAAACTGTTGACACAGATCAAAACGTGGGATGACGACGAGGGACATTGACAAATTTCCAAGCTATACTAGATAGAGAGATGGAAATGCAAACAAAGTCAATGGTTTTATTATGGATGGATGGATGAAGCGTGCTTTGTGCACTGGACATGGAGTGGACAGGACTCGATAGGCGATGGATGCTGACTCTACACATAGCGCTTGTTTGCCAGGTTTTCACTATGGTACTTATCCAAGGCGCCTGTTTACTAGGTTTTCACCAAAGGACGAATTTTTTTGGATTTTTATTTTTTTTTGCTTTTTTTTTGGAATACTCTGAGGATCAGGCATAGAACTTCTTAAGATGGACACTGTTAAGTGGCTCATCCAGAGGAATGCCGTCAGGTGTAGCTAAAGTATAAGCTCCTGATCCGTATGCTGCTGTCACAATAAAGGGGCCTAACCAGTTAGGCTCAAACTTGCCCTTCTCTCGATCTGCTTGATTTCTCTGATTTTCTTTTAGTACAAGATCACCAACTTGAAACCGTCTTTCTTTGATCTTTTTGTTGTAATTACGCCGGAGGCGGTTTTGATAGACATGGAGATGATTAAGTGCGGCAAGGCGCCTCTCATCCAGTTGTTCAAGCTCAGCTAATCTGGAAGTGCGATACTCCTCTCCGTCGATCAGGTCCTGCATGGATACTCTGAGGGATGGGATTTCGACCTCTATAGGTAGGATGGCTTCAGAGCCAAAGACCAAGGCATATGGTGTGGCACCAGTTGGTGTTTTGATACTAGTGCGGTAGGCCCATAGGGCGGGATTGAGTTGCAAGTGTCAATCACGACCAGCTTCATTGACGATTTTCTTGAGTATTTTGAGAATGGTCTTATTGGAAGCCTCGGCTTGACCGTTACTCTGCGGATAGTAGGGAGTTGAAAAGCGATGTTGGATATTGTATTGTGTGCACAAGGAACAGACATCTGGGTTCTTGAATGGTCTCCCATTATCAGTGACAATGGCTTGGGGAATACCATACCGACAAATGAGGTAGTTAAGGATAAACTTGGCTATTTGCTTGCCGGTGATATAGGTCATGGGAATGGCTTCAACCCACTTCGTAAAGTACTCAGTGGCGGTAATTATGAACTTGTGGCCATTGGAAGAGGAGGGGTGGATTTATCCTACGAGGTCGAGACCCCATTGAGAAAAAGGCCATGGGGTAGTCACAGGTTGTAGTTCATGAGTTGGTGCGTGAATCAAATCGCCATGCTGCTAGCATTGTAGACACTTCTTAGCAAACTGTGCAGCATCTTGCTCTATTGTAGGCCAGTAATACCCTATTCTGAGTATCTTCTTAGCAAGATTAGGACCAGTAGAATGTGCGCCACATATACCTTCGTGTATGTCTCGTAAGGTAGCTTCGGCTTCTTCCGCGTTAAGACATCGTAAGAGGATACCATCGGGACTCTGGTGATATAGTGTATCACCCAGAATGATGAAACGAGAGGATCGACGGATAAAGGTTTTGCGTTGGGTGGATGATAGGTCAGGGGGAAAAGTATTGTGTTTGAGGTATTCATAGATATCTTCATACCATGGGTAATTGGGACCAACAAGTTCGCAGATGATTTCAGTAATGGGAATATCGACGGCTCGTATCAACAATTGCTCGATCAAGAATTCACATTTCTATGTATTTGCAGGCATGCCTATCAGTGACCCTACAGAAGCCATAGAATCCGCAGCTTTGTTATGCTCTCTTGGAATTTGCTCAAATGTGATGCTAGAAAAATGTGGTTTGTAGGCATCCACTAGTTGCTTGTAAGGGACCAACTTTTCATCTTTTGTTTGGTACTCATCTGTGACTTGGCGGATGACTAGTGAGTCTCCATAAACCTGTAATTCTGTGATGTCCCATTGAACTGCTGTATTGAGACCTATAAGGAGTGCTTCATACTCGGCAATGTTGTTGGTGCAAGGGAATGCAAGCCGATATGACTTAGGAATATAGTCATTTTGAGGTGTGACAAACAAGATGCCGGCCCCTGATCCATGCTGTGTGTAGGAACCATCAAAGTACAACTTCCACATTATTGAGTTGGAAAGAGTGAATAGATTCTCATCTGGAAAGTCTGCTACCATAGGGTGTGTATCTTGCATAGGTGCTTTTGTTAGTTGATCTGCTAGGGCTTGTCCTTTGATTGCTTTACGATCCGTATACTCAATGTCGAACTCACTAAGGATCATGACCCATTTAGCTAGTCTGCCTGTAAGAGCTGCTTTTGCTAGTAGATACTTCAAGGGATCAATTTTAGCGATAAGATTTGTGTGTTGGTTCAACATGTAATGCCTCAATTTTTGAGAAGCAAACACTACTGCTAAACAAGCCCTTTCCATCGGTGAATAATTGAGCTCATATCCCACCAAGGTTCTACTGATATAATAAATTGCATGCTCTTTTCCTGTTTCATCATTTTGTGCTAGAAGGGCCCCTAGGGCCGAATTTGTAGTGGAGATGTATAATATCAAAGGTTTATCCGCAACTGGTGGAACCAATACAGGAGGTGTAGCCAAATACTCTTTAAGCTGATCAAATGCTGTTTGACACTTATAATCCCATTGGAATGAGACATCCTTGCGGAGTAAGTGTTGAAATGGTTGACATTTATCTGCTAGCTGTGAGATGAAACACCTAATGGATTTCAACCTTCCTTGAAGGCTCCTTAATGCTTTAAGATTCTTTGGTGGAGGCATCTCCACTATAGCCTTGACTTTTGTTGGATCTACTTCAATACCTCGACGAGATACAATGTATCCCAACAGCTTCCCTGATGTGACACCGAAGACACTTCTTTGGATTGAGGCGCACTTGATATTTCTCGAGCCTGTCAAAGATCTGTCCTAGCACTGGTATGTGATCTGCCCTAGAAGATTTAGCTAGTATGTCATCCACATAGTCCTCCATGATGTGATGAAAGAGGTCATGGAATATCACTGTCATTGCTCTCTGATAGGTTGCTCCTGCGTTCTTTAGACCAAAAGGCATGACACACCAACAATAGTTACCCCATGGACAAGTGAAGGTTGTTTTATGTTGATCTTCCTTTGCTATCCTTATTTGATTGTAGCCAGAGAATCCGTCCATGAGAGAAAGCATCTCGTGACCTGCTGTCAAGTCTACTATAATGTTAATGTTCGGTAGTGGAAAGTCATCTTTAGGACATGCTTTGTTCAGATCTCTAAAGTCATTACACATGCGGATGCGCCCATTAGGTTTAGACACAAGTACAATGTTTGAGACCCAATCTGAATAGTCGATTGGTCGTATAAACTTTGCATCTAACAGCTTTTGTATTTCTACCTTTACTAAGAGAGCTATCTGTGGGTGCATCTTTCTCAGCTTTTGCTTTACTAGTTTTACTTTTGGATCAGCTGTGAGATAATGAACTACTAGCTTAGGGTCTAGCCCTGGCATATCAGCATAGGTCCATGCAAAGTTGATGGTTCTCTGTAGGAAGAATGTGTTAAGATTCCTGTGCTCTGTTTTTGATAATGATGCTGCTAGGAATGTGGTATTTGGATTTTGCTCTGTGCCAAGGTTTATCTCTATAGAATCTTCCATTAGGAGAGCTGACTTCTCTTGATACTTAGATGGTAGGGGAAGGTCAAATCTTTCATCCTCAGGTGCCACAGTTGGGTTTTCACCTTTGGATACGTTCTTTGTTTTTACTATTTTGTGATCAGGAGGTGCCACAGTGTGGTTTTCACCTAGAGATCTTTTTTTATTTGTACTTTTGCGACTGGAGGATTTGGCATTCTCACCAAAATAAGCTGTTGGCTCTAGTTCCATTACAAAACTTGCTTTATGATCGCCAAGAGGGATTCCCTTCCGAAGTCCCATGAACTCAGCTAAAGCTTCGTCGTTCTGAAATACATCTAGTATGGGGGACCCTTGTTGGTCCCAATCGATAAGTTCAGGGTAGACAAGTGTGACATTTTGGGTGCTGGTGGTGGACGTTAAGGATACAGAGGATAGCGTAAAAATGGAGGATTCTGCGAAGAGGTTGGTCATATGGAGGGAAGAGTCATCGATGATATCCTCTGCAGATGTCGAATCGGTGGGAAAAGTGTCAGCTACCTCGTCGAGGATATACTCGATGTCCAAGGCGTGTGGTACCTTCTTACCAAATCCTAATCCCTTCTTGTCTAGCTTCTTTGTTACAACAATGGGTTCCATAGTTCCTTGATTCTGTTTCCCAAGGCCACCTTTGCCTTTATAGCCCATGTTTTCTTACTATCCTTAAGCCATTGCCATATTGCTTGACTAGTATTGTGACTGGTTCTTTCTCCTTATAGAGCCAAGAAGAAATATCCTCAATAGTTTCCTCTTCTAATAACCGTCCATGTTGGAATTGGGTTAGGAATGTTGGGGGAGGAATTGCTACTTTTTTGGTTACTTTGGCAATGGGTGGTTGGCCGTAAGATTTTGGAGATAAAGGCATCCGCCCTACACAACAAGATTTTGAGATATCGTAAGTGCCAAAGCCTATATCTCGGATGCGAGCTGTGATTACAGGTAGCGGATTGGGTTCATTTGTAGAGGCTGGAGTCAGCGTTGCAGGGTCAACATATAGTGGGGATTCAATGGCTTTGTCATTTTTAGGCACTTGGTTGCAATTCTTATAGCTTCCTTGCAAGACACGGCAAAATTTGAAAGGATTGGGGTCTCCTGGGATAGTTATCTCCGTACCATTGTATGGGAATTTTAGAGATTGATGATACGTGGAGGGAACAACCTTCATTGCGTGGATCCATGGGCGGCCTAGGATAATGTTGTAAGGCAACTCAATATCAAGGACTTGACACCTGGTTTCAAGCATGACAGGGCCGAGTTGTATAGGCAAGTGGATAACACCTTCTGAGCGGCGTTCAGCATCATCATAGCCCTTGATTGTAATACTATGATCAGAGTTGTCATGATCCTCAGAGTATCCCAATTGCTTAAGTAAATTTAAAGAACGGATGTTCAGACCAACACCACCATCTATGAGGATGCGTTTGATTTTGTGCTTATGGATGAGAACTTCAATATGAAGGGCATCATTGTGACAAGGATCATGGGATGGGAGATCTTTCTCAGAGAAGACCACATTGTAGGGTGAAGCAATGTTACCTACTATAGCTTGGAAATCCGCGACCGCTATGTTGTTAGGAATTGAAGACTCTTGGAGGGCTTTTTCTAGCACCACTCTATGTAGGTGATGACCGTAGAAGGTCCAAGATAGAGATTTGTGCTGGCATTTTCCCGAGATGTTCGACAAGATTATAATCAGATTGAGTCGGCAGACTGGATGTAGGACCACGAATGGTGACACGACCACGACGAGTTGTAACAGCCCAATCCGTAGATTGACCTTTGATGGTGAGGGTAGACACCTGACTCTCTTCGAAACGACTGACAATGGAATCAATGGAAGTGGAGGCATGATTGATACCTTTACCTCTATCCTGAGGAGGTGGACCATGATGAGGGAATGGTTCCTTGTACATATCGAGATCTTTGTTTGTGTTTTGAGCCACTTGTTCATTCTCAAAAGTGATTAGGTTGCCGTTGATGAGATTTTGGATTAGGTGCTTGAGTTTCATGCACGACACAGTTCTATGTCCTTTGCTCCGATGTAATTCACAGTATTCATTTTCTCTATACCGCGCAGTTTTGTAAACCGGTTCACCATATGGGGGTGCATCTGGTAAGGTGATGAGTCCTTTCTGTAAAACCTGTTGTAGGATCGACTCCATAGGCACTCCCAAGGGAGTAAATTGACGTTGTGGAGGGTAATCTTGTTGAGGTCGCTCCTGTTGTCGTTGTTGTTGATTTCCGCTGTTGTTGTTGTTGAGATGGAGCTTGACTTGGTTTGGAGAGCTGTAGTGGTGTTTGCAAAGTTTGGACATGTTTAGAATCAACCACACCGTCGTTAACCACGTTTTTGTTTTTGTTCCAGTATTTGGGTTTATCATTCATCTGTTGATGAGGAGCGTTGTCTTTTGTTTCTTTGAAGATTTTGACCACACCCTTAGCAATGAGGGCCTTCTCAATATTGATTCCTTTGTATGTGATTTTGTCAAAGGTTGTAGCACTGAGAATTTGCAAGTGGAAACCTAACTCTTGGTTGAGGTTTTGCACAAATATGCTAACAAGCTGTTTCTCAAGAATCTTGAAAGGAAATTTGCTAGCCATTTGTCTCCACCATTGAAGGAAAGAAATGAAAGTTTCCCCATTTTTCTGTTTGTTGTTGCATAGATCAGTCATGGAAATCTCATGCTCTGCGTTGTAAGAAAAGTGGGTGGCAAACTTCTTTGCTAGCTCATTGAAAGACTTGATACCCGTGGGTAAGTGTGAGAACCATTCTATAGATTGACCTCCAAGACTGCGAGGAAAGAGACGCATAAGATATGTGTCGTTATGTGAGACCTCGAAGGAAGCAAGATAGAATTCCCTAAGATGGTCTTTTGGGTCACCTTTTCCTTTGTATTTATCGAACTTGGGAATAGTGAAATTTTGAGGAAAAGGGATCATTGGTAATGACCGATCAAAAGGGTAAGGACGCACTTCCTCTAAAGAGAAGGTCTTCTTGGTGTGGCCAAACGTAAGATCAGATAGCTGTTGTTGAACTTCTGCGATTTTTAGCTCCATAGTCATGGGAGGGGTTGGTAACATCCCTTGTTGTCCCAAAAGTGGTTGGTGTTGCCCATATGGAAGATTATAATGTAAGCCATGCACACTGGTGTTATAAGGGTCGTAAGATTGATTGGGATCATACGGGTTGTACGTTTGGTTCAGATTGGGTTGGAATTGGAGGTTTTGATTTGGCAGAGGTGGAGGTGGTGCTAGATAAGAATGTTGGCTTTGTGATGGTTGAGGAAAAGTATTGGGTGGAGAAAAGCTAAAGTGCGTTTGATTAGGTTGTGATGGTGGCACATAGCTTTGGGAAACTTGATGTTGGGAATGTTGAGAGTGGCTAAGCAATGTGTGAAAGAAATTGAGCGAAGATGAACGTTGTGGAGGAGAGGCATAGGTAGAAGTGATTTGCGACGGTTGAGGTGGCTTGATGACGAGCGTAGAAGAATGTTGTGGTTGGGATTGCATGACTCTAATTGGTTGAGAGACATGAAGGTGTGATGATATAGGAGGTGGTATTTGTTGAGACCCTTGTTGCATGGCTACATAATTGTTCCCCGGATTGTAATTTGGTGGGAAACCTATTCGTGATGGGTTAACCAAGATTCCACTTGCGATTGGTGTGGACACTTTAGGAGGTGGTTGCGTATTCGATCGAGCTAAGGAGGCTTGCTTAGCTAACTCTGCTTGACGTTGGAGAGTTTCTTGTTGATTTTTGTAGATCTCCATAGGAGTCAGAAGCGGTGATGCGGCTCTCTCTCCAGTAGGGTTTTGATAGAGGGGATTCCTATATTGCGAGCTCTGTTCAGGTAAAGGTGTGGTCACCGTTGACATGGTTTGCACCGCTTGTAAAGTGTCTTGAGTGTTGTTGTTCTCTTTGAGAGTGGATAAATCAAAATCTTGAGGTAACTTGGCGCCTTGCTCTGCAAGCAAGCGAAAGAAATGATCTTGGTTCTCACTAAGGATTTTGTCAAAGGCGGCCACGATTCTAGGCTCTTGTATGATTTCATCAAGATCTTGCCCATCTTCTTGAGAGGATTGACCTATTTCAAAGTGTCGCTCTTCTTGAGATGGGGGTTGATCTACGATATAACCTTGTGGCACAAAATCCTGTGGCAGGCTTGTAGTATAGTGAGGAATGCTTACCAAAGGGACCCTTTCCTCCTGAGATGGGAGTGGCTCAATAGTATATCCTTGTGGCACAAAATTCGGAGGCAAGTCGGTGGTGTAATGGGGTGTATTTACCAAAGGGACCTACCCTCATGAGGATTGCTTGGTTGGTTGATGTGCGGCATGTTCGGAGAGCTGATTGGTTTTGCCGCGGGTGTACTAGGAGTAACCTTGGGAGTAATGTTGAGACGATCGGATTGCGGTGTGCGAGGAGGCGATTTGTGCTTCCTAGGGCCAACTTGTTTGGACTTCATAGTTTGCTGGAGCCTAGTGGTTACCATGCAATACACTAGGACAAAGGTAATGTTGGGATTCTGCGAGGTGCTTTTGAGAAAAGGACAAACTCTGATGCACAATGTATTGGACTAAAGGCGCTATACTGTTTGACCAGAGGCGCAGGACTGTGCAACCAAAAGCGTGCTACTGTGACACCAAAGGCGGCGGACTGAGCTACCAGAAGCGAGTTACTGCTATGCCAAAGGCGAGCTACAGGGACCAAAAGCGAGCTACTGTTATACCAAGGGCGCTGAAGTAAAGTTTTTGCCAGAAGCGAGTTACTACTATGCCAAAGGCGATCTACTGTACTACCAAAGGCGAGCTGCTGTAATACCAGGGGCGTTGAAGTTGTGTCTGATACTTCTAAAAGGCAAAATTTTTGATAGATTGTTTCCGTTTCTGATTGGATTTGTTTGGCAAGAGAAAACACAACAAACAATGTTGGCACAAACAAGGGACTGACACAACAGATAGTGTATGTTCGAGGCTCAAAACAAGCCCAATGTTTCCACAAGTATAAGACAATTGCAATTAATAACAATCACTTTTTATCCCTAGAGACAAGGCTTCATTGCAGTAGATCAGCTCACAGCTTAATACTCCGTCGATAAAAATATCATTCCATAAAGGTGTCGGATATTTAGTATCTTTGCGAGAGACGATAGGTAGGGATATCTCACCCTCCCCTTGGAAAGCTCAAGTAGGTCACAAGAGTTTTATGGCCAAGGGAATACTATCTCTTCTCAAGGGAGCCAATGGTGAGTATCTTAAGGGCTTAAATCGATTCCCTTTGCACTGATGATTACCGCAATGTTCGGAGGTAGGTCGGGTAGTCTCTATCTAGAATGGTTCTTAGTGACTTTGAGGGACTAACGCCTTACGAGCAATGCGACAAGCTACTAAAAGCTTTAACCAATCCTACTAAGAGTATCAAACATTTCGCCCAATGTGAAAATTGTTTCCACAAAGAGCTAGTACACCTCTTTTCAGTTTGGCACCACAAGGTAAGGCTGACGTCGGTTAGGACTTGGCTTTCACCTTATCCCTCTTATATAGCGGTTCAAAGAAAAAATCCACTTAGGGTCGTCCCTTTTGGATGAAGCGCAATCCAAAAGCAGGCCCTTTTAAAGGAAGTACAGAAATGTAAGAGCAAGCACGTCAAACAAAGGTTCAATTGTCCTGTTATAAGAAAAATAAGGTGCAACTAAACTAGGAGCA
Source organism: Cunninghamia lanceolata (assembly GCA_027924645.1). NCBI lineage: Eukaryota > Viridiplantae > Streptophyta > Pinopsida > Cupressales > Cupressaceae > Cunninghamia > Cunninghamia lanceolata. The sequence continues at coordinate 7,169,949 of BSBN01000960.1, read as the reverse complement.
CACATGTTTGTAGTTGTCAATTGTCCCTTATGAAATTGAAGTGTTTGGCATTCATGTCCATTGTCCTTTAGAAAATTGAGGTGTTTTCGCATACATGTCCATTGTCGCTTAAGAAAAACAATATGTTCCTAAGACTTAAATTGCCGAAATGATTTGTTCAATTATCCTTTAAGAAGGCAATGTGTTTCTAAGACTTAGTGAGATAAATCAAGATTTCTTCAACGTTCTTTCTGCATGAACATGTTAAAAACACCAATTTGCTCTGTGTGAGTAATAAGAAGCTGCAACAAGTCAGTTAGTTCCACCAAAAATTCACAAGTTTAGCAAAAACAAATCAATTTGACCAGAAGCGAGTTATTGCTATACCGAAAGCGCTTTACTGTCGTACCCACCATGTTGTAATACAGACCCGAAGCGTCGGAGAATATTACCAGAAGCGCTGAACAAGATCCAAAAGCGCTGTACTGTGTATTCAGAAACGCGATACTGTTATGCCAAAAGCGATGTTTCGCATCCCAGAAGCGTCGTAGAATACCACCAGAAGCGCTGAACAAGGTCCAGAAGCGCTTTACTGTGTATCCAAAAGTGTGATACTCTTATACCAAATGCGCTGCACGGTCTCAGATCACAAAAAGATTAGCTTTTGTCAAAAATAACCAGATCGAAATGGGATTTCATGATTGATCTACTGTTCTGAGAAATAATATCTGATAGATCTGAATCGTAAACTCCAGAAAACTCAGAAAGTGTAGTAACACAATAGATTAACTCAAATACCGAAGATACCCCTAAATAAGTCAGCTTAGGAAGTATCAAAAGCAGGTTTGAAAGACAAATACAACAGCTTGTCAAACAAATCAAAAAGATATGTAACGAAAAACCCTGCAAAAACACGAAATGATGTCAGAAACCTAATTTAACCAAAAGCGCTTAACGATACTACCGGACGTGCTGTGCTGTGTTACCAAAAGCGTCGCTCTGTGCTACCAGAAGCACTGCAGTGCCCCCAAAGGCGCTGTACTGTGCCTCCAAGAGCGCTTAAGAATACTGCCAGAAGTGCTTTGTAATGTCGTTTGCGCTGTACCATACTGTGACTTCAAAAAAATCAATTTCTCAAAAAAAAAGAGAGATTAGTGGGTCCCACCGGGCGTGCCAGAATGGGTATGAGGAAAAATCGATTAAATCTAAACTAATAAAACCAAAAACCAATCACATAAAGCGAACCAATCTAAGTAAAAGCCACTATTATAAAATCAAAAGACAAATAAAAGCTCTTACCAAAATTTGTGTTGTTCCCTTTGGGATGTGTGGATTGCTCAATGAAGTTGTAAAACCATAGCTGCAACAAGCAAGTAGTGTGCTCAAGAGATCAATGTTAAGAGATCGTAAGGTTGCTCAATCGACGCGTTTTGTATGCTCAAAGCTCTGTTAAGTATGCCTGAGAATATGATTGAAGAGAGAGGCCCAATGAAGGAGATGAGGGGGTTTATATAGGTTTCAACAGAGATCGATCAACGGTCCAGATAATTCAGAAGAATCAATGGAGGAGAACAGTTGAGGAACGTGCAACGAATAAGAAGAAGACAAGTGTCACACAAAAGCTGTTTTATTTGAGTTAAACATTTTCTTTTCTAAAGATAAGACATGTTTTTCATAAATTAGAAAGTTTTTTCCTAATTTAAGAGAAATTGATAAAAATAAGGTTGAGTGAATAGATAACTCAATTTAAGATTTGCTTTTGCATGATTTGAGAGAAATTAAATAATAAATTATTTAATTGTGTGTGCATAGAGAAGAAGACTTATTTTTAGAAGATTTGAAAGATATTTGTAGATAAGAAAGCAAATTAAATAAATAGATTTATTTAATTGTTGTGCATGATTTTGAATAATAAATAAAATATTTGATTTATCTTATTTTTGGAGAATGAGAGAATTTAAATAAATTTGATTTGATTTATTTAAATTTGGCAGAATGAATTTGATTTAATTAAATAATTAGAAATTATTTAATTGTTTGGATAAGATAGAACTTGTGATGAATTAATTAAATAATTGGATTATTTAATTAATGGAGACTTGAAATTTGGAAAGAAGATAATGATTTAATTAAATAATTAAAATTATTTAATTGTGGAAGAATAACAGCGGAATTTAATATTAATTAATTAAATAAAAATGATTTATTTAATTAATGTCACAATTTTATGATTTAGAAGAATTTGATGAAATTAATTAAATAATTAGATTTATTTAATTAATGTTGAGTGTAGGTGATTAGGAAGACATGATGAAATGCAAGTAGTGCAATAACGTAGTCATTTTAGGGTGTCTACAATATGTTAGGGTGGTTTTACTAACCATTATTCATTTGAATCATTTCAGACTAATCTAGGAATCTATTGAGCACATCTAGAAATTAATTGCAAGAGGACAAAAATCATTGCCTCAACATCTTAGAAGCATAATTACATTCCTTCTTATTATATTTGATTTTGGTTCATTGATGTTGAATTAGTCCACCTATGGGCTTGCCTAGAGAGAACATGACCCTTGCTTAGCAAGTACTCAAATAGTGTTTGTAAACACCATTTTCTAGGCATAGATGTAGACAAGCGAGGAAGACCTTTTTTAATCATTAGAATTCTACTAGTTCATTTCTACATAGAGAGTTCAAATTTGTGTGTCAAGTTTGCTTCCACATGCATTGAGTTCACTTCCACATGCAGAGATCAAATCCACAAGTGTGGCATTGTGCCCAATGGTAAAAAAAATACTATTATTATGAAGTCATTGTCTGACAAACCAGACTTTCTAGTACAATGCTGAATCATTTAGTCACATTTATAATAGTCATTTTTTCATCAAATTAAAAGTTAAGTACCTTAACATTATTTTAGTTTATTTCAATATTAATTACGAATATCATAGAAGGTAAATGTTAGGGGAGAGATTTACACTGCAATAATCCTTGGTGACGAGTCTTGATTGCAACCCACCCATTCCCAAGCGTAATTTTGTGGCAGACAAGGATCTGATGGTGACAAGTTGTCATTGATGTCAAAAGTGTGTTCAGTTGCCTTTGTTGTTGACAGGAGCAGGAGACATCATCTTGTGTTTTTCTTTCTATTGTTATATCACAGTTTGTGTTTATCTTGATTATCATGTTGTAGTTCACATCATGCCTAATAAGGTCAGAACAGGTTGTCAAGATCAGTACATTTGAGGTTGGTTGTGCTCAAGACAAGATATGTGATGAAATATTGATTCATGGTTTACTTGGTTTACAAAGATTGTCTTCACAATCATTTTTGGACAATAGGGTCTTACTTATATACAGTGACATCATGTTGGTTACAAGTGACAGTGGCTTGATACAAATAACATGGAATGGTCTTCATTTGATCTCAGTTGTGTTGAGGTGTCTTTCAGGTGGTCATAAGATGATAGAGTTACTGATGTTTTACACATAGTTTGTTAGTGGTTGATTGATCATGACAGGGTGTACTAATGCAGATTATAGTGTTGTTTAAGGTTGAAATGACAGTGAGCTCTGATAATGATTGATATCATTTACATTACAAGATAATTTGGTGAAAAGGTCTTTAAAAAGGTTTATATAATTCTAAATGCAAATTCTAATGCACTTTTTGTTCTAAAAGTGTGTTGACCTATACAGAAGGTAACTGTCACCTGCAGAAGGATTTAAGTTATGTGGGCAACCGGCCCCTCCTCATGTCTTAACCAATGCAACCCCTCTCCTTTGAGCGCTGCAAGTCTTTGTTCTTAAAAAGTCACATAAGCTATTTTTATTAGGTTTATTTTTAGTTAGAATCTTTGGATTCAGGCTTTCTTTTTCATATTTCATGAAATTTAAAAGCCATAAAGCCTTTTTAGATATCTATTGGGATTTCATTTAAGGCTCTTTCTAAATATTAATTTTTTTATCGGCCTATATCCATATTTTTTCAGATTTTTAAATGGTGAGTCTTATTTTATGGCTTTTGTGGTGATAAGCTTTTTTCTAAATTAGAAATTATTTTTTTTCTAATTTAACAACTCCAAGAGATGATAAAGGATTTTAAGGAGATTTTTTAGTGCTTCTAAAAAGGGCAATTTCTTTGTGGAGATTGAGGAAGATTGACAATATTTCATTGAAGTTTTTTTTTATAGAAAATCAAAGGTTATTTGCAGATGAACAAAAAGCTTTTGACAGAAATTTTTGTGAAGATAAAATGATTTTTGAAGTCCTGTTGAAAGAATGAAGATTTATGAAAGATTTTTCTTATTCTTTTGAATAAGGAATTTTTATGAAGAGATTATTTTTGTGAAGAATATATTAATTTGTGGAGTTTCTAAGACAAATTGGTGGAGATTTTTTCAATTATTCCAGGATATGAAGAGTCTTGTTAAAAAGAAAATGAAGGATTTGAAGAAAATGAAAAAGATTTTATTTGAGAAGATTGATTTATTTTTGAAGAATCATTTTGCAGAGAAGATGAAAGTTCTCAGAGATTTTATTGAAGATGTTTGAGCTTCTTTCATGATTTTGTCTATGCAGGGTAGATGAAAGAATACAAGGGCAGATTGAAAAATTAAAGAGGCATAGAGGAATATAAAAAGATTTTTTTTCAGATGAAAGGTTATCAAATGTTGTTGAGGTTGTGTGATTCATATGCAGGTTAAAGTCATACACTTGAAAATATTACAAATGGAGTTTGTATTTTTTAGAGAAGAGGAACTTCAAGAGTTTTTTTATTTACAATATTTCTTTCAGGTGTATTGATGCAACTATATAAAAAAAAAAGATAGAGATGAAATATATAGTGTTGTGAAGTGTTGTTGAGAATCAAGCAGTGTTGTAGAGTGGATCAGGGTACAGGATTGATTTTGAATATCTGAGTTTGTACATAATTTGGGTTGATAAAGAGAATGGCCATTTGACATAAACATGACATAGAAGAAATGTTTTGTATTGAAATAGAGAAACCCTCTGAGTTTTTGTTTTCAGTTTGTTCTGTTTTAGGGGTTGGTGCTCCTTGAAGCTGGTGCTTCTAAACTTTGTTGCCAGTGAGGCACACAGTATGCCAGTGAGGCTTGTAGGTCAGTAAGACCTTTCAATTGTCAGTGAGACATAATATTCAGCCAGTGAGGCTTTGTAAGAAGTTTTTAAGGTTAAGCCAGTGAAGCACTTCATGAGTGGTTTTTCTACCCCAAGAGGGTTTTCCACTCCAGAAATTTCTATGTCATAACTTGTCTCTATGTGTGCATATTTGTGTTTTGTTGATAAGTCTTTGGTTCACATCTTTCACTATTAGTCTTGTGCATATGAGCTCAAACAGATCATTAATGTCTTTCTTTCTACTTGTCTTGTAAAGTTTGCAAAAGGTTAAGAATTAACACAACACTGATTCACCCCCCCTCTCAGTGTTGTCATTGACTCCTACAGGATCACCCATCCACTCTTTTTCCAGATTAAAGTGCCTTGCAATTTCGGTAAGTGCATTCACTGTAAAAATGACAGATGTTTTAGTAAGCTATTCAAATTTACACATTAAAAACCAAACATTATACACTTTTCAGCAAATACAAACCATCTTCATTGTTAGTTCCGTTAATGAGTGGTCTGCTATATTGGTAGGCTTCAAAGCCATTCAGAATGGCACCCACGGTCGATCGGTTGGTAGGATTAAGAGAAAACATGACTTGTTTGGACCCAGTAATTTCCCCGGTTCCATAACTGCAAAATGTATAGAGGTAGCCATCTAATACAAAACCAGGCCATGGATTTCCGTTGACAGTGACATTGAACTCCCTAATTTCGTCAGCTCCAAGTTGCTCTACTTCAGCGAAGCATATCACAAAATAGTATTTACCAGATTCTGCAACACTCAAACTCCATGTGATATTTTCCACGCTGTTGTTGGGGGTCACCAAAGCAGTTTGTAACACGGCCGATGGCATTTCAACTATATCTACTGTCCCAATGGAATCTGTGGTATTCCGATAAACCAAATCTTTTAATGCTCCGTTCGTCCATATCCTATCAAATATATCGTTTGGATATCTGCACAAAACCACTTTGAAATCAATAGCTTAACCTTTATTTCTTTTATTTTCTGCTCATATAACATGTTCCATAGTAAACATCTATTTATATCATCCATTCTCATAACACTCTACTTAAATATCATCCATTTAAATGGTCAAACAATCAATAGTGATTTTACACCTCATTTACAATAAGAAGTAGTAAATATTTGTCCTATTTTTATTGGCCAAAATTGACCTTTGACTGTTGAAGTGGATGATATTTAAGAATAGACTCCTCATAATGGGTTAGTTCAACAAGTGTGACCCATACAACTTTTTCTTATTGGCATTTATATCCTTTATGAACAAGTGGGTTACAATATGATGAGTAAGCATACATCTAAACTAAAGGGCATTCTTCAGCTAAGCAACCATGAGCAGGGGATCCCGTCCGTCAAAGTTACCCAAAGGTCAAATTTGGCTCAATTACACTTGCAGGGGTTTGGACAATTGGTGGATGGCATAATGAACATACCATCATCTTCACGAATTGTGCTCAACCATATGAGCTACAACCCTTTAGCACAACCTGTTTTTAAAACTATATAGGTAGTTAGGAACATTAATTTTTTGTAGTCCTCATTGACGATGAGAAGGTTTGGGGAAAAAGGGGAAAAAAAAAGCAACTCCATATATTTTTATTATTTATTTTATGGGTCATGTTTACAGGTGTAAATGTACAGTGGTAGTAATTTTTATATAACAGAGGAAATAGATAACAAACTCTCAAATATAAATTTGAGAATTATTTATATGTCAAACATTATATATATATATATATATATGGAAAACTTCTAAACTAATATATACTTAAAAATATCTATCAATCTTAAAAATAGATACTAAAGATTAATATTTCTAACATCTTTTAAATAAAATATTTAAAATATGTATATTAATTTATATTATAGTAATAATGAATGATAAAAGAGAAAGGAAAATAAAATAATAATGTCAACATTTCAAAAGTTTAAAAATATTTGCTAATTATAAATTGTTGAAAATAATTTAATTCTAAAATTTGTATCTCTAGTAATTAATATTTACAAATATTCTTTACAAATCAATGAATAAAAAGTACAGTTAATTATGGGAGGATGGGCGGGAGTCCTTCCACACATAATGGTGTGGAAGGATTGAGGTTTCGGTGCCATAAGTGGCGGGCAGATCAGCTGGCAGCTAGTTGGGCTTTGGTAGGAATGACACCTGGACTAAGTCAGGGACCTTCTCGAGTGGCAAGGGAACACTAATTAACAAACACACTTAGCTTGATTCACATGCTCGAAGGAACGGATTGCAATGATGAAACAGCAAGTCCGATTCAGTCACTTCGCAACATGAGGGTAAGGATTCGGCTCTCACGAGTGGATAGTAGTTAAGCGGCAACTGACAGATTGGAAGGGCAGAAGATGGGATAGCCAACATGATTAAAGAGTAAGGCGAAGCAATAGCCGTCTCATTTAGTAGTGTAGCCCACCTTTTGTGTAGCATTGTGAAATGACAGAGAAACTGAAGGTGTTGCGGCTCTCAGCAGATTGGTTTTGGTGCGTAGGAATGGAAACCCCCATTTGGCTAGTTAGCAACAAGAGGCATATGGCATTTCTGGGGGCATCACTGACCTTCGCCTTAAACGCCACCTGAAATGCCAGGATGAACTTGTTCTAGGGGCAGTCAAGATGATTTTGGGCAAGCAGTTTGTGGATGGCAGTGAACGGCATCGAGTAGACACAGACATAAGTTCCTAGTTTGTGGCTACTCCGTTAGAGCTGAATGTGGCTAAGACATGGGTGAATACGGTGGTTAGAAGACTCTTCATACCTAGTGTGCTTGGAGGATTGGAGGAGACTATGGAGAACGCTGCTTTTGGTGTAGGCATGCCGCGACCGAGAGACATCCCTCTTCTGCAGCAGCCAGAAAGTGTAGTGAAATACTTCCCGTTCATTCTCCCCCTGAGAGGGGCGGATCTATTATGGTTCAAACAACATGCTAGGGTGGTAGCGAATTTCTTGTTGAAGTATTGCTAGATTGTGGAGACTCATGGCTTGGACTGGATGGGAGATTTCAATATGAAGCTGCATAACTACGAATTGGAGGTGTAAAGGGGTTAGGGTTTTCTTTTCTACTAGTTATCTCTGGTTTGGGTATCTGTTTATAGGTTCGGGGTTATATAGTGGTTAAATATCAATGTCTTTGTTTTGCTGGTCTTGCCTTGCGTGGCATATCTATTTCAGTAGCTTCAGTCTAGACGGATGCAGCTATAGGCTGCCTTTAGAAATCTCAGAACTGGTAACTGTAATCTTTTTTTGATAATCAATATAAAGCAGCGCCTTATTACGTAGCAAAAAAAAGTACAATTAATTAAAAAAATCAGAGAAAAAATAATGAATAAAAAATCCAATTAATTAAAATCAATGAATAAAAAGTACAAATAATTATAAATTTAGAGAAAAAATAATGAATTAAAAATACAAATAATTAATTAAAATTCTTGATCATGCACTCACTGTTGAAATCCTTTGAAGTTAGGGTTTCCTACTCACGTTTTCAACAAAACGCCAGGCGATGGAGGTCTCTCTTGATTGCCAAGAAGCATGGCAGGAGGCTAGAGATGTGCAGATCTGAGGGCCAATACATGGAGGGGATGGAAAATCACTAGCAGCCAATGAATACACTCCCGTTTGTTATACATGATAGGGCCACTGCGAATAGCTTTGGATGTCTTCACATGGAGGATGAGGCAAAGGATGGACACGAAGTAGAGCTTGGATGGCGTCAGGTGCCAAAGATAGAGGTTTGGCACCCAGATTTGGACAACACTCCCCATCCCCAGGGCAAAGGTGTCTTGATGAAACACAGCGCAACTAGGGCAAACGATAATCCTCACTTGCAGGGCAAACAAAAAGAGGGCGCTCAGGGGTGGTCAGGCCCACAACACAGGGCAGATTTGGATACTCTCTAGAAGGTTAAGCCACTAAAAAGCACTAATGAATAACCTGTCGTAGAATTTGAAGATGTGATGAGAGAAGTGATTGAAAATGTAGCATTATTTGTTGAGAATGGGTTATCGGCATATTTATTAGGCTATGGCCAAGCCTTCTGGATCTACACAAATGGATCTCAGAAACTTGGGGACCTGTTTTGAAAGGTGATGTTCAAATCTACTGCTGCTCTCATGGATTTTTCATTGTAGTGTTTGACAATGTTTAGGATCGGAATTCTATTATCTGCAATTATATTTGGGACTGCAATGAGCACATATCTGAATCTTTTACTGTGATGCATGTATGGGTCTGTCTCCCAAACCTACTACTGCAATTTTTGTTTGATTCATGTTTTGAAGCAGTTGGAAAATAAATTGGGGAAGTTTCTAGATGTAGATGAAGGCTCCTCTAATTATCTTCACACCACTTATGCCCGCATTTTAGTTGATCTGGATATTTTAAAAATCTTCTGGTAGATATTACTTTGAAAGTTGTAGATCTCAGCTGGGTTCAAACCCTAGATTATGAAGGTTTACCTTTCCATTGTCGCAGGTGTTTCAATACTGGTCACATTGTTAGAAACTGTTCCAAACGCCAGTTAAATGGCCAGGCCACATAGTGGAAAGAGGTATCCTCTCATCACTACTGTGTGGAAAAAGGGGAACCCGTGCCTCCCCTTGAGAAAAAAAGTTCATAATTAATCCTCTCCTAAGATGGGAACTCCTAATACTGGAAGCCAAAAAGTTTCTGAAAGATCACAACCCCTCTTTGCTGTAGTGGAGGGAACATCCCCTACCGAGATGGGAAGCGTAAAGCCTCAAAAAGATTGGATTCTAAACCAAGAAAATCAGTGACATCTCCAATGGCTCCAGAAGTGACAAACAATGAATCGCAGGATTAAGAGGCCAGTATTGTTAGTACCTCAACTATGACTACTAAGACCCTATATAGTGGGATTTCAGATGAAAAATGGACATTGGTGCAAAGAAAAAAGAAAAAAAAAATTGGTTCCCCACAACATGCAACTATGTTCTCACTGTAAAAGTAAAGTTATTACTCAGACTTCCCTGTAATGAGATACCTGTGGATCCTCTTGGACATTATCATCATAGATGGACATAATTTTGTCTTTATGCACCCTTATTTACAGAGCATGCACTTTAATTTTTTGTTTCTTGTTAAAAGCCCTAATGCCTAACTTATTCATAAAAAAATTACAAATAATTAAAAATTTAGAGAAAAAATAACTTAATAAAAATAAAAAATTAATTATTTAAAAAATTGAAATTAATTTAATTAATTTTTAGGAGCTTGTTTCACTATTAATTGCCACTAGTTATGATTAATGAAGGGTCTTAAAAATGGTCTTTATTATTGAGTGAATAATACATATTAATAGTAAAACATTATTTTTATTATAGTTGAAGTTAATTTATTTAATTATATTTTTGAGGAATAATAAAGGAACATTAGAAGTGGTTGGTTCTCCTTTAAATACTATGTTGACGAATGACCCTCTCACCCTACTGATTCCAGGTATAGTATGTCCCGGAATCGGGTACTGGCCAAAAACGCGCTGCTTGGAAGCTTAAGAACTGTGTTTTTTCAGGAGGCCGTGGCTTCAAAACTTGGAATTAGAAAAGTAAGGGACGCGTCGAATAGGAACCTTGCATTGTGGAAGTACAGCCATTCTGTGATTTTTTTGCCTTGCGGCTGCAAATTTGAGTTTGAGTGTGAAAGGTTTACGGCTTCTGGAATTTTCGTTAACGCTAGGGAGTTTGGCCATTTTGGGCACAAAACTGCAGTTTGAGGGTTTGCGCATGAAATACTGGTAAAATCTTGTCTATTTTGTGCTGCGGGGAGGCATTATTGAAAATCTGAAAGCAGGCTGTTCATTTTGTGTGTATTTACTTAAGCCTACAGACAATGTCATCAAGATTAAAAGCAAACTATAGTATTTAATATTTATTAATTTTAAAACTTATAAGATATAATATTATTAATATAAAATTATAAATTTAAAAACTTATAATATATAATATTTTTTAATTCAAATTTTAAATTTATATATTAAAATGTAAATTTAAATTAAAATTTAAAATATTTAATATTAAACTATTGTTTATAATAAATTATTAAATATTAAACTATTTTTTTATAATAAATATTAAACATGTAATTATATTTTAATTTTTAATCAGAAATTTATATTAATAAATTAATATTTAATAATCATAATATTATTATATCTTAATAATATTCTAATTTATTTGTATATTTTTTAATATTATTATATATATTTTAATTTTTTATATGTTTTTGTATAGAGGTACCCAACCCTCCCAAAAAAATTTGCCCATTCCATAACTTAGTTTAAATATCATTCAATTCAATAATTTAAGGTCAATTTTGACGATTAAAAATAAGGCAAATATTTACCATCTTTTGATATAAATGATGTGTTAAATTTCTATTGATTACTTGATCATTAAACTGATGATATTTAAGTAGAGTGCTCATGATTCAATTTCTGATACTATGCCATATTGATCTTCTCTAGAAAAAAACAAAAAAAAACAAAAAACTAATAAAGAAAGAAACTACCATGAGGTGATTCTGACAGTCTTCCATAATCCATGCGTTGTATACTGAGTAAAGAGAGATCTTGTCCTACAACCTCATACATAGCTTGCTTGATAGGGCGAAATTCCAAGGCTGAAATGAAAGGAACATCATCCGTACTTCGAGCAACACACACATCAATAGAGGGACTCCTGGCCATGACGATTATTTCCTTTGTAATGATCTCACTACTCATGTTTATTACAACAGTAACCCAAGGATTAGCATCAACCAGCAATTCAAATTGTGGTAGTGACTGAAGGCCGTCATAGTTACCATATAGAAAAGAGGCGCGGATTATGTATTTTGTTCCCCTCACACCAGGTAAATTGTAGCAATTTCTCTTGCCTTGAGGAAAACAGTGAAGGTTATTCAGTGGCTGCTCCACCTCTCCCTCTAACTCACCAGTCAAAATGCCTTTTTTTTCACCTGTGTTAATGTATTGTTCATCTGAGGTCCAGCTAATGCCCCGGGCATCGTCATATTCTCCTTCTCCTCCACAGTCCAGGCTGATGAATTCTACAGATATAACATCATTACATCCATTTAGCAACAACAACAATACCAAATTGACAAAGAAGATGATGAAGATTTGAATATTTTATTTTGCCTGGTTAGTTGCAAACTAAATAAGAAAGTTACATAAAGAATGCATTCATTCTGGATGGTAATAAACAAGTGAAATACACCAGTTTTTTGAACCCTTCCATGCTTCATGGCTAAAGAATTTAAGCCTCCACAGTCCATGATACTTTGAAAAAGAGTTTTTAAAAGAATAAAATTACAATTATTTTCACACTATTTCTTAATCCCCCATAGATATCAGAAAGTCCAGACTTCTGATTTTTCAATGCAGTGTATGGTATAACTCATTTTCAAAAATATTAGACAACTGAAAAGAAAGTTCAGATTTCTTTTGGGGGAAATAACAGGTTATCAAATCAATCATAACTACAACCAATATAAAACTGACTTCAAAATTCAAGTAAATAAAATATAGTTCTACTAATACTATCACAGACATAAATTAATCTATGATGATCAAGCAACACAGTTGTTGAGATTATATTCGTCTAAACGCATGTATAATAAAGTGGCTTGTTTAACAATCCCTTCATATTGAAAAAGGTGGTTGTATAGATCTTACAAGTTCTCACAAGGAAAAAAAATTCATAGAAAAATAAAAATATCTCACCTGATTGTGCATACAGAACGTTACATATTGAAAGAGCCAACAACAATTGTAAGGTTACTGTTTCTAAATTTGCTCCCTCCATCCCAATTACAAGTGGAATGCCTTCCAACTGATTAATTAATTTGTGGCCGATCTAAAATATTATCTTATACACTTCTCATAAAAAATTTAAATGCAGAAATTTTAAAAATATTAAAAAATCCACCAAAAATCTACGAAATATTTGTTGCCCTATTAAAAGTTTTGGATAATAACTTGAATTATTGAACACGTCAAACTACTACTTTGTTTGGTAGGAAGAGAGCAAAGACTAGACTTTTCAAGGTGGGCCCACAATGGGTCTGAAATTTACATATTACGTGTGTAGAATTAAATTATTACCTGACTTTAATGTTTGAAGGAGATACGTTAAGACACTCACCCCACACAATTTATCCTCGAAATCACGCAATTCAATGACTTTGAAAAGTCAACTATTTAATTAGTGTTGTATAATTATCATTAATTAATATATAAATAATAATTATCATAAATAAGAATTTTGAGTGCAATAAATTATCATTAATGTAATGGGCATGCAACTATTAGGTATCTATAATGAGTACAATATATAAATAAATACAAAATTTGAAAGTAATTTGAGTTTTTTAAAAATTTGGTAACAAAAAATTGGTTATGAAGTGTAGTTAGGAAGGGATTGGAGCACATTGTCGTTTAAAATGTCTAGCAATATGAGGTGGTGATTGCATTTAGATGATCCTCCTCCCTCTTCTTAAGGGAGACATATGCATTGCCTTTCATGTGGGCATACCCCTAGTAGATGAATGCTCGTAAGATTTGCAAATATGCTAGGCAATGGACCCATGATACTAAACTGAACATGAGACATTTTTTAACATAGAGACATGAACCACAATTATGCAAATAAGGTAGCCTATAACCTCAGGGGAAACAACTAAAGGTATCATCTAAACAACCACAATAGTATCTAATGCCCTTTGAATCTTCTCACACATTTTTTACATGGTGTAGAAAGATTGTCTACCTCTACTTTCACAACATGTTAACCATGTGTCATGGCTTTGTCTACCTATGACCTAGCCTGGACTTGAAATTATTCTAAATCCTACTTCCTTTGCTTTGTTGCATCTGAATTTAAATCCTATCTTATATTCCTAAACCTGAGCCATCCACTAAAATATAGTTAACTGGGGTATTTAGATCTGTTAAACATGTTTTAACTTCGAATCCGATGTGCCTATTGGAATGTAGTTGAGTGGCACTTTCACATCTACCAACATAATGTAGTTCGAGCTTGAAATTTTTATAAATTATCTGCTTTACTTGAACTCTCATGTCCAAAATGTAATCTCATGTCATGTTCTTGGACCCAAGAATGCGTATATGTCATGATTAATCTAATTCCCATGTCTATAAGTTAAGAAACTAAGGTCTAGTGTTTAATGTGTTTTATGTCATCTTGTAGACTCAAAGCTATCTTAAATTCCGTCTATTGGAAGCCTTTGCATCTATAATATGAAGTGTTTGGCACCTGATGTGTAACAAATCCCAACATCCCTATGTATTATAACTAACCAAGAATTTCACGTCTATGATAAATATCTTTTAAGTCAAGACCTAGATGCACATATGGTAATCTGTAATCCATCTTAAAAATTATCTTTTACACTTCTCAACATTTTGTTTAAAAAAAGGAGTACAACTTAATGAACATTTTCTTAAAATTCAATAGTCAAAAGTAAACCTAAAATTACTATCACCATTACTATTGACTATTTTCAACTAGATCACTTCAAACCACGAGTTAGGTAGTTGAGAACTTAGAAAAAAAATCCAGGAAAAAATTATTTGCGTATAAACGTCTTCAACAAGAGACGCAATGCGTCATGTTCCTGCCTCTATGTGTTGAATGTTGTTGTAGTATATCATCAAAAAGGAAAACCCAATGAGATGAGAACATGTCATGTAAGTAATGATTTCATATGTCTAATTTAGTCCACAAAGCATCAAATAGAAGATTGTGAACAAAGGAAAAAGGATAAGATGAAAAATGTGCAATGGAATCTTGGATAGAAGATAGTCTGAACAGATTATTTCATTATGTATTAAGGACTCAAATTAGTTGCTAAACATAAATTGTACTCATGGCCATTAAATAAGAACTAAAATGAATCACATGTCAAGCAAAGTTTGACAATGGAATAATTCCTATGTATAGAAAATGCCTAAAATCTATTTCAAAGGAGGTAAATTCTATTCCTCTAGATCACCATGTTCTCTGTTCTATGGAGTTTGTTTACAATCCATAGGAAGATGGTTGTTTTGAGACAAGGTTATGTTTGTTCTTAATAAAAGAATCTAAATTCCAGGTAGCCCTATTGTACCCCTGTTTGCCCAATAGACCAAATAGACCAATGTATGATGTTGTGTCTTGCATGACATTGTAGTACTATGTGTTTTGTATCTATACATGCATAGCAGTGTCATAGATTTATGACAATGAATAATAAAATAAATTCATGAGATGCACTTAGTATTATTGTGCATCTTCTTGCAGTTAGTGAAAAAATCTATAGTGAAAGTTATCCAATGTGGATGATAGAGATTGAAATAGTGGGAATGTTATTTAATCATATCACAGTTCTAATAACATCAATATTGAAACGCATTTGAAGCTATGACAATTTCAGATGTAGTGATTAGTCTTGTGAAATTAGATGACGATTCAAGGAAATAACAATTTCAGTATGGCATATGAAATGCAAGTCTAGATTCAATACAATGCTACAAGTCATACATTACATTCATTAGATTCCTTGACATCCCAGGTACTAAGGACCTATCATCATTATTTTGTAATACATTCTAACCATTTGACACTGATTACTTCATAAACTAGGTACACCTTTGATGACGCTATAGGATACCAACTGCAACAGTCAATAGAATCTCTTGTAACACCATTCATAAATGTAATATACTAATATTATGGTAGATATGTGTGCTAACTGTGGAAGCACAGAAAAGGCATGTGAACTGTTTGACATAATGCCACCATGAGATGTCAATGTCTTCCCTACCCGTGCCATAATGGGAGCTTAGGAACGAGGTATGGACAATAAAAGTAGAGAGATTTTATCAAAAATTATAGTTGGAAATGTTCTGGTCGTCATGCATACAAAATGAGAAAGCATAGAAATCTCTAGACTTGCATTTCATATGCCATACTAAAATTGTTGGTGGTTGGAGATACATATGCATCATGCTTATAAATCAATAAGCCTCCATTCGTTAGAACATGCAAAATCCACAACATGATTAGTCAATGTTTTAAGAGATGGAAAGCTTGAGGCATGTATTGGAATTGTTTTGCAGTAGTAAGCTGATATTGTAAATAAATACACTCACTTGAGAGAAACTAAAGTAGGGTTAAAAAAACTAATTGATATTTGTGGTTTGCTTCTAGTCTTAGAATGTCATGGTCCTATTTATAGTTTTGTTTTCCTTCTGGATTTAGTTACAAATTCATGAATATGGAATCAATAAGCATGTAGATGTTAGAGCATCCATTTTGTACAAATCTGATTTGTTAATGAATTTATAAATGGAAAACATGAGATCTGGATGGGACTTATCTTGCAGCAAAAGTAAGCAGGTATTGTAGATAGTTTCACCCACTTGAGAAAACTAAATTGGGGAAAGAACACACTCTTGATATATGTGTATGGCTTGCTTGTAGTGATGTATTCCATTTGGGCAACTCAATTGATGGGACTGGGTGAAGATAGGTAGTGGGGGGAAGTTGTAGATGATACCTTTGGGGTTTACATACGGCATACACTTGTAATTGTGCTTGACATGGTCTTTATTGTTTCTCTTATCCTTTCCTATTGTTGGGGGAGGTGTAGAATTTGCACACCTAGGCCTGAATCTTCTGTTTTAAAACATGCATCTTGATAGTTATTTCTTGGTACAGTTTATTTAGCGAGGGGACTATTGAAAAGTTGGGGGAGCTCATCATCACCTTGAATAGGAAAGGATTGAAATGTAAAAGACAAAAATGACAAGGCCGATTGTCCCATAGACTATTTTTAGCCTCGTGAACATTAAAAGTTAATCATTCATTCATTCATAAAGGAGCCTTCCTGCATGACCTCCTTACTGGCCAAAGTGGAGTTTGGCAAGGATCTCTTGATAATTAATGGTCTTATTCAACATGCTTACAATTCCTCTAAGCTCTTTTCATAATCCCCAAACATAACCATCCCATATAGCCATTGGCATAGGTCAGTTGGGCAGTGTCTATGCAGCATACAAAATGCACCAAATGCATCTGATGGTTTCATACCAAGCTTCAAAAATTCTGAGGAAAATCTTGAACTGCTAGCACGCCATGACAAGAAAAGACGGGAAGACCACTTAAAAGAACTTAGAAAATCTTCAACAACAAATTTGAAGCAGACAAGCATGGATGTATTATGACAACATCGGATGCATTTGGTGCATTTTGTATGCTGCATAGACACCGCTGGTCAGTTCAGGAGAATAATAAGGCATCTACAGATCTACATAAATGATCTTTAACTAAATGTAACCAACTATATCATTGTCAACTGATATCAATCTTTTTAATTACTAAGTAAAGACTACATAGAGGGAACAAGGGAAGAATTATGTGGCAGTGAAAGTGCTAAAAAGCTAACCAATAAACTCATTAAAAAAATCAATTCGGTCTTTCTAATTTAAGCCATAATTTTTCCTTCTAGGTGTTCTTTTCCATAACGAAAATTTTGGCATTTTATATGTTTTAGATAATTCTAAACAAAATGTGGAGAAACATACCTTGCATGCCAGGGAAAAAATTGGAGATTTCAAGAGATGTCAAGAGTTGGTCCATCGAGGTATTGGAAGGAGAGGAAAAGATCCCGCCGATAATCTAAGTCTTACCGAAAAGTGAGTTCAAAGGTTCATCGGAGTGACAAAACCATTAGATTGATAAGAGTTGGCTCCACTGACAGGCACATGTCTTGCCGAAACCATGACGGCAAGTGCTAAATTGTTTTAGTCACATCGGGGTGAAAAGGAGGTAAAACTTAGATGGACTCTGTGATATTAAAATCAACTCTTTTATTTTCTAAAACTCCATATGATATCCCTACCTGCTTATTTAATTAGTTTTCTCTGTGATACTAAAATTACAATTATTCTAAACTTTGTAAATAGTTAATAGCTAATGGAAGAAACCCCATATCAATAAAACAAGTATAACAAAAATCAAAATAGCATGAGAAAATCAATCTCCTGACAAAATAGTGCAAAAGATTATGAATGCTTTGATGAAAAAACTTTGGACAAAATATTTTTGGGAAATCAGGAATGTATCTGAGGACAAACAGATTATCATCTATCCCCTTGCACAGAACTTTGGACAGATTTCTCTAACCATTCTGTCCATTTTGTCTACTCTATTCTATGTGATAGAATTGGGAAAGAACGTACCAACAATCGTTAGCAGAGAATCCAAAAATTGGACTACAAACATTGATGGGGAATGCAGAAATTCAACCGACACATTTAGCCCTTTGTTATTGTATTCATACACCAAAAATAAATTGAAAATAAAAACTCAAAGCATAATACTAAAGAACCCAAGTGAATGAGGGTGGAAACCATTGTGGATTTGTTATAACCAGTTGAAATTAGAAACTCAATGCACAGTAGTAAAGAATCCCAAGATAATGATGGATGGAACCTGTTGTATCTTTGTTGCTATTAGCTGTTTATCAATCATTTTGGCTAAGATGAATTTCTAACGCACAATTATAATAATGTTTGTTAATGAACATAATATAATACATATTGAAGCTTTCTTGAGAACAAATTATGAGAGAAGCAACCACACAACAACAATAAACCTAGCTGTTAAATGAACTAAAGGACCAAATTATTGAAACCACTGGTGTCTAACTAGCAACATATGTTTCATCAGAATATACACCTCTAGAACCAAAGATTTGTCACAATAATGGCATTTAATAAAAAACACAAATAGAACCAGTTGCTTCTCCAAAAATATGGTTCATGAGAATTAGGTTTCTTCCCCATTCAAGACTTACAAAATCAATTCCTCCATAAATTATAACAAATGTCATAAACAAAATTTATGTGTGCGCTCTTAAAAAAATCACAGGTCATACAAATAAACATGAAAGGTCAATACAGTTGCTATTGTAATCCAACTGAACTTTACATTATTATCAAACTATTGAGTCAATAACGTTGATAGAACATAGAAATAAAACAACTTCAATTTTTTTTTTAATAAATGTGAGTGGACTATTCATACAATAGGCACATGCCGCAATCCAAGCGCTGGTTGCCAATCTTTCTTCAGAGTGTTTACACATATTTCTCCATTACTTGCAATGTTAGGATGAAAAATCTTTGTCATAAAATAGCCTGCAATTCAAGGAGAAAGATGGTAAACATGGGGAGTTTATACGAATAAACCATCTAAAACAGGGAAATAAGACTGTACAGGAGTTTTGTCCCTCTAAAACAGGAAATAACACTGTACAGGAGTTTTTTCCCAATACAGGAAGCAAAGAATCCATCCAAGACCTACCCATTTGACCAACTACCTAAAATATAGAAGAAAATAATCATGAGGTAGGACCAATTTGATGCGGAAAAGACCACCTTCATATGGAGTGTCAGCTGTAAGAAAATAACCAGTGAAAATGTTAGGTTCTCCCTGATTTTCCTTCCTATCTATCAGTGAAAATATAAGATGCTCCCTGATTTTCCTTCTATTTCAACACAAACCATCTAATATCAATAAAGCAACTTAATCAAACAAAATCCATAAACTTGAACTTCGTTGAAGTGATACTTAGAGACTCCAGCACATGCAGAGGTGCCATATGAATTAACACTTAATACACCAATAAAGGTCAATTGCTCTCAGGGGTTTGTCACATAATTTACAGAGAAAATTCTTCCAGGTTTGCAAGTACAAGCTCCAAAGTTAAAAGAAAAAATTTTAATTGTAGTTTTCCTTTAAAGAACAAAAATCTAGAGGTTCAGGTTATACATAAAAAAGTGCTGAAATTTATTTGGCGTGTAACAGTAAAAAAAAGTGCTGAAATTTATTTGGCGTGTAATAGTAAAAAAAAGTGCTGAAATTTATTTGGCGTGTAACAGGAAATTTGAGCCAATTTAGGCAATTCTTTAATGTTTCAACCAGTGACTGGCGATCCGTGCTTACAGCTCATTCCTGTATCTACTTTACTAGGACAAAGCTAGAGAGATTATTGATGAGGCGGTTACTTTTGAACTGGTTTGCAGTCTAGTTGTACCTGAAAGCCTTGTTTCCATTTATGGTGAGCAAAAATAGTACCAACATGGTACTTTTGAATATTACAAGCACATATTATATATGCATTGAATAATGTAATTTAAAAAAAAAAAAAATCTATTTTTCACCATTACTGTGCACTGAATTGACTAATAGGAGGACAGATAAATTGTATTTATTAAATTATTAAATTAAAAAATTAAATTTTAACTTTAGGGATTTTGTCAAATCAATTTAATACTTAATGCTGATTGGTCAATGAACTAAAAATAATTGCTTGGAAATGTTTGCTGCATTAGAAAGCGGACCATAAAAGAACAGTTTTAGAACACTGTGCATTCTTATGGAAATGCTTTCAAAGAAAAAAGTAGAAGCACCCTATGGGCTTTTGGCAAAATACAGTAAACCAGTACGGTCTAGCTCGACAAATGTTATGGCTTTTTCTATGTAAAGAATATTTCTGTTCAAGATAAAAAAATGACTTGTAGCTAGCTTGGAATGCAGTTGGGATGATATATCTTTGATATACTTTTCCCATTATATGTCAAAAAATAATAGCAGTCTTTGCCTTGAACCAGTGCTTCGGTGGTATGGCATGAATGGATCATAGGGATTTCAGACATTATTTTTGTTCCAATAACCACATCAAATCTTTGTGTACTAATTGTTGACATATTCCCTGTTAAATTGTTTATCTCAATGTTGAAATATATATCCTTTTACAGTCATCATTGCCTACTTGTAACGATTGTATGAAATCTCAATTGAGCTCTAATATTATGTGTTCAGGTTCTACAATGATTGGAAACAAACACTTAGCAAATGACGAATTGCAATAAAAAGGGTCACATGGGGAGTTGAACAATGTTTGCATCTGGAGCTTCACCCTAGAGGCTTTGGTCAAATATGAAACTACTAATTTTATGGCATATATGCTTATTTTAATCTTTTTAATTTAACCCTTTGAAATTGTTTGACCTAGAATGATGAAAAGTAAGTTCAATGGGATAAATATACAAAGGGTTTCACCAAGCCCAAAAAGCAATAGGAAAATCAAAAAAAGAAACTAGGATCTATTGGTTGCAAGGCCATGGATGACAAGGAAACTAACTCAGTTAAAGATGTAGTAAACACAAGTAGAGTTCTTTTTAATGACGTGACAAATTATCGAAAAAATCCACAAGATTATGATTTTAAGAACCGTGTAGAAAAACTTTTGGAGGGTGTTGTGTATCCTTCTATGTAAATTAGTAATTTAATAATATTAATCTAATTAGTCATATGAATATAACTACAAATTAATTGTATATGTAAATTATTAACTAATAATAATTAACAACCAATAAAAGAAGAATATAATTATATTTATATTATATGGGAAATAATAATTAGTAATTAATAATTAATAATATTATATTAATATTAGTATAATTAGTTCCTAATATTATTATTATATAATAATATAATATATAAATATTAACAATATAAATATATGAATCAATGAATGAATTATTAATATTAATAGTAATATAAATATTATATTACTAGTTAATATAGTATTATATTACCACCTAACATTATAATATTATAAGTATTTATATATTAATTTATTATGACATAAATAATAACCTAATTATTTATAATATGTTTATTGGTATATTAGAAAACATATTATAATAGTTAAATATTATTCACCTAACGTATATATATTATAAGGAAATACTTATAATTATATATATTATAGCAATATAATATTTATTAATAATATATTAATACTAAAAAAATATAATTATTAATAATTATCTATTATTATGCTTAATATATTTATATATATAATATATTATATATTGTAGATAAATACTTATAACATGACCATACATTTATTTCTTAGAATCACTAATTTATTACTAATTAGTAAGAAATTAGTGACTAAATGACAATCAATAATTTCTATCAAATATCAAATATAATAATAATATAAATTTAAAGGCAATATTTAAGTAGATATATTATCAAGTTTAATAATAATTTATTTAATTATTATTAAATTCTATATGAGGATTAAAAATTTATATGATATACTATTAAATTAATATAGTCCTAATATTAAATATATACTATAATATTAGAGTAATTATATATTTAATTAAATGAATTAATAGTATAATGTTAATTGTTAGTTTCTCTGTTCTAATATATATATTACTCGTGGCTTATATAAATAAATAACTAATGTTATATGAAGATAAAGTTAATAATTAATAATCTTTATCATTTAGTAATTATATTAATCAATTACTATTTAATATATTATTAATTATTATAAATAATTAATATGAATTATAAATTTATAGTTAATATTAAAAAATATTTTCACAAATATATTATTTATGGTTTTTGGAATAAGAAGCCTCAGTTTGCAATTTAGATGGCTTTAAATGCATAAATACAGTTATATCCATTTACTATCCTCTCCCACTGTCCTAGAACATGTTGCACCACAGTATTGGTTAATCGTTGGCAAATGGATTTACATGTGCACTCACGCTATATGATCTGCATTAATATTCAATTTTATGTACTCCACAATGAATAATGCAATCTTCCCTATCAATCTAGATTAGGATATGTGATAGTCATTGTGGGATAGTGAAAAAGCTTTCTTTGTAGGGTTTATATATGAAGGATTGTGTATAGTTTCATATACACACATTTGAGGAATGAAACAAATGCACTTCGACTAAATTAGGCAGCTTTGTTGTGCAAAATCTTAATTTCTTAATTTTTTTTAATTGAAGATTTAATAATTATATATTCTGAAATAAATTGATAATCCATGGGACAATACACTATTGAGGCAAGCGAACAAAACATGAAACAAATAAGATCGGCAATTGGTAAATAGCTTGAACAAATTAGATTGTTATTTCAATTGAGAACTTATTAAAAATGGGCAAACTCTACAGGAGAGATGTATGGCTTCTACTTTGATTACATGCTTTGGATATAGCTAATATATAGTTTTACAACACACATTACTAAAACTAGTAAATTATAGTTCTTGGTGAGAATCAAGGAGTCACCACATTTCGTAGTGACCTGTGTCCTCCGTAGAAGTTGAAACAGACAACTAAATAAGGACAAACTTATTAGAAAACTAAAAAAGTTTGGAGTTATTCAATTTTGGCACCCACACTCTCAAGGTCATAATTCTTAGCTTGTTACTCAAAATGTAAAGTTCATATATGTGTTGGAAAGATCAGGTGATAAACTGATACATCTAGGTTGGATCACCTTGCCAAATTCTAAATTGAAGAGCTTAAAAAATGCAAAATACAAAAATGCAAAAAAATAATAAAAAAATGGATTTCCCTAAATTTTCATAATGTTGTCCAAAACCCCTTAGGTTATTTGAGATGTTTTTGCATCATTTGTCTCTCCTTGAGAAGCAGTGCGATCCATTACTTCTAGCTTGTGCATTAGATGGGATGGACGACTGAATTTGTTTTCTGACTTCTGACTATTTCTTGAATCCCCACCACTGCAATTTATTTCTTCTTGCTTGGATCTAACGGCATCCAGTTAATCCAGTGAGAGGCCGCTTTTCCCATAGTCTATTTTTTAGTACACAATGAATAGAGGCCAGCGGTGACATGCGTTAAATGCACATCAAAAAATGATTATTAATACATATCTACAGAAATAAATTTAGAATTTATTCTAACTTCACTTATAATAGAAAGATGAATTCGTTAAGATGGAAAAACTTAACATATTATTAATACTTACTAATTTAACTTCCTATTGTTTAGAGATAATTTGGTAAATGCCTTTCTTACTCTAACTTCCAATATACTCATCATTTAATATAAAACTTCATTTAAGAGATTAAAGTCTAACCGTGGAGGGTGGCTGGAGTTGTTATAAGAAGAGATTTCTGATTCATAAATATAGATGAAATACAAACCTTAGAAACTAATTAAAAAAACAAAACAATCAGTTAGAGGATAAGTATGAATGGAGATATTCTAAATGTGGATATGTATAGTAGAAGTTTGCCAGGAATAACTACAACACAATTTCTAAAACAAAATGAAAGAAATGTGGAACAGGGTTAGTTCCATATTTCACGCTATGAAGAATAGTGCCCAAAATGTATTAAGGCATCTGCCATGGCGTCAAGTATAAAGTGAATCATTAAAATGTGATGCTAGAAAAGGACTAGAATCCTCATTATAGAGGCGACACCCACGCCCAATTAATTTCTCAATGGTATGATGAACAACAAGTATCGTTTTATGGGATTTCATTAAAAGGAGGAGAGCCAAAGATAGGAAAAGAAGGTGCAAGAGATGATGTAAAACATAAATCATATTTAGTGGCACACAAAAACACTCAAATAAAGATTTGGGTTTTCTACAGAAAAGCAAAATAAAGGCCTTCAAAGATACCATGCCTGGACTTGAGGAGAGGTCTAAATATGTGAGTGGAATTGGTTGAATTAGTAAGATTGGCAAGTAAAATCATAGAACAATGGATTCAGAAAGATCTGTAAGGTTCTGCAAGCGAAATTATGGAATATTGTTCTTGGATTGTTCAAATTTCTTAAGGAAAATAATTTTAGAAGATTATAGAATGCTGAGGTAGTGATGTTTTTCATTGGTGATAAAACCAAACGTAATTGCCACCTGTCTCTGCACATCTAACCCAACAGATTTATCAAGACATGTGTCCTCCTGGAAATGCAACCCTTTATCACACCTCTACAAATGTCAAACACAATAAATAAAAGCAGCCTATTCAATTCATAGGTGCACAGCTGTAACCCAACAGTTTTATTAGACATGTGTCATCTTGGAAATAAAACCCTTTATCACACCGTTACAAATGTCAAACACAATAAATAAAAACAGCTTTCTACCAAATATTCAACTAGGAGCAAGCAAAGTATTGATAGATTCAGGTTTCAGAAACTAGAAACATCAACTAGGTGTAGTAAGCTAATTGCAACCGGCTGAACGACCATGTGAAAATCATCTACAGTTAGATTATGCCTGCTAAGCTATAGCATTTTTTCTGTGGCCTTCAATACCTTTAACCTACCCAGAATCTTTAAAAAAAATGTTAAATCACTATGCTTGTTAGCTGGACTCTGTGTTCTAGTTCTGCCTGATAAACTAGATTATTGATCATTATTTTCAATAGAGTAGTTGTTGCAGCCACATGCTAGTTGTATCTTCTGCTTACTCTCTGCCTGCTAATTGTTAAATATATAGAATTACCTTTCATTCTGACAGCTTGGATGACCTAATTGAAAATAAATTTTATTTAAAAACATTGATGCCTTTGCAGCTGGAAAATCCATATATGTAAAGATATCTTTATCTGGTTCATTTCCTAGGTAGATGGGGATCAAGGTGTTTTAGAATCTCATAATATGGTCATGACCGAAGTGCAGTTTTTTATTCTCTCCCTTTCATCTGATAAGTATTTGGATTTATGCATTTGAACAAGCTTCTTGACAGGGACTAATCAATTTTTTCTGGGTTGATATGTTAGCTTGGTTTAAAGGTTGATTTTCAATTTTTTTCTCTCTTAACTGGTCGTCTTTGACAGAATTTTAACCTTCGGGGTAACAGCGATTATGCTAGGGGGAAGGCTATGCTTGAACAAAAATGCTTGTAAAAAATGCCCTAGACTGCCAGAGTGCTACAAGAGAAGCTTTCAGGCTACTAAATCCAATTCTAGTTGATTTTCTGCATAGAAAATGATTACGAGATGAAGATAATCAATATCTCAATTATGCTAATATGGTCTCCTTAGCCACAAGAACATAGGAGCCTGCATAATTTGCCTTGCTAGTCTGTCACTATTCCGATCTTTTTGGGTTTGTCTGAGGTTGGCTAAATCTCTTCTCAAACTTTAGGGTTTCTTGTTTATTTTTTTGGTGTTCTATAGGTGAGGGGATGTTGTGATTTGCTTCTACCTACAGTGGTTTTGTACTCTGTTATGGAATGCTTATGGTCGTATGAGTATCTCTTTGGTTGTGTATATGAACTCTTTGGCTAATATATTGACCATTTTCATGAAACTATCTGGAGTGACACTGGCATCATCTTCTTCAGGATTCTGGTCAGCCTTGTCTTGAGCACAGATTCAGAATATCTATACACTTCTAACGAGTCAGGAGTTAAAACATAATAAACCTGCACACGAAGGATACGGCATCAGCTTTAGTTGTTTGCATAATGCGTATACCTGGGCACGATTCCATTTTCAAACCCTCCTTCATCCTTAATTTTCTGTGTCAGATCCGCAGTTCGATTCTCATATGGGCAACTTTCTGATGCTTCTCTTAACAAAATTTGCAAAGTTAGAACAGATCGAGGGGTTTTCGGCTTAAATCAGCCATGATTTAGGCGAATATGAGCTACATGTCTTGGACATTATGGATCTCGCAAGATGAGTGAAGAAATTCGGCAATATGCGTGGCAGCGGTGATATGGATATGTCCAAGAGGGTTTGATTTTGCTGCTGCATTGTGCTGTGCAAAGCATTTCAAAGCGGGGATTCGAACCCAGGCCGCTAAGTAAACGGTGAGCACACAGACTATGTTGTAATTTTAAGAGTGAAAATATATATGCTCTTGAATTTCATAACAAGTTGGCTTCCCTTGTTGCCCATGACCTGGTAAGTACAGGTTTTCTCGTGTTCATTCAAACTATGTAGCATTTGACACTGCCCAAATATGAGCTTAGACTGTTAGAGTATTCGTTTTTCTGTTTGCGATGTATATGAAACTCTAATTTTAGGTGGCTTTTGAGGGTAGTTGCCTTGGTCAATATAGATCTCTGAGCTACCACCCAGAAGTCAAATCTGACAATTATTGCTTATGGGGGATGGAATTCAATTTTGTTTTTCTTTCAATTTATTAAATACAGTTTTTTTTCTTTCTGTGAAACAATGTCTGTATATAATTATTCTGTGGTTACCTCCCTGTGCCCGAATGCTAGAAATATACTTGCTCTTCCTTTGTGAAAATGCATGCTTGGATTCTTATTACTTATGAGCTTCTATTGCAATTTAAGGATGCTTAAAACAAGATCCTTCCTAGTGACTTAAATGACGGTTGGAGACATGTTTGAATAGTTGAATTGTTTTGGTGCAGTATTCAGAAGGCGTAAAAAATCCCAAAATAGTGTTGGGAAAAGTGGAAAAGGTATGAATTTTGTTGCATTTTCATTTGCATTTTACGGCATGTTTTTGTTCCTCTTGGGCGAAGATAAATTGGAGTGTTCTGTTGTTGTATTGGTCTAGACTGTTACAAAAGAAGGGATTTCCTGAATCTCTATGGAGCTGGAAACACAGCCTATGTCAACATTATTATAAAGAGGTGCATTACTAATTGGAGGAGGCCGCGGTCAAGCACGAAGTTCAGATAATTCATTGGTGGCAAAAGCAGAAAAAGCCTGGATCTTGCTCTTCTCCTTTCCAAAGTAGGGTATGTTATAAAATTCCAGATTAGTGAGTATTGTTTGAAGAAAGACAATTTTTTTCTATCTGACCTCCACGTCCTGAGGCACTCTTTTGAAGATTGGTTCAAGAAAACTTCTGTTTAAAAAAATTTAATTTTTCTTTCAGTAGAATGATTAGGGCTGAAGCTTTTTGTTAATATTTATACCCCCTATCTAAAAAAGTATTGCAAAATGGGTTCTAGAGCTGTGTAACTCAAAATTTAAAGAAATGCCTTGGGTGGGTGAGGTTCAATTCAAGAAAATAAAAATAGGGTTAGTGAGCCGACATGGTTAGTACTTCACAATCTTTCCTTGCAACTATGGAATCTCACCATACCTATTGAAAATCTTAGGTACTCTTCTATATACACACAATACCATATCCCCATTACCTCATATGAAATTAAGGGTTTTGATTCTCTCAATGTTGTTGAACATTTTCTAGAAGTCTTGAAAGTTATTTTTAATGATTGTTAGCTGTCTGTGTGATTCAATGTGTCTGGGGGGTTTGTCAACATGCTTTTTCTCTGAACAAAACAATCATCTCAAAAAAATTGCCCTAGATGATTAGCCATGAAAATTAGAGTTAGTAAAACAGAAGTTGTAGGCGACTGTTAATTATTCATCAGAGTGTAATATTTAGTTTCCAAGAGGCCTCCAAATTTGTGAGGAAAACAATATATAAACCAATGAATTCTATGCATTCACCCGTCCAGAGTTTGATCTTGTTACCAGGGAAAAAAAAAAACTAGTACACCCATGAAAAGCCCTTCATGTATTTGCAGCACAATCCAGTACATGGAATTATGAACCGAGCCAATAAAGTAAAAAAAGCTTTGTGAATTTATGAATCATCAAGATAAAAACTAGCCAGATTTAAAAGAAACTGAAAAAGACAGCCAATCTAAACATTACAGGAAAACAACATTACAGGAAAACAACAAAATGGGCAATCCAGATTGCATCCCATCAAACTATCAATGATTCAAAAGACTTACCAGACCAAAATTTCCTGCAACTCCTGAATTGGCAACTAAAAATGTTCAAATCCTTATAAAACAGTCGCTGCAAGATTCTTATGATGAGCTGTAATGGACGGGGAAAAATTTCACCCACTGGTGACTAATATAGTAATGACTTAAATATCAGAAAAACAGGAAAGATTAATTTGTTTTTGTTACAATTATATATGTTTTGCCGGAGTAAAAACAAATAAATAAATTATTGTTCAGCATTACCAAAGTTTCAGTTTCACAGGCTTCATGCAGATATTCCTTCGCAACTCCTGGTCCTTCAAAACAGAAAAACATACATGCACTGCAGCGATCTAAATAGGACTTAAGCCTGTCATCTTTTAAGAACTATTAAAAACCATTAATTGACATTGCACGAACTAATAAATACAAAATGCCATCTACGCCGTCACTTTGCAATATGCTTCATCCACTTGCACTTTAATAAAATGACAATTTAATTATTTTTTGGAAGGAAAAATTAAATTTCTACACTTACTGTTGGATGTATCAGCCAATGGGAATAAAAATAAATCACAATTTCCTATTTAATAAATTGCCAAAAAAATTAAACACTAAAATATTTTGTTGAGGTTTTTTATTTCTTAATGCCTATTGGCTAAAAAAATTCAAATAATTACAATAGTAATCCTGCCGAAGGCAGGAACTAATAATATCTTAAATTAAGAAACGTGTCAAACTATCATTTTGTTTAGGAGGAAGAGAGCAAACTTATCTTTTCAAGTGGGCCATAATGGGTTTGAAATTTCCATGGTAAGCGTCTACGTTAGAGCAAAGAAAAAGTCGTGTTAAGAAAAACTCGATTACCTAAGTGAGAATCCGGACATTCATGTAAACTTCAAAAACTTGATTCCCTAAGTGAGAAGCCGGACATTCATGTAAACTTCATTCCTCAGCGTGTCGACTCCGCCTTTCATGTTTGATGGAGAAACGTAACTTTTTTCCAATTTGAAAACTCAAACTATTATTATCATTAATTAAGATATAGTTCAAAGGCTAAAACTATACTTCGTTTAGGTTAATTAGTTGACAAGTTTTATCGTGTGCACATTTGTTTGGATTTCAGTATTTGCATGTCATTTTTTTTTCATCATCGGAGATTTTTTAGTCATCAGACATCACAAGTGAAAATTTATATTGTTTATAAGTTTACAGATTTCAATTAGATTGTATTTTAAATTGATCTGAATTTAAAATAAATATCTATATCAAATTTATAAAATTTTGTGTTCAAGTGTTTTAGTACATGGCAAAAGTTGTGGATGACAAAGGAATGGAGGCAAAAGGTGGATGAGTTTTCTCTTTTCTTTCAAAGTTTTATGGTGGAGGGCTTGCTTAAGTCAGAAGATAAGGCTCTCTATGTAGGAGTGAAGGAAGGGCAATGGGTGCTTGCTTTTAGAGAGATTGGGGTTTCTGACACAATGGGGATCGAGAAAGAGAAAAAGGAGGAGCAGGAAAAGAGCTTCCAGTCTATAGAAGAAATAAAGTCCCAAACCCTCCTTTCGGAGTTGTCTCAAGAGCAGAGGAAGGCAATGTAACAAAAAAATTCAAACAAAAAATTTGTAAGAAAGTTTTGTGGGCTTTGCCATAATAACGCTGCAACCCCCATTCTAGAGCTGCAACACCATGGTCAATTTGTGGCCCTCTGTGGGTGCTACACCTATAGAGGGGTGTGGTACTTTGTGGAGATCCACCCCATTTTAAAACCCGTTGTATTCAGGTTGCCCCATTGGGCTTTTCTACGACACCTCCCTTATCATGACTCGACCTCCTTTCCCCTCTCTAGACACAAAAAATTCGTCAACTATGGCATCATTCTATTAATGGTTGACTCCTTGAATATTCTTTTGTCATTGTAGCCTAATTCCTTAGAAATCTTCATCCTACAAAAATAAAATAAAAATATGCCAATCTTCTTTAGGGTTTTAATATATTATTTAATTAGAGATGCTATGATTTAAGGATTTTATTTTATTTTTAAAACAATTGTAATTAAGGGTTTCATAATTTCTCTAATAAATAGTTATTATAAAATTGTTTTGATCAAGATAAGTTGGTTTTGAAGGGACCATAAACCTTGTACAATGAAGTTGTAGCCAAATTACCCAAACAGATAAAATTGAACTAGAACCGGCCTATGGCACTCCTAGTGTTGTCTAAGCAATCCAAACATCCTTGACCCGGGTGTGGGATTCATATACATGTTTAGGAAGACCTTTCTTCCTTCTTTTCAAACAGTCATCCAGAATACATCATTTTCCAAATCTCTACCTCTGTCCGAATTTGAGAAACCACACAAGAAAAATGTTTGGTCGAAGAAGTTGAATGATGCATCGAGTCCACATGTAGAGCAAGGGCAATGGACCCACTTCCGAACCCCAAGAGGGGGTTGAGAGGTGGAGCTATCAAACTAGGGTCATGAGAAGAAGCTGCAACATAATTAGTAGCCACAACATCCCCATAGGGATCCACCTTAGTAACAGGGGCCTCTAAGGCCACATCCCTAGTCTTGCCATCCTCAGATTCATAAAAATCACTAACAGTCAAGTATTCGGGGAGGATATTCCTCCACAAAGTAGTTGAACACACATTCTTGCGTCTAAAATGAGGGCAATCAAAGGCTAGGTGTCCTGTAGTGAAGTATTACCAACAGTGAAAGGGGAGACCCTCATAATTAAGCCTCTAAGTTCAAGGTCTACCTCCCACCATCAAGACAATATCCTCGGGAAGATCCTTGGATATGTCAATATCCATTAGAATATAGTCATATGTAGTGTGATCGAAGTTTGAGGAAGTTGAATCCTACAAAAAATGACCTAGGGCATTACCAATAGACTCAAAATAGGAGACATCCCAGAAGTGGAGAGGGAGGTTGGGTAGTCTGACCCAAATTGACATGATACTGAGAGATTCTGTTAGAGGGTTGAAAGAGGGAAACCACAATTTGAGTGAAAGGGAATGGTGACCCCACATCCAAACCTAATTAATCTCTAACTTCCTATCATCTTTTGATCGAAAGGTAGTAAAAAAAATCCCTTGGTACAAGGATACAACTCAATCTTGCCCTCTGTGAGAGGCCTCCAAGATTCCAAAACCCATTTATTCAAGTTTGGAAGGGAAGGTTGTAAGCAGTTGAACCTATAGATCATGCTTAGGTGTTTATAGTAACCTTCATTATCAATCACATCTTGTCCATAGATGACGACATAAGAGGATTGAGCGCATGAGAGGGGCTAAGTTTTGCTACGTCTAGATGAGCAATCAATAACTCCCATCTCTTGGGAGATTGTAATGATGCAATTTTGAACCATAACCACATAGGAAGGGGCATTCAAAGTAGGGACCTCGCTGTGAGAGGCCTCACACCCACCCAAAACTAAATCAGTTGCCTGGGAAATAGAAGAGGCCGAGTCTTGTCCATCATAGGGAGCAACAATAGGAATGTAACATGTCTTCTCATAATACTTAGTTTTACACACCGAAATTACTAGAAAGGTAAATGAACATAATCATCAATAAGCATTTGTTTAGAATCTTATAATATTTGTAAAATGTCAAAAGAACAATAGCATATCTTTTCTGAACATTTAAAAAAAAAACTAAAAATTATAGCATATTCAAAGATAGCATTTTAGTGAAAACTTTTCACTTTACAATTACAATATTTGCTCTTTGGCAATAATAATAATTTCACATAAATTTGATTGTCAAAAGTCATCATAAAATGTATTGCATCTGGAATCTTGATATTTGTTTCCATGTGTCTCGGCTTGTCTTCTGCTTGAGAGGAAGAGCATCATATGAGTGCTTTACCTCAAACCACAGGCTGGCAGTCCCCTCCACACCTTCCTTCCTGGAAGTGGCCCTACCCTTCACAAAGAGTATAGATAAATGGAATCAATAGGTTATTGCCATATGAGTTTCTAGTGTTGTGTCCTACATAACTAACACGGTCATACAACTATAGACTCCTTCTAACTGAGTATGACAATACTGGATGGTTATGCAAATCTGGAGCACAATGAACCAACTAATGCATGCAAAGACGGATGCATTACTTGGCCAAAGATTCAATATAAATAGACGTTTCACAATTTGAACATAGTCATGAGTTCACACACCTCTAACTCGACTTGGAAACTATCTCATCCTATAGTGAATTTGTCTTGACTAACTCTTGCAATAGAGTATTTTGACTAAGTTTCTCTCGTAGTCCATTGACTTAGAACTTAATCTTGATTTCGTATAACATAATATCAAGGATAATTATAAATACGATTCTATCTTTCCAGATGCCTCTAGTTGTAATCTTGCAATATTAGATTTATGATTTCGTGTCATTCTATAATGAGGATTCATAAGTTCAAGAATCTTGGTTCGAAGTCCAATATCGACTTAGCATATACCTTTAAATCAAAAGCTTCTTTCTCCTCTTGGAAACCCATCTCGGTCTAAGGATTTTCAGTTAATCCTTCTTGACTAAACGAACGTTAGTTACACTTGTCCATGTACCCATTCGGAGGATCTTGCTTGTACAAAGCATATTGGGTTATTCCTTAGAGACTATCCTCTCTAACCCAGCATCAAGATAATCTTAAATCTCTCGATAATAGTAGGTTTTTAAAGAGAAAAGAAAAGTTCATAGCGTTTTGCAGATTCTCGACCTTATATGTCGACCAACAATGCATGGGAACAATATAGGCATTATTCTCTTTTAAGGGTTTCTATAATCTCTAATCTCGTCCCCTTGCATCCAAAGGTTAAGTTCTTTTAATCCCAAAGCATCGTGATGTTATTAAATCTTAAATAGTAATAAAGACTTATCACAGTTCCATAATGGTTTGTCTATGATTATATCAAAACTCGAGTACCATTTTGAAATAGACTCGATACCGAGAGTCTCTAAGACAATTGTTAGCAAGTTGTTCACTTATCTGAGAATATCTTTCCTAGATAACTCCTACTCTATCAACCTGAAGGAGATTTATTCCACAACCAAATCATATGTGGACATTCTTGGCCTATCGACCTACAATAAACTATTACATAGTCTTGGCCTATCGGCTTGCAATAAACTATTACAGAGTCTTGGCCTATCAGCCTGCAACAATTATTACACAATCTTGGCCTATCGGCCTGCAATGTACTGTTGTTAAATCATAAAGATATAGTTGACACTAATGATCATTTATAACCGGCTTTTGTTGTCTAAGCATACCATTTACAAATGACTAATATAGCCATCATGGATGGACGTAGCAAGTGTTATATTAACTATTAACTATCATTGCGTAACATGCAACTCATGCTGTTTACTGACAATCATCATTAGTCATTCTTGCAATCTCAACATGGTTTCATTGATAGATTTTAAGACATGGGGTACACATCGACTATGATGGTATTACAAAAAGAACTCATGGTTATTGATATACCCCAAAGAAAAACTGGTATTATCGATAGTGGTTTCTTGAAGATGAATGAAGTTACTGTTAAAGGTTGTACATTATACTGTTTAATACAACAAGCTTAAAAGATATACCATAGTGGTGTCAGCCCCTTGAGGCACACAATAACACGGATAATGTATACAAGCAATAACAATGTGGATAATTGAAAACGTGTTTCAAACCTATAGGATGTTCGGCCACAAACTCTCCTGCCAAGCTTTCAAGTTTTTTCTTGTTTCAAAGCTCCTCGTGCTCTCCTCTCTCGACATGATAACTGTTGTGTTTTTTTTCCTACCACCTCTAAGTTACTTTCCTTTCCCTTACCTCCCATACTGCGGGAGTAACCACCTAGTTTCCTCAAAAATCTCCTAAAAGGAGCATGCAACAATCGAGATGCTCCACTCTCTCCACATTGTCGTGGAGAGTGGAGTCATGGACCTCCACATATGGAAGTGGTTGCAAACATCAACAAGCTTATCTCGACATCAAATAACTCATGTCTACATTATGTTACTATAAAATAAATAAATAAGCATATATATAATCATAATAATAATATAAAACACATTTATGGGTGTTGGTAAAGTCATTCAACAAGAGGCGAGAATGGGGTTGAGGTTTTCTCCCCCTCGCAATCTTGTGCTAACGTCAAAAGACAAAAGAGTTATACTATGACCCCCCATAGAAATTCAAGTTATAAAATAACTTTACTATTATTGACCATTTCTTGACAATGGTCATAAATTGACTTAACTTATTGTCAATCAAAACATCAGTTTAATGGATCTTATCGACAAATCAATAACTGTTCAATCAAGACCCAGTTACTGACTAGGTAAGTCAAACTCAACTTACCACTATCAACTAGGTTCACTAGGTTTATAAAGCACATAACCTAGGTGGCAATAACTTGTCCCTTCCAATGTCTAGATCAACTTCTCTCGGATGATACTCTCCCTCCTTTCTCGGAGGTTGTTAATCTATTACCTGATATCACTCATAGTCATCAAATTGTGATCAGTGTATCATTAATAAAACCTTAATATTCATAAATAGATAATCTCAAACATATAATGACATTTAAAGTCTTTGCATTTAATCATAATCCAAGAGATCTTTGATTTTTCCTGATATTTGTCTAAACATCAAATCATATATCCATGCAAGTTTATCCACTAATTACATAAAAGTAAAAAAGTATAGTTAAAATTTGGGGATGTAACAAGGAACACCACCAGAAAGAAATGGCGCAACATGTAAGTTCTTTTATGTCCGTTGTGTGGAGGTAGGATGCCACCACCAACACCCTCCTATGCAACATTTCCATCAATATTGATAACTGGGACGCCTCCAGCCACACTGGAGACAATGGGTAAAGAGGGAACATCTGCTTGCTCGACCAGGGCTAAGGAGTACCTAACAGGTAGGAGAGGGGTCATTTCAAAACACATAAAAGATCTAGTGAACACTTGATCAAAATTGAATAGTTGAAAGAAATCATAGAATTGTAAGTCATTATAAAATTGTCGATAGTTGTTAAAAATATGGGAATAAATGGACCAGTTAAAATTTAGATTGACTTATAATAGAAAATGCAACACTTAATGGGAAGAATCAACATTTCTGTTTTATCATTTTCTCGTAACAATAAGATCAAGAAACCTGTGGAACTAATCATAGTGCTTCCTTGAAATAGATATTTCTTTGGAATTTAGAGATGAAACTTAGCTAGCGGTGCCACATGTATCTTATGTAGGCATTCACTAGGAATCTGGAAGGATTAAACTATTGGGGATCTCAGAAGAATTCTGGATTATGATGTATGTTTCTAAAGTGTGGCATTACATTATAACCCTTGGGAATGATGAAACTTGCATAACAGTAAGCAATACAACTATAATAGAGCATTGTTAGATTTATTGGGAAATTTAGTTTTTGAAAAAATATAGTATAGGATTATTAAATAATATGAAATGTTACCTTTATACTTAACATCTTCAACTGCTTCCTTCAATGTGAAGGACAACACTATTGCCACCCTCAAGTATTCCTAAATAGCCTAAAAAGATTCATGCATAAATTATAATGCACTATTAATAATGCTAGAGGTGCAAGCTTTAGTTTAGAAAATCTTTTAGTATTTGTGTGCTATGTTATACAAACCATTGCCATGTCACCAACATTTTTTTTTGTATCTATAATGATTAATCTACAAAAAACTTTTGATGATGGTGATAATGATGCATTGTTTATTTCTACTAACACTATTAGTGATGATGTTGGCTCATTGACTTAGGTTGCTCCTACCATATGACTCTCGATAAGGAGTGGTTCTCATCATACAAAGATTACGATGGAGAAGTTTTCCTTGGTGACAATAATATTCATCATATTGTTAGTAAGGGAAAGGTACAATTGTGTTTAAAAAACTCTTAATAATGTTTTGCACATTCCAAGACTTGCAAGAAACATACTTTTTGTGTCCAAGTTGAATGATTCTAGAGTGCATTTGATGTTTAACAAGTTTGGTTGTAGGTTGATGAGAAGAAATTTAGTGGTAGCTAGAGGATCTCATTGTGGGACTTTGTTTAGGTTGAATGCATCAACATTTTGTAACTCTTTTAGTGTAACTGACAATTTTGAAAATGCATGTAGGTTGTGGCACTAATATTTATGAGACCACTTTAGTGAAAAAGGTCATCAAACCATTATTGATAAAAATATGGACTATGGTTTTGTTAATTTCTCTAATAGTAAAATTGATTTCTATGCACATTATGTGTTTGGTAAGAAAAATAGGTATTCATTTCCGATTGGAAGCTCTATAGAGACAAGATGTTAGAAATAATTCATCTAGACGTGTTTGGTCCTAGATGTGGGTTCTATAGGAAAATCTTGCTATTATGTTACATTCAATGATGATGGATCTAGATACACTTGGGTTTATTTTATGTTCTTTGAATCTAACGTTTTCTCTAATTATAAGGAATTTAAAGATTTGGTTGAGAAACAATCAGAAAATATAATGAAGCTATTGGGATCTAACAATGGTGGTGAATATAGATTCAAGGAATTTGACGAGTTCTGTAAGCATGCAAGTATTGTTTGATAGATGGCACCCCTACACACCATAGAAACATGGGGTTGCAAAGAGAATGAACTAAACCTTGATGGAAAGAGCTAGAATGTGTTGAGTAGTACACAGTTGGATCAGTATTTTTGGGTAGAAGTTGTGAGTACTACTTGTTTTGGTAAATCAATCTCTTTGTTTGGCTCTCGATAAAACTCCTAATGAAGTATGGATAGGTAAGAAACCTTTTGTTTTAGATTTAAGGGTATTTGGTTATGAGGCTTATGTTCATGTGCCTAAACAAAAGTGGACTGAACTAGATCGAAAAGCACATAAATGCATCTTTGTTGGTTACAATGAAAATGTAAAAGGTTATAAGATCTGCAATCCAATAACCCAAAAAATGGGATATTCTACAGATGTGATTTTCAAGGATTTAAGAGCATGTTCAAGTCCTTTATAACTAAAGGAAAAAGAAGGAAGGAAAATATTACCTTTTGGAACTAAGAATGAGGAGGAAGACGCATATGTTGAAAAAAAATGATGGGTTAGAGGATGGAGAGGGAGAAGAAGGCTTGGATGAGAGTTTGAGTAGGATGAGTAGGTTGAGCATGTATAACTACATGTAGATCCCCTTACTCTAGTCTTGAAATGATCCACGAGACAATGAAGCCTAGTTGATAGGTATACCCCACTTAATTTTTGTTGTCTATTTGCATTGTTATGTACTAACAATGAACCAAGACCTTTCAGGGAGACTCTCTTTGGAGTATAGTGAGTTTTGAATGCATTCCATGTATAAGGAGATGATGGCCTTGGATAGTTATGATATGTGGAATATGATTAGTTGGGATTGGTCTAAGTCCGGGTGGACACAGTTAAGTCGAGAACAATGCAGAGTGCATGGGTATTTTGGTCTGCATTTCTCCGCAAGTGATTGTATTAGTATGTGGTTTTGAGGCAATATGGATAGGTGTCAGAAGCATCCAGTTGATGAGTTACAGAGTCTGAAGTGATCCGAAAGATTGTCTACAAAACTCCAAGTTCTGGTAGTTGGTTTGCCAGTATTTCACCAAGGCAGAAGAGACAGTTCTGAGTTTCTCATTTCACCACATAAGGACATCGTGATCTGCGGTTGGTAAGATATGATCTGTGAGGTATAAGGAATGGTTGATGTGATTCTTTTAGTCTCATATGGCCCGCAATAAGAGTTTTGGTGTGCCAGATGATTAGATCAAGCATGTTCTTAAGAGACAAGTTGACAGGCATGTTAGATCTTTATGCGGAGAAGTTATATTGTCTAAAATATCAATCTAAGTGGTTGAATGATAGGTGCCGACCTATATAAAGATTATTTCATGTTTGTTTAGGTCCGCATTGTTGTTTATACACATGATCAAGCCGACAAGGTAAAATACATTGTATACACGCTTCATGTCTGGCTTGTCGACCTAATTATGAAATGAATCTTGTTGCGGATATAAATACTCAAAGGATTGCGATGTTGATTGTGTGGTTGTAGTGGAATAGTGTGTGAATTCGGACTGTGAAGGATTATAAGTAGAGTATAGAGCAGAAAAAGAAAACAAGGGCAAAAACTAGAGTATATGTAGAAGAGTTGAGAAGTAGAGCAGATAAAATGAAGACCTTTGAATCTGTGTATTGAGCCTTCAATGGAACTGTGATCTAGCATATGGTAGATGCACTTACAACAATTCATTATTGGCAGTGAGCCAATTTTCTTCTTTATTCTATTCTTCTTTCTCAGTGGACAGCGATTCCACTTAGACAGTGATTCCACCTGCAGTGAGCATTTCTTTGGGCAGTGAGTGCCATGGCAGTGAGCCTTTTGTAATCTGGTATTGTTATCATAATATATTGTGAGCTAACACTCACTATGGTTTTCCCCTTTTTGGGTTTTCCACTAAAAAAGCCCGGTGTCCATGTGTTATGTCTTTATGGTTGCTATTCTTATGTTTATTTTGCTTTCATGTTATTAATTTTGGAAATTGGATTAATGAACAAGTTAAGAAGTGGTTTTGCGAAATATTGATTCACCCCCCCTATCAGTATTCCTTACTTTCAATAATTGGTATCAGAGCAAGGTTTATTGGAAGAAGCCTAACAGCTTGAGGAAGATCTGAGAGAGTTCACTCATGGCAGTTAGGAGATTTGGAAATTTCTCAAACAATGTTGAACTAGAAGCAACTCTTATTGATTTTGAAAAATCTGAAGTAGAAATCAGTGATTTGAAGGATAAGATACAAGACGCTGATGAATGTATTTTAAAGCTAAAAGAAGTCAATAAATTCAAAGAAAAATACAAAGAGGTTAGTGAACAATTGATATCAGCAAATGAAACCCTGGATGATTTAAAAGTGGAAGTTATAGAAAGAGCTAAAGCAAAAGAAGATCTAAATCTGATGGTAAAAAGCAAGTCAGAAGAATGTGTCAAACTTGAAAAAGAAGTTGTGACACTGAAATCAGACTTGGAAAAAGCCAGGAGCTATGAAGAAAAGTTCAAGATAAGTTCTGCAAAACTTGATGAGATGATTGCTAGTCAAAAGAGTTCCGATGACAAACAAGGCTTGGTATTTGAGAAAGGAGAAAGTTCAAAATCAGGTCAAGCAAATATTGAGTTAAAGAAAAACAAAGGCAACCAGTTCAGGAATCAAAGAAGACTTAGAAGACCTCCGGTCAGACAACCAAATGCTCAAAGGTACCCATCTTTTAATGGCCATTGTTTTAATTGCAATAAGTTTGGTCATAAAGCTACTCAATGTAGGAGTAGAATAAATCAGAATGCTCCATCATTCTCTGGTTAATGCTTCAATTGCAAGAAAATTGGTCATAGATCAAATGAATGCAGAAGTTTGGTAAGAAATGGCTTTTACAACTCAAGGAAAACTCAATCATTCAATGGAAGATGTTTTGCAT
The DNA here is from genome assembly GCA_027924645.1 of Cunninghamia lanceolata. NCBI lineage: Eukaryota > Viridiplantae > Streptophyta > Pinopsida > Cupressales > Cupressaceae > Cunninghamia > Cunninghamia lanceolata. The sequence goes on along the minus strand of BSBN01000960.1, from coordinate 7,129,676 downwards.
GCAATAGATTTGGACATATGGCTGATCAATGCATATCAAATCCAATCAATAGAAGGAATCAAGGATAAAGGAATGTGGTATGCTACAATTGCAACAAGTTTGGACATGTTGCAAGATTCTACAGAAGCAAGAATGTGAAAAGAAACTACTATGTTGAAGAAAGGAAAACAAAGCAGATGAATTATAAAGGAAAGGCTACAATTGCAACAAGTTTGGACATGTTGCAAGATTCTGTAGAAGCAAGAATGTGAAAAGAAACTACTATGCTGAAGAAATGAAAATAGAGCAGAGGAATTATACGGGAAAGGAAAAAGTTGATCTAGTTGAAATCAAGAAGGAAATGAGCAAGGTTTGGATTAAGAAAGATGTTGACAATATCAAGGATGGATCCGCACTAGCTTCTGGTGCAGATACTTCCTTTGGGAAGTAAATTGGGAGCTCTGGCTCAGGGGGAGTTGTGTTGAAAATCCAAAACCCCCAAGCCAAAAAATTAGTGCTGGAATCCAGCACCAAGGTATGTTGTGAAGAACTTCATGGCAAATCCTCTGAAAGAAATTCTGGTAGAAAAAGATCCATTGTGGAGCAATTTGGATTGACTGTGGTTGATAGAGAAGTGTTTGACAACTTTTTGAAAGACCGCATTTATGACGATTAGGTTACGGCTTTAAGGGGTTAAAAGGCTTGGATTCGTAAAAGATTAATCACTTTGCATTCAGTCTTTCAAGTATCTAGGAGATCTGAAGCAAGATTCTAAGTGCGATTCAAAGTGAGCTAAAATGATCTCAGGCGAAGAAAACCCTAATCCAGATAAAGGTATTTTCTGTTTGAGACCCTATCGCAAATTTGTTCAATTATTTGTGGAAATGACAACACCTCAAGTGGTGGATATCACTAAGCGAGCCCGACTGAAATTCAAGAAACATCCATTCAAATCAACCGAAGTCGATCAAATGGGTGCATTTTCAGATATTCCACATAGAGTTATGCATGTGGAGGATGTTAGGGCTTACATCCATGTTGCCCTAGAAGAGCATGGTGACAACAGATTCACAGACCTGTATCTGAAGCATCTAAGTGATGATCATTTTGAGATGAAAGAAGAATACAATGCTCTGGAGGAGAAGAAATTCATTCAATATAGAGACTTCCCTACATTTGCGGAAGATGAATGGGTTTGGTACGTCTTGAGCAGAATCCACAATGAATTCATGTGGTTGGGACAGCCCTTCAAGATCACCAAGGATGCAATTAGGGTTGTGATTGGACTAAGCTCTACCGATGGTGTTCCCCTGTTGAAAGCTGTGAAGAATGATACAGTAATGGCGGCCACCAGAGCGAAATTTGATAAAAGGGCTTTAACAATCAATGATATTGAAGATCATGTTGTAAGATTTGCATGCATGGTGTTAGGATACAAAGTCTACTTCACCAACTGGGAGAACTCTGTCTCAGACATTGCCATATAGACTATGAAATCTGTGAATTGCTCTGACAACAAATGATAGAAATGTTGGCAAGAGACACTGCAAGGCATGACAGGTGTTGTCATTGATGGCAACTAAGTCCATTCCACACATCCGTAGTGAAGTATCAGATCATACCGGAAGTCAGTTCCAAGATTTGACAAGTCCGGAACAGGTTATGGCAGAGTTTAGTATTTTGGTCAGGGGACCTCTCCAGTTAATTATTGCATGTTGCGAATCTAAGGGAGTGTAGAGGAATGTCAGGACAGTCTAAATCCAAGATTTCAGCCTTCGGTGACAAAAGGATTAAAAGTTATGAGCATCTGAGTATCGGGTCCTAATATGACAAGAACAGTTCAGTGAAGAACATGTCGACTTGTGTTAGATCCTTGTGCGAATCTAGTAGAAGTGTTTTGGTGAGTTGTGTATGAGATATAATATTAGTGGCCGACTTGTATGGTGATCTACAAGTGTTATTTCTGGTACGCATCAATATTGATGTATGGATTCAATCGACAGAACATAGTACTTGTACTATTTGTTAAGTTCTTTATGAGGCTGACAGATAGGTGATTGAGTTTGTTGATATATATATATATATATATATATATATATATATATAACCGATGGATTCGAGTGATGAGTGTGTTAGTGAGGTGAATATGGTGTAAGTGCGAAAAAGGCAGACATAAGTGCGAAAGAGGAGATCTAAGGTCTAGATTATGGCAGAGCAGTAAACAGGGCAGAATAAAGATGAAGTGTGTAAAATTAGTATTCTGTGCTTAACCGGAACTAAATTATTGCATTGGCAGATGCTACTTATCACTTCAACAATTTGTAATCCTTTTGTAAACATTCTTGTAGGCAGTGAGCCTCTCTTGAGCAGTGAGCTCTAGGCAGTGAGCCTGAATGCATGTGCATTCCCCTCTTTGTAATACTTTTAACAGAGTATAATTTTTGTGGGTTAACCCCCACCGTGGTTTTTCCCTTAACCAGGTTTCTACGTCAAAATCTTGGTGTCAAGTGTGTTGCTTATATTTCTGCTCATGTGTTGTTGATTCATGCTTTAATGTTTACATCATTAATCTGATAGTAAGTTGATAAAGAAGGTTAAAAGCAGAAAAAATTTAATTTTGTGGGACAACTGATTCACCCCCCCTCTCAGTTGTCCGGTTTAATTCCAACAATTGGTATCAGAGCAAGGTTCCTTGAAATAAGCCTAACAGCTTGAGGAAGATCAAGGAAGGAGTTTTCATGGGTTCACTCAGAGAACAACTTCAATTGGCTTTAGAAGATCTCGATCAGTGCAAAGCAGAAATAGATGATCTGAAAGCGAACCTCAAGGATGGTGATGACTGCATTGAATTGCTAAAAGATAAACTAAAGAAATCAATGGAAAAAAGGAAAGAACTACTTCATCAGCTAGCTAATCTTACTGAAGAAAATGGCATGAATGAGGCTTTAGAAGAAAAGACAAAGGAATGTGAGAAGCTAACAAAAGAAGTTTTTGTTTTAAAACATGAGATGGAATCTGGGGTAATGAGGCTAACCAAAGAAATTGAGTAAAGGAAGAAGACCTAAATCAAACTCTAAAAGAAAGAACTGAAGAATGTTGCAAATTGGATAGAATAGCTGGCCATCTAGAGTTTGATCTACAAAAAAGCAGAGACAATGAGAGAGAACTTACGAGGCAAATCATTCTCAGACATGACCTTGAAGTTGCAAATGAATACAAGGAGAAGTTCAAGATAAGCTCAACTAAACTTGAAGCACCGCTTGAAAGTCAGCAAAAGGCTAATGACAAGCATGGTCTTGGATATGAGAAAGGTGAAAGCTCCGGATCCGGACAAAGAAATTTTCAACCAAGGAATAAGAGAAACAGACCTAGAAGACCTCCGGTAAGACAGCCTAATGCTCAAAGATATCCATCATTCAATGGAAAATGTTTTAATTGCAATAAATTTGGTCATAAAGCCACTCAGTGCAGAAGCAGAGTAAATCAAAATGGTCCATCTTTCTCTGGTCAATGCTTCAAGTGTAAGAGGTATGGTCATAAATCAAATGAATGCAGAAGTATGATAATGAATAACTCTAACAATAGAGGAAATGACAACTCTTTCAATGGTTACTGCTTTATTTGCCATGGATTTGGACACATGGCTAATCAGTACAGATCAAGAGGAAATCAAGTATATAAGCAAAGAAATGTTGTGTGCTTTAATTGCAATAGATCTGGTCATATTGCAAGATTTTGCAGAAGTAGGAATAATGAACAAAGAGGTTCGGTAAATAGAAAACTGGATGAGCAGAGACAAGACAAAGGCAAGGGCAAAATTGATGTGAATGAGATCCATAATGAAATGAGCAAGACATGGGTCAAGAAAAGTGTTGTGAATAATAGTAATGGGTCCGCACCAGAATCCGGTGCTGATAATTCCTCCGAGAATTGAATTAAGAGCCTTGGCTCAGGGGGAGCTGCAGTAAAATCTAAAATCCCCCAGCCAGTAAGTGGGTGCCTAAATTTGGCACAATGAGAGAAAATAATTTGGATTATTATACATCATTTGAAATGATTTCTGGAAGGTAAAAAGTGGATATAACGATTTGCAGAGCAATTAAAGATCGACTGTATGCAGAAACAATGTAACTGGATGTGTTAGGGCAGAGCGTTTATTACAAAGGCCAATTAGGTTTTTGTGGAGCATAAAAAGGTCATTCATTCTTCATTTGAATCACTTTGTATTTGAAGATAGCAAGAAGAAGAGCGTCTGAGCTAAGATTTCGAAGGATTTGAAGTGCGACTGACAAATTTGTCCGCTAACCCTAACTCCGTGGAAGAAAAAAGTATATATTTGCGAAACCTTGAATTTGAAATCTTTTGCAATGGCCACTCCTCTTGTTGTTGATATTACTGAAAGGCCTTGACCAAACTTTAAGAAGCATCTATACAAATTAGTCGAAATTGAACCTTTAGGAGCATTTTCTGGTGTCCCATACAAAGTTCTGCATGTTGAAGATATTAGGGCATACATCCACTGTAGCATATAGATGAATTTGGAAATATGAAACTCTTTGGATTTGTTTAACAACTACCTAAGGGATGATAGCTATGAATTGAAACTGAAATACAAAGCCCCAGAAAGCAAACATTTTCAGCAAGTCATTAAATTTCTGACATTTGATGAGAATGAGTGGGTTCGATATATCTTGAGCCGAATACATGATGAGTTCATGTGGCTATTGAAACCATTCAAGATTACAAAGGATGTTATCAAGATTGTAACAGGGTTAAATTCAATTGGTGGATTACCCATGCTAAAGGCTATGAAAAACTAGAAAGTGACCGATGCTACTGGTGCCAAGTTTGACAAAAGGGCAATGACCATCAATGATATTATAGAAACGGATGTTAAGTTTGCTTCTATGGTGTTTGGCTACAAGATTTATCACTCCAGCAGGGAGAATTCTATCTCCGGAACTGCCATATATGCAGCATATCAAATGTTGAAAGAAATTGCAGATTATGACCCATGTGAGCTGTTGCAGAACCAATTGATTGAAAATTTGAGCAAAATCAAAAGGGATAAGAAAAACACCTTTAAATACGGTTCCCTAGTTATATGTTTGTTCTTCTATTTTATGAATGAAGTGCCTGGAGTACAAAGTGTGCACTGGACAAATGACAGACCGGTTGCATGGCAAATAAGAGATCATCTACTCAGCATTGGAGATTCAAGTGCGCAGAAGACTACAATCTGGGGTTACTTTAAATTTTTTTAAAATATGATGCATTCTAAGGAAAGAATCCCCAATTCAATAGTTGAGAAATACAAGGATGAAATCTATTTTATGGTAGACACTGATCAGTGCCTAATGGAGGCTGTGGAACCTAGAACTATATGGATTATGCCTATGGGTTATGAGGTTGATGAGAAGATCTTGGATATGTATGTTCAACATCTCCTGAGCAAATCAAAAGACACCTCTGTTGAAAGGTTTGGAACATATAAGGAGCTAAGTCTAAAATTGCATGTTGAGCTTAGGCAACCAGAAATCAAGAGAAAAGTTCAGAGGGAAGTTGAAAGGTATGCGGAAAGAATTGGCCTAACCATGGAGGCAGTGAAGCAAAATAGAGAAAGAATTGAGAAGGATGAAAAAGAAAAGCAGGACAAGAAACAAAAAGATGCTCCAGTGGAACCATCCTCCACTTCAAGGACAACTAGGAGCTCTGCTGCTGCTTCTGTTCCCCCTAAACATGCAAAACTAGAAGACAGACCATCCGGTGAAGAAAGTAAGAGAAAGAAAACAAAGGCCACAAGAACGTATGTGAGCACAAAAGATGATGAGGAGACGGAGACAGATGAAGAAGTTAAAGAGATAAGATCTAAGAGAGCCAAGATTTCAAGGGCTCCTAAGGACCAACCTTTTGGAAGCAAAAACACAAGTAAAAAATAAGAGACTGGTAAGGTTGCTATGACTGTTGATGAAATTGTAAAAACAATTATTGTTCATGGAAATTTAAGGCCTATCAAAAAATATTATGATAGTTTTGATGAATCAAATAAGAAAATCTTGGAGGATGCCACCATCCTGTACTTGAATTCAATAGAGCTCTATTGGAAATTTTGCAAGAAATTCGTAAAAGTTTAAGGAAAATACTAGAGATGAGGAAGGAAGCCGCCAAGGATAAAGACATAGAACTCAAAGAATATGTCCTCTCCACCCTATGTCCAGTAATGACTAGAAGGGAAGCAGATAAAATCCTCAAGGAAGTTAAGGAGAAATTTAGAAGCAAGATCTGGATGAACAAGCTAATGCTTGGTGAAACTGAGGAATTTGTAAAAGAAACAGAGGAAATTTTGAAGAAGGCTCTAGATAAAGATAAATATTGTTTCAGAAAAACAAGTCGAGGAAGACAATCCTTCAGTTTTGGAACAAGAGACTTCAGAAGGAAAGATTGGAGAGGGAAATGATGACCAAAATGGTACTCTAGATCCTCTGGAGCAAACCAATGAAGAGACACTAAGTCCTACTCAAGATGACTCAGAGAAGAACAAGGATTAGAAATAAGAAGAGGCTGAAGACAAAAGGGATACTCAAGATCAAATAGATAAAGTCAACACAGAAGTAAACATGGAAACATAAATTCCCACTGAAGTTAACCCACAACAAAAGAAAGAAGAAGTCAAGGGCAAGGAAGATAAAACAAAAAAAGATGGTGCAAATGTTGATGCACCCAAACAAAATAGTCCTAATACTGACACTGGGAAAACTCAAGGAAAGGAAAGTGGTACAAAAATTGTGACAAGAGACACTGCAGATGCAGTGAAGAGTTTTCTAAGTAAAGAGATAATGTGATACCCCATCATGCAACCCTAGAGTGTTAGACTAAACAAGAGACAAAATTACAGAAATATTTTTTTTTGAAGCAAGCGTAAGCAAGATATATTAAAGATAATAACAGTTATTACAACATTAAATGAAATGAATAGCTAACACTTCTAGGGAACATAACTGCATTAGATACAAATAAAATCATACAAATGATATGCATCACAATCCAACATAAGAATAATACATTATACATTCGCAGGGAAGGATAATTACAAGTTCCAATTCAAGATTACAAGACCGATTACATCGGTTTACAAATAGTACAAATATGAATGTATACAACTTGAAGGTGTAGAGCAAAACTAGATCTGGAACACTTCTGCTCTGATCTCAAACCAAACATCCAAGAAGATCAATGGATAGCTCTACCTCCCAACCATGTGGAACCCTGAGGTCCACCCCTCTGAGTTAGGAGATAACAATGAGGTTCCACTAGGTCAAGGTTACAACACTGAATACAACAACAAGATACAGACTCCATGCAGACAAAACATGATAACAAGGCTGCATAGACATAATAGTACTCGCCAAAACAAGACAATTCAAATCATCAAGATAAGATCAACCAGCAAGACAAGTCTGCACTCCAGAGGTAACAACAAAAGAAAAAGAGGAAGTAACTGGATTGCAGTAAGGAGAGTGTCATCGCATGGTCCTATCATGGGTTACCCAGGGTATCTCTCACTAGAAGTCGACCCCTATCTATGGTTACCCTGGCAGCCTCTCTCTAGGCACCGGCCCCATAGGGTGACACATGCGGAGCCGACATATCCTCTCATGGAGACAAGGAGGTCGACCTTGCCAACCAGGCATTCTCATCCTATCCTTAGCCTGCGAGAGCACTCAAGGCATGGGTGAGGTATCTTACTTATCTTGTTATGTGATTTACTACCCCAACCCTCCTAAATAAGTTATTAAGTTATCACTTGCTTACAACTTCCATGGGGTTACCCAGGCGACCTCTCTGGCACTGGCCCCACTATGAAAGCCACTGTCCTAGCAATCTCTGACCAATCATCCAAAACCAAAACATGCAAGGACAAGGGTTACAATAGATTCTGATCCATTACATATGCCATTCACTTGACCACAACAATATAAGTCCCTTTATTCCCTTCAAACTCGAAACAATACATCGTTAGAACATATTGATACAAATAACAAGTGGAAACCCAAACAGTGAAGCCTCTAGAGTTGGTAATTCAAATTCCTTACAATGTTACAACAATGCCTTCCCGATATGGAAACTAGGTTTAAATGACCTTGACCTTTCTTTAGACCAAGACAATTTAAGGCCAACAAGAATAAAGGAGGAAAAAGAAAAAATAACTCAATACCAATATTATGACAACCATAAATGTGGACATACAACACCTTGAATGTCACTACAACAATTAAAACAAGCCATGCCTACCTACTATTCTATACCATAAGGTAAACAACAACTGAAGGAAAGAAATTCACATCGTGGCCTAAACTTTGCATTACCTTAACCTACAAGCTACTAATCTTCCACGACATAAATAAAAGGCTATAAGGATCCGACTAATGAACAAATAAGATGATAGTATTCTATTTCAAACCATATTTATTTTGTTCCTTATCAAAACATCAATATTAAGTGGCTCTGTCTCAACAACTTTACACGAATATACTAATTATTAACTATACAATCATTAGCAATACACTAGTAATCACAAAGAATAACACTTACTACACAAGGGTTATACATTTAAGTATTTATGGTCTCCAATTATCGAAATACAATTACATAGAAGCATTCAAAACATATTTAAATACCTATTGTTTAAAATCAAAAGATCATTCTAAAAGAAAATACAAAGTCTCAAATAGGCATTATTCCATGCATAGGCAAAGTTAACAATTTTTGTTTCAAAGTATGAGCGGAAACATGACTTTTAAGTTTTAACTATCCCATACATTTACCTAGAGTCCTAAGATTACACGAAGTCAACAAGCATTAATGAAAGGGAACTTACGTTACTAACTCTATACTAGGCTTGAGCTAGGTTGGATTCGCATTTAAGACTTCTTCCAATATAACACTACACATTCACCGAAGAATGAGTTATAACTCTAAGTATTAATACTACCTTATTCTACAAAAGTAAATAGGAGACTAAGCATACCATAAAGTTTTAATTTACTAGAATCTAATCTATCCCATAACATAGTAAAAGAGGATCAAGTTAGAATAAACCTTATGCAATGGTAAACTACTAACTTCATTTTCGAATAATTTTGGCTTAGAGACATGCGTAAGGAAAATACTACTTTATGAATGAAAAAGTAACGCATTTTCCTACTAACGACGAGTTCATCGTTATTGGCTACATCATAGATTCTATGATAATTCTACAACTTAAACCGAAGAGCAAGATTCTAATAACGACTTTACGGCCTTCTAATCCTGACTCAAGTCGAAATCATAATAAAACTGCTATATATGTTTCTATCCATAGGTCGACTCCACTATAAGCACGCGTAAACTATAATGATTTCTAAGTTTGAGAATAGCTACTATGCTCTAGTGGATTCAAAGGAAAACATAACAAAATCTCAAGCACAACGCTAGTCTCCAAGGGCATCCATCTACGCAGAAATTAAAGAGAAGTTTTGATAGACGGTGTAGTTGTAACGACCCTGCTAGGCGTGAAAGCAAAGTGTAGAACACAATCGAGGGATGTAAACAGTGCGATAGAATGTCTCAAAAGGTGTAGTTAAAGAATGTAGTGATCGTAGGGTAAGCACAACTCAGATCGCTGAGGGACTTTTAGAAACTTCCAAGCAAGTGCATAACCAGATCAACAGAATGGTGTCACTCAACAGTAACTATGCTAATAATACGATGGCAAAAACAAGGATGAAATCCCACTGGCCTGCGTGGGTATGGAAAGAACACATGTGCAGACCAAAACAGATGCTAGCAACAAGAATGATTAATAGGAAAGATCAAGTCACTCCTTGGAGAACTGATCAAGTGCAGATACAAAACATGAATAAGGTTTAGATTTGAAGTGCAAGGGTCACACAAGGGATATCACCAGGCCATTGAAAAAAAGTCAAGGGTTTGGGACCGAAATAAAGCTTGTCTCAAAAGAAAAGTCGACTATGGGCCAAGAAAGTTGATCCTCATGTGGAAAAAGAAGAAGTTATAGACAGATTAACAAGAAAATTGACCATAATGACATTGAGTTTTAGAAGGATGAGGCAACTAAACTGCCATGCGGCTGAACTTAAATTTCTTATGGTGCTCCTCAAGGAAAAAGCAAAAAAATGTAGCTTCGAGAGGATGTTTACACAAGATTGAGGTGCTTGCAAAAAGTGAATAGAATGGATTCGATTAAAGCATGCAGCATGGGAACCATCAGAGAGGAAGACACATAAAGGGTGCTTGGCAACCAGAGGAAGGATGGTTACAACTCAGTTACCATCAGTAATAGATTGTTTTTGCAGAGAGGTTCAGAGCAATATCCACAGGGAAGAAAAGAACAACATCAAATATGAGGGTGCAATTGATTGCAGAAGTAGCAGTATGAAAGGTTTTAACAACGTTTGGAGAAAACAAAAAAAATTCACTGAGGAACAAGATTTCTATCTAGCTGATTTAACAAATCAATAAGATGCAAAGATCAATATACACACAGAGATTTCATTTTACAGAGATCTTAACTACAAGAAAACCAACTCGTTTGAAAACATACCCGGTCTGAAATTTCCAACTCCTGAATCCTCTTTCTGAACTTCTCTCTTCCTTCCTCCCAATCAATCTTTCGAATCCCCCTTCTCAAAATTTTTTTTTCCCAGAACAAAATAACCTTTAGTCATAAATGCCCACTCACACCAAATCCGTTCCCGTGAATCCTCTTCATTAGAAATTTTTTAAAGTTTTACTAAACACAAAGATTCCCCACTCTGGAATCATAATTGACAACTAACCACATTTAATTATTCCCCCAGAAAGATTCTATCCGTAACTATAGACATTAATGAGTTCAAATAAAACTTTGACCCATATAAATTTTTTACCACATTAGAATAGTTAATTTAATTCTACACTAGAATTTACTTAATTAACTTACTCCAAGAATATTCCAATTTTACGACACATAAAAAATACTATAATGTTTGATAATAAAACGTTATAATATCATAGATCATTTATGCATACAAGAGTACACATAGGTTGACCTAACAAGGACCTGACAATAAACATACAAACCACATGACGACCATCAAACCGAAGGTTGAACTGACCTAGGGGATAAACCTCATGTTATCTCCATCAACATTATCCATTGGTGTATGGCCCGCTTAGACCTGCTAAGTCAGGTGGAGTCGAGGCCTGGTACCTGCAACCTGCATAAGAACAATGGGCTCTATATGATCAACTAAATATATATCAAACACACACCGAGTTAGAGAATCATGGCATAGTAGGGTGCTCGAACCGAGTAGTACTACACCGTCCCCGCTCTGAAACAAGACTATAACCATTTCTATTTAAAATCAGATGCATAAGACATGATAATATTAAACCATCACTAAACATGTCCATCTCATCATAACTGGAATAACAACAATGTCATCATAAACTCATACCACATATCAGAACTATATCAGTCGAACATAGTCTATCACGATCAAAATAAGCATAAACCATAGGCCTAATAACTCAAATGTCTCAGAATTGTCTGAATGCAGTGGAAGAATTAACAACTGTCTCAGATCAGACAAAGAGTAATGTAAAACTAACAACTATCACAAGCCAAAAATGAGGGGGCATTACAGATACTAGAGTTTGATGAACTTGAACTGATTCAAGGACCACTCAACTTGGATACTTTCTCTCCCGTCCAATTGATGAAGATAACATCTTTCACACAAGCCAAGGTAAGAGAAAAGGTATTGAAATCTCACATAGAGGACAATGAGCTGCTAGGCCTTGCATCCGGTATATTGGAGAAGATAATGCCAACGTTCCAGAAGAATCCATCTGATTCTCCCTCCGGAAATCTGAAGAGCCTTGTGAATTCTGTAAGTACACACTTTGAGTCCTTTAAAAAATCTGCAGAAGTTAAAGTTCAGAATGAATTTAATAGCAAAAAATTTGATGCACTTAAAGCCATGATTGGGATAGACAGATTAGTGCTAGATAACAGTATAAAGAGTATTCAAAATGTTCTTTCAGAAGGAGACAGTATATATAAGTTTTGTTTATCTACTCCCAAAGTCATAAGAGGATATAGAAGATAAAATAAAGGACTCCAAACAGACATTGTCAAGTATGTCCCAAGCTTTTGATCTGTTGACAGTATCAGTGGCAAGTAAGGAATGTCAAGCAATCAACCTGATGGAAGAAATAAATAAGTTGACAAGAGAAAAGGAGAACATTGAAGCAAGAATGGGTGAGCTTCAGAGACTGATTTCCTCTAAGATAGAAGCAATGTTCAATGCTGTGACAGAAGCCCAAACTGTTGCACAAATAGGTGATCCAATTGACCTCCGGAAGGCTGAAGCACAAGCATTTTTGTTCAATGGCCACATTTTAACTTTGAATAGTATGAAGAAAAGTTGGGATACAGAGGAGGCCCTGTTGAAGAATATTTTTGGAGATGTACTTAAGTATATGTAAATATAACTTAAGGATTGGTTGTACATATGCAGCATTGTATACAGAATTTTTGGGTGAATTTTGGTTTGCGGATTCCATCCTTTGCCATTGATGTCGAAGGGGGAGTGAAGAGCAGTGAAAAATGAGGAATCCAGCAAAGGGGGAGCTTTGGAAACAGTGGAGAGCACAAGTGTAGAGTAAGGGGGAGTAGCTTCGACATTTAGTCATTTTTCACTAAGTGTTGCCATCAATGCCAAAGGGGGAAATTGTTGGAAAGAGACACTGTAAGGCATGACAGGTGGTCATTGATGGCAACTAAGTCCATGCCACACATCCGCAGTGAAGTATCAGATCATACCGGAAGTTAGTTCCAAGATTTGACAAGTCCGGAATAGGGTATGGCAGAGTTCAGTATTTTGGTCAGCGGACCTCTCTAGTTAATTATTGCATGTTTCGAATCTAAGGGAGTGTAGAGGAATGTCAGGACATTCTAAATCCAAGATTTTAGCCTCTAGTGACAAAATGATTAAAAGTTATTAGCATCTGAGTATCGGGTCCTAATATAACAAGAACAATTCAGTAAAGAACAGGCTGACTTGTGTTAGATCCTTGTGCGGATCTAGTAGAAGTGTTTTGGTGAGTTGTGTATGTGATATAATATTAGTGGCTGATTTGTATGGTGATCTGCAAATGTTATTTTTGGTATGCATCAATATTGATGTATGGATTCAGTCGACAGAACATAGTACTTGAATTGTTTGTTAAGTTCTTCATAAGGCCGACAGATAGGTGATTGAGTTTGTTGATGCAGATATATATAACCGGTGGATTCGAGCGATGTGGATTGTGTTAGTGAGGTGAATATGGTGTAAGTGTGAAAAAGGTAGACATAAGTACGGAAGAGAAGAGATCTAAGGTCTGGATTATGGTAGAGCAGTAAACAGGGCAGAATTATAAAGATGAAGTGTGTAAAATTAGTATTCTGTGCTTAACCGGAACTGAATTCTTGCATTGACAGATGCTACTTATCAGTTCAACAATCTGTAATCCTTTTGTAAACATTCTTGTAGGCAGTGAGCCTCTCTTGAACAGTGAGCTCTAGGCAGTGAGCCTGAATGCATGTGCATTCCCCTCTTTGTAATACTTTTAAAAGAGTAAATCTGTGGGTTAACCCCCACCGTGGTTTTTACCTTAACCAGGTTTCCATGTCAAAATCTTGGTGTCAAGTGTGTTGCTTATATTTCTACACATGTGTTGTTGATTCATGCTTTAATATTTACATCATTAATCTGATAGTAAGTTGATAAAGAAGGTTAAAAGCAAGAAAAGTTTAATTTTGTGGGACAACTAATTCACCCCCCCCTCTCAGTTGTCCGGTCTAATTCCAACAGGAAAACTTGAAGAAGACAAAAGAAAACAAATATCCCTTCAAATTTGGTATGTTGATCATCTGTTTGTTTTTCTACTTCATGCATGAGTTGCCAAAGATGAAGAACTTGTTTTAGTTAAATAGTCAGTCAGTTGATGTACAAATTAGGGATCATTTAAATAATATTGGAAACTATGATGAATAAAATGCAGCCCTATGGGGCTATTTCAAGAACTTCCAGAGAATGATGCAATCAAGAGAAAGAATTCCAAAAGCAATTGTGGAAAAATACAAGGATGACATATGCTTCATTGTAACCAAAAACCGATGCATGATGGAGGCTGTTGAGCCTAGAACTGTTTGGGTTATGCCAATGGGCTATGAAGTAGATGGAGCAATTCTCGATAACTATGCATAACACATGCTAAGCAAGCCTCAGGACCCCAAAGAGGAAAGATTTGGAACATATGAAGAACTGTCTACAAAAATTCATGTTGAATTAAGAAAACCTGAAATCTCTAAGAAAATACGGAGAGTGGCAGAGGATTACGCCATGAGACAAGGCTTCACAAAAGAACAAGTGAAAGAGGCAAGGGAAAAAGCACAAGCTGAAAGGGTAGCAAAATAAAAGAGAGAAAGTGAACTAGTTAAAGCTTTGGAAGAACCCAAGAGAAAGCCAGAAAAACCAGAGGTGTCAAGAAGGAGAACTAAAGGATCTATCTCTGTAGAAGTTGCATTTATTCCCTTTGATCCCACACCATCTGCAAGTGTGGAAATCCCTCCAACCAATCACAAAAGGAAGAAAACAAAGGCTAAAAGAATGCATGTAAGCATTGCAATCGATGAGGAAGAGACATAAATAGATGAAGTAAAAAAGATGAAAACTGAGGCTACCAAAGTCTCCGGAAGCAGTAAAGAGACAACCTCAGGGAAGGACACAACAAAGAAGAGGGCAAGACAAGATGTATCACAACCAGAAGAGGCTACAATAAGCTAAGGAGATGTTCTTAAGGCTGTCACAGTGGATGCAAATTTGAAACCAATGGCCCAATTCTATGATGATTATAATGATGCAGATAAAAGGGTTTTAGAAGATGCCACTGTAGAGTATCTGAACATATACAATAAGGCTCTTATTGAAATCATTGGTGATCTTCCTGACAACTTGAACAACATTATGTATGCTAGGAACGAAACTGCCATGGCCAAGGATACTGAAATCAGAGAGCACACACTTGTGAGGTTATGTTCGGAGATCACCCTAGAGGAAAAGACCATGATCTCCAAAGCTCTTAATAATGAATTCAGGACAGAGGATAATGGACACTCTTATGGGAGGCGACATTGAGAAAGTAGTAAAGGAGACTGAAGAAATCACCTTGAGAGTGCTAAGACAATTTCATCTCCCTAACAATCTATGACAATGATGAAACAAATGTTGGAGATGATACATCTTTTCCGGAAGCGAATTTGGACCAAAGGTTAGTTGATAAAATGGCTAAAGAGAAGGAAGCCCCTGCTACAGTTACAGAGACTAGTCTCCCTCTGGAAGAACAAACAAGTGACCAGACAGAAATGGAGAAGACTGAGAAGAGAGATAAAGCCAATGATCAAGAAGAGAAACAAGACAAGGAAATCCCTGCACCAGAACAAAAAGATGGTGCAAATGAAGCTATGGATTTAGATGCTCCGGAGCAAAACCAAGAAGAAGAATTCTTTGGTATAGCAAGAGACACTGCAGAGACAATTAAAGACTTTTTGGAGAAAGAGAAACAGGTCCTGGATGAGCTTGAATTTTTGCAAGGACCAATAAACCTGGACTCAATGTCCCCTGTACATAAATTTAAACTGGTATCAATTGTGCAGGCAAAGACATAGGAAGAAATTTTGAAGTCTCACATACAGGACAATGAACTAATTTGTGAGGCATCCAACATTTGGGAGAAGCTGATGCCATCATATCAGAAGGACACCTCTTTGTCTTCAATAAGTCAACTAAAAGGATTCATAAATTCAATAAATAAGCATTTTGAATCTTTTGAGAAATCTGCTGAGACAAAAGTGAAGAATTTGATGAGAAAAGACTAAATGAGTTGAAGACTATGATAGTGAATGATAAAGCTCTACTAGACAATAAAATGAAAGGCATACAAAGTGCTATCAAAGAGCAAGTGATCTGTACAAATTTTGTTTATCTTGGCTAGTAGCCACAAAAGAGCTAGAAGAAAAGATAAAGGATTTGAAACTGCAGCTGGTAAATATTTCTAAATCATTTGACCCAGCAGTTGAGTCCGTGAGCAGCAATGAAATATAAGTAATTAATATTCATAATGAGTTAAGTGATCTTGTAAATAAGAGGGATCAGATGAAAAATAAAATGTGTCAGTTGAGAGGACTAATTAGTCCCAAGTTAGATTCAATGATTAGCATTGCAGCAGAAGCACATGCAACTTTGCAAATAGACACATCCTCTGACGTGCAAAAGACAGAATAATCAATCTTTTTGATAAATGGTCACATCCAAATTTTGGAAAGAGCTAAGAATCGATGGGATAAAGAAATTACATAATTAAAGATTGTGTATAAGGATATCCCCTCACCTACAACTAATTAAGTTCAAGATTGTATGTGTACATATGCGGCAGAGTATGAATTTTTTTGTAGTTTTGACATAATTTTGACTCTTGTACATACACCTTTGCCATTGATGTCAAAGGGGGAGAAGAAAACCTGTGAAAAATGGGCAAACACCTAAGGGGGAGTGAAAGAATAGAGTGTATAAAGAAAGGGGGAGCAGATCTATACACATTTTTCACTAAGTGTTGCCATCAATGCCAAAGGGGGAGATTGTTGGAAACATAGTCAAGAGACACTGCTGATTGGGTAATGTTGTCATTGATGGTAACAAGGCAAACATAGCATGATGGAGCTAAGGATGATTGGGAACTCAACTTGGAACAACCTGCATACAAGGTTCTGGTTCAGACACAAAAGACTAAGGCAAAATGGCTAAGTACTGACAACACATAGTTAGTAGCAGAGACTCAAGTGGTATTCCTCCACAGTTGATGGTCAAGGTATGCGGTTCAGGTATGTTATTTAGAATTGTTTAAAGGTGCTATGTTCAAGATTGCAAGTCCTGATGACTTCCGGAAGTGAAGTTGTGATTGGTCTAACTCTGGGTGAACATAATTAAGTTAGGAACAGTGCAGAGTGCATGGGTATTTTGGTCTGCATTTCTCCGCAAGTGATTGTATTAGTATGTGGTTTTGAGGCAATATGGATAGGTTTTAGAAGCATCTAGTTGATGAGTTATAGAGTCTGAAGTGATCCGGAAGATTGTCTACAAAACTCCAAGTTCCGACAGTTGGTTTGCCAGTACTTCACCAAGGTAGAAGAGACAGTTCTGAGTTCTACGTTTCACCACATAAGGACATCATGACCTGCGGTTGGTAAGATATGATCTGTGAGGTATGAGGAATGGTTGATGTGATTCTTTGAGTCTCATATGGTCCGCAGTAAGAGTTTTGGTGTGACAGATGATTAGGTCAAGCCTGTTCTTAAGAGACAAGTCGACATGCATGTTAGATCTTTATGCGAAGAAGTTATATTGTCTAAACTATCAATCTAAATGGTTGAATGATAGGTGCCAACCTATATAAAGATTATAGGTGTCGACCACATTGTTGTTTATACACATGATCAAGCTGACAAGGTAAAATACATTGTATACATGCTTCATGTCTGGCTTGCTGACCTGATTATGAAATGAATCTTGTTACGGATATAAATACTCGAAGGATTGCGATGTTGATTGTGTGGTTGTAGTGGAATAGTGTGTGAATTTAGAGTGTGAAGGATTATAAGAAGAGTATAGAGCAGAAAAAGAAAACAAGGGCAGAAAATAAAGTATATGTAGAAGAGTTGAGAAGTAGAGCAGATAAAATGAAGACCTTTGAATTTGTGTATTGAGACTTCAATGGAACTGTGATCCAGCACATGGTAGATGCACTTATAGTAGTTCATTACTAGTAGCAAGCCAATTTTCTTCTTTCTTCTATTCTTCTTTCTCAGTAGACAGTGAGTCCACCTGCAGTGAGCATTTCTTTGGGCAATAAGCCCCATGATAGTGAGCCTTTTGTAATCCGATATTGTTATTATAATATATTGTGAGCTAACACTCACCGTGGTTTTCCCCTTTTTGGGTTTTCCACGTAAAAATCCTGGTGTCCATGTGTTATGTCTTTATGGTTGCTATTCTTATGTTTATTTTGCTTTCATGTTATTAATTTTGGAAATTGGATTAATGAACAAGTTATGAAGTGGTTTTGCGGAATACCGATTCACCCCCCTCTCAATATTCCTTACTTTCAGCAAATAGAGGGAGTGAATTTTGGTGAAATATTCACTCCTATTGCTAAGTTAGATTTCTATTTTCCACTGTTTCAGCAGGATGAGTGTAGGATTATGATGGGCCAAACAATACCTCTAAGTGGCAATGAAAATACTAAAAATTAGACTTAATCAAGTTCATGTGAAAATTTGAATGGATTATCTACACAATTTGAAAAATATGTACTATTAATTTTTTCAGAAAAAAATAGAAAGTGGGTGTCATTGTAACCAACCTAAGTATGAACCAAAAACAAATTGAATTTTTCAAAATAAGTAAAGGACTCATGCCTGGATTTGACACATATTTTTTTGAATTTTTTTTCCAAGAAAATAGTCAGTTATGATTTTTTTACTGTCTTTTTTTTTAAAACTAAAAAGTAATTTTTCAGCCAACCTAACTTTGATTAAAAAAATTAGAATTCAGATTTTTTTTAAACCTATAGCCAGAAAAGCATAAAGTGTGACACATCTTTTGGATTTGAAAAGGTGAAACGGTTTGAAAGTTATGGATGTTTTTCAATCAATATATCCATCAGAATTTCAAACACACTCTATATAGAAAATTATTAATAATTGTTTAATAATATGATAATCAAGCAAATATTATATTTTTAGAAAGTTGACAATTTCTTCAATAAACCCTTTTCGTTTTTATCAAATTTGAATAACAAAAGTCATTGGCACAGAGGGTGAAGTTCAAAAAAGAGGGTGAAATCAGTAAACACGTTAGAATTCAGAGTAAGTCAACTATGATAGTCCCAAGCCTAAATATAAGGCATTCTCAAAGCAAAATGGATATCCATTACTAATGGATATTTGTTACCAATAGATATCCGTTACTAACGGATATTCGTTAATAACGAATTTCAATTAATAACAGATGTCTGTTAATAACAGATATCTGTTACTAATAGATATCTGTTACTAATAGATATCTATTAATAACGGATATCCGTTACTAACAAATATTTGTTAATAACGAATGTCCGTTACTAATAGAGATCCGTTATTAAAGTAATGGATATCAGTTTTGTGGTGCTAGGAACAGATATCTGTTATCCTCAAGACAATTTTGGGCACAATTTGAGGGAATACCTTAATGCATATATATAGAAACATGTGGCACACTCTTGTGCTAAGTTTGGCTCCTTCCTTAATACCTATATACCCTCATATACTCTCCTCCTTTATGCATTTCCACATAGTTGACTTATCCCTACCCTATTTGCACATATTTTCACACCGACAACTCATTATTAAGCCTAGATTTGTAGACATTCACCCCTACCTCAAATTCACCCATTCTAGGTTCCAAGTCATTTCTATGACATGTAAAATCAATCCCACACGACACAAGTCTATTCCAAAGTTAAAAATTTTAAAATTCAAAGTTCGTAAACTCACTCTTTCCCACTAGCCATTGGGGGTAGGCTTGGTACATGTTTGTTTGACAATTTGTTTTAGCTTAAAAAATTTAAAGTCATTCATTTGAGTATCAACTCACATTTAGTAAGATCATTCAAATTCTTAGAGCATACATGAAACATTTATTAGAGGAACACTTCAATCAATTGGTGTACTAAAGGAAACAACATTTACTTTTGAATCATCATTGAGGACTTTTTCATGCTTGATTGTTGTTTATTAACTTTAGAACAATTGGAAATTTGATCTTTTTAAGGGATTGACCTAGGAGAACTTGCCCTAGTGATCTAGCAGCCCCCCTCGAGGCTTTTGACAGTCATCATAAAGTAAAGAATTTAGTGAATTAGAGAGCAAACAGATATCCGTTCAAACCAAGTGTTAAAGAACTTTTAGGCTCCATATGAAGTTCCCAAAAGCCTAGAGGATCATCTAGTATGGATTTATAATGTGTTATGATACATATAGTAGTGAATCATCTAGTATGGTAGTGATACATCTAGTATGGATTTATAATGTGTTATGATACATATAGTATGATTGTTATTGATGATATCACACCTCCCTCACCTATGCATCATATTAGTGGTGGTTCATTGTGCTAGGGGAGGGGGTACCAACCCGACTACCGACTATATATAGCTATAGAATAAGCCTAGTCTCCCCTAGATATATAGGGCTTGACCTATGGGGATGGGCTTGAGGGTGCCTATGTAGAGAGAGGGCCCGATTCTTGATGATATAAATTTGACATGTCATGTTGGTCCTATGTCCATAGATTCACACGTACTTTGAATGAATTACCTTTTTTAATACATGATCTGATGAGTATAATGATGATCATTTTTCTATATCTCATGTTAAACCTATGGACACTTATAATGTAGATATATATGCCTTACCTTTACCTACATGTGATGATGATTCACCTCGATCCATGCCTAATAATATACTTGTTGAATTTAATTACCTATCTATGATGATTATCCTAATGATGAGATTTATGATGATTGTACTTCATCCCTCACTAGTGACAGGCCAATACATAATACACCTTGTTCAACTTCACGAGGTCATTACCTCCCATGTAATTCATGATGATCCATCTTCTCTATCTTGTGGCTCACGGTCTATTGATGATATGTTTAGTGATGAGCATAGTGATATTTCTTTATCTTCTTATGATGAGGTTAATGATGTCCTGTTTGTTACATGATTATGTGATTGATGATGAAAATTCTCTTAATACACATATGCTAGAGTCATTTAGTGGTAATGAATATGTAAAGATACATGCACTAGATAATTGATATCTTCAAATTATTCTTCTATACATGATGACTATATTGTAATGCCCACTCAAGAAATTTATATATAATAATAATAACAAATTAGATTAGTCTGAAATAATGAAAATAATATAGATTTACAGGAGAAATTTTTCTTAAATCAAATAATGAATTACAATATTCATGGTAAATAAATTCCAAGCTACAAAACTTATATAAATATACATTTTAACAATAAATGTCTTCAGATCATCTTTTTCAAAGGTGGAAAAAATGAAACACTTTCCAAGCTCCTGTATCCTGCAATCTAAATTTGCACACTATATGCAAACATTACCTCCGCAATGTCCATCTATAAGCATTAAAAAAACATTATACTAGCCTAAGGCCCTAAAGGGTCGACCTAATGTCTTGGGGGCTCATCCATGATGGCCTTGCCTATGTACGCGTAGTGCAGAGACACCGTAATTCAGGGACTCAAACTTACAATCACATGATGATATCAACATCTTCTAAATATTAGATATACATCCATACTCGAGAACAAAACAAGATTAGGGTTTACCTTTCTCATTCTCATGTAACTTCACAATATGCTATTGATTCATTTCAAACCAAATATACGAATTAATATTTGGCTTAGTTAATCATGTAAGTAAAAGTGAACATAAGATAATGTAAGCCATTTCCTATTCTATCATTAAAGAACGATCAATACGTAACCATTCATTTGGACTACAACTCAACAACATACAGATAGACAGTCTTTAATCCACAATCAATATGATGCCATCGAAGACAAACAATCATTTTAAACACATCAATTCATAAGAAAAATCTTAATGCCTTCAGCTAATCTTTGATCAAATTTTATAATCCTATTCATAGATTCAAAAAGATCTAACTACTTTATTTCATAATCATATGAATTTCACAATCACACTATACATACGAGAAAATATTATCAAACATGCATCTTCCTTAATCAATTATCTAGAAAAATTCTAATGATAGTTCAGTAGAACCTTACCATAATTG
Source organism: Cunninghamia lanceolata (assembly GCA_027924645.1). Lineage (NCBI taxonomy): Eukaryota > Viridiplantae > Streptophyta > Pinopsida > Cupressales > Cupressaceae > Cunninghamia > Cunninghamia lanceolata. The sequence continues at coordinate 7,107,671 of BSBN01000960.1, read as the reverse complement.
CTAAACTATGTTAATCCCCTTCATAAGTATGACTTTATCATAACATACTTGAACAACATTAATGAGAAATGGTCAAATTCATCTATTTTCATAACATATGTATAACTACACTAACATTCTTCCATTACATTTCTCATAACACTAACACCTTATCACTTAACTGATTTACCCTACTAAAGTTATCTATAACTCAACATTATTAAGAATCCTATCAAGTGACATGAATCAAACATATTTAAATAATGGTTCAACCACGTTCTTGGTTGTTAACTATAATCATTCCCTTAGATTCTAAACCAAAAAGATTTACAAGATCATTACACACCTCTTATATATATATAAAAGTCTAATCATTGTCTAAAGTGATAAAAAAGACTAAATTTTTTACAATATAAATTTTTCCAATCATCGCTAATCTCAACTCATCACTTATTAGAACAAGACACTATTGCAACAACCAAAAGTTTATCCTTTATTTATCTAAAATGCTAGATTTAAATCTAATCCACAATCATTATTGTAGAACAAATGCTAGTGATAAGGGTTCTAATTCATTCTGTGTCGAAGTATTATGGCTAAGGAGACTCAAAGAGTGAGCAATCAAAGCAAAAGAGAAACACATAACATATGCTAACCCTCACTTAAACTATATTATCCTCTTACAGGCACTCTGTCCTCTGTGATACACATACAAAAGACACATAAATACAAACATACGTCAGATGCAAAATTGAAATAAATAAATAAATATGAAACATAAATAAGTAAATCCATATGAAACATAAATACGTCAAGCGCCACCTAATAAGGATTGGCCTTGGTGAAAAGACAGAGGCACAATCATTTAAGATTATACATGGCTCAAAATAAAATAATCACGGAGGTATTTCAAAATCCAAGGGATTGATTATAGAGATCTGAGAACCTTTCTTTGAGCGACTATGAATTCTAAATTGGCGTGAGGGATAAGAATCATTCCTTCATCTAATTAATATAATTTCAGTGGTGTTTACCACTTTTGTTAAAAAAAAAGAATCATTCCTTCATCAAAAACAACAATTAAAACAATCTTGTGGATTTATTATTGGCGATGAAGGCTGACTCCATCAAACAGATATAAAATAAAGTTCAGGCTAACGTAAAAGTGGGTACACAGGTGATATGAAATATAATAACATGTGAAAGTTTCCACAAGCGTAAGAATATTACAGTGATGAGGTTCATAAATGGTAAGACATCGATGAAAGAAAGAGGAAATTAAAGATCCTTGGATAATGAATGGAAACTTGTAGTCATTACCAAATAGAAACAAACTTGTGGCTTAAGCTAGAGTAAAAAGATTAATGTTTTTCTTGCATTTGCGAGAGTCTCCACAAATAAATAATGTTGACTCAAGAGACTCAATAGATTAATGTGCATACATGATATGTATTAAAAACTACTAAGGAAAAATCGATTAAGATTGTAAGAAAGAATTTTCTAAAAAGAAACTCAACTTAATCTTTTAATATTTAGGAAAACCATCTATAAAGGAAGAAAGATGAATAGGAATCTCAATTGATTGCTATTAAAGCGCTAGTATAGTCAGTTTGGAATCAACATATGGACATTCATCAAATCATAACAGAAGATAAAGATATCGCCAGGAATTATATATAAAAGAGAGCATCTATATTTAATAATTAGTTGCCACTATATCCTTATATATATTATTCATATAACACACTAAAAGTAACGTATACAAGCTATTCTCAGTACATGCTAAATAAAGATCAAAGTCTAGACATGCACCCACACAGCACAAAAAAAGGGAATCTTTTCTAGATTAAAGAAGTGAACTCTTGTAAACTGAAAATGACACCCAAAAGACTTCTAAATATAATGCTTAGAAGCTACTAAAATGTCATAGAATATAATTTATTTTAGCATATAAAAAACTTGCAACAGTGCCTTACAAAGGTTCTAATTTGTCACCAAATAAAAGGAAGTTGATTAGATTACCACATGCATAATTTAAGAGTCAAAAGCAGAGAGATAAGACTCAAATAATTTAGCACCTGAGAAAACTAACTTGGCTATGCCATAGAGAGAAGATTGGTCAAATCATAATCAAATCCATAGCTTTACTAGTGTATTCTTAGCCTATATACAAATCATGAAAGCTTAGACATGCATAAGATGATTGGTATTTGATGAAGCTGATAGGCTCTGAGATTGCGACCATAATTTTAAATAGACCAGTTCAAAGGCAATGAAGCAGCCACCATGAACACAAATTCCCTGACAAAGATGATATCTCAAGATATGTTGTAATTGGAGGATCAATACAAAAGGGTTTATAATAGATTCCAAACTATGGTCACAATCATCAACTCAAAACAAAGATAGCTTCAATGTCGCCAAAGATAGAATTAATGACTAGTCTAACAATAACTTAAAGTTATTTATGATTGTACCAAAAGGTTTTTTTTAACAAGATATGGACATTGCTCATAATGCATAAATGGATGAAAACTATTGGAGATGACATACCTATGAATTCTATGTCGTCCTTACCGCTAAGATCAAGATTGCTCTCATTTCTCCAAATCCATAAATGTTATCTTCACGGATGGAATTTAATCCTCTCATAAGTTCACTGTCCTTGTGACCTCCTTCCTCCAAGATGTCCGTTTCTCCTCTTTAAACTAAATAACATAACTTTTCATATGCCAAACATGACTTTTCATTTATCCATCTAGAAACCTATTCTCTCCTCTTCTTTCACCAATTCCACTAACTTTAAATTGTGATAAATATTAATATCTAAAATTCTTTTTAAATATAAAAACATAAAATGACAATCATCTAAATAATTATTTCAAAATAATGCACTTATACTTATTCTCCATAAAATATCATAATTAATAAATAACTTTCAACTATACCTTACATATATTTTGATACAAACATTTAGTGATACATTAATTTTTACTACTAAGTAATGATTTAATTCATGTCATGCTTCTCATACATCCTCTCATGTATCATCATGTGCTTTCATAGATCACTTTACTATTGGCCCTAGACAATATTTTGCTCATGGTTTTATTTCTTCTCCTTCTAGTGGCCCATCTGTAGTAGATCCCATTAACTTTTCTATGCATCAGTATGATATACCAAATTAGTAAAGACCCCCATTTGGATCCATTCATACTTTTACATGTCATATCTTTAAGTACTTATGGAGTACCTCCTCCTATATCCCATCTTGCACATGATATATACATAAGAATGAATAACAACATGAGGATCCTTTACAATTTTTACTTGGTATATTTGAGGATAAGGTGGCATTAGTTAATAATATATCTTTGACACCCTCCACCATTGTTACATATGACACGAGGCATACACATGTGAGTTTGAGACATGTTGAGAATGGTATTTCACCTTATTTGAAATACCTCATTACTAGGATTGACAATCTAGAATGATATGTTGATACTGTAAGGCCTGCCCTTGGCTAACTGGTGCGTAACTTAGTATTCTTTAGTTCTAGTTTAAATGATAAGATGATTGATTAGTCCATAATATAGTTAGAAGATGAATATATGTGGTGATTGGTTATGCATTCTCATTGGTTATTTTATGTTGCTTCATCTATAATCTCCATCGTTGGATTTGATGTGTTGTCTTGAGTGTGCAGGACATATGTATACAGGATATATGTTTTGAATGGGCTATGACCAATGGTTGGATGTGGAGAAGGAGACAGGGAACCACTGGACCCTCCTCACCTTACCTAGCTCTAAAGGAAAGTATTGGCCCCATGTCATGCGGTATGTTGTCACTCTAGCTGTCCTATTTGGTGGCAAATAGGGGACTACTCTCAGTGTTTGACTTTTACCTCCGATCGAAATTATTTTGTGTTAGGATCCATAGGTTGTGCATGAACCTGTGAAGTGCTTGTGTCTTGTTATTATGTTGGTTATCGTGAAGTCTTTTCCTTTTCTTTAGTTCTCCTTACTAGCTTTAGAGGGGTTGACATTATCCTTCTTGTGCTCCTTGTGAGGTCGTATTGTTTAACGATCATCGTGAGTCGGTACCTTTCTTCTTATGTGTTTTGTTATGATTTCGTAGTCTTGCTTTCGTTGTAATGTGAGGTTGAAATAGCTCTCGACCATTGAGGTTTGATCCCTTGCATTTGATTGTTATGTTTTGACTTGTTTAAAATTGCTTGTGAGTTAAAAGATGGGTTGAGTTTTGAGTAATAGTTAAATTAGTTTTAATCTGAGTATTGATTTAGGTTAGTAAAATATTTCCTAGGTGCATTTATTTGGAAATGGTTTTACTAGTGTTAATGCTTTTTCGTAAAATTTTCAGAAAGAGGCTAGTCTTCTGCTTGCAAGAAATAGAATAAGATATTAGTTTAATTTGTTTTTGAAGGGAATAACATTTTCAATCTATTGACTTATGATAAGTATCTATTCAATGGTGCCCTTTAAAACACCTTGACATATCTTAGTATAAGTACATTATTTATATACATATATGTATTAATCATAATCCTATAGATTTGGTCAATTTTCTATAATATCTCCTCTCATAGGTTACGACATATTTGAAATGTCAGGTGTATGAGTTTCATCTTGTACTTTGGCCTTTGAAAGATTTTGGGGAAATTTGTTTTGGGTTGAGGGTATATATTTTTGGAATGTCTATCTTTTTTTTTGAGGATACTTATCACGGAGATAACGTTTTCAAGTTATTGATTCTTGAGAATAATCTTTTCAATGGTTTCTTTTAAAAAATATAGACATATCATAGTATTAGCAAATATATATATATATACCAAATTTATATATATTAGCTGATAGGCTTTTAATTGTGAATATTATAGTGTTCTGAAATTTGCCTCACATCATATATATATATATATATATATATGCCAAATAATTTCAAAACTGGTGGGTTGTTCCTATTGGTATTTACCTTGAACCTCCTTAAATCTCCTAGGGTTGCGAATGCTAGTTATAACCCTGTTTAGAGTTTGACAGCTGGGGGAAAATCTCTCCTTCCTTGCGATACAGTCTTTTCAAGTTTTGGATTACATGTTTTCAAAATGCCTTGTGGCAGAGTGACTATGGTGACATGGAAGCTCGGGATTTAAGCATCAGAAAAGCATTGAAGTGCGGGAGGTCATAAGCTATCATTTGTTTTATCTGAAGAATGCAGCGGGACAGCGGATGAAAGAGTTATCCACACAATTATTGAGGAGGGGAGGGTAGGACATCGACTATAGAATAGAAGGGGATAGCTACATTAGCGAGGCAACAAAAAACATGTTTTGCCAAAATTGGGAAACTCACTTCTTTTGGGGTCTAGTCGTGGTTGATAGGAGTGGTGGTACGAAAACCAAAAGGGGGACAGAATGAGTTGGGTCTCTATGCCATGGGGAGAGTGGGTTTTGAGTACGATGGTAGGTTCAGGGAGAACGGAAGGGAGAGGAGGAGGGACGGTGAAGGAGTTCTGACGAGCTCTCTTATCCGGGATGCCTCTCTATTCAGTGTGGGGGAACTATTGATTTTAGCGCCTAAGGTAAGTTTCTTCTGGTTTATGTCCACCATAATGTATGCTTCCTCTGTTCTTTCACTTAAAGCTTTTGCTATATATTTACCTATAATGTGCGTAGCTGGAAAGTAGAATAGAAGGGGAGCACCTTATCTGTGCTCCACATTTCGCACAGGTGTCTGTCAAAGCTTTGTGTTGTTCTTAAAAAAAAATAGTAATAGCTGCTAGGAACCGCCATCCATTATGCCTTGAGGGACGTTGGAACCTATTCCTAAGTTGCTTTTGGCATAGGTAGAAGGGATGACGAAAAGAAGGACGTGGTATCTGCACTGTCAATGTTAATAAACAAAACCTTTATACATGCACATATACCCATTTTCATGGTGATTTGAGTAGTGATCAATTTTCCCTGTGTGAGGACTATTGCACTCTATAACTACTGTAACTGAAAAATGATACAATACCCTGCAAATAGAATAGACTCTAGTATGAAACAGTGAGGAAAAAGATGCATTTATTTCTCGACCGAAGTTTCCTTATCGCAAGTGTTGGTGTTCAGGAGACCTCTAGTTGTAACCCCTATATAGCGTTGAGGACACTACATGGCCGAAGTATAGGTGGCGTCTAGAACCAGTAGAAATAGTTATTCTCAACCTTGGGGCCATAGCCCTACGAGCGTCAACAAGGGAAGTATTCCTTTTATTCAGAGACTACCTCCCATCACTATTGTCATTGGCTGCGCAACATGAGATTCTTCTCATCATTATACACATGACAAACCAAGTGTGAATGCGAGTTGTCTTTGCTCATTAATCACGGGTAGGGTCTCTATTCTATAAGCGTCAACTCTTAGAAGATTGAAGTAATGGGTTAGATGTGAAACAAAAGAGAGGGGATAATTGCTATTCTTTCCACTAGCCTCCTTGTGAATAGTTTAAATCTTCCTCCTCACGTATGGGTTTTGTAATATTAGTTGTCAAGAGGTGTTAGTTGGCTTACAATTCTGGACGCGGTTCCCTTACTATGGTTTTTAGGCAATCAATGCTTTCAGTTGCTAGTGGTTTTGTCTGTGCAAAAGAAAGGAAGCCTCCCTTTCATTGAAAGTAGGCTTGTTAAGCCTATACTAGCATAATCTCTAGTTGTTTCCGAGGCAGCTTTAATATATGTACTATTCCCCTCAGCATTTTTGTGTTATATTTAGTAAATTTCAATTATAGGCGATCTAATTGCTTTCGGTAGTTGAGATCATTCTAAGCATATTTAATGGGTTTTACTTGGTTTTTGGTGAAATACTAATACTCTTGAAATATGTCTAATGTTTCCCTGTGTTAGAATAATGCAAAACAAAAAGAGAAAAAAAAGGGCCTATAAATTATAAGCCCCGGCCATTGCATCTTATAATGAATGCTATAAAATCAAACTTGAGTAGTGAAATTCCTTTTCTCATGGTTAAAACAACTTGTACTTGCATTTGAGGGGACTACTAATTTTCTTTACGCACTTTATGATTTCATCTTGTAGTTGAAATAAATTATTATTATTATCGTATAGATTCTTTGGTAATTCCTTCTCTTTCCTTCTTTTATCATTGTCCCTGTATTAGTTACTGCCTTCTCCAACTCACTTGTAGCATGAACAACCATATAGTGATTTATGTTTGGATTTTGTTATACATGTGTTGGAGAGTGAGTGTTCTTTGAGTACTGTCAGTTACGTCTTCCTCGTTGATGTGTTGGATGTGAGTGAGACTCGTATCTTACTTTTTGGTTGACCTTATTGTTCCGCTTGCCATCCTTGTCATGTGTGAGATTTGCCTTGATCGAAGTGGTTCCTTGGTCTCCTCTCTCTGTAGCTCGGGGGTTGCCTAGCGCGCAATGGACATCCATTGCGTTCGACGATGGTAATATGGTTCGGAGGAGAGCAACACCTCCATTGGTCCTATTTCAGCCGATCTTTTGGAGACTTTATGAGACCCTTGTTCTTATTCCTTGGTATGGACTCTGGTTGATTTACTGTGCCGTGGAGCACCTCAATTGTACTTATTTCATGGTTGTATTTTATTCAATGTAATTGATTCCTTGACGTTGATGTTTCCATGTTGGGAGATAGCCTCCGCTTATAGTCGTAATATATTATAGTAAAACTTGCTCTTGTTTTGAAGGGAATCGATGATTGTCTGTCTTTTATTATGTTTAGATTGTCTATACTGAATGATGGGATCCTTGTGCTTTCATCCATTGTATTTTATAATTATCTTATGATACTTCCATGAGAGCTACTAAGTAATTGTACAACATTGGTATCATTAGAACTACATTTTGATTTCTTCTTGTTATGGACTCTTTATGTGTATGACCTTAACTTGCGTTAATGTTTTATTTTTTTTTGTTGATACTCTCGCATCCTCCTTTAATAAATCCATTCTATGTTTTAGAGTTAGTTTTCTATTTATTTTTGCCTAGAGTTTCTCATGATGTTCTAGTATGCTTGGAAAGAACAATGTTGTACCTCATCTTCTTACGACTTGTTTATCCTATATGTAAAAGCCCTCGCACTGTCATTGATGTTGCTATGCTTCATCTCAGAGTTAGATGCTAATCATTTTGTCATGAACTTCTCATAATGCTCTTGTATGTAATAATGAACAAAGTTGTATCTCATTTGCTTAGGAATGTAATATCTTACTTTTAGTTAGATGGATATTTGGATAATTTCTTCTTGCATGGTTATTGTTTTGAACACTTAATATTGTTATCCTCTTGGCTTGACTTATCCGACAAGGTGTCCTGGATGTTTCATCCACGCCTTGTCTTCCTTCCTCGCCTTAGGCGACGGGGATTTAGGGATAAGGGGAAAATTTTTGGTGATTCATGTCATGACCACATGGGTAATGTGGCATGACATGGGTCTTCTCGTGTCGTGGCCACTTGAAATAAGTGGGCATGAAAGATACTCATGCACAAAGTGTTACACCAAAAAATGACACTACTAAAATTTTTCACAATCCTTTGGCATATGACATTTTGACTTATCCTTTAGCAAATGGATTTGTGGAGTTATTCAGAGTCGATTATCTAGCCACAATTCCATTGTTCCATGGCACAATCACTTGTTTCTTATAGAGAAACTATTCCTCCTCTTTACTTAATGTTGGTTGTGTCACCAAAATCTATAAGCACAAAAAATGTCATTATTCCCTTCAATCTACATCTTCTTATGGCCATTTTTTGTTACCTCTCTTGCCTTCCTACCCTTACTATTCCATCCTTTGATGGGTCTATGTCCATTCTGTGTTGACCACAACCTCATAGATTTTCTTTTTAATTGGTTCATACATTTTTTATCCACCTATTTACCATGCTTGTCTTTTATCCTTTCAAGTGTCATCATAAACTATGTCAATATCCTCTAATCTAGAATTTCTATTCCATCTACACCTTGGTGAAATTCCAGCTGATTCCACGTTATTGAATTATCTACAAGACCTCTAAACCATTGGAAAGCTTTACCCTTTAATGATGCAACCAATAATCTGATTGCTACGTTTTCTTGGGTAACATTATGTACTGAACACAGAGTTGCCACATCCTGAATGTGCTCAACAACTATAGTGTGATCTTCTACAGTGAAATATGGCAGTCCTTTGAGGGATGCAATTGGAATGTCATCACGCTATGCAAGTTGTAATGGGCTACCCTTGTTAAAAGGTGCAAATACAAATTGTCTGGCCATTATGGGTATCTGCACTGTCAGCACCGAACTCCTACTTCTTTGTATTGGAATTGGAGGATTGAGTCTGGAAGGTGTTGATTTTGACCTCTTTGATGAATCAACTATTCTATTTGCTGTCCCACCCCTTCTTGGCGGAGATGGCTGCATAGATTTGGTTTTAGTAAGCTAGAAACACTAATCTGCATGCAAGGCCAGAGAAAATGAGTCGCCAGGTATATTGTTAAAAGCCACCAAAGGCTAGAACACTACTGCATATACCAGAACAACAGCTGGAAGAATTGAAAAATTCTCTGAAAATACTTTCAGAGTCCCACTGGGCATGCCAAAAACTGTTAACAATCATGATTGCACCCTTAGCAAAGATAAACTTAGCTATCCTGTTGCAACATGGGAACACTCCTAAGCCTGTGGGTTGCCTAAAAATTGGAGTGAACCTCCAGAGTGAGCTGGTTCTCATAATGAATTTTCCTAATCTAAATGATCTGCTGAGGAAAAGGGATAGAAGGATAACTGCAAATGAAATCTAACTTAAACAGAATTCTAATCTATCTGATGCTTTTTTACCCACAAACAACCTTTCAAACATAAACTTTCACAACTCCACCTAAATCATACAATTCCAAAGTAATTTATATGAAGGTTCTCTCTGAACTCAACATACAACCAGAATTATACAAAAACTTTGCACAACACTTTCACAATAATGAGACATGACAGAGGATAAAATATTCATTACCATAGTGAGACATCAAATCAATATTGTAATTACGAGGCAAAAGAAGTGAAACAGGAAGGCGCTGCTATATTGGATTGGAAGGAGTACATGAAAAGTGATAAAAATTGAGTCAAACATAAGTCTACAAACTCTCTACTTATGCTCAAGAGAAAAGAAACAATAATCTCCAACTGATGAGAAAGAGCTAGCTTTCTCCAATATATCCTCTCCAAAAGATCTCCAAGAAAGGCTAAGAAAAAAGCTCCTAAAAATAACCATGCCAATCCATTTTTGAGCTCCTCAGAAAAGCTGACAAAAAGCGCACCAAACTGCCTCCCAATTGTAAAAACAAATTGCCAAAAAGTCCTCCAATGTGGCCCCACTGGAAAACATGCTTTGTCTGCTCCAAAAAGATTCCATTTTGTCCATATCTGCCCCAAAAGAAAGCAAACTAAAGAAAACAAGATATTGTTTGCTTTATCTGTTTTAACTGCATAAAATAGTTTTAATTTTAAAGCAATTTATAGATCATTGCTTTAAAACAAAACTTTACATTAAGATTGCAGTTTTATTCTGTATCCTGATTTGATTTGATTTTTTTACAGAAATGATAATACAAGGCTATATGTGACATATCGCCAGGTATATTACATTACATAGCATTTGATTTTTCTTATAAAAAATCATAAAAATATATCAAGGCATATATGTGTAGTTTTTACAAAAAATAAAAAAAGGCCTTTAAGGCCTTCCCTCCATCTAGTTGTGCAAATAGTCTCCAAGGCGTGTGACTTATCTTCAAAAGTGACCAGATGAGCTTTAAGGTATCAAACCTTAATATAGAATGTGCAAGGAAACCCAAGGCTTTTGATACCACTCTAAGTCTTAAGATTTAGTCACTAGGATGGACATGATACCACGAAGGGTATTACTTGAGGCAATGAAAATGAATGAAATGTGATGAAAATGCCCATTGAATTAGGGCATAATGTAAACCCTAAACACAAAACAACTTTTGCCCTACTTTCTTGGGCTCATTTTCACTTTTGAAGTTTTTGGATCTTTGGCTCTACTATGGCCGCCACTAGACTTAGGGTTTGAAGGAAAAACTGGGCATTTCTCTCTATGTTCGAGCAATTCCTTGAGGGTTTTTTGAAGGCAAATGCAAGGTAAATCTTCTCTGCATCAAAATTGCACCATTTCTTTTTTATCTGAGACAAATTTCGGCTTCAAATCCCCGACCAAGTTATGTTTCTCATGCATATCACTTGTATTTCTTCTTGTATTTGAGGCGCCACGTTTGCAATTGTTTGAGCTCCATTCGAGAGCAAAATAAAGCAAAAGAAGAGAAAAAACCCTCGACTCTGTATAGCAGTCAAGGTGAGCTCTTAGAGTCCAAACTTTGTATATACTCTCTGGTTACATCATTGATATGAACTCAAAAAACTTAAAAATGAAAGTATTCCCCTCTTCATCCTACAAAAACACCATGAAACCACTGCGCTTTTGCCGGCCGCGACTATATACTGCATTTTCCATCATTCCTGAGCATGTTTTGCCTGAATGGACTGAAAAAACTCATCTTTCTTTTAAATATGAAGCTTCTCTGTGTATACCAATAGGGTTTTAGTGTTTGTGTATAAGAAAATGCATTGAAACATTTATCTTCATGTGGGTTTGCTTCTATGAGGCCGCAGCTTTACACGTACTCATTTCTTTATTTATTGAGTATTTCTATAGACAAATGAGCCTGATACAGGCCGCGACTAGAAATATGCTTTTCTTATCATTTAAAAAAAATAAAACCCTAGGTGGGTTTGAGCAAAAGAGTTTTATCTTTTCATTTCTTTTTGAATATGCCTTCTTTGCAAAAACCCCAAAGAGGGTCTGGAACGTTATGAGCACAGGGCTCTCATTTGAGCATACTTTTCTCTATTTGTTACTTACACAGGTTTAAAATGCTTTCTTTGTTCTGTATTTGTATTTTGTTTCTCCTTATAAATAAAAAGAAACCATGAAACTCAGGCAAGATGCAAATTGGATTTTTTATGAATAGAACTAGGTTCGATCTACTGAGAGAAAACCCACTATTGGGCTCGCGGCTGTATGTGTATATGTTCATCATTATTTTGAGTACCTGAGATAAAAATGATTTCAAGATTTTCATTTCTCCTTTACATCTATCATTTCCTTTACTAGAGGCCGCGGCCATATATGATATACCTAAGCATTTTACTTGAAAAAGACTCAAAGCCCTTCTTTCTGTATTTTGAAACTAAAACCCCAAATGGGTCTTGAGCATACCATACACTCTGAATTTCATTTGTCATCATCTATATCAATGGACTCTGGTAGGAATTATGCTGGCCGTGGCTCTTCCTCTGGCATTATGTAAGGTCATTGTTTGATACTGTTGTCCCTTTTCCTGTAGCATTTGAAATTACAAAAACATATTTTGATACAGTTATATATGTGATGCTCTAATGGACATATGTAACACTTTACTTTACTTGATATGCTGTCGATGAACATGGATGTTGTAGCTTCATTATTAACACCACAATGAATGTATCAGTTAGACACATGATGTCTTATGGCTTTTGTTGTTTTACTATGCACATGGTAGTTCTTCCTGCACCTGTTATGTTATATTGACATTGAATGTGCAATTTTATACTCATGTCACTCTGTAGTAGCATTATTATATGAAAGAGAGTTTGTGATGATTGGTATTTCTGATTACATTTGATATGCATAGACTTGATGTTCCAATTAAATCTTTCTCATGGCATACATACTTGGCTCTTGATTCAATGTATCATATCAAATGTAGATGTGTATACATAGCATATTGAATTATTGTAGCTCCTCCAATGTGGCATGAATATTATGTAAACACAACTTACAACTGCATCTTCATGATATTAGTTTGATCACTATATTTGTATGGTTCTCTTCTGTATTCTTTAGTTACTCAATCATGCATAGAATGATACTGTTCCCTGTCATGTTGACACGAAATACCACTTCTTGATCAGCATAAGAGTGTTCTTGATTTCATATGCACACCACAGTCTGCTTCTTGAGTTGCTATTGTAGCAATAATGACAGTTGTTCTCATGCATTGAATGCTGTCCTATATGAGTTTAGGTCACTTTAATGCTTTCATGTCATCATTACTTGAACTGTAAGCATTAGATTGATGTTGTACTCCTTCAGTTAACCTTTTTCAATTGAGCATTATGAATATAACTTGCCTTTCACCCCTCTGAGGACCAGGGGCAGCATGTTGGGCTCAACCCTTGTGGGAGCGCACTTTACACATGTTGATATGTCTTCAAAACAACTACATGACTTATCCTATACCTGCACATGAAACAAACATGTTAGATAAAATTAGTGAAGTACAACGATTGTTTCTTTTCCGTCTCTCTTGTATGTGAATGAGATGTATCTGATCTAGTGCACTATAGGCAATGTATTATGCCTCTGCTGATAGGCCCTTAGGGAACTCATAACCGGAGCTCTAACAGGTCTCTTCCAATTTTGCAGGTTCTTATTAGAGATCAGGAGCAAGGATAGGCAACCTCGGAAACCGAAGACACTAAAAAGGCAATGATGGCTATGATCCCCCCTCCTATTTCCAGATGCATAGTATATTTCTTATATCTTCTTTTGTTCATCTATTCCCATGGCTTGTGTGGGACATTTGATCTATCATGTTTTCATTCAGTACAATGTTTATTTCTTTTATGTATCTCATTTATAAAATAAATAATCATTGTAGTGAAATGAAGTAACTTATCTTTCAAACAACCTTCTGTAAATGAATGATGATCTGAAAATTCTTTTGTCTACTGAATAACTAAACTGCAACATAACTAAATATCTCAAACACTCCAACTATTCAAACAAGATATCTGGTAAAATGTTAAAACTTTCTCATCTAAACATGAATTGAATGCACTCCAGCTCTACCAATTTGGGCTGTAGAGAAAATTGGTAACATTTTTGGCGAGTTCTGCTATATGCTCGCCTTCTAAGCTTTAGGACCAATTTCCTTAAGTTGTCCATTTGGCATTGAGTCATACTCTGCTCATCTCAAACTCATAAAATATTGAAACTCAGCTATACACTACTTCGAACAGCAGCAGAAAACAAAAACAAACCAAATTGAAAACAAACTAGGAGGCCCTGGTGGCCAAAAACCTTGTGCAACAGCACTTAGGGAAACAAAATTACTGAAAGCAAATGTGCATAAAGCATTTATTAACTGCAACACTACTCTACTATAATACAAAGTAGTACTTATCTTCAGAGGCAATGTTTGAGGTGGATCCCATTAACTGGGATAGACAGCACCTCTCCACTTAACTTGGAAAGTTGAAATGCATTGTTTTCCTTGCACTCTATGATGACATAAGGGCCATCCCAAATTGCATCGAACTTGGAATGTTTTCCAGGTCTGCTTCTCAGTTCATTCCATTTGAAAACTAAATCACCAACAATGAAGATTCTTGGTCTTTCCCTTTTATCAAAGGAACTCTTCATTTGAGCTTGATGGATTTCAAGCTTCCTCAAGGCTTCTTTTCAGGTCTCCTCTAATTCCATAAGATGAGATAGCCTTACTACTAAAGGTTGTTCCTCTAGCAGCTCAAGTTCTTTAATGAAAGTCAGAGTTGGCAATTCTACTGAAGTAGGAAGTTTAGCCTCCTTACCATAAGTAAGCACATATGGAGAACAACCAATAGCTCTCTTGGGAGTAATTCTGTCAGCCCAAAGAGCTAACATCAACTTCTCGTGCCATTTTCTCTGGTTGTCTTCAATAGTCTTTTTGATTATCTTTATTAGATTTTTATTGGTAGATTCCACTTGCCCATTACCCTGCGGGTAATAATTAGAAGATGTATTAAAAAAGATGTTATTTTTGATAGACCAATATGAAATATTCAAACCAATAAAAGATAAACCATTGTTAGAGATAATTGAATCTAGTGTACCAAATCTTGATACCAAATCCTGATAGAAATTTAAAACAGTAAATTCATTTACTTCTTTCAAAACAACAGCCTCAGTCCACTTGGTGAAATAGTCTGTAGCAGTCAAAATCCACTTGTGCCCTACACTTGAAGGAGAGTTTATTCGTCCAATGAAGTCAAGACCCCATTTAGCAAATGACTGTTCAACTTTGATAGGATGCAAAGGTAAGGCGGCAAGCCTTTGCTTACTTGCAAATAATGAACACTTTTCACATCTTCTTACCCAAGCAAATGCATCCTTAAACAGATCATATTAGTAATAACCAACCTACATTATCTTCAAGGCAGTTGTCCTTGCTGCAAAATGACCTCTTGAAGGTCCATTGTCAAATTCTTCTAACAGTCTATCAACTTGATCTGGTTCAATGCATCTCAGAAACACACCATTAAAGTCTCTCCTATACAAAATACCGTCAATGATAGCATAAGGAGTAGCTTGTAACCTAAAATACCTTCTTCCTGCCCTATCCAAACCTTCGGGGCATTCACCAGTCTGTAAATAGTGCATCATCTGCTACACCCAACTATTCATAGGATCTGGAACAACAACTGGTTCATTGTTATTTAGCACTGTTTCTACATTTTTTGCTTGTTCTTGGCTATTCTCTCCATCTCTAGCAAGTTGCTCGCATAACCCCTTGCCTCTAATAAGCTTAATTACCTTAATATTAACATCAAATTCCATAACCTTGGTTACCCAACCTGCTCTTTTATCATTTATTTCTTTGTTAAGTAAAAAGCTCTTAACAGTTGGGTGGGCAACCATCAAATGAATTATGTTATTGGACAACATATGTCTGAATTTCTTAAGGCTTCTAACAACAACAAAAACATGCTTCTCAACGAATGAATAATTTACCTTGTAGTCATGTAGTACCTGGTTGAAAAATGCCACTGGTTGCTCCAAGCCTTCATCATTTTGCTGGCACAACATTGCTGAGATGGTATCAACCCTTCCAAAGGCATATAGAATGAAATTTTTCTTGTAGTTTGGATTAATGAGGGTAGGGGCAGCTGCGAGAGCTTCTTTGATCTGCTCGAAGCTTCTTTTACCTTCCTTAGTCCAATTGAAAGGTATGTTCTTCTTTAGCATGACAGTGAGAGGTTGTAACAAAGCAGCAATGTTTGGAATAAATCTCCTCATGAAATTAATTCTGCCAAGAAAGCTCTACAGGCCTTTCTTGTGTGTAGGCAGCGGTAAATCTAGAATAGCTGAAACTCTTTCAGGGTCAATAGAAATACCATGCTTTGAAACAATATGGCCAAGGAGTTTACCTTCATGAACTGAAAATATGCATTTTTTTGGGTTCAAGGAAACTTCAAACTCTCTGCATCTCTAAAAAATTTGCTTCAAATTGTCAAAATGATCATTAGCATCCTTTGAAAAAATTGTTATATCATCTAACTAAACCAACACTATTCTATTCATAAGGCCATGGAAGGCCATATCCATTGCCCTTTGAAAGGTTGCCTCGACATTGGACAAATCGAATGGCATCTTCAGGTAGGCCATGGTGCCCCACTTGGTTGTAAATGTAGTTTTATATTGGTCCTCTTCTTTCACCAAGATCTGTTTATAGCTTGAATATTCATCTAACTAGGAAAATCTGTCAGAACCAAAAACAATTTGCAAAATTTGTTCCATTGAAGGAAGGGAGTAGTGATCCTTTAAAGATGCCTTATTAAGATCACGGAAATCGATACAAAGTCAAATTTCTTCGTTCTTCTTTCTGAGTGGTACCAAGTTAGAGACCCAGGATGTATGCTTTATTGGGAATATTATGCTGCTCTCAATCAACTTGTTTAGCTCAACTTTCATTAGATGCTCAAGTTTTGGGTTAAGGGGTCTTTGCTTCTACCTAACAGTCTTGGCATTAGGCTCTAATTCAATGGTATGTTGGGCTAAACCAGGATCAAACCCCCTTAAATCCTTATATTCCCATGCAAAAACATCAGAAAACTCTTGACATAATTGAACAAAAGACTTCTATTGTATTTCAGTACATACCTTTCCCAATTTCAGCAGTTTATCTTTAAATATCTCCACTGTTTCATAATGCTCTTGCTTCATAGTCATGCTACATTTGTCTTTTCTAAATTGATCATCTGAATTAAACACTGATTCTAGTGTCACCAGTCCCTTGGGCAGCTTGTTAGATTTCAGCTGCACAATCTGATTATCGAATTGTTGCTAGTATTTATGCTGGTTATCAACTGCAAATTCAGCTTTTGCACTAAAAAACTCAAGATTTACTCGTTGCTGTAAAAAACTTGTCAAGAAACACTATTGTCAGGCATAGATGGTCTGACAACCACTTTCACATATGGCTGTACCTCTATGTTATGAATCTTATTCAGAATCTCAAACTGAGATCCCAAAGCAGCAAGCTTATCTACATACTTATTTTGATTTCTGGGAATTGAAAGTAGATTAAATGCATCAAAATTTTCAACTGAGTCCCAAACTCGATGCTTGTACTTTTTGAGTAAGTCATTCTTAGCAACATTCATATTTCTAACTTGGTTTACAATCAACTCAGAATCACCATAAACTTGGATAGATTTTATACCTCTTTTCCGGGCCCACTCCAAGCCATGAATCAAGGCTTCATACTCAGCCACATTGTTTGTGCAGCTGAAAGTAAACCTCAATGCTGCATAGTACTTGTCTCCTTCAGGTGAAACCAACATAGTCCCTCCACCAGCTCCTGTTTTGTTCCTTGATCTATCAAAGTATAGCTTCCAAAGCTGATTTTCTTGCTCTTCAGACTGACTTGGGTCCTTAATCAGATTAGGAATCACTGCATCAGATTCCTGTATCGTATAAATGCCTAATCCTACCTCATCAGTGTGACGGAAAGGGTCATCTTCATGATCTTCAGCTACCCAATCATCTAAATTTATATCTTCCATAGGTGTATTGGGATCTAGGCTTATGGATTGATCCTGTTGCCCATGGGTGATGTAGAGGTTAGCATTTATTGGGCTGGGGACATAGGGCTCAACATGATCCTTTGCAAGTGTCTTAGATTGTATGGTTACTTTCGTACCATATCTTGTTCTAAAGAACAAATGGGACCAATCAGAAGATAAAAACCCACCAAATTTAGCAGTAAAGTCCCTAGAAAAGCAAATAACAAAGTGAGGTGGCAATTCTATGATATGGAGGTCCTAATGGATTGCAAAATTAGGACAGGCATGCAAGGTAAGTGGTAGATTTCTTAATATCCCAGTGGTATTAACAACAGACCTGTCTAATTGGACTACTCCTTTTGACAGGGGTTCATAAACTAATCACAATCTATTAGCTAAACTCTTGGGCATGACGGAATTGCTTGCCCCATAATCTATCATGCAGTTATGGACAAGTTTGTCACCAATCATCAAACTCAGGTAAAAAGGAGGGGGTTTTACCTCTTTGGCTGGCTGTTCACTTGTAATTTTTGAGCTGTGGGCAAGTACAACTTTTGCCTTTCCTTGATTAGAACAGTCAGAATTTGAAAGTTTAGCCAATGCCTCTAACAACAAATTCTTTTAGCCAGGAATACACAATGCATCCATTACTGAAATATTCACTGTAGCTTTCTTAAGGTGATTCACTATATTGAAAGAAACAAGACTTACCTTTTGCTATCCTTTAACAGCAACATCATCATTCTACTTTTGTGAAGGTTGTGATTGTACTTTGGACTGATCTTTTACCGGTAAAGCTTGATCTCTTTACAGAATTTGCACCTTTGGTTGTGCTGCAGGAACAGTCTATGATGAAGAAACCTGAAATTTGTCCTTGGCAGGCTACTGTGGTACATTTGCAGCTTGTTGTTCCAAGTCAACAACCCTCTTTTTTGACTTTGTATTGGCTAAAACACATGTCTTTTGCTAATTTTGGCCTTGAGGGTAACTTACATCACAGAAATCAGTGTCTTGCCAATTCATTAAGGCCACATCAGTATTATTTTGTTGAGATGAAACTTCATCAGAGACACTTCCTGAACCCGCATAACTATTTTACACCATAAGAGTCTGATTCCTTACACCATTTGTACATGCAGCTTGGTTATGGGGTTGGTGACATGGATAACACCAGTAACTATCTTGTGTCATGTTGTTTTGAGTGGGGACAAGTTCTTTCGAAGTGCTGGCAACATTAAGATTATAGGATTGAAAAGGTCGAGGGTTATAATTTCTTCTTTGGCAGTGTGGATCAGCTTGGGAAGGTGGCCTATTTGGCTAATTAGACTGATACGGGGCTTGGTAAGGCTTATGTTCTTGACCAATTTGCTTCTTAATATTAACAAATTCATTGCTAAAAGTCTTGCCAAAGGACTGCAACATGCCCTTTAACTCTTGGATTTCTTGGGACTGAGCTGGGACAGTGGCTTCTTGGGCTGCAACTTGATATCCTATTGCTGGAACTGGTGGGACAATAGCCAAAGGGGGAACTGCTATTGGCACGGGTGGCTGGATTTTTAGAAAAATTGGTAAGGGAGGCCTTGGGGCTATTTTCCTTGCTTGGATAAGGCAATTTTCTGCTCTAACAACAACTTCAAAAGCATCGGGAAGGGTAGATCCACCCATAGATTGGATCATTACAGAAATTTCACTATTCAAAGCCTTAAGATAAAACAAAAATGCATGCCTTGGTAGAGGCTTTACCATTGCGGGGATCCTATCCCAAGTTCTCTGAAATTGGTAATTGAAATCTACCATGTGTTTTTGGGTTGCCCTTTTGATGGTGCTCAACTACTCTAGTAATGAGAGATGATCGAACTTGTCTTCAAAATGTTTGTACAACCCATCTCCCAGCCGATCCCATGTTATTGAATTCTCTACAAGACCTTTGAACCATTGCAAAGCTTTACCCTTTAGTGATGCAACCAATAATCTGATTGCTATGTTTTCTTGGGTAACATTATGTACTAAACACAGAGTTGCCACATCCTGAATGTGCTCAACAACTATAGTGTGATCTTCTCCGGTGAAATATGGCAGTCCTTTGAGGGCTACAACTGGAATGTCATCACGTTGTGCAAGTTGTAATGGGCTGCCCTCGTTAAAAGGTGCAAATGCGAACTGTCTGGCCATTATGGGTATCTGCACTATCATCACTGGACTCCTACTTCTTTGTATTGGAGTTGGAGGACTGAGTCTAGAAGGTGTTGATTTTGACCTCTTTGATGAATCAACTATTCTATTTGTTGTCCTACCTCTTCTTCTTGGCAGAGACGACTATAAATGGTCCAATGAATCTAAACTAGATCTAGTTTTCATAAGCTAGAAACACTAATCTACATGCAAGACCAGAGAAAATGAGTCTCCAGGTATATTGTAAAAAACCTCCAAAGGCTGGAACACTGTTGCATATACCAGAACAACAGCTTGAAGAATTGAAAAATTCTCTGAAAACACTTTCAGAGTCCCACCGGACATGCCAAAAATTGTTAACAATCAGGATTACACTCTTAGCAAAGATAAACTTAGCTATCCTGTTGCAACATGGGAACACTCCTAGGCTTGTGGGTTGCCTAAAAATTGGAGTGAACCTCCAGAGTGAGCTGGTTCTCCTAATAAATTTTCCTAATCTAAATGATTTGCTGAGGAAAAGGGATAGAACGATAATTGCAAATGAAATCTAACTTAAACATAATTCTAATCTATCTGATGCTTTTTTACCCCCAAACAACCCTTCAAACATAAACTTTCACAATTCCACCTAAAGTATACAATTCAAAAGTAATTTATATGAAGGTTCTCTTTGAACTCAACATACAACTAGAATTATATGAAAACTTTGCAGAACACTTTCACAATAATGAAACATGACAGAGGATAAAATATTCATTACCATAGTGAGACATCAAATCAATATTGCAATTACGAGGCAAAATAAGTGAAACATGAAGACTCTGCTGTATTGGATTGGAAGGAGTACATGAAAAGTGATAAAAAATGAGTAAAAAATAAGTCTACAAACTCTCTGCCTGTGCTCAAGAGAGAAGAAACAATAATCTCCAACTGATGAGAAAGAGCTAGCTTTCTCCAATATATCCTCTCCAAAAGATCTCCAAGAAAGATTGAGAAAAAAGCTCCTAAAAATAAACATGCCAATCCATTTTCGAGCTCCTTAGAAAAGTTGACAAAAAGCCCACCAAACTGCCTCCAAACTCTAAAAACAAACTACCAAAAAGTCCTCCAATGTGGCCCCACTGGAAAATATGCTTTGTCTACTCCAAAATGATTCCATTTTGTCCATATCTGCCTCAAAAGAAAGCAAACTAAAGAAAACAAGATATTGTTTGCTTTATCTGTTTTAACTACATAAAATAGTTTTAATTTTAAAGCAATTTATAAATCATTGCTTTAAAACAAAACTTTACATTGAGATTGCAGTTTTATTCTATATCATGATTCGATTTGTTTTTTTTACAAAAATGATAATACAAGGCTATATATGTGACATATCGCTAGGTATATTACATTACATAGCATTTGATTTTTCTTATAAAAAATTATAAAAATATATCAAGGCATATATGTGTAATGTTTACAAAAAATAAAAAAGGCCTTTAAGGCCTACCCTCCATCTTGGTTGTGCAAATAGTTTCCAAGGCATGTGACTTATCTTCAAAAGTGACCAGATGAGATTTAAGGTATCAAACCTTGACATAGAATGTGCAAGGAAACCCAAGGCTTTCGATACCACTCTAAGTCTTAAGACTTAGTCACTAGGATGGACATGATACCATGAAGGGTATTACTTGAGGCAATGAAAATGAATGAAATGTGATGAAAATGCCCATCGAATTAGGGCATAATGTAAACCCTAAACACAAAACAACTTTTTCCCTACTTTCTCGGGCTCATTTTCACTTTTGAAGTTTTTGGATCTTCGGCTCTATTGTGGCCGCCACCAGGCTTAGGGTTTGAATGCAAAACTGGGCATTTCTCTCTATGTTCGAGCAATTCCTTGAGGGTTTTTTGAAGGCAAATGCAAGGTAAATCTTCTCTGCATCAAAATTGCACCATTTCTTTTTTATTTGAGACAAATTTCGGCTTCAAAGCCGCGGCCAAGTTATGTTTCTGATGCATATCACTTGTTGTATTTCTTCCTGCATTTGAGGCACAACGATTGCAATTGTTTGAGCTCCATTCGAGAGCAAAATGAAGCAAAAGAAGATAAAAAAACCTCACTCTGTATAGCAGTCAAGGTGAGCTCTTAGAGTCCAAACTCTGTATATACTCTCTGGTTACATCATTGATATGAACTCAAAAAACTTAAAAATGAAAGTATTCCCCTCTTCATCTTGTAAAAACACCATGAAACCACTGCTCTTTTGCAGGCCGCGACTATATACTGCATTTTCCATCATGGACCGAAAAAACTCATTTTTCTTTTAAATCTGAATCTTGTCTGTGTATACCAATAGGGTTTTGGTGTTTTTGTACAAGAAAATGAATTGAAACATTTATCTTCCTGTGGGTTTGCTTCTATGAGGCCACAACTTTACACATACTCATTCCTTTATTTCCTGAGTATTTCTATGGAAAAATGAGCCTGATACAGGCCGCGACTGGAAATATGCTTTTCTTATCATTTTAAAAAAAATAAAATCTTAGGTGGGTTTTAGCAAAAGAGTTTTATCTTTTCATTTCTTTCTCAATATGTCTTCTTTGCAAAAACCCCAAAGTGGGTCTGGAACGTTATGAGCATAGGGCTCTCATTTGAGCATATTTTTCTCTATTTGTCACTTACACAGGTTTAAAATGATTTCTTTCTTCTGTATCTATATTTTGTTTCTCCTTATAAATAAAAAGAAACAATGAAACTTAGGCAAGATGCAAACTGGATTTTGTATGAACAGAACTGGGTTCGATCTATCGAGAGAAAACCCACTATTGGGCCCACGACTGTATGTGTATATGTTCATCATTATTTTGAGTACCTGAGATAAAAATGATTTCAATATTTTCATTTCTCCTTTACATCTGTCATTTCCTTTACTAGAGGCCGTGACCATATACAATATACTTGAGCATTTTACTTGAAAAAGACTCGAAGCCCTTCTTTCTGTATTTTGAAACTAAAACCCCAAATGGGTCTTGAGCATACCATACACTCTGAATTTATTTTGTCATCATCTATATCAATGGACTCTGGTAGGCATTATGCTAGCCGTGGCTCTTCCTCTGGCATTATGTAAGGTCGTTGTTTGATACTGCTGTTCCTTTTCCTGTAGCATTTGAAATTACAAAAAACATATTTTGATATAGTTATATATGTGATGCTCCAATGGACATATGTAACACTTTACTTCTTCTGCATACTTGATATGTTGTCGATGAACATGGATGTTGAAGCTTCATTATTAACACCACAATGAATGTATTAGTTAGACACATGATGTCTTATGGCTTTTGCTGTTCCACTATGCACATGGTAGTTTTTCCTGCACTTGTTATGTTATATTGGCATTGAATGTGCAATTTTATACTGATGTCACTCTATAGCAGCATTATTACATGAAAGAGAGTTTGTGATGATTGTTATTTTTGTTTACATTTGATATGCATATACTCGATGTTCCAATTAAATCTTTCTCATGGCATACATACTTGGCTCCTGATTTAATGTATCATATCAAATGTAGATGTCTATACATACCATATTGAATTATTGCAACTCCTCCAATGTGGCATGAATATTATGTAAACACAACTTACAACTCCATCTTCATGATATTAGTTTGATCATTATATCTGTATGGTTCTCTTCTGCATTCTTCAGTTACTCAATCATGCATAGAATGATACTGTTCCCTGTCATGTTGACACAAAATACCACTTCTTGATCAACATATGAGTGTTCTTGATTTCATATACACACCACAGTCTGCTTCCTAAGTTGCTATTGTAGCAATAATGACAACTATTCTCTTGCATTGAATGTTGTCCTATATGAGTTTAGGTCACTTTAATGCTTTGATGTCATCATTACTTGAACTATAAACTTTAGATTGATGTTGTACTCTTTCAGTTAACCTGTTTTAATTGAGCATTATGAATATAACTTGCATTTCACCCCTCTGAGGACCAGGGGCAACACGCTGGGCTCAACCCTTGTGGGAGCCCACTTTACACCACATGCTAATAAGTCTTCAAAACAACTACATGACGTATCCTATACCTGCACATGAAACAAACATGTTAGATAAAATTAGTGAAGTATAATGATTGTTTCTTTTCCATCTCTCTTGTATGTGAATGAGATGTATCTGATCTAGTGCACTATAGGCAATGTATTATACCTCTACTGATAGGCCCATAGGGAACTCATAACCGGAGCTCTAACAAGTCTCTTCCAATTTTGCAGGTTCTTATTGGAGATCAGGAGCAAGGACAGGCAACCTCGGAAACTAAAGACACTAAGAAGGCAATGATGGCTATGATCCTTCCCCCTCCTATTTCCAGATGCATAGTATATTTCTTATATCTTCTCTTGTTCAACTATTCCCATGGCTTGTGTGGGACATTTGATCTATCATGTTTTCATTCAATGCAATGTTTATTTATTTTATGTATCTCATTTAAAAAATGAATAATCATTGTAGTGAAATGAAATAACTTATCTTTCAAACAACCTTCTGCAAATGAATGATGATCTGAAAATTATTTTATCTGTTGAATAACTGAACTGCAACATAACTAAATATCTCAAACACTCCAACTATGCAAACAAGATGTCAGGCAAAATGTTAAAACTCTCTCATCTAAACATGAATTGAATGCACTCTAGCTCTACCAATTTGGTCTGTAGAGAAAATTGGTAACAATAACATAGGAAAACATAACGGATATCCATTTTGTAGAATGGATATCTGTTACCTAGATATCTGTTGCCCAAAGAATTGGGCTTTAGGTAACAGATATCCATTTTCAAAACGAACATCCATTTAAAAAATGGATATCCATTATATAAAAGCCAAAAAAAGCAAAAATAATATTGTTGGGCTTGACAATTGTGCCCACAGGCCCTCTATTGTCGAAAAACCCATGATCTCTACCTGTTACAGTAAAAAAACACTTTTATGCACTTTCGGACAAAAATTTGCTTGTTACAATGATTAGGGTGATATTTTTATTCCCGAAATGGGGAGCAACAGTTGTAAAGAAAAAAGGAGGAAAGTTACATTGGAGGAAATTGAAGCAATTAGGGAAAATGATAGAGCAAGGAAGGGGATTGGAAGATCAGGTTTTGTGGATACTCATTAAGGCAAAGCTTATTCTTTACCATCTAATGACATGCAAATTGAAGGTGTTAATGTTGAATATAATGAAATGCTAGATAAGAATGAAATTGACCATGATATTGCAAATGAAAATGTTGCAAAATATTATGAAACACCTATTGATAAGCGCAATATCATGGAAAGATAAGAAGAAAAACATTTGCTTGAAGATTGTGGATATGAACCTCATGATGTTGAATTTGCACTCAATAATCGATTTGTTGATAAAATTATTGAGGTCGATGTTACCCTATAATTGAAAATTTGAGTTATTGATATGTTAAGTCAAAATTCCCTTTCTTATTCTTTATTATTTGTTGCCTTCTTTATAAGTCACGGTCCTTAGCCATTTTTCACTCTTAGTTGGTGATCTTGTGTCTTTCTGTACTCGGGTCAACTAGTTCACGAGTTTCGGAACTATCTGATTCCCCAACTCTACACCCAAGTCAGCGTCCTGTTGATGATGATTGTTAGTCATAACAACATGCATAAAAATTTGTACATCAAACCTTTATTATCTTGTAAAGTACGATCAGCTTAGGATAAGTTGATGACTCCAAGTCTCTATTGATTAGGTCATGATTATCTGACGTTACTCAGAGGTTGATGTGACATGCTGTTTTCCATTTCAAGGGGTCTTACATTTGTCTTGATGACCAGTATTGCACTGCTTCCTATAAATTTACTCCACAGAGAGGTTAACTCTACTCTATTTCCAAAGATATCTGGTATATTTGCAAGTTTGATCAATCTTCTGATTATTGATCATCATGATCTTGTTCTTTCTTTTACAATGTATATTTATTCAGATTATGTGTCTATGAGTGGATATTTGCATGTATCTCATGAACATTTGTATGAATTTGCATGATATTTGTCAATTTAACATGTTTTTACTCTAAATATGCTCTGTATCTTCAATTATCTATGGGATATCAACATATTTCATGTTATTTGCTTTTGATTCTTTGTTATTTGCAATTGTGGTGATGATCTGCTATGAAATTGAAAGAAATTTAAAAGAATGCTTCTAATTTTAGTGAATCTTTAGCCATTGAACCACATACATACAAGATACATTCATGAGGAGAAGAAATCAAACCATATTGTCACCAGGATGTTCCACAGATAGATATGGATGATGCTAACTTCAAAGGATAAGGAATGAAAACAACACATGCAGATTGACAAGCACTCCAAGGGGATGCAGCTAATCAGTGCAGGTATCCATAATTCAAACATAGATTACTCAATATTTATGATGATTTGTAATAAAAAATGTCTTCTCTTTCATTCAGTATGCATAACATGTACATTTACAACAACTTTGAAATGAGTCTTGATATTTTAGCAATCAAATTTCAATTAAGTTTCGAATAATCAAAATATGGCACCCCTGCACCTTTTATAGAATGAGGTGAGGAGGTAGTTACAAATGACCTACGGTCAGGATTTGTTAATTAAGATCTACAGTTGATAACAACTCTTTGACTCAGTCAACCTTTCCTCGTAGCACAGGTTGCCAGGTGACAACCATCTGGATGACTCACTATCTTATGAGTACCTTATGCATATGTTCCCTTGATGATGCATCTTCATTCACTCCTTGGGTTCCTCTTCTTCATTTTCCTCTTCCTCATTAGGGTCATCATCCTCATTACTCTTTGTATCGCTATCACCCTGATGAACATCTTCCTGTATATGGACCTTCGTTACCGTCCTGATATTCTCATATGTCTATACTGATTTATCTACTTCCCCACCATCTTGGGTTTTGGCTCTTGTAATGGCATGCTTATGGGACTGGAACTTGGCCTTGAGCACCTCTAGCTTACCTTTTCTGCTGTTCAAAGTCTTATTGTAAGTCTCCACCCTGACCTTTATTCTCATGATCTTATTCATCACCTCTTCTATCAGGTGGGTAAGGGGGTCATCAACTACTGGCTAGAAATTATCATGCAGAGCTTTGATAGCAAAGTTTGCATCTTGATTTTCAATCTTTCCCTCTACTTTCCCTTCTAATGCTTCAAGGATCTCTACATTGTGTGCCATCATGCTGTGCAGTTTTATACTGATATCCCTGAGCTTGCCACTGCATTTCTTAAGAATATCACATTCGAACCTAATATCTTCATACCATACATCTATCAGCAGGGCAATGTTATTATTCAACACTTGATTGCTTATTAGGATTTGAGGATCAATCCTCTTTATTTCACTTAAATCAGTACGGTCCTTTTCCAATTGGAATGACCGCTTCCCTGTTTCATTTTGCATTTTGTCTACCTTTCTCTTTAGACTGCTTAAAGAATTCCACCTCTATAAAGAGGTTCTCAATACATCCTCAGCTCCTATGAGGGCTGACATCATCCACTTCTCCATGATCATGGCCTCATGCTTCATGAGGTCCAACTTGGTGACCTCCTCCTAGGATATGACAGTCAATGGGACTGCCGGATCAACTGGTGTACTATCAGGGTTAATCAACCCCTTTATATATGAATGCAATTGAGCAATGTGCTCTTTATGCTGTTTATTTTTCTTTTTCTCCTTCTTTACCCTTTGGGTCAAAGAATCAATGATGTCCTTCCCTTCCTGACCTTCTTGGTCCTCATTAGCAAAACCCAAATCAACAGTTGTGATTTGGAACTCCTCAAGGGTGATTTTGCCCTTCTCTTTCTCTACCATGGGAAGTGCTACCTGGGCAGTCCTTCTACCTGTAGCAGGATTTCTTCTTATGGCCGATGTCAATCTGGCCTTCCTCTTGGGCTTCATTATTGTTTCTGCAAACAAGGTGGAAACGTCAAATTTTTGGATTTCAAAGCCTTGTTCCGTACCTATTTCTTTCTCTAGCCACTGAGGCATATCTTCTCTAGATCCTTGATGTCCTTTATCATCATCATGTCTGCCCTGATCTCTAGTATCTGTCTCTATTCTGGGTGGAGAAGGCGACTTCCTAGTTTCTTCCTCATGGAGTTCCTCGTGAGGGGGATCTTGTTGCATATCTTCTTCCTGAGGGGTCTCTTTTCGTGGGGGAGGATCCTATGGAATGTCCACATGATGATCCCGTGCTTGATCCTACACTCCCTCCTCTTGAATTTTATCCACCTTAGAATTTTCCCCATCCTGAGGCATATTTATATGCATGGTTGTTTGTGTGTTTTGGCCTTGTGCATCACCCTGATCTTGGGCTACCTCTTGTTTTGCACCTAAGGCACCGATGTCTTGTGTCTTAAGGTCCTCATGACCTGATTTATCCTTTTCTCTTGTGGCATCTCCTTGATCCTGGGTAGCATCATCACTTGATATATCTTTATCACCCCCACCTTTCTGTTGGACTTCCACTATCTT
Source organism: Cunninghamia lanceolata (assembly GCA_027924645.1). Classification (NCBI taxonomy): domain Eukaryota; kingdom Viridiplantae; phylum Streptophyta; class Pinopsida; order Cupressales; family Cupressaceae; genus Cunninghamia; species Cunninghamia lanceolata. The sequence continues at coordinate 7,078,995 of BSBN01000960.1, read as the reverse complement.
TGGCTTAGCAAGTATCTCATGCTATTGCTGGCCCATATCTAGAGCATTGCTCTTTTCTCCTGCCTACTTGGCCACTTCAACTTTCTCTGCCACATCAGGTACACCTGCTTTGTCTTTGGGGCTCACATCCTCCCTGTATGTTAAATCTATAACTGTAGGGCTAGTCACCTGATCAACTAACTTGTCAAGCCCGATTTGTTGGGCTGCCCTCTCTGGGCTACTTTATTTTCCTCCCTCTGTTTGTTTTAGCTCCTCCAATATTGCCATTTGTGCTAATGGGGTCCCATGTAGGGTCATGCGGGTATTGGAGGCAAGGGTCTCCATCTTTTGAGAGGCCACATTCTGCACTACTTCATCATTTGATAGGTCCACAGTGTCTTCTAGAGAGAAAGAACCACCCTGACCTACTTTGAAAGTCTCTTTCGCCTGCTCCTCGGCCCTCTCAGTCTTAAACTTGATTATGGTGGGAAGGGGCACATCATGTTGCATCTCCTTCTTGATTGCTTCATCACCAGCTCCTCTCAATACTATAGGATCGGCCCTGATATCACCCTGCATAGATGTTCTTTGCTTCTTGGGTGGTGACATCAGTGGCACCACCCTCCTCTTCCTACTGACCATCATTGGGTCATCACCTGCAGGCTCTTTATTTACCGACTCTTCCTCAAAAGGGACATTTTCTTCCACTTCGTATTGTGAGGTCTGGCCTTCCTCCTGTATTTTTGCAGTTTCTACAACTGGCCTCGGGATCCTCTTTGTCTTTGGTTTATCCATCAGAGGCAATGCAGATGAGGTGTATGCTTGTCCTGATGTTGATGCACCTACAGTTGGTATGGCGATTCTTTCAATTATCACCCCTTTAGGCTCATCTTTAGTCTTCTTACCTCTAGGGGGACCCTTCCTTTGTTTCTGGGTAGGTAACCTCTCCCCATTAGACTTTCTTTTCTCATTGGGGAAGTCATCATACTCATCATCAGTTAGTTCTTGCCTTTTCTTCTTGGCATCTATAGTAAGGGCTACGTCCCTTCTCTTCAATCTATTTATTTGTTCATCTACCCAAGCTTGGGTTAACTGTAGCACCCACCTGTAAACTGATCCAAGGATATGTCCTCTGGCTATGTTAGATCAGGGGCTGAGATAATGTCATTATACACCTTCTTGTCTTCATATTCATTTGACATAGTTTTTCCATCATCCTTCTTTAGCTGTGCTGGCACTGAGATGCAGTCAAATGTCCTTATCTGGTTCAAGGTGAGCCTCTGGTATTTTCTTCTTCTCACCTCAGCTTCCTCCTCACAATCAGTCTAGAAATCCTCCAGATGCTTATGGTGAATAGGCTTTCCTATTATTTTGTGCATCTTGCCATAGGGGTCATAAGATCTAGCCAATGGAAATGGTTGCAGATACATTAGTTTCAGACCCCCTATGGCATGTTTTATGCTCTCTAAGTCAGAGCACATATACCAGCCCATAGATACTAGAAATAGTACTGGAGGTATCTTCTTTTGTGCTTTGTATGCCTCCACTATGGTAGACACCTATCTAAGAAACTCCATCAGGACCACCCCATCAGTAGGGTACCTTGGTAGCATAAAGGGTTGTCCTTCAAATCCCTCTATTCTTATATATGAGAAGGTGGGATACGGGATGAACTAGGCCCCATGTTTGTATATGACTTCTTGAGCCTCCATGCTCAATCTCTTAGTTCTGTCCTCCTCCATGGTTCTGACTAGATGCATAGAGAATGCATCATTCACTAATTTGTAATCTAGGAGATAGTTCTTTCTCTGTAGTTGAGGATAGTGATCCCATATGTGGGCATCATCTACATCACTGCCAGCCTTACCCACTGTAGTCAACCCATCAAATGTTCCTTTGTAAGCACATGAGTACATGGCATATGAGGTCATGTGAAACATGCATGCCTGACCTCCCAGGTTCCTCATGCCTTCATCTAGCGGATCGCTGATAACCTTGGCCCATAATGGCTTATTATCTATGTATAGGACCATCTGGATGATCCCAAACATCCAATTCTCAAAATGTCCTACATGAAGCTTACCTGTCATCCTGCTTAGTAGGGCAATGATGTACTGGTACTCATCATCAAAATCAAATTTGTATAGGTGTGCTGGTAACTTAGCTGAGGCAGTGTAGGTGCTGCTCTTAGACTTCCACTGATACATCCTCTTCCTTGCATTCTTTGTATTGTTGTTATATTCTATTTCTAGTTTTTTGTAGATCTACACTGACCACCCCCTTTCCAACTGGTAGATTGAAAGTAGAGGTGATGCCCTTGACTGAAAAGTTGGCATATACTCTTCCGTGTTTCTCTATCCACCTGGTCTGAGGGTTATAGTTCCTGGCACACTCTACTACCAGCTTTGGGGTCTCCATAGCATAAGGAAATCTAGCTGCATGCCACATTCCTGACACATATATCTCATCCAGAAGGGTATTGTCTTTATCATGATCTATCCTTATTGACCATACTGCTAGATCTGTATCTCCCTGGTGAGTGTCACTAATGATGCCATACTTAAATTGTACCTCCTCGGGCTAAACAAACATGGGCTTAAGAAATTTTGAATCAGACCTATTCCGCCTGACGTCCGCCATGGACTCCTGCAATAAACATGATCTGTCTTACTTTACAATATCCATATGCATTCATACAACACTATATACTTCTACGGCATCATGCATACTGTGTCTACCATCTTTTAGTTCATCATGATATGCACATTTACAGACTCAAACCAAAAGAAAGAACATACTACCTGGACATGCAGAAAATGACAATAGGAGGGTTTTTAATTACTTACCTGATAACACTTTCCTCCTGGGTTAAATGGGTGATTACGTAAAAGGGTTACAAATGTTGAAGATCACCGTTCTGTTACACTGGAAGATCTAGTCCATTCACAGGTAGCTCATATGAGGGTTTGACTTCTCTGCTCTGTAATTTCTTATTTTTTGCAAGGTAAATGAAAATAACCTTGGAAAGTTACATTTAAATGCATCCGTAGGGTGAATTAGGGTAAAATTGAGTCAGGATGGTTTAAATCCGTTGATCATCTGCAGGGAATCCATGGATTATGCCAAATGTTTGAATTGTATTCACAGTCGGCAGGAATCCATCTACCACATTTATGTCCGTTTAGTGTCAGGAAACATGAGGGGGGAGAAAGATCTTCAAAAGATTAGGTGATATTAAAATATGACCCCCTATGTATAAAATGACCCCCCACCTTTTGAGCGACAAAACTAATGCAAAGGAATCGGGTGATGTGGTCAACGTTGACCATGTGTATATCGGGTCATAAATTTAAGATCAGGGGATGTTTAAAATATGACCCCCACAACTAAAATGACCCCCTTTGGAAAAGATCGGGGTGAGGTCACTGAGTCGGCAACCTTATCTAATCTTTGTGTCTTAATGATGTCACCGTCATGTTGTTGAATATGGTGAGCATTGGATATATACCTCCGCGAGGTAAAAATGGAATGATGAAGTCACATCAGGGTGATTTTCTTCATTCATTAGACTTAGATGATGTCATCATCATATTGGCATAGGGTGATATTTTGCAAAGAGGGTGATATTCGTAAGATGACAGATATTAAAAAATATGACCCCACAAAATATATGAAGTCGTTTGACGGGCAGATAACAACTACTACGTAAAATTAACGTCCGGACTTTGCGGACCAAATGATTATCGGGTGACAAACTTATATTGGGGTGATCTTTTATAATGTGACTGATGTTTGAAATATGACCCCCTCTCCTCAGAATATAAGGTTTGACCGAAACTTTGACTTAACATAACTTTCTCCCCCTAGAGAATTTCAGGGTGATCCAAAAGGCAAACCTGCATGAAATTTCATACACTTTCCAACTATGAGGTTAATAATGTGAAATACTGACTTTGACAACTAACATCATCATGGTGACATTTCCACCCTTTGTAGGGTTTCATGCATGACTTAATTTTACCAGACCTCCCAAAGTAGAAAAACAACAAGCCAAAGCAGCCAAAAAAGTTGGGTCCCTGTTTTGTCAAGTCAAAATAGGGCATGTTGTGTAACCACACAACAACTTGCCACCAAAGAACATAACTAAATTCCAGTGATTCAAGTGATGGGATCACATTCTAACATAGTATTTTAACTCTTTCTAAGTATAAGTATTATAATCTTTATGAATGATAAGGTTTTATTATGGCAACAATGTTAACAAAGGATCAGTTGTGTGTAGATGATTAATTATCCTCATCTTGAAAGTAAGTTGAAAACATGAGTAACTGATGTTAAGCTACATAGTTTGGGAGCATCCCTTATAGTCAACCTGGATAGAGCCTTGCTGCCAGCAGGCGTTTATAGCCCCGACAAGGTTATCTATACAATCCCCCTAAGTAGAGCCCTATTGCCAGGAGGCGTCTATAGCCCTAGTAGAGTTACTTAGATGGCCTAATCTTATTTCTTTTTGGATTTTCAATATTTATCTCTATATTCATATGATGTCATCATGTAAGATTAATGTGCAAGGCATGGTCACTTGTTGATTTAGGTTGGAGATTGCATTGGTAGAAAGGGAGGCCCTTTAGATTTTTCACTTAACATCTATACTTATGTGTTCCACAAACCCAAGGCTGTTAGGTGAGTCATTGTGAAAGAATCACTTTGGTCAAGAAAAGGTACCCTAATGAAAAGATATCACAGACCTGATCACCAACACTTCTCAAAATGAGTCATAACCTATATATGAATTTGTTCTCATCACTTGAATCGTAACAATTTGGTTATTTTCTTAGGGTGATGAGCTGCATCATCTTGACTAACCAAAGTAGAACTCAACAAGCAAACAAACAAAACAAAACCAAACAATACAAACAACTATACAAATATGCACACTATGATACACATGACTTACATGACACTGTTTCAGGCTTGAAAGTAATGTTTGAAAAACTGTCCATTAACTGGTAATGGAACATCCTCACCGGTCAAAGTCTTAAGCCTGTAGGTACTGTCTCCTAAGATTTTTGAAACTTGAAAGGGACCTATCCAAAGTTTATCAAATTTACCATGATCACCTTTCCTTTCATGTGCTTTGTCCCACATAAGGACTAAATCTAAAATTCTAAAAATCTTAACTTTGGCTCTTTTGTCAAACCAACACTTGACAACAGCTTGATGTTTAGCAAATTGATCAATTGCTTTATTCTTTTTTTCTTCTAGGTGCATCAACTGAAGCAACCTGACTTCTTGTTTTTTATCTATGCCTAGATATTCTTGTGCAAACTGCAGTGTGGGGATCTTTAGATTAACAGGGAGGATGGGATCCACCCCATATACTAGGTGAAAAGGAGAATTTCCTAATGCAGCCTTCATCCTGGTTTTATCTACCCACAAGGCATACTTCAATAGGGTATTCCACTCCCTTGGGTTCTTTTCTATCAATTTCTTTATGATGTTCAATAAATTCTTGTTTGTGGTTTCTGCTAATCCATTCCCTTGAGGATAGTAATTTGAGGAAAATTTCAAGATGATTCCATGGTGAAATGCCCAACTTGATAATCTTATTGAAGCAAAGGCAGACCCATTATCACATACTAAACCATAAGGAACCCCATACCTGGTTACTATGTTGTTTTCCAAAAACTTGATTACATCCTCAGCATTGCATGTCTTACTACTGACAGTTTCAGTCCACCTGGTACAATAATCAGTAACAGTCAACACATACCTATGGCCTGAAGATGATGGAGGGTTGATAGGTCCTATGAAATCCATTCCCCATTGAGCAAATGGGCGCATCTCCATCACTGGCTGCAAAGGCTCAGTAGCATATCTTTCCCTATTTGCAGCAACCTGACACATATGACAACATTTGATATGTTCAGATGTATCTTTAAAAATAGTGGGCCAATAATACCCTGCTTTGAGGATGGCATGAGTGGTAGCTAAGTATAAACCATGTGCAGTTCCAAACTTATCATGTAATTTTGTTAACACTTTGTCTACTTCTCGCCTCTCTAGGCATCTTAGGTATATTACCTCATAGTTTTTCTTGAAAAGGACTCCTCCTTTTATCATGTATTTCTATGAACTTATTTTTAAGGCTCTCCTCTGTGAGGCCTGTAATTTTGAAGGGCATCTTCCAGTAATCAAGATGTGTCTGATGTCTGAATACCATTCTCCATCTTCTTTTGTATTTATGACATACTACTAGCTCATGATGTTAAGATCAATTTTAGATATCATCTGACTCAATGCTTGCCCTCACTAATTTCATGGGTGTTATGTCCATATCATACTCTTGGAGGATAGTAATCCATTTGGCTCTCTTCTCACCTGGTTCACTTTGCATCAAAAGCATCTTTACTGCTGCATTAGGTACTATAGCGATCACCTTACTTCTTAAGATGTAATGTCTGAACTTCTTGACTGCTCGAACCAGAGCAAGTGCTTGTCTTTCAACATCCATGTATCTGAGTTCTGCACCCCTGAAAGGACAACTCATGAAGGGTATAGACTTTTCTTCTTTAGCTTCATTTCTCTGTGTTAACACTGCTGCAGATGTATGCTCTGAAGCAAATGAGTAAATATAGAAATCTTTGGTATAATATGGACTAATTAGGACAGGAGCATTAGATATGGCTTTCTTGATATCTTCAAAAGCTACTCTAGCTTCAGGTGTCCTTTCAATCTTTGCATCCTTCTTGAGCATTGCATTCAATGGTTTGACAATTTCTGCAAAACCAGTAATGAACTTCCTAACAAAATTGATCTTACCAAAGTAAGATTTGAGCTCCTTCTTACTCCCAGGAAGCTGTATCTTCATGATGGATTCTACCCTCTCAGGGTCTATGATGATCCCATTCTTTGTTATCAGGTGACCTAATAACTTCCCTGTGGTTACCCCGAGTATGCATTTCTTAGGGTTTAGGGATATTCCATAATGTTTACATTTCTTTAGTACCTTCCTGAGGTCTTCTATATGATTTCCCCTATCTTTAGAGAAAACTGTCAAGTCATCCATGTATATGACTATACATTTACCTATTAGGCCTCTGAAGGCTATATCCATCGCTCGCTGAAATGTTGCCCCATCATTTATTAATCCAAAAGGCATACACCTATAGGTGAATATTCCCTATTTAGTGGTGAATGCAGTCTTCAATCTATCTATCTTGTCTACCATCACCTAGTTGTAACCTGAAAAACCATCCAAAAATGACATCATCTTTGCACCATTTACAATCTGCAAGACCTCATCCAGAGAAGGCAAAGGATAGTTATCCTTTTCAGAAGCTCTATTTAAATTTCTGAAGTCTACACACAATCTGATGTCACCATTCTTCTTTCTTACTGGGACCAAGTTAGCTACCCAGGTAGAATGCCTCACAAGAAAAATGATTTTGGCATTAAGCAATTTCTTAACTTCTTCAAAAATAATGGGCTCCAGCAGTGCATTGATAGGTCTCTATTTCTGTCTAAAAGGCTTGACATCTAGCTTTAAATGTATAGTATAAGTGATGATTGTTGTATCATAAGTTTTTAACTCATCATATGTCCAGGCAATGACATGGGTATAATCTTTAAGTGCTTGGGTTATCCCTTCCATCTCTTTTTCTGTACATACTTTTCCAATTAGGACATTCCTTTTTTCATCATCATGTCCAATGTTAACTTGTGAATACTCTCCTCCATCTGCTTTAGAGAGATCTTTATGTTTTAGCATGTTGTCTAAATCAAATGCTCTTTCTACTTCTATCATTCCCTTAGGAATCTTGTTACTAGGCAACTCTAGGATCTCTTCCTCTTCCCAGATATGATCTTCCACATTTCTTTCATCTATGATCTATGCATCAAAGACATCCTTGTTGGATATGAAGTCTAAAATATGTTGGTCATCATCAAACACTTGAAGGTTGACCACATTATCTGGTACAGAGGGTACTGATATTAATTCAACTGAAAATCTTTTCAAACCAGATATGGACAGTGGTTCCAATGTACTTGCGGCTTGGGCTAAGGCATCTGCCTTGTGATTTTGTTCTCTAGGTACATGGGTGATGTTGAATGTATCAAAATCCTCTATCAGGTCCCATACCCTATTTCTGTAATTAGACAGCTTCTTGTAATTACAAGAATATATGCCTCTTACTTGTCTTACTACCAATTCTGAGTCTCCAAAGACATGCAGAATCTTCACTTTCTTTCTGAGTGCAAACAATATCCCATGAATCAAGGCTTCATACTCTGTCACATTATTTGTGCAGGGGAATTGTAATCTATATGCTGCTAGGTAGGATTTACCAGCTGGATCAATAAGATCTATTCCTACTCCAGCCCCTAGTTTTGATTTGGATCCATCAAACCTGAGGATCCATGGCTTATCTTCAGTTAAAGGCTTGTTTGGGCCTTCTCTTTTCCTTTTAGCTCTGGCAGCTGCACCATTTGATATCCATTTCAACTTTGGTATTTCAATCTTTTCAAACTTCATTTTGTCTGGTTGATGTGAAGTTGATATCTCTTCTTTTTCTTTACCATCAGAAGAAGGATCCTTTGGACTAGGCATCATCTGCCTCTTCCGTATATGCAAACATAATGAACAAGTATTTTTTGAATGTGGTGCTTCATGTAACCTGCACCATCCTTCAATCAAGGCATCCTGTGGGGATTTTTGCTGTTGTATCATCTTTTGAATTTGCTCTAACAAAAACTCTTCAAACATGGACAAATTATTGCCTCTATCTTCATCAGATAATTCGTAATCTGACTCTACCAAGCAAGCACTCCTTGGGGTGATTTTCTTGTCACTTTTAGCATTACTCTTGTTACACACCAATATCTCTTCTATCATCTGAGTATTAACTTCATCATGATATGTGCCTTCTTCTGTTCCTACAGATGACAAACAAAAATTAGTGTCACTATCACTGTCTGAAAAACTTACTGTGGATGATGATGACGATGCCTCACTACATGCTTGTTCCAGTTCCATCATGTCTAAGCAAGTGTCACAGGTTTTTTCAGAATGCACCTCATCATGTAACCTGCACCACCCTTCAATTAGAACATCATGAATAGGTACTCTTAACAATTGACAACGTTGCATTTCTTTGGACAGGTGCATCTCAAAATTCTTGAAGTGATCTACCTCCATTTCATTTTTAGGATTACAATCAGATTTTAATATTATTTTATCATCCTGAAGATTATCATTATGAACATGAACATCATACATGAGGATCTCCTTATCCTAACGGTTTGGGGTCTGATGGAATAAACTCTGGGTTCTACATCTACATACATGATCTCATTGGTTTTATTGTATTTAGTGATCATATGTTTCATGTGAGGTTCATAATCTATCTTTATTTGATTAGGTATCCCTTTCCAGGGTAACCACATATGACTAAAATCAGTGGACATGTATCCATTAAGGGTTTTTGACCAATCCCTGCTGAGTAGCATCCCATAGGTATCAGGTATATCAACTACCTGAATATCAATGTAGTATTGGATTCTTGGATCTGATGTTAACTGTATATGAATGCGAGTTAGTTCTCCTACTACACTCACCTCTGTTTTATCTAACTGTGTTACTTTCTTTAATGACTTAGCAGGATGCAACCCTAAGGCATTGCATATAGACAGGGGCATTACATTGCTAGATGCTCCTGAATCTACTAAGCAATTATACAAATTTTTACTAAACATCCTTACAGTAAGGAGAAAAGGAGGTGACTTAATTTTATCTTTGTAAAGAGTCATGTGTGAAGTCTCTGCAGCTTGAACAGTGGCTGGAGCTTTGTGTTTAATAGTAACATCCCTACCAGCATGATCCTTATTTCCAGTCTGACCTGATGTATGACTATCCTCTTTTGGAGCAGGATCATCAAAGGATTTGATGAAAGATTTCTTGATATTTGGGGTTTTGAGTAATTCTGACAGTGACACGCTAATTTTGATCTTTTTCATTTCATCTGCCAGGTATGTGACCAATTTGTCAGACTTAAGAGGTAGATTACCAACTTTTGGTACTATATTTTATGGTGCTAAATACTGAGCATTAACCTTGGGAAGTCAAGGGTTATTGCTTGCCTTAGGATCAGGAAGAGTGTTGAAATTATTTGGAGGCAAGGATGTGGTCAAAGGACCAGCAGGTCTGTTTGAGTTATTCCTTAGATTGTAATTATGCCTACCTTGATACTATTGTTGATAAGCATGTACTTCTTCATATTCAATTGATGGCTCATTCTCATCTTCAAATGGAAAAACATAATTAGTCTCAAAAGCCATGGCTAACTCTTCACATGCTAAGGTGTAACTTTGATGAGATGACATTGTCTGCTGATGAGGATGATTGATGAAACTTTCTAGCACTAAAGTAGAATCATATCCACATGGGATGATTTCATTTCCCTCAACACAAGGTGGATTACATGAAGTGATGGATACTTCAGTTTGGAATATACTGGCAGCAATCCTGAACTGAGGACAATCTAGCTTAAAATGAGCATTGGAGTTATGTATCCTACACCAGTTTGTAAGAGCTGCCTCTGCCAGGTTCACTCTAGTGGTCTGCTTAGGTTCACTAGGAGGCTGATTATCTAGGGGTGATGGCAAAGAACCATTGTTTAGCCTAGTGTTCCACACTCTAGGCTGTCTAGGGGGATTATTGTTACCATTGTTGTTATTGTATCCCCTATCAAGATAATTAGGTCTATCATTGGCATATCCTCTATTCTGATTTGGTTGAGAATAGAAATTCTGACTCCTCAAATGAGTGATCTCAGTGGTGAGTTTCCTCAATTGTACTGATATCTCTTTAATTTCTTCCTTTTCTTCCTGAACTTTGGCTACTACATTCTCTGTTTGAGGTTTGAAAAAGAAGATCCATTGTTATTGTTATTATTATATTGTTCCACAACCTGAGGTACCTGTGTTTGTCCTGGATATTGTAATAGTTGACCATTCCCATTTGGAGGGGGCATGATACTGAGTGGAGGTATCTGTAAAGGACTTGGCATCATAGCTGGAGGTATCATGGCTCTATTGGTTTGTTGCTGAGGAGGATATGTAGGATAAGTAGGGAGTGTAGGAAATGCAATATTAGGTAATGGAGCAAGGATCAGCTGCTGATTGACTTTGACAGCTTCTTCAAAAGCTCCTATCAAGGTTGTGACACCAGGATGTGCTCTTCTGATAAACATAGAAGTAAAAGGATCTAAGGCTGAGTAGTATATGCTCCTGGCAGCTTTATCTAATATAGTATATGGAGCAACGAACTTTGAGAGCATCTTTTGGAATCTTGCATTGAAATTAGCAATAGGTTCTCCTTCAAATCTCTTGATTGTGGGAAACAGATGATAATTCATTGAAGGATCTATAGGTATTTTGAATCTATCCCTAAAGGCTTTCTCCAAGGTAGCCCAAGAACTGACTGAACCTTGAAAAAGACTGATATACCAGTTATATGCCTCTTCCCCTAAGGAAAATGGAAATAACCTATATACCACATCCTGATGTTCAATTCTAGCCCTACAACAAGCTTCCTTGAAAGTTCTAATGTGATCATCAACATCCTGATATAGATGATATTTAGGACAAATCTTGTCAGGATTTTTTGGTAAAGGATGATATACCATAAAAGTTAGAGGTGACTCTGTAGTAAAGAATGACATTGTGACTGGTGGAGGTTGGACCTAAGGTGTGATAGGTGGTCTTGTAGGTGTTTGCAACCCGATAGGAGTTATAGGAGTATGTTCTGGTGAAGCTCCTGACGCACTAGAACCAGGAGAATGATGAATATCTATTGTTTTAGGTCTAAATCCTCGGATAGGCCATTCTTCAAAGAGTCCGCTAGATCTGGACCTGGTATTTGGCCTGAGGGCTAGGATTTCTTGAATTTAGGAAATTTATCTTGTTTACTGTAAAAATTGGCTAAAACACATTAGCAAAGTTTGTATTTATGATTAGAATTTGAAACTGACTGGATATTTACGCAATATTTGAGGAAATGGTGCAAATATGAGGTGATATGAGGCTTTGGAACACGAGCAACTGGATATTAGGTCACTAAAGCAAACTACTTCAAAGTTTTAGCAACAAGACTTGAAATATAGCCCGTCTTTGAAACATCATGATGATTAACCACAACACTTGGAATATTTATCCTCAATTGTGAAAACTTTGTAACGGACAAACATGCACAAACTTTAACAAGCAAATCTTTGCATATGACTTGAAATACAAAGCTGCATGAGTATTACCTTTCTGTCTGTGTTATCATATCAGACAAAACTATTGATGATAGGCCCTCCTTCTAGTGCCAATTTATGTTGATGATGATTTTTAGTCATAACAACATGCATAAAAATTTGTAAATCAAACCTTTATTATCTTGTAAAGTACGATCAACTTAGGATAAGTTGATGGCTCCAAGTCTCCGTTGATCAGGTCATGATCATCTGACATTACTCAGAGGTTGATGTGACATGACGTTTTCCATTTCAAGGGGTCTTACATTTGTCTTGATGACTAGTATTGCACTATTTCTAGTAAATTTACTCTACAGAGAGGTTAACTCTACTCTATTTCCAAAGATATCTGGTATATTTGCAAGTTTGATAAATTCTTCTGATTATTGATCATCATGATCTTGTTCTTTCTTTTACACTGTATATTTATTCATATTATGTGTCTGTGAGTGGATATTTGCATGTATCTCATGAACATTTGTATGAATTTGCATGATATTTGTCAATTTAACATGTTTTTACTCTAAATATGCTCTGTATCTTCAATTATCTACGGGATATCAGCATATTTCATGTTATTTGCTTTTGATTCTTTGTTATTTGCAATTATGGTGATGATCTGCTATGAAATTGAAAGAAATTTAAAAGAATGCTTCTAATTTTAGTGAATCTTTAGCCATTGAACCACATACATACAAGATACATTCATGAGGAGAAGAAATCAAACCATATTGTCACCAGGATGTTCCACAGATAGATATGGATGATGCTAACTTCAAAGGATAAGGAATGAAAACAACACATGTACATTGACAAACACTCCAAGGGGACGCAGCTAATCAGTGCAGGGGACAAAGATTTATGATGATTTGTAATAAAAAATATCTTCTCTTTCATTCAGTATGCATAACATGTACATTTACAACAACTTTGAAATGAGTCCTAATATTTTAGCAATCAAATTTCAATTAAGTTTTGAATAATCAAAATATGGCACCCCTGCACCTTTTATAGAATAAGGTGAGGAGGCAGTTACAAATGACCTACGGTTAGGATTTGTCAATTAAGATCTACAGTTGATAACAACTCTTTGACTCAGTCAACCTTTCCTCGTAGCATAGGTTGCCAGGTGGCAACCATCTGGATGACTCACTATTTTATGAGTACCTTATTCACATGTTCCCTTGATGATGCATCTTCATTCACTCCTCGAGTTCCTCTTCTTCATTTTCTTCTTCCTCATCAGGGTCATTATCCTCATTACTCTCTGTATCGCTATCACCCTGATGAACATCTCCCTGTATATGGACCTTCATTGCCATCCTAATATTCTCATATGTCTGTACTATTTTATCTACTTCCCTGCCATCTTGGGTTTTGGCTCTTGTTATGGCATGCTTATGGGACTGGAACTTGGCCTTGAGCGCCTCTAGCTTACCTTTTCTGCTGTTTGAAGTCTCATTGTAAGTCTCCACCCTGACCTTTCTTCTCATGATCTTATTAATCACCTCTTTTGTCAGGTGGGTAAGGGGGTCATCAGCTACCGGCTGGAAATTATAATGCAGAGCTTTGATAGTAAAGTTTGCGTCTTGATTTTCAATCTTTCCCTCTACTTTCCCTTCTAATGCTTCAAGGATCTCTGCTTCATGTGCCATCATGCTATGCAGTTTTATACTGATATCCCTGAGCTTGCCACTGCATTTCTTAAGGATATCACATTCGAACCTAATATCTTCATACCATACATCTATCTGCAGGGCAGTGTTATTATTCAACACTTGATTGCTTATTAGGATTTTAGGATCAATCCTCTTTATTTCACTTAAATCAGTAAGGTCCTTTTCCAATTGGAATGACCACTTCCCTGTTTCATTTTATATTTGTCTACCTTTCTCTTCAGACTGCTTAAAGAATTCCACCTCTGTAAAGAGGTTCTCAATACATCCTCAGCTCCTGTGAGGGTTGACAGCATCCACTTCTCTATGATCATGGCCTCATGCTTCATGAGGTCCAACTTGGTGACGTCCTCCTGTGATATGACAGTCAATGGGACTACCGGATCAACTGGTGTACTATCAGGGTTAATCAACCCCTTTATATATGAATGCAGTTGAGCAATGTGCTCTTTATGCTGTTTATTTTTCTCTTTCTCCTTCTTTACCCTTTGGGTCAAAGAATCAATGATGTTCTTCCCTTCCTGACCTTCTTGGTCCTCATTAGCAAAACCCAAATCAACAGTTGTGATTTGGAACTCCTCAAGGGTGATTTTGCCCTTCTCTTTCTCTACCGTGGGAAATGCTACCTAGGCAGTCCTTCTGCCTGTAGCAGGATCTCTTCTTATGGATGGTGTCAATCTGGCCTTCCTCTTGGGCTTCATTATTGTTTTTGCAAACAAGGTGGAAACGTCAACTTCTTGGATTTTGGAGCCTTGTTCCATACCTATTTCTTTCTCCAGCCACTGAGGCACATCTTCTCTGGATCCTTGATGTCCTTTATCATCATCATGTATGTCCTTTATCATCATCATGTCTGCCCCGATTTCTAGTATCTGTCTCTATTCTGGGTGGAGAAGGCGACTTCCTAGTTTCTTCCTTATGGAGTTCCTCATGAGGGGGATCTTGTTGCATATCTTCTTCCTGAGGGGTCTCTTTCCGTGGGGAAGGATCCTATGGAATGTCCACATGATGATCCTGTGCTTGATCCTGCACTCCCTCCTCCTGAATTTAACCACCTTAGTATTTTCCCCATCCTGAGGCATCTTTATATCTGTGGTTGTTTGTACATTTGGGCCTTGTGCATCACCCTGATCTTGGGCTACCTCTTGTTGTGCACCTGAGGCACCGATGTCTTGTGTCTTAAGGTCCTCATGACCTGATTTATCCTTTTCTCTTGTGGCATCTCCTTGAGCCTGGGCAGCGTCATCACCTGCTATATCTTTATCACCCCTACCTTTCTGTGGGACTAATACTATCTTTGGCTTAGCAGTATCTCATGCTATTGCTAGCCCATATCTGGAGCATTGCTCTCTTCTCCTACCTGCTTGGCCACTTCAACTTTCTCTGCCACATTAGGTGCGCCTGTTTTGTCTTTGGGGCTCACATCCTCCCTGTATGTTAAATCTATAACTGCGGGGCTAGTCACCTGGTCAACTAACTTGTCAAGCCCGATTTATTGGGCTGCCCTCTCTGGGCTACTTTCTTTTCCTCCCTCTGTTTGTTTTACCTCCTCCAATACCACCATTTGTGCTAATGGGGTCCTATGTGGGGTCATGCAGGTACTGGAGGCGAGGGTTTCCATCTTTGAGATGCCACATTCTGCACTACTTCATCATCTGATAGGTCCACGATGTCTTCCAAAGAGAAAGGACCACCCTGACCTGCTTTGAAAGTCTCTTTTGCCTACTCCTCGACCCTCTTAGTCTTAAACTTGATTATGGTGGGAAGGGGCACATCATGTTGCATCTCCTTCTTGAATGCTTCACCACCAGCTCCTCTCAATACTATAGGATCAGCCCTGATATCACCCCACATAGATGTTCTCTGCTTCTTGGGCGGTGACATTAGCGACGCCGCCCTCCTCTTCCTACTGACCATCATTGGTCATCACCTGTAGGTTCTTTATTTACCGGCTCTTCCTTAATTTTACCAGACTGCCCAAAGTAGAAAAATAAGCTGAAGCAGCCAAAAAAGTTGGGTCCTTATTTTTTCAAGTCAAAATGGGGCGTGTTGTGTAATCATACAACATGTCCTAAATTTATTATTCGGTCTTGTGTCGGTCTATTGAAGAGTCCTTTAAGGTCAGAGTGTCAGAAGTTCTTTGAACTTCCGAACTCTCGGTTTATGCACAGAGTATTGACACTTGTAAGTTCACAATAAATTCAGAATGAATTGGGAAAGGTGTTTGCACACTTTTCAGAGGGAAATCAAAATGATCATTTATGAATCGTCTTGTACTTTTTGTCGCCAAATTTAATGAAATTTAATGAGGACTTAATGGGTTTTGATATGAAGTTTTATTTGAATCTTCCACCTTGCGAGTAAAGACTTATTTTGCATTGTGACGGGATGTTGATGATGATGTTACTCACAACAAACACTAAATAAAAGTTACACAACAACCTTTATTTATCTTGAAAGATACGATGAATTCAAGGAATTCATGATGCCAAGTCTCCATTGATTAGTTCATAATCTACTGACGTTACTCAATGGTTGATGTGTGTTGATGTTTTCCATTTCAAGGGGCCTTACATTGATCAGTGGATTCTGTTTCCTATAAATGTGCTACACAAAGAGGTTATTCTACATAGTATATTTACTCTGATAATGTATCCATACTTAGATCTTTGCATGATATTTATCAATTTAACATGCTTTAACTCCAAATATGCTATGTATTTCCAATTATCTACGAGATGTCAGCATATTTCATGTTTATTTGCTTCTAATTTTCTGTTATTTGCAATTGTGATGATGAATTCTTATGAAATTGAAAGAAATTTAAAAGAAATGTTTCTAACTTTGGTGAATCTTTAGCTATTGAACCACATACACCTGATACATTCATGAGAAGAAGAAATCAAACCATATTTTCACCAGGATGTTCCGCAGCTAGATATAGATGATGCTAACTTCAAAGGATGAGGAATGAAAACAACACATACAGACTGACAAGCACTCCAAGGGACGCAGCTGATCAAAGCATGCATCAAGTATTCAAAGACAGATTACTCAAGATTTATGATGATTTGTAATCAAATTGTCTTCTCTTTCATTCAGTATGCAAAACATTTATGTTTACAACAACTTTGAAATAAGTCCTGATATTTCAGCAATCAAATTTCAATTAAGCTTCTGAATATTCAAAATATGGCACCCCTGCACCTTTTATAGAATAAGGTGAGGGAGCGGTTACAGATGACCTATGATCAGTATTTGTCAATTAAGATCAATGGTAGATATTCCTTCTTTGACTTTGTCAACTATCCTTCGTGGCACAGGTTGCCAGCTGGCAACCATCTGGATGACTTATCACCTTATGAGTTCATGTTGCATATATCTTCTTTGCGCTGCATCTTCATTCATTCCTTAGGTTCTTCTTCTTTATCTTCTTCTTCTTCATCATGATCATCATCTTCGTTGCTCTCTGTATTGTTATCACCTTGATGAACATCATCTTGTATGTGGACCTTCATTATTGTCCTGGTATTTTCATAGGCTTGAACTATCTTATTTACCTCCCCGCCATCTTGGGTTTTAGCTTTTGTAATGGTGTGCTTATGGGACTGGAATTTATCTTTGATTACCTCTAGCTTAGCCTTTCTATTGTTTAGAGTCTCATTGTAATTTTCCACCTTGACCTTGATCCTCATGATCTTGTTCATCACTTCTTCTGTCAAGTGGGTGAGGGGGTCATCAGCCATCGACTGGAAATTATCATGTAGTGCCTTGATGACAAAATCTGCATCTTGGTTTTCTATTTTCCCCTCTACTTTTCCTTCCAATGCTTCCAGTATCTCTACTTCATACTGTAGATGGGGAAGTGAGATTCAATCAAATGAACAATATCAAAACCCAAATACCAACAGAATAATGAAAACAAGAAAGATAGAAGGAAATGAAGCAAATGAATAACAATGCAAACCTTCCCTGTTTCAAAGCTTCTGTTGTTTGCCTATTACAACCGTCCTTTGCTGATGAAGTAGGCCCTCAGTGAGTGCACTCTCTTAGCTGTGTTGTAGGATGTCGATGGTAAATGGCTACATGGATAGGTATTGCTATGAAGTAGAGCTTCAAAGCAAGAGGGTGATCTCAAGGAAATAGTATTGGGATGCCAAAGGTGTGTGAGTAGAATCCTGCAGAGTGACAATACAAATAACCTGGATGAATAGAATGGAGGGATGAAGCTTTTTTTATAGACTTGGAAGAATGAGGATCAATGGTTGAGAGAAGATATGAAGATCAATGGCTAGGAATAAAAGTGAATCTTTTATTCACAGTGGATTATGACATTTGAATTAAAAATTCAGGGTGGGGGACAATGGGTTATGACAATTGAATTAAAAATTCAGAGTGGGGGACAATGGGTTATGACAGTTGAATTAAAAATTCAGAGTGGAGGATAATGGGGAACATTGAATTAAAAATTCAATCTATGGAGGATAATTGATTTAAAGATTTATTTTGGAAAATGGAGGATATTAGCTAATGAAATATTAAGAATATTTAATTATATGTGCAACATGGTGAGGTGGAAGAGATGAGGTGGATTTTGGACTTTAGAGCTTTAGAAGAATTTAGGGAATTTAATTAAATAAAATGATTTTATTTAATTGTAGGATAGTGAATCGATTAAATAAATTTAGAATATTTATTTAATTGATAGAAGAATGGAATAAATATTTAGAATATTTATTTAGGATGAATCATGTCATTTTTAGGCGTATACATTTTGCCCCTCTTTGATGCAATGCTGTTTACAGCGTTGTTTCAAAGAAATCGATAGTCTGACAGTGATACATGCCCCAGTTTGCCCCTGGTACAAGTTTAATGACAATAGGATGCCCCCTCGGGAGATTGGACGGGAAGAAGGCAGGAGGCGTAAGACGAAGAATCTCACGAAGACGAAGGGAAGCTAGGTTAGAATGAAGAAAATAGTTGAAGAAAGAGTCAAATGATATGTGATGCAAGATGGAATGATGACACACACACACAAGCAAGCAAGTATGCACAAATGACACAAGAACAAATAAGGTATTGCCCCTGTCAAGCGGTAAACCAACGATATACAACAATGTTGTCATGGCAGGGAACGATGTATCCCTAGACCAACACGGTAGGCGTGTTGTCATTGCAGGGAATGATAGATCCCTAGAGCAACATGAAGGATGGTGTCTGGTTTCAGGAAATGAAGCATGTCATGTAAGACGCGTGTATTGGTATGATTTTGACAATGTGACATCCTATATAAGACAATTGATTGATTAACTGATCGAGTTGGTTTACGACCATACAAGGATCAAGACCACTGATTGTGATTGGATCATTTGTGCAAGATTGACTTGACTTGATTGGTATGGATTAAGGATGGACCTTGCATTTGGATCATTGCTCAGACTGACTGGACAAGGATGAAAGATATGATGATAGATAGAAATCTGATTGATAGAAGAAAGACTCGATAGAAGGACCCACAAGCTTTTATTTGTATTGATACTTTGCATTGGTGGATCTTTATTGCATGGGGTATGGTATGGATGTATAAATGGATATAGGATGGATGCTTTTCTATTGGAGTGCTTTATTTCATCATTGGGCGATTTATTTTTGGTACTTTTTTTGAAATGTTGTAAGTGAATACAAGCATCGAGGTATAATTGAACCGAGATGACCTGAGTATTGCTTCCATGGGTTTTGCTCTAGCAAGCTAATACAAGCATCTAGTCAAAATTGAATCTAGATGACCTGAGTACTTCTTGCATTTCAACAAACAAGGATTGCCCCCGTTCATGTTAGACCTTTGGTGTCCTCGATGATCCTTTGCCGATCATGTCCTTAGACAAGGTGTTACATTACTAAAGCATAATCCACAGATAGCAACCAAAGAAAATGATCATGCCTTCACCATAGCATCTCTAGCTTTTGGCATAATTGAGTAGCATAGGAGGACATGATAACAAAAATCAAGACTCTGTAACTTAACCATGATTTCAATCCACAAAACATTCTTGGATTTAGATGTGTTCATTTCCTGCAGTAATTTGAGTAAAATAATTTAGAAGGCCTCAGGTACTTTGCCTTGCATTTGAATAGGTTAAGCTGCATAAAGTCAGGGTTCTTGCTTGGAGCTTGGGTTCTGCTTGCACCTGCTTGCTTGGTGAGAAGAGATTCTTGCAATCTTTATTGGTGAGATGGACCCTAAGGGACTGACCTAGTGCCTCAGGGGCACATTGCTAAATGGCCTTGCCTACGTGACGACGCAGAGGCAACGTAGTTCGGGGTAAACCCTAACGGACCTAAGACCTAGGCGAGAGAGAATGGAGGTGGACTTAGCTGGATAGAATGACAAGATATGGAATGGATGGGACAATGGAAAGCCTCGGGGGTGCATTGGACTAATGGCCTTGCCTACGTGACGAAGCAGAGGCAACGTAGTTCATGGACTCGGACCATGGAAATGGACGAGAGACACTATGCTAGGCTCACATTGAAGAGACGGTATGGGACAAAACCTTGGTTGACAAGGCCACAAAGAGGGAGAGTTATCAAGCCATGATAGGTAACTGCCAGGTGTTTATTATGGGATAGATATGGGTTGAATGAGATGCGAGTGAAGAAAGACTGGACTCAAAGTGAATGGATTCTCAGAGATGGAGAAGGCGGTTTATCACAAGTAACGCCTGTTTACCAGGTTTTCATCACTTGTTTTTATTTGCACAAGCTAGAAAGTAAACATGACACCTACATGACACCTGTTTGTCAGGTGTTTATCATGATACCTATCCAAGGCGCCTATTTGCCAGGTTTTTACCAAAGGATGATTTTTTTGTATTTTCCTAATTTTTTGACTTTTTTGCTTTTGTTCCCTTTTTTGATTTTTTTGTTTTTTTGTGATTTTTTGACTTTTTGGCTTTTGGCCCCCTTGCATTGAGATTCTCTAGGTATAAAACTGGCGAAGGTGCATGTTGTTGATTGGATCATCAAACAACTCACCCTCTGATGTGGCGAACTGATATGCCCTTGATCTGTAAGCAGCTACAATCACATAGGGCCCAAGCCAGTTAGGCTCGAACTTTCCTTTCTTTTCCCTATCCTGTTGATTGCGGGGATTTTCTTTAAGGACTAGATCTCCAACTTTGAAGATTCTTGGGTGAACTCTGTGGTTATAGCTTCTTGACATCATTTGTTGATATGCTTTGAGATGGTCAAAGGCTTTCTATCTCCTTTCCTCCAGTAACTCTAGTTCTTGTAATCTAGAGACTCTGTATTCTTCATCTGATATGAGACCTTTCAACAACACCCTAAGAGAGGGTAGTTCGACCTCAATGGGAAGGATGGCTTCTGAACCATAGACAAGGGCGTAGGGTGTAGCACCTGTGGGAGTGCATATACTGGTTCTGTAGGCCCACAGAGCAGGGTTGAGTTGGATGTGCCAATCACGGCTAGCATCATTGACGGTTTTCTTCAGAATTTTTAGAATGGTTTTATTCGATGCCTCAGCTTGGCCGTTACCTTGGGGGTAGTATGGAGAGGAGAAACGATGTTGGATTTTGAAACACTCACAGAGTTCCTGGACATCTTGATTTTTGAACGGTCTTCTGTTATCCGTTATGATGGATGAAGGAATGCCATATCTGCAGATAATGTAATTCAGAATGAAAGAGGAAATTTGTTTGCCTGTGACGGTGGTTAGGGGAACGGCCTCAATCCACTTTGTGAAATACTCAGTGGTGGTTATGATGAATTTGTGGTTGTTGGAAGAGGGTGGATGAATCTTTCCCACGAGGTCAAGTCCCCACTGGCAAAAGGGCCAGGGTGTCATTAAAGGTCTCAGCTCTTGAGTAGGTGCATGAATTAGGTTCCCATGTATTTGGCACTACTTGCACTTCTTGACAAATTGATATGAATCCATTTCCATGTTCGGCCAGTAATAACCCAAGCGCATGAGTTTCTTGGCCAAGGAAGGACCACTAGAGTGTGTTCCACAAATCCCTTCGTGTACGTCTTGCAATGCGGTAGAAACCATTAGTATGGTTAGACACACTCGAATGGAGAATGATTGTGTACGTCTTTAATAATTAGTGCAGCATCAAAGCAAACAAGCATGAAAGTAGAAACAAAGTTAATAAACATAACAAAATGATTTTGACGTGGAAAACCCGGTTAAGGGAAAAACCACGGGGTGATTAACCCAAGAATATATTCTCTGTTAGAAGAATAGAAGTACAAAATGGCACCTGCCAATTTAGGGCTCACTACCCGAGCATACTGCTCACAAGAGGCTCATTGCCTACAAGAGAGGAAGATAACACAATATTTGAACTGATGAGAAGCATCCACACATGCTAAGATTCAGTTCCAGTTGAGCTCAATAAATTGATCTGTTGCACTTCATTCTTACTTTCTTTTGGTTCAGCTATCCTGTCACATTCCAGACCTGTCTTACTGCCTTCACACTACTCTTCTGCTTTTATTCACACAATTACACATTCACACCACACCACTTCATATCTAAATTCATCTGGTATATATATCCGTACAAGTAATCTCACCACCTTTCTAGTCGGCATCCGGAATAGTCAATATTTTCCCAAGCTTTGATCTGTCGGCTGGATCCTTGCTTACCAAGTGATATGGATCTAGGAGATGCTTGAAGAAGTCATCAATCATGTTGGCCAATCATGAATGATACCTCAAGAAACTTAGTCATCAACAATATCTCTTCCGGATTTGGGTCTGACACTCTGTCGGTACAGTTCTTTCTCTGTCTACTCTGCCAAACAGGAACCCAACACTCAAGTGCTCATATCTTTTCACCCTTCCATCACCGGAGGCTAAATCCTTGGAATCTATTAGTCAAGGTACTCCTCTTGATTTCCCCAAATTTGTACTTCACTGAGATACTTCCTCTGAGAGATCTGGACCTCACTGTCAGACCTTGCTGACTGCTCTATTCTAGCTTACCAGATCATAACACTTCTTCAATCTGACTTCCGGTAGAGAATCATCATATCTTGCAGGTGTGTGGGATAACCTTTGTTTCGATCAATGACAACATACATGAATCCATATAGTGTCTCTTGCCAACAAACTCAACATTTGACATAGACGGACTCAACTACAGGTGAAGGAAAGAACAAGGAAAATGGGGTGACACAAGAGTAGGATGTGACAATTGTCGATTGATGACTTTTCATATGCATTATTTTTGTTTCTTGCAAAAAAATGATTGGCTCTAGAGAGCTTTCTTTTAAGTTTAATGATTTCTTTTAAATATCTTTTAATCGTCTATCCCCAAGAAACTGTTATTATTTTAAAGACAGTTATGGTGGGCAAGGCTATATATTTTGGAAGCATGTCGATGTATAGAATCTTTTGGCAAACTTTGTTTTGGTAGAAGGTCAATTTTGATGTGATGTTACTTTTCAGTTTCTTTTAAATATATGAATGGAAGTTGGTGTGTTGATTTCTAAAATCATAAACTTTGTGTTATGGTGAATGAGTTTATTCTTCTTATGTTGAATATACTATCAACTTATTAACTTGTAGTCTATATCAAAGTGATTGGAGATTTATATTCTAGCTCATTGCTATGGATGTTTTTCTTTCAGTTAATAGTTCATGGTGATGATTATATGATAATTGATATAAGTTTGTGATGGTAGTGATAGAAGTCTTTGTGCTTCATTGTATTTCAAATTATATGGTAATTCATTGCCTTTAATGCTTTCTGGTAAAAATCATACATTATTTTCATTCTTTGTATATCATTTGAAGGTAGATGTGCATTGTAAAATAAGAAGATAATCATTGAAAAATACCATTGTAATTGATTCAACTGTTGGTTCAGTTGTCATTTGTTTGGGCAAGAGAATATAGATTTAGGTGACAAAATCTGAATACCAACAAATTTTTCGCAACTCTAATGGGGACTGTTTCTTTATATACATATATTTTGAGTTGCTTTATCATTGGTTTTTATGGTTCTCTGAGGAAGAATTACCCCAGTCCTCCAACCTAACATAGATTGGCTTACTGGTGAAAAAGAAGATATCATCACTGGTCTATGGAATTTAGCCTAGCAGAATAGGATAACAAATCAATAATTTCACCAAGTGAACAAAGTGCTTGAAGTTGAAGAAGAACTTGGAGATATAATAAGAGAAATGCTAGACACTTTGGTGAAGCTCAAGAAATTATCTTTGTGGAAGACGTAGTTGCGGTGCCTAGAAGAGAGAGACATCTTTAAATACACGCAGTCCCTGATAACAGACCAAGAAATCAAGAAAATAGACCGAGGAATAAAGTGCACAATCAACAAAACCATCCTCATAATAACCAATAAGTGGTTGGTGACTCTGCTTTTTAATTTTTAGCATTTGTGAAAATTGGCTTCAAAGAGATATACTATAGGTGATAGAAAGAAGGGGATTACTGATTTAGATTTTGACTTATTACAAGCTTTAAATTTCTTCACTTTACCTCCCACTCGACAAGTCAAGTCTTCTAGTAGACCATCTTCTCCTCCTCCACAAAGAGATACCTCTAGTTCCTCTTGTCAAGCTCTCATCCTTGATGGTACTATCTTACCATTACAAGTCAATTTCCTAGTTCACAACCTAGCTAATATGGCTCAACCTCTTCTTGTCCCATGGGGAGCAGCTATAGGTCTCTGAGTCTATGGTTGCAATTGCATGACTTACCTAGAGGGTCAAGTAAGATAATAGCTAAGTTCAAGAGACATGGGAAAGTTACCCCAGATGAGAATATCAACACTTTATTTGTAGCTTGTTCCATTCTGGGGGTCCAACATGAGGATGTGTCTGTAAGGTTGACTGTTGAGTCTGTGACTGATGCTGCAGCAGAATGGTTCTATCATTTGCCTAATGCATCTAATAGAGATTGGGCAACTATGAGACAACATTT
Organism: Cunninghamia lanceolata; assembly: GCA_027924645.1. Taxonomy (NCBI): domain Eukaryota; kingdom Viridiplantae; phylum Streptophyta; class Pinopsida; order Cupressales; family Cupressaceae; genus Cunninghamia; species Cunninghamia lanceolata. Next base: position 7,054,073 of record BSBN01000960.1, on the reverse strand, counting down.
TGATGATAGATTCAAGATGGCTGATAATGAGCATTCATTATGTTGGGACCCAAAATAATGGCAACACAAAACTCTAAAATATTCCTAAAACACCCAGGCCAAGGATTGTCATCAGGGTGACAAGAAGAGGTTTATCAACAAGATTTGGGCGATCTTGGCCAACTAACAGAAGTGAGTAGACTCCTCTGCACTTCGAGCTCAACTTAGACTCTGGAGGGATATTCCAAGAGGTATACCTAAATAGGTATTAAGTTCAAACCAGATGAACAACTAAAAGTATTGGACAACCAAACATAACTCATCATCTTGACTCTAACTACTATCACTAAGTCAAGAATAATTGGTTGTCACATGACCCCTATATAGCTGATTCAATTGTACGAATATACATTCACAAGAAAGATGGTTTTTACTCTGAACCATAGATGAATGATTTGTTTGATTTAAAAGACTATTTGGTCCCTCTCAAATATGGATCGGTGCCTATTCTATTGGGCAACAGAGTCACAAAATGTAAGGAGGAAAGAAAATACTCGGTAAAGGATCAACAAAACTAGACATACATTTGCACATATGGCCTCCTAAATGATTTTCATACATTGAACATACTTAATAATCCAAAAGAGGATTGCAATAATTCCTGGGTAACAAAATGATGGAAAATACAAAGCCTTCTATTTATTTAGATGTTGTCACACTTCTCCAAACAGCTATTACACTCATAGCAGCAAATGTGGCAAAAGAAAATACATAACTGCGATTACATATTACCAAAATCATTACAAACTCCTGTGGAGACATTCACTACATTCAAATCTACAATATAAAACCTTCCTACACAATACTGAATATATCCCTTCACTTACAAACTGGACAAGTCGTGTGTATCATGATGCCAGAGAATCTCCTTAGGCTCTCCCAGACTAGACAATTGGCTCAGAGACCAACCTTGAGAATATTATTCAAACATGTATATATAGTCATTTTGCCCATCGTGTAACTTCTAGATGTTTGAAAGAATCGGTCAACAAGCAATAGCACAGGAAAGATATAGGCGCATGGCCATGTCAGAAGGATCGACAGATCAGAAGGAAAGCCCATCCCTTGCATACAGATTTTAGTCCTTGAAGGTACCGCAAAAGATATGGGTATTGAGACACACCATCTATCGCTAGAAATGAGTACCCATACATTTACAACATCCACTGTATCAACCACCAGCAAAGTACCCACAATGACCGTAACAAATTCACGCCATACATTTTAACTTTTATTCTGATTTTGCCCTATCTATGACTTTTTCCCAGCGCGGACTCACCTTTGCATTTTTTCCCTTTTATCTGCAAATCTACTATTTCCTGAACTATCTTCATTTTTCCCTTTTTGTTTGCAAATCTTTAATTTGTCGAACTCTATCTTTATAGCTTCCTTTTCTTTCTTATCAATCTCTGCCTTTGTCAGAAAAAATGAATTTTGCTGAACCTTTGCTTTTCCATCTTCTTTGCCTTATCGACAAAACTTGAAATTCCCGAACTTACCCCTTATTCCTCATTATCGGCAAAAATGCTGAATCACAAACTTTGACTTCCCCCTTTGACCCTATCGAAAAAATGTCATATGGGTGAATCTTCACAATCTAGAACCTAGCCCCTTGGCACCTTTTCCATGGTTTATCAGAAAAATCCAACATTTGTGAACTAAGCCCTCTTTGCTTTCTTTATCTTTATTGGCAACTTTCACCTTTACCGAACCTTTATCCTTTGTCTCATTCGCCAACCTTATCAGTAAATATGAAATTTGTTGAACCTTTCCTTTGCTTTATGTTTTGCCCATTATTGGCAAAATGACCCTTTACAGAACCAAGCCCTTGTAATCTCCTCCTACTCTATATCGACAAAGTGACCCTTTGCCGAACTTCTCCATATTTTCCTTATTGTCGGCGAAAACACCTATTGGTGAACTGCCAAAAATTTGAACTGTTCCATCGGTTCGTCCTTAAGCCGATTCCTCGACAAAACACCTATCTTCCTTTTATGCCTTAATTGATTTCATGCATCAGCAACCTCCTTCTACATTGTCAGTGAACTTTGCCATTAGCGAACCTCACGAACATTGAACTTAGCATTTTGCTGATAAAAGGCTTCACTATCTCCATTTTTCTGCTGATGAACCACATGCCTCCCTTCACCCCTCACTCTTCCCTGTTGGCAAATATCATTGTTGGTCAATCGACAAAAAAATGAACTTGAGAACAAGTTCGAAAGTTAGAAGCTTCGCCGATTTGCCGATAATAAGGAAAAAAAATGAAAATTTTCTAAGGGACAAAAAGGGAGCAAGACATAACCATTTGACTAGGGTAAAATATACAAAGACCAAACTTTGACCAAGGATAACTTTTTCATACTAAGGAATTTCGACATGGTTTAAAAAACAAAGTTGCTCAGAATGGAATTCTCTATCCAATGGTGACATTTGCTATGAATTTTGTACATGATTTTTAGATTTTTTTGGGACAGAAAAGGCACCTTGGAACTAGTTTTTCTGGGCATTGACAGTGGTTCTGGTTGGGGACATGTGACAAGCAGTGTCATAGAGAGGATCCAGATTATCTCTGAGTAGACCAACACACAAACACACAAAGGGAAACACACAAAACACATATTTACAAAGAAACATATTAAAAAATGACTGTAACCAAAATTTTGGGACACTGCAGGCCACTCCTGCAGGAAAGAAAATGAAGCTACTTGCCTCTGTCAAAGAAAAGCCTATTGATGGAGCTGATCTCCCTCAATCATTTGCTGCACTGATCACCCAACATAAATAACAAATTTTTTTTGCATGCATGCACATACAAAATATAAACATTCATATTATCATGCTGAAGCTTGAAATTTTTTTTACAAGGGAAAGGCAGCCATAGATAATATGATTCATCATCATGTTGACTCACATATAAGCACTTATCTTCAAGTCCCATGTCAGCATGATAGATTTATGGGCCTACATAAATATCAACATGAGGGAAACTATCATGCTGAAACTCATCCAGCCCAAGTGTAATCTCATGTTGGGCCATGTCATAAGACTGCTCAATTTCTTGTGGCCCAGCAACAATATATATGCTAATGCACTCCTCCATGATTGAATCAAAGACATGATTCAGATTTAAATCTCCACCATTAGCATATGTCTGAACTTTGAGACACTTCAAGTGAAGACTCATAATCTTCAATCTGCCTCTTTGTTTTGTTTTCCTTGGCACATACTACCGTGTGAAATTTGCTGCTAAGAAAATTAGAAATGATTTTCTCCTCATCACCTTGCAGGTTAAAAACTTGACCCACACTACAACACCCAGCCTCATCATTAACAGGCCCAACCAATGAGCTCAAAAATATGCTCTCAATATGATCCATATCAATGAGAGGTAACTGCTCCAAACAAAACTCTAGAAAATCATCTGTTACTTGGTCTTCAAAGTGGGAGACAATTACCTCAGGTAGCATTGCCCTCATGATGTCCAGTTGAAGCATAACTCACATCATCCTCATGCAAACAAGTGCCAATGACCTCATTGTCATTATCAGGGATAAATGAGGGTAACACACTAAACAAGAGACTAGTCTCTTCTTCACCCTCAACATCATTTTGTATACATCCCTCTCTTTCCACTTGTCCACAAGTAGCCATGTCATACAACATATAACTCTCCTCCTCCAAAGCTAATAGCTCAAACTCACTGAACTCTAAATCAATTTCAAAAAGAGGATTATCCATGTACCAATCATAATAAAAAATAGCACTATTACCTGACGGACTTGCATGCTCTTCATAAAGGGAATTATCTCTTATGCTCATCTCTTCATCATCAATATATGCATGCATTATATAATCAATCACTTGAGCTGATTCATTTGATGCCACACTAGCATACATACCTTCTAGGTGGTCTACAATACAACAATAGTAGCAGGGTTGAAATTCTCTTCATCAGATTGGACGCCATCATTGATTTGTTCATTTTCATCATCCACTGATGACTGGTCCAAGGGAATGAAGGTGCAGTCACTACTTTTTTCATTTGAATCACTCTCATACACTGCACCAGCACCTTCCTCTACCCTTTTACATACACAATCATCAATTGATATTGTGTCTGGATCATATGAAATGTCCATATCCCTGTTGTCTACAACAATCTGTTTATTATCAACTACCTCTGCATTTGAGGATATAGATTTTGCAATCATATCCTGCTTAACCTTGTCAACATAATCAATGAACACATAGGCCTGTTGCAAACCCATTATTCTGAATTCTTATCGTATAGAACCTGGGCTTAAAGTAGCATCATAAGCCTGCAAATACATGTCAATACAAATAGGAGGTTCAGGTTTGAAATTTTCTGAGATGTGAGATAGGGCCAACACAAATATGTGGCTGAGATCCATGCTAGACTCTCCTTCTTGCCTTTTAATATTTTCTAGTTCTTGAACAAGAAAGACATGGTCTAGACTATTTGTAAAGTCTTCAAAGGCTGCCACCAACTGATCCCAGGAAGAAAAATGCTGGCCAGGGAAACTAACCAACCACTTCTGGGATTTTCCACATAGAGATCTAACAAAAAATCTCATCCACATTTCCTCATCTCCAAAATGAAATTTATCCATGAATTTTGAAAATGCATCAATGTGTACCATCCCATTAGAAACCTCACACCCATCAAATAATGGCATCTGATTGTCCATCTTCTTGGGCATAGATTTCTACTCATAATTAACCCATGAGAGGTCAAGTTGTCTATAAGTGTTTTCATTTACAATAGGGGGAGGCCGAGGAAAAGAACTTCTGGGAACAACAAGAGGGGAATTAAACTATGGCATGGACTGGTGTAGCCTGATTCGGCCTGCTAAATCTTTTTCTTGCTGCAGCAAAGACTCTAACAATTGATTTTCTTTTTCAATTTTGTTTTGCAGCCAAGACTTTTCATTTCTATTATGCAAGGGCTCAAAATTTTTTGGGTTTGTAAAATTGGTAGGGCTACGATCAGAAAATGCATTACTAGGATGGTCAAAGGCCATATAGTTGATAGGGTCTTCAACATAAGAAGATGTAGGACAAGAATTCTCCCTAGGGTATCCATACTCACAACAGTTGGCCATGACCAACTATAAACCACTTGTGTAGGACAAAGGAAAGCAAAAAAGGCATTCCTTTATTGAGAAAGAAACCATGGTCAAGGAAAAAGAAAACTTGTACCTTAACCAATGACAACCTCCTTGAAATGTGCACACAACAACAAGATTTTGTTTTCTTTTGACAACAGAGTTGCCACCTCAATGAATGAGGAAAACCATTGAAGCGTGACAAATCTTCAAGGCAATGAAATTGATTCTAGGATGCTCACGCTAGAAGAGTCTTCATTTTTTTAACCTAGAAATATATTGACATCAGTCTATTGACACAAGTTGAGAGGCTACCAACTTACCCACAGTAAGAGGTTGCACAACTACAAACTTTCTATAATGGCTATGTTGCAAAAGTCTCTCAAATTTTGAACCAAAAGTATCACATCCCCGACAATGACGCCAATTTGTTGGCGTAAGTTGACAGACTGCAAACTTAACCACACAAAATGGACAACTACAAATCACTGTTACAGGGGTGTTGAAAATATTTCCAGCTAACTAGAACCCAACAACGGCTAAAGTAACTTTTGTCCCCAGCAATGATGCCAATCTGTTGGGACCCAAAATAATGGCAACACAAAACTCTAAAACATTCCTAAAACACCTAGGCTAGGGATTGTCGTCAGGGCGATAGGAAGAGGTTTATCAACAAGTTTTGGGCAATCTTGGCCAACTAATAGGAGTGGGTAGATTCCTCTCCACTTTGAGCTCAACTTAAACTTTGGAGGGATACTCCAAGGGGTATTCCTGAATAGGTATTGAGTTCAAATTAGATGAACTAAAAATATTGAACAACCAAATCCAACTCATCATCTTGACTCCAAAGACTATCATTAAGTCAAGAATAACTGGCTGTCACATGACCTCTATATAACTGATTCAACTGTGCGAATATACATGCACAAGAAAGATAGTTTTTACCCTGAACCACAGATGAATGATTTGTTTGATTTAAAACATTGCTTGGTCCCTCTCCAATATGGACCGCTGCCTATTCTATTGGGCAATAGAGTCACAGAATGTAAGGAGGAAAGAAAATACTCGGCAAAGGATCAATAGAACTAGACATACGTTTGCACATATGGCCTCCTAATAGATTTTCATACATTGAACATACTTAATAATTTAAAAGAGGACTGCAATAATTCCTATGTAATAAAATGATGGAAAATACAAAGACTTGTATTTATTTAGATGTTGTCACACATCTCTAAACACTTATTACACTCATACCAGCAAATGTGGCAAAGGAGAATACATAACTGCGATTACATATTTACCAAAATCATTACAAACTTCTATGGAGACATTCACTACATTCAAATCTGTAATGTAAACCTTCCTACACAATACTGAATATATCCCTTCACATACAAACTGGACAAATCGTGTGTTGATGATAGAGAAAATCCTTAGGCTCTTCCAGACCAGACAATTGGCTCAAAGACCAACTCTGAGAATATCATTCAAACATGTATATATAGTCGTTTTGCCCATCGTGCAGCTTCTAGATGTTTGAAAGAATCGGTTAACAAGAAATAGCACAGGAAAGATAGAGGCACGTGGCCATGTCAGGAGGATTGATGGATCAGAAGGAAAGCCCATCTCCTACATACAGAATTTAGTCCTTGAGGGTACCAAAGAAGATATGGGTACTGAGACACACCATCCACTTCTAGGAATGAGTACCTGCACATTTACAACATCCACTATATCAACCACCAAAAAAGTACCCACAATGACTGCAACAAACTCATGCCATACATTTTGACTTTTATTCTAATTTTACCCTATCTACGACTTTTGCCCAGCGTGGACTCTCCTCTATTTCTACACTTTATCAGTGAATTTGCTTATTTTAGAACTGGGACATTTTCCCCCTTTTAATGACAATTTGCTATTTGCTGAACTATCTTCATTTTTCCCTTTTTGTTAGCAAATCTTTGATTTGCTAAACTCTATCTTTATAGCTTCCTTTGCTTCCTTATCAATCTCTGCCTTTGTTGGCAAAGATGAATTTTGTCGAACCTCTACTTTTCTATCTTCTTTGCCATATCAGAAAAACTTGAAATTCTTGAACTTGCCCCTTATTCCTCATTATCGGCAAAAATATTGAATCATGAACTTTGACTTCCCCCTTTGACCCTATCGACAAAATGTCATATCGACGAATCTTCACAATTCAGAACCTAGCCCCTTTGCGCCTTTTTCCATGCTTTATCAGAAAAATCCAACGTTTGCGAACTAAGCCTCCTTTGCCTTCTTTACCTTTATTGGCTACTTTCAACTTTACCGAACCTTTATCCTTTGTCTCCTTCGCTAGCCTTATCGGCAAATATAAAATTTGCCTAATCTTTCTTTTGCTTTATGTTTTGCCCATTATTGGCAAAATGACCCTTTATGGAACCATGCCCTTGTAATCCCCTCCCACCCTATATTGGCAAAATGACCCTTTTCTGAACCTCTCCATCTTTTCCTTATTGTCGGTGAAAACACCTATCAGTGTACTGTCAAGAATTTGAACTATTCCATCGGTTCATCCTTTAGCCAATTCCCTGACAAAGCACGTATATTCCTTTTATGCCTTAGTCAATTTCATTCCTTGACAACCTCCTTCTACATTGTTGGTGATTTCTGCCATCGGCAAACTTTGTCATCGTGAACTTTGCCATCGGTGAACTTCACGAACCTTGAACTTATGCATTTTGCTGATAAAAGGCTTCACTGTCTCCATTTTTCCATTGACGAACCACATGCCTCCCTTCGCCCCTCACTCTTCCCTTTTGGAAAATATCATTGTTGGTGAATCGGCAAAAAAATGAACTTGAGAACAAGTTCGAAAGTTAGAAGATTCGCTGATTTGCCGATAATAAGGCAAAAATAAAATTTTTTCTAAGGGACAAAAAGGGAGAAAGACATAACCATTTGACCAAGGCAAAATATACAAAGACCAAACTTTGACCAAGGATTACTTTTTCATACTAAGGAATTTCGACATGGTTCAAAAAGCAAAGTTGCTCAGAATAAAATTCTCTGTCTAATGGTGACATTTGCTAATGAATTTTGCACATGATTTTTGGATTTTTTGGGGCAGAAAGGGTACCTTGGAGCTAGTTTTTCTGGGCACCAACACATTAGTGGCTCAGTTATCTTCAATGAAGAAGGAAGTACATGAATAGATGAGGGAATTTGTAGCAAAATTTAATAAAGTTGTGAACTAAATTCCTACTAATGTGAGACTTGGTGATGCTTTGTTGAAGTGTTTCTTTATTAATACCCTTCCTCCTGATGTCAGTTTTCCCATAAAAGGGAAGGTACAACTAACCTTGCAACAACCCAAACAATGACCATCTCTATAGAAGATGATCTGATAACTGCCGGTAAGTGGAAGAAGGAATTACAACATGGAAAGCCTTTTGCCACTAATTTTACTGATCCAATGATTCAAAGACTAGCCAATGATATTATTACTCTAAAAAGATAGATGCCAAAAGGCTATCAACAACCTTTCTATCATGATATACCCAAAAAAGATCATGTCCAACAAGGGAACTACAATAGGTGCTTACCTTTGACTAGGCCTACTTAGAGGTTAGCTATTGAGAATGGTCCTTCCATAAGTGGAGGCAATCGCATGGTGTGAAATTTCCATCTCAGCATAGACCATGATGGTGCATCTTGTCCCGAGATGGTGAGGTTTATGTAGATGCTTTCAATGAATGAGCATAGTGAAGAGCCATTTGTGGAGGAAGAACCTGTCCAATTTGGTGATGCTAGTGTCACTTCATTATATATGAATCAGATTTAGAGTTAGGGAAAGATGTGTATACTAAACTAGATAATACTAATTGTGTGGTGTTCAATAGAGGACAATAGGCGTAGATGAAGCATGATCCTAAGGGCCAGTTTAGTAATACCTCCTCTACCCTGAAGTATATTTTGTCAAGACATGCCAGTACCAGTTCTAAAAAGATAGAACCTGCTGTTCCCAAAGCTACACTTGTTGAGGTACCTTCTACTTCTACTTCTTTGTGATGTTGTTTTTAGTTCTTTTTATATAGTAGAATCTTGCAAAAACACCAAAATCTAGATCTCTCAAGCTGAGTATCTTAGACTCAATCTGTCTGAATTGGATAGGCTTGTTAGATATGTTAAACAAGAACCCTCCCCTTCCCATCTTAATGCACAAGTGTCTAATGAAACTACTACTGATAATAGAACTTAGAATTGTTCAAATTCTCACTCTAAATTTCCCATCGTAAAAATCCTTTTGAAAAGCCTGAACCTTTCTATGTATCATTGTAAGTTGTTGGTTACAAGCTAAGCAACTGTGTCATAGACTCTGGGCCTCTGACAATGTCATGCCCGCTCAAGTAGCTAAAGCTCTTGGCTTGTCAATTACCTCTTCCCATGGTAGGTGCTTTTCTATGAATTCCTCACAAGTGCCTATCCTTGGCCAAGTCAAGGATGAATAGGTTGCTCTAGCAGCATACCTGAAGAGATTAAAGCTAACCATTTTGGTGTCCCTGCAAGTTACGGAATGCTTTTGAGCAAAAGTTTCTACAAAGATTTAGGAGGGAAAATACAAATGGATTGGTCTCATGCCCTAATACCTGTGGATGGTAAAAAGGTCCGTTTGAATCTTGAGCCCAAAGAAAAGTTTACAATGCTAAAATCTAGAGATCCAAGGGTGGATATATTATATGTGGAGACCGAACAGACACTTATATGTTTACTTCAACTGTTGAAGAGAATTATGACATAATTAGCCCTGACTTGTCTAATGAGGTATGGACTCTAGAGTTTGACAAAAGTTGTTCCACTGCCGGATCAGGTGCTAGTATTGTTTTAGTTTCTCCTGATGACTACAAGTTTCTTTTTTCCTATAAGTTAGAGTTTGAAAACACCAACAATACAGTAGAATATGAAGCCTTGCTACTAGGGTTGGCGGTGACCAAAGAAAAGGGCATCAAACAGTTGAAGGGAAAGGGTGATGCTGAACTCATAGTAAAGTAGGTGAGGAAATTGTATTCAGTTAAAAATGGGAGGCTAAGGCATGACAAGAATAGGGTTTGGGATTGTATTGAGGATTTTGATGCCTTTTCAATAGAAGATGTGCCTAGAGATCAGAACACTAGGGTCGATTCGTTGGCTATCTCAACTTCTCTTCTTCTACCTCATCCAAACTTCAAGGACAAACCTTACAAGGTTGAGGTAGTTTACAGGGCCAGTGTCTCTAATAATGTTAACCACTGGCAAGTGTTCAATAATGACCAATAGATTATTTCTTTTCTGGAAAAAGCTGAGTCATTTGTTAACACATTCTTTGAAGGGAGTACTAAAGATAGTAATGACATTCTTGAAGGAGAGGTCATTTCTCAAAATGGCGAAGGGACTGAGGTGATACAATTAAAGGGGAATAAGATTCCTAAGGTTTTGGTCTCCCTCAAGGATCTTTTTAATAGATATGATCAATATATTAAACAAAAAAGCATGATATCTATTAGGTTATCAACTGAATATGATCGTATCAACATAAGCACTGAAGAGGACAGCAAAATTGTCTGTATTGGAAAATGCTACTCTCCTAAGGAAAGAGAGCGTTTGATTTCTTTATTGATTCTTTACAAGGATGTATTCATGTGGTGTTATGCAGACTTAAAGAAGTTTAGAAATGGTCAAATATAACACCACATCCCACTAAGGCCCGACACTTCTCCATTTTGATAGAAACAAAGAACATACAATCCTAAAGTGACCAAGGCTATTTTTAGTGAAATTGATAAAATGTTGAAAGCAAAGATCATCTACCCTATTCACCACTCCACATGGGTTGCAAATATCGTGCTGACAATAAGAAGAATGGGGAAATTAGAATTCATGTTGATTTTCACAACTTAAACCAAGCATATCTAAAGAACAACTATCCTTTAATGATAATGGACCAATCTTGCAAACTATATCAGGTTCATAAATGATGTCCATGCTGGATGGTTTTTTAGGGTATAATCAGATAGAAGTAGCCCCTGAAGACCAACATAAAACAATGTTTACTACTTCGATTGGTGTATTTTCTTACAATAGGATGCCATTTAATCTCATTAATGCAAGGGCCACTTTTCAAAGAGCAATGGACTTGACTTTCAGAGATTTGAAGAACAAGATTATTATTGTTTATCTTGATGACCTAACTATCTTCTCCAAGAGAAGAGTGGATCATATTGATGATCTTAAGGTGGTATTACAACAATGCAAAGATCACATCTCTTTGAATCCTAAGAAGTCAATATTTACAGTGACTGAAGGCAAATTCTTGGGTCATATTATTTCCAAGGATGGTATAAAGCTTGACCCTGAGAGGGTTAAAGCGATTCAGCAATCGAGTCTTCCTACAATAAAGAGTAATACCAAATCATTCTTCGGTTAGGTTAACTTTTTGAGAAGATTCATCCCTAACTTTGCTGAACTAACTAGGCACATTGCATAAATGATGAAGAACCATCTGGTCTTCAAATGGAATGAAGAAGGTAAGAAAACATTTGAAGATATTAAAGTAGCCATTACTAATGCTCCTACTCTAGTACATCCTAATTTTGAGAAGGATTTCATTATTTATTGTTATCCATCTGAGCATACTCTATCAACCATTTTATTGCAAAAAAATGAATAGGGGATTGCCTTGATCGTCTTTATGAGTGTGCCTTTGAAGAAAAATGAATTGAAAAACTCTCCCCTAGAAAAGCATGCTTATGTGGTGGTGAAGGCTTTGAAAAATTCTAGGTTCTATATCTTGCATTCTCATGTTATTGTCTTTGTCCTCGACTCTGTTGTTAAGAGCATTATGACCCAACAAGAGATTGGCTGAAATAAAAGAGGAGCTTGGGTAGCAAAGGTGTAGGAGTATGACATTGATCTCAAGCCTACTAACTTGGTTAGAGGAAGAGGCCTATGCAAAATGATTGCTGAGAGTAAACCAATTGAAGATGAAGAGGTACCTATGGTCTTGTTCACAAGTACTATCAATGAGTGGTTTTCGAATGTTTCCAATCTGTTGACATGCGGTGAATGCCCACCTCACTTATCTACTAAAGAGAGAACCTAAAGCTTAAATCTAGCAAATATGTTTTCTAGGAAGGAAATTTATATAAGGAGTGGATGGAAACTTCTTAAGATGTGTGGACAAGGAGCAACAAAAGAAGTTGTTAGAAACTTTTCACAATGAATCCCATGGAGGACACTTTTGTACTTCTGTAATAGCTTTCAAAATGCTACGATAGTGTTTCTACTAGCTAGGTATGTTTAAAGATGCTTATGAATGGGTGTTAAAATGTGAAAAGTGTTCGAGATTTACTAGTAGACCTCACTTGGCTGCACTGCTCCTAAGCCCTGTAGTAATTGACGAACCTTTTCAACAACGGGGACTAGATTTTATTGGACCTATCAATCCTAATTATAGTGTTGGTCACACTCACATCCTAACTACATCTGATTACTTTACTAAGTGGGTGGAGGTGATTCTTATAAAGCAAACCACTTCTAAAGTTGTTTGTAATTTTCTAAAGAACATTTTGGTCAGATTTGGCATCCCTAAGAAGATTGTTGCAGGTAATGCTATTAGCTTCTCTTCTTCTAAATTTTCCTTATTTTGTTATGACTAGGGAATTAGTCTTGCTCACTCATCTAACTACTACCCACAAGGGAATGGACATGCTGAATCGAGTAATAAGAATCTGATTTCAATCGTTAATAAATTGGTAGATGAGAATTAGAGGGGATGGCATAAGAACCTTTATGAGGCTTTGTGGGTAGATAAATTAACCTAAAAGAGGGCAATTGGGATGTCTCCTTTCCAATTGTTGTATAGGATTGACAGTACTATACATATTCCTCTGGAATTGTTAGCATTGAACTTACAGAGAGCTATTGAGGATGGACATATCCAATCAACATTGGAAAAGAGAATTATGTATTTGCATAAGCTTGAGGAACAAAGGGATGGAGTGGTGGATAGAATTACAAGTGTTAGAGTTGGCTATGATTGGAGCCACCCAGGATCTAGGACTTAATGAAAGAACAAGAGAGATCAAATGAGAGAATAATGCTATTCTATCAATGAATGCAAAAGAAAGATGTTATGACAATGTACATGATATGCCTTGCTTATAAAGGCAAGGTGAGAGCTAGAAAGGTGGAGTGGAAAGTGGAGATATTCCTACATGTGTCAATTAGAGGATGATAACTAATTGCACATGTGGAGGATAAGACAACTCACTCCAACTATCAACAACTCAACACACAACTCGACTCAACTAGAAACACCTAGAAGACTCAGTAAGTCAACTTAACTTGTGTGAATTATGTGTGATGTGTGAATATTATTTAACTAATAAATAGTTAAATAAGATGAATTATCCACACAAGGGTAAACCGGTTAGGTGATAACCTTGTTCACACCAACACCCCCCCTTAAATGCAACTTAGGGAGTAGCTGACTAAAGCAAGATGGAATGATGGATGGGTCCGAGCTACTAGGCCATGTTAGGTACCCATGTACAACAAATCTCAAGTGGAAAAAAGGAGAAAACCACATGGGAAAAAACTCCTCTCCAAAAGTGAGAATGCAGAAACAATGAATGTGAAAGAAGAAGTGATAGTAGGAGGACTCAACATGACCCCCCAAGGACAACTTCTATCACATATGTACAATCAAATACCCCCCATAGAAGAGAAAGTGTGAGACTATAGGTCCCCCCCACAATGAAGAAGCTCCTGTGCCGATGGTGAATGCCTGAAGATGAACGCTGGAAAGTGTCCTGTACCTACAAACAACATTCCTCCCCTTAGGAAGAAACAAGTCCAAAGGTTGATGTCAAAGAAACTCCATCTGAAGGAATGGGGGAAAAAGCCTCATGATAGATGCCTTTGAAGACTGTTGAAATGTCCACATGTCAAAATCAAAGAATGGCACAATGCAATCAGGTGTGACCAATCCAAAATCCTGGGTAGACTCATGAAGAACAATCTCCAAAGATGAAGTAGATGGAATAACAGTTGTGATGTAACTGTCATCAAAGAGAAGAGATATCCCCTCAAGTGTGTCCTCCAAATTTGCAATATGAGACTCACAAAACAAGTTTGATTTACCTGCGAAGAAAGTATCCCACAAAGCTGTGTCTGAAAGACCTGAAGTATCCTGTTCAACCGAAGAAACCATGTCAATGTCGATCTCTGATGAAGCAGGAGGATGAGGTGATGGAAGCTCAACACTAGTCTCATGAACCAAAGTGGGTGAAAGAACACCAAGGTTTAAGTGACCAAACTTCTCCTTAGAAACATGATTCACACTTGATGCATGAGTGTGAATGCCAATCAATGGATCTACATCATCAGAAACAAAATGGGAGAAAGTATACAAGCGAGATGCATGATCAGCCATCCCAACAACAATGATATCTTTGCTCTCCAAGTATCGAATGATCACTGAATTAGGAGTGAACTCAATTGTCTTGCCTGCACCACAATGAGTAATCTGGTAGATGGAAAGGAGATTGGTTGACAAGGAAGGTACACACAACACATTGTTGAATGTACTACTCTCACCAACATCAATAGTTCCTTTACCAATTGCATGCATGTATGTATTGTTACCCATCAAGATAGGTGTCGAAGTACATGACTCAAATGAAGAGAACATCCCTTGTGAAGATGCCATATGATGAGAAGCTCCTTAATCAAGAATCCATCTCTCTGACTGAAGACTTGTTGAAGAAAAGAGTGCCTGTCCTTTTCCTTTGATTGTCCCATTGGCAATGCCTGCTATCCCTGTACGTGTAGATGATGATGGTGTCAAAGAAGAGGATGTACTAGGTGATGATGATGGTATTTGGATATTGTGCTTTTGAATAATATGAGTCAACTCATAAATTTTCTTCTCATAACACTTATGCTCATCATGTCCTAGTTTCTTGCAATATGCACACTTTGGTCTTTCCTTCTTAGATGATTCCTCCTTGGGAGAGGATGAGGACTTAGGTGATTTGGTTGATTCTTTTGCTTGCTCATTGTTCTTGAAATCCTTATTTTTCTATTTCTTGCCTTTGCTAGGTGAAGCCTTTTGATCCTTAGCACCTTGATTAGCAAGAAGTGCTTGAGGTCTAGGAGACTTCAATGTGCCCATGTGTACTAACTTAGCTTGCTCCCTTGTGAGTGATGTAGCAAACTCATCAAGTGAAGGCATTGTGAAAGCTTTCCCAAGTGCATCCATTGTAGCATAAAAGGTAGAAATAAAAATTGAATAGTCAAGACCAAGCTTGACAAGGATTGAAAGAATCAATTGATTGTCCTCTTTATCAATTCCACCTTGTTTGAGCTACAATCTAAGTGATTTTATTTTTGTGAAGAAGTCTTGGATGCTTGCAAAGTTGGTTGGATTCAAACCAATTAGTTCATTCTCCAATTTGAAACCTCTCATAGTATCTTGCTTACCAAAGAGATTTTCTAAGGTAGTCCACACTTCATTAGGTGTAATACAAGATTCAACATGAAAAAGAAGACCAGGAGAGATAGACAAGCATAGTGTTCCATAGGCTTGATCACATCTATTATACCACTTTCTTTTTTCTGCAGCTGCCGTTGTTTCAATTTCTGTACCCATTGTTACTCTATAAATTTTCAAACTTCTTAAATGAATCTCCATTTTAGTTTTCCACTCATGATAGTTATATGGTGTGAGTAGAGGAAGTTTGTGTGAATCCATGATGCAAGAGTACAAAATAGAACAAGTACACCCCCTATTACTCAATCAAAGAGATTACCTCGTCCAAAAAAAGAATGATTGTGGCACTTTATACTTAGTGTGATTTACAATTGTCTTCAAGGGACCAAATTTGGGAAAGCAAGAAAATCTCTTAAAACTAAGATTCAAAGGAGATTACAATTGCTCACAATGATTAATCACAGCAAACAGATCCCTTCAAAATAAGTTTCACTTCCTCAAGTGCCAAAATGTCCAAGTTATCACCCAAAAGCCAAAAAAATAACAAATGGAATAAAATGAACTTGGAGCAAAATCTGAGAAAAGTACATGGATGGATTTGAAGAGTTTCTGAATACCTTTCCGATGCCACATGAATCGCAAAAATTGGAGATTGTGGCTGAAAGTTGTGAGCTCGGAAGCGAAAAACAAAGATTTGTCTTCAAACTGCTGTAGCAGTCACCTCTAGTAGAATTTCAGAAAACTACTAACACCACTGCCAAGTGCTCTCTGTTAAATTTCCAACGATATCTCATTTTCCTGATTTTGCCTCCATGGACAAGAGTTATGCAGAAAAGAAAAAAAGCCCCTTTTTAGGGCTTTGAGGGGCAAAACTGACCCCTTGGTGTTGATGTCAGCAGAATATTCTTGGAAAATTCCTTTTGCCAGAAAAAACACTTCCTCCAGAAAAGCAAAAAATTGCCTAAAAACCACTCTGGTTGGCAAAACTATTGTATAGGGAGAAAAACAACCTCTGAAACCACTGTTTTTGTTAGAAACTACCTTTTTATTGGCAGAAACCGCCTATTTAGGAACAAAACAAATGTTCAGCAGTGAAAACTGCCAGTTTACAGGTGAAAACCATGGTTTATTTGGATGAAACCACCAACTATATAGCTGAAACCACCATTTGCATGTGAAAACCACTGACTGTGTGTTCTGAAACTACTGTTTGCACGCAAAATGACTTCCAGTGGTAGTTTAAGGGATTTCTTTTGCCAGAGATGGGGTGCAGAAGAAACAATTGACGAGTTTAGAAATTTTTGGGCATGAATTTCTTCATGAGATTGCCGTTGAAGGAAGGCTTGTCTGGGGTTGAAGGCTGCCAGAAAGTGTGGATTGCAGGTTTAAAACCTGCCGCCGTAGATTTGTTTGAAACTATTAGAATCATTGAATACGCCGATAGGTACAACCGATGAATTTAGAAGATTTCTGGCAAAAATTTTAAACGACGTTAGACAATGCTGGTCATTGTGTGTTTTGAAGATCGCTTAATGTTTATTATAGGCGATGGAGATTTGGATGCTGATGGATTTACAGATGACTATGGATCAGTGGTTTCAAGAAATGCCAATAGGAACAGCGATGAGTTTAGAAAATTTTCTGGTGAATGTTTGCGGCATGAGTTTCTTATGCGAGAGACAAATTCGAACACCTAATGCTCACATAAGAGCCTTTCAGATCACCACCTATGAATGAAGGATGAGTACAAACCGTCGCTGTGAGTGTTTAAACCCACCTGTTGAAGTTGGAGCCATGGTAGGGTTCTACAGACTACCAGAATGAAGATCCAGTTGATGAAAGTTAAAGGAATACACCAATAGTAATCATCAAAGTTACTGCAGGAAGCTGCTGGTAGAAGACTTAGAATATGCCGTGTCTTATGGAATAAGATTGTCGGGTAGTTAAACTGTGTGCCTCCGCTGATAGTGGGGGCCTATGCCAATAACGGTGCCCCATGATTTGGATCTATACCCTACAACCTGCACAGGGTTACAGGGTACTTCGTACCCCTTATACAGTCTGCAAAATGAATTAATAACCCATAGACTATTTCAAATTACCGCGGGTCAAAGATGATTCGTTGACACAGACACTATGTAAGCGACGTGATTCTGGAATATGCCGATTGCGACAGTGAATATTCTCTGCGACAGATCCGTACGGCTGGGGCAATTTTTTTTTGCCTTTTGGTCCAACTTTGTCCGATTTGGATGATTTTACAATCAGTCCTTACTGATTTGGCTGCTCCGAATGCAATGGCAGTGTCTGATTTGGGCCAAACTGCCCTGAAATTGCTGGTATCTCCTGGATCAAGCCAAAGAGCCCCAAATTGAAACCCTCGTCAATTTTTCCTCTAATGTCCAATTTTGATGAAATGAAAGATGATCTTGACTATTTCAGCTACTCCGGATGCAATGGTGAAGTTTGATTTGCAACAACATGCACCAAAATGTACATGCAATACAAGGCTACAAAGGGGAAACCCTCATAAATCTGGTAGTCTATCAAGTTTTTCTGATTCTGCAGGTCATCATTCGATGCAAGAGAAGTGCATACTCAACTTTCAAGATCCACCATGAATTGCACTCAAGATCTCTCAAAAATTGACTAACATAAAGTGATTCTTCCTAGAGCTCTGATACTATGTTAGAGTAGGCTATGATTGGAGCCACCTAGGATCTAGGACTTAATGAAAGCACAAGAGAGATTAATGCTATTTTATCAATGAATGCAAAAGAAAGATGTTATTACAATGTACATGATATGGCTTGCTTATAAAGGCAAGGTGAGAGCTAGAAAGGTGGAGTGGAAAGTGGAGATATTTCTACAACATGTGTCAATTAGAGGATGATAACTAATTGCACATGTGGAGGATAAGACAACTCACTCCAACTATCAACAACTCAACACACAACTAGACTCAACTAGAAACACCTAGAATACTCAGTAAGTCAACTTAACTTGTGTGAATTATGTGTGATGTGTGAATATTATTTAACTAATAAATAGTTAAATAAGATGAATTATCCACACAAGGGTAAACTGGGTAGGTGATAACCCTGTTCACACCAACAACAAGGCACGAATAGGCAGTGAAGAAGATATTTGACAAGAAAGCAAGACATGAATTTTGTAGTTGGAGAGGTTGTATTATTGTGGGATAGAAGAAGAGAGTCAAAGGAGGCTCACATGAAATTTGATTCTCTCTAGAAGGGACCATTTACAACGAGACAAGTAATTGGAGAAAACGCTTTCCTTTTAGCATATCCAGATGGAACTCCAATGCCTCTTGCCTGTAATGGGTAGGATCTCAAGTTATACAACTAGTAATGCTGATAAGTCCCTCTTTGTATCATAGTCTTCCTTATTGTTTTCCCTTGTGTGCTATTGTTTTGGTGTGACTTTGTTGCCCTTTGGAATAAGGCTTTGTGCCAAGTTTGTCTAGATTCTCTATGTCCTATTCAGTCCTTATCCCCATTCAGAGCCTATTGTTACCCTATAATCAAAATTTTGAGTTATTCATATGTTAAGTCAAAATTTTCATTCTTATTTTTTATTATTTGTTACCCTCTTTATATGTCACGGTGCTTTACGTAGCCATTTTTCACTCTTAGTCAGTGATCTTATGTCTTTCTATACCTTGGTCGACTAGTTCACGAGTTTCAAAACCATCTGATTCCTTGACTTTTCACCAAAGTCAGCGTCTTAACCTTATCGTTCGGTCTTGTGTCGGTCTGTTGAAGAGTCCTTTGAGGTCAGGGATTTGGAAGTTCTTTGAACTTCCAAACTCTCAGTTTGTTGGTTCGTTAATTCTCAAAGTTGCCGATGCCCTGACTGAATGTGCTTTTCACTTCACAAAGTGTCATCTTTTCAAACCATTAGTATGCATAGAGTATTGACACCTGTCAATTCACAATAATTTAGAATGAATTGGGAAAGGTGTTTACACACTTTTTGGAGGGAAATTAAAAGGATCATTTATGAATCGTCCAGTACTTTTTGCCACCAAATTTAATGAAATTTAATGAGGACTTAATAGATTTTGATATGAGGTTTTATTTGAAGCTGCCACCTTGTGAGTAAAGACTTATTTTGCATTTTGATGGGAGTGCACTGAAGGAGCTCTGAGCCTCGCCATTAACAGAGAACTTGTTGAAGTATTTGCAATCAGGTCAAAATAACCAACTCTTTTCCTTACTTTTCTTGTTGTGATAAATTGAGTCTTTGATTTATCTGGGTGAAGAAGAACAATTTTTAGTTCATGAGTCTAGATAGTCAGTTTTCCCCAAATATTCTATGGGCCTCTCTGGTGTCCCTAACTTGTTTAGAAGTTTTCACTTTCTATTTTTTGAAACAAGTTAAAATGAAGTATAAATATCAGGGGTTCCCAATTGCCACTGTAATTGAGAATGGCTTGTCCAAAGTATGGGTACTGACCTCAGACATGTAGACCTAGAAGATTTCTTGAATAGAGTGCAACAAGAAAACATGTCCTCAATTGCAGAGAAGATTGTGAGCAGTGGGTTAGCCTATGCTAGGGGTTTCCCACCCGCTGTGCCATTTCTAGATTTGATTATTTCCTATGAAGAAATTATTACCTTGAATCACAAGAAATACGATCTTTTGATGGCTCTGTAGTAACAAAGGTTGATTCTAAGGTTGTATCACATGAATTAAAGTTACTATACCATGAGGAGTTTGTTGATATGTCTATTACCACTAGTTGGGGATATTTCTAGGACAAAAACGATTGGTACCAAAATTGTATTGCTAAGAGCTAGCTAAAACTTGAAAGGAAAGGTAAATCTTGACTTCCCACCAATTTGAAAAGAGGGCATTTCAAAGAAGAAAATTTTGACATGATTACCTTGTTACATCATGTTGTCAGGAGTGCTGAGTCAGAATCTTTTGAAAATTAGATGTGTCAATTTATTCTGGTAATTTGTAGTGAATCTCAGTATGTGAATTGGGCAAAATTAAACATATGAATGAGCAACTAATAAATTTTCATTATAAGGTGTTATTCCACTTGTGTTCTCTTCTGGTCTACAAATTTTAGCCAATAAAGAGGTTTCTGCCCTAGTTTGAGGACTCAAGGGCCCCTTACACCAGATACACCTATGTACTGCTATTTTCCGTAATTGCAAAAAGAAGTTGGGATGAAAGATTTCCACCGTGTGAACGATGATTTATCATGTTGTCTGCAAAGAAGATTGAAGGCTCATTGGAGTAGAGAATTTCTCTTGAAGTGGTGACATTGATAGTCAGGTTTGGAAGTTTCTACATCTAGTTTGATAGATTTACTTATCTGCGGATTGGGGGTTTTGAAAATGCCCCATTAAAATTGCCTAGATACCCTTCAGATTTTTTTGTTCTTTTAGAAGTTTGTTGTCAAATGGTGACTATGAACAATAAGTATCACACTATGAAAAAGAAGGGATATTCTTTCTCCATGTCTTTGTCTTTCTTTGTCTGTAAAAGCAATGATAACGTGAGGAATGTTGAGGAGATTTTTGTTGAGTATAATTTTCACCCATTGCCTGTGAGGCAATCTTTTGATAGTAAAAACTTTATTAAGAAGAATTTGCATGGAGGTATCCTATATCAATATCAGCCTCACCTCGAGGATTACTGGGAAGATTGTGATGATGAAAGGTAAGTTCAAAGGAGAAGTTGGATGAGATTGACAACAGATCAGGTCCAGGCTTTCAGGTTTCCTTTCCAAGTCCTTGAAGGTACTGATGATAATTTTGAGATTTTGGATGAAGGCTATTAGAGTGCTATTTTGGAATCATTTCCTCAGGTACGTTGGTTTGATAAAGAAGTCACAGATATCATGGTTCGGTCTTCTTTTGTGCTAAGTAAAACTGAGAGATGACTTGAGAAGAGGCTAAGGGAACATGCTGGTTCTTCATTACAAAAAGAATCTACCACTAAGAAACATAACACATCTCGGGTCTCCCATACTCCAAGAGCTATAACGAGTTTGGATACAACTCTTCATAGAGTTGGCTCACAATCAGGAGGAGATGGAGAACAACCCGAAGACAGTAGAAGATCAAAGACCACATGCGAACAAGATGGCCAACATGTGTCTGTAAGAGCAAGAATAGAAGAGAAATTGGATGCTCTCCAACAACTGCAAGCAGACCATGTGGCTTCTCCCAAATCTATGGTGCCTGATAGTGACTCTTTAATCTTCAATCAAATTGGTGAAGATAGTGTTTTTCATTCTATGTTTGGTAATCCCAATTCTCCAGTGATAAGTGAACCCCTAGAGCATAATACTCCCCCTTTGCAGTTAGATAATGTTATTTTGAATACTAGTGCTGGTGTTAGCGTTTCTTCTTCTCCCTCTCCCTCATGGTTGAAAAAGGTAGTAGAAAAGAATAGGCATGCCCTTATGATAGACACAAATATAGACACTATAGACAAGTTTCTAGAAGATACACCTAAGCACAAGAGGGCTAAGAGGATGTCAAGAATGGTGGTGGATCCCTCTACTGGACATCATGTTTTGGAAATTGTCGATCTTATTGGTGAGAAGAACGAGGATGAGGTTATTGAAATAGATTTTAACATGAGTAGAATTGATATGGGACCCTCTATGGTTGAAGGCGATATTTACCATGCCATGTTTTCTGTGAGTACATTGTCAAAAAGGGTGAAAACTTAGTAGCAAGAGAATTCCAAATTATAGGCTCAAGTGAGAACTTTAACTTCATTTATTCAATCTATTTTGAAGATTACTGCTTAGCCTTCAGATGAAACACTGAGCATATCTATGGATGGTCTAAACCCTAACTTGCTACAACAAATCAAACGATGCCAAGCCATAGGTAAATCCGTTGATCAATGGGTAGAGAAAATTACTCTTGATGGTTTATTCTATATTGTGGAAGCTGTGAACATGTACACCTTGATCTTTGACAAGAGGAAAACATTGGCTATGGAGCTACAAAATGTTAAAGGAAAGATAACAACAATTTATTGATGGTTTTTAAGGAGGTTCAAGAGATAACAAAAATTGATACAAGTATCCTCACAGCTGAGAAGGTTTTTAGAAACCCTAAAGAAAATGAATCTATAGTATGGTTAGGCATTGTAATAGAGAATGACTGTGCTAGGAGTAGTTGAAGAAGAATTGAGGGATACATTGACTCGATATTTTTATGATCAGAAAGATCTCAAAAATAATTTCACAATCTTAGACATAGAAGCCTTCAGCGAAGATGAAGATAAATTGCTTGAGATCAAAGAAATAAAACAAAACTTCAAGAAAATGATTACTGAGGAACTTGTGAGCACCGACATAGTGACTGGCGAGTCATTAGGAAAACTTGGAAGGGTGGCAATGTATCTCTAGACTTTCAAGAGAGAAATCAAAGAAATTCATGTAAAAGAGTGGCGAATGTAGATCGAATGATAAGCAAGCAGAAACATCAGGATAATATCACTAGTAGTCCGAGTGGCAAAATGTTGACCTAAATCATTACCAAGTATAGGGCGTATAAGGTAAAGTTACGGGCACTGGTAGCTCAAACGACATAGACGAACTCAGCTACAGGTGAAGGACAAAACAAGAAAAATGAGGCGACACAAAAGGAGGTGATGCAAGAGGACATGACAATTGTCAATTGATGACTTTTCATAATCTTTATTTCTGTTTCTTGCAAAAAAATGATTGGCGCTAGAGAGCTTTCTTTTAAGTTTAATGATTTATTTTAAATATATTTAATCGACTGTCCCCAAGAAGCCATTATTATTTTAAAGAGAGTTATGCTTGGTAAGACTATATATTTTGGAAGCCTGTCGATGCATAAAATCTTTTGGCGAACTTTGTTTTGGTAGGTCAATTTTGATGTGATGTTAATTTTCAGTAGCTTTTAAATATATGAATGGAAGTTGGTGCAGTTGATTTCTAAAATCATAAACTTTGTGGTATGGTGAATGAGTGTTTATTCTTCTTATGTTGAATGTATTATCAACTTATTAACTTGCAGTCTATATCAAAGCGATTGAAGATTTATATTTTGACTCATTGCCGTGGATGTTTTTCTTTCGATTAATGGTTCATGGTGATGATTATATGATAATTGATATAAGTTTGTGATGGTAGTGATATAAGTCTTTGTGCTTCTTTGTATTTCAAATTATATGGTAATTCATTACCTTTAATGCTTTCTAGTTAAAACCACCACCTTTATTGCTTTCTAGTAAAAAGCATACATTATTTTCATTCTTTGTATATCATTTGAAGGTAACTACGCCTTGTAAAATAAGCAGAGAATCATTACAAAATATCATTGTAATTGATTCAACTATTGGTTCAATTGTCATATGTTTGGGCAAGATAATATAGACTTAGGTGACAAAATCTGTATACTAACAGTTGATAACATGGATGAAACAATGAAAATCAATGTATCTCCAAATTACATAAGAAGAGAGGACATTTGTCAAGAAAAGAATGAACATGATGAAATTGTAAAACATACAAGAACCCCAAAATGGTTAGTTGAAATTGATGAAAACATAATGGAAAAACTTGAAGGCAAGAGGTCATTACAAACAGTTTGGTTGTGGGCTTAAAAACTCTTCAATGAATACTTTGAGAATAAAAGATTAACTAAACAATGCCAACTTTTTGTGCAATTGCTAAAGATGTAAAAAATGAGACCTTTACTAAAGAAATTAAAGATTCATTTAAACAAAGTGTTCAATCGGAATAAAATTATTGTTAGAATCTTTTCAATGCACTCAATTCTATTGGAAAGACTAGAAAGGAGAAAGATAAAAGAGTTGCTCGTAGGGTAATATTACAACCTTAATAGTGAGAAAACAATTAAGAAAGGCTCGATTAATGAGGCAAACTTGTGTTGACTTAAGCTTGAATCGTAAAACATTGTCAAACGCACTAACATTAAGATCAAGACTAGATAGTCTTCGTGGAAATGATACTTGGGATTTCAGTGGCAGGCTTCCACCAGTTGATAAGAAGGTAATCAATAGCACAAAGGAATAAATTGAATGATTTTGAAAAACTAACTCTAGGGTATTAGCAAATGCAAAAGATGTTTTAAAGTTAAGAATTGGTGATAAATATTGTGTACCACATCCTAAACATTACTTGGAATGTAGCCAAACAACATTGTACAAACAATATTGTGAAACACACACCCAGGTATGACAATCTCACAAAGTGCATTTGAATCTCTTAAGCCATTTTATTGTGTTCCTCTTAAAATTCATGATACATGTTGCAAATAATATGTTGAGTTTTCTATGTATCATGAATTATTATGCAATATTCACTCTACTTTGTACACTAACGAAATGTTATAGGAGTGTGGTGCAATTCAACTACCAAAGTCATCTAGGGACTTATTGGATTTATTTCTATGTATTAGAGATGATAGTTGTATTTTCTACAAGAATGATTGTTTAAATGAAAAGTGTTTATAGTGTGGTGGGTTATCGAAGTTTATATCATGTATTCATGAGGAAATGAACATGATTTTGGAAAGAAAATGGTTGAGAAAAAGAGATATGAGACAGTGAAATACAATTTAAAAATTGGAGGTGAAGGTTCTAGATGTGAGTTGATTGTAAGAGAGGTAAGTATTACTTATTTTATTGATGATTTTAAGAATTTTTTTTTACAAGTATGCCATACATAGCCATCGGTCTCAATGGTTAGATCAATAGTTCAGGATGTGTAAAGACTTTTCTGATTGGAGCTATTGTCTCTATAGTTGATTTTGTAGAAAACTACATGTTGCAACCTCAAAATGAAGTGCAATCTGAGTACTACAATTCTATTCAGATTGCTATTTTTGTTCACATCACATATAGACATGCCCCTGAGAGTACAGAAGAGAATATGAAGATTTTTAGAGAATACCATTTTTACATGAGTGATAATTGATCTCATTTATCAGAGTATGTGCAATATTGTTTTCAACAATTTTATGGGTTCTTGCAAGAAAAAGATGTTAGAATGGATCAACATCTCATTTGATCAGATGATTGCACCGGTCAATTCAAGTATGTTCGTATGTTCTAATGGTTGAACAAAATGCATGTAGAGAAGGGTATACCTCATATTTGGAATTTTTTTGAAGTTGGGCACAGAAAAGGAGAACATGATGGGGTGGGTGCATGTGTGAAGAGAGCTCTTTTTAAAGAACTAAAGATTAGAGGTGGTGCTACATTCAATGATGCAGATTCTATTGTTAAGTGGTGTAACTATGCATTGTCACATGGAGTGGCTCTTGATTCAGAAGTGCACAAGTTCTTTTGGTTGGTTGATGAGGAGATAGCGAGAGAGAAATTAGATTGTCAAAGAATCAATGAATCATCAAAGATGCATTTATTTTGAAGCTCAGATGCAAGTGCATGGACTATTTGGACATAAGAATTAACTTGTTTTTGTCAGAGTTGTATTAAATGTGATTGGGATAGATGTGAGCCAAGTGAATGGGTAGATAAATGGATTCCACAATATTTAACCCCTTTATCTCAAGGTCAATCATCATTACTCAATGGCATGGAGAGCTCATTTGACTATGAACATCTTTCAGACCTTGTACAACTAGGTCATGTTTATGCAGTTGTTGCACTGCATGGAAATGAAGAGAGATCAGACTATTGGTTGGTACAATGTGTACAGGGAAAAAAATCCAACATGACCTATGACAGATAATGATGGGTTCAAATATCCTACAGGATCGGTTGTTAGTGCTAGGACTTGGTTACAAACATATATGATTAGAAAGAATGGCATCCCTGCATTTGAAGACTTTGAGAAGCGTAAAACCATATTGATGTATTCACACCTAGTTGTAGCAACAAATATTAAGTTACTAAAGCATCATGTAAAACAAAAAATAACTATGGACAATTAGTAATGCTGATCATGAAGCAATATTGGATACTCTGAAGGTAAAAGATGACCCCTCAGGTATGCTTGACTAGCATTTAAACTTCTAGATGGATAGGTATGACAATTTTATCTTAACTTTTTCTTGTTTTTTCTATTTTTTAGAATTGTTTTATTAAAAATCTTGTTTCTTTAACTATAATGCATGATTTTGACTATACATGAATGTGAATGAGGTTATTTTACATGGAATCATAGACGTGAGGTACAATTTTTTTTTTAATAAAAGAGGGTAAAAACTTTATTAATCAAAGAGAGCAGTACAAAGCATAAAAGAAGCAAGAGGCCCAAACAGACCCAGAGACAACAAACAAGAAATCAAGAAGTGGTCATGCAACATCTCACATCCTCCGTGACCAAATCCACCAAATCCTGAGCAAGATCCCTAGGTAAATTGTCCCAATCATCTACCAGCCAGGTCCCATTCTTCTCAGAAGCCCATTTGGCCAACCCATCAGCCACCTTATTCCATTCCTGAGGGATATGAGAGAAGGTGATAGAATCAAATAAATCTCCAAGACTAGTGATTTGCTTAGCCACCACCGCAAGCTTCCAACTAACATCATCAAACTGCCTTCTATTTATCAAGTCTATCACCACCTGAGAATCTGACTCGCAGATAATCTTATTCCAGCCAAGGGCATATGCCTTCTTCAAAGCCAAAAGAATAGCCAAGGCCTCCATAAGATTATTAGAGTGCAACCCCCTATATTATGAGAAGAAAAACACAACCACCCCAGAACTATCTCTGCCCACCCCACCAATGCCAGTGTGCCCAAGGTTACCCCTTGCAGACCCATCAATATTGATTTTCAAGAATCTAGTGGGAGGGGGAAACCAATGCCCTTCCCTAGAAACCTTCCTTCTAGAACACCTGCTCTGCTCAATCTTGGGCCTTCCGGGACCCCCAACAAGAATCTCCAGATTACGAATCACTCTAGTATCACTAGGATCCACTGGGGCTGACAGATCACATTTAACATACAAGGTCTCTTGCAAAGCCCAGAGAATGCAAGACCAAACTTGACCCACCAACAACTTCTTATCTAGAAAGACCTTGCGGTTGCACTCCAACCAGATGTGCCATATAATCAGACTAGGGCCAATTGGACATGCTATGTGTAGAAATGAAGTCCTCATCGGAATGGGCCCAAAGTTCTGCCAAAACTCCTCCAGAGAAGAAGGGTTCCTGCATTGCAAACTCCAGGCCCCCCACCAAAAATGCCAAATAGTCCTAGCAAAAGGTCACTAGAAGAAAAGATGTGAAACAATCTCAACATCTTTTAGACATAAGAAACATAAGGAAGGACCTTGGAAGCCACAGTTACAGAGGTTATCCCAAGTCAAACACCTGCCATAAACCACCAGGCAAGAAAAGAAATTACATTTTGGCCAAGAGAATTTATTCCAAATATTTTTTCACCAAGGAACCTCAACACTACCCCAGGCCTGTTTGTCCAAAACATGATACCCTGAAGCAATAGTGAACTTCCCTTTTAGATTTGGACCCCAAGCCAACACATCCTGCTCTGGGAGAGAACAAAAGACTCTATCAGCCAAAATGGAGGACAACTCCCTCCTATCCTCCAAAGATCCACCCATGGGCCATTCCTGCATATCCTTCCATTGGTAAACAATAGTCTACCCCAAAGCCTGAGGGGCTTTGAGATCCATCACTCTACTTCAACTAGCCTGAACAAAAATCCTACATAAGTCCCCCAAGTGAGGGTGTGAGGAGAGGATAGGCGAGAAGCCATCCCAGGAGTCATGCCAAAAAAGAGCATCAGAGCCTCTATTACAGATCCAAAACAGGCCTTGTTTAACTAGTGTAGCCCCGCTCTTGAGAGTATCCTAGATCATAGAACCTCTCCTCGAAAGACTAAAATGAGGCACCTCAGCGCCCTCCACCTCCCCAAGGTACTTGAAGGTAGGGATCTTGGCCCAATACTGATGCTATTATGAACACCATCTCCAGTATAGCTTAGTAGCCAAAGCTTGTCCATTCCAATCTATCCTACGCAAAACTAGACCACCATCTTGCTTTGGTCGGCAAACAACTTCCCACTTAATTAAGCTCCACTTCTTCGAAAGGAGATTACCCGACCAAAGAAACTGCCAACAGAGGCCCTCAAAATCTTTGATGAAACTTGAGGGAGCTGTCAACACAAAGCACCTGTATATAGGAAGGGCCTGTACCATGGACTTCAATAGAGTAACTCTTCCAGCCTTAGATAACCATCTATAGGTCCAGTGATAAACCAGCGGACACAATTTATCCATCACATCCTATCAAAAACACCTGGGAAGTGGGTGCACATCCAGAGGGATGCCAAGGTATATGAAGGGAAGTTTCCCCACCTGAAACCTTAAAATCTTGACAATACGCTGCTGAATAAGCTTGGGGGTATTAAAGAAATAAATGCAAGACTTACTTTCATTAATACTTTGACTTGAGGCAACTAGGTAACAATCCAAAATCTGACGCAAAGCAACCGCTTCAACCACCTTAGCAACACCCATCAAAGCCATATCATCCACAAACTAAAGATGAGTTTGAGGAGGAAGAAAATTGCTCCATTTCCATCCCTAAGAGAGCCTATCCATAACACGGGACTTAATGAATCTCCCCAAGCCTTCAACCATCAAGATGAACAAATATGGGGATAAGGGGTCCCCCTGTCGAAGACCTCTAGAAGCACCAAACAGATCCAAAGACTCCCTATTTATGAGAACAGAAAATGAGGAAGTCCTCACACAGCTCATGACCCAATCAATCCACTCACAACTGAACCCGAAGGCTCTGAGAATTTTGATCAAAAAGCCCCAGTTAACTCTGTCATAAGCTTTAGCCATGTCCAACTTTATAATGATAGCCTTTTCCTTAGAAGAGGCCATAGAGTGAATAGTCTCAACCGCAATAACTACTCTGTCCAAAATCTATCTACCCGCAACAAAGCTTCCTTGTTCCTCTAAGATCAACTTATCCAGACATGGCTTCAAACGTTCAACAATTAGCTTTGTAATGATTTTATACACCACATTGTACAAAGCAATTTGTTGAAAAAGATCCAGAGAATCAACACCCTCACGTTTTGGGATAAGAGCAAGAAACGTGGCATTCATGTCTTGCAACATTTGCTTATTCCTAAAAGACTCCTGTACCACCTTCAATAGATCAAGGTTGATGACTTCCCAAAATTCCTGAAAGAACTCAGCCGAGAACCCATCAGGACCAGGAGCCTTCTCTTTTTTCAATTGAAACACCACATCCTCCAACTCCTTGAATGAAATAGGTTTAACAAGAGAAGCATTCATATCCGTAGTCACCAGAGAGGGAATACAAGCCAGGATAGAAGCTTCCTCCTCACTAGCAGTCAGGGTATCTTCATAAAAGAAAGCAGAGAAAAAATGAACCGCCTCACTAGAGATCCTCAAAGAGGAAGAAAGAATAGAACCCTCAAGAGAGTGGAGAGAAGAGATAAAGTTACCTTGTCTTCGAGCCTTCACCAATTTATGAAAAAAGGAAGTATTCCTATCCCCTTCTTGAAGCCAATCAACACGGGCCTTCTATTTCTAAAAAATTCCTCAAGAAGCTCCCATTCCTTGAGGTCTTTAACCACACTAACCTCAAGCCTGCTTAAATTTGTATCAAGACCCTGGTCCTGAATCTGCCTGGTAATAGAATCCAAGCGCTCCTAGGAAACCCTTTTCCACTGAAACACATTACCAAAATGATACTTATTCCAATGTTTCAATTTATACTTCACATATTGAAGCCTCTTCACAAATGAGTACATAACTATACCAAAAGTAGGTCGTCCTTCAGTCCACCATCTAGAAACCAAGCCAAGAAGACTCTCCTCCCTGAGCCACATAAGCTGAAATCTAAAAGTTTGTTTTTTAGGACCACCAACCAAACGGGCAGAGAATTTGATTGGCCAATGGTCTGATCCTTGCCAATCTAAAATTTCAAAACTTGATAACCACTTGTCACCCACCCAAAAAGAGGAAACAAGAAACCTATCTAACCGTTTAGAAATGGCATCATCCCCAAGCCTCCTATTATTCCAAGTAAACATGCCATTCGAAGGTTTGATATCCACAAGCCAGAGCTGAGCCAAATTATCCCTTAGAAGATCAGAAGAGGGATCCAAATGAGGCACACCCCCCCTTGTCTCCTTGAGGGAGGCAATTGCATTGAAGTCACCTGCCATAATCTAGGGGAGGAAAGGATCCAATGATCTCAAAAGATTGATATGAGACCATAGGAGAGTCTTACCAGGGACATCCATCGGAACATAAATGTTAGAAAGAAGAATTCTTTCCCTCGTCTCCAAACTAATTGCAACTAGAGAAATAGAAAATCTACTAGAGATCCACCAAACAAAAGAAATTCGCCAAGGATCCTAGAGGCAAGAAAGACCTCTTGAGCTTCCTTGCGCACCCACACACTGGCAAAAACCTCTATTCCAAATCTTAGAAACACACTACATCATACCATCCACAGATAACTTCGTCTCCTAGAGGAAAACCACATCCGGAGAATGAGCACTAACCAAGTCCCGAATAGCCTTTTGTCTAGGGATGTTATTCATACCCCTTACATTCCATGATAACACAATCATTGCGAAGGGTGAGAGAAGTGAGTATCCAATGTCTCTCCAACCATCTTAACTTTCTCCTGATCCTTCTTCCTCCCCACATTTTTTGGCTTATCAAGAGCACACTTTTTCAGGGATTTTTGCTGTAGACGCAGAATAGGAGAAGAAGAGAGAGCTTTTATCTTACCAGAGTCTTCCAAACCTGGTCCACTAGCTAAACTCACGCTTTCATCCAAAGAGGCCATGGAGGTTTCCACCAAACAACAAGAGTCCCCAAACCCAACATTGGGGGGAGAAGCAACTGAATCCATCACCACCCCGAAAGCCACCACAGGAACTAGGACCGAGGTAGTGACAGACAAAGACTCATATTATGATCAACTAAAGGAGAAGCTTCAACATGCATGTCAAAAGAAACCCCCTCCTCATGGACTAATTCATCCAAAGCCTCAAACTTGTTAAAAGTCTCCTCTTGACGATCCCGAAGAGTCCACTTCTAACCCCGATTCTTGTTTTGTGCCTTAATTGGCACAAAGCCATCTTTATCCGGTACCACCCCCTACATGGGTGCTTTACCCTTTTCCACCCTTGGATTAGACAGAGCCTTCACATCATCTGAACCACCAGCACCTGAGGCACGAAGGCACCTCCTTTGAAGATGGCCATACTCATGGCACAACCGGCACCTGAAAGGTAAAGTCTCATAGTCTAACTATTGAGTCCAGGAGCTAGACCCAATAGTAAGATCAATAGAATCTGGTAGAGGCTGGCTCAGATCAATCTCCACATAGACTCGGGCACAAGAAAAAATTTGCTTCTCCAGAGTTTGCTGAGACGGGCCAATAGGCTTCCCCAACAACAACGCAATTGATTGCAGAATATCCTGTCTCCAACATTCCAACAGTAACTGAGGAAAACGAACCCACACCGGCACCTTTGAGGGTAGCTCCTCCGCCGAATTAAAGCCTGCATGCCAAGGCTTCATGAAAAGGCCAACTTGATTATAAAAGTAGGGCCCTCCCTCAAAAACCTTGTTATGATCAGAGATACACGAAAAGACCACCAAAAAGAAGTTATTCGCAGCTAGCAAGATTTCAAAATCACCTTTTGAATTCCATGACTTGCGAATCCAGGGTTCCAGAAAAGGAATCGAAACCCTCAATCCCATAAATTTGTAGCTTAAAACATGTTTGCTAAATACTCTTGGTCCTTGGGTACCACCTTTATTTGAATCACCAGCTTTGGATGAACTTGAGCTCTTTCCAAGCATCTGTTTATCTTGTGCAATTTCAAAGCACCAGTTCTAGAAACCCCAACATTAGGTGGGGATGGATGAGGAAACCCGTCACCAACCCCTGCCATAGCAGCATCCCTCGACGTCTCATCCAAAGGCACAGACCTTGCCATTAGAAAATCCCCTAAAGCCCTCGCACCCCACACCTGCATTGAACAATGCACACACTCCAGAAACCCCCCCTTGAAAGCTAAAAAACCCCACCCCTTGCTAAAAACAATCCCACAGAGCCCGATCTGCAAAGACAAAATGTATGCAACAGAGAACAAACACATGCAGACCACAACTTGCTACAGGTCGCGGGACTGCACAGAGCTCCCGCACACGCTCCATCAAAAAATCATTCCATAATATTACATCAATGCGAGCTACAATTTTTAGTATGCATTTGTGTTTCTTAATATTTTACTTTCTAGCTTTTTGTACATACTAATTTCTAAATTCATCTTGTTCATATCTTGCAATCAAGGCATTCCATGAGATCCAGTTTAAACTTTACCACTCTATTCACCCTTAGATCTAGTTTATGGTATATAATAGGTCTGAGAACAAGAGATTTTTATGTATTTGAGATTTTGTCATGTATCAAGCTTAGTTAATAGTAGGTTAAAGTTTAATTTTTGTTTGACACATTTTAATATATAAATGCAGGTGTTTTGGAGAATAGAGCTATTGTACATTCAAGAGACTGAGATTAGTGGTTAAAGCATTTAGCTTTCATTTTGGAGACTTTCAATATATTTCCTAAGGTGATGTATAAGATAGAATTCTAAACTTGGTGTTTCTTAATCTTCCATCAAACTTCTTATTGCAAATTATTTTAAGTTAGTTGCAGTTGATAATGTTTACTTTGCTTAACAATTTTTTAATGCATTATAAATGCATATGTATTTCACACAGTGTTGGAGTACTAAGATCTACTTATGCAGTTGGAAAGAACATTTTGTATATTCTACCTAGACCATGGCTATGTTTTGATTATGACTCATGGTTATAATGGAAATACATCCACCATTGCTAAGTTAATAGTAGGTGTAGACACCCAAAAATGTCCTCTTGCAAGACCTTGTCACAACATTACATCATCTAAACATCTTGTTGCATGTTTTTCCCTAGGTACCCATATCATCACCTAATTAGTTAAATAAATCTTATTTATTTGACTAATTTTCATTTATTCCCTTTCTATTCATAATCCTTTCTTTCTTCTAATGTTAATTCAATAATTTATATTATTTAATTAATTAAATCATAAATCCAACATTAATTAAATAAATCAAATATTTATTTAATTAATAAAATTCTAATAAAATCCTCTTGCTTTCTTTCCAAATTTGAACTCATGTGTATCTAATTAATTTATTTAATTAGATAATTCATCAATTATCCTCCCATCCATTTTTAAGATTTAGTTCCTTTTTGAGGATTTAAAACTAAAATCAAATCTTTCTATCTTTTTAAATCTTATTTTATCTTGTTTTATTTCCTCTTTTATCAAAAATCAAATCCT
The DNA here is from genome assembly GCA_027924645.1 of Cunninghamia lanceolata. Lineage (NCBI taxonomy): Eukaryota > Viridiplantae > Streptophyta > Pinopsida > Cupressales > Cupressaceae > Cunninghamia > Cunninghamia lanceolata. Next base: position 7,019,997 of record BSBN01000960.1, on the reverse strand, counting down.
TATCAAATCTTACTAAATCTTCTTCCCTTCATCCTTGAAAATCTATAAATATGGCCTCATTCAAGCCATTTAAGGATTGAATCTTCTTCTAGCATCCTCACTCTGCTGAAATCTTCTACCAATCTTCTCCATCTATCTTCTTCTCATCAATCTCAATCCAATCGTTATGCTGCTGAAGTGTGCAATCAACATCCAATCATTCAAGCAATCAAACATGCATGCATCAATCCTTCAAGATATTTGAGGTATTCGAAGGGTTTGGACTGAGGTAATACTTGTATTGTTTTATCTTTCATTTTGTCCAAATTTTTCATGTACATTTTTGCCACGCCCGGTGGGACCCACTTCTCCTGATCTAATCATACGTTTTTGCAGGTTTTTGTTGTAAAATTTGCATCTTTTCTAACCCTTGTTTTGTTGAGTTTTATATGGAATCTATCATAGGTGACCTCCTGGGTTGAATCAGACATTGCCATCACGTCTGGGAGGTCATTTTCATGATTTTTGACTATAAACTTGTCAGGGTTTCGTCACAGGAAATGTTTTTGTAAAAAATTGAAATTTTTTAGCCCATACAGATTCGTACTAATCCGTACCGTACAAACTGATCATATCAATCTTTGATGAAGTTTGATTGCACGGGTCATTGTAGTGATTGTTGTAGGTCTTGTGTTTAGCATTTATAGGGTTATCAACTATTATATAGACTTATCTTTGCCCTCACTCTCACTGTCAAACCCTTGGTTGAAACCCTAAACTCTATCACCTTCATTTTTTTTGGTCACTTACCTTTGTAAACTCTATTTCTCTGTTGTAAGGCTCTATCGACCCCTTCACTACCTATGTTGCCTCAAACCATCAACTTCATTCCTTAGTTGCAGTCTACATTGCCATCTCAGGTCGTTGTCGGCATTTAAATCCACGCCTCTTTGTTTGGTCTTCTGCCTAGTCTATATCTTCTACCGACTTTCCTCCATACACCTTAGTCGCCACTAGCCCTTTATCCTAGTTGAAACCCCTTCTCGTCCATCAACATAGCCTTCTATCGCCTTCTATTGACCATGACCACATCATCATATCCTCCATCGAATGTCATAGTCGAATGTCTTAGGTGTTGGATAAGCCGTTGAATGTCATAGTTGGCCACTTCACTTTCTTTCGACTATCCTCCTTCAAACTTGACCACCATCCATCCTTCGACCTTTCGACCATCTAGCAAAGCCCGCTTAGTCAACTACTCTAAATTAGGGTTTGTTAGCTTTTCAACATAACATTTGGTCATTGCTACTTAGCACTTTAATATATGTCTTTTAGTCCATCGACCTAGTATTTAGGTTTTAATACTATAAGTTAACTCATAGTTTAAGCTCTAGGTTTTTGGAGTTTTGAATCTTTTCAAAGGGGCTAGGGTTTTATTCCAAGCTGTCAAACACAAAATTGTAATCAAAGAAACATAAACACAACATGTGTAACAAAAATCTTGCAAAACTGCCAAAAGTCAACAATCAAACAGTCAAGTCAACCCAGTCAACCAGGTACCTTGTTTCATCTACATGCCATAGGGAGGGAGTATTTTTCCTTTTGCCATAACAGGAGCATACAAGCTCCAAATCGCGCAAACAATGACTCATCGGAAAGCTAACTGGATGAACTTCATAGATGAGTAAAAATTATCAAGTGAATGTGTTATTTTACAGGCTTTTTTTATCAGTCAAAGTTTATCTTCTTTTAAAACTTCAAATGAGCATATCTTGAGCAATACGCTTCCAATTTCAACATTTTTTAAAAAATAGCTTAGAATCTTCCAAACTTTCTATCTATGCAGTCTATTTTACTGTATTAGGTCATTTATCACAAATTTTATACAGATCACATCTTTTAACCTAATCCACTTTTGGCTTGCAAGTTCGGTTTTCTTCTTGTCTTGGTGACTTTCAGGGGCATCTAAGGAGCTTGAACAATAGGGGCATCAGCATACATAATAGATTTAAGGATGAAAATCAATCAGGTGCAATCAATCCATCTCTCATCTCTAAACATTGCTTGCCTTCACACTTTGAATTGGGCTTAAAAATCAATATTATTTGCTATCACATCACTGAATTTGGGCTAAAACGAACAAATGTCTTCCTACACACTTGGCTTTGGATCTAAAAAGAACTAGTGCTTTCATCTGTCTTCTTATCACACATTTCATTTCTTAAAGGTTAATTAACAACTACAAGTGTGAATCACGTGCATGTGTGTATGCTCTCTCCTCGCATCGCAAGGTGATCTTGGAGATCAAAAACACCACACTTGATTCACTTTTGTCAAACCCTATCTAGGAGGCTTACTAGGGGATTTCATCACCCCTAGGAATGACCTCAACCACGTATTTTGGTGGGGTATATCAAAGGGGGGAGATCGAAAGCTATACCTCAATCTAGCTACGTAGTCATTGAAACATCCTTGTGGCCCCAGGTGATTCCGGACACAAGGTGAGGTGGTATTCACTTACGTTTATGCCACATCCCTTGAATGGGATAGTGTTCATAGATTTGGGCCCCTCGTACCTCATGTATATTGGGGACACCCGTAGTTAACCCTTGTGTAGCCTAGCTTAAGACTTATTGGTCATACCCTACCTGATTAATCATTAGGGCTTGTTGTGTTTACAAGTGTTTTCTTAATCATATAACATCTAATCTTGGAAGGAAAATTGAACATGCTTGGTGTGTGTGTTTATGAATTTACATTGTGTTTGATATTCCCTAATTCAAACTACCAATCTTTCCTTATCATCTAAGCAATCACATCCTAATCAAACACTTGTTAAAAGTGACACCATGTCAACATTAGAAGATCTAGCACAAAAACTCATTCATCTTCTTCATCAAACTCAAACAAGCCAATCATTTCTAAATCAACAAACCCTCCAAGACATCCAAGAGAAAATCCAAAAATTGTAAATAAGCCAATCCTCGCATATGCAACACCTCTTAGGACAAATCTGACACCTCTTAGCCACTTGTAAAATCCAACAAGCACATCCTTAACCAATGCTAAAGCAATCCTATGTGCCACCTATCCCATCATGTCAACCTTATCCATCCACATGTCACATCAATTCTTCATCAACCTATCACACTTCTTCCAATTTCAACCCTTATCCATATCAATCCACCTATCAACAACCATTATCTTATATGATCCCTCATCCAACACAGCATCAACACCTTCAACCAGAACAACATCAACAACATCAACCTATCCAACAATTCCACAATAAACATGTGCAACAACAAATCATACAACAACCAATCACATCACAACACCATCCAAACCTCTAACCCATTTTATCTCAATCCCAGGTGTCACCTTCATCTACATACCATGTTAATGCCATATCAACCTATCAATATCCACCTCAAGATCATCCACTTCCTCATTCCAACATTCCAACTCACCATCAAACCCTTGTCCAAGACCAACAAGTGTCCTCACAAGAAGTAAATGCAAGCCCAAATAGCCCCTTGTACATAAGTCAAACATCCTTAAGTGCACTTTTGGAGCAAGATCTAATATCTTTTGATGAGGGAGATACCTATGTGTCACCTAATTCTAGCCCAAGTGGTCATTTGTACATAAGTCAAGTGTCCTTAAGTCAATCTTTGGAGTAAGATCTAATATCCTTTGACGAGGGAGACACCAATCTAGATTATGCTTCCAATGTGTCACCCCCATCTAATTCTAACCCTAATCTAAGTCTTAATCCAACCAACCCTACTATCTCTCCATCCGATCCTAATCCTAGCCCAAATCCAAAACCCTCCAATCCCATTATTCTTTCATCTAGTCCAAGTCCTAATCCACCTAACCTTACTATCCTTACATCCAATCCAAATCCTAACATGTCCAATCCATCTCATCCCACAAGTCCTAATCCTAAACCTACCACTCCATCTACTCTTATCCTCCATCCATTATATTATCCAACCACCTCTACACTTGCAAAGGATGTGATCCAATGGCTATTAGCAAGGAACAAAACATTTCCATCTTGTCAATCACCTATCCTTGAACCTATCTAGGAGCTTTCCATTAACATGCTTAACCCTTCAACCCTATCATGTGACCCACAATCCATTGAGTCAATTGAAGAGCCTCCTATCATGAGCCCAAGTCAAAGTTCATCATACTCTCTTATGGATGAATACTAAGAACCCATCAAAATTATCCAAGAGGCTCCTACATCCACTTCCATAAAACCACAATAGTTATATCAAGAGCCTAATCCCAAGCACATGGAAATGTCAACCCCTTGTCCACATCAAGATCAAATAACATCCATTCACCCATCCATAATCTATACCTTCTTTATGATCAAGATATTACCTATGAAGAAGCTATCCATGAGCAACTTGATCCTATAACCTTCCACGAGCAAGATACCCAAATTGCTCCTATCCATCCTCCACCTAGTCCTATCCATGATCTACATACATCTACTTGTCATGATGAGACATATTCCTTCCAAGCATACATAAAAGATCAAGCTAATAACTTGGATCCTAATGAGCAAAATCAAGATCCTAACAGTCCTTCCACATCCACCCATCGACCCCATTTCAAGTCCACCATCATATCAAGTTGGTCTATCCACCTTCATTCATGAATGTTATTCCCTAGCAAAGTAGCAACCATTATCCACCACTTCACCTTCTCCATCCAATAAAGAACTCAAATCTAGTGCTCATACCAAACATAGTCCCATTGTCCATCACATACTCCAAAAGATGAACTACCAAGGTAAAGGCCTAGGCCTTCATGCACAAGGTATTTTAGAGCCCATCCATGTCAAGGTCCCTCAATGCTCATTTGTCCTTGGATATACACCCCAAGGTAAGCAATCTAAATATGTTGGTAATTCTTCCATGCCTCCTAAGTCCACCATTTCTCATCACAAAACCTATCATATTCCTAAAACATATGTTGCCATTCCACCTCCATTATCCTACAAGTGTCAAAAGCATGTGACCATACACCTTCCACCATCCACTCTACCACCATTACTTCCAACTCCTAACATCCCTCCATTGGATCTACCTCCACTACTTCCAACACCTAATATCCCCATTATCCAATCCCCTTACCCATCCATCCATAAATCTTCTAAAAATCCTAATCATGACCAACCAATGCACACATTGTCTAAACATGAAGCTTCCACTCATTCCACCATGTCCATGGGATTCCAAAGAAAAAATTTGGATGCCTCTACCTATAAAGCAAAAAATCCTAAGGGTCCTCATGCCTTGGGACACAAAAGCAAAGAATCAAAGAAAAATCCATCTCAAAAGCTACATACACCCACACAGCTCAAAGCAAAAATGAAAAAGGTGTGGGTCCCCAAGCAACAAGTAATTACCTCAAAAAATGCACAAAAGATGCATACACCCACATACCTCAAAGAAAAAATGAAAAAGGTGTGGGTCCCTAAGCAAAAACTAATCAAATCAAATGAGGCATCCAAATCTTGAAAATCCCAACCATCCCCTTCCATCCAAAATTCCCATTCCATCCAAAAGTTCTGAAAATCCCACATGCAAAACAAAAGTCATAAAACTACTAAGTCCATGTGGGTTCCTAAAACACTTCGTCACCCATCCCCTAAGAAAATATCACCATTGCTTCCTACACCTCCTCCACATCAAAAGCTTCAATGTTTATCATGGTGTGTGCAACCGTTGGTCATGATTCCTTTCCATATCCCCATCATCCCATCATTCAACTATTATCCTACATATCTTACCCATCACCTTCCTATGGTTCATGCTTTTTGCATAAGTCTTTCATCCATTATTGCATAAGTCATCCATAATCCACATCATAATCCGCATCATAATTCACTATCTACCTTCTCCATCTCACTTTCATGCAATCCCCTACAAACATCTTTGAGCATAATGACACTTGACATGGTCCATGCGATGACATTCCTATCTAATAGGACTAACACCTTCCATGGAACTAGACACTTGAGTCCCTCCTATCCATATCCACCTTCTCTCATCCAAATGTTTTAAAAAAAAAATAAAGAGAAATCCCTTCGTCCAATGGTGAAAACCTAGTAAATAGGTGCCTTTGATAAGTACCATGATGAAAACCTGGCAAACAGGCGTCATATGTAAGTTGATATTCTATGTCACCTACACTTGGGGGCACATTGTCTCATCCATCCAATCTATCTATCCCATTATACCATTTCCATACCATCCTATCATCCTTAGCCATTACACCCATATACCTATCCTATTGAGTTCATCCATCCTCCCTTCCTCCTTTTGATCTTGATGAAGACATAGGGGCAAAATATTGAAACATGTTTTGGGTATCTCTTGATATACCTCCATCATTTCCATTCATCCATCCTATCATCCTATTTCATCATAAGCATTGTCATGTCAAATCCTAAGTATTCTACCTAGAATGGGGCATGTTATTCCTATGCGACATAGTCTTTGGAGATCACATCGTAGCTCCATTATAAGGCATGCATCCATCCACTATAGCCTATCCTTGTATCTATCTATTTATCATGAGCTTTCTATTCTAGGGCCTATCCTCTTACCCATCCATCTATCATGAGCTTTCCATCCCATCTACTATCACCCATCCTTTTATCCATCTATCCTACCTACCTCCTTGCACCTAGACTTGGTTTTCCCTTGTCATTGGTATCTAGCACAAAAGGTTGCACAAATTGTAAATCCATTGACATCTCAAAATATTTAAAAACCCCAAAAAAATTAAAACATTTTCAAAATACAAAAAAATTAAAATATCCACCAAAAACCCAATCAATAAGATCACTCATCATCCAACAATTCATCGCATCAAATCCATCAAAACAAATCCAATCAAATCATCAAGTCAAGCCAATCTATCAATTGACCAAAATCACATCAATCCAATCCATATCATCCTATCAATAACATCATATATCATCAAACATCCAATCATTCCCAATCAATCTATAACCTGATCAATCCATCCACCTTCATCATCACCATCAATAAAACATTATCAGAACTAGATCTCATCTTTATCATTAAGTGCCTTGATCCTATGGATATAGAGTATGTAGGCAATCTGGGATATGAAGGAAGTACCTGGATTTAGGCACAAGCGATAATACTTTTTCCATCTTCCTATCATCCTCATCCTTCTCATCTTCTTTCATCATTAATTCCACTGTCCAATCAACTCAATCCAAACAATCATCCAAATGCAAGTCATCCTTTATCCATACTAATCAAGTCAATCAATTGTGCCAAATTATCCAATCACATCAATGGTCTTGATCCTAGCCTTGTTGTAAACCCAATCAATCAATCATCATCAATCAATCATCATCCTTGTGTTCATCTAGGGATATATCATTCCCCACCATGTCAACACTATTATCATCATCAATTAATCAATCAATCAATCAACAATTAATAATTGGTTTACAACTTGACAGGGGCAATACCTTGTTTGTTTTTGAATCATTTGTGCATGCTTGCTTGCTTGCTTATGTGTGCTATCTTTTTATCTTGCATTTGTATCACATCAGTTTCATTCCAACTAATATTCATATCTTGTGTATGTTGGAATATCTTCTTGCATTATCCTTTGCATCTAAGGTCACATCATACCTTTTGTACATTAGGACTTTAATGCTCTAAGTTTTCTTCCTCATACGTCTAGACAAGGTTGTATTACTCTAGGGCACGAGACACATTGTCACCTTGGTCCTCCTATCCTGGTGCATAATGTCTAGTGCTATATCAAACATCATGGTTGTTCACTTTCATTGTAGCATAACACATCATTCATTTCTTCTATCCATTTCTTCCTTGACCAATCCATTTCATTTCGAGAGCCTACCCGTGTTTGTCCAACCCATCTATCCTCTCGAGGGGGCATCCTCATCCTATCTTTCCATCATCATTTTTTTCTCTATCCATACCTTAGCTTCTTTGAAATGATGTTACTCTACATAAATCTCATCATCTCGAACATCATCTCAAAGAGGGGCAAAATGTAGACACCCAAAAATGTCCTCTTGCAACACCTTGTCACAACATTACATCATCTAGACATCTTGTAGCATGTTTTGCCCTAGGTACCCATATCATCACCTAATTAGTTAAATAAATCTTATTTATTTGACTAATTTTTATTTATTCCCTTTCTATTCATAATCCATTCTTTCTTCTAATGTTAATTAAATAATTTATATTATTTAATTAATTAAATCATAAATCTAACATTAAATAAATAAATGAAATATTTATTTAATTAATAAAATCCTAATAAAATCCTCTTTCTTTCTTTCCAAATTTGAACTCATGTGTATCTAATTAATTTATTTAATTAGATAATTCATCAATTTGATGGTGCTAGTTTGTCATTGATGTCAAAAGGTATTGAGAGAGTTGAGTTGTTGTGCATCTTCACAAGTTGTTCAAGTAAGGATATTATCTTCATTAATGGTTTACTTGGTTCATACAATTAGTTTGTCTTCACAAGGTCATGATTTATCAGTCGAAATGGCATATTCTTGGTAGGCATGTTTCAGGAGTGGTCTTCACAAGGTTGATGCTATCAATTGTTGGTATACAAAGTTATTGGGTTGTTGGTATGATCTTATGGTCTTCATGGTCTACATTCTTCATCATGGTTCAAGATGAAGAGAGTTCATGTGTGTTGTTACTATACTTAATGCAAGAGCAATACAGATCAGGTATTTATGTTGGTGTGCTTTCAAATATGGTGTATTTGGCAGGTTGAGATCTATAGGTAAAGTTTGGTGACATCAGTTTTTGTTCACAACATTTGTATTGGCATAGTGGTTCTTTATCAGGAGCTTATTTAGATGATTCTTCATTAATGTCAAAAGGTTGATATAAGTCTTGACAAGATGAAGTCTCACAAACTTGAAGTCTTCAAATCATTTCTATGGTGCACAATATGCTATCCTCAAAGTGAATCTACATTGGCATTCTTCATAACAGAATTCAATGCTAAATGATCAAAATTCAATAGTTCATCTTTGAAGTGCTTTTGTAAATGTCCTTAAGTGTTTTTGATGCACATCATATAAAAACATTTTTTGTTTTAAAAATGTATTGACCTGTTGCAAAGGTCATGGGCCACTTAAGTGGCAACCTAAAGGGTTAAGTATCATTAGACTTCTGGCCCCTCCTCTCCTTATCACCGATGAAATCGGTCTTATTCACATATGAATGGACAAACAAAACTGTAGGAAGCCCGAGCAGGAAATAGACATTGTTGGTTTTAAATTTTTTCATAAGCACATTTGATGGTCGTTAGTTTTGGAAACATTGTTTTTAAACCACTAAAGTGGTCGGCCCCTCGTTATGTCATTTTTATGACATTAAAAGTAATTTCTAAATATGCTTTGAGCTAAAGGTGGGCAAGTTAAGATTTTAAGGAGTTTCTATTTAAGAGATTTATTTCTTTTTAAAATCCATCTCATGTGAAAAGGCAGAGTAATATTGTATAAAGATTTTTTATCTTTTTAAGAGCTTATACAGATACTTTTAGAGAATCTGAATGTAAATTTTTTTTGGTGAGGATTTTTATAGAGGATAAAGATATTATTATTGAAGATTGATTTTCTTGAGAAGATAAAGAGTTTGATTGCAGGAATATGCAGAGAAGAATTTGAGGAGATTTTATAAGGCAAATATTTTGGCACAAAAAGAAATATTTTGGCACAAAAAATATTTTTTGTGGAAAGAAATTGTGAGAAGATTAAAAGTTTTTTTTTTGGAGAAATGTTTTGTTTTCTTTGCAGGTGAAAGATCATAAGCAGAGAGATTTTTGGCAGAGATATTTGCAGAGAAGGAGATTTAATTTTTAGATGGAAGATGAAAATGAAAAGACTAAATATTCAGTTTGAAAGAGATTTTATTTTCTCCTACAGGACACTGATTGAAATGTTAGAGAATATGAAAGGTCATAAAAAGATGATATTTATTGGCTTCACAAGTACATTGAATGTAAGTGAGTGTGGAATTTTATACAGAAATGAAGACATTTTCTACAAGATCCTCTTGAAGAGAAAAGAAAGATGAGAATTTGATATTGTGATGTGATGAAGAAAATATGTTGAGATATACAGAGATGAGAAAATGAAAAGAAATGAATATGCAGGATGAAGACATTATGTAAAGCACTTACAGATTGAAGACAATATGCAATTGTTTATACACAGATAATCTGGATCAATGTGAATTGATTGTATAGAGATCATGAGATTAATATGTAGATCAGATTGAGTGTAGATTGAGTGTAATTGAATAGAGATATAAAAATTCAGGGAAGAAGGTTATAAAATGGTGCAAATCAGATTGTGTTACAATCATTTCTTGCACATCTTATATTATGTTTTGATGATGGGGATTGGTTTGCCAGTGAGGCTTGTGGGTCAGTGAGACCTATTTGTTTGCCAGTGAGGTATATTTGTGTAGGAAGTGGGTGCTTCTGTTTGGTATTGGAGTTGGTGCTCCTAGATACATTTTGTATAGCCAGTGAGGCATGCTTTTCAGTTAAGCCAGTGAGGCAGTTTTGAGTGGTTTTTCTACCCCAAGAGGGTTTTCCACTCCAGTAATTCCTGTATTAATGATATGCTTCTATGTGTGTATTTGCTTCTATGTTAAGATTTATCTCTATGTGGTCCTGCTCATAATTGTCATTATCAAACTTGTACATATATGTGTAATAGTTTATTGATGACTTGCTCTTTCCGAGTCTTGTAAATTAAAAGTTATAATAAGTTGCAGAAATTTACACAACACTGATTCACCTCCCTCTCAGTGTTGTCCTAGACTCCTACACAATTATCCTCCCATCCTTTTTTAAGATTTATTTCCTTTTTGAGAATTTAAAACTAAAATCAAATCTTTCCATCTTTTTAAATCTTATCTTGTTTTATTTCCTCTTTTATCAAAAATCAAATCCTTATCAAATCTTCTTCCCTTCATCCTTGAAAATCTATAAATATGGCCTCATTCAAGCCATTTAAGGATCGAATCTTCTTCTAGCATCCTCACTCTTCCAAAATCTTCTGTCAATCTTCTCCATCTATCTTCTTCTCATCAATCTCAATCCAATCGTTATGCTTTTGAAGTGTGCAATCAACATCCAATCATTCAAGCAATCAAACATTCATGCATCAATCCTTCAAGATATCTGAGGTATTTGAAGGGTTTGGACTAAGGTAATACTTGTATTGTTTTATCTTTCATTTTGTCCAAATTTTTCGTGTATAGTAGGTTAAAGTTTTTTTTGCTTGACAAATTTTAATATATAAATGTAGGTGTTTTGGAGAATAGAGCTATTGTACATTCAATGGAATGAGATTAGTGTTTAAAGCATTTTTCTTTCATTTTGGAGACATTCGATATAATTCTTAAGGTGATATATAAGATATCTTTCATCAAACTTCTTATAAAAAATATTAAGTTAGTTGTAGTTGATGGTGTTTACTTTGCTTAACAATTTTTTAACTTATAAATGCAGGTGATTTGGACTATAAAGCTATTAAATTCAAGGGACTGAGATCAATAGTTAAAGCATTTAGCTTCCATCGTGGAGACATTTTTTATATTTCAGATTTGTATATTTGTATATTTTGTATATCCTATGAGGAGATTATGTCCATAATATAATAATGTTTCTATCTTACATATCCTCCTAGTGTTTCTCCAAGACTTGATAACCATTTCATGTGATTTTAGTAGCACACATTTTAAGGTGTGTTTATTCATAATGTTTTATGCTAAATTTGATGGTGACGGTTTTATATTAACATTAATGCATATATAGGAGTTTTGATCATTTATTAGTTTATATATGTAGTGATTTGATGTCATGAATATTGTAAGAATAAACTAGTATATCTCTTCAAATCAGTCCCAAAAACCTCTTAAAATTAGTCCCAAAACCTCTTAAAATCACGTCTCCCCTATGAAAACTAGGGTCTTTGCTTATGAAAAAGACATCTTCTTGTTGCTACTACAGTCTTAGGAATGTCACAATTTTGTCTTCTTTTGACAGGGATACTGATGGTTTTGGATGGTCAACAACATTATCCTCAACTCATGATGCCCTCATGGTATCTTTACAATGCTTTCAGTTAGGTCCCACAGGGTGAAGAACGCAAAATATGGCTCTTGGCACCTTTACACTAAGTGACACTGAGGCATTTTTCAAGAATACATCCACCATTGGCACGGTCAAATGATGTTGAGTTGGTGAAAACTGAGAGATATTATTGTGGAGGGACCTGACATCTAGTCATAGGTCCAAACAGATCATTCATAGGTGCCACAAAGTCCAAGGACTACTTCGTCAAAGTCTGGCAATTTTTTGCTCTTAGGTCTCTTAAGAGACTTTGCCTATACACTGTAGCCAGATTCGATTGGGACACATGGGGAATGAAACATGGCCTCCAATAGAAAAAAACCACCCACCTTGACCTATTGACACCTTTGATTAGGTCCCACGAGGTGAAGAACGTAAAATATGGCTCTTGGCAACTTTACACTAAATGTCATTGAGGCATTTTTGAAGAATGCATCTGTCATTGACACAGTCAAACGATGTTGAGTTGGTCAAAATTGAGAGAGGTTATTATTGAGGGACTCGACATCTAGCTGTAGTTCCAAACATATCATTTGTAGGTGCCACAAAGTGTGAGAACTACACTGTCAAAGTCTATCAATTTTTTGCTCTTAGGTTTCTTAAGAGACTGTCGGTACACTGTAACCCGATTCAATTGGGACACATGGGGAATGAAAAAGTTACTCCACTAGCATTAACGCACCCACCCTGACTTGTCGGCACCATTGATTAGGTCACACGGGGATGAAGAACACAAAATATGGCTCTTGGCACCTTTACACTAAATGTCACTAAGGCATTTTGCAAGAATGCATCCATCGTTGACACGGTCAAGTGATGTTGAGTTGGTCAAAACTGAGAGAGGTTATTGTGGAGGGGCCCAACATCCAACTGTAGGTCCAAAATATCATCCATAGGTCCCACGATGTGCAAGAACTACTACGTCAAAATTAGGCAATGTTTTGCTCTTAGGTCTCTTAAGAGACTTTGTCGGTACACTATAGCTTGATTCGATTGGGACACCTGGGGAACAAAAGAGGGTCTCCACTAGCATGAACCCACCCACCCTGACTTGTCAGCGCCATTGGTTAGGTCCCATGGGGTGAAGAACAGAAAATATGGCTCTTGGCACCTTTACACTATATGTCACTGAGGCATTTTTCACGAATGCATCTGTCGTTGGCATGATCAATCGATGTTGAGTTGGTCAAAACTGGGAGAGGTTATTGTGAAGGAGCCCAACATATACCAATAGGTCCCAACAAATCATTTGTAGGTGCCACAAATTGAGAGAAATACTACGTCAAAATCAGGCAATTTTTTACTCTTAGGTCTCTTAAGAGACATTTCTGGTACACTGTAACCCAATTCGATTGGGACACCTAGGGAACAAAATAGGGCCTCGACTAGCATAAACCCACCCACCCTGACCTATTGGCTTCGTAGGCTAGGTCCCATGGGGTGAAGAACACAAAATATGGCTCTTGACACCTTTACACTAAATGTCACTGAGGCATTTTGCAAGAATGCATCCGTTGTTTGTATAGTCAAATGATGTTGAGTTGGTCAAAACTGAGAGAGGTTATTGTGGAGGGACCTAACATCCATTCGTAGGTCCAAATGGATCATTCGTAGGTGCCATGAAGTCTGAGGACTACTCCAAAGTCTAACAATTTTTAGTCTTAGGTCTCTTAAGAGACTTTGCCGGTACATTGTAGCCAGATTTGATTGGTGCACATGTGGAATGAAACATAGCCTCCACTAGCATAAAATCACATAGATTGACTTGTCGGCATCGTCGATTAGGTCCCACGGGATGAAGAATGGAAAATATAGCTCTTGGCAACTTTATACTAAGTGTCATTGAGGCATTTTTCAAGAATGAATCCGCCGTTGGAATGGTCAAATGATGTTGAGTTGGTCAAAACTGAGAGATATTATTGTGGAGGGACCCGACATCTAACAATAGGTCCAAACGGATCATTTGTAGGTGCCATGAAGTGCGAGAACTACTCCAATGTATGGAAATTTTTTGCTCTTAGGTCTCTTAAGAGACTTTGTCGGTACACTGTATCCTGATTCGATCCACTAGCATAAACCCACCCACCTTGACCTATCAACGCCATTGATTAGGTCTCATGGGGTGAAGAACACAAAATATGGCTCTTGGCACCTTTACACTAAATGTCATCGAGGCATTTTTGCAAGAATGCATCCACTATTGGCATGGTCAAACAATGTTGAGTTGGTCAAAACCGAGAGAGGTTATTGTGGAGGGGCCCGACATCCAGCTGTAGGTCCAAACAGATCATTTGTCAGTGCCATGAAGTGCAAGAAATACACTGTCAAAGTCAGGCAATTTTTTTCTCTTAAGTCTCTTAAGAGACTTTGTTGATACACTGTAGCCTGATTCGATTGGGACACCTGGGGAATGAAACATGGTCTCCACTAGAATGAACCCACCCACCCTAACCTATTGGTACTATTGGTTAGGTCCCATAGGGTGAAGAACGTAAAATATGGCTCCTGACACCTTTACACTAAATGTCACTGAGATATTTTTCAAGAATGCATCTGACATTGGAATGGTCAAATGATGTTGAGTTGGTCAAAAGAGAGAGAGGATATTGTGGAGGGGCTTGATATATAGTTGTAGGTCCAAACAGATCATTTTTAGGTGCCATGTAGTGAGAGAACTACTTCGTTAAAGTCAAGCAATTTTTTGCTCTTAGGTCTCTTAAGAGACTTTGTCAATACACTGTAGCCCGATTTGATTGGGACACCTAGAGAATAAAATAGGACCTCCACTAGTATAAAACCATCCACCCTGACCTGTCGATGTCATTAGTTAGGTCCCATGGGGTGAAGAACGCAAAATATGGCTCTTGGCACTTTTACACTAAATTTCACTGAGGCATTTTGCAAGAATGCATCTACCGTTGGCACAGTCAAACGATGTTGAGTTGGTCAAAACTGAGAGAGTTTATTATGGAGGGACCTGACATCTAGCTGTAGGTCCAAATTGATCATTTGTAGGTGCCACGAAGTCCAAGGAATACTTTGTAAAATTCTAGCAATTTTTTGCTCTTAGGTCTCTGAAGAGACTTTGCTGGTACACTATAGCCCAATTCAATTGGGACACTTGGGGAATGAAACATGACCTCCACTAGCATAAAGCCACCCACCCTGACCTATTGGTGTCATCAGGTAGGTCCCATGGGGTGAAGAATGCAAAATATGGCTCTTGGCACCTTTACACTAAATGTCACTGGGGCATTTTTCAAGAATGCATTCACCATTGGCACGGTCAAACAATGTTGAGTTGGTCAAAACTGAGAGAGGTTATTGTGGTGGGACTTGAAATCCAACCATAGGTCTAAACAGATCATTCATAGGTGCCATGAAGTCTGATGAGTACTCCATCAAAGTCTAGGAATTTTTTGCTCTTAGGTCTCTTAAGAGACTTTACCGGTACACTGTAGCCAGATTCGATTGGGACACATGGGGAATGAAACATGGCCTCCAATAGAATAAAACCACCCACCTTGGCTTGTTGGCACTATCGGTTAGGTCCCACAGGGTAAAGAACACAAAATATGGCTCTTGACACCTTTACACTAAATGTCACTGAGGCATTTTTCAAGAATGCATCCATTGTTGGCATGTTCAAATGATGTTGAGTTGGTAAAAAATGAGAGACGTTATTGTGGAGGGACATGAAATCTAGATGTAGGTCCAAACAGATCATTCATAGGTGCCACAAAGTGTGAGAACTACTCTGTCAAAGTCTGGCAATTTTTTGCTCTTAGGTCTCTTAAGAGACTTTGCCAGTAAACTGAAGCCCGATTCGATTGGGACACATGGGGAATGAAATAGGGCCTCCACTAGCATAAAATTACCCACCCTAACCTATCTACATCATTGGTTAGGTCCCACGAGGTGAAGAATGCAAAATATGGCTCTTGGCACCTTTACACTAAATGTCACTGAGGCATTTTACAAGAATGCATCTGCCGTTGGCACGGTCAAATGATCTTGAGTTAGCCAAAACTTAGAGAGGTTATTATGGAAGGGCCTGACATCCAGCTGTAGGTCTAAGTGGATCATTCATAGGTGCCATGAAGTGCGAGAACTACTCCATCAAAGTCAGGTAATTTTTTGCTCGTAGGTCTCTTAAGAGACTTTGTCGATACACTATAGCCTGATTTGATTGGGACACCTAGGGAGTGAAACAAGGCCTCCACTAGCATAAATACATCCACCCTGACCTATCGACACCATCAGTTAGGTCCCATGGGGTGAAGAACACAAAATATGGCTCTTGGCACCTTTACACTATATGTCATTGAGGTATTTTTCAAGAATGCATCCGTAGTTGACACGGTCAAACGATGTTGAGTTGGTCAAAATTGAGAGAGGTTATTGTGGAGGGGCTCAATATCTAGCTATAGGTCTAAACAAATAATTCATAAGTGCCACGAAGTGTGAAAACTACTCCGTCAAAGTCAGGTAATTTTCTCTTAGGTCTCTTAAGAGACTTTGCCGGTACATCATAGCGCTATTCAATTGGGACACCTAGGGAATGAAATAGGGCCTCCACTAGCATAAACCAACCCACCCTGACTTGTTGACGTTGTCAATTAGGTCCCATGAGGTGAAGAACGCAAAATGTGGCTCTTGGCACCTTTACACTAAATGTCAGTGAGACATTTTGCAAGAATGCATCCCCCATTGGCACAGTCAAACAATGTTGAGTTGGTCAAAATTGATAGAGGTTATTGTGCAGGGATTTGACATCCAATTGTAGGTCTAAATGGATCATTTGTAGGTGCCACAAATTCTAAGGACTACTCTGTCAAAGTTAGGTAATATTTTGCTCTTAGGTCTCTTAAAAGACTTTGCCAATACATTGTAGCCTGATTTGATTGGGACATCTAGGGAATGAAACAGGGTCTCCACTAGTATAAACCCACCCACCTTGACTTGTGAGTGCCATTGGTTAGGTCCAAATGTAAATCATGCCAAATGTATCTCTCTCCCTATGTAGTCATCTTCGTCATCTACAAGGGAAAAATGTTCACTCCCCACAAACATTGGAACACACCGAGGGCACAACTCATTCTGGTCTTTCCATAACCCATATAGAAGGTGAAATGAGGGAATACTAGACCTATAGACAATGAAATGATGATAGGAAAATAATCTTAAACATATAGAAGGTGAAATGAGGATATGTTATAAATAAAGAAGGTGAAATGAGGATAAGCAAATCATGTCAAACATGTAGATGCGAGGAAGATGAGGATATGCAATGTATGTAGACCATATAGAAGGTGAAATGAGGATTGTGATTCATGCCAAATGTACATCTCTCTCCCTATCTCTCTCTCTCTCTTCCTCTCTACCTCATTCTGCTCTTTCCATAACCCATATAGAAGGTGAAGTGAGGGTATACTAGACCTATAGATAATGAAATGATGATAGGAAAATCATGTTAAACTTATAGAAGGTGAAATGAGGATATGTTATACATAAAGAAGATGAAATGAGGATAAGTAAATCATGTCAAACATATAGACGCGAGGAAAATGAGGATATGCAAAGTATGTAGACCATATAGAAGGTGAAATTAGGATTGCACATCATGCCAAATGTACATCTCTCCCTATGTCTCTCTCTCTTCCTCTCTACCTCATTCCGCTCTTTCCATAGCCCATATAGAAGGTGAAATGAGGGTATATTGGACCTATAGATGATGAAATGATGATAGGAAAATCATGTTAAACATATAGAAGGTGAAATGAGGATATGTTATACATAAAGAAGGTGAATTGAGGATAAGAAAATCATGTCAAACATGTAGACACGAGGAAAATGAGGATATGCAAAGTATGTAGACCATATAGAAGGTGAAATGAGGATTTCAAATCATGCCAAATGTACATCTCTCTCCCTGTCTCTCTCTCTCTTCCTCTCTACCTCATTTTGCTCTTACCATAACCCATATAGAAGGTGAAATGAGGGTATACTAGACCTATAGACAATGAAATGATGATATGAAAATCATGTTAAACTTATCAAAGGTGAAATGAGATTAAGAAAATAACACATCAAACATATAGAAGGTGAAATGAGGATACATTATACATGTAGAAGGTGAAATGAGTATGCGTTATACATATAGAAGGTGAAATGAGGATACATTATACATATAGAAGGTGAAACAAGGATAAGCGAATCATGTCAAACATGTGGACCTATGAAATGAGGATATGCAAAACATGGAGACCATATAGAAGGTGAAATTAGGATAAGCAAATCATGTCAAACATGTGGACCTATGAAATGAGGATATGCAAAGCATGGAGACCATATAGAAGGTGAAATGAGGATAAACAAATCATGTCAAAAATGTGGACCTATGAAATGAGGATAAGCAAAGCATGAACACCATATACAAGGTGAAATGAGGATATGCGAATCATGTCAAACATGTCTCTCTCCCTATGTCTCTCTATCTTCCTCTCTACCTCATTAGATGCTCTTTCCATAACCCATATAGAAGGTGAAATGAGGGTATGCTAGACCTATAGACCATGAAATGAGGCTATGATATTTAAACATGGAGTATATATGATATTGAAACATACTTCCAATTAAGATGTACACCTATTTATACTTCCAAATGCAACGGCTGTTGAATTTGGGTTGTAGATGACATTTCTTTGCATAAAATAGATAATGAAATGGGCAAACACACAAACATGTCTTTGCTCATTAATACAAAAACAACTATCTTGGATTGAATGAAAAACATCATAAGTTTTGTCATTTAAATTGACATGTATCTTGCATGTTTAACATGTAAGATGAGAAATTATCAATGATTATCATATCAAATCTAGTAGTTTCTATATCAAATATAGTGTTCTAAGCAAAGATAACATTTCAAAGCTAATGTTCTTGAATGAAAAAAGATCACATGCCAAATGTTCTAAGAAAATCCTATAACTAACTAAAACTACAATCACGTGGAAATTAAGATCAAGTTATGTATTGAGGTACAAAACTACATATATCATCTTTCTACCAAGAAAAACAATCATATATAACAAGAAATCAATCTATAACATGTTATTGATCAAAACTCAACCATTGTAAATTGAGTATACATTAAAATTTTAAGATTCAAAGTAGGAATACATGCACATAAGGAATTTAAATTATATTGTATATCAAGGTGTATATATATTAAAATCTAGTCCATAATGGTAGACATATACACAAATTTAGTAAATATGCCAACTCAAAACATTTTTTACAAAATATGGCATATGCCATGTCTCAAAATTTATATACAATCTACATGCCAAATAGCTACATCAAATACTAAAGGCCCACTTGACCCTATGTCTCTGGTGAATCCTCAACCTGTGATGGATCCTCAAAAAGTGTCCTCTTCGTGCCATGATGTCTAGTAGTTGATGGATGCAAAGTTGACTGCATTAACAATTCAAACCACAAATTTGATTAATTAGTTCAATGGTAAATATAAATAATTTAGAGTTAGTAAATATAATATTATCTACTACAATTTAGAACTTTCATAATTTATTAACATACATCTAAACCACTACAATAAACTATAAGACTTCTATAAACTATCAATTATTTAGAAAAATTCAACTATATTACCTCAACTCTTTCTTGTTGTTCAGATAGTCATTTTGCAAATGATTATCTCTTAAGACAATCAGGTGTCGTACTGAAGCATGATGGCAAAGGTGGCACATCACTCACTTTCTCAATTGACTGTAAAAGTAAAGTAACATTGAAAAAAATTAATATATAATGATTAACAAAAAAAGAAATGCATACATTAGAAAAGGTTAGATGTGTTACACATAAACAATCTAGACTGCACTAAACAAAAACTTATCTACTAGAAAACAAGCACATACCACCAACGAGGCCTCTTGCATTGATTGAGGACTCATCATGGATGAACCAACTAATATCTCCTATATGAAAAATGAAAAGAATGTAAGACTCTATGTATACAAATAATCATAATAACTTTTAAATTAATAGATCAATTTAAACAAAATAAGGAAAACAATGCTCACTAGCATTAGGGGAGAAGAGCTATTAGTCATTAGGGATAACTTTACGATCATGTAGAAGTTACATGGAATGTTATAGGACCTCTATTTTTTTAGAAATGTGATATGGGCTCTTATCTATCTACAACTAAGGTTTAGAGGTGTGACTCATCATGCAACTCTCCACATCAAAACATCTAGTGAGAAGAGTCCTTAAAATGAATTTTTAAAGATTCAACGAAAACGAGATATCATGGAATTTTTTAACCTCTTACATTTCATGAGAAAATACAAGGTATTTATTGTACTCACCTTTTACATTTGTCATAGGATAAACATATAATATGAAGTATTCCAATGCATGTATATTACCATCTTAGTAGTTCTACACATAGTAATAGTATTTATCTACATATTTGGAATGTTTTCATTATAAATAGATCCTCCAATAGTTTTTTTATCTAGTAGGATGTTCCCCTAAAATCAAAAATATATAGGAGGCACCAAAACTCATCACTTAGGCCTTGGGATATAGATAGATCACCATTTTCCACTCACGAATTTACTAATGATGATGATGGAGATGAGCCAATTAAAGTTGTAGTTGAGGATGATGCAGGGTCACAAATGCATAGAGATTATTGGTAGAATATGTGTCCCCACTATTATATCCGTTAGATGTAGGTAGAAGAGTGGGTTCAAGAGGATCAAAAGGAGAAGGAGGATTAGAAGACGTGTCCCCACTATTATATGTGCCTAATCATGTTATGATTTTTGTTATGTTGATGACATTTGGTATTGGACACTATGATATGTATGGTTGGTCTTCATATTTATTGGTATATGGCATGGGAATCTATATGATCTATATTTTTCTATGGAATTTTAGTTTCCTTGTATGTTTATGTGTTTTCTATATGTTGATGTGTGTATGTAAATGATATAGCATCAATTTATCAATACACACAATTATCTTGGTAATTGATGAACATTGTATGTCGTAATGGAATCTACATAAGATGAATCAATCAATGCAATAAAATGGACCACATAATCATTAGTTTCAAATCAATTGAAAAATTTGTATGAATATTTAAACGAATAGTAAAAGATCAAATTTATATTACGAATAATGGATCATACATGTTTCTTTCTTTCTTTGTCATTTTCATTCTTTTAACCATTATTTTATATGATCAAACATGTAACAATCACCATGATTCTCTATTTTATTATTTATATAAATGATTATAATCAAATATTTAAGTTTTCTAAATTATCAATTAAAGTACAGTTCAATTGAATTACCTCCACCCTTTGTTGGCGTTCAGAAATTCATTCTGTGAATGATGGTCCCTTAGGTCGATCAGGAGTTTGACTAAAGACTATTGGAAAAGATGCCACATCATTCACATTTTGGATTGACTATAAAAGTAACATCAAGATATAAATTAATATATAGTTACTCACAAATAATTAAATGCATACAATAAAAAATTTGATGTGTAGAAAAAATTATACCAATAAGTCCAAGCCAAATTGGATGGCAGAAAGAGTACCATGATGAACTTCTATCAACTCCTCCTTTGTCATCAACTGTTATCCCCCTTAGATACATTAGTTTTAATCTTTGTTTATATTATTCAAATGGAATACACCATGAAATTTAACTTTAAATTTTACCTCTATAAAATATTGGTCATGCTCCTCTACTTCTCTACCCACTGATGTCTATACTTTTACTCTTGTCCTCGACCCCTCAGCTTGAGTTTTAGACCCCAACGTCTCATCTTGTGAAGGCGATGTATGAGGGACATCATACTCTTAAGTGGTCAGGGGCGGTTCATTACTCTCTGTAAGAGGACCTAAGCACAACTGATTGCAAAAAATGCAATGATGAGGCACACAAAACGTGTGTGGCCGAGGAGGGTTTAGTAATATCAGGTGATCCAATATGATGGCCAATATCATGTGGCTATGCAAACTAAGAGGTTTGTGTAATCAAGTGCTTAGTCAAAGAGTGTATGGCAATGAGGCCCTACTATGTTGCATTTGTAACAATGTCTAGGTGCTAAATTGGAGATGGAGAAGGGATAGCTGGAGGGCGAATAAAAGGACCTTGCACTTGTCTCATTGCCCTAGGCCTATCTTGAGGCATTCCCTTACCTACTCCTTGGAACTCTCTAAAATAAAAATAATTCACATGGTGATTGTTATCACTTAGAATTGCACCATGCTTGAAGCTTGTTCAAGCATTCCAATGACACAATGGGACTGATCTCAAGGTGTGGGACCTTACAGATGCGATTAGACCTCTAGATAAGGGTGGTTTCTCTTTCTAGACTTAAGGTCTAGAGAACTCAACTAAACCTATGCTAATGATCACTAGATAAAAGGGAGAGAGGGAGTATAGAAAGGGAAGCGATGATACACCAAGATTTAGGGTGTTTGAATGCAACTGACATAACACAATAATGATCTCAAACGTGGAAAGGAAATTACACAGACTCATGGGGATTCGAACAGAGGTTAAGGTAGAGAGATGAAAGTATGAAAGGGATCATTTTATCCATAATACACATCTTACATCTATCAAATAAACATAATGCAAGAACAATGAGAGAGAAAAAATTCAGTTTATAGTGATCAAAGAGGCTAAATAGCCATTACAAAGGAAGAAAAATTCATTACAGACATGAAATGATAGACTCTCCTTTATTGGTGAACTAGTACAAAGACATGAGAAGATCAACAAAAGAGCATAGTCCATCAAATCGACCCAGTTCTAGAGAAAACCACAAGGTCTAAGCCTGCAAAGAACTTTCTACCTTTGAAAGTGACCCAGCGCAACCAATCAACATTTTTTACATCTTACTTTCATGTATATATAACATGTTTAGTTCATCGTGCATCTATAGGCGCAACTATGGGCATTGAAAATTTGTCAATCTATTCAACTAAGTTGTCCATGCTACCCTTAATCTAGTTCAAAAGCACATCAAGAAATTGGCAGAAAGGGATGGCGGCCATGCTTGGCATGTTGAAGAATCCGTAGCCTGGAAGGCCACCCATATCCTGTGTAGATTTATCCTTGGAAGGACTTGTAGAAGCATGGGCCATTGAAAAGATCTCATCCTCTTCATTAATATCTGGTACTTGCACATTGATGCTTCCCCACTGTTCCAACTACCTGCATCTAACTGATTTGTAACATTGGTGTCACCTAGAGAAATACATTTTTTAGGCACTCAGAAAATAGTGTTATTAAATCTTTTACAACACTTTAAAAGTGTTGATCTTTTAATTTCACTTTTGGAACCCTTTGATTTTCCTCATTTTCGATGAATTTGCCTCGAGCCAAACTCTACTTCTTATCACTTTTCATCTATTTTCCTTTCTATGAATCAATCCTCTTCTTTTGTTGGTAAAATTTGACTTTCACAAACCTATTTGATTATTGTCTTTTGATTCTTTATCTCTGCTTTTTCCTTATCGACAAAGTCTTCGTTTGGAAAACTTAGATCTCCTTATAGTTCCTCACCTTATCAGTGAAATTCACCTTTCATGAACCAACCACGCCTTTGGCCTTCCCTTTCTCTTTTTTTCCTTATCGATGATTTTTGCATTTCACAAACTTGTTGGCAAGTTCGTCCCTTTGCCGATTTCCTGACCAACCGAGCTTTATCACCTTTTTCACCTTAGCGAAATTCACATTTCATGAACTACCTTGCTCTTTACATGTCTTTGGCTCACCCCTTTTCCCTTTGGTCAGTGAAACTTTCATTTCACGAACCAAAGTCTTCGCCACAACATCCTCTTTCTTTTCCATTTCCTTTAGTCAGAGAATTGCCCAGTCGACGAACCTTTAAAAACCCAAACCATGTAGTGAGTTTGAATTTCCTCTAATGTTCTGATGGAGCCTTTGCTTTCCTCTTTTCTTTATCCATCTAAGCCTTTGATGAAGACCTTCCCATTGCCTTGCTTTCCTTAGTTGGCAAATTTGCTGATCGGTGAACCTAAGGTTCACAGAACCAAAATTTTGCTGATAAGGCAAAATTCTTCCTTAGTGAAATCTTTTGCCCACCTGTGTTGCCTCTACCTTTCCCTGCTTGCACACTCTTTAGTTCGCAAATTGACAAACTGCCAAACCACTGAACCAAAGGTTCGCCAAATGGAAACTTTGCCAACTAAGGGAAAATAAAAGGTAAAAACTTAGAATTTTTGGGGATTTTTCTAGGCTTTTCTAAGGGAAATCTCTTTCCATTTGGGCTTTCTCAGATCAGATTTATCTGATGGAAGGAGAATTTTTTTCTATTCTTTTGACCTGGGCAAAATATGACAATAGCAAACCATTACAAACTCTGCATA
The DNA here is from genome assembly GCA_027924645.1 of Cunninghamia lanceolata. Classification (NCBI taxonomy): domain Eukaryota; kingdom Viridiplantae; phylum Streptophyta; class Pinopsida; order Cupressales; family Cupressaceae; genus Cunninghamia; species Cunninghamia lanceolata. The sequence goes on along the minus strand of BSBN01000960.1, from coordinate 6,995,347 downwards.
TAGTTTATGAAGCAAATACAAGGGTACATCTAAATTGTTGTTGGGTGGTTTATCAAAAACCATCCACCAATGATCCCAAAATTCTAACTAATACTCTCATGTGTACACCATTTGATTGAATACTTTAGATTACAAACATCAACATGCGATCCAGTTTTAGGATTGACAAAATATTGGGCTAACATAGCTTTGATAATGTTTAACTCTTTCACTTGATTGAATGATAAACCATTAGCATATTCTACCTTCTTGATTTCTTGCCATTGCCTAAATGATTCATGTTGCCTTGTGAGGGTTCATACATGAGTAATAATCCCCTCTAAATTCAATGTCATTGAAGACAATCAAGGGTGGAGGTGATAAATTTCTATAATCCTACTTATTTGATCAATATTTATTTCAACTTTCTCTTGGATTGTTGGAGGTGGAGGGTTTGGTGGGTGAGTGTTTGAGTTTTCATGTTCTTCATCCATTTTACCTATTTAAAATTTAAAACATACCCTTTTAGGATAAAAAACAAAAAAATTCATTTCATTTACAAAAATACAAAAAAAGTGGTGCAAGACTAAATTCAAGGGTCTTATCAGACTATTGAATTAAGCAGCAAATACAAACAATAACACAAACACCATGCCACCACCAAAATGAATATATTATTAGCAACAACAAAATGATTACATGAGTACAAAATGCATTACACAGTAATCAAGATATATCAATCGTTGTCTATAGAAACTTCCCCAACATCTCTTTCCTCCAAGCGATCAAACCAGGACAAAATCTTACTCAACCAACGAACTAACAATCAAGCCCCTTCTCAAAAGTAGAAGAAAGTATTTATGGCACTTGGCCAAAAATAATGCAACCACTATGAATCATTATACAATTGAAGAAACCACCAAGCAGTTATAACATTTACAAAACTAAGCCTCTGCCATTAAACCTCCTCATAAGCACCACAATCACCATTGTATATAGTCATCAGTTTATACGTATTTAGGCTCTACGAAGTTATCGAAAAAATGATGATTTCACAAACTAGCCACTTGCCAGTGTAATTCTTTGGCTATCAGTAAATTATAACTTCCTCGAACCTTGGAGTGGACTTTATTGGTGGAAACATACTTTTCAAAACTTTAATGTCATTGACAAATGTTTGATTTCTCGAACCTCAGCTATAAAGGCCTATCAGAGAATGTTATGTTTTCTAAACCTATTGGTGAATGTTGTGTTTTCTAAACCAATATCCATTTGGTTGATAAAACCCAATTTGTGAAACTCGGCCTTATCACTTCAATTGACAAATTGGTCCATTTGCGAACCATTTCTTTGAATGCCTTGTCAGTAAAAATACGTTTCCACAAACTAAGACTTAACAATATAGTCAATTTAGTCATCATGCCTTTTGTCCTCAAAATCTAACTTTCCTGAACCCAGTTGGCAAATTGACAAATGTTGGAACTCACAAAGCGGTTAGAAAATACAATAGCTTGTTAACTAAGTGATTCTCCCACATCGGCAAGAACGACTCCTTCCTTCTATCAGAAATTTCATTTCTCCACAAACCAAAGGATTGTGCCTCAAACTTGGAAAGTCTTATCAGCGAAGTCGCCCATCAGCAAACTAAGCCATTGGTGAACTGAGCCTTCGGAAAACTAAAAAGTTTGTGAACTCAGGATGACTGGCTATCAAATTTTGTCCAATCAACACCAAAACTAAACTGGAGATATCCATTTGGGTCTTCTATAAGATGATGTCCTAAAATTGACCAAATAAATCCAAATTGCTCCTGAAACATAAAAACCAACTTGCAAAGAAACAAAGCCAAAAACAACTCAGGAAATAAAATATATATTTTTTGGTGACATAGGATTACCAGTGAACTAGGATGATCCTGCATCAGACAACTAGGTAAGAGAAATGGTTCTTGAGGGTGAAACTCAAGAATATTTTGGTAAGTATGGAATAGAAATCCCATACTTAGCCAATTCAGAAGCTTGCATCCAAGAGGCTTCATCAGCTAGTTTACCCTTCCACCGGACAAGAAACTCCATGTATTCTTTGCCTGTTGTTCATTTAGCCACATGAGAGTCAATCACTTGATCAACCTGTTCAAACTATTTTTCAGGCAACTGATCTATCCATTCACATTTATCCTGAAATCTAAACTCCATTCTGCTAGTGTGTGTGATTCCCCTTCATAATACTGATACGAATCTACCACATTGAAAATGGGTGAAATATTTACACCTGGTGGAAGTTCTATATCATAAGCATTGGATGAAAACTTACGCAAGACCTTACAAGGTCCAATTTTCTTCCATTTCAGTTTATTGTATGTTCCTTGCAGGGAACTTCTCCTTCCACAAGTGTGCCAAAACCAAATCTCCAACCTAAAACTCTTGTTCTCTCCTATGAATATCGGCATGCTCCTTGTATTTGGTGGCACTTTTCTCCAAATCTTCTCTCACCTATTTATGCAAATCATGGATATATTTTGTAAAATCTTCAGCTACAACACTCTTATGAGTCAAATCAGCACTATCTCACAATTCATCCACCCCTCTTGGACTGTAACCATACACAATGTGAAAAGGACATTTCCCTACACTCCTATTTACTGAATTGTTATAGGCAAATTCTGCCTGAGCCAAAACCAAGTCCCACTGGTTAGGCTTATTCCCTACCAAACATCTCAATAAATTTCCCAGACTTCTATTTACAATCTTAGTTTGACCATCACTTTGAGGATGGTACCATGAACTAAAACCCAATTGTGTACCCATTTTCTTCCACAAGGTATGCCAAAAATGACCAAAAAATTTCACATCCTAATCTGAAACTATGCTCTTAGGCAAACCGTGTAATCTAACTACCTCCTTGAAAAATAATGTAGCAATGTGGGAAGCATTGATTACTCTTTTGACATGGAATAAAATGAACCATTTTAGAAAATCTATCAACAACAACAAAGATAGAATCATTACCTCTCTGTGTTTGAGACAACCCCAAAACAAAATCCATACTTATATGTTCCCACGATCTCTCTGGTAAAGGTAATGGTTGATATAAACCAGTGTTTTGTCTAAATCCTTTAGCATATTGACAAAATCTACCACCTTGTACCAACTCCTTCACATCTGCAACCATACCAGGCCAGAAATAACCTTCATTCAATAGTGCCAATGTTTTATCAAATCCAAAGTGTCCACCTAAACCACCACAATGCTTTTATTTCAACAAATTATCCCTCATTGACCCTTGAGGTATACACAATTTTTGCCCTTTGAACAACAAACCTTCCCGAATAAAATATTCCAACCAGGGTGTTTTATCTGTCTCTACTTGATTCACACAAGCAACCCATGCTTCCATGAAATCAACATCATCCTTATACAATTCTCTCATAGAATCAAAACCAACTACACTCACCCACATTTCATTCAACAACAGACATCTCATACTTAATGCATCAACTACCCTATTAGATTTTCCACTTTTATGTTTCAAAACAAAAGAATAACTCTGCAGAAATTCCACCCATTTGATGTGTCTCTGATTCAACTTACCTTGTCTATTAATGAACTGCAAAGCATGATGATCAATATAGAATACAAATTCCTTCGGTAGAAAATAATGTCTCCACTTCTTGAGTGCCTGTACAATTGCATAGAATTCTTGGTCATACATAGAATATTTCTTCTTTGCTTCATTCAACTTCTCATTGAAGTATGCAATGGTTTCCCCTCCTAACTAAGGACACCTCCAATCATTGTTCCACTTGCATCACAATCTAAACTCTTCTCAGTTGTTGTTGTCCACACAAACTCCTTCCTAAACTAGTATAATTTTGGCAAATAAATGACTACGTGACTAAAACTTTTAGTCACGATAACTAAAAATGACTAAATTCTAGTCATTTTTTGCAACACAACTATAAATGACTAAATAAATGACTAATTCAAGATCGTCAGGTAAAAAACCCAAATAAATTAGTCATTTATATATTTCACACAATAATTAGTTACACAAATAAAATTACTACTATTAGAAATATAGAATTACTAGTATTAATACAAAAACACACCACTTGTATGAAAATTATTGCATAAAGGATAACCTAGTTAAATCAAGCCTAAAATTAAGGGGGGAAATATAAGGTTTAAAATTTGTTCCCATGATCCTTTGTTCCCACCTGACACAAAATAAAAAACCGTAAACCTCCCTCGTCTTCATTTGGCGGGTAGAACAAAAACACTCTATTTTCTTGTCTTTCCTGTCAACAATGGGGAAAGATGAAGATGAATTTCATGGTGAAATGGAAGAATGCCTAGTGAATGAGGAGTACAAAATATGGAAGAAAAATATGCCTTTTTGTACGATCTAGTAATCACCCACGCCCTAGAATGGACTTCTCTTACGGTGTAGTGGTTGCTTGAGCAGGATGAGCCATCTGGAAAAGATTATTCCATTCAGAAAATGATATTAGGGACTCACACTTCCGACAACGAGCCCAACTATCTGATGTTGGTGTAGGTGCAGCTTCCACTCAAGGATGCTGAGAATGACGCCAGGCAATATGATGAGGAGCGCGATAAGATTGGAGGATTTGGTTGTGCTAATGGCAAGGTAGGGTTTTCATTTACTTCTCTTTTGAGTTCTATGTGGGTGTTTTTTTCCTTTTCTCTTGGGTGATATGTGGGTTAGTGTTTTTAGACATAGCATAATGATAAGGTGCATGGACTAGTGAAGTCAGTTGTATCTAGAACATGTCGTGGAGATGGCTTTACATGTATATAATCTAGTTGTAGCTTGGCAAGTATACTAGATTAAAAAAATAGGAGTCCAAAATAATTAAAGGCACCCCTATTAGTTTCTTTGTATTGCATGTCTATATTGAGTTCAAGAGACATGAAATGGTGATCTAAATAGTACACTCTTATGGAAGTCACTAAGGTTGAATTCTTCCAAAAATGCAGTGTATAATTAATGTGTTCTTCTTTGCATCCCTTCCCCACTGCCCACTCCCCTCCCCAACCATCAATATCGTGGTTACAAGTTAGGATGTATCATAGTACTCAGCGTGCAGTTGGATTGTAAGGTTGGGTATACTGCCAAACTTAGTGTGAGGTCAAAATCTAGGGGTTTAAAATTTGGACAATGTATAAGGTAAATCCAGAAAAAATCCTCCTGCAGGCTTCCACATGGTGGCCAAATTGATGTCTGGCTTGACTGTGACCTAAAAAACTAGCTATTAAGGCATTTGTAGGAGGAACTGAATCTAACCATGTCCTGTTAATGCTACATTTCTTTTGCATAGATGGATTAGTTGATAGAATGAAATCTGAAGATGGAAATAAAATAGATATCTAAAACTTTATTTGATTGGTACAGTGATAAAAAATCTGCCCATGTGGGTGGTGTATTGTGAGGGTTCATTTTGAATTTGTGAAGCTTAGGGTTCAACCACCAACTAACCCTTGCATTATTATAATGCCCAAGTTCAAAGCTCGCTGCAGTAGGAATTACACCTGTATACACCTAAAATTGACATGACTCTACTTAAATAAATATTTTAAATATTTATTTCATCTTCACATTCCTCTATCAATAAATAAATAAATTTATTTATTTATTTGATTCATCTCCTCTCATTTAATTAAATAAATTACATTTATTTAATTAATTAAATTCATCTACACCAACTTCATTCTTCTAAATAATTAAATAATCTTAATTATTTAATTAAAATCTTTTATTCTTCCAAATTTAAATAAAATGCAATTTTATTTAAATAAAATCTTAAATCTCCACAAAGTAAAATATATTAATATTTTACTTTCCTCCAAATTATCTACAAATAATTAAATAAATCTATTTATTTAATTATGCTTTCTTATCTTCTAAAAATATATTCTTCTTGTCATTCAAGAGGAAAAAGCTGAGTTACAAAAGTAAAAACAGTTTTTAAAGCATCTTTAAAGCAAACTTGCTCTTAAATTAGAAAAACAAATTCTAATTTAAGAAAAACAAAACTCATCCTCATCAACAAAGTAGTTAACTCAACATAACTTCTTTTTGAATGACACATGTCATTCTTCTATTGGTTGCACGTTCCTCAACAATCCTCCTCTGTTGATCTTCTCTTTTCTTCTCAACCATTGATCTTCCCTCACCCTTCTCTATAAATACAACCCTCTTCTTCTTCATTTTATATAATCCATAGCTTGAGCAAACTTATGCTGCAGAAACACAAGTGCGCCTTTGACACCACTACTATCATCACTTCATATCATATCATCCATCAATAGTGTTGTTTGAAGTTCATCTTCAATCACACTAAGTATCCTAGCCAACTTCATCTTGTCATCTTGAGGACTTTGAAGCAAGGAAGCAAGCTTCTTGAGGGCCACCATTCATCTCCATCAAGATCAAGACAGAAAAGGCGAGCAATGGAAGGCGAAAGGTTAAGGGTTGTAAGTATCATCTTTGTTATTGTTTTAAATCCTTTTATCTTCAGATTTCATTGGTGTTTTGGGCTATATTATTCATTTTGATTAATCCACATTTGCCCATCACATTTTGGCGCCCACCATGGGGCCCTTGCCCCTTTATTCTAATCAAAATCTGAGTTTTCTTGTAGACAGGTTCCGTACAGGTGTCGTACAGGGTTTTGATAGGTTCATTCGGCGCATCCACCCTTTGATTCGACGCATTTGACTCCTGTTACGGTGCATTCATACTCCAGCGCATACCACCTCCAAGATGACACATCTGCCTTCTATTTCAGCACTTACGACACTACAGTGCATTCATCCTCTGTAACGGCGCATCTGCCTTCTGTTTCAATGCTTACAACACTACGGTGCATTCATCCTCTGTAACGACGCATCTGCCTTCTGTTCCAGCGCATATAGCTCACCTAATGGTGCTTACACTCTGTTTCATGGTGCATTTACTCATTTAATGCATTTACACATAATTCTTGTGCTTTTGACACATTTTTCAATGCATCTGTACACTGCCGCATGCAAGCTCTGTTTCTGTGCATTTAGACTGCATTGTGGCGCTTTTGTTCTGCACTATAGTTTTTAGGGTTTCTTGTGATTTTCTGATTGAGCTAACATTTTGTCTTGCAAGATTAGAGGTTGGAGTAGGTCATTTATTTGCATTGATTAATTCATCTAGTTTAATTAAGGGGAAAAAGTAAAAAAGATGTATGCATGCAAATTCCACATAGTCTAAACTAGGAAGAGAGTAATTGAACCACTGCTATATCTGCATATTGCTATCTTCTTTAGTTAGATCATTGCTATCTCAACAAACGGGAATGAACATTGCTATGTCTTAAACACTTCAAAGTTAACAACCACATGAGTGCACAAGTAGAATAGCCCATTTAGTTTTTCTACTTTTAACTAGGTTTGGATTAATTAGTGTATTCTGTGACTGTGAATGACAATAGGCTTATGCTCTCCCCTTAATTGGGTGACCAGAATGCCAAACTTATCATTCCATTTGTTTAACCTTTAGGGGTGCCTACCCTTGGATGCAAGCTTGTCCAAGTGGGAACGACCCTGAGTGGTAATAGGCTAAAGCCAAGCCCTACCAAGCCACTTAAAATAAATTGTGCTTGAGGTGAAAACCTCCTGCAACGAGTGCTGCTGTGTTACATTGACGACCAACCTCCCCCAAAACCCTCTAAGGTGTAACCCTTTGAGGCTAGAAGACTCCATAATGGAGAATAGTGCTGTCGCATGTGTAACCACTCGAATGGTTGCCCTGACTACGAACCAATTATGTAGCAAGCCAAAAACCCCTATTTGTTGATGCAAAGGGTGGAGCTCTTGAAGCAGCCTCGATTCATGTGACTCTTAGTAGAGGTAGCAGGGACAATCCTAAGGTTCGGTGGGGGTAGGAGCCTAAGGAAACCCAGATCTGGTATGCATGAGAAGTGAGTGCCATGGAGGGGAGCCGGTGCTACCAGATCCTGGAGCTACACGCTTTGAGTATGTACAGCTAGAGGATTCAACGAATATTGTCCTATCCAGCCTAGGGTGTGCTTGTTTTTGAGTCAAATTAGTCCAAAAATACAAAAAAAATACCAAAAGATAAAAATCATGAAAACTTCTATGTGTTTGTTGTGTCTGTGCCATAATTGAAATCAATTTCTCAAAAATACCAAGTTTCCAAACCAAAAATAGAGAAATCTTGAAAAACATTCCAAAAAACTGTGAAAAACCAAGCAAAAACCTGAATTGTGCATTTGCCCGACTAGCGGTGCATTTGCTAAGACTTTTGGCGCATTTGATATCTTCCGCGGCGCATTTGAACTAAAACCAGAGTGGCACATTTGATATGACTAGTGGTGCTTTTGCACTTTGTTGTGGCGCATTTGAACTGCTGCGCATTTAAAACTGAAAACAAAATCTGTACCTTCCAAGAGCAAAACTGTCAAAAAAATTTTCAAAAACCATTTTCAAATCTGTCTCAGTTTTTCAAAATCTAACTAAGATCATGCAAATTGAACCATTTCTTTCTTCTTCCACGTCATAACTTCTTTTCATCCAAAATCTCGCCAAATTCTGCCAAAATTCCAACAAGTTTAGAACCAAGTTATTCTAGATCACATCACATCTCAAACAAAACCTAGTGAGTCCCCTCTATCAAGGATCACTTATCCTTCTCTATCAGAACTCCACTAGTGGATTGTGCTAGACTAAGTCAACATTAAGCAAATGGATTTCTATCATCCTTGCTTCGACTATAGTTTTGTTCATCCAACTTTGTTTGACATCACCTAGATCTAAGAAGAAACTTGCTAAAATCTTGTCACCTTCTAGCACTTTGCTCAAACTCTCACTCCATACCATCTCTAGTCACCTCTTGCATGGTCTTAACTAGATTACAAAAAAAAAAGTAGATTGAAATGGCAGAGAAAAGTATCCCAAATGCTCACGAAAGTGAGGAAGAAATTTCTATGGATGAGATCCTTCAAACACAACATGACCCAAAATTTCAAGGCTTATTAGAAAAGGTACTTGCTCAAGACCCTACCAAATTCTTTTTATATCTAGCACATCTAGGAGTCAACCTCCCTAAAGATTTTGACGTAGAGGCTCTCAAAGAAACTGAGGATAAAAGAAACCCTGAAGGAAGTAGACATGAAGAAAGAACACCTTTAGACAAAAGCAAGATAACTAATGATCTTACGGATGCCCTAAGTCTAGTGAACCAACAAATCCTAGCATTACAACTGTTGACCTATTTTACCTCTGCCCAGAGCCAAATAGTTCACCTTGCATTTTCTTGAAAATCCTTTGGCAAATGCCCATACAAAGCTTAAATCTTCCAAGTACTCATGCATGCCTTGTCAAAAAGTCCCACAATCTTGCCTAAGGAATCCTTGCGAAAAACCCAGAAAAACTTAGAAATCTTTTATTTTCAAGTGCTTCCTATCACTGGGATTTTCTCAATTTTAAGGCTTGTATTTGTATGTATTTTGAATGTACAAAGAAAATATACATTCACCTTTGTACATGCAAAGGAATATGCAAATGCTATATACAAGTTTTTCGCTTGTATATCGGCAATGTGCATAAAATTATACAAGGAAAAGATGCATATCGGGCTTAGAAGCTGCATATACATTGAGGAAATCTATCGCAGATTCCATATTCCCTCAATGTATATCAGGTTTCAAATGCATGTTGTGTTGTATGTTTAAACATACAATTGAAATATACAAGGAAAATATGCATATTGGGTTATACATCGCGGGAATATTCCTTCAAGATTCTCGCTTGTATGTTTGGTCTATGTATATTGGGTTGTATATTCAGATATACAAGTCGATATACAAAGGCCAAACATACAAGGATGTTTGTATATCACCGAGATACAAGAGATGGGGCCCGCACACATACAAGGCGGATTGTATGTTAGAAAATACAAGGGTGAATGTACATTTTGCAATGTATATCGACAGAATATACAAAGGACCTTTGCCTAAGATACAAGCCAAAAGATGCATCGGCTACAGTGGCTTGTATATTTTGCTTTGTATGTTTTCACATACAAAGCCGATATACAAAGGAATAAATATACAAGTGCGTATATATAAAGAGCAATGTATGTCATGAACAGTGCATTGTATATTTGTGGCTTGTATATTTTGCACATACAAGTGAAAGATACAAAGTAAATGTGCAAGCCGTATTTCAAATGGATATGCATTTTGGTTGAATGCAACATTGAGTCCACGACTTGCATGTATGTGGGCAATTGTATATTGCGAAATACAAGTCAGACATACAAAGATTGTATACAAGGTGGACTTGAATCGAAGATCAAATCCAGCATATTCAGGTCTCAAATCCGCCTTGTATGTATAAGTTTTTTGTATATTTGAACATGCAAGGAAATATACAAAGAAAGATGATACAAGCTGGACCCCACCTAGCAGTCAAAGCACTTTATAAATTTTTTGAAGTTTGTGGTTTGTATATTTGGCATTTGTATATCTTGCGATATACAAACAGACATACATCGTGATATACAAGCTAGATTTCACAGAGGTCTGTAGCCTACTTTATAAAATTTTTAGGTCCACCTTGTATCTATAAGTGTTTCGTATATCACGCATATACAAAGTCAAATGTACATTGGCGATATGCAAGCCAGATTTCAAATGAATATCAATTCTGACACATTCAGGCTTCAGGTCCGGTTTGTATGTATAAGTGTTTGTATATTTGCATATACAAAGAGATGTATAAGGAGAAAGTGATACAAATTGGACCCGCCAGAACAATGAAATGCAGTTGAGGGTCATTTTGGGGTCCGCAGCTTGTATGTTTGCATATGCAGCTAAGGGTCATTTTGGGGTCCGCAACTTGTATGTTTGCATATGCAGAAGAGGAGATACAAATAGTGGGGTCCACCAAGGCACATGCGTTTTGTATGTATTTCCTGCTTATATGTTTGTTTGTATATTTTCATATGCAAGACCAGATACAAGCTAAGATACAAAAGGTGGGGCCTGCACATACAAGGGAAATTGTATGTATATGCAAATTTGAAAATACAAGGCATGTACAAGCCTGATATACAAAGCACCATGCATGTACAAAGGAGTTGCAGAGAAGGTTTTTGAATGTCCATTCAGGAGGTAAATGTAAGCGATATATACATAGATGCAAAGCGATATATACAGGTAGTTGACCAAAACTTTGACCGCCTGTATCTCCTCCGTCTTGGTGAATTTTGACATGCTGTAAAAGGCAAAAAAGCATGTTTTTGTCCCCTCTTTCATTTGGCAAGGTTTTTAGGGGTTTTTGTCACCCTTTAGTTTTGAATTTGGCTTTGCATATTTCGAGCGACTGGACATTTCAGCGACTTTTGAGGTAGGTTGTAGATTTTTTTTTGCATTCATTTCTACAGGTAATGGAAGCTGCTTGCATTCATCACCAAAATATCTCCCACTTATGCATTGCTGAAGATTGGTGAATAAGATGTTTGCATTAAAGATTAAAAATATCTTCTATCTGCCCAATGCCAAATATTTGAGGCCATAACTTCTACAGATAGACAGTCATTTAGGGGCGGATATTTTCTGAGACAGCTTTTAGCCCAAATTTTGTAACTGACCTAGGTTAGTTTGGAATGCTATATATATGCATTCATAAGATGTAAATAGGGTTGTTGGAAATTTTTGGCATTCTGGTCTTTCTGTTTCCAAACAGAGTTTTCATATATTGTAACCTTGCCTTTCATTGGATATATGCAAGTTATTTTACCTCATTTGCTGATTTTTTAGTTCTATGTAAATCTGCATATGATTGTCTATGAATTTCTTTTATTCCTCTCAATCATATTGCTTCTTGCCTCTGCTAGGGTCATTTGAATTTGTGTATGTTTATTTGCTATATCTGATCATATTGTGCATTTTCTTAGTGTTGTGAAAGTCTCTTTTAATCTGTCTGGTGCATCACCCTTTGTTTTCAAGTTTTAATCTTCATTTTTAAAGTTTTACTTCTCCCTTTTCCCCAAAATTCAGTAGTTTTAGGTGATAATCAGGCAAGGAAGCTGGCCTTCTCTGGAGGTCTGATCTCATTTAGCAAAGTCCCACACTTAGACATCATTCCTATTGTGTCATTGGAATGCTTGGAACCCTTCCAAGCAGGGTGCAATTTCATGTGACAACAACAACAAGAATTTGCGGACATGAAAATAGGGGCATCAACTAAACATTACACCCTAGAGGATATTTCACCATATCCTTTTGACAGGTCTCTAATCATGATTCCTTTCCCCTCAAAATTTGAGGTACCAAAGTTTGATAAATATCGAGGAAAGGGTGATCCAAGAGAGCATATCAGGGAATTCAATGCTGCTTGCCTAGAGGTCGCACACAATGACACTTACCTTATGTGACTATTTCCATGAAGCTTGGGAGGACAAGCCATGGAGAGGTTTTCTAGATTATCACCTACTATTAAAACATTCAATGAACTTGTCGAAAAATTTGTCACCCACTTCTCTTACAATATTGAGCATGACACCTCAATATTGGATCTTTGTAACACCAAACAGAAAGGTGGAGAATCTTTCGCCACCTTCTTACAAAGATGGAGACAATAAGCAAGCAAGTGTCCGCACCAAATGCCTGAAAAACAAATGTTGGAAATGTTTGTGCACAACTTACAAACTGACATGAGCTACCAAATCCAAATCCAATGTCCTACTTCCTTTAGCAAGGTCATTTAGATGGGTCTCATCATTGAAAAAGCTCTAATTGCCAAGGGTCAAATAAAACTCTATAAGGACACTCCTAGTACCAACACCAACATAGACAAACTGAGATTCTGGATGAAAAACAAAAACATTGTGAACGATGGGGTTGTAGATGCCAAGAATGCGGCACCCAAGCAACCAATTTTAAATTTATCAACGCCTCAAAACAACCCCCTGCAAAATAAACCAAGAAACACTGAATCTTAGTTCACCAACTTCCAACCTAGGAGAAAATTCACCCCTTTGGGAGTGTGAGGACCGCCCTTTTTACTTCTGTTGTTATGACTATTTACATTACTGTTATTGTTACTTTTTATATTTGTGGGATAGCAGTTCCCAGAATTGTCAAACTATTAAACTTTATTATGATTTCAGAAAAACTAATTGGGTGATGTTTGGATAAGTTTACATTTCATAAAAGTTAATTAGGTGATGATGGAAAATTGTAATATGATTTCATTTATGTTAATTAGAACTATGTCATGATAATGCATGTTTTTAAGTTGCTTCGGCTATGATGATTATATGTGGATACTGATCTTGTAATTTAGTGTACAGAATTTACTAATCGAACCACAGATTTCGGAGATCATTCCGCACCTTGTTATTTGTTATTCCCTGTTAAGCCGATCTGGTTCCACGAGGAACCAAGATCTCTCTGTGTTTGATGTGATGTTGTAATGTGGTCTTTCGTATGGTCGAGTGGGTTAGGTTACCCTCATGTGACACTATTTTATGATTTGTGTTGTAAAAAGATTGAATTTGAATTTCTTTATTTTATTTAAATCTATGAGGCTTTTTCTTGTGCTTTACCTTGACCAGGGGTGTCTTGTATGGGTTAAAGTTGACCCTGGGTTATACCCCATGGGTCCAGGGGCCCATTTGGCATGGGTAACCCTTGGGTAACCTCCATCTAGTCATCTTAACTTCCCCCTGAAGTTAAGTGGCGAAAATTGGAGGTATGGAGGGGACATGATGGGTTGTACCAACACCCAACCCATCCCTCTTCAATCCCCAAGGTAAGAGATGACTACAAACCCATCCATTATTGAAGGATTGACTTGAAGTCACCCTCTCCATTAGTGAGATTCCCCCATGTGTTGTGGGGTCACCCATGTGAAGGAGGGAAGAAGAGGCATGGGTCACCTGTCTTTTACTCCTTTAACTCCTTTTATTTCTCCCATGCGTAAGAGAAATGACATGAGGAGAGGGATAAGGAGTACTCTAGGGATGGGTGAGTGACATAAGCCACCAGGACAGAATAGTGGTTTTGGGGAGAGTGAGGAGGTGACAAGTGTCACCTCCCCATTCCTCTAAATTGAAAAGGATTTGGGTTATTTGTTTCCAATTTTGGGATGAGAGGGAGTTAGTTGAATTTTGGGGAGAGTTTTATTATTATTGCCAAAAATAGGAAAGTTAGCTTGGAGGAGAGGAAAGGGAGAGGGAGTTGGTGGCTAAGGTTGGCAGAGATCTCAGTGGAGCTCTACAACAGTTTCATTCCAGAAGGGCTTTGTAAGGTTGGTTTGGTTTTACCATTCTTTCGTATATCTGAATGTTGTATGAAAAATGTGTGAAAGATGTTTTATGTTTGTGTTCTAGATTTGTTTCTGTGGGATCTGTTGTCAGGTTGTTGACAGAGCTTCTCCCACTTGGGAGAAATGCTCATCAAGTTTGGGGTAGGGGAGGAGTGATCCTCCTCGGGTGCATACCTGGTTTCTTCTTTTGGGATGTTGAAAGCCTTGAGGGCATGTATTTGTGTCTGTATCTTTGACTTGAGAGTCAAATACAGACTTCATTGAAAATTTGTGATCAAACTTGGTTTGAGGCCAAGAGAAATTGTGTTGGTTAAATTATCTGTAAGGGTGACACTCTGGAGTTGAGTGTGTCCACTCTCCTACCCCTTATGAAACTCATTGTAGTTGAGTTTTCGTGCTGTGTAATGTACCCACGGGTGTTTGTGTGCTTTGGGTTTGTTGTTGTTCCCTATTGTGAAGTGGAGTGCTTGAGTATACCCAGGTGTGAGTATGGTCTCCCTAGCTCAGGGGTGACCCTCTTGCGGGTCTATGGAAGGGAGGAGAGCTAGATGAGTGGTGTTTTCTTCTTTGTTTGTCTTTGATACGCAGGTTTCCTCTTGGAGCTTATGGTTGGAGTTGGAGAAGTTATATTTATGAAGAAACAATTTATTCTTCTTTGTCATGAGAATTAGATCATGTTCATTTCATAAGAATTGAAGAGAGTGCACCTCTCCTGATGTTGTTGTAACTTATGGACCCCTGGGAGTGAAGAAAATCACCTCCCTGATCTTGTTATTGATGGACTTTTACTTGGTTGTTACAAGCTATCTTTTGTATGTTGTTTGGGAGAAGGAAGTTCATATCTCTCCCTTAGAGTGTGTAGAAGATGTGGAATGTTAGTTGTATGTATCCATGGTTTAAAATTATCTCTTGCTTTATGTAGTGGAAGAGTTAACTTTTCTGTATTATGAATGTTGTAAACAAATGCCTTAAATTTTCAAGTTAAGTTGCTTTGTAAACTTATTCTAAATGGCAATTTTATTGTGTTTAATGTGTTCTTGAAAAGAAAGGTTCCTTAGTTAATCTGATCTTGTATATGAAAATCAAGGATAAATCTGCTTAATTAGATGAAAATATAGTTTTACATGATTAAGTTTCTTTTTCCTTAAATAATGGTTTCAGTTATTTTGTGAAGTTTAGAGAAAGTCTAATATGTATTTACTTCTGTTGTCCAAGAGTTGAAATGGACATTTATTAATTGCAGAAATAAACTGATTAAAACTTCATTTCTTAAGTATATATATATATTCTTTATTGAATTTCTTATTTATCATTATAACAGAACATGGGAAACTGAATATATTGTTTAATTTGAGAAAATTAAGTGGTATTATGAAAATAAAATATATATATATATATATAATAATTGTTATTTATTTATCATTATAACAGAACATGAGAAACTGAATATATTGTTGAATTTGAGAAAATTAAGTGATATTATGAAACTGAAATATATATATATATATATTGTTATATATCTATCATTAACTATTAATGATGCAAATTAAACTCATGAAATTTGAAATAGAAATTAGAGGAGCAAAATTTGAGGTCGTTGTGTGTTAAAACACAGTCGAGATATTTCATGGTGGGCGGTGGGGAGTGAATCCCCACCGCAGTTTCCTTTTATGTATTGAGGTGTGGGGAGGGGCGGAGCCCCACCCACACCCCACATCGTGGGATGTGGGTGGGGCTCCGCCCCTCCCCACATCCCCCTGCCCTTTACACCCCGCGGAGCTCAAACTCTGCTGCCACCATTCCAAAAGCGCTGCCCCCGCCGCGCCTTACACTCTGCGACCTCCGCAGAACCTCAAGCCCTGCCACCATCTGTACTCCCCGCGGCCTTTAGACGTGGTCCTCCCTGCTTCGGCCGAGCCTGCCTCCGCCCACCACTGTCCATTGCAGCCTCCGCCGCCATGCCTCTTCCTCCCCTACATACAATACAAACTTCTTTCTCAATAATGAGTATTTAGGGTTTAAAACCCTATTTTATGTGTTGAACAAAACAACCAAAGGACTTATGTTATATTCCATGGTTTGGTTTTTATTTTATAAAGAGGAGAACCTCTTATAAATAACAACAATCGTATATAATTGTATATGTAAATATATATAAATATATATATATATATATATTTATATATATATAATTATATTATATATAAAAAAAAT
The DNA here is from genome assembly GCA_027924645.1 of Cunninghamia lanceolata. Classification (NCBI taxonomy): domain Eukaryota; kingdom Viridiplantae; phylum Streptophyta; class Pinopsida; order Cupressales; family Cupressaceae; genus Cunninghamia; species Cunninghamia lanceolata. The sequence goes on along the minus strand of BSBN01000960.1, from coordinate 6,978,803 downwards.
AGAAGATTAATACTAGTATAATAGATAGGTAACTTATTAAGATAACTTAATAATTGCAATAATAGTAATTATAATAAATAACAGTAATTATAAATAGGAGAAATGTAATTGAGTATATATATGTTTATATATATATACGATCTTATATATATATACATATAAATATATCGTTACATATTTATATTTTTTTAATGATTACGACTTTCAGAGAGGCCATTTTCTCTTAATGATAATAAGAGAAAATAAAATTATAATTTAACAAGAGCATAAAGGAATATACTGTATTACTCCGGAAAGAGTTTCTCGGAAGTTTCAACTATCAACATAATTCAATAACCGAGAAAATGAAGAGGAAAATTACACGTCACCTTGCTTAAAAGATCACTGGAAATAAACTTAAGAAGCTATCACAGACATTCCATGTGAGGCCATTTTAATCTCAACTATAGTAAACGTCCATATAAGTAAACCTGTAAGAGAGTCAGAAGAAGAAAAACTAACATTGGAAAACACAGAGGAGAAAATGCGCGACATTTCCCACATGGGATAAGAGAACTAAGTTGATGGACCCTTCCGTTAATTTTGCTTAGGAAAAAGTTTAATTAATACAAACGAAGAGGAGAAACCTAGATCAGAGAAGACTAGGAGACCGAGTCTAGCGAAGTAGTAAACCAACCTATGCGACCTGGACCATCCGGAAGTTAGGATTAATGTCAATAATAGATACAGTGATAACCCTGATTGATGTGAAATATGAAGAAAGGTCCGGATAAACATAAAGAAAGCATAGAAACCAAAAGAGAGAGAGAGACCAAAATATAAACAAACTAAATTATCAGAGAAATAGTTAAGGTGAGCGCGATAAAAATACAATCAAAATTAAAACCCAGAGAAAAGGGAAGAGAGAGCAAACGAACCACCTTGTTGAGAATGCTAAGTCGAAGGAGGAGTATATTTCAGGAAGCAAGAGAGGAGACAGACAACCGTGCCTTGTTGAAAAATGACTCAATAGGGAGATCACGAGTCGGTTTAGTCGGAACAAGGCGTTGTGGGAAGTTGTTAATCTATCAATGAACCACGTGCGTAATATAGTGTTGAGTAATTCCCACTTACGCCGTAAGGCGTTACGCTGCCGAAATTTGCCGAGATTTAGATTTAGGAACCTTGATAATATAAACCTTGTAGAGACGTGAACGGTGTCGTAGAGACCCCCTTGTTGGTCTGCTCGCGTCCGGTTGCACGCAATTGTACTTGTACCCCGCCGACAACTGTAGTGTTTTTGCCTTGAGCGAACACCACCGAGCATGCTTACGCATGCGAGGGGGTTTTTAGGGAAGCGTGAGAAAATTTTTTGATATCTCGTGTCATAACCACATGACAGATGTGGCTATGACATGTGTGATGTGTGTTGTGACCACATGGAAAATGTGGGCATGACAGGGAGAATCCTTGGAAACTGCCCTACGAAAGCTAATCATGAACAAGATCATAACACTTCCAACTGCGTAGGAGTATGAACCCAAAGTCAAACCCCATTGGTGGAATGACAACGACTTTTGTGAATTCCACCGAAACAGGGGGCACAAAACAAATGATTGCATTGAAACATACCATCCAGGATTTAATTGACCCAAACAAAATATCAATTGATGGACATACCTCAAACAATGATCACCAGGCATTCAAGGATCCTCTTCCAAACTACGAGTAGGGAGGACCCTCCAATCAAAACAAGAGTGGATCTAACAATGCGAATTACACAAACGTCAGCTTTGATTATGTTGTCAACCATATCTCGGAAGGTGATCCACACATCAATGTGATCACTATAAACAAGGATCCAGATTGTAATGTTACTACCCACAGCAATAGGGTCACTCTTAGGGGAACCTCCGCCCCTCCAACTAATCAGTACAGTATCATGGATCAACTACATAAAACGCCTGCACATATCTCCATACTAGAACTTCTACGTCTATCCCTGTCTCATAGGGCCATTCTTGACAAAGCCTTAGTGGAAGCTTCTGTCCCAACAAACCTCGCTAAAGAATAATTCCAAACCATGGTAGGTCACATAACCTTACCTCATTCCCTATCATTCACTTAAAAGGATGATATGTCAATCACTCAACCACAAGCACAAGATAAAGAGGGTCCTAATAGATGGAGGAGCTGGCTTGAATATTTGCACCTTAAAGCTAGTCTTTACATTGGGGTTTTCAGAGAAAGCTATAGATCTAAAAAGAAAAATCACTATAAAAGCCTATGATGAGGAGGAGAGAACTTCCAAGGGAATTGTTACTTTACCAATCAGAGTGGGTCCTATAGTAAAAGATGTGGCTTGCCAAGTCCTCGATATGGAGCTAGCGTACAACATTATTCTTGGGAGACCATGGATAATGCTCTAAAAGCAGTACCTTCAACTTACCATCAGTGTATCAAGTTCCCTTACGAAGGTCAAGAGATCACCATCCAAGATGACCCCAACCCATTTCAGTATTGTAACTCTATCCATCCTAAACCTGAAGTGGTGATTCCTAACAACCATGCCTCTGCTTCATCCTCATCTCACGTTGACCCAGCTACACTTGCTTCCTCTTCAACGACGTCCCAACCCAACCTCAAACTCAAGGATAAAGGCTTGGGTGAGTACACAATCTCACAATCCCTCTGCTTGGCACAGCTCCCCCTATCTCCAAGATCATATGGAAGACCTACTCTGAGCAAACCCAAAGCAGACAAAACTATCCAAAGACCGTTTGTCAAAGGTGGCAGCCTTGAAGATGAGAGTGATGAGAAAGATATCCTGCAGTGGTTATACAAGGATGAGGGCAGTACATCAACACAACAGGACCATCACACCATACCAACTGAACAATATGGTCAAGGTTTTCAAATGTTACAAAGAATGGGGTATGAAGGACATGGTCCACTCAGTTCAAGAAAGGATGGTATCACTGAACCCATCCAACCTCATACTTTGATAGCCTGAGACACTACAGGGCTAGGATACACTGGAACGCAAAGAAACAACAGAGAAAAGAGGAATAATGGTAAACAACCAGAAACATCCACTAGTAATCTGGTTGAGCAAATCCAACAACTGCAACTGAATAGTGAGACTGATTCAAATGAGTATGAATGGGATAGCCTCTCTGAGCTATCTTGCGATGAAAAAGGAATCGATGTTGTCCACGTGTATGACCCAACCCATGCTAATGAGAGACAAGGTCCAAGGGCTAGACCGCTAGAGTCCGACTAGCGTAATAACAATAGTGAAAATCGTGAGGAAAGAATGATACCTCCCTTGAAGGATTCGCTAACAGAGAGTACCATCTATTAGTTTACATCATTTCAAAATTCAAAACATATATGTCACTTTTTAGTGATTCAAGTTTAAAAGTTGGATCAACGTTGGCCGTATCCTTTATAAAAGTGTGACACAACTTTGTACTTTTACCCACCATCCAACAACTTTTTTTTCATAATTTTTTTAATACATTTTCACTTGTGTGGCTCAATCTACGATGCCACAACATACATGTATTTTCAACAGTTTCAGTTACATTAGTGGCTCTACAAATTGTAGTGGACTCAAGCCTAAACAGAGCTCCCATTCTTGTTCCCCTAGCTACCACCAAGCTTCCTCTCACCAATCTACAACCATGCTTATTAAATTTTACAAGCATTCTTGAATCATCCAACTTCAAAATGGAGATAATATTTCTAGCCAGTCCACGAATATGTAAAACACCACGGAGGGTTTGAATCCTCCCATCACTAAAACACATGTACCTTTCTCTAGCCAACAATCAGATATGTAGAGTTGTCCCCAAGTTAAATATTACCTCTATCATATTTCTCATATGTGGAGAACCATTCCTCATGAGGAGTCATATGATACTAGAAACCTGAGTCAATCAACCACTATTCATTAGACATAACATTACATGTAGAAAGTAAAACTTCATCGCCTGCATTTGAGGACTTTTCGGTAGAGGAATCCCACTGTTTCTTTGGGTTTCTACATTCTTTCTTCACATGCCCCCTCTTACCACAGTTCCAACACTTAACTCTATTCTTCTTCACAGGAGTTTTAGACCAGCCTTTTGATTCCTTAGGCCCCTTCTGATCTCCTTTTGGTCCTCTTTCCTTAGACCTCCCTCTGACATTAAGAGAATCCACTGAGCTATCCATAGCCTTCTTCCTCATTTCCTTTGACAACATTCTCAGAAACTAACTAACTCATAATCAAATTAAATGTATACAATTTCTCAGCTATTGAATCACCCTTCTTCATTTTAAGGGAAACTAACTTTCTTTTGAGATACAATTTATTTACTAGACTCTTGGCTTGATAGATTTCACCCAACTGCTTCTATAATGCATGTGCAATCTTCTCAGTAGAGACATTCAATATGATAGAGTCTACATGGCATAACTGAATTGTTCCTCTTACCTTTTTATCCATCTTGTCCCACTCATCCTGACTGATAGTATTGGGTTTCTTCTCTTTTTTCATAGCCAACCATTAATCTCTTTCTTCAAGGAGATCCTCCATTTTTAGCTTCCAAAACTCATAACCCATTCCTTTGAATTTTTTGATGTCCAATCGGGATGAGGATAAGCCACGGATTCGACACAAATACAAAAAATAAATTCAACTAGAGCTCCCACTACAACTCAAAAAATCCTCACACTTCCACCCAAGACACAGAACTAGCTAGACTCTGATACCTTGAATGTTAGAAATGAAGGTGAACAACTATAGAATGGAAATCTGATTACAACTGTAACTATTAATCCAGTGCAGAACCAAAATGGAGATAGCATGAAATCAACACAAAGATATAATGAAATAAAATATCAAACACATAACACAATGTTTACATGGAGAAACTCTTTCAAGAAAAAACTCCACACAAGAAGAGATGCGCCAGTCTGTATTAACTTCAATAGAGTTTACAATACAACACTATCAATCTCCTCTTTAGTCTTCAATCCAAAAACACTAGTAATTCTCATCCACAACCATAATATAATATCCTCTTAAAAGATTGTTACCTTCTAGGAAAAAACCCTAACATAACTACAAAATTACAATAGTTTACAAGGTAATTTTCTAAAAAAATTCTCTTCAAGGGCGCTGCCCCGAACCCCTACTAGGGGAGACTAGGAAGTTGTTGCCACCCCTTGGACCCTCTAGTGACAGTAGTGGGGGGGTAAGCTCCCCCCCACACCCCCCGTTGGGTACAAAGATCCAAAATGCGGCTTAAACAAGATCACTACTTAGTGAATACTTCATCCCTTATGAATGATTTACAAATAATATTAGGAGTAATTAAATACATAAGATTTACAATGTTGGTGGCACCTTAATCCTAGCAATTATTTCATTATTTTCCTATTTGAAATGGATATTAGTTGTCATAGCATTCATTAAGGAGGTTGACTATGATAGTGGTGGTTACAAATTTATTAAAACTCACTAATTGCACTTTCCCAATTCTATGCACTAGAAGAGTTAGTGGGAAACCTTTGTATGATGAATGGGGCCAACATGAATTGTACTCTCCATAATGGAGTTTAGACTTGGAGATGTGAGTCATCAAGAATCATTGGTTAAAGATACCTTATGAGTTATTTTTTCTATTCATGGATGCATTGATTTAGCATATGGGGATATTAGGTTTTTGCCATACCATGGATTTGGTGGTACATGGTTTCAAGAATCTACAAGTGTGGTTTCTTCTCAACTCTCCTCTACAAATTGTATGCATTCAATAGAGGTTTTATGGGTTATTATGGGTACATGAACTGTTGAAATGTTATCTAATTTAAGGGAGAATTGTGTTGCATATGTACTTTTCTATTGAAGATTAATACATACTTGAACCTCTCTTTGATGGTGGAGTTTTGTCTCACAAGGGGTTCTCCATGTACATTTGGTATTATGTGCCATATTGTTATGGTGTGCTAATTTCTTATTGCTGATATAAACCTTTACACAATTTCATAATGGTTAGTCCAATGTTCACATATAAATTTCATATTTGCATACTATTTGAAGAGTTTTTATTTGTTGTAGTTTACCTTGTCTTAACAATAGTTATGGCTTGCACTAGACCAAATATTGTCCAAGAAGTAGGAATTTTAAGTAGGTATATATGTCAACTGCATGCAAGGGGAATTGGACCACAATGAAGAGGGTATTCAAATACCTTCATAGCACTCTAGAATATTTTATGTGCTACTAGGGGGGACTTGATTTGAGAAAGAAAAAGGATATACAAGAATTTGTGGATTTTGATTAGATAGGAGATGTGGACAACAAGAGGTCTATCAGTGGTTATGTTAATGTGTTTGTGGTGCAGTGAGTTAGATGACTAAAAGACAAGTTGTGGTTTCTCTTTTAACTACAAGAGACAAAGCATATACTAACTACTCATGCCTATAAGGAGGAAATTTAACTTCAAAGATTGTCTTTGGGTATTGGTTAAGTCAAGATACAATGCAAATTTAGTGTGATAGTCAGAGTTTCATTAGATTAGCAAAGCACCCTGCTTTCCACACATAGATTAAGCACATTGAGGTGCAATACCATTTTTTTGTAATATTGTGGAGGACAAGAGGGTTGTGATTAAGAAGGTGGATACTTTGATAAATGTTGGAGATGCCTTAACAAAGCTTGTGAGAAAGGATAAATAAAAATGGTTTAGGATGGATATGGGAATTTCATCCCTAGAAATTAGTTCACATTGTTGGAACACCTTATGATTCTTGCAATGTATACAAGTGGGAGATTTTTAGGACTAGATTTTATATACCTTGTGAGTTCTGAGTACTAATGGTGTTGCCATTATTTAATATTAGTAAAACATTGTAAATGTTGGGCCCTTGTGGAAAAGAGCACCAAACATAGAGGAAATCTTGAGATTTCATTTTTGGAACTCTTTGTATGTGGTATTAGTCTTATGATGGTCATAAGAAGTCAATGAATAGGGGAACTTACAAGTTGGAATAGTCAAGGCATCTTTGATTAATTATTTTTATTCATATATAAGTGTGTAAGAGACATAATTGCACCCACATGGAGCTCTTGGGAGTTACATTTGAATCCCTTGGTCATAGGATCAAATGATCATCATCGATAGTTGCATTCTAGTTGTGGCATTAGTCTTGGAGAGGTGTGCATGGGTCTAACTTGGGCTAGTTGGAGCAAGGTTTGTCTCATGGTTTTGAGGCCATTGTTTTGGGAATCCAGTTCCTAGGTCTCCTTAGATTACAAATTGAGGGCTTGGGGTGGAGATTATATGTTCACTTTTATGCAAGATTATGTTATCAGAATTCCTCCAAACACATAGTGTTGATCTCCATTGAAGTGATACAAATTAGAGAATGTATTGTAACCTTACTTGAAGATTAATGCATTGGGTGTGTTTTGGAGGTTGAGTTTTTCCCTTTCAATGGTTTTCCCAAGGAATATCTTCTATCTTTTGCCATTACTTTGCTACATTTTTTAGACCTATTATAACTTCTATTCTTTCTCTCTAAGGTTAATATGCATCTAGGCATAGTTTCCTTTCATGAGCATGAGATGCTTCCTTTTTAACTTTGTAGTTTATATTGAGAAATTCTCTAATTGAAAACATATAAGAACAAATCTAAAAGAAAGAAAACTAAGGTTGTTTAACAAGTAAAATCATGAACATAAAATATTCATGTAATATAAATCATGTAGGCATATGAAACAAAAGATGATACAAGCTATAAGTGAACCTTATTTTATTTATGTTTGTGTAATGGTGAAAATTGTCAACCTTGCACTTTTTCCCTTTTGTTTTAGACTCACTTTGACTAGGTTGGACCCTTTATGTAATGACTACTATGTACAAGAGGCATATTCTAGCATGGAAGATAGAAAATAACCTAAACTTTATTTGATTTTATTTGCATACATTCCTAGGCACCACCATGATTCTCAAAGCATCCATATATTTCCCCATGTCATTTACACACTTGTGGAGGTGACCCCTAGATTTTTAAATGCAGATGTAAAATTGGGCTATTGTCAATTCCCTCCTACTAGTAGTTATGAGTTTGAGACTAATGTGCAAAAAAAATTAACTTGTGTGCTAGGGTGTTGTATTTAAGGACAAATCCTAATTCATTTGAAAACTAGAAAGAGAAATATAAAATCTAGATATTGGTAGGAGTGCTCCATTACTCATTTCATCATCACAAGAGCATGACATCAACATGGTATCAACACTCTAGGCATATCGCATGACAACTTTTGTCTTTAATATTTATTTTAAATATTGAATTGGCCTATCTAGGGGTTAGACCATGGGTTAATTGCCTTCCCTAGAAAACTCCCCAAGTGCATTTGTCAACGCCACTAGTTAGTTATTGTAGGTTATGGACAATGAGGTGAGTAGATACCAAGTGACCAAATCAACAATGTCCATATTTGTAGATCAGGACTAGACTATGTGCAAGGTTGGTTTTGTACTCATGGAGATCAATTTTGTATTATGGAAATAGCCTAGAATTAAAAAACAATTAATTTCTCAAGCATCTAATAGGTCCTATTATTTTGGAATATTGGCAAATCATTTGATAGTATCTACCGTAGCAAGATCAATTTCAAACCTAGTGCTAAGTACATGTTAACAATCATTTTGGAAAGTGATAAAATGAGACTTGAACTTAGAACCATATATTACCAGTTATTACCAAGAAGATAGATCTACCAATCCTCATATCACCTCATTCAAATGCAAAAGTGGTAAATAGCCCTCCAATTGGGGAAAAAAATATTTCAATATTAAATAGATGCACATTAAAACAGTCAAAAAACAATGGAGATGACACACCATGAAACTATTGTAAACTTCTTTTTTTAATGGTGAAGAACTATGTAACTACAATGCAAGCGTAAGAACAAATGAGATAAATAAATATGGTATGTGCTAAAAATTAAAACAAAAATTTTTAGAGCAAATCTTTTGCATTTGCAATAGTCACAAATTGTGAATCATATAAAATGTTAGCATCAAGGAGGAGGGTGATAATACATTAATTCTAGACTTCTATCAAAAGGCAAGCCATGAAAGTCAAAAAGTGGTCATATTATTCTTTAATTGGATAATAAATATTTTTGTAAAAAGTTAATGTTTTTTCTTTAAAAAAAGTCTTGATAAGCTATTAAAGTGAAAACAAAGAAATAAGTCATGGTAGAGGTAGGATTTTATAGCTTCTAATTTGATTTCTTGTGAGCATTCCTCTACCTCATCGACCAACTGAATATAATGACACATCTGAGTCAACATTAACAGAGCTTTTTAAAGAAACACAAGAGGGTGCAAATTCATGAAACTCCATGTTTGGGTAGTGATGTGTTTGGAATCCACTTGCTTCCTTTAATTCTAACACCACCTCATTCATTGTAGGCCTATTCTCAGAATAAGGTGAAGTACAAACCATTGCCAGTTCTGCCACTTTTTGCATTGCATCTTTATCATAATTTTTGAGCAAAATAGGATCTGCTATGTTCTCTATGTCTTCCTTTAAGAGGGATGCCCTTACCTGACATAAACAATAATTTATAATTTAGTGGTAACAATCAAATTTTAATATTAGATATTTTAAGTTTTCATAGTCCATAACTATTTTGGAATAATAATTAAAAATAAACTTTTAATTATTCTAATTTTAATTCAAGATTTTAAAAAATCTCTATTATAATTACCCAACTAGCAATGTGTACATATTCCCCACTAGAGATTGAGTGGTCTTCAAAGTGAGGATGTCGTCCACTAATAATTTCCATCAGAACAACTCCGAAGCTATAAACATCACTCTTTTTTGTCAATCGATGAGTAGAATAATACCTGTAGAAAACCAACTAGTAAGTTCATTTTATCATTAAATTAATAAAAAACAAAAGGCCATCAATCTTTTTGAGAGAAATTATCAACTTCATGTTTAAATGATTTAGGGAATAATTGATACTCTTGTAAGAAATCCATAAATGATCCTCCCGAAGGAATCCTCAACCTCTTCTTCGGATTTTCCAAAACATAAATGACTTGATCAAATTACTTTGGTATACAATCTAGGACATCTAGGAGCTCAACACCACCTTATTTATGCACATCCTTAATCGAGAAAATTACTATTATCAATAGACTAATATAGTGAGACTAATATACCGAGATTGTGTATGTGAGACTTTTTCCTACACGAGTTCGTTATTTGATAACTTTAGGGATCTGGTTGATTCCTTTTTTAAGGGTCACTAGTTCTCTGAGATAAACAGATGGACTCTTAACAAGTTGAAAGATACGTATCAATAATTCACATATAATTGAATTGAGTATCAATAAAGAAAAGAAAAGCATATTTACTCCGGATCTAGATATCCAGTGGTGCCCTTTACAACTGTAGATACGTGTGAAGCTCCATCCAAAATCTTTGACAACCCAAAATCTGCTACTTTTGCTTCCATGCGATCATTTAGCAGGATATTGGAACTCTTTACGTCTCTGTGAATAACGCCTGGTGTGCAGCCTACATGCAAATATTCCAATCCTGCTAAAAAATAAGCAACAGTTATGACCCCATCGTCTTTTTCAAGATTTTGCACCAAGCTTTTTAGTTGCCATGAGTATCTAACTAACCTTGGGCAGCATCTAATGCAATGCTCAGTCTTCTTTCCCATCCTAGATTATTTTCTGAAGAAGTTTGACCTGAAACCAAGCAATGCAGACCATTGATTGAATGAGCAAAAACATTCCTTTCTATCATATACAATTGAGCAACATTGTGAACTATACCATACCATCAAGACAATGTCTCAGGTCTCCGTTAGACATGTACTCATATATAAGAACCAAATTTTGCTCCTCTGTGCAGTAGCCCATGAATTTTACAAGATTCTTATGGTGTAATTTAGAGAGAATATTTACCTGCAGCAATTGTTCTTAGTTTTGATTATGAAGAAGATGAAAGACATCAAAGATTTTAAACTTTAATAGTTCTTAGTTTCTGTTGGAGAGATTAAAGTTATCAAGTTTTAATTGTAAAATGGGTATGAATGAGTCCTTGGTTATACCTCTGTGGAAAACTGTATGGCACCCTGATGTGATTTATCAGACAAAATTTTGACGGCCAAATCCCTGCCTTGAAGACAACCGAGAAAAACAGGCCCATATCCTCCTCTTCCAATCTCTGTCTGAAAGCTGCGAGTTATAACTCTTACCTCTTCGTAACTGAATGATCGACATACATCCAATTCGACAAGATCTAAATGCCTTGTTTCAGTTTGCCCTGCATTTTGCCCCTTTCAGTGTACATAAGCATCTGTTTCCTTTTATTAAAAATGAAAACCCAAAAGTACAGAGCAAATGTAAAGGCAAGATGGCTTAAGATGACTTACCTTCTAGGATTTTTTTGTTTGATTTAAGTTTGATATACATTAATATTGCAGTAATAGTTATAAGTATTCCAATCCCTGCTACTATTAACCAAACAAGAAGTGATTTGCTCTTCTGTCTTTTTGGGGTATCCTTGCAAATGCCTGTTTGGCAAAGCATTTCATTGCCATCTACACTGAAAAATTAACACAAATATTAAACATATGAATCTTATCATACCGACAACATAATTACTGATCGATTTGAGTTGCAAGAAAAGAAACTCACCTCAGATTGAGTTGTCCACGTTGCTGTTTCTCAGATAGACCATTTGGCACCGATCCATTTAAGTTATTGTCTATCAAATTCCTATATCTCGAAAAGAAAATTTCTTAAAATACTGAACCATAGTCTGAGTAATATAGCATACTTCAAGGTAAATTACTTATCCATATTATAAGATAGAATGACATTATTAATATGCTGAAAACTTTTATAAACTAAAAATACGTAGATGCATATGTTTCAACTCACAGTTCTTTAAGACTGGAAAGAGTAGCCAGAACCTCTGGTATTGAACCACTCAAATTATTTCTTGCCAAATCCCTGCAAGCAGGAATAAGAAGACAGTTTTGGGTCTAGCAAGTGTGATATTGACTTTCAACAAGCTAAAAATTATAAAAGAAAGTATTTAGGATTTGTTACGGACAACTTAACGAGAGCAGAGAGATTGGCGAAGGTTGGAGGTATGGTGCCATTCAGACGCTTGTCCGGGAGAGTCCTGTACATCATATCTCTTCATCCTTAGTTCAAATTGACAGCAGAGGGTCAGTCGAACAAATTATACAAAGTACATTAATGTTCAGATTATGTTCTTAATTGGTGAATGGGATCTTAAAAAGCACACCTAGTTTAGGATGGCTCTACTTAAACATCATCCATTTCAATGGTCAAACAGTCAATAGCAATTTTACACCTCATCGACAACAAAAAGTGGTAAATATTTGTCCTATTTTTATTGGTAAAAATTGATGTGTGATGTCCAATATTAAGACATTGTTTAAATTAAAGATTTAAACATCTTGATAAAAGACCAAAGTCACCTTCAAAGAATATGGGCAATTACGTATACATATATAATACTTAAAAAACAATATTAAATAACATTATTCTATAAATATTCTAATAATATATTTATTTATAATTAAATATATTATTAAATATAAATAATAAATATAGTTATTAATATAAATATAAATATTAAAAATTAAATATTATTATGTAATGATATAAATACAATTATCAATATAATTATTATTATATAATAATAATATAATATAATAATACTAATATAAATATTAATATTAGCAATTTATAGTTATAGAACTAATATGAAAATAAATATATTATAAGAGTGACTTCAAATAAGACAAGTCTTATACATCAGGTTTGAATGTGATGTACTAAAGAAGTGCAGCAGTAAGTTAAGAGATATCAGTGTGAAACTGCACAGCATGATGTCAGATGAAGCAGAAGTCCCGGAAGCCCTAGAGGGAAAAGTAGAGGGGAAAATTGAAAACTAAGATGCGGACTTTACCATAAAAGCTCTGCATAATAACTTCTAGCTGATGGCTGATGATCCTCCCACCCACTTGACCAAAGAAGCAATGAATAAGACAAGCGATTCATATGAGATTAACTTCATTTGTCTTATCTGATATAATACGAATTGATTTAAGAAAGCAGCGATTCCTTGAACAACATCGATCTAATCTTTGGAAGGGCAGCGAATGGTTTATGATTATTATTGGCAACGATTAATGTGTGGAGCAGTCAAAGATTAAAGACAGCAATTAACATTATTAAAAATAGCAAATATATTTAAAGAAAAGAAACAACGATTCATTATGAAAGGGTGTTTTGTTATGAGGAGTTGTCTCCTTTGTCAAGAGATGTATCTATTGAATAAGATCATGTATAAGAGAGAAGGATGAAGAGTTGGAAAAGGGGATAAGAAAGAAAGTTATATCTAACAATCTATAAGAACAGAGATATAATAAATAATATAAGGACAGTGATCTTCATGAAGTCATCCAATCTGATATAAATCATTGAGTATTCCAGCAGACAACAAATCAAATCAGCCATCAGCAAGAAGAAATTGAAGGATAAAAATAAGGGATCAATCACAATTCAATTTCCTCATCCTTCAGCAGCAACATCAGTTATAAAATCAGAAAATACAGATTTGCACAAAAGAACAAATCTGAGTGGAGAGAAGATATTGAAAAAGAAAGAATAAATAAAGATTTAAGGTCTGCAGCAGCCAATATCAATATTGATTATTAATAAAAGCAGTCAGCAGATTAAGGAAGTCTGCAATCCAGAAAGGTAATGAAATAGTTATAATGAAATATCTTCTTTATATTGAAGTCTGCAATCTATATGAATGATTATAGTTATAATGAAATATCTTCTTTATTTTTAATTGAACTGGTATTCATATAAAGACTTAGGATCTAACCATGATGAACGATTGTACAAACAAGGGTACCGATGACGGTATTTCGATTTGCAAGTTGAATGTCTTTAATTCATGTATCATGATGATAATAAATACAAGGGAAAATTGAAATAAAGATCATATCTTCGTAGCCCTTATTATTTCATCCAATGAGGAACCATATGTATTGTAGGGAAAGGCGGAGTAATTCCACTTTCTGTGCGTAGACCCCAAGGGCTAGAGATTAAGTTCTCGATGCTAGGTCTGAAGAACTCGTATTGATCCCAATGGTTGGGACATAGCTCCCAAGCTGGATCCGAGACTCTGTGCATAGACCCCAAGGGCTAGGAACTAAGTTACTTAAGCTGGGTCCAGGAATGGTCCATGTGCCCTAGCATGTAAGATCCTAATTCCTTGATAAATAATAAGCGGGGAGAGTATGAATCTAAACTATGTTTAATATTCGTCCTAGTGTACTTATGGAATGTATTATATAATAGTTATGAATGGCAAGAAGGAAGTGAATAATCCTTTGTCAAGAATAAAATATTTATATTATCTTTGATCTCATTAGGCATTATCACTGAAATTTCTTGATCTTTAATGTTTCTAATGTCTCCTTGAGAATCACTTGAATGTAGATTCAGGTTTAAGTGTTTCCTCTAGAAAGGGGACATTACATGATGTTTAAAAATAGCAGTCTAAGATGGCTTACTTAAATAACCAAGAATTCAAGCAATTTTTGAAGTGGTAAAATTTGATAAAATTAATAATATGAGATTTGAAGTTGTTATTATTTGGTTTCAAGAATGAATCTTCTTATATTTCATCCACACAAAAAGAAATTTAATCATTTCATTTTTAAAAACAAAAAAAATTCCGCAATAAATTAATTTAGTAGAACATAGTGCAGTTTTAGATCTAATAGTTTTATAAACTGCTATGGATGTAGTCATAGATTAATTAGAATAATTTTAATATGTCATGGATGTAGTCAAATAGATGAATATAAAGAATATTCATTGACATTGTATCACGATTATGTTCCATTCAAAGCCTATGCCATCTTGAGGAGGAGCTATCAACAAGAACCATGGGCCACAAGAGCAATTGGCTCCAGGCATGAGTCATGTGAATCCCAAGGTGGTCCTACATAGTTATCGAACCTAACCATGACAAATCTTAGTAGCACAAGAGGGTTGCTACCATTTGGGTAGACAATAGCTACAACAGTTCCCAATGCCCCATTAACAAGTTCAATGGTAACCTACAGATTTGAAGTGAGCATCACCTTTTGCCTATGCATGTTGAGTTAGCCTCTGTAATGCTAGACTTGTCAATGGAGCATTAGGAACTATTATAGCTATTGTCTACACAAATGCTAGCAACCCTCTTGGGTTGTCAATCTTTGTCATGGTTAGGTTCGATAACTATGTAGGACTGTCTTGAGATTCACATGACCCATGCTTGGTGCCAGGTGCTCCTATGACTCATACTTCTTGATGGAAGCTCCCCCTTAGAATGGCATGGGCTTTGACCATCCATAAATCCCAAGGAGTCACACTTGACAAGTTCATGATAGACATCAGGCCTACTGAATGCTAGGGTTTGATCTTCATTGTTGTCTCTTGTGTCTGGCATTTGCTAGATGTTCACATCTCACCTACTTTTACCTTCCAATGATATGCTCACATGCAAGATCTATTGTCTACGCATGTTGATAGTAGATGCTTTCATGGACTATGTTGAGGTTTTGGTGGAGACCATCTTGACTACATCAATGGTTTGTAAGCATAACTGCATAGAGATAGCTCATTGGGCTTTAAAAACTAGAATTTTTGTTTCACTTAATTTTGTTAAGCACTATTTTTTTGAGTTTGTCATCTTTCAAAACAATGTTTATTAGTCCCTACCTTGAAGAGACTATATTTTTTGCTATGTGCTACCTTTTTCCTTTGAGACTATTGGAAGCAAAATATCAAACATGAATCATATGGGATGTGAAGTAGTTTTCAATGATAGATAATTGTGGAATGCAAGAGAATTTTCCTATGTATGTCAAGCAAGGAAAAACTTAAGGAATTTAAAAATACTTATGTGGTTGAGCTTTAGGCATCTAGGATGAAATGGATACATACATGTTTAGAAGTTTCGTGAATGTTGAGATATGCTAATGTAGTAAGGTTCACACCATCCTAAATTTACATAGTCTTTGCCAATCTATGAGAGAAGTGTTATGTAAATAACTTCAAATCTAATATAAAGTTATTGTAGAAAATAGAGAAACACATAGAAATCCATATGATCTATGTGGGTTACATAAACTATTGTAAGTCCAAGTGCCTAAATAGGAGCTTTGGTTATTCAAATAACTTTATAAATCCTATAAATGAAATTTAGTAAATTTAGTTATGATAATTGGACTATGATATCCTAGTTTATCAATAACTCTTCCATTATCATAATTATATGTTATCGTAATATCCTACACTAATCTATAAGAGTGTTGTGCAAATAAATTCAAATTTGATCTAAAATTATAATAGAAAATAAAGAAACACATATAAATCCATATGATCTATGTGGGTTACGTAAACTAATCTATCTAACTATCTAACTATATAGCCTAATTTGAAAATATTTCTATGATAAACTATTTTATCCTATATATGGTATTACTAAAGTATATTGTCCATCTCCTCATACTTGAGAGATCACAATCAATCTTAGCCCTTGATCCATATCTTCAATCCTAAATGTTCATCCACAATCTTAAAATTCTATAAATCCAACCCATCCTAAGCCATTTTCAAGGAGGACTTCATGAGATACACTGTTATGCTACCCATATGAGAGTCAGTCCACATATCCAACAACATCAAGAGCATATCAAAAGAACTAGGTTTGCATGGTTGTTGAATCGCTTTAACTTCTTTTATCTTAGGCATCCCTAATTATCTCAATCTTGAGGTCATATTTGGGATTTGAGTAGAGTAGGTTCATATTGCACTAGTTTTCTCTATTTCACACTCATTTTTTACCTATGGTACATTTGACATGCTTGGTGGGACCCATTGGATCTTTATCTAACTTCTCTTTGTTATTTTGAGCAGGGTTTTTCCAAGTTGTAGGCCCTATTTTGACAGTTCTAGCCTAGTTCAATGGATTTGACTGTGATTTGGTAGTTCTACAAGATTTTCAATGGATTTGTATGTGTTTAGGAGGATTTATATCTATTTTAGTGGATCTGTAAAGATTTTGGTGGATACATACCCTATTTAAACTTATATGTCTAATGTGAAAGAAGTTTAACTCCTGTCTTTACTAAATCACTTCAAATATTTTCCAATCACTTCATCTTTTTTATTTATGACATTTGACCATTGTTATAGGGTGTTGTGATGTTTAAATTGCCATTACCATCTCAATTTTTTCAAAAACTGATCATTTTCTTGATGAAACTGACCTTTTTAGGGTCCTGAACTCAAATTAGCAGATCTGTACCCTAAATCAGTGGATCTGTAAGCTTCAAAACCTCACATTTTGATACTAACTCTAAATTAGTGGCCCTATCTAAGTTTGGGTGGATCTGTTCTGTGTTTAACCTTATATGTCATGCAAGCAATTTTCATCAGTTTTCTAGGGTTTTTTGGCATCTAACTTCTAGATCTTGTCATCTCATGCATATTACTTGGTATCTAACCCCTATTTGAGTAGTTCACATTGGTCCAAGAAAAGAAATAAAACTACTAACCTGTGTTTTTGTAGTATGCTTGTTGAAGGACTTATCCTAGTTTTGTATTAATCTCTAGGAACACTTCAATTTCTAAGGGGCTCATGAACATTATTTTCTTTGTTTGGAGTGAATTCAAGGTGTATTCTCTCTCCTCACACCATTTGGTGATCATGGAGATCAAAAATCTTGATTGGTCTAATCTTGTTAATATTTGTTAATCCTAATATCTTAGGTGTGTATGCTCTCTCCTTGCACTTTGTGCGACCGTGGAGATCAAAAACACCTAGGAATCTTTCCTCTAGGGGGGCTGCCTTGGATTTCATCACCAAGGGGATGACCTCAACCCTCATGTTCCAATAGGGTATACACATTTGGGAGAGAATTGAAAGACTCTTTCATTGGGGGACATTTGTCATTCGGGCAAATCTTACAAGAACTTTATACATTGCAAAGTGAAGGACGAGAGTGGGTTACCCTCTCATACCACACCATAGACATAATCCTCATTTCACAGACATAGGCCTCATACACCTTGAGTGTATAGAGGATACCCCTAGTCACCTTGTTCATCCTAGCTTAAGACCATTTGGTTGTTATTCCTTGTGGTGCAGCACTGCTAGGGGGGAGAAGTGCTCACATGTACCTTCATGGGTGAGATAGAGTTAACTTTGGAGATACCTTTGGTACTACAAGGTAAGGGATTGCAAATTCAACAAATCTTTCCCTATCTATCCATTTCATGGTAGATGGTATTAATGGGACATTGTTATGTCAGAAAAATACACCCTTGGGGGCTTTTTCCTATTAAGGTTTAGCTCTTGGGCCTTTAGATTGCATTTAGAGCATCTTGCATGACAATTCAGACTCCCGATGAGAAAACCCTTGGGTCTTATGACAAATAGGACCTAGGGGGTGCTAATTTGATGATCTTTGAACAAAGACAGGGGGTGGACAAGGACACTAGCACCCTAGTCCAACCCTATTTTGGGTATGTCCTAAATTCAAATTTTGGGTTTGTGACCGTTATTTGGTTTCCATGCTGACGTCATAAGTTTTAATTACAAAATTCTTGGTGGGAATCTTAGTAGTCTCATATATAAGCATGTTTAGGTTATCATTTGCAAACTAAAAGATCATTAGAAAGTTTTCATGATTGTGAACTATTGGCATACTTGTGATTATCATTGTGTTGTAGAGCATAGCATTGTTATTGTGTTTGTTTTTGCAGGTTAGATTTACATCTTCTCCTCATGGGATTGAAGAGCATCTTCCTTCCATGAGAGATTCATCATCAAGGTGACATTTATTGTTCTTTATCATCATTATCATTTGGATTTTTGCCTCTATCCCACAAGGATACACACTCTCTCTTTGACAACGGTGTTTGGAAGACTTGAATGTCTCTCTTGGGCTTGACTGAGGCAAGCCTCTAAACACCACAACCCCCTCCCACACTCCTTGTGATTGCAGGTTATAGGTTCTGAAAGCGAAAGAAGTGGAGTTGCAGGGAGTAGGAGGACACTGTGGAGATTCCAAATCCTGAAGGAGGAGCCTACCTGGACTAGGGTGCCATCAACATTTTCCTCTATGCAGGGTGAGTGCAAGATCATGATGGGCCAAACAGTGGCAATGGAGAAAAAACTTGCTGGATGAAAAAGTGCTAACATTTAGACTAATATTTAGATTTGGATTGAAATGATATTAATATTTCTAGCTCAAATATGGATTCCCTCTAATAATTCCTTAGCATTACCTCATATTTAGGCATGTGGGAGTCCCAAAACTTGCCAAAGAAACTTGCAAAACCACCCATTTAGTGTTATCCTAAAATTTTCCACAATTTCATCCTTGAAGCTGACAAACATTTTTGTAACTAAATTTAATCAAATGAAAAGGGTTTATAGAGGAAGCTATTAAGATTATAAAAATCTAATATATGCCTCATAATAATTTTAATAGGTAATTATTATTAATTTTCTACATACGCTATGTCTGGTTTCCTGATAGATATACATATTAAAAAACATCCATAACTTTCAACATATTAATCCTTTTTTAAGTCCAAAAACTACATCACATTCTAGGATTTATTGGGTATACATTAAAATTTAAAATTTTTGAGTTTCATATACTTTGACCAAGTTAGGTTGGCTGGAAAATTAATTTTTAATATTTTAAAAAAGTCACAGTAAAAAAATCATAAATAATTATTTATTTACTTAAAAATTTCAAAAGAATATGTGTCACGTCTGCTCATGTGTCCTTTACTTAAATCCAAATCATGGAGGAAAAATGTTATCTTTCTCTCATACTTAGGTTGGCTAGAATGACACCTACTTTTGATGGTTTTCTAAAAATTTTAGTAGTCCTTCATTGAAATATCCAATTTTCATAAAACTATTTTTAAAATTTTCAAAAAGAAATAGTAGCCCATAAACTACATTCAATTTACTAAAACTTTTATTACTACCTTATTTCTAGATTGTGTAGATAACTCATTCAATTTTTGACATGAAGTTACTTAAGTTTGTTTTTCACATTTACATTGCCACTTAAGGGTAGTGTTTGGCCCATCATAATCCTACACTCACACATCTGAATCTACAGAAACAGACTGGACACTGATCATCAGGGTTTGCAGAGCTTCCAACATCTAGAAGAATCTTCCTTAGTGGACTAGGGTGCCATCAACCTTGTCCTCCACTGTCAAATCACCAGAAACTAAAGAGACAACAAAAATCAATGTCGAAAGGAGATCGAGAATCCATAGAAAAACCTGTACCTTGGACTAAGGTGTCATCACTATTGTCCCTGACATTTCCATTCTCCAGACTGTGAAAAGCAGTGAGTTAAGGTTCTCTGCCCTTTGTCTAATTCCAATAGCATTTGTCGCACCATGATTCATAGATTTACTTACTATTTTGCTTAAATTAGGGTTTTAAGAGCATAAAAGCATTAATTAGAGACATTGTGTGATAAATTCTGAATTTCTCAATAGAAAACCAAGTGGTAACCCAATTTGATAGATGACTCTCCTCTCGATGGGAGAAGCACTCGGTTGAAAAGCCTTTGGAATGTTTAGTGGAAAGGAGGATTCAAACTAAAACCCACATACAAACAACCCCACCCTCTTTTTCATATTAAATATTTTGGTGAACAAGTGTTTTGAACTTTTTGGCACCTTGCTGAGTGTTGTTTGATAGATTTGCATTCACTCATTCTATTGCATTTGAAAATTTACAAAAAGATTGATATATTCGGAAAAATTGAAAAAATTGCATTCTAGGGTTTGATTTTTAACATAGTTTGCATTCACTCAATTGTATTTAATGAATTCTCTGATTTTTACATCAGATCTTAAATTCATTATCATTCAATTCAATTTTCAATATTGCATTTGAAAAATTAAAAACAAATCTGAAAAATTTACAAAAATTGGCATATTAGGCTTGCATTTTTGTAAAATTTGAATTCATTGGCATTTAATTTAAATTAATTTCTATTATTTGCATTAGATCTGATCAAAAGTACAGAAATTCATCAATTACAATTCATTTACAACTCATTTGCATGCTTGATTTGTTAGAAATTGCTTGAAATTTTGCATTTTTCATGAAAACCTAGTTTTGTATAAGCTAGGGTTGTAGAAAAAATCTTGTTTCAGATTTTACTACCTTGTTAAAACACTCATTAGGTCTAATTTCTAATTTTAGTGTTGCATCATAGTGGCCTCCTTGCGAAATTTCATGTCTAGGACTTGAAAACTTGCATTTTTCACTAGATTTGGCCTTATCATCTTGTTACATTTGCACTCCAAGCATGTTGTAAGGGATTTTATTGCAGTAATTGGCTGTTATTAGCATTATTATCTTCTATCTCTTCTCATTTTCCTTACAACACCCTTTCTTTTGGGCTTTTGCATTGAAAAGTTGTGAAAATTTCATATTTTTGCTATCTTTGCACCAGGGTTTGATCTAGAGTGGCACTATAGGCATGTTGTAACATTTTTTTTGTCATAAGGTGGCTGTTATTACTGTTATAAGTTTCTATCCATCATCATTTTCCTTCCAACATCCATTGCCCTACTCTTTTGCATTGAGATTTGGTGAAAAATCCCATATTTTGGCCTATTTTCACTAGGTTTTGGCTTATAGACTTTCTAGAGTTGTTTCAAAAGTGTGTTGTCAATGGTATTTTTGCATTAGTGGATTGCTTTGAGGCATATCATGTGCTATCCCTCTTGAAAATTTTCACAACACCTCTTTTTTCATTCATTTGGATTGAAAAAAAAAGTTGAAAAAAATCAAGCATTTTTGCCCTAAAACATATCCTTCTCCTAGGGTTTATTCTATTAGTTTGTGCATGTTGTTGCATGAGTATTATAGCTCAGTACCCTAATACAAATATCCCTTTAAGAAGAAGCATAAGACTCATGGGATCTAGTGCTCTTGAAGAAATTGGTACACTGAACACCTTCTTTACAATAGGAGAGACACAAATGTTACAAGATACCATACCTATCACAAATACAATGGAAGAGCAAACTTTTCATGATGTTGATGATACTATTGAGGTGACAAGACATGTATTTGACAAACAAATAGATAAACTTGATAAAGAGTTACTCAATTTTCAAGCATTTATGTAAAATGAGAGGATAACTGAGGAAGCTCTTCCTGCAATTCATAACATAAGAGAATTGATAAAGGAAGGACAAGATGGTGTTAATATGATCTGTGGTTTAGCATATATTGTACAAACCAATATTATGCTAGTGACTGAATGTGTAAAAGTGATAAATAATACTTTGTCACAACCTCATACACAAGTATCAGTACCTATACCGACCGTGGGAATATCTACATTTACATCGAATATTTTGACAACTAATGCAAATGCTTGTAATAATGCTACCACTGGTATTGGAGTATCTAATGGCACTAATTCACAAAATTATGAAGTTGTCAGATTCAACTATCAAAACCTTGCCCCTAGGGTGTCTTCATGTCACTCTCAACCACCCATTCAATCTGCCTATTCTCAACCATTCTGCACCTATTGCTATGTCCAACCACCACCCAATTATTCGCAACCTCTGCTTGTCAATACCCATGCTCAAAATTTTGCGAGGCATGACCTCTTTACAACAAAAAGTGACAAGCTTGTCAAATGCTTCACAAACTAATATACCGACTTACCATGCTTGTAATCCAATATCCTATGCAATCTTGAGAACTCCTATGCCTGAGAAGTTTGAAACTCCTCACTTTGAAAAATATGGTGGAAAAGGTGATCCCAATACTGATGTGGCAGTGTTCATAGCTATGTGTAGTGATTTCTACTTTGAAGAGGACTTGTTAGCAAATATTTTCCCGCGATCTCTCAAAGATACTAATTTGGAATGGTTTTTCTCTTTACCTCTAAATTCAATACATTCTTTTTCACAATTAATTGATCAATTTCTACAACATTTTCAAGCAAACATCAGACCCCAAGTCTCTCTAATTGATTTGGTTCATTGCAAGCAAGGTCCGAAAGAGAAGTTGACTGAGTTTATTAGCCGGTATCAAGAACTTTATGTACAAATCCAATATCAGATGAAAGATGACAATATTCAGAAGATATTTATAACAAATTTGTAGCCTAACATCTGTGATAAGATCCTCTTGATGAAGTAAAACTCTATTCAACACCTATGTACTACTCTTCATGACTACCAACTTTCTAGTTAGTATGAAAACCACAACTTGTTGGCTCAAGTTGGTCAATCTGAGGGTGGGTCATCACGAAACAACTTTAAGAGGAATAATAAGAGTTTCATCAAGGTTAATAGACTGAATTTGAATAACTTCTCTCAAGTGTCTGTTATTACTAATCCAAGGAAGGCACTGTATCAGCAGAGAAAGTTCACTCTAATATCCGAGTCCTATCATTCTATCATGAATCAAGCTTTGAGTGTTAATCTTTTAAAGATTTCGCCGATTAGACCAGTGCATCCTAACATAATGCAAGGACCGTATTTTGATGCTAATGCCTTTTTTCATTATCATCAGACACAAGGACATGATACTGAACAATTTATGCGTCTTAAACATGAAATACAAGACCTCATTGACTTGAATGTTATACAGGTATCTAGTGTGAATGATAATGGAAATAAGTCAGTTGCTCCGCCGAATCAAAATTTACAGATCTTCACTAATCCTTTCCCTAAGCACACCAATAACAATTTGATGGAACAAAATACACTAGAGATAGAAGAGGACTATTTAGATTATGATGAGATAATTGCTACAATTGAAGTGGATAAGGAAAACACTCAAGTATCACCCTGTCCACGAGAAGGTATCTACTCTAAAGTTTCTCCTCTGTTATCCCTTCAAGGATCAAGAGAGAATCAACATATACCAAAGAGATGGATGAAAAAGCCGAAGCAAGAAATTATGACAATAGAAAAGGTTGAAACAATACAAGATAGTCCTTGTCGTTTCGATAGATAGAACCAATAGAACAAGAGAAATAAAAATTGGAAATGAGCAAGACGATTATCATCATTGGAAATAACAATGGTTCTCCTCCTCACAAGCAACAAAATATTTCATATAAACAAGGAAGTGTTGAGAAAGTACCGCGTGGACTCTCTGATAACAAGCAACAACCTAATAAGAACCACTCAAGCTTCTCACAAAACTTGATTGCAAACCTCTCCAAGAGGTTCGCAAGTTCCAAAATTTACCATGATTTCACTGACAGGTAAGTATCTCTAACCCTTACCTCTTTGTTGTTCTTCCCCCATGATGTGTTGTGTTATTAGGCCTCCTAGGATGATCCTTGATTCTCTTATAAGGTCAAGAATACTAGAAGACCACCTCTGTCATGACCTTATTTTATTTGTATCATCATTCTTCTATATTTGCTTCTCCTCTAATTTCATTGTTGTGTGTTGTGTCTTACAGACATAGCATTGTGATTGGTGACTTGGGGTCACCCTCCTACGTGACTGTCCTTAAGGCACTTATTCTCCTATCTGATTTATTGTTTACCTTCCTCTAGTGTTTCCACCTAGCTGGTGGATGACAAAATGCATATTATACTAATGCAGACCTAGTGTCCCTTTCGAGAGTAATAAAATAATGGACCTAGTCCATATATGATGACAGGGTTGTAACAAATTATCCGACACTTGGCTAGTGGAATCACTCCATGATTTCTCTATCTTGATGTTGATGTCGATGTTATCTTATCTTGCTAAAAACAATTTAACAATACTGCTGCTCTATGCACTTTGTTTATCATGAATATCGTCTTGCTTGGCTCTTTCATGTAGGTGATCATATGCATTGTTGTTTATCATGATTATTTTGACACTAACACTTTTCTTGCAGGGATGTGTTTGTGGGAACATTCAGCGATCATAAAGTACATGTCACCTCTTAGGGGCATGGGCCTTGCGAGAGCTCATGTTCCCTTGTGTGTTTTCTGCCTACCATAACGTGCTTGATATCGGTATGCGATATCAACCACCTTAAGCTGGGGGCATATATAAGGTAAGTTGTCTGCTTTAGATGATAGTAAAGTGTGTTTGAACAATATGAAAATCAATCACAATCATTTAATCCCTCTGCAGAGGTGGGATATCAAGTATATCCTTTTATCTTAAGCCCTCATCACGAGGCAGGGATATCACATCCCTTTTCTATCTCAAGCCCTCATCGCAAGGCCGGGATGGTGTATTTCTTGGAGAGATTGCACTATCCTATCATTTTCAAAAAGTCCTCATCGCGAGGCAAGGAGTGGTTCTGTGACTAACTCAACCCTTAAGTGTGTTGTTGTGGCGAAGCCCAATCGTTGGTGTGTGCCTGTAATGTTCCTGAGATGGTGATGAATCTAGCAATAGTTTCACTCCATCGCTTGCCTGCCATGTTTTCTCTGTGTTTTTAGCGTGTGTGTGTGTATGGTGTACTCATTCTCAAAGTGCAAGACCAGTGGCGATGAGCTCCTCTACACTTTGGGATTTGTTTGGCGTGTTTGTTCTCAAGATACAAGACCGGTGGTGAACAACTCCTCTACACCTTGGTATTTTGTTTGGCGTGTCTGTTCTAAAAAAGTGCAAGACCGGTGGTGAATAGCTCCTCTACACTTTTTGGGATTTGTTTGTTTACTTTCCTTGTACTTACATTATGCATTTCAAATTGGAAAATCAAAAAGAAAATAATCATTGCATTCATTTTATTCTCTGTGCTCTACGTGTCTTCAATGTTGTATTCTCTATGTTTTGAATGCCTGTAACTGTCTTCTCTGTGTCTTACGTGCTTGTTATTGTCTTCAATGTGTTTGGTGTGTCTTCTCTATGGTTGCTGTGTTTGTTGACCTTACTTTAATGCATGTATTGGCCTTACATTTAATACATACATTAAAGTGGGAGCTAAATGTTATGTCAGAAAAATGCACCCTTGGGGGCTTTTTCCTATTAAGGTTTAGCTCCCGGGTCTTTAGATTGCATTTAGAGCATCTTGCATGACATTTCAGACTCCTGATGAGAAAACCCTGGGGTATTGTGACAAATAGGACCTAGGGGGTGCTAATTTGATGCTATTTGAGCAAAGATAGGGGGGTGGACAATGGGACTAGCGCCCTAGTCCAACCCTATTTTGGGTCTGCCCTAAATTCAAATGTCGAGGATTGTGACCGTTATTTGGTTTGTAGGCCGACATCATAAGTTTTAATTATGAAATTCTTGGAGGGAATCTTAGTAGTCACATATATAAGCACGTTTAGGTTATCATTTGCAAACTAGAAGATCATTAGAAAGTTTTCATGATTGTGAGCTATTGGCATACTTGTGATTATCATTGTGTTGTAGAGCATAGCATTGTTATTGTGTTTTTTTTGCAGGTTGGATTTACATCTTCTCCTCATGGCATTGAAGAGCATCTTCCTTCCATGAGAGCTTCATCATCAAGGTGACATTTATTGTGCTTTATCAACATTATCATTTGAATTTTTTCCTCTATCCCACAAGGATACACACTCTTTTTCTAACAATAGTGTTCGGAAGACTGGAATGTCTCTCCAGGGTTGACTGAGGCAAGCCTCTATACACCACAACCTCCTCTTGCACTGCTTGTGATTACAGGTTACAGGTTGTGAAAGCGGAAGAACTAGATTTGCAGGGAGCAGGACACTGTGGAGATTCCAGATCCTAACGGAGGAGCCTGCCTAGACCAGGGTGCCATCAACATTGTCCTCCACATCTGAAGCTATAGAAAAAAACTGGATAGTGATCATTAGGGTTTGCAGAACTTCTAACATCCGGAAGAATCTTCCTCAGTGGACTAGGGTGCCAACAACCTTGTCCTCCACTGTCATATCACCAAAAACTGAAGAGATAGGACAAATCAGTGTTGGAAGGAGATTAGGAATCCACATAAAAACATATACCTTGGACTAGGGCACCATCACCATTGTCCCCAACATTTCCATTCTCTAGACGGTGAAAAATAGTGAGTTAAGGTTCTCGGCCCTTTGTCTAATTCTAGTAACATTTGTTGTGATTCACAGATTTACTTACTGTTTTGCTTAAATTAGGATTTTAAGAGCATAAAAGCATTAATTAGAGACATTGTGTGATAACTTCTAAATTTCCTAGCAGAAAGCCAAGTGGCAACCTAATCTGATAGATGAATCTCCTCTCGATGGGAGAAGCACTCAGTTGAAAAGCCCTTGGAATGTTTAGTGGAAAGGAGGATTCAAACTAAAACAACCACATTCAAAACCCCCCCTTTTCATATTAAACAGACATATGTCACCATTGTGAGTCTAGAAGGATTAACACACTTGCTTTATTAATTTAGCGTGTTCATGTGCTTGGTGTGTCTTCATTTTCGAAACCCATGCACCCCCTAAATCCAAATTCCTGTTGAACACACAGAAGTACTAAGAGGGCGGTGAATAAGTACTTATTCAATTTCTTTCCTTTTAAATGCATTCAATTCAAACTGAACTTTCAAACCACATAAAGCAAATGAGCACATACATAACACCAAATTTACGTGGAAACCCAAGATGGGAAAAACCATGATGGGCTAGCTTCTTGAATCTACTATCCAAATCCAACCCCACATATAAAAATAAAGTTTACAATGAGTTTTATAGGCACCAACCCAAAGGAAGCACCAACTCCCTAATACAAAGTTTTATGGGCTCCAACCCAAAGGAAGCAACAATTCCCTGATACAAAGTTTTGTGGGCTCTAACCCAAAGGAAGCACTAACTCCCTAAAGTTCTACAACACTTACAAGATGAGGCACCAACCTCTATACCAAAACACTTGACTAATTCTAATGGTTCAATCACCTCCACAAAATCATCTCCTTTAACTCTTTGATATTGACTTACTTAGATAAGCTCAACACCTTCGCTCTATCATCTCTGCTATCTTCCAAACTCAAAACTCTTTTGCAATACACTACTGACTCTATTATGAATCATGCATCAGAACTCCTAGAGTTACTTCTCAATTTCTAGATCATTCATATTTTTCGTACACAATCTCAGACCTTGAAACAATCTTCCTTCCTTCATACATATCCTCTTGGAGCCTGCTAAACCACAACTTTGTCAGCTTAGATGTAATGTGTAACATGAAATGTATAGTCTGGCCTTGCTTGTCAGCTCCCAAATCATCTATGGTAATGTAGTAGTGAAATCCCATAATGCGATTCATACCAAGAGGTCTACTGAGACCCATTTTACCTTCTCCCAAACTTTCTTGTTGGCACACACTTCCACACACATGTCGTAATCACTCAAACACACCATGGTAGCATTGCAGCTACTTATCCTCTCATACCTTAGCTCCATACCCTATGCGGTATCAGAGAAGTGATATATCATCATGCGGATTAAGACACGAACAATATATGACTTGAAAAACTTTCTCATGCATTCATATTTTTGGTTTATGCTTCTTCTTGCTGGCACAAGCAATCAAAGATTGATGCTGGTATCCCTTACATAGTTTGGTTACACTGTCTTAACATAGAACATTGAAAAATACAATTGCAATGATCCAAAAGACTTGAGACCTGAACTAAGCATATATACTAACCTTCTAAACTTGTCTTTCAAACAACAAATCCAAACATCAAATTGTGGTGAAATGTGGTGGCTTTCTGTTCTATCTCTGATAACCTTACACAGCAACATGATTTGTTCTTGTTACACATATGTTACCTAAGGTTGTCATGTTGGATCTAGGGCATACAACTGAGAGGGGGGGGGGTGAATCAGTTGTATAAAACTTCTTCTTATTTCAAACACTTGATTCTTTGTTGTTAGTTAGCAGCATATCAAATAATCATCCATGGAAGCATAATACATAAACACAAGAGCAGATAAGTATCAACACATTGAACACCAAGATTTTGACGTGGAAAACCCGGTTAAGGGAAAAACCACGGGGTGATTAACCCAAGAATTATTCTCTGTTAGAAGAATAAAGAAAAATGAATGGCACATGCCAATAAGGGCTCACTGCCCGAGCACACTGCTCACAAAGAGGCCCACTGCCTACAAGGAGACACACTGTCTACAAAGTGATAAAAATCACAGTCTTGAACTGGAGAATGACATCTCTACCATGTCCGGATCAGTTCCAATTAAGCTCAAAAACCTCTGCTCTGCCTTTCGCTCTTCTCTTTGCTATGCCACACTCATCACACACTTTCCCTACAACTGAAATGAACTCACAAACCGATATTTATACAAGACATCAACTTAGGAACAAACATCTAAGTCGGCAAACAACCATAAGAACATCCGCAAGATGAATAACACATCCGGTCGGCCACCACAAGAACATTCGTAGGATGAACATCTCATCCGGTCGGCTAAACAGAGCAAGAACTTCATCTGGAAGAATATCTTCAATTCCGGGTTCTACTATCAATGCGGACCAACAACATAACCTCAACATGATCCAAGAACCTTCACAGGCCTTCCTGAAAGACCGGATACATCCGCACTTCCTTTACCTACTGGAATCTCTTGTCTTCCTCATCCGGAACTTCAAGAACACAGTCATTGTCATAATGCAAGAGATACTTCCGGACCTCCAAATCATGCACAAATCAATGCGGACCAACAACACAACCTGAACATGATCTAAGAACCTTCACAAGCTTGCCTGAATGACCAGGTACGTCCGCATTTCATTTTCTTACTGTATGAAGTGGTGAATTGGCTGGTGGATAATGATCTTGAGGATCTTGTGATGTTTCCTATTTCTCCACAAGGTGTTTTTTGGTTTCTCTGGAATAGGCTACAGTCTAGAATGAAGGTGTTGTGAAGCATCGTGAAGATTGTAACCTTGTGTCACCAATCTGTGGTACTACCACTCGTGGGCTGCTCCATCTAAGTATAAGGTAGTGAAGCTTAGAGCTTCCTCTTCCGGCATAGGCCTCAATGCAAGGAATTTATCAAGCTTCTAAACCCAAGCCCTCACTATGCTCTTTCCACTTCCACCAAAATGGGCTAGAGAAACTTTGTTCAATGCCTAAATTGATAATCCCTTTGGAATCTATTGCCTCTGGTGTCTTACCTTCCTCTGTTTCCCTTCTTTTGATTCATGAATTGATCGAAGGTTAAGATTTGGTGGACTTGATCTATAAGTGTGCTATTCTCATCATAGCAAGTCACAATTTCGTCAGTGAATGCAACTTGCTCATTTTTCATAGGAGGTGTATCCTCCCTTCTAGTGAAAATAGGTTGAACGGGCCTAGCAACTAACCCCACCAATGTTCTGGCCACCCATCCATTGTTACTATGGGAGCCATTGCTCTTGGAGCTACTAGCATCAACATTTGGTCTCTGCATGTGGTTCAAGTTCTGATCCATCTTGTTTATAAGTTGTGTCATCATGTTAAACATTGTGTCAAATTACCTTCCAATTCTATCACTTGGACTATTCGGTGAACAACCATCCTTTTCTCTTTCTGCCATGTTTGGAGTTTCTTTCACAGAACCCTCTGAACTAGATGCTGATTTCAATTTTCTCTCCTCTGTCTACTGATATCTTTTTTCTTTGTCACATTTTTACTGCATGCAGGGTTAGCAAATCACACAGGCTGGCAGAAAACCAGCTCTGATATCACTATAATAGGCACCCTAGTTTTTTTAAATATGTTACCTAAAATCTAAAGCATAGGAAACCTTTGGAACACTTTCTAATCACCTAGATCCAATGGAGGGCAAGGTGAGAGCATACAATGTTTGAATCACACAACTATCTGAATGTATGCAAGGCAGTAAGCCAACCAAAACACACACAAGGAAGCCTAGTTGACCTATCTACCACTTATTCAGTGGGACCGGTGTGTATAAACCCTGGCAGAATGTCTAAGCTTGTTTGAGACCAAAATGGTCGATAAGCTCATTCAATGCCAAAACGGGTGTTAATGCAAATTACTATAAATATTGGAGGTAAAACCATGTAGTTTACAAAATGAAGTGCAAGAAAAGAGCACTACTAGTGGTACTACCTTCCGAGGTTTACAAACAAATGAACAATATTACTTTAAGCCATCATTCTAGTTGATCATATAATTCTGATAGAAAATTCAAGTTGATGTTACAACTAAATCATATATGCTCAGAAAAACATCAAACTGCATAAGGGAAATCATGTACCAATGCTCTGTAGTTGATGGTTGATGTTGTGCACACTATAGAGGCTGCCCAAGTTGTTGGTGATGGCCTAAACTGACACAAAACCCATGGTTTCTCTACTACAACACTTAGAGATGATGAGGTATAAATATCCTCATTTCTTTGATGGAACAAATAGCCCTTTTTGCATTGCCCAATTACCTAGCCTTGCCAATTTATTTATTTTTATAAGCAATATTTATCTATTTTTAATAAAATGTTGTACAAATCTTTATTTCCTAAATTGATTGAAATTAGCTTTTAAATGTTGATATAATGGCATGTAGAGTTGGGTAATTATGCAGGTTAATGCATTGCCTACAAAAGAAGTGGACTTCATGCAGTTGAGGATGAGTGCACCGGAAGTTGGGGGTGCTAGAAATTTTAGGCATGCATTAAGTGAAGGCTTTGTTTAAATTCTATTATTTCTGTTGGTTACCCAAAAGACATTATGTCTCCACTTGGAGTCCTCATTATGTTTTGAAAGACATCTGTAGTAATGATTCTATTTTTCAGTTATATAAGACTTCTTCAAATGGCATTTTCCCACCATCTAAAATTTAGGAGTTTTGAATGTAGTTTAGTTTTAACTATTGCTCAAAACATGGATATAAATATATGCTATGGATGAATGAAAAAAAATCCCTTAGTTTTTGAAATAATCAGAGCTGCACGTACTTGCAATTTTCTCCATGAATGCAAATAGTGTTGTTCTAAGTAATTTCTTTTGAAATATGGAGATCTGAATAAAGATACCATGTTGCTATGGAAATGACTGAATGTGACCTGAGTTAAAGACAAGTTTCTCCCAAGAGCTGGCCACTTGCAGGACTGTAGGATAGATAAGTACTTTCATTTCTTTGGATGTTTTCATTCAGCTGAAGTTAGTTTATGTTTAATTTTTTGTTCTGAACCTACAGGGTGTATTGATTCAAAGTTAAATTGTTGTGTATTGCTGTTTAGAATTCTCTATGTTGTTTAAATATTTTCGGTGCATTTGCCTTAGTTAAACTGTTGTTTACTGATAGTTGGAAGTTAGAATGTTTGCAGCGTAGAAAATTGCATTTGTGAATTTCTAGTATAGAATTTATATGCTTTCTAGTATAGAGTTTTCATGCTTTTTAGTATAAAATTTGAATGCTTTCTGTAGAAGGATATAATTACTGTTTCATTCCATATGTTGTTTCAATTTTTTAAAGGAACTAGAAAATTGTTTCTCAATGAGATATCCAAACTCCCTATTGCATACAGCCTTGGACACTATCTCAGTTGATAAACTAATAATTTTCATCTAAAGTGCTAGGACCTTATGACAATCTATCTCTTTTTGGCGCCGTTACGAGGATACGTGATCTTTTCTAAGTGTTATTAGGGAATGCTTGGAAATCTCTTGTAGTAAACACCCAAAAATTGTCACCAAACCTCTCTTTCTGCATGGTCAGGAAACGAGGCCCACACGAAAGATTTATACCAAAAATCCCCTCAATAGTAATTTCAACCACAAATAGGGAGGAATAAGTCTCGGCTAAAGGACTAAATTATGAATTGATCAAGCAGGATCAACCTGAGACCTCCCAAAGTACCCCAGAAGTTTTACCAGTTGACCCAATCATTGAGGAGATAGTTATTCAACCAACCAACCTAGTCTTCGAGGAAGAGAACATTCCTTTTGACATTATGGCTAACAATCTCCATAATGATGATATGCCGAGAAGACTGGAAGCACGAACCTTTACCTACCCTATTGCTCTCAATGAAGATGACGATGCACCAATGAAAAACATTTCACCATCCATCTTGCCGACTTTCAGTGGACTTTCTTTTGAAGATCTTGACCAGTTCCTCTTTGAGTTCAAAGTCTTGTTTCAAACATACAACTACAAGAATGACAACCAGAAGCTTAAACTTTTTCCCTCCACTCTAAGAGACATTACAATGTGTTGGTTCATGGGACTAGTTTCTAGATCAATAACTATGTGGGACGACATGGAAACTATTTTTTAGAAAAATACCAGATTTATTGCAGAGTTAGCCACATGAAAGAAGATCTCTTCAAACTAAGACAAAGACGACGAGAGCATGGAAGATTACCTTGATAGGTTTATCTTTCTAACCAAACGATGTGGTGAAGAAGCCATAAGTCCAGAGATTCTAAAGACTATATTTCTCAAAGGACTTGATGAGGATGCTAGGAGAAGCTTAGATTTAATGGGAAAGGGAGATGTGTCCCAACTCAAACTTACTGATATCTCTGAGTTATGTCAGAATTTTTCCTGTACTCGTAGAGGTATCCAAAAATCTAGCCTCTTAAGAAGCTCAAATGAAATAGGTAAACTGCGAGAGGAAATAGCAAATTTGAAAACTGACATTCTTGTTCAGTTGAACACCACTTTGGATGGAATATAGGCCAAAAAACGTAACCTTGAGACCTTATCCATCTATTGTCCTAGGCGTCAAAACAAGCATCTGTTAAGAGAATGTCCTTTGGACAAGGCCAACAATTGTCAAATTTGTGAAAAGAGTCATGCCACTGATCAATGTGAGATTCTGAATGTAATCAAGAATTCTAAAAAATGACCATCTCACACTGAGGAGGAAATCAATTTTGTAGGCCAGAGACCTAGAGGAAATTTCTCCTATGGTTAGAACTCCAACCCTACATGGCGACCTCTAAACACTTGGAACAATAAATAGTGGTCAGCTCCATGGCCTTCAGTACCACCTGGATGGGGATCTTACCCACCTTGGGGACCACCTTAATGGATGAAACAAGCTTGGGGAAATCCCCAATGGCCAAATCAACAATGGCATCCTTATAATCAACCTACACAATGGAATCAAGCACCAAATCAATTCTATAATGGTCCAAGATGAATATCAAATCCACAATAGAACCTTCTAACGACTCTTCAAAACCCTCAGCAGAATGAACAAGTCAATCAACCACCATTATCGGCACAACCTGTTCCTAATCCCAAGAACACACATCAAAATGCCCCAGTGTATGCTTTTGATCAGGATAACATGGCAGGGGTCAATGCTATCTATTGTGGAAACCTTCAATTGAGGTCAGGAAAAACACTTAATCAACTGACCATTGTTGAAGTTATAGAAGACTCATATAAGGGACTTAACATAGAACTAGAGACTCTTCTTGTACCTACATAGCATGACCCCAAGAAAAATTAGGAGGAATCATCCCCAACACAATCTCGGGAAACTTTAGCACCTACCATAGCCTGTCTCAAGAAGAAATTGCCAAACAACCATCAACGACTCCAGAAAAAGACCCCATATTAAGAAAGAAAACCCAGGCACCTTTTTCAGACTGTCTCAAATCAAATGTTCATAAGAACCCACCAGAAGTATCATTGTCTAATGAAACTCCTCTGATACAAGAAATTAAAAAACTCCATATCGAGATTCCTTTGTTAAAAGCGATCATAGAAATTCCTGAACTAAACCAGCTAGTTAAATAGTTGTGCATTAAAACACTAGGAAGGAAACCAAAATAGATTAATATGGTGCACATCAATGGATATCTAGCTGACCTTTTGGCTGGAAAAACCTTAACCCCAAAATATGGCAACCCAGGTAGTCCACTTATAACAATAACAAGTAATGAGGTAGCAATACCTAATGCATTGGTGGACTTGGGAGTAGCTATTAATGTTATGATAGTGGATGCTATGGAAAAACTTAGACTCACTGATCTACGCCCCATGACTACCATATTACAAATGGCAAATCAGGCCATAGCCATTCCCAAAGGTGTCTTACAAAATGTCCCTATCAAGGTTAACGATTGGGAATATCCAGTAGACTTCCAAGTCCTCCAGTCCCTCACACTCAAAGACAGTTACCTAGTAATACTAGGTAGGCCATGGTTAGCTACAGTTGCAGCCAAGATTGACTGCAGAGCAGGACGAATGATCATTTCACATGGTCCCAATAGAAAACATTTAAGTCTTTATCCCCCTGCTCAACTCGCAGAACATAACCAAGTCTAGGTTGATGAATCAAATGAATCTGACAAAGAAGAGAATCTAGCTTCACTTGCTATGGTAGTTATTAAACAACACAATGAAGAATTGGAAGATGAATTAGGAAACATCTAAGATCTTTCCATAGACTTAGGTGACGAAGAACATGATTATACCAACTTCACAACTTGACCTTGCCCCCTGGCAAATATCATCTTGAAAACATATCACTTCTTCAATAGATATTGCCAGGCTTCATAGAATCATACCACATAGCTATCCTCTCAACACTTTAACAAAGGAATTTCACACTATCACCTCCAATTACCCGAGAACCAAGACTATCATGTTATTACCGGGAAATACTTTAAATATCAATAGTTGGTTGACAGAATCTGATGAGTATAAATTATTTGATGTTTTGATGAACAGGTCCAAAGATTTTGCTTGGGACTATACATATATGATAGGAATTCACCCTAGTGTTTGCACCCACCACATCTATACCAAAGATGTTAGACCAGTCTGTCAACCTCAGTGGAGACTCAACCCTACTCTTAAAGATATTGTCAAAACTGAAATTGAGAAATTTTTACAAGTAGGATTTATTTATCCTATCTTGGATAGTAAATGGGTTTCACCCTTGGTGGTAGTGCCAAAGAAAAATAGGAAATGGAGAGTGTGCGTTGACTATTGAGAACTCAACAAAGCAACCTACAGAGATTATTTCCCACTACCCTTCATAGACTAAGTTTTGGATAATCTAGCAGGAAGGAAGTATTTTTCATCTCTGGATGGGTTTTAATGGATATAACCAAATACAAGTGGCAGTAGAGGACCAGGACAAAGCTACTTTCACCTATCCTTTGGGAACATTCACATATCGGGTTCTTCCCTTTAGGCTCTGTAATGCTCCTGCCACGTTCCAAAGAGTTATTCTGGCTATCTTTGCTAAACTTGTAAATGATTGTGTAGAAGTCTATATGGATGACTTCATAGTCTATGGTTCCACTTTTGATGAAGGTCTCAAAAATTTGGATAGAGTATTGCAACGATGTGAAGATCATCAACTATCTCTAAGCCATGAGAAGTGTCTAATAATGGTAGAACAAGGTATAGTGCTGGGACATCATATTTCCGCTGAAGGGATAAAGGTTGACCCTAAGAAGATTGAAGTGATACAACTGGAAACCCCAAAGAATCAAACTGATGTTAGAAGTTTCTCAAGACATGCTAGTATTACTAGAGGTTCATAGAAAACTTCAGTAAGAGTGCTGCTCCCATGTTCTCTCTTTTGTAGAAAGATGTGGATTTTGCCTGGACAGAAGAATGTCAAAAATCTTTTGACAATATTAAAGGAAAGCTTGTCTCAGCTCCAATACGAGGACCTAACTAGAAATTTCCCTTCCATATTTATGCTGATGCTTCGAATGATGCTATTGGAGTAGTGTTAGGACAAGAAGGTGAGAATGGAGGAAAAAATGCTATATATTTCATCAATAAAAACTTGAGCCCCACTGAATGAAATTACACCACCACAGAGAAGGTATTTCTAGCAATAGTTCATACAATAAACAAATTCTGGCATTACATAATACAGGATACAAAGTGACTGTGTTCACAAACCATTTAGCTATCAAATACCTGATGAACAAACCCTCAGTGAATGGACGAATAATTAGATGGTTATTACTTCTCCAAGAGTTCAATGTGACCATAATGGATAAGCCTAGAAAATTCAACGTAGTTGCAAATTTTCTATCCCAGATAAAGCAAGATGATGGAGATAGTACCCCTATGTAGGATGAATTTCCTGATGAAAACTTATTTGTTGTCTCCATTAAAACACCCTGGTCTGCAAACATTGCCAATTACTTAGCCACCTCTGAGATTCCCCCAGACTTTACATCAAAATAAAAGAAATAATTTATTCAGGAAAGTGCTCACTTTAAATGGATTAATGGCATGTGATTTTGATATGGGCCTGATTTAGTTCTGCGATGTTGTGTCAGACCAGATGAAACATAGAACATCCTCAGAGCTTGACATGATGACCCATCTGGTGGGCACTACTCTGCCAAAAGAACTTCCCATAAAATCTTAGGTGCGAGATACTATTAGCCCTCTATGCACAAGGATGTGAAGAACTATGTTCACCGTTTTGATGAATGCCAACGAGTGGGAAGACCTATGGCATCCAACGAAATGCCTCTACAGCCACAGGTAGTTTTTGAACCATTTGAAAAGTGGGGATTGGATTTCATTGGTCATATAAATCCTCCTTCGCAAGGGAAAGAATATATTCTAGTCTGCATGAACTATGTTACCAAATGGGCAGAGGTCCAAGCCCTGAAAGTTGCTAGAGAAGAATAGGTTGCAGACTTTCTGTATAATAGAATTTTTCTTAGATTCAGAGCCCTTAGATCAATTGTCACAGACCAAGGACCTCAATTTATGTCCAAGGTTCTATTAGCTTTCACTGATCATTTCAAGGTAAACCATAAGAAGTCGTCACCCTATCACCCACAAGCAAATGGACAAGTGGAAGTCACTAATAGGGAGCTCGAAAACATCCTAACAAAAATAGTTTCATCAGGTAGAAACGATTGGGCCAGAAAATTACATGAGGCTATTTGGGCTTACAACAGAACTTGGAAATCCACCACTAGTCTTACTCCTTATGAATTGGTCTCTGGGAAGAAACCTTTTCTACCCATTGAATTTGAACTCCAAACTCTTAGAACAACAATGGATCTAGACTTCAACCTTGATCGGGCTCAAGTAGAGAGAGTCTTGTAGCTTAGTTAACTAGATGAACTCTGCTTAGAATCTATTCATCAAACTGGGCTAGTTCAACAACAACGAAAGGCCTGGCATGATAAACACATCAAAGAAAGAGAATTCTATGAAGGAGATTGGGTGTTGATGTTTGATTCTCGATACAAGGACTAGAAAGGCAAATTCAGAACTCATTACCTAGGTCCATACGAGATTTCTGAGGTATTCCCAAACGGAGCAGTACAACTCAAACCCATTGATGGTGATTCTTGAACTCTCTTAGTCAATGGACATCGACTCAAGATCTACCATAAACCTGTCAACAAAGAAGAGTTTTTTCGACTAGTAGAAATGCACGGAGAAACTCGATGTGTTGATTCTACTTCGATAGAAACAATACCATAAGTATTGTAAAAAAAAAATTGAATGTGTGTATGTGCATTTAGGAACAATTATTCATATATTTATCTTGGTACTTGCCTAAATTTTATCTCTGTTTCGTAGGGTTTCATCTTTGAAGAAGTGTCACAAATTCTGGCGCACCTCTTGGTGATGCTCTAGAACTTGTTGCTTGAATAAGATCCATACCCTCACTTCATTCCTATATTCCGGCTGCATCTTTCAGCGATTCTCCAGAACTTTGTTCCTACATTCTAGCTGCATCTTTCAGAGATGCTTTGGAACTTTGTTCCTGTATTCTGGTTGCATCTTTCAGCGATTCTCTAGAACTTTGTTCCTGTATTCCAACTGTATCTTTCAGCGATACTCTAGAACTTTATCCCTGCATTCTGACTACATCTTTCAATGATGCTCTGGAACTTTGTACTTGCATTCCAGCTACATCTTTCAGCGATGCTCCAGAACTTTGTTCCTGCATTCCGACTGCATCTTTCAGCAATACTTCAGAACTTTGTTCCTGCATTTTGGCTACATCTTTCATTAATGCTCCAAAACTTTGTTCCTGTATTCTGGCTGCATCTTTCAGTGATGCTCTAGAACTTTGTTCCTATATTCTAGCTGCATCTTTTAGCGATGCTCCGGAACTTTGTTCCTACATTTCGGTTGCATCTTTCAGGGATGCTCCAAAACTTTGTTCCTACATTCCGGCTACATCTTTCAGTGATGCTCCAGAACTTTGTTCTTGCATTTTGGCTGCATCTTTCAACGATGCTCTGGAATCTTGTTCCTTTAGTCATCTGCATCTTGCGACGATGCTCCGAAATTTTGTTCATATCTCCCATATCCATTCCTTTGATATCTTCTTCCATCATTGTAAAGTTGTAATTTTCGCCTGTGAAAATGTTCCTATTATCTGAAAACACACCATTCACCCCTCAATCCACTGCGAAAGCCATGGTGAGTTCGACATTCCCGACCATAGTAAATAAGTATTATTATGATAACTTTTCGTCATGATAAATTTTAGCCACCCCATCATCATATCATAATAAATTCATTCCATTCAAACTAATTATTACCACCACCTAGGATGTTATTATGTTAGCAAAAACAAGCGACTTTCAAATCAATAACGGAACGGAAGGTATGCACATCTTTTACTTTAAATAGATCATTTATTGTGAGTAAAGGTAGATAAATTGGCACGGACCACTTTTCTTTTCAAAATTTAGCAAATGTGTGAACTGTTCCTTCACTAGAGAAGGTGGCGGCTTGTTCACTCTATCCCATGCAAAGTCATAATTAACTACTGAAAAGTGAAATACCCTGAATCAACATTACCAAAGTCCAAGTGGCCTCAAAATCTACATTTCCTTTAATCTTCCTATCAGTTTCTTGAGCAGTTTTACCACTTTGGGTGGGCCGCGATATTTCAGTAGTAATTGAGCAGTATGGGAGGACCCAAACTCAAGTCTGAGTCAGCATTGCTAGATAAATTGCTGGCATTGGGGAATATTTAAGAATTGTTTCACAGAGTAGGGTGGCTAGACTTCATAAAGAAATTTAAGGCACACCATGCATAGTTGGTCAAGGAATTTGTCGAGAACTTTGCAAATGGGCAATCAATTATGCATGGGAAGAAATTCAAGGTAAGTCCCTGAATTATCTCCAAATTATTTGGTATTGGAAATGAGGGTATTAATATGTCTGAAACCACAAACATTTCGTATCAGAAAACGATAGAACTTTTTGCATGGGAAGGGGAACCTCACCCATTACTAGTTATAAATACCCGAGGGTAAAACAAGGGATTTCACAAAATTTCCATTGCACAGCCATGGCGAACAATAGTTGCATGGATTATTAAGTACTTCACCTGTGAAGGGCAATACACCACGATAGTTGGTCCCCTTTTTCGGCTGCTCATTCATTTGCACCATGGTTTAGAAAATCCTAAATTAAAGGTTAACATTCATGCCTTCCTCCATGATTCCCTTGTGAGTATGATAGAACACTTAAAAGTAGGGTCCGGGCCTTTGAAGCATCATGGTCTTATACATTTAATTTGCAAATATCATTTTCATAGGAAAAGAAAACTAGATGAGAGAAATGGTAGAAGTTTTTGCAAAAGTTTGAGAACCCTGAACCTCTGAGACAATTTGAGGAAGGTGAGTTGTCTGGTAGGGCAACCCAAAATGTGAGAGAACTCTCCCTTGCACCTCAAGGTGTCAGACAGGTTCTTGGTGGTGAAGCACCGAAAAATCCACCAAACCCTCTACACTGTGAAGAAAGGCCTAAATCACATAATGCACCTGAAACCCCAGAAAAATGAGAAAATCTAGATTTAGTAGACTTAGAGGAGGAATGTATTTGGCCCCGTAAAAAGGAGAAGAGGCCCAAAATGAAACTGAAAAGACCTACTCCTTTGAGAAGGAGAAAATGGTTAGCTGGTGAACGTAGTTGTGCCATGACCTGTGAATTGCCCCCTATTCCCAAGAAAAAGAGACAAGAAAGGCAGCCCTATGAAAAAGTGACCCAACCCAATGAAACTGTATCTCAGACATGTGCAAATGTAACTCAAACTTTAGAAAGTGATGAACCCCCTAAATCTAGACCATCAATTGACCCATCTAAAGAGGACCCAAAAGGAAAAGGAGAAAAAGGACAAGAGGGAATCAGTGAACAAATGCCCAATTATGTCATAGTTGAAGAAGAGGAGGGTCAAGAATATGAGACTATTTAAAATAGTTTCTTCATC
The DNA here is from genome assembly GCA_027924645.1 of Cunninghamia lanceolata. Classification (NCBI taxonomy): domain Eukaryota; kingdom Viridiplantae; phylum Streptophyta; class Pinopsida; order Cupressales; family Cupressaceae; genus Cunninghamia; species Cunninghamia lanceolata. The sequence continues at coordinate 6,937,519 of BSBN01000960.1, read as the reverse complement.
CCAACAACCAATAAACATTCAGGAAATTGATAGAGTGCCTGAGGAGAGACAATTGTCTCCCTTAAATAATGTTGATGACATAGGACAATGTCCATTTGAAGCAATTAATGAAGAGCATATGTTTGGCAATTAAACAAAAGTTTTTATTTCTCCCCTCTCTACAGATGCAGAGGATAACAAAGGTGAATCTATGACATTGGAAACAAAGAAATTAAAAGTAGAAATTATGCAGTTGAGAATAAAATACAGTTGAATGAAGAGCAGTTAAATAGACATCAGCAGTAGAGAGGAACAAAAAGAGCTTCTAGAACAAAGGGATCAAACCATTAGAGAATTGCAATTCTAATTGCAGCAAGTGGAGGAAAGAGATAAGCATTGTCTGGATAGTCTATCTAAAAGAGATATAAAAATTAAGAATCTAACCTTCAACATGGAACAGTTCCTAAAGAGATTTGTAGAGGAGTAGGAAAAATAGAAATTTGAATTAAATAAAGCTATAAGTAGAACTGTTGAACTGGAGCAAGATTTACAGGAAATCAATATTAGGCCAACTGTGGAATCAAAAGAGATTCAAACCAAACCAACTAAGATGGAATGGTTTTAGATCCACATTCCTCCCATGCTAACTAAGTGGATGGAGCATTGCTATTTCTTAAGGCAATCTGGAGCTGAAATTGCTAGACTTAAGAAAGAAATAGTATTGTTGAAAGAATCTTATGATAGATTGTATCAGGCTAAGATGGATGCATGTCAGATTGGAGAGCTATTACTGGCCTGTAGGAAACCGTCCAGATTGTATTCTCTGTTCCTTAATGAATAGTTGTTAAGATGGAAGCTCTTGAGAATCTCTTGCAATTTACCACATGATCATGATGACCAACCATTCCTTGAAGCATTTAAAGAAGCATCTCCTATGCAGAAAAATTTGTTATGTGAGTTTTTTATTCATAATCTGTTTCTCGAAAATCATAATGATTTCTTCATCAATCTATTTGTGGGGGAAGTTCAGTTATGGGCATTTTTGTCAAATATGCAAAATCAAATTCAGTGGTAGGATAAAACTAGAGAATATCTTCATGTAGAGAGAACTATGGGACTACACATGAGGTACCCCAACCAAAAACCTTTTTCTTTCAAAGCTCAGTTTAGAAGAATTAAGAGTTATGAACATATGAAAGAAAAATACAATGAAAGTATTATGATCTGCTTTGAAGATTTCAAGATTAATGGACCAAAATTGATTGACAAATCTTGGAATGCCTGTGAAGAAAGGTATACCCCCTTGCCTATGTATTTAAAATGGAGAGAAATGATTTCCCCTACTAACCTTACATGGTCATACAAAAGAGATGAGGCATTGACAGAGATTCTTCAGCAACTAAAGACTAAGTGGATAGGGATGAGATATAGACCGCCACTACTTTTATAGCCACCCCCTGCAGTCTTAGTGGTTACAGAACAAGAACTGAGGGACTTACATACCTAACAGCTGAGAATCAAACTACACAAAGGTTTTCTGAAGGTCCCTGACCATATTGATGAAGAGGCAAATGAAGTATATGATCTAAGTTCAAAGTTTGATGAATTGAATAGGAAAAGAGAGGCAGAGAGACAACGGATGCATCAAAGAGCAGGAGGACCTGATCAAAGTTAGGAAGGGGAGGATGATGAGGTATAAATAACCTCATTTCTTTGATGGAACAAATAGCCCTTTTTGCATTGCCCAATTCCCTAGCCTTGCCAATTTATTTATTTTTATAAGCAATATTTATCTATTCTTAATAAAATGTTGTACAAATCTTTATTTCCTAAATTGATTGAAATTAACTTTTAAATGTTGATATAATGGCATGTAGATTTGGGTAATTGTGCAAGTTAATGCATTGCCTACAAAAGAAGTGGACTTCATGTAGCTGAGGACGAGTGTGCTGGAAGTTGGGGTGCCAAAAATTTTAGGCGTGCATTACGTGAAGGCTCTATTTAAATTTTGTTATTTCTGTTGGTGACCCAAAAGACATTATGGCTCCACTAAGAGTCCTCTTTATGTTTTAAAAGACATCTATAGTAAAGATTTTGTTTTTCAGTTATAAGACTTCTTTAAATGGCATTTTCCTGCCATATGAAATTTAGGAGTTTTGAATGTAGTTCAGTTTTAATTGTTTCTCCAAACATGTATATAAATATATACTATGGATGAATGAAAATCAATCCCTTAGTTTTTGAGATAATCAGAGCTATGTACTTGCAATTTTCTCCATGAATGTAAATAGTGTTGTTTTGAGTAATTTCTTTTGAAATATGGAGATCTGAATAGAGTTACCATGTTGCTATGGAAATGATTGAATGTGACCTGAGTTAAAGACAAGTTTCTCCCAAGAGTTGGCCACTTGCAGGACTGTAGGATAGATAAGTACTTTCATTTTTGTGGATGTTTTCATTCAACTGAAGTTAGTTTATGTTTAGTTTTCTGTCATGAACCTGCAGGGTGTGTTGTTTCAAAGTTAAATTGTTGTGTACTATTGTTTAGAACTCTCTGTGTTGTTTAAATGTTTTCGGCGCATCTACCTTAGTTAAACTGCTATTTACTGATAGTTAGAAGTTAGAATGTTTGCAGCATATTAAATTGCATTTGTGAATTTCTAGTATAGAATTTATATCCTTTCTAGTATAGAATTTATATGCTTTCTAGTATAGAGTTTTCATGCTTTTTAGTATAAATTTTGAATGCTTTCTGTAGAAGGATATAACTACTGTTTCATTCCATATGCTATTTCAATCTTTTAAAGGAACTAGAAAACTGTTTCTCAATGAGATATCCAAACACCCTATTGCATATAGCCTTGGACACTACCTTGGTCGATAAATTGATAATTTTTATCTAAAGTGTAATGACCTTACGACAGCCTGTCAAGAGACTACTGTCACAGCTCTGAAAACACCTCAAGACATGTTGAATCTATTGCTAACCCACCCGAAATGCTCACAACTGAATATATTACTGAGATTAACACACTCAACTCAAATCGTACTACTCCTATCAAACTGAAGACATAATACTATTTCTCAGAATTAATTAGCAAATCTATACCTTGCTAGTACATTAGGTACAACAATACTGGAAACACATAAAAATGCTTGTAACATTTAAAATCCACCAAACTCATCTGAAATAACTCCTGCATCACATATCTCCACCCTAGGCACCCTTAATGGAGGTGAGAGACTCCACAAAGAAGCAACAAATTATTTTAAGGGAGCCCACATACCATTTGCAGAAGTACGACAACATTTTTGCTTTGGTTTGAATCCCTCAACATGTATGGTCAGTACCCTTTTTGTCATCTAGCACCCACTATAGACAAGCAACAATGATTCAGCCAAATAAAATCATTTAATTACTGATTTTGTATTAAGGGAAATTGGTACGACTACTCAACCAGGTATGGCTACAGTAGGGAAATGGTACGACTAGAATTTTCATTGATCACACCCCTGAAATCTAAAGAATACCATAAACATTCGTAAAATCACACCAAAATATTTTGAAATCAACTCTAATCCAATCGAATCTAAAACACATAAAAAATATTCAAAGCAAATCCATTGTAAAATGACTCCATTGAAGCTCCTTGTGATTTCTGAGATAAAATCACTAGATAATTCAGCTAGCATTGTCCTTCCACAACCAAAACTAGAAGAAGAATGAGGGATGCAACCTCACAAGACCAAGCTTGGAATCTCTCCAAAGAAATTTCAATCAGAAAATGCATAAACTTGAATGAGCATTCAAAACTCCATTATATGCTTCCTATGAAACACCCAAGATGAATAAAATATAATATAATATACTTTGTGGGCTTCATGGGATGTTTATTTCCCACTAAATGGAACCACTTTATAAAAATATTATAATTTCTCCTCCAAGCGCCCACCTAGCTAGAAAAGTACACTTTTAAAATAATTAAGTTGTCGACTTTAAAATATAAAGATAAAACCAAGGACAACTTAAAATTAATTATTTTAGAAGTAATTTCCCTTAGAGTGACCAAGTTAGCCTTCAGGAAATTCAAGGAAATAAGGCTAACTATCATCAAGTTAATTACTGATAGAAAGGGGACATTACAAGCATCATCCCTACCATCACCTCTACTATCATCCTTCCTTTTCACTCTCTTTGAGTGGTTGGGGCATCATCATCCCTAATCTTACCATCTTCTTCTAATCTTACCGAACACTATGTCTTATCTTTCTTTGAAATGATGCTGCTTTGCAACACCATCTCAAAGAGGGGCAAAATGTAGACACCTAAAATTGACCACTCCACTAACAAATCCTAATTCATCTCGACACTATTCAACTCTAATTACGACACCATTTAACCCCGTAATTGGATAAATTCCCATTTATTTAGTTAACCATCCAAATCCCCTTTTCAACTTTGATTAAACAATATTCTATTGTCAAAATCATTGTTCATTACTATTCCCTATCCATCCAACATAAATGATTAATTATCACCCATAGTCTAACAATTGGATAAATATTCCTATCTATCTAATTCACTTACACCCTTAGTCAAATTTTCATCCTAGTACAAATGATTATTTAATCATTTATCAACCCCTTACTATAGTCTAACATTAGACAAATATTTAGATTTGTCTAATATCCCATCCTCATCCTAAATTAAATAAGCATTCTCATGTTTATTTAATTCCCCTTTTCCCACACATTAAATAAAAATCCAAAATCATTTAATTTGGATTCTGTCCATCTTGGATTATCCCTTAATTATCAATTATCTAATTATGCCTTGCATATGGAATAACCCAAATAAGTCAAGTTTGTCCAATATTATATTTGCATATATATGACAAATGTTTCCTTCTCACATTTCCACTCTTCCTCTCAATCCTCCACATGTCTTAACACCCTAACCTCCTCTCCAACCATATGGACACTTGTCCATCTCCTCATACTTGAGAGACCACAATCAATCTTAGTCCATGATCCCTATCTTCAATCCTAACCATTCACCCACCATCTCAAAATCCTATAAATTGAACCCATCCTAAGCCATTTTCAAGAAGGACTTCATGAGATGAAATGTTATGCTACCCATATGAGAGTCAATCCACATATCAAACAACATCAAGAGCACATCAAAAGAACTAGGTCTGCATGGTTGTTGAATTGATTTAACTTCCTTTCTTGTATGCATCCCTAATTAACTCAAGCTTGAGGTCATAACTAGGATTTGAGTAGAGTAGGTTGATATTGCACTAATTTTCTCTATTTGACACTCATTTTCCACCTATGGTACACTATGTATTTCAGTAGTTTAAAGGTATGTTAAAACATTTTGATGCATGTCAAGTGCTTAGTGATCCAAAAAAGGGGTGATCTATGATCAATATGGAAAAGATAAACTAGAACAAGATTTGTTACAAAACCATAAAAAGGTTTTAAAGTGGCTGTTGAGAGTCCTCATGGATAAGGACTTGTTTGTATGCCCCACAAAGGAAACATGTGCCTATTCTTATGCAAACACGCGGAGGAGGTTATGGTCATCAAGAGTCCTCATTATTGTTTCTTCCTCAACAAGTACATATTTAGGTGAATGGTGGCAATTTTGGAGTCTTTTTAGGAGACCTTTCAGTTTGAAGACTCGGCCACCCACTACTATGGAATCTTGGGAAGCAACTTTTGATGCATTACTACAAGCCCTCTCCTCTATGCCATGAGGAGTTTCAAGGAGAAAATTTAGCAACTTGTCTTGAATCTATGCCCAAGAAGACTCTTCAACATAAAGAAATTTGACTCAAACATTTAAGAGGTACTTAGTCTCTTTACTCTCCATTTGAGGATAGTTTCCTAAAATTCCTCAAGGATGTTTTGTTTTCCAACATATCTAGTTGTAATGAAAAAAGTTACTCTCTCTTCATGATAGATTTTGATATACAAAAATTGTAATGTTTTTTAGCCTTCATGATCAATATGAGAAACCAATTTTCTTCCTTTCTCACATACTCCCTCACTATGTTGTCTTTAAGAACTTGAAGCTTCTCTTGTGGATAATTAGTCCCTTTTGCAATTGTATTTTCTTTTCTAACCTCTATAGAAATTTCATGAGTTTCTGTGAATGCAAGTCAAATTTCTTAAGATTATTTTGTGTTTAGAAAATAGGTCCAAAGATCTCCTAATCATTGATGTATCACATCCATTGTATTTTTAGTTATTCCTTACCCTTTTCCATGATGAGGACTTAGTTAGATAGTTGAGTAGTGTTGTTTTAGTAGTATTTGAGGCCTGTGATTGATTATATTTTAGATATTGTTAGTGATAGGTAACAGAGAATTAACCCTTGTCTAGAGGTTGATCTCTAGCTATCAAAACCCACACTTTGAGAGGTCTTCCCATGTTTCACTGAATAGTTGAGCTGAATGTTTAGCAAGGGTGCATATTCAATTCACAACAAGACCATTCTTATAGTTTATTTGAATACATATCAAGTATTCTAATTAACTTGCAATGGACTATACTTGTAGTAAACTATGAATGACAATAGTCCATAATTCATTACAATTGTTTATTGCCAATTAACTATAGTATAGTATTGTAATGGCTTCCAATAGTTTGCAAGTGATTGAGCATACTATATCTATTACAAGTCAATTAGTATATCAATAGTCCAATCAGTATATTATATTACAACTATTCAATAACAACTTTTTAATATATATTGTATAGTCTTGTAATGGCTTCCAATAGTTTAAGAGTTAATATCTATAGATTAGTATTTCTAGATTTAACTGTGTGTGTGTTTTTTCCTCAACGTTTCGGATCATACTCCATGATCCATCATCAGGAGAAAATAGAGCCAGAGAAGTGAAAAATTTTTCACTTCTCTGGCTCTATTTTCTCCTGATGATGGATCATGGAGTATGATCCGAACATTGAGGAAAAAACACACACACAGTTAAACCCAGAAATACTAATCTATAATCATTATGGACTGTTTAAATCTGATGTCTATCAAGTTAATATCTATTACAAGCCAATTAATTGTGAAGTCATTAATTCATAGTGTATTGCATACTATTTGCTTGTAATAGTTATTAACTTGCAAACTATTGGAAGTCATTATAATAGTTTAGTTTAGTGGATTGGAGAGTATATTGATTGGACTATTGATATATTGTAACTAGTGATGTTTGTAATGGACTATGGACTATTGCAAGTTTGCAGAAACAACTTCCTACTAAATTGGCTCTAAATTAGCATGTAATAGATATAGTATGCTTGATCACTTGCAAACTATTGGAAACCATTACAATACTATACTATAGTTAATTAGCAACAAACTATTATACTGGACTATGGACTATTGTAATTAGTGATGTTTATTAACTTGAGTTTAGTATAAAGTATAATTTAATACACTAAACTATAGTTAATGGGCTAAATTAAATTGACTTGTAATATTTTAAAATTATTTACATGAAAAATATAAAAAATTAATTTAAAAAAAAAATATTAACAATACATAATCAATTCAACATACTGATTGTTCACTAAACAACTGTTTACTACAACTTGGTGGCTGTTTAGAGTATAAAAAGAGTACCAATGTTTGGGGAGAGACTTACACTGCAATAATCCTTGGTGACGACTCTTGATTGCAATCCACCCAATCCCAAGAGTAATTTTGTGGCAGACAAGGATCACCCATCCACTCTTTTTCCAGATTAAAGTGCCTTGCAATGTCAGCAACTGTATTCACTGTAAAACCAACAGATGTTTTAGTAAGCCATTCAAATTTATCCATTTTCCCAACATTAAAATAAATAAATTAAAAAAAAAAAAAAAAAAAAAACAAAACAAACAAACAAACAAACAACCATAAAACAATTTTAAGCAAATACAAACCATCTTCACTGTTAGTTCCGTTAATGAGTGGGCTGCTATATTGGTAGACATCAACGGCATTCAGAATGGCACCCACAGTCGATCGATTGGTGGGATTAAGAGAAATCTTGACTTGCTTCGAGCCAATAAATTCCCAGGGTATGGGCGTGACGAATGAACTGAGGTAGCCATCTAATTTAACAGTACGCAATGAATTTCCATCGAGAGTAACATTGAACTCCCTAATTGCATTACCTCCAAGTTGCTCTACTTCGGCGAAGCACATCACAAAATAGTATTTACCAATCTCTTCAACACTCCAACTCCATGTGATATTTCCCAGACTGTTGTTGGGGGTCACCAAGGCGGTTTGTAACACAGCTGATGGTATTTCAAATTCTTTATCTGTATCAATGGAATTTGTGGTATTCCTATAAACCAAATCTTGTAATCCTTCGATCAACCATATCCTATCAACCAAGCCTTGGCTTGCTCCGTTCGGCCATAACCTATCAAATGGATCGTCTGGATATCTGCACAAAACCGCTCTCAAATCAATAGCTTAACCTTTATTTCTTTTCTTTTCTGCTCATACAAGATGTTCCATAGTAGACGTCTACTTATTGGGGCTCTTATCGACTGGAGCTATTCTTAAATCTCATCCACTTCAACAGTCAAAGTCAATTTTGACTATTACCACTTTTTATTGTGAATGAGGTGTAAAATCACTATTGATTGTTTGACCATTGAAGTGGATGATATTTAAGTAGAGTGATCTACTGCAATCCAAATTCTTTGGCCATACTATTCAGATAATTCAGAACATTAAGTTTTCACAGTCCTCATTGATGAGGATAAGGTTTGAAGAAAAAAAGCTCCATATATTTTTATCATCAATTTTACCAGTCATTATGTTTATAGGTGGAATGACAGTGGTACTAATTTTTCTGTCATTATGTTTCTAGAAGTTGTAATATAGGAAATAGATAACAAAAACTTCCTAATATAATTTTGATAATTATTTATACCTCAAATATTGTATATATATTTATATGGAAACCTTCTAATATAATTTTGATAATTATTTATACCTCAAATATTGTATATATATTTATATGGAAACCTTCTAAACTAATATAGATATATTAAATATATAATCAATCTTGAAAATAAATATCTAAAGATTAATATCTCTAACATCTTTTAAATAAAAATATTTTTAAGATATCTATACTAATCCATATTATGATAATAATGAGTGATAAAAAAGAAAGGAAAAAATAAAATAATAGTAAAATGTTAAAATTAATTTTAAATCTAGAAATATTTTTTAATTATAAACAGTTGAAAATAAATTTAATTTTAAATATTTATATTAATTAATACTTACAGATATTCTTTCCAAATCAGTGAACATAAAGTGCAATTAAGGGAAAAAATTAACTTATTAAAATTAAAAATTATCTATTTAAAAAATTTGAAATCAATTTAATTAATTTTTAGGGGCTTGTTTCACTAGTAATTGTCACTGACTCACTAACAAGGGTTTAAAAATGGTCTTTATTAATGAGTATTAATATTAAAACATTATTTTTATTATTGTTGAGGTTAATTTATTTAATTTTATTTTTGAGGAACTAATAATGGATCATCACAAGTGGTTAACTCTGGCTCTCCTTATATTCAAGTTGTGATGCTATACCAGATTGATCTTCCACCAGAAAAAAACCCCAAAACCAGAAATAATGGTACAAATCATAGAGAAAGAAACTACCTTAGAGTTGATTGTAGGAATCTTCCATAATCCATGCGTTTTACACTGGTTAAAGAGAAATCTTGTCCTACAGCACCATACATAGCTGGCTTGAGAGGGCGAAGTTCCAAGGATGAAATGAAAGGAACACTTTCCGTACTTCGAGCAAGACACACATTAATAGAGGGACCCCTGGCCATGGCGAATATTGCCAGTGCAATGATCTCACTAATGTTTTTTATTACAACAGTAATCCAAGGATTAGCATCAACCAGCAATTCAAATTGTGGTAGTGACTGAAGGCCGTCATAGTTACCATATAAAAATGCGGCGCGGATCATGTATTTTGTTGCCCTCACAGCAGGTAAATTGTAGCAATTTCGCTTGCCTTGAGGAAAACAACGAAGGTCTTTCAGTGGCAACTCTCCGTGAAACTGAGCAGCCAAAACGCTTTTTTTTTCACCCGTCTTAATGTATTGTTCATCTGGGGTCCAGCTAATGCCCCCGCCATCCACATATTCCCCTTCTCCTCCACAATCCAGGCTGATGAATCCTGCATATATAACATCATCAAATCCATTTAACAGCAGCAGCAATACCTAATTAAGAAGAGAGAAGCAGCGAGCTGATGAAGATTTGAATATATTACTTTGAAAACTAAATAAGAATGCTTCACTCTGGATGGTAAACGGTCGGACGCTTCGATGGTTTACAGGTGAAACACAGTTTAAATAATAGGCTTCCAATATAAAATTGACATTAAGATGGAGTAAATAAAGTGTAGTTTCACTGTCAAAAGGCTTTTCGTCTGCTGGTGAAATTGAAAGGTTCTGACTGAGCTTGCTGAGTGCAAGGCCCCTAACATCAAGAGGGATGAGGTAGGGATTGTGACCCTAAAAATTTGGCAGATTGGATACCCCTCAATCCTAATACTACCACAGACATAAACTAATCTATGATGAAAACAAAACAGGAATGTTCAGACTATGCCCTTTTAAAATCATGTATAATAAAATGATTTGTTTCAAGTCTCTTCATATAGAAAGGGATTGGCTGTATAAAACTTACAAATTCCCAAAAATCATAGTTTTATAGAAGAATAAGAATATCTTACTTCACAGGACTGTTCACAATATACCCTTTTAAAAACATGTATAATAAAATGATTTGTTTTAAATCTCTTCATATAGAAAGGGATTGACTGTCTAAAACTTACAAATTCCCAAAAATCTATAATTTTATAGAAGAATAAGAATATCTTACCTGACAGGACTGTTCACACTATGCCCTTTTAAAACATGTATGATAAAATGATTTGTTTTAAATCTTTTCATATAGAAAGGGATTGACTGTGTAAAACTTACAAATTCCCAAAAATCTGTAGTTTTATAGAAGAATAAGAATAGCTTACCTGACAGAACTGTTCAGACTATGCCCTTTTAAAAGACATGTATAATAAAATGATTTGTTTTAAATCTCTTCATATAGAAAGGGATTGACTGTATAAAATTTAACAAATTTTCAAAAATCTATAATTTTATAGAAGAATAAGAATAGCTTACCTGACATAATAAAATGATTTGTTTTAAATCTCTTCATATAGAAAAAGATTGGCTATATAACACTTACACATTCCTAAAAATCTATAGTTTTATAGAAGAATAAGAATATCTTACCTGGTTGTGCATACAGAACTCCGCATATAGAAAGAACCATAAAAAGTTTGAAGGTTACTGTTTCTAAGTTTGTTCCCTCCATCCTTCCAACTGTTTCTTACATTTTCTTATACACTTCTCAACATTTTGGGGAAAAAAAATTGAGTGCAGATTACGATAAACCTTTTAGTATTTAAGTAAATCACTTACAACAAGCAGGTATGGATGAGAAGTGGGGGAAAAATCCACGAAAAAATTATTTGCCCTATAAAAGTTTTGGATAATATCTTAAATTTCTAAATTGTTTCATAGGAAGAGAGCGAACTTTCCTTTCCAAGGTGGGTACACAATGAGTCTGAAATTTACATAGTACGCGTCTAGAATTAAATTATTACTCGCCTTTAATGTTTAAAGGAGATACGTTAAGACCCTCACGCCACACAATTTTTTCCTTAAAACAATGTTAGTATATTATCATTGAGTAAGATATGGTTGTAAGGGTAAAAGCACACACCATACAAATTATTTACGTTAATTAAATAATATAAGTAGATATATGTCACATCCGCGAGTTTACACGTTGGACCTATATGAAAAGTTAGATGATGGTAAATTTACCAACCACCATTATGAAGGCATGACATCCCTTATGCACATCGATTATGACTAGAGGAAAGGGTTGCAAAGATAGAAGGGGTCAATAGGCAAGAGGAGCTGACAGAAAAACAAAAAGGAGAGTATAAAATACCACTCCCAATAATGCCAAAAGGTACCATTGTCTACATCTCATCTACTCTCATCAATGCCTGTAGCCACAATGACCTCAGCATCAATCCCATTCTAAGTCTAGCCTCATGAAGTGTTGCATTTGTAATGCCAATGTCATCACTTATAGTGCTACCATTGATGTTGTGGGAGTAGGTCCAATACAAGTTCAAGGGAGATATCATAAACTCAAGGATTTATTATAGGAGAGGAAGATGCACACTATCTCTGGGAATGTGCTCTCACCCCACTTTAATCAATGCCTATCCTAAAGGAGGACATGAGGTGGTGGGCAACCTTCTACAAGGTTAGCTTCAGCTCTAAGATTGCGGGAGAGGGAAATACAAGTGTATGCTTGTAGTATTGCTATCAAACTAGATTTAGAGCTATCACTTATATTAGTGAGAATGGTATTAAAGTTTTGGAAGATAGTCAACTTAGCCATAGTGCAATCATGGATGAAACCAACACTTATGCAATTAGAAAGAAGTGCCTCTAGTTAGGCAAGAGAGTAGTGTAATTTGTTGGCTCAAGAGGACTCTAGTAGTATCACCTCAAGAGATCATTGGTTGTGTGTTTTTTCTTCTCAACAACTCTATGACACTATGAGGAAACTCTAGGTTGGAGCTAGTAGGCATAGCCAGAATCAGGTGAAAGAAAGAAATTGCAGGCAATCTAGAAGCAACAAAGGTAGGTGGTCAATATTTTCTTGATGGAGAAAATGCATTTTTGTTGGTTTGGCAGTGGCTATGAACTCAACATTTATATTAAGAGTTAAAATCTATCTTAAATGAACTTGTATATTGTTGTTATCTAGATAATAAGAATTATGTACTTTTCTTACTATAGTTTCACCCATATAACTCTTTCTTGAGTGGTTGTACTTAAAATATTGTGAGAGGATTTATTATGATCCTTGCATTCAAGTGGGTATCAATCATGTGACTTTCCAAAGAAAATTAAGTGATGCATAAGCAAGACTTGACTGTATGGTGTTTTAATAAAAAATGGATACATAAATAGCAGAAGATGCTAGCTAATATGTTCCATATGCCACTGCCATATTAGTATGGCACTACCTAAGATTATTATCAAACTCTTTCTCTAACAATAGAAACCGCAAACAAAACACTATTACAGTAATCATGGCTCAAGGAGCAATAAAATTTAATAATTTACACAAATTAGTTTAATGGTCCACATAGGTTGAGTTGCTCTACTTCTTAAAGTATTGGTTACCATTTGATGCTTAGAACTGCCAAGTTAATTTATCTTTGCAATTATTGTGATAAAGTGAGGATATGGCATGACTTAATAAGACACCTCACCAGTTCCTACTAAAGACATTGTTTGTGTTTTAAGATATCTTAGTATTAATTTATCCATGGGTAGCACAATAATTGGGAAATATTGTATACTAGATAGTGATGCTCAAGTTAACTTGAGTTTAGCTTTGGAACATATGTAGTTTTTGACCATGGGCATGCTACTATTACTAAAATATTATGTCTAGTGCAATTCTTAAATATGGATAGTTGTTTTGGATAGCTAAATATCCTGATTTCCTTTCCTTCTAATAAATTATATTGAAATAATATATTGAGATATGTCCCAAGATTATGTAGCTCTCTTCTAGTAATATTTATGAGGTCACTCAAAAGAGAACAAGATGTTATGATATCACCTTACTTATAATCAACACTATGTATCAAGTACTTAATCACAAGGTGATGTCTTCTTGATCTATAGGGTAGGTGATAGATAATATGTATGAGGTACAATCACTAGGATATTGAATATTGCATGATATCCAGGATATATAGTTATTAAGGAATGGTTGTCTTGGGTATGACTCGGGTACTACTCATGTTTAGAGCATGTTTATAATTCTCATTGTAAGTCTTTCCAAGTTGAGATGATTGTCATATGTCCTTGTAGATGCATGTTGTGATTCTAGTCAAGAAGGATGCCATTAATACCATTGAATCATATTATGAGAGGACACCACATGGAGCCACATTAAGGCTCACCTAATTGTTGCATTGTGAAGATATTATGTCTACTCATGTCATGTGCTCTATTATGACTAAATTTATTTTATATTGATTATATTGCAATGCATATTTTTGCATATGGATTTGATTATGGGAATATTAGAAGTGTTGTTATGAAATTACGATGACCATGAAACCCTAAGGGAAGGAATCTATGTGTATAACCCTTGAGACAAGAAAGTGAGGAGAACTACATGTGACTTCGATCTCATTGCAAGCGGGCATGTAGGTAATTCTTGGGCAAAGGATGCCCTTGGACCCCATGTCCATAAGGAGGGGTTTAGGGAATTTCTCCAAGGTTGGGGTCTTCCTAACTTGATCAAACTTCCCTCTTTAGTGCATTTTAGTTTGAGGCTGAAATTACGTTAGATGACTATGAACTCACCTTCCAATTAATATGTCCTAACTAAATAGGCTTGAGCCAACAAAAGGCACACCATTATCATAAAGCTTATCTACTCTGAGGTTTGTGAAGTTTGGCTTCCACAATTTGCTCCAATCTTGGATGAACTTTTAGAGTCACTATCATTGTGGCTCATCTCCAAGGTGAATGTATAAGAGTGCCTTTGGACTTGTCTAACTATAGTTATTAAATTTGAGTGTGTAAAACACTATAGCATTATATCTGGTCTCAATAATAGGTATAGGAAAGTATATGTTAGCCTCAAGACTTTGGAGAGGTCCATTCTTCTAAGAAATGAGGGCATGATAAACTTGGCCATAATTGGGTTATGAATGAGTTATGGAAACCTACTAACCTTGCATTTAATGATGACACTGAATTAATCCATTATGATCTAATGCTATGAACATCTCTTAATATGTGTGGAAGATCTATCTACTATAAATATGTGCCTAGATTTGTGTTGAGTTAGGATGGAATTCCTTGTGGTTTCCCAGGTTGAATGTGGGCAAGTATCAGTAAGTATTACCAAACATGGTATGGTGTTTATCCTTATATCTATTTGGGTGGGTAATTGTATGTTACGTTTTATGATTGGTAATATGTAAATGTTATATACTAAAAAGTTGAATGTTGTATATTATTATTACCAGGGGTTTGAATTTGTATTTAATAAATATTGTGTTTTTAAGTAGCAATGAAATGATGTGAGTGACCTTTGAGATTACTCTATGAGTTGTTTTGTTATGTAGAGGTGACCCAACTCCTATGGGTACTCTATGTTACTTGCATGTTGGTGATTTTGACCCCAAGACCTATAAGATCATGTGTATAGGTTTATGGATCCTTGTGATGTAATTGTAACCAGATTAACTAGTCTCGGGGTAAAAGTTCAGAACTGTGTCACACTTTTATAAAGGAAACGACCAACAAAAATATATTTTTCCAACTTAAATGACAAAAAAGTCATATGAAAGTTTTGAATTTTGAAATGTTATAAATTAATAAAATGTAGAAAATTTAATGTAGTTTATGTTTATAAATTTTAATTTTTTTTAATAATTTAGCTAGATATTTTTTTGTGAATTTAATTAATGATTTTTAATTGTTGATTTTTTTAAAAAGTGATGTCAATGGGATGTCAAGAAAAATATAGAAAATTTATCTTTTTATTTATTTATTTATCCTAATTAGACAACTCAAATATCTAGTGGAAAAAAAATAATTTTTGATAAATAATTATTTTTAAATAATTTTTTGAAGTCAAACTTAATCAAAATGTTATAGTTTTGATGAGATGTCAACTTTTTTATTTTTTTGTTTTTTGCATCATATATTTTTCAAAATTTCAAAATTTATTTTACCAATTTATTTGTAATTTCTAATTTGCTTCATGTTTGATTATAGTAATCTACATACAATAAAATTTTAAAAAAGTATAATAAAAATAATCAAAATTTGAAAAAAAAATTCTAGAATCTACACTCTGAGCACTACAATGGGTATTTGGTGACTTTTGTAAAAATATGTTTTGATAGGAGGAATTTGTAGCAAAAGTTCAACTTTTTTGAAAATTGTTGGAAAAGGAGGGTGGACTACCACATAGGATGCCACATAGATGTTTCTAGCTGAAATTATTTTGAGCAGTACATTTCTACCTGGTAAGGTTCTGGCCAAAATCAAAGTGGGTGAATCCTTTCAGGGTGATACATTATCGGGTGAGAAGGTTTCGACCAAAACCTTTATTATATAGTTTTTTTTAACCCATCCATTTCAAGTAAAAAATTGGTGAAAAGGATAGGAGGGAGAAACGTTGAAAACAATAGAAAGGTAATTTTAAAAATAATTTATATAAAATTTATTTTTGTTAATTATTTAATTAATTTGTAATATAAATGTTCCTTTAAATATTTTTTTTTAAAATTTATTAATTTTTATTAATTAATTAGTTTTTATTAAATTAAATTAATTTATTAAATAATTAATTTATTTATTAAAAATAATTAATTTATTAAATAAATAAAATAATTGCTTAATGAATTAATTTTTTTTATTTAATAAATTAATAGTTTAATTATTTATTTTAATTAATTAATCAATCAAGTAATTAATTAATTAATAATAGATTTTTATTTAATTTACCGATATTTGTTTATGTCTTTCCCAAGTCCATTTCTGTGTATGCTTTCCTCATGTTGTAAGGCGATCTTGGAAATTAGAAACAAAGTGAATTTTTTATTTTTTATTTTTAGGGGTTTAAGCAACTTGGATTTCATCACCAAGCGCTTGCCAAAGCCCGTGTTCTGATGGGCTATATATAAATTCCAAGGAGGAATTTTTATTGGTTTGGCTAAGCGGTTGTGTGTTTTAAGAACACTGTGAAATGAGGTGGTTTCATCCCACCAATACCCAAGCCTTAGACAGCACCCTTGTATCATAGATTTGGGCCTCACATACTGCAAGGTATATTGAGGACTCCCCTTGTTGAGCATTGTTTAAACCTAGACTAGGAAGCCATCAGTCATTTGTAACATGTGATGCACTGGTAAAGCCTAGGAAGTTACTCACCTATACAATCTTAGAGACACGATAGTGGACTATGGGTATGGTCCCAATCCTCCATAGTTAGCACTCTGAAACATTGGGCTAACACTATTTATGAATAAGATTAGTATATTGGTCGGCTCATAGGTTGTAAACACTCCCACATGAGTAGTATAAGTTGTTTATGTGTTTTACTTGTCTCATACTTTGTGTAAAAGATCTATATATGTAAAACTGAAAAACCAAAACCTATACATATATATATCCCTTTATATCTTCATCTATATCCATCAAGAACTTCACATCCTACACATTTATTCCTTCATGTACTTTTAAACTTGCTTAAATTACCTTGTCTCCCCTACCATTCATGTCATCCTATCTCTCTCTCAAGTTTAATGATTGTACATCTCCACTATCCTTTCCTCTATTTACCACTCCTTACCAATAACCACCATATTAGATGTGTGTTTTATCATTCTCTAGAACATGCCCCACTTTGCCACTAAATATGATCTTTTACAAAATGCAATGTACAACCCTACTTGACATGAGGTATGAGAGCTATATTAGTCTTTCTAGGGTGATTTTATGATAATTCCCTCCAACAATCTTCTAAAATTACTAGACTATAGGATGCTAACAAATAATTTGTGCTCTTCTTATGGAAGACATCTCATGAAAGTTGTAGCATAATCATGTCCCTCACCAAGGTAAATAGAATCATTTGCCTCGTGAAAATAGTTGATGGAAATACCAAAAGTGAACCAAAGATAGAATCATTTATCTCATAGGAATCAAACAACTTCAACCAAAACTGATTATTTATTCATCTAATTTCTTGCATTGTGAAATAGTTACAACCATTGGAGATCTTTAACTTTATCATGCAAGAATATTAGACACCTCTCCTAAGTTTAATGTCATTACACATGAGTGCAACATTCAAGAAGTTTATTAAAACTTAGATAAATACCATTCATTCTATTTTAATCCATATGTTAAATCTCGAGCTACCTCTTGTCCCTATCATAGAAATCTCCTACATTAGTTGACCTTGCCCTCACTAACGAATGTTGACTTTCTGAGTGTCACGTCTCAATTGGTTAGACTCTCTTTTACCACTTGAACTATTGCTTGTTACTTGAATGTTTTATTGCTTCGTTAATTCGTAAGCTTAACTGGTGAATTGTCATGATTTTGATGGATTAATATGTATATTATCATGTATTGTGTTTTGCAAGCTTTGGCTATGATTTTGAAGAACTAACCTACTGATGTGAAACTAAGTGCAACTGAATGAAGGTACTCATCGAAGATGAGAACATGGTTGAGGTAGAGATGTTCTAGCCGCCTGGCAAGAACTGAGAGGAATGGAACCCCAATGTTGCACACACTCACCTAGACCATAATATCATGTCATTATTGTATTCTTTATTGGTTTCATAGAATTCCAATGGTATAATCTGTTTGAGCAACTAAGTGGCGTGTATGACTTGTGCAGATTAGATGGAAAATATTCTTGTATGTTCTCAGTATCTTTGTCTAAAGCACAATATCGTCTTAGTATTTATAATCTCTTTCGTCGTTTGGATATAAAAATTGTATAATTGATGCTATTATAATAGTAAAAAAAAAAAATAGTTGTATAAACTATATCTTTGTTATAATTTAAAATATGTATTTTATTAAAATACTAAATTTAGTCATATATTGTATCACCTCAACATTTTTTTCGAATTAAAAAGTAGTAAAACCTAATAATGAATAAAACTTTTTCAATTTCTTCTTTATATCAATATACATAAAGCATGTCATGCAAAAGAAGAAAAAACAACAATCTAAGCTAGGAAGTAATTGGTTCCATGCACCATACATGCAAAAGGGAAGTTAACTTAAGAAATAACTGGGAGATCTAAAGTCACGCCAAATTAGAGGTTTTGGAAAAAAGATAAAAGGAGGTATGAGGTAAAAAAGAGGACATGGAGAAAAGGAGGGCATATTGGAGGATTTTAGATCTTGCACAACAAAAAGGTGGAACACATGAAAGAAAAAGAAGAAGTAAGAGCTACAACAACAAAAGCACTGAGGATGAATATGATATTCAAGGAATCACACGGAGCCAGGTATTTTATTTATAGTCTTAGATGCTTGCTGAGACTAGAACGGATTGTCTGAAGGTTAAGAGAACTATTTTTATGACTTCCTCCATATGATATCAATGTGATCTTTCTGATATTTTACCGGCTTCTATTCTTGTTGTCTCAAACTCTCCTTATTCTTCAGGCAGTCTATAACTTCTTGGTCAGCTCCTTAAATTTTCTTGTGATTTCCTAGTGGTTTGCACTCTAAATGAGTGACCTATTTACTTAGTGAATCAACTTTGTTGTTATTGTTATTAATCAACTTTTATTAAACCAACCTTGGGTTTTAGAAATGTGTTGAATGTGTTTCCTATTCAATCGGTCTTGTCATAGCCTCCTTTGCTAGTAAAATCAGCCTCTTCCTCCTTTTTTTATATTTATTTCTATATGGGAAGTGTCTGTTTTAATTGGCCCTTTTTAAGCTTGGAAACAACCATCGCTTATCTCATCGTCCAACTGTAATTGCTAAACAATTTCCCTTTTGTATTTTTTTATAAATAAAAGGTTCTCTCTTCTTTAAAACATGTGTCTTTCTTGATTGACCTTTGATATCTATGTTTTAAGCAGCTTGCATTCATTTAAAACGACTTCTGTTATGATAACCACTTTCCTTGTTTTATTTTATTTTATTTTTAAAGAAAAAGAGTGCACATCACCCAGACAAAATATATTAAATAAATAAAAGAAAAGTACAATAGTGGCCCTAAGCAAGCCAATATACGGTGCCATGATCCCCGATCAAGGCCCAAAAGGGTCAAGACCAAAAAAACCCCAGTCAGATGACCAGCTGCTGATATGAGCAGCGCCAAAGCAAAAGAAGGTCCGTAAAAACACTAAGGGGAGTTTAGCAACCAGAAACCAATAAGAGCTGCTGAAGGAGAAGCTGTCAGATCCTCTTGGCTAGCATAGATCAAAAGACAATTTGAAAATTCTTACAGAAAGACCGTTGATCCCCCAACGGTACTAATAGATGTTACTAGAGCTCTTGCACATTTTGAGAGGGCCAATAGGGGATATTAACCATTTGCAACCAGAGTTGAAGGATTGAAAAATGACCATTGTTAGCTCCCATGAGTTCATGTGCCATCCAAATGGATTAGTGCAACACCAACCATATCTGAGAAAGCATTCACATAAAAGATCTTTCCAAATGTACTTTTGAAAACACACTAAAAAAGACATAGCACACATAGCTGAGAGCCTTTTGGGGATCTCAGAAAAGACTTCCTTCATGACTGGATTTGTTTCCAAAATTTTTGCCTGGCATTCCATACAAGGCCACAAGGAATAGCAAAATAAAAAAGGCTCTGCCATCCGCACAAGACGACCTTATAGATCCTCTGGTGTAGTGGGGATTATAGGCACCAGAATCCATCCATGTAATCCTGTCACTCCTATATCATAGGCGTTGTTCCTCCACTTTCAGGCCCTACCCACCAACTCAACCCATAAACAAAACATGCACTAAAAAAAGCCTCCTTCCATAAAAATAGGGAACCATCGAATCGTGTCTCCAAAGACACACCAAACAAAACCTTAGATGAATTCCCCTAAAAGTGAGATTTATCTTTATCCATGAGAGAGAGCAGTCCTTCAGGCCAGTGAGACGGATTATCAGAGAGAATGACCTCTTGATCCAGTTGGTCTATCGCATTATTGGCTAAGCAGTCAGCTACCATGTTTGCTTCACGGAAGCAATGAGAAATTTGGAAAGATTCAAATCTGTCCAACAACAACCAGACCTGGTTTAAAATATATGAAAGATGCCAATTATCCACCTTTTTCTTTTTGGCTACAAAAATTATGACTTGTGAGTCTCCTTCCACCCATATGTGTTGAATCCTGAAATCCACAGCCAACTGAAGACCGTGCAAAAGAGCCATGGCCTCTGCTGCATTGTTCGTGCCTTGGGGAATCTTAGTGCTTTTAGCAGTTAAAAGATTACTTGCCTGATCTCTAAGAATGCAGCTGGTACCTGAGAACCCTGGGTTACCCCTACAGGCACCATCAAAATTAAGTTTTATAAAGGGTTGGGAAGGCCTGACCCATCTGACCCTTGATCTATCTATTTTATGAGCTTTACCTTGGCTAAGAGACCCTAGAGGAATCAAAATCAGACCTTTCCAGCTTTTATACATATACTCATCCCAACCGGTCCAAGGACATTTATTGGATACTGACCTTCTAAGACTCGCATTCATTACCTCCACAATGGCAGATTGAAGATTCTCAAGGAAGAGGGGCAGGAGTTTGGACTTATGTCTGAAGATCCTGAAGTTATGCTCCTTCCACAAATGCCATATCAACATTGAGGCACAATTATCCAGAGGCTATGAAAAGTGGAATCCGGGAAAAGAGAAGGCCAACCTTTGAAGAGATGAAGGAGGGAACCAGAAAGCGGAGAGCACCAATTTATTTTGTTTATCAACCAATACCAAGCTTCTCTACTAAAGCTACAGTGTAGGAGAAGGTGGTCTACAGATTCTTCTTCCTCCCCACATAGGACACATCTAAACGATTTTCCTATGGCCAATTTCTGGATCCTGTCCCCCGTGAGAATCCTGTTATTGAGCGCAAGCCACATGAAAGTTCCCGCCTTGGGGAGGATGTTCTCGGACCAACAGAGATGCACCGGCCAATCTGAGCACATTTTAGACGTCAGTCCTTTATATCCCTTCTTTACTTTATATTTACCCAAGCCATCACCTAGCCAAATCAGTTCATCTTCCTTGGGAGATGGATGGATTATCCTGTTATCCAGAATGGATTTAAGAGTTGATTTTTGCTCTTCAGGAAAATCAAGCTCAGCAAAATCTTTCCAAACCCCTTTAGGAGGCAAGTCACTCCAGTCGATGGAGAAATAGTCTGCGACGTTAGACCCCCATTTTTCTATGAGGACAGATGCTGCTTCATTAAGATCGTCTCTATTCTTCAGAATTGGGCCGCCATTCTAGGAATCGAGCCAGAAGTTTACTTTTCTACCATTGTGAATTTTCCAGGAAAGCTTGGGCAAAATGACATCTCTGCACTTGACCATAAAATTCCACATTGAAGAGCCCATTGGAGGATTAGAAATGGTGAAAATTCTTTCTGGTAGGTCATTGTCAAGATATTTAGTCTGTATTAATCTTGCCCATTTGGAATGCCGTTTTGTATACATTTTCCATGCTAATTTGGTGCCCAACGCCATATTTTGGACCTCTTGATTGATAATTCCTACACCTCCTAGTGGAGTGGGAGTACACACTTTGTCCCACGAGATCAAATGAATCTTCTTCTCCTCTGTAGATCCCTGCCACAGAAAGCGTCTGCAAATTTTCCCTAGCTATTTGAAAATACCTTTAGGCATCTAAAGAGAGGACAACATATAAGTTGGGATAGCTGATAGCACAGCTTTAGCCAAGGTGATCCTGCCCACGAGTGTAAGCCAGCGACCCTTCCAGGTACCTATTCTCTGTTCCACATTGTCCACCACCCCTTTCCACAAAATTTTCTTGTGTCTACCATTGAAAAGAGGGATTCCAAGGTATTTTCCTGGCAATGCAGCTACCATAAAATTGAAGGTCGCAACAATATCCAGTTTTGTATCTTCACCTACAAAAAAGAGATAAATTTTTGATTTGCTATTGTTCACCTTTTGCCCGGAGAATTCACACCTTTTTGATTGCTGTTTTATTTTAATAGTGTTTCTTATTTATTTGAACTAGTTGTTGTGTAATGATAGTGTAGGGTTTGAATAACTAGTTTTACTTGTCATCTAGGTAGCAATAAGAGAATGTTTTTAAATTTTGCAATTGTGATCTCTGCAGAATTCTAAAAACTTGTATGTCTCAACTTTATGTAGCTACAACTTCAGCAAGCTCAAACTTTCCTTGGAATTTTATATTCTTGGAAACCTCTGTGATTTATAACTGGCCTGCTTTGTAATATCACAGTTTACTCTTGTTTCAAGCAACTCTTAGATATATATACCATACAACATTTTCCTATTCTTATATAAATGGCACTCTCTTTTATTTAAATGAATTTTCTCCTAACTTAAAATGACAGAAATGGGTATCGACCTATAAATCGAATGGATTGTCTCATAGGGGTATCATTTTCTTATCATATTTGCCTTGTTATAAATAGTTCTATGTGATGTTTTAAATCTTTCCTTACGTCATTCCACCTTCTTGAGAAATTTTCAGCCTTCTATGAACGATTCAGTTAATCTTTTCCTGAACATAAATCAACCTTTTTATTACTATTAAGACCATTTTAGTTGTCTCATCATGATTTATTCCATGTGGCTTTTATGTGTTATCCTATTTCTTGAAACATTAATATATCCTTTCCTTCTCCTAGTAGTCTTCATGGAAGGTAAAAATGACCTGTAGTTAGTAAAACCTCTGTTAGCCCTTAGAATGACCTTGGGAAATATAATATGTTCAACATGTAGGATTTTTTTTTCTTTCTTTTATGATCAACATATTATTTTATTTTTGATCTCTGAGCCGTCATTTAGTATATGGCAGTTTTCTTTTCTTTACTGCATATCTTAATTGAGTCAGGTGGGTTACTTACGCGGCCAATACTATATTTTCACAGCCTTGGTGATAATAAATCGGCCTGACAATCCTCATGATATATGTTATTCATGCAAGCATTGTTTTAAGAGATACATGGTTGAAGTGCAAAGACTCATACCTAACATATTAGTAATATTTATGATCAAACAAAGACATATGTTAATAGTGCTTAATTGAGAAGTTTAATCCTTAATACTTGTGAATAATTAACAAGTGTGAATGCCATTGTGATTATTAGATAAATTATACATTGAAGATCTAGTTACCTTCTTGCAAATTGCATCTAGCAACGTATTGAAACAGTAGGACCGTGTACTTTATCAAACTATAGATTTTTGCATCTTCCTTAATGTTCTGACATTTATGCTTAAGGGTATAGTATATTTTTGCCATGTGTATATGGGTTGCTTTTGGGCTAGGATGCCAAATGTGGGCAAACAAAGAAAGCTTTTCCTCTTTTTCAAGATTTGACCGTAACTATTTTAAGTGCTTGGGCCAAGTCATGTTCATTGAAATAGATGAAAGATTGTCTAGCAAAACTTTATTTATATATTTCCATGCCACATCTTGTTATGAGACATTTACACAACATCATTTAGATTTGCATTTAAACATTAGGTTGCATCAGGTGTTCCCTCTTGCCAGTTGTTTCCAGGTTGGTACACATTTCGTGCAGGGCCAGGTTTTCTTCGTGTTATGAAGGGATCCGAGGAAGTGTAATTGCTTCATGGTTGGGTGGAAAAGTGCCTGAGCCATCTTCCTATCTCTTGGCTTGCAGATGACTATGTGGGTTAGTGGGAGTTGGAGATTTTGATTCAGATATTATTCATTACTTGTACCAGATTATTGTACTTATTATTCTTTATGATAACTTTTGGCATGTGTGCCAGATGGACAATGTATATTCTTTTATAGTGCTATCACCTGGTTATGGCACATGGATTGTAAGATGTAATTTCATTATTGTTGATATGATTATGCAAATCTCTTTTTTTCTTGATTTGATGTAATTAAGTGGATTATTTACTTTAGTAAGTTTTGAGATGGTTAATGCATATTTTACATTTGGTTTCAGAGCTCTAGGTTTGCCACTAGGGCCTTTTTGGACTATTATACTAAGATGCGACTTTGATGCATATTATTCTTCATGGATACAAGAAATATCAATCATAGTGGAGGTTAAAACAATGGACATAATGAAAGGAATCATGGCGAAGCCAACAATGAACAAGATGGAAGGTTCGATCAAATCTTTGCTCTCCTAACGCAACAAGGTATGATTATAGATAATCTTGAGTAGGAGATCAGAGTGAACCATAGAAAGAAAACTCAAAATGAAAACTAAAATTAGGGAGGTACAAAATTGAATCAAGGCAACGAGAACCCAAGGGTGGAGGCACAGAATGTGAACCTAAGGATAGAGGCGTGGATCCCAGAGATTGAAGGGAATGCGAACAATTGAGGAAGGATTGCAGAAGAATTGGGCAAAGATCTCAAGAAGGTCTCACCACCCAAGTTTGATGGTAGGACCATCAGTAATGGAGCTGAGGCATGGATAATAGAAATGGAAAAATACTTCAAGCTCCAAAATCTTTCAGATGAGACTAAGGCAATGTGGGGTTCTTATCAGCTTACTTGAGAAGTGACAACATAGTGGGATAATGAAAAGGTAGATAAAAGATTGTTGCTTGGAGAAATCACTTTGGAACTTTTCCTATAGCTCTTTAGAAAAAGATAGTTACCACATCTCTTCTTCAATAAGAAGATGCTGGAGTTTCAAAATTTGACACAAGGAGGAATGTCGGTAACCCAATATTGGGAAAGATTCTCTCACTTACTTAAGTATGTTCTGCGACACCAGATGGATAAGAAATTTTGAATCAGGAAGTTTATTATGGGCTTAAGGTCCTAGATTGGAGTGGACGTAGATATTCACAATCCATTGACTATGGATGCAATTTTTGAGAAAGCTATTAAATAGGAGCTGAAGCTACAGCAAACAACCAATTATCGTAAGTTCCGAGATGTAAAGTTTGCAAACAAGAGATCCTCGAACAACAATCAGAACAATAATCAAAATAATGGCAATCAAGGAAATAATAGTTGGCAGATCAAGAACTTGAAGATAGGTAACAACTCTCAAGATAGGAATAGTGGGAACCAGAATGGAGGAAACAAAAGAGGTGGCTACAACAATAACAAAAACTGTAATAATAACCAAAAGGACAGGTCAGAGGGACTCAAGGCCCCTCGTGGTGGATGCTATGTTTGTGGAGGAGAGCATTACGCTAACGCTTGTCCTCAGAGATCAGTAGGAAGAGGAAATAGGAATCAATAGGGAGAGCCTGAGCACTAGATTCATGCCACCGTGTACAATCGGCAAACTAATTTTTAGGAAGCACCTATAAAGTTTCAAGGTAAGCTCTATGGACTACCTATTTTTATTTTGATTGATACTGGTGCCACATAATGTTTTATAGATCCTAGAGTAGTATCGAAGTTATCTATTAGACCTGGGCATATGGCAAACTCATGGATGGTATAGTATGGCAATAGAGCAGAAAAGAGAGTAGACTCATGCCTTGCATGTAGTGAATTAGAGCTCCCAAGTTTTCAAACACAAGTCAATCTATACGTAGCACCTTTAGGGTCTTATGATGTGATATTAGGAATCAATTGGTTAGTTGAACATAAGCTAATAGTAAACTATGAAGACAAGGTTGTTAGATGTTTGGATGACCTAGGAAATTAGGTGGAGATTAATGGATCCAAGAGACCACTGGAACTTAGACAAATCTCAACTATGTAGTTAAAGAAAGCCAAGGTGTTCCATTTACATGGTCTAAGTAAAAGACCTTGATAATGAGGAACCAGCATTTAATGGCTACCCAATCCTTAGAGAATTCCAAGATGTATTTCCTGTGGAGTTGACAGAGTTACCACCGAAGAAAGAATTTGACTTCTCAATTGATTTGCTACCAGGGACTGAGCCTCAATCTAAGGAACCCTATAGGATGACTACTACAAAATTGTATAGCTTAAAACACAATTGCAGGAGTTGTTGAACCAAGGGTTCATAAGACCTATCGTGTCACCATGGGGCGCACCATTCATCTTTGTAAAGAAGAAGAATGGGACTTTACAGTTATGCATTGATTATAGGATGCTTAACAAGGCTACTATAAAGAAAAAGTACCCACTCCCAAGAATAGATGAGCTCTTCGATCAGATGAAGGGAGCTACGATGTTCTCAAAGATAGACCTGAGATCTAGCTATTAGCAGCTGCGGTTTAAGGATGAGGACATCTCGAAGATAGCTTTTAGAACTCGCTATGGTCACTATGAGTTCACAACAGTACCATTTGGGTTGACTAATGCTCCAGCAACCTTTATGAATTTGATGAATATCATATTTAGTGATTTCTCAGATGATTTTGTCTTGATCTTTCTTGATGATATATTGATTTACTCTAAATCAGTGGAAGAGCATGAGAAGCATTTGAGGATAGTCTTATAGCACCTAAGAGAATGGAAACTTTTTAGTAAGCTATCTAATTATTTACTCTATCAGGAAAAGGTGCTCTATCTTGGTCATGTGATCTTAGCTAAAGGAATTGCAGTTGACCTTGAGAAGATTAAAGTGATACTAGAATGGCCCACACCCCAAAATGTGATATAAGTAAGAAGTTTTATGGGACTTGCAGGATATTATAGGAAGTTTGTGGAAGGTTTCTCAATAATAGCAACAACAATTACCTCACTTTAGAAGAAAGGTAAAAAGTTTGAATCGATAGAAAGGTGTGAGAAAATTTTTCAAGTGTTAAAGGAAAATCTCACAATTGCTCCTATTTTGAACATACTAGATCCTAATGGTCATTTCACAGTTATAACTAATGCTTCAGGAGAAGGAGTATGAGTGTTGATGTAGAATGAGCAAGTAGTTGCATATGAGTCAAGAAAGTTAAATCAAATATGAGTTAAACTATGCGCTGTATGATCTTGAGTCAGCCTCCATAGTTCATGCACTTCAGATGTGGAGGCATTATCTTCTATGTAAGCCCTTTGAGTTAAAGACAGATCATTTAGGGATCAAGTACATTTTTACTCAACCTAACCTTAATGTACAACAAAGAAGATGGTTAGAATTCCTTAGTGAGTATGACTTTGGAATTGAGTACATAAAAGGAAGGGAGAATAGAGTAGCAAATGCTCTTAGTACAAGGAGATATCTAGCTGCCATGGTTACCACAAGATCTAATTTGAGACATAGAGTAATTCATAATATGCAAGGGGATGAACATTATGATAGAGTAAAGCAAGCTTTAAAAGTAGACCCCTTAGATCATCGGTTTGACGGTTATGTGTTTGAGTCGGATTGACTTTTGCGATATCAGGGAAGGATGTATATTCCAAACTCAAGGGAGTTGAGAAAGTTAGTTCTTGAGGAGATCCACAATGTGCCATATTCGGGGCACTCTGGAGTGAAAAATACGATCAAGGGTTTGAGATCTTTATACTTTTGGCCTATAATTAAGAAGGATGTAATGGAATTTGTGGCTCAATGTTTGGAGTGCCAGTGAGTCAAGGCTAAGCATGTGCATCAAATAGGATTGTTCTATCCACACAGTGTTCCAGAACATAAGTGGTAGGTAATGTTAGGGTAAAAAGTGATTTTATCAAATGAACAATACTAGACCCAAACATCAACAGAATAATGAAAACAAGAAAGATAGAATGAAATGAGGCAATGAACAATACAGTGCAAACCTTCCCTGTTCCAAAGCTTCTGTTGTTCGCCTATTACAACCGTCCTTTGCTGATGAAGTAGGCCCTTAGTGAGTGCACTCTTTTAGCTGTGTTGTAGGATGTCGATAATAAATGGCTGTGTTGATAGATAATGCTATGAAGTAGAGCTTCAAAGCAAAGGGTGATCTCAAGTAGATTGTATTGGGGGTGCCAAAGGCGCGTGGGTAGAATTCTGCAGAGTAACAATACAAATAACTTGGATGAATAGAATGGAGGGATGAAGTTTCTTTTATAGACTCAGAAGAATGAGAATCAACGGTTAAGAAGAAGTGTGATGATCAACGGCTGAGGATGGTTGAGGAATGTGCAACCAGTGGAAATAAGACAAGTGTCTCATCTCCATCATGAAAGAGGGGATTTGACAACATTGATTGGAGAGTTAACTCTTTTAACTGATCAGTTAACAAACTTGATTAGTCAGTTGGAAGAATGAATTATGGAATTGACCGAATTAATTGAGGGATTAACTCAATTGACTAGTTAGTTAACACTTTTGATTGATTAGTTTACTAACTTCTGATTTGAGAAGAAATAGGACATGTGGGTGAGGGGGAAAATAGGTAATTGAATATTTAATATATTTAATTACATGTGCAACCCGATGAGGTGGACAAGGTGAGGTGGAAAAGTGAGGTGTAAGTGTGAGGTGGATTTTTGGGAATTAGAACTTAGGATAGGGGAATTTGGATTAATTAAATACTTTAGGATTATTTAATTGTGTAGGACCTTTTAGAAGAATTTTAGGGATTTGAATCGATTAAATAAATTTAGAATATTTATTTAATTGGTAGAAGAATGGAATAAATATTTAGACTATTTATTTAGTTGAATCGTGTCATTTTTAGGTGTATACATTTTGTCCCTCTTTGATGCAATATTGTTTACAACATTGTTTCAAAGAAATTGATAGTCTGACAGTGATACATGCCCCAGTTTGCCCTTGGTACAAGTTTAATGACGATAGGATGCCCCCTCGGGAGATTGGACGGGAAAAGGGTGAAAGATTTGGAGATGGACAATCTCATGAAGATGAAGGGGTGAGGTTAGGTTGGAGGAAAAAGGACTCGTTTTAGGGAAACGGGAAGAAAACTAGAGGGAAAACAGGCGCGGGAAGCAGTCACAGTCATCACGTAGCCAGAATTAGGGTTTGGAGGCTATAAATAGGAGTTGGGTCCACAAGATTATTCATTTGTACACTTGTTTGATCTGGATTGGATATAGAGAGCTTAGAGCAACTTGGAGCAGCTTGGCAGCCAGAGCAGCATACATTCCACGTGAGGAGCACCGATTCGAGTGAGTCTGACGATTCGGGCGGCCAACGGAGGCAGGACCCCCAGTATGTGCTTCGAAAAAATTTCCCTACAGTCGAGTTCGTGCATCATAAATGCTAGTAGAAAATAGGTCAAACAGATGTGCTGAAGTATAGAACAGTGCATATGTAGCGCAAAACGGCGCATCTATAGTTTCGCAGCGCATATGCCTAGTTTGGCTGCGCATCTGTGCATTTTAGTGGCGCGTTCATAGTTTGGCGGCGCATCTGCAAAATGTAGCGGTGCATCTGTTGATCTTGCGCATATGTTCAATGTAACAACGCATACATTATTTGGTGGCGCTTTTGTCGATTGTAGCGGCGCATATACCAGAAGCGGTGCATTTGTAAAGAAACGACGCTTTTACCACTTGTAGTGGCGCATTTGCTTTAGATAGCAAATTACTTAGCCAAATTGATTCGATTAGCGTCCTATTTGACGCTTCAATCAACGAGCTATCTCTGAGATTGCAGGGAATCTAGTCAAGAGATGTAGTGTGCTATTTTGATCAATTAGGAATGCTAAGTTTAGTTGATATAGTACAGTAGATATGTTGAGTATGGTATATGCAGCTTTAGATTGACGCCTTGCTTTGCGTGATTGTAGGAGGAGATACGAGACACATTGCAGTCTAGGGAGACGTTCCCCATGCCCCTATTGCAGAGATATATGTTGATAGAGATCAACAGAGAGGCACTTGGTGCCATGGGTTTGGACTACATTTGCTTCATGCTCGAGGTGCTGGTGAACCATGGATTGTTGACAACTGCCGTGGAGAGATTCCACAGTGAGGATGGGGCGTTCCACTTTTTGACTGGCGAGATGACTGTGACACTAGAGGATGTATACATGATACTACACTTACTCGTTTAGGGTGAGCTGGTAGAGTATGACACGCAGCGGGATGTGGGACTCGCCAAGTGCCAGCGAGTGTTCGATGACCCTGGGCTAGTTGGACAGGTCATCCCTTGGCATGATATACATGACTGTTATGACTATTTCCCTGGGATCGTGGCTAGGTTGATCGGAGGCGTTGTATGCCCTGACAGGAGATCACATGGGTTCACCATTGGATGGGGCCAGATTATGGAGCGGATGCTGACTGAGGGCACCCGATATGCATGGGGAGTTTGTGTACTAGCTCACCTGTACCATGACATGCACTAGGTGGTGTATCACCGCAGCACGAGTCTATCGGCTGGGGTACTATTGCTACAGTTTTGGCTATGGGAGAACATTGTGGTGACGAGGCTGATATGTGTGTTCGCGAGGCAGCGAGGAGAGCCATACAGTTATGGCTATGCCGGAGTGATTTCCCAGCACAAGCTGGGGAAGTTAGAGTACTAGAGGCACACCCTGGATGGCGTAGATGTGGTCGTCTAGCGACCATATCCAGATTGCAAGCCCTGGGACAACGAGGGAGATGACCTACCATACTACTTTCAAACGTGGTGGCTGATAGGCCGGACACGACATATACTAGAGAGGCAGATGGTGGGCCGGGTGCTGAGACAGTTTGGTAGGAGGTAGGGTATGCCACAGGGATAGGCACTATTCGCACAGACACATGTAGAGAGGGTCTGATGGGGGCCGATGGCTTCATATGAGGAGGCCCTAGTAGAGTTTCGGCAGACTCCTTATGTGGCATGGGACATGAGGATGGAGATTGCTGATGCAGGGATCACCCAGAGGTATGAGGATTGGATTACTACACATCCCTTTCCGAGATACTCAGGACCCGGTATGCTGGTGCCTCGTATTGATGAGGCAGATTCAGAGGAGGAGGGTCAGGTTGGCCGGGGGAGAGGTAGAGGACGGGGACGAAGAGGACGGGGTGGTGATGTAGAGAGGCCGAGATGGTGGAGGAGGGTAGCTTAGGCTGAGTAGGCAGTGCCAGCACAGGTGGCACAGTAGCAGGTATAGTAGCAGGCATAGATGCCGCCACCCCAACAGGTGGCATAGCAGCAGGTGCCCTAGCCACAGGGACCAGGACAGGTAGAGGCCTCCCAGGGGCTGGTGTAGGTAGAGGTGTACGAGAGGGCTATAGCTAGCCTGAGGAGACAAGTGGGAGAGCTGCGGGCACAGCTTAGGAGGGTCGACGGCCAGTGAGAGACTGACGCCGCAGTGATCGCAGGGCTGACTCATGAGAGGGACATGGCAGATGCACAGGTACGCATTATCCGTGTGGAGCAAGACACTGCAGTGGCAGCTATGGGGACATATGTAGCCAGCTCCTTTCGGTTGGGCAGGTGCAGCAGGCACAGGCACAGGTAGGCCAGCTGCAGGCACAGTTGGCACAGGCACAGGCACAGGTGTAGTATTACTGGGGCTTGTATCATGGGGCAGTGCCAGCGAGTCAGAGGGCGTCGAGTTTCAGGAGTTAGTCTGGGGCTACTCAGAGAGCAGGTCCATCACAGTCAAGGGCTTTCGTGATGGGTCCCCAGCAGTCAGGGGTTGGCAGCGGCGGCCCACAGTAGCAGGGGTAGACTTGTACCAGATTTTGTACTGTTTTGGGACATGTATCACCATCCTTTTGGATGCACACTATATATGACATTTTGATTCAGAGAGAGATGATGATATTGTACATTTGGACCTCTTTTTATGATTGTATATATGATCATGCAGCCTTATGATCTATTGCATATGTTATGAGATGATGATTCACTTCTATTGTATGATCTGATGTATGTGTAGATTTAGGGGTTCTTTTTGATGCTATATGAGAGCTTTTGATATGGTGCTATGTGATGTCTATATGATGTAATATGTTTCGAATGTATGCAAATGCAACATGATTTCTACGTGATTATGCAGGTTTTTGTATGTGATGCACTGAGCTATGTTTTTGATTTCCTTACTTTTGTGATGCGATATGATGATGATGTATGGATGACCTAATGCTTTGTATTATGTATGCAACTGATTTAATCATGAACATGACTAACTCAAAATGTGATATGATATACACCTATATGCTTTGCTTTTTGTGATGTCCAAATGTACTCTATCGACACAAGAATGATAGGATGATAGATAGAAGAATGGTTTTGACAGACTTAGAAACTTCATTTGATATTGTTATTCTGCATAGTTCGAGTATTGTTGGTTGTAAAGGATATGGATGTTTGGATGTGTATATGGATATAGGATGGATGTTTTGCTTTTAGAGTGCTTTATTTCATCATTGGGCAATTTATTTTTGGTACATTTTCTGAAATGTTGTAAGTGAATACAAGCATCTAGGTATAATTGAACCGAGATGACCTGAGTACCACTTACATAGATTTTGATTTGGCAGGTAAATACAAGCATCTAGTCAAAATTGAATCTAGATGACCTGAGTACTTCTTGCGTTTCAACAAACAAGGATTACCCCCATTCATGTTAGACCTTTGATGTCCTCGATGATCTTTTGCCGATCATGTCCTTAGATAAGGTGTCACATTACTAAAGTGGAATCCATAGATAGCAAACAAAGAAAATGATCATGCCCCCATCATAGCATCTCTAGCTTTTGGCATCCTTGAGTAGCGTAGAAAGACATGATAACAAAAATCAAGACCCTGTAACTTAACCATGATTTCAAATTACAAAACATTCTTGCCATTAGATGTGTTTACTTCTTGTTGTAATTCAGTAAAATCATTTAGAAGGTCTTGGGTACTTTGCCTTGTGTTTGAATAGGTTAAGCTGTTCATAGTCAAGAGTTCTGCTTGAAGCACGGGTTCTGCTTGCATTTGCCTATCTGGTGAGAAGATTGCACAATCCTTATTGGGGAGACGAACCCTAAGGGACTGACCTAGTGCCTCGGGGGTTCATTGCTAAATGGCCTTGCCTACGTGACGACACAGAGGCAACGTAGTTCGGGGTAAACCCTAATGGACCATGGATGGACTACAAGAAAGACGACCAGAAATATGACAAGAAAGGGGATGAATGGGACTGTGGGAGCCTTGGGGGCGCATTAGAATAATGGCCTTGCCTATGTGACGGTGCAAAGGCAACGTAGTTCACGGACTTGGACCATGGAAACCGACGAGAGAGACTATGCCAGGCTCATACTGAAGAGACGATATGGGACAAAACCTTGATTGACAAGGCCACAAAGAGGGAGAGTTATCAAGCCATGATAGGTAACTGCCAGGTGTTTATTATGGGACAGATATGGGTTGAATGGAAAATGAGCAAAGGAAGAATGGACTCAAGGTGATTGGATTCCCAAAGATGGAGAAGGCGGTTTATCACAAGTAACGCCTGTTTACTAGGTTTTCATCACTTGCTTTTATTTGCACGAGAAGCTAGAAAGTAAACATGATGCCTGTTTGCTAGGTTTTCATCATGATATCTATCCAAGGCACCTGTTTGCCAAGTTCTCACCAAAGAACAATTTTTTGGTATGCTTTCTATTTTTTTTTAAATTTTTTGTTGTTTTTCCATTTTTGATTTTTTTTTTTGTATTTTTGTGCCCCTTTGCACTGGGGTTCTCCTAGGTATAGAATCGATGAAGGTGCATGCTGTTGATTGGATCATTGAACAACTCACCCTCTGATGTTGCCAACTGATATGCCCCCGATCTGTAAGCAGCTACAATCACATAGGGCCCAAGCCAGTTAGGTTTGAACTTGCCTTTCTTTTCTCTGTCCTGTTGATTGTGAGGAT
Organism: Cunninghamia lanceolata; assembly: GCA_027924645.1. Classification (NCBI taxonomy): domain Eukaryota; kingdom Viridiplantae; phylum Streptophyta; class Pinopsida; order Cupressales; family Cupressaceae; genus Cunninghamia; species Cunninghamia lanceolata. The sequence continues at coordinate 6,902,944 of BSBN01000960.1, read as the reverse complement.
TCTCTTTGAGAACGAGGTCCCCAACCTTAAAGCATCTTGGACGAACCTTGTGGTTATAGCTTCTTGACATCATTTGTTGATATGCTTTGAGATGATCGAAGGCTTTCTGTCGCCTTTCTTCTAGTAGCTCTAGTTCTTGTAACCTAGAGACTCTGTATTCTTCATCTGATATGAGACCTTTCAACGACACCCTAAGAGATGGTAGTTCGACCTCAATGGGGAGGATGGCTTCTAAACCATAGATGAGGGCGTAGGGTGTAGCACCTGTGGGAGTGCATATACTGGTTCTGTAGGCCCACAGAGTGGGATTGAGTTGGACATGCCAATCACGGCCAGCATCGTTGATAGTCTTCTTTAGGATTTTTAGAATGGTTTTATTCGATGCCTCAGCTTGACCGTTACCTTGGGGGTAGTATGGAGTGGAGAAGCGATGTTGGATTTTGAAACACTCATAGAGTTCCTAGACATCCTAATTTTTGAATGGTCTTCCATTATCCGTGATAATGGATGAAGGAATACCATATCTGCAGATAATGTAATTCAGGATGAAAGAGGAAATTTGCTTGCCTGTGACGGTGGTGAGGGGAACAGCTTCAATCCACTTTGTGAAATACTCAGTGGCGGTTATGATGAATTTGTGGCCGTTGGAAGAGGGTGGATGAATCTTTCCCACAAGGTCAAGTTCCCACTGGCAAAAGGGCCAGGGTGTCGTTAAAGGTCTCAACTCTTGAGCAGGTGCGTGGATCAGGTTCCCGTGTATTTGGCACTGTTTACACTTTTTGACGAACTAATAGGAATCCATTTCCATGTTTGGCCAGTAATAACCCAAACACATGAGTTTCTTGGCTAAGGAAGGACCACTGGAGTGTGTTCCGCAAATCCCTTCGTGTACGTCTCACAAGGTAGTTATGGATTCTTCTTGTTCTAAACAACGGAGCAAAGTACCATCGAGACCACGTCGGTATAGGGTATCGGCTATGATGGTGTAGCGAGAGGTTTGTCGTATGAAAGTTTGCTTTTGGTTGGAAGAGAGGTCAGGTGGGAGAATGTCATCCTTGAGGTAAGTGTAAGTCTTACCGTACTAAGGTGAATCAGATCCGACTAAAAGGCAGATGGAATGGGTCTCAAGAAGATCATAAGCTGGTTGCCAGATAGTTTCCACTAAGAACTCATACCGTGACTCACTTTTAGGTATTTCTAGAAGAGAGGCAATGGTTTCCATTACATTTGCTGCTTTGTTCTCGATCTTGGGTATTTGCTTGAAGGAGATGGTCCCAAAGTGCTCTTTGAAGTCGTCAACCATTCGTTTGTAGGGGATGAGCTTTTCATCTTTGGTTTGGTACTCATCGTTGACTGATTGATTATGAGCTGAGAATCACCATAGACATGCAGTTCTTGGATTTTCCATTCCATTGCCATCTTGAGACCAATTACCAAGGCTTCATACTCCGCTATGTTATTGGTGCATGGAAATAACAAATGGTAGGACTTCAAAATTGTGTCACCTTAAGGAGTTATAAATAGGATACCTGCCCCCGATCCATGGTTTGTATAAGACCCGTCAAAGTAGAGTTTCCAGGAAGATGTTAGCACGTTGAATAAGGATTCATCTAGAAATTCAAACTGCATGGGCTTGCTGTCTTGTAATGGTGCATCTGCTAGTTGGTCAGCTATGATTTGTCCCTTGATGGCCTTTATGTCCACATATTCGATGTCATACTCACTGAGAAGCATTACCCATTTTGCCAGGCGACATGTAAGAGCTGCTTTGCTGAGGAGGTACTTCAGTGGGTCAATTTTTGCAATGAGTTTTATTGGATGTGCAAGCATGTAATGTTAGAGTTTTTGTGAAGCAAAAACTACCAGAGACATGATCTTTCTACTTGTGAATATTGCAACTCGTATCCCACTAAGGTTCGACTGATGTAGTACACAGCTCTTTCCATGTTCTCATAATCTTGCTGCGCTAGAAGAGCTCCAAGAGCAGTAGGTGTAGTAGATATGTAGAGAATTAGAGGTTTCCCTTGGATTAGAGGCATGAGAATGGGTGGATTCATAAGGTACTCCTTTAGCTTGTTGAATGCCTCTTCACACTGCTCATCCCATTTAAATGGAATGTTCTTGTGTAGGAGATGGTTGAAAGGTTGGCACTTGTCTGCGAGCTGTGATATGAATCTGCGGATCTGCAGCTTCCTCTATAGTGATCTCAACTGAGTTAGAGTCTTGGGTGGTGGCATGTCCATTATAGCTTTGACCTTAGCAGGGTCTACCTTTATTCCATTTGCCGACATGATGAAGCCTAGCAGCTTGCCTGAAGTTACCCCAAACACACATTTCTTTGGGTTCAGTTTGACTTGGAATTGGTCCAATCTTTGAAAAACTTTTTCTAAGACATCCAGGTGTTAGTCCCTTGTGAGAGACTTTGCTAGGATATCGTCGACATAGTTTTCCATAGTTACATGCATCATGTCATGAAATATAGTAGTCATAGCTCTTTGATATGTGGCACCTGCATTTTTCAGCCCAAATGGCATGACATTCCAGCAAAAGGTACCCCAGGGGCAAGTGAAAGCTGTCTTGTGTTGGTCCTCTGGTGCTATTTTGATTTGATTATATCTTGAGAATCCATCCATGAGTGATAGCATTGTATGTCCTGTAGTTAGGTTGACTATGATAGTGATGTTTGGCAATGGAAAGTCATCCTTGCGGCATGCTTTGTTTAAGTCTCAAAAATCATTACATAGTTGAACTCAGACATCTGGTTTAGACACTGGCACAATGTTGGATATCCATTCTGGGTAATCTATGGCTCTGATGAACCCCACATCCAGCAATTTCTTGAGTTCTTCTTTGACCAAAAGTGCTCTGTGAGGATGCATTTTTCTCATCTTCTGCTTTATTGGCTTTACTCCTGGATCCAATGGCAGATGATGTAGAATTAAGTTTGGGTCTAGACTTGGCATGTCTGCATATGACCAAGCAAAGCTGCCTCTCTTCTTCTTAAAGAACGGTACAAACCTGGTTTTCTCTAATGGTGTGAGAGATTTGGCAAAGTGGATAATCTTGGGCTGTTCTTTTGTTCCAATATTCACAGGCTCTGCTGGTTCCACAACAATGTGACCTTTCCTGGTACATATCACTAGGGAGAGTGTCAAGCATTCCATCATCAGGTGCCATAGTTGGGTTTTCACCTTCGGATATGTCCTTTCTTTTTACTGTTTTGTGATCTAACACTGCCACAAGGCAGTTTTCACTGTCAGATCTATTTTTGATCTTGATATTTTTGCGACTGGAAGGCTTGGCACCCTCCCTGAAGTAAGCCACGGTATTCAATTCGATAGCAAAACCAGCTTTATGATCTCCCTTGGGTAAATGATCCCTAAGTTCCATATAATCAATGTAAGCATCGTCATTTTGGAACATATCTAGTTGGGGGATTCCTTGCAGATCCCAGTCAATAAGCTCAGGGTGCAAGAGGGGAAGGGAGTCAGATGATAGACTTGATTCATTGATGGTGTGAATGGAAATGTTAGGAGCATTGGCGAGGGTATTGTTCAGGGTGGTACTTTCCTCGAAAGCCATAATCTCAGGGATGGGCAAATCAGACTCCAGTGGTTTGTTTCGTTGCATTTGTCCTTCACGGTAGGGGCTAAGAGTTTGGATGGTGTCGACCTCTTTGTCATCGTAGGAGTGCTTTGTTAGCTCATCCCACTCATACTCATTTGAATCTGTGTCGTTGTCCACTTGGAGTGTTTGAATTGTTTCTACAAAGCAAGCATTTTCCTTAGCTTTGCCCTTGCCTTTGTATCCTAGGCCACTTGTGTTTCTAGCTGATGAGGATGAAGAAGGTTGCATAGGTTCAATGATTCCTTCTTTTCTGAGGCCGATGGGGCCTTGTCCTTCATACCCCATCCTGTGTAGAATAGTCTCACCTTGCCCATAGAGTTCTGTTGGGAGTCTAGGTGGATCTTGGGGTGTGTTTTCTTCTTCAACATAAAGCCATTGCAGGAGGTCTCTCTCCTCTGTTTCATCGGATAAGGTCCCTCATTTTACAAAGGGAGTTGTGGGAGTTACAGGAGGAGCAGATGGCTTTGGAAAATTTTTGGGTCAGCCAAAAGAGCAAGGAGACAAAGGCATCTTGGCAAGATTGAGGTTGTGCTCAAAGGAGTACTCCCCTGCTCCACTTTCTTTTATGGTAATCTTCTGTGCTTTGGGTCTTGAGGAGGAAGCTTCAGCGGTATAGTCTTGTTGCGGGGTAGGGGAAATGTATGCTTTGTTGTTGGGTATGACACATTCAGGTTTTGCACGGAAAGAATTGCAGTGTTGGTAGGGGTCAGGTTCGCCTTGAATGGTGACTTGCTTGCCATTGTGCGGGAACTTAATGCATTGATGATAGGTTGAGGGGACAGCCTTCATGGCGTGAATCCATGGTCTCCCGAGTAGGATATTATAAGCAAGCTCCCGATCAAGGACTTGACACACCACATCTTTTATTACTGGTCCCACTTGAATGGGTAGGACAACTGTTCCCTTTGTGGTTCTTTCTTCCTCGTCATATGCTTTGATGGTAATTTTCCTCCTTGGATCAACTGCCTGTTCGGAGAACCCCAGTGCAAGGACTAGCTTTAGTGTGCAAATATTTAAACTAGCACCTCCATCAATGAGAACCCTCTTGATGTGGTGCTTGTGTATGAATGCGACAATGTGCAGGGGGGTGTTGTGGGGTTGAGATACAGAAAGGTCATCTTGCTCAGTAAACAATATGGAGTTGGAGGATGTCAGATTGCCTACCATGGTCTGGAACTTTTCTTGGGCCAAATTAGTGGGGATAGTGGTTTCCACTAAGGCTTTCTCAAGAATCTCCTTATGAGAAGGAGATAGACGCAATAGCTCCAATATAGAAATGTGAGCTGGAGTTTTCTGTAACTGGTTGATGACATTGTACTGACGGAAGTTGGATGGAGATGGTGACGACCTTGGAGGGGCGGTATTGAGCGTGACTTTACCACTGCGGGTAATTATACTACAACTAGTTCTGTTAGGTCCTGGTTCTTGGTTGGGTGAGATGACATTGACCTGTGGGATTTGCGCGGAAATGCAGTTTATGGTGTAGTCAAATGGCACACTTGCATAATTGGCATTACTAGTCCTACTATTTTGATTTGGCCTGTTGCGATTGTTATTGTTGTCATTATTGTTGTTGCCATTGTTGTTGTGGTCGTTGTTGTAGCTGCTGTTGTTGTTGTTGTTATACGGCATGTTGTGATTGAGAAGTGGATCCCTGTAGGCCACATGAGATTCATTGGAGGTATGCTGTTGTGTCCCTCCCTAGTTCTGATCTAGTATATCTTGTATGACATTTTTGAGGCGGATGCAGTTGTTAGTTGTATGCCCCCTTCCTCGATGATATTCACAATAGTCTGTGTCTTTCCAGTAAGGAGGTTTGACTATAGGCTCGTAATCACTTGTTGGCGGTAGAGAAATTTTGTTGTTAGCCAACAACTTCCTTAGTGCAGACTCTTGAGACTCCCCCAATGGTGTGAATTTTCTCCTTGGATTTGAACTGAACCAAGGTCTGGGCTCCCAAGAGGATGGTTTGTTGAGCGTACCATTGTTTGTTTCTCCCTTGAGAGTGAATATGGGTTGTTGCTTGGGAGCCTCCGCCTTGGCATCCACTACCCCATCATTGACCACATTCTTGTTCTTGGTCCAAAACTTTGATTTATCCATTGTGTAATTGGAAGTAGGTGTGTCCTTGTATAGCTTGATAGCTCCTTTAGTGATCATAGCCTTTTCGATGAATAAGCCCATTTCAATGACTTTTGTGAATGATGTAGGGCATTGTATCTGTATTTGATAGCTAAGATTAGTGTTTAGGTTGTGGACAAACATTTCCAATAACTGCTTCTCAGGCATATCGTAAGAACACTTACTAGCTAGTTGTCTCCATTGTTGTAAGAAGGTAGCGAATGACTCACCACTCTTTTGTTTGGTGTTGCATAGATCTAGCATAGATACCTCGTGTTCGATGTTGTAAGAGAAGTGCGTTATGAATTTATTGACAAGTTTATCAAAGGTTCTGATTCCTGGTGGGAGACGTGAGAACCACTCCATAGCTTGACCACCTAAAGATCTTGGGAATAGTCTAATCAAGTAGGTCTTGTTGTGAGCTACTTCTAAACATGCTGCATTGAATTCCCGGATATGATCTCTAGGGTCCCCCTTCCCTTTGTATTTGTCAAACTTGGGCACCTCGAACCTGTAGGGGAATGGTCTCATGTCCAGACTTTTGTCAAAGGGGTACGGTGCTATATCTTCCAAGGAGTAGTTCTTGGTACTTGTACCGGTCTTAAGGTCAGATATTTGTTGTTTGAGGCTCTCAAGTTGCTTCCTCATTTCTTCCATGGGAGCATTTCAATTCATGGGTTTCTTTTCTCTATCATTTGCATGTGGGACTGTGTCATTTGTACCCCTCTCATGATCATTGTCTACATTTTCCATGATTGTACTTATATCAAAGTCTGCGGGGAGTTTAATTCTGAGACTAGCAAGATGATAGAAGTATTTATGGGGGTCTTCAACAAGCGTCTTCTCTATTAGGTGTTGGAATTTTTTATCTTGGATGTGCGCTTCATATTCTTCCTGAGAAATTTCTTCGTCACTATCATGTGGTGTGACGATGCGATTGGATGAGCCGGCCATTTCTATTTGCTTTTTGTGCTAGGATCGAGTAAGAACCATGCAAGGTGACGCGGGATGGAGTGGACTAGGATTATAAACTTTGGCAAGGTGCCGACTGAGACTGTTGTGAATAGGGTACCTAAAACAAGGTTTGGACAAAGGATTCTCTCACTCAATGGCTTCAAGTACGACAATTGACACAAGACGTTAGCCACTAGTAAGGGTAGTCGATACCAGTCTTACTGTGTAGGGCCTAGTCGTTCAACAAGACTACTAGCAAAGGTACTGTGACCTACTAGGCTTACGTGAATTCACTAATGATACAAAAGAGGGATCTATGTTGAACCGGTATGGAATAAATTGACTTTGTTTTGATAGGAGGTGAATGGGTGATGGACAGAAGAGAGACACTTTGGGTGAAACAGATGAAGACTAACTGCAAGGTTAAATCTGACCTCAGAATGTGAAGCTAGGCTGAAATAGGTGCTCCAAACAGGTAAAAATATTTCCTCAAAAATAGTGCAAGTGCTCACTGTCGTGTATGCACAGAAACAAATGCGCAGTAGAAATGAATATATGCGCAGGAAGTTACAGTATATGCATCATATTGGTGGAAAATAAATGCGCAGCAACAGTCTGTACATGCGCAGCAAGTCTATACGTATGCGCAACAAGTCGATACAAATGCATAGCAGAAATGGGTATATGTGCAACTCTATTTTTTTGGCAAAATTTTTGGATTTTTTTGGTGTTTTTGGTATTTTTGGCTGGAAAAAGGCCTTCTTGGTCTGATTTTATGAATCAACAGCAAGAAAACACAGCAAGCACAAAGAATATTTTATAGTTTTTTAATTGTTTTTGTGGTTTTTTCAACTCTATTTTGGACTAAACTGAATAAAAGCAAGCACAAAGATCCTAGGCTAGAAATGGATTATAAGGGATTTTGGCCACTAGAACAAGAGGTGTTTAATGCAGGCAACCGTTTAAGTGGTTACACATGCAGCGGCACTACTCTCCGTTGTGGAGTCTCCCAGCCTCAAAGGGTTGCGCTTGAGAGGGTTTTGGGGGAGGTTGGCCGTCAGTGTAACATAGTAGCACTTGTTGCAGGAAGTTTTCACCTCAAGCACAATTTATTTTAAGTGGCTTGGTAGGGCTTGGCTTTAGCCTGTTACCACTCAGGGTCATTCCCACTTGGACAATCATGCATCCAAGGGTAGGCCCCTCTAAAGGTTAAATAGATGGAATGACAAGTCTGGCACTCTGGTCACCCAGTAAAGGGGAGAGCATAAGCCTATTGTCATTCGTCAAGCACAGAAGACACTGATTAATCCAACCTAGTTAAAAGTAGAAAAACTAAATGAGCTAATATTACTTGTGCACTCACACTGTTGTTAACTTTGAAGTGGTTAAAAAGATAGCATTGTTCATTACCGTTTGTGAGATAGCAATAATCTAACTATGGAAGATAGTATTATGCAGATATTGCAATGGTTCAATTACTCTCTTCCTAGTTAAGGCTATGTGGAATTTGTATGAATGTTTGTTTTACTGTCCTTTTATAAATTGAAGTGTGAGTTTAGTAAATGCAGCTAGATGAGTCTAAACCAGTGGCCTAACCTGCAAAACAGATCCAGAGTATTCTTGCAAAGATGTTAGCGTTAGCAAAAATCTTCTAAAAAATCCTAAAATCACTACCTACTATAGAAGCACCACTTCAGAGACTAAATGCGCAGAAACAGTCAATAGAAATTTGCATTTTTCTAACCCTAGTTTGTAAAGATTTGGATAAAACTATATGTGGATGATCTCTTAGCTCAAATCTAACCTCACCATTGCGTCCGGGGGGGCATTTCCATAAATTTTGAGTACAAATTTGCCTAGATTTCATGAAAAATAGAGTGTTTGGCAAAGAAAACAACGTTTCTAAAATTCACTGCAAAACAGATGCGCTGCAGGAAGTAACATATGCACTGCAGGATGTAACATATGCACTGCAAAATTTAACATATGCACTACAGGATAACAGATGCGTTGCAGGATGCAACAAATGCGCAGAATCAGTAAATGCACCGTATCAAAGGTCATATGCACCGAAATAGAGTGTATATGCGTAGAAAGAACATATGCACCGTGAAGGAGGGTATATGCACCAGAACAGTGTTTAAAAGCATAGTAAGAATGAACAGATGCGCAAGAATAACATATGTGCCATAACAGTGTGTAGAAGTGCAGTATCAAAGCATAGATGCGTAGGAATAACAAATGCGCCACTGAAATAGGTATATGCGCCACAAAAATGCTTAAATGCACCGAAGTAGCCTGTGCGTGACCTGTATGGAACCTGTCTTCAACAAAGCTCAGATTTTGATGAGATAAAGGGGCAAAGGCCCCACAGTGGACGCCAAAAATGTTAGGGTAAAAAGTGATTTAATCAAATGAACAATACTAAACCCAAACATCAACAGAATAATGAAAACAAGATAGATAGAATGAAATGAGGCAATGAACAATACAGTGCAAACCTTCCCTATTCCAAAGCTTTTTTTGTTCGCCTATTACAACCGTCCTTTGCTGATGAAGTAGGCCCTCAATGAGTGCACTCTTTTAGCTGTGTTGTAGGATGTCGATAGTAAATGGCTGTGTTGATAGATAATGCTGTGAAGTAGAGCTTCAAAGCAAAGGGTGATCTCAAGTAGATTGTATTGGGGGTGCCAAAGGCGCGTAGGTAGAATTCTACAGAGTAACAATACAAATAACCTAGATGAATAGAACGGAGGGATGAAGTTTCTTTTATAGACTCAGAAGAATGAGAATCAACGGTTGAGAAGAAGTGTGATGATCAACGACTGAGGATGGTTGAGGAATGTGCAACCAGTGGAAATAAGACAAGTGTCTCATCTCCATCATGAAAGAGGGGATTTGACAACATTGATTGGAGAGTTAACTCTTTTAACTGATCAGTTAACAAACTTGATTAGTCAGTTGGAAGAATGAATTATGGAATTGACTGAATTGATTGAGGGATTAACTCAATTGACTGGTTAGTTAACACTTTTGATTGATTAGTTAACTAACTTCTGATTTGAGAAGAAATAGGACATGTGGGTGAGGGGGAAAATAGGTAATTAAATATTTAATATATTTAATTACATGTGCAACCCGATGAGGTGGACAAGGTGAGGTGGAAAAGTGAGGTGTAAGTGTGAGGTGGATTTTTGGGAATTAGAACTTAGGATAGGGGAATTTGGATTAATTAAATAATTTAGGATTATTTAATTGTGTAGGACCTTTTAGAAGAATTTTAGGGATTTTAATTAAATAAATTGAATTTATTTAATTATGGAATAGTGAATCGATTAAATAAATTTAGAATATTTATTTAATTGGTAGAAGAACGGAATAAATATTTAGAATATTTATTTAGTTGAATCGTGCCATTTTTAGGCGTATACAGGTAATAATTATGGATTTTATTTAGGGTCCAAGAATCAACATGATGTCATCTTAGTAGTTGTGGACAAGTTGACGAAAGTAGCACATTTTATCCCAAGGAATCTTTTAGATGGTTCATTGATATTATCTAAGAAGCTTGTTTAAGAAATCTTTCTATTACATGGAGTGCCTAAGATGATCATTTCAGATTGAGACACTCACATGACCTCCAGGTTTTGGACAAATCTAAATGCAACTTTCGGAACTAAATTAAATTTTAGTTCAGTATATCACACTCAAACGGATGGTCAGATGGATAGAGTCAATTAGGTTGTAGAAGACCTTCTTAAGATGTATTTTATGGATCAACAGTACAAATGGGAGGAGTATCTTTGATTGGTGGAGTTTGTTTAAAACAATTCATACCATGCATCATTGGGATGGCACCATTCAAAGCTCTTTATGGGTGTAGGTGTTGAACACCTACAAGTTGGGAAAATGTGGAAGACAAAATAGTAATTGGTCCTAACATGCTTAGGGGGATGGATAAGTAGATGAAGTTGATCAAAGAGAAACTAAAGCAAGCTTCATATCATTAGAAGAGTTACGTAGATAGAAATAGGATGCCCAGATAGTTCTCAGTAGGTGACAAATTCTTCTTGAGGGCTAAACCTCAGGAGAGTTCAATTTCATTTGGCAAAGCATCCAAACTTGTTCCAAGATTCATAGGACCATTTGATGTCCTGGAAGTGATCAATCATGTCTCTTATAGACTAGCTCTACCACTTGTTCTTGCCAAAATCCATAATGTTTTTCATGTGTCTTTACTTAAACCTTATTATCCTGATGCTTTGCATATTCTCGATTGGCATGCATTATAGGTATAGGATCTAGGAGTGGTGTTGGTGGAGCCCACTCAAATTTTGGAGAGGCACAACATTAAGTTGTGTAATAGGGATATTGTGCAGTACAAGGTCCAGTGGGACCATTATTCTTTGAACAGTGCCACATGGGAGGATGCTGAGGAGATTGACAGATCTTTTCCTCATTTGAGGATATAGCATAGTTTCTTTATTCATGCATAGTTGATGATACTTTAGATACAGTTATTTGTTTTGATGATACTTTGGATACCTTAGACAGTTACATTATTATTTTAAATGTGTCATAAGACATCAGGATGATGTCTCTTCCTAGTGGGGAAGGATGTCATGTCTTGATCAGTTGGAATCTCTTTTACCACTTGAACTATTGCTTGTTACTTGAATGTTTTACTGCTTGGTTAATTCGAAAGCTTAACTAGTGAATTGTCATGATTTTGATGGATTAAAATGTATGTTATCATGTATCATGTTTTTCAAGCTTTGGCTATGATTTTGAGGAACTAACCTATTGATGTGAAACTAAGTGTAACTGAATGCAGGTACTCGTCGAAGACAAGAACATGGTTGAGGTAGAGATGTTCTAGCCACTCAGCAAAAACTAAGAGGAATAGAACCCTGATGTTGCACACACTCACCTAGATAATAATATCATGTCATTATTGCATTCTTTATTGGTTTCATAGAGTTCTAGTGGCATAATTTATGTTTGAGCAACTGAGTGGTGTGTATGACTTGTGCAGATTAGATGGAAAGTATTCTTGTATGTTCATCATATGTTTGTCTAAAGCACAATATTGTCTTAGTATTTATAATCCCTTTCATCATCTAGATAGATAAATTGTATAATTGATGCTGTTAAACACTTGCGTAATTATTATGTTGACAAATTATGATGTATATAAGAGTAAATATATATATTAGTTTGTGTTTATAAGAGATTATAATAGACAAAACAAAAATAGGTCTATGAACTATATCTTTATTATAATTTAAAATATGTATATTATTAAAACACTAAATTTAGTCATATATTTTATCACCTCAACATTTTTTTTTTTGAATTAAAAAGAAGTAAAACCTAATAATGAATAAAACTTTTTTAATTTCTTCTTTATATATATATATATATATATATATATATATATATATATATATATATATATATATATATATATATATATGTTAAGCATTTCATGCAAAAGAAGAAAAAGCAGCAATCTAAGATGGGAAGTAATTGGCGCCATGCGCCATACATGCAAAAGGGAAGTTAACTTAAGAAATAATTGGGAGATCTAAAGTCATGCCAAATTAGAAGTTTTGGAAAAAAAATAAAAGAAGGTATGAGGTAAAAAAGAGGACATGGAGAAATGGAGGACATATCAGAGGATTTTTGGATCGTACACAACAAAAAGGTGGAACACAGGAAAGAAAAAGAAGAAGTAAGAGCTACAACAACAAAGCACTGAGGATGAATATGATACATAAGGAATAACATTGAACTGGGTATTTTATTCATAGTCTTAATTTTTATTGAGACTAGAACGGATTGACTGAAGGTTAAGTGAACTATTTTGATGATTTCCTTCATATGATATCAATGTGATCTTTGTGATATTTTACCATCTTCTATTCTTGCTCTCTCAAACTCTCCTTATTCTTTAGGCAGTCTATAACTTTCTGGTTGGCTCCTTAAATTTTACTGTGATTGCCTAGTGGCTTGCACTCTAAATGAGTTGCCTGTTTACTTTTTTTTAAACCAGAAAAAGGTGGCAGGCACCTATAGATTAATGAAAGAGTTTTTACATATAATAATAAAAAGTCCAGAGCTGAAGATAGCCAAACTAAAAATGGAAGGCCCAGCAATGACTAGATCTAACAAAAAAGATAGCAAAAAGCAATTGCATAACCTTTAGTCTCCCAGCCAGCTAGACGTAGGGCCATTGCACAACCGACCACCAACAACTCCTGACGCTCAGTCCATAAAACACCAAAAAGGAAAAAACTATTCAATAGTGGGAGCTAACCAAAACCAGACAAAAAATACTATCACTAACCACCATCAGAGGAGATACCAAGCTTGACCAGACCACCACCAACACCAGAGCACAAAGAAAACATGACCTATCACCTCCCCCTCACGCCGCTACCGGAGCTACAGGAAGATTCTTCTCGTCCAAGTCCACAGCCGCAATTGGCTGGACTCCTTCAGCATAGTCCTCCAGGGCGTATTGGGCATACATAGCGCTAAGTCGGGGGCATGGATCCTTAAGAACTAAATAGCCATGAATACATCCTTAATCCTCTCATCTTTTTTCTTAGAGATCAGAAAGCTATAGGAACACAGAACATTGTCAATTTCATCACTACTCATAGATTGGATTGCAAGGCTTGGTAAATTGCTTACTGTGAAGTAGAAGCACGTGGGGAAGAAAGGCTGAAAATCCCCCCAATTAGAGCCTCCCCCTAATCTATGCTATAAGCAGCTACCACCGTTTCCCACCTATCAACAGTGTAAATGTTTTTTTAAAAACAGGCCTGAAGCTAAAGCATGCACATACTCACCATCCATGAGTAGGTCCATAATATTGGATAAAAGTTGGGAGATGACATCTGAGTAGTTTAAAACGCGGCCCTCATATCCTCTTATCCAAGCATATCCAATGATATTCTTGACTGTAAATTGCATGAGAGTGCAGTCCCAGTCAAGTAGTGTCATCAGGTTTGTAGATTTGACCCTACCCCTAATCTCTGGTTCCCAGTCGAGGGCTGGAAAAAATAGTCTTTGGTTGAGTCGAGTATCTACCATAGAAACTTGGTGCTGGGAAAGAAAAAGAGTCTAGTGCAGAGGAGGTACGAGGAAGAAGACATGAGAGGAGAAAGCAAAGAAAAAGGAAATAAGGCGGCTATTAGAAAAAAAGGGTTATCTTCTTTTATCAATACATAATAACTCTATAAGAAGTGAAGCTCAACACAAGCTAGAAAAGGACAAAGATGTCATCATGAGATCGAAGGGCACAAGCAATAGGTTTTAAAGTTACACCACGAAAGGATGGAAACCATAGGGAGCTTGCAACGTGTCCACTGTAGACACTTCCCATCATAAGAGATGGAGCTGTTGTACTGTAAGAGAGCCCTCAATTAAGAAGTGCAATTAATGCTTGTCACCTCCCCTTAAGATGAAATATTCAAAGAAGGATTCACAATCCCAACCTACCAACCAAAATAGTTGGAACAACTTATATTTGTCTAGGATCACTAAACTTCATGAGAGCTATCAAATCCTCTTCAACAGACTTGTTAGAGGCTGGTGAGAAAGAATTATGAAACAATTAATGAAAGTGGATAGGTCATGCCAGAGGGATGTTGCTGAGCTAAACCAAATTCAAACCAAGCAAGGACCTACCACTTCTTCCATCTCATCTGACAGAAGATTTGACAAGATGTTTGGATGATCTGGATCTCCAGGTAGGAATAGAACAAATGCGCTTTCTTGCCCAATGGCTAGATTAGCTAAAAGATCTGCCACCTTGTTGCCTTCCCTTAGCGTGTGAGAAATGAGATAGTTATCAAAATTGTTTAGGACGGTGACGGCCTATTGTAGAATATAGTTAAGTTGCCAGTTGTCTAAGCCTTTTCCTTTAATAGCATTGATCACTATCAGAGAGTCACCCTCAATCCAAACATTTTTAATACCTTTTTCAACTACCAGTTGCAAACCATGAACTAACGCCCATGCTTCCGCCTCAATATTGGTTCCTATAGGTAGTTTGGATGATTTGGTTGCAATCAAAGAGCCATCCTCTTTTCTAATAACACATCCTATGCTAGAGGGACCTGGGTTGTCTCGACATGCTCCATCAAAGTTTAACTTGGAAAAAGGAGAAGAGGGTGGGATCCATTTAACTTGGTCTCTTTTTAAAATATTCTTAGAAACCCCTGAAATGACACCTAAACCCAATTTACTAACTGAAGGCCAGAGAGATATTGTTACTGCATCCCATTTCGACCACACTAAGTGACTAGAATTTGTACGTCTGAGAAAAGACACCAACAATTCGGATATTGCCACTTCTAATTTATCACAGACCAGACTCATAGAGCTCGCTTCCTTTCTGAAAATGCAGAGATTTCTTTCCCACCATAAGTGCCAAATAATCATCAAGGGGCTTATGTCCCACAAACAAGCCAAGTAAGAATTAACAAACAGATGAGGCCAATTCTTAAACATTAACAACAAAGATTTGGATAGAGGGCTGATCCAATTTAGCTTTCTGAAAAACCAGAGCCAACATTCTCTACTAAGAAGACATAACAGAAGAAGATGATCCATGGAGTCTTCCACACATCCACAGAACACACATGGAAAATTTGGACTGAGACCCAACCTTTTGATTCTATCCCCTGTCAGGATTTTATTATGGAGCACACACCAAGCAAATGCTCCTGGTTTAGGAAGTAGACCATTGCCCCAACACATATTTGAAGGCCAGTCTAAGGAAACTTTGTGCATACAGGCTCTGTATCCCTCTCTAACTAAATAGAAGCCCAATTTTGATCCCGTCGAGGCCACTTCATCATCCACATTAGAAACAATTACCAATTTCTTCCTTAGAATTTGACTTAGCAACACTTTCTGTTCCCTTGGAAAGTTACATTCCTGGGTGCTCTTCCAAGCTATTGAGGCTAAAGTCCCAACCCTTGTCACATGCCAATAATCTTTAACTTTGGAGCCCCAGCTCGATTGAAGGAAGATTCTAGCTTATGTGAGATCCTTCTTGTTTACTTAGTGAATCAACTTTTGTTGTTATTGTTATTGATCGAGTTGTATTAAACCAACTTGGCTTTTAGAAATCTATTGACTGTGTTTCCTATTCAGTTGATCTTGTCATAGCCTCCTTTGCTGGTAAAATCAGCCTCTTTCTCCTTTTTTTATATTTATTTCTATATGGGAAGTGTCCATTTTAATTGGCCCTTTTTAATCTTGGAAACAACCATCACTTATCTCATCATCCAACTGTAATTGCTAAACAATTTCCCTGTTGTTAATTTTTTATAAATAAAAGGTAATCTCTTCTTTAAAAGAACATGCATCTTTCTTGATCAACCTTTGATATCTATGTTTTAAATGGCCTACATTCATTTAAAATGGCTTCTGTTATGATAACCACTTTCCTTATTTTAATTTAACAATGTTTCTTATTTATTTGAACTATATATTGTGTAATGATAGTGCAAGGTTTGAATAGCTAGTTTACTTGTCATCTAGGTAGCAATAAGAGAATGTTTTCAAATTTCAATCTAATTGTGATCTATGTGGTTTTCTAAAACCCCATGATGTCTCAACTTTTTGTAACTGCCAGTTCAACAAGCTCAAACTTTCCTTGGAATTTGCTATTCCAAACCTTTGTGATTTATAACTGACCTGCTTTGTAATATGATGGTTTACTCTTGTTTCAAGCGGCTCTCAGATACATATACCAAATAACATTTTCCTATTCTTATATAAATGACACTCTCTTTTATTTAAATGATTTTTCTCCTAACTTAAAATGGTAGAAATGGGTATCGACCTGTAAATCTAATGGATAGACTCATAGGGGTATTGTCTTCTTATCAGAGTTGCCTTGTTATAAATAGTTCTATGTGATGTTTAAATCTTTCCTTACCTCGTTCCACCTTCCTGAGAACTCTTCAACCTTCTATGAATGATTTGATCAAGCTTTTCCTGAATAACAATCAACCTTTTTATTATTGTTAAGACCTTTTTAGTTGGTTCACCAAGGTTTATTCCATGTAGATTTTATGTGTTATCCTATTGCTTAAAACTTTAATATATCGTTTCCTTCTCCTAGCAGTGTTCGTGGAAGGTAAAAACAACCTGTAGTTAGTAAAATGGTTGTTAGCCCTTAGAATGACCTTGGGAAATTTAATATGTTCGGCTTGTAGGACTTCTTTTTTCTTTCTTTTATGATCATCATAGTATTTTATCTTTGATCTCTAAGCCACCGTTTAGTATTGTAGTTTTCTTTTCTTTACTACATATCTTGATTAAGGTAGGTGGGTTACTTAGGTGGCTAGTAGTGTATTTTCATGGCCTTGGTGATAATAAATCAGCCTATGTGTGTTTTGACAGTCCTCATGATATATGTTATTCATGCAAGCAATTATTGTTTTAAGAGATACATGGTTAAAGTGCAAAGACTCATACCTAACTTACTAGTAAGATTTATGATCAAACAAAGACATATGTTAATAGTGCTTAATTAAGAAGTTTAATCCTTAATACTTGTGAAGAATTAACTTGTGAATGCCAATGTGATTATTAGATAAATTATACATTGAAGATAGTTACCTTCTTGTAAATTGCATCTAGCAATGCATTGAAATAGTAGGACCATGTACTTAATCAAACTATAGTTATGACATTTATCTTAGGGGTATAGTATATTTTTTCCATGTGTATGGGTTGCTTTTGGGCTAGGATACTGAATGTGGGCAAACAGAGAAGGCTTTTCCTCTTTTTCAGGATTTGACCGTAACTATTTTAAGTGCTTGGACCAAGCCATGTTCATTGAAATAGATGAAAGATTGTTTAACAAAACTTTATTTATATATTTCTTTGCCACATGCTGTTGTGATACATTTGCATATAGACATCAGGTTGCATCGGGTGTTCCCTCCTGCCAATTGTCTCAAAGTTTCTAGGAATTTCATGTAGGGCTAGGTTTCCTTCATGTTATGAAGGGATCCAAGGAAGTGTAATTGCTTCATGGTTCGGCAGCAAAGCACATGAGCCATGTTACCATCTCTTGGATTGTGGATGACTATGTGGGTTAGTGGTGACTGGAGATTTTGATTCAAATATCATTCATTACTTGTACCAGATTATTGTACTTGTTCTTTATGATAACTCTTGGTATGTGTGCCATATGGAGATTGTATATTCTTTTATAGTGCTATCACCTTGTTATGACATGTGGATTGTAAGATGTAATTTAATTATTGTTGGTATGATTATGTTGATCTATCTTTTTACTTGATTTGATGTAATTAAGTGGATTATTTACTTCATTAACTTTTGAGATGGCTGTGTACTTTATACTGAGATTGCCCAACATGGATAAATTAATTTCCTACATTATGTATCTCATAGTAATCAAGAAACGTGTGAACAAAAAATGAGTATTTATTCATCTAATTTTTTGCCTTATTAAGTAGTTGTACAACCATTCCACCTAAATTTATCATGTAGGAATATTAGACACCTCTCCTAAGTTTAATTTGTTATTACATATGAGGGCAGCATTCAAGAAGTTTATTAAAACTTAGATAAAGATTAGTCATTATATTAGTTAAACCATAATATGCAAGCTATAAGTTTACCAAGGACACTTGTTGACCTTGCCCTCACATGTATTTGTGTAGGTGAATTAAAACATAATTTGTGATGGGGAACAAAAGGACTAGGTCAAGGTTGTTTGATCAAAGAAGTTCTAATGAAGAGAAAATTGTAAGAAGAAGAAATGAGAGAAATTCAACTTTAGAAGGACTGGTTCAACATTGTCAAGAATAACATTTGCTTTCAAAAATATGTTCTAAGACTATAAAAAATTACTCTACAACTTTCCCGCTCGAACACATTTTGAAGCTTCTTAGGTCATGGTTGCCATCTTCCTAGGGGGGCCTCTACTCCCCCGTCAGGCCCTCTGTTGGAACCTACTACTGCCTGTACTGCCTTGGGTAGTACTATAGAGCGGGATTTCCTAGCCTCTAGACTGAATCCCAAGGCTTGGAAAAGGCTCTTCTGGGAGAAAAAGATCATATCGAGGAAGACCAGGCCAAATTGGCACTATCAGAGTCAGATAATAGAACTGACCTCCAAATCTTGAACCAAATGATGGAGAAAATTGTTTCAGCCATGGAACTCTCACTAGTGGGCAAGTTCCAGGCCCTAAGACCTAACGTTGACATGGTGAGGAGATGGATTGCCTCAAGGTGGAAGCTAAAAGGTAATGTCACTACTAGCGCTATGGCTGGGGGCCTCTTTCTCTTTAGGTTCACTAACAAAGAGGACCTAATGGTGATCTTGGTAGGTGGTCTCTGGCTATATGGTAAACATAACTTCTATTTGGGGTGCTGGAAACCTATATTTAATGCAGCTTTGGAGCTGAATAGGTTAGTTCTAATTTGGGTCAGGCTACATGGCCTTCCCTTGGAATATTAGGATGAAGAGATCTTTACCTGGATTAGGAACTCATTTGGAAAGTTCATTGGATTGGATGGTACCACCAAACACAAAAAGGGTTAGTATTTTATCATTTTTGTGTTAGCGTATACATAAACAAAAATGTACCTAACACTATTAACATAAAGTCCAAGTATGGGAGCTGGGAATAGCCTCTGGTGTATGAGAATGCTACCACATTCTTTTAGAAGTGCTCTAGGAAAGTCCATTTGATAAATGAGTGCAAGTTCTTGAGGAATAGGAAATCTAAAGAAGCAAGTGAAGAGGAGGTGAGTGCTAAGGACTACCCATTTAAGGAGAACTTGCTCAACATTAATAAGTCCCTGGAGAACCCTAAACAATTGGTTAGACCCTAGGAGAAGGGCTCCCTAATAGCTAATCAGCTGCTATCGGACCACTGCCAGCTCAAGACTATTGACTCAGAAGAGACAGAAGAAGGGGAAATCAGATGCCAAACTCCCAAAGAAGGATAAACCCATATCCTAGAAAGGGGATGGTGGGGTCAAAATGACTAATCCAGAGCAATTTGAGGATCTGAAGAACCCAGAGAAAAAGACTACTATCTCCCCTACCAAAGTGCTATCACATGGTGCTGGCCCTAGCTCTACATGGTCCAACCAAGAAGGATGGGCGACACCCAAAAGAAAGGGAAAAGGAAATCAGAAAAAGTTTTCAAATGTGGGGACAAAAGGAAAGGCAGGCAGACTTTCCCAGAGAGAAACAAGAAATAGGGAAGCCAATAAGGAAATAGCCATTGGGAGATAAAACACCCTGGAGGCTCTCTCCAGGTGAGGTAAGAAATGAGAGTTCTCTCCTAGAATGTGAGGGGGCTCAACATCCCCCAAAAGTAGTTCATGGTGAAGAACTGCATTTACGAAAATAAGGTTGACTTAATCCTTCTCTAGGAAGTCAAGATGAATGAAGAGAACTTCAAAACTATTGCTAGCAAAGCCTAGCCCTTGGCTGATTACCTTATCATCCCCTTTGTAGGGACCTTGGATGGCCTTATCACTATGTGGAATAAGCACATCTTCTCTAGTTTCTACTGCTCTCATAGAAAAAATAGTCTGGAAGTGAAATTCACTATCAATACTTAGAAAGCTTGGAAAATTATTAATATATATGCCCCCAATACTAGAAGTGCTAGAAAGGACCTCTAGGAAAGTCTTGCTCCTAGACTAAATGCTGAGAAAAAGACTAATTGGATCCTCACTAGATATTTTAATACATCATTGTTCCCTTCAGAAAAGTCTAGGGGCATCACTGACTACTCTGACAACATGGCAGATCTAGCTTACTTTCTTAGCTCGACAGGGCTGATGGATATTAAGGTCAACAACCAACCCTTCTCTTGGACCAATAGAAGAAGGGGAGAGCAGCTGATTTAGGTTAAAATAGATAGGTTCTTGGTCTCATCCAATTGGGACATAGTGCAACATTCTACTCTAACAGCGTTACCCTGCACCATCTTAGACCACAATGCACTCCTATTCTCATGGAGAGGAGTCCCAAAATGACATTTCCTATTCAGATATGAAATCATGTGGGCCTCCCATCCTGATTTCAGAGATTACATTACTGACTGGTGGAGCATCTTGGTTCATGGATCCCCGATGTTTAGACTCACCCAAAAACTTATTCATGTTAAATAGAAAGTCAAAGGATGGAACATGTTCTATTTTGGTAATATCATGAACCAAAAGAAGCACATCTCTGATAGTCTCTCAAAAATTCATGAAAATATGGCCAAGGGAGACAAAAGTGAGGCTAATTTCAATAAGGAAGAGACCCTTCTAAAGGAGCTAATGGAAATAATGAAAAAGGAAGAGATCTTCTGGAAATAGAAGTTTAGAGTCCAATGACTGACTAAAGGTGATAGAAACACTTCTTTATTCCACCAATCAGCCATGAAGCATAAGAAAAGGAATAGAATCTCCAAGATTCTTGATGAAAACAAAAAGGAAGTCATCTCCAAGGCTGGATTGGGGCATATGGCCTGCAACCACTTCAAGAACTTCCTAGCTGAGCAAAGGAGCACTACAGACCAGGTTGATGTGGAAGAGTTGTTGGACAACATCCCCTCTATCCTCTCAGCTAAAGACAATTGTAGGTTGTTGAATCCCATTACCTTGGAGGAAGTCAGGGTGGTTGTGTTTTCTATGGGGGATTCCAAATCCCTGAGCTTGGATGGGTTCCGTCCAACCTTCTTCTAGGGCTTTTGGGACATAGTTGGTTTTGATGTCACTGCTACTGTCAGAGACTTCTTCAGGACAGCTAAGATTCTTAAGCAGATTAACTCCACTTTCATAGCTCTTATCCCAAAGAAGAATACCGCTAAGAAAATGGTTGATTTTCATCCTATCAGCCTCTACAACACTATATCTAAGACTTTCACGAAGACGTTGGTCCTTAGACTCCAACCCTTGCTAGAAATCCTTATTTCAGATTGCAGAAAGGTTTTGTGTTGTTATATGGAGCCTAATTAGACTCAGAGGTTAAATTTTTTCCACTTTTATTAGTGCGGTTTCCCCCCAAATTATTTAATGGGGGTTTGGGGGCAACACACCCAAGACAGGGTCAAGGGGTAGCGCCCCTGAAACCTCAAATGACTTTGAATATTTTATAAAGGCATCAGGAGTTATTTTTCTATTGGATGACATTAAAAACCCTATTTTGTAATCAACATAAGTCTTGATAAAAATGGATAAGGGTTAGGGTTTCTATTGATATTGTATTGTAGCATTTGCAGTGGTATTGAGTTGTAATGATTGCTAGTTGTAATCGGTTTGATTTGCTGGGTAATAATATTGGACTCTCTATTGGTGGTTGTAGCCCGAGTTTGGGTGAACCATGTTAAAAAATATCTCTCGTTGTTATTATTTCTGTGTATTTTTCATTCCTCTATTTAATCTTTATTTGCATTTAATTGATATCTTCTGCATGCAATTCCTAACAAGTGGTATCAGAGCGGGTTGTGTTTGATTATTGTCTACAAGAAGGTCTCACAGTTGAGTGGGAGTCTCACGGTTAAGTGGGAGCAATGGCAGATGAGAGTAATTTGAAGGTAGATAAATTCAATGGGTAGAACTATCAGTTATAGAAGATGCAAATGGAGGATTATCTCTATCAGAAGGATTTATGGAGGCCGTTGGAAGGAATAGCCAAGAAACCAGTAGCAATGACTGATGAGGATTAGGAACTTCTAGACAGAAAGGCACTCAGAACCATTTGGTTGTGCCTGGCACCATCTATGACATTCAATACAACAGAAGTGAAGACAAGAAATGAACTGATGAAAGCTTTGGCTAAATTGTATGAAAAACCCTCAGCCTCATATAAGGTATTTCTCATGAAGCATTTGTTTAATCCAAAAATGATTGAAGGTGGATCTGTGACAGATCATTTAAATGAGTTTAATACGATTACCAATCAGTTAACTTCTATAAAAGTGAAATTTGATGAAGAGGTGAGGGCTCTCTTGGTTTTATGTTCTTTGCCAGAACACTGGAATAGCTTGGTAATGGCTGTAAGTAACTCTATCTCTGGTTCAAATACTTTAAAATTTGATAATGTTGTTTGTGTTATCCTTAGCAAGGAAATGTGATGGAAAAGCTCAAGAGGGTCTACATCAGGTAGTGTTTTGAATTCAGAAAGTAGGGGTAGATCAAAGAAGAGAGGAAAAGGTTCTAGAGGTCATGGGAAGTCACGAGGAAAATTAAAGGACAAGAGGTCCCAATCCAGAGGATAGAAGGATTGTTGGTACTGTGAGAAACCAGGTCATCTGAAGAAAGATTGTCGGTCTTAGAGGAATAAAGGAGACAAATAAGAAGACAATAAGGAGGCAAATGTGGTAAGTAATAAATCTGAAGATGATGCTTTGATTCTTTCCCTAGATAATGTTGATGATTCATGGGTTTTAGATTCAGGGGTCTCATTTCATGCTACGTCCCATAGAAGTTATTTTCTTGATTATGTCAAAGGGGATTTTGGGCTGGTTTATTTAGGAGATAACGAACCCTGTCAAATTGTTAGAAAGGGAAGAATTAAGATTAAGTTGTAGAATGGGAATCATTGGCTACTACAAGAGATAAGGTACATTCCAAGGCTAAGTAGGAATTTAAGTTCAGCAGGGAAGCTAGGTGATGAAGGTTGCACAGTTGTATACGCCTAAAAATGACACGACTCTCTCCAAATAAATATTCTTAATATGTATTCTAATTGAATTCCTCTATCAATAAATAAATAAACAAATTTATTTAGTCGATTCACATTCCTCTAAATTAATTGCCGATGATGGCATGGTTCGGTGGTTAAGTCGCTCGGTTGTAGTGGCGGCCACCAGAGTTCAAACCCCCGTTGGGCCAACGAGCTCGCAAGGCTTTACGCCTTCGCTGGGCCGATGAGCTCGCGGGTTTGAAGTGTTCTTCCTAGGGGATGAGGTCCCCCAGTTGTGGCCTCACCGGTTCATTGCTCCGGGCAAAAGCATTCGCGTGGACTCGGAGGGCGTGTCGCACCAGCATCGCTGGTCACGTTAAAAAGTTTACCAGGCGCATTTAAAAAAAAAAAAAAAAAAAAAAAAAAAAAAAACATTCCTCTAAATTAATTAAATATCGAAATATTTAATTACCTCTTCTAAAGTCAAAATAAAATAAAATCTTGTATTTAATTAAATTCTTCCAAACAATTAAATAATTCTCAATTATTTAATTAAGTCAAAATCATTCTTCCAAATTTAAATAAATAAATCAAATTTATTTAAATCCTCTCAATCTCCAATAATAAAATACAATCAAATATTTTATTTATTCTTCTAAATCATGCACAACAATTAAATAAATCTATTTATTTAATTTTCTTTCTTATCTTCTAATTCTTCAAATATCTTCCAAATCTTCTAAAAATAAGTCTTATTCTTCATGCACACAAAATTAAATAATTTATTATTTAATTTCTCTCAAATCATGCAAAATAAAATCACAAGTTGAGCTAACTGACTCAATCAACCTTGTTTTTATCAATATCTCTTAAATTAGAAAAAAACTTTCTAATTTATGAAAAGCATGTCTTATCTTTAGAAAAGAAAGTAGTTAACTCAAATAAAATAGCTTTTGTGTGACACTTGTCTTCTTCTTATTCACACACGTTCCTCAACCATTCTATACCATTGATCTTCTCATTTTTTCTATACCGTTGATCTCTTCTCTCTCAAGTCTATAAATTAAACCCTATTCTTCCATTTCATTCATCCAAGCTTTTAGTATTGTTACTCTGTAGTAATTATAGTGCACCTTTGGCACCCACATCATGTCTTAGCTTGAGAGAAAAAAATTACCATTTTTAGGTACCCATTTCAGCCTAGTTCCAAGTTCCAAGATCATATCTTACCTTGCAGTCACTTTTTCATCCATTTCACATCAAAGTCTCTCTTTCATTGGTCACCTCATTCACCTTCTATCAGGTCTCCCTAGTCCAAAGTTAAAGTATCTCATATCAGATTAGCATAGGCCCCTTTTTTAGATCATTTTAGATTCAAGTAACCCTAGTAAGTCACAGAACTTCGCTAGTGGTCTTGGTGTACGACTAGTCCCTACATAGTAAGATAGGTATTGAGTACCCTTACTAGTGGCTATCATCTTGTATCAATCATCTTACTTGGAATCATTGATCGAGAGAGTCCCTTGTCCAAATCTTGTCATAAGTATCCTATTCTTAGCAGTCTCCACCGGCATCCTGCCAAAATCTCTAGTTTCATCCCACCGCATCCCACATCACCTTGCATGGTTCTTACTAGATCTCAATACAAAAAGCAACTTAAAATGGTCGGATCATCTGATTGTATTGTCACCCTTCATGATAATGATGAAGAAATCTCTCACGAAGATTATCAAGGACACCTCCAAGATTGGAAATTCCAATGCTTGCTAGAGAAAGTGCTCCATGAGGACCTTCACATGTATTTTATTCATCTTCCAAATCTTGGACTTAAGCTCCCTGCTGATTTCAATCTAAGAAAACTCAAAGAGACCATAGAGGATAATTATGAACACCACATTGGTGAGGACAAAAGAAAGAAAGTCATAGACCCAAACACACCTATGGAAGAAATGAGGAAACAAATCAACGATCTAACACAACAAATGATGGATCTTAAGACAGGTACAAACACTAAAACATACTCCTTGGAAGATATTGCACCATACCCCTTTGATAAAAGTTTAAACATGGTACCATTCCCCTTTCGATTCGAAGTTCCTAAGTTTGACAAGTACAAAGGGAAAGGGGACCCTAGAGATCACATTAGGGAATTCAACACCGCATGCATGGAAGTAGCTCACAATTAGACCTTCTTAATGAGACTATTCCCTAAATCTCTAGGTAGTCAAGCCATAGAGTGGTTCTCACAGCTTCTACCAGGCATCAAGACTTTTGATGAGTTAGTCAACAAATTCATCACACACTTCTTGTACAATATTGAACACGAAGTCTCCATGCTTGATCTATGCAATACCAAGCAAAAGAGTGGCGAATCATTCGTCTCCTTCCTACAAAGGTGGAGACAACTAGCAAGCAAATGCTCATATGATGTACCCGAGAAGCAATTAATGGAGATGTTTGTCCACAACCTCAACTCCGATCTAAGCTACCAAATCCAAATCTAATGCCCTACTTCATTTTCAAAGGTCATTGAAATGGGATTGTTCATCAAGAAAACTATGATCGCTAAGGGGCAAATCAAGTTATACAAGGACACACCTACCTCCAACTACATGACTGATAAATCAAAGTTTTGGACTAAGAATAAAAATGTCATTAATGATGGAGTAGTTGATGCCAATGTGGCAGCTCCCAAACAACAACCAATATTCACTCTCAAAGGAGAGGCAAGCAATGTTACGCCCAACAAAACATTCTCTCGGGAGATAA
Source organism: Cunninghamia lanceolata (assembly GCA_027924645.1). Classification (NCBI taxonomy): domain Eukaryota; kingdom Viridiplantae; phylum Streptophyta; class Pinopsida; order Cupressales; family Cupressaceae; genus Cunninghamia; species Cunninghamia lanceolata. Next base: position 6,876,778 of record BSBN01000960.1, on the reverse strand, counting down.
AACCATGGTTCAACTCAAATCCAAGGCGAAAGTTCACACTGTTGAGTGAGTCCCAAGAATCTGCATTAAGGAAGCTATTGACCAACAATGAAATCACTCTACCGCCAACAAGCGATTATGAACCTCAAATAAAACCTCACTATTGGAAAGACACTGACTTTTGTGAGTATCATAGAGGAAGAGGACATACAACAAACAATTGTATCCATCTCCAACCTGTTATTAAAGACATACTTGATCAAAATCAAGGAGGTGCTCAACAACATACTTCTAATGAGACGCATGTGGCTTACAAAGATCCACTTCTCAATCACGACAGGACGTATAACAACAACAACAATAGAAACAACAACAACAACCGCAACATGCAAAATCAAAATAATGGGAATAGTAATGCCAATTGTGAATGGGAAAATTAGGAAAATATCAATAATGATAAATAATAGCCCAATACATCAATGGAAGTTGAAAGAAAAGAAGAATTAAACCAAAACAAGTAAGAACATACTTACAAACTCCTTTACTTGTCGTTTTCCATTGTTTGCCTATCTTTCTTTGATCTTGATTGCGAAGCCCTCAGAAGCTTTCCTTTCTTGCTTGCTTGTTGAAGATGACAAAGGAAGAATGGCTTTTGATATGAGTTTGTGTTGAATGTGAGCTTCAACACATGATAATGGAGGACACTTGAAAATGGAATGAAGAAGAGAATGAGAGAAATTTTGGTATAGTGATTGTGCAAGATGAAGTTCCTCTCTAATGGCTTAGAAGAGGGTTTTATTTATAGATTTTCAAAAAAGGTAACGGAGTGTGAGGATCAAAAGATGAGATCAATGGCTCTCATTTTTTGTGAATCTTTAATTCATAATGGATGAATTAAAAATTCTTTTTTTTGAGAAGAGTGGGTTATGACAATTGAATTAAGAATTCAATAGTGGAGGATAGTGGGTTATGACAATTGAATTAAGAATTCAATAGTGGAGGATAGTGGGGGACAATTGAATTAAGAATTCAATAGTGAAGTATAGTGGGGAACAACTGAATTAAATATTCAATTGGTGAAGGCTAGTGGGGAACAATTGAATTAAATATTCAATTGGTGAAGGATAGTGGGGGACAATTGAATTAAATATTCAATTGGTGAAGGCTAGTGGGGGACAATTGAATTAAATATTCAATTGGTGAAGAATAGTGGGGGACAATTGAATTAAATATTCAATTGGTGAAGGATAGTGGGGAACAACTGAATTAAATATTCAATTTGGTGGAGGATAATTGAATTAAGATTTATTTTTGGATTTTGGAGGATATTATCTAATTAAATATTAAGAATATTTAATTATATGTGCAACATGGTGAGGTGGAAGAGATGAGGTGGATTGATGAGGTGGATTTATGACTTGAGACATTAGAAGAATTTAGGGAATTTAATTAAATAAAATGATTTTATTTAATTATGGGATAATGAACCAATCAAATAAACTTTGAATATTTATTTAATTGACAGAAGAAAATAAGAATTAAGATAAATATTAAAATATTTATTTAATTCGACCTGAGCCAATTTTAAGTGTCTACATTTTGCCCCTCTTTGAAGCAATGTGTTTTATCGCGTTGTTTCAAAGAAATAAAATTTTTTTGGCAATGATACATGCCCCAGTTTGCCCCTGGTATAGGTTATGATGATAGGATGCCCCCTCGGGAGATTGGACGGGGAGAGGGCGGCAGGCATGAGACGGACAATCTCACGATAAGATATGTTGACAGGAGATGAAATGGTTGAATGCAGAAGAAAGGGATGAATGATATGGCATGCAAGATAAAAAGATGACACACACAAGCAAGAAGCAAGTATGTACAAATGATACAAGCACAAACAAGGTATTGCCCCTGTCAAGCGGTAAACCAATGACATGGATCGATGATGTCTGGTTTCAGGAATGAAATATGTCGTATAAGACTTCAGGTCTGGTTTTGACAATATAACATCTTGTCTAAGACATTTGATATGATAGTGTTGTCATGGTAGGGAACAATATATCCCTAAAGCAACACGAAGGATAGTGTCTAGTTTCAGGAAATGAAGCATGTCGTGTAAGACGCGTGTGTTGGTCTAGTTTCGACAATGCAACATCCTGTCTAAGACAACTGATTGATTGATTGATTGAGTTGGTTTATGACCAGACAAGGATCAAGACCACTGATTGTGATTGGATCATTTGACAAGATTGACTTGACTTGATTGACATGGATTAAGGATAGACTTGCAATTGGATACGGTATGGATATGAGATGCAATTGGATATGGTATAGATATGGAAATGGATATGAACTGTAGTTGGATACGGTATGGATATGGATATGGATATTTGTCACCTTGATATAGCAAGTGTTTTGAAGCGCTTTCATCATTGGGCTTTTATTATGTTGTAAGAAAATACAAGCGTCTAGGTATAATTTAAACCGGGATGACCTGAGTATTGCTTACATGGATTTTGATTTAGCAAGTTAATACAAGCATCTAGCCAAAATTGAATCTAGATGACCTAAGTACTTCTTGCATTTTTCAACAGACAAGGATTGCCCCTTTTCAGGTTTAGATCTCGGAGTCCTCGATGATTTTTTACTGATCATGTCATTAGACATAAATCGTCACATTACTAAAGTTTAATCCACAAGAAGCAAACTAAGAAAATAATCATGCCCCCATCATAGCATCTCTAGCTTTTGGCATCCTTGAGTAGCATAGCAAGGCATGATAGCATAAATCAAGACTTTGTAAGTTAATCTAACCAATCACAAAACATTCTTGTATTTAGATGTGTTTGTGTCTTGCCATAATTGATATGAGATTTAGCTTGAGTGTTTCAGTATGGTGGACTGCTTTATTTTTGGACAGGTTGATGTTTTGCGTCATGATTTTTGTTGTTTTGGGAAGAGTACTTTGTTGCTCTTGTTTGTCTAGCAGAAGGTATCACAATCCTTATTGGTGGGACGGACCCTAAGGGATTGACCTAGTGCCTCGGGGGCTCATTGCTAAATGGCCTTGCCTACGTGATGGTACAGAGGTAGCATAGTTTGGGGTAAACCCTAACAGACCTAAGACCTAGGCGGGAGAAAGTGGAGATTGACTCAGCTGGACAGAAGGATTAGACATGGGACGGATGGGAAAGTGGAGATGGACTCAGATATGGAACAGATAATACTAATGACAAGGAAGCACCATGGATAGGTAGATGTATGGGTGAATGGAACAGGTAGGTAGAAGGAAACAAGGATGTTGACTCTACACATAGCGCCTATTTGCCAGGTTTTCACTATGGTACTCATCCAAGGCGCTCGTTTGCCAGGTTTTCACCAGAGGACAGATTTTTTTGTTGCTTTTTGTGTTTTTTGGCTTTTTTTTTGGAATATTCTAAGGATTAGGCATAGAACTTTTTGAGATGAACACTGTTAAGTGGCTCATCTAGAGGAATGCCATCAGGTGTAGCTAAAGTATAAGCTCCTGATCCATATGTTGCTATCACAATAAAGGGACCTAACTAGTTAGGCTCAAACTTGCCCTTCTTCTCATGGTCTACTTGATTTCTCTGATTCTCTTTGAGTACAAGATCACCAACTTGAAACCATCTTTCTTTGACCTTTTTGTTGTAATTATGCCATAGGCAGTTTTGATAGACATGGAGATGATTAAGCGCGGCAAGGCGTCTTTCATCTAGTAATTCTAGCTCTGCTAATTTGGAAGTGTGATACTCCTCTCCCTTTTTCAGGTCCTGCATGGATACTCTGAGAGATGGGATCTTGACCTCTATAGGTAGGATGGCTTCAGAGCCATAAACCAAGGTGTATGGTGTGGCACCAGTGGGTGTTCGGATACTAGTGCGGTAGGCCCATAGGGCGGGGTTGAGTTGTAGGTGCTAATCACGACCAGCTTCATTGACCTTTTTTTGAGGATTTTGAGAATGGTTTTATTGGAAGCCTCAGCTTGGCCGTTACTCTGTGGCTAGTAGGGAGTTGAGAAACGATGTTGGATATTGTATTGTGTGCATAAGGCACTGACAAATGAGGTAGTTAAGGATAAACTTGGCTACTTGCGTATCAGTGATATAGGTCATGGGAATGGCTTCAACCCACTTCGTGAAATACTCAGTGGTGGTAATGATAAACTTGTGGCCATTGGAAGAGGAGGGGTGGATTTGTCCTAAGAGGTCGAGACCCCATTGAGGAAAAGGCCATGGAGTTGTCACAGGTTGTAGTTCATGAGCTGGTGTGTGAATCAAATCTCCATGTTGCTGACATTGTAGACACTTCTTAGAAAACCGTGCAGCATCCTATTCTATTGTTGGCCAGTAATAACCTGTTCTGAGTATCTGCTTAGCAAGATTAGGACCGGTAGAATGTGTGCCACAAACACCTTCGTGTATGTCTCGTAAGGTAGCTTCAGCTTCTTCTGTGTTAAGACATCGTAAAAGGATACCATCGAGACTTCGGCGATATAGTGTATCACCCAGAATGGTGTAGCGGGAGGATCGACAGATAAAGGTTTTGCATTGGGTGGAGGAAAGGTTAGAGGGAAAGGTATTGTGCTTAAGGTATTCATAAATATCTTCGTACCATGGGGAATTGGGACCAACAAGTTCGCAGATGATTTCAGTAACTAGAATGTCGATGGCTGGTATCAACAATTGCTTGATCAAGAATTCACATTTTTGTGTATTTGCAGGCATGTCGATCATTGATCCTATAGACACCATAGAATTTGCAGCTTTGTTATGCTCTCTTGGAATTTGCTCAAATGTGATGCTAGAGAAGTGTGATTTGTAGGCATCCACTAGTTGCTTGTAGGGGACCAACTTTTCATCCTTTGTTTGGTACTCATCTGTGACTTGGCGAATGACTAGTTGCGAATCTCCATACACTTGTAATTCTGTGATGTCCCATTGAACTGCTGTATTGAGACCTATGAGGAGTGCTTCATACTCGGCAATGTTGTTGGTGCAAGGGAATGCAAGCCAATATGACTTAGGAATATAGTCATTTTAAGGTGTGATAAATAGGATGCCGACCCCTGATCCATGCTGTGTATAGGAACCATCAAAGTACAACTTCCACATTATGGAGTTGGAAAGAGTGAATAGATTCTCATCTGAAAAGTCTGCTACCATAGGGTGTGTATCTGTCATGGGTGCTTCTACTAATTGATCTGCTAGGGCTTGTCCCTTGATTGCTTTACGATCCACATACTCAATGTCAAACTCACTCAGGATCATGACCCATTTAGCTAATCTGCCTGTGAGAGCTGCTTTTGCTAGTAGATACTTCAAAGGATCAATTTTGGCTATAAGCTTTGTATGCTGGTTGAGCATGTAATGCCGCAGCTTTTGGGAAGTGAACACTACTGCTAAACATGCTCTTTCCATTGGTGAATAATTAAGTTCATATCCCACCAAGGTTCGACTGATATAATAGATTGCATGCTCTTTTCCTGACTCATCATGTTGTGCTAGAAAGGCCCCTAGGGCTGAAATTGTAGTTGAGATGTATATTATCAACGGTTTGTCTGCAACTGGTGGAACTAATACAGGAGGTGTAGCTAGATACTCTTTAAGTTGATCAAATGCTGCCTGACACTTATAATCCCATCAGAATGAGACATCCTTTTGGAGTAAGTGTTGAAATGGTTGACACTTGTCTGCTAGCTATGAGATGAAACACCTGATGGACTACAACCTTCCCTGAAGGCTCCTTAATGCTTTGAGGTTCTTTGGTGGAGACATCTCCACTATAGCCTTTACTTTTGCTGGGTTGACTTCGATGCCTCTACGAGATACAATGTATCCCAATAGCTTCCCTGATGTTACACCGAAGACACACTTCTTTGGATTGAGGCGTACTTGATATTTCTCGAGCCTGTTAAAGATCTGTCCTAGAACTTGTAGGTGAGCTATCCTAGAAGATTTAGCTAGTGTCATCTATGTAGTCTTCCATGATATGATGAAAGAGATCGTGGAATATCACTGTCATTTCTCTTTGATAAGTTGCTCCTGCATTCTTGAGACCAAACAACATGACACACCAACAATAATTACCCCAAGGACAAGTAAAAGTTGTTTTATGTTGATCTTCTTCTACTATCCTTATTTGAATGTAGCCAGAGAATCCATCCATGAGAGAAAGCATCTCGTGACCTACTATCAAGTCTACTATAATGTCAATGTTCGGTAGTGGAAAGTCATCTTTGGGACATGCCTTGTTGAGATCTCTAAAATCGTTACACATGCGGATGCGCCCATTGGGTTTAGACACCGGTACAATATTTGAGACCCAATCTGAATAGTCAATAGGTCATATGAACTTTGCATCTAATAACTTCTATATTTCCACTTTTACCAAGAGAGCTATCTATGGGTGCATCTTTCTCAGCTTTTACTTGACTGGTTTTACTTTTGGATCAACTGTGAGGTAGTGAACAACTAGCTTAGGGTCTAAACCTGGCATATCAGCATAGGTCCATGCAAAGTTGATGGTTCGCTGTAAGAAGAAATTGTTAAGATTCCTATGCTCTATTTCTGATAATGATGCTACAAGGAATGTGGTCTTCAGGTTTTGCTCTGTACCAAGGTTTATCTCTGTAGAATCTTCCACTAGGAGAGCTAACTTCTCTTGATACTTAGATGGTAGGGGAAGGTCAAATCCTCCATCCTCAGGTGCCACAATTGGGTTTTCACCTTTGGATACATCCTTTGTTTTTACTATTTTGTGATCAGGAGGTGCCACAGTGTGGTTTTCACCTAGAGACCTTTCTGTATTTTTACTTTTGCGACTGGAGGATTTGGCATTCTCACCAAAATAAGCTGTTGGCTCTAGTTCCATTACAAAACCTGCTTTGTGATCACCCAGAGGGATACCATCCCGAAGTCCCATGAACTCAGCTAAAGCTTCGTCGTTCTGAAATATATCTATAACGGGGGACCCTTGTTGGTCCCAATCAATAAGTTCAGGGTAGACAAGTGTGACATTCTGGGTGTTTGTGGTGGATGTTAGGGATACATAGGATAGCATAAATATGGAGGCTTCGGTAAATAGTTCAGTCATATGGAGGGAAGAGTCATCGATGATATCCTCGCTAGACGTCGAACCGGCGGGAAAAGTTTCAGCTACCTCGTCGAGGATATACTCGATGTCCAAGGCATGTGGTACCTTTCTACCAAATCCTAACCCCTTCTTGTCTAGCTTCTTTGTCACAATGATGGGTTCCAGAGTTCCTTGATTCTGTTTCCCAAGGCCACCTTTGCCTTTATAGGCCATGTTTTTTACGATCCTTAAGCCATTGCCATATTGCCTGACTGGTATTGTGATTGGTTCTTTCTCCCTATAGAGCCAAGAAGAGATGTCCTCAATAGTTTCGTCTTCTAATAACCGTCCCTGTTGGAATTGGGTTAGGAATGTTGGGGGAGGGATAGATGCTTTTTTGGTTACTTTGGCAATGGGTGGTTGGCCATAGGATTTTGGAGACAAAGGCATCTGCCCTACACAACAAGATTTTGAGATATCATAAGTGCCAAAGCCTATATCACAGATGTGCGCTTTGATTTCAGGAAGAGGATTAGGATTACTGGTAGAGGCTTGTGTCAGGTTTTTAGGATCAACATATAGTGGGGAGTCAAGGGCTTTTTCATTGTTAGGCACTCAGTTGCAATTCTTATAACTACCTTGCAAGACCTGACAGAATTTGAACGGATTAGGGTCTCCTGGGATAGTGATCTCCGTACCATTGTATGGGAACTTTAGAGACTGATGGTACGTGGAGGGAACAGCCTTCATTACATGGATCCATGGGCGGCCTAGGATAATATTGTACGGCAGGTCAATATAAAGGACTTGACACTTCGTTTCAAGCACGACGGGGCCCAGTTGTATAGGCAAGTGGATAACGCCTTCTGACCGGCATTTAGCATCATCATATCCCTTGATTGTAATACTATGCTCAGAGTTGACATGATCCTCAGAGTATCCCAATTGCTTAAGTAACTTTAAAGAACAGATGTTGAGACCAGCACCACCATCTATGAGTATGCGTTTGATTTTGCGCTTATGGATGATAACTTCAATATGAAGGGCATCATCGTGATATGGATCATGGGAGGGGAGGTCCTTCTCAGAGAAAACCACATTGTAAGGTGAAGCAATATTACCCACTATAGCTTGGAAATCTGTGACCGCTATGTTGTTAGGAACCGAAGACTCTTGGAGGGCCTTTTCTAACACAACTCTATGTGCAGGTGATGACCGTAAAAGGTCCAAGATAGAGATTTGTGCTGGCATTTTCCCTAGATGTTTGACAAGATTATAATCAAATTGAGTCGGAAGACTAGGTGTAGGACCACGAATGGTGACATGACCACGGCGAGTGGTAACAGCACAATCTATAGATTTGCCTTTGATTGTGAGGGTAGACACTTGACTCTCTTCAAAATGACCTACAATAGAGTCAAAGGAAGTAGAAGTGTGATTGACACCTTTACCCTTATCTTGAGGAGGAGGTGGACCGTGGTGAGGGAATGGTTCCTTATACATGTTAAGGTCTTTGTTCACGTGTTAAGCTAGTGGATCATGTTCCAGAGAGATTAGGTTGCCTTCGATGAGATTTTGGATTAGGTGTTTGAGTTTCATGCACGATGCAGTTCTGTGCCCTTTGCTCCTATGGAATTCATAGTATTCATTTTCTCTGTACTGTACGGTTTTATAAACAGGTTCCCCATAGGGAGGAGCATCAGGTAGGGTTATAAGACCTCTTTGTAAAATCTTTTGTAAGACAACCTCTATGGGTTCTCCCAAGGGAGTAAATTGACGCCGCTGAGGGTAATCTTGTTGAGGCCGTTCTTGTTGTCGTTGTTGTTGATTTTGATAGGGTTGCCGTTGTTGTTACTATTGTTGCGGATGCTAACTTGGTTGTGCATGTTGCAGTGGTGTTTGCAATGTTTGGACATGTTTAGAATCGACCAGACCATCGTTGACTATGTTTTTGTTTTTGTTCCAATATTTGGATTTATTGCTCGATTGTTGATGAGAAGCATTGTCTTTTATTTCTTTGAAGATTTTGACCACACCCTTAGCAATGAAGGCCTTTTCAATGTTGATTCCCTTGTATGTGATTTCGTCGAAGGTTGTAGCACTAAGAATTTGCAAATGGAAACCTAACTCTTGGTTGAGGTTATGCACAAATATGCTAACAAGCTGTTTCTTTGGAATCTTGAAAGGGAATTTGCTAGCCATTTATCTCCATCACTGAAGGAAAGAAATGAACATTTCACCATTTTTCTATTTGTTGTTGCATAGATCAGTCATGGAGATTTCATGCTTTGCATTGTAGGAGAAATGGGTGGCAAATTTCTCTGCCAGCTCATTAAAAGATTTGATACCCGTAGGGAGGTGCGAGAACCATTCTATAGCTTGGCCTCCAAGACTGCGAGGAAAGAGACGCATAAGATATGTGTCGTTATGTGAGACCTCAAAGCAAGCAAGATAGAATTCCCTGAGATGGTCTTTTGGGTCACCTTTTCCTTTGTATTTATCAAACTTAGGAATAGTAAAATTTTGAGGAAAAGGGATCATTGGTAATGACCGATCAAAAGGATAAGGACACACTTCCTCTAAAGAGAAGGTCTTCTTGGTGTGGCCAAATGTAAGATCAGATAGCTGTTGTTGAACTTTCGCTATTTTTAGCTCCATCACCGTGGGAGGGGTTGGAAACATCTCCTGTTGTCCTAGAAGTGGTTGTTGTTGCCCATATGGGAGATTGTAGTGTAAGCCATGCGTATGGGTGTTGTAAGGGTCGTATGATTGGTTGGGGTCATATGCGTTGTATGTTGGGTTGAGATTGGGTTGGAATTGGATGTTTTGATTTAGAGGAGGTGGGGGCAGTGCTAGGTAAGAATGTTGGCTTTGTGATGGTTGGAGAAAAGAATTTGGGGGTGGAAAGCTAAAGTGCGCTGGATTAGGTTGTGATGGCAGCACATATCTTTGGTAAACTTGATGTTGGGAATGTTGAGGGTGGCTAGGCAATGTGTGAAAGAAATTTAGCGCGGATGAACGTTGTGGAGGAGGGGCATAGGTAGATGTGATTTGCGATGGTTGAGGTTGATTGATGATGAGAGTAGAAGAATGTGGTGGTTGGGCTGACATGACTCTAGTTGGTTGAGAGACATGAAGGCCTGATGATATAGGAGGTGGCATTTGTTGAGACCCTTGTTGCATGGCTACATAGTTGTTCCCTGGATTGTAATTTGGTGCGAAACCTATGCATGATGGGGTAACCAAGATTCCACTTGCGATTGGTGTGGATACTTGAGGGGTTTGTTGTATATTTGATCGAGCTAAGGTGGCTTGCTTAGCTAGCTCTACTTGACGTTGGAGAGTTTCTTGTTGATTTTTGTAGATCTCCTTAGGAGTCAGAAGTGGTGATATGGGTCTTTCTCTTGGCAGATTTTGATAAAGGGGGTTCTTATATTGTACCAGTGATCTCCCTTGTGAGCTTTGTTTAGGAAAAGGCGTGGTCACTGTTGACATGGTGTGCACCGCTTGTATGGTGTCTTGGGTATTGTTTGTCTCCTTGAGATTAGATAAATCAAAATTTTGAGGCAATTTGGCTCCTTGCTCGACAAGCAAGTGAAATAAATGATCCTGGTTCTCACTCAGGATTTTGTCAAAGGCGGCTATGGCTCTAGGATCTTGTATGAATTCATCAAGATCTTGTCCATCTTCTTGAGAGGATTGACCTATTTCAAAGTGTCGCTCTTCTTGAGATGGGGCTAGATCTGCAGTATAACCAACAAGATCCTGAGGCATACCGGTAGTATAGTGAGGTGTACTTACCAAAGGGACCCTTACTTCCTGAGCTGGGACCTGGTCAACAGTATAACCTTGCGGCACAAAATCTGGAGGCATACCGGTGGTAAAAGGCGGGGCACTTACTAAAGGGACCCTACCTTCTTGTGGATTGTTTGGGTGATCTAGCTGTGGGATGCTTGGAGAGTTTGTAGATCTTTCTGTGGGTGTCCTAGGAGTAACCGTGGGGGTAATGTTGAGACGACCAAATTGCGGTGTGTGAGGAGGTGATTTGCGCTTCCTAGGGACAACTTGCTTGGACTTCATAGTTTGCTAGAGCCTAGTGAGTACCATGGAATATGCTAGAACAAAAGGATTGCTGAGATTTTGCTTGTGATTTGGAAAAGACAAAATTTGATGCACCATTGACTAAACCAAAGGCACTATATTGTTTGACCAGAGTCGCAGGACTGTGCAACCAAAAGAGTGCTACTGTAATACCAAAGGTGATGGACTGAGCTACCAAAGATGAGATACTACTGTACCAAAGGTGAGTTACGGTTACCAAAAGTGAGCTATTGTTATACCAAGGGTACTAAAGTAGTTTAGCCCAAGGCGAGGTACTGTTATACCAAAGGTGAGCTACTGTTAGACCAAAGGCGAGCTGCTATTCTACCAGAGGCGCTGAAGTAGTGTCTGATGTTTTAAAAAGGAAAAATTTTGATAGATCAGGTTTGTTTCTGATTGGATTTGTTTTTGGCAAGAGAAAACACAGCAAACAAAGTTGGCAAAGACAGACTGTCACCACAAATAGTGTATGTTTGAGGCTCACAAAAAAGCCCAATGTTTCCATAGGTATGAGACAATTTGCAAACAACTATCAAGCACTTTTTATCCCTAGAGACAAGGTTTCATTGCAGTAGATCAGCTCACAGCTTAATACTCCGTCGATAAAAATATCATTCCATAAAGGTGTCAGATATTTTGCATCTTTGCGAGAGATGATAGGTAGGGATATCTCACCCTCCCCTTGGAAAGCTCAAGTAGGTCACAAGAGCTTTATGGCCAAGGGAATACTATCTCTTCTCAAGGGAGCCAATGGTGAGTATCTTAAGGGCTTAAATCGATTCCCATTGCACTGATGATTACCACAATGTTCGGAGGTAGGTTAGGTAGTCTCTATCTAGAATGGTTCTTAGTAACTTTGAGGGACCAACACCTTACGAGCAATGTGACAAGCTACTAAAAGCTTTAACCAATCCTACTAAGAGTATCAAACACATCACTCAATGTGAAAATCATTTCCACAAGGAGCTAGTACACCTTTTTTCAGTTTGGCACCACAAGGTAAGGCTGACGTCAGTTAGGACTTGGCTTTCACCTTATCCCTCTTATATAGCAGTTCAAAGGAAAACTCTGCTTAGGGTTGTCCCTTTTGGATTATGTGCAATCTAAAAGCAAGCCCTTCTAAAGGATGTACGAAAATGTAAGAGCAAGCACATCAAACAAAGGTTCAATTGTCCCGTTATAAGAAAAATAAGGGGCAACTAAACTAGGCACACACATGTTTGTAGTTGTCAATTGTCCCTTATGAAATTGAAGTGTTTGGCATTCATGTCCATTGTCCCTTAGAAAATTGAGGTGTTTTCACATACATGTCCATTGTCCCTTAAGAAAAGCAGTATGTTCCTAAGACTTAGATTGCCGAAATGATTTGTTCAATTATCCCTTAAGAAGGCAATATGTTTCTAAGACTTAGTGCAATAAATCAAGATTTCTTCAATGCTCGTCCTACATGAACATGTTAGAAAACCTATTTGCTCTGTGTGAGTGATAAGAAGCTACAACAAGGTAGTTAGTTTCACAAAAACTCACAAGTCAGCAAAAGGTAAACAAATTGACCAAACGTGATGTACAAGTAGGTTTGATTTTGATTGCAAAAAAAAATATTGGTAAAAGGTATCATTACCTAAAAATATCTTCACCACTGCAAAGGTCGTCTCGTCAGCTTTTCGGAAAGTCCAAATTTGTGCGATTTCAATGTCGTATGTGAAAGTTGTGAAAATTTGAAAAAAAGGCCTATTTTGCTAAGTGGTCATCAAAAAAGAAAAACAACTCCCTGCTTTTATTTGTTTGTTTTTTGTGTTTTTATTTATTTTTATTTTTTAATGTTTTTTTTTTCTTTGAATTTTTAATGTTTAATTTTTGTTTTTATTATGATGATTTTTTTTTTGTTGTTGTTGTTTTATTTTTTTGTTGGTTTGTTTTTGTAATAGTTTGTGTTGTTTTGTGTGGGTGTGTGCCAAGTGGCGGGGCGGCAGAGGTGGTGGGCAGGTGGCGGCGGTGGCGGGTAGCAGGAGGTGCAGGGGGGCAGCGGAGGGCAGGCTGAGGCGACGGTCGGGGGATCAGAGGTCGCAAGAGCGGCGTTGGCCGAGCGGAGGAGCGCAGGGGAGGTGGAGGGGGGTCGGGCGGTGTGGAGGGGTGGTGGCATGGGGGTCAATGGGTGGTGGGTGCGTAGGAGGGGAGGCAGCGGGCGGAGTGTGGGGGTGTCGAGCTGAGGTGGCGGGGCGGCGGAAGGAATGCAGGGAGTGGCGGCGTGGGGGAGGGGTTGGGAGGCGGTGCGAGGAGGGTGGAGACAGGGTGGAGGGGGATCGGCGGAGCAGGGAGGAGGGACACGGGAGGTAGGGACGGGGGAAGGGTGGGTGGTGGGAAGTGCAGAGGGTTTTGGGGGGAGCCCCGATGGTGGGTCGGGTGGGCGATAGGGGTAAGGAGATCGGGGGAGGGGAGGTGGGGGGACCAGAGTAGAGGGAGGCGGGAAGGTAGTGGCAGGGGGGTAAGGGGTTTGCAGGGGGCCCAGGGGGTTCAGGGAGGGCTGCGGGGGGTGGGCAGGGGCTTCGGCCCCTGCAATGTTGTGATTTTTTTTAATTTATTAATGTTATTAATTAAAAAATAAAGAATAAAGAAAACTCAAAGTTTTTTTTTTGGTTTTCTTTCAAATTTTTGTTTTTTTTATTTTTTATTTTTAAATTTTTTTTTTAATTTTATTTTTTGCTTATTTTCTAAACTGAAAATATTAAAATGAAACAACAATTAAAACCTAATGCCATTTTTTTTTGTTTTTAAAATTTGTTTTTTAAATGTTAAAAAAAAAAAAAAAAAAAAAAGATCCCAATGTTTTATGTTTTTTTTTTTTTTTTACAAAAAAATGTTGAAAAGTAAAAAAATTTTCAAAAAAATTTAAGTAACAAAACTAGAGAAATTATATGTGATTTCTTACCTCTGAGGGCTTCTGGACTCAATGATGAGTGTGGTTTGTGCGTAGGAGGTCGTTTGTGGAAGTTGATGCCCGAATGTGCTCTGGAAAACACCTGTATCCTGCAACAAAACTTCTAAGACAAAACCTCACAAACAAAGTGGATTAGATCACCGGGCGTGCCAAAATGTGAATGGGAAAATTAGGAAAATATCAATAATGATAAATAATAACCCAATACATCAATGGAAGTTGAAAGCAAAGAAGAATTAAACCAAAACAAGTAAGAACACACTTACAAAATCCTTTACTTGTCGTTTTCCATTGTTTGTCTATCTTTCTTTCATCTTGATTGTGAAGCCCTCAGAAGCTTTCCTTGCTTGCTTGCTTGTTGAAGATGACAAAGGAAGAATAGCTTTTGATATGAGTTTGTGTTGAATGTGAGCTTCAACACATGATAATGGAGGACACTTGAAAATGGAATGAAGAAGAGAATGAGAGAAATTTTGGTATAGTGATTGTGCAAGATGAAGTTCCTCTCTAATGGCTTAAAGAGGGTTTTATTTATAGATTTTCAAAAAAGGTAATGGAGGGTGAGGATCAAAAGATGAGATCAATGGCTCTCATTTTTTGTGAATCTTTAATTCATAATGGATGAATTAAAAATTCTTTTTTTTGAGAAGAGTGGGTTATGACAATTGAATTAAGAATTCAATAGTGGAGGATAGTGGGTTATGACAATTGAATTAAGAATTCAATAGTGGAGGATAGTGGGGGACAATTGAATTAAGAATTTAATAGTGGAGGATAGTGGGTTATGACAATTGAATTAAGAATTCAATAGTGGAGTATAGTGGGGAACAACTGAATTAAATATTCAATAGGTGAAGGCTAGTGGGGAACAATTGAATTAAATATTCAATTAGTGAAGGCTAGTGGGGAACAATTGAATTAAATATTCAATTGGTGAAGGATAGTGGGGAACAATTGAATTAAATATTCAATTTGGTGGAGGATAATTGAATTAAGATTTATTTTTGGATTTTGGAGGATATTAGCTAATTAAATATTAAGAATATTTAATTATATGTGCAACATGGTGAGGTGGAAGAGATGAGGTGGATTTATGACTTGAGACATTAGAAGAATTTAGGGAATTTAATTAAATAAAATAATTTTATTTAATTATGGGATAATGAACCAATCAAATAAACTTTAAATATTTATTTAATTGATAGAAGAAAATAAGAATTAAGATAAATATTAAAATATTTATTTAATTCAACCTAAGCTAATTTTAGGTGTCTACACCAATTACGTAAGTGTGCCATTCGATTATACCATCAATTGTATATCAGAGCATGTCCGACAAATCAATATGGTTATGTCTAACGAACAATCAGGACCCAACAAAATTTATTGTAGCATCACACCCGCATTGGTAAGGTCATGTTGAATACCCTCCCTCCAAGGTCATCACCTTCTCAGTCCAACTCCCATCAGTATAGTGTCATAGACCAACTATGGAAGACTCCCTCCCACATTTCTATCTTAGAGTTGTTGCATCTATCTCCTTCCCATAAGGAGATTCTTGATAAAGCCTTGGTGGAAACAACTGTACCCACTAACTTGGCCTAAGAAAAGTTTCAAGCCATGGTAGGAAATCTCACTTCCTCTAGTACCATATCATTTACCGAAAAAGATGACCTCTCAGTGTCTCAGCCTATAACACCCCTTGCATATCGTCACCATCCATAAGCACCACATCAAGAGGGTTCTCATTGATGGGGGTGCTAGTTTAAATATTTGCATGTTGAAGCTAGTCCTTACATTAGGGTTCTCTAAAAATGCAGTTGATCCAAGGAAGAAGATTACTATCAAAGCCTATGATGAAGAGGAGAGAACTACCAAAGGAATAGTGGTATTACCCATACAAGTGGGACTGGTGATAAAATACATTGTGTAACAAGTCCTAGATAGGGAGCTAGCCTATAATATTCTCCTTAGTAGACCATGGATCCATGCCATGAAAGTTGTGCCTTCTACCTATCACCAATGCATAAAATTTCCTCATAATGGCAAGCAAGTCACCATCCAAGGTGATCTCGACCCCTTCCAGCATTGCAACTATGTCCTTTCAAAACTTGATTGCATCATACCCAATAATAGAGCATCTACGTTCCCTACCCCACAACATGATTCTACCTCCAAAGCTTCCTCATCCAAGCCCAAAGAGTAAAAAATTACCATTAAAGAAATAGGAGTAGGGGAATACTCCATCAAGAATAGCCTCAACTAGGCCAAATTGCCTCTATCTCCTAGATCCTTTGGGTGACCCAAGCATTTTCCAAAGCCATCTGCTCCTCCTGCACCTCCCATAGCTCCCTTTGTAAAATGGGGAACCCTATTAGATGAAACAGAGGAAAGAGATGTCTTACAATGGTTCTACACAAAAGAAGAAGAAAGCACACAACAAGAACCACCTAAGCTCCCAATGGAAATCTATGGGTGAGGTAAGTCTATCCTACACAGAATGGGTTATGAAGGACAAGGCCCCATTGGCCTAAAGAAAGAAGGAATTATAGAACCCATTCAACCCTCTTCGTCATCATTGGCTAGAACTACAAAAGGTCTAGTGTATAAAGATAAGGGCAAAGCTAAAGCAAATGCTTGTCTTGTAGAAATGATCCATACCCTTCAAGAGGATAGTGACACAGATTCCAATGAATATAAGTGGGATGAGTTGACAGAGTATTCCTATGATGACAAAGAGGTTGACACCATTCAAACTTATAGCCCCTACTATGAGGGACAAACGCTACCGCATAGGCCATTAGAGTGTGATTTGCCTATCCCTGAGAATACAACTTTCGAGGAAGGTTCAAGTTCTATCACAATAAACAATTTGGAGGAAAGTACCATCCTGCACACTTTCCCTACCAATACTCCTAGAATATCCATTCAAGCTATGAAAGAATTAGATCTATCCTCTGACTCCCTCCCCCTTGTGCATCCTAAACTTATTGACTAGGATCTACAAGGAACCCCACAACTAGATATGTTCCAAAATGATGATGCCTATATTGACTACATGGAACTTAGGGACCACCTACCTAAAGAAGATCATAAAGCTGGCTTCGCCATTGAACTTAATACCGTGGCTTATTTCGGGGAGGGTGCCAAGCCTTCCATTCGCAAAAATATCAAAAAAAAATTGGATCTGATGGTGAAAACCGCTCTGCGACAGTGTCAGATCCCAAAATAGTAAAAAGAAAGGATGCATCTGATGGTGAAAACCCAATTGTGGCACCTGGCGATGGAAGGCTTGACACTCTCCCTGATGACATACACCAAGAGAAGTCTCAGATTGTAGTGGAACCTATAGAACCTGTTAACATTGGAATAGAGGAACAACCTAAGATCATTCACTTTGCTAAGTCTCTAACCCCACTAGAAAATACTAAGTTTGTACCATTCTTCAATAAAAAGCAAGTCCATTTTGCTTGGTCATATGCAGATATGCCGAGGTTAGATCCAAATTTGATTCTACATCATGTTCCACTATATCCAGGAGTGAAACTAGTGAAACAGAAGTTTAGAAAGATGCATCCACACATTGAACTGCTTATAAAATAAGAACCCAAGAAACTACTAGATGTAGGGTTCATCAGAGCTATAAACCATCCAAAATGGGTCTCCAACATAGTATCTATGTCCAAACTTGATGGTTGAGTCAGACTATGCAATGATTTTAGAGATCTAAACAAAGCTTGCTGCAAGGATGATTTTCTGCTGCCAAATATAGATATCATAGTCGATTTAACAGCAGGACATACCATGTTATCTCTCATGGATGGCTTCTCAGGATACAATTACATCAGGACAACACCAGAAGACCAAGATAATATAGCTTTTACTTGTCCATGGGGCACTTTTTGTTGGAATGTCATGTCATTTGGGCTAAAGAATGCAGGAGCCACATATCAACGTGCTATGAACACTATATTCCATGATATGATGCACGTCACAATGGAAGACTATGTAGATGATATCCTTGAAAAGTCACTCACAAGAGAATCACACCTGGATGTGTTAGAGAAAGTATTTTAGAGACTAGAACAATTCAAAGTCAGGTTGAACCCAAAGAAATGTGTGTTTGGAGTCACCTCAGGCAAGCTCTTAGGTTTCATTGTATTGGCAAATGGGATAGAGGTGGACCCTGCCAAAGTCAAGGCTATTATAGACATGCCACCACCCAAGAATCTTACTCAACTAAGATCTCTACAAGGCAAGCTACAAGAAATTTGTAGGTTCATATCACAACTGGAAGACAAGTGTCAACCCTTCAATCATATCCTACATAAGAACATTCCATTTAGGTGGGATGAGAAATGCAAAGAGGCATTCGACAAACTAAAGGAATATCTTATGAATCCACCTATTCTCATGCCTCCTATCCAAGGGAAGCCATTGTTACTATACATATCTGCTACACCAATAGCTCTTGGGGGCCTTCTAGTACAACAAGATTATGAAAGTAAAGAAAGAGCCGTCTACTACATCAGTCACATATTGGTGGGCTATGAGTTGCAATACTCTCAGGTAGAAAGATCATGCCTTGTGGTAGTTTTTTCTTCCCAAAACCTCTAACATTATATGCTAGCACATCCAGTCAAATTTATTGCAAAAATAGATCCATTGAAGTACTTACTAAGCAATGTAGCTCTAACAGGTCGCTTAGCTAAATGGGTAATGCTCCTAAGTGAATACAACATTGAGTATGTAGATAGAAAGGTTATCAAGGGGCAGGTCATTGCTGATCAGTTAGCAGATGCACCACTACAAGACACCACACCAATGCAATTTGAGTTTCTAGATGAATCCTTATTCAATATATCAACACATTCCTGGAAACTCTACTTTGATGGGTCCTACACAAACCATGGATCAGGGGCAGGAATCTTGTTTGTAACTCCTCATGGTGACACCATACCGAAGTCTTACCATCTATTATTTCCATGCACAAACAACATAGTAGAATATGAAGCCTTAGTCATTGGTCTCAAAATGGCAACAGAGTGGAAAATCAAAGAGCTACATGTCTATGGTGATTCTCAACTAGTAATCAATCAGGTCAATGATGATTACCAAACCAAAGATGAGAAGCTTGTCCCATACAAACAGATGGTTGAGGACTTATAGGAATACTTTGTGATCATCTCTTTTGAGCAGATACCTCGCATTAAAAACAAAGCAACAGATGCCATGGAAACCATTTCCTCTCTCCTCAAAATCCCAGAGAATGATTCATGGTACGATTTCTTAGTGGAATCAATTCAGCAACCAGCTTATGATCTTCTTGAAACCCACTCCATATGCCTATTAGTTGGATCTGATTCTCCTTGGTATGGTAAGGTTTACACTTACCTCAAGGACAACACCCTCCCACCTGACTTATCTTCAAACCAACGACGAACCTTTATATGCCAAACCTCTTGTTATACCATTATTGTTGACACCCTATACTGACGTGGTCTAGATGGTACTTTACTCCATTGTTTAGAATGAGAAGAATCCCAAACTGCCTTACAAGACGTACATGAAGGGATCTGTGGAACACACTCTAGCGATCCTTCCTTAGCTAAGAAACTCATGTGTTTAGGTTATTATTGGCCAAACATGGAAATAGATTCATATCAATTTGTGAAGAATTGCAAGCAATGCCAGATATATGGGAACCTGATACATGCACCAGCTCAAGGGTTGAGACCTTTAATGACACCTTGGCCCTTTTGCCAATGGTGAATCGACCTTGTGGGAAAAATCCACCCACCCTCATCTAACGGCCACAAATTCATAATAACTGCCACTGAGTACTTTACCAAGTGGATTAAAGCCATCCCCCTCACCACCATCATAGGTAAACAAATCTCCTCATTCATCCTTAATTAGCTCATTTGCAGATACGTAATTCCCTCATCCATTATCATGAATAATGGAAGACCCTTCAAAAACTAGGATGTCTAAGAACTTTGTGACCGATTTAAAATCCAACACAGTTTCTCCACACCCTATTACCCCCAAGGCAATGACCAAGTCGAAGCATCCAAAAAGAACATCTTAAAACTCCTTAAGAAGATAGTCAAACGATGCTGGCTGTGATTGGCACATCCAACTCAATCCTGCTCTGTGGGCCTATAGAACTAGTATACGCACTCCCACATGTGCTACCCCTTATGCCCTTGTTTATGGATCAGAAGCTATGCTCCCCATCGAGGTTGAGTTACCATCTCTCAGGGTGTCGTTAAAAGGTCTCATAACAGATTAAGAGTACAGAGTTTCCAGATTGTCAGAACTAGAGTTGCTAGAGGAAAAGAGACAAAAATCCTTCAATCATCTCAAAGCATACCAGTAAATGATGTCATGAAGCTACAACCATAGAGTCCGCCCAAGAGTCTTTAAAGTTGGAGATCTAGTACTTAAGGAGAACCCTCACAATCAATAGGATCGGGAAAAGAAAGGCAAATTTGAACCCAACTGGCTTGGGCCTTATGTGATCGTAGCTGCTTATGGATTGGGGGCATATCCATTAGCAACATTAGAAGGTGAGCTATTCGATGACCCAATCAACAGCATGCACCTTTGCCAGTTCTATACCTAAGAGAACCCTAATGTAAGGGGGGCATAAAATACAAAAAAATCAAAAAATCAAAAAAATACAAAAAAAATCATCCTTTGGTGAAAACCTGGCAAACAGGTGCCTTGGATAGGTATCATGATAAAAACCTGGCAAATAAGTGTCATGCATACTTTCTAGCTTTCGTACAACTAAAAGCAAGTGGTGAAAACCTGGTAAATAGGCGTTACTTGTGATAAACCGCATCCTCCATCCTTGGGAAACCAATCACCTTGTGTCCATTCTTCCTTCACTCGTGTCCCATTCGATCCATATCTGTTCCATAATACAATTCTAATGATAACCTATCATGGCTTGATACTCTATCTCTTTTATCACCTTGTCAACCAAGGTCTCATCCAGTATCCTATCCATAGTGTCAGCCTAGCATAGTGTCTATTGTCAGTATCCACATGGTCCAAGTCCATGAACTACTTTGCCTCTGCATTGTCACGTAGGCAAGGCCATTATTCAAATGTGCCCTCGAGGCTCCACTGTCCCATCCGTCACATGTCTAGTCCTTTTATCTATCTGAGTCCACATCGCTTTCTATCACCTAGGTCTTAGGTCCATTAGGGTTTACCCCGAACTACATTGCCTCTATGTTGTCATGTAGGCAAGGGCATTTAGCAATGAGCCCTTGAGGCACTAGGTCAGTCCCTTAGGGTCCGTCTCACCAATAAAGATTATGGAATCTTTCACCAAGCAAGCAAGCACAAGCAAAACCTAATTTTCAAGTAGAAATCTTGATGCAAAACATCAACCTATCCAGAGAAAAGAAAGCAAGCACGTAAAGCACTCAAACTGATTCTATCTAAATTATGGCAAGAAAAACACATCTAAATGCAAGAATGTTTTGTGTTTTGTGATCAGGTTAACTTACAGGCATCTTAATTTTTGTTATCATGTCTTTCTATGCTACTCAAGGATGCCAAAAGATAGAAATGCTATGATGGGGGCATGATTATTTTTCTTTGTTTGTTGTTTGTGCATTAAACTTTAGTAATGTGATGCCTTGTCTAAAGACATGATCGGAAAAAGATCATCAAGGACATCAAAGGTCTAACATGAATAGGGGCAATCCTTGTATGTTGATATGCAAGAAATACTTAGGTCATCTCGGTTTAATTATACCTAGATGCTTGTATTAACTTGCTAAATCAAATCCATATAAGCAATACTCAGGTCATCTTGATTCAATTATACCTAGATGCTTGTATTAACTTACAACATTTGGAAAAAGTACCCAAAAAAATTGCCCAATGATGAAATAAGCACTTCAAAATACTTGCACCATCAAGATGTCAAAATCAAAGCATCCATCATACATCCATTATACATCCATACATCTGTATCCCATGAAATAAAAGATCCAAACAATGCAAAGTATCAATACAAAGTGAAGCTCGTGAGTCTTTCTATCGAGTCATTCTTTCAATCAATCTTCTATCTACCATTATGGCATTTCTATGTCAATAGGGTACATTTGGACATCACAAAAACATAGCATACAGTTTCATATCATATCACATGAGATAGTTATTTGCATTGATTAAATTAGTTGCATACATAATCAAGTGCATCAGGTCATTCATATACATTTTTGCAATCACCACATAGTGTCAATAGAAAAAATAAAAAATATAGATAAGTGCATCACATAAATTGCATAATCATATAGATACCATTTGTATTTACACGTTAGAGGCATATCAAGTAAAACATCTAAGTCTACATTAGGTCACATAGCATCATAAGCATCTAAGTCTGCATTATATAAGATCTCATAACATCATAAACATCTAAGACTGCATTAGATAAACATCATATAGACATAGTCAAAATATGCATCACATGAGTACCATCATACAATAGAAATGCATCCATAGCATAGAATGAGCAAATTGCATATATAGAACATCAATAGCTGCATCATCATATAAGTATCATAAACATGTCCAAGTGTACAATATCAAAAGGTACATCTTTGAGTCACTATCATATACAATGTATGCATCTCAATGATAATGATACATGTCTCAAAATACAAAAGTGGTACATGTACGTGTTCGACTATCTGAGCCATCAAAAAGTATGTACATAGGAGCTAAAATCTGTGCAAGTGTCTGCTAACCCTGTTGCTATAAACTACTACTCCCAGTAGTGTCCTCTATGTCCCCTCCTTTGCTGGCCCCAGACTGCTATGGGCCCATCACAGAGGCTCCCGACCGTGATCCACCTGCTCTCTGCGAAGCCATGGACTGGCTCCTATAGCTCAGAGCCCTCTAATCAACTGGAACATCACCATGGTATAATCCCTGATAGTACTATGTCTAAGCCTGCACTCTGGCAAGCTCACCCTATACCTGTGCTAACTGCCCCTGCACCTGCGCCAACTGTACATGTGTCTATGCTAGTTGTACCTGTGCCTGCTACACCTATCCAACCAAAAAACTGCTAGTAACGTATGTACCCAAAGCTGCCATTGTTGTGTCCTTCTCTACTTGGATACCTCATATCCTCACCTTTGCCATATCTCGCTCTCTAGTGAGCCCTGAGGTAATGCCTGCATATATCTCCCACCGAGCCTCGGCCATACTAAGATGTTCCTGCAGCTTCCAAACCTATCCTCTCAGCATGGCAATGGCTCTCCCCTGGACATCTAGCTGTGCTAGATCCTGAGAGGCCTGTGCCTATCCTTGCCCTTGTAGCTGAGGTACCTACTGCTATGCCACCTACTATGGTGGCGGCAACTGTGCAACTTGCGGCTGCACTACCTGCTCAGTGTGGGAGGATCCCTCTCCATCTCCCCCATCTTTGCCATCTCCTCCATCTCCTCCGCCTCCTCCTCCATCTCCCCATCTCCACCATCTCCTCCATCTCTCCATCCTCCTCCTCCTCCTCCTCCTCTTCCTGCCAATCCTACCCTTGTCATCTTAATTTGCCTCGTCTATGCAAGGAACTAGCTCTCTGAGCCCAGAGAATCATAGAAATAGATGCTCTGTGAACCACTCCTTATAGTCCTATGTCATCCCTACATCTACAATCTCTCTCCTCATCAGCCAGACAGTATAAGGAATCTGTCAAAACTCTGCCACTGCCTCCTTGTAGGAAGCCACTGGGTCCCATCTAAATCTCTCTGCATGTATCCATGCAAATAGAGCCTACTCCTATGGCATGCCTTGTTTCCTCCTAAACTGCCTCCAAACCATGCTAACAATCTGTCTCTCCAAGATGAACCGCATCCTGCCTATAAGCCATTGAGTCTGATAGCAGTATGGCAGCTCGTCTACCTCATCATCCCAAGGCTCACAGTCTAGATATGGTCGCCACAAGACCACATCTACTCCATCCAATGTGTGCCTCCAGTACTCTATCTTCCCCAATCTATGCTTGGAAATCACTCTTGCATAGCCATAGCTATAAGGCTCTCCCCTCTGTCTCTAAAAAACACATATCGGTTTGGTAATGGCGATATGCTCCCACAACCAAAACTTTAATAGTGAGACACCTACTGATAGACTAGCACCCATTTGGTATACCACCTGATGCATACCATTGTATAGGTGTGCTAAAACATAGACACCCCAAGCATAGTGGGTGCCCTCTAAGATCATCCTCTCCATAATCCGTCCCCATCCAATCAGGAACCCATCCGATCTCCTATCAGGGCATACAACACCTCTGATCAATCCTGTAAATATCTTAGGGAAATAGTCATAGTAATCGTGTATATCCTGCCAGGAGATAACCTGACAGTCCAGCTTAGGATCATCAAATACCCACATGCACTCTGTGATTCCTGCATCCCACTGGGGATCATACTCCATGAGCTCTCCCTGAATTAGCAACTGAAGTATCCTATATACATCCTCTAGAGTCACTGTCATTTGGCCAGTTAGGAAGTGAAAGGTCCCATCCTTGCTGTGAAACCTTTCTACTACTACAATCAGTAAGCTGTGGTTTCCTCGAACCTCAGGCATAAAGCACACATAATTCAATCCTATCGCGTCAAGTGCCTCTCGATCTATCTTTGTCAACATGTCGTGCTGCAACATTGGCATGGGAAACTGCTCCCTCAACATCAGTGTATCTCATATGTCCTCCTGCAAGCATGCAAAACAAGGTGTCAACCTAAAGCTACACGTACCATGCTCAACATATCTATAGAATCATATCAACTAACTTAACATATTAAATTGATCAAAACAACACACTACATCTCTTGACTAGACTCCTGCAATCTCAAAGATATCTTATCGATTGACACATCAAACAGGATGCCAATCGAGTCAATTTTGTTAAGTAAACTAACTATCCTATGCATATGTGCTAGAACAGAAGGTACATGCACCATTTCCCTGCAAATGCACCACTTTCGACACATGCACCGCAACATTTCATAAATGCACTGTCCCATACTGTATATGCGTCGCCCAAGTGCATGCGCCAACTCAAACCTTGCATGTGCCACCAAAAAATACATGTGTCAACCTTCCTTATGCATGCACAGCTTTCATGCATGCACAAATTCATATCCTACATGCATTACAGAATGACAGATGCATAGTTCCGCATGTCAGATGCGCCAAACTATGATCTTGCACATTTGTTTGCCCTAATTTCACCTAGCATTTAATGCACTCAAAATCAACCCTAGGTGAAATTTTTTGAGATACATACCGGAGGTCCTGCCTCTGCTGGCCGGTTGAATTGTTAGATTTGCTCAAAACAGTGCTCCTCGTGTGGAATATCCATCCTAGTGCTGACTACTCTGTTCTTTGTACTCTCCTAAGCTCTCAAAGATAATCAAACAAAAGCCAAGTGTGCAAATGACTTGTCTTGTGGACCCAGCTCCTATATATAGCATGCAAACCCTAAACTAGCTATGTGGTGACTATGACTACTTCCCACACCCGTTTCTTCCCTTTTTTTCCCATTTCTCAGAAATGCATCCTATTTTCTTCAATCCTAAACAAGTTTTCCCTTCATCTTCATGAGATTGTCCGTCTCACACCTTTTGCCTTCTTCTTGTCCAATCTCCTAAGGGGGCATCCTATCATCATAACCTATACCAAGGGCAAACTAGGGCATGTATCATTATCAGACTATTTATTCTTTGAGGCAACGCCGTAAACTGCATTGCATCAAAGAGGGGCAAAATGTGTATGCCTAAAAATGACAACTCTCTCCAAATAAATATTCTTAATATTTATTCTAGTCAAATTCCTCTATCAATAAATAAATAAACAAATTTATTTATTCGATTCACATTCCTCTAAATTAATTAAATATCAAAATATTTAATTACCTCTTCTAAAGTCAAAATAAAATAAAATCCTTTATTTAATTAAATTCTTCCAAACAATTAAATAATTCTCAATTATTTAATTAAGTCAAAATTATTCTTCCAAATTTAAATAAATCAATCAAATTTATTTAAATCCTCTCAATCTCCAAAAATAAAATACAATCAAATATTTTATTTATTCTTCCAAATCATGCACAACAATTAAATAAATCTATTTATTTAATTTGCTTTCTTATCTTCTAATTCTTCAAATATCTTCCAAATCTTCTAAAAATAAGTCTTATTCTTCATGCACACAAAATTAAATAATTTATTATTTAATTTCTCTCAAATCATGCAAAAGAAAATCACAAGTTGAGCTAACTGACTCAATCAACCTTGTTTTTATCAATATCTCTTAAATTAGAAAAAAACTTTCTAATTTATGAAAAGCATGTCTTATCTTTAGAAAAGAAAGTAGTTAACTCAAATAAAACAACTTTTGTGTGACACTTGTCTTCTTCTTATTCGCACACGTTCCTCAACCATTCTATACCATTGATCTTCTCATTCTTTCTATACTGTCGATCTCTTCCCTCTCAAGTCTATAAAGTGAACCCTATTTTTCCATTTCATTCATCCAAGCTTTTAGTATTGTTACTCTACAGGAATTACAGTGCGCCTTTGGCACCCACGTCATTCATTTTTCTTATGATCAACTTGTTACCATATCAGTACCATTGTTGTGAAGCTCATCTTCATCACAAAGCACTATCATGGCCATTCTCCATTGACAATCTTGGAATAGCGAGGAAGTGCACTCTCTGAGGGCCTTATTCATACATGCAAGATTGATTGAGATAGGCAACCAACGGAAGCTATGAAGTATTAAGGTTTGCAAAGGTTTTCATCTTTGTTTGTTTGATCTTGATTATTTCCCTTTTCATTGAGTTTTGGGTATCATTGATATTTATATATTGATTATTCATGTTTACTCCAATTTTCCCTTAACAACAGTTACTTTTAATGATAAAAATTGCAAGGTTTCAAGAGGTGCCTTAATAGTAGCAAAAGGTGTGAAAGTAGGCACCTTATATCTTTGTATAGGTTATATTGTTGCTTCTACTTTAGTTGTTGTAGAGAAAAAATAAATAGGTTCAGGAATAGTTGTTGCGGGTTCACAGGAAGAGACTGAAATAGTTGCTGCAGGTTCTGAGACAACACTGTGGCATAACAGACTTGGGCATATGAGTAAAAAAGGTATGAAGGTACTTCATTCTAAGAAATTTTTACCAGGTCTGAAATGTATTAATATGGATTTCTATGAAAGTTGTGTATGGCAAACAAAAGAGAGTTAGTTTTCTCAAGGATGGGAAACAAAAGAAAGATGAAAAATTGGATCTTGTGCATAGAGATGTATGGTGACCGGCTCCTATATCTTCTCTCAGTGGCTCTCGATATTATATTACATTCATAGATGATGCAACTAGGAAGGTTTGGATTTATTTCCTTAGACATAAATCTAATGTATTTGAAACATTTAAGAAATGGAGAAGCTTGGTTGAGAATGAGATGGGTAAAAGATTAAAATGTCTTAGATCTGATAATGGTGGTGAGTATTGCAACAAAGAATTTGAGGATTATTGTTCCTTTAATGGAATTTGTAGGTAGAAAATGGTTCTAGGGACTCCACAAGAAAATGAAGTGGCTGAGCGCATGAATAGGACAATTATGGAGTGTGCAAGGAGCATGAGATTGTATGTTGGGCTGCCTTTAAACATATATATAGATGCTGTCAATTCTACCACTGTATATTTAATTAATAGAGGTCCTTCAATTCCTTTGGGTTGTGGTATTCTAGAGGAAGCGTGGACAAGTAAAAAGGTGAGTTATTCTTTTCTCAAAACCTTCAGATGTGAAGCATTTGCACATGAAGATTCTAAAATTAGAACCAAACTAGATGCAAAATCAAAAAAGTGTATCTTTGTTGGATATGGCATTGATGAATTTTGTTATAGGCTTTGGGATGTTGAAAATCTAAAAATTGTGAGAAGCAGGGATGTTGTATTCAATGAAAAAGTGTTGTACAAAGATAAGTTGCAGCAGCATGAGAAGAAAAAAAAGGATTATGTGGTGTTGGATGATACTCCAGATAATGATGTTCCAGTAATTCCTCATGCTCCACAACAACAACAAGAAATACCACAAACTCTAGTGAATGTTAGTTGGTCAACAAGGCTAAGTAGACCTTCTGAAAGGTTTTCTCCCTCTTTGTATTCTATTTTGTTAACAGATGCTAGTGAACCAGAAGGGTATGATGAAGATATGTAGGTGGATACAAAGGATTAGTGGGAGCTTGCAGTGAAAGAAGAAATGGACTCCTTGTTGAAAAATCAGACTTGGGAACTATGTAAGTTGCTTGTAGGTAAAAAGGCTTTACCAAACAAATGGGTTTATAGGCTAAAAGAGGAAGATGGAGGTAAGAAAAGATTTAAAGCCAGGTTAATTGTAAAATGATTTGCAAAAAAAAAGGTATTGATTTTGATGAGATTTTTTCTCCAGTTGTTAAGATGACTTCTATTCATACTGTTTTAAGTATTGTGGTTGCTGAAGATTTGCATTTGGAATAGCTAGATGTGAAAACTGCCTTTCTCCATGGTGATTTGGAGGAGGAGATATATATGGAACAACCATAGGGATTTGAGGTCAAAGGTAAGGAGAAATTGGTGTGTAGATTGAAGAAGAGTTTATATGGCTTGAAACAAACACCTTAGTAATGTTATTTGAAATTTGATAGTTTTATGCTGAGCAAGGCTATAGATGGTGTAATTCTGACCATTATATTTATGTTAAGAGGTTGGATAATGAAAGATACATTACTTTATGTTTATATGTTGATGACATGTTTGTAGTAGGGTCTAATATGGATCACATAAGAGAGTTAAAACAACAGTTAGCACAATCATTCACTATGAAGGATTTGGGGGAAGCAAAACAAATCCTTGGTATGAAAATTTGCAAAGATAGAAAGAATTAAAAATTGACTCTATATCATGCTAATTATGTTGAAAAGGTGTTGCAGAGATTCCATATGGAGAATGCAAAAGTTGTCAGCACACCTTTGCCTAGTCATTTGAAATTGACTAAGGATATGTGTCCTAAGACTCAAGAGGAGGAAAAAAAATGTCCAAGGTACCATATGCTTCAGCTGTAGGAAGTTTAATGTATGACATGTTATGCATGAGACCGGATATTGGACATGTTGTAGGAGTTGTAAGCATGTATATGAGTAATCCCAGATTGGAGCATTGGAATGTGGTAAAATGGATTCTCAGATATTTGAGAGGTACATCCAATAAACATTTATGGTTTGGGGGGATCTAATACTAATTTAGTAGGCTCTCTGGACTTAGATTTTGTAGGAGATATTGATACTATTGAACTGCACCAGACAACTCAGAGAGGGGGTGAATTAGTTGTCCTAAAACTTTTAACCAATTTCAATCATCAACTTATCAATTACTTATATTTAGATATAACTATGAAAACATAAAATGTGAAGCTCAACACAAATGTATAATCAACACAGGAGACCAAATTTTTACATGGAAAACCCTAAAAGGGAAAAACTATGGTGGGTGTTAGCCCATAGAAATATATAAGTTATATCAATACCAAAAATCAGAGGCTCACTGCCTATAGGGCTCACTACCCAAATTGCTTACTATAAAGAAAGGGTCACTGCCTAAGGATGGCTCATAGCCAAAGGGTGGATCACTGCCAAAAGAAGGGTCACTACCAAAGGGTTGAACTAAGATAACAACATCTACTTCATACCAAAGTTTAGTTCTATTGAAGCGCAAACACCTCTGCTCTGCTCTGCTACTTCACTTTATCTTCACATATTTGCACTTGGATACATTTTCACAACTCAATTACAAGTATTTATACACTACATCAACCTTGGAATGATCATCAAGGTCGGCATTACAATCATCAACCATTGGAACAATCTCCAAGGTCGGCATTACAAACATACATAAAATAGGTTTGGACCTAATACAATTTTAGCTAAGGAAAAGATGTAAGAATGTATGTGGATCACACCATGCCTTAGTTGGGACTCAAACATAATCTTTCATGCTACAACACACTATCACAATCTTCGATGCATCTTCGCAAGTGACGAATTCAACCAGGTTGGCCAAGACTAATGTTAACACAAGTATCCTCAAGAACACGCTTCATGTACAATCTGAATTACACCTTGCAGACCAATACAAATTTAGGAGCATGATTAGGAGACATCCATAAGCACATTATAATCACCAAGAACAACCGCACAATCTCTAACAACTTTATCAACAAGATTCTTCAAACCATAGCACAAGAACAACACTGCCAGCCACTGTCATGAGTAAAAGATAGCTTGCGGATCACCAAAGCATGAACCATTACACTTGAAGGAATTTACCATCATTTGAGACTTCTAGAACCACATACCAAAATACTTCAATGTGGAGGAATTTAGAACAAAACACTTTCTCCTTGTCACCACCAAACACAGAAAAAGTTGTTTTCACTCAAGTGAACATAACTCACTCAATTCTTCATACCAGAGGCTTAAAATTAGAATATAACATATTCAGATAGGGTTCTAAATAACTTCCAATCCGTATGTAAAGATATTCATTCTTCAGGAAATGCAGAGCATTCTTTTGGACTGTTCTTCTGCATGCAAAGCATTGTTTTTACTGCAACACATTGTTATCACTGGAGGGGCTAGTTTTCTCAATATCCTTAACAAAGTACAAGCACAGTTGACATTAATGGAAACATAGATATGTTGACATCAATGACAACACTGATTAGGAACATACTTGTAACAATATCCCCCTTTGTCATTGATGGCAACATATAATGTGAAAAACTAAAAAGACCATCAAGACAAGATTCTCCCCCTTTCTCTTTACACAACTGCATTCTTTATCCCCCTAAGTTTTTCACATGATTTCTCTCCCCCTTTTACATTAATGGAAAAGGGCACATACTTGCACGTTGCTGCTCTGATCCATTCACTTTACCAGAAACACTTAGCTACTCCCCCTAAGAGGTAGCCTTCAGAACATCACCCCAGATCAAGGAATGACACTTTGAGCTCCACTAGATTGATGCATTCCTATGCATCTTAGTTCAGGAAAGGAGGGGTAATGACCCCTAACTTCTCTCTGGAATACTCAAAGGTATCTTTAGGTAGAGACTTAGTGAAAGTGCCTACAATCTAATCCTTTATGGACACATATTCCATCTTTACTTCATTCTCTGTCATCTTCTCTCTCAAAAAGTGATACCTTATTGATATGTGTTTTGTTCTTGAGTGTATTACTGGATTCTTTGAAATGTTTATGGCACTTGTATTGTCACAAAAGATTGCAATTGGATCTTCATACACAACTCTTGTATCCTTCAAAGTCTGCTTCATCCATAATACTTGAGTACAACATGTTGCTACAATATACTCTTCTTCTGCAATTGACAAAGAGATTGAATCTTGTTTCTTGCTCAGCTATGAGACCAATCTATTACCCAGGAAGAAGGAACCTCCACTTGTACTCTCTCTATCATCAACATCTTTGGCCCAATATGTATCTATATAAGTACTGAGAGTGAAATCATTGTCCTTTGGATACCATAAGCCATAATCCAGAGTACCTTTCAAATACCTCAGAATTCTCTTAACTGTCATCACATTTGATTCTCTTGGATTAGCTTAAAACCTTGCAACAAGATAGACTGCATGCATAATATTAGGTCTAGTTTGAGT
Organism: Cunninghamia lanceolata; assembly: GCA_027924645.1. NCBI lineage: Eukaryota > Viridiplantae > Streptophyta > Pinopsida > Cupressales > Cupressaceae > Cunninghamia > Cunninghamia lanceolata. The sequence goes on along the minus strand of BSBN01000960.1, from coordinate 6,844,911 downwards.
TAGATAAAGCAATCCTCCAATCATGGATCTATTTTTTTTCTGATCAGCCTTAGGTGATTCATCAGTTTTGCTCAACTTCCAACAAGTCACCATGGGAGTGCATACTAGTTTAGAGTCTTCCATCCCAAACTTCTTCAACAACTCCTTCACATACTTAGACTAAGAAATGAAGATTCCTTTATGTAATTGACTAATTTACAGACCTAAAAAGAAATTCATTTCACCAAACATGGACATTTTAAATTCACTTTTCATCTCACCAGCAAAGCTTATGCACATACCTTCATTACCTCCAAAGATAATGTCATCAACAAAGACCTCAACAATCAAGATCTGATCATTATTGATTTTGAGGTGCATATTGCTATCTACAATGCCTTTTAATAAATCCCAATTGCAATAAATACCTATCTAACCTTGCATACCAAGCTCTAGGAGCTTGTTTGAGTCCATACAATGCTTTCTTCAACCTACATACCATATCACCTTGATCTGACAATTTGAATCCCTCTGGTTGCTCAATGTAAACTTCCTCTTCTAATTCACCATTCAGGAAGGCAGATTTCACATCCATCTAATATACCTTAAAACCTTTGTGAGCTGCAAACACTAGAAACATTCTAATATCTTCAATCTAAACTACTAGGGAAAAGGTTTCTTCAAAATCTATCCCTTCAATTTGAGAATATCCTTTGCATACAAGTCTTTCTTTGTTCCTTACAACTTCTCCATTTTCATTAATCTTGTTCTTGAAGACCCATTTTGTTCCAATAACATTTTTGTCAACAAGTTTAGGAAATAATTCCCAAGTTTCATTCTTTTTCTATCTGCAATAGTTCTTCCTCCATTGCCTTAACCCAGTTTTCATCATTGCATGCTTCATTCACATTTTTTGGTTCAATCTTTAAAAACAAACAATAATTGACCTGTTCCTTTGTAGCTCTTCTTCTTGCTAGCACACCTTTGTTTTTGTCACCTATAATATTATCTTTAGAATGATTGATCCTTACATACTTGGGAGTCTTGAAAACACTTTCTGAAGCCTCTTCTTCATCTTGACTATTTGCTTGCTCATCTTTCTCTTCAATTTCTATAGTCACAGGTTCATCTGGTTCATAACAACTCAAGTCTAATATTATTTATTTGCCTTCATCTACCTTCACATTTGCACTTTCAACAATGTTTTTGAGCCTTTTGTTGAAGCACCAGTAAGCCTTACTCTTGGTAGAGTATCCAGGAAAGATTCCTTCATCACATATTACATCAAACTTTCCTAGATCTTCATCTCTCCTAATATAACATTTTCTCCCAAAGACTTTGAAGTATTTTACTATGGAAATTCTTCTATACCACAATTCATTGAGAGTTTTATACCACTACCTTTCACTTGAACTTTGTTTTGAATGTAGACAATAGTTTGAATAGCCTCTTTCCAAAACACTTCCGGCAAACCTTCTTCCTTTATTATCATCTTAGCAGCCTCCTGAACTATCATGTTCTTCCTTTCCACAACTCCATTTTATTGAGGAGTCCTAGGTGCAGACAACTATCTCTTTATACCATGCTCTTCACAGAAAATGTTGAATTCATTTGATGTGAACTCACCTCCTCTATCCGATCCCAAGCATTTGATCTTCAAATATATTTCATTCTCAACCATGGCCTTGAAAGATTTGAATTTCTCTAGGGCTTATGATTTATCTCTTAGAAAAGTAACCCATGTCATTCTAGAATAATCATTAATAAGCAACATGAAGTACATGTCACCTTGTAGACTTCTCACCCTTGTAGGACCATAGAGATCTGTATGCAGTAGATCCAGCAAACCAGTAGAAAATTGCTCTTTGCTTTTGAAACTTGTCCTTATCTACTTTACAAACTGATATTTCTTACAAATTAAGTTGGAGGGTTTCACAAGTTTTGGTAAATCTCTCATAGCCTGACTTAAGCTTATCTTTACCAGACTATCAAAGTTTATATGACACATCCTTCTATGCCACAACTAACTTTCATCTTCTTGAGCTAATAAACAATAATCATTTGTTCCTCTCAATTGGTAGGTGTTACCTTTTGTCTTCTTACCGGTAGCAATCATAGTTCCAGAACTTTCCGGTAGCAATCACAGTTCTGAAACTTTCCATGATCTTGCACCCATTATCTTTGAATCTCAGATCATATCCTTTATCACACATCTGACCAACACAAAAAATATTATGCTTCAAACCCTTCACATACAGAACATTGTCAGTATTATGCTTTCCATCAAATGAAATGTATCCTTTTCCACAAATCTTACCAGCTGCATTATCTCCAAACCTAACCAGTCCTCCATCATACTTTCCAAACTTACAAACTTACTTTTCTCACTTGTCATATGATGTGAGCATCCACTATCAATAATCCATTCATCCTTATCTTTCTCAACCTAGACAACCAAAGCACTTTCTTCCACTAGTTTTTCTTCCTTCACACAACTAGCAGAATTAGTAGACACATGATCTTCTTTAATAACAATAAATAGACATTCATTTGCACTAGTACTAGCATCATCAGATTCATCATCAGTCACACCTTCATCATCAAGATCTTTGACATAGTTGCACTTCTTTGGAACTCTAGGTCTGCTCTCATATCTTTTCTTGTTTTTGTTTTGGGGTAAAAAGGATGAGGGTTAATGTTTTCTTTAGTTTGAATCCTCCTTTCCACAAAACATTTCAAGGGCTTTTCAACCGAGTGCCTCACCTATCAAGAGGAGAGTCATCTATCAGATTTGAGTTACCACTTAGTTTTCTATTGGGAAATTCAGATGTGATCACACAAGTTTGCTAATTAATGCCTTTATGTCCTTGAAACCCTAATTTAAGCAAAACAGTAATCAAATCTACAAATTATGACAAATGCTACATGAAATAGATAGAGGGTAGAGAACCTTAACTCACTATTTTTTGCAGTTAGAAAATGAAGAAATCTGGGGCAACAATAATGGCATCCTATTCCAATGTGCCACTTTTTCTGCACAGTCTCGATCTCCTAGCATTGATCTCTGCTATGTCTTCTGTTTCTTGTGACCAGAAATTTGAGGACAAGGTTGATGGTGCCCTTATCCTAAAAAGTTGAACAGTGTCCACTTCCTTTTAGATTAATTCTGAAATCTTCAATGTCTACCTTCCTACTCTGTAACTCCACTTCATCTAGATCTGACACTTGTAACCTACAATCATAAGGAGTGTGGGAGGGGGTTGTGGTGTTTAGAGGCTTGCCTCAGTCAAGCCTTGGAGAGACATTCAAGTCTTCCAAACACCATTGTCAGAGAGAGTGCATGCCCTTCGAAGGTAGAGGCAAAAACCAAATGATAATGATTGATAAAGCACAATAAATCATACCTTGATGATGAAGCTCTCATGGAAGGAAGAAGCTCTTCAATTCCATGAGGAGAAGATGCAATCCAACCTGCAAATAAACATACTAACAATGCTATACTCTACAACTCAATGATAATCACAAGTATGCCAATAGCTCAAGTTCACCATAATCTTCTAATTTACAAATGATAAACTAAACATGCTTATATATGCAACTATGAAGATTCCCGTCAAGAATTTTGTATTTGAAACTTATGATGTCATCCTGGAGACAAAATAATGGTCACAAAACTAACATTTCAAATTAGGGGAAACCCAAAACAGGGCTAGACTACGGCACTAACACTCTTATCCACCTCCGTCTTTGCTCAAAATTGAATGAAGTACAACCCCCTAGGTCCTATTTGTCACAAGACCCATGGGTTTTCTCATCGGGAGTCTAATTTAACATGTAAAATGCTCTAAATGCAAATCTAAAGACTTGGGAGCTAAACCTTTAGGAACAAATCCCCCAAGGGTGCATTTTTCTAACATAACAATTTCTTTCAATTCTTTCAGGACATCTAGAAGCATAATGACCTACCTTACAACAAGAGAAACATTTGAAAGGTAATTGACCTTTGAACTTACTTGAACCTCTTTGCATCCTGTCAACAAAGTTAGCTTTAATTTCATCAAAATCATCATCCACTTTATATTTCTCAACTCTGGAAATCTATTCTGAAGTACTAGCTTTGAAAGCTGATTCAACTTTTGGAAGAGCATCACCAAATTCTCTCATCTCAAAGGCTGTAAGCTTTCCAAGTAACTGATCTCTGTCAATAGTTTTCAGAGTCATAAATTCTTCAATAGCAGTCACCTTGTGACTATAGGATTTTGGTAGTGATCTAAGAAATTTCATCACAACTTCCTTATCATTGAGAGTTCCTTCCATACCTTTTATTCCAGTGACAAGTTCATCAACTCTTTGCATAAAGTTTGTTATGTTTTCATCTTCATTCATCTTCAAACCCTCATATCTTACTTTCATGCTCTGTATCTTGGCTTCTCTTATAGAATCATCTCCTTCATACAAATTTTTTAGCTTCTCCCATACCTCATTTGTAGTTTCAAGGTCCACAACTTTTGTCAACACTGAGTCACTTAAGGAACTTAATAGAGCATCCTTTGCTTTGACATCCAACTCTTATTCTTTGATATCATCTTCAATTGTCAAACCACCTTCAGGCATGACAAATTGTGATTGTGTAGCTAGCCATACTTTATAACCAAGATAGAGAAGATGGCTTTTCATTTATTCCTTCCAAAGCACATAGTTTGTCCCATCAAAATGTGGAGCTTCCTTCTTATACAACATCTTGGATCTTCCTCAAGCTATTAGGCCTTCTTTAGATGAACTTGGCTCTGATACCAATTGTTGAAATGCAGTAGACAGTTGGGAGGGGGGGTGAATCAGTTGTCCTAAAAATTTTAACCAATTTCAATCATCAAGTTATCAATTACTTATATTCAGATATAACCATGAAAACATAAAATGAGAAGCTCAACACAAATGCATAATCAACACAGGAGACACCAAATTTTTACGTGGAAAACCCTAAAAGGGAAAAACCATGGTGGGTGTTAGCCCACAGAAATATATAAGTTATATCAATACCAAAAATTAGAGGCTCACTACCCAAATTGCTTACTACCTAAGGATGGCTCACTACCTAAGGATGGATCACTGCCAAAGGGTGGCTCACTGCCAAAAGAAGGCTCACTAGCAAAGGGTTGAATTGAGATAACATCTACTTCATGCCAAAGTTCAGTTCCATTGAAGTGTAAACACCTCTACTCTACTCTGCTACTTTACTTCACTTTATCTTCACATCTTCACACTTGGATACATATTCACGACTTAATTACAAGTATTTATACACTACATTAACCTTGGAATGATCATCAAGGTTGGCATTACAATCATAAACCATTGGAACAATCTCCAAGGTCAACATTACAAACATACATAAAATAGGTCTGGACCTAATACAATTTTAGCTAAGGAAAATATGTAAGAATGTATGTGGATCACACCATGCCTTAGTTGGGACTCAAACACAATATTCCACACTACAACACACTAGCCCAATCTTCAATGCATCTTCGCAAGTGACGAATTCAACCAGGTCGGCCAAGACTGATGTTAACATAAGTATCCTCAAGAACATGCTTCATGCATGATCTAAATTAGACCTTGGAGACCAATCTGACTATAGGAGCATGATCAGGAGACATCCACAAGCACATTATAATCACCAGGAACAACCGATGATCTCTAACAACTTTATCAACAAGATTCTTCAAACTCAAGCACAAGAACAACACTGCCAGCCATTGTCATGAGTAAAAGATAGTTTGCAAATAACCAAATCATGAACCATTACACTTGAAGGCATTTATCATCATCCAAGACTTACTTCCAGAATCATAGACCAAAATACTTCAATGCGGAGCAAAACACTTTCTCCATGTCACCACCAAACACACAGAAGAAGTTATTTTCACTCTGGTGAACATAACTCACTCCATTCTTCATACCGGAGGCTCAAACTTAGAATATAACATCTTCAAATAGGGTTCTAAATAACTTCCATTCAACATGTAAAGATATTCATTCTTTAGGAAATGTAGAGCATTCTTCTGGACTATTTTTTTGCATGTAAAGCACTATTTTTACTGCAACACATTGTTATCACCAGAGGGGCTAATTTTCTCAATATCCTCAACAAAGTAAGAGCATAGTTGACACCAATGGAAACACAGATATGTTGACATCAATGACAACACTGATTATGCACATACTTGTAATAGATACCAGGTGGAGTATTACAGGTTATGTCTTTACTATAGGTGGGACAACGGTGAGTTGGATCTCCAGGTTGCAAAAGGTGGTTGCTTTATCCACCACGTAGGTAGAGTATGTAGCTGCAATAGAGGCAAGCAAGGAGATAATATGGCTACAATCTTTCATCAAAGAATTGGGAAAACAATAGGCTAACAGTTATTTGTTTACAGACAGTTAGAGTGCCATACATCTTGCAAATAATTCTACCTTGCATTCAAAGACCAAACACATACAGCTAAGGTATCACTTCATCCAGTCGGTGTTGGATGATGGACAGTTATGACTAGAAAAGATACATATAGATGAAAATCCAGTGGATATGTTTACGAAGGTAGTGACAGGGGAGAAGTTGAGCTCCTCTTCAGCTTCAGTTGGGCTTAAAAAATGAAAACAATAAAATCAGAACAATAGGGTTTGGGGTGTTTATTTCTAGTGGGAGCTACAGGGTTAGTGGTGTTATGATCAGTCCCCAAGTGGGAGATGATATGTTGTGGAGTCTGATCAGTCTCCAAGTGGGAGATTGTTGTTATATGGAGCCTAATTAGACTCAGAGGTTAAATTTTCCCCATTTTTATCAGCATGGTTTCCCCCCAAATTATTTAATGGGGATTTGGGGGAAGTGCCCCCAATATAGGGTCAAAGGGTAGCACCCCTTGCGGGGTCTAGGGGCAGCACCCCTAGCGTGGTCCCTATCATGATACAGGGCGAGGTCAAGGGGTAAAGTCCCTGTGGAGGCTCGGGGGCAGCACCCCCAAAACCTCAAATGACTTTTTTTATTTTATAAAGGCATAGGGAGTTATTTTTCTATTGGCCAAGATTAAAAAACCCTATTTTGTAACCGACATAAGTCTTGATAAAAATAGCTAAGGGTTAGGGTTTCTATTGATATTGTATTGTAGCATTTGCATCGGTATTGAGTTGTAAGGATTGCTGGTTATAATCAGTTTGATTTGTAGGATAATAATATTGGACTCTCTGTTGGTGGATGTAGCCCAAATTTGGGTGAACCACGTTAAAAATTATCTCTCGCTATTATTATTTCTGTGTATTTTTAATTCCTCTGTTTAATCTTTATTTGCATTTAATTGATATCTTTTGCATGCAATTCCTAACATTTTTTTCCTGACAAATAGATAGTAGACGTGGCCATCTCCACGCATGAGATTATCTAATCAATGGATAGAAGCAACACCCCCAGCACGGCTCTCAAACTAGATATTTCTAAGGCCTACGACATAATTTCTTGGGACTTTCTCTTTAAGGTTCTTAGGAAATTCAGATTTTAGGATAAAATGATAACCTTGATACGAGAATGTGTCACAACTGTTAAGTATTCAGTTCTAGTCAATGGTTCTCCCTAGGGATTATTTAATGTGGATAGAGATATTAGGCAGAGAGATCCCCTTTCACCCTATTTGTTCATCATTATGGCTAAGGTCCTAGGTAGGAACATTCTATCCCGCCTGGATAGTTAGGACCTGAAGGGGATTAAAGACACATCTATGGTGGAGCCCTCGACTGTCTAATAGTTTTTGATGACACTATGTTGTTTGGTGCGGCCTCGGTTGTAGAAGATAGAAGATGGAAAGACCCGCTAAACTCTTATGTTGATGCCTCAGGACAATGCATAAATTATGAAAAGAGCAATGTGTTCTTCTTCAATGTCGATCTGGAACTCCAGGAGAAGGTAAAAGGGATTCTAAATTATAGTAAGGCCAACCTCCCAGCTACTTACCTTGGTCTCCCCCTCACTGTCAATGAAGTGACCCTCACTTTTTGGAACTCTATCCTGGAGAGAATTCAAAAAAATATGGAAGGTTGGAAAGGTTAACTCCTAAGCCAAGATGGTATGCATCAACTCCTGAAGGCTTTCTTGCAAGGTATCTATTGTGATGTTCACAACATGCCCCATTTTACCCTTTAGCAAAATGATGACCCCTTTTTCGTTGCTTTTGATTTTGTGTTGGTTCGGTTCTACTTAATTGGTGGTATGGGTAAAATGTCCTTGGTTCTTGAATTAAAGATGCATAATGTTTGATGAATAATAGCTATTATCAATGAAACCAGCGTTAAAATTTAGCTAGGGTTGCCTTTTGAATGATTTGAAAATTTTGCATATTTTGAGAGTTATGCCATTTTTTGTGAAAAGTCAATGCCAGATGGTTTAGTCAAAGTATATCTCATATGCATTGCCATTTTCATGTATCCTATATACTTTGTATTTTTAGTCTGTCGGTTCATGATGTTCATCGTGTTAAAGTCTTGTTTTATGTTTGTATCTTAAACAGTTCAAAATATACTTATGCAAATCTAGACTTGATAGCTTCTTAGGGTGTACATTATAATGGTAAAAATTCTGAAGTTGTATTTGTATATTACAATGCATGTATCTTTTATACAAATACAAAATATGCATTGGTGGATGTCAAAGGAAATTCAAAATTAGCATATAAAGTTGCAGTCATCTCATGTGTATAGTTAATACATTGCTAGTATCATACATTCTTATACAAGTGTATGAGCGGACCCAAAGAGTCTAGAAAGAGGAAGCGAAGGGTTATATTTGTATGTATCTTTATATGTATAACTGCGTGTATCTAATATATAGATACAAATATGGATGCAATTACAGAGTTTAAGACTTTGTGAACTTTAGGTGAGGTTTGTGCTTGTATGTCTAAGATGCATGCATAAAATATACAAAAGAGGCAATCATGGATGTGAACTTATGATTAAACTACAAAATAAAGTGCATTTATACATAACAAAGGATGAAAAGTCAACATTGTGTATGTGGGTTAGAAAGTGCATGTATGCAATATACAGAAGGTGATACAAATGAAATATATACAAAACCGGATCCGAAGATAATTTCAATTTGTTTCATAAACCTAATGGAGTCCATATTTGTATGTTTAAGCAAATGTATAAGATATACATAGACATATACAAGAGAATATGCAAAATTAAAGGTAAAGAAATTGTATAAATGCATAAAGGTAACTCATGCATGCTCTAAGATACAAAAGTGAACTTAGCAGTGAAAAAGGTCATTAAGTTGAAATGTTTGTAATGATTTCATCACTTCTTTTTTGCATATTAGTAAAAGTGAATGTATAAGATATACAAAAGCAAAAAGTGCAAAGAACTAACGTATACAAAATTTCAAAATATGCATTGAACTGTGAAATAAAGTGAAAATCAAATTACATATACTGTTTGGAGCATTTAATACATATCTACCAGAGGAAAGACCTAATTTCAAAGGAGTAAAAAGGAATTGCAATTGCATTAATTTCATAATTGCATTTAGAATTTAGTTGCAAAGTATTCCACAAAGCTAAGGATATACAAAGGTGAATTGCAATTCCAAGACAGTTGTAGTGAGCTTGAATGGTAAAGTCAACGATTACAAATCTAGGTATGTATGTAAAATTCCCACTTGTGCTTAATGGAACACAATTACAGTAAATTTTGTAGTAATTATAGTAGGGTAACAGAAATGGTTTAAAATTAGTTAATTACTATGATGAATTGTAAAACTTAAATACAGTAGAGTCACCATATAGAATTCAAAATTGTGAAAAGAAAACATTTAGGGTAAAACAACGATGGTAAATCTATATGGTAAAACCCTAGAAAACATGAACATTGTTGTAAATGAATACATTTCTTGATAGGATGCCTCTCCAAGGAAAGAAAACTGAGAAGACGACTGGGAAAGGTGAAAAGAGAGATATGAGGATTAAGGAAGAATTTCTGATCAAGGGTTATAATTCACAAATCTACTCTGCGGGAGGAAGGGTAGTTGACACATAAATTAGGGATTTTGGCACTGAGGAATTTGATGGATGCAGGATTGTTCAACACTACAGGATTCCCACTTGCAATGGAGGCTAGAGATTTAGTTATTGAATGCATCCAAAAATATGACATGAACTCCAAGAAGGTGAAGCACAATGGCATTGTATATGCAGATTTTTCGGTGGAAGGAATAGCTAAAACCTTCAGTTTGAAAATTACTAATAAAATGAAGGAAATAGATGTGGAAAAATATGCAGCTAATTTTAAAGGAAATGAAGCATCTTGCAAAAGCACAATATTCTATGGATGGTATTTTCAGGACAAGAAACTAAAAGTAGCTGCTAGAGTCTTAAAGAATTTGTATAGGATGGACTTTAAGGAAGACATTTACATTATGAATACATTATTAAGTAGATTAATGGGCCCAGTAGATGCAAGTCAATTTGAGCCATGGATATTTTCTGTAATTCAGTTTATCAAAGAAGAAATAGGGGCAGTTCATTGGGCTTAGGACATTAGTAGTGCTATTTTTGCATAGGTCATGAGATGGAATAAGCAGAGGATGTTCTTTATGTCATCATATATAGTATACTCATGTACAAAAAAGATGCAATTGAGGGGAATAACAAGGATTGGTACATTAGGAAATGGCCCAAGGCAAATGCTAGTATATGGTCATTACCCAGATTTGCAGGAGAAGAATGTGATTCAGAATTACATAAGGGTTAATGATGTATTCTATATGTATCTGGTGAGAATACTACCAAGGGATAGAGACAAAAGGTTATAAGAAGAAGCTTGAAATGTAATCAGTTGGCATAGTGCACAGCACATCCAATTCCCTACCTTCACCTACATCTGAATAGAAGGATTCATGGGTAAACCTTTCAAATTGCTAAGGTATCCAATAGACAAAATGGTGTTGTTAGAATTCACTAGGTAAATCTTGAAGATTTATGGTATGTACAAAGCAAAGTTCAATAGAGGTAATATCAAATTTCCCTTTGGTATTGGTAGATACCAATGTTTTAGTGAAGAACTGGCTAAAGTATCAGAAGAAGAATTGCAATATTATGGATTTCAGACTTTTGATTTCACTTGGTCATTTAATCCATTTAAAAGGATACAAAATTATGTTGATGAGAAATTTAGACACCAGCCACACATCATGGATTTTTGGGCAGACTATTATAATGAAGCAGAAGTCAGGAAAAGGGCCCATCAAAGGCTAACATTGGATCAAATAAAGACACTAGGAGTACTTGAGGTACCCCAAGAAATTAAAGATGATGACAAGAAAGTGTTGCACAACAGTTATGAAGCCAAAAGGGTGGCTAATGAAGTTATAACAAAACCAGATTGGAGTCAATTTGAGGAAGCTTCACTGGATAATATCTCAAGGGCAGTGATAACTCATTCAGATGTATGGGTAAAAGAGAAAGTAGAGGAGCTAAAGGCTAAAAGGACAACAATCACCTACCAAGGGAAGAAAGGTAAAAAGAGAAGTTTAGAAAGTGAGGATAATTTTGATGATTTCCTAAAAAAAGAGGTAGATAGTAGAGGCCAAAATAGCCAAGACAAATATAGGAGCCACATTTTTAGATCCTCATGCATTGGGGGTAACAATGGCTATCTCCTCAGGAATGTTTACATCTACAGAAGGAGGAACATTAACTACAGCTACCACCAAGGAGTAGACTCCACTACAAACACCTACAATGACTCAACAAACACCAAGTGTTCAAATTTTGCCAACAGCTCAACAAACACCCTTGGTGGAAACATAAACAAAGAAAGAGAAACTACAAGGATTCATCCAAGTCAAACAGGAAATGACAAGGGAAATGTTACAAAGTACATCCATGCCTCAAGTGTTCACCAAAGAGAATGTAGAAGTAGTGTTGTGTGGTTACACAACACGCCCCATTTTCAGCTGGACAAAATAGGGACCTAACTTTTTTGGCTTGCTCCCCTTGTTTTGTGCTTTTGGTGGTAATGGTAAAAGCAGCATCATGTCAGTTTGTATGTGCATCATGTCCTCCTGTCTGAACCAAAAGAATCCAAAGTCTGAATCTTGCCTCAAAAAGCTTGCCATGTGAAAGAGTGTGAAATTCTAAGCAAGTTTGCCTCTTGCATCACCCTAAAATTCGGCCAAGTGAGAAAGTTATGTCCAGTCAAAGTTTTGGTCCAACCTGATATTTGGGGGGAGGATCATATTTCAAACATCACCTGATCTTTTAGATCACCCCGATATCAGTTTATCACCTGATATTCACCTTGCCCGCAAACATCTGAACGTCAAATTTAGGTGATGACCGTATTTGCCCATCAGCAGCATCATATATTTCGCAGGGGTCATATTCTGAAACATCACCTGACATTTAAATATCACCTGATGTTTCAAATATCACCCTGACTTTTGAATGTCCTCCTGATGCAAAATATCACCCTGACCAATTATCCTGATGATGTCATGTAACCCCGAAAGACAAGGAACTCAACATGATGTTGACGTCATCATCCTTTTACCTTGCGGGGGCATATTTTTCAAACATGACTCTTTTACCTAATATCATGATGACATCATAGTGCTCCAACGATAGACTAAGTCATTAGCCTGGTGACGTCATCCTGATCTTCTGAGTGGACCATTTTAGTCGACGGGGTCATCATCTTAAAATCTGACCTGATATTTGAATATCACCTCATATTTCAAGCAATCATCCCATCCGATATACATGCCAATGATGTCATAATAGTTGCAGTAATAAGCTGAGTCATATATCTTGATGACGTCATCTGGACCTTTCCCGGGGGGATCATATTTCACATGAGTCATGTTCCGAATATCACCTGATCTTAAAACATGACCTGATATATTCAAATGTAGAGGCATTGGTATAACTTGTGCGATCGGCAAAGCTTGATGGTGTCATCCCGATGAGTTAAGTCTAGCCGATACATGACCCGAGATAAAGAGGAAATGCACTACCCGATATGAAGAGCCGAATTTGAAATGGTATTCAAAATAGCTAATTCTTTGTATGCCTTGCCGTTTGCATGATCATGATATGTGCACGACATGATATTTAGAGGTAAATGGTAAGGTAAGGTCAGATATTTGCTTTTGATCTGTCCTAACCCGATATATACATGTTTGCACTTTAGGAGCATGATTCAATATGATGTTGATCCTCCTGCTAGTTATTCAATATGATGATGTCTAACTTCTATATGCTGACCGTAGGTGCATTGGCCAGAGAATGAGATCGGTAGGACATTATGGGCTCGCCCTGATCAGCGATGTCTTACCGATGATCATGATGATGCACGCTCAGGATGCAAAAGGCAGAAAACAAGCAAGGCAGGTAGATTTTGAACCCGTTCTATACATGATGATGACATCATCGTCATGTCCGGATCAACATGAAGAAATCTCAAGATGCAGCCCGATATTCAAAAATGCAAAATGGTGGGAAGACTACAAATATGCAGATTTGCCACTGCAGGCCACCTTCGGCAGAGAATTAAATGCTTGATCCTCCTGCGCAAGTTTCACCGGTGATCATGCGGAGGATAGAAAAAGAAGTGCACGCAAAGCCTACGGAGGGTCTACATGCAGACTCGACCCGATAGCGTGTAGGTAGAGATATGATAGCGCTTTAATGGTGAGGGACGTTCTGAGCGACGCACCAGATCCTGAGAGGTCAGAATGAACCAAAAGGAGACAATGCATTGAATACGGTGGTTGGCCGATGGAGGAAGTTACTGAGTGAGTGGCACCTTGTCTGGGTGCTCTACTCAAGGTTTTGGCGGGATCCATCTTCCACCGTTGGATGAGACATTTGAGGAGGCTGACCGGTGATTCAGCTAGGTTTTCTTGGGTACTATGTTGGAGAGAAAGGAGGGACATATATTCAGCCCCATTATTGCTAAAAAAAAGGAGAAAAGAGGGAGGTCAATCATACAATATCAGACTTGGAGAAATTTCGTGTAGTAGACCAGGTTGTTGAGACTAGTGGGGACTAAATTGTTGAAACATTCAAGGTTCTTTCCTCATGATCATTGTAAATATGCATGTTTCATGAACATACTGTATGGAGATGAAGCTTCAGATTACATCATGATTGTAAACCTTAAGTAATCTTCAAGTTAATTTCTGGATATGTACTGGTGGATGCTATGTTCTTTTGAAGCACTTTCATTTCATTGCATGTTGTTGTTAACTCTACCTCTGAAGATTTGCATTGGATCATGCTGATTTGTGGAATATCCTGGTGAAGTATGATTTCAGTTTTCTTCTCTTCATTACTGTATGGGAACATGTATGTGGGTCAGTGATCTCAGTCAAGTAAATCTTAGGAATCTCTCTCTCTAACCCTTTTTCTCATTTTAATTTTATAGAAGTCACTTTCATAACTGCACATCATGATAAACATTAAGCAAAACAGAGGAATATACTGACATCCCGTAGATAACTGACCATCATTAGTATATTCCTGAGCTAGATGCATGTACAATTGAAAATTTCATGCAGGAAATCACTTATAAGGGTAGAACTCATGCACATATCACCTTAGGAACATCATTTGGAGGTATATGATGTGTAGAGTAACTTCCCTGATAGCATTGTTGTAGAACTAGAACCTACTGATTCATGTAAGACCCCAAAATGGAAAACAGCAACACACATCAACAACTGAGAGATTTTAGCAGATTATGACCTAATCACCGGGGACTTGGGATCATGAAGTCTATGAATTCATTGTATCTTTTAGGATAAATAGGGGTTGATGTGTAAGTTTTGTTTCATGTTGTACTTGTGTGTGTCTAACATCAACATCAGCAACAACAGAACTAGTGCTAGAAGGAGGGCAGAACAAGAAAACTATAGATTCCCGCAAACATTGCTTAAGTATCCTGTCAGTTTCCAAATCTGACCATAAACCAGCCTATCTTTCTTAGAATTTGAAGAATCCTGGCTCCTAAGCCAAACACCAGGTCTAGATCTAGTGGACCCTTTGAAGAACTACCTACCAGGGGATTCAGACCTAGGACTATGGACCTTCATCACTCCCCTGATCCTAGTACATCTGGAGCTTCACCAGGGCCTGCTCCTGCAACAGGGCTTTCTGTCACACCTCAAGTTCAACCTAGGCCGGTCACACCTCAAATCCAACCCCCTCTGGTTGCAATGTCATTCTTCACAGCAGAGTCACCTTTGATCTTCAATGCATATCATGATCTACCCAAAAATCCAGATAAAATTTGCCCTAGATACCACCCATATCAGGATGCTGATGATCATGTCAGAACCTTCAAGCAAGCCTATTGTAGGGCTAGGATTGAGTATGAAGATGTTATCTATAGGTTGTTTCCCTTCTCCTTAGGAGAAGAGGCCTACAACTGGTACATTAGTTTGGGCCAAGGTTCAGTCAACTCATGGGATGCCTTGGAGAAAGCTTTCAAGGATAGGTTCAAGGTGCCTATAGACCCTTCAACCAACTACCATTTATTTGCCACTATCAAGAGGTCTAAGGGGGAGCCTATTGCAAACTTCAATGCTAGATTCTAGAAGATGTTGTCTAAGCTAGTAGCTCCTTATAATGTAACAGACGAAGCTGCCAGGAGCATTTACTACTCAGCCTTAGATCCATTGACATCCATGTTTATCAAGAGGGCACATCCTAGTGTAACAACTTTAGCAGGAGCCTTTGGGGAAGCTATCAAGGTCAGCCAACAATTAGCTCCTGCCCCCACACCAAATGTCGCCTTCCCTTCACTCCCAGGCTATCCAACATATCCTATCCACCAACAGACCAATGGGGCCATGATACCTTTAGCCATGATGCCAGCCCCTTTGTAAATACCTCCACTCAGTGTCATGCCACCACCAAGTGGGAATAGCTAGATGTTGCCATATCAGACACAAGTGCCACATGCTATAGAACAACCCAACAATAACAATGGGTCTTCCTTTTTCAAGCCCCAGGTAGAAAATGTAGTGGCAAAGGCTCAGGAGGAGAAAGAAGAAATCAAAGAAATATCAGCCCAGCTTAGGAAACTTACCATCAAGGTCACCCATCTGAGAAATTAGAACTTTTACTCTTAGCCTAACCAAAATAGAGGCTATGCCAATGACAGACCAAACTATCCTGACAAGAGGTACAACAATAATTACAATAACAATAATGGCAACAACAATCTTCCTAGATAGCCTAGAGTGTGGAACACTAGGCCAAACAATGGTTCTTTGCCATCACCCCTGGATAATCAGCCTCCTGGTGAACCTAAATAGACCACTAGAGTAAACCTTGCTGAGGCAGCACTTGCAAACTGGTGTAGGATTCATAATACCAACGCTCATGCAGAGTTAGATTGCCCCCAATTCAGGGTTGTAGCCAACATTTTCCAAGCTGAAGTGTCCAGTACTTCAGGAAACCCACCTTATGGAGAGGGAAATGAGATTGTCCCTTGTGAGTATCATACCACCTTAGTGCTGGAAAGCTTCATGCATCATCCTCATCAGCATGCAACCTCATCACATCAGGATTACACCTCAACATGTGAGGAATCAGCCATAGCTCTTGAATCCAACTACGTTTTCCCATTTGAAGATGAGAATGAGCCATCAGTGGAACATGAGGAAGTTAATACTTATCAACAACAACCTCAAGGTAGACATAACTACAACCTAAGGAATAACTCAAATCAGTCTGCTGGCCCTTTGACCACCTCATTGCCTCCAAACAATTTCAATACTCCACCCGATCCCTAGGCAAATAATAACCTTGGATTTCCCAAAGTCAGTGTACATCACTTGACACCACAGAATGCAACACCAAAAGCCACAAATCCACCTCCTGGACCTAAAAAATTGGTTTCTTACCTGACTGATGAGATGAAGAAGGTTAAGATTAGCCTACCATTGTCAGAACTGCTTAGGACCCCTGCTATCAAAAGTGCTTTTGTGAAATCTTTAGACAGTCCTACCCAAAAGGAAGACAGCCATACCCCAGGCCAATTTGGAAATAAAGATCATGCTGCCAGGGATGCTAATACAAAATTAAAAACCCCGGGCACTGTCCAAGCTACAGAGACCTCCCACATGACCCTATACAAAGACAAAAGTGAGTCACCTCCCTTCCTCTTGACCGTAAGGATGTTTGGTAAGAACCTGCACAACTGTCTGGTGGACTCAGGAGCATCTACCAGCGTGATGCCCTTATCCATATGCAATGCCTTGGGGTTACATCCTATGAAATCATTGAAGAAAGTAACCCAGCTGGACAAAATAGAAGTAAACGTGGTAGGGGAACTGACCCACATCCATATGTAACTAGCCTCAGATCCCAAAATCTAGCATTATATTGATATCCAGGTAGTCGATATACTTGATGCATACGGGATGTTGCTCAGTAGGGATTGGTCAAAGACCCTCAATGGATATATGTCTACTGACTTCAGTCACATGTGGGCACCCTGGAAGGGAATACCTAACCAGATCAGGATCGAAGCTGAACCTCGCATGAAACACATGATTACCGAATATAACAAAACCAACGAAGTCATGTATGTGAATGTGGAACCTGGAGTTTACTCCATCAGACCTCTGACTGCTTGGGTAGAGGAGATCCTGATGCTTGACATACATGATCAGGATTATAACCCTTGGGATGATGATGCATATCTAGAACCTAGTTGTAATCTTGGAAATGAGATAGAGATAGATCACTTCAAGAATTTCGAGATGTATCTGCTTAAAGGGGTGAAACTCTGCCAATTGTTGAATGTACCTATTCATGATATTTTAATTAGTGGATGGTGCAGGTTGCATAATGAGGCTCATTCTGAAAAGACATGTGAGGCTTGCCTAGACATGTTGGAGCTGGAACAGGCATACCATGAGGCATTGTCATCATCATCTGCGATAAGTGCTGCATATAATGGTAATGATGTTGATCCTTGTTTGTCTTCTACAGGAGCGAGAGGAAGCACACATCATGATGAGGATCCTGTTAAGGTAATAGAAGGGATACTGGTTGGTAACAGGAGTAATGCTAAGAACAAGGAGAAAATCACCCCTGGGAGTGATTATTTGATGAAGTCAGATTATGAGTTGTCTGACGAAGATAGGGGCAGTAGTTTATCCAAATTCAAAGAGTTCCTGTCAAAGGAAATGCAAAAGATGATGCAACAGCAAAGACCTCCTCAGGATGTCTTGGTTGGAGGATGGTGCAGGTTGCATAATGAGGCTCATTCTGAAAAGACATGTGAGGCCTACCTAGACATGCTAGAGCTGGAACAGGCATACCATGAGGCATTTTCATCATCATCTGCGGTAAGTGCTGCATATAATGGTAATGATGCTGATCCTTGTTTGTCTTCTGCAGGAGCGAGAGGAAGCACACATCATGATGAGGATCCTGTTAAGGTAATAGAAGGGGTACTGGTTGGCAACAGGAGTAATGCTAAGAACAAGGAGAAAATCACCCTTGGGAGTGATTGTTTGATGAAGTTAGATTATGAGTTGTCTGACGAAGATAGGGGCAGCAGTCTGTCCAAATTTGAAGAGTTCCTATCAAAGGAAATGCAAAAGATGATGCAGCAGCAAAGACCTCCTCAAGATGTCTTGGTTGGAGGATGGTGCAGGTTACATGAGGCACCTCATTCAGAAGTATCTTGCTCATTATGCCTGCACATTTTAAGAAGATTGACATTGCCTAGTCCAGGGGATGTTCCTCTTGATGATAAAAGAAAAGAAGAAATATCAGCTTCCCATGAGACCAATGAGGTGGTGCCTAAGAAAATAGAGATACCAAAGTGTAAGTGGATATCCGGTGGTGCAGCTACCAGAGCCAAAAGGAAGAAAGAAGCCCCAGACAAGCCTTTAGATGAAGACAAGCCATGGATCCTCAGGTTTGATGGATCCAAGTCAAAGCAAGGAGCTAGAGTAGGAGTGGACCTCATCAATCCATCAAGAAAATCCTACCTAGCAGCATACAGGTTGCAGTTCCCATGTACAAATAATGTAGTAGAGTATGAAGCTCTAATTCATGGGATACTGTTTGCACTTAGCAAGAAGGTGAGAATTCTGCATGTCTATGGAGACTTAGAATTAGTTGTCAGGCAGCTAAGAGGTATATACTCCTGCAAATACAAAAGGCTGTCTAACTATAGGCATAGGGTGTGGAACCTGATAGAAGAGTTTGATGCCTTCAATATCACCCATGTGCCCAGGGAGCAAAACCATAGAGTAGATGCTTTGGCCCAGGCTTCTAGTGCTTTGGAACCTCTATCCATATTAGGTCTCAAAAGGTTCTCAGTTGAATTAGTATCAGTGCCTTCAGTACCTGATAATGTAACCGATCTTCAAGTATTTGATGATGATTGGCATATATTGAATTTTATCTCCAATAGAGATGTTTTTGAGGCACAGATCATAGATGAAGTTAACATGGAAGATCATGTCTGGGAAGAAGGAGAAATCCTGGAGTTGCCTGGCAACAGGATCTCTAAGGGAATGATAGAGCTAGAGAGAGCATTTGACCTAGACAACATGCTAAAGCAGAAGGACCTCCCAAAAGCTGATGAGGGGCAGTACTCTCTAGTTGACATTGGGCAAGGTGGTAAAGAAAGAAATGTCCTAATTGGAAAGGTCTGCATGGATGAAGAGTTCAAAGAGATAACCCAGGCTCTCTAGGACTACATCCATGTCATTGCCTGGACATATGATGAGCTGAAGACTTACGACACTTCTGTCATCACCCATACTATTCCTTTGAAGCCAGATGCCAAGCCTTTTAGGCAGAAACAGAGACCTGTCAATGCCCTGCTAGAGCCCATCATCTTTGAAGAAGTTAAAAGACTGCTTGATGCCAGGATCATATTTCCTGTGAGACACTCCACGTGGGTGGCGAACCTACGTGAGGAAGAAGAATGGCAACATCAGGCTGTGCGTGAATTTCAGGAATTTGAATAGAGCTTTTGAAAAGGACAACTATCCTTTGCCTTCCCTGGATGAAGTCCTGTAGGTTGTGAATGGAGCCAAGATGATGTCCTTCTTGGATGGATTTTTTGGTTACAATCAGGTGATGGTGGATAAAATTGATAGATTGAAAACCACATTCACCACTAAATGGGGGATCTTCTCCTACAGACGCATGCCCTTTGGGATGATAAACACTGGAGCCACCTTCTAGCGGGCAATGGACATAGCCTTCAGAGGCTTAATCGGTAAATGAATAGTGATCTATATAGATGACCTGACTGTGTTTTCCAAAGATAGAAAAAACCATGTAGAGGACCTAAGAAAGGTGCTGAAGAAGTGCAAGCAGTACGGGATATCCTTAAATCCCAAGAAGTGCATATTTGGGATGACCACCGGGAAGTTGCTGGGTCACCTGATAAATGAGAATGGGACCATCATCGATCCTGACAGAGTAGAGTCCATCATGAAAATACAATTGCTTGGAAGCAAGACAAAGCTCAAATCTTACTTTGGTAAGATTAATTTTGTTAGGAAGTTCATCACCGGCTTTGCAGAGATAGTTAGGCCCCTAAATGCCATGCTCAAAAGGGATGCCAAGATTGAATGGACACCTAAAGCTAGAGCAGCTTTTGAAGACATTAAGAAAGCTATTTCAGATGCTCCAGTCCTGATCAGCCCAGATTACACCAGGGACTTCTACATCTACTCATTTGCCTCAGAACATACCTCTGCAGCAGTGCTAACCTAGAGAAATGAAGAAAAGTAGGAGAAGCCTATAGCCTTCATGAGCTGCCCTTTCAGAGATGCAAAGCTCAGGTACATGGATGTTGAAAGACAAGCACTTGCTCTGGTTTGAGCAGTCAAGAAGTTCAGGCACTACATCCTGAGGAGTAAGGTGATTGCTGTGGTACCTGATGCAGTAGTAAAGATGCTGCTAATGCAAAGTGAGCTAGGTGAGAAGAGGGCCAAATGGATCACCATCCTCTAGGAGTATGACATGGATATCACACCCATGAGGTTGGTAAGAGGACAAGCTTTGAGTCCAATGATATCAGAGATAGACCCTAACATCCTGAGCCAGCAGTATGTTGTAGATGCAAAAGATGATGGAACATGGTATTCAGACGTTAGGCATATCCTGATCATTGGGAGATTTCCCCCAAGATTATAGGCCTCACAGAGGAGAGCCCTAAAGATAAAAACACATAAATATATGATGAAAGGAGGAGTCCTTTTTAAGAGAAACTATGAGGGGATATACTTGAGGTGCTTGGAAAAACCAGAAGCAGACAAGGTACTTGCGGAACTGTATGATAAATTTGGGACTGCACATGGATCATCCTTGGCCACCACTCATGCCATCCTCAGGACATGGTATTATTGGCCCACGATTTTCAAGGACACTGCTGAACACACTAAATACTGTCATGTGTGTCAAGTTGCTACAAATAGAGATAAATATGTTGCTCAACCCCTACAGCCAGTGATGGAGATGTACCCATTTTCTCAATGGGGTATGGACTTCATAGGACCCATCAATCCTTCATCATCCTCAGGCCACAGGTACGTCTTGACTATTATTGACTACTGTACCAGGTGGACTGAAGCTGTCAGCAGTAAAACATGTAATGCTGAGGATGTCATTAAGTTTTTGGAAAGCAACATAGTGACCAGGTATGGAGTTCCATATGCTTTAGTGTGTGATAATGGACCTACCTTTGCTTCAATAAAACTATCAGGTTGGGCTTTTGACCATGGGGTCATCTTGAAATTCTCCTCCAATTACTATCCCCAAGGGAATGGATTAGCAGAATCCACAAACAAGAACTTGCTTAACATCATAAAGAAGTTGATAGATAAGAACCCAAGGGAATGGGACACTCTGTTGAAATATGCCTTGTGGGTAGACAGAACTAGAAATAAGGCTGCATTAGGAAACTCACCTTTTCACCTAGTATATGGGGTGGATCCCCTCCTCCCTGTTAACCTAAAGATTTCTACACTGTAGTTTGCACAAGAATACCTAGGCATAGATAACAAACAAGAGGTTAGGTTGCTGCAGCTAATGCACCTAGATGAAAAAAGAAGTGAAGCCATTAACCAGTTTGCTAAACATCAGGCTGTTGTCAAGCGTTGGTTTGACAAAAGGGCTAAAATTAAGGCTTTCCGGATCTCAGATCTAGTCCTAATGTGGGACAAAGCACATGAAAGGAAGGGTGACCATGGTAAGTTTGACAAACTCTAGATAGGCCCCTTTCAAATTTCTGAAATATTAGGAGACAGCACCTACAAACTCAAGTCCTTAACAATTGAGGATGTCGAATTGCCAGTCAATGGACAGTTCCTCAAGCACTATTTTTAGGCCTGAAGTAGCATCATGACAGTCATGTGTATCATAATGTATATTGTTGTATAGTTGTTTGTATAGTTTTGGATGGTTTTGTTTTGCTGGTTGGCTTGTTGGGTTTCTATTTTTGGTTAGCCAAGGATGAGGCAGCTCATCACCCTAGAAGATAAACAAATTGTTAGGATTCAAGTGATGAGAGCAGGTTCATATATAGATTGTAACTCATTTTGAGAAGTACTGGTGGTCAGGTCTGTGATATCTTTTCATCAGGGTGCATTTTCTTGACCAAAGTGATTATTCACAATGACTCACCTAACAGCCTTGGGTTTGTTGAACACACAAGTATAGGTGTTAAGTGAAAAATCTAAAGGGACTCCCTTGCTACCAATGCAATCTCCAACCTAAATCAGCAAGTGACCATACCTTGCACACTAAACTTACATGATAACATCATATATATGAAGCATGAAATGTGAAAGATCCAAAAATATAATAAAATTAGGCCATCTAAGTAACTCTACCGGGGCTATGGACGCCTGCTGGCAGTGGGGCTCTACTTAGGGGGATTGCATAGATAACCTTGCTGGGGCTATGGACACCTACTGACAGCAAGGCTCTATCCAAGTTGGCTATGAGGGATGATCCTAAACTATGTAGCTTAACATCAGTTACTCATGTTTTCAATTTGCTTTCAAGATGAGGATAATTAATCATTTGCACACACCTGATCCTTTGTTAGCATTGTTGCCATGGTGAAAACCTTGTCATTCAGAAAGATTATCATGCTTATACTTAGAGAGAGTTAGAATATTATCTTAGAATATGATCACATCACTTGAATCATTGGAATTTGTTTGTTTTCTTTGGTGGCAAGTTGTTGTGTGGTTACACAACACGCCCCATTTTCAGCTGGACAAAATAGGGACCCAACTTTTCTAGCTTGCTCCCCTTGTTTTGTGCTTTTGGTGGTAATGGTAAAAGCAACATCATGTCAGTTTGTATGTGCATCATGTCCTCCTATCTGAACCAAAAGAATCCAAAGTCTGAATCTTGCCTCAAAAAGCTTGCCATGTGAAAAAGTGTGAAATTCTAAGCAAGTTTGCCTCTTACATCACCCTAAAATTTGGCCAAGTGAGAAAGTTATGTCCAGTCAAAGTTTTGGTCCAACCTGATATTTGGGGGGAGGATCATATTTCAAACATCACCTGATCTTTTAGATCACCCCGATATCAGTTTATCACCTGATATTCACCTTGCCTGCAAACATCCGAACGTCAAATTTTGGTGATGACCGTATTTGCCTGTTAGCAGCATCATATATTTCGCGGGGGTCATATTCTGAAACATCACCTGACATTTAAATATCACCCCATGTTTTGAATATCACCCTGACTTTTGAATGTCCTCCTAATGCAAAATATCACCCTGACCAATTATCCTAATGATGTCATGTAACCCCGAAAGACAAGGAACTCAACATGATGCTGACGTCATCATCCTTTTACCTCGCGGGGGCATATTTTTTGAACATGACTCTTTTACCTAATATCATGATGATGTCAGAGTGCTCCAATGATAGACTAAGTCATTATCCTGGTGATGTCATCCTAATCTTCTGAGTGGACCATTTCAGTCGACGGGGTCATCATCTTAAAACCTGACCTGATATTTGAATATCACCTCATATTTCAAGCAATCACCCCATCCGATATACATGCCGATGACGTCATAATAGCTACAGTAATAAGCTGAGTCATATATCCTGATGACGTCATCTGGACCTTTCCCCGGGGGGATCATATTTCACATGGGTCATGTTCTGAATATCACCCGATCTTAAAACATGACCCGATATATTCGCATGTAGAGGCATCGGCATAACTTGTGCGATTGGCGAAGCTCGATGGTGTCATCCTGATGAGGTAAGTTTGGCTGATACATGACCCGATATAAAGAGGAAATGCACTACCTAATATGCAGAGCTAGATTTGAAATGGTATTCAAAATAGCTAATTCTCTGTATGCCTTGCCGTTTGCATGATCATGATATGTGCACGACATGATATTTAAAGGTAAATGGTAAGGTAAGGTCGGATATTTTCTTTTGATATGTCCTAACCTGATATATACATGTTTGCACTTTAGGAGCATCATTCAATATGATGTTTATCCTCCTACTAGTTATTCAATATGATGATGCCTAACTTCTATATGCTGACCACAGGTGCATCGGCCAGAGAATGAGATCGGTAGGACATTATGGGCTCACCCCGATCAGCGATGTCTTGCCAATGATCATGATGATGCACGCTCAAGATGCAAAAGGTGGAAAACAAGCAAGGCAGGCAGATTTTGAACCCGTTCTATACATGACGATGACGTCATCATCATGTCCAGATCAACATGAAGAAATCTCAAGATGCAGCCCGATATTCAAAAATGCAAAATATCGGGAAGACTACAAATATGCGGATTTGCCATTGCAGGCTGCCTTCGGTAGAGAATTAAATGCTTGATCCTCCTGTGCAAGTTTTGCTGGCGATCATGCAGAGGATAGAAAAAGAAGTGCACGCAAAGCCTACGGAGGGTCTACATGCAGACTTGACTCGATAGCGTGCAGGTAGAGATATGACAGTGCTTTAATGGCAAGGGACGTCCTGAGCGGCACACCGGATCCTGAGAGGTCAGAATGAACCAAAAGGAGACAATGCATTGAATGCGGTGGTTGGCCGATGGAGGAAGTTACTGAGCGAGCGGTGCCTTGTCTGGGTGCTCTGTTCAAGGTTTTGGTGGGATCCATCTTCCACCGTTGGATGAGACATCTGAGGAGGTTGACTGGTGATTCAGCTAGGTTTTCTTGGGCATTGTGTTGGGGAGAAAGGAGGGACATATACTCAGCCCCATTATTGCTAAAAAAAAAGAGAAAAGAGGGAGGTCAATCATATAATATCAGACCTATAGAAATTTTTTGTAGTAGACTAGATTGCTGAGACTAGTGGGGACTGAATTGTTGAAACATTCAAGGTTCTTTCCTCATGATCATTGTAAATATGCATGTTTTATGAACATACTATATGGAGATGAAGCTTCAGATTACATCATGATTATAAACCTTGAGTAATCTTCATGTTGATTTCTGTATATGTACTGGTGGATGTTGTGTTCTTTAGAAGCGCTTTCATTTCATTGCATGTTGTTGTCAACTCTACCTCTGAAGATTTGCATTGGATCATGCTAATTTGTGGAATATCCTGGTGAAGTATGATTTTAGTTTTCTTCTCTTCATTACTGTATGGGAACATGTATGTGGGTTAGTGATCCCAGTCAAGTAAATCTTAGGAATCTCTCTCTCTAACCCTTTTTCTCATTTTAATTTTATAGAAGTCACTTTCATAACTGCACATCATGATAAACATTAAGCAGAACAGAGGAATATACTGACATCTCGTAGATAACTGACCATCATTAGTATATTCCTGAGCTAGATGCATGTACAATTGAAAATTTCATGCAGGAAATCACTGATAAGGGTAGAACTCATGCAAATATCACCTTAGGCACATCATTTGGAGGTATATGCGGTGTAGAGTAACTTCCTTGATAGCATTGTTGCAGAACCAGAACCTACTGATTCATGTAAGACCCCAAAATGGAAAATCGCAACACACATCAACCACTGTGAGATTTTAGATTATGACCTAATCATTGGGGACTTGGGATCATGAAGTCTATGAATTTATTGTATCTTTCAGGATAAACAGGGGTTGATGTGTAACTTTTGTTTCACGTTGTACTTGTGTGTGTCTAACATCAACATCAGCAACAACAAGTAGTAGATGTCGATAGGGTTGTGGGTGTTGATGATGCTGAAGATGTTGAAGATAGTAGGGATGAAGATGATGATGAAAGTGATGATGACAACCTAGATGAGAGTAGTGAAGAAGAAGAAAGACAAATACCTAAAAGTCATCTCATGCTAGGGGAATTCGATGCTGGAATGACACAAAAGACAACAACAACCTCAAAAGTTCTAGAGCTTACCTCACAATTAGCTGAAGATACATAAATGGTGGATGTATTTGACAATTTAGTCCTTGGAAACTTCATGGAAAAAGTAAAAAAGGTACCAAAGAGATATTGAAAAATTAGGCAGAAAAGAAAGAGGGTGAAGACATTGGTAATGTACTAGCTTCTCGGGTAGAAGATACACCAGTTTAGAAAAGTGTTCCTATAGATAGAGTAGTGGAACAAGAGAATAAAGAGGATGAAAGAAAGGATACATCCCATGAGGTTCCTAATCCTGAACTGCCTCATGAGGAAGAACAACAAAATATTGAAGAATAGAATGTTCAACAACAACCTCCGAAACAACAACATTATCAGGAATTGCATCAAGAGGAGCAAGAAGAACAAGAAAAAGAAGTTATAATAGAAGAGCCTCAAGATGAGGTGATGAATGATAAGGTTGTAGATATAAGCATGGTGGTGCCATCTTAGATTGGATCTGAAGTTCACCAAGAGTCAACAATACAGCTAGTGCCAATTGATATAAAAAGATTATTAGCTAATGAGGTTGCCAAGAGAGACAGAAGGAAAGCAAGGATTATGTCGGCAATAAAAGAGATCCCTATAGTACAATGACTATGCAAATGATAGTTCCTCAAGCTGACAAGGAAAAAGGTGAAATAAGCATGGAGGAATATAATGTTATAAGTATGAATCTTGGGCATGTAAACAAGGAGCAACATATTGAAGAGTTGGAGGAAATGACATAACTAATTGGCACTAAAATGAGGAAAGATAAGTAGAAAATAGTAAAGTTGAGAGGGCACATTGCCAATTACAACAATTTATCGAAGGAATGATAGATCCTGGGTAGGGTTTACTTGAATTAACTTTAGAATTGACAATTTTATCTAAAGAGCAAATAAGTGACATGGAAAATAAAAGACATGAAGCAAACATGTTTGAGGAATGGGTAAATATATTTATTCAGAGAGGGGAAGATGTAATAAATATTGCAATTAGTAATTTGGAAACCACTCTCATAGAGAAGAACAATTGTGCCAGCCTTCTTCAAAGATGTCAATCCAGAATAAAATAGAATAAGGATGAATTGAATAAACTCAATGCCATGGAAGAACATATGGAATCATTGATTAATGAAGGGGTCATGACCATAATGGTTGCATTTAAAGTATCTCAATGGAGAATGGAGCTGAAATTTGAGAAGGGTATACTTAGGCCTTGCACTATTAGTGTGCAAGAATTGGAGAGTATCGCTCAAGACATGTTAGATAAACATGCAAAAATGGTACAACATGTGGTGGGGCATCCTTGCTTCAAAGCCCAAGTATATGATGTATCTACTGCAATTAAGGAGTTTAAATATATCTTTCAATATTGCATTGATGATTCTATTAATAAATTGAGTGAGGATGTAATGGAATTGAGTGTCAAAATCAAGAAGTATCAAAAAAGAAGAGAATATATGGAAGGTAGAGCACAAGTGTTGAAGAAAAGTGTGGAGATGTAGCAATATACATGGGAGGCATCTCAAAGGATAGGCCATGCACCCATAACAACCTTGGCTGAAAGATATACAAACTATATGAGACAAAAGGAAGGAGATCAACAAGTGGAGGATACTTCTTGTTGGTTATTTTCCCAGATTGGATGCTTATTCCCAGTCATCCCTATAAGGTAGCCATCATTGGTCAACAGGATTCCCGGGCCAGGGGCCAACAGTATAGGAGATAGACTCTATAGATATCTTCTCTTCTTCTTTAGGCTCTGCAGAACCAAGGGGGTATTCCCTACTCAACACCCATGAGATATAACTATGCAAAGACTGGGATGCTGACACAAAGTACATAAATCCTCTCTTATGTAGACCAAAATTGTGAGATAAGAGCAAAGGGGCTAGCTTTGGGCCTATATACAGTTGTAGACAGAGGATTTTAGGTCCTAAAACTACTTCTAAAGTCCTAAAAGTTTTGAAGTTGAAGTTTGAGTTTGATTTATATCTGGATGCAAAACCAGGACTTTGGGTTACAACAGAGATACCAGACCAGATTGGTGCCTATCCAGGGCTCGGAGTCAATAGACATATATATGTGAATATCTACGATAGACTTGAGACAATAATCAGATTTCAAGGGGCTTCTAAAATGTTTGCCTTACAGACAATACCCAAGAGAGAGTATTTATTTATTTCTGCTTACCAACATCCTTACTGCAATGTATTCTTCTTAACACTTAATCCAAAACATTTAATCTACTCCTTGAGCAGAAGTAAGAGACTAAGTACTCAATATAGAAAACCTATACTCTAGAATCTATAACACCCCTTAGATGTTTAGAGTCAGAAGAAAAAACACATTCAGTTTGGAGACAAATAACGAAACACATGCAATAGAGCATTACTCATTTAAATCAACATGAAATTGATGATTCTGTGCATAATACATACAACATACAATTCATAAACTCATGAGACACCTGAAACAGAGTCACCAAAAAGTTGTATTCCTACTACAGCACCAAAACTTGTCCAGTTTTCAACAACAACAAAAGAGTAACACAGTTTGCTTAAAACAACAAGAAGGTGTACTTCGCAAAAATTAATTACAAGGTGAGGTCAAAGTTTCCCATCAGATACACAGCACCAAAAATGGTGCTCAAAATAATAAATGCAGCAAGGGACAAAATGGGAAGAAGCAAGAGAAGGGCGAGGAATGGTTGAGCTCGAGCCCTGTGCCGTCGCTGGAAGACTCCCCGTCACAAATTAGGTACTTGACCATTCAACCACCGGCCCATGCCTATTTGTAATTATGCCATCAATACTTCATCTACCCATGGGATGCAACAACAGATGCATTTGAAGATTTTCCCGCTCAAAAATGGGCCACAGACAAAGAAAACCATCGCTCCAGCAAAATTAAAACACAGCCGTCGATCACCTCCCCATTGCTGAGATCTGCTGCTCAAAACACCTTTGAAAAGTCACGAACCAATGAAAACATGCCATGTAGGCACTTCATGCTCCTATCGCTGACTTTTCCTTTCTTCATTTTGCCATTTTCGCCCTTGTATATGCACAAACAAATGCATATACAACTACCTTATATATAAGTTGGACCTCAAATTTTATTAGAACAATTTGAGAATCGGTTCAAATCCGGCTTGTATCTAGCCTTTGTACCTTCACAATGTATATCGACACATACAAGTGCCCAATATACATGCAGTGGACCTGAAATATTATTAACTTCATCTGATTTATCCCTCGGGTCCGGAATGTATGTCCTCATTTTGTATATCGGCCTGTATATGCAAACATACAAATCCCCAACATACAAGCAAGGAATCTTTTATGATATGCGATTTGGATTCCCTCTTGTATGTCGTCAATGTATGTCAAACATACATTCAACCTTGTATTTGCCTCTCCTATATGCCGAATATACAAACCTGTTTGTATATGCCTGCGGGCCCTACCACATGCATCACCTTCGCCGCATTGTAGCAAATTTATATTTGTTTGTATGTCAAATATACAAACACAAAAATACAAAGCCCTTTATACAACTACGGAATCTGCAATGGAATATTCGATAAATGCATACTTTCCTTATATCTTTCAATGCCCGCATGTTGACTTGTATGTTAGAGATACATTCACCCTTGTACATTTTTCATTGTATATGCTGGCGATGAACCTTTACACTGTAGCAGATGTATATCGGGCCTCCTTGTATATTTTTCATTGCAAAAGACCCGATGTATTATTAACATACATTCATTCCTATACATACAAACACAGGATCTTCTACAGAATATTCCCTCAATGTATCTTCCACCTTGAACTCGATATGTAATTGAAAAGGCATACAAGTGCAGAATATTCCTAGGAGTCTTGCGAAAGATTCCACTAATGTATATGCAACCTGATATACAATTGAAACATGCATATAACTCAAATTTTCAACATTTTATGGAAACCGATTAAGATTTCACAAGCCTGCCTACATGCAAATTGCATTTGCATATACAAGACTTAACATGGGGACTGGTCAACCAATGAATACTACAGCACGAAGATAAAACCGAGCAACTAGGAACTCCCCACAGAAGGCCACTAACAGAGTAGACAAAACAATGCAAGACCCCAAGACTCAGAAAATTTAGGATTTGAAAGAGAAAAATCAGCAAACACTCAAGCTTAAAACCCTAAACATAAATGATTACCAACACCTGTGATAGTGATTGATATGCTAATTCATTGATTGTTTCATTCTTTATTTTGTTATTCTTTTGTATCTTCAGAAAGTCAAAGATAGAAGGTCAACTATAGGAAATATTGTGATACGTCAAGATGAATTTAAAGGCATCTTTGTGGTCAAAGGAATATGCTTTCAAGATATTTTGGAGTGACAATTGGCAGAGAATATTCCAAGGATATTCCCATGTGCCAGCTAGTGCGTAGTTGCTAGGTCTTTCTCCACCATTGATATTGTATTTTGAATCTGGACCCTTGATGGGATTTTGTAACTATAGCAAAGGATCTAGATCTATATAAGGATCTTTGCTACATTATTTTGGTAACACGGCTTACATAGAAAACGTACTAGAGCGTTTGCAAGAAAAGTCATTGGAGAAAATACTTTGAGCATAGTTAATTTGAGAAGGAATTCGCCTATGTCTATAGGAAGGAATATATGGAACATCCTATTTCCTTTGTATATTTGTGAAAACATATGTAAGTTTTGATGATACTGTTGATATATTTAGAAGATTTGAAGTCGTGAAATATTGTGAATTTGAAATGGCTAGCATATATTAGTAAATACAAACATCAAATTTCTGCATCTATTCCAGAGTGTTATTTGATCTATGCATTTCTGATATATTTCCTTGAAGATTGCAATTATGTATGTGAATTTGTGAAAATGATCTAGATTAGCATATAAAAATTTATTTTCTTTTGAATTGTCTAGGATAATCAAACTTGTCCACATGAGTAACAGAGCATCATATTTTGTTTTAATCATGTTTCTAACCCTATCTTTTATCTTTCTTTTACCAGTAGTTTAAATAAATAGCCAAAACACAATCATCTAAAGGAAATTGTTTAAGATTCTGATAAATACATGTGAATGCTAAAGATCTTTGATAATTTTCATAAACTTGAGATATAGAACATATTTCCTTGAAATTCATGCAAAGATTGACAGTAAAGTTGCAAATATATGTAAAGGATCAACACTTGGAGAGTAATTTGAAAATATTTGTAAAGATTGAGTAGTGATAGCCAGTAAATAGAAATTAAATCATGCAAGGGCCCTTGTTAAACAGCTTCACATTGAACCTTGAGTAATCTGACATAGTCATGACCTGACTAACGAAGCCTTGGGATTGTGAATTATTATTTGATAACTCTCCATATCTTTCAAGATAGATGAAGTTGATAGTGAATTTTATATCATGTTGTGTGTATAACATCTACATCAATAGTTTTTCTCACTAGAAGGAGGGTCTGATAGGATTTAAAGTAGGCTTTTGCAAACTAGCTAACAGGACTGGTCGAACGACTAGGTCCATGTCAAATCTAGGGGATATTTTCATGCAATTACCTGACAAACAAGGTAAAGGTATAAATAATCCCTTAATCTTAAGTCTTGGAATTGTTCAGCTAGGGAGTTCATCATATACTCCTCCAAGTCCAAGTTCACCTTTGGTTCAACATAACTTAATAAGTCCAAACGTTTCCATGTTCAGACCACTGAATTTTGGTTTAAATCCTCAAAATTAACTGAACTTTGGCTTAGTTCCTCCTAGAGGTCCTATCATGGCATTGTTCAACATAGGATCACCTATACACTTTGTAGCATTTCATGACATGCCAAAGAATCTAGACAAGAAATGTCTGAAATATAAATTGCATCAAGATGCTAAAGATCACATAAGAATCTTCAAAGAGACTTGCTTCAGGGCAAGGTTAGCATAGGAAGATGTGATATGCAGATTATTTCCTTTCACTTTATCTGAGCAAGCTTATAGCTGGTATGTTAATTTGCCTAATAGTCACATCACAAGTTGGCAAATTATGGAAGAAACATTCTTGTCTAGGTTTAGAGATCCAATAGAGCTAGCATCCATATATCATAGGTTAGCAGAGATTAAAAGAGGTGGAGAATTCATAACTGTATTTAATGATCATTTTCTAAAGGCTTATTTCAGATTAGTAGCTCCTTATATAGTAACTGATGATGCAGTGTTACAAATGTATTATGCTACTTTGGATCCATTAACTTCAATGTTTGTTAAGAGATAGGTACCTCAAGTGACAAATTTATCTCAATCATATAAAGAAGCGGTGAAAATAAATCAGGAGATGTAACAAACATGGCATGGTCCTTTAGTGAGCCTTGGAA
This sequence comes from Cunninghamia lanceolata, assembly GCA_027924645.1. Classification (NCBI taxonomy): domain Eukaryota; kingdom Viridiplantae; phylum Streptophyta; class Pinopsida; order Cupressales; family Cupressaceae; genus Cunninghamia; species Cunninghamia lanceolata. The sequence goes on along the minus strand of BSBN01000960.1, from coordinate 6,812,084 downwards.
ATGTTGCAATTCCTAATCAAATGTAGCAGTTGAATAGTGCACTGGTGCATCATACTCCAGTATACAATCTAGTTCCTACATGCACTATGGTTCCATATACTAGCAATGTTGCTAATGATGACAAGTTCAATGGACAACCATTCTTTCAAGCTCCACAAGATACCTATGTAGCCAAATCATAAGAAGATAGAGATGAATTAAAGGAGATCATTGCTCACTTGAGAAGATTAACTACAGAAGTAACTTAGATGAGAAATTAGAGTTTCTATGGCTAGAATCATCAAAATAATAATCCTCAAAACCATGGACAAGGGCTACAGAATAGAAGTCATAATGGAGACAACAAATCTTAGGGAAATGATAACATAAATTCAAATCAACCTAGGCCTCCTAGAGTTTGGAATACAAGGCTGAATAATGGTACTCTAGCCTCTCCTTTTGAGAATCTAGATAATCAAGAATCCAAACAGCATGCCAGAGTGCAAGTAGCAGACGTGGCTCTTAAAACAATTGGTGTAGGATTCACAACACAAGTGCTCATGTTGAGTTAGATTGCCCACAATTCCACTTAGCAACGAGTATTTTCAAAGTAGAAGTGCAAAGCCCTACATTAGAATTCCTTGTTCCTAAAGGAAATGAAATAGTACTGTCAGGATATGAGTCAACAATAGTTTTGGAAAGTTTCACATTCTCATCAAAAGAGGAAGAGAACCAAATTGAAGAAGATGAATCATACTATCATGAAAATTTGTATCTTGAGTTAGCTTTGGTATTGGAAACTTTCCAATTCCCCTTTGAAACTAAGAATGAAGTACAAGTTGAAACAGATGAAGTCCAGACATTTCAACAGTCTTAAAAGAATCACACGTATAACTTGAGAAGTAATAACAAACCAGGAGGTCCTTTCACTACCTCCACACCTCCAAACAATTTTAATACACCACTAGATGTACATTCAAGTAACAATCCTTTACCTCCAAAGGCAAATCATCAGGGTACTTGTATTTTAGCATCACAAAAGGTCCAGGTAAGTAAATCAGAACCTAATGATGCTACTAAATTGATCAGTTATTTATCTGAGGAGATTAGGAAAATAAAAGTGAATGTTCCTTTGTAAAAATTGCTGAGAAGTCCAGGAGTTAGAACTGCTTTTATGAAGTCCTTAGATGAATCAAACTCTAGGGAAAACTCAATAGGTCTAGATGTTCACAATAAAGATGTGCAAATTAAGGACAAGAACAAAAGTCATGAGCAGCCTGCGAATACAAATATAGTGTTATATACAAAAAAGGAGTCTCCTCCTTTCGTGTTAACCTTAAGAATCTTTGGGAAAAACCTGCACAATTGCATGGTAGACACTAGAGCCTTTGCTAATGTCATGCCATTAGGAGTGTGTAAATATTTAGGACTCACCCCTACTAAGTCAGCCAAAGTTGTAACTCAATTAGACAAATTTGAAGTAAACATTGTAGGAAAATTGATGCATATTTAGATGCAATTGGCCACTGATGCTAGAGTACAACAGTATATTGACATCCAGGTAGTTGATATTCTTGTGAATTATGTGATGTTGTTGAGTAAAGATTGGTCCAAAACTTTGAATGGATATATGGCAATAGATTTTTCACACATGTGGCTACCTTGGAGAGGTATCCCTAACTAGATTAGGATTGAGGTAGAACCAAAAATGAAACACATGATAACAAGTACAATAAAACAAATGAAGTGTTGTATGCTGCAATAGAGCCTGGTGTGTATAGAGATTATAATAGGGGGGTCCAAATAGAGGAAATCCTAGCTTTGATTTTGAAAAGAAACCTATAGACAAAAGAACTAGTGTTCTCATTGAATCTGATTTTGATTCTTCTGATGAAGAAGAAAACACCATGAGTAGTTTTAACCAGATCATGAATCTAGAAATTTGGAAATGTACTCAGCAGGGAACTTCTATTTAGGATGTTCTATGTAAATGATGGTGTAGGGTTCATAAGACCACCCATTTTGAAGAAGATTATGGAATATGTAGGGAAATAATTGAAAATCAACATAGAAAATGTATGGCACAAATTAAAAACTAGGAAGGTAGGCATACTATTGATAATCCTAAAAATTCTTGTGTCATACTAAAAGATCCAAGTGATTCAATAGAAGCAAAAGATAATAAGCATTCTATAACCCTCACAAACTTATAGAGAATACTACAGTACTTGTAGGTCAGACAAAAGTGCATAGGGATAAACATGACCCTGCAAAACCTGAATTGAATAAAGTGTTTCCTTTAAAAGTGAGAGATCCAGTTCATAAAAGAAACAACATGTGGATTTTAAAGTGTGATGGATCAAAATCTAAACAGGGAGCAGGGGCAGGAATAGAACTTGTTGACCCTGATGGGAAGTCATTTTTGGCAGCCTATAGATTGTAGTTTCCATGTACAAATAATATAGCATAATAGAAGGTGCTAGCACATGGGTTAGTAATGTCCATCAAAAAGAAATTAAAAGTTCTTCAAGTGTTATCTAATTCAGAATTAGTGGTCAAACAGGTTAGGAAGTTGTATGCTTGTAATTTTTAGAAAATGGTAAGCTATAGGCTTAGAGTCTGTGATTTGATAGAATACTTCAATGCTTTTAATATTATACACATTTCTAGAGAATTAAATCAATGCCTAGATGCCCTAGCAGTTGCAGCTAGCTCACTAGAACCATTAACCTTGTCTAGACTAAATAAATTTATGGTGGAATTAGTGTCTATTCCTAGTATACCTGACAATGTAATGAACTTTCAGGTATTCGAGGGTGACCAACAGATCCTTGATTTTATAACAAGTCATGATGTCTTTGAAGCCCAAATAATTGATGAATAGGATAGACCAGAAGTATCTTGGGATGAGGAAGATATCATTGATTTGAAAAGTAACTTCTTAGCAAAAGGGGTAATTGAACTAGAAAAGATTTTTTACTTTGATGGGGTTGTTAGACAAAGAGACCTTCCTAAAATAGGAGGTAAGTGTGAACCTTTCAATGTAGGTACTGATAAAGACCTTCAAAATGTGCTAATTGCAAAGACTTGTTCTGAAGATTTAAGAAATGATATAATTGTTGTACTAAAAGCCTATAAACATGTTATTGCATGGACATATGAAGATCTTGAGACTTATGATACATCTATCATAACTCATGTGATTCCTCTCAAACCAAGAGTAAAACCATTTAGGCAAAAATAGAGACCACTAAATGCCATATTAGAACCCTTAATTTTTGAAGAAGTCAAGAAATTGTTATTTGCAAGGATAATCTTTCCTATGAGACATTCCACTTAGGTAGCCAACTTAGGTCCTGTAAGAAAATAGAATGGAGATATTAGACTTTGTGTAGACTTTAGAAACCTCAATAAAGCATCAGAGAAGGATAATTATCCTTTACCACCTTTGGATGAGGTTTTGTAGGCAGTCAATGGTGCCAAAATAATGTCTTTCCTAGATGGATTCTTTGGTTAAAATCAAGTCTTAGTGGATAAAGAAGATAGGTTGAAAACCACTTTTACTTGTAAATGGGTTAATTATGCTTATAGGAGGATGTCGTTTGGTTTAATAAATTATGCAGAGGCTACATTTTAAAGAGCCATGGATATTGCTTTTCATGGACTGGTAGGAAAATACATAGTGATTTATATGGATGATTTGACTATTTTCTCTAAAGACAGGTCAACTCATGTAGAAGATTTGAGGAAAGTACTGCAAAGATGTGAAAAATATGGTATATCCTTGAACCCAAAGAAATGCGTCTTTAGGGTGATAGAAGGTAAGTTACTAGGACACATCATTTCTAAGAATGGGATTTCCATTGATCCAGACAGAGTTGAAGGGATAAATGAGTTGCAGTTGCCTACTAGTAAAAAGGAATTGAAGTCATTCTTTGGTAGGATAAACTTTGTGACAAAATTCATCATTGGTTTTATTGAGATAGTAGAACCTCTAAATGCCATGTTGAAGAAGGATGCCAAGATAGAGTGGACAACAGTGGCCAGCGAAACTTTCAAAGATATAAAAGAAGATATCACCAATGCTCTAGTATTGACTAGCACTAATTATACTAAACCATTCTTTATTTACTCTTTTGCATCTGAACATTCCTACGCAGTAGCCTTGACACAAAAGGGTGATGAAAATGAAGAAAAGTCAATAGCAGTTATGAGTCCTCCCCATAAAGGTGTAGAATTGAAGTACTTAGATACTGAAAGGAAATCTTTTGCCTTGGTAAAGGTAGTAAAGAAGTTCAGACATTACATTTTGAGGAGTCAAATCAAAGCCATTGTGCCTGATGTTGTCGTAAAGATGCTGCTGATGCAAAATGAACTAGGAGATAAAAGGGCAAAATGGATAACAGTGCTATAGGAATTTGATCTAGAAATCACTCCAATGAAATTGGTCAGACGTCAAGCTTTAGTGCAGACTATAGCCAACACAGATCCTAAGATTGTTAGCCAACAATATGTCATGAATACAAGTACTACAAGTGGATGGTATGATCACCTTAATTTACTTTTGATATCAAGGAAATATCCAATTCATATGAAGTCTTCTCAGAGAAGGGAATTGAAGTTGAAAGCCCAAAAATATATGATACAAGGAGGTCTTCTATTCAAAAAGAATCATGAAGGGATATATCTGAGATGTCTAAATAGAGATCAAGATGAAAAAGTGGTGTTAGAACTACATGATAAGTATGGGACAACTCACGGGTCTCACTTGGCCATAACAAATAAGATCTTAAGGGCTAGCTATTATTGGCCCACCATGTTTAAAGACACAGAGGAACATATTAGGTCTTGCCATATTTGTCAAACCACTGCTGATAAAGGAAGATATATGACTCATCCTCTGCAGCCTATGATAGAAACAAGACCTTTTGCACAATGGGGGCTAGATTTCATTGGAGTCATCAACCCTCCATCTTCTGCTGGACACAAGTTTATCCTCACAGTGACTGATTATTGCATCAGATGGACAGAGGCTACCTGCTGTAAGTTGTCTACTACTGAAGTTGTCATCAAATTTCTAGAAGAGAATATCATAACCATATTTGGAGTACCTTATGCACTGGTATGTGACAATGGCCTTGCATTTTCTTCTCTAAAATTTTCAAACTGGGCTTTTGAATATGGTATTGTGTTGAAGTTTTCATCAAATTATTATCCACAAGGTAATGGGTTGGCAGAGTCTACTAATGAAATTCTATTAGATATCATTAAGAAACTAATTGCCAAAAATCCTAGGGAGTGGAATGCCTTATTGAAGTATGCTTTGTGGGTGGATAGAACAAAGGTTAAAAAAACATTGGGTAATTCCCCATATCATTTGGTATATGGTATAGATCCTATTCTGCCTGTCAACTTGAGAATTCCAACTTGGAAGTTTGCTAATGAATACTTAGGCTTTGATTGAAAGGAAGCAAGGTACGCGGAACACACTTCCTACGCTAGTCTAACGAGGGAAGTAGAGTGCAAATTATTTTAAATCCTTACAATTATAGTGATGTTAACACAACAATAGAGATATTGTAGCAATACACATACACATAGAATGACACAAAAGAAAGAGAGACAAGATATAACGTGGGGAAAACCCTTTCGGGAGAAAAACCCCACACTCCAAAACCTGCACAATGTATTATCAAAACTAAAATGGTTTAAAATACACTTGCAATGCAAGCTCTCAGGAGTCTTCGACACTCATATCTGAAGACAATCTAGCAGCATAACAGTGTTGATAACTGAGAGGGGGGGTGAATCAGTTATCTTAATTATTTCTACTTTCTGAACTTTCTTAATAATTAGTGCTGCATCAACCAAGCAAACATAACCATGAAATGGAAATACACATGACACAATATTTTTGACATGAAAACCCTATTAAGGGAGAAAACCACGGGGTGATTAACCCAAGATTGTATTCTTTGTTAGAAGAATAGGATTACAAAATGGCACTTGCCAATTAGGGCTCACTGCCCGAGCACACTGCTCACAAGAGGCACACTGCCTACAAGAGACACACTATCTACAAATTATGAAGAGTGTAATACAATACTTGAACTAATAAGGAGCATCAACATATGATGTAGTTCAGTTCTGGTTAGGCTTTGTATATTGATCTGCTACACTTCATCTTTCCTCTTCTTTTGTGCTGCTCTCCTTTCACATACTGGACCTTCCTTTCTGCTTTTATTCAGTTCTCCTTCTTTTCTTCACACACTTTTCACAACACACAACACTTCTCATAACTAAATCTATCTTCTATATATATCCACAAAATTGATTTCATCACCTTTCTAGTCGGCACCCGGAATAGTCAATATTTTACATAAACTTTGATCTGTCGGTTGAATCCTTGCTTACCAAGTAATGCGGATCAAGGATATACTTGTGGAATTCATCAATCATGTCAGCCAAACATAATTTATGCCTTCATAACCTTTACCAACATCAGTAACACATCTGGAATAATGTCTGATGTTCTATCAGTCAGTTCTTCCTCTGTCCACACTGCCAATCAGGAACCCAATACTCAAGTATTCATATCTTTTCCCTCATCTATCACCGGAGGCTAAATCCTTGGGATATATCACTAAAGTTAGTCCTCTTGACTTCCCCAAAACCACACTTCACCAAGATACTTCCTCTGAGAGATCCGGACCTGACTGTTGGCCCTCACCACATGCTCTGTTCTTGTTTACCGGACCACAACATTCTTCACTCTGACTTCCGGTATAGACACACCATGTCCTGCGGATGTGTGGGATGAACTTTGTTGCCATCAATGACAACAATCAAGAAGCTCCAATGTGTCTCTTGCCAACAATCTCCCCCTTTGGCATTGATGGTAACACTTAGTGAAAAATGACTAAGTGTTATACTATACTCCCCCTTAGTAGATGCTTTGTCTTTATGTACATTTTCCAGAGCTCCCCCTTATCTAGCTATAACATTTTTCACTTCTCTTCACTCCCCCTTTGACATCAATGGCAAAGGGTAGGGTCCACATATCAAAACTTTCAAAAATTCAACTATACTTAGCCGCATAAGTATATACATATGGCATACTTACATATACTGAAGTATGTCTGCAAAAGTTGTCTTCAATTGAATAAATTCTGTAGCCCAACTTTGCTTCATCCTATCCAAAATTGAAATATGATCGCTCAATAGGAACGCAAAAGCTTCTGCCCACTTAAGATCTATCGGATCATTGGTTCGGGTGGTAGTTTGAGCATCACTTATGGCCTCATGCATGGCCTCTAACTTAGGGATAATGATCCTTCTAAGTTCACCCATCCGGCTATTTATGTTCTTCCTTTCCTTCTCAAAATTCTTTATTGCATTTGTGATTGCAATAGTCTGACACTCTTGATTTACTATGGAGGATGAGAGGGGATCAAAACTTTGAGACAGACTTAGTAGTTTATCCTCTTGTTCTTTTACTTTCCTCTCAATATCTTTGGTCACTGTGGGCCAAGATAAGAAAAATTTGTACATATTTTTGCCATCTTTAAGAGCATTTTCCAAGCTCTTTATCCCAATATCCATAACTCTCCTATCATTTGTTATCAGACCCTATACTTCGGAAAATCTCTAATCTAAAAACTCATTCCGGACCTTTTCTTCAACTGACTTCTCTAGAGAATCAAAATGTGTGCTAACACTGTTGACTAGAGTTTTGAGATTACCGGAAGAGGAGGCTGTGGGATCCTTCTGAAAAGATGGCATGATTTTTTCCAACACTATGGATGCTACCTCTAAAAGCTCACAGTCTTCCATGTGAGATTTCAATAGTTTTTCTTTGACCTTCACATTTGCAAATGAAGCTATTTTCATTGTTTGCACCGGAGATAGAGAGTCAAAATCTAATGGCCCTTTTAATAGTTTTGGTTCATCAATCTCCATAGTTGCTTTTGTCAAAAAGTCCTTGACTGATTCTGCAGTGTCTCTTGCCGGAGACAGATTTTTCTTTTCTTCTGCAGTCACAGAACTATCTTTTGGAGATTTCTCCCCTTCCACAACCTTTGTACTGATATCTTCTTTTCCCTTCACCTCTGTTTCTTTCTCCTTTAATCTTTCTTCTCCTTTGGATCCGGAGTCAGCAGGGGAAACCAGAGGAGTGATGTTAGTCTGTTCATGGGCCACCTCTTCTGGAGTAGAGGATTCCAAGTCCTTAGCTATTTCTGCATCTGTCATTTTCTCAGTAGACTCCTCTACAACACTTGTGGTCAAGGGGTCAGTACCCAAGTCCTCTATAATAGGAAGATTAAATCTTTTGAAGGCTTTCCAGAGGATCTCTTCTGTGTCCTTGGCTACCTTGTCAGTCTCACCAAGCATAAGTTGATTCATCCTTGCTTTGCTTCTGAACTCATCCTTGCAATCTTTGAACACCATATTCATTGTCTTGGGATCGACTAAAGGATATAGATGAATTGCTATCTATTCCCAGATTTCTAGGTCTTTTGCTTGGGCATTGTTCTTTCTTGTTTCTAGTTCCTTCTCCAAGCTTTTAGGGATCAGAGATATAATTTCAATAAAAGCTTTGTTGTAGATATTTAGGTACCTGACTATGGCATCTTGCAATATTTTCTGATTTGCTTCACCATAATCATCATAGAACTCAACCATTGGTTGAAGATTTTCATCCACTGTGACTGATTTGATTATGTCATCAATGTGAAGAGTGGGTTTTTCAATATATTCCTCTGTCTTTTCTTCTTCCTTTTGTCGGGTAGAGGGTTCATCGGATGTTTTCTTCTTTTTTTTCATCTTCCTGATTTCTTCATCAGATTCAATCTCCTCTTCATCCCTTTGACTGGTATAAGCTCTTGTGGCTTTTGTCTTTGTTCTTTTCTCTCCTTTGCTAGATGGTTGTGCTTCTGATTCTGAAGTCCTTGAGCCTTTAGTGGTGGTAGGTGCAGAACTCTTTGATGATCTGGTCCGGGTGGAAGGTTTTGCTGGAACACTTTCCTCATTTTTCTTTTCTGCCTTCTTCTTCTCTTCCTCAACCCTTTCCATCTTTTTCCTGTTGGCATCAAGTGCCTCCTTTGAGATGCCAAAGCCTTTGGCAACATCTTCTACTTCTTTTCTCACTTTCCTCTTAATCTCTGGCTGCCTTAGCTCTGTATGAATTTTCACACTTAGTTCTTCAAAGGTTCCAAATCTTTCTTTATTTTCTATAGATTCTCCAAGAGTTGGTTTAAAAGGAGCTGACAAAGATCGTATTTTGCATCCTTTCTTAGAATTTCATAAGCGGTGTAGATGGTCATTCCAGGTACTAAATTTTCCCTGCTAGAATGATATATTTTATATCCAATGATCATGGAGACAAACTTGACATCCGGATCAGAGATGTCATCTACTGTCATTGCTCTTTTGTCAAACTTGGATCCAGTAGCCTCACTCACAGTTTGATTCTTCACATATTTAAGAATAGGAATCCCACCGGATGAGTGTAATTTGGTAATTGCCCTGATGGCATCTTTTGTGATTTTGAATGGTCCATTTAACCACATGAAGTTGTCATGTATTCTGCTCAAAATATACCTGACCCATTCATCCTCAGTAAAATAGGGGAAATGTATGCATTTGCAAAGTGCTTATTTTGGAGGCCCTTGTATTGGGGTTTGAGCTCAAATGAATCATCTAATAGTTGTTTGTGATAGATATCTCTTAGTTTGAATTCCCTAAACTCTTCAATATTTGCGTGTATGTAAACCCTAATATCTTCTGTGTGCAAAACACCATGCGGAACACTAGAGAAGGCTCCTAGGGGATCTACCTCCAAGGATTTGTATGGATGTTTCTTAAATTTAGGGTGAGGTCTATCAGAAATCTTTACTATATTCAGAGTAGCCATCATCAAAGAATCTTACTGAGGAGTATCAGGAACGAAGAATACCTTTTACACTGTTTAGGGTACACGATGAAATCTAGATTGAGCTGTATGAGGAATTGTCTTGATCTTTGGGAGAAGTGGTTGCAGAGCTCCTTTTCTCTCTTCTTCACATGTGAGTGTACAAATGATGAGTGAATGAACTCTTTTATTTCTAAGAAGCCCTAATTTTCATTCGGTAATAAATGCGCAACCTAATTCATTCCAGTTTGCCTTGTTTGTCTTATTCAGAGACGAAACCTTTCCGAATCACTGAGATAGATTTCGAAGTTATTCTAGGAGAGTAGTGATAATCTATCTTCCTTTCATTAGTCATTTGATCTATTTGCAGATCAAGACACCATAGTTTGAATCATACCAGACCAAACTTGTAAGGAATCTATTTTTACCGGAAGACTATTTTACCAAATCAATTCTGGTAGGATTAGATTCTTCAAATCTTCTTGCAGATCTCTCAAATATTTACCATACCCCTTTTAGATGTTTCTTGTATGACCCCTTTTAATCCGCAGCTCTCCTTGTGCCAGTTCCGGCACCAATTGACTGGCTAGAGGAACAAGGTTTTCTTTGTGTCTCCCTTGAGCCAGAGCTCACTTTTTAATTTTCGGAAGGAATATCAGCACCAAATTCTGGTGCGGATCCATCCCCTATATTCTCTGTACTTTTCTTCACCCAAATATTGTTCATCTCACTTTGAACTTCATCCGCATTTACTTTTTGTTTTCCCTTATCTTGATTCTGATTATAATATACCGGACCTCTTTTATCCTGATTCTTGCTTCTACAGAATTTTGCTATATGACCGGATCTATTGCAAATTTGGCAAACAACATTTCTTTGCATATTTGATTGATATCCTCTTGATCTGCATTGATTAGCCATATGACCCATTCTATTGCATGCAAAGCATCTACCATTGAATGAACTATTCATTTGCATATTTCTGCATTCATGAGATTTGTGACCATACCTTTTGCAGTTGAAGCACTGTCCGGAGAAGGATGTATTAGTTTGATTTATTCTCCTTCTGCACTAATTAGATTTATGACCAAAGTTATTGCAGTTGTGGCAATATCCATTGAAAGATGGATATCTTTGAGCATTAGGTTGCCTTACCAGAGGACTTCTAGGCCTGTTCCTTGGATTTTCTGATCTAAAATTCTTCTGACTGGATCCGGAGCTTTCTCCTTTCTCATATCCCAAACCACACTTGTCATTTACCCTCTTTTGGCTTACAAGAAGAACTTCAAGTTGGGCAGAACATATCTTGAATTTCTCTTTATATTCATTTGCTGTTTGAAGATCCCTTTTGAGAGAGACAATTTGATCCTCAAGTTTTTCTTCATTATCTTTAGCATCTTCAAGATCAGATTCAAGATGTCTGATAATTCTATCCATCTTGTGGCAATCTTCTGATTTCTCCTTGAGAGATTGTCTTAGATTATCTTTAGTTTTTCTTTTCTCTTCAATCTCTTGGGTAAACTTTATAACTCCTGATTCCATTTCATGTCTTATCATAATGGTTTCTTTTGATAACTTTTCACATAACTTAGTTTTCTCCTTCAAATCTTCATTTGTACCATTGGCTTCACTTTGATTTGCTAATTGCTAAAGTAGCTCCTTTCTCTTTTTCATAGAGAGACTTAATTTGTCTTTTAGTTCTCTCATGAAATCATCGGCCTGTTTGAGTCTTTCCTTTAATTCATTGACTTCAGAGTTTGACTGTTCAAGATCATCAAGGGCAGTCTTGAGTTGCTCCCTTAAACCATATGCATCCATTTGAATTCCCAGATCTTCCTCAAGCTGTTAGATTTCTGTTAGGAGGAACTTAGCTCTGATACCAATTGTTGATAACTGAGAGGGGGGGTGAATCAATTATCTTAATTATTTCTACTTTCTAAACTTTCTTAATAATTAGTACCGCATCAATCAAGCAAACATAACCATGAAATGGAAATACACATGACAAAATATTTTTGACATGGAAACCCTGTTAAGGGAGAAAACCACGGGGTGATTAACCCAAGATTGTATTCTCTGTTAGAAGAATAGGATTACAAAATGGCACTTGCCAATTAGGGCTCACTACCCGAGCACACTACTCACAAGAGGCACACTGCCTACAAGAGACACACTGTCTACAAATTATGAAGAGTGTAATACAATACTTGAACTGATAAGAAGCATCAACATATGCTGTAGTTCAGTTTCGGTTAGGCTCTGTATACTGATCTGCTGCACTTCATCTTTCCTCTTCTTTTGTGTTGCTCTCCTTTCACATACTGGACCTTCCTTTCTGCTTTTATTCAATTCTCCTTCTTTTCTTCAAACACTTTTCACAACACACAATACTTCTCATAAATAAATCTATCTTCTATATATATCCGCAAAAGTGATTTCATCACCTTTCTAGTCGGCACACGGAATAGTCAATATTTTACATAAACTCAGATCTGTTGGCTGAATCCTTGCTTACCAAGTAATGCGGATCAAGGATATACTTGTGGAATTCATCAATCATGTTGGACAAACATAATTTATGCCTTCATAACCTTTACCAATATGAGTAACACATCCGGAATAATGTCTGATGTTCTATCAGTCAGTTCTTCCTCTGTCCACACTGCCAATCAGGAACCCAATACTCAAGTATTCATATCTTTTCCCTCATCTATCACCGGAGGCTAAATCCTTGGGATATATCACTAAAGGTAGTCCTCTTGACTTCCCCAAAACCGCACTTCACCAAGATACTTCCTCGAAGAGATCTAGACCTGACTGTCGGCCCTCACCACATGCTCTGTTCTTGTTTACCAGACCACAACATTCTTCACTCTGACTTCCGGTATAGACACACCATGTCTTGCGGATGTGTGGGATGAACTTTGTTGCCATCAATGACAACAATCAAGAATCTCCAATGTGTCTCTTGCCAACAAATAGTACCTTTCAATCACATATTACATCTCCACTCCAAAGCACCTGTTTATATAACAAATACAAGGCAAAATGGCTCCACATTCAGATGGGCATCCAACATGGCCTCATGGCCCAAAACCCATGCCTATGGACACTTGTCCAACACTGTAGTATATTTTTGACACTTGTCAAGTCACCCCATCCCAAGGAGGTCACCTATTTCCAAAATGGGCTATGACAGATGCTCTTACGACTCTTACAGCCATCATAAAATCTGTCATAGCTATCATAACTTACAGCTATAAGAGAATATGTCATACACAGGCTATAAATAGAAAATTCTCTTACAACATGTCATAGTCCACCTTGGGGTACCCAAAGATGCCTTTTTTCAAAGATACTTCTGAAGACATGTCCATACCTGTCATAGGATCTTCTATTTCTGACTCTTACATGTCATAACTTTGTCATAGGAATCTGTCATGACTGTTTCGGTCAATATTCCCTTACACACATTCTAAGATGCCAACACATGGAAAAATATTACTACCACTAAGTGGGATGCCTATCTCCTCATGTGACGACAAATTTACATGTGGTCATATGCCATGTAGGATGACACATCACTGTGCTAACTCCCACATGATGACAACATAGGATTTGCATCCTAATTATACAATAGGTAATAAATAAATAAAAATAATGAAATAATACAAGGAATTACCAAGGTTGAGACACCTTAATTCCAAAAATTCTCCCACTTTTCAAACATCTTGTAAGAGCCAATAGAATTAATAGGATTTAACTACTATAGGCTAAGAGGCCAATAGACTTTGAACACCATCTGAACTTCTCTATACTCACTGGCTTTGTCAATGCATCTGTAACATTCTTCAAAGTGTGTACCTTCTCCAAATTTACCTTCCCATCCTCTATCATGTCTCACACAAAGTGAAACTGTACATCAATATGCTTTGTTTTGGCATGAAAAGTTGGATTCTTCGCAAGGGAAATTGTATTCTGACTGTCAAAACAAATCATAATCTTTCCTGCATCAACACCAATATCTAAACACAATCTCTTAAGCCAAATGACTTCCTTGCAAGCATGAGTTACTACCATATACTTAGCTGTTGTCATGGACAAAGCAACCATAGGCTATCCCTTACTCATCCAACTAATTGCACCACCGAACATAGTGAACACATAAGCACTGGTGGATCTCCTGCTATCAATGTCACCCGCCTAATCAGAATCCACAAATCGAAGAATACAAACTGAATGTGGAGGTCCTGTAACATTACCATGATAACATATGGAATACTCAAAAGTACCCCTCAAATATATGAACACTCTCTTAACTGCATCCCAATGTACCCATCCAGGATTGGCCATATATTGACTAAGGACTCCCACTTCTTGGGCAATGTCTAACCTTGTGCAGACCATAGCATACATCAAACTGCCAACAACACTAGCATAAGGTACTCTGCTCATGTCCTCCACCTCACTAGGAGATTTTGGACAATCACTAATAGACAACTTTGTCCCCAAAGAAACAGGAACACACAATGGTCTACAATCTACCATGCTGAATCTATCCAACACGGTCTTCACATACTTACTCTGGCTTAACCAAATTTTGTGTTAGCTCTATCTCTTTTGTTTCCATTCCCAGAATGTACCTGGCTACCCCTAGATTTTTCATCTCAAACTATGCTGACAACTGAGACTTCAAATCATAAATCATATTCTTACCATTCCCAATTAACAACATATCATCAACATACAATGCAATAATGAGAATGCAATCATTGTTAAATTTATAATACACACAATGATCCAATTTCAATCTCAAATATCTAATCAACAACACAAAGGCATCAAACTTCAAGTACCACATCCTAGGAGACTGCTTCAAACCATATAAAGACTTTTTCAACTTGCAAACCAAATAATATTTACCTTTCTCTATGTAATGCTCTGGTTGTGACATGTAGATTTCTTCCTCCAAATCACCATGAAGGAAAGTTATCTTCACATCCATTTTCTCCACCTCTAAGTCATAAGCTACTGCAATAGATAATAGGAACCGAATAGATGTCAGCTTTGCAATGAGAGAGAAAATTTCACCATAATCAATTCCCTCCACTTGTGAATACCCCTTCGCAACCAGTCTGGCCTTGTACTTTTCAACACTGTCATCTGCACCAAATTTCTTCTTGAACACCCATTTGTAGCCAACAAGTTTCTGTCCTTCAGAAAAAGGCACCAAGTCCCATGTTTTATTCTTCTCCAAAGAAGCCATCTCTTCTTCCATGGCCTCCTTCCAGGAACCTGTATCTTTCATGCCCATAGCCTCTTTCACAGTTCTAGGCTCATCAGTGTTAGCAAGCAAAGCAAAAGCATAACTAAAATCAAGCAATGAATAACCAAACCTATTAGGTTGCTTCCTTCTTCATGTAGACCTCCTTAATGACTGAGGTTGAGGTTCTGCCTCTTCTTCTGAGCTTTCAGAACTGCTAGAGGTCTCCTCATCATCAAGTCTCACAGGGTCTGTTGGTTTAGTCTTCTTAGGGGTAGAAGGAAACTGAACCACATCCTCTTTCTTTTCCTTCTGTTCTGCCTATAAAATAATGAAAGAAGCTGTTATCTCTCTAAAGATAACACTTCTGCTATACTATACTTTTTCAGCCATAGGATCCCAAAGCTTGTATCCTTTCAAACCAACACCATAGCCAATGAAAATACACTTAATAGCCCTGTTCTCCAATTTAGACCATTTCTCCCTAGGCACATGTGCATATGCCTCACAACCAAAAACATGAAGATGTCTAACTAAAGGCTTCCTACCAGACCACACCTCCATGGGTGTCTTACCAACAAGAGCTGATGTAGGAGATCTATTTACCAGATAGCAAGTAGTGGCTATAGCTTCAACCCAAAACTTTTGTTCAAGGCTTGCTCCACTAAGCATACTCCTAGCCTTCTCCATCAGTGTACTATTCATCCTCTCTACAACTCCATTTTGCTGCAAGGTGTAGGGAGTTGTCTTATGCCTTTCAATCCCATGTTATTTACAGAACTTATCGAACTCTACTGAACAAAACTCACCACTGTTGTCAGTCCTCAAACACTTAATCTTTTTACTAGTTTGATTCCCAACAAAAGATTTAAACTCTTTGAATCGACTAAAGACTTTAGTCTTGCTTCTGAGAAAATAAACCCATGTCCTTCTACTGTAATCATCTATGAAAGATACAAAATATACTGATTTGGAAATCAAAAGAACATTAACAGGACCAAACACTTCATAATGAATAAGATCCAATACACTAGAAGACTTGTGAGAACTAGAGTAAAACTAAACACAGTTTTGCTTTCCATATACACAATGTTCACAAAAGTCAAACTCGAGATTACAATCATTTAACCCCTCAACGAGGTTTTTTATTTTTTAGGGTACACAGACCCTTCTCACCAATGTGGCCATATCTCAAATGCCATAATATAGTCTTTTCAGCAAGAAGTTTAACTTCCAAAGCATGTGCACTACCATCAGAAAGTGTTACAACAAATTTCTTCATTACTTGTTCAGATGGTGGGGATGGAATGACTGTAGCTCTTTTCTTCAAGTCAAAAGAACTATTGCACATGAAATGCATGCCTCCAACTGAAATAGAGTACCTCTCCGAGTACCCTTAGCAAGCACCATAGATCTTTTAGTCATCTTGCATCCATCCTTCGAAAAGACAACCTACACACCTGCATTATTCAACATACTTACAGAAAGTAGGTTCCATACTAAGCCTAGGATGTGCATAATCCTAGTGATCCCCTTCACTCATCCATCAAGGAATCAAATTGAAACTCTTCCATGACCAACAATCTTTAGATAAGAATTGTCACCCAGGTACACTCTTCCACCATCAAACTCTTCATACTTCATGAACTAGCTTCAATGTGAGGTCATGTGGAATGATACACTAGAATCAATCAACCACACATCATCAGATGCATGGGTGCCCTAGGCTATGATGAAGGCATCACCATCATCTTATGACTTGTCAGAATCTGAATTAGGAGCATTCTTCTTTTTCTTTTTCTTCTCCTCTTTGCATTCCTTTCAAAAATGCCTAGTTTTGCCATAGTTCCAATAGATAGCCTTGCACTTTCCAAGAGAATTGGATCTCCCATGAGATTTGGATCTGCCCTTCTCAACTTTCTTGTCCTTCTTTTTCACTTTCTCCTTGGGTCTTCCATGAACCACAAGAGCCTCTTTGGCTGCCTCAGAAGACTTTCTCCACATCTCTTTGGATAACAATGAAGATACCACATCATCCATTTTGAATGTGGATGTGGTGTTCCCAATAGCCATGACAAGATGATCCCACGAGTCTGACAAAGAACAAAGCAAGGTCATACAATGATCCTCCTCCTCCATCTTCACACTAATAGATGTTAATTGTGCAACTAACATGTTGAAAGCATTCAGGTGATCTGCAACTGATCCTCCATCCTTAGAGAATACAACTTCTTTCTTAGAAAAAGTTTGTTCACCAAGGATTTGGCCTAATAAACATCACCCAACTTCTTCCAAAGGTCTTTTGTGCTCTTCTCCTCATGGACATTTAATAGTATAGAATCAACTAGACTGAGTCTTATGATACCCTTAGCCTTTTGATCTTTGAGATCCCAATCTACTTGTGACATTGTAGTTGGTTTTACACTAGATACGATTTCCCATAGGTCACGATCAACTAGCATGTCTTCCATCTTAAGTTTCCATAACTCAAAATTGGTGTCGTTAAACTTCTCCACCTCTATTCTTCCAGATGTGTTTGCTATCTCCTTCCTGCAACAAGATTACATAATACTCTGCACAGACTCCCACTCAAACTAAGATCAGCTCAAAAAATCTATACCCAACAACTAGGACCAAATGTGATCAAGCTCTGATACCAACTGAAAGGAAGCAAGGTACGTGAAACACACCTTCTATGCTAATCTAATGAGGGAAGTAGAGTGCAAATTCTTTCAAATCCTTACAATTATAGTGATGTTAACACAACAACAAAGATATCGTAGCAATACACATACACATAGAATGACACATAAGAAAGAGAGACAAGATATAATGTGGGGAAAACCCTTTCGGGAGAAAAACCCCACACTCCAAAACCTGCACAATGTATTATCAAAACTAAAATGGTTTACAATACACTTGCAATGCAAGCTCTCAGAAGTCTTCAACACTCATATCTGGAGACAATCCGACAGCATAATAGTACCTTTTAATCACATAATACATCTCCACTCCAAAGCACCTGTTTATATAACAAATACAAGGCAAAATGGCTCCACATTGGGATGGGCATCCAACATGGCCTCATGGCCCAAAACCCACACCTATGGACACTTGTCCAACACTGTAGGATGTTCTTGACACTTTTCAAGTCACCCCATCCCAAGGAGGTCGCCTATTTCCAAAATGGGCTATGACAGATGCTCTTATGACTCTTACAACTGTCATAGAATCTATCACAGCTGTCATAACTTATAGTTGTAAGAGAATCTGTCATACATAGGCTATAAATAGTAAATTCTCTTACAACATGTCATAGTCCACCTTGGGGCACCCAAAGATGCCTTTTTTCAAAGATGCTTCTTGACACATGTCCATACCTATTATAGGATCTTCTATTTATGACTCTTACATGTCATAACTTTGTCATATGAATCTATCATGACTGTTTCTGTCAATATTCCCTTACACACATTTCAAGATGTCAACACATGGCAAAATATTCCTACCACTAAGTGGGATGCCTATCTCCTCATGTGAGGACAAGTTTACATGTGGTCATATGCCATGTAGGAAGACACATTACCGTGCCAACTCCCACAAGATGACAACATAGGATTTGCATCCTAATTATACAATAGGTAATAAATAAATAAATACAATGAAATAATACAAGGAATTACCAAGGTTGAGACACCTTAATTCCCAACATTGATGACCAAAGAGAAGCCAGGTTAGTTCAATTACTACACTTGGATGAAAAAATAAATCAAGCCATAGATAGGTTTGCTAAGCATCAAGCGGTGGTCAAAAGATGGTTTGATAAAAGGGCTAGGGTTAAAACTTTTAAAATCTCAGATTTAGTCTTATGTTGGGACAAATCCCATGAGAAAAAGAGAAATTGTGGAAAATTGATGAGCTATGGGTAGGTCCATTGGAGATCGTTGAAATTATAGGAGATAACACATTTAGGTTGAAAACTTTGACTGGTGAGGATATTCCATTACCTATTAATGGTCAATACATTAAACATTACTTCCAACCATAAAGTGTTGAGTTGAGCCTTACTGTGTATCATAATGTAAGTATTGTATATTCTTGTATAGTTGTTGGTTTTGTTTTGGTTTGATTTGGTGTTGTTTGCGTGTCCTTGTTTGTTATTTGGTTGTTTCTTTGTGTGTGGCTTGGGTTTCTTAGTTTTGGGTGTGTTTGGGATCCTCATTTTGATTTTGTATATATAGAAGTAGGCTATAACTTTAGAAAATAGTGGAATTTCTGGAACCAAGGGAACCATTTGAAATTTATGCATCGGTTGTAACTTTTATAGATGTAGTCTGCTTCTTTGGTCTTTGAAGGATATTATTCACCACTAGCAAATTGAAATGTTCAATGAATCATATGAATACACATCTTTAAGATTCTAGGAGTAGGTTTATGAGATAATGGACACTTGCATTAAGTGAAAAATCTAAAGATTTGCCTTTGTTACCACTATAATCTCCACCCTGCATATCAATAACAGGATTCTATTACCTGTTAAACATGAACTTCATTATAATATCAATAGCATCAAAACAAAAGATAATGAATGATCAAAAGAAATCATTTAAAACATATGAGGACTACCAAATAACTCCACCAAGAATATGGACACCTAACTGGTAGTGGGGCTCTATTTGGGGAGATTATAGTGATAACCTTGTCGGGGCTATAGACGCCCAACTAGCAGCAAGGCTCTATCTAGGTTGGCTTAGAAGGTTAAATCCATCTATGTAGTTTAATGATAACCTTGTTGAGGCTATAGACATCCAACTAGCAACAAGGCTCTATCTAGGCTGGCTTAGAAGGTTAAATCCATCTATGTAGTTTAATGCAAACGATTGTTGTTTTTCAAGTCTATTCCAAAGAGTGGTAATAAATTAGTTGCACACACTTAAATTCCTTTGGAAGATTCTTTTAGGTTAGTCAATACATTCTTTCTATGATTGAATAACATTCCTGCATATAAGAAAGTTGGAAATCTATGATTTATTTCATTTTGTTTCCTGAGTTCTTTAAATTTGGTTGTTTTATTTGTTTACTAGTTGTTGTGATGTTCACAACACACCCCATTTTACCCTTTAGCAAAATGAGGACCCCTTTTGGTTACTTTTTCTTTTGTGTTGGTTTGGTTATGCTTGCTTGGCAATATGGGTAAAATGTCCTTGGTGCTTGAAATTAAATATGCATAATGTTTGATGAAGAACAATTATTATCAATGAAACCAACGTTAAAATTCAACTAGGGTTGCCTTTTGAACAATTTGAAAATTCTATGTATTTTGAGAGTTATGCCATTTTTTGTGAAAAGTCAACACCGAATGGTTCAGTCAAAGTGTATCTCATATGTATTGCCATTTGCATGTATCCTATATACTATGTATTTTCGGTCTATCAGGTTATGATGTTCATCATGTTAAAATCTCGCTTTATGTTTGTATCTTAAATAGTTCAAAACATACTTATGCAAATCTAGACTTGATAGCTTTTTAGGGTGTACTTTATAATGGTAAAAAGTCCACAGTTGTATTTGTATATTATGTAATGCATGTATCTTTTATAAAAATCCAAAATATACATTGGCGGATGTCAAAGGAAATTCAAAATTAGCATATAAAGTCACAGTCATCTCATGTGTATAGTTAATACATTGCTAGTATCATACATTCTTATACAAGTGCATGAGTGGACCCAAAGAGAAAATTCAATTGACTCTAGAAAGAGGAAGTGAAGGGTTATATTTGTATGTATCTTTGTATGTATAAGCACATGTATCTAATTTATAGATACAAATCCATATGCGATTAGCGAGTCTAAGACTTTGTGAACTTTAGGTGAGGTCTACGTTTTTATGTCTAAGATGCATGCATAAAATATACAAAAGAGGCAATCACAAATGTGAACTTATGATTAAACTACGAAATAAAGTGTATTTATACATAACGAAGGATGAAAATTCAACATTGCGTATGTGGGTTAGAAAGTGCATGTATGCAATATATAGAAGGTGATACAAACAAAATATATACAAAATTGTATCCGAAGATAATTCCAATTTGTTTCTTAAACCTGATGGAGTCCATGTTTTTATGTTTAAGCAAATGTATAAGATATACATAGACATATACAAGAGAATATGCAAAATGAAAGGTAAAGAAATTGCATAAAGGCATAAAGATAACTCGTGCATGCCCTAAGATACAAAAGTGAACTTAGCAGTGAAAATGGTCATTAATTCATAATGTTTGTAATGACATCATCACTTCTTTTCTACATATTAGTAAAAGTGCATGTATAAGATATGCAAAAGTAAAAAGTGCAAAGAAGCAACGCATACAAAATTTCAAAATATTCATTGAATGGTGAAATAAAGTAAATATCAAATTGCATATACTGTTTGAAGCATTTAATGCATATCTACCGCAGGAAAGACCTAATTTCAAAGGAGTAAAAAGGATTTGCAATTGTGTTATTTTCACAATTGTATTTAGAATTTAGTTGCAGAGTATTCCATAGAGCTAAAGATATACATAGGTGAATTGCGATTCCAAGGCGGTTGCGGTGAGCTCGAATGGTAAAGTCTCTTGTCAATAGGGTAAAATCAATGGTTACAAACATGTATGTATCTAAAATTCCCACTTGTGCTTAACAGAACACAATTACAATAAATTTTGTAGTAATTATAGTAGGGTAACAAAAATGGTTTAAAATTTGTTAATTACTGTGATGAATTGTAAAACTTAAACATAGTAGGGTGGCCATACAGATTTCAAAAAGGTGAAAATAAAACATTTAGGGTAAAACAGTGATGGTAAATCTGTATGGTAAAACCCTAGAAAATGTGAACATTGTTGTAAATGAATATCTTTTTTGATAGGATGATTACCAAAGGAAATAAAACTGAGAAGATGGTCGGAAAAGGAGAAAAGAAAGATATGAGGATTAAGGAAGAATTTCCAATCAAGGGTTATAATTCACAAATCTACTCTGCAAGAGGAAGGACAGTTGACATGGAAATCAGGGATTTTGACTCTGCAATCCTATTACAGAAAATTAGAGTGCTTGGAGCGTCTTTGGCATTGAAGGATTTGATGGATGTGGGATTGTTCAACACTGCGGGATTCCCACTTGCAATGGAGGCTAGAGATTTAGTTATTGAATGCATCCAAAAATGTGACATGAACTCCAGGAAGGTGAAGTACAATGGCATTGTATATGAAGATTTGTTGGGAAGGAACAGTTGAAACCTTCAGTTTGAAAATTATTGATAAAATGAAGGAAATAGATGTGGAGAAATACGCAACTGATTTTAAAGGAAATGAAGCATCTTGTAAAAGCACAATATTCTATGGATGGTATTCTCAGGACAAGAAACCAAAAGCAACTACTAGAGTCCCAAAGCATATGTATAGGATGGACTTCAAGGAAGACATTTAGATGATTACATTGTTAAGTAGATTAATGGGCCTGATAGATGCAAGTCAATTCGAGCCATGGATGTTTTCTATAATTTAGTTTATCAGAGAAGAAATAGGGGTAGTTCATTGGGCTTAGGCCATTAGTAATGATATTTTTGCATAGGTCATGAGATGGAATAAGCAGAGGGTGTTCTTTATGTCATCATATATAGTAGACTCATGTGCAACAAAGATTTAATTGAGATGAATACCAAGGATTGGTAAATTAGGAAATGGCCCAGGAAAAATACTAGTGTATGATCATTACCTAGATTTATAGGAGAAGAATGTGACGCATAATTACATAAGGGTTAACAATGTATTCTATATGTACCTGGTGAGAATACTGACAGGGGATAGAGATAAAAGGTTATTAGAAGAAGCACAGAATGCAATCAATTGGCATAGTGCATGGTACATCCAATTCCCTACCTTCACCTACACCAGAACAAAAGGATTCATGGGTAAACCTTTCAAATTGCCAAGGTATCCAACAAAAAAAATGGTGTTGTTAGAATTCACTAGGCAAATCTTGAATATTTATGGTATGTACAAAGCAAAGTTCAACAGAGGTAATATCAAGTTTCCCTTTGGTATTGGTAGATACCAATGTTTCATTGAAGAAGTGGCTAAAGTATCAAAAGTAGAATTGCAATATTATGTGTTTCAGACTTTTGATTTGGCTCGACAATTTGATCCATTTAAAAGATACAAAATTATGTTGATAAGAAATTCAGACACCAGAAACACATTGAGTATTTTTGGGCAAACTATGATAATGAAGAAGAAGTTAGGAAAAGGGCCCATCAAAGGCTAACTTTGGATCAAATAAAGGCACTAGGAGTACTTGAGGTACCCCAAGAAATCATAGATGATGACAAGAAAGTGTTGCACAGATGTTATGAAGCCAAAAGGGTGGCTGATGAAGTTATAACAGAACTAGATTGGAATCAATCTGAGGAAGCTTGATTGGATAATATCTCAAGGTCAGTGATAACTCATTCAGATGTATGGGTAAAAGAGAAAGTAGAGGAGCTAAAGGATAAAGGGATAACAATCACCTACCAAGGGAAAAAAGGTTAAAAGAGACATTTAGAGAGTGAGGATAATTTTGATGATTTCCTAAGGAAAAAGAGGCATATAGTAGAGGCCAAAATAGCCAAGGAAAATACAATAGCCACATTCTTAGATCCTCATGCATTGGGGGTAATAGTGGCTATTTCCTTAGGAATGTTTACATCTACAAAAGGAGGAACATTAGCTATAGCTACCACAGGGGAGAAGACTCCAATACAAACACCTACAATGCCTCAACAAACACCCTTGGTGAAAACACAACCACAACAAGAGAAACTAGAAGGATTCATCGAAGTCAAACAGGAAATGACTAAGGAAATGTTACAAAGTACATCCATGCCTTAGGTGTTCACCAAAGATAATGTAGAAGTAGTAGATGTGGATAGGGTTGTGGATGTTGACGATGCTGAAGATGTTGAAGATAGTAAGGATGAAACTAATGATGAAAGTGATGATGACAACCTAGATGAGACTAGTGAAGAAGAAGAAAGACAAATACCTAAAATTCATCTCGTGCTAGGGGAATTCGATGTTGGAATGATACAAAAGACAACAACCTCAAAAGTTTTAGAGGTTACCTCACAGTTAGCTAAAGATATAGAAATGGTGGATGTATTTGACAATTTAGTCCCTAAAAACATCATGGAAGAAGTAGAAAAAGTTACCAAAGAGATATTGAAAAATCAGGCAGAAGAGAAAGAGGGTAAAGACATTGGTAATGTATCACCTTCTCGGGTAGAAGATACACCAATTCAGGAAAGTGTTCCTATAGATAGAGTAGAGGAACAAGAGAATAAAGAAGATGAAAGAAAGGATACATCCCATGAAGTTCCTAATCCTGAACCACCTCATGAGGAAGAATAGAAAAATATTGAAGAATAGAATGTTCAACAACAACCTCCTCAACAACAATATGATCGGCAACTGCATCGAGAGGAGCAAGAAGAACAAGAATAAGAAGTTATAACAAAAGAGCCTCAAGATGAGGTGATAAATGATAAGGCTGTAGATACAAGCATGGTGGTAACATCTTGGATTGGATTTGAAGTTCACCAAGAGTCAACAGTATAGCTGGTGTTAATTGATATAAAAAGCTTATTAGCTAATGTGGCTACCAAGAGAGGTGTTGGTGCTTAGGTGCACGACCCTCAATTCCTCCCTTCTCGGGCTCATGTGGTCTCTAGCTAGCTTCTCCGGTGGCGCCCTCACTAACAGTTTGAGCTTTTGGTGTAGTGGCAACCGGTTGAGTGCTAACAAATTGGTGACTCTACTGGGGAGGAGTTCGATTCCCACTGACGGCCACTGCCCTCATGTGCTCGCTTGTGGACCTAGCAGTTTGTACCTGCCCAAGGGGTAGGTACGGATTGGTGGAGGTATGTTGGTACTTAGGTGCGCGACCCTCAATTCCTCCCTTCTCAGGCCCACGCGGTCTCTGGCTAGCTTCTTCGGTGGTGCCCTCACTAACAGTTTGAGCTTTTGGTGTAGTGGCAGCCGGTTGAGTGCTAACAAATTGGCGACTCTACTGGGGAGGAGTTTGATTCCCACTTATGGCCACTGCCCTCATGCACCCACTTGTGTGCCTAGTAGTCCATGTCTACCCAAGGGGCATGTATGGAATGGTGGGGGTATGTTGGTGCTTAGGTGCGTGACCCTCGATTCCTCCCTTCTCGAGCCCGCGTGGTCTCTGGCTAACTTCTCCGGTGGCACCCTCACTAACAGTTTGAGCTTTTGGTGTAGTGGCAGCCGGTTGAGTACTAACAAGAGGTAGAAGGAAAACAAGTATTATGTCAGCAATAAAAAGATATCTCTCTAGTACAAGGACTATGTAAATGGTAGTTCCTCAACTGACAAAGAAAAAAGTGAAATAAGCATGGAGGAGTATAATGTTATAAGTATAAATCTTGGGCATGTAAATAGGGACCAACATATTGAAGAGTTGAAGGAAATGATAGAACTAACTGCCACTAAGATGAGGAAAGATAAGCAAAAAATAGTAAATTTGAAAGGGTACATTGCCCAATTGCAACAATTTATCCAAGGATGATAGATTCTAGGCAAGGTTTACTTGAATTACCTTAAAAAATGACAATTTTATCTAAAGAGCAAATAAGTCATAAGGAAAATAAAAGACATGATGCAAGCATGTTTGAGGAATGGGTAAATATATTTATTCAAAGAGGGGAAGAGGTAATAAAGATTGCAATTAGTAATTGGGATGCCACTCTCACAAAGAAGAATAATTGTGTTAGCCTTCTTCAAAGATGTCAATCTAGAATAAAACAGAATAAGGATGAATTGAATAATTTCAATGCCATGGAAGAACATTGGGAATCATTGGTTAATGAAGGGGTCCTGACTGTAAAGGTTTCATTTCAAGTACCTCGATGGAGAATGGAGCTAAAATTTGAGGAGGGTATACTTAGGCCTTGCATTATTAGTGTGCAAGAATTGGAGAGAATTGCTCAAGACATGTCAAATAAACATGTAAAGATGGTACAACATTTGGTGGGGCATCCTTACTCCAAAGCCAGGTATATGATGTATCTACTACAATTAAGGAGTTTAAAGATATCTTTCAGTCTTGCATTGACGATCCTATTATAAAATTGAGTGAGGATGTAATGAAATTGAGTGCCAAAATCAAGAAGTATCAAAAAAGAAGAGAAGACATGGAAGGTAGGGCACAAGTGCTGAAGAAAAGTGTGGAGATGCAACAATATACATGGGAGGCATCTCAAAGGATAGGCCATGCACCCATAGTAGCCTTGTCTAAGAGATATAAAAACTATATGAGATAGAAGGAACGAGATCAACAAGTGGAGAATACCCGTGATAGTGATTGATATGTTGATTCATTGATTATTTCATTCTTTATTTTTTTATTCTTTTGTATCTTCATAAAGTCAAGGACATAAGGTCAACCATAGGAAATATTGTGATACATCAAGATGAAATTAAAGGCATCTTTGTGGTCAAAGGAATATGCTTTGAAGATATTTTGGAGTGACAACTAGCAGAGAATATTCGAAGGATATTCCCATGTCCCAGCTGGTGCATAGTTGGCAGGTCTTTCTCCATTGTTGATATTGTATTTTGAATATGGACCATTGATGGGATTTTGTAACCATAGAAAAGGATCTGGATCTATATAAGGATCTTTGCTACATTATTTTGGTACACATGGCTTACATAGAAAACATACCAAAGCATCTGCAAGAGAAGTGATTAGAGAAAATACTTTGAGCATAGTTAATTTGAGAAGGAATTTGCCTGTGTTTGTAGGAAGGAATATGTGGAACATCTTGTTTCCTTTCTATATTTGTGAAAATGTCTGTAAGTTTTGATGATACTATTGATATATTCAAAAGATTTGAAGTCATGAACAAGGGTTTTTTTAGTTGTAAATCTTCGCCAATTGGCGAACAGTTCAAATCTAGAAATTCAAATCTGGCAAATATATTGCAACTAGCGAGGGGCTAAATTGCCTAATTTTTACAAAAAAATATTTTTTCTTGGGTAAATTGCTAGATAATTATTTCTTTAAAGCAATAAATTAAATTGTTTCTCCAAGTAAATTATTCATCATTAGAGATGATTCACCAATATTTTATAATATAATTATAAATATTAATTGGATTCACCATTAATATTATATTATTGTCATTACTTTCGGGGTAATATCGCCATTATAATAAGTTATCCTATACTTTATCCTATTAATTTTGCTTTGAAAATGCCTTTGACTCAGTACTGTTGATTATCATTTTAATCAAACGGTTATGGTTCAATTCCATGACCCTCTTAGAATGTGCCTTTTAAAAGGCTTGTTGGGGCCCAAAATTTGTTTCGGGCCACACGATTAGATTATGATCGTATGGCCCAAAACAAATTTTGGGCCCTAGCAAGCCTTTTAAAAGGCACATGTTAAGAGGGTCGCGAAATTCATTTAGACCATCTAATCAAAATGATAATTAATTGCAAAAACTTATTTTTATTTTAGTCTTCTTTTAAAGCAAAATAATTAAAAAATACTTAATCCAATGCATTTTCGATAGTGAATGTTGTCCCCAAACCCTGCGAGAGGGCACTACCCCCTCAACCCCCGCAAGGGGGCATTCCCCCTTGACCCCCATAAGGGGTGCTATCCCTTGATCCCACCGGTGGTTGCCGCCCCCAGGCCCCTGCTTCAAAATTAAAAAAACAAAAGAATATATGGGGGGTCATGTTGACAAAATATGCAATTTTTTAAAGGAAGGATTCGCCATTAAAATTAATTTCTTAAGTAACTATTTGCTAAGATTCACCATTGGTTTTTTTTTAGTAATTTTTTCCTAGGATTTGCCACAATTTTACAATTTTTTTAATAATGTGCATAGATTCACCAGAAAAATTAATAGTTTTATCAAAAAAGGGGAAAGATTCACCAGGAAAATTATCGTTCTTAGCTAGGATTCACCAGGATTTTATAGGTGTTTTTTGGGGGGGTTCCTTAAAGTTATCCCTAGTCATGAAATATTGTAAATTTGAAATGGCTAGCGTATATCAGTAAATGCAAACATCAAATTTTTGCGTCTATTCCAGAATGTTATTTGATTTATGTATTTCTGATATATTTCCTTGAAGATTGCAATTCTACATGTGAATTTGTGAAAATGCTCTAGATAAGCATATAAGAATTTATTTGCTTTTGAATTGTCTAGGATAATCAAACTTGTCCACTTGAGTAACAGAGCATTATATTGTGTTTTAATCATGTTTCTAACCATGTCTTTTATCTTTCTTTTACAAGTAGTTTAAATAAATAGCCAAAATGCAGTCATCTAAAGGAAATTGTTAAAGATTTTGATAAATACATGTGAATGCTAAATATCTTTGATAATTTTCATAAACTTGAGATATAGAACATATTTCCTTGAAATTCATGCAAAGATTGATAGTAAAATTGCAAATATATGTAAAGGATCAACACTTGGAGAGTAATTTGGAAATATTTGTAAAGATTGAGTAGTGATAGCCAGTAAATAGCAATTAAATCATGTAAGGCCCCTTGTTAAACAGCTTCACATTGAACCTCGAGTAATCTAACACAGTCATGACTTGACTAATGAAGCCTTGAGATTGTGAATTATTATTTGATAATTCTCCATATCTTTCAAGATTGATGAAGTTCGTAGTGAATTTTATCTCATGTTGTGTGTGTATAACATCTGCATCAATAGTATCCCCACTTACTTTCTTACCCTCTTCAAAATGCCTAGATACATTGTGAATAAGTTTGAAAAGATTTAGAAAACCTTTCTTTGGATAGGGGTTGAGGAAAAGAAGAGATTTTTTCTCATCAGATGGGATAAAATTTGTCTTTGTTACAAGTATGAGTAGTAAGTGCTTTCATTGATGTCAAAACCTAAGGTCAACATCTAAGGAAGTTATTTGTATGAGTTTGAGCAGTTGTGTCTGAGAAGAACAATGTAGTATTTTTCTCCGCATATCTTGTAGTTTGAATATCTTTGTCTACGATTTGGAAGTTAAGTTAAGGGATGTCTATAGTTGCTATATTTGAAGTTTTAGCCTCCAGTGTGAAGATTTGAGTGATTTCTATTCACAAAGTAAAATCTACTTTCTAAGTATTCAATGGTGACAAGGAGAATGTATTCTACTCCACATCTCTCCGCATTTAAGTTTTATAGTCCGCAATTGTGAGATTAAGTTTGGAATGATGTTATGTGCCTTCAATTGAAGTGGTCCACAATTTGGTGCTCTGGAAGTGATCATTCCTTTATGATAATGGCTGATAGTAATGTTTAAGTGTTCTGGTTTGAAGAATCTTCTGGATAGAATGTTTTGGGGTTGTGCGGAAGTTCTTGGTGATTGTAATATACTTGTGGATGTCTCTAGATCATGTTCCTACTTTTTTGATTGGTCCACAAAGAGTAATTCATATTACAGTTGAAGCGCATTCCTAAAGGTCTTAGTGTTAACACCAGTTTTGGCTGACTTGGTTGTTTACACTATTTGCAATTATGCTTTTGAGCTTGTGATAGCATGTTGTTGTGTGGGAGATTGCATTTGAGTCCCAGCTAAGGCATGGTGTGGTCCACATTCATTCTTTCCCTTCACAAATTTGTTTAGGTCTAGACCTATTCTAATGTATGTATGTATGCCGACCTTGGAGATTGTTCCAATGGTTGATGATTGTAATTTTGACCTTGATGTACATTCAAAGGTTGATGAGTTGTATAAATACATGTAATGAAGTCGTAAATAAGGTAGGATGTTGCAAAGATGTGAAGATAGTAGTGTTTGTGTGAAGAAGACAAAAAAGAAGAAGAATCAGTGTGCTTCATTGGAACTAAAACTTGGCATGGTGTAGATACTACTATCTCAGTTCACCAACTTCTAGTAATGAACCCTTTTGGCAGTGAGCCTCTTCTTTTCATAGTGAGCCTCTTTTTTTGTAGTGAGCATTTTTGGTAGTGAGCCCTAAGGCAATGAGCCTCTGGTAGTGAGCCCTATTGTAAATTTTGATATATCATTTATATTGTGATTTAATCCTCACCATGGTTTTTGCCTCATTATGTTCTCCACATAAAAATCTGGTGTCTTATGTTTTGAATGTGTGAATGTGTTTAAGCTTATTATTTCATGCTTTCATGGTTAAATCATAATAACAATGATTAAGTGGTTGATGTGTTGATGTTTGCAAAAAGTTAAGTTTTGGTTACAACTAATTCACCCACCCTCTCAGTTGTCTTGTGCATTTCAACAATTGGCATCATAGCAAGGGTTCCTTGGAAGAAAGCCTAATAGCTTGAGGTAGATCTAGGATGGCACACAAGAATGAGTCATCACAGTTTGATGGAGTGAACTATGCCCTCTAGAAGGTACGGATGAAAAGTCATCTCATTTATCTTGGTTATATTGTTTGGAAGATGACAGATACAAAGTATACTATCCCTCAAAATGGTCCATCATCTGAGGATGAAGTAGTATGAGTTAAATGGAAAGGCTAGAGATGCTCTATTAAATGCTTTATCTAACACTGAGTTAGTGAAAATTATGGATCTGGAAACTGCTTATGAGATTTGGGTTAAGTTGAAAAATTTATATGAAGGAGATGATTCTGTAAAGAGTGCCAAATTACAAAACCTTAAGGCAAGGTATGAAGCCCTGAAGATGAATGATGATGAGAACATACAATCTACATGCAAAAAGTTAATGAAATTGTTAATTGAATCAAAGGTCTTAGAGGAACTATTGATGAAAATGAGGTTGTACTAAAGATTATTAGATCATTGCCCAAATCCTATAGTCACAAGGTGTCTGTAATTGAAGAACTTATGAGTGTGAACAAGATTACAAAGGATCAGTTGTTTGGAAAGTTTACTGCTTTTGAGATGAGAGAGTTCGGTGATGCTCTATCGAAGACTGAGACTGCTTTCAAAGATAGCACTTTAGAGAAGACCTCAAGATCTGAGAAGTATGATGTGGAACCAGATGATGGCCTTAATGAGATTGAAGCCAACTTTGTGGACAAAATGTAAAGAGGTACTGGTAAGTTCAAAGGCAAATTGCCATTCAAATGCTTTACTTGTGGTAAGATTGGTCACTATGCCTCTAGGTGTCTCAAGATAATTGAGAAAGGCAAGAAGAAATTTGAAAGTAGACCTAGGATCATAAAGAAATGCTATTATGTTAGAGATGATGATGATGATGGTGTAATAGATGATGAGTCTGATGATACTACTTCAAATGAATGCTTGTTTATTGCTATGAAGGAAGAACCTATATCTACTAATCCTGTTAGCTGTGTGAAGGAAGAAAAACTAGTGGAAGAGAGTGCTTTGTTTGTTTACGAGGTTGAGAAAGATAAGGATGAGTGGATTATTGATAGTGGATATTCACATCAAATGACTAGTGATAAAAGTAAGTTTGTAAGTTTGGAAAAGTATGATGGAGGACTAGTTAGGTTTGGAGATGATGCAACTACTAAGATTTGTGGAAGAGAATCTATTTCTTTTGATGGAAAGCACAATATAGATGATGTTCTATATGTGAAGGGTTTAAAGTATAATCTTTTAAGTGTTGGTCAGATGTGTGACAAAGGGTATGATCTAAGATTCAAGGATAATAGATGCAAGATCATGGAAAGCTTTGGAACAATGATTGCTACTAGTAAGAAGACTAGAGGTAATGTTTATCATTTGAGAGGAACTAATGATTGTTGTTTGTTGACTCAGATAGATGAGATTTAGTTGTGACATAGAAGGATGTGTCATATCAATTTTGACAATTTGGTGAAGATAAGTTCAGTACAAGCTATGAGAGATTTGCCTAAGCTTGTGAAGCCTGCTAATACTATTTGCAAGGAATGTCAATTGGGGAAATAGACAAGGACAAGTTTCAAGAGTAAAGAAAAATTTTCTGTTGGATTGCTTGAGCTGGTGCATACAGATTTGTGTGGTCCTACAAGAGCAAGAAGTCTACAAGGAAACAAGTACTTTATTTTGCTTATTGATGATTATTCTAGAATGACTTGGGTCACTTTTCTAAACGATAAATTAGAAGCCCTAGACAAGTTCAAAGCTTTCAAGGAAATGTTTGAAAATGAGTTGGAATTGAGGATCAAATGATTAGGGTCTAATAGAGGAGGTGAGTTTACATCAAATAAATTCAATATTTTCTATGAAGAACATGTGATAAATAGACAGTTGTTTGCTCCTAGAACTCCTCAGCAAAATGGAGTGATTGAAAGAAAGAACAAGATAGTTCAAGAGGCTGCTAGGTCAATGATGAAGGAAGCCAACCTATTGGAAGTGTATTGGAGTGAGGCCATACATACTACTATCTACATTCAAAATAGAGTTCAAGTCAAAGGTAATGGTACTAAAACTCCTTATGAATTGTGGTATGGAAGAATTCCTATAGTGAAATATTTCAAAGCTTTTGGAAGCAAATGTTATATCAAAAGAGAAGAAGAGTTAGGTAAGTTTGATGCTAGATGTGATGAAGAATTTTTCCTTGGATACTCTACTAAGAGTAAGGCCTACCAATGCTACAATAAGAGATTGAGAAAGATCATTGAAAGTGCTAATGTAAAGGTTGATGAAGATAGGGAAAGAATATCAGATTTGAGTGGTTATGAATCAAATGAACCTATTGTTACAGTAAATGAAGAAAAAGTTGAATAACAAGACAATCAAATTGAAGAAGAAAAGGCTCTAGAAAGTGTTGTTAAGACTCCCAGATACGTAGATTAATCATTTTGAAGATCGGATTAGTAATGATGATAAAAGAAAAGGGGTATTGACAAGGAAAAGAGCTGCAAAAGAACAAGTGAACTACTATTTACTTTCAAAGATTGAACCCAAAACTATAAGTGAAGCCTAAAAAGATGAAAATTGGGTAAAGGCTATAGAAGAAGAGCTAATGTAGATAGAGAAGAATCAAACTTGGGAATTGGTTCCTAGACCTGCTAATAAGAATGTGATTGGAACTAAATGGGTTTTCATAAACAAGTTGAATGAAAATGGAGATGTAGTAAGAAATAAAGAAAGACTGGTATGCAAAGGATATTCTCAGATTGAAGGCGTAGATTTTGAGGAGACTTATGCTCTTGTGGTAAGGATTGAAGTAATAAGAATGTTTTTGGCATTTATAGTACACAAAGATTTCAAGGTGTACCAGAAGGATCTGAAGTTTGCATTCTTGAATGGAGAGCTGGAAGAAGAGGTCTACATTGAACAACCAAAAGGATTTTAGTTATCAGACCAAGGTGATATGATGTGCAGATTGAAGAAAGCCTTGTATGGACTAAAGCAAGCCCCTAGAGCTTGGTATGCAAGGTTGGATAAGTATTTGTTGTAATTAGGATTTAGTAAAGGTACTACAGACAGTAATCTCTATTTTAAAATCAATGATGATCAAATTCTGATTGTTGTAGTCTTTGTTGATGATATTATCTTTAGAGGCAATGAAGGTATGTGTAAGAAATTTGCAAAGGAAATGCAAAAGGAGTTTGAGATATCTATGTTTGGTGAAATGAATTTCTTTCTAGGATTATAGATTACTCAATCAGAAAAAGGAATTTTCATTTCTCAGTCCAAGTATGTGAGAGAGTTGTTGAAAAAGTTTGGAATGGAGGATTCTTAACTAGTATGTACTCTTATGGTAACTAGTTGCAAGATGCCAGAAAAAGTATAGGTCTATGATTGGAGGACTATTTTATCTAACCTATACCAGACTAGATATAATGCATGTAGTTTGTCTTGTGGTAAGATTTCAAGAAGATCCTAGAGAGTCGCATGTGATGGAAGTTAAGAGAATAATGAGATATTTAAAAGGCACTTCAAACTATGGATTGTGGTATCCTAAAGATAGTGACTTCAGTCTTAGTGCTTATACGGACGTAGATTGGGATGGAGATGTTGATGACAGAAAAAGTACAAGTGGAGTTGCTTTCTTCTTGGGTAACATATTGGTTTCATGGTTGAGCAAGAAGCAAGATTCAATTTCTTTGTCTACTGCAGAAGCAGAATATATTGTTGTAGCTTGTTGTTGTACTCAAGTGCTATGGTTGAAGCAAACATTGAAGGATATAAGAGTTGTGTATGGAGAACCAATTTCAATCTTCTATGATAATACAAGTGCTATAAACATTTGAAAGAATCTAGTGATGCACTCAATAACAAAGCATATATCAATCAGGTATCACTTTTTGAGAGAAAAGAAAATAGAGAATGAAGTAAAGATGGAATATGTGTCTACAAAGGATTAGATTGTAGATATTTTCACAAAACCTCTGTCTAAGGATACTTTTGACTATCTCAGGGAGAAATTATGGGTTATTACCCTACCCGCTCTAAACTAAGATGCATAGGAAGTGCATCAGTCTAGTTGTGCCCAAAGTCTTATTCTTTTGGTCTAGATTGATGTTTTGAAGGCTACCTCTGAGGGGGAATAGGTAGATGTTGTTGATATGAGTTCCTGATAAAGAGCAGTAAGTGTTGCAATGATGCTAATAGGGGGAGTAGTGTAATGCTAGTAAGATCTAAATTGAGCCTTGATAACTAAAGAGAGAAAAGGTCCAACACCATTTTCCATTGATGTCAAAGGGGGGAGAAGTTCATGTGAAAAACTAAAGGAGAGAGATTCTGAGAAAGTTGCAGCTAGAGAAAGCATAAAGTAAGGGGGAGCAAAGAAGCAAATCAAGTTTGTTTATCTTGATGGTTTTTCACATCATGTGTTGCCATCAATGACAAAGAGGGAGATTGTTGCAACTATGACCAGTAAGTGTTGTCATTGATGTCAACACCTAAGGTCAGCATCTAAGGAAGTTATTTGTATGAGTTTGAGCAAGTGTCTGAGAAGAACATTATAGTATTTTCTCTACATATCCTGTAGATTGAATATCTTTGTCTGTGGTTTGGAAGTTATGTTAAGGGATGTCTATAGTTGCTATGTCTCAAGTTTTAGCCTCATGTGTGAAGATTCAAGTGAGTTTTGTTCACTAGAGTAAAAACTATTTTTTGAGTATTCAATGGTGATAGGGAGAATGTATTCTACTCTGCATCTCTCCACATTTAAGTTTTATAGTCTGTAGTTCTGAGATTAAGTTTGGAATGATGTTATGTGCCTTCAATTGAAGTGGTTCATGATTTGGTGCTTTGAAAGTAATCTTTCCTTTATGACAGTGGTTGATAGTAATGTTTAAGTGCTCCAGTTTGAAGAATCTTCTAGATAGAATGTTTGGGGGTTGTACAGAAGTTCTTGGTGATTGTAACATGCTTGTGGATGTCTCTAGATTGTGTTCTTTTTTTATTAGTCCACAAAGAGTATTTCAGATCGTGGTTGAAGTGTGTTCCTAAAGGTCTTAATGTTAACACTAGTTTTAGCTGACCTGGTTGTTTTCACTACTTATGGTTGTGATTTGGAGTTTGTGATAGCATTTTGTTGCATAGGAGATTGTATTTGAGTCCCAACTAAGGCATGGTGTGGTCCACATTCATTCTTTTCCTTCACAAATCTATTTAGGTCCAAACCTATTCTAATGTATGTATGTATGTTGACCTTGGAGATTGTTCCAATGGTTGATGATTGTAATGCTGACCTTGATGTACATTTGAAGGTTGATGAATTGTATAAATACATGTAATGAAGTCGTAAATAAGGCAGGATGTTGAGACAATGTGAAGATAATGGTGTTTATGTGAAGAAGACAGAAAAGAAGAAGAATTAGTGTGCTTCAATGGAACTAAACCTTGGCATGGTGTAGATGCTACTATCTCAGTTCACCAACTTCTAGCAGTGAGCCTCTTCTTTTGGCAGTGAACCACTTTTTTGTAGTGAAATTTTTTGGCAATGAGTCCTAAGGCAGTGAGCCTCCAGTGGTGAACCCTATTGTAAATTTTGATATATCATTTATATTGTGAGTTAATCCTCATTGTGGTTTTTACCTCATTGGGTTTTCCACGTGAGAACCTAGTGTCTTATGTGTTGAATGTACGAATGAGTTTAAGTTTCTGATTTCATGCTTTCATGGTTAAATCATACTAACAGTGATTAAGTGGTTGATGTGTTGATGTTTGAAAGAAGTTAAGTTTTGGTTACAACTGATTCACCCCCCCTCTCAGTTGTCTTGTGCATTTCATCAGTCTTCCCAAGTTCCAAGGGGGATTGGGTATCAGAAAGACATAGATGATGAACAAAGCTTTACTAACCAAGGTTGGATGGAATTTCCTTAAGGATGAGAAGGACTGGGTGTAGATAATGAGAGCCAAGTACCTCCATAATGGATAAAAGATTGGGATAATTGAGAGGGAGAGCCTTCCTAAATGCTCTATCATTTGGAACAAAATGAGCAAAACAAGAACTCTAACTCAAGACATTAACTGGAAGCTAGGAAAGGGAGACAAAATTAGGTTCTGGGAAGACAATTAGCTGCATGGGGTCCCTTTGTCCAACTAGGATAATATCAACACTAAAGCTAAAGCTGTCGCTCATTTTAGGAGGTTTGTCAGCAATTACATCACAATTCAAACTTAGGGCCAAAGATAGTGGAAGAACATAACCGACTGCTGGAAGGATAGTGTTGTGCCTTGTACACATGCCCCATTCAAGAATGGAGGCCCCCTCTTTTGATTTGGGTAGAGAGTCATATGATCTTATGATCTCCCAAGTGATTGTATGGTCAAAAGTGCATTTTGACCTTGATGGAAAGTTGATATTGAAAAAATCACTTCAAAATCTACTAGGATGAATCCTTGTTTTCACTTTGAAGGCCTTGAATTGACATTTTGTGCTAAATTGGCCTACAACCGACCTCTGCGCTAATTTCCTGTCTGTCCAAACTTTGCGTTGATTTCCTGTCTGTCTGACCCAGTGCTAAAAACTGCTTACTCCGACCTTAGCGCTAAAATCCTATCGCTCCAACCTTAGCACTAAATCATTGACTAACTGACCTAAAGCTAGATCATTGTGTTTGCCTTTTGTGCTAAAAATTGCCCTGTCTGACTGGCGCTAAAAACAACTAGGTCAGACTTTTGCACTGAAACTAACCTCATCTGACCTGCGTGAGAATCAATGACCACTAACTAAGTCAGACAACCCTGAAAGGCCTGCAAATCAGATGAACCTGATTCCTCCGCTAATTTGTGCAAACTAAACTTCCGAGCCATGTGCTGAATGTTACCCCGTCTGACCAAGTCTGACATACCAAAATTCTCCGCCAGGTCTGAGCTCAAGAGAATCTACGCAAACCCTAAAACTTGCAGACCATATGCCTGCACATTATTGGCAGATTTAGCCAAGGTTAAATAGGAAATCAATGAGTTTAAGTCATTTTCAATCGTGTTTGGGATGAAATTTTAGAGCTGCGTTCAAACTCCATAGACTTGCCGAAGCTCGAACCCACAACCTTCTGCTCAGACCAAATTGCTGCCGCTTCTACCAGGTAGGGTTTTTAACCCATTTCTACGAGCTTTTTACTTGCAAATCATTTAAGGGTTTGGGTTAGACAGTAGGTTTTATTCAAAAATAGTCATTTTTTCTAGCATTTTAGGTTAGGGTTTCCATGCACACCGAGAGAATTTCATCTAAAAAACCCTAGTTTGGGTGCACTGTAGAAGTGACTGAGACCATCATGTGTTAATAGCTAAAATTTAGGGATTTTTGCCCTATAGAACCCTCATGTCGAGTCGGCGCTAAAATGATCTCCGACCGACCTACAAAGCTTGGTCAGTCAGACACCTTAAAAATCTGTGCCAAACACCTAGATGCATCCTGCGCTAAAATCGGCCTCGTCCGACCAACAAAGCGCCAAACACTTTTCTCTGACTTGGTTGGAAGGCCTAAAAAGCCCCACAAGATCTGAAAACATCTTTTGCGCTAGAAAGTGACCCGTCTGACTTTGCGCTAAAAAGATCGGGTCTCCAACCTGGTCGGATGACCTTGATTTCCCCGCAAGGTCGGTGCTACCTGAGAACCCCGATGGGAACTAACCTTGACTTAGCACTAAAAATTACCTCATCCGACCTGTGCTATAATCCCCTCCAACCAGCTTAGTCAGATACTGTCCAAATCAGCGCAACTTAGACTGAACCAATTTCTGTGTAAGCACAACCAAATTCACATCAACAAGATTTTGCACTAAAATATCCATCGACTGACTTGACAAACCACTAGAGGTCAGAGACCTCTAAATTTTGCACAAGTCGGACCCTATCAAAATCCGCGCTAGAACTCAAAAGCATGAAAGGAAGCAAAACAAGAGGTCGGACCTACCTGATTTCCCCGCCAAGGTTGGATGAACTCAAATTCTGCGCTTTTTCTTCTGAGGGTTGGACAACCCTCAAATTAGCGTAAAACCTTGCAAATGACCAAATTTCTTGAAATTTCCAAAGGGAAAATTGTTCAAAATGATGAAATTAATGTTGTAGTGCAGTGTTAATGATAATTTTCATGAATTTTTCTTACAACACTAAGTATTTGATTGCATGCAGTGTTCTTTCAATTAGACTTAGATTTCCTTCAAAGGCATCTTAGTAAGAAATGGCAGATTTGCATTGATTTATCTAAAACTTAGGAGTATGTTAGGAGTCTCTTCCATGTATCAAACTTATAAGGTCCAGTCGTGTAGACTAAATGAGTGCTCGGGCCTAGGCGATGAAGTACAAGTTCAAAGGAATCCCTCCGGAAACCAAGGTCCACTCTGGGTGGAGTATTGTCGGAGACACAGACTTAGGTCACGTAGACCTAGATGACTTCAGACTCAGAGTCTTTGGTCTAGCTCCAACCCCTAGGGCCAGAGTACTTAGAGATAGTGGACTTGGGTAGGCTATTGCATTTCCTACTTTAGTTCAGTGTGCAGAACTAATAGCCACCTGTGTAGACAGATATGATGTTATGGCCAAGTAAATTCAGACAACAAATGGGGATGTCTTGGCTGACTTGACCCCTCCTCTGGCAGAAATGCTAGATATCCCTTGGCACAAAGTTGTGACAATGCCAGATAAACAAGGGTCAAAGGCAACCTATAATAAGGATGTAGAAGGATGTAGGAAGTATATAAATAACCATTGGGTTAAGAGCAGGAAGTCTACTCTAATCAAACTCCCCAGAGTACTGTACAGGAGTGATTTCCAGGATGAAATAGGGGACATAGTAACCTTTCTGAGTAGAATCTATGGGTTACCAATTGCCTCTACCTTTGAGGATTGGATGTTTGTCATAATATTTGGGATATTGAAGGGAACCAAGTTCTACTAGGCTCAATTCCTTAGTGACAACATCCATGAAGCCTTCAGCAACTTTAATGAAAACAAGTATTTCAGATGGACATCCTATGTTGTCTATGCATTGGCAAGAATGAGCCATTATGATGGACTGTCCAAGATTGGTGAGGTTGGAAATGATTAAAGACTCAGGTTAAAGTGTATGAATGCTACCCATAGCTAACCTCATCTCAATCATTGATTCACTTCAAGAGGGTTAATAATGCATTCATGATGTATATAGCCAGAAAGCTGTAGGGTGTTAGCACAGTAAAAATTTGAAATTTTTACTATATTCTTACCCCATCATATTTGAATAAATCCTAAAGAATATCCCAAAAAGACCATAATAAAAAAATTTTTATCTCACAAGGTGTCTATGGATGAGCAGTGCCAAATTTCATCAAAATCAATCCATCGGCAAGAGGTTGTGTTGCTTACACCGATACATAAGGAATCATTTGAAAACAACCATCGGCGTGAAAATAGAGATCGGAAGAAGAATTATGGAAGTCACCGATGGAGTAAGTAATGCCGATGACATTACATCGGTAAGAAAGGCAAGTGGTCATACCGATCGGTATGACAAATATCTATCGGATGACTTTTTAAAAGTTGCCCCGACGGTATATATCATACCGATGAAGCATTTTGGCAAGAGTTTCACCAAACATCCTGTGGGAGTAATGAAGCAAATAGTCATCGGCGAGAAATAAAATATCAGGATAGCAAACAAGTAAGCTTCCGATGGTTAGAGTCTTAGCGATAAGAAAGCTTTCGGTGAGACTCACAGTGATACACATCTATCGGGATAATTCAGCATATCGGGATAAGGGAATTAGGTCTCGCCGATTCACAAGTCACGGTGATCAAAAGGCATCGGTAACACTTTAACATACTTTGTCCGATGAAGGATATGAAAAGGGCCATCGGGGAGATGATTTGGATCGGGATATCTTGATTTAGCTATCCCGATAGTGTATGTCATTCCGATAAAGATAAAGTCCATATATGAAGATGACTATCGGCGAGACAATAAAGATCGGGAGAACATAATTTTATTATCCCGATAGTATTAATCATCCTGATAAGCAAATCATATCGGTGGGACTTGCTATATCGCAGAGAGATCTAAAATACTTGGCGATGAGAGAAGTCATGCCGATGGTCACGCCCACTTAAAATATGACATTACATAGCGTCGG
Source organism: Cunninghamia lanceolata (assembly GCA_027924645.1). NCBI lineage: Eukaryota > Viridiplantae > Streptophyta > Pinopsida > Cupressales > Cupressaceae > Cunninghamia > Cunninghamia lanceolata. The sequence continues at coordinate 6,771,388 of BSBN01000960.1, read as the reverse complement.
GAATACAATTGAGGGGTCACGCCGATTGACTGTTCGCGCCATAAAAAATGTTGAGGTCGCCCAGACATTTCAAAAATCACGCCGATAAGAAGAGTTATGGCGATGTGACACTTCACAGCAATGAACATTGAATTGATCAGGTAATTAATACAAACGGCTATGAAATTCATACGACCATTATAATTGCAAAAAACCGTCTGAGAGGAGAATACAGAGGAATTCTTAGGGCAAAAGTAGAGGCTTCCAATTCTAGCCACCGAACGACAGGTACACCTACACAAACCATTATATTGCCTATATTTGAATTTCTTGCCAAAGTTTTAAAATGGAAACTCCGGGAAAGGGAAAAGGAAGGAAGTCACAAGGGGAAACCAGTAAGCCTAAAAAACAAAAAACTGATCAAACCCCTGAAGAGAAAGTGAAAGATAGAAAATTAAATCAGGACCTAATTGATCAATTGCCTGGGTCAACTCCCAAGGCCAGGAGGTCTGTCCAACTCAGGGCAGAAGTAGAAAAATTGGAAGATAAACATAAATGCCTGGGAGATATCTGGACCCCAATTAGGGGGTATGAGCTCTTCAGATTCCACTACAACAGAAGGTTTAGAAATGCCCCTGTGTCAAACCCATGGCATTTGAATTTGGGAAAACTAGTTGTGCCCAATGTATTCCTGAATGTGGAACTCCTCCAACTGCTTGCCAGATATTATAATACAAACCTGAAAGCTATCTGCAACCCTCAAGGAGAACCAATTGTACACCTGTCAAAAAATGCTATTTGTGAGGTGTATGATTTAGATGATTTGTGCACTGTCCCTCTTGTTTATGAAGATTTGGATAAAGAGTATTGGAGAATGGATACAACTTACAATGGATGGAGGTTACCCATTCATAGGCCCAGGATTGAAGGAGAAGTGATACCCTTGACTGAGAATGATGGCCCTCCCTTTCATGTAGCCATTTTTGAACCATACATACAATATACTTATTTTTCTGTAGGCCAAGTCCTTGGCTCAGAGGTCCCTGAGTTCATGACTATTCCTCTGATGGTCATAGCCTCTGATATTCATTGTCACAATGCCAGACAATTTGATTATGCCTCCTATATTGCTACTAGAATAGACTCTGGTCTATCTGCAATAAAAAACAATGCTCCAGCATGCTCTTTTGAGCATTACTTGATGCTTATGCATATGGTGTTATACTATGGCCAGGAAGTAGGATTGTGGCCAAGTGAGTTTCGAGTTGTTGTTGCAGATAAGAAAGGGGAAAAGATACCTGTACAAATGTGGACCAGAATCTGGGATAGCAGGTATGCCAACTCCAGCTATGCTCAATTTGAAGAGCATTGTGTAAAAGTGTTGTATAGGTATTTCAACCACCCCTATGAATATTCAATTTCAAATGAAATAAAAAGGTTCCTCAGACCTAAAGATTTTGGTGGTCCCCCTACTGTCACTCATAATTGGGGAGACTGGTACTGCTTTGAGGATGCCACTATGATCAGAGTTTATGGATTTGAGGATACTCCATTCATATTGCCTAAAACTGTCCCTGACAGACTTGCATATTTAGAAATAATTAGGCAAATGCATTGTTCAAATGTGATGCATCTAAGTTCACATGATAAACAATCATTCATGCCCAGCACTTTGTGTTTTGGAGATTTTACTGTGGTTTCAAAAGAAGGATACAATCTCATTTTGGATAAACTAATGCATTATAACATGGTGACTGCTGAGGTGAGGAAAGGGTTTGACCCTGAAGGTTTCATTGACTCTGCAAGAAGAAAACAGAATCTCAGTGGATACATGCACATACATTATCCACATGATGATGTCATTAGAAATTTGGAAGAAGCTGAAGTTGACTTGGTGGTAGAAAAATATAACAGAGATTTAAATGAAAAGAAAAAGCAGTTGGCAGAAGTTGAAGTGGTTTCCTCTGAAGATGAAGAACTCACTAAACAAGAGCAGCCACAAGATAAAACCATGGAAATGTCCAAAAGAAAAATACAACAATATCAGCCTCCAGTTGTGCTACATGATGAGGAGGGGTCTGCTGATGAAGATCCACGCCAAACGGCCTATGATTCTTTCATTTCAGATGATGCATTTATTCAGTCAAAGGAATTTAAATCATTCTTGTATAAATACAAAGGAAAAGAAATTAGAGAGTCAGTAGATGATGTTTCTACTGATAATGAAAAATAGTTATTAGATATGCTGAAGGAAACAGTAGATAAAGAAATGCAGGACATGACACCTAGCAAGGGTAGACAGTTACTCAAAGATGCAGGGGTTATGATTTTTCCTGGTTTGGATTTAAATTCTGCTCCAGTTTTTGATAGCTTTTTGAATAATGCTAATGACAAGTATAAGCTTACTCTAGAAGGAGTTAATGAAGTATATATGGGGACTAGATACAATAATGATGAAAATTCTTTGATGATATGGGTGTTGTATCCTCCCCATAAGAAGACGGCCATCATAGACACTAAAAAAACTTTTGGCCATGTTATGACTTTCAGAGCAGGTGAAACTGACCCTATAATTACTGCAGACATTGGTATCAATGTTGCAAAGTTAAATAAAGCACAAGCTCAGATGCTGATCAAAGAAAGAGATGCTTATAAACTGAATTGTGAGAGATTAACAAAAGAGAATGATTACTTGAAGGATGCTGTTAAGAGTACCTTTGGCCAATCCACAAAAAGAATAACTCAAGGTGAGAGTTCACAAGGTAGTCAAGTAATATCCCCTGATCAGGCCGCACAAATTCAGATAGACGCATTTGTTACAATACTGTAGAGCAGGTATGCAAATATGGTACGGTGGTTAAACCAGTTTTGGGATAACTACTCAGAAAATCATAAAGCAGTCAAAGAACATGAAAGGCTTGATAAGAGGATACAAGAAAAGGTGATTGAGTTACAAAACAGAAGTGCCACTGATGGTACAGATATCTCTGATGCAAGAGCATTGCTCAAACAACACCAGAATTATTATGACAAACTTAAAGCTGATGCTAAGGAAGGGACTAATGCTTCAAGTGCAGGAGTGCCTAGGTTATTTAAAGATAACAGAGAGGTGAAGAGCAAAGAAGAATGGATTATTGACTATCAGATTATATTACACAAAGCCACAGGAGCTCTGAAAGATAAAGCCTCTGCATCCAAAGAAGTCTGCAAACAATTGGAGGAGATGGTTACTCTTGATGTAATTACCAGAAGTGCTATTGAGCTTACTGATTCTCACCGTGATCAAGAGTATCTAGATCATCTAGCTAAAGTTTATTTATGGCTGAATAGAGCCTAATTACGCTTATGTAATTATTGTTAATACTTGTTAAGTTCCCAAGAGACTTATTGAAGAGTTGTATCTCTTCATAGAAATATCTATATAAGTTCAAACAATCGATGCTGAAATGATCATCAGCAGTAGAAGATATTCATATATACATAATATACAATGTCTCAAAGTGACTATATTGCATATTTTATTTGAAGAAGAAGTTTGAAGTTCTCTGATTCAGTGTTTCTACTTTGGTATCAGTTGTTTGTTGAAAATATTCAATTGTGTGGCTGTCTCCATTTCTACATTTCCTTGTTATTCAGATTAAGATATCAAGTATATAGTTAATCTGTCATTACACACTTGCTGTATCTGTGTGATTAATTTGGTTGGTGTCCATCTAAGGAATTAAACCCTTCTAATTTAGTCGCAGTAGCCTGGAAGTAGTAAGTTGGGATTACTAAGTAGAGCCATATAATTAGGATTACCATTCTGTCTCCAGAAAATAATATCTGTTAATCTTGCCCATTCATTTCATCTGGTTCCTTCAAGTAAGGATTAAAATACCTTCTGGTGAATTATAAGATAATTGATTATATTGGTTGGATTGCTAAGAAGAGTTTGTCAATCACTTTCTTGCACGTTTATACAAGCTATAAACCAAAACTGTGCCAAGCAATTAGAATTATTACCATTAAGAAACTACTGGTCTAGGTCCTTCAAATTGACTCTGTTACCCAACAAGGCACTAGTCTCATTCAACTCATTATTTAAAACCTTTACCTTGATATTGCTTATACAATTTCTGCCAATCATTTATTAAACATTATACATAGAATTAATTAGTCAGCTTTTTCATCTATCTTACATCTTATGCCATTGTAGATAGATCTAGTTAGTCCACTCATCCACACTCAGACTGCTTTAATATTTCAAGGTTCACCCACCTAGGTGTAGCAGGACCTAAAGTGTAGGAAATCATCAAACCTTGAAGGTTGATTTCGTCAAGTTAGTTCAAAAACGTTGCAAATCCAAACATAGAGTCTGGCATCCTCTTAGGATTAGCAACTTGCATTTTTGAGACCTAACATAGGGCAACATAGCCTTGAGGATCTCCATCGAGGCTATGAATGAAATAACCAGATATGGCAGGTGGAATATCCAATTTGAGAAGTTTACATACATAAGGATACAAGGCTTCACTGGAATGGCCTATAGACTTCCTCAATACCCTGATGATAAGAGGGTACTTCTGGAGCTGTCAAGGCAACTGATACCTTGTGCTGAGAAACTTAAGCACCTGTATAGGCCAAGTTTTTAATTTCCTATCAAATTCGGCAAAGGACTCTATGCATGCCCTTCTCTGGCATCAGCAGAACACTCAAATAAAGAGCTTCAACTCTTGAATTTGCATTACTACAATACAAGGGGTCATTTTGATCCAAACAAAGTGATGGAGAGATTTGTAAGTAAGAAGCTTTTTCATAAAGTACACATTGACGACTTCTGGTCCAATTACCCTAATGATTACGAGATTATGAAGAAGGCACATGCAAGGCTACCTCTGGATTTCATTAAAAGGTTCCATATAATGGAAGGCCCTGATCAATTACAAGATGATGAAAATGTCATGCTTAGAGGACCATGGGAAGCTCAATACCATCAACCCATTCCATTGCCAAACTGGGCAAATGCCGAAGAGAGCTCCTTAGATTTTATTATGAGGGAATCAATCAGACTGAGTAAGGCATGGGTCAGATCACAAGTGGCTGTTCTACATGAACAAGGAGTCTAGCTAACTTACACAGCTGTAGAATCAGACAAAGACTCTAGGGTAGAAGAAGATGAACCCATTTAGGTCACAGATGAGGCAGAGCCTACTGAAAAACAAAAATCTGATAGTGAAGAGCACACATCTCTGGTAGAAAAGGCAAAGAAGATGAAGAAGCCATCTGTAAGGTCCCCCCAGAAGAAAGACCAACCTCCTTCAGCCAGGACCAGGACTTCCAAGAGAAAAGATATGCCAAGTGGTGTAGGAGAAAGCTTCAAGGCTAAGAAAAAAAAGTGAAAGAAGTTAACAAGGAGGCTACCACAACTAAAGATGACTCCAATCCTCCAACTGCCCAACCTCCTACACAAAGTGTTGACACTACGGTCTCAACCCTGGCTACCCCTGCTACCACTCTTTCTTTCATTCTTCCTTCCTTTGCTGCATCCACCTCATCCATAGCCTCAACCTCTATGATTCAAGAGACGTCTTCTGCCACCTCTCCTACCTCTACTATCACCACCACCTCTTGTTCACTGGCAATTTCTTCTAGTGACTCTAGCAGCCCTATTTCCTCCACTCTTGCCATCTCATATCCTTCCACCACATCTACACCTTCTTCTCCTTTACCATTGCCTCCCATTTCCACCATCCTTTCACCACGTCTTCCTCTACCTTCACCACCCTTTTCTTCACCCCTTGTCATTTCTTCTTCCTTATCACCAATCTTGACTAGCCTGACCCTGGTCAGTTCGCCTTCCTTGGCCATCTCTTATGCTGTCCCCATTTCACAAATGCCAGTTGATTCATTGGCAGTGCCCCTATTGCCCAGGATTGAGAAAGTGTGTGCAGAATTAGGATTATAAGAATCTAAAGTGGCAGTTGAGGAGGAGAAGGAGATATTGACTGAAGTAAACAATGAAAGCCTCCATGAACCTTCAACTAATGTGAAAATTATTGACATATCTAATAGTCCCATAGGCAAAGATCCAACAAAGGAAGTTTTGAGGATTGCATAGGAGAATGTAGTTGAAAATCTAGACGACTTGGCACAAGAAGAAGAGAGGGAAAAAGAGAAAATTTCAGATAAGGATGAAGAGCAAGAACAAGAACCATCTAAAGAATTGGTTGTATCTGATAAAGATGGAGCTTCAGAGTTAAACAAATCTTCTACTCCTAAGTGGCTGCAAGGCAGAATGGCCTATCTAGAACCACAGATTGAAGTAATGAAGCTTGACTTGAGTTTCATCTTGTCACAAGCTCAGAAGCCTTAGAAGCAGAAAGAGGCTAAGATCTAATCAAGGATCTATAAGAATGAATCAGGGTCAAGGATAGCAGAAATAGCAGTCCCGCCAGCTGATATAGCAAGAGAACAGGTTCGGGTGGAAGATTATGTCATATTAACTGTTGACCTAGGTCCAACCACTCATGCTCAAAGAGTGGATGATTTCAAAAGCTCAGTTACATCAATTTTGGAGTAGTTGGATAAAGATGAAATGTCTAAAAAAGACTTGAAACAAAAAAAATGAAGAACTAAGAGCATGTCTTCAATTTTTGATAAAACCGGTAGATGCAGGAGGAGATATAAGGACAATACCTACTTTCCTATCTATCGATGAGATGACTAAATTGGGCGAGGTAAGATCAAAGTCCCAAGCCATAGAAAATTGGTTGATAAAGGTTTTTGAAATGGGATGTGAAGCCATAAGTGCCTCTACTCAAGCTCACCAAAAAATGGTTGATTTGCACAAGAGATGGAAAGATTTGTGGGAAAAATGTGATTCTTTTGATGAGTATTATTCCCACATGTATCCCCGAATCAAAGGTATTAGAGAAGTGCCAGCTCAGACCTTAGTTACAGAGAACATTTTGACTGGGGATAAGCTACCAAAGGCTGTTGAATGGTATCAATAGCTACTTTTGAGAAAAGAGACTTTTGAGCATATAAAGGAAGCATTAAAACCAGCTGATGAAGAATTGAGATCAGTTATATACGACATCAGTGACTCCTTGAGGGACTGTAGAGAAGAGTCCTATGATGATTATGCCCCATTTGATGTCGAAAAATGCAAGAACAAGTTGCATAAAATAATTTTTGAAGATAACACGCTTAGTATGGAGGAACAGTTGGATAAGGCAAGTGACCTCAAAGCTGAATTCAAGGAATTTCAGAAGGCAGGGGTAGAAATAGAAAGAATATATGGCAAATTCAGTCAGGAGCTGGAAGTGTTTGATTACAAGATACATCATTTGAAGGATCCAGACCCATCCGACATTAATCCTGCACTAGATGCCTGGTTGACTTATCGCAACAAGCTGGCCAGTGAAGACCAAATTGACTTGGATAAGGAGTCTTAGCATTATTTTGAATATTCTAATGATATAATCCCATCACAATTGTAAATTGTTGTATTCAGGGTAGCATGTGACTCTATTTTGTCTTTTTCTTGCTTCAAAAATGAGCTTTTCCACTAATATACTGAGTTGGCTAGTCAAATTGACTAGATTCAATGTATCTGGGATTGTTTTTTCGTCTTTTTCATAAAAGACAAAATGTAATCCAGGAATTGATGTGGGCTATTATTGATGTAATCTGGACCATCGGTGTTGAGTTAATCTCCACCATTCATTTGAGGGCTAGGGTATGCTGCTTTCTATATAAAGGGTTGCCATTTCCACTTTTTGTAAGAGAGATTTTGATACCGAATTATTGACTCTATGCCATTTGAGCTAATACAAAGCAAGTTTCTGCAGTAAATTGGAGAATTTGTATCTTGTGTTGATTCATCTTTTGGTTTTTATGGTTTGCATCTTGCTCTCCTCTAGTTAGATTAGTTGTGCTTTCATAATATTTATGGTTTACTGAAGTATTCGATGAACATTCTAAGTCCATACTTTTAGTTGTTTGCTGATGGTAAATAACTGTGTAAAGTTAATTTGGGCTAATTATTCCTGCTAAAGTTCAATTACGTTTCACTAGTTAAGTTGTACCGCTCATTGGGTATTTAACAAATGAATGCAATTTGAAAATCTATTGACCTCCATTGAAGATAGCACTGTTTTCTGTAGCACTGTAACACCCATTTCGGTTTGGTAACTTAGGAAGCTGGTTCAAAGTTTTGGAATGTTTGTCTACTAAAGATAACCTTTGCATTGTGAATGTCACTTGGGATCCCTCTAAAACCCTAACCTTTTGCCTTTTTTTTTAAATCATTGTTAGTTGTTAGATTACGAATCTCAACAGCATTTTATCTTGTTTATCAGCTAAAAATCATAATAGGGTTTATGCATATTTGCTGCCCCAAACCTGAAGATTCACAGATTGCATGTAAGGCACCTTGTAGAAACAGCTAGAACATACCAACTGAGAAATTCCAAGAAAGATAAGACCTACTTGTATTATCCTTGGAGTAGTCTTACCTAGGGTAGGATACTTTTCAAGAGAGGTGTGAAACCAGCAATCGCACCTGCGTTGTTGCGTGCTAAAACCACCATCAACAGAATTGGCACTAGAAGGAGGGAACCTATTTTCCCTCTATTAAAAATTAGCAAGTCTAAGGACTAGACAGAGACACACTAGATCCAGCTCAATTGGAGAAGAGCTGATGTCCCTAGCAGAATTCAGACGAACAAGAAGGGATCAAGGAATACCAAGAGCCCCTCGAGCTCAGTCATCCCCTAGGAATACTACTGTAGCTCCCATTAATTCTCCTGCCATTGCTTTCTTTGCAGGAAATAACTAGTCCCCTTTGTTGTTCAATGATTACCATGACATGCCAAAGAACCTGGATAAGTTCTGCTCGAAGTTCAGAGTAGATGATCTTGATAGGACTGCAGACAAGCACATTAAGATCTTTGAAGCTAATATGTTCATGTTGCAAGTGCAGTACGAGGATGTGATATGCCGACAGTTCCCTTATTCTTTGCAGGAAGAAGCTTATTACTGGTTTCCCAATCTCCCTACAGCATCCATAAATTTGTGGGTGAACCTGAAGACTAATTTTTTGGATAGGTTTCGTATGTCTACTACCCCAGCTGATCTCTATCGGTCTTTTGTGGAGATTTGTCGAGAGGAAGGTGAGATGATAAGTTCCTTTAACAACATATTCCAAAAAGCTTACAGTTGTTTGCAGGCTCCTTATGTTATAGATTAGGCTGCTGCCCTGCCTATCTACTATGCTGCTCTAGATAAGCTTACCTCCATGTTTGCAAGGAGAGTTAACCAAATCCCTACTACTTTAGGTCAAGCATATTCTGCTGCTGTTGAGGTAAACACCTAATTAGGGAAAACAACTTCTGGTCCATTGAACCATATGGGGCCTGTTGCCATGCCAAATCAAATACCTATGATTAATCGTGCATTGACCAATCATACCCCTGTGATGAACCCAGTTCCAAACCCAGCTGCAACACAAGCCTTAGTGATCCACTCAGGTAATCCAGTAGCTGAAATGGCTCCAGCACAAATGCCTTTCCTACATTCTTTAGAAGTAGCCAAGACCAAAGAAGACAGAGATGATATCAAAGAACTGGTTGAACAAATGAAGAAGCTTACTGCTGAAGTTACTCACCTCAAGAATCAGAATGCTTATATGCAATAGAGGGGGCAGAATCAACAACATTTTCAGAACCAATAGTACTTTGAAAACCAAAGTTAGAACTAGTTTCCAAATCAGAATCAGCACCAAAATCAAAACTTTCAGCAGCGGTCAAATCGATCCCAGAACACCAGACCAAACAATGGAGGGGTACCTGTTGATCAGGATGTTACTCATAAGAAAACATAGAATAAAAGTTACACATCAACCTTTACTCATCTTGAAAGATATGATGAATTCAAAGAATTCATGTTCCCAAGTCTCTGTGGATTAGTTCTTAATCAGCTGACATTACTCAGTGGTTGATGTGTGTTGTTGTTTTCCATTCAGGGGTCTTACGTTTTCTCATCAGTAGGATTATGTTTATGTAAAGATGCTACACAGAAAGGTCACTCTACATAGTATATTTCTTCAAATGATGTGTCTATGTTCAAATCTTTGCATGATATTCATCAATTGTACATGCTTTAACTTCAAATATGCTATGAATTTTTAGTTATCTATGAGACGTCTGCATATTTCATGTAATTTGCTTCTGATTATCTATTATTTGCAATTGTGATGGTGAATTTATGAAATTAAAAGAAATGGAAAAGAATACTTCAAATTATGATGAATCTTCAGCTATTGATCCACATACACACTTGATATTGTCATTAAGAGAAGAAATCAAACCATATTTTCACTAGGATGTTCCACAGCTAGATATAGATGATGCAAACTTCAAAGGATGATGAATGAAGACAATACATGCAGATTAATGAGCACTCCAAGGGATGCAACAAATCAAAGCATGTATCAAGAATTCAAACAAAGACTACTTAGGATTTACGATGATTTGTAATCAAAATGGTCTTCTCTTTCATTAAGTATGCAAAAACATGTATGTTTACAATAACTTTGAAATAGGCCCTGATACTTCAGCAAACAAATTTCAATTAAGCTTCCAAAAAAAATGTTTTAAAACAAGGCATCCCTACACCTTTTATAGAATAAGGCGAGGAAGCAGTTGCAAATGATCTATGATCAAGATTTATCAATTAGAATCAACGGTGCATATTCCTTTCGACTTGGTCATCTATCTCTCGTGGCATAGGTTGCCAGCTGGCAACCATCTAGGTAACTCATTTTCTTCTAAGCAACTGATGCAGATGTTTCCCTTGTAGCGCATCTTCATCTACTCCTCCAGCTCTTCTTCTTCATCATGATCATCGCTTTCTATGTCTTCATCATCCTGATGGATATCACCTTGTATATGGACCTGCATTATCATCCTGATATTTTCATATGCTTCTACTATCTTTTTGGCTTCCCCACTGTCCTGAGTTTTAGCTTTACTAATGGCATGCTTGTGGGTTTGAAATTTATCTCTGAGGGTCTTCAATTTACCCTTCCTGCTGCTCAGTGTTTCATTATAGTTCTCCACCTTGACCTCAATCGTCATGATCTTGTTCATTACTTCTTTCGTCAGTTGGTTGAGAGGGTCATCAGCCATCGACTGGAAGTTATCATGCAGAACTTTTATGGCAAAGTCCGCATCTTGATTATCAATTTTCCCCTCTACTTTCCCCTCAAGGGCTTCCAGGACCTCTACTTCATAGGACATCATGTCGTGCAGTTTCACACTGATATCTCTTAACTTATTACTACACTTCTTCAGTACATCACATTCAAACCTGATGTCTTTATACCAAATATCTACCAGCATGGCAGTGTTATTATCTAGTACCTTATTATTTATTAGGATCTGAGGATTAATCCTCTTCATTTCACTCAAAGTACCCAAGGCTTTCTCCAACTGGAATGACCTCCTTTTGGTCTTAGTTGTAATTTATCAACTTTCTTCCTAGAGATACTCAAAGAATTCCACCTCTGCAAAGAGGCACTCACTACTTCCTTAGCTCCTGTTAGTGCTGATGACATCCATTTCCTCATTATCACTGACTCATGCTTCATAAGGTCTAATTTATTAACCTCCTCTTGAGAAATTGCAGTCAATGGGACTGCCTGATCTGATGATGTATTATCAGGGTTAATCAACCCTTTTATGTATGAGTGTAGCTGGGCAATGTGCTCCTTATGCTTCTTATTCTTCTCTTTTTCTTTCTTCACCCTTTGGGTCAAAGAATCTATTATATCTTTCCCTTCCTAACCTTCTTGGTCTTCATTGGCAAATCGTAAATCAACTGTGCTAATCTGGAATTCTTCCAGGGTGATCTTGCCTTTTTCCTTTTTAACTATGGGAAGTGCTACCTAGGCGGTCCTTCTACCTGTAGCAGGATCTCTTTTTATTGCAAATGTTAATTTGGCTTTCCTCTTAGGCTTCATGATGGTTTCTAAAAATAATGTTGAAACATCAAATTCTTGAATCTCAAAACCTGATTCTGTACCTATTTCTTTCTCAAGCCATTGAGGTATTTGATCTTTGGATCCTTGGTGTCCATCATCATCATCATGTCCACCATGATCTCCATCATTTGTCTCTATTCTTGATGGAGAGGGTGACTTCCTTATTTCTTCCTCATGATCTTCTTCATGAGGGGGATCCTATTGTGTTTCTTCTTCTGGAGGAACTTCCTCTTGCGGTGGAGGATCATGATGGGTATCTACATGTTGGTCCTAAACCTAATCCTGCACCACCTCCTTTTGTGTTTCATGCATTTTAGGAATTTCCTCATCCTGAGGTATGTTTGTATCCATTGATATCATTGTATCTGTATTAGGTGTATCTACCTGATCTTGGATCACATTTTGATCTACACCTGATGTATCTACCTCCAAAATCTTTAGGTCATCATGACCTTATGTATCATTATCACCTAAGGTTTCTTGAGTCTGGGGGGCACCTTCACCTGATGTGTCCTTGTCATTCCCGCCCTTTTGTTGAACTTCTACTATTTTGGGTGCAGTTGGTATTTCTTGTTGTTGCTGACCCATGTCTAGAGTATGGCTCTCCACTTCTTTCTATTTAACTTCTTCAACATTTTTTGTTTTATCAGGTGCACCTGTTTGATGTTCAGGATGTGTCACATCCTCTCTGTATGTTAAGTCCATCACCTCAGGGCTAGTTACTTGATCAACTAACTTATCAAGCCCAATTTGTTGGGCTGCCCTTTCTGGGATATTTCCTCTCTCTTGCTCTATTTGCTTCATCTCTTCTAATACCTCCATCTGTGAGGATGGAGTTCCATGATGTGTCATGCGAGTGTTAGAAGGAAGGGTCTCCATCTGCTGAGAAGTTACATTCTATACCACTTCATCATCTGACAGGTCCACAGTTTCCTCTAATGAGAAAAGACCACTTTAGCTTGCTCTAGTGGCTTCTTTTACTTGCTCTTCAGCCTTCTCAGTCTTAAAATGAATTATGGTAGGAAGTGGCACATCATGTTGCAATTCTTTCTTGAATACTTCACTACCATCTCCCCTCAACATTACAGGGTCATGTCTTATTTCACCCCTCATAGATGTTCTTTGTCTTTTAGGTGGTGATGCCACTAGGGGTGCCTTCCTCTTTCTTGTGACCATCATGCGGTCATCTTCTGTAGGCTCCTTATCCACTGGTTCCTCCTCAGGAATGATATCTTCTTCCACATTTTGCTGTGAGGTTTGGCCTTTATCTTTTATTGCTGCAGTGTCCACAACTGGCCTTAGGATTCTTTTTGTTCTTGGTTCATCTACCAAAGGCTATGCAGATGAGGCTGACGCCTCTTTCGAAGCAGATGCACCTTCAGCTGATGTATCAACTCTTTCAACTATTACCCCTTTAGGACTATCATCAGTTTTCTTCTTTACTATGGGGGGTCCTTTGCTTTGTTTCTGAGATGGCAACCTTTCTCCATTTGATTTTCTCTTTTCAACAAGAAAGTCATCATATTCTTCATCTGAAATCTCCTACCTTTCCTCTTGTTATCTACTGTGAGGGCTACACCCTTCTTCTTCATTGTATTGATTTGTTCATTTACCCATGCTTGGGTCAACTACAACACCTGACCTATAAACTGATCTAATGAAATATCTTCAAGTTGCATCAGGTCAGGGTCTGAAATGGTGTCGTTATACACCTTTTTCTCTTCATATTCATTTGACAATAACTTGCCATCATCTTTCTTCAATTACGCAGGCACTGGAATGAGATCAAATGTCCTAGCCTGATTGAGGGTGAGCCTTTGATATTTTCTTCTTCTGACTTTAGCTTCATCCTCACAATCAGCCCAGAAATCTTCTAAGTTCTTCTTATGTATAGGGTGGCCTTTGATATTTTGCATTCTTCCATAGGGGTCAAATGATTTGGCCAATGGGAATGGCTGTAGGTTCATCAAGTTCAGACCCGCTATGGCCTTCTTTATGTTTTTAGAATCAAGGCATATGTACCACCCTATAGTCACTGGAAATAATACTGGAGGTATTTTCTTGTTTTCTTTGTATGCATCTAGTGTAGTTGATACCTGTCTCAGAAATTCCATCAGGACTACTCCATCAGTAGGGTACCTGGGTGACATTAAGAGTTGTCCCTCAAAACCTTCTACTCTGATGTAGGAAAATGTGGCAAACTGGATGAACCAGGCACGATGCTTGTATACAACTTCCTAAGCTTCCATGCTCAGTCTTTTGGTTCTATCCTTCTCCATTGTTCTGACCAGATGCATAGAAAATGCATCATTCACTAATTTGTAAATAGGGAGATAGTTTGTTCTCTGCAACTGAGGGTAATGGTCCCATATATGGGCATCATTTAAACTACCACCAATCTTTCCAACTGTAGTTAGTGCATCAAATGTACCCTTGTAAGCACATGAATATACAACATATGAAGTCATGTAAAATGAACATTCCAGGCCTCCTAGGTTCATCATCTGTTCATCTAGGACATCACTGATGATTTTAGCCCATAATGGCTTATTATCTGTGTAAATACACATCATGATGACCCCATACATCCAATCCTTGAAACTTCCAACAGTAGGCTGGCCTGTCACTCTGGTGATTAGGGCAATCATATACTGATATTCATCATCAAAGTCAAATTTATACAAGTGCACTGGTAATTTGGCAGAGACAGTATAAGTGTTGTTCTTTGCCCTCCACTGGTACATCCTCTTTGTTGCAGTCTTTTTGTTATTTATGTACTCAGTCTCCAGGTTTTTCATATCCATACTGATTACCTTCTTTCCAAGTGGGAGGCTAAAAGTAGTTGCAATCCCTTTGATGGATAGATCTGCATAAACCCTGCCATGTTTCTCTACTCTCCTTATTTGAGGGTTGTAATTCCTTATACATTCTATTATCAATTCTGGAGTTTCCATGGAATAAGGAAATCTAGCCGCATGCCACATTCCTGATGTAAATATGGAGTCTAGTAGGGTACTTTCTTTATGATTATGCATCTTCGACGACCATGCCACTAGATCTGTATTTCCCTAATGAGTATCTCTGATGACACCATACTTGAATTGCACTCCCTCAGGTTGAGCAAACATAGGTTTAAGAAATTCTGACTCTGACTTGCTCTTCTTGACGTCCGCCATGGATTCCTGCAATGAACATGACTTGTCTTACCATTTGATATTCATATGCAGCATTATGTATTTTCAGCATCATGCATATTATACTTATTAATCTCTATTTCATCATGATATGCATTCTTATAATCTCAAACCAATGGAAAAGCATCCTACCTGGACATGCAGAAAACGACAACAGGAGGGTTTTTAATTAATTACCTGACAACGCTTATCTCTTGGATTAGGCTGATGATTATGAAAAAGGGGCTTAGATACCTGTGATAATCACATGTTTTGTTCTGTTGTAGGTTGTATGTGTCCATAGGTAGGTCATATGAGGGTTTGAGTATGCACTCTATAAATTCTTGTTTTATCTCAAGGTAAATGTAGAATGACCTTGGAAATTCACTTTTAATGTCATTCATAGGGCAAATTAGGGCAAAACTGGGTTAGATCGATCAAAACCATTGATCTTCTACCATGAATCTACGGATGTTTCTAGGTGTTCGTATCATGTTCACAATCGGTAAGAATCCACCTACTGCATTTATTTGCATTTAATATCATGGGGCAAGATGAGGGGGTGATCTTCGGAAGATCGGGTGATATTTGGAATATCGGGTGATATTCAAAATATGACCCCCTATGTGTAATATGACCCTCCGCCTTTGAGTGGGAAGACTGATGCCAATGGATCGGGTGATGTTGAGAATATTAGGTGATATTCATAATATCAGGTGATATTTGAATATTAGGTCGTGCTTTTAAGATGACCCCTCAAAACTAAAGTGACCCTATTTTCGAAAGATCAGGATGACGTCATCGTCATGTTATGAAAAAGGGTGATCGCTGGAAATATACCTCTGTGAGGTAAAAAGGATGATGATGTCACCATCAGGGTGATTTTCTTTGTTCATTGGGATAGGATGACATCATCAGCATATTGGCTCTAGGGTGATATTTTGTGACAGGGTGATATTGGGAATATCAGGTGATACTCGAAATATGACCCCCGCAAAATATATGACGCTATTTGATGGGAAAATACTATTATCACGTAAAATTAATGTCCAGAGCTCCGAACCAAATGATTATCAGGTGATAAAATTGGATTGGGGTGATCTTACATAAGATGACTGATGTTACGAAATATGACCCCCCCGGAATGTCAGGTTTGACCAGGATTTTGACTTGTCATAACTTTCATTCCCTAAGGAATATCAGGGTGATCCAAAAGGCAAACCTGCATGAAATTTTGTACTCTTTCCAACCGTGAGGTTATTGACATGAAATAATAATTTGTATGAACCAACCTCATCATGATGACTTTCCTAGCTCCCTTATGCAGGGTCACCTGCATGACTTACTTTTACTAGACTACTGAAAAGCAGAAAAACCAAGAACAAGCCAAGCAAAAAGTTGGGTCCTTGTTTTGTCATGTCAAAATGGGGTGTGTTGTGTAACCACATAACAACTTGCCACCAAAGAAAATAAAAAAATTCTAATGATTCAAGTGAGGTGATCACATTCATATATAGTATTCTAACTTTTTCTAAGTATAAGCATCATAATCTTTCTGTATGATAGAATTTTCATCATGGAAACAATGCTAACAAAGGATCAGGTGTGTGCAAATGATTAATTATCCTCATCTTGAAAGCAAGTTGAAAACATGAGTAACTGATGTTAAGCTACATAGTTTGGGATCATCCCTCATAGCCAACCTAGATAGAGCCTTACTGCCAGCAGGGGTCTATAGCCCTGACAAGGTTATCTATACAATCCCCCTAAGTAGAGCCCCACTGCCCGCAGGCATCTATAGCCCCGATAGAGTTACTTAGATGGCCTAATTTTATTTCTTTTCTAATTTTTTAATATTTTATATTCTATAAATCTGATGTCATCATATAAGCTCAGTGTGCAAGGTATGGTCACTTGCTGATTTAGGTTGGAGATTGTATTGGTAGCAAGGGAGTCCCTTTAGATTTTTCACTTAACACCTATACTTGTGTGTTCAACTTACCCAAGGCTGTTATGTGAGTCATTGTGAAAGAGTCACTTTGATCAAGAAAAGGCACTCTGATGACAAGATATCACAGACCTGATCACAAGTACTTCTCAGAATAAGTCATAACCTATATATGAATTTGTTCTCATCACTTGAATCCCAACAATTTAGTTATCTTCTAGGGTGATGAGCTGCATCATCTTCACTAACCAAAACAAAACTCAACAAGCAAACAAACAAAAACAAAACACACTAAGCAAACTATACAAACAACTATACAAAAGGAAACAACAGAAAACAAAACAAGAAAGCAAAGAAAGGAAATAGAACAACTATTCTACCACACTATATACCAACCCTACAAGGCAAATAAAACCCATGAAAAGGCCCAAAGACACCTGTATTTGCATATTTCCTTATATTGTGCAGGAGCATCAGGGCACTAGTTATGGTTCTAACCCTAGCAAATTCATCCTTGTATTCGAAAAAATATTCTTGTATTCTAAATTCACTATATTTAATAGAATAATCTTTGATTATCAGCAACTGAGGAAGCTCATCATGTTCATGATTAATCCATATGCATGTTTTATCTCCTGAATTTCCATAATCAAAATAGTAATCAACATCATTTACTGTGGAAAGGAAAAAAACAACCTAGTGCATCTCTGGCTCTATAGTTGGACATGCTATTTCACTACCAGCTAGTCTTCCATTTAACTCTGCACTTTCCTTTCTTAGCTCAGTGTTTAATTTTACTTCAAATTGAAGGATGTATGGATCTTGGTAAATTATTTCTTCATTTTTATCTAGCTTTTTCCCTTCATTCTGGACGTATATTTGATTCTTGAATTCAGGGGGCCCCTCAATGTTCTCATTAAATTTTAATTCCATCATGTTCAAATAGGCATCATAATCCCTTTCTGAATGTGCTTCGTTATGTAGTCTGTACCAACTTTCAATCAAGACATCATCAGTGGGCAAACCTAATATTTGGCAACACTGTATATTTCTAGACAAATACAATTCAAAATCCCTAAAATGATCCGCTTCATCATTATCTAATTTTATCTCTTCACTTTGCAAGCTTATGTGACTTTTGATTTTGGTAAACATCTCAACATTTTCTTTAATTCCCTGCACATTAGCATCTACATAAGTATCTTCATCATCATAAATTAATGTATAGAAATTTATCATTCCTGAATGATTTGAGTGTAAAGGTGAAACAACTTTTGATTTATAGGAATACTCCCCTATTCCATTTTCAAAATAATATAGGGTTGGTATCTGATCATGTATGTCAACTCCAAAGCTTTCTACTTCCTCAATTTTGATGAATTGTTCATCAAATAACTCATATTTAACATCTAGTAAGATATCTGGTTCCATTGTCGTGCGACATTCTAGCATTTGATTATTCAATTTGAAGAAATTTGCTAACAAAGGATCAGGATTTACTTTCTATGACTCCATTAGTTACTATAATAGGAACTTCATCAATAGCAATGGGTTTAAATTGTTCTACTACCTGTTTACACATCTTTATCAACTCATTTTTATCAAAACTGTTAGACTCAGATCTAGAAACATTATCTTGAAAAGTGTTTAATAATTCAATATATTTGTCAAATGTATCAAGATCAATTTCATATTTATTTTCCCCCTCATCAAATCTTTCTTGTTGATTATCTGATGATTGAAAACAAGAGGCAGTTTCCTCCTTATGATTTTCAAAAGACTCATACCTGCACTCTGCCTCATCCATGCCATTACTTCGGCCAAGAAGCAGAAAATTGTCAATCTCACCATATATTGAGTCATCAAAAGGTTCCTCATTATCTCCATCTTCCAGGACTGATTCAACCAATACCTTTTCTGTATGTCTCTTAGCTCCTGAATATGTATTATCTTCTTGCTCCAGAATCCTTCCACTTTCTTGCCAGACTTCAGTCTTGTATACATCCAAGAAAAGAATCGGTCCCTTAAAAAATAGATCTAATCTTGTGAGGAAAGTTAAACAATTAACTTCTTGGTGTTCTACAGACTGATGTATCCTGCAACAATTGGATAAACCAAAGTCAGACAAACATTGAGGATGAAGTTGATCATTCAAAGTTTCCTGAAATAAAGGAATATCAACTTGAAAATTGTCCTCATACGAATCCATCAAAATGAGACTCTGCTTTAAAAAAAAAATTTAAGATTTTGAAATTTTAATGAGATCTACAATATCTTAGAATAAAACTTGCAACAACTCAGAAAATTAAACGAATCTTTAAAGCTTTGAGCTAGATCCTTGGAAAGATGCAACCAGAACCTCTCAGATAAGAGATATTTGTAGACATATAACTCAAACGATGAAATATTTATGCAATATTTACAAAAATCCACAAATTCCTTCTTCAAGCCCTCCTTCTAGCACCAATTTATGTTGATCAGGATGTTAGTCATAAGCAAACATAGAATAAAAGTTACACATCAACCTTTACTCATCTTGAAAGATACGATGAATTCAAAGAATTCATGATCCCAAGTCTCTGTGGATTAGTTCTTAATCAGCTGACGTTACTCGGTGGTTGATGTGTGTTGTTGTTTTCCATTTGGGGGTCTTACGTTTGCTCATCAGTAGGATTATGTTTATGTAAAGATGCTACACAAAAAGGTCACTCTACACAGTATATTTCTTCAAATGATGTGTCTATGTTCAAATCTTTGCATGATATTCATCAATTATACATGCTTTAACTTCAAATATGATATGAATTTCCAATTATCTACGAGATGTTTGCATATTTCATGTAATTTGCTTCTGATTATCTATTATTTACAATTGTGATGGTGAATTTATGAAATTAAAATAAATGGAAAAGAATACTTCAAATTATGATGAATCTTCAGCTATTGATCCACATACACACTTGATACTATCATTAAGAGAAGAAATCAAACCATATTTTCACCAAGATGTTCCACAGCTAGATACAGATGATGCAAACTTTAAAGGATGATGAATGAAGACAATACATGTAGACTGATGAGCACTCCAAGGGACATAGCAAATCAAAGCATGTATCAAGAATTCAAACATAGACTACTCAAGATTTACAATGATTTGTAATCAAAATGGTCTTCTCTTTTATTAAGTATGCAAAAACATGTATGTTTACAATAACTTTGAAATAGGCCCTGATACTTCAGCAAACAAATTTCAATTAAGCTTCCAAAAAAAATGTTTTAAAACAAGGCATCCCTGCACATTTTATAGAATAAGGTGAGGGAGCGGTTACAAATGATCTACGATCAAGATTTATCAATTACAATCAATGGTGCATATTCCTTTCGACTTAGTCAACGGTCTCTCATGGAACAAGTTGCCAACTGGGAACCATCTAGGTAACTCTTTTTCTTCTAAGCACTTGATGCAGATGTTTCCCTTGTAGTGCATCCTCATCTAATCCTCCAGCTCTTCTTCTTCATCATGATCATCAATTTCTGTGTCTTCATTATCCTGATGGATATCGCCTTGTATATGGACCTGCATTATCATCCTGATATTTTCATATGATTCTACTATCTTTTCGACTTCCCCACCGTCCTGAGTTTTAGCTTTACTGATGGCGTGCTTGTGGGTTTGAAATTTATCTCTGAGGGTCTCCAATTTACCCTTCATACTACTCAGTGTTTCATTATAGTTCTCCACCTTGACCTTAATCCTCATGATCTTGTTCATTGCTTCTTTCGTCAGGTGGTTGAGAGGGTCGTCAGCCATCGGCTAGAAGTTATCATGCAAAGCTTTTATGGAAAAGTCCCCATCTTGATTTTCAATTTTCCCCTCTACTTTCCCCTCAAGGGCTTCCAGGACCTCTGCTTCATAGGACATCATGCCGTGCAGTTTCACACTGATATCTCTTAACTTATTATTGCACTTCTTCAGTACATCACATTCAAACCTGATGTCTTTATACCAAATATCTACCAGCATGGCAGTGTTATTATCTAGTACCTTATTATTTATTAGGATCTGAGGATTAATCCTCTTCATTTCACTCAAAAAACTCAAGGCTTTCTCCAATTGGAATGACCTCCTTCCGGTCTCAGTTTGTAATTTATCAACTTTCTTCTTGGAGATGCTCAAAGAATTCCACCTCTACAAAGAGGAGCTCACTACTTCCTCAACTCCTGTTAGTGTTGATGACATCCATTTCCTCATTATCATTGACTCATGCTTCATAAGGTCTAATTTATTAACCTCCTCTTGAGAAATTGCAGTTAATGGGACTGCCTAATTTGATGATGTATTATCAGGGTTAATCAACCCTTTTTTGTATGAGTGCAGCTGGGCAATGTGTTCCTTATGCTGCTTATTCTTCTCTTTTTCTTTCTTCACCCTTTGGGTCAAAGAATCTATTATATCTTTGCCTTCTTGACCTTCTTGGTCTTCATTGGCAAATCCCAAATCAACTGTGTTAATCTGGAATTCTTCCAAGGTGATCTTTCCTTTTTCATTTTTAACGATGGGAAGCGCCACCTGGGCAATCCTTCTGCCTATAGCAGGATCTCTTCTTATTGTAGATGTTAATCTAGCTTTCCTCTTAGGCTTCATGATGGTTTCTGAAAATAATGTTGAAACATCAAATTCCTGAATCTCAAAACCTGATTATGTACCTATTTCTTTCTCAAGCCATTGAGGTATTTGATCTTTGGATCCTTGGTGTCCGTCATCATCATCATGTCCACCCTGATCTCCATCATTTGTCTATATTCTCAATGGAGAGAGTGACTTCCTTATTTCTTCCTCGTGATCTTCTTCATGAGGGGGATCCTGTTGTGTTTCTTCTTCTGGAGGAACTTCCTCTTGCGGTGGAGGATCATGATGGGTATCTACATGCTGGTCCTGAACTTGATCTTACACCACCTCCTTTTGTGTTTCATCCATTTTAGGAATTTCCTCATCCTAAGGTATGTTTGTATCTGTGGATATCATTGTATCTGTATTAGGTGCATCTACTTGATCTTGGATCACATTCTGATATGCACCTGATGTATCTACCTCTAGAATCTTTAGGTCATCATAACCTAATGTATCATTACCTGATCAACTAACTTATCAACCCCAATTTGTTGGGCTACCCTTTCTGGGCTATTTCCTCTCTCTTGCTATGTTTGCTTCATCTCTTCTAATACCTCCATCTATGAGGATGGAGTTCCATGATGTGTCATGTGAGTGTTAGAAGCAAGGGTCTCCATCTAATGAGAAGTTACATTCTATACCACTTCATCATCTGACAGGTCCACAATTTCCTCTAATGAGAAAAGACCACCTTGGCTTGCTCTAGTGGCTTCTTTTACTTGTTCTTCAGCCTTCTCAATCTTAAACTAAATTATGGTAGGAAGTGGCACATCATGTTGCAATTCTTTCCTGAATACTTCACTACCGGCTCCCCTCAATATTACAGGGTCGTGTCTTATTTCACCCCTCATAGATGTTCTTTGTCTTTTAGGTGGTGATGCCACCAGGGGTGCCTTCCTCTTTCTTGTGACCATCATGGGGTCATTTTCTACAGGCTCCTTATCCACTGGTTCCTCCTTAGGAATGATATCTTCTTCCACATTCTGCTGTGAGGTTTGGCCTTTATCTTTTATTGCTGCAGTGTCCATAGCTGGCCTTAGGATTCTTTTTGTTCTTGGTTCATCTACCAAAGGCTATGCAAATGAGGCTGACGTCTCTCCTGAAGTAGATGCACCTTTAGCTGATGTATCAAATCTTTCAACTATTACCCCATTTAGGACTATCATCAGTTTTCTTCTTTCCTCTAGGGGGTCCTTTGCTTTGTTTATGAGGTGGCAGCCTTTCTCCATTTGATTTTCTCTTTTCAACAAGAAAGTCATCATATTCTTCATCTGAAATCTCCTACCTTTTCCTCTTGTTCTCTACTGTGAGGGCTACACCCTTCTTCTTCATTGTATTGATTTGTTCATTTACCCATGCTTGGGTCAACTACAGCACCTGACCTATAAACTGATCTAATGAAATATCTTCAGGTTGCGTTAAGTCAGGGGCTAAAATGGTGTCATTATACACCTTTTTCTCTTCATATTCATTTGACAATAAGTTGCCATCATCTTTCTTTAATTGCGCAGGTACTGGAATGCAATCAAATGTCCTAAACTGATTGAGGGTGAGCCTTTGATATTTTCTTCTTTTGAATTTAGCTTCATCCTCACAATCAGCCCAGAAATCTTCTAAGTTCTTCTTATGTATAGGTTGGCCTATGATCTTTTGCATTCTTCCATAGGGGTCATATGATCTGGCCAATGGGAATGGCTGTAGGTTCATCAAGTTCAGACCCGTTATGGCCTTCTTTATGTTTTCAAAATTAGGGCATATGTACCACCTTATAGTCACTGGAAATAATACTGGAGCTATTTTCTTGTTTTCTTTGTATGCATCCAATATAGTTGATACCTGTCTCAGAAATTCCATCAAAGACTACCCCATCAGTAGGGTACCTGGGTAACATTAAGGGCTGTCCCTCAAAACCTTCTACTCTGATGTAGGAAAATGTGGCAAACTGGATGAACTAGGCACCATGCTTGTATACAACTTCTTGAGCTTCCATGCTTAGTCTTTTGGTTCTATCCTCCTCCATTGTTCTGACCAGATGCATAGAAAATACATCATTCACTAATTTGTAAACAGGGAGATAGTTTGTTCTCTGCAACTGAGGGTAATGGTCCCATATATGGGCATCATTTAAACTGCCACCAATCTTTCCAACTGTAGTTAGTGCATCAAATGTACCCTTGTAAGCACATGAATATACAACATATGAAGTCATGTAAAATGAACATTCCAGGCCTCCTAGGTTCATCATCTATTCATCTAGGGTATCACTAATGATTTTAACCCATAATGGCTTATTATCTGTGTAAATACACATCATGATGACCCCATACATCCAATCCTTGAAACTTCCAGCAGTAGGCTAGCCTGTCACTTTGCTAAGTAGGGCAATCATATACTGATATTCATCATCAAAGTCAAATTTATACAAGTGTATTGGCAATTCGGTTGAGGCAGTATAAGTGTTGTTCTTTGCCCTCCACTGGTACATCTTCTTTCTTGAAGTATTTTTGTTATTTATATACTCATTCTCCAACTTTTTCAGATCCATACTGATTACCTTCTTTCCAAGTGGGAGGCTGAAAGTAGTTACAATCCCTTTAATGGATAGATCTGCATAAACCCTGCCATTTTTCTCTACTCTCCTTGTTTGAGGGTTGTAATTCCTTGCACATTCTATTATCAATTCTGGAGTTTCCATGGAATAAGGAAGTCTAGCCGTATGCCACATTCCTGATATTCATATGCAGCATTATGTGTTTTCGGCAACATGCATATTATACTTATTAATCTCTATTTCATCATGATATGCATACTTACAGTCTCAAACCAATTGAAAAGCATCCTACCTGGACATGTAGAAAATGACAATAGGAGGGTTTTTAATTACTTACCTGACAACGCTTATCTCCTGGATTAGGCTGATGATTATGAAAAAGGGGCACAGATACGGGTGATAATCACGTGTTCTGTTCTGCTATAGGCTATATGTGTCTGTAGGTAGGTCGTATGAGGGTTTGAGTATGCGCTCTGTAAATTCTTGTTTTATCACAAGGTAAATGCAGAATGACCTTGGAAATTCACTTTTAATCTCATTCATAGGGCAAATTTGGGCAAAACTGGGTTAGATCGATCAAAACCATTAATCTTTTGCCATGAATCTACGGATGTTGCTAGGTGTTCGCATCATGTTCACAATCGGCAGGAATCCACCTACTGCATTTATGTGAATTTAATGTCATGGGGCAAGATGAGGGGGTGACCTTCAGAAGATCGGGTGATATTTGGAATATCAGGTGATATTCAAAATATGACCCCCTATGTGTAATATGACCCTCCGCCTTTGAGTGGGAAGACTGATTCCAATGGATTGGGTGATGTTGAGAATATCAGGTGATATTTGGAATATCAGGTGATATTTGAATATCGGGTCATGCTTTCAAGATGACCCCTCAAAACTAAAGTGACCCCCCTTTCGAAAGATCAGGATGATGTCACCGTCATGTTATGAAAAAGGGCGATCGCTGGAAATATACCTCCACGAGGTAAAAAGGATGATGATGTCACCGTCAGGGCGATTTTCTTTGTTCATCAAGATAGGATGACATCATCGGCATATTGGCTCTAGGGTGATATTTTGTGACAGGGTGATATTGGGAATATTGGGTGATATTGAGAATATCGGGTGATACTCGAAATATGACCCCCGCAAAATATATGACACTGTTAGACAGGTAAATACCATTATCACATAAAATTGATGTCCAGAGCTCCAGACCAAATGATTATCGGGTGATAAAATTGGATCGGGGTGATCTTACATAAGATGACTGATGTTACGAAATATGACCCCCCCCCGGAATGTTAGGTTTGACCAGGATTTTGACTTGTCATAACTTTCATTCCCTAAGGAATATCAGGGTGTTCCAAAAGGTAAACCTGCATGAAATTTATTACTCTTTCCAACCATGAGGTTATTGACATGAAATATTAATTTTGACAAACCGACCTCATCATGATGACTTACCTAGCTCCCTTATGCAGGGTCACCTGCATGACTTACTTTTACCAGACCGCCGAAAAGCAGAAAAACCAAGAACAAGCCAAGCAAAAAGTTGGGTCCCTATTTTGTCAAGTCAAAATGGGGCATGTTGTGTAACCACACAATAGTACCTTCACCCTTGGAGAATCAGAACATCGATACCAGGCCCCCAGGATAGGTGATGTTAGCTGAAGCTGCTTTATCTACTTGGTGCAGACTACACAACACGAATGCTCATTCTGAACTAAACTATTTAGAATTCTAGATTACATCCAGTATCTTCCAGATGGAGATCCAAAATGTTGAAAACCAGGAGACCCCACCAACAGGGTATGAAATTGTTCCTTCACAAAGGTATGATACTGCCCTAGTTCTTGATAGTTATACATTTCCATTCCAAGATGATAATCAACCTAAGGAAGAAGAGTCTGAAGAAGTTAGTGCATATTAGTAATACAATAAGATTCCTTACAACCTGAGAAGTAGCAAGCCTAAAGGTCCTTTCACCACTTCCATCCCTCCAAATAGCTATCAGATTCCACCTGACCCGAAAGCTACCAATAATCCTGAACCACTGAAAGTTCCCCATCAATTAGTATACCAGGGTACTGCTGCAAAAAATTCCTAACAATCTAATATAACAAAAATGGGACAATATGTGGCTGAAGAACTTAAGAAAATGAAGGTCAGTCTTTCTGTGTATGAATTGCTTAAGATACCTGAGGTTAGGACGTCTTTTTTTCAAGACCTAGGTACTGGAACCAAGACTGATTATATACCAAAGGAGAGTATCACCAAAGATAGTATTGATAAAGGGAAGGAAAGAATACATGTGACTGATGTAGAACAGAAGATGACACTGTATAAAGATAAGAGGGAAAGCCCCCCTTTCCTCTTAACACTCAGAATTTTCAACAAGAACCTTCATAACTGTTTAGTAGATTCTAGTGCTTCCACGAATGTAATGCCACTGTCAGTTTGTAAAGCACTTGGGCTCACCCCAGCCGAGTCATCCTGGAAAGTGACATAATTGGATAAGACTGAGGTGAATGTAGTAGGAGAATTGAACAGGATACACATGCAACTAGCTTCTGATCCCAGGATACAACAATTTATAGATATTCAAGTAGTGGACATCCCAGATCAATATGGCATGCTTCTGAGTAGAGATTGGTCTAGAACTTTGAACGGTTATATGGCAACTGACTTTTCCCATATGTGGTTACCATGGAAAGGGTTGGCCAATCAGATATGTATTGAAAGAGAACCCAAGATGAAGCATATGATCACAGAATTCAATCAACCCAACGAGATTCTATTTTCAGAGGTTGATTTGGGAGTCTATCTTCCACATAGTAGTTAGTCAGAAGAGGTTCTTATGCTGAGTTGCTTAAGACCCTCTAAACCACTCATGGAAAGACCAGAAAATACAGGAGCATATATTGAATCAGATGAAGGAGACACTTCAGACGAAGATGAACCTAGGGTATTTGAAGGATTTTATGATTTTTTAGCTAGATTTGCACAAGATCAAACTGTTGTTGGAAGGCAAGTTCACATGGAGGAGCCACTACTACCCAATTGGTGTCGTATACATGATGCATCTCATTCTGAATTTACTTGCCAGTTGTGCCCAGAAGTAGTCAAACAAGTACAAAGACAATTGAAGATCTCTATAATTCTGAAGGAAGTATTGTCTGTCAAAAAGAAGGAAGAATCCAAGCCCCTTCCTGATGAAGGGAAGTCTATGAAAAAGGTTGATGATAGCAAAGACTTTCACTTATGGACCTTAAGAGTTGATGGTTCGAGATGCAGACAAGGATTTAGTGCTGGGGTCAAATTGATTAGCCCCACTAGGAGTTCTTTTTTAGCATCACAAAGACTACAGTTTCCATGTACAAACAACGTCACTAAATATGAAGCATTGGTGCAAGGATTGCTGCTAGCATTGTAGAAGAAAGTTAGAATTATCTAGGTATTTGGTGATTCTGAGCTGGTGGTTAAACAAGTGAGAAAATAGTACTCATGCAATGATAAGAGATTGAATAGATACAGGAACAGAGTCTGGGATTTGATTGAGTGCTTTGACAGTTTTAACATCCAAGTCATCCCAAGAAGATAGAATCATGTTGCAAATGCTCTAGCTCAAACAGCAAGTACCTTAGAGCCAACGTCAATGGTAGGACTAAAGAAGTTCTCTGTGGAATTTGTAGCTACTCTGTCTGTACCTGACAATGTTACCAATTTCTAAGTTTTCGAGGATGATCAACACATAATTAATTTCCTTACTTCATTAGATGTGTTCACTGCCCAAAGATTAGATGAAGACAAGATGGAACCTGCTGAGATGGATTTAGAAGAGGTATTAAACTTGAAAACCAATACGATCCCATGAGGAATGGTAGAATTGGAAAGACTGTTTGACGCAGATAATTTAGGGACTCAAAGGAAAGAAGGAGAATCCCCAGGAGGAAAATGTGAACCATTTAACTTAGGGATAGAAGAAAATGTGAAGAACGTGTTCATTAGGAAATCCAGTACTGAAGAAGAAAAAACAAGAATCATACATGCATTAAGAGATTATCATGAGGTTATAGCTTGGAGTTATGAAGATCTAAAGACATACGATACCTCGATCATCACCCACACCATTCCGCTGAAGCCAGGAGCAAAGCCTTTCAAACAAAGGTAGAGACCAGTGAAAGCTTTGCTAGAACCACTAATTTTTAAAGAAGTTCAGAAGATGCTGTTAGCTAGGATAATATTTCTAGTCAGACATTCTGCATGGGTAGCAAATTTGGTTCCGGTCCAAAAGAAAAATGGAGAAATCAAACTTTGTGTTGACTTCTGTAATCTAAATAGAGCATCTGAAAAGGACAATTACCTGCTGCCCTCATTAGACGAAGTATTACAGATTGTTAATGGGTCCCAGATGATGTCATTCTTGGATAGGTATTCTGGTTATAACTAGGTGATGGTGGATTATAAAAATAGATTGAAGACATCCTTCACTTGTAAATGGGGCATCTATGCCTACCGCCAGATGCCATTTGGTTTAATTAATGCTGGTGCAACTTTTCAGTGTGCTATGGATGTTGCTTTCAAAGGATTCATTGGGAAATGTATAATTATCTACATGGATGACCTAACAGTTTTCTCGAAAAGGCGAGAGGATCATGTGGCAGATCTAAGGAAAGTGTTGCAGCGATGCAACGATTATGGTATATCACTGAACCCCAAGAAGTGCATTTTTGGGGTAACTGAAGGAAAGTTGCTGGGACATGTAATATCTAAACAAGGAATATCTATTGACCCAGATTGGATCCAAGCAATACTCAAAATACCTCCCCTAGCCAGCAAGAAAGAGCTTAGGTCATCTTTTGGTAAGATCAACTTTGTACGTAAATTCATTACAAGGTTTGCTGAGATTGTTCAACCTCTCAATGCCATGTTGAAGAAAGACACTAAAATGGACTAGACTCCAGAAGCCAAGGTTGCCTTCACAGAAATTAAACAAGCTATATCCAATGCACCTGTCTTGGTAAGTCCTGATTACACTTTGCCATTTCATATATATTCATTTGCTTCAAAGCATACTTGTGCTGCAATGTTGACATAGAAGAGGTCAGTTGACGATGAAAGGTCCATTGCTTTTATGAGTACCCCATTAAAAGACGTAGAGTTAAGGTATCCAAGTGTGGAAAAATAGGCATATTCTTCGGTGAAGGCAGTTAAGAAATTTTGTCACTACATCCTAAGAAGTCAAGTAATTGCCATAGTCCTAGACACAACAGTTAAAGCATTACTGATGCAAAGTGAATTAGGAGAAAGAAGAGGGAAGTGGGTCACTATATTGCAAGAATTTGACATAGATATTCAACCCATGAAATTGTTGAGAGGCCAGGCCCTGACAAGAACAATGGCTGAAGTAGGACCAGACCTGGTCTCTCAACAATATCTGTTAGAAGATGTTTCAAAAGATGAGTGGTATGGAGATATCATATTTTATTTGCTTAATCAACGCTACCCATCGTAGCTGAATTTAGTACAAAGGAGAGCTCTCAAGCTTAAAAGTAGTAGTTACATGATAAAAGGATCAGTCCTTTACAAGAAGAATCACGAGGGTATCTATCTAAGGTGTTTGGACAAATTAGAGGTTGATCAGGTACTAACCAGTTTTCATGAGAAATTCAGGACAGGTCATGGATCAACGCACTCAACAACAAATTAGGTTCTTCGTGCTAGGTATTACTGGCCTACCTTGTTCAAAGATGCACATTCACATGTAAGAACCTGTCATATATGCTAGACTGCTGCACATAGAGAATGCCACGCAGCCATGCCTTTGCAACCAGTGGTGGAGGTATGACCATTTGCTCAATGGGGCCTCGACTTTATCGGTATGATCAATCCGCCCTCCTCTGCAGGCCACAGGTATATTCTGATCGCTACTGATTACTACACTCAATGGTCTGAGGTAATAGCTTGTAAGCAATGCACCATAGAGGTAGTTATTGAATTTGTTGAAAGGAATATTATCACTAGATTTGGTTGTCCATTTGCTTTAGTTTGTGATAATGGCTCTACCTTTTCATCATTATGATTTTCTAACTAGGCATTCAATTATGGGATTACTCTCAAGTTCTCATCTAATTACTATCCACAAGGGAATAGGGTAGCTGAATCGACGAACAAAAACTTACTTGAGGTCATTAAGAAACTTTTGGACAAAACCCCCAGAGATTGGCATACCTAGCTTAGGTTCGCCTTATGGGCTGATAGAATCTGACACAGTGGCCCTAAACACATCTCCTTATCATTTGGTCTATGGGATTAAACCTATCTTTCCTATCCATTTGAGAATCCTGGTACTTCAATTCATGCAAGACTACCTTGAAACTGATGATCATTTGTCCTCTAGGTTGGCTCAATTACTACACCTTGAAGAGAAACATGACGCTGCCATAGAAAACTTTGCCAAATAGCAGGGAGTCGTAAAACGATGGTTCGATAAAAGAGCCAAGGTCAAAGCCTTCCGCATTTTTGATTTGGTCCTATATTGGGACAAAGCACATGAGAAGAAGGGAGAACATGGTAAGTTTGACAAACTCTGATTGGGTCCCTATCAGATCTATGAGATCCTTGGAGACAGTACCTATCGACTCAAGAGCCTTATTGGTGAGGAGCTGCCACTGCCTGTCAATGGCCAGTTCCTAAAGCACTACTTTTAGGCCTGAGAGGCAGTCATGCCTTGTTTTAGTGTACATAGTTAGAGGTTTGTTTGCTTTGGTTAGTTTAGGTTGCCTTTAGTTTAGTTTTCTTTCCTACTTTTTCTTTCCTTAGGTGTTAGGTGCTTTGCTTAGTTTAGTTGTCCTTTTGTTTTTGCCTGCTGCACTTGCTCTTCGCGGGGTCACTGTTTCTGAAGTGGTGGCAATCATGCAGACCTGCAAATGCTTCTTTGATGGGTGAATAATCATGAGTCTTCCTTCGAGAAGCCAAGGTTTCCACCTAGTCTCTGCTGTGGGTTCCGCTGTTAAGCCAAGGGGTATGGTGTCTATTCATTGAAAATGAGTTATTAGTTGGTGCACCTAAAGTATTTTCTAACCATATATCTTCTACACTTTGAATAATCCTAAAGTAGCTAGGCAAGTCTAGGTGATCTTGTGTCAAGTGAAATGGGTTGATTTCCTCTCTTACCACATGCACTATCAATCAAGACAAAGGCGGGTGCCACTAAGTGTTACTAGCCTACATCGGGTAAAAATAAAAGGTGTTTCTCAACACCAGACCCATCACAGTGCAAATAAAGAAACTACTAAATTGCAAAATTCTTACGAAGAACACTACCAGAAAAGATTGGCATCAAATATCATTGTACTAGCAAATTGGCTCAGCAATATTTCAAAATTCAAGCATTTTCTGGTGGTAGAATGATCTCAGCCTTCTAGCTTGTTTCAGGGGATCCTAGGTGAACTTAGTTCTGGAGGGATGGAATGAATACAACTGCACACACTCAGGTTTTCAGGATGTGGATGGTTGCACTGGTTAGTGATCTTAGGTTCTTTGATATGATACCTTGCCTTTTCGTTTAAATATGTGGGGAACACAGAGATTCTGGGTTCAAACTGAATGTTTATCATCAAAATGCTTAGGAGCATTTCCCAGCAGAGTCACCATTTGTTGTGCCTTTCACACACACCCCATTCAAGAATGGAGACCCCCTCTTTTGATTTGGCTAGTGAGTCATATGATCTTCTAATCTCCTAAGTGATTGTATGGTCAAAAGTGCATTTTGACCTTGATGGAAAGTTGATATTGAAAAAATCACTTCAAAATCTACTAGGATGAATCCTTGTTTTCCCTTTGAAGGCCTTGAATTGACATTTTGCGCTAAATTGGCCTTCAACCGACCTTTGCACTGATTTCCTATTTGTTTGACCTGGTGCTAAAAACTGCTTACTTTGACCTTAGCGCTAAAATCCTATCGCTCCAACCTTAGCGCTAAATCCTTGACTGACTGACCTAAAGCTAGATCATTATGTCTACCTTTTGCGCTAAAAATTGCCCTTTCCGACTGGCCCTAAAAACAACTAGGTCAGACTTTTGCACTGAAACTAACCTCATCCGACTTGCGTGAGAATCAATGACCATTGACTAAGTTGGACAACCCTGAAAGGCCCACAAGTCGGATGAACCCGATTCCTCTGATAATTTGCACAAACTGAACTTCTGTGCCGTGCGCTAAATGTTACCCCGTCTGACATACCAAAATTCTCTGCCAGGTCCGAGCTCAAGAGAATCTGCGCAAACCCTAAAACTTGTAGACCGTACACATGTGCATTAATGGTGGATTTAGCCAAGGTTAAATAGGAAATTAATAAGTTTAAGTCATTTTCAATCGTGTTTGGGATGAAATTTCAGAGCTACGTTCACACTCCACAGACTTGTCCAAGCTCAAACCCGCGACCTCCTGCTCAGACCAAATTACCGCCGCTTCTACCAGGTAGGGTTTTTAACCCATTTCTATGAGCTTTTTACTTGCAAATCATTTAACGGTTTGGGTTAGACAGCAAGTTTTATTCAAAAATAGTCATTTTTTCCAGCATTTTAGGTTAGGGTTTCTGTGCACACCGAGATAATTTCATCTAAAAAACCCTAGTTTGGGTGCACTGTAGAAGTGAATGAGACCATCATGTGTTAAAAGATAAAATTTAAGGATTTTTGCCCTATAGAACCCTCATGTCGAGTCAGCGCTAAAACGATCTCTGACCGACCTATAAAACTTGGTTGGTTGGACACCTTAAAAATCCGCGCCAAACACCTAGATGCATCCTACGCTAGAATCGGCCTCGTCTGACCAACAAAGTACCAAACACTTTTCTCTAACTTGGTCGGAAGGCCTAAAAAGCTCCACAGGATCTGAAAACATCTTTTGCGCTAGAAAGTGACCCATTTGACTTTGCGCTAAAAAGATTAGGTCTCTGACCTAGTCGGATGACCCTGATTTGCCCGCAAGGTCGATGCTACCTGAGAACCCCGCTGGGAACTTACCTCAACTTAGCGCTAAAACTTACCTCATCTAACCTGCGCTATAATCCCCTCCAACTGGCTTAGTTGGATATTGTCCAAATTGGCACAAGTCAGACTAAACCAATTTCTGTGCAAGCACAACCAAATTCACATCAACAAGATTTTGCCCTAAAATATCCACCGACTGACTTGACCAACCACTAGAGGTTAGAGACCTCTAAATTTTGCGCAAGTTGGACCCTATTAAAATCCGTGCTAGAACTCAAAAGCATGAAAGGAAGCAAAATAAGAGGTTAGACTTGCCCGATTTCCTCACCGAGGTCGGATGAACTCAAATTCCATGCTTTTTCTTCTGAGGGTCGGACAACCCTCAAATTAGCATAAAACCTTGCAAATGACTGAATTTCTTGAAATTTCCAAAGGGAAAATTGTTCAAAATGATGAAATTAATGTTGTAGTGCAGTGTTAATGATAATTTTCATGAATTTTTCTTGCAAGATTAAGTATTTGATTGCATGTAGTGTTCTTTCAATTAGACTTAGATTTCCTTCAAATGCATCTTAGTAAGAAATGGCAGATTTGCATTGATTTATCTAAAACTTAGGAGTATGTTAGGAGTCTCCTCCATGTATCAAACTTATAAGGTCTAGTCATGCAGACTAAATGATTGCTTGGGCCCAGGTGATGAAGTACGAGTTCAAAGGAATCCCTCCGGAAACCAAGGTCCACTCTAGGTGGAGTAATGTCAGAGACACAGACTTAGGTCACGTAGACCTAGATGACTTCAGACTCAGAGTCTTTGGTCCAGTTCCAACCCCCAGGGCCAAAGTACTTAGAGATAGTGGACTTGGGCAAGCTATTGCATTTCCTACTTCAGTTCAGTGTGCAGAACTAACAACCACCTATGCAGACAGATATGATGTTATGGCCAGGCAAATTCACACAGCAAATGGGGATGTCTTGGCTAACTTGACCCCTCCTTCTCTGGCAGAAATGTTGGATATCCCCTGGCACAAAGTTGTGACAATGCCAGATAAACAAGGGTCAAAGGCAACCTGTAATAAGGATGTAGAAGGATGCATGAAGTATATAAATGGCCATTGGGTTAAGAGCAGGAAGTTTTCTCTCATCAAACTCCTGAGACTACTGTACAGGAGTGATTTCCACGATGAAATAGGGGACATACTAACCTTTCTGAGCATAATCTACGGGTTACCAACTGCCTCTACCTTTGAGGATTGGATGTTTGTCATAATATCTGAGATATTGAAGGGAACCAAGTTCCACTAGACTCAAATCTTTAGTGACAACATTCATGAAGCCTTAAGCAACTTTAATGAAAACAAGTATTTTAGATGGATGTCCTATGTTGTCTATGCACTGGCAAGAATGAACCATTATGATGGACTGTCCAAGATTGGTGAGGTTGGAAATGATGAAAAGACTCAGGTTAAAGTGTATGATGCTACCCATAGCTAACCTCATCTCAATCACTGATTCACTTCAAAAGGGTTAATGATGCATTCATGATGTATATAGCCAGAAAGTTGCAGGGCAACACAACCTTGAGGATCTCCACCGAGGCTATGAATGAAATAACTAGATATGGCAGGTGGTATATCCAATTTGAGAAGTTTACATACATAAGGATACAAGGCTTCACTGGAATGGCCTATAGACTTCCTCGATACCCTAATGATAAGATGGTACTTCTGGAGCTGTCAAGCCAACTGATACCTTGTGCTCAGAAACTCAAGCACTTGCATAGGCCAAGTGTTCAATTTCCTATCAAATTTAGAAAAGGACTCTATGCATGCCCTTCTCTGGCATCAGTAGAACACTCAGATAAAAAGATTCAACTCTTGAATTTGCATTACTACAATGCAAGGGGTCATTTTGATCCAAACAAAGTGATGGAGAGATCTGTAAGTAAGAATCTTTTTCATAAAGGACACATTGAGGACTTCTGGGCCAATTGCCCTGATGATTACGAGATTATGAAGAAGGTACATGCAAGACTACCTCTGGATTTCATTAAAATGTTCCATATAATTGTAGTCCCTGATCAATTACAAGATGATGAAAATGTCATGCTCAGAGGACCATGGGAAGCTCAATACCATCAACCCATTCCATTGCCAAACTGGGCAAATGCTGAAGAGAGCTCCTTAGATCTTATTATGAGGGAATCAATCAGACTAAGTAAGGCATGGGTCAAATCACAAGTGGCCGTGCTACATGATCAAGGAGTCCAACTAACTTACACAGCTGTAGAATCGGACAAAGACTCTGGGGGAGAAGAAGATGAACCCATTCAGGTCACAGATGAGGTAGAGCCTACTGAAAAATAGAAATCCGATAGTGAAGAGCACACATCTTTGGCAGAAAAGGCAAAGAAGATGAAGAAGCTGTTGGCAAAAGACACTATATGGATTCATGATTGTTGTCATTGATGGCAACAAAGTTCATCCCACACATCCGTAGGACATGGTATGTCTATACCGGAAGTCAGAGTGAAGAATGTTGTGGTCTGGTAAACAAGAACAGAGCATGTGGCGAGGGCCGACAGTCAGGTCTGGATCTCTTAGAGGAAGTATCTTGGTGAAGTGTGGATTTAGGGAAGTCAAGAGGACTACCTTGAGTGATAGATTCCAAGGATTTAGCCTCCACTAATAGATGAGGAAAAAAATATGAAGACTTGAGTATCAAGTTCTTGATTGGCAGTGTGGACAGAGGAAGAACTGACTAGTAGAACATCAGACATTATTCCGGATGTGTTACTGATGATGGTAAAGATTCTTAAGGCATAAGTTATGATTGGCCGACATGATTGATGACTTCTACAAGTATATCCTTGATCTACATTACTTCGTAAGCAAGGATTCAGCCGACAGATCAGAGTTTGTGGAAAATATTGACTATTCCGGTTGCCGACTAGAAAGGTGATGAAATCACTTTTGTGCATATATATACAAGATGGATTTAGTTGTGAGATGTGTTGTGTTTGTTTGTGATGTGCGAAGAAAAGTAGTAGAGTTGAATAAAAGCAGAAAGGAAGATCCAGTATGTGAAAGAAGAACAACACAAAAGAAGAGGAAAGATGAAGTGCAACAGATCAGTGTACAGAGCCTAACTAGAACTGAACTCTAGCATATGTTGATGCTCCTTATCAGTTCAAGTATTGTATCACACTCTTTATAAATTGTAGACAGTGTGTCTCTTGTAGGCAGTGTGCCTCTTGTGAGCAGTGTGCTCGGGCAGTGAGCCCTAATTGGCAAGTGCCATTTTGTAATCTTATTCTTCTAACAGAGAATACAATCTTGGGTTAATCACCCCATGGTTTTCTCCCTTAACAGGGTTTCCACGTCAAAAATATTGTGTCATGTGTATTTCCATTTCATGGTTATGTTTACTTGTTTGAATTGATGCTGCACTAATTATTAAGGAAGTTTAAAAAGTTGAAATAATTAAGATAACTGATTCACCCCCCCTCTCAGTTATCAACAATTGGTATCAGAGCCAAGTTCCTCCTAACAGATGTCTAACAGCTTGTGGAAGATCTAGGAATTCAAATGGATGCATATGGTTTAAGAGAACAACTCAAGATTTCCCTTGATGATCTTGAACAGTCAAACTCCGAAGTCAATGAGTTAAAGGAAAAACTCAAACAGGCTGATGATTTCATGAGAGAACTAAAAGACAAATTAAGTCTCTCTATGAAAAAGAGAAAGGAGCTACTTCAGCAATTAGCAAATCAATGTGAAGCCAATGATACAAATGAAGATTTGAAGGAGAAAACTAAGTTATGTGAAAAGTTATCAAAAGAAATCATTATGGTAAGACATGAAATGGAATCAGGAGTTATAAAGTTTACCCAAGAGATTGAAGAGAAAAGAAAAACTGAAGCTAATCTAAGACAATCTCTCAAGGAGAAATCAGAAGATTGCCACAAGATGGATAGAATTATCAGACATCTTGAATCTAATCTTGAAGATGCTAAAGATAATGAAGAAAAACTTGAGGATCAAATTGTCTCTCTCAAAAGGGATCTTCAAACAACAAACAAATATAAAGAGAAATTCAAGATAAGTTCTGCTCAACTTGAAGTTCTTCTTAAAATCCAAAAGAGGGTAGACAACAAGTGTGGTTTGGGATATGAGAAAGGAGAAAGCTCTGGATTTGGTCAGAAGAATTTTGGATCAGAAAATCCAAGGAATAGGCCTAGAAGTCCTCCGGTAAGGTAGCCTAATGCTCAAAGATATCCATCCTTCAATGGATACTGCCACAACTGCAATAACTTTGGTCATAAAGCTAATCAGTACAGAAAGAGAATGAATTAGACTAATACATCCTTCTCCGGATAGTGCTTCAATTGCAAAAGGTATGGTCACCAATCTCATGAATGCAGAAATATGCAAATGAACAATTCATTCAATGGTAGATGCTTTGCATGCAATAGAATGGGTCATATGGCTAATCAATGCAGATCAAGAGGATATCAATCAAATAAGCAAAGAAATGTTGTTTGCCAAATTCGCAATAGATCTGGTCATATAGCAAAATTCTGTAGAAGCAAGAATCAGGACAAAAGAGGGCTGGTATATTATAATTAGAATCAAGATAAGGGAAAACAAAAAGTAAATGCGAATGAAGTTCAAAGTGAGATGAACAAGATTTGGGTGAAGAAAAGTATAGAGAATGTAGGGGATGGATCCGCACCAGACTTTGGTGCTGATATTCCTTCTGAAAATTAAAAAGTGAGCTCTGGTTCAGGGGGAGACACAAAAAAAAACCTTGTTCCCCCAGCCAATCAATTGGTGCCGGAACTGGCACAAGGAGAGTTGCGGATTAAAGGACTCATAAGAGAAACATCTAATTAGACTATGGTTAAGACTTGAATGATCTACAAGATGTTTACAATCAAGACTAATCTGGTTCTTCAAGTCATCTGAATAAGGCAAACCGGAATGACTTAGGTCAAGCATTTATTGCAACTTGATGTTAGGGTTTGTGGATCAATATAAGGGTTTTCTCATTAAGCATTTGTTCATTCTACATTCAAGAAGAAACAAAAAGAAGCTCTGCAACAAAAATTCCTCAAGCCCATCAAAGATCATCTGCAGAATCTGATTCATCCAGCAATTGATCAGGCTCACTTCATGAAACCGAAAGGTGCAAAAGGTATTCTCTGTTATCAAATATCTTTCTATAAATCCTTGAATAATGGGTACTCCAAATATTGTGAAGATCTCTGACAGACCTCGCCCCATATTCAAGAAACATCCATACAAATCCTTGGAAGTAGATCCCCTAGGAGCATTTTCTAGTGTTCTGCATGGTGTATTGCATACAAAAGATATTAGGGTTTACATACACACGAATATTGAAGAGTTCGGGGAATCCAAACTAAGTGATATCTATCATAAACAATTGATAGATGATGCTTTTGAACTTAAAACCCAATATAAGGGCATCCAGGAGAAACATTTTGATCAGTTCATTCATTTCCCTTGCTTTGAAGAAGATGAATGGGTCTGGTACGTATTGAGTAGAATGCATGACAACTTCCTATGGCTGAACAGACCTTGCAAAATCACTAAAGAGGCAATTAGGGCAATAACCGGTTTATACTCCTCCGGAGGGATACCTGTCCTCAAATCTGTCAAAAGCAAAATTGTGACTAATGCCACCAGATCAAAATTTGATAAGAGGGCAATGACCATTGAAGATATCATGGACCCAGATATCAAGTTTGCATCTATGATAATAGGGTATAAAATATATCATTCTAGTAGGGAAAATTCAGTGTCCGGAACTATAGTGTATACGGCCTATGAAATGCTGAGAAAGAATGCAGAGTATGATCTATGTGAACTTTTGTTAAGTCAATTGATGGAGAACATACAAAAGATAAAAAAGGACAAGAAAAATTCCTTTAAATATGGTGGATTGATATTGTGTTTATTTTTCTACTTCATGAATGAGCTGCCCAGATCTAATGGATGGGTATGGCAAAATAACAAACCAGTAGCAATACAAATCAGAGATTACTTGCATGGACTTGGGGATGCTAAGGCAAGGAATACAGCTCTGTGGGGGTACTTTAAGAATTTCCAAAATACTATGCAAATCAGAGAAAGAATCCCAAAATCATTGGTTGAAAAATATAAAGATACAGTGTGCTTCATGGTAGACACTGATCAATGCTTAATGGAGGCAGTAGAGCCAAGGATAGTCTGGATCATGCCTATGGGGTATGAAGTTGATGAACAAATTATGGAGTTGCATGTTCAACACATGCTAAGTCAGCCAAAGGATCCAAAGGCAGAAAGGTTTGGAACCTTTGAAGAGCTAAGTATAAAAGTTCATGTGGAACTCAGACAACCAAAGATCAAGAGGAAGGTAAGAAAAGAAGTTGAAGATGTTGCAAAAGGCTTTGGCATATCAAAGGAGGCACTCAATGCCAACAGAGAAAAGATGAAAAGGGTCGAGGAAGAGAAGAAAAAGGCAGACAAGAAAAGTAAGGAAAGTGCTTTGGTAGAATCTTCCACCCAGACAAGATCATCAAAGAGATCAGCACCTGTCACAGTCAAAAGCTCAAGGACGTCAAAACCAGAAGTCTAGGCATCCAGAAAAGGAGAAAAGAGAACAAAGAAAAAGGCAACAAGGTCCTATGTTAGCCTAAAGGATGATCAGGAAACTGAATCAGATGAGGAGATAAAGAAACTGAAGAAGAAGAAGAAATCATCTGGTGAACACACTACTGGTCAAGGAGAAGAAGAGAAGGAAGGGGAATTTGTTGAAAAACCCACTCTATCCTTAGATGTTGTAGTGAAAGCAGTCACTATGGATTGGAACCTGCAACCCTTAACAGAATTCTATGATGAATATAATGAAGCAGATAAAAAGATTCTGGAGGAAGCCACAATCAAGTTTTTGAACACTTACAATAAAGCATTTATTGAAATTATCTCTCTAATTCCCAAAAGCTTAGAGAAAAGGCTTGAAATGAGGAAGAACAATGCTCGAGCAAAAGATCTAGAAATCTGGGAATAGATAGCAATTCATCTATACCCTTCAATCACTCTGCAACAAATGAACATGATTTTCAAAGATTGTAAGGATGAGTTCCGGAGCAAAGCCAGGATGAATCAGCTCATGCTTGGTGAAACCGACAAAGTGGTAAGAGAGACTGAAGAGATCCTCTGAAATGTTTTTAAAAAATTCAACATTCCAATTATAGAGGACTTGGGTACTGACCCCTCGACCACAAGTGTTGAAAAAGAATCCACTAAGCAAGTCATGGACACTGGTGCAGAAAAGGATAAGGACTTGGAATCTTCTTGCAGAAAAGGATAAGGACTTGCAGGAAAGGATAAGGACTTGGAATCTTCTACTCCAGAAGAGGTGGCTCATGAACAAACAAATATCTCTCCTCCAGTTTCCCCTACAGTCTCCAGATCTAAAGGAGAAGAAAGAATACAGGAAAAAGAAGCAGAGGTGAAGGAAAAATAAGATGACAGTACCAAGGTTGCAGAAGGAGAGAAAGCTCCAAGAGACAACTCTAAAAATGCAGAAGAGAAGAAAAATCTGTCTCCGGTAAGAGACACTGCAAAAACTGTCCAAGAATTCTTAAACAAAGAAACAATGGAGATTGATGAACCAGAGCTTCTACAAGGACCATTTAATTTTGACTCTCTTTCTTTGGTACAGACAATGAAGATAGCTTCATTTGCTAATGCAAAGGCTAAAGAAAAACTCCTAAAGTCTCACATGGAAGACTGTGAGTTGATAGAAGCCGCTTCTAGAGTGCTAGAAAAGGTTATGCCATCGTTTCAGAAGGATCCCATAGCCTCCTCGTCCGGTAATCTCAAAACTCTAGTTAATAGTGTTAGCACACATTTTGATTCCCTAGAGAAGTTAGCAGAAGATAAGGTCCGGAAGGAATTTCTTGCAAAAAGATTATCAGAGGTACAAGGGTTGATAATTCATGATAGAAGAAATATGAATATTGGGATAAAGAGCCTAGAAAATGCTCTTAAAGATGGCAGAGAAATGTACAAATTTTGTTTATCATGGTCCAAAACAATAGTGGAGATTGAGAAGAAAATGAAAGAACAGGAGGATAAACTGATAAAACTTTCACAAAATTTTGATCCACTTACTACATCCATAATAAATCAAGAATGTCAAATGGTTGTAGTTTTAAATGAAATTAAGAATCTTGAAAAAGAGAAGAAAAATAGAATCAGTAGGTTGAGTGAGCTCAGAGGGATAATTGTCCCTAACTTAGAGGCCATGCGTGAGGCCATAAAAGAAGCCCAAATCACAGCCCAGACAAATGATCTAATAGATCTAAAAAGGGAAGATGCGTTTGCATTCCTATTGAGCGGTCATATATCAATTTTGGATAGAATGAAGCAAAGTTGGGCTACAGAATTCATTCAATTGAAAACAACTTTTGCAGACATACTTCAGTATATGTAAGTATTCCATATGTATATACTTATGCGGACAAGATTTTGAAAATTTTGGTATACGGACCCTACCCTTTGCCATTGATGTCAAAGGGGGAGTGAGGAGTAGTGAAAAATGAGGAATCCAACTAAGGGGGAGCTCCGGAAAATGTATATAAAAACAGAGCATCAGCCAAGGGGGAGCATAGTGTAAACACTTAGTCATTTTTCACTAAGTGTTGCCATCAATGCCGAAGGGGGAGATTGTTGGCAAGAGACACTATATGGATTCATGATTGTTCTCATTGATGGCAACAAAGTTCATCCCACACATCCGCAGGATATGGTATGTCTATACTGGAAGTCAGAGTGAAGAATGTTGTGGTCCGGTAAACAAGAACAGAGCATGTGGCAAGGTCCGACAGTCAGGTCCGGATCTCTCAAAGGAAGTATCTTGATAAAGTACAGATTTGGGGAAGTCAAGAGGACTACCTTGAGTGATAGATTCCAAGGATTTAGCCTCTGGTGATAGATGAGGAAAAAGATATGAATACTTGAGTATTGGGTTCCTGATTGGCAGTGTGGACAGAGGAAGAATTGACTAGCAAAACATTAGACATTATCTCGGATGTGTTACTGATGATGGTAAAGATTCTTAAGGCATAAGTTATGATTGGCCGACATGATTGATGACTTCTACAAGTATATCCTTGATCCACATTACTCGGTAAGCAAGGATTCAGCTGACAGATCAGAGTTTGTTGAAAATATTGGCTATTCCGAGTGCTGACTAGAAAGGTGATGAAATCACTTTTGCACATATATATACAAGATGGATTTAGTTGTGAGATGTGTTGTGGTTGTTTGTGATGTGCGAAG
Source organism: Cunninghamia lanceolata (assembly GCA_027924645.1). NCBI lineage: Eukaryota > Viridiplantae > Streptophyta > Pinopsida > Cupressales > Cupressaceae > Cunninghamia > Cunninghamia lanceolata. Next base: position 6,728,687 of record BSBN01000960.1, on the reverse strand, counting down.
AAAAGTAGTAGAGCCGAATAAAACTAGAAAGGAAGATTCAGTATGTGAAAGAAGAACAGCACAAAAGAAGAGGAAAGATGAAGTGCAACAGATCAATGTACAAAGCCTAATCGGAACTGAACTCCAGCATATGTTGATGCTCCTTATCAGTTCAAGTAGTATATCACACTCTTTATAAATTGTAGATAGTGTGTCTCTCGTAGGCAGTGTGCCTCTTGTGAGCAGTGTGCTCGAGCAGTGAGCCCTAATTGGCAAGTGCCATTTTGTAATCTTATTCTTCTAACAGAGAATACAATCTTGGGTTAATCACCCCATGGTTTTCTCCCTTAACAGGGTTTCCACGTCAAAAATATTAGGTCATGTGTATTTCCATTTCATGGTTATGTTTACTTGTTTGAATTGATGCTGCACTAATTATTAAGAAAGTTCAAAAAGTTGAAATAATTAAGATAACTGATTCACCCCCCTCTTAGTTATCAACAGAAGCCATCTGTAAGGTCCCCCCAGAAGAAAGACCAACCTCCTTCAGCCAGGACTAGGACTTCCAAGAGAAAAGATATGCCAAGTGGTGCAGGAGAAAGCTCCAAGGCTAAAAAGTAAAAGCGAAAGAAGTTAACAAGGAGGCTACCACAACTAAAGATGACTCCAATCCTCCAACTGCCCAACCTCCTACACAAAGTGTTGACACTACGGTCTCAACCCCTGCTGCCTTTGCTACCACTCTTTCTTTCATTCCTCCTTCCTCTGCTACATCCACCTCATCCATAGCCTCAGCCTCTATGATTCAAGAAATGTCTTCTGCCACCTCTCCTGCCTCTACTATCACCACCACCTCTTGTTCACTAGCAATTTCTTCTAGTGACTCTAGCAGCCCTATTTCCTCCACTCTTGCCATCTCATATCCTTCCACCACATCTACACCTTCTTCTCCTTTACCATTGCCTCCCATTTCCACCATCCTTTCACCACATCTTCCTCTACCTTCACCACCCTTTTCTTTACCCCTTGTCATTTCTTCTTCCTTATCACCAATCTTGACTAGCCTGACCCTGGTCACTTTGCCTTCCTTGGCCATCTCTTCTGCTATCCCCATTTCACAAATGCTAGCTGATTCATTGGCAGTGCCCCTATTGCCTAGGATTGAGAAAGTGTGTGCAGAATTAGGATTACAGGAGCCTGAAGTATTAGTTTAGGAGGAGAAGGAGATATTGACTGAAGTAAACAATGAAAACCTCCATGAACCTTCAACTGATGTGAACATTATTGACATATCTGATAGTCCCCTGGGCAAAGATCCAACAAAGGAAGTTTTAAGGATTGCACAGGAGAATGTAGTTGTAAATCTGGAGGACTTGACACAAGAAGATGTAGACACCCAAATTTGTCCATGTCTAGCGACACCTTGTTACATCCCTAATCCATTATCCAATTAATTAAATAAATTTTATTTATTTAATTAAAATCCCATTCTCATTCACTTAGCCAATTAATTAAATAAATTGTATTTATTTAATTAATTCCACATCATGTCTTATCTCATTTTATGCATTTATCATATTAATTAAATAAATTTTATTTATTTAATTAATTTCCAACTCATATCCCACTAATTCAAATACTTTATTTGAATTAAGCCTTTATCATTTATCACATTTCAACACTTGTCCATTTCCCATTTATCATGTGTTGTAAGACAACTTTCATTTAAAATCCTTCACATGTACAACTAATTGGACCTAAATTTAGTAACTTTCAATCTTAGCCATTCACATAGCCTTTGAATCTCCACCGTTGATTGATCTTGGTTGAGTCTTATATAAACAGCCTCTCATTCTATATGAGACACCCCCCCCAGAAATCCAGAAATCTAGCAATCCAGCAATCATATAGCAACTCCATTATCATCTTGAGCATTCGAGCACTTGAGCTTTTATCATCCATCAATGGCAGCTTTCAGCTTTGTGATTGTTCATTGTTGAAGAAGCAGTCCACATTTCTCTCTCCAAAAAGGAATCGCACGGTCTAGGTGATGTTATGCTTGTATTGCATTGTTCTTTTGGCTTTATTTAGATTAGATTCCTTGATGATGGTAGGGTTAGGGTTTCATGACTATGTCTGATCTTCCACACCTGACTTTCACCTATCACATTTTGGCACGCCCGGTGGGACTCACGTCCCTGATTAACTTCGTTTTTTGGAGTTGTTTCCTTGAAGATCAGATTTTGCAGGTGCTCGCAGAAAATTCCAGCCGCTTTTAAAGGAAAATCCGCCGCTTCGAGATTTCTGCGTCGCTTCTGAGCTGGATCAGGCCGCATATTCCTCTCTGGATCGCCTTTGACCTAACAGTCGTCGCCTTAGGTAAAACGCATCGCTTTTATCATTAAACTGATCGCCTAAGACTGTATTCGCCGCTTTTGACCTAACAGCCGCCGCTTTTTCGCATAATCAGGTCGCTTTTAATCTAACAGGGGTCGCCTTTGCACAAATCCGCATCGCTTTTGACCTAACAGTGCACGCTTTTGTCTTGATATGATACGCTTATGAGCTAACAATATTCGCCTGTGCAGGTTAGGGTTTTTGATTTGTGTTTTGCAGAGACAGGTCGCTTTCGACTTCCAACAGGCCGCTTCCGGTATAGTGCGATCGCATATGAGACGACAGACGCCGCTTTTGCATATATTTGTGTCGCTTATGGACTAATATTATTCGCCTGTTTGGCTAGGGTTTTTGTTTATCGGCTGTGTTTTGCAGAAACAGGTCGCATCCAGCCCTCAACCGATCGCTTTTGCAAAATATGCATCGCTTATGAGCTAACAGGCGTCGCATACTGTGTTTTTACGCATCGCATATGATCTGCAGTCGTTCGCCTATGACATAACAGAGGTCGCTTTTGATCAACAGTGTGTCGCATCTGGTAAAGCTCTGTTGTTTTCAAGCCTGTTTCAGTTCCAGTTTGATTTTTGGCTATTAACTGGGTATTTGCGCAGCATCTTATCGATCTGTCCAAGAAAGGAGGTTATCAAACTACTGACATATCTGTTGCAGGTTCGATCGGTCCAAGATTTGTGGTTTTTTTTTCACTAAATTAGGCATATTTGGGCTTGGTGCTTAAAATGAATTACTGTTTGCTCCGTGCTTGATTTATCTTTTTGATTGCTTGCATGTGCCTGATTGTAACCCAAATTTAATGACAAAAGTATCCTCTCCCCTTGCCTATCAAATGGATCTTGGGTGCATGAGAACTTGTCATTATCTTTAGAGGGCCTGCCTTCCCGGTGTGAGAAGGGATACGACCCAAGCGGTAACGGGCTAAAGCCAAGTCCTTCCGAACCGCTATATAAGAAAAGTGTTTGTGTCGAAAGCCACAAACAACGGGTGCAGTTGTGTTATACCGACAGCCAACCTCCCCCAAAACCCTCCAAGGCGCAACCCTTGGAGGCTGGGAGACTCCATAACGGAGAGTAGCGCTGCCGCATGTATAGCCACCCGAACGGATGCCCTTATTAGCAACTTTGTGTAGTAGCCAAAAACCTTCTATCTGTTGACGCAGAGGGCAAAACCCTTGAAGCGGCCCCGATTCATGCGGTTCTTAGCCGAGGTAGCAGGGACAATCTAAAGGTTTGGAGAGGGTCAAGCCTTATAAGAATCCCGGATCTTGGTATGCGTGAGAAGTGTGTGCAAATGTAAGGAGGAGCCGGTGCTATCAAGATCCTGGAGCTACCCGCTTTGAATAGGCGCAGCTAGGGGATTCAACAGATACTGTCCTATCCTAGCCTAGGTTGTATCAGTTTGTGCTTGTTGTAAGTGTGAGTGACTGTTATCATTGTTTTCTTGCTGAAAAAACTGCAAAAATCAGACCACCGGTACACAAACACAGTCGCTTTTGAACCTAAACTGCTCGCACAGACCATCAACATCGCTTCTGAACTGTAGTGACTCGCATTCTGCCTGAACTGCATCGCTTTTAAATAACAATTGCCCGCATACTGCTTAAACAGAGTCGCTTTTAAACCATAATTGATCGCCTTTGTCCTGAACAGAATCGCTTCTGAACCACAGTTGATCGCCCACTGTCTGAACCAAGTCGCCTCTGATTCATTACCAGTCGCATGTTGTTTGAGCCAAGTCGCTTTTAATCCACAGTTATTCGCCTGATTCCAGAACAAGCTCGCCTATGAACAACAGACTGTCGCCTTTAGGGATATCTGAGTCGCCTCTGAGCCAACAGTAATCGCCTTTGAACCAACAGTCATCGCCTCTGGCATAGCGTTCGCTTCTGGTTAGCACTGTCATTTTTCTGTCGAAACTAAACCAGGTCGCATTTGAGCTATCATTAATCGCCTTTAGCATCCTCTGAGTCGCCTTTGAGCTATCATCAGTCGCCTGTAGCTAAAATTCTTGCAAATCTCAGTGCATCAGCTAAATTAGCCTCAGGACCAGCTTGCTTGAACCTCAAATATCAGCTTTCAGACTTACCTTTGATCAACAGCAAACACCTGGACTTTGTCTCCTATTTTGAGCTTATCAATCAATCACAACTCATGAGCTTTTCCATCTTTTTGAGATCCCAACCAGCAAATCAAACATCAATCCAATCATTTCGAGCAACAAACAACCTTCAGTTTTAGCTTCAGCCACCAAACAACCTCCAGCTTTAGCTTCAGCAAACAATCTTTTTTTTTAGCTTTAGCTCCAACAAACATCAACAGCAAACAATCTTTCCCTTGAGTGATTAAGCTACCTCTAGGGACAACCAACAACAACTCAGCCAAACCAAATCAACCAAGCAACTTAGCCAAACTAGCAAAACCAAAACAACAACCAATCAACCAACTATCATCTTTTGGGTCTTAAAACTTTGACAAGCTCAACTTCATCATCAACATCATGCCTCAAACTAGGAGTCAATATCGAGCTGAAGTAGAAGCCAAATTGAAAGCTGAAATGGATGCCAAATTGCAAGCTGAGATGAAACAATTCACAACACCTCTTAAGGACGCAACTCAATTCACAACTGGTATGCCTTCTCATATGTTTATACCTCAAGGGTACACTAGGGGCGAATCATCTTCACAACAAATGCATCCTCTACCATCCTTGGAAACTTTCGAAGAACAATCTCAAGACGACTCATCAGAATTTCAAGATACCTATCTATGGGACCAAGTTGAGAAACTTATGATATCTGAGCCTGATCGTTGTTTTCTCCAACTTGCTCGCATGGGTGCTAAGCTACCTAAAGACTTTGATATATCCACTATTAGAGAGCACGATCTCAACACTACTGCTGTTGTTGCGAATAAACCATCTACCATAGTCACATCATCTCCTATTACCTCGCAAACACCATCCTCATTGCCTCTTGTTGCTTCATTTGAGTTACCACGATCAGAGCATACCTTAGAACCATTGGTAGTGCCCACCAATGTGCTTCCTCTCATGTCACAAAATCTCAACATCCCACCTTTTCATGTCCCTCAACATATCTCTCCTTCTACCATGACTGTTTCCATGCCTCATGTCACACAAGCTGCCCATGTAACGCAAGCACAAACACTTCGAGCATCACAAGCAATTCCCATATCTTATGGTGTGCAGACCTCTCAAACCATTCCAACAACACATGTCCTCCATGCTTCACAACCATTGCGATCTACCACATCTCATACACCAACTGCTAATTCCTTCATGTTATCCCATAATCCCAATGTTAGCCTTATTGACATGAGTGATCCCCTCATTTCTCAAGCCAATCCAAACAATCAGATCGCTTATGTTGATCAACTTACATCCATGCTGTCCTCTTCTTCCAATCCTTCACACACTATCAATCCATCTTATGCTACCCAAGGCTTCTCTAATATCACCCAACACATGACATATACCAATCCTCATGTTGTCCAAAATACCAATCCCAATGTTCACCCTTCTGTTGTATCTACCAATCCTTCCGTCACTTACCATGTCATGAATTCAATTCCAACTTCCCAACCATCTGTTACTATCAATCCCACATCCACTTCTCATGTAATGCACACCCACTTACCACTTGTGTCTCAAGGACAGCAATCCTCTAACATATACATGTCACATACCACTCCTTCGACATACATTGTGGGCACACAACCCCAACAAACCGTTACAGCTTCGTACATCCCACAACCACAACAAACTGTCACAACTCCACATATACCACAACCGCAACCACAATATGTTTCATATCACACTCCACCCCCTTTGCAACAACAGCAGTTATCCTCAGCCGATATCCAACAGATGATCGATGAAAGGGTCGGACAAGGCAAGAAACCCTTCTCTCTCGAAAACATATGCGCTTATCCATTTGACAAGTCTCTTAATATGATACCTTTTCCACCACACTTTGAAATCCCACAATTTGATAAGTACAAAGGGAAAGGAAATCCGGATGACCATCTTCGAGCCTTTTTCGTGGCATGTCTCGATGTTGCCTATGATGATACATATCTTTTGAGACTATTTCCTCGAAGCTTAGCAGGACAAGCTCTCGAATGGTTTTCCCATTTACCTCCAGGAATTAAGACTTTTTCCGAATTGGCAACCAAGTTTCGATCACACTTTGCCTTCAATATTGAACATGAGGTAAACATGAATGACCTTGTCAACAACAAACAACGCAATGGTGAAACCTTTTCCTCATTTACTCAGCGATGGCGTAATATGGCTAGCAAATTATCATGGGAAATCCCTGAGAAACAACAGCTTGACATCTTTGTTCAAAATCTTCATCCTGAGCTGTCATTCCAATTACAATTGCAAAGTGCTAGCACCTTTGACGAACTAGTTTCCAAAGGAGTTATTATTGAACGAGCCTTAATTGCCAAAGGAACTATCAAGATCTTTCGTGATAACAAAGATTCTCCCCAAAATTCCAATGATAAGTCTCGCTTTTGGAACAAGAACAAGAATGTTGTCAATGACGGTATTGTTGATACAAAGAATATCCAAACTATGAGAGCTCCTATCAACATTCAAGCAGCCTCTCCACCAAGACAGTCTTTTCCACAACGAAGAAACCAACGCCAAACTTCTAATCCACGCCGACAATTTACACCATTAGTGGAACCCATGGAAGTTATTCTTCGAAAGCTGCTTCAAGCCGGAGATGTTATTCTGCCCGATGCACCACCAAATGGCGAACCACTCTTTCGAGCTCCTTGGTACAAAGAGAATGAGTATTGTGATTACCATCGAGTTAAAGGACACAAAACAAATGGTTGTATGCGCTTAAAACATGTTATCCAAGACTGCATTGATCAAGGTCTAATCAACGTCACACCTTCAACACCTCAACCTGCTCAACAATCCACATCAAACTATGATCTAGAGACTTTCAAGAATCCACTTCCATCTCATGATCAGACAAATAACCTTCAAGCTGGAAATGCTATTCCCTATAGCTATGCATCATCTACCATTGGCCGCATTGACCATGCTCGCATTTCTACCATTACCATCCAAGGAGCACCTGATTGCGCCGTAACCACGCGAAGAGGTCGCGTTACCGTTCAAGGAGCACCTCCTCATCCTCCTCGACCTCTCTCTGACTATAACCTTTTGGATCACCTTGGCAAAACACCCGCACACATATCTATCCTTGAGCTGCTCCGCATATCCCCCGCACATAAAGCTATCCTTGATAAGGCCTTACAAGAATCTTCGGTGCCTAATAATATTAATATCACACAATTTCAATCTATGGTCGCTAGCATTGCAGCCCCTTGTCATTTAACCTTTTCTGACAAAGATCTTCAACCCTCCATGCATCCGTCACACAATGAGGCCCTCCATATTGAAGTATTTGTTAACCAACGCCGTATCAAACGAGTCTTGATAGATGGGGGAGCTGGTCTAAATATATGTTCTTTGAAACTTATCAAACAATTGGGATATTCTGAGAAAAATGTTGACACCTCCAAGGTTATAACTATCAGAGCATATGATGACGCTGAAAGAGATACTGAAGGGATCATCTTATTGCCTATTCAAGTTGGACCGGTCATTACAGAAACTCGCTGTCAAGTCCTTGATATTGATCTGCCTTACAACATCATCCTCGGTCGCCCTTGGATCCATACCCTTAAAGCAGTTCCATCTACATATCACCAATGCCTTAAATTCCCGCATAAGGGTGTTGAAGTTACCATTCAAGCTGATCCTAATCCATTTGAGTTTTGCCGTGCTTTTCAAGCTAAATATCAGAGTCCAAACCGTATCCCTCTCAACACCGAGGCATATCCATCATCCTCCTATGTCGACCCCTCCGATCTCCTCAAGCCCTCATCTAGCAAAGCCGCTTCCAACCTCCATATCAAATATACCGAACATGGCCCTGGTGAGTACAAATTGCAGGAATCCTGTTGCGTTGGCACCCTTCCGTTATCTCCTAAATCCCACGGTAAGCTTTCTATATCTAAGCCCACTTCATCCTCCGCTGTTATCAGAGCTCCCCCCACCGTATTCATTAAAGGTGGTTTCTTGGATGACGAAGACATTGAGGACATAAACTCTTGGATATTCTTTGATGAAAATGACCAAGTCCAACTTGAAGTAGAGCGATACAACAACGGGTTTCGTATCATCAAGAACATGGGCTATAAAGGACATGGCGGCTTGGGATCACAGGAACAAGGACCTATTGAGCCCCTTATTGTGTCTAAGAAGTTTAATAAGCAAGGCCTTGGTTACCAACCGGAGGTACCGCGATCCAAAGACATTAAGTGTATTTCCGATATTGACGTTGGACCTTCTTCAGTAGGAGAGACTTCTAACTCGGATACCATCGACGACTCCTCCCTTCATATCACCGACCTCTTTCAAGAACATTCCATCTTCATGTTTTCCGCAATCTCTTCTAGCCATCATGATCCCTCCATTAGCCTCTCACTCGTATATCCTGACCTCATCGATTGGGACCAACAGGGGGCACCGATATTAGATACATTTGAAAATGATGAAGCCATTGCAGAATTCATGGGTTTGAGACAAGGTATCCCATCGGGTGATCACAAAGCAGGTTTCATGATGGAATTACCTAAACTAGCATATTTTGGCGGAAGTATCAAATCCTTCAGTCGCAAAAGTGAAATAAACAAAATTCAACAAAATAGGTCACTAGGTGAAAACCGCAAGGCGCCTCTTGACCGTGAAAAAGTAAAAATAAAGGACGTATCTGAAGGTGAAAACCTCTCTGAGGCACCCGAGGATGAGGGATTTGATCTTCCTGTCACTGCTGATTACCATGAGAAATCAACTGTGCTAGTTGAAAAATCACAAGACATGAACTTGGGAACAGAACAAAATCCGAAGATCACCTTTTTGGCAGCATCACTATCAGAGCAAGAACGAAAGAACTTCACAGCATTTTTCCTGAGACGAGCTATAAATTTTGCATGGACTTATGCAGACATGCCAGGACTAGATCCTTCACTTGTGGTACATCATTTAGCAGTATTCCCTGATGCAAAGCCTGTCAAACAAAAATTGCGCAAAATGCATCCACAAGTTGCCTTATTGGTTAAAGCAGAAATTCAGAAACTACTAGAAGCAAAGTTCATAAAGCCTATTGATTATCCAGAATGGGTTTCAAACTTGGTACCTGTAGCAAAACCAGATGGACGAGTTCGCTGCTGCACGGACTTTAGAGATCTTAACAAAGCATGTCCTAAAGACGATTTTCCATTACCAAGCATAGACAACATTGTTGATCTTACAGCAGGACATGAAATGCTATCTTTGATGGATGGATTTTCTGGTTATAATCAAATCAGAATAGCAGAGGAAGATCAAGATAAAACGTCTTTTATTTGTCCATGGGGCACATATTGCTGGGTTGTAATGCCTTTTGGTCTCAAAAATGCTGGAGCTACCTATCAACGAGCCATGACAGTTATTTTTCATGACCTTTTTCATACTATCATGGAAGACTATGTTGATGACATCCTGGGAAAATCTAAGACAAGGGAAGGACATCTACCAGTATTGGCACAAATTTTTGATCGATTAGAGAAATACCAAGTCAGACTAAATCCAAAGAAGTGTGTATTTGGTGTAACATCAGGAAAACTATTGGGATATATTGTGTCTCGACGAGGCATAGAAGTGGACCCAGCTAAGGTAAAAGCTATCATAGAAATGCCTCCACCAACGAATCTCAAACAGCTCCGCAGTTTACAGGGTAGGCTACAATCTATCCGCAGGTTTATCTCACAACTCGCAGATAAATGTCATCCTTTTCAGCATCTTCTTCGCAAGGGTGAACCTTTTAAGTGGGATGAAAAGTGTCAACAAGCTTTTGATAAGATAAAGGAATACTTGGCAACACCTCCTGTGTTAATACCTCCTGTACTTGATCGTCCATTACTGCTTTATATATCATCAACAACCGCAGCATTAGGTGCACTTCTAGCTCAACATGATGATTCAGGAAAAGAACAAGCCATCTATTACATTAGCAGAACTCTTGTGGGATACGAACTTAATTACTCATTCATGGAAAAAGCTTGTTTAGCATTAGTGTTTGCTTCCCAAAAGTTGCGACATTATATGTTGAACCAAACAACAAAGCTCATCTCTAATGTGGATCCCCTCAAGTATCTCCTTTCAAAAGCACTTCTCACAGGGAGATTAGCAAAATGGGTTATGATCCTGAGTGAATTTGACATACAATATGTGAACCGTAAAGCTATCAAAGGACAAGTCATTGCTGATCAATTAGCTGCAGCACCTATCACAGACTTTCAGCCAATATATCCCGAATTCCCTGATGAAGGATTGTTTACTTTCAGCTCCCCAGCACGATGGCAGCTATACTTTGATGGATCATACACTCAACACGGGTCTGGAGCAGGTATCTTGTTTGTCACTCCCCAAGGAGACTGCATACCTAAATCATACAGAATAGCATTCCCTTGTACCAATAACATAGCAGAGTATGAAGCTTTAATCACAGGTTTGCGCATGGCAGTACAATGGGCTATCAAACAGTTACGAGTCTTTGGTGATTCTCAGCTAGTTATCAAACAGGTCTTAGATGAGTATCAAACAAAAGATGAGAAGCTTCTTCCATACAAACTAATGGTAGATGATTTCAAGCAATATTTCGAGGACATTACCTTTGAGCAAATTCCAAGACTACAAAACAGAGCAGCTGATGCCATGGCTATGATTGGGTCTCTTTTAGACATGCCATCTAACACCCATAAATGTGAATTCTTGGTCGAACAGCTTTTGATCCCCGCATTTGAAGTTCCACAGTCTGAGCTTATATGTGAGATTGTTGGTCCCAACTCGTTGTGGTACAAAGATATATACGAGTATCTCCGTAATCACACCTTGCCTCTTCAACTATCCAACACCCAACGTAAAACTTTTATCCGTCGAGCCTCTCGTTACACTATCTTAGGAGACACCCTGTATCGCCGGAGTCTTGATGGTATCCTTCTTAGATGTCTTGATTCTGAGGAAGCAAAAATGGCCTTACGTGAAGTACATGAAGGTGTCTGCGGTTCGCATTCCGCTGGCCCTGGCCTTGTTAAGAAACTTCTGCGAGCAGGATACTATTGGCCAACTATGGAAAAAGATGCCCAACAATTTGCAAAGCGATGTCTACAATGTCAGAAACATGGAGATCTAATACATGCACCAGCACATGAGCTTCAGCCTATTGTCACTCCATGGCCTTTTTCGCAATGGGGACTTGATCTTGTGGGTAAAATCCATCCTACTTCATCAAATGGTCATAAGTTTATTATCACTGCCACTGAGTATTTCACAAAGTGGGTAGAAGCCATACCAATGACCTACATCACAGGTAAACAAATAGCTAAATTCATCCTACATTACATCATCTGCCGTTATGGAGTTCCTCAAGCTATTGTCACAGATAATGGCCGGCCTTTCAAGAACCAAGAGGTTAGAGATCTTTGCAATAAGTTTCATATTCAACATAGGTTCTCTACGCCTTATTATCCTCAGAGCAATGGTCAAGCTGAAGCCTCTAATAAGGCAATCATCAAGATCCTTAAAAAGACTGTTAACGAAACTGGTCGAGATTGGCATCTACAACTGCATCCTGCTTTATGGGCATATAGAACAAGTGTCAGAACTCCTACTGGCGCCACACCCTATGCTCTAGTCTATGGCACTGAAGCTATTTTGCCTATCGAGGTTGAGATCCCCTCTTTGCGCGTATCCTTGCAACATACTATTTCAGATGAAGAATATCGAGTCTCCCGACTCCATGATCTTGAGCTCTTAGATGAACGCCGCCTTACAGCATTGAACCATCTTCAAGTCTATCAAAACCGGCTACGCCGCAGCTACAACAAAAAGATCAGAGAACGCAGATTTCAGGTTGGCGACCTTGTCCTTAAAGAAAACCAAAGGAATCAACAACATCGAGAGAAACAGGGCAAGTTTGAACCAAATTGGCTTGGTCCTTTCATTATCACAGCAGTTTATGGATCTGGTGCATACACTTTGTCAACACCTGAAGGCATTCCCTTGGATGAACCCGTTAACAGCGTTCATCTCAAGAAGTTTTATCCATGAATCTCAGCTATCCCACAAAAACACCAAAAAAAAAAAAAAAAAAAAAAAAAAAAAAAATCAAAAAATGTCAAAAACAAAAACAAAAATAAGATAAATAATCCGTCCTCTGGTGAAAACCTGGTAAACAGGCGCCTTGGATAAGTACCATAGTGAAAACCTGGCAAACAGGCGCTATGTGTAGTGACCAGCTTCCCTCATTTGTCTGGTTCGTTTTGATCATTTTCCCCACTGCATCTTGTATAAGCTATTTTCATACGCCCTATCGCAATCTCACACATAGCCTTTCCTCTTCATCCTTTGCCAATGCTAGTTATCATGTGTGAGACATTGTCGTGATATCTATATCTTTTGGCACCTTAGCATCTTGGCCACATCTTTTCTGCATTGTCGCTTCTGCATAATAAACCTCATCCCACACTGGGGGCATTTGTTGAGTCTTATTTGGAAGTGGATCCTGTTATCTCTAGCTCATAACACATCAAACAACTCAGCTTTCAACACAGCACACCTTATCAACTTCAGCCATGGCACATGTCCACCGACAACTATGACCTAACGACTTGCAACCAGGACTCATACCTTCACAATTCATCCACAATCATCCAACAATCGCAACAAACATCGCTTGATCAAACATCCAATCGATTAGCCACATCAATAAGAACTACATCCAGCTCTATCGTTGACGCCTTGATCCCGTGGATACAGGGTATGTAGGCAATCTGAGATGCGAAGGAAGCACTCTGATTCAGGCTAAGACGATAGCCCCTTTCATCAGTCATCTGTTCTTCTCAACATTCTTCAATCTTTCAGCTCATATTCTTCTATCTTTCATCACTTACATCATCAATAAAACCCAGAACTACATATTCATCATGTCTCATCTTCATCGTAAATGTGCTTTGATCCCGTGGATACAGGGTATGTAGGCAGTCTGGAATACGAAGGAAGTTTCCAGTATTCAAGCACCGATGATCCCCCCATCTTCTTCATCTTCATTCATCATCCATCTTCTCCTCTTTGATCAGCTCAAACAGGAAGCAAACCATGTGTATATTACAAGCTCCAGCACTATAACCAATCACAGGTAAGCCAGAAGCTATTTGTCCGCATGCCTTAAGCCAACATTTGCTATAGCCATTTATCAACAACTTTAGCCTTCAACAGGATGTAGCTTTCCTCTTAACAAGGCGCCAGCTTAATCTATCCAAGAGCACTCAACATTTGGCAAGAGAACGTGATGACAGTATCTTTTGTTTTATCTTTTGATTTATCTTTTGTCCCTTTTCTGTACCTAGTCAAGACTGCCTTGATCTATTTATATCTTGGTATGTTGCGATGAAGTAAGGACTGGGGCATGGTCATATAGCTTTCGTATGCCGTGTTTGCGGGATGATCTTATTCTCTTCCTATGCGTCTTGGTATCTTGTACGTGTTGGGATTAGCATCTTACATATCAATATCTCTAGCATCTGAGAAGCTAAACAGTCTCTTATGCCTTTGAGACTATTCTATGTCAAGACTAACTCCATACATATAACCAGCAAGCTATCATTATGTGTAGTGGAGATAAGCTCAAACCATTGTTTGTAGTGTCAAAGTCCAACACTTGCTGTTATTCATATCTTGTGCATGTTGGCTCACCATCTTGACCACATGCGTTCAGACAAGATTGTAACACGTTAGTTACGCATTGGATACCTCGACACCTTGGTTTCTTATACCCTGGTGCATAACATCCATATGCTATATCAAACATAAGGACTGCATTTCTTTTCATTTTGAGCAATTACTTGAAAGCTGCCCATCATCATCTTATCTTATCCATTTTTTCTATCCATTCGTTCCGTCATCCTCAGCCAAGATCAATCAGCTCCATCATCCTTTGTCCATATTCCCGTTCCTGCAAAACAAGTGTTAGCCATACATAAGTCCATTACATACCTTTTTCTTTACCATCTACCTATATGCATACATCTATCCATATCCTTACCATTTACATATTCATACATTTTCTATCCATTACCATTTGCATAAACATCCATTCATAATCCATATATAATCCATACACATAACATGCATAGCCATCATAATATCAACATCACAACCAATATAACATCATATAGATCGCCAAAACTGCCATATATATATATATACATGTGTGTCAAAATACAAGTGTCTACAATACAAGCTGAGCCCTGAAAAGAATGAATGTACAACAATGGCTCTAGGCCTCATCATGATACAATGTCAACAAGGTATGCCCTAGCGACTACTGCCAGCTCCCTCACCCTGACCACCACCACCAACAGGTCCTGTACCTGGTCCTCCATCTCTCGGTGGCCCCATCACTGAAGCTACTGACCGAGATCCACCTGACCTCCGTGAGCTCGAAGCCCCTGACCTGCTCCTGAAGCTAGGCTGTCTCTGCTCTGCCGGCACAGCTCCATAATATAAGCCTCTATAATACTCAGCCTCACCCTGCACTCTCCGAAGCTCGGCCTGTACTGCTGTCAACTGTGTGGCTAAGTACATAGTAGCTCCATCCGTCCCCAAGGCAGTCACTGCTCTATCCCGCTCACTAGTCATAACCTGCAGCTGCTGTACTGCCCTATCTCTCTCAGCTCGCAGACCATCTCTCTCTGCTCTCATAGCCTGCTCCTGCTGTACTGCAGTATCTCGCTCAAGCCTCATCATCTGCTCATGCTGCCTAGCTGTATCCCTCTCTCCTGTAACTCTCGCGAGCGCACCATCATCCTGTCCATCTCCTCTCTGTGCTCCCAGCTGTAGCTGAGCCTGATAAGTCTGTGCCTGTGCTCTAGCATGCCTCAAACTGATCACGGCCTGATGCCTATCCATCTCCACCCTCCTCAGCCTCATCTGTGCTCGCTGCCTCCATCTCCTCTCCTCTCTGATCCGTCTCCGCAGCTGCTGAATGCCCACATCATCCCCTGCTCCGATCTGTGCCTGTGGCTGCGCTAATATAGCTGGCTGACCTGGCACCTGCCCTGGCATCTGTATCCCTGGTGCAGCTGGCACTACTGCCTGTGCTGGTGGAGCCCGTCGTCGTCGCCTCCGAACTGGTCTCTCCATCCCAATCTCCCCAATCTCTCCATCTCGTGTCAACCGAGTCGGCCTAGCTGTCGCCCAGTATGCGTCATACTCTGGCAATGTACCTGGCTCTGCCGGACCCTGTCTCCACTGCCATGCTACTGGCTGCAATCCATCTCTCTCTGCCAAGGCTGTGTCCACCACAACCTCTGGACCCCAATCGAACACCTCCTGCCTCGTCCTCCCAAAAATGGCATCCCCTACAGGTACTGCCTGTGCCTCTCCAAACTGCCTCAGGGCTCTCTCTGGCAAATAGCGCTCTATAATGTACAAGCCGCGTCCAAAAATGTACCTTGCCTGTCTCGCATAAGCAAGCTCGGCATCCTCCTCCTCCCACTGCTCACATCCTAGCCATGGCCTCCATACAAACCTGTCTATCTCATCCAACCTCCGTCGCCAGTATACCACCCCTCGGCGCTGTCGATATGTCAAGGCTCCTCTATACATCCGTGCAAATGGCTCTCCTGCTGCTCTAGCCACCCATCCCTCTGGTCTCGTCACTGGAATATGCTCATAAGCCCATACGTGCAACACTGTCACTCCTGCCGACATACTGGCTCCGAACATATATGCACAATCATGTAGGTAGTGATAGAGCTGTCCCAACACGCACTCTGCCCATGCATATCTCGTGCCATAGGAGAACATGCCCTCCATCACTGTCCCCCATCCTACAGGAAACCCTCTCGCTCTCCTATCACCCACTAGCCATCTAATGATAGCCACTACCACTCGCTGCAACCTGTCACAGAGCTCCTCCATCCTCCCCATCGGTATCTCCGAACCCTCTGCTCCGATGTCTGGTGTCCCAAACAATCTCCTGACTGCAGCTGGCCCCATCTCCGGATCATAATCTACCCGATCCCCATCTATCGGAATCCTCAAACTCCGGAACACATCCTCTAAGGTGATGGTCGCCTCTCCTGTCGGTAACAAGAATGAACTGTGCTCGCTCATCCATCGCTCCACCATCGCAGTCATCAGTCCTCGATGTGCCTGCACTGGCTCTAATCGCGACACATGCTCCAACCCCAGAATCTCTAACACCAGTAGCTCCTCCGCATCCAACTGTCTCACTAGCCGCAAATCTCTCGGATGGGGCTCCCGTGATAGTAATGGCGGTAGTACATCCTGCATCATCCATTTACCCTTGTCAGTCCATTCCGTTAGTCATTCATATCAAAATCTGCCTATCTATCTGCTATTTTCTCCTACACCTACCATATGCGGTTCACTTTACCACAAGCGACCTCTTTCTGCTCATTAGCGACCCCTTTCACCATATGCGCCTCTGTTTTGCCCACATGCGCGCTGTTTTGCACATGCGCTCACTGTTTTCCTAAAAGCGACCACTATTTCCATATGCGCTCATCCTCACTTTACCTGCGAACCCTATTCCACATGCGCGTCTTTTTACTCCAAAAGCGAGCCGTTTTCCTATATGCGCCTACTTTGTCCTCATAAGCGAGCTAACTCACACTAAGCGACCATTTTCGCCCTATATGCGTGCTATCTACTATATGCGGCCTATTTCTAGTCCTAAGCGAGCTCAACTACCTTATGCGACTAATCTCTGCTCATAAGCGACTAGTTTTTATCTACACGCGCATTTCTGCTGCTCTTTTCCCGCCGACAGGATGCGACCCCTTTTTTCCTAAGCGACCTACCCGCGCCCATAAGCGACCTATATTACTCTAAGCGACCTCTACTCCTACATAAGCGACCTATATGTGCCAGGTCCTAAACTAGTCGCTTTTGGTGACGTGTGTGAATTAATTACGCTTCTAGGCTATTAAATGCATGCTTTTGGGAAAAGTTTTGAGACATACCGGTGCGCCTGCTCCCTCTGGTCGTCCATGTGTCCTCACTCGCTCCGCATGATGATCTCTGCGTGGAATCACCATCCTGCTAGCTCTGCTACTCTCACTCTCAGGAGCTCTGGATTTCTCTAGGTTTCTAAGCACAAATGAGCACAAATGAGCCTATTTGCCCTTGCAGCCCCTACTTATAGCCCTTCTCCAAACCCTAATTCTTCTATACCACAGCCTATTTTCTTCGCATTTGCCCTATTTTCTGCCTTTTCTTCTATCGAGCGCCAACCCAGTCTTTCCTGGTTCGCCTGGCTTACCTCTCGAGGGGGCATCACCTGCCAGTTACACTGGGGCATACCTTGTTTATCGAACATATCTCACATCTTCTTTGACACAACGTTCTATCGAACATTGTATCAAAGAGGGGCAAAATGTAGACACCCAAATTTGTCCATGTCTAGCGACACCTTGTTACATCCCTAATCCATTATCCAATTAATTAAATAAATTTTATTTATTTAATTAAAATCCCATTCTCATTCACTTAGCCAATTAATTAAATAAATTGTATTTATTTAATTAATTCCACATCATGTCTTATCTCATTTTATGCATTTATCATATTAATTAAATAAATTTTATTTATTTAATTAATTTCCAACTCATATCCCACTAATTCAAATACTTTATTTGAATTAAGCCTTTATCATTTATCACATTTCAACACTTGTCCATTTCCCATTTATCATGTGTTGTAAGACAACTTTCATTTAAAATCCTTCACATGTACAACTAATTGGACCTAAATTTAGTAACTTTCAATCTTAGCCATTCACATAGCCTTTGAATCTCCACCGTTGATTGATCTTGGTTGAGTCTTATATAAACAACCTCTCATTCTATATGAGACACCCCCCCCAGAAATCCAGAAATCTAGCAATCCAGCAATCATATAGCAACTCCATTATCATCTTGAGCATTCGAGCACTTGAGCTTTTATCATCCATCAATGGCAGCTTTCAGCTTTGTGATTGTTCATTGTTGAAGAAGCAGTCCACATTTCTCTCTCCAAAAAGGAATCGCACGGTCTAGGTGATGTTATGCTTGTATTGCATTGTTCTTTTGGCTTTATTTAGATTAGATTCCTTGATGATGGTAGGGTTAGGGTTTCATGACTATGTCTGATCTTCCACACCTGACTTTCACCTATCACAGAAGAAGAGAGGGAAAAAGAGAAAATTCCAGAGAAGGATGAAGAGCAAGAACAAGAACCATCTAAAGAATTGGCTGTATCTGATAAAGATGGAGCTTCGGAGTTAAACAAATCTTCTGCTCCTGAGTGGCTGCAAGGCAGAATGGCCTATCCAGAACCATAGATAGAAGTAATGAAGCTTGACTTGAGTGCCATCTTGTCACAAGCTCAGAAGCCTCAGAAGCAGAAAGAGGCTAAGATCCAATCAAGAATCTATAAGAATGAATCAGGGTCAAGGATAGCAGAAATAGCAGTCCCGCCAGCTGATACAGCAAGAGAACAGGTTCGGGTGGAAGATTATGTCATATCAACTGTTGACCTAGGTCCAACCACTTGTGCTCAAAGAGTGGATGATTTCAAAGGCTCAGTTACATCAATTTTGGAGCAGTTGGATAAAGATGAAATGTCTAAAAAAGACTTGAAACAAAAAAAATGAAGAACTAAGAGCATGTCTTCAATTTTTGATAAAACCGGTAAATGCAGGGGGAGATATAAGGACAATGCCTACTTTCCTATCTACCAATGAGATGACTAAATTGCGTGAGGTAAGATCAAAGTCCCAAGATGCAGAAAATTGGTTGATAAAGGTTTTTGAAATGGGATGTGAAGCCATAAGCGCCTCTGCTCAAGCTCACCCAAAAATGGTTGATTTGCACAAGAGATGGAAAGATTTGTGGGAAAAATGTGATTCTTTTGATGAGTATTATTCCCACATGTATCCCCGAATCAAAGGTATTAGAGAACTGCCAGCTCAGACCTTAGTTACAGAGAACTTTTTGACTGGGGATAAGCTACCAAAGGCTGTTGCATGGTATCAACAGCTACTTTTGAGAAAAGAGACCTTTGAGCATATAAAGGAAGCATTCAAACTAGCTAATGAAGAATTGAGATTAGTTATATACGACATCAGTGACTCCTTGAGGGACTGTAGAGAAGAGTCCTATGATGATTATGCCCCATTTGATGTCAAAAAATGCAAGAACAAGTTGCATAAAATAATTTTTGAAGATGACACGCTCAGCATGGAGGAACAGTTGGATAAGGCAAGTGACCTCAAAGCTGAATTCAAGGAATTTCAGAAGGCAGGGGTAGAAATAGAAAGAATATATGGCAAATTCAGTCAGGAGCTGGAAGTGTTTGATTACAGGATACATCATTTGAAGGATCCAGACCCATTCGACATTAATCCTGCACTGGATGCCTGGTTGACTTATCGCAACAAGCTAGCTAGTGAAGACAAAATTGACTTGGATAAGGAATCTTAGCATTATTTTGAATATTCTAATGATATAATCCCATCACAATTGTAAATTGTTGTATTTGGGGCAGCATGTGACTCTATTTTGTCTTTTTCTTGATTCCAAAATGAGCTTTTCCACTAATATACTGAGTTGGCTAGTCAAATTGACTAGATTCAATGTATCTGGGACTATTTTTTCGTCTTTTTCATAAAAGACAAAATGTAATCCAATAATTGATGTGGGCTATTATTGATGTAATCTAGACCATCGGTGTTGAGTTAATCTCCACAGTTCATTTAAGGGCTAGGGTATGTTGCTTTCTATATAAAGGGCTACCATTTCCACTTTTTGTAAGAAAGATTTTGATACCGAATTGTTGACTCTATGCCATTTGAGCTAATACAAAGCAAGTTTCTGCAGTAAATTTAAGAATTTGTATCTTGTGTTGATTCATCTTTTGGTTTTCATGGTTCACATCTTTCTCTCCTCTAGTTAGATTAGTTGTGCTTTCATAATATTTATGGTTTGCTGAAGTATTCGATGAACATTGTAAGTCTATACTTTTAGTTGTTTGCTGATGGTAAATAACTGTGTAAAGTTAATTTGGGCTAATTATTCGTGCTAAAGTTCAATTGCATTTCACTAGTTAAGTTGTGCCGCTCATTGGGTATTTAACAAATGAATGCAATTTGAAAATCTGTTGACCTCCATTGAAGATAGCACCGTTTTCTATAGCACTGTAACACCCATTTCAGTTTGGTAACTCAGGAAGTTGGTTCAAAGTTTTGGAATGTTTGTCTACTGAAGATAACCTTTGCATTGGGAATGTCACTTAGGATCCCTCTAAAACCTAACCTTTTGCCTTTTTCTTTTAAATCATTGTTAGTTGTTAGATTAGGAATCTTAGCAGCATTTTATCTTGTTTATCAACTGAAAAGCATAATAGGGTTTATGCATATTTGCTGCCCCAAACCTAAAGATTCACAGATTGCATGTAAGGCACCTTGCAGGAACAACTAGAACATACCAACTGAGAAATTCCAAGCAAGATAAGACTCTAGCAGCCCTTTTCTTCACCCCTTGTCATTTCTTCTTCCTTATCACCAATCTTGACTAGCCTGACCCAGGTCAGTTCTCCTTCCTTGGCCATCTCTTCTGCTATCCCCATTTCACAAATGCCAGCTGATTCATTGGCAGTGCCCCTATTGCTCGGGATTGAGAAAGTGTGTGCGGAATTAGGATTATAGGAGCCTGAAGCAGCAGTTGAGGAGGAGAAGGAGATATTGACTAAAGTAAACAACGAAAGCCTCCATGAACCTTCAACTGATGTAACATTATTGACATATTTGATAGTCCCCTGGGCAAAGATCCAACAAAGGAAGTTTTGAGGATTGCACAGGAGAATGTAGTTGTAAATCTGGAGGACTTGGCACAAGAAGAAGAGAGGGAAAAAGAGAAAAGTCCAAAGAAGGATGAAGAGCAAGAACAAGAACCATCTAAAGAATTGGCTATATCTGATAAAGATTGAGCTTCAGAGTTAAACAAATCTTTTTCTCCTGAGTGGCTGCAAGGCAGAATGGCCTATCCAGAACCATAGATAGAAGTAATGAAGCTTGACTTGAGCGTCATCTTGTCACAAGCTCAGAAGCCTCAGAAGCAGAAAAAGGCTAAGATCTAATCAAGGATCTATAAGAATGAATTAGGGTCAAGGATAGTATAAATAGTAGTCCCGCCAACTGATACAGCAAGAGAACAGGTCCGGGTGAAAGATTATGTCATATCAACTATTGACCTAGGTCCAACCACTTGTGCTCAAAGAGTGGATGATTTCAAAGGCTCAATTACATCAATTTTGGAGCAGTTGGATAAAGATGAAATGTCTAAAAAAGACTTGAAACAACAAAATGAAGAACTAAGAGCATGTCTTCAATTTTTTATAAAATCGGTAGATGCAGGAGGAGATATAAGGTCAATACCTACTTTCCTGTCTACCGATGAGATGACTAAATTGGGCGAGGTAAGATCAAAGTCCCAAGGCATAGAAAATTTATTGATAAAGGTTTTTGAAATGGGATGTGAATCCATAAGCACTTCTGCTCAAGCTCACCAAAAAATGGTTGATTTGCACAAGAGATGGAAAGACTTGAGGGAAGAATGTGATTCTTTTGATGAGTATTATTCCAACATGTATCCCTGAATCAAAGGTATTAGAGAACTACCATCTCAGACCTTAGTTACAAAGAACATTTTAACTAGGGATAAGCTACCAAAGGCTGTTAAATGGTATCAATAGCTACTTTTGAGAAAAGAGACATTTGAGCATATAAAGGAAGCATTCAAACCAGCTGATGAAGAATTGAGACCGGTTATATACAACATCAGTGACTCCTTGAGGGACTGTAGAGAAGAGTCCTATGATGATTATGCCCCGTTTGATGTCAAAAAATGCAAGAACAAGTTGCATAAAATAATTTTTGAAGATGACATGATCAACATGGAGGAACGGTTGGATTAGGCAAGTGACCTCAAAGCTAAATTCAAGGCATTTCAAAAGGCAGGGGCAGAAATAGAAAGAATATATGGCAAATTCAGTCAGGAGTTGGAAGTGTTTGATTACAGGATACATCATTTGAATGATCCAGACCCATCCGACATTAATCCTGTACTCGATGCCTGGTTGACTTATCGCAACAAGCTGGCCAGTGAAGACAAAATTGACTTGGATAAGGAGTCTTAGCATTATTTTGAATATTCTAATGATATAATCCCATCACAATTGTAAATTGCTGTATTCGAGGGAGCATGTGACTCTATTTTTCTTTTTCTTGCTTCCAAAATGAGCTTTCCCACTAATATACTGAGTTGGCTAGTCAAATTGACTAGATTCAATGTATCTGGGACTTTTTTTTGTCTTTTTCATAAAAGACAAATTGTAATCCAAGAATTTATGTGGGCTATTATTGATGTAATCTGGACCGTCGGTGTTGAGTTAATCTCCACCATTTATTTGAGGGCTAGGCTATGCTGCTTTCTATATAAAGGGCTACCATTTCCACTTTTTGTAAGAGAGATTTTGATACCGAATTGTTGACTCTATGCCATTTGAGCTAATACAAAGCAAGTTTCTGTAGTAAATTTGAGAATTTGTATCTTGTGTTGATTCATCTTTTGGTTTTTATGGTTCGCATCTTGCTCTCCTCTAGTTAGATTAGCTATGCTTTCATAATATTTATGGTTTGCTGAAGTATTCAATGAACATTCTAAGTCCATACTTTTAGTTGTTTGTTGATGGTCAATAACTATGTAAAGTTAATCTGGCATGATTATTCATGCTAAAGTTCAATTGCATTTCACTAGTTAAGTTGCGCCGCTCATTGGGTATTTAACAAATGAATGCAATCTA
Organism: Cunninghamia lanceolata; assembly: GCA_027924645.1. Taxonomy (NCBI): domain Eukaryota; kingdom Viridiplantae; phylum Streptophyta; class Pinopsida; order Cupressales; family Cupressaceae; genus Cunninghamia; species Cunninghamia lanceolata. Next base: position 6,705,278 of record BSBN01000960.1, on the reverse strand, counting down.
AAAATCTATTGACCTCCATTGAAGATAGCACCGTTTTCTGCAGCACTGTAACACCCATTTCAGTTTGGTAACTCAGGAAGCTAGTTCAAAGTTTTGGAATGTTTGTCTACTGAAGATAACCTTTACATTGTGAATGTCACTTAGGATCCCTCTAAAACCCTAACCTTTTTCCTTTTTCTCTTAAATCATTGTTAGTTGTTAGATTAGGAATCTTAGCAGCATTTTATCTTGTTTATCAGCTGAAAATCATAATAGGGTTTATGTGTATTTGCTGCCCCAAACCTGAAGATTCGTAGATTGCATGTAAGGCCCCTTGCAGGAACAACTAGAACATACCAACTGAGAAATTCCAAGCAAGCTAAGACCTAGCTGTATTATCCTTGGAGTAGTCTTACCTAGGATAGGATACTTTTCAAGAGAGGTGTGAAACCAGCAATCACACCTGCGTTGTTGCATGCTAAAACCACCATCAACAGATAGCTAGCCTAAAGATTAGGGGTGCTTGTCTCTGTAATTAGAATTGAACAATTACAAAATACTTTTATTCCCTAGAGAGGATGAGATGCTCTGGGCCCGGGATAAGAAGGGGTCCCTCTTGGTTAAATTGGCTTACAATATGTTGACCAATAATGGTCAAGATAGTAGGTTTTGGAAGAAAGTCTGGAACAAAAACTTGACTCCTAAGATCAACTTTTTTTGGTGGTGTGCCACCCACCACAAAATTCTTACTATTGATAACCTCAACAAGAGAGGTTTCCAACATGTTAACATATGTGTTCTTTTCCAGAAAGAGGAAGAGTCTATACAACACATTCTTTTCCATTGTGACTTCACCAAAGAGGTCTAGGGAAGGACCTTGGATACACTAAACATAGTCTGGGTTCACAATGAAAACTTTAAGGATTTCATTCATGGTTGGCTCTCTCCCTTTACACACCTGAGGATCAGAGACCTATGGATTCAAATTCGCTTGCCCCTGGGGTAGAGTGTTTGGAAATAAAGGAATAACAAAATTTTCAGGGAAATGGCTAAGAGTGCCAATGATGTCTTCTCCTTTTGCAGAATGGTCTCAAAAAATATGTCCATCAACACTCTAAAAGCTATTAAGGAACCCCCCAATCAGCTGGAAATCTAGATCACCAAGAACTAGGGTCTGACAGCTAATATGACCACCTTTGACAACTCTAAGTAGCTTGCTAGACAAAACACCATTTGGAGACCTCCCCCAAGGACTGGGTCAATATCAATTTTGACGGTGCGGAGAAAAAGACCACTAGCTTGGCCAATGAAGGTGGGGTCATCAGGAGTGATCAAGGGAAACTTATTACTGCTTATGCTAGGAGCATTGGTACCTAGTCCAACAATGTGGCTAAGGGGTTGGCCTTGTTATGGGGGCTTAAGTTGGCCCTCTCATTGGGAGTGGATAAGTTATAAATCAAGGGAGACTCAAAAATTATTGTTGATGCTGCTCTTGGCAGGACTGATAGCGGATGGAAACTTAAGGACATCACTAAGGATATTAAGAGCTTACTAACTGGGTTCACACAAAAGGAGATAGGACATACCTATCAGGAAGGTAATAAAATGGCCAATAGCATGGCCAACCTGGGTCAGAACTTGAGCAATTGGAGATGTTGGAAAAAGCCGAAAATCCTCCCTACACAGATCTGAAACCTCCTTTGTAAGGAGAAGGGTTCTATACCAAATTCACCATGAGTTTAAATCAGGTAAGGTCGGATACACTGGCTAAGGTTTTCCTTAGGAGCCATATGAGGATTACTCTTAATAATATTGATTGTAATATTAATAAAGATTCTAAAAGATTTAGTGGCAGGATGGATTATCGTCAGATCAACTTGAAGAGAATTATTATTTGCGACAGTATGATGTGTAACCAAAGTACCATGATGACTTAGACACTTCAAGGGGTTAATCGCATGGCCACTCACATGACATATGGTTGGATTAACACTTCTAGTCTATGTAGAACCCATATTCTTGATTTTCTCAAGGTTCATAATCATAATATGGGTTGGCATACTAATTCAAATGAGGTGAATTTATGGAATTATGTCATTTAAAACTAGTGAGGTGACAAGTTGCTCATTAATCTTTGTGCTTTGTGCTACTCTCCATTTCATATCTATAATGGTAAAGATCATCGGCTATAAAGAGCTTTCATATTGTCTAAAATTTCTACTAAGTATTGTTGCTTACTAAAAATGGGGGGCATAGGACCCGTACTGAACTAGAGTCTTGCAAGGAATTTAGAAGGAATGAAACCCTCTAGCATATCTACCAAGAGGGTAGGGTGACATCATTTTTGGAATGCCTTCAGGGGCATGACAAAAAATTATCCATGCAGTTTTCATTGTCTTGGGCAGATAGACATATTCAAGTTAGTGGAGTAGGATTTGAAGTGTCTAAAGAAGTCATAGGGATGGCAATAGGTATGCCCACAGATGGTGTGAAGCATAAGAAGACCAGGAAAGTCTCAGACCCAGAGGGAATGGTTCTATTTTTGAAAAAAGAAGTATTGCACAGCTTTCAAGGTGGGTTCGACATAGAACAACTTCCCAAACCCTAGGATGATGTCTGCCATATGATCATCAAGTATTTTACAATTGAAGGTAGGTTTCACCACTTCTTTCACTACCACTTTGTTTTGTTGAATCAATTTAGACATAACAAATTTAAATGAGGCAAATTTATGGAATTATGTCATTTCAAATTGGTGAGGTGACAAGTTGCTCATTAATCTTTGTGCTTTGTGCTACTCTCCATTTCATATCTGCAATGGTAAAGATCATTAGCTACAAAGAGCTTTCCTATTGTCTAAAATTTCTGCTATGTATTGTTGCTTACTAAAAATAGGGGGGATAGGACCCATACTGAACTAGAGTCTTGTGAGGAATTTAGAAGGAATGAAATCCTCTAGCATATCTACCAAGAGGGTGTGGTGACATCATTTTTAGAATGCCTTCAAGGGCATGACAAAAATTTATCCATGCAATTTACACAGTGTTGGGCGGATAGACATATTCAAGTTGGTGGAGTAGGATTTGAAGTGTCTAAAGAAGTCATAGGGATGGCAATGGGTATGCCCATGGACAGAGTGAAGCATAAGAAGACCAGTAAAGTCTCAGACTTGGAGGGAATGGCTCTATTTTTAAAAAAAGGAGAAGTATTGCATAGCTTGCAAGGTGGGTTCGACATAGAACAACTTCCCAAACCCTGGGATGACGTCTGCCATATGATCATCAAGTATTTTACAATTGAAGGTAGGTTTTACCACTTCTTCCACTATCACTTTGTTTTGTTGAATCAATTTAGACATTACAAATTCATAAGCTTTCCATTTTACCTACTTTCTTCCCTAGAAGTCTCTGTTGAGGTAGCCATTGAACAACAAAAGCTCAACCCTGAGAAACCCCCCATTCCACTCCATCAGGGGCTTATTTGCATACTATACAAGTTTCACTTAGCCCTTTGTCCCCCAAAGACTATCACCGCCACCCACATTGATAGCTCCTCTATGACACCTAAACCTAAAGTGAAACCTACCCATAAGAACCTTGTGATTATCATTGAAGTAACTCCTGAAAATACACCCAATCCCATAAAACTGCTAAGGCCTCTTCTGCCAAAAAGAAACCCTTTGTGCTGAATAGCCCTGAAACTCAAAATATGGACCAGATAAACCCTAAGGTAGCCAACCCTAAACCCATCAAATGAAATCTTGTTTTTGCTGATGCTAAGGGTGACACTCCCCAAAAGAAGGTTAAGGAGGGCAAGGATGGGGGTAGCCTCTTTGTGAATTCTGAGGATAATCCCAAGATGGAACTACATAACCTAGAGATTGAGGTCAAGGGTTCTGTGGATGGCAGGGATGGTAGTGAAGATAAGAAAGATATGGAGTATATCATACCTCAGAGCAAGGTTAGGGCTCCATTGACTAAAAGGTTAACCAAACTAATTGCTAAACCTACCCCTATGCGTAAGGAGCAAATGTATTTTACAGAGTCGAGAGGCTGTGAAAAGAACCTAGATGGTGAGGTCAAAACTAGGAACTAGGAGGAGACTGTGTTCTTGGAGACTATGGATGAAGGCACGAGTAATTTCCCTGAACTGAACATCTAGGGGTCAAAGACAGATAGCTCTGAGAAAACAAAATAGGATAATGGAAAGAGCAACAAGGGTAAGAAGATTACCATAAAAGATAAAGAGACCGAGGACATAAAAAACATAATGATGAAGCTAGAGAAGGAATTTATGATCTTGGAAAGGTTCACCTCTAAAGTGATGTAGAGGTTTGCAACGACTTTGGCTATGTTGTAGGACATAGAGTTCACCAGGTATGTCATGAAGGACAAGGAGTTGAAGGAGTATGAGGATATGTACCAATTTCTTACTGAGGATTGGGAACAACTTTTCAATTAGCCCAGGGGGATTTTCTATGTCTTTATGTTTAGTTTTCTATTTGTCTACTGTTAAACTTCTATTTCTACATTTTTTGTTGATAGTGGTTCTTTTTACTGTGATGGTCTCTTTTTGTTGACACTCTAGCATGCCCTTGGGGCTATTATGTAATGGGCTCGACACCCTTGTTTTTCTACTTATCTTATCAAAAACATAGTCAAGAAGAACAAGTTGAAATTATTGAAGAACATGAGGAAGAACATGTTGGGTTTGAACAAATTCAAGAAGAAATTGAACAAGGTGTAGAAAAAAATGTGACTGAGGAGGAAATTGATGATACAACTTATTTTCATGATATGGAATATTTAGTGGATTTGGATGAAGATGTTCTTTCCAGTAACATTTTACTTGAGGACATGTTATAGGTGAAAGCACAATAAAATTGCATTCTAAAAGAATTTGGGATGAATTTTTTGAAGAAAAATATCTAATTAGAAGAGCACAATTATGTTCAAGTGATTTAGGTGAAAATAAATCACCCCTGTTTTGGAGTTTCTAGGGGTTGATAATAGGAAGAAGAAACAAATTTAGAAAAATAGATAATAATTGAAAACTTGCAAGACACATTGAACTCTATTCAAAGTAGGGCATTGATAAGATTTAATAATTTACACAATTTAGTTTAATGATCCACATAGGCTGAGGTACTCTACTTCTTAAAGTATTGGTTACTGTTCAATGCTTATAACTTCCAAGCTAATTTATTTTTTCAAATATTGTGATAAAGTGAGAATATGGCATGACTTAACAAGACACATCACTAGTTCCTACTAAAGACATTATTTGTACTTTACTAGATCCTAGTATTAATTTCTCTATGGGTAACACAATAATTGGGAAATATTGTATAGTAGATAGTGATGCTTAGGTTAACTTGAGTTTATCTTTAGAACATATGTAATGTTTGACCATGGGCATTCTACTATTACTAAAATATTATGTCTAGTGCAATGCTTAAATATGGATAGTTATTTTGGATAACTAAATAATCTAATTCCCTTTCCTTCTGATAAATTATATGGAAATAATACATTGAGATATGCCCCAAGATTATGTATCTCTCTTCTAGTAATATTTATGAGGTCACTCAAAAGAGAACAATATGTTATGATATCACCTTACTTATAATCAACACTATGTATCATATACTTAATCACAAGGAGATGTATTCTTGATCTACAGGGTAGGTGATAGATATATGTATTAGGTAATAAATAGGATATTGAATGTTGCATGATATCTTGGATATATAGTTATTAAGGAATGATTGTCTTGGGTATTATTTAGTGGAAAAACTGGTGGTTTGTTTAAACTAGTCAAGTACTACCATTTCTCCACTAAGCATTGGGGAAGACAAGGATTGAATGTAAGGTTAATCTATAAGTTGCTTGTCTATCCCTTTATGCTTGCAGTGTCTAATTTGAAGAGCCTAACTAAGGTTTTGTTAAGTATTTTGCTCATAAACCAAGTAAAACCCTAATTATGCCTTAAATCAGAGATATACAGAAATTGATAACAATATAGGAAAAACTGATCATAGAAATATAGAAATAGAGTATCAGATACTGTGCACCTAAATTTTAAGGGATGACTGGACTAGGGCTCCCGCTCCTTAGTTTTGAAAGTTCCTGAAACTAGAAATCTTTTATATAGGCTATCTGACACTCCCAAATGGCTTCCAGATCCTAGAGATTACCCCTAGTTGGACTAGGGTATCCACTCCTTAGTCCCACAAGTGTCAGAATCCAAAAACTCAAAAGTCTATGATGACTATACCCATAGTATCTTCCTTCCTGTAGCTTCTTTCTACCGGAACCTGCAAAACATGATCTGCACCTACAAAAGGAGAAAGTTGTTGCGGCTATATAGGAGCTTGCCTCGGTCAAGCCCCACCTTTGGTAGTTCTACCTCAACAATAGCCAGAGATAAAGATTTGTAGAGGTGTGTACAAACCCTACAATGTGTATGTAGAAATATCAAACCCTAGATGTCTCAATCAAGGGAATATCAACAACTTGCTTTGCATCAATAACATCTACAACTTCACCTTAAGGAGATGAAAAAAATGAAGACTTGCATGAACAATAAGGCGAATCAACAATGTCTACGGAGGATCTCCAAGATTAATGTTGGAGGCTTCAAACCTTCCCTCGATCATGCAAAGAGTGTACAAACCCTAGGAAGAGCAAGATAGTCTCAAGATCTTGATTCATAATCTCCATCCATTGTCTCCATGATAGCAAATATAGAATACTTTCAGAATGCTTCAACAAGTCATTGATCTTGAATAGCAATTTTGGCAGAGTTTTGGCATCAAGCTTTCATAAGAATTGTGTAAGTTAAAATGATTTTCAAATGTCTTTTTATATCTAGCTTTAGGGAATTCAAATTTCAAAATAATGTCTCGATATCGCGTGAAAACCAAGAATTTGAAAATGAAATCTTGAGGCACTCAACGGGAGCTAACATCCTGCCAAAATTCAAAATCCTTGGAAATAGGGGAGGACTAGGGCATAGTTGCCCAAGTCCAAGACCCCTATTTCCACTCAGATCTACTTTTTGGGGGTCCCAGGGACCTATAATTCAAATTCCCTTTTTGGGTTCCATCAAAAGGTTACCTCAAAAAGTGAATATTTTGCAACCAGACTTAGTCAATCAGGGTTTTGGGATGGTCAGAAAGAAAAAGGTTGAGAAGTCACCAAAGTGAGGGGCTAAACTAAGGGAAATCATACCATTCCATATAGGAGAACAATTTTTGACGTTACATTTAGCCCCCACTTTAGTGGCCATATGACACTATGTGCATATGCAACTAAAGGAAAGTAAATACTTCAATTATGAAAAGGATACCCAAAAGGATACTGTAGAGGAAGCTGAAGTGTTGTCACCGAGAAGGAAGGAGCCCCCAAGTCTGTAATCCTACAAGACCACAAAGTTAGGAACCACAACTTGCAAAGGAACACTTGTCAGAAAATCAAAACTAAATCAACCTGCAACCACCACCAATGAGTTAGTACAGAAAACACTAAGGGGGTTGAGTGATGAGACATGATGAGGGAGGAAATCGAGGGAGATATATGCCCCCCTTGTTTTTGCTTGCTTAGTCTGAGAGTAGAAACAAGGAGATATCCACATGCATCAATTTCAGGGAAACTTGATGAGAAATGTGTTATGAGGGTCACTTGGAGAAACAATACTCAAACATAACACATTGGGTAAGAAAGAGAGCAGAACCAGGATTCCAATGCAACAAACGACACTGAAATTGGAGTTCGACAGGTCAAGATAAGGGCTCAAGAGGAAAAGAGATCAATCTTGAACCTAGTTAGGGATAGGAATTCTCACTCATTTACTTTATGTAAAGGGAGTTGTCACTTATCACTTACTCATTCTAATTTCTTATTATTGTAGGAAAGTAGAGGAGAGAGAGAAGGAGAATAGGAGGACGACCATGCCGAGCTAACATCCATATCAGCCACCATGACTGGAGATGTTTTGAGCCCGAGTAGCAGAGAGATGTTTCGAGGCCGAGGTAGGGTCCTAATCCTATGATTCTGTCATCTTTCAATTTAATTTTGTTTTGAATTTTATCATTTTCTGTGCCAAGAGGGACGAATGGACAGGGGTCCCTAAGAGGGGCACCCATGTCCACTTAGGGCACCATAGTCTCTCTGGGGCACCCTAGTCCCACAGGGGTGCCAGTGTCCCTCTAGGGTGCCCTAGTCTTCCTGGGGTGCCCGGGTCCACAGAGGACATGGGCCCTAGGCACAGACACTCTTTTTCTGTCTTTGATAGCTACTTTCAATTTCTGAGGAGATTCTGATGTTCTTGTTTGCTTTTTGATCTGCAGGGCATCCTTGAGTTACGTGAGCACATAGGCAGTCAACTGATGGTACTTCTACGAGAGCGTGCTAGTTCATTGTCCACTGCAGAGAGAGAGAACCTACAGATGGTGGGCCTATGGTGGTTGTTTGATATGCCCACAATCAGATTCCACTACACTCTGTTGATGGCACTGATGGAGAGATGGGATGCAAATACATCCACATTCCAATTACCTATGGGCGAGATGACCATTATGTTGGAGGATGTATTCAAGATCCTTTGACTTCCCATCTGAGGAGAGATAGTGAGGATAGTAGGACATCACTCAACAAGGAACACCTGGGAGAGTCAGCTATACTACTCAGGTCGCACTGTTTCTTAGGTAGAGTGAGGACACATTCAGGTTTGATTTCTAGAGTAGGGATGTGGTGACATTCCCTAACTATGGAGGATTATGATAGTCACAGTTGCATTAGCCATTGCACTAGATGGACGAGGCACTCACCTACACAGGTGTCTTGTTCACACCATTAGAGAGATGGAGGAGTATTAGACTGTCTATGCATGGGGGCGTAGTATGCTTGCGCACCTTTACCATGACTTGGGTCAATATGTCCATTATGAGATGCATAGTCTTATGATCTGCACATTACTATAGGTCTAGGCCTTTGAGGACATCAGATGCACATGACTAGTGGGTTACCCCATAGATGCAGCATTCACCCATCTGTGTGTGTATGCCTATCCACTGGTCAAGTGTTTAAGGCAGGGTAATCTGCTATACTAGAGAGTTGTTTTTCACAGATTACAGCCTAACGACATCGTCTGGAGACTATATCATGGCTACATCAGATGGCCTGGCCAGCAAAGGTAGTTAGCGAAGATGTAGAGGGATCAGCTGATGGCTGGTCTCCTCGATCATGTCGTGGCTTGGTGCTATTTTGACAAGGTGGCACGACAGTTTAGACAAATATAGGATGTTCCCACAGTTCATTTGAGCTATGCACGTGCAGCTCACAACGTAGTCAAGGTAAATACCATCTGATGGTTGATAGCAGCAGATGTACCACTTAGTGATGATGAGGTTCCTGAGGATGTAGATCCAGTGTCAGACACAGATGATGTTGGGTGTACTTGAGCATATCGGACCTGGTGGTACACAATGCGACCTACTCCTATCTTTCCACCTAGTCACCCTACAGGTGATGCTTGACCTTGGGCCGATCACACTAGTGACATAGGGGTAGAGGATGACGTCAGTGATTTTGCAGGATACTACAATCTTGATGAGGATTATGAGGATGAGTCAGAGGAGGTCCTACTGTAGTACAACTTTAGAGTGAGACCGTGATAGAGCCAACAAGAGGCAAACGCTGACGAGGAGACCGAGTCAAGACTGCGGTCGAAGGCTCGTGGTCCTATGCCTACAAGCGATGTGAGACCTAGTCGGGGAGAGTAGGGGGAGAGTAGTAGGTCTATACCCCTAGCTACAAATCAGACTGCAGAGCTCACCACACCTTCGATGATCTGAGATCCATCTTGGCGAGATGGAGATCTAGGTTAGGTTTGGTTTATTATTTTGATGTTATGTATAGTTTATTATTTGTGATATTCTATGTGAGGTTCTGATATCTATCTTATACTCTATTTTGCATTTGGGATGGATGCTTGGCAAGACTTTTTGGGTCATGTCATAGTAGACATAGTACCTACAGATGTCTCAAAGCAGTGAGTGCGAGCAGGTTATTCACCATGGTCATCCGTTGTGCGACATGCAGAGATCTTTATGCCTTTCGTCTGATAAAGGACTGCTACAAAGGCTATGCTAGAGCAGTCTGCATGAGAGGAAGGAGTTTCAATAGAGAGCTAAGCACACCAAAGCTAATATTAGGGCGTAGTGAGAGAAGATGGTAGTGGTGCGTACATTGGAGGGAGAGCTAGCTATCAGTGAGTTCTTACTACGTGAGGTTTGTCAAGCGAGAGCTGATAGAGACATAGTTTAGTCTGAGAGAGACCAGTACCAAAGCATGTACCAGGAGGCACATGAGTAGATGATAGAGATGAGAGGCAAGATCAGGGGGTTACGATCATGAAGTGTCTCTAGGAGACATTCGTGATCCATATCCACATATGGTCAGGCTTCTGTCACTCACAGACCACGAGGGCCTGAGGGTACTGGCGATCGAGGCTAAGCTATGTGATATATGTATTTAGGCACTACGATATCCCATTTTGTCTTGAGGGATAGTCGACTCAGATGTATATTTAAAATTGAGGATATATATATGATGTTTATTTCTTTTCATCCATGTGTAATGGGTTTTGATATATCACATGTGATTTTCATAAAAATGCAACTAGTGATGATATCTAAATGCTATAATTAATGCTATTATGATATACTAACAATTCTAAAAAAGAACATATACTAATAAGCATAATGATAAAGCATTTTAAACATAATCTAAATTTTAATGCTATATTCAGTTAATACAAAGGTGATCTAAGTAATGAATACTTAAGTAGAATACAACAATGATCAACTGAACAAAAGATGTAATGTTAAATGAATTAAGACAAAACAGTAAATTCTTGTCAAAATTGAAGCTAATCTATGTAATAAATTAGCTTAGAAACAGTTAACATTAGATCTTTAAGCATAAAATCTTTTGAGGTGCACTACATTAATAGGTTCTTTAAGTAGCGTACCTTGTTAATCAGCTAACTTATACGCTCTAGATCCAAAGGTCTCAGTAATTATGTACAATCCAAGCCAATTAGGGTTGAACTTACCTTTTTCATTAGGTGGTGCATTTACATTGCATTGATTTTCATAGATAACCAAATCCCCAACATTGAATGAATGTTGTATGACTTGCGCATTATAGGATCATTGTACACCTTTTTGATAAGTCTTGAGGTGCTCAAGAGCATTAATTCGCCTTTCGTCAAGCATCTCAAGTTCTTGTAATCTTTTCTCGCATTCTATGTCATTGTCCATGATGTCTCTTAGGGAAATTCTTAAGGAAGGAATTTATAACTCCAAGGGCATTATCGTGTCTGTGCCATAGACGAGATTATACGGTGTATTACCAGTAGGCATTCTAATGCTTGTTCTATAAGCCCATAATGCATAGGATATTTGAGTATGCCAATCTTTTTGATGTTTATTAATAGTTTTCCATAAAATCTATCCAATAACTTTGTTTGAAGCTTCTGCTTGGCTGTTTGATTGAGGATAATAAGGCATAGAGAAGCAATGTTGTATATGGTATTTTTCGAGGAACTTTTTCACATCCTTGTTCTTAAATGGCGTACCATTGTCTAAAACAAAGGAGGAAGGTATTCCAAATTGAGAAATAATGTTGTCTTGTATAAATTGACATATTACATTAGCAGTCATAGATCATAAAGGGACTGCTTCGACCCACTTTGTAAAATAATCAGTGGTAGTAATGATAAACATATGTCCTTGAGAGGAGGGTGGTGAGATTTTACCAATTAGATCCAAGCCCCAAATAGAGAATGGCCACAGTGACACATGGGCACGAAGTTCTTGAGCAGGAGCATGGATTAGGTGTTTATGTTGTTGACATTGTGGGCATCTCTTGACATAAGCAAAGGAATCTTGTTCCATATGCTGCCAATAGTAGCCCATACATAACAATTTTTGCACCAATGATTTTCCTCCAAAATACCCTCCACAAGCACCAGAGTGAGCTTCTTCTAAATCTATTGGAATCTCTGAATTGCTTAAACATTGGAGTAAAACACTATTGTAACTTCATCAATATAAGACATTTGACAGTATAATATATCACATTGCTAGTTTGCATACACAGATTCAGGCATTCTTAGATGTTGAATTAGGAATAGTTCCATCATGCAAATAATTATATATATGGGAGAACCATTCGTCTGTGTATATACAACCACATAGTTCCGTATTCACAACTATAGGACATGCAATTGTTAGTTTTTTAAGGTTATGAACAACAAAAGTAAATTCCTCAGGAGAATCATTAGGAGATATAAGGGAAGCTATGCTTGCCATTACATCTGCATGTCGATTATCTTTCCTAGGAATAGTGCTAATTGAATATGATGTGAATTGTTTTAAGAAAGATAAGGCCAACTCACGGTACTGAGATAGCTTATCATGCTTAGTTTGATATGGTCCCATTATCTATTTTACAATTAATTGAGAATCATTGTATATTGCAATGTTTTTTATATTAAGAGCTAGGGCTACACGAAGTCCTTCTATGAGGGCCTCATATTCAACTATATTGTTTGTTCATAAGAAATCTAAGTAGTAAGATAGGGGAATCGACTTACCAACGGGGGTATCAATATAACACCAGCCCCAGAGCTAGTTCGACATTTTGATCCATCAAAGTATAATTCCCATTTTTCATCTACACAAATTGTTAAGATTTGGTCGTTAGGAAATACATCCTGATGTTGTGTAGAGAAGGGTGAAGGAGCTTCAGCTAACTGATTAGCTAACACTTGCCCTTTAATTGCTTTTTGGGAAATGAACTTGAGATCAAATTTTGTTAGTAACATAACCCATTTAGTGAGATGACCTGACAAATTTGTTTTTGTAAAGAAATGTTTCAAAGGGTCAAATTTTACCATCACATGTACTTCAACATTTAGGAGATAGTGTCAAAGTTTTTGAGTTGCAAACACTAAGGCTAAGCAATACTTCTCTATAACAGTATATCACACTTCATAATCAAGAAAAGTTTGACTGATGTAATAAATGGTGCATTCTTTGCCTTCAACATTATGTTGTGCCAATAAAGTTACTAGGGCATTGTTAGATGCTGAGATATATAACACGAATGGTTTATCGGAGACAACAGGTTGTAAAACCAGTGGATTAGCTAGATAATCCTTTAAGTCATTGAAAGCTTTTTGACATTTAGAATTCCATTGAAAATTAAAATCCTTCTTCAATAGTTATGTAAAGGGGCAATTCCTATCCATGAGCTGTGAAACAAATCTACGGATGGCCTGTATCTTTCCCTGCAAACTATGAAGTTGAGATATGTTCTTCGGTATTGGAATATTAACAATTGTGTCTATCTTTTTTGTATCCACCTCAATACCATGATTTGAGACAATAAATCCTAGTAACTTTCCACTATCCACACCGAAAACATGCTTACGGGGCTTCAATCACATATTATATTTCCTTATGCACTCAAATATTTGTCGAAGATCTGTAGCATGATCCTTACGATGGATAGACATCGCCAAGATGTCATCGATGTAGTCTTCTAAAATATTGTGCATATAATCATGAAATATAAGAGTCATTGCACGTTGATAAGTAGCTCTTGCATTCTTAAGTCCAAACAACATGAATATCCAACAAAATGTACCCCAAGGTGTTATAAAAGTTGTTTTATATTGGTCTTGAGGATTTATTAGAATTTGATTATATCTTGAAAAACCATCCATGAAAGATAGCAGTTCATGTCCGGCTATTGAATCGACAGTCATGTTGATATTAGGAAGCGGAAAATCATCTTTCAAGGATGCTGAATTCAAATCTTGGAAATCTGTACACATTCTTATATGACCATTGGGTTTAGCGATGGCATTGATATTTGAAATCCAAGGCGAATAGTCAATAGGTCATATGAAACCAGCTTGTAGAAGTTTTTCTATTTCAGTTTTAACAAGCAATGTAATCTTAGGATTCATCTTACGAATCTTTTGTTTAAATGGCTTAGCATCTGGTTTTAATATGATATTATGTGTTACAATCTGAGGATCGATACCAGGCATGTCAGAATATTTCCAAGCAAATAGTTCTGAGAATTCATGTAATAACTTAGTCATCTCATATTTTTCTTCCACATTTAAACAATCACCAATAGGGAGAACTTTTTTAGTATCATCCTTATCCATAACAATATCAATAGTCTTTCCATTAAGGAGAGTACTATGGTCTAAGGGATTGTAGGATTGTAATTGTTCTTCAAATTCTCCATTAGGTTCTACAGTAGCATTTATTGTGCTAGTAGTTTTTCCAAAGTATGCACTATTGTTTAAATAATAAGGTAGGCTAAGTTTATGATGATAACAAGGAATATTATCATAAGCACCCAAGAATTCTACTATTGCTTGATCTATTGAGAATACATCCAACGAAAGTGATCCTGGAGGACAATTGATGTCAATCATATCAAGAAATATCAAACTAAGTGTTGATATAGTATTCACATTAAGAGTAGGGCATTTACGGGCTTTGGATTCCTTGAAAGGATTGTATCTAATGCCAGTAGAGCAATGTCACAAAGCAGATTCTATAGGGACTTTGATTCCTTGTTGATTTATACCACAACCTTTACCTGTATAATCACAATCTTTATAAAGGATTCAGAATCCTCGACCATAAAGATAAATCATTTCCTTAGAGGAAGGTGGAGCTTCATAAGCCTGTGTCATAATCAGTAGTGTAAGTAAGGGTATTATCCTTATTTGTTACCAAAGAAGCTTTATGTTTATCAATTGAAGCATGTGATGTGATTGATGCAATATTTAATGCTTCAGGGATGAGGTTTTTAGGTTTGTATTCTCTTGTAGAAGAAGATGTAAAATCCAATGAACCCTAGTCATCACCAACAAATGCATTTGATTGTTTAGGCTCTTGCACAACATTTTTGGCAGCAAGAGGAGTTGTCAAATCCATTTGTAGATTGTTTAGAGTCTTAGGATAAACAACATTCTTATGAACTTCCATTTCCAAACAACTATCTGGTTCAGGATCAGCATGAATAGTATGTAACTTATCTTTGAATATAAACTTGATTGAACAATGTAGAGTAGAAGGAACTGCTCCTAATGCCTGTATCCAAGGTCTACCAAGAATCATGTTATACAATAGAGAGCAAGGCATGACATGAATCAAGGTAGGTACCATCATAGTTCCTACTTGTATAGGTAAAGTTATAGTGCCCACAGATTGTCGTCAAATATTGTCAAAACCACGAACACTTAATGATTCCAGTTTGAATGCAGAGATATCAACCTTAACCTTATGTAATAAGTCAATACCACAAATGTTAAGGGCTGATCCATTATCAATCATAACTCTCTTAACCAATGTTTTGTTTATTGTAATAAAGATGATCAAAGGATCATACCAATTTTAAACTTCGAGAGATGGTAATTCATGTTGTTGAAACATGATATTTGTTTTTGTGGAATGCATACAATGTAATAAAGCAACAACATCATTTGGTTTAATAGTAGGGGAACAATCACCTTTTATAAAGCTTCTTATAGTATTCCATGATAAGTAAGTGAAGTTTGTATAAGTTCCCAAAGAGATATCTTTGTAGGAGTAGTGCAAAGCTTCTCTACAAGATCATAGTCTTTACCACCCTTATATGTTAAACGAGATGCTTGTGGAAGCATAGGTTGAGATGTGGGTAAAGATATCTAAATACTTGATTGTTGTGAACTTTGTCTATTATTCTGAGTATTGTATGCATGAGCAACCACATTATGATTATTTTGTTGTAAGTTTTGTTGTGCTATTTGTTTAGCATAATCATAAATGTGATAAGGAGTTTGAGAAGCAGATGGACAACCTTTAACAGTAAGCACAAGTTTAGAAGATGGATGCACCACATTTACACACAAATTGACCACAATTTTTGGTTTTTCAAGCTCTTCTTTAGATTTAGGAACATAAATCACATTTACAAATCTTTGAAATAATGATGGCTTTGAGGCCGTAGTGGAATGTTCAATCGAGATAAAGTCCTCAAGGGCTTCATCTAACATATCAAAGTCATCATAACTAAACGGCTCATCATAATCATGAAAATCTTGTAAAAAGTAATCCAACATTGTAACATGCTCTTTTTAACCCAAGATTCAAATGCACAATGATGGCCTATGAAAAAGAAATACCATGTAAAATAATGTTTTTTCCAATTCTTTTAGTGAAAAAGATAAAGAATATGATTCTCAATTCAATGCATGCAATTTCACCAAAGACACTTTTCAATCTAAATATGCTCTAGGTCAGCAAATTATTTCAGATCTAAAGTTTAAAAGGATGCAAATTCTTTAAAGTTTGGGTTCACCAAAATGTTTAGTGGAAAAATTGGTGGTTTGTTTAAACTAGGTCAAGTACTACCATTTCTCCACTATGCATTAGCGAAGGCAAGGATTGAATGTAAGATTAATCTATAAGTTGCTTGTCTACCCCTTTATGCTCGCGGTGTCTGATTTGAAGAGCCTAACTCAGGTTTTATTAAGTATTTTGCTCATAAACCAAATAAAATCCTAATTATGCCTTAAATTAGAGATATACATAAATTGATAACAATATAGGCAAAATTGATCACGGAAATGCAGAAATAGAGTATTAGAGACTGTCCACCCAAATTTTGAGGGCTGACTAGACTAGGGCGCCCACTCCTTAGTCCTGAAAGTTCCTGAAACTAGAAATCTTCTGCACAAGCTATCTGACACTCCTAAATGGCTTCTAGATCTCGGAGATTGCCCCCAGTTGGACTAGGGGTACCCACTCCTTAGTCCAGCAAGTGTCAGAATCTGAAAACTCAAAAGTCTATGGCAACTATACTCGAAGTATCTTCCTTCATGTAGCTTCTTTCTGCCAGAACCTACAAAATATTATCTGCACCTACAAAAGAAGGAGAAAGATGTTGCAGCTATATAGGAGCTTGCCTCGGTCAAGCCCCATCTTTTCTATTTCTACCTCAACAATAGCCAGAGATAAAGATTTGCATAGGTGTGTGCAAACCCTAGATGTCTCAATCAAGGGAAGATCACAAAACTTGCTTTACATCAATAAACACCTACAACTTCACCTCAAGGAGATGAAATAAATGAAGACTTGCATGAATAAGAAGGTGAATCGACAATGTCTGCGGAGGATCTCCAAGCTTGATGTTGGAGTCTTCAACCCTTCTCTTGATCATGCACAGAGTGTACAAACCCTAGGAAGAGAAAGATAGTCTCAAGATCTTGATTGCTAATTTCCATCCATTGTCTCCATGATAGAAAATATCGAATATTTTCAAGAGCTTCAACAAGTCACTGATCTTCAATAGCAATTTTGGTAGAGTTTTGGCATCAAGATTGCATAAGAATTGTGTATGTTAAAATGATTTTCAAATGTCTTTTTATATCTAGCTTTAGGGAATTCAAATTTTGAAATAACATCTCGATATCGTGCGAAAACTGGCAATTTGAAAATAGAATCCCGAGGCACTCAGTGGGAGCTGATATTTTGCCAAAATTCAAAATCCTGGGAAACATGGGAGGACTAGGGCATAGGCGCCCAAGTCCAAGCCCCCTATTTCCACTCAGATCTACTTTTTAGAGGTCCCAGGGACCTGTAATTCAAATTCCCTTTTTGAGTTCCATCAAAATGTTACCTCAAAAAGTGAATATTTTGCAACCAGACTTAGTCAATCAGGGTTTCGGGATGCTCAGAAAGAAAAAGGTTGAGAGCTCACCAAAGTGAGGAGCTAAACCAAGGAAAATTGTACCATTCCATATAGGAGGACAATTTCTGACATTACAGGTATGACTTGGGTATTGTTCATATTTAGAGCAAGTTTATAATTCTCATTCTAAATTTGTAAAATTTGAGATGATTGTCATATGGTCTTGTAATCTATGCATGTTGTGATTCTAATCAAGAAGGATGTCATTAATAACATTGAATCAAATTATGATAGGACATCACATGGAGCCACATTAAGGCTTGCATAATTGTTCTATTGTGAAGATATTATGTCTACTAATGTCATGTTCTCTATTATGACTAGATTTATTTTATATTGATTATGTTATGCATATTTTTGTGTATGGATTTGATTATGGGAATATTAAAAGTATTTTATGAATTTGTGATGACCATGAAACCCTGAGGGTAGGAACCTATTTGTATAACCCTTAAGACATTAAGTGAGGAGAACTACATGTGACTTTGATCCTATTGGAAGCGAGCATGTAGGTAGTTCTTATTGATAACTAAGAGGGGGGGTGAATCAATTATCTTAATTACTTTAACTTTCTGTTCTTCTTTAACAACTAATGTAGCATCAAATCACATAAGAATGCATAACCATTAAAGCAAAAAATAAGATCAATACACATAACACAATGATTTTGATGTGGAAAACCCTATTAAGGGAAAAACTACGGGGTGACTAACCCAAGATTGTATTCTTTGTTAAAAGAATAGAAGTACAAAATGGCACTTGCTAATTAGGGCTCACTGCCCAAGCACACTGCTCACAAGAGGCTCACTACCTACAAAAGACTCACTGTCTACAAAGAATAAAGAAAGTAACCAGGTGATTGAACTGATGAGAAGCATCCACATATGCTAAGGTTCAGTTCTGATTAGGCTCAATACACTAATCTACTGCACTTCATTCTTCCTCTTCTTTGGTGCTGCTGTCCTGTCACATACCAGACTTGTATAGCTGCTTTCTCACTACTCTCTACTTTTCCTCACACAACACAACACACCACACACACCTTCATACTGAAATCAATTTGGTATATATATCTGCATCAATGATTTCAATCATCTTTCTAGTCGACATCCAGAAAACTCAAGATATTTCCAAAATTTGGTCTGTCGGCTGAATCCATATTTTGACATCAATGGAAAAGGTGTAGGTTCCGAAGTCAAAAATTGTCAAGACTATAAAATTTTCTATACTCTACCACATATATACAAATATACATTTGTATCTTAATTTACAGTTGAAGGTAGAATATCATTATAGATAGTATTTATCAAAGCTATCTCTCCATTCCAACTATTCCTTGTATTCTCCAAAATATGGATGTGGCTATTTATCAAAAAGACTAGCTTTTTTGCCTTCTGTACATCTAATGATGTATCAATTAATGCTTGTGATTTCAAGGCTTCATCTACCAGATTGGTTATGGAATCAATTTTTGGACTTATCAGCCCCCTTAGCTAGCACAACATGTCTCTGATTTCTTCCCTTTTCTTCATCAGAATGCTCAGATCATTGTGAATATTTACAACTTGTGTCTCTTTGGCACTTATTGACTCAATTGTTGGATTATATGTCTTAGAAATATTAAGAAGGTTGAGTTCCATGTCCTTAATTTTATCTTCTAATTCCTTTGTAACATTTGGCCAAGATAAACAAAATTTGTACAAGTCACAGCCTTCTTTTATGGCACTTTGTATACCTCTTATTCCTTGCTCTAAAGAGATTTTATCATTGATCAACATGGTTTTCAACTTGGCTAATCTTTTCTCATCAAAATCTTTTCTGACCTTTGTTTTTGTAGATTTTTCAAAGGATTCAAAATGATTGTTGATTGATTTTATCATACCTTTTAGTTGATCAGTAGATGATGTCAAAGTGTCTTTCTGGTATTTAGGCATCAATTCTCCCAATATATCAGATACTATTGTAATGAGCTTACTGTTGTGCATGTGAGTTTTCATCAATTCTTTTTGAGCCTTTGCTTGGCCAAATGATACTAATTCAATTTTGTGTTCCAAAGACAAGGAATTTAGATTTATTGGTTCTTGAAGAAACTTGGGTGGATCTAGGATTTGTGTACTTTGTATCTTTTCCAAGGTTTCTGTAACTTTCTTTCTCTTCTTTTCTTCAGTTGTGGCTTCTGTGATGGATGAGGTCCTTATTCTTTTTCTGGGACTAGATGTTGGTCTCTCCTCTTCAGTTCTCTTATCTTTCCTTTCTGGAGTGCTTGATGTCCATTCTAGTAGAGCACTTATGGACTTGGATCCTCTTGATTTGATTTTTTCCTTACTTAAAACATTTTGGAAGATAATTATGATAATGTCCCAAATCTATCCTCTTTGGGATCAGTAGGTTTACTTAGTAGTGCATTAGCTAATTCAGTCAATACATCTTCTGCAACTTCATAACCTAGTGTAGGGACCCATACAGTTCTTGGTTCCATAGCTTCCATGAAGCATTTGTCTTTATACACCATGAATATAATATGCTTTTCATACATTATCACTACTTTTTTAGGTATCTGGAACCTTCTTACCTTTTTTTTTTGAAAATCTTTGAAATCTTTCCATGTATGATTTCATTTTGCATATCTGCATTACCCAAACTCTGTAAGTGATTTCTTATTTGAGCAGCTACAGGTATGTGATTAGGCCAGACAATATTCCATAAACTAGGTAGCTCTCTTAGGAAGTAAAAGAGTAAACATGTAATCAATGTTCCATATTTGAAAGGGTGATTAGTTTCTTTTGTTCTTTTCAAATTCTCCATGAGTTCACTCCAGAGCAATTCACAAAGGTCATAATCTGTATTATTTTTTATCATATCATATGTTGTGTATATAGCTGATGCAGACACATAATTTTCCTTGTTGGAGAAGTATACTTTGTATCCAACAATCATTGATGCAAATCTAACAGTCAGGTCCTTGATATCACTTATTGTAAGGCCATTCTTCTCAAATTTGGCTCCTTTTAGCTGCATTATCATATTGTTCTTCATTTGCTTTATGCCTAGAACCCTTCTGGAGGAGCTCATACCGGTTATAGATTTAATGGCTTCTTTAGTTATCATATAGGGTTTGCCAAGCCATAAAGATTCATAATGAAGTATGCTTAGAATAAGCTTGATCCATGCATCAATCAGAATTGCTGGAAAGTCCAACCAGGTGTCAAGTTTCTTTTCTCCTAAAACTTTGTAATCATCTTTCAGCACAATGTCCACAGTAGTTAGTTCGTCCAAATATAGTTTTGCTAACTTCATGTGATCAGATTCTTCTAGACATGTATGAATGTATGCTCTGATATCTTCTATATGCATGACCCCATGTGGAGTGATTGAGAATGCCTCTAATAGATCATTTTCTAGTGATTTGAAGAATTGTTTCTTAATCTTGGGGTGAACCATTTTTCCTATCTCGATTACGTGAGGAGTAAACATTTCCCCAGAGCAATTTAATTTAATGTAGGGTTTCAAGTTGTAAATACCTCTTTCACTAGATTAGGGTTTCCTTGATCTTGATTTGAAATCCTTTGGAGAATACTGTAGTCGCTTTGAATTTTTATTTGGTTCACCTTAGGAGTACAAAATGATTTTTCCTTTAGATACAACTCCTTTTAACCTTCGCATGCCAAAACCAAAGTGTCATTAATGTCAGCTTACAAAAAGTTGTTGAGCACTTTCCTGACAACCACAGACACCTTAGATTACTCTGTAAATCTTCGCAATTGGTCCTTTTCTTTTGGAACTTGCTTCAAAGGATTTGTCATGTGATTCTTTTTATCATATCTTCATGTCAGATTCTAGCACTAAGTATCTGGATGGGATTTTTAGATTTTCAACATCGCTCCCCTGAGCTAGAGCTCACAATTTACTTCCCAGTGGAAGTATCTACACTAGATGGTGGTGCAGATTCATCCTTGACTTCAATCACATCTTTCTTAATCTAGATCTTACTCATTTCCTTCTTGGTTTCAACTGGATCAACCTTTTCTTTTCCTTTATCATTCCTTTGCTCTGTTTTCTCATTTCCAGTATGGTAGTTTCTTTTTACATTATTTCTTCTACAGGATCTTAGAATATGTCCATATTTGTTGCAACTGTAGCACACCACATTCCTTTGTCTTTGCTTCCTTCTATTGATTAGATTTGATATGCATTGATTGGCCATATGTCCAAATCTATTGCAAGAAAAACACTTTCCATTGAATGATTGACTATTCCTTGCATTGTAGGAAACATTCCTTATCATATTTTTGTATTCATTTAATTTGTGACCAATTTTCTTGCAATTGAAACATTGACCAGAAAATGATGGAACATTCTGATTTACTCTACTCCTACATTGAGTAGCTTTATGACCAAACTTATTGATATTAAAACAATGGCCATTGAAAGATGGATACCTTTGAGCATTTGGCTATCTAACTTGAGGTCTTCTAGGTCTTCTTCTTTGATTTCTGAACTGGTTTCCTCTATTTTGCTTTAACTCAGTATTTGTTTGACCAAATTTTGAACTTTCTCCTTTCTCAAATCCCAAACCTTGCTTATCATCAGCACTCCTTTGACTAGCAATCACCTCATCAAGCTTTGCAGAACTTAGTTTGAATTTTCTTCATAGTTCTTGGTTGGATCCAGATCAAATTTCAGAAGTAGCATTTCTTTGCCCAATTTTTCACATTCCTCTAATTTATCCTTAACAACTTTATTTAAATGCCTTTCAATTTCTTCCTTATTTTCAACTTCCAGTGTCAACCCATTTAGAAACTCATGTGCTTCATCTAATTGATCATTTAGCTCCTTACTTTTCTCTTTGAACTTCCTAATTTACTCTCTTATATTTAGGATGCATTCATCAGCTTCTTGATTATTAGGTTTTAGATCCCTGATTTCTGCATCAAAATTTTCAAGATCAATGAGGGTTGCTTCCAGTTCTTTGTTACTTTCATAATTTCTAAATCTTCTTTCTGCCATGATTACACTACCCCAGGTCTTCCTCAAGTTGTTAGACTTCTTCCAAGGAACCTTGCTCTAATACCAATTGTTGAGAGTAAGGAATACTAAGAGGGGGGCTGAATCAGTATTCCACAAAACCACTTCTTCACAAATTTATTTATCCAATTTCCAAAGTTAATAACATGAAAGCAGAATAAACATAGGAACAACAACCATAAAAACATAACACACGAATACCAAGATTTTTACGTGGAAAACCCCAAAAGGGAAAAACCATGGTGAGTGTTAGCTCACAATATATTAATATAGCACAATACTAGATTACAAAAAGGCTCACTACCTTAGGGCTCACTACCTAGAGAAATGCTCACTGTAAGAAAGGCTCACTACCAAAACAGACTCACTACCTAGAAAAAGAAAGAAGAAAGAAGAATGGGCCACTGCCAAGTTGAACTACTCAAATTGCATCTACACATGCTTGGTTGTAGCTCCAATGAAGCACAAAAATACTATCTCAAAACTCTTCATGTCTGACTTCTCTGTTTCACAGCTCTGCTTTTTACATGGGAATAAGATCTCTCTTCTTCTGCTCTTTATTACTTCCACAAAATCACCTTCCACTGTATGTCACACATATATCTATTTACATTCACATCACCCACACTCAAACACTAAATTTGATCCCATATATATATCCGCAACACTTAAGATCTTCATATTAGGTCGGCATACTCAGATGAAGCGTATAGTTAATAAACTTGTAGCTTGTCAGCCAAATCCATTCACCAAAATACATGATGGACCTAAATAAAATTTGAAGCACCTTCTCATATGTTGGATACAAATATAGAACCACTTAGGATTAAGTTCTAAAAATAGAGTTTACCGCATACAATTCAAACTTATCATGTCGGCCTCTAACTCAAACTGCTATTGATTCAGTTCATCTGTCAGACTACATCTTTTACTATGAACCACAAGGATTACTCAAAATCATATCAAAGACTCCTCAGACATCACTAATCATACCTTTAGAACCACAGAGAAAAATATTCTTTAGTAGAAAAATGCAGACCATTAGAACTCAGACTCTGTCACAGTCAAACTTTGTCAAACATTGTAGCAATACTCAGTAGCTTGCAACTATCTTTCTAGTGGACTTTATATATTACAACTCTAGATTTAGACACTTCATACAAGTGTTTACAACACCTCAAAATTGCATAACAAAATATGCACTTGTGGCGAAATGCAGATCATTTTACTTCACATTGTACAATGTCCCTGTCGTACTTCTATTCATCTAGACTTAGATATTTTCTTCAAATGACTTCTAGAGGAAGTCATGACCTAAACACTGGAATATATCATCATCAAGTGGCTATGATTCAACATACCTGAACTACATTTATAGGTCTTCATTTGCGGAGGCATACTGATCCACTTTATGTCCCTTACTCTAAATACTATCCATACTTAGTCATTATGGCCTTCCGGTCTTGAATACTCTTGTGCCTTGTTACCAAATGAAGTTGGTCTACTAAAGTGATGTCTTCTTTTCCTTGTTACCATCAATGAGAACACTCAATTACTCACATAGCAGTGTCTCTTGCCAACAACTAAACTATGATAATGATTTGTATGAAGCTAATACGATGCAACAATGGAGATGGCTAAGGGTAATGATATGCTATTCAAGATTTCTAATTGATAATACTATGCAAATAAAAAGCCAAAGGCACACTTTTGATATTTGATATGATTTCAGCAGCATGAAAGTATGATCTCTCTTGTGTTCTCCCAAAATGAGGATTAGAGGCTTTCTTTTTTAGGCAAAGGATGGCTTAGATCCAAGTGGCAAAAGATCAATGATTGAGGAATTGGTCTTATGACATGGAGGGTCAAGATTGAGTTGGTTAGATGAGGGGAGATATAGAAGGAGGATGTTCATACTACATTGACAAGGTGGAGAGATATGTGGGACAAGGAGCCACATGACGAGATGCTCACAAAGACAATGAGAGAAAGATGGAAGAAGGAGTCTATGTTTTTTGGGATGTTAGAGGGAATATAGGGCTCATGAGACAAGTGTCTCATAGTCAACTTTGACCATGATGATGTGGAGAAACAAATTTCTACAAAGTAGGGATGGTTGAGAGAAAATAGGACATGTGTTGAGGATAAATGTTTAACTAAAATTATTAATATTTAATTTATGGTGCAACATGGAGGTGAGGTGTCAAATGATGTGTAGGGTGATGTGGATTTTAGGAATATGACTTTGTCTTAGAAGAATAATTAAATAATTCGGATTATTTAATTAGAGATAACTTTAGAAGAATTAAGATATTTTAATTAAATAAATTATATTTTATTTAATTATTGGAAGAATAGGATAAATGTGAATCAAATAAATAAATTAATATATTTATTTATTGATAGAGGAAATAAGAATAAAATAAATATAAAATATTTATTTAATTTATCTCAAGCTATTTTTAGGTGTATACATTTTTCCCCTCTTTGAGACAATGTGTTTTATCGTTTTGTTTCAAAGAATAAAAATTTTAGGAGTATGATACATGCACCAGTTTGCCCCTGATATAGGTTTGTTGTTGGCAGTATGCCCCCTCAGGAGATCGATCAGGATAAAAATTATGGAAAAAATAGTGGACAATCTCACAACGAAGATGAATTAATGATAGGATCATCATGTGAAAAATGTAGGTGATGGAAAATGAGAAATGGATGAATAGCAAAGCATGCACATGTCAGCAACAGGTAAGGTCAAGACATCCCCAATTAGGGTTGATTAAGCTATAAATAGTGATGAGGAGACCCATTCTAATTCATTTGTACACTTGGCATTATAAGAGTGATTATAGAGAGCCTCATAGCATAGCAGAGAAGAGAAATTCTAGTGAAAATGGAGATTCCAGTTGCTAGCCACAGATTCGAGTAGATTTTTTGATTCGATTGCCCAAATGAGTATGGTTCCCCGATACGTATATGGTTATTTTAACATCAAGTGCATTTATTAGGGTCAAAATCTAGGGTCAAAGTGAACAATTTTATATGCGCAGGTTGAATGTTTCTACGCATATGTGCAATATAACTGCGCATATATCCTCAATTTGCACATATGAACCCCACAACTATGCATATGTCCTTTATTTCAGTGCATATGCCTTAAAATTGTTTAAATGTTGTAAAGTTGCATGTTTGACTCCTAAAGTTCAACATATGATTAAAATTATGCATATGAGTGTTCTTTCTGTGCATATGGGCTAAATTTGTGCATATCATTACTAAAACTACGCATTTGATAAAAGTAGGTCAATTACTTAGTGATTGAATTGAGTCAGCATCATGGTCGATGTTGGCCAACTGATAGGTGATCTTTGAGATTGATAGAACCAAAAAGTAGACAGAAGAAGAGAGACAAAGATTTACGGTGGGGAAAACCCTTATCAGGTGAAAAACCCCACTCAAAAACTTGCATAATGTATTAACAAATCTGAAAGAATGTTTACAATACACTTGCAATGCAAGCTTCAATGGTCTTTGACACTCGTGTCTAGATTCAATCTGGCAGCATAACAGTACCTGTAAACCTGTGATACAAACTCCATCTCCAAGCACCTGTTTAAATAGGAAATACAAGGCAATATTGGACCTTTCTTGGAATGGGCGTCCAACATGGCTTCATGGACCAAAACCTAGGCCCAAGGACACTTGGTCAACATTGTAGAATGTGCCTGACACTTTTCCATAGCTCCCATCCCAAAGGGGTTGCCTATTTCCAAAATGGGCTATGACAGATGCTCTTACGACACTTACGACCGTCATAGAATCTGTCATAGCGGTTACAACTTACAACTGTAAGAGAATCTGTCATACACATGCGATAAATAGCATATTCTCTTACAACATGTCATATTCCACCTTGGGGTGCCCAAATATTCCTTATCCAAAGATGCTTCATGACACATGTCATAACCTGTCTTACAACCTTCTATTTCTGACTCTTACATGTCATAGATTCATCATAGGAATCTGTCATAACTATTTCAGTCAAACATTCCTTACACAACATGGAAGATTTCGACACATGGTAGAATATTCCTACCACTAAGTGGGATGCTTATCTCCTCATGTGAGGACAAAAATACAAGTTGTCATAATCCATGTAGGATTGACACATCACTGTGCCACATCCCACAATATGACAATATGGATTTTCCAAATAATTTATACATAGGCAATTAAATAATAAATACAAACATTACAAATGCAAAGGAATTACCAAGGTTAAGACACCTTAATTCCCAACATTCTCCTACTTGTTGAACACCTTGTAAGAGCCAATAGAAAAACATGATTTAACTGCTATAGGCCGAGAGGCCCATAGACTCCGAACACCATCTGAACTTCTCTGTGCTCACTGGTTTCGTCAATGCATCTGCAACATTCTTCAAAGTACCTACCTTCTCCAAATTTACCTTTCCATCCTTGACCATGTCTCGCACGAAGTGAAACTAGACATCAATGTGCTTTGTTCTAGCATAGAAAGTTAGATTCTTCGCAAGGAAAATTGCACTCTGACTGTCACAACTGATCATGATCTGACCTGCATCAACACCAATATCTGAACACAATCTCTTAATACAAATGGCTTCCTTACAAGCATGAGTTGCTGCCATGTACTCAACTTCTATCATGGAGAAAGCAACAACAGGTTGTCGCTTACTCATCTAACTAATAGCACCACCAAACAGTGTAAACACATAAGCACTGGTGGATCTCCTACTATCAATGTCACCTGCCCAATCTGAATCCACAAATCCATGAATATCAATAGTATGCAGAGGTCCTGAAACATTACCATGATAGAAAATGGAGTACTCGAAAGTACCCCTCAAATATCTAAACACTTGCTTAACTGCATCCCAATGAACCCGTCTAGGATTACCCATAAATCGACTAAGGACTCCCACTGCTTGCACAATGTCTGGTCTTGTGCAAACCATAGCATACATCAAACTACCAACAACACTAGCATAAGGTACTCTGCTCATGTCCTCCACCTCACTAGGAGATTTTGGACAATCCTCAACAGACAACTTTGTCCCCAAAGAAATGGGAACACACAATGGTCTACAATCTGCCATGCTGAATCTGTCCAACATGGTCTTCACATACTTACTCTGGCTTAACCATAGTTTTCTGTTGGTTCTGTCTCTTCTAATTTCCATTCCTAGAATGTACCTGGCTGCACCTAAATCTTTCATTTCAAACTGAGCTGACAACTAAGATTTAAAATTAGAAATCATATTCTTACCCTTCCCAATGAGCAACATATCATCAACATACAATGCAACAATGAGAATATGATCACCATCAAATTTATAATAAACACAGTGATCCAATTTTGATCTCACAAATCCAATTAACAACACAAATGCTTCAAACTTCAAGTACCATCTCCTAGGGGATTACTTCAAACCATACAAAGACTTCTTAAGTTTGCAAACCAAATTTTCTTTACCTTTTCCATGTAATGCTCTGGCTATGACATGTAGATTTCTTCCTCCAAGTCACCATGAAGGAAGGCTGTCTTCACATCCATCTGTTCTACCTCCAAGTCATAAGTTGTTGCGAGAGACAACAGGAATTAAATGGATGTCAGCTTTGCAATGGGAGAGAAGATCTCACCATAATCTATATCCTCCACTTGTGAATACCCCTTCACAACCAATCTAGCCTTATACTTCTCAACACTACCATCTGCACCTATTTTCTTCTTGAACACCCATTTGCATCCAACAGGTTTCCATCCAGGAGGCAAAGGTACCAAGTCCCAAGTTTGATTCTTTTCCAAAGAAGCCATTTCTTCCTCCATAGCCTCCTTCAAAGAACCTGCATCCTTCATATCCAAAGCCTATGAAACAGTTCTAAGTTCATCATTGTTAGTGATTAAAGCATAAGCACAACTAGAATCAAGCAATGTAAAACCAAACCTTTCAGGTTGCTTTCTTATCTGTGTAGACCTCCTCAAGAGCTAAGGTTGAGGTTTAGCTTCTTCATCTGAGCTTTTAGAGCTGCTAGATCTCTCCTCAGCATCAGGTCCAACATTGTCTTTCTATTCAGTCTTCTCAGGGGTGAGAGGAAACTGAACAACATCCTCTTTCTTTTCTTTTTCTTCTAGCTGCAAAATAGTGGAAGAAGGTGTAAGCTCTTTGAAGATGACACTTCTGCTATACAACACTTTTTCAACCACGGGGTCCCAAAGCTTGTATCCTTTCACACCAACACCATATCCAATTAAGATACATTTAACAGCTTTGTTCTCCAACTTTGACCGCTTCTCCCTAGGCACATGTGCATATGCCTCAACCAAAAACACGAAGATGCCTTACTGAAGGCTTTCTACCAAACCACACCTCCATGGGTGTCTTTCCAACAAGAGCTGATATAGGAGATCTATTTACCAGATAACAAGCAGTGGCAATAGCTTCATCCCAAAACTTTTGTTCTTGACCAGCTCCACTAAGCATACTCCTAGTCTTCTCCATCAGTGTCTTGTTCATCCTCTTTGCAACTCAATTTTGTTGTGGAGTGTATGGAGTTGTCTTATGTCTTTCAATCCCAAGTTCCTTACAATACTTATCAAATTCTATAGAATAGAACTCACCACCGTTGTCAATTCTCAAACATTTAATCTTTTTACCAGTCTGATTTTCAGCAAAGGCTTTAAACTCCTTAAACTTGCTATAGACTTCAAATTTGCTTCTGAGAAAATAAATCCATGTCCTTGTACTATAATCATCTATAAAAGATACAAAGTATACAAATTTTGATAATGAAGGAACATTAACAGGACCAAGCACATCAGAATGAATAAGGTCCAACACACCAGAAGACTTATGAGAACTCAAGTAAAACTGAACATAGTTTTGTTTTCCATAAATGCAATGTTCACAAAAGTCAAACTCAAGATTACAATCATCTAACCCCTCAACAAGGTTCTTATTTTTCAAGGTACGCAGACCCTTCTCACCAATGTGGCCAAATCTCTTATGCCATAACATTGTCTTTTCTACAGGAAGTTTAACTTCTAATGCATGATTACAACCATCAAGACTAGAGACAACAGATTTCTTCATTGCTCGTTCAGATGGTGGGGATGAAGTGACTTCTGCCGTCTTCCTTGAGTCAGAAGAACTATTGCATTGTGAAATACATGCTTCCAGCTAAAATAGAGTACCTCTCCGAGTACCCTTAGCAAGCACCATAGATCCTCTTGTCATCTTGCATCCTCCTTTCGAAAAGACAACCTACACACCTGCATTATTCAAACTACTTACAGAAAGCAGGTTCTGTGCTAAGCCTGGGATGTGCATAACCCAAAAGATCCCCTTCACTCGACCATCAGGGAATCAGATAGAGACTCTTCCATGACCAACAATCTTCAGATGAGAGTTGTCACCTAGATACACCTTTTCACCATCAAACTCCTCATATTTTTTGAACCAGTTTCAATGCGAGGTCATGTGGAATGATGCACCAGAGTCGATTAGCCACACATCATCAGATCCATGGGTTGCTAGGGCTGTGATGAAAGCATCACCATCATCTTGTGACTTGTTGGAATCTAAATCAAGAGCTTTCTTCTTTTTCTTCTTCTCCTCTTTGCATTCCTTTTGAAAATGCCCGGTCTTGCCACAATTCCAACAAAGAGCCTTGGACTTTCCAGGAGATTTCAATCTCCCACGGGATTTGGATCTACTCTTCTCAGCTTTCTTGTCCTTCTTCTTCCCTTTCTCCTTGGGTCTTCCATGAACTGCAAGAGCCTCTTTAGCTACCTCAAAAGACTTTCTCCACATCTCTTCAGATAACTGCGAAGAAACCACTTCTTCCATTTTGAATGTGGATGTGGTGCTTCTGATTACCATGACAAGATGATCCCATGAGTTCGATAGAGAACAAAGCAGGGTCATACATCGATCCTCCTCCTCCATCTTTACACCAATAGATGTCAATTGTGCAACTAGCATGTTGGAGGCATTCATATGTTCAGCAATGGATCCTCCGTCCTCCATTTGAAGAGAATACAACTTCTTTCTCAGAAAAAGTTTATTAACTAGGGATTTGGCTTGATACACATCCCCCAACTTCTTCCAAAGTAGTTTTGCAGTAGTCTCCTCATGGACATTTAACAACACAAAATTGACAAGACTAAGTCTTATGAGACCCTTAGCCTTCCGATCCTTGAGATCCCAATCAGCTTGTGACATTGCAGCTAGTTTAGTTCCGTTCAAACTATCCCAAAGGTCTCGATCAACTAACATGTCTTCCATCTTGAGCTTCCACAACTCAAAATTACTGCCATTGAACTTCTCTACTTCAAACCTTTGTGATGTGCCTGCCATCTCCTTGCTGAAATAAGATACAGAATACTCTACAAAGACTCCCACTCAACCTAAGATTAGCTCAAAAAACCCCTACCCAACAACTAGGACCAAAGGTGATCAAGCTCTGATACCAACTGAAAGGAAGCTAGGTGTGCGGAAATCGCTTCCTACACTAATCTATTGAGGAGAGGGCTATGCAAATTCAAATTTATCCTAACTATTACAGCAATGTTAAACCATTAACATGAGATATTGTAGAAAAACACAAGAACCAAAAAGTAGACAGAAGAAGAGAGACAAAGATTTACGGTGGGGAAAACCCTTATCGGGTGAAAACGCCCACACTCAGAAACCTGCACAATGTATTAACAAATCTGAAAGAATGTTTACAATACACTTGTAATGCAAGCTTCAATGGTCTTTGACATTCATTTCTAGAGTCAATACGGTAGCATAACAATACCTGTAAACATGTGATACAAACTGCATCTCCAAGCACCTGTTTAAATAGGAAATACAAGGCAATATTGGACCTTTCTTGGAATGGGCGTCCAACATGGCTTCATGGACCAAAACCTAGGCCCAAGGACACTTGGTCAACATTGTATAATGTGCCTAACACTTGTCCATAGCTCCCATCCCAAAGGGGTCACTTATTTCCAAAATGGGCTATGATAGATGCTATTACGACTGTCATAGAATCTATCATAGCAGTTACAACTTACGACTATAAGAGAATCTATCATACACATGCTATAAATAGCATATTCTCTTACAACATGTCATATCCCACCTTGGGGTACCCAAATATGCCTTATTCAAAGATGCTTCATGACACATGTCATCATCTGTCTTACAACCTTCTATTTTTGACTCTTACATGTCATAGATTTGTCATAGGAATCTGTCATAACCATTTTGGTCAAACATTCCTTACACAACATGGAAGATGCCGACACATGGTAGAATATTCCTACCGCTAAGTGGGATTCCTATCTCCTCATGTGAGGACAAAAATACAAGTTGTCATAATCCATGTAGGATTGACACATCACCATGTCACATCCCACAATATGACAATATGGATTTTCCAAATATTTTCAACATAGGCAATAAAATAGTAAATACAAACATTACAAATGCAAAGCAATTACCAAGGTTGAGACACCTTAATTTCCAACACCTGAGATTCAGGCAAATGTAGGCATGCTGACTACTTTGGCAGAGAGATGGCACAATGAGCATTGTACTTTTCACTTGCCCACTGGAGAGATGATTGTGACCTTGGAGGATGTGTATAGGATTCTGAGGATTCCTATTTATGTGGAGCTAGTGACCTATGAGAAACACACATGAGATGGTCTAGATGCTTGTTATAGAGTATTTGATGATGATGATCTGGATGGGACAGAGATCAGTTGGATAGATATGGTTGATTATTATGAACCACTGTTGTCTATATTGGCAGGATTCATTGGAGGTGTGATTTGCCTGGATAGGAGATCACATGGGTTAGTGATTGGATGGAGACAAACCTTAGAGTAGATGGTGACTGAGGGGACACGATTTACTTGGGGTGTCTACTTATTGGCTCACCTATATTATGATTTGCATCAGTATGTATATGATGGGACTGCTAGTCTACGTACCAACGTTTCATTACTACAGATATGGGCGTAGGGGCACATAGCAGTGACACATCTAATATGCATGGGAATTAGAGGTGAGGGATGACCATATGCTTATGCTTATCAGGGTATGATTTCCAAGCCCAAGCTAGGAAAGCTGGAGTACTAGAGACATGTATTGGATAATCCGGATGGAGTTGATTGGTGCCCTTATCTAGATTGTGAGCCATGGGAGGATGATGCAGTAGAGTTTCCTTTTTGTTTTTAGATGAGATGGTTGATTGGGCAGACTCCCTACATCATAGACTAACATATTGTTACTCATGTGTTTTGACAGCTTGGCAGGACTCAGGGGATGCTCTAGGGTACTGCTATATTTTCTTGAACGCACAAGGAGCATTCTTAGTGGGGTTCGGTAACTTCATTTGAGCAGGCATGGATAGACTTTCTAATCATCCCATATTAGGTGTGGGATGCGAGGAGTCATATTGTAGATGCCGGGATGATAGAGGATTATGCTACATACTTTGTAGTGCATCCATTCCTGAGATATTTAGGACCTGCAAAGGTAAGTCTGAGATTATATGAGGAGGAGGGTCCACCATGGAGGAGGAGACAATGAGGTGGCAAAGGTGGGAGAGGTGGTGATGGAGAGGATGGAGGAGGTAGAGGAGATAGAGGAGATGATGTAGATGGAGGTAGGTAGAGGAGAGTCTAGAGGAGAGTTGAGAGGCCTCCACAGGTATAGCCTCAGCCATACATGCAACCACAAGTGTAGGTTCAGGGTGAGGATTAGCCATAGCCATAGTCTTAGGCATATGTACATGATGATGGAGAGGTAGCAACTTTATGAGCCTAGGTGTCTCAGCTACAGGGATAGGTTGTGTGGTTACAGAGGTGGGTTGCTTAGTTGCAGGCAGAGAGATACTACCATACAGAGATACACTAGGGTAGAGGCTCTATTACAGTAGGTCTAACAGACTATAGTCGAGGGTCCCAATGGGTAGAGCATTGCAGAGATGTTTCATGCAGGACAAGAGATCTTTTACTGGAGATCGATATATGAGCAAGAGGTGCCCCTGAGTGAAGAGCATGTAGCTTTGCTTGGAGTTCATATGGAAGATCTAGGTGAGCACAGAGTGAGAGTGGAGGGGTTATGGGGCCTCCACCTCCTCGAGGACCACCAAGGATAGGTCCTTCAACTTCTTAGCCTCATCAGCCATCACCTTCTAGAGGTAGTGCCTCATAGGTACAGGGACATATATCACATATATCATTTTGTATACTCATTGTTTTTATAGCTCAAGTTACGATTCATGATATCATTATGTACTTGGACATTTTATTGATTTTACATATATATATATATATATATATATATATATATATATATATATATATATATATATATATATATGAGTTTGACAGACTATATGCATGTTCCATATGGATGGATGTTTTCTATATGATTGATCTTATGATGATGATTCCATTATGATGGTTCTACCATGTTAATTCTATGATGCATATGGTATTTATCATATGATGCTTCCATGATTCTTATGATAACATGTTTTTATGAGTAATGTTCTTATACACTTATAGTTTATGATGATTTAATACATATTCTAATGATTCCTAAATGCAATACATAATGTTTTAAGTTTCTATGTATGATTTTATAATATGCAAATGCTATGACAATGTGATCTTTGTTTTTGACTTTGATGATAATGTTATGTATGAGACCTATGTTGATATATGACCTCACTATATGAATTACTTTTGAAATCATTCTCTAAATGTTTTCAGAAAATGAACTTATGATGCCTATGATATGTACAATGATAATGATTTGTTTTTGTTATGCCAAGCATACTCAATCATGATTAAAAGAACACTTTAGAAATAGAAAATGTCTTGGATAAAAGAACAACTTGAAGGAATGAAAGAAATGATTTTGATGTTAAGCCACTTGGAAAATGATAACTATGAAATACTTATAAATGAAATGAAATGCAAACTTAATATGCACAAATGAGATCTAGTCATCTTGTATATTTGTTTGAAGTGCTTTTTCATCATTGAGCTTTAAAAATGTTGTAAGAGAATATAAGCATCTAGGTATTATTAAACTGAGATGGCTTGAGTATCTCTTACATGGATTTTGATTTAGCAAGTTAATACAAGCATCTAGGTATAATTGAATTGAGATGACCTGATTATTTCTTGCATGTATCAATAGACAAGGATTGTACTCTTTCATGCTTAGACCCATAGCGTCCTCGATGATCTTGTGCTAATCATGTTGTTAGACAAGTCTTCACATTACTAAAGATTAACCCACAAACAACCAACAAATGAAATAAATCATGCCCCATCATAGCTCCTATAGTCCTAGAGATCCTTGAGTAGCATAGGAAGTTACATGATAATGAAAATCAAGACATAGGACCTACACTTATAACAACCATTAAATCCTCTTGCCATAGATATGGTTTCTTGTCATAATAGATATAATCATCCTGATAGTTTAGGCAAGTTGTTGTCTGGTATAGGTTAATTTCTTATTTCAAGATTCTATTTAAAAGCTTATTGTTATGTTGTTTATTGTCTAAAGATAGTATCGCGATCTAGATTGTGGCACTTAAGAATCCAATTCTGAGAACTAGGTTAAGGATTTTTCCCCCAGTCAAGTAAAGGAACTACTTATTATGGATGAAATGATGAGAGACTCAATGCGATGGGACTTAAGGGACTGACCTAGTGCCTTGGGGGCTCATTGATGATGGCCTTGCCTACGTGAATTCACAGAGGCAATGTAGTTAGACCATGTAGACTGATATTGACGATGTAATTTTTATTATGGAGTGTAATGGATTATGGTAAGACGAGAGGTATGGATGGAAGCTTCAATGTGACAGGCCCTAAGGGACTGACCTAGTGCCTCAGGAGCTCATCAATGATGGCCTTGCCTACATGAAGTCGCAAAGGAAATGTAGTTCAACTATGTAGATGAACAGATGGATGAAGGACTTGATGGATAAATTTATTAGCAGATAGGTGAATACACTTTATTTGGTAAAAGAGAGCAAGCAACAAGCCATGATAAGTATTTTTATGCATATTATGGATGTAGTAGAAAAGATCATTATGGATAAAAACTAAAATTCTAAAAGATGGAGGAGGCTACTTTATCACAAATAGTGCCTATTTCTAGGTTTTCACCATTTTCTTTTATTGCACCATTTTTTTTGGTTCCCTTGCATCGAGGTTTTTATAAAAGCTAAATGTAAAACTTTCAAAGATGCATACTATTGATGGGATCATCCAACAACTCATGTTCTGATGTTTCCAATTGATATGCTCCTGATCCATAAGTAGTAATGATTACATAAGGACCAAGCCAATTTGGTTGAAACTTACCCTTCTTTTCTCTATCCTGTTGATTTATAGGGTTTTCTCTTAGAACTAGATTACCAACTTGAAAAACTATGGGCTTCACTCTATCATTGTAGTTTCTTGACATACGTTGCTAATAGGCCTTGAGGTAATTAGAAACATTTTGGTGTCTTTCGTCCAACAACTTTAACTCTTGAATCATGGAAACTTGATACTCTTCATTAGTTATTAAACCCTTTAATGATACTCGTAGAGAGGCTAACTCAACCTCGATAGGAAAGATTTATTTTGAGCCATAGACAAAGGCATAGGGTGTTGCACCTATGGGTATGCGGCTACTGGTGCGATAGGCCCATAAAGCAAGATTTAGTTGTACATACCAATCACGGCCGACATCATTGACTATCTTCTTTAAGATTTTTAAAATTATTTTATTAGAAGCATCTGCCTGACCATTTCCTTGGGGATAGTATGGTGTGGAGAAATAGTTTTGGATATGAAACTTGTCATAGAGATCTTGGACATCCTAATTTTTGAAAGGTCTTCCATTATTAGTAATAATGGATAGAGGAATTTTGTAACAACACATGATATAATTCAGGATAAATGTGGTAATTTGTTTGTTTGTGACATTGATTAAAGGTATGACTTCAATCCACTTAGTGAAATACTCAGTGACAATTATTATGAATTTGTGGCCATTGGATGAATGGGGATGAATCTTGTCTACAAGGTCAAGTCCCCATTGGCAAAAGGCCAAGGAGTACTTAAGGGTTGTAGTTCTTGTGCCGGTGCATGTATTAGATTTCCATGGATCTAACATTTCTTTTACTTTTTGAAAAAATGATAAGAATATGTTTCCATACTTCGCTAGTAATATCCCATACACATAGGTTTCTTTGCCAAGGTGGGACCACTAGAGAGCATTCCACAAATGCCTTCATGAACTTCCCTTAAGCCGGTTTGATATTCCTCATGCTCTAGACACCTAAGGAGAGTACCATCAAGACCTCATTGATAAAGGGTATTGGCAACTATGGTATAATGAGCATCTTGACAGATAAAGATTCTACATTGATTATTTGATAGGCTAGGTGGCAATGTGTTTTCTTTTAGGTAGGTATAAATGTTTCTATACAAAGGATAATCAAATCCTACTATTTGACATATAATTCATGTTTCAAGGTTGTCATATGTAGGATTAAGCAATTGCTCCACTAAGAACTCATAATGTGACTGATTTTTTGGTATATCCAGGAGTGAGACAATAGTTGCCATGACATTTGCAGCTTTATTATCCAATCTAGGTATTTGTTCAAAAGAAATCAAGACAAAGTACCCTTTGAAGTCATCTACCATGTGCTTGTAAGGTATTAACTTATCATCCTTAGTCTGATAATCATCATTTACTTGATTGATGACTAGTTGTGAATCTCCATAAACATGCAACTCTTGAACTTTCCACTCTACAACCATCTTGAGACCAATGACCAATGCTTCATATTCTGCCATGTTGTTGGTGCAAGGGAATAATATTCTATATGATTTTGGTATGGTATCTCCTTGTGGTGTAAACAACAAAATTCCTGCTCCTAAACCATGTTGTGTATAAGATCCATCAAAGTAAAGCTTCCATGTTTGAGTTGTTATATTGAAGATGAATTCATCTAGAAACTCAAAACTTAATGGATTTTCATTATTCAATGGTGCATCTGCTAGTTGATCCTCAATTACTTGTCCTTTTATTGCCTTTCTATCCACATATTCAATGTCAAATTCACTTAGGATCATGACCCACTTTGCCGATCTACCTGTCAAAGCTGCCTTACTAAGTAAATATTTCAACAGATCTATTTTTTCTACTGACTTGATTGAATGAGTTAGCATATAATGTCTTAGCTTTTGAGATGAAAATACTACAGCAAGACATGCTTTCTCAATAGGTGTATACTGTAACTCATAGCCTACTAAGGTTCGACTAATGTAATAGATAACCCATTCTTTTCCTTCATAATCTTGTTGTGCTAGTAGAGCTCCTAGAGAGGTTGTTGTAGTTGAAATATAAAGCAAAAATGGTTTTCCTTGGATTGGTGGCATCAATATTGGTGGATTCATCAAATATTCTTTCAAGAGTTGAAAATCCTATTCACACCTCTTATCCCATCTGAAAGGAACATTCTTGTGAAGTATATGAGTGAAGGGATGACATTTGTCGGCTAACTGTGAGATAAATTGATGGATAGATTGTGACTTTCCTTGTAATAATCTCAATTGATTGATACTTTTAGGAGGTGGCATTTCCATTATAGCTTTCACTTTTGCACGATCCACCTCAATTCCATTTGTTGAAACTATGTATCCTAAAAGCTTACCGGATGTGACTCCAAACACACACTTCTTCTAATTCAAACAAACATTGAATTTCTCCAATCACTGAAAGATCTTGTCTAATACATGTAGATGTTCTTCGTGTGTGAGTGATTTTCCTAGAATGTCATCCACATAATCTTCCATAATAGTGTGCATCATATCATGGAAAATTGTGGTCATTGCTCTCTGCTAGGTAGCTCCTACATTTTTCAACCCAAATGCCATCACATTCCAACAATATGTACCCCACACATAGGTAAAGGTAGTTTGGTGTTGGTCTTTTGGTGCTACTTTGATCTGATTATAACCAGAAAATCCATCCATTAGAGATAACATAGTATGTCCTACTGTCAAATCTACAATGATGTCTATATTGGGTAAAGGAAAAATATCCTTGGAGCATGCTTTATTCAAATCTCTATAATCTGTGCAAAGCATGATTCTCTTGTCTGGTTTAGAAATAGGAACAATTTTGGAGATCCATTTAGGATAATCAATTGATCTGATAAAACCTACATCCAACAACTTCTTCAACTCTTCTTTGACTAAAAGTGCTATATGCGGATGCATCTTCCTTAACTTTTGTTTCACTGGTTTAACTCCTAGAGCTATGGATAAATGATGCATGATGAGATTTGGATCAAGGTTAGGCATATCTGCATAGGACCAAGAAAAATTAATTTGTCTATTTTTAAATAATTTGATGAATTCTTCCTTTTCTTGTTATGATAAAGATGCTACTAGATGAATTATCTTTGACCTACCCTTTGTACCAATGTTGACTGGTTCTGCTAGTTCTACTAAGACTAAAGACCTCTCGTGATGTATAGGGTTGGGGAGAGTGTCAAGACTTTCATCCTTTGGTGCCTCAGAGCAGTTTTCACCATCATATATGTCCTTTATTTTATTTTTTTTCATGATCTAATACTACTGTAGAGTAGTTTTCACTATTAGATCCATTTTTTATTGTTATATTTTTGCGACTAAAAGGCTTGGCACTCTCTCCAAAATAAGCCACATTATTAAGTTCTATAGTGAATCCTTCCTTATGATCTCCTAGAGTTAGATGATCCCTAAGACCCAAATAGTCGACAATAGCATCATCATTGTGAAAGGTATCAAGTTTAGGGGCCTCTTGTTCCCAATCTGTAAGTTTGGGATATACTAATAGAAGAGGATCATTTGGTTGGTTTGGATCAAGGGCAATAATGGTTAGGATGGAAGATTTATCTAGGTTTATGGTGGTATCTCCAAGGTCCAAATCAGTACTCTCCTTAGGATTATCTATCATGTGGGATATCTGACCTTCCTCATGGGAATCACTCTAGATATTCTATGAATCTAACTCCATTGGTCTAGACCTCAAACTTTGTCCCTCATGGTATGTATTGGTGGAGATGTATGATTGAACTACATCAATGTGCTTATCTTCATGAGATAACTAAGAAAGACTTTCCCATTCCCATTCATTAGAATTTGTTTCACTTCCCTCTTGGAATTTATGGATTTGCTTTACTAGATTTGTAGTAGCCTTTTCTATGACATCTCCTTTATAACCTAGTCCTTTAGTGTCTTGGGTAGATAATAAAGAAGGTTGTATGCGTTCAATAATTCCTTCTTTTCTTAAGCCTATGGTACTACGACCATGATATCCCATTCTCTACATAATAGTGAAACTCGTGCCATATTGCTTAGTTGGTAATTGTGGTTTTTGTTCTTGTGACTTGAATTTACTTTCTTCTTCCTTGTATAGCCATTGGAATATGTCTTTCTCTTCACCTTCTTCTGATAGATTGCCCATCTGCTAATAGGACCTTCAAGATGCTTCAATGACTGTTGTTTAGACATGGATGGTTTTCCATAGGATTTGGGTGAAAGAGGTAATTGTCCAATACAAAAGGATAGTTTAATGGAATACTCTCCAACACCTTTGTCCTTGAGCTTGACTTTCATTTCAGCAGATTTGGATGTAGAGGCAAATGAACTTATATCAATATGGGATATAGATGGTGAGGCTACACGGTTAGTGGGTATAATGAATTCAATTTTAGGTTTGATGGTATTGCAATATTCAAAGGGATCGGGATCTCCTTGGATTGTAATCTCTTGACCATTGTATGGAAATTTTATGCATTGATGATAAGTAGATGGTACATCTTTCATTGCATGAATCCAAGGGCATCCAAGGAGAATATTATAGGCTAAATCCATGTCAAGGACTTGACAAACCACATTTTTTTCAATTGGTTCAAATCTTATGGGTAAGAAACTAGATCTTTTAGAGGCTCTTTCCTCTTCATCATATGCTTTGATAGTGGTTTTCTTCTTTGAATCTACAACATTTTCAGAAAACCCCAATGTAAGGACTAATTTTAAAGAACATATATTTATAACATCTCCTCCATCTATAAGGACTCATTTGATTCTATGCTTGTGAATAAGTACTTCAATGTGGATAGGTGAATTATGAGGTTGGTTAATGGCCATATCATCATTTTTAGTGAAATATAGGAAATGAGGCGTGGTGAGATGTCCCACCATGGCTTGAAACTGCTCTTGGTTCAAATTTGTGGGTATGGTAGTTTCTAGTAGAGCCTTTTCTAAGATAGCTTTGTGAGATGGTGAAAGACACAAAAGTTCTAATATGGATATGTGTGTAGGTGTCTTTTTGAGTTGGTCTAAGACATTGTATTGATTTGATATGGAAGATGGCCTAGGTTGAACCCCTTGAAGAGTAATCTTTCCTCGACGGGTAGTAACATTACAATTAGGCTTGTTGTTAATGGTAATCACATTTGTGTGTGAGTTAGATTTAGATATATGATTAATGGTGTACTTATAAGATACTTTTGTGTAATTAGAATTATTACCACCGTTATTGCTTGTTTTTGAGGCACTTCCTTTTTCGTAGTTAGGGAGTGGATTCTTAACTGCCACATGTTCTTCATTAGATTTATGACCATCAATCAATATATCTCCTTTGTCTATTAATTCTTGAATTGTGTTTTTTCAATCTTTGACAATCATTTGTTTTGTGACCTTTGCTTCTATGAAATTCACAATAATCAAAATCTTTCCACGATGAGGGTTTAAATTTGGGTTCATAGTTTCTTTCTATAGGAAGCATTATGAGATTATATGCAATGAGTTTTCATAAGAAAGATTCAATGGATTCTCCCAATGGTGTAAATATTTTGTGGGAAGGATTGAAGCATGTTGATCTAGGTTCATTATTGGTTGGTTTATTTGAAGAAGCATTATTTTGTGAACTTGATAAATTTAAAATGGGTTGTCTTGGTGTAACATGTTTGGCATATACAACCCCATCATTCACAATGTTCTTATTCTTGGTCCAAAATCTAGATTTGTCAGTGTTGTTGTTTGAACTAGTAACATTCTTATAGATCTTAATTTGTCCTTTGGCTATCAATGCTTTTGCTATGAGTAATCACATCTCAATATCCTTACTAAAAGAAGTGGGACATTAGATTTGGAGTTGATAGCTTAATTCTGTGTTTAAATTGTGGACAAACATTTCTATCATTTGTTTTTCAAGGACATGATATGGACATTTGCTTGCAAGATATCTCCATCTTTGCAAGAAAGTAGCGAAGGATTCTCCACTCTTTTGTTTATTATTGTAAAGATCAAAAATTGATATATCATGTTCAATGTTATAGGAGAAGTGAGCTACAAATTTGTTTACTAGTCCATTAAATGTACGAATTCCAAGAGGTAGACGTGAGAACCATTCCATGGCTTGACCTCCTAAGTTATGTGGAAAGAGTCGC
Source organism: Cunninghamia lanceolata (assembly GCA_027924645.1). Taxonomy (NCBI): domain Eukaryota; kingdom Viridiplantae; phylum Streptophyta; class Pinopsida; order Cupressales; family Cupressaceae; genus Cunninghamia; species Cunninghamia lanceolata. Next base: position 6,662,874 of record BSBN01000960.1, on the reverse strand, counting down.
ATTAGATATGTATCATTGTGAGCAACTTCTAAACATGCAACACTAAATTCCCTAATATGGTCACGAGGATCACCTTTTCCCCTATATTTGTCAAATTTGGGTACTTCAAAATTTAAAGGAAAAAGGTATCATAACCAAGCCTTTATCTAAAGGATTGGGAGATATGTCCTCTAGTGAATATCGTTTTGTTGAGGATCTAGTTTGTAAATCTACAAATTGTTGTTACAAAGATTGGATTTGTTGAGTAAGTGCATCTAATGGATTTATCGCATCCTTAGCTTCCTTTTTCTTAGGAGTTTCAATTTCATTGTTTGAATTGTTTCTCTCAATTTGGCAAATGTCAAAATGATGAGGTAACTTTGCTCCTTGTTGTGCAAGCATAAGGAAATACTTGTGTGGATCTATTGCTATGACTTTGTCCATTATTTTTTGAAACTTTGGGTCTTGTTGAGCACTAACAACTTCTTCTTGGGAGATGTCTTCTTCTTCATCACTAGAAGAATAATGGCTACCACTGAATGGATCCATTTTTTTTCATCTTTTCTTTTGAGCCCTAGTCTCAACCATACGAAAGTTTATATGAATGATGTTGAATGTAAGATGTGTAGATATAAATGATGACTTTGATGAAGTGTAGTTTGGGGGAAAAATGATATGACTAGATTGAAGTATTGATGGTAAGATTTCTAAAGTTTTGTTTTGATCTTGTTTAAATAGTAATCTTGAGCTATGATAAATAGCTATCAAAGGGTGATCCAAAGTAAGTCAATAGAGATGATGGATATCATTATGATGGAGACTAACTTTGTCAAGATTTTTAGTATAGCTCCTAGATAAAGGACGATGAATCTTGATAGATGGCAACTAACGAAACTGTTGTTGAAATGATAAGATCTCAAAAGCACTTTGTGAAAATCATGTTTGTTTGTTTTGGGAAGCTAAGTGTGAGATGTAAGTGTGAATGTTTAAAATGGGATCTTTGTATGATTTGTATGACTCTTGACATGAAAGCTATGATGAAAAGGGTATCCAAATATGTTTTGTTTATTTGCTCAAGACCTCAGGAAGTATCCTCTATTGTGTATGCATAAGATCAAATGCGTAGGAGCAATGATTATATGTGTAGAAATAGAGGGCATATGCACATGATCAAATGCATAGAAACAATGATTACAAGAGTAGAAACAAAGGGTATATGCACAGAAAGATCAGATGTGTAGGAATAGTGATTGTATGTGTAGCTTTGTGTCAATGATTGTGTTTGATCAATTTTGGTTTATTTTTGGTTCATTTTCCTAAGTAAACTACTATTTTTCAGATAATTTTTCTCTATTTTTGACAAGAAGACACAATAGATAGTAAACACAATGGTTGTTTGCAACAATGAGTGTATGTTCAAGGCTCGCAAAAATCCCAAATTTCCATGGGTATAACACAATTTGAAGATAAATCAAGTACTTTTATACCTAAGGACACGGGTTCACTGCACTACATCAACCCACACTTGGAATCTCCCTCGACTTAAGTTTCATCACACCTAATGTGGGTGTGTACGCTTTTTTTCTTTGCGAGAGAGGATAGATAGGGACCTCCAAAACTAAAAGGATAACCTAATCACCCTTTCCTCAAAAAGCTACAAGTAGCTTATTCTAAGATGGGGATTTATGTCTCATCTCAAGGGAGCCTTATGGTGAGTACATTGGGGGCGAAATACCCTTGCATTGAAAATTATTGCAATGTTTGAAGGTAGATTGGGTAGTCACTAACTATGATGTTTGTAGTTGCTTTTTGGGGGACCAATGCCTTGTGAGCATCTAACAAGCCACTAAAAGCTGTAACCAACTTTACTAGGAGTGTAATATACCTTACACAAATGCAAAACTTTTGTCACAAAAGTGTTAGTATGCCTCCTTTCAAATTGGCACCATATGGAAAAGGCTAACGATGGTTAGGACTTGGCTTTCACCTTGACCAGTTTGTATAGCAGTCCAAAAGAAAAATCTATTTAGGGTCATCCCCTCTTGGAGGAAATGCACTCCAAAAGGTAGGCCCTTCTAAGAACAAAACCAAATGATCATATCCAAAATCCACAAAGTGAAGAAAGGATACTTTCCAAGGATTTTGTTGGGGATAAACAAAAAGTAAAAGGAGATGAGTCTAGTTTTTGGTCACCCAAGTTTTGCACAAGGGGAGAGCATACACCTATCACCTCACAAGCATGAAAAACACTTGATGAGGGTTGCTATAGTCCTCATCATTTATTTAAAAATGTCAAATCAGAACGGTGTCCATGGCGATATGCGAGAGGGAGAAGAAATCATTTGCATGACATTCTTTTTCTACAAACAAAATTGAAAGGCAATGCATGAAAGAAATTGCTGTAATCAAATCTAATCTAAGAGCTTGTAAATGAAAATGTTGGAATCAAATCTATCCTAAGAAGCATGCAAAGGAAAATTTTGGAAATGTAAATAATAGGGAATGGAAAGTGTTTGTGATAATTTATGTTCAAGGTTTTTAGCTTGGCTCCTTCCCTATATATCCAAAAATTTCCTAAGTGTTGGACCTCCTCAGCATTTTTTAGTTGCAGCATCATATTTTCTTAAGGAGAGGAGGTCATCATCATCATATTTCTAGACATCACCCTGATGTTGCTTGTGAGGGTCATCATATTCTGCCAGCCTGATGTTTCGCCCGGGGTGATATTTTAACATCGGGTGATCTTAGTTAAGATCATCCTGATGATGTTGCTGCAAAGTCCTAAGTATGACCTGATCTTCTGTGGGGTCATCATATTTGAACACCAGGGGATCTTAGTTAAGATCATCCTGATGTTGTTTTATCACTTCATGTTCATCATTTTATCACCCTGATGATGCTGACATCATTCTTATGTCAGGGTGATATCCGCTTTTCTCCCTGTCTACATCATGATATTTCTGAAGGGAGATATCCGCCTATCGGCTTCATGCATTGTCTTGTGGGGGGTGATCATTTCAAATATCCGTCATATTCATATATCACCCTGATCTTATAGTGGAGCTACAGTGTAGCATGATATTTGTGCATGAGGGTGATATTTCAAATATTCGGTTATCTTCCAAATATCATCCTGATGCCGATATGGTGGTGACGTCATCAAGGTCCGGGGGTCATATTTTAACATCAGTCATTTTATGGAGATCCCCCAATGTTGCAAATATGACGATGATGTCATCTGGATATGAGGGGGTGCGCGATAGGCAGATATGCTGATGACATTAGCAAGATATGATGGTGATGTCATCAGGATGTTCATAGGTGAGACATTTGGTATCGGTTAGGTAAGAGGATCTTCCTCCGATGCATCAAGTTGTGCCGATGAAGGTGAATATCAGGTTGATGTTTCACATGAAGGTAAGGTTATCATGCAGATGATGATGCTGACATCAGGGTGATATTTTGAGCAACCGGATATCATGCTGGAGGATGATGATGATGAAGGTCTTATACTAGGTGTCATCGGGAGCAAAAGCACGGACATGTTGTGTGGTTACACAACACGCCCCATTTTAACTTATCAAAACAGGGACCCAACTTTTGGCTTGGCTTGTGTTGTCTGCTTTCTGGCGGTTTGGTAAAAATGAGTCAGGTGCATCATCATCATGATATTCGATGAGGTTGGTCATCATCATGAGGTCAGTTTGTCAAAGTTCATATTTTGTTTCTATGACCTCATATTTAGAAAGAGCTTGAAATTCTATGCAGGTTTGCCTTTTACATCACCTGAAAATTCGTCCATATGAGGGAGTTATGAGCAGTCAAAGTTTTGGTCAAACCTGATAATCGCAAGTGATCATCATTTTTTTGTCCTCAGTCATGTTGTCAAGGTCATCATGATCTTGATCTATCACCCAATAAAAATCATGCAGTCCCAATATCCGGACGTCAATCTTAGGTGATAGTGTGTTTTACCCGTCAAATGACCTTAGGCACATCGTGAGCATCATGTTTTGAGTGTAACCCGATATTTCATAACAACGAGCATCATGATATTTTTAACATCACCTGATATTATAATATCATGCTGATATTACAATATCACCCTGCTTAGTAAGTCCACCATCTGCATAATTTGCATGCGCATGTCAAAGTCCTATCGGAGGGTCATCATCCTGATCTTTCAAGGGAGGGTCATATCTGCTGATATTCGCTAATATGATGATGACGTCATCATATCCTCCTGATCTCCTTTTGCATGATCATGATGATCACCCTATCTTTTAAGAGAGGGTGATATTCCATTCCTCAGCATGATCATATTTTAAATATCACCCTAGCGCTAACTTGATGATGACCTCAACTCATCCTCATGCTTCGAAGGCGGAATATGATGGTTACGTCATCATGATATTCGATGAGGAGGATCATCATATTTTTATCCTATCATGTTGTCAAGATCATCGTGATCTTGTTTGTAACCTGATATTTCATAATGTCCTCCTGCCGAGAAATATAACCTTTTGCTAATATCCTGATGACGTCATCCTAACCTGAAAAACGAAGAAGCAAATATCAGGATGACATCATCATCACATTTTCCTTCGGCAGGATATTTTCCAAAACATGATCCGGTTCGCGAATATGACGATGACATCGTGTTCTAAGTTTAACAAAAGTCCCAGATATCCTGATGATCATCATCATCCTGATCTTTCGAGAGGGTTACCTTGGCCGCAAAGGGGTCATATTACATTCACCACCTGATCATCTTCCTTAGGTGACCTGATATTACATTTATCCCTGATCTTAACTAAACATGACAGTGACGTCATCTTTTGCATTTTAATGAAGCCCGGATATGACGATGACGTCACCATCATATTCCTTTCCTCAGCAGCAGGATCATATTTCATATCCTCCTATTTTCCTTCGACATGATGATGATGATGATGTCATTCTTTTCCCCAATATACAGAAGCGAAACATGACGGTGACATCATCTGGACATTCGAGAAAGGGGAGCATCATATTTCCAAAATATCATGCAGACGAAAGTTTTAAGTCTTGCTATTGGCCTTATCTTGAGTTATCATGCCGATAGAACATGTCTTCCTGATGGATGGACATCATCATGATTTTTGGCGTCGGTATAAGTTTCCCCATCGGCCGCGCTTTGAATTTTCTTCCTGTGTGTAGTCACGCCGATACATACATGCATCATATATAGAGCCGGATTTGAAATAAATTGAAAAGTAGTTATTTCCTTGTATATTTTGAGATACACGATCATATTTGGAGCTCGATATACAAGGAAATGGGCGGGAAATTGAAACGATGGTTGACCCGAGTGTTTTAACGCTGTTTATGCATTTAGTGCATATTTTTCACTGATTTGAAGCCCGATTGCCTGTAGCTACATATTTTGAGGCCTGTTTAATAACTTCATGCTGTGTTCCACATGATGATGAACTTAATGTTTGTCTGTTTATTTGCAGGAAGTCATGATGCTGTTAGAGCTGTTGCTGAGCATTGTATGGTTGCACATGGAGGCAACATGAGCCAGAAATGAAGAGGATATTGTCAAATATGCTGTTTGCCAGCTGGAGACCGAATCAAATCAAAGATGCTGGAATATTCTGTGCCAGCTGTACATTTGCCAACTGGCGAAGCATGTGCTTTTCATCTGGACCGTTGATTATTATGAGAGGATCCTGATCCTTGGATCATTGTAACTGTTTTCTGGCATTTGTTCTATATAAGAGCCAGATCCTGAGCTGTAATAGGAGGATACAGAAATAGAGAGATATATCTGGCATTAAGGCCGATTACTGTAGAATCAATTAGGAGATCGGATTACTGAGACTAATGAAGACTGAATTGTTGAAATGTCAAGGTTCTTTCTTCATATCACTGTAAATGTACCTGTTCTTGAGCATACTGAATGGATATGAAGTTTCAGATTACATCCTGATTGTAAATTTTACGTAATCTTCCTGTTGATTTCTGGATATGTACTGGTGAATGCTGTGTTCAACTGGAAGCGCTTTCATTTCATTACATGTTGTTGTCAACTTTTCCTTTGAAGATTTGCACTAGATCATGCGGATTTGTGGAATGTCCTGGTGAAGTATGATTCTAGTTTCCTTCTTTTCATTGCATGTATGGGAGCTTGTATGTGGATCAGTGATCTAAGTCAAGTAGTTTTGGGAATCTCATTCTTTAACCCTTTTCCTTTTTTTAATTTCATAAATTCATCACCATAACTGCAAATCATGGTAAATAACAAGCAGAACAGAGAAATATGCTGACATCCCATAGGTAACTGAAAATCATTAGCATATTTGAGTTAAATGCATGCAGTATTGAAAATATCATGCAGAGAATTATAAATAATGGTAGAAATCATGCAAATATCAGCCTGTAGGCACATTATTTGAGTGAATTCACAGTGCAGAGGTAGAATTGTTGGAGATTTATGCAGAGCAGACATACAAAGCAGGATATTTGGAGAAATAATGATGAACTTTGCAGAAATACGTAAGGCCCCTGAATGGAAAACAGCAACACACATCAACCACTGAGTAACGTCAGTAGATTAAGACCTAATCAACGGAGACTTGGGATCATGAATTCTCTGAATTCATCGTATCTTTCAAGATGAGTAAAGGTTGTTGTGTAACTTTTATTCTATGTTTGTGAATGACTAACATCATCATCAACATAAATTGGCGCTAGAAGGAGGGCATGATCAACACATAAATTGGCGCTAGAAGGAGGGCTGAACATCATCCTGATCTTTCAGAAGGAGGGCTGAACATCATCCTTATCTTTTAGAAGGAGGGCTGAAGCTGTGAATTTCTGGATTTCTACAAATATTACATAAATATTTCAGCATTTCAGTTAAATGTCTGCAAATATCTCTTATCTGAGATGTTTTGGTTGCACCTTTGCCAAGATCTAGCCCAAAACATCAAAGATTAGTTTGATTTTCTGAACTTTCAAGTTTTATTTTGAGATATGATAGATCTCCTTAAAATTTCAAAATACTAAAAAATTGAAAAATAGAGTCTCATTTTGATGGATGTATATGAAGGCAATTGTCAAGTTAACATTCCTTTATTTCAAGAAACTTTGAGTAGGCAGCTTTACCCTCACAGTTTGTCTAACTTTGGTTTATCTACCTGTTGCAGGATACACCAGACTGTGGAACACAGCGAAATAAATTGTTTAACTTTCCTTACAAGGTTGGATTTATACTTGAAAGGACTAATATTCTTCCCGGATGTGTTCAGGGCTGAAATTTGCCAGGAAAATGAAGAAGGCTGGCAGCAAAATGAGGAAATTCTGGAGCAACAAGCAGATGTAGCACCAGAAGTTATTAATTGTCTAGGCACTGAAGTGGACCGATCTGAGGATTTTGAATTATATTTGTCTAGAAATATACAGTGTAGTCAAATATTAGGTTTATCCACTGATGATGTCTTGATTGAAAGCTGGTGCAGATTACATGATGAAGAGCATTCAGAGAGAGATTGTTACGCCTGCTTGATCATGTTGAAAAAGATTCTAGAAAATACAATAGCTGAATCAGTTCCAAAAGGTAATGAAGAGGAAACATCTTTCCTTGATTCATTTTATGGTGAGATTGATAGGAGTTCTCTACTTCCTAATACAAGTAAGGATCAGTCAGTATGCAGGTATGAATCTTGTGAAAATTTTAGAGAAGAAACCACTCATCAGGATAATATTTTTGATTCTGATCCTAATACTTTTGATAAAGAAGATGAAACGTCTTTCCTGGAGTCATTCTATGGTAAAGAGAAGTGTAAACAGATAGTAGAGCAATTTAAATTCACTGCTGATGATGAAGTTCCTATGATAGTAACTCAGGAAGTCATAGAAAAGAAAATAAATGCTGATTTATTACCTAACTGGGTTGAATTAAATGATCAAATACAAGAATGTTGCAGGTTAATGGAACCAGGCACTTTACTAGATAGAAGATGTGAATTATTTAATGAACAATTCCTGAAAGATGAAGATGTAGAAGACTTTGGAGTTGTTATGCATAATCAGATGTCACTCCAGAAATATTTTGAGAATGAAACAAGGGAGTGTCCTTATCAAGTGAAAGTTGTTTCTCTTTTACAGTCACATGATTTAGAAGGGATAAATTTCTGTATATCAGGTTGTGATAATAAAGATACTTATTTAGATGCTGATGTGCAGGAAATTAAAGAAAATATTGAGAAGTTTCCTGAACTGGAGGATAAACTAAACATCTAGAATGAAGGGATAAAGTTGGATAAAGATGAAGAATTAATACATCAAGAGTCATACATCCTTCAATTTGAAGAGAGACCAGACACTGAGCCAAGCAGTGAAAATATAATGACAAATGGAAGACCAACTACCAATGAAGAAGCATGTCCAGCAAAATCAGAAATACACCAGGTTGTATTTCTCCTTTCCACAGTAAATGATGTTGAATACTATTTTGATTATGGAAATTCAGGAGATAAGACATGCATATGGATTAATCATGAACATGATGAGCTTCCTCAGTTGCTGATCATCAAGAGTTGTTCTGTTGAATACAGTGAATTCAGAATATCAGAATATTTTTCAGAATATAAAGATAAATTTGCTAGGTTGAGAACCATAACTAAAACCCTAATGCTCCTGCACAATCAAAAGAAGTATGCAAATACAGGTGTATTTGGGTCGTTTTCTAGTTTTTGTTTGCCTAGTAGTGGTTTGTATATAATTTTGTAGGTTAGTTGTTTGTACAGTTTGCTTGTTTTGCTTTCTTGTTTTGCTTTCTGTTGTTTCCTTTTGTAGGTTAGTTGTTTGTACAGGTTGCCTTTTGTGTTTTGCATTGTTGAGTCTTTGTTTTGGTTGGGGAAAACTGGTGCACCTTGTTACTTAAGAACACTGCATAAATTGTTAGAATTCAAAAGTTGAATATAAGTTTTTACATAGGTTGTAACTCATATCAGTATAGGTATTCTTGATCAGGTCTTTGGTATCATATTCATCAGTACTACTTTTCTTGAGTCAAGGTGATCCTCACAATGACACACCTAACAGCCTTGGGTTTATTGAACATATCAGTGTAGGTGTTAAGTGAAAAATCTAAAGGTTGCCCTTGCTACCATTGCAATTCTCAACTTAATTTCAACAAGTGACCATTCCTTGTATCATGAGGCTACAACTGTTATATCTTAAGAATTAAATTCAAAATATAAAATAAATAAAATAATAAAATGGATTTTCTAAAATCCAGATTAGGTCATCTAAGTAACTCTACCGGAGCTATAGACGCTTGCTGGCAGTGGGGCTCTACTTAGGAGAATTGCAACGATAACCTTGCCGGGGCTATGGACACCTGCTGGCAGCAAGGCTCTATCCGGTTGGCTATGAGGGATGAACCAAACTACGTAGCTTAACACCAGTCACTGACTTATTCAACTCACTTTCAAGATGAGTATATGAATCACATGCACACAATTGATCCCTTATCAATTCACTGTTACATTGATGAACATGATACCAGTTAGAAAGGATTAGGATGCTCATGCTTAATAGGAGTTGGAAATTTATGTTTTAACTTATCCTCACCTTTTGAATTATTTGAATTTTGTTGTTTTCTTTGGTGGCAAGTTGTTGTGTGGTTACACAACACACCCCATTTTAACTTATCAAAACAGGGCCCCAACTTTTGGCTTGGCTTGTGTTGTCTGCTTTCTGGCGGTTTGGTAAAAATGAGTCAGGTGCATCATCATCATGATATTCGATGAGGTTGGTCATCATCATGAGGTTAGTTTGTCAAAGTTCATATTTTGTTTCTATGACCTCATATTTAGAAAGAGCTTGAAATTCTATGTAGGTTTGCCTTTTACATCACCTGAAAATTCGTCCATATGAGGGAGTTATGAGCAGTCAAAGTTTTGGTCAAACCTGATAATCGCAAGTGATCATCATTTTTTTATCCTCAGTCATGTTGTCAAGGTCATCATGATCTTGATCTATCACCTGATAAAAATCATGCAGTCCCAATATCCGGACGTCAATCTTAGGTGATAGTGTGTTTTACCCATCAAATGACCTTAGGCGCATCGTGAGCATCATGTTTTGAGTGTAACTCGATATTTCATAACAACGAGCATCATGATATTTTTAACATCACCTGATATTATAATATCATGCTGATATTACAATATCACCCTGCTTAGTAAGTCCACCATCTGCATAATTTGCATGTGCATGTCAAAGTCCTATCGGAGGGTCATCATCCTGATCTTTCAAGGGAGGGTCATATCTGCTGATATTCGCTAATATGATGATGACGTCATCATATCCTCCTGATCTCCTTTTGCATGATCATGATGATCACTCTATCTTTTAAGAGAGGGTGATATTCCATTCCTCAGCATGATCATATTTTAAATATCACCCTAGCGCTAACCTGATGATGACCTCAACACATCCTCATGCTTCGAAGGCGGAATATGATGGTTACGTCATCATGATATTCGATGAGGAGGATCATCATATTTTTATCCTGTCATGTTGTCAAGATCATCGTGATCTTGTTTGTAACCCAATATTTCGTAATGTCCTCCTGCCGAGAAATATAACCTTTTGCTAATATCCTGATGACGTCATCCTAACCTGAAAAATGAAGAAGTAAATATCAGGATGACATCATCATCACATTTCCCTTCGGTAGGATATTTTCCAAAACATGATCCGGTTCGCGAATATGACGATGACGTCGTGTTCTAAGTTTAACAAAAGTCCCGGATATCCTGATGATCATCATCATCCTGATCTTTCGAGAGGGTTACCTTGGCCGCAAAGGGGTCATATTACATTCACCACCTGATCATCTTCCTTAGGTGACCCGATATTACATTTATCCCTGATCTTAACTAAACATGACGGTGACATCATCTTTTGCATTTTAATGAAGCCCGGATATGACGATGACGTCACCATCATATTTCTTTCCTCAGCAGCAGGATCATATTTCATATCCTCCTATTTTCCTTCGACATGATGATGATGATGATGTCATTCTTTTCCCCAATATACAGAAGCGAAACATGATGGTGACATCATCTGGACATTCGAGAAAGGGGAGCATCATATTTCCAAAATATCATGCAGACGAAAGTTTTAAGTCTTGCTATTGGCCTTATCTTGAGTTATCATGCCGATAGAACATGTCTTCCCGATGGATGGACATCATCATGATTTTTGGCATCGGTATAAGTTTCGCCATAGGCCGCGCTTTGAATTTTCTTCCTGTGTGTAGTCACGCCGATACATACATGCATCATATACAGAGCCAGATTTGAAATAAATTGAAAAGTAGTTATTTCCTTGTATATTTTGAGATACATGATCATATTTGGAGCCCAACATACAAGGAAATGGGCGGGAAAATGAAACGATGGTTGACCTGAGTGTTTTAATGTTGTTTATGCATTTAGTGCATATTTTTCACTGATTTGAAGCCCGATTGCCTGTAGCTACATATTTTGAGGCCTGTTTAATAACTTCATGCTATGTTCCACATGATGATGAACTTAATGTTTGTCTGTTTATTTGCAGGAAGTCATGATGCTGTTAGAGTTGTTGCTGAGCATTGTATGGTTGCACATGGAGGCAACATGAGCCAGAAATGAAGAGGATATTGTCAAATATGTTGTTTGCCAGCTGGAGACCGAATCAAATCAAAGATGCTGGAATATTCTGTGCCAGCTGTACATTTGCCAACTGGCGAAGCATGTGCTTTTCATCTGGACCGTTGATTATTATGAGAGGATCCTGATCCTTGGATCATTGTAACTATTTTCTGGCATTTGTTCTATATAAGAGCCAGATCCTGAGCTGTAATAGGAGGATACAGAAATAGAGAGATATATCTGGCATTAAGGCCGATTACTGTAGATTCAATTAGGAGATCAGATTACTGAGACTAATGAAGACTGAATTGTTGAAATGTCAAGGTTCTTTCTTCAGATCACTGTAAATGTACCTGTTCTTGAGCATACTGAATGGATATGAAGTTTCAGATTACATCCTGATTGTAAATTTTACGTAATCTTCCTGTTGATTTCTGGATATGTACTGGTGAATGCTGTGTTCAACTGGAAGCGCTTTCATTTCATTACATGTTGTTGTCAACTTTTCCTTTGAAGATTTGCACTAGATCATGCGGATTTGTGGAATGTCCTGGTGAAGTATGATTCTAGTTTCCTTCTTTTCATTGCATGTATGGGAGCTTGTATGTGGATTAGTGATCTAAGTCAAGTAGTTTTGGGAATCTCATTCTTTAACCCTTTTCCTTTTTTTAATTTCATAAATTCATCACCATAACTGCAAATCATGATAAATAACAAGCAGAACAGAGAAATATGCTGACATCCCGTAGGTAACTGAAAATCATTAGCATATTTGAGTTAAATGCATGCAGTATTGAAAATATCATGCAGAGAATCATAAATAATGGTAGAAATCATGCAAATATCAACCTGTAGGCACATTATTTGAGTGAATTCACAGTGCAGAGGTAGAATTGTTGGAGATTTATGCAGAGCAGACATACAGAGCAGGATATTTGGAGAAATAATGATGAACTTTGCAGAAATACGTAAGGCCCTTGAATGGAAAACAGCAACACACATCAACCACTGAGTAACGTCAGTAGATTAAGACCTAATCAACGGAGACTTAGGATCATGAATTCTCTGAATTCATCGTATCTTTCAAGATGAGTAAAGGTTGTTGTGTAACTTTTATTCTATGTTTGTGAATGACTAACATCATCATCAATAGGACATCATGCATGCTCATGGCCTAGTATATAAAGTATTGAGGAGGTCACCGCGGGGTGCATGTGGGATAATTAGATCCTGCATGATTTGAAATTCAGGATGATACATTTTGGTGGGAAAGGTTTGCGATGCATAGTTTTCTGCATTTCCCAAGGCCACAGGTTGGTACGCCTTTAATGGCAGTTGTTGCATAGGTATGGGTGATGGTGTGGACGGATCTAGTACCTGACTGAAGATGTGAATCCCCAGGTGGTGGTACAGGGCTCAAGATCTCTTCCTATCTCCTCTCCCACCTGCTGCATTCAATGCGATGAGTGCCATTTTCTCAATGTACTGTATCTGGCAAATTTTGAGTTTGCCTGGTGGTTAAGGCCTAGCACCTTCCTGCTATATAATGCAAGCTATGTTGTTCATTTCAAGGTTGTTGAAAACTGGACATATCTGGCTCTGTAATAAGATACAACTGGTTCTGGTTACTCTGTGTAGGTGACCTTGTGAGTTTATGTATCTCTTGTTGTATGTCTCATGCATGAACCTACTGATTTCATGATTGGTTTTATATGAGTAATGTTGTATTTGGATGTGTTTTGTTATTCTGTCTCCAGTATTGCATGTATCCTTCTTTTGAATCTAGATATCTAAGGGATGTATGGGATTCTAGAATATAGAATTCCTATATTGAATGCTTGATCTTTCAACTTCTACTTAAGGGGTAGATTAAAGTGTTTTCAGATTAAGTGTTGGGAAAGATATACTGCAATAGGGATACCGTAAGTAGAGATAACTTAACACTCTATTCTTGGAGGTATCTGTAAGGCAGATACCACAACATCCCCTTGAAATCTAGTTTTAGTGTTCATGCTGATCATTCACAGGTATATGTCTATTGACTCCAAGCCCTGGATAGGCACTAGTCTAGCTTTGTGTTGAGGTTATACACCAGGTCCAGGTTTGCATCCAAACATAAAATCAAATTTAAACTTCCAAAATAACCATTAGGACTATAGAAGTAGGATTAGGACCCCTGCATACTCTCATACCCAACTAGACACATATGTCCAAGAATGTTGCCAAACTTGTGATCTGTCATGCAGATCTTGGTCCATACATGAGAGTATTCTACCTGTTGTTGTCAATTTAGATCTTTCTATCATTGAGCTGGTCAAGGTTACATCTTTAGTTATAGGGATACCCCCTTGGTGTGATAGAACCAGAAGTGAAGGGGAGGAGCTCACGCAACTTCCTATATCTGTTGGCCAAATCAGCCTGTGCATTGGAGCTGGCAAACCTTTTGCAGATTTGGTAACCAACAGAAAATGGCAACTCTACTAGGGATGATTTGATGAAAACAAATTATATTTTATCCATCCGAGTCACCAACAGAAATTGGTGACTCCACTGGGGAGAGAGAGAGTCAAGTGATTTGAAGGCTGGAAAATCTAGTTTCCAGTGAGATTGTTGCAGCAAGATCCAAAGAAAAACCATATGGTACTCTACTGGCATGGTGAATCCAGAAAATACATGTGCCTTGTTGATATTTTGTCCTCTCTATGAGAGGTGGCGACTCTGTTGATTGAACCTATCCAATGCTGCAACATATTTCCAAGTATTCCATCTTTTCAAAAAATAATGAGTTTAGAACAACAAACCTGGTTGTGCTCTCAAAGAAGACCATTTTTTATTGAAAGATATAAAGCCCTAGATTTCATAGGGATATATGGCTACCCAAATATTATTCCCAATAAAATTAGAAAATGTTTGCCAAAATATAGTGGATCAGATTCTGAATCGGCAAACAAACATCCGCAAAGGTTTTGTAATTTAATAGAAGATTATGAGGTAGAGGATGAAGATGTAGTAATGAGACTCTTTGTTCAGTCATTAGAAGATGATGCTAGGATATGGTTTTCAGACCTGCCTATTTGTTCAGTTTCTTCATGGATAGATTTAGAAGTTGCATTCCTAAGGCAGTTTGGTGAAAGATTTGATGTGGCCTCACTGATCATATAGTTTATGAATATCCAAAGGGGAGATGAGGAATTGGTTCCAGCCTTTAATCTTAGATTTATTAAGTTGCTCAAGCAAATTCCTGAATATATGAGACCCAATAATGCATTATGCTTGACAATTTATTTGGCTGCATTTGATGAAGAAATGAGTTATCTGTTGAGAGATAAAGAACCAGTCACACTTCACCAGGCTTTCCAATTTGCTATGGACATAGAAAACAATGAGAAATATGGAATGCCAATAGGTTTCATGGCTGCAAGTTGTCAAAGCAGTTATCAAAGTGAATATATTTTAGCTCTCCCAGTATGTGCATTAAAAGATGATTGTGTAGAGGGAAATATATTTCAGAATAATGTGTGCAGCCATGATCTGATGCATGAGGAAAATGTTTTAGAAAATGTAGGCACATCCTATGATGATGAGGACAAAGACTATTATCAGCCTCTAGAAGACAAGCCTGTAGATGCAAGATGCTCTCCAATGATGAAATAAAAGATATACATGAAGTTGCATCCTGCAGTGATAGGCATATCCCAATTATTCTTGATTATTTATATGAAGTGGATATATAGAGCTTCACTCTGAATATAGAAAACATTGATTCAACAGATGGCAGTGAATATGCTAGTGATTGTCAGCATTCAGATGCATGCGTGAGCCTTTCAGATGATGAAATATATTTGAATGCTGAGTATGAATGTTTCCTTGAAGATTCTGACCATTTTCACAATGTAGAGGTTGAAAAATTTGCTGTTGGGTATTAGTGCATTGGTGAAGATGAAAGATAGGGTCACTATTCAGAGGTGAATGGGCAAGTTGTAGATGTGTGTGCTCATACGGTTGGGGGTAATGTTGATTGCATGGGTAACTACAAAGCTTTTGATGAAGGGCTGGACTCTGAGCTTTTTATGCCTTCTCTTGAGACATTTCAAGTGGACCTTAGTGACAAAACTGCTAAGCATGATGATGATGGATATCTGTATGCTTATGAAGATAAATTTGATTATGAGATGTTGCTTGTGCCTAATATTGCATGTTTGATACAGAGGAGCTCTTACTTTTTGAGGAAGGGCAAAATTCTGATATGGATTCATTTGTTTCATGTGAGTCTGTTATTTTTCCAAGCAACATCAATGACTCATATGATGATGACATTCTACAACTGATGATAATGTATGTTGATGAAGCTAGTTGTAGAATTGTTAAAGAAAGAAAAATAGGCAACAACACAAATAATTGCAAAGAGGGTTTCTGCAAGTGGTTAAATTCTTTTAGGCTTCATTTGAAGAAATCAAAAGAAAATCAGGTGTTTGACAAAGGAAAATTTTGGTTTTTCCTTTTTGGTGGCCCTGGGCCACCATGTTTATTTTGAAATAATGTGTTTAGTGATGCAGATTGGTGCAAGTTTGACTCTGTGCCCAATGGATAAGGGACTGGTCTGCATCCCAGAGATCTGAGGTTCTCACTACAGTCTTGCACCTGCATGTCCCCAATCGGAGCCTATGTTGGTGATAATTTATGTTCAAGGTTTTTAGCTTGGCTTCTTCCCTAAATATCCAAAAATATCCTAAGTGTTGGACCTCCTCAGCATTTTTCAGCTGCAGCATCATATTTTCTTAAGGAGAGGAGGTCATCATCATCATATTTCCAGACATCACCCTGATATTGCTTGCGAGGGTCATCATATTCTGTCAGCCTGATGTTTTGCTCGGGGTGATATTTTAACATTAGGTGATCTTAGTTAAGATCATCCTGATGATGTTACTGCAAAGTCCTAAGTATGACCCAATCTTCTGCGGGGTCATCATATTTGAACATCAGGTGATCTTAGTTAAGATCATCCTAATGTTGTTTTATCACTTCATGTTTGTTGTTTTATCACCTTGATGATGCTGACATCATTCTTATGTCAGGGTGATATCTGCTTTTCTGCCTGTCTGGATCATGATATTTCCGAAGGGAGATATCTACCTGTCAGCTTCATGCATTGTCTCGTGGGGGGTGATCATTTCAAATATCCGTCATATTCATATATCACCCCAATCTTATAGTGGAGCTATAGTGTAGCATGATATTTGTGCATGAGGGTGATATTTCAGATATCCGGTTATCTTCTGAATATCATCCTAATGCCGATATGGTCGTGACGTCATCAAGGTCCGGGGTCATATTTTAACATCAGTCATTTTATGGAGATCCCCCAATGTTGCGAATATGATGATGACGTCATCCAGATATGAGGAGGTGCGCGATAGGCAGATATGCTGATGATGTCAGCAGGATATGATGGTGATGTCATCAGGATGTTCATCGGCGAGACATTTGGTATCGGTTAGGCAGGAGGATCTTCCTCCGATGCATCAGGTTGTGCCGATGAAGGTGAATATCAAGTTGGTGTTTCACATGAAGGTAAGGTTATCATGCAGATGATGATGCTGACGTCAGGGTGATATTTCGAGCAGCTAGATATCATGCTGGAGGATGATGATGATGAAGGTCTTATACTAAGTGCCGTCGGGAGCAAAAGCACCGACATCATGCATGCTCGTGGCCCAGTATATAAAGTATTGAGGAGGTTGCCGCAAGGTGCATGTGGGATAATTAGATCCTGCATGATTTGAAATATCAGGATGATACATTTTGGTGGGAAAGGTTTGCGATGCATAGTTTTCTGCATTTCCCAAGGCCGCGGGTTGGTATGCCTTTAATGGCAGTTGTTACAGAGGTATGGGCGATGGCATGGACGGATCTAGTACTCGACTGAAGATGTGAATCCCCAGGCAGCGATGCAGGGCTCGAGATCTCTTCCTATCTCCTCTCCCACCTGCTGCATTCAATGCAATGAGCACCATTTTCTAAATGTACTGTATCTGGTGAATTTTGAGTTTGCCTGGTGGTTAAGGCTGTGCACCTTCCTACTATATAATGCAAGTTGCGTTGCTCATTTCAAGGTTGTTGAAAACTAGACATATCTAGCTCTGTAATAAGATACAACTGGTTCTAGTTGCTCTGTGTAGGTGACCTTGTGAGTTTATGTATCTCTTGTTGTATGTCTCATGCATGAACCTACTAATTTCATGATTGGTTTTATATGAGTAATGCTATATTTGCATGTGTTTTGTTATTCTATCTCCAGTATTGCATGTATCCTTCTTCTGAATCTAGATATCTAAGGGATGTCTGGGATTCTAGAATATAGAATTCCTGTATTGAATGCTTGATCTTTCAACTTCTGCTCAAGGGGTAGATTAAAGTGTTTTCAGATTAAGTGTTGGGAAAGATATACTGCAATAGGGATACCGTAAGTAGAGATAACTTAACACTCTATTCTGGGAGGTATCTGTAAGATAGATACCACAACATCCCTTGAAATCTAGTTTTAGTGTTCATGCTGATCATTCACAAGTGTATGTCTACTAACTCCAAGCCCTAGATAGGCACCAGTCTAGCTCTGTGTTGAGGTTATACACCAGGTCCAGGTTTGCATCCAAACATAAAATCAAATTCAAACTTCTAAAATAACCATTAGGACTATAGAAGTAGGATTAGGACCCCTGCATACTCTCATACCCAACTAGACACATATGTCCAAGAATGTTGCCAAACTTGTGATCTGTCATGTAGATCTTGGTCCATACATGAGAGAATTCTGCCTATTGTTGTCAAGTTAGATCTTTCTATCATTGAGCTAGTCAAGGTTACATCTTTAGTTATAGGGATACCCCCCTTGGTGCGGCAGAACCAGAAGTGAAGGGGGGGTAGCTTATGCAACCTCCTGTATCTGTTGGCCAAATCAACCTATGCATTGGAACTGGCAAACCCTCTGCAGATTTGGTAACCAACAGAAAGATTGCTGAAAAATAAACTATGAAATGAAAACTACAAACAACTACACTACTGTGGCTAAAAAATTGAACTCTATTATTTCATAAAACTCTTCCCATTTGATTCCTTGATTACAATGAATTTATAGAATTCTTATTCTCAATCAATCTACCAAGAATGTGGATCTGAGATCCTATTTTTTTGGGAGAAAAATTGAATCTTCTTCCTCTAATTTCACTGCCTTCTTTCACACCACTTTTATTTGAGTCAAATTCAGTCACAAATTGCACATTTATTTTGGTGAGTCTCTTCAAACAATTTCTGAGTTTTTTTTTCCTCATTCCCAGCTTTCCAGATCATTTTGAAATTCAAATTTTCATTAAGAAATGAGGGAGATATTGCTATTTTACTGAGACTGCATTTTTAATTTCCTCTTTTCATGCTTCTTTTTAGGAAGTTTTCTAGCGTCCCAACTTGACAAAATTTATTCTTCAGTCTACTAATTGTTTATTACAATGTAAAATATGTAATAGAATTTATACATACAATGGATCTAATTGTACAAAAGACATTTTTTTATTTAGCTAATAGATGAGACATTTTTTTGTCTCATCATCTCCCCCACACCTAATATGGTGCAGGTCCTCCTACAACTCATAGAGAGCTTTTGAAGCCAATCTCTTCACCTTTATTACAATTGCTTCTAGAGATGTACTAGAGATGCACTGAAGATATTCTAAGTTACTACGGAGCTATCCAGAGCTTGTTGTCTTTTCTTCATGGTTGGTTCTGAGTTCCTCTGGGGCTATCTAGAGCTCTCCGGAGCTTATCCGTAGCTATTTAGAGCTAACTATTTTTTCTCCCTTAGCGGCTCCAGAGAGATCCAAAATGTTCTAATAATAGAAATAGAGCCCATGGATAGTTGTGGAGAGATCCAAAATGTCTTCAAATGCCAAAAGAAATATTCAAAAGCTCTTGGGAACAACTTTGATGGAGAAATGCATGTTTTTGAGCTTTAGAGAAGAAGACATAACATGTGCAAAGCACTTATTTGTAGAAAAGAAACCTACACTATCCTACTCTACTTATTAATGTAGAGATAGGTTACACAAAACCATTAACTGGTTGTGGAAAATAACATCCTTTTCTCAAAAGATGGATCCATACATTCAACTTTTTTAAAGAAGAAAACCATGAGAAGAAGATGATTGAAGATTTAAACTCTGATGCTTCTCCTTCCTTTGAAATGGCAGCCTTCTCCATAATATCTAATTCTAGTAGATGCATGGGCTGATTGGAAAGATATTGCAATCCTTCCTCACATTCTGTTGCATGCATGACTAGATGCAACTCCTTGTCCTTCAAAAATCTGAGCAGGGAACCCTCCTTGGACTTTGAAGGCATCCAAAAACTAATATTTCTCTTGCTAGGGCTTGAATTCATGGTTCTCCAATTGAGGAGGTTGCACAAGAGCTGCCACCTTTGCATGCAAGAACCTCTTCCTTTGGATCTGTTGTTTTGGGGGGAGTTTCTAAAATAATAAACCTAAAAAAGACTTGCCAAACTAATTTTTCCTTTTGACCTGCTATCACCAGATCAATAGTAACTCCCTAATGACACCTATCCTTAGCAACAATGCCAAAAATGATGAGGGTCACTGCAATCCTCATCATTTAATTAAAAATGTCAAACCAGAGTGGTGTCCATGGCAATATGCAAGAGGGAGAAGAAATCATTTGCATGACATTCTTTTTCTACAAATAGAATTGAAAGGCAATGCATGAAAGAAATTGCTGGAAGCAAATCAAATCTAAGAGCTTGTAAATGAAATTGCTGGAATCAAATCTAACCTAAGAAAAATTCAAAGGGAAATTCTGGAAATGTAAATAACAGGGAATGGAAAGATTACTGGAAAATAAACTATGAAATGAGAACTACAAACAACTACACTACTGCTACTAAAAAACTGAACTCTATTATTTAATAAAACTCTTCCCATTTGATTCCTTGATTAAAATGAATTTATAGAATTCTTATTCTCAATCAATCTACTAAGAATGTGGATCTGAGATTCTATTTTTGGGGAGAAAAACTAAATCTTCTTCCTCTGATTTTGCTGCCTTCTTTCACGCCATTTTTATTTTAGTCAAATTCAGTCACAAACTACACATTTATTTTGGTGAATCTCTTCAAAGGGTTTCTGGGTTTTGTTTTCCTCATTCCTAAATTTTTAGATCATTTTGAAATTCCAAATTTCATTGAGAAATGAGGAAGATATCTCTGTTTTACTGAGACTACATTTTTAACTTTCTCTTTTCATGCTTCCTTTTAGGAAGTTTTCTGGCATTCCAACTTGACATAATTTATTATTTAGTCTACTGATTGTTGATTACAATGTAAAACATGTAATAGCATTAATACATACAATGGCTGTCATTGCACAAAAGACATGCTTTTATTTAGCTAATAGACGAGACATTTTTTTGTCTCATCAACACTTGTTCATTTAACCTCCGAGATTAAACTAAGTGCAACTAAGCTAATCACACAAGATGCAATACTAGTATAATCAAAAAAAGAAAGAAAAGAATGTCAAGATAGCCTCCTAGATTAAACTATGTTCTGATTGTATTGAACATATACAAAATAGATGTGTAAGATTACTTTCCCCTACTTGATCTAAATGCTACTAAACTACCAATGTAAGAATGAATACAAAAATGATGTCCTAACAAAGGCAA
The DNA here is from genome assembly GCA_027924645.1 of Cunninghamia lanceolata. Classification (NCBI taxonomy): domain Eukaryota; kingdom Viridiplantae; phylum Streptophyta; class Pinopsida; order Cupressales; family Cupressaceae; genus Cunninghamia; species Cunninghamia lanceolata. The sequence continues at coordinate 6,641,471 of BSBN01000960.1, read as the reverse complement.
TAAACCTACAAAACAACTATTAGTAGTCTTAGCATATAGTTTTGGACATTCAAAAATAGTTGCACTACGGATTAGTAACCAAATTAGTCCAAAAACATAAACCCAAAGTGCCAGATGTAAATGTGCAGAAATAAAGAGCAAATGTGTAGAAAGATTAGATGAACAGAAACATGGCTCATATGCATAGAAACAAAGGTTAAATGTGTAGAAATATAGTATTTTCTCCTGTAGGAATTGTCTCTAGTATGGATGCACAAGACTAGAACACAAATGCGCAGGAATTCTCTGTTATGATTGTAAACACACAAAAACTCAAATTTTAATGTTAAATTTAGGGCAAGGACCCCAGGGTGGGTGCAAAAAATGTGATGATAATTTGGAGAATAGTAAAAACCTATTAAGTTACCACAAAACTCTAAATTTCTACTCAAACCAAAATTGCCAATGAAAATAATAGAAAAACACAGAATTTGAAGCAAACATAATTTATACCTTCAAAATGCAAATTTCTCCTTCATGTCCCATTGTGTCCTATCTTCTTGAGATATTATTTTGTTGATTGTAATTATGCTCTTAGAATGCACTTCTTTGTTTCAAGATGACTCCAAGATGAATGGACTTATGGTGGATTTTATGTAAAGTGAATGATTCTACAATGCTAAACTATGATAAAGATTTTAATGAAACTAATACAATGCAACAATGGAGATGGCTAATGGTAATGATATGCTAATGGAGATTGCTAATTGATAATACTATGAAAATAAAAAGCCAAAGGCACACTTTTGATATTTGATATGATTTTAGCAGCATGAAAGTATGATGTCTCTTGTGTTCTCCTATAATGAGGATGAGAGGCTTCCTTTTATAGGAAAAGGATGGCTTAGATCCAAGTGGTAAAAGATCAATGGTTGAGGAATTGGTCTTATGACATGGAGGGTCAAGATTGAATTGTTTGGATGATAGGAGATATAGAAGGAGGATGTTCTTACTACATTGACAAGGTGGAGAGATATGTGGGAAAAGGAGCCACATGGCGAGATGCTCACAAAGACCATGAGAGAAAGATGGAAGGAGTCTATGTTTGTTGGGATGTTAGAGGGAATATAAGGCTCATGAGACAAGTGTCTCATAGTCAACTTTGACCATGATGATGTGGAGAAACCAACTTCTACAAAGTAGGGATGGTTGAGAGGAAATAGGACATGTGTTGAGGATAAATGTTTATTAAATATTATTAATATTTAATTTATGGTGCAACATGGAGGTGAGGTGTCAAATGATGTGTAGGGTGATGTAGACAAATGATGTGGATTTTAGGAATATGACTTTGTCTCAGAAGAATAATTAAATAATTAGGATTATTTAATTAGAGATAACTTTAGAAGAATTAAGATATTTTAATTAAATAAATTTGATTTTATTTAATTATTGGAAGAATAGGATAAATATGAATCAAATAAAAAAATTACTATATTTATTTATTGATAGAGGAAATAAGAATAAAATAAATATAAAACATTTATTTAATTTATCTTGAGCTATTTTTAGGTGTATACAATAGCAAGAAGCCATGAGATGTTGAATGTGGATAATGGACATGAATCTATCTTCAAAAGGATTGGAAGACCATACAAAGGAGAAGGAATCGATAGCAAGTTGCAGGGTTTCTCATCACCAAGAAATAAATCCCTCAGCTTAACCCCTGGGGGGGAACACCCAAGAATAGTAACGACATAGATTTAGAGGGATGGGCCACTACCAAAAAGAAGGGAAGAGGTCAAGGAAGGAAGACTATTGATGTTGGTGTGGAGCCCAAAGTTGGGAGACCATCCCAGAGAGAAAATAGGTAGAAAGCTGTCAATAAGGACATTGTTGAGGGTAAATAGAGGACTCTAGAGATTGGCTCTAGGAAAGTCCAAAATAAATGAGGATCCTTTTGTGGAACATTAGGGGGCTCAATAGCCCCCATAAGTAGTTCCTTGTCAAGAATTGCATTTATGATAACAAAGTTGATATTCTTCTACTACAAGAAGTCAAGATGAAGGTAGAAGGTTTCTATCTTATTGCCAAAGGAATTTGGCCCAATGTCGAGTACTGCATTAGTGATGCTTTGGGAGCTTCAAGTGGTATTGTCACTATGTGGAATAGTAAGGTTGTGAAAGGGAGTCTCATTGCTAGATGTAAGAATATCTTGAGTGTCAGAATGGATTCTCATAAGAAATCTTGGAATTTAGTCAATATTTATGCCCCCAATCAGAGAAAAATTAGGAAGGAGTTGTGGGATCTCCTCTCCACTCTGATTGAGAGTAATAAGAATGATTGTTGGATGCTAGTAGGCTATTTTAACTCCCCTCTCTATCCTTCAGAAAAGATTGGTGGTATCTTAGACTATACTTATAGTATGACCAACCTGACCAATTTCCTCAATAAGGAGGGTCTTATGGATCTTGATCTCCAAGGACATCATTTTACCTGGTCTAATCAAAGGAATGGTGGGAACCCGATTAAAGTTAGATTGGATGGAGTCTTGGTTACATCAAATTGGGACTACATCAGTACCTACAATCTTGAAGCCCTCCCTAGGATGACCTCAACCACAATCCTCTACTTTTATCCTGGAAGGATAGGGAGGTTAAGGCCCCCTTCCCCTTCAGATTTGAGATAAGGTGGACTCAACATCTAAACTTCAAAAATGAGTTGGCTATATGGTGGAATATCACTATCCAAGGTACTTCCATGTATAGGTTGGCTCATAAGTTAAACATAGTGAAAAACAAAGTCAAAGGGTGGAACAAGTTCACTTTTGGAAATATATATTTGAAAATAAGAGAAGGATTTCTACCAACCTTGTTGATATTTAGTTGCATATGGCCAATGGGGACTTATCTGAAGATACTATGTTGCTAGAGGAATCTCTGATGAAGGAATGGAGGGAAATTCTTAAAAGGAGGAAATCTATTGGAAACATAAATCTAGAGCACAATGGCTTTAAGAGGGGGACATAAATACTACCTTCTTTCATCAATCTACTATGAGGAATAGGAAAAGGAACAAAATTGTTAGAATTATGGATGAAAATGGATCAATGGTTGAGTCAGATGTTCAAGTGGGACAGGTGGCTACCACCTAATTTTAGAATTTTCTTGTTGCCTAGGATAGATTGGAAAAGAAAGAGTTAATTGATATCATCCCCACCCAACTTAATGCTAAAGACAACACTCTTCTTACTAAACTAGTGACTGAGAAAGAAGTTTGTGCTTGTCTCTTTTCTATGGGTACCTTCAAGGCCCTAGGCCCAAATGGTTTCCCTCTAGCCTTTTTTCAGGAGTACTAGGACATTGTGGGGAAGGATGTTACTGAAGTAGCCATGGACTTCTTTAGGACTGGAAAGCTGTTAAAACAACTCAATCATACCTTCATAGCACTTGTGCCTAAGAAAATAGATCCTATGAGTATGGGGGATTTCAGGGCCATCAACATCTATAACATTGTATACAAGATATTTTCTAAGATTTTGGTTTGTAGATTGCAACCTATCCTAGATTGTCTGATTAACAATAGTCAGAAGGGGTTCATCTTAAGCAAAAAAATTCTAGATGTTGCCATATCCACTCGTGAATTTATTGATTCAATGGAAAGAAATAAGTTGCCTAGGATGGTCTTTAAGCTTGAAATTTCCAAAGCTTATGATAGGGTGGCTTGGGACTTCCTTTTCATAGTTTTGGAGAAGATGGGGTTTCAAGACAAAACTTTGTAGCTCATCAAAACTTGTGTCACTTTTGGTAAGTACTATGTCCTTGTTAATGGGGTCTTTAGGGGTTTTTTAATGCAGAGAGGGGCCTAAGACAAGGTAACCTATTTTCCCCCTACTTATTTATTCTTATGGAGGAGGTGCTTAGTAGGAGTTTTATGAAGTTGATGAGAGTTCACGAGGTCAAAGTTATTAAACCTGCTTCAACAGTAGACCCTACTGCCATTCAATAGTTTATGGATGACACTATCCTATTTGGGGTTGCCTCTGTGGTCGCAGCTAGGAAGTGGAAGAAAGTGCTAAAGGATTATGCAGAGGCCTTCAGTCAGTGTATCTACTATGAGAAAAGCTTCATCTACTTCAACAGTTCTCTGGACCTCTAACATAAAATCATGAGGATCCTTGGCTGTCCTAGTGGCAAGCACCCAAGTACTTACCTTGGCCTCCCTTAGATATTAAAGATGTCTCTCCCACATATTGGAATTCCATTCTAGAAAGGATCCAAAAGAAGTTGGCTGGGTGGAAAGAAAATTTGTTGAGTCAAGTTGGAAAATATCAACTTTAAAAGGTTTCCCTTCAAGGAAATTCTATTTACTTCATTTTCATGTTCAAAATCCCTAAATATATTGTGGAGAAGTTTGAGATAATTAAGTGAAATTTTATTTGGACTGGGATGGAAGAGAAAAAAAGGATGGCCTTGGTTAGTCAGGATAAAGTTTTTAGACCTAAATTAGAAGGAGGCCTTGGTATTAGAAAAATCAATCTGATCAACAAAGCTCTCTTGGCTAAGATTGGGTGGAATGTCCTAAGTGGAGCCAAGGAATGGAGAAATATCATGAGGGCCAAGTACTTGTCTAATCTTAACTATGATGACTTCCTACACATCATTGGTATCCCTAAGGATTCAGGGATCTGGAACAATGTGTTAAAAAGCAAGACCTTGCTATTGTAGGGTGTTAAATGGAAATTGGGGGATTACAGAACTATCAAGTTTTGGGAAGACAATTGGCTTAAAGGCCCCCTCTTTGTAAGAATCAAAATGTCCAAAGACTAGTTGACAGGGCTATTACTTTCTTTGGGAAATTGGCTTCTAATTATCTTCTTCCTGGTAATGGAGGCTAGAAATAGTTGTCATACTGCTATCAAGAGAATAACGACCTTATACTGATTACTGAGGAGGTGCAACTCTCCCTCCATGCTTGCAAGATTCCCATATTCCCCTAGAAGGTCAAATTGTTGTGGGCTAAGAATAAGATAGGATTTTTTACAATCAAATCTACTTACAACCTATTTATGGAGTCTAATGAGAACTCTAACCTTTGGAGAAGGGTCTAGAACCACAACCTTGTTCCCAAGATCAACCACTTCTGGTGGCTTTCTATACAGAACAAGATCTTAACTATGGACAACCTTTAGTTAAGAGGATTCCAAATCCCTAACTAGTATGCTCTCTGTATGAAGGATGAAGAAACAGTTTCCCACCTATTGTTGCATTGTGAATTCTCCTAGGAAGTTTGGATTTTAGCTATGCAAAATTTGGGAGTCCCTTGGAGCATGAATTTTGATCTCTTTGCTCTTATAAGATGCTAGAGGCCACCCTTTACACATCCTATTTGCAAAGAGATATAGGCTTACATTCCCCCATTCTATCCTGGGGTCTTTGGAAGGAACAAAATAACAGGTTATTCAGGGAAAAGACAAAATTCCCAAAGGAGGTCTTTTGCATGTTTGCTAAACATTTGCAGGAAAATATCTCTAACAACACTTTGAAAGCTATTGACTATCCCCCTAGTAAGCATAAAGCTAGTATCATAAGTCAGTGGAGTATCCCAGGTCACATTTGTAAGATGGATGACTCTAAAAGGAAAGCTCGCTCCAACACAAAGTGGTCTCCCTAGCTCTTGGTTGGACGAAGCTCAATTTTGATGGAGCTGCTAAAGGGAATCTAGGTTTGGCTAGTGGAGGTGGATTCCTGAAATCGGCTAAGGGAGAGCTTGTTACGACCTATGCTAGTGGTCTTGGAGAAAATTCCAACAATGTTGCTAAGGCTATGGCCCTTCTCTGGGGCCTTAAGGTGGCCCTTCCTATTGGTATTAAAAACCTTCTTATTGAAGGGGACTCCAAACTTATTGTCAATGATGTCAAGGAGAAAGCTAGGGTGGGCTAGAAAATTGATGATATCATTCAAGATATTAAGAAACTTCTTCTTGGCTTTGAGGAATTTGAGATTAAACATGTTTACAAGGAGGGAAATCAAGTGGCAGACGCCATGGAAATATAGGGATTAACCTCTTCCCTCTAAGGTGCTGGAGGAGTCTCAAAAATTTGCCTCCTAATGTTAGAAATCACCTCCAAATAGAGATCCAACCTTATACTAATCAATGACTTTCCCAAAGTATTATTATTTTGAATATATTTTCATATATATTCTCATCTATACTCTCATGATCGGGTTTAGTCATAAAAGGAGATATAAGGAGGCTACGGTCATCATGGCCATGATGATGTATGTTCATCTCATAAGAATTGGAGACTTCCACATAAGCAAAAGACAAATCATTGAGACCTTGTGACCGTTGATTAGCTGGCGTATGGGGTCATTTCAAATCCTGGCAACTTTTCTCTCTATTGAAAGCCCACATAAGCTTCATTATGACATTAATTATTATTCAAAATGTGAAGGTGATTTGAAGGACAAGGTTGGGGGTTTGAGTGGCCTCAAGAGAAAGTTTAATGATGATATCCAGATCATCTTTTCTAGACAATTTGGAAAGGAGCTACATTTCTTTTGGGTGTAAAAGCTTGGGCTGAGTGATTTTCCCTTTTAGATTGCGAAGAACATGACCATGGGTATAGATACGGTCCAAATTGGACCATCTTATTGCATAGAGTTTAAGGTAGACTCAATGCTATGGAGCATATGTTATGAGGAAGGAATCACATCATACTTGGAATGCCTTAACGACTTCGACAAAAATATTTCTGTCTAGTTTGTAATGTCATGGGATGAGGAACGTAAAGTCTAGGTTGGTGGTGTTTAGTTCAAAGTGACTGAAGATACTATCGCCAAAGCCACAGGACTGTGCTGTGAGGTGAAAAGGTTGAGGAAATAAACCAAAGTGCAGGACTCTAAAGGGATGAAGAAATTATTCAAAGAGGAGGAGTTGTCTGTTCATATGTAGGATGACTTTGAAAGGGAAAGCCTTCTCAACCCTTGTGACATAGTTTGCTATCTCATCATGAAGTATATCACCATGTAGGGTAGGTTCAGGTTCTACTATCGTTATCATTTTTCCTTAATCATTTTATGCATAAGGGTCTTGTGAAATTTCCTTTTTATCTCTTATCTTCCTTAGAGTCTTCTGTTAAGGTGCCTAAAAAGACCCATGAACATAACCCTATTGTTTTTGTTGTCCCGCTCTATCAAGGCTTGATCCTTTGCCCTGCTAAGCCTATAACTACTTGTCTTGTTGATAAAAGCATTGATAAAAACTCAGATGATAATATCCCCTTGAGCGTTAAGTGTTAGGATTAGCTATGGAGGTAGTTATCCCAAGATCAAGATGTATAAGAGCTAATCACAAGAATCAAAGAAGATCAACATGATAGAAAAATATTCTATACAAAAGACAATGACTTGATACAATATTATGATATGATACATTGAGAGGCCTTGGTTATAAAGACCAAGGTTGAGAGCTAGGATGTTATAGTCATGTGACAAGTGTCACATTCCTATCACATGTGATAACTAGAGGATAGGATGTCAACTACATCACATGTGTAGGATAAGACAACTATCAACACCTAGAAAAAACTAGATACAACTAGAAACATCTAGTAGACTCACTAAGTAAACTTAAGATGTGAACATGTGTGTGAGTATTATTTAACTGATAAATAGTTAAATAATATGAATTAGCTAGACAACAAAGGTTAAACCAGATAGGTAGTGATCATGTTCACACCAACACCCCCATTCAGTGTAGCTTAGAGAGGAACAATCAAATGCAAACATGCAAAGATGGGTCCCAGCAACAAGGCCATGTTAGGTACCCATGTACAAAAGATCTCTCACAAGTGGAGAAAAGGAGAAAACCTCATGGGAAAAACTCCTCCCTAAAAGAAAGCAAAACATGCAAAGAAAGCATGAATAAGTGAAGGAAGGAAGGAGGACTCAACATGATCCCCCAAGGACTACTTCCATCACAAAGATACAAAAGATATCCCCCCCATAGGAGATAAAAGAAGGACTAATACGCCCCACAAAGGATGTCCCAAAAAGATCAGGAACATGAAGATGCACATGAATAACTCCACTAAAGCACAAAAAAGCTGCAAACAACTGCCAAAGAACTGCTACACTACTAAAGAACCTTCCCTAAAAATAGGATGAAGATCAGGATCAAAGAGACAAAAATTTGCATGAAAGACCCCAATGACACTACTCAACCAATTTGATAGTTGAAGATGCAAATGGCACATCAATCTGTACGAGTGACCCCAACGATACTACTCAACCAATGTGATAGTTGAAAATATAGGTGCCAATAGTCTCAAGAACTCTGATCATCTGAATAAGGTAGAAGGTTCCCTCCACAATCAGGAATGCAAGAGTGTCTATATGGTATGTGTTCCATCTCAACGAAATGCATGGGTAACCAGCCACTGCATCCTCCTAGTATATAGAACAAAAAATAGACACATAGTTCACTCCAAGTGAAACCAAGGAAGCATTAGCACAAGTAGTATGATACCCCCCATAATGGTAACAAGGGAGAGGTATAGCAACTCCACAAAAACTGTCTATCACAATGCAGTGCAAGAAGGTGAAGAAGCAACATCAGAAGATGCACATAGTAGTACTTGCAACTAATAAAGGGTGTGCAAATAACAAGGTAGACACGCATGAGACTAAAATTTTGTCGTGGAGGGACACTCACCAGACAAGAGTGTGATGGAAAATAATAAGGCACTAATACAACCCCCCATGGAACTCTAAAAACAAGTTCAAGTACAAAAAAGGCACATCATGATGTGCAAGAACCCCAAACTACAAGTACAATATGTGGCACTTTACTTAGTGCGTTTACAAATCAAAAAATGCATTCAATGGATACATGCAATGTCCAAACCAAGGACATAATGAGTTGATGTCATGAGGTGGACAATGAAGACATAGACCATGTATGCCTTACAAATGACAAAAAACTACAACGGATGAACCCCCCAAAACAAATAATGCTGCAAAATAAGCCTGCCAAAATGAAATACAAGATTGAGTATAATGTTGTCAATGTGGAAGCCTAAATCGACCATTTATAAGATATGGTTATTTTACAAATTTTCAAGAAAATGGCTTACCAAAACAAAACATTACATACACCATCAGATGCCTTGCATTTTTTTTATCAAATTCAAAAAAAAATTTGCTCAATTTCGACATCGTGGGCAAAAGTTATGCCCTGTCAAAAAATGTCAAAAAAATCAAGCAAAAATGACATTGTGAGGCAAATTTTGAAAAATACAACAAATTGGGCAAAAATAACCTACACCATGGTGAAATACTCAGACCACCTCTCCAACGACTATAAGAACATGAATAACTAATGCCCCGGGTGCAAGTTGTGGTAAAAAGAAAAAATCCCCCTCCTTTGGCACTTTGCAAAAAAAATGAACTACTTGTCCTATTTTGGGATAGGCTATCCAGTTTCGGGACAAGCTATCCTAGGCAGACAAAAAGCCTATCCAGAGTGCTGGGATAGATAGTTCATGTGGACTTAAATTCTTGTGTCCAAGTAGGTTGATTGTTTGAGATCGGAGTCCTGACTGGAGCTAGGCCTGGTAGACTTGAATAAAGAACTTTCCACAGTCTAAATGATGAACACCACATGCTGATTGTTGAAGATAGAAATACAATCAAACAACACAAGATGATATCCAATGCCATAAAGGCCTTCCAATTTACTCGACACATTCGTGACCTCCGACTGCCTGGTAAAGAAGAGCAAGTTCAATAAACTAGAACAGTATTAGAGTGTTGAGATCTAAATCCTGTGAATAGGGACTAGGTCTACATGGGCCAAATCAGCATAGTGCAAAGTCACTTAGACAACCCTAAGCTATGGATCTGATCAAGAAAAAATGTAGACGATGGTCGTGATGATCTCACCAAAGGCATTGAGATGCATTTGCACAATTTTGTGCAAGAACAACCAAAGTTTCTACACCACGAGAAGCATCAATTGCTTCACAATTTCTATCATCAAATGACAAGTTCCTCAATGCTCCAGCTACCTCCTGCCTTCCGTCAAACATATATACAAGCACCATTGGCCCAAAAAAACACCAAGCATAGCTTTGAAAAGGATAGCAAGTTGAAACGGAGGTGTAGAAAGCTGTCATGGTTGATTGGCTTAGAACCAAATGGAGAGGCCATACTGGATCCAAACAGAGAAGATAATGGAGCCTTGAGAGGGCCAACTCAAAGTTTGGGAAGGCCATGCAGGTCTGAACAAATAGATCCAAAAGAGTGTAGCAGAATCAAGCTATGAACAAAGAACGTTGATCCAATTGATAGGGATACCAGACACCAGTTCAAAATTACCCAAAAACTGGGTCAAAAGGGAGCCAGATCGACCTAAAAAAGGTGAGGTAGAGACTTCATAGAAGCCTTAAATACTGTTGGTGGTGACAAACTAGAAATGAAACCTGCAACCAGAAAAAAAATTCACCCTAAAAGTTTCAAAATTTTGCCCAATCGATCTAATAATTTTGCCTACAAAGACTGTTGTTGTTTGGAAGAGTTGGCTCTTTAGAGAGCTTGAAGCTACAACAAAGGACTTGAAAGATTGTGTGTGGATGAATAATAGTGGCCGGTTTGAAGAATGTCGACCTCTAACTACACAAACTGTGACTAAAACAATGACCTTGAGGATCCCAATGATTAACACAAACACTGAAATAAAATGACTGAAAACCTTCAAAAAATTCTTGAGTGGTCTATGTGGTGAAGAAGATCTGGTGCTTTGAGATTTGTGACCATGCAACCACATGCATACAGCAAAATGGCTAGCAATCTTTCCAAACCATGATCCAAAATAGACCAATGGGTTGATGCTGGGCCGAACACGACAGGGCAAAAGAACCTGAACTGAACTGTGGGTTTTCATCGAGGAATAAAGATCAGTCAGGCTATGTATGCAGGTTAAGAGTTGAATGTATCCCAAAACCATAGACAAAGGTTAGATCAAGCTTGCTTGAATCTTGAATACAGGAGGCCAAATAATCTTGGAGGAAAGCGCTTAAAAAGAGGACTTGGAACAAAGACTTTTGACCTCACGCCACTATGAAGGTGTAAACCATGACCAATGCTAACTAAAACAAGTGCTGGATCGACCCTATGAAGATAGATGGGATCCAAAAAAGGCCTAAAATGACAACCGATCACAGTGTCTGCAAATGAGAGATCTGGACTAGATCGGTGTCTGTGTGTTCACAGAGGCCCGATCTGGGCTAGATCCCATTCAAAGAGGCAAACACAGGTGCAGATCTGGGCCTAGGAGGCCTATGAGGGCTGAGATGTCCCAACAAATAGATCAAGGACCTAGAGGGCCTACAAAACTTAAAGCAGATAATCAATCCACAAAATTTGTAGGGGGCAATATTGCCCTCTGCTAATTTTTTTTTGCCTTTTCAACTAATAAATCTGCACAAGGGTTAAAAAATGCCAGATTTGACTATGACCAAAGTATGTCCAGTTTACAGTTGATCTTAGTAGATTTGACCCTTTTCATCTCAATGGTGAGGTCAGTTTTACTTCAAAATGCACCAAAAGAAACCTACAAATTTAAATCACAAACAAGAAGGCTCCCAAAAAAAAATATTTCTCTCAACCTTTCTGATTCTCTAGGTCATCCAAGGATGCAAGAGAAGAGCATACTTGGTTTCAAGAAAGAAAAATAAATCACTATCTAAGATATTCTAAAAATGAACTAACTCTAGACAATCTACTAGCTCTAATACCATGTTAGGATTAGCTATGGAGGTAACTATCCGAGGATCAAGATGTCTAAGAGGTAATCACAAGAATCAAAGAAGATCAACATGATAGAAAAATATTCTATACAAAAGACAATGACTTGATACAATATTATGATATGATACAATGAGAGGCCTTGGTTATAAAGACCAAAGTTGAGAGCTAGGATGTTGTAGTCATGTGACAAGTGTTACATTCCTATCACATGTGACAACTAGAGGAAAGGATGCCAACTAGATCACGTGTAGGATAAGACAACTATCAACACCTAGCAACAAATATACACAACTAGAAACATCTAGTAGACTCACTAAGTAAACTTAACATGTGAACATGTGTGTGAGTATTATTTAATTAATAAATAGTTAAATAATATGAATTACCCACACAACAAAGGTTAAACTGATAGGTAATAACCATGTTCACACCAGCATTAAGTATGGTAGCCCTAGTAAAAGTGAGGTCACTAGCCCTAGTGTCAAAGATCTCTAGGGCCCTACTGGGCCTCCCATAACCCTAAGGTTTAGCCTACTGATAATCCTAGACCCTGGTCCCACAAGAAAAAATGCACCAAGAACCCACTAGAATCCTAGAAAACTATCCCTATCTTGAAGGACCCTGCCAACTCAGTTACCCATTTGGGGGTGTCGCTGGGCCCCTAGGTCAATCCTAGAAGGTGGCCGCTGAGGGTTTTTGTGGTTTGAAGAACAAACCTTCGCACTCAGGTGGAAAAAAGAGAAAAGGGAGTCTCAAGGAACACCCTGTGCCTAGGAAGGTTAGTAAAAAGAAACGCAAAAAATCTGTTGGAGGTGAGAAACTAGCTGATCTGGTGGTGGACAAGGGGAATATTGAATTTCAAGAGTAAGGGGTTGATGCTGCAGAGGTGGATAAAGATGTTGAGATCAAGGGGAGCACTGTGAGGAGACCGAGTATCTGAAGGTCAACCAGGTTGGTAGGGGCCAAAGCACCCATTCATTTCAAGGAGAAATAACTCCTATTATGAAACTGAACAAGAGGAAGTTGAGATCTTGGATACCCCTGAGAAGGAAGCTTCCAGTGTTAGGAACTGTGTTAATTATAGCCAGCTTAATAAGGAGTTGGATGATGTTAAAAAGAGGATGCTCCATGTGGAGGAGAAGTGAAAGTGTTTGCTACTATGTGTTTGAAGGTTATCCACCATACTGCCATGTCGCTGGCTATTTTATAGGATGCTCAAAATGAACAGGTTGACAAGGAAGGAAAGATTGTTGGCAAGGAGGAACTTCTGGGGTTTCTCAAGGATGATTGGAATGAGTTGCTTAAGTAGTTTCTATTTATGTTGCTTTTTTAGTATTGATACTCTTTTGTTACTATTATGATAGTTAGTTGTTAGTCTTCTATTTTTTTGCTACTCGTGGTCGCCAGCCTATTTTACTGCCCATGTGGCTTTTGTAATAGGGATCTGTACCCTCGTTTACAGCTTACCAATATAAAAAACATATATGTTTTGAATTTTAAAATGATGTAAACTAATAATGTAGATTTTTTAGTGTATTTTATATTTGTAATTTAAAAAAAAATTAAATATATTATTTATAAAATTGACACTATAATTTAGTTGCTGATAAAATGCTGAAAAATAAGGTTGAATGGGACGTCGCACATTATATAGTAAATTTCATTTATTTTCCTTCTATATTTTTTGTGTATTCATAACTCAAAACTTCAGTGAATGGATTAATTGTTTCCCCAATTTGATAATATATATTTTTGAATAAATCTTGGAAGTTTTGTGTAATGAAAACACAACTGTTTTGATGGGACACCAACTTTTGTCTTGATTATTTATCGAAAATAGAAAAAAATTATATCATCTTGATAAGGAATCTCTCATCTAGTGCATCATACTTTTTATAAATTTTTTTGATAAACTTTACTATCTTTTCTTGAGAGGACAATCAACACCATATTTTGGTGTTGATGACCTACTTTTAGTAGAAATACAAAATAAAATATAAACACTAATTGAAATGTTTAAAAAATAATATTTTTACAAAGTAGACTTATAGATCTACAAAAGGGTATTTATAGATTCTTTTAAAATGATTATTTGCATGAGTAGGGGTCGTTAGAACATCATGTAGAGTAAAATACTCTACATTTTGAACTTTGAGTTTAGGCTATGCGGGTCCAGTTTTGTTTCGGAGCACTTCAATTTTGCAGCAAGGGTTTTCGACACACAGCGCAGGCACAAAGTGCGGGTGAGAGGGTTTCCCATTTTTGAAAATTTTGCTAAGTCCCAGAGTTCAGTGGAAGCTGCCAAGTGTCAGTACCTGAGATATATTATACAGTTGCTGAAGGTTCCGTGGATGAAGCCACACATCCCTTTTGAGTCCTGCAGAAGTCGCCAAGTGTCGGCATCTGAGGATCCATTTTTATAAGTTTCAAAGCCTTATTACAAAGAAGTCTGGTGGGCCCCTTTTTAAGTTTCTCCTGGTGCAGCAGAAACCACCACGTGTCAGCAGCCGTGATACTTTATAAAGTTTCTTAGAGCAGCCGCAGAGAGTGCCACATATCTTTTGCAGTAAGGCGGAAGCCGCTAGGTGTCGGCACCCGTTCAAGTTTCGTCAAAGTTTCAAACATCCTGTTGAATGTTCCTTATAATGTAGCGAGCCCCTTTTTAGAGTTTTGATGAGCGCGGAAGGCGCCAAGTGGCAGAAGCGGAGGGTGTTTCTAAAGTTTCCTGAAGTTTCACGGAAGGTGCCGCGTGTCCCATAAAGCTGCAACAGAAAGCTCCAAGTGTCGTCTTCCGCAGGTTCCTTTTGTTTTCAGCACTAAGTAAAAGAAGTCTGGTGGGCCCCGCTAGTATTCCTGTAACTTCAGCGGAGTGTGCCATCTGTCACCATCCGTGTGATCCTTATAAATCTGTAATGTTTCTATAAAGTTTCTTGGAGTTGCGCGGAGAGCGCCAAGTGGCAACATCCGCGAAGGTTTTGCTAAAGTTTCTAAAGTTTCTCAAAGAGTAGCAGAAGCCGCCACATCCACAGTCTCTCGTGTAAGCGGAAGGCGCCATCTGTCCCTTTTTCTTTTTGAGGCTGCTTAGGCGCAGAAGTATGGTGGGTCCCAATTTTAATATTTCTTGAGTTTCGAAGTTCGGCAGACCGTGACAGGTGGCGGAGCCCGAGCACTCTTAGTATAAGCCACAGTAAAGACTCAGAATAAAGCAGAAAATGCCATGTGTTTTTGGAAGGGCCGCGGACGTTGCCAAGTGTCAAATTCTGGTATTTCCTGAGGAAGAAGCAGTTTCTTAAGTAAGTCACGTAGAGGATGCTAGGTTTTTGTTTCTAATTGATCTGGAAAGATGAAGGAGTTTCAGGAAAGAGGCGCATATGAGTGCCAGCTGTTTCAAGGGTTTATAGTCATAAAGACTATCAGAAAGCTGCCACGCGTCCCTCCCCGATTCAAGTATGTGGGGTTACATGTATCTGTTGCAGCCAATGAATTTGCAGAGTGGCTAACCGTTTCTGATTTGAAGGAGATCCTCTGTTAGACACTTTTAGTTAACCGCCAGTTCGGTTAGGCCGTTGAGATTTGATCATGCGGGCAATCTTTGGGCCAGTTGCATGCTATAAGTATGGGTTCAGATCACCGTGCAAGAGATATACAACATTGGGGATATAGAGATTTTCTGCATCACAGATTGTTAGAGAAGTTTGAGGATCTTTTGTAGTCGTCAGTAATATCATTTGCCTTTGTTCTATTTTGTTGATTCAGAAAGTTTGTATAACTGTGCATGATTCTGTGCCTTTTATGTAACTTGAACATTAATAAAGACAGAGTTCTGTGCCTTTGCTGATATTTTCTGTGTTATTACAAAGCATTCTGATTTGTGAGCCTTTGATTCTATTTGTCTTTAATCTGTTACATTGATCATGCATTTTGCTCTTTAATGTGACCGAATCTTAAAATAGTTTCACTGTACTTAAGTGTTGAGATACAAAATTACATTCAGGTGCATCACCATAATTTTAGTTTCCTTTTTAGTTACATTTTTTATTCTGTTTCATTCTCCCCTTTTTCCCAAACGCTTTTGAGATAAAGAAGAGCCAGCTTCTTTAAAATCTGGAGGTCACTCTGAAAAGCTTTCCCACATTTTAGAGTTTCCCATGTTGGTGTTGGAAATAGCGCAATTCTGAGCATCAACAGTTTTTGGCACGCCCGGTGGGACAATCTCTCTTGAAGTTTCTTTCAAGACTGCATGAGCCAGAGAGTCACGAGGAGTTAGAGCTGTGGACTTGTGACAAGAGCTCAATCAGCTGCGAACCCAGGTTTTCTTTTATCACCATTGATAAATAATTCAAGAAGGGTCAATTAGTTTATAGCAACCTCAAGTGCAAACATGGGAGCACCTATAGCCCCAAGGAATTATGCAAATTGGAATACTGGCAGTGCCCTGATTCTTCTAGTACCTCCAGCCACTTGGGATCCTATTCCAGCAAATGCCTTGAAAGCTTTGCCCAAATTCAGTGGGGAGGATTTCAAAACACCTGAAGAACATCTACAAGATGTGTCTGATGTCTGTGCAATACATGTGATCACACAACAAAATGTGGCTATAAGACTCTTAGCAGCTTCTTTTAAGGGAAAGGCTCTAGACTGGTACAGATCTTTGACCCCAAATTCAATTTCTACATGTGATCAACTTGGAGACTCTTTCTTTGCAAGATTCAAAGAAAAGGGTGATAAATCTTCTCTATTACAACAACTGATCACCATCAAGAGGGCACCACAAGAGGCGATGACTGATTTCAATTCTAGATTTTAGAAGACTTGGGAAAGGATTCCTGCTACAGCAAGACCATTACCAGGTATGGCCATAGTGTTTTATCTTAAAGCCCTAAATTCAGATATAGCAGTAATGATTCAATCACTTGGAGGTCAGACCCTGCCAGAAGCCTATGACTATGCAGTCAGAGCCGAAAATAATTTGATAGATGCTGAAAAATTGCCCCCAAGGCCTCCTATGCCTATGTTTCCAGAGATTACCCTACCATTGCCTCAAGAAGCTCCTAATCCCATAACCCCACCTGTGTCCATGTATACGTTTCCCCAACAACCTGCTAAAGTTGCTGCCCCTACCCAGTCTTCAGAGATGGATGATGTCAAGAACATCCTGAGAACATTTTCAAATGAAATAATTAACCTAAAGAGACAGCAGAATCCTTATCCCAGACCCCAATATCAAGGCTATCAAGGGAATAGACCTCCTCCGCAGCTAAACCAATATCAGGGCCCCCAAAGACAAAATAACCCTCAGCCATCAAACCAACTGGTTGCAGCCCCCACACCCTTGCAGACTGTTCCTCCCAATCCAAACAGAGAGATTGTCCCAGGATAGAATAATTATGCAGATGGCACCAATTCCTGGTGTTTTCCCTGTAATAATGCACATATGCCCAGAGATTGTCCTAGGGGTAATCTACAGCAAAAGATAGCAGAGCAAAGAAGAGTGGATGGACAATTTGTAAATACTTCTGACACTCAGCCCTATCAATCCCCTGGCATGCAAAATTCAGTTCTAGTGGCTCAGATGCAAGGAATGTCCTTACAGTAAGAAGAAGAAATAGCCCCTAAGCATGCTCTTTTCTCATGGATTGAAGATGAAGAGTCAGTATTCTTGAATGAAGCTTCAACTTCTAAGAAGCCACTGGTACAATCAGATTACTATACTAGAGCCAAGAGGAGGATGATGGAATAGCCTGGAGTTACAAATAATGAAATTATGGGAGTTCCACCATTTCAAGATCATCAAAATACAGTTACTAGGCAAGAAATACCTCATCCAGTGCAGAATCAAGTAGTTTCTGGACAAGTTCAAGAAAAAGCAAGATACCCTTATTATCCCAGAGCACAAGCAATAGGACCTGTGAATGTGGTGGATCAGTTGAAGAGGACTCCAGCACATGTGTCAATATGGGACATGTTAGCTATTCCTGAGCAAAAAACACTGTTGCAAGAAGCTTTACAGGGCCAAGCTGTGCCTAAACAGACTGTTGCCAAAGGAGGACCTACTGATAAAGAAAAGCTCAAGGACCCTGTTTCTCTGTAGACAACAACACTTCTAAACAATGCACCAGAGGTAAGCAAATCCAAGCCAGATCCCTTTTATTTGACTGTGATAGTTGGGAAGAAGCTATTACACAATGTAATGATAGACTCTGGGGCTAGTACCACAGTGATGCCAAAGCAAATAGCAGATGCTTTGAAGATAAAATATGAACCACTTGCAAAAGGAGTTATGTAGTTAGATGGGAAGTCTGTACAAACAATAGGGAAAATTAAACAACTTCCACTACAACTTTATACTTGTCCCAATATAATTGTTAATCAAGATGTTGTAGTTATAGATATTCCTCCTGTTTTTGGCTTATGCCTATCCAGAGATTTCACAGCTAAGATAGGAGGTTATATGTCACTTGATTGGTCTCATCTCATCATAAGGACCAAATATGGGACTAAGATGAAGGTACTGTCAGAACCATTGTCAAAAGACCATATTACTAATGAACCAACCCCAAAATTAGAAGCAGCCCATGCCATGTTAAATAAGGAGGAAAGGGTCTTTGTTGAAGAAATAGGGGATTGGACTGAATATGATTAGCAAGTGGAGGATAATCAGTTGTTAACCATGATGCAGAGTGATCCTTTTGGGAACTATGACTCAACGGGTTTGGGCACTTATGTTATATTTGAGGAAGACCAGGAGATCCCTAATGTCTTAAGGAAAGAGTCCTCCTAGACCCAAGAATCTATAAATGACTCAGGAATCTGGACCTTAAATTTTGATGGGGCCAGAAGCAAAAATAGAGCTGGAGTAGGGATTTGTCTTACTGCCCCTAATGGTGAAAAGATTTTAAGAGCCATTCGCTTCCATTTTGCCTATACCAATAATGATGCTGAGTATGAATCTTTAGTGCATGGACTTATATTGGCAAAAAAGAAAGGAGTTAAGAAACTGATAGTAAAAGGAGATTCAGAACTAGTGGTGAAACAAATAAGAGAGAAAGCAATAGCCAAAAATGTAAGGATGAGATCTTATCGGCACATAATTTGGGATTTGATAGAAAATTTTGAAGCCTTCAATATAGAGGTAGTCCCTAGAGCCCAAAATTCTAAGGCAGATAGGATGGCACAGATTGGTTCACAGTTTGATCCAATAATTGATCTAATGGTCAATAATGAGTCAGTCAAAGTTATTGTGAGACCAACCATCCCAGACAATGATGAAAATTGGCAGGTTTTTGAGAATAATTTTCAAGTACTCTCATTTTTGCAACAGTCAGGAGAATTTGCTGATCAGTTACAACCAAAGATTGAAGAAGCATATGGTGATCAGATCATTCAACTGAAATCAAACAAGCTCCCTAAGGGACTGATTACACTAGAAAACTTGTTTGATCCTGAAGATGCTAGCCTAGAAAAGAAGAGATTCCAAGCAAACAAAGAGGACTACTCTGAGATTCAGGTTAGTGAGGGAAGAAGACTGAAGGTTGGAAATTCTGCCACTCAACAAGAAAGAAAAAGGTTAATTGATTTATGTGAGAAATATGATAGGGTCATAGCCTGGACCTATGAAGATCTCTATGGTTATGATAGAAGTATCATTCAACACACTATAGAGCTGACTGAAGGATCTAAACCAGTTAGACAGAAGCAGAGGCCAGTGAACCCTAGGATTGAACCTCTGATGGTGGATGAGTTATAGAAACTATTAGAGTCAAAGATCATTTTCCCAATCAAACACTCAACTTGGGTGTCTAACCTGGTACCAGTTAGAAAAAAGAATGGAGACATAAGGCTCTGTGTGGATTTCAGGGATCTAAATAGGGCTTCCTTGAAGGATCATTACCCCTTGCCCTCTATGGAACAAATTTTATAGACTGTGGCTGGATCAGAGAGATTTTCTCTACTAGATGGTTTCTCTGGGTACAACCAGATTTGGTTGGCTGATGAAGATCAGCATAAGACTGCTTTCACCACAAAATGGGGAACATTCACCTATGCAAAGATGCCTTTTGGTCTTTCAAATGCTGGAGCCACATTTCAGAGAGCAATGGATTTAGCATTTAGAGAGATTATCAATAAAATCATTCTAATCTACCTAGATGACCTCACTGTTTTCTCTAAAAATGCTGCAGACCATTTTGACCATTTAGAAGCAGTTTTTAAGAAATGCCAAGAATTTGGAATATCTCTAAATCCTAAGAAATGCATTTTTGCAGTACCTCAAGGTAAATTATTAGGGCATATAGTTTCTAAAGAAGGAGTCTCTATAGATCCAGAAAGAGTCACTGCTATAATGAACCTGTCTCTACCTGTCAATAAGAAAGTAGTTCAGTCCTTCTTGGGAAAGATTAACTTTGTCAGTAGATTCATATCAGACTTTGCAGGCCTAATAAGACCAATTACACTGCTACTGAAGAAAGACCTGGTTTTCAAATGGACTGCAGAAGGGAGACAAGCTTTTGAAGAGGTCAAGAAAGCAATTTCAACAGCCCCAGTACTGAGGAACCCTGACTTCTCTAAGTCTTTTATAATGTATGTTTATGGAGGAGAATTCAGTGTTGCTGTTGTCCTAACACAGAAAGATGACCAAGAAGAGGGAGAGCATCCAATAGCCTTTTTCTCAAGGACTCTTAGGGAGTATGAAGCCAGGTATAACTTTGTGGAGAAACAGGCATATGCTATGGTAAAAGCCCTCAAGAAATTCAGACACATGGTCACAGGTAATGAGATTCTGATACTAGTGGCGCATCCAAGTGTCAGAGAATATATTATGGAAGGAGAAATCACTAAGAAAAGAGCAAACTAGATTACAAAAATTCTTGAATATGATGTGGAGATCAGACCAACTAAACTTATCAGAGGCAAGGGTTTGTGCCAGTATATGCTTCAAGACATGGAAAAAATGATAACCGATGAAACAGAGGAAGAAAATGTATTGAGGATACAAGAGGTTGATCAGAATTCTTGGGTCACAAATAGGATCCAGTTTATGAAACATGGAATATTCCCAAAGGAGCTCTCTCAGGATAAGAAGAGGTACTATAGGCAATAAGGAATTCATTTTGTTTTAATTGACCAAGTTCTTTTCAGAAGAAACATTGATGGCATACTTTTGAGATGCATAGAAAAGGATGAAGCCCAAAGAATACTACATGAGATGCACCATGGAGTGTCAGGTGGACATTTTTCTACAAGAACCACAGCTATAAAGATAAGTCAGGCAGGTTACTTCTGGCCCACTTTATTTGCAGACTGTTATCAATTGGTTAAAGAATGCCAATCTTGCCAGTACTATGTAGGGAAGAGAAGAAATGCAGCAATGCCCCTTAGTCCTATAATTGTTGATGAACCATTTGCCCAATGGGGTCTAGACTTCATTGGAATGATCAATCCAGTATCAAGTATGGGGCACAAATGGATCCTAACTACCACAGATTATTTTACCAGATGGAGTGAGGCAGTCCCACTGAAAGAAGCAATAGAGAAAGTGATTCTAGATTTTCTGGAGGGTATCACTACTCGCTTTGGGCCTCCTCGCACTGTAATTTCAGATAATGCTAAGGCATTTTTGGGGGCAAAGATATCTAATTTTGCACTAAAGTATGGAATCTACTTAAAAACCTCTTCCAATTACTATCCTCAGGGTAATGGTTTAGCAGAATCAACTAATAAGAATCTGATCAGACTTATTAAAAGAATTGGGGTTGATCATCACAAAGAATGGCATAAAGTGCTTAATATAGCACTGTGGGCAGATAGAATTACACCAAAACAAGTGACAAAAATGTCCCCCTATGAATTAGCCTATGGTAAACCTGTTGCGATGCCCCTGAGCTTGGAGATTCCTGCTCTCTAGTTATTGAAGCAAATTGAGATTGAGGAAAATGGCCCCGTGCAGGTTAGACTTGCTGAGCTCCTGGAGGTTCAAGAAAAAAGAGATTCAGCACATGAATCATTATTGAAACATTAGAAAATAATAAAAGACTGTTTTGATAAGAAAACTTCAAACCCTCATTTTGAAGTTGGATCAGTTGTTCTGAAATGGGATGAGAGAGCTGCCAAGCCGGGTCGACATAGTAAGTTTGAATCATTATGGACTGGCCCCTATAAGATTCGTTCCTGTAAAGAGTAGAATTCTTTCGAGCTTGAAATGATGGAGGGTGAGCCTAAGGAGATTCCTGTCAATGGGATCTACTTGAAGCAATTCAATTAAGACACTGCCTTTCCTGTGTATTATAGTTAGATAGTTTCTTTTGTCGTTGCTTTGTTTTATTGCTTTGTTTTTCCCGCTTTTGTTTGAATAAGTGTTTTATAAATATGTGGCCACAGCTTAAGACTCTTAAAAGTCTCAAAAATTTTGCATTCATTGACACTCTCAAATCCCTAAAATTCCTAAAAGGTACCTAGCGCAGCCACTTTTTTGTGACGTGTCTGACACTCTGTCCCACTCAGATCGCTTAAGATTTTATAACAGTTTCCATTTTTAATGCCATTTATGACACTTGATGCGTCATTAAAATATCCCAACAACACGAGTTAAGGCTTAAACTGAGTTTCATTTGCTGCTACTTCTGCTAAGTGTCTTCCCTGTTGCTGCTTTTCATTGCAAAAACTGCTTCCTAAGTGTGTCTTCCCTGTTGCAAAGTTTTTGTCCTTGTTACAAGCTTTCATACTCATTCACAGTAAGTCCAACAGTTTCTGAAAGTTACAGAAAGTTATACAGTCTCCAACAAGCACAGAGATGGCGGAAGCACAGTCTTCTCAGCAGGGGCTTGGGATTTACGAGTCTGTTGACAGGCTCCTTGCCAACAAATCATACGCTTCGGCTCCTTCGCAACCTTTGCGAACCTATCCAAGGACTAGGGTTCCTGAAGTTGGCTATGCAGTTGACCCAACAAAGGTTCTAGATTTTGCAGATGGTATTGCGGAACCGGCCCTACAAAAGTCTTGCAAAGCTCTGTGAGAAGGAGCACACCAAAGATGCCTCCTGAAGGCTAAAGCTAAACAGTTTGAAACATTCAGCATGCGAATTTGGACCTCCCAATTGGCGAAATTCATTGTCCCGAGCGTGCATTTATGCCCAGACCTGATTGAGGTATGCGCTGAATTGTTTCATGCACCTTCGAGCACCATTCAAAAGGGACCCTTCATGGTGCAAATAACACCAAAGGCCATCAGGGACATGTTGGCCTTACACTATGACAGCATAGCCACGTTTCCCACAATTGCCAAAATACAGAAGATGTGGGCAAACGTCAAGTTTCAATTGAGGTTTCTTAATGCAGAGATGCAGTTGGGAGACGACAATACCCAAATGCCAACGCTGCCCATAGGAAGGGCACAATTTACACAAGCTAGCCAGGAAGCACTATCTATGATAGCATTTATCTTCAGGTTGAAGGAAGATATAACTGTTTATGATTGGCAGCTGGCCATTCTTTTCAGAATGAAGACTGTTGATATGTCCAAGGAGTTTCGGCTAGATTTCTCTGAGCAGATTGCCTACTCAATGGTCGAACAACTCACCAATTTCAAATCAATAGGGGTTTTCAGGTATTCCTCCTATCTGTTCCACCTTATGTTATATCAAAATTATGCCCTCTTTTCCCAGTATATGTATTTAGACATGTATGACCCAAGTTTTGATCCAAACAGAACCATCCATGTGTCTGCATGGACTCATGTTTTGTCCGAATCATCTGACCCTTATGAGTTTTGGGAACTTTTTGTCGCCCCTGCTTTTACTCACCTAAGCCCAGAGCCTGTTGAGAATAGATTGACTTTGAGTATCAGAGGCCTTATGGCAAATTCCCCCATTCCCTACGATTATTTCTTTGGGTCTCACCACACTATTATCAGGGTCCATGGGTTTAATGGGGAACCAATGTTGCTACCTAAGGTTTTGACTCCTAGGCTAGCCTTTTTAGAGGTCACCCGGCAAGTGTCTATGGTTGATAATGAGTATGGGGCTGGGAAGAAGAAGAAAAAGATGTATGATCTTCCCTAGGTGAAGAAGGACATGACCCTATTGGTCAGGGATGCAGAGCATTTATTGCTGAGAAAGTTAGCTGTCTTGGGTTTTCTTTTAGTTGAAGACAAATGGAGATACGACCCTATCAGTTTCATTGCCTCGTGGGTCAGGAATAATAAGATTGGTGCCAACATTATGCATGAGGGCCATCCTTTCTGGGACAACAGAAGAAACCCTAAGGAAGACACCCCTGATCTATATGTAGAGCTGACAGATTTGCCTTTTGAGGGACCCAGACCATGGGAGGTGTTTTACAAAAAGGAGAAGGCCTATGACCCTAAACTCAAAATGGGCACTGGATTAAAGAAGAGTTTATTGAGAGATAGGGAATGGAAGGTTGAGAAGATAGAAGCCTATTGGAAATATAGGCAGGAAATGTATGAAATAACCCATTCTTTTGGCAAGGTGGATATAGATGAGAAATGGGAATCTATTTGGGATGAATGACATCCTTCCCCTGTCTTGAGCCTTGATACAAGCAAAATCAGAAAAAAGGGTGAAGAATCTGAAGAGGAACCTAAATCCACCCACACAGTGCAGGCCCTAGGACAAACATCATCTGCAACTGCAGTAACCACCTGGCCCCAATCCCTAAGCACTATAGAGAAGCAAAAGAGTGTGGTGGCATCACCACCTAGAGGGACCCCATCAGTATTAGTAAGTGGGGCTTCTGGTTTTATACAAACACCACTGGTAATAGTGGTAAATGTTGAGGAGAAAGAAACAGAGCAAGCAGAAGAGAGGCCAAGGAAACATAAGAGGCTGAAACTTCAGCCTGATTCAGATGAGGAGGTAGAACCTTTATTGCAGCCACCACCAAGTGTCTCAGTTGCCCCTCAGGTACGTGCTTCTTCTCCCTCTTCTTCTCCACCTTTTTCTTCTTCAATAGGGGTGGCAATCCCAGTTGGCCAAGTATTATCCCCTGCCACCTCTGCTGTACCAATTTCTCAGTTTTCCCCACCTGTTACTACACAGGCCATGTCATTGCAGGCCACTTCATTACCTCCCTTTTCTCCCACTTTTCCCAGGAGGGTACCTCCTCAGATTCCTCCTAGCCAACATTTGGCTATTCCTTATGGCCTACCACAAGGTCATCCTTTTGCGGGCGGGTACATTGCCTCTCCCCCTACCTTCCAAGCTCAAGCAGACACTTCCAAGAAGGCTAGGGAGGCCCGAATGGACAAGAAGAGAAAGAAGGACAATAAAGCTCAGGCTGTCCCACATATGAGGTCACTATTTGACCCAATTCAGTAGCAGCTAACTATGACCCATTTGTCACCAAATGTAGCAAAACCAAATGAGCAGATGTAGCCTCAGGATTTTACAATGAGTGCAGTGGCAATGGATATGTCACTCTTCAGGCCACAAGACAGGGTAGAGCTGCTAAATGAAACCACTTCTGCTATAGCCACTGATTATCTAAAGTTATCCGGGAAGTTGCAGAAGGTGGAGGCTAATCTGACTCAGGAAAAGACACATAGTGAGGCTCTAGCTGCTGAACTCAAATCAAAGAATGATGAGATTGAGGATCTTAATAAATAGTTGCAAAATACTATTTCATGTCAGATCCATCAGGCTACACAGAGCCAAAATGCTTCATTAAAGGAAGAGCTGACCTAGGTGAAGTCTATTCTATCTACCTTGAAGCAGGAAAAGGCCACGTTGCAAAAGAGGCATCAGGATTCCTCTCAACAAGCCACACAGTTGCAACAGCAACTGTTGAAGGAGCAAAATAATGTTGCTGCTATTCAAGCTCAACTACAGGCCGAGCAACAAACAGCCAAGCAATTGACCCTTGAGTTGGCAAATAGGCCACAAAATGTAGGAGTGTTAAATTTGGTCAAGGAGTTATATGCATCAGTATGGGCAAGAATCTCTGAAGAGATTATCCAGCTCAGACCCTCTTTAACCTTCCTGCTACATGCTCAGCAACTATGTGAAAAGGTGGAGACCTCAGTTCAGGCCACTCTGTCCATTGTGTCCATGAGAGTTTCTGATTCTCAGTTGCTGTTGGGGAAACTTTATGACACATCTGATGAAACATTGTCGGCAGCAGGGATCAATGACAGGATGATTGCTGCCAAAAGGGTGAACGAGGTTCTGAGTTGTAATTCTGCTGCAATTACCTACCAGGAGCTACTGGATGTGGTAAAGGAAGGAGTAAAGGATATGAAGAAATACATTGAAGACTTGGTGCAACTGGGACTTCCTTCTCCTTTTCCTGATAGCAACACAGTACTAATGGTTGATGAAATCAAGCCTCTGTTGCTAGCCAAATAGAATGATCAATCAGTTTTCCAGGGCTTAACAGATGCCTCATTCGTATCAGAAGTGGAAGCTATTTTGATTCCTATGGCCCAGCTTGATTTCCAGTTGAAAGCAGCAGTCCATGTTTTGCAAAGCTTCTCGCATAAGGATATGATCAACCTGGATTTGGCCTTCCAGGACTTGCAGAATAAACAAGGTTTATCCTATGCTGATTGGTCTGTATATTAGACGGCTTTGCAGAATTTATAAGTTTTGCTGTGTGGATACATTTTTGGGATTCTTTTTGAGCAGGCTCAAAAGTCCTCAGGGTCACCAAGAACTATAGAGTAAAATACTCTACATTTCAAATTTTGAGTTTAGGTTATGCGGGTCCAATTTTGTTTCGGAGTACTTTAGTTTTGCAGCAAGGGTTTTCGACACACAGCGCGGGCACAAAGTGCGGGTGTGAGGGTTTCCCATTTTTGAAAATTTTGCTAAGTCCCAGAGTTCAGTAGAAGTTGCCAAGTGTCAGTACCCGAGATATATTATATAGTTGCTGAAGGTTCCATGGATGAAGCCACGCGTCCCTTTTGAGTCCTGCGGAAGTCACCAAGTGTCGACATCCGAGGATCCATTTTTATAAGTTTCAAAGCCTTTTTACAAAGAAGTTTGGCGGGCCCCTTTTTAAGTTTCTCCCGGTGCAGCAGAAACCACCACGTGTCAGCAGCCGTGATACTTTATAAAGTTTCTCAGAGTACCTGCGGAGAGTGCCACGTATCTTTTGCAGTAAGGTGGAAGCCGCCAGGTGTCGGCACCCGTTCAAGTTTCGTCAAAGTTTCAAACATCCTGTTGAATGTTCCTTATAATGTAGCGAGCCCCTTTTTAGAGTTTTGGTGAGCGCGAAAGGCACCAAGTGGCAGAAGCGGAGGGTGTTTCTAAAGTTTCCTGAAGTTTCACGGAAGGTACCGCGTGTTCCATAAAGTTGCAGCAGAAAGCTCCAATTGTCGTCTTCCGCAGGTTCCTTTTGTTTTCAGCGCTAAGTAAAAGAAGTCTAGCGGGCCCCGCTAGTATTCCTGTAACTTCAGTGGAGTGTGCCATTTGTCACCATTTGCGTGATCCTTATAAATCCGTAATGTTTCTATAAAGTTTCTTGGAGTTGCGTGGAGAGCGCCAAGTGGCAACGTCCGCGGAGGTTTTGTTAAAGTTTCTAAAGTTTCTCAAAGAGCAGCAGAAGCCGCCACGTCCACAGTCTCTCATGTAAGCGAAAGGCACCATCTGTCCCTTTTTCTTTTTGAGGCTGCTCAGGCGCAGAAGTATGGTGGGTCCCAATTTTAATATTTCTTGAGTTTCAAAGTTCGGCGAACCGTGACAGGTGGTGGAGCCCGAGCACTCTTAGTATAAGCCACAGTAAAGACTCAGAATAAAGCAGAAAATGCCATGTGTTTTTGGAAGGGCCGCGGATGCTGCCAAGTGTTAGATTCTGGTATTTCCTGAGGAAGAAGCAGTTTCTTAAGTAAGTCACGCAGAGGATGCCAAGTGTTTGTTTCTAATTGATCTAGAAAGATGAAGGAGTTTCAGGAAAGAGGCGTGTATGAGTGCCAGCTGTTTCAAGGGTTTATAGTCGCAAAGACTATCAGAAAGCTGCCATGCGTCCCT
Organism: Cunninghamia lanceolata; assembly: GCA_027924645.1. Lineage (NCBI taxonomy): Eukaryota > Viridiplantae > Streptophyta > Pinopsida > Cupressales > Cupressaceae > Cunninghamia > Cunninghamia lanceolata. Next base: position 6,613,697 of record BSBN01000960.1, on the reverse strand, counting down.
CCCCGATTCAAGTATCTGGGGTTACATGTATCTGTTGCAGCCAATGAATTTGCAAAGTGGCTAACCATTTCTCATTCGAAGGAGATCCTCTGTCAGACACTTTCAGTTAACCGCCAGTTCGGTTAGGCTGTTGAGATTTGATCATGTGGGCAATCTTTGGGCTAGTTGCATGCTATAAGTATGGGTTCAGATCACCATGCAAGAGATATACAACATTGGGGATATAGAGATTTTCTACATCACAGATTGTTAGAGAAGTTTGAGGATCTTTTGTAGTCGCTAGTAATATCATTTGCCTTTGTTCTGTTTTCTTGATTCAGAAAGTTTGTATAACTGTGCATGATTCTGTGCCTTTTATGTAACTTGAACATTAATAAAGACAGAGTTCTGTGCCTTTGCTAATATTTTTTGTGTTATTACAAAGCATTCTGATTTGTGAGCCTTTGATTCTATGTCTTTAATTTGTTACATTGATCATGCATTTTGCTCTTTAATGTGACTGAATCTTAAAATAGTTTCACTATACTTAAGTGTTGAGATACAAAATTACATTCAGGCGCATCGCCATAATTTTAGTTTCCTTTTTAGTTACATTTTTGATTCTGTTTCATTCTCCCCTTTTTCCCAAACGCTTTTGAGATAAAGAAGAGCCAGCTTCTTTAAAATCTGGAGGTCACTCTGAAAAGCTTTCCCACATTTCAGAGTTTCCCATGTTGGTGTTGGAAACAGCGCAATTCTGAGCATCAACACATCACATTTTCAAATAATTTCATACTACCGAATTAATAGGGTATGTTTATAGTCAATGAGGATTAGATGAAAATTCTTGAATCAGATCAAACATCTAAATAATCTCATAAAGTTATCGACCAAAATTGGTCTTGATTATTGAAAATTGAGAACATTTAAACTATTGAAATAAGGAATAGAGTGATGTGGAGTCACAGGTTCCATGTCGCAGATGCAACAAGAAAACTTTTAGTGTCACGTCTTGTTTTATGAACAATATAATTATTCTAGATTAGTGAACAATTATTGTGATTGACTTTACCTTAAGTAATTTTGCATATGTGAAGGTAATTATTACGAGTTTATATTGAAGAGAATTGGAAATTGATTTAAATGTTAAATATTGTAGACATGATTACAATGATTTGCCTCGGCTATGTTTTTGGAGACACTAACTTATTGACGTCAAGTTGAGTGCAAATGGATACAGGTACTCGTCAAAGATGAGAGCATGATTGAGGTAGAGGTGTTCTGGCCACTTTGCAAGAACTGATGGATGGATTACCCTGATGTAATCACACACATGACGTAGTTTTCATATGCATTTTGAATGGTTTTCTTATGCATCTTTGTGTGGAAAATAAGTGTGACTGATGATTTAAATAATTACAAAATATTATGTTTAAATTTATAAAATAGTTTATATTAAATACATTCTTTAATTTAATGTCTTGTTTTTGAATTGTGATTAAAATAGGTATTGCAATTTAAATAAATGAGATATATATGTTTATTTGTAGTTTTTATTAAATAAATAATAAATATTGTGTTTATTTACCTAATTTTAGATGTTTGGAAGACAATATGCACATTACATTTAAATTAATTATATTAAATTATAATTAGAGGTATTTATATTATTGTATTATTATTTTTATTTACTTCTTGATTTATTTTATTTCATTTTTTTTAAATGCGCCTGGTAAATGTTTTAACTTAACCGGTGATGCTGGTACGACACGCCCTCTGACTCCACGTGAATGCTTTTGCCCAGAGCAATGGACTGGTGAGACCACAACACGGGGGACCTCATCCCCTAGGAAGAACACTTCAAACCTATGAGCTTGTTGGCCCAGTGAAGGCATAAAGTATGCAAGCTTGTTGGCCCAGCAAGGTTTGAACTCTAGTGGCTGCTACTACAACCGACTTAACCACTGAACCACGCCCTTATCAGCAAAAATTTGAGTAGGAGTAAAATTACTGTTGATTGATTCACCGCACAATCCTAACCTCATCCCTTACGGTGTTGGAGGCCTTGCACTCAACAAGGCTTGATCCCTGGTGGGCTCATTTAGAACCTTTCAACTTCACCAATAGACCAAGGGCCCTTTGACACTTCTTGATTTATTAAAATAGATATGTATTGGTTAAATAATAAAATAATGTTAATAATAGTGTTATTATAATTAGATAATTTTAAATAAATACATAAGAAAGAGTTTAAAAAGTAACTTCCTATTATGCAAGCCAAATTTGCACTGCATAATAGTAAACTGCACAGAAAAATAATTAATTGTTTTAAATAGCATTTTTCCTCTACTTTTATTGGTCAAATTATCATGCAAAGAGAATAATAACTTTAGTTCTAAATTCTATAATCTTGAGACTCCAAACCTAATTGATGGTTGCCAAAAATAAGGAGAGATTTTTTGTTAAAAAAGACACTTCTGGTAGCAAGAAAGAAACCATGATTTGATAACAGGAACCACGATTTGGTAGTAATAGGAAGAGCAATCTGTATAATAGGAAGGGCATTGTGGCAACAATAGGAACCCGTCCTTTTAGTAGAAAATTTATCATCAATCACCATATTTATTTTCCAAGTTTTTATTTCATATTTTTGTCTTCTTGAATCATGTTTTGTGGTTGTTAAATAAATGATGTTTGGTTTGTAAATCGACCCATGTTTACTTGAGCCGTTTTTTCTCTATTCTGGCCATTTTTCTTGTGATGGATAAATCGACCTTTTCTTGGGTAATCTAGTAAATCAACCCCTTGATTTTTACTTGTTGTTTGTTGTTCTTTGTCTTGGCTGAATGATGTTTAAAAACATATTACCTTCTTCCTATGCTTTAACTAAAACAAGGATATTAAAACTTAGATTTGATTATTAATTTCAATAAAAACCAATGATAGAATCTTTATATGGCTACCATAAACATCTTTGTAAACCTTAGTATGATTGTATTTTCCTTTAATTATGCTGATTGAAAACTTTCTATTTGATTAGAAAATTGACCCACTGTATTTAAACTCTTAAAAATCTCAAAGGATAGACAAAACCCTGGTTCCTGTTATGGATTATTTTTCAGTGTATTTTCCTTTACATTTCTAGAAAATAATAGTAAGCAGTATATTCTGTGTTTTATTTATTTTATAACTTTTGCAATTCCTATTATTGAGAACAGAAAATAACAGAATAATAGGAAGTTGTTCAAATTTTCTATATTTAAATTTGCTACAACAACAGGAAGTTTAAATTATGTTTTTATGAATTTCCATCACAAATTTGACAACAAATACCAATAATAGTTAGATTGCATATAATTTTTGAAGAATTATGATTGAATAAATTGATATTAATATTAGCTAGATTTCATATGATAATGGGAAATTTTGATTAAATAATGGATAAGAATTATATCATAATATTATATTGAGTTGATAAACTTGTGAATGAAATTTTGTATGAAATGATGATTTATTGCTTGCAGAAAGTATGATTTTCAAATGATGTTTTGGGAAGGGATTTTTATTGATTTATTGAAAAACTTGATTCTTTTCATTTATTATTTATTTTCTTGCTTCTTGGGGAAAGAAGTAGATTATTATTTAGGAATGTAAATGGGTTGCTTTCTGGGCTAGGATGTCGAATGTGGATTTATCAGATATGGCTTTCCTCTTTTTTGGGAATTGTACCAGGTTACTTATAAAGAATTAGATCTAATCAAGATGACATTGAAATAGATGTTTATTATCAAGCAAACTTATTTATTGATATCTCTACTACATCCTATTGTGAGACAATTTACTTTTCATTATTTAGAATTGCACATTCAGACATCAGGGTTGCATCAGGTGTTCCCTCCTACCAATTGTTACCAGGTAGCTAGACATTTCATGCAAGGTTGGCTTTCCTTTATTTCATGAAGGGATCTAAGAAGTTTAAATACTTCATGGTTGGGTGGAAAAATCACCTAGGCTATGTTCCCGTCTCTTGGGTCACAGGTGGTGGACGACTTGGTTCTTGAGACTGATGAGCATATTGATTTATTATTCTTGTTGTACATTATTATTGTACTTGATTGGATGTATTATGACATGCTTGCCAATGCAAATTTATGTATATTATTTTTGTAATGCCCCACCTTTAAACCCTAGAGAGTTAAGTTTAACCTAGCAATATAAAGGGCAATTTTTTTTTTAAATAGAAATAATGATAACAAAACATAACATAGTCTAATATCAACAAGTTAAACTAGCATCTCTAGGGATTACACAGCTGCACTATTGAAATCAAACAATAGCCAACAACATACATAGCTTAGCCAAATAACTTAATTTAACAACTTGATTACAAACTCAAATAAATACATCAGCATTTTATGAAAAATGATTACAGTACAGGTTAGTTTATCATACAAAGGATTTGCATAATTACAATGATACAAAGGTTCTTTCTTTCAGAATACATCAAATTACATAATAAATTTCTTTGATACATAGATCTAATGCAAATGGTACAAATATATGTCTTCAATTATAGGTGCAAACTGAGAGATACATCTTCTTTACACACGAGCCACGACTCCAAAAAATCAATGGAATAAAGCACAACCACCCGACTATCTGGAACCCTAAGGTCCACCCCTCATGCTAGGAGATAACATAAGGTCCCACTAAAATAGATGGTCAAGTAGACAATAGTCTAAAAGAAACAAGGACTACACATGACTCTAATGCAATACAGGTAACTAACACAATCAACACTTCTAGAAGCCACCACATAATGAATGGGGAAATGCAATTAGGGAATGCTAGAATACAGTAGGGATGAGTGTCATTGCATAGTCCTAACATGGGTTACCCTAACAGTCTCTAGCTAGATGTTGGCCCCCATCCATGGGTTACCCTGACAGTCTCTCGCTAGGTGCAGGCCCCCATCTATAGTTACCCTAACAGTCTCTTACTAGATGCTGACCCCATAGGGTGACACATGCGGAACCAACATTCCTTTCATGAGGATAAGGAAGTTGATCTTGCCAACCATAGCCTTCTCATCCCATCTTAAGCCTAAACGAGCACTTGAGCCATGAGTGAGGCATCCACTTATCTTGTTTAGTGTGAAAGCTTCCCAACCCTCCAAATTTTATTATTAAGTTATCACTGGATTAAAAACTTCCAATGGGTTATCCTGACAGCCACTTTGGGCACTGGCCCCACATTGGAAGCAACTCATCCACCTGTATCTAGAAGACCCTAACCATCAAGCATAAAGACAAGTATCCATATACCATGCAAGGCATTTACCTTCTTGCATACAAATCATATTCACAAGGACCAATTCTTGGATCAATGTCTCAAGCTTCTAGTTGGAACCGTCATAACAACCATAAACAACATGTATCCAGAGCAAGGCATGGGTCATCTTGCTCCCAAAATCTCAACCAAAGAAAAACATATATAACACAATATTTTATTACATGCTCAAACAATAACCACAAGAATAGGTACACTGAGCAAGGCATGGGTCATCTTGTATAGTCGTCACAACCACATAATCCATAAACAGAGGAAAGTCAACATTACATACAACCAATTCATATTCAATTATTAACAAGATTACAATATCACAAGAGTCATATACATGACTACTCCTCTTGGCCTCTAGAATTTACTTGACAAACACTTGACACCATTATAACACAATAGACTCACATAACATTCACTCACAAAAGCACGCCATTATCTAATAGACCATACAAGATTCATTATCGCATAACAATAATTCATTTACAACACAACAAATCCATCATATGATATATTCAACTTCAAAACAAAAACTATATAGGGACAACATCTCATATCTACAATAAAAGTTATCATTCGTATACAATTCTTCTTTATCCATGTCTCTCAAACACTCATCTCAAAATGCATTCTATACCCTAGCATATCAATACACTACTACTATAAAACTCCTTCACTTATATCATTAAGCATTTTCCTATATGGACTCTAAATCCTTTTTTACTACTTTCAACTTAACCAATAACACAAAACATTAAATTATCCCCCCCTCTGCCCATGTAGTGAACATAAGTCCTCCATCGTCATTCTAGTCAAGATATAATTAAATACACATAATAATTTTAAATAACCAATTTACTATATCTATACATTTTGAAGTCTTCTCAAATTCAATTTCTACAAGAAAAAGACAAATTAAAAGAACATGAAATTAATTAAATACAAGATATAAACAAGACTAAGATACATAGTCTAATTCATATTCTAATTACCCCATGATTCTCCTAGTTCTCTCTAATGGATCATATTTCAACTTTACATTTTCTACACATAAAAGAACACAAATTTCTTAATTAAAGTAACACTGAGCCTTTCTATTCCTATAAGTTGACAATTACACAATTCTATATACATCTCTCCCCAAAAAAAAAGAAATCAATAATAAAGATTTACTAACATTTCCATAATAATTATATAATTATTTTTATGTTAAAGACTTACACGCGAACATTAATGAATATAGGTACAATTCGATATGAGTATCTACATTATTGTAAACTTTCTATTAAAAAGTTAAACTAGCAATTATAGCATTTACTCTCTACCAACACACTTTCTAAGACTATCATGACATTCTAAAATAAAGGATTAACTATTTACATATTCAACTAATGATAATCATTTGAGTACATTTAGAGCAAATGAATATACCGAACAATGGTTGCAGAAAAAAAATGTCTATGGGTCGTGGAGAATGGGCTTAAAAAGATATAATAGCAATTGCTATGCTGCTGGAGGAATGATCATGGCGTTAAACAACACAATGCATTCATTGATGGGAATCCTAATAATTGATAGGAAAGCTCTTTGAAGACCACAGAGAAGTTGTCATGATGGTGGCAAAATGCGTATTGAAGCATGCAATTTGGATTAGTTACATTTTACAGGATTTCAAAAGCTGGATTCATAGTAATGGCTCCAAAAATTTTCAAGCAAAGCTATGTTCAGTGATTATGCCAATGAAGAATGTAGGAACGACTCATTTACTATTTGATAAAATGCCTCAAAGAAATGTTATAGCAAAGTTCGCAGTATACACCCAAAATGGAATTTGTTGAAGCAGGCTTGGGACCAACTTAGCATCTTTATCATGACCTATTTGATCTGAACCAAACTGGGAGCTTGGAAAAGGTAACGACCACCTTCTATGCCTAAAAATATGGGATTCTAGATAGATATAATAGTTGATTTTCTCTGGTTGACAGTATCTAAAAGAGGAAGTACCGAGTAGCATGTTATCAGCTGGATAGAATACCTCAAGAATACATGAAATGCATAAATTGCAGCGTACTCTCAATATGGATCAGTTGAGAAGACTTTGGAGGCCACCCCAAAACTTTATCATTAGGATGACAGTTAGACTGGTGGTGGTAATGGAGCAAATGTGTTTTCTTGGCGCCAGCAGATCGCATAAGAATATAGGTTTAGGAGTATGTACAGTGATGCTTTTTGATTTGGATCCTAAAATTTCTATAGAACTTATGTCCTCTCAGACGTCTATACAGAGGTGGGCAGCTATGGTGAGGTGATTGATGACAGGAAGAGGGATTAAAATGATTACAGGATAAGTACAAAATGGATTTGGCATGATAGTAATCATTGTAAGTGATGTGAACCATTTCCAACATTTATGCAAAGACAATATTCTCGCGAAGATAATGATGATGCTAAATAAAGAAATCTGCAAAAGGCCAGGCTTGCACTAAAATAGTGTTTCGCACAATACACACAGAGATTATAGGCGATGCTAAATAAAGAAACCTAAAAATTAGCCCTATGATAAAATAATATGCGATGTTAGATCACCAGAAATGAATGTTTACCCATCACAACATCAAAGACTGTAAATTGCTCTAATTGGCAAGAATGTAAAATGAGGGAACACATGTGAGGCCCATGATCTATGGCCTAAAAATCTCCAGGAAAAAGTCATCTCATGACATGCAATGATTGTAGGATAAGCACAAATTGAATTTTATAGATCAGGCTTAAGAACTTTCAATCACATGCAATCGGCAGATGTAATGCCCAATTCTATGAGCTTGGTCGGCAAATGTGAATGGTAGTTGTAAAAAGAAATGAAATTCACATCCTTGGAAATGTCCTCCTTGCCTACACGTGCGAGAGCTTAGGAACAGGGTACGGATATCTTTTAAAGCATAAAGGTAGAGAAAGATTTTATCAGATGAAGTAATAAGTGAATGGTTATATAATGATAGATGAAATTTGCCTTCAGATAAATATGGATTGAGAAGCACTATCACAAAACGTAGAATCATAGGTAAAGCATGTAAACTGTTTGATAGAATATGTTAAAATAAAGAGGTCAACAACAAATAAAAAACTCATTGAGCATAATATCATCTTATGAAATGCATTGATTCAACATGTAGTGCTCAATAAATTAAAACCCAAAACATATTGTCGTGCAATCAATAATCTCATAAATCTCTAATCATAAGGAATTCTACATGCACCAAGAAAATACCTAGCACAGACTCCTTCTATGGCATGACTTATACAGGTTAAGAACAAAATGGATTAAGAACTACTTAAAATTCTTTCTTGGAAAGAAGCAAAATCATCCACACATATTCCATCTATGGTTATCTATTTGAATATGCCTTAATGTGGTAAATTGAGTAGAACATACCTAGATTGAGACAGAATGGAGAGCAAACTCAAAAATGAAAACCTCCCCCTTTTCCTTTTTTCATAATCCCTATAAAATCTGCAGTTATTCCCCACAAATTCCTCTCCCTCTGAGTCTGAATTCCATCCTTCTTATAAGAAGAGGATCTTTTCTTTATTTAGAAATAGAAATCCCCCCAATATTACACTCTTACAACTAACTATTTATTTCAATCGCAACCAGGCAACAAGATTCTTTTCTACAGCGTTTATTTATTTAATATTTACTATAAATATGACTTATGACAACTCATAAATATTATTATTAATTTACGTAAAGACAATCATATTTATTTAATTATCCAAAAATGCCTTCATAACCAATAGTATTATTTTAATGCAATGATTAACCAAACATCAATCAAACAATCCAACTAAATAACCCAAATGCTAAACAATACCTGACATAATGTACAATCGAAAGCATGACCCGATGACAATACAGAATCGAACAACAGAGACTCACAACACAACCATATAGATAGGACACGGGACTGAAAACTTATCCTCTTCAAGGATGGTGACAAGTTGAGGGAAACCTTATGTTATCTCCATTCAACAATTTTCCATTGGTTAAGGCACGCTCAGACCTGTTAATTCAAGTGGAGTCAATGCCTGATACCTGTTCACTCAAGCATACCAATTAGAGTACACATAATAGCTGAAGCACATGGAAAGGAACTTTGACATTCGTATCTCATTCCCGTATGTCCTCCATACATTCAATGGTACAATGCCACCCTTTCCACCTATCATAACCACATACTACTACATCACCTGACTATAATAGTAACATAACAATATGCATCTTACTTACAAAAGTTCATGTTGCATCTTCATCTTCAAATTCCTTAGTCAGACTACCTCCACAACCACAGTGAAAACAAAGGGGCACTACATCCTCCCCCCCTAAAACTTGACTTACTCTTGGAAGTCATAGACTAGGGTGGAAACATAACACATTAGTATTGCAATATTCTATTGCCAACATACTCATCCATATTAAGCAATTGTTCATAAGATAGGCACAATCATTCAATAAAGACAAGAAGGACATCAATTCCTCACCATTAAGACCCATCATGTGATCTACTTGTATCTAAGTACACATATTCAAGAATTTCATATGATTTAGAGAATTGCATTCACATATAATCAAGGAAAAATACATCTCATATCTTATTCCCACTATGCTTTCGAATATTTACCAACATATTAAGTACAATCCTCCATGGAGTCCTCCCTTGAACATACTATCAGAGGTTCAAAATGAACATGATAGAAATAACATTTAACACAAAATGGGGCCAACAAAAACAAACATTTGGAATAGCCACTTTAGAGTTTTTAGAAATAAATGCAAACCAAAGTGGGAAAATAATCAAATCCAACTTTAAGTCACAGAGTGCAGGCAATTTCCAACAATAAATCAAGTATAAAGGAAAGAGTTTTGGTGACTACCCCTGTCAAAGAAATTTCGAAGAAAGAAAATTCACTGCTAACCCCCAACAACACCTGAAACAACCATTGAAATTTTCAAAACAACCAAATTACATAACAAATTCACATCATGATGTGACTAATTTTAGCCACAAAAGGCAGTATCCGCTACACAACACTCAAGGGCACAAGGTCTAGAATGTGTTAGAGAATGTACACCATCACTCAAAGAATTAAGTTAACTACATCCTCTTATCTAAACAACTTCTATCCAAGGATTTAAGGCAACAAAATTGCTACTTATTTATTTGAACAACATCTATCTTTAATACACTACAATTTCTTTTTACTAAACTATGGAAATATGCAATTACTTCTTTATGTAAGAAGATATTCACATAGGACATGTATGATGTCACATACAAGAATAATTCAAAACTATAATTGACTTAAATTATCACATTCATGATCTCATGGGTCCAACACAAGCTCTTGTTTGATCTCCTGCACATAGTTCTTACACAGACATACACAATGATAACTTTCATAAACCACAATAGATCTTCCACATGCAGTCATGACCAACTAGTAAATAGATGTCAGGTTATCAACAACCATGTTAAGATACTCTGCACATGACAACATCACATAACCACATGACTCATCAAATGATTAAATCACTCCAATACTTAATTGCTTGCACTAACAATAACCATGCTCCTTTCGTATAATGCACTAATGATCACAAGAGAAACTCAAAGCCTCAACAAAAAAACAAGCACGAACATTCAGGGAAGACATATTGTTAAATATATCATCATATTATCAAAGAAGAGGAAGAGAGAACACATAGACACATAAGTAAACAAGACATAAGCAAAGGACAAGTCTATAAACTTATCAACCTTATAATGTCATACTAATGCACACAGGTGAAAGCTACCATTACCAACTCACCACAAAGAGAAAATCACTTAGCCTAGAGAAACAACAACAATCCAAAGGTCTCAGTGTTGCAACATGGCTCTGATACCAAGTGTAATGCCCTGCCATGAAATCTTAGAGAGTTAAGTTTAACCTAGTAATATAAAGGGCAATTTTTTTAAAAATAGAAATAATGATAACAAAACATAACATAGTCTAATATCAACAAGTTAAACTAGCATCTCTAGGGATTACACAGCTACATTATTGAAATTAAACAATAAGCAACAACATACATAGCTTAGCCAAATAACTCAATTTAACAACTTGACTACAAAATCAGATAAATACATCAACATTTTATGAAAAATGATTACAGTACAGGTTAGTTTATCATACAAAGGATTTGCAGAATTACAATGATACAAAAGCTCTTTCTTTCAGAATACATCAAATTACATAATAAATCTCCCCAATACACAGATCTAATGTAAATGGTACAAATATTTGTCTTCAATTACAGGTGCAAACTAAGAGATACATCTTCTTTACACACGAGCCACGAGGCTAGAAAACCAATGGAATAAAGCACAACCACCCGACCATGTGGAACCCTGAGGTCCACCCATCGTGCTAGGAGATAACATAAGGTCCCACTAAAATAGACAGTTAGGTAGACAGTAGTCTAAAAGGAACAAGGACTACACATGACTCTAATGCAATACAGGTAACTAACACAATCAACACTTCCAGAGGCCACCACATAACGAATGGGGAAAAATAATTAGGGAATGCTAGACTGTAGTAGGGATGAGTGTTATCACATGGTCCTAACATGGGTTACCCTGACAGTATCTAGCTAGACGTTGGCCCCCATCCATGGGTTACCCTGATAGTCTCTCGCTAGACGCTAGTCCCCATCTATGGTTACCCTGACAGTCTCTTACTAGACGCTAGCCCCATAGGGTGACACATGCGGAACCAACATTCCTTTTGTGAGGACAAGGAAGTTGATCTTGCCAACCATGGCCTTCTCATCACATCTCAAGCCTAAACGAGCACTTGAGCCATGAGTGAGGCATGCACTTATCTTGTTTAGTGTCAAAGCTCCCCAACCCTCCAAATTTTATTATTAAGTTATCATTGGATTAACAACTTCCAATGGGTTATCCCAGTAGCCACTTTGGGCACCGACCCCACATTAGAAGCCACTCCACCACCTGCATCTAAAAGACCCTAACCATCAAGCATAATGACAAGTATCCATATACCATGCAAGGCATTTATCTTCTTGCATACAAATCATATTCACAAGGACCAATTCTTGGATCAATGTCCTAAGCTTCTAGTTGGAACCGTCATAACAACCATAAACAACATGTATCTAGAGCAAGACAAGGGTCATCTTCCCCCCAAAATCTCAAAAACGTATCTAACACAGTATTTTATTACATGCTCAAACAACAACCACAAGAATAGGTACACTGAGCAAGGCATGGGTCATCTTGTACAGTCATCACAACCACATAATCCATAAATAGAGGAAAGTCAACATTACATAAAACCAATTCATATTCAATTATTAACAAGATTACAATATCACAAGAGTCATACACATGACTACCCGTCTTGGCCTCTGGAAACTACTTGACAAACACTTGACACCATTATAACACAATAGACTCACATAACATTCACTCACAAAAGCACATCATTATCTAATAGACCATACAAGATCCATTATCGCATAACAACAATTCAGTTACAACACAACAAATGCATCATATGATATATTCAACTTCAAAACAAAAACTATATAGGGACAACATCTCATATCTACAATAAAAGTTAGCATTCATATATAATTTTTCTTTATCTATGTCTCTCAAACACTCATCTCAAAATGCATTCTATACCCTAGCATATCATTACACTACTACTATAAAACTCCTTCACTTATATAATTAAGTATTTTCTATACAACATCCTAATATCATTAAGCATTTTCCTGTATGGACTCTAAATCCATCTTTACTACTTTCAACTTAACCAATAACACAAAAAGATTAAATTATCCCCCCCTCTGCCCATGTAGTGAACATAAGTCCTCCATCGTTATTCTAGTCAAGATATAATTAAATACACGTAATAATTTTAAATAACCAATTTACTATATCTATACATTTTGAAGTCTTCTCAAATTCAATTTCTACAAGAAAAAGACAAGTTAAAAGCACATGAAATCAATAAAATACAAGATATAAATAGGACTAGCATGCATAGTCTAATTCATAATCTAATTATCCCATGATTCTCCTAGTTCAATCTAACAGATCAAATTCCAACTTTACATTTTCTACATATAAAAGAACACAAATTTCTTAATTAAAGTAACACTGAGCCTTTCTATTCCTATAAGTTGACAATTATACAATTCTACATACATCTCTCCCAAAAAAAAATCAATAATAAAGATTTAATAACATTTCCATACTAATTATATAATCTTTTTTATGTTAAAGACTTACACACAAACATTAATGAATATAGATACTATTCAATATGAGTATTTTTGTGTGGTTTTACACAACATGCCCCATTTTGACTTGACAAAACAAGGACCCAACCTTTTGCTTGGCTTGTTCTTGGTTTTTTTGCTCTTCGGCATTCTGGTAAAAGTAAGTCATGCAGGTGACCTTGCATAAGGGAAGTGGGTATGTCATCATGATGAGCTCAGTTAGGCAAAGTTAATATTTCATATCAATAACCTCATGGTTGAAAAGAGTATAAAATTTCATGCAGGTTTGCCTTTTGGATCACCCTAATATTCCTTAGGGAACGGAAGTTATGACAAGTCAAAGTCCTCGTCAAACCTGATATCCCTGGGGGGGGTCATATTCCTTAACATCAGTCACCTTACGTTAGATCACCCTGATGCCAGTTTATCACCCGATAATCATTTGGTTCGCGAATCCAAATGTCAATTTTAGGTAATAACTATATTTGCCTATCAAACAGCTTCATAGATTTTGCGGGGGTCATATTTCAAATATCACTTGATCTTGTGAATATCACCCGATATTTCAAATATCACCCTGTCACAGAATATCACCCCAGTGCCAATATGCCGATGACATCATCCAATCCCGATGAACAAAGAAATCAGGAAATCACCCTGACGGTGATGTCATCATCCTTTTTACCTCGTGGAGGTACGTATCCAACGGTCACCCTTTTAAATAACATGACGGTGACGTCATCCTGATCTTTCGAAAGGGGGTCACATTCGTTAATATGACTCATCTTCATTAACATGATGATGACATCAGCTTATCCCATTCCACAAAGGACCTGATATGATGATGACATCATCAATCAACTTGAACTTTGAAGGTCATCTAATTTCTAACATCTGTCATCTTTTCTAATGACTGCTCTTTCCTAACATGACGGTGACGTCAGTCTGACTTGATATAAAAATCTTGATATGACCATGATGTCATCTTATTCAGAGGGTGATATTCCTCAATATCAGGGTCATATTTCTTAACATCCCGATTTCCTTCAATATGACCAGGACGTCAGCCTTTCACATTTTAATGAAGCCCATCCATGATGATGACATCATCATCATATCCCGATCTATGAAGAGAGTCATATTAGTTAATATCCCTCATATTAACTAATGTGCATACCCGGACCCGATAGTGTTATTCAATGGAATTTAGTGAACAAAAGTGCATGTATTGCATATGCATAATCTTATGCATGTGATATACACAGAGAGATACAAAACTAAAAATGTAAGGTATTAATCTGGACAATACCTAGTGTTGAGCCTGTGGTATTGTAATGCAATAAAATAAACAAAGAAGAATTGAGTTTCTGTAAATAGGCAAACTCGCTGAGAGTTGTGAATTGCCCCCAGAAAACTAAGTTTTATTCACTTCCTTTTGAAATATATAGGCTTGCATATCATATGAAGGGTCACATCACCCTTGGAATACAAAAGGAGCTACTACAAGGTGAAACTAATTGCAAAAATTCAAAGAAACTCAAAAAATTAGGAAAATTTTGATCTTCTCCTTGGTAGGGTCATAACTCCTAGCTATTTTGTCAGAATTTAAACTTTTTGGACTCATTCGAAAGATAAACTAATTATCTTGTTTGAGTTGCTCAGTTACTTAGGCTTAACACCAAGTTATCAACGAAGTCTTGAGCCCTAATTCCACTCCTAAGGCCTCTGAAAATGCAATTTACTAAGATGTAGAAAACATAAAAAATTACATTTTCGATATTTTTATCAAAAAATCACTTAAATGACCTTGGACCTAATCAGATATTGAAGCCATTTTACAGCCTGATAGCATGTTTTCCAGTCAACGATAGTCGATCGGACCCTCTTAATTACCTATGGACATTTAGATAGGCATATTTTCATAGATGCTCAGTATTCATAACCCGATATATATAGGTTTGCACATTCACAGCCTGATAAAATATAAATGTTTATTTTCCTGCTAGTTTATAGAATGATGATGCTTGATTCTTGTTTGTTTGTTGGAGGTTGAAGCTGTTTGGAGTTTGGCTGAAAATTGCAGAGTTGCGGACATAGAGGTGACATGAACCTGAGCTGAGGAGGATATTGTCAAATGCGTTGTTTGCTAGCTGGAGGATGGACCAGGCTGAAGATGCTGGAATATTCTATGCTAGCTATGTAATTGCCAACTGGCAGGCACGTACTGTTCATCTGGACCGTTGAATGTTATGAGAGGATCTAGATCATTGGATCAATGTAACTATTTTCTGGCCTTTGTTCTATAAAAGGGCCAGAACTTGTCCAAATAAGGAGGAGTCATATATAGAGAGAATATCTGGCAAAATAAGGCTAATTATTGTAGAATTAAGAAGAGATCAGATTACCGAGACTAATGAGGACTGAATTGTTGAAATGTCAAGGTTCTTTCTTCAGATCATTGTAAATGTACTTGTTCTAAAGCATACTGAATGGAGATGAAGCTTTAGATTACATCTTGATTGTAAACTTTACGTAATCTTCAAGTTGATTTCTAGATATGTAATGGTGAATGTTGTGTTCAAATAGAAGCGCTTTCATTTTATTGCATGTTGTTGTCAACTTTTCCTTTGAAGATTTGTATTGGATCATGCGGATTTGTGGAATGTCCTGGTGAAGTATGATTCTAGTTTTCTTCTCTTCATTGCTGTATGGGAACATGTATGTGGATCAGTGAACTCAATCAAGTAATTTTAGGAATCTCATTCTCTAACCCTTTTTCTCATTTTAATTTCAGTGAATCACTTCCATAACTGCAAATCATGATAAATAATAGGCAGAACAGAGAAATATGCTGACATCTCGTAGATAATTGAATATCATTAGCATATTTGAGCTAAATACATGTAGTGTTGAGAATATCATCCAAAGATTTGCAAATAATGGTAAAAATCATGCAATTATCAACCTGTAGGCACATTATTTGAGTGGATTCATAGTGTAGAGGTAGAATTGTTGGAGATTTATGCAGAGCAGATATAAAGGACAGGATATCTGGAGAAATACTGATGAACTTTGCAGAAATTACTGAAGAACGTAAGGCCCCTGAATGATTAACAGCAACACACATCAACCACTGAGTAACGTTAGTAGATTATGAACTAATTAACGGAGACTTGGGATCATGAATTCTTTGAGTTCATCGTATCTTTCAAGATGAGTAAAGGTTGTTATTTAACTTTTATTTCATGTTTGTATGTGACTAATATCATGACCAACATAAATTGGCGCTAGAAGGAGGGCCCGAGCAAGAAATTTCTGGATTTCTGTAAATATTACATAAATATTTCATCATTTGAGCTTAATGTCTACAAATATCTCTTATCTGAGGGGTTTTGATTGTATATTTACAAAGATCTAGCTCAAAGCTTCAAAGATTTGTTTGATTTTCTGAGCTTTCAAGTTTTATTCTGAGATATGATAGATCTCATTAAAATTTCCAAATCCTAAAAATTGAAAATAGGGTCTCATTTTGATGGATGCATATGAAGGCAATTATCAAGTTAGAATTCCTTTATTTCAGGAAACTTTGAATAAGCAACTTTATCTTCAAAGTTTATCTAACTTTGGTTTATCTAGTTGTTGCAGGATACACAAGTCTGTGGAGCACAGTGAAATTAATTGTCTAACTTTCCTCCAAGGTTGGATCTATATTTGAAAGGACTAATATTTTTCATAGATGTGTTCAGGGCTGAAGTCTGGTAGGAAAATGAAGAAATTCTGGAGCAACAAGCAGATACAGCACTAGAAATTATTAGTAGTCTAGACACTAAAGTGGACCTCTTTAAAGATTTTGAATTATATTTGTTTAGAAATATACAATGTAGTCAAATATTAGGTTTATCCACTGATGATGTCTTGATTGAAAGTTGGTGTAGATTACATTATGAAGAGCATTTAGAAAGGGATTGTGATGCTTGCTTGGTCATGTTGGAGAAGACTTGAATTCTAGAACAATGAAGAGAAGCAACACCCCTAATGATGAGTTGTTTAGAAAATACAATAGCTGAATCGGTTCTAGAAGGTAAAGAGGAGGAAACATCTCCTTGGGTCATTTTATGGTGAGAATTGGAGTTCTCTACTTTATGATAAGGGTGAGGCAGAGTGCAGGTATGAATCTTTTGAAATTTATAGAGAAGAAACCACTTGTCAGGATAGAGTCTTTGATTATGATCCTAATACTTTTGTTAAGGATGAGGAAACATCTTTCCTTGAGTCATTTTATGGTAAAAAGGAATGGAGATAGGTGGAACAATTTAAATGCATTGCTACTGATAAAGTTCCTATGATAGTAACTCAGGGAGTTGTAGAAAAGGAAATAAATGTTGATTTACTATCTAACTTGTTTAAACTAAATGATCAAATGCAAGAATATTGTAGGACAATGGAACTAGACTCTCTACTGGATGGTAGAAGTGAAATACTTGATGAACAATTCATGAAAGTTGAAGATGCAGAAAGCTTTGGAGTTGTTGTGCATGATCAGATGCCAATCCAATGTCATTTTGAAAATGAAACAGGGGAGTATTCCTATCAGTCGAATGTTAATTCACCTTTACAGTCAAATGTTTTAGAAATGATAAATTTCTGTATATCAGGTTATGATAATAAAGATACTCATTTAAACTCTGATGTGTAGAGAATTGAAGAGAACATTGAAACATTTCTTGAGCTTGAAGATAAACTGAACATCCAAAATGAAGGAACAAAGCTGGATTGAGATGAAGAAATAATCCATCAAAAGCCATACATCCTTCAATTTGAAGTGAGACCTAACATTGAGCCAAGAAATAAAAGTGCAGAGTTAAATGCAAGACCAGTTGTCGATGAACAAGCATGTCCAACAGTAGAGCCAGAGATGCATCAGGTTGTATCTTTCCTTTCCACAATGAATAATGTTGATTATTATTTTGATTATGGAAATTCAAGAGCTAAGACATGCATATGGATTAATCATGAACATAACGAGCTTCCTCAGTTACTGATAATCAGAGATTATTCTGGTAAACACAATGAATTTAGAATACAAGAGTATTTTTCAGAATACAAAGATGAATTTGCTAGGATTAGAACCATAACTAGTGCCCTGATGCTCCTGTACAATCTAAGGAGGCATGCAAATACAGGTGTCTTTGGGTCTTAGCATGGGTTTTATTTGCCTTGTAGTGTCTTATGTATAGTTTGGTAGAGTAGTTGTTTTGTTTCTTTTCTTTGCTTTTTTTTTTGTCTCCCTTTGATAGTTAACTGTTTGTATAGTTTTCTTTGTGTGTTTGCTTTTGTTTTGCATTGTTGAGTTATGTTTTGGTTAGTTAAGATGATGTAGCTCATCACCCTGAGAAAATAACCAAATTGTTAAGATTCAAGTGATGAGAACAAATTCATATATAGGTTATGACTCATTTTGAGAAGTACCGGTGATCAGGTCTATGATATCTTTTCATCAGGGTGCTCTTTCTTGACCAAAGTGACACTTTCATAATGACTCACCTAACAGCCTTGGGTTTGTTGAACACACAAGTATATATGTTAAGTGAAAAATCTAAAGGGACTCCCTTGCTACCAATGCAATCTCCAACCTAAATCAACAAGTGACCATACCTTGCATACTAAGCTTACATGATGACATCAGACGAATAGAATATAAATTTTGAAAATCCAAAAAAATATAATAAAATTAGGCCATCTAAGTAACCTTACCGGGGCTATAGATGCCTACTGGTAGTGGGGCTCTACTTAGGGGGATTGTATAGATAACCTTGCCGGGGCTATGGACACCTACTGGCAGCAAGGATCTATCCAGGTTGGCTATGAGGGATGCTCCCAAACTATGTAGCTTAGCATTAGTTACTCATGTTTTCAACTTGCTTTCAAGATGAGGATAATTAATCATTTGTACACACCTGATCCTTTGTTAGCATTGTTGCCATATGAAAACTTTATCATACAGAAAGATTATGATGCTTATACTTAGAAAGAGTTAGAATAATATATATGAATGTAATCACCTCACTTGAATCATTGGAATTTGGTTATTTTCTTTGGTGGCAAGTTGTTGTGTGGTTACACAACACGCCCCATTTTGACTTGACAAAATCGAGACCCAACCTTTTGCTTGGCTTGTTCTTGGGTTTTTTGCTCTTCGGTGGTCTGGTAAAAGTAAGTCATGTAGGTGACCCTCCATGAGGGAAGTGGGTAAGTCATCATGATGAGGTTAGTTACGCAAAGTTAATATTTCATATCAGGTTGAAAAGAGTATAAAATTTCATGCAGGTTTGTCTTTTGGATCACCCTGATATTCCTTAGGGAACAAAAGTTATGACAAGTCAAAGTCCTTGTCAAACCTCATATCCCTGGGGGGGGTCATATTCCTTAACATCAGTCACCTTACGTTAGATCACCCTGATGCCAATTTATCACCCGATAATCATTTGGTTCGTGAACTCCGGACGTCAATTTTAGGTAATAACTATATTTGCCTATCAAACAGCTTCATATATTTTGTGGGGGTCATATTTCAAATATCACTTGATCTTGCGAATATCACCCGATATTTCAAATATCACTCTGCCGCAAGATATCACCCCAATGCCAATATGCCGATGACGTCATCCAATCCTGATGAACAAAGAAATCAAGAAATCACCCTAACGGTGATGTCATCATCCTTTTTACCTCGCAGAGGTACGTATCCAACTGTCACCCTTTTAAATAACATGGCGGTGACATCATCTTGATCTTTCAAAAGGGGGTCACATTTGTTAATATGACTCATCTTCGTTAACATGATGATGACGTCAGCTTATCCATTCCACAAAGGCCCTGATATGATGATGACATCATCAATCGGCTTGAACTCCGAAGGTCATCTAATTTCTAACATCCATCATCTTTTCTAATATGACTGCTCTTTCCTAACATGACGATGAAATCATTCTAACTCAATATAAAAATCTTGATATGACCATGATGTCATCTTATTCAGAGGGTGATATTCCTCAATATCAGGGTCATATTTCTTAACATCCCAATTTCCTTCAGTATGACCAGGACGTCAGCCTTTCACATTTTAACGAAGCCCGTCCATGATGATGACATCATCATCATATCCTGATCTATGAAGAGAGTCATATTAGTTAATATCCCTCATATTAACTAATGTGCATACCCGGACCCGATAGTGTTATTCAATGGAATTTAGTGAACAAAAGTGCATGTATTGCATATGCATGATCTTATGCATGCAATATACATAGAGAGATACAAAACTAAAAATGTAAGGTATTGATTTGGACAATACCTAGTGCTGAGCTTGTGGTATTGTAATGCAATAAAATAAACAAAGAAGAATTGAGTTTCTGCAAATAGGAAAACTCGCTGAGAGTTGTGAATTGCCCCCAGAAAACTAATTTTTATTCACTTCCATTTGAAATATATAGGCTTGCATATCATATGAAGGGTCACATCACCCTTGGAATACAAAAGGAGCTACTACAAGGTGAAACCATTTGCAAAAATTCAAAGAAACTCAAAAAATTAGGAAAATTTTGATCTTCTCCTTGGCAGGGTCATAACTCCTAGCTATTTTGTTAGAATTTAAACTTTTTGGACTCATTGGAAAGATAAACTAATTATCTAGTATGAGTTGCTCGAATACTTAGGCTTAACGCCAAGTAACCGATGAAGTCTTGAGCCCTAATTCCGCTCCTAAGGCCTCCAAAAATGCAATTTTCTAAGATGTAGAAAACACAAAAAAATACATTTTCGATATTTTTATCAAAAAATCACTTAAATGACCCTAGACCTGATCAAATTTTTTTTTTTTTTTTGAAAAAAGTGGTATAAAAACCACTGAAATATATTAGTAAAAAAGAGAATACAAAATGTCAGATTTGAAAAGGCATACTGGCAGGAAAGAATCCGATAAAGAAAACCTCTGGTTATAGCCTGAATGTGAAAAGATAAATCCAAAAATGACTCAAAGAAGAGAGTCGATCCAGTAACAACATCTATAGCTTAATTCAAAATAGAGTTTATGCAGTATTACATACAAAGCAGCTGACTAAGTCGACCAATAGTCAGGACAAAAAACTATGAACTGAAACCAGAACAAAAGATGACTCAACACCCAATCAATCTACAATCTCAATAATCTGTAAAGCATGACCCGCTTCAAGACCGTCCACATCTTCTTACTGGGGAGGAGGAGGAGGTGGTGGGGGAGGGATGTAGTTTAGCAAGAAATGTAATGCATTAAACACTTCTGTAGCCTTAGCTGCCATTTGATTCCCCAGCTCCCTCTGATGACAATGGATACAATTTTGGAAGGAAATCACACAATTATTTTGAAGCCCATGCATAAAAGCATTAAAGAGGCAGTGGAGTGCAGGCATACGGAACAATAACCTGCAATCAAATAAACCTCCAACCAGAGCAGATCCTTCATGCAAGTCATAATCTTGTAATGCAGTATTATAAGAGTCAACAAAAAAATGCACATTCTCTATAAACGTAACACCCAAAACCCTTACCCTTTCACCATTTTGCAAGAGATCCATTGCATTAGAAAGAAAATGCGATGCATCTTGAGAAGGATAAATAGCACTGGAGGATAAAGGAAATTTGAATCACAAACTTGAACAATCGCTCTGCCAACAGAGGCCTCATAAACCTTAAAGACTTCCTCCAGAGAGTTTAGATTAGAAAGACCAAGGAGGGGTTGTTCCCAATTCCTAATTGGCCAAGAAATTCTGGAATTCCGCTGAACACAGCCCATGCTAAAACTGCAGAAACTTGAAGATTGCCAAATGCAGCAAATAAAAGAAATTTTTGGAGCGCAGAACTTAACACCAAAACACAAGGAGTAGATGAGTAAATGATGATCAAAGCACAGGAATTAAAGAATGAAATTGAAATGCCAGCTCCCTTGTGCAAAACTCTACAATCTACACTTGTAACACAACTCAAGGTACATCACACCTAATGAAAGGATAAGTGAAAATAAATAAATGACATCAGGTAGTACGCACAGACAACCGGAAGAGTAAGAATAGAAATATGATAAATATCTAATAAAATCTGTCAAAAATTGCTCAATACTAAATTGAAATATCCTTCTCCAAAATGGCACCAACTCCAGGAATCCTAGCAAAAGATTCAGAATCCCATTCAAGAATGTCAACATTAGAACTAAAAGCAAGGTTAGCCAAAAAATCTGCTAAAACGTTACCTTCACGATAAATATGCATAATCTGAAAAGAATGAAAATGTTTCAATAGATACCTTCCAAAATTTAAAATGTAACCAATTTTCCAACTTGGAGAGGAGTTGTTAGAAAAAGCTCTAACAATATTTAGGGAGTCACCTTCCACAATAAGGCTTGTGAAACCACACTTAAAAGCTAAATTCAAACCAGTGATTAAAGCCAAAGCCTCAGCCTCATTATTTGAACTTATACCCAGCTTGACTGACAAAGCTCTGAGAACTACTCCCTAATGATTTCTAATAACACAACCAGCACTTGAATATCCTAGATTACCTCTGCTTGCACCATCAAAATTAAGCTTAACAAATGATTCAGGTGGAGGGATCCATTTAATAGAAGAACGATCAATCTTAACATCAGACATAAAGCAATTAGAATTAGGCAACTTTAATTGTTTCCAATTTTTTAAAGTCATATCATCCCAATTTGTGAAGATTAAAGAACCCTCCTTTGAAAGAAAGGAAGCTAAAACCACTTCTGAAATGGATTTTTCAACTTTGCCCAAAATTACATGGAGAGGATTACTTATTTTCTTGAACAATCTGTTATTTCTTTCAACCATAAAGACCAGATAACAATACTTGGTGAAACAACCCATAAGACAGAAAAAGTAGACTTGGGGAACAACAAAGGCCAACTTTGGAAAACTTGAAGTAAAGAACAAGGAAGTGGGCCCAACCAATTCAGTTTTGAAAGGAGCCAATACCAGACTTGACAGGAGAAACTATAGTTCAATAACAAATGATCCACCGACTCCTCCACCTCAAGACAGAAAGGACAGGAAAAAGAGTTTGTAATCCCAAGTTTAGATAGTCTATCACTTGTTAGAATACAGTAGTTCAGTGCTAATCAAGAAAAAGCTCCTGCTTTAGGGAGACAAGGCTCACTCCAGCATAGCTTATAGGGCCAACTAGAATCTGAATTAGAGTCCTTACTGGTGAGACTTAAATAACCAAGTTTAACTATGTAACGACCAGATTTTGAAGGAGCCCAGACCAATTTATCCTTTTCACCTGAAATAAAAAGATGTCTATCTTTCAAAACAGTCTTAAGCAGAGTCTTCTGCTCTTGAGGGACCAAGAAGTCATCAAAATTTTTCCATTTAGCTTTACTAATGTTCATATTGTTATCAAATTCAAAGTAATCTTTGACTTTTGTTCCCCAAACCTGACACAGAACAGACTTGATCTCTTGAAGAACCTCTGTATTAATGAGAGGAGGATAACTATTCCAAGAATCATCCCAGAAAAGGGCAGACTGTCCATCATGAATAACCCATGTTAAATAGGGTGAAATAACTTCATGACAACTAATCAAGAAATTCCACATGTGGGAACCCTCCTTTGGATTAAGTAATGTAAATATTCTTTAAGGAGAAAAAGAATCTAGATATTTTGCATACATTAATTTTCCCCATTTAGAATCTGATTTTTGATACAAATTCCAAACCAGTTTGGCTCCAAGAGCTTTATTTTGTGCTGTAATATTATGAATTCCAGCTCCCCCTAACTATTTAGGAAGGCAAATTTTATCCCAAGATATTAAGGGAAATTTTCTCCCATTGGAATTGGAACCATTCCACAAAAATTTTCTTAGAATAGTCACAATATACCACAAAATGGTTTTTGGGACCTTCAGTACTGAAAGCAAATAGATTGGAATGGCTGATAGAATAGTTTTAATCATCAAAATTTTCCCTACCAAAGTAAGCCATTTACCTTTCCAAGAAGATATTTTAATTTTAATACTTGTAATTAGCTTATCCTAGAACAAATTTTTAATTGAACCCAAAAATAGAGGAATTCCCAAATACCTTGAGGGTAAAGTGTCAACTTGAAAACCCAAAAATTTAGCTATCCTTTGTTGCACTAACACATAAGAGAAGAAAATAACTATGATTCACTTTCTGACCCGAAACAAGACAATAACTATTTATAACTTCCTTCAAGACTTTGGCTTCCTTCATCACAGGCTATCCAAATAACAGAGTGTCATTAGCAAACAAGGCATGTGTGATAGAAAAAGGTACTCTAGGAATATTAATCCCTTTCCATAGGCCCGTCAAATTCTTACTCATAATTAATCTACTTAAACCTTCCGCCATTAAGATAAAAAGAAAAGGGGAAAGAGGATCTCCCTGTCGAATTCCTTGTGAAGACTGAAAGAAATCAGATTGAGAACCATTAATCAAAACTAAAAAACTAGCACCAGACACACAAGAATAAATCCATTTGCACCATTTTGAGGAAAAACCAAATTTAAGAAGAACTTGTAACAAAAAGTCCCAGGACACTCGATCATAAGCTTTTAACATATCCAGCTTAACCAACATAGCTGGGAGTTTATGTTGGTGTATTGAGTGTAGAACCTCATGTGCAACCAGAGCACCCTCTGAAGTTTCCTTTTCTGGGACAAAACCACCTTGTTCATCAGAAATAATTTTTGGGATTAGAGTAGCAAGTCTTGAAGTGATGGCTTTAGAAAAGATTTTATAAAGAGTATTACAAAGTGATATGGGTCTGAAATTAGCATAGGAGGAAGGAGAAGTAACTTTTGGAATTAATGCAATAAATGTAGAATTAATTTCTTTCAGAATACTTCTATTTCTCCTAGCTTCCTCTACAGCCAGCCAAATATCCTTGCCCAAAAAATCCCAGCATTTTTGAAAAAAGAGAGGAGTGAAACCATCTGGACCAGGGGATTTATCTGGGTCTAGGGAGAAGACAACTGCCTTGATTTCTTCTAAGGTAAAATGCTTCATCAACGCCAGATTATCTTCTGAAGAAATCAGTATAGGAATGTGGGATAAGACTTCTGCAACAGTTGAATTTGGGATGTGGTTTGAATCTTTAGATAAAAGTTTCTGAAAGAAATTAATTCCTTCTTTTTGAATGAGGGATTCTTCTAGCAATATATTTCCCATAGAATCTTTAATGGAAACAATGGAATTCTTTTGCCTTCTAAGCATAGCCGAAACATGAAAAAACTTTGTGTTACGATCACCTTCCTTTAACCAAGTTTCCCTCGACTTCTGTCTCCAAAAAATTTCTTCCTAGGCTAAAATTTTCTCTAGTTCAGATTGGAGAGATTTCATGTATTCAAAAGAAGCATTATCCATGCCTTTGCTAATAATAGTTTCATTTAACTGGAGTAATTGAGATTGAAGAGCTGCTTTTTGGGAGAAAATGTTACCAAAAGAAGATTTATTCCATTCCCAGATTTTACGTTTCATATATTTCAACCTTTCATTGACCCAAAACATACGTGAGCCTTTAACATAAGGAGCATTTGTCCACCAAAATTTTAGTAAGGATAAGAAGTTTTTATCTCGAAACCACATAGATTGAAACTTGAATGAGGCCCTGTGGATCTGCCTTCGAAAAGAAGCATGGATATGAACAGAAATAGGAAAGTGATCTGAAGCAGTAAAAGGAAGAATAGAAGTACCAAGAATGTTAGACTCAAGACACCACTCTGAAGAGAAAAGAAATCTATCTAGACGTTCTGTAATATTTAAAAAACCTTTTCGCCTATTAGACCAAGTAAAACTCCCATTCAATAAAGGACTGTCAATTAAAGCATTATCTGAAATAAAATCTTTAAAATCCTCTATTACCCTCTGAGGAGGGCAAATTCCTCCCGATTTTTCTGTTAAACAGGAAATGGCATTGAAATCCCCTCCTAAAATAACTTTCTCACTAGATAATTGTTCTAAAAGAGCTGATAAAATATCCCAACATTGTTTTTTTTCTCTAGTTGCAGTAGGTCCATAGATATTGAAAAGCCAAAAGTTTAAATAGGAGGAAGTGATTTTAACCAAAAAGAAATTTGGGACAGAACAAACTAACTCTATTGTACAAACTTTACTATCCCACAAAATAGCCAGACCTCCTGACACCCCTTGAGAAGGGATGTGTATATATTCCATTTTACCCAACTTGAAAAAATAAAATTAGCTTGAGATGTAGATAATTTTGATTCTTGAAGTAATACAATATCAGAACCTAAGGAATCTAACTGATGCTTAACCAAGCGTTGCTTGTTAGGGGCGTTGATGCCCCTAACATTCCATGAAAGAAGCTTCATTGCTCGCGGGGAGAGTTTCTAACTCTCCCCGATCTCAGACATGTATCCAAGGTGGCCTGCAAACTAGCTTTTATTTCTTCCTGAGTTTTAAAGGATTTTGGCTTACGTCCTCTCTTTGAGGGAGAAATAGAACTCTGTTCGGAAGGTGAATCCTGACTTTGTGATTGAGAAATAGACAACTTTGTTGTAAAATTGAAAGCATCACTTTCTTCTCCTAGAGGAGGTACTGGATCAACTTTCCCTTGGTTTAAACAATTTGGATGAACTAAACTAGGAACAAAAATATTAGAAATGGTTGAATCATCTACAAAAGAATTTGGCTTTTCTATAATTACCTCATCCGCCAATTCATCTATAAGATCAGAGGCAACTTTACGGATGGTTTTTTCAACAAAAGCATTAGCTTCCTCTTCAGTAAAAGGAAATCCATCTGACCCTAATTCAGGCATTTCATTTACTATTTCCCTAGAACAATTAGCCTCGGAGTTAAAGGAATTAAACAGATTTTTCTTAATTTTATCACTAGGAAAAATAGGGGTTTCAATATCCTCAGGGTTACCGACTACAAATTCAAAAGGACATTCTTCTTCTAACCCTGCAGCAGTCTGAAAATCTTCTTCAGAAATAGAGGAATTAACAAAATGATTTAGAGAGGCTTCCCCTGATGCAGAGTGGCACAAGGGAAGCAACACACAAATGTTTACTCTATTGTCCTTTGCCCACTCACCCACTTCAACTAGCCTTCAACCAACCAACCAACCAAAGGCACATACAAGGCATATGAAGGATTTGATGTCCAGACTATTGTCCAACCCCTAAGGCTTCTCCAACACCTTAAGACAGATCAACAAACACCTTCTATGCAGTTGGTTTGATCTCCAACTTCCCAAAACTCTTGAACCTATACCTTGACTAGTAAGGTTACTAGCCCTCCAAACTAGGTTTTCTCAACAAAACTTGACAAAATCCCAAAGGTCTAGGCAAACAAATGATGGAATTGAACACCTTTTAGGGGACCCTAACAAACCTCCAAATCTCCTGCTCCAACTCTACCCCAGCAATCCAGAACGCCTACTAGGTCTCTAGGCCTAATTGATCAATTTAGGCTAGGTTACAAAGCAAGTGCTCAAAATTGGGTGCATAGGTCAGGGGCAGGAACTTGGAATGACTCTACCATCCCCAAACAACACAAATCCACCATTCATTCACTCATCCTCTTAGGGTTTTATCAAATACAACAATAAATTGCATAAATTCAGTCAAATACATAGAGATATTTGACCTAGGGCATCACATTAAAAATAGTAAACTGTATTTTCTCAGAAAATGCTTTTGGAATCAAGTAGTATACACCCCTAGCCTGCATTTCACTGAGTGGCATGAAATTTCATCAGTGGAAATGCATTCTAGGGCCAAATTTGTGGGACTGCCCTAGAAAATAGGGTTTCTGGACCAATTTTGAAAGAAAATTCAATAACTTTTGACTCTGACCACTTCAAGACCTCAAACTAGTTGCATTGGAACCCTGACTCCAAGAGCTTTCAGAAAAATATCATTTACACACATGAAAAGTCCGTACAGTCCGTACACAACAAGAAAAATAGCAAAAAATAGTCAGTTTTCTTGAATTTTGTGCCCAAATTCCGTACAAAAACTTCCTCCCCCATACTGGAGTCAGATATCCACCATATTAACCCATCCAAGTTGGTTTCCAACTTCTACAACAGCATTTAACTGCCCAAAGTGGTTTTTGAACTGACCCAACACATAACACCTTTGACAACTATGGTGTTTTGCATTAACACAAGGAGGTTGATTTGTTTGGCTCATCCAATGGAGTCCAAATGATCAACAAACTCCTTCCAACATACTAAAACATTAAAACAACCAAAAAAAACTCGAAAACCAATCCTTGGACCTTCTAGGCCTAATTAGCACAACAAGGATCCAAGTGGACTAAGCATGATTGAGGTTTATAGGGTCACCTCAATCATCTTGACCACACAAAAGGGACCATACAAACATGGCTAAAGCCTTATTACCACACATATAATCAAAACAAAACATAGCTTATCAAAATGCATAAAAAAATGCTTGAGGTGTCAGACTGCTCCTAGGTGCCCTGCACCATACACCCACTGTCAAATAGAACTCAAGTCTCTTGAGTTGGAATGCTATCAAATGTGAAACCTACCTTCTCAATGTCTGCCCTGCTCATCCAAGTGGCATCCTCCTGAGGTTTGTTTAGCCACTTCACCAAATAGTCATGATAGGTGTGCCTTCTAGTTTGTTTTGCAATCCTCTTGTCCAAAATGCACTCAATCTGATTTGGAGATGAAGGAATGAGTTCCTGGAGTGTGTGATCAGTTTGATCTTCTTCAACAACAGTCTGAGGATCAGATCCTTTATAGGGATAAAGGTCTGAAACATTAAAAATTGGAGGCAAAGCAATGCCATCCGGAAGTCTGATTTTGTAGGCATTTTCTCCACATTTCTTGAGCACTTCACAAGGCCCAATCTTCTTCATGAGTAGCTTAGTGTGTTTACCTGCCGGGAGCCTCTCCTTCTTTAGATGAACCATTACTAAATCACCTTCCTTGAACTGCAAATCTCTTCTTTTTTTGTCAGCAAATTGTTTATATTTCTTAGAAGTGGACAGTAATTTCTGTCGTACTTGTTCATGGACATCTTTCATGACTTGAACAAAGTCTTCAGCCAAGGCACTGCTGTTTTCCAGTCCTTTAACCTCCCTTAGTTCCAAAATACCCCTTGGGTGAGTGCCATAAACAATTTGGAAAGGAGACATGCTGGTGCTTCGATTGACAGTGTCATTGTATGAGAACTCTGCCTGAGCCAAAATTGAATCCCAACTAGCACCCTGCTCCTTTGTTAGGCATCTTAGGAGGTTGCCAAGTGACCTATTAATCACCTCTATTTGTCCATCAGACTGAGGGTGATAGGCAGATGATAAGGACAAATTTGTACCTAGTCTCTTCCACAGTGTCCTCCAGAAGTGTCCTATGAACTTGGGGTCTCTGTCTGAGATTATGGACAAAGGTAAACCATGTAACCTGACTATTTCTTTGAAGAAAAGACCTGCTATGTGTGAGGCATCATGTGTGGTTTTACATGGGATGAAGTGAGCCATTTTTGAGAACCTATCTACAACCACAAAAATGCTGTCATGTCCATTCTTTGTTCTAGGCAAACCAAGTACAAAGTCCATACTTATGGAATCCCAAGGCTTTGAAGGAATAGGTAGAGGAGTGTATAAACCTGCATTTGATGTATGCCCCTTTGCTCTTTGGCAAATTTGACAAGTTTCAACAAAATTCCTTACATCGGTTGGCAATTTTGGCCAAAAATAGTACCTCCTAACCAATTCTAGGGTCTTATCAATACCAAAGTGACCTGACATGCTGCCACAATGTTTTTCCCTGATTATATTCTCTCTAATAGATCCTCTTGGGATACACAACATACTACCCTTGAAAAGATATCCATCTTGCAACAAAAAATCAGAAAAATCAGTATTATACCTTCCTGTCATGGCCTTGCAAGATAGGTATGGCTCTTTGAAGTCTTCATCTGCTGTATACTGATCTTTAATGGCATGAATACCTGTACTTTCCAACTGAATAGTTTGTACAACAAGATTTCTCCTGCTTAAGGCATCAGCTACCTTATTGGCCACTCCTTTCTTGTGTTTTATGGAGAAGGTGTATGCTTGGATGTACTCCATCCACTTGACATGTCTGTGATTCAACTTTTGCTGCCTGTTCAAGAAGCTTAATGCATGGTTGTCAGTAAAAACTATAAATTCCTTTGGCAATAAGTATTGTCTCCATTTCCTCAATGACTGAACCATGGCATATAACTCTAGATCATAGGTGGAGTAGTTTTGTTTTGCCTCATTTAACTTCTCACTAAAGAATGCTATAGGCCTCCCATCTTGACTTAGGACTCCCCCAACAGCCCTCTTACTTGCATCACATTCTACCACAAAGACCTTGTCAAAATCAGGAAGAACAAGGACCGGTTTTTCTGATATTTTTTTCTTTAATAGTTCAAAGGCTTGGTTGGCCTCATTTGTCCATAAAAACACACATTTCTTGCCCCCTTTTATGGTGTCAACAAGTGGAGCACAAATGCCACTAAACCCTCTAATGAACTTTCTATAAAAGCTGCATAAACCATGGAAACTCCTTACCTCCGAGGCTGTTGTAGGTGTTGGCCAATTAAGAATGGCTGCAACCTTACTTGGATCCATTTTTAGGCTGCCCTTGGAGATGACAAACCCCAAAAATATCAACTCTTCTTGTAGGAAGACACATTTGTCAAGATTGATTCTCAACTTCTCCTCTTGAAGCCTCCTGAGCACTTGATGGATATGCCTTATGTGGTCTTCCTTGCTATCACTAAAAATCAGTATATCATCCAAATATACAACAATAAACTTGTTAAGGAAAGGTTTTAGCACTTCATTCATCAATCTCATGAAGGTGCTTGGTGCATTTGACAAGCCAAAAGGCATGACAACCCATTCAAATAGTCCTTCATTGGTTTTGAAGGCGGTTTTCCACTCATCCCCTTCCCTTATCCTGATTTGGTGATAACCACTTTTTAGATCTATCTTGGTAAAATACTTAGCCCTACCCAAGCAATCCATTAAATCTTCTATTCTAGGCATTGGAAATCTATACCTGATAGTAATCTTGTTGATGGCCCTGGAATCAGTGCATAGTCTCCATGTTCCTTCCTTCTTAGGTGCAAGCACTGCAGGTACTACACATGGACTAATACTCCTCCTGATAAGTCCTCTATCCAATAAGTCTTGGATTTGTCTTGCCACTTCAACATTTTGTTCTGGAGTCAACTTGTAGGCTGCTTGGTTTGGTAGGGTGGATCCAGGGATGAGATCAATGCAATGACTAATCTCCCTCTTTGGTGGAAGGGCATCCTTGCCTTCATCGGCTATCACATCCTGAAACTTCTCCAATAGTTCTTCCACTTCCTTTGGTCCAATCCTCCTAAGAGGTTGCTGCACTTTGACCTTCTTGGGATTCACATCCTTGGGCTTGATGACTACTGCAAAACATGGCACTTTCTCTTCCTTGAGGTTAGCCAAAAACTCTTTTTCACCTACCAACATAACTGAACTAGAAATGACTTTCTCTTTGCAATCATCAATCAAAGGAGTCATTGTAAACTTTTCACCATTCTTGGACAAATGAATCACATTGTTCTTACCATCATGTTGGGCACTTGTGTCATGTTGCCAAGGCCTTCCAAGAAGAAGGTGGCATGCATCCATATCCACTATCTCACAAAGAACCTTATCATGATATTCACCTATCTTGAATTCAACCCAACATTGCTCTTTCACCACAATTTGTTGTTCCTTGGTTAGCCAAAAGACTCTATAGGGTTTAGGATGAGGCATTCTTTCCAATCCTAACTGAGTCACCATTTCATTAGAAGCCAAATTTTCAGAAGAACCTGAATCAACTATTACCTTGCACACTTTTCCTTTCACCTTGCAAGTGGTTCTGAACAAGTTGTTTCTTTGGGGCTGCTCCTTGGTGGCTGGCATGATGAGTGACCTGTTGAACATGATGCATTCTCCACTCTCAAGTGCTGCAGACTTGGAAGAGGCTATTTGGTAACTTGTGGTGCTTTGACAGTCCTCTTCTTGAAGGAGTTGTACTCTTCTTTCTTTCTGATTTGCAGCAGTGTTTCCCATCTTCTCCGGGCACCTAAAGGACTGATGTCCAATCTGATTGCAAGAGAAACACCTTCCAGTAAACACATTGGGACCTCTGCCCCCACTTCTTCCTCTGCCATTACCTCTGCCCCTAAACTGACCCTTATCAGTACTGTTTTTATCAGCCTACCCTTGGCTGCCTTCTTGTGATCCGCCACCTTGGAATCTAGAGAAATTATCTCTGTTTTGAAATCTGCCCCTACCCCTAAAATTCTGATTTCCTCTGCCTCTGCTGCTGCTGCCAAAATCCCCTTTTCTTCTCTGCTTATCCTCAATCCTCAGTGCCATTTGAAAACACTTATGGACTGTCTCCGGGTTAAAGAGAGTTAATTCATCTTGAATGGAGAACTTGAGGCCATTAAGATACCTTGCAAGCTTCTGTTTTTCATTCTCAGGCATCTTGGCTTTCAATGTCATCTTGTGAAACTCCTCTGTGTAGGTGCTTACGTCCATGTCCTTTTGTCTCAAGTTGTGCAACTTCTTGTTCAAGTTGACCTCATAATCCTCAGGGACAAATTGCTTCTTGATTTCAAGTACCATCTTCCTCCATGTAGAGATAGGATTCCTATCATCTTCTATCCTCTCATTTTGAATAAAATTCCACCAACTCAAGGCTGGCCCTTTCATTCTTGATTTGGCAATCTTCACTTTCTAATTTTCTGCCACTTCTTCACATTCAAAATAGTTCTCCATTGCCTCAATCCAATCAAGGCACTCCTCTGGATTCATCTTACCAGGAAACATAGGTAAGTCTGCCTTAGTGTCCTTCCTACTCAACTTTCCAAGTGCATCTAGGAATTGTCTCTCTGACATGCCTCCTTGTGGCTCTTCCATAGGCACTTCTTCTTCCTCATCTTGATCCTCTTCATCTGAATCTAAGATGACTTCTGACTTCTTCTTCTTGTCTTTGTCTTTCTTCAACTTTTCTATCTCAGCCTCCATCCTTTTGTTCTTGGCTGCTTGCTCTCTCACTATCTTTGCCAATTCGGCATTTGTCACCTTTGAAGGAATTTCCTCCTCTTCTTCTCTATCTCCCATCTCTTTGATGGCTCTGATACCACCTGATGCAGAGTGGCACAAGGGAAGCGACACACAAATGTACTCTATTGTCCTTTGCCCACTCACCCACTTCAACTAGCCTTCAACCAACCAACCAACCAAAGGCACATACAAGGCATATGAAGGATTTGATGTCCAGACTATTGTCCAACCCCTAAGGCTTCTTTAACACCTTAAGACAGATCAACAAACACCTTCTATGCAGTTGGTTTGATCTCCAACTTCCCAAAACTCTTCAACCTATACCTTGACTAGTAAGGCTACTAGCCCTCCAAACTAGGTTTTCTCAATAAAACTTGACAAAATCCCAAAGGTCTAGGCAAAAAAATGATGGAATTGAACACCTTTTAGGGGACCCTAACAAACCTCCAAATCTCCTGCTCCAACTCTACTCCAGCAATCCAAAACGCCTACTAGGTCTCTAGGCCTAATTGATCAATTTAGGCTAGGTTACAAAGCAAGTGCTCAAAATTGGGTGCATAGGTCAGGGGCAGGAACTTGGAATGACTCTACCATCCCCAAACAACACAAATCCACCATTCATTCACTCATCCTCTTAGGGTTTTGTCAAATACAACAATAAATTGCATAAATTCAGTCAAATACATAGAGATATTTGACCTAGGGCATCACATTAAAAATAGTAAACTGTATTTTCTCAGAAAATGCTTTTGGAATCAAGTAGTATACACCCCTAGCCTGCATTTCACTGAGTGGCATGAAATTTCATCAGTGGAAATGCATTCTAGGGCCAAATTTGTGGGACTGCCCTAGAAAACAGGGTTTCTGGACCAGTTTTGAAAGAAAATTCAATAACTTTTGACTCTGACCACTTCAAGACCTCAAACTAGTTGCATTGGAACCCTGACTCCAAGAGATTTCAGAAAAATATCATTTGCACACATGAAAAGTCCGTACAGTCCATACACAGCAAGAAAAACAGTGAAAAATAGTCAGTTTTCTTGAATTTTGTGCCCAAATTCCGTACAAAAACTTCCTCCCCCGTACTGGAGTCAGATATCCACCATATTAACCCATCCAA
Organism: Cunninghamia lanceolata; assembly: GCA_027924645.1. NCBI lineage: Eukaryota > Viridiplantae > Streptophyta > Pinopsida > Cupressales > Cupressaceae > Cunninghamia > Cunninghamia lanceolata. The sequence goes on along the minus strand of BSBN01000960.1, from coordinate 6,578,755 downwards.
GTTGGTTTCCAACTTCTACAATAGCATTTAACTGCCCAAAGTTGTTTTTGAACCGACCCAACACATAACACCTTTGACAACTATGGTGTTTTGCATTAACACAAGGAGGTTGATTTGTTTGGCTCATCCAATGGAGTCCAAATGATCAACAAACTCCTTCCAACATACTAAAACATTAAAACAACCAAAAAAAAATTGAAAACCAATCCTTAGACCTTCTAGGCCTAATTGGCACAACAAGGATCCAAGTGGACTAAGCATGATTGAGGTTTATAGGGTCACCTCAATCATCTTGACCACACAAAAGGGACCATACAAACATGGCTAAAGCCTTATTACCACACATATAATCAAAACAAAACATAGCTTATCAAAATGCATAAAAAAATGCTTGAGGTGTCAGACTGCTCCTAGGTGCCCTGTACCATCCCCTATATTAACAAAGTCTAAATTCTCCTTGGCAAAAGAAGCTTCTTCAGATTCCTCACAAGATTTACTTGAATGCAACATTTCCACTTTATCAATAGCCATGGGGTTTTCAAAGACAATTACTTGTTTCCACTTTCCAAATTTAGAGTGAAACTTCCAAATTTAGAGTGAAACTCCATAAATTTGGGAAAGGGAAACGAAGTATTGAGAACTAATGAAAACCTAACTGGCAAATCTGGCTTTTGGAAGGAGGACAAGTCATGCTTAATGAAGAAACCCAATTTCTTAGCACAAAATTCGATAGTGGAAAAATCCCTATATTCCAAAGGTAAATTTGGCAAAGAGATCCAAAAGGGAACAAAATTCATATTAGCTTTAACCGAGTCAAAATTTGGTTCCCATTTTTGGAGACAAATCCCTTTGCCACAATAAAACCACAATTTTTGACTAAGGGTTTCATCACGAAAACCCCCATTTTCAAAAACCACCGTAAAAACACATAAATCTTTATGCAAGAAGAAGACGTCTGAAACCCCTTTCCATGTAACCCTAACCCATGCAAGAAATTCATCAAAATTAAATGTAGGGTTCCAAACCTTACCAATAAGGGCTCGGGAAGTAAGATCTTGAACATAGGGGTTTACCATATCCTCCAGGATGTGAATGTTTACAGTTTCCATGGAAACCTTATCCACCTGAGTAGGACCATCGTCAACATGATTGTGAGTAGCCTTAATTGATTTTTCCCTCCAAACCTGACGAACTCCAGAATCTATGTGTGTTGAAGCGTAATGAAGATGATGGCCATTGATTCTACCAACATACCCAAGATTTTGGTAACGAGGAGGGTCAGGACACACCGAAAAACTTCTTTGACGAACATTACAAAAATCCTCGTGGAACCGTCTGCGCGCATACTCCGGATAAAATGAACGCCTCCATGCCCTAAGTGCTTCAAAAAATAAACTTTGTTGCGAAGGTAAAGGTCTTCTTGTGAAGACCCCATTATTTTGTCGCATTATTTTGTCGCTATACGCTTAATTTTATTGAAGCCATTTTAGGGCCTGATAGCATGTTTCTAGTCAACGATAGCCGATCGGACCCTCTTGATTACCTATGGACATTTAGATACGCATATTTTCACAAATGCTTAGTATTCATAACCCGATATATATAGGTTTGCACATTCACAGCCTGATAAAATATAAATGTTTATTTTCCTACTAGTTTATAGAATGATGATGCTTGATTCTTGTTTGTTTGTTGCAGGAGGTTGAAGCTGTTTAGAGTTTGGCTAAAAATTGCAGAGTTGTGGACGCAGAGGTGACATGAACCTAAGCCTAGGAGGATATTGTCAAATGTGTTGTTTGCCAGCTGGAGGATGGACCAGGCCAAAGATGCTAGAATATTCTGTGCCAACTGTGTAATTGCCAACTAGCAGGCATGTGTTGTTCATCTGGATCGTTGAATGTTATGAGAGGATCCAGATCATTGGATCAATGTAACTATTTTCTGGCCTTTGTTCTATAAAAGGGCCAGAACTTGTCCAAATAAGGAGGAGTCATATATAGAGAGAATATCTGGCAAAATAAGGCCAATTACTGTAGAATTAAGAATGGTGCAGGGCACCTAGGAGCAGTCTGACACCTCAAGCATTTTTTTATGCATTTTGATAAGCTATGTTTTGTTTTGATTATATGTGTGGTAATAAGGCTTTAGCCATGTTTGTATGGTCCCTTTTGTGTGGTCAAGATGATTGAGGTGACCCTATAAACCTCAATCATGCTTAGTCCACTTGGATCCTTGTTGTGCCAATTAGGCCTAGAAGGTCTAAGGATTGGTTTTCGAGTTTTTTTTGGTTGTTTTAATGTTTTAGTATGTTGGAAGGAGTTTGTTGATCATTTGGACTCCATTGGATGAGCCAAACAAATCAACCTCCTTGTGTTAATGCAAAACACCATAGTTGTCAAAGGTGTTATGTGTTGGGTCGGTTCAAAAACCACTTTGGGTAGTTAAATGCTGTTGTAGAAGTTGGAAACCAACTTGGATGGGTTAATATGGTGGATATCTGACTCCAGTACGGGGGAGGAAGTTTTTGTACGGAATTTGGGCACAAAATTCAAGAAAATTGACTATTTTTTGCTATTTTTCTTGCTGTGTATAGACTGTACGGACTTTTCATGTGTGTAAATGATATTTTTCTGAAAGCTCTTGGAGTCAGGGTTCCAATGCAACTAGTTTGAGGTCTTGAAGTGGTCGGAGTCAAAAGTTATTGAATTTTCTTTCAAAACTGGTCCAGAAACCCTGTTTTCTAGGGCAGTCCCACAAATTTGGCCCTAGAATGCATTTCCACCGATGAAATTTCATGCCACTCAGTGAAATGCAGGCTAGGGGTGTATACTACTTGATTCCAAAAGCATTTTCTGAGAAAATACAGTTTACTATTTTTAATGTGATGCCCTAGGTCAAATATCTCTATGTATTTGACTGAATTTATGCAATTTATTGTTGTATTTGACAAAACCCTAAGAGGATGAGTGAATGAATGGTGGATTTGTGTTGTTTGGGGATGGTAGAGTCATTCCAAGTTCCTGACCCTGACCTATGCACCCAATTTTGAGCACTTGCTTTGTAACCTAGCCTAAATTGATCAATTAGGCCTAGAGACCTAGTAGGCGTTCTAGATTGCTGGAGTAGAGTTGGAGCAGGAGATTTGGAGGTTTGTTAGGGTCCCCTGAAAGGTGTTCAATTCCATCATTTTTTTGCCTAGACCTTTGGGATTTTGTCAAGTTTTGTTGAGAAAACCTAGTTTGGAGGGCTAGTAGCCTTACTAGTCAAGGTATAGGTTGAAGAGTTTTGGGAAGTTGGAGATCAAACCAACTGCATAGAAGGTGTTTGTTGATCTGTCTTAAGGTGTTGGAGAAGCCTTGTATGTGCCTTTGGTTGGTTGGTTGGTTGAAGGCTAGTTGAAGTGGGTGAGTGGGCAAAGGACAATAGAGTAAACATTTGTGTGTTGCTTCCCTTGTGCCACTCTGCATCATAGAAGAGATCGGATTACCGAGACTAATGAGGATTGAATTGTTGAAATGCCAAGGTTCTTTCTTCAGATCATTGTCAATGTACTTGTTCTAAAGCATACTGAATGGAGATGAAGATTCATATTACATCCTGATTGTAAACTTTATGTAATCTTCAAGTTGATTTCTAGATATGTAATGGTGAATGCTATGTTCAAATAGAAGCGCTTTCATTTTATTGCATGTTGTTGTCAACTTTTCCTTTGAAGATTTTCACTGGATCATGTGGATTTGTGGAATGTCCTGGTGAAGTATGATTCTAGTTTCTTCTCTTCATTGCTGTATGGGAACATGTATGTGGATCAGTGATCTCAGTCAAGTAATTTTAGGAATCTCATTCTCTAACCCTTTTTCTCATTTTAATTTCAGTGAATCACTTCCATAACTGCAGAACAGAGAAATATGCTGACATCTCGTAGATAATTGAATATCATTAGCATATTTGAGCTAAATACATGTAGTGTTGAGAATATCATCCAAAGAACTACAAATAATGGTAAAAATCATGCAAATATCAACCTGTAGGCACATTATTTGAGTGGATTCATAGTGCAGAGGTAGAATTGTTAGAGATTTATGCAAAGCAGATATAAAGGATAGGATATCTGGAGAAATACTGATGAACTTTGCAGAAATTACTAAAGAACGTAAGGCCCCTGAATGATTAACAGCAACACACATCAACCACTGAGTAATGTCAATAGATTATGAACTAATTAACAGAGACTTGGGATCATGAATTCTTTGAGTTCATCATATCTTTCAAGATGAGTAAAGGTTTTTATTTAACTTTTATTTCATGTTTGTATGTGACTAACATCATGACCAACAAGTATCTACATTATTGTAAACATTCTATTAACAAGTTAAACTAGCAATTATAGAATTTACTCTCTACCAACACACTTTCTAAGACTATCATGACATTCTAAAATAAAGGATTAACTATTTACATATTTAATGAATGATAATCATTCGAGTACATTTAGGGCAATTGAATATACTGAACAATGGTTACAGAAAAAAACATCTACGGGTCACAGATAATGGACTTCAAAAGATATAATAGCAATTGCTATGCTACTGGAGGAATGATCATGGTGTCAAACAGAATAATGCATTCATTGATGGGTGTCCTAATAATTGATAGGAAAGCTCTCTGAAGACCACAGAGAAGTTGTCACGATGGCAGAAAAATGCGTATTGAAGCATGTGATTTGGATTAGTTACATTTTGCAGGATTTCACAAGCTGGATTCATAGTAACTGCTCCAAAATTTTTCAAGCAGTAGATATGGTCAGTGATTATTCCAATGAAGAACGCAAGCACGACTCATTTACTGTTTGATAACATGCCTCAAAGAAATGTTATAGCAAAGTTCGTAGTATATACCCAAAATGGAGTTCGTTGAAGCAGGCTTGGGACCAACTTAGCATCTTTGTCACAACCTATTTGATCTGAACCAAAATGGGAGCTTGGAAAAGGTAACGATCACCTTCTATGCCTAAAAATATGGGATTCTAAATAGATATAATAGTTGATTTTCTATGGTCGACAGTATCTAAAAGAGAAAGTGTTGAGTAGCACGTTATCAACTGGATAGAATACCTCAAGAATACATGAAATGCATAAATTGCAGTGTACTCTCAATATGGATCAGTTGAGAAGACTTTGGAGGCCACCCCAAAACTGTCATTAGGATGCCAGTTAACCTGGTGGTGGTAATGGAGCGAATGCATTTTCTTGGCGCTAGCAGATCACATAAGAACATAGGTTTAGGAGTATGTACAGTGATGCTATTTTTTTATTTGGATCCTAAAATTTTTGTAGAACTTATGTCCTTCTCTCAAACGTCTATATAGAGGTGGGTGGATATGGTGAGGCGATTGATGACAGGAAGAGGGATTAAAATGATTGCAGGATAAGCACAAAATGGATTTGGCACGATAGAAATCATTGTAAGTGATGTGAACCATTTCCAACATTTATGCAAAGATAATATTCTCGCGAAGATAATGATGATGCTAAATAAAGAAATCTCCAAAAAGCCAGGCTTGTGCTAAAATAGTGTTTAGCACAATACATGTAGAGATTGTAGGTGATGCTAAATAAAGAAACCTAAAAATTAGCCCTATGATAAAATAATATGCAATGTCAGATCACCAAAAATGAAGGTTTAACCATCACAACATCGAAGACTGTAAATTGCTCTGATTGGCAAGAATGTAAAATGAGGGAACACATGCAAGGCCCGTGATCTATGGCCTAAAAATCTACAGGAAAAAGTCATCTCATGACATTCAATCACATACAATCAGCAGAGGTAATGCCGAATTCTACGACCTTGGTCAGCAAATGTGAATGGCAGTTGTAAAAAAAAAATGAAATCCACATCCTTGGAAATGTCCTCCCTGCCTGCACAATCGGGAGCTTAGGAACAAGGTATGGATATCTTTTAAAGCATAAAGGTAGAGAAAGATTTTATCAGATGAAGCAATAAGTGAATGGTTATATAATGATAGATGAAATTTTCCTTCAGATAAATATGGATGGAGAAGCACTATCACAAAATGCAAAATCATAAGTAAAGAATGCAAACTATTTGACAGAATATCTTAAAATAGAGAGGTCAACAACAAATAAAAAAACTCATTGATCATAATATCATCTTATGAAATGCATTGATTCAACATACAGTGCTCAAGAAATTAAAACCCAAAACATATTGTCATGTAGTCAATAATCTCATAAATCTCTAATCATAAGGAATTCTATAGGCACCAAGAAAATACCTAGCGCAGACTCCTTCTATGGTGTGACTTATACAGGTTCAGAATAGAATGGATTAAGAACTACTTAAAAATCTTTCTTAGAAAGAAGCAAAATCATCCACACATATTCCATCTATGGTTATCTATCTAAATATGCCTTAATGCGGTGAATTGAGTCAGACATACCTAGATTGAGACAGAATGGAGAGCAAACTCAAAAAAGAAAACCTCCCCCTTTTCTTTTTTTCATAATCCCTATAAAATCTATAGTTATTCCGCACCAATTCCTCTCCCTCTGGGTCTGAATTCCATCCTTCTTATAAGAAGAGGATCTTTTCTTTATTTAGAAATAGAAATCCCCCCATTAATGACCATAAATGCTACCTTATTACACTCTTACAACTAACTATTTATTTCAATCGCAACCAGGCAACAAGATTCTTTTCTACAGCTTTTATTTATTTAATATTTACTATAAATATGACTTATGACAACTCATAAATATTATTATTATTTTACATAAAGACAATCATATTGATTTAATTATCCAAAAATGCCTTCATAACTAATAATATTATTTTAATGAAATGATTAACCAAAGCATCAATCAAACAATCCAACTAAATATAACCCAAGTGCCAAACAATACCTGACACTATGTACGATCGAAAGCATGACCCAACAATAATACAGAATTGAACAATAGAGACTCGCAACACAACCATATAGACAGGACACGGGACTGAAAACTTATCCTCTTTGACGATGGTGACAAGCCGAGGGAAATCTTACGTTATCTCCATTCAACAATTTTCCATTAGTTAAGGCATGCTCAGACCTGTTAATTCAGGTGGAGTCGATGCTTGATACCTGTTCACTCAAGCATACCAATTAGAGTACACATAATAGCTAAAGCACATGGAAAGGAACTTTGACATTTGTATCTCATTCCTGTATGTCCTCCATACGTTCAATGGTATGATGCCACCCTTTCCACCTATGCTAACCACATATTACTGCATCACCTGACTATAATAGTAACATGACAATATGCATCTTACTTACAAAAGCTCATGTTCCATCTTCATCTTCAGATTCCTTAGTCAGACTACGTGCACAACCATGGTGAAAATGGAGGGGCACTACAATTTTATAGTTCTTGTTATCTGGATTAAGCACGTGATTATGTAAGATTTAATGACATTAAAATTCATATTTATGTGATTATCTTTTATTTGAGATATTATGATTAAATGGATTAATTACATCTTTTTTATCTTTGATATGTTGTATCTAAGCAGATTATTTACATCTTTTTGTTTTGGATATTGTGATGTTGTATTTAAGTGGATTAATTACTTCATTTGCTTTTGAGTTGATTTTATGGTTTTACATGTACTTGTGAGGCTTTACATTTGGTATCAGAGTTCTATGTTTAATACTAGGGCCTCTGTTTCTTTTTTGGACTATTGTGCTAAAGTTGCAAACTTGATGTAGATTATCCATCATGAATACTAGAACCACTGATCGTAGTGAAGGATCAAGAAGTGGTTGAGGTAGAGGATCACATGGAGGTACCCGTGGAGGTGCTCATGGTTGAACTGTGGGAGATTGTGGAGATGCTAGTGATGATCAGGATGGAAGATTTGACTGTATTCTTGCTCTCTTGACCCGATAGGACACGAGGATGAATGATCTTGAGAAGAAGATCAGAGGGAATCGTAGAGAGCCGAATGCTAATGAAAATCTTGGAAATGCTAATGCAAATGAGAATCCAAGGATAGAAGTTCAAGTTCTTGAAGTTGGAGCTAATGCTAATAATCAAGCAAGGATTGCAGAAGAATTAGGGAAAGACCTCAAGAAAATATCACCGCCAAAATTTGATGGAAAGACAATTGGAGATGGAGCTGAATCCTAGATGATAGAAATGGAGAAATACTTTGAGCTCTAAAACCTTTTAGATCACGCTAAGGCAATGTGGCGATCTTACCAGTTGATTGGTGAAGTAGCAACATGGTGGGATAATGAGAACACAAATAAGAAGCTATTACCTAGTGAGATAACTTGGGAGATTTTCTTACAACTGTTCAGAAAAATATGGTTACCATAGTTATTCTTCGACAAGAAGATGACAGAGTTTCAGAATTTGATTCAAGGAGGTATGTCTGTAACTAGTTATTGGGAAAGGTTTTCTCATCTACTTAAGTATGTTCCACAGATCAGACAAATGAGAGATTTTAGATTAGGAAGTTTATTATGGGATTGAGGCCACATATTGGAGCTGAGGTAGACATTCATAACCCACTCACTATGGATGTCACTTTTGAGAAAGCAATAAATCAAGAGCAGAGGTTGTAGCAAGCAACCAGTTACCATAAGCAAAGAGATGTCAAGTTTTTAAATAAGAAACCACAGAATAATCAGAAAAACAATCAACAGAATAACAACCAAGGAAATAATAGGCAAATCAGGAATCTGAAGAGAGGCAATAATTCTTAGGATGGAAATGGTGGAAACAAAAGAGGTGGCTATAACAATAGAAACAACAATTAGATGGAAAGAGCTAAAGGATGTTACAACTGTGGAGGAGAGCATTATGCAAATGCATGTCCACATAAAAGAGGAAACAAGAATCAACAAGGAGCACCGTAGCATCAGATTCATGCCTCAGTGGATAATCAGCAAGCATATTTTCAAGTAGTACCTATTCAGTTCCAAGGTAAGCTCTATGGACTACCTATTTCTATTTTAATTGATACTGGCGCCATAGAATGTTTTGTAGATCCTAGAGTAGTATCTAAGTTATCTATTAGACTTGGACATATGGAAAACTCTTAGATGGTACAATATGGCAATAGTGCAGAAAAAAGGGTAGACTCATGTCTAGCATGCAGTTAGTTAGAGCTTCCTAGTTTTTAGACACAAGTAAATCTGTATGTAGCACCTTTAGGCTCATATGATGTAATTCTGGGAATCAATTGGTTAATTGAACATAAGTCTCTAGTAAAATGTGAAGACAAGGTTGTTAGATGTTTGGATGACCTAGGGAATCAAGTGGAAATTAATGGATCTAAGAGACCTTTAGAGCTTAGACAAATCTTGGCTATGCAATTAAAGAAAGAAAAGAGGAAAGGATGTGCCATTTATGTTGTCCAAGTAAAGGACCTTGACAAAGAAGAACCAGTGTTCAATGACTATCCAATCCTTAGAGATTTCAGAGATGTATTCCCTGTAGAGTTGACAGAGTTGCCACTGAAGAGAGAATTTGACTTCTCCATTGACTTGCTACAAGAGACTAAGCCTCAATCTAAGGCACCCTACAGGATGAGTACTACAGAATTATGAGTTTAAGGCACAATTGCAAGAGTTTCTAAATCAAGGGTTCATTAGACCTAGTGTGTCACCATGGAGCGCACCAATTATCTTTGTAAAGAAGGATGGTACTTTGAGATTATGCATTGATATATACGATTCTTAACAAAGCTACTATAAAGAACAAGTATCCACTTCCAAGAATAGATGAGATCTTTGATCAAATGAAAGGAGCAATAGTGTTCTTGAAGATAGACTTTAGATCCAGCTATCACCAATTACAGATTAAGGATGAGGACATCTCTAAAACAACTTTTATGACTTGATATGCTCACCACGAGTTCACATTAATACCATTTGGGTTGACTAATGCTCCAACATCTTTCATGAATTTGATGAATAGAATATTCAGAGATTGATTAGATGATTCTGTGTTGATCTTCCTTGATGACATATTGATATACTCTAAATTAGTGGAAGAGCATGAAAGGCATTTGAGGATTGTTTTGCAACATTTGAGAGAGAAAGCTTTTTGAAAAATTATCTAAGTGTACATTCTTTCAAGATAAAGTGCACTATTTTTGTCATGTGACCTTAGAAAAAGGGATTACAGTTGATCCTAAGAAGATAAAAGCAATAATGGAATGGCTTGCATCACAGAGTGTGACAGAAGTCAAAAGTTTTATAGGAATTGCAAGTTATTATAGAAAGTTTGTGGAAGGTTTCTCAACCATAGAAGAACCAATTACCACACTACAAAAGAAGGGTAAGAAGTTTGAATTGACAGAAAGGTGTGAGAAAGATTTCCAAGTGCTAAAGGAAAAGCTCACAACTACTCCTATCTTGACCATACCAGATCCTAATGGGCACCTTATAGTTATAACAGATGCTTCGGCAAAAGGATTAGGAGGAGTGTTGATGCAGAATGAGAAGTGGTTGCCTGTGAGTCAAGAAAGTTAAAGCAACATGAGTTCAACTATGCGATGCATGATCTTGAGTTAGCTACCATAGTTCATGCACTTTAGATGTGGAGGCATTATCTTCTGGGTAAGCCCTTCGAGTTAAAGATAGATCATCTAAGGCTCGAGTATATATTTACTCAACCTAACCTTAATGCATGACAGATAAGATGGTTAGAATTCCATAGTGAGTATGACTTTGGAATTGAGTATATAAAAGGAAAGGACAATAGAGTAGCAGATGCTCTTAGTAGGAGGAGGCATCTAGCTGCCATAGTTACCATGAGATCCAATTTGAAGTAGAAAGTGATTTAGAATCTTCAAGGGGTTGAGAATTATGAAAGAGTAAGGCAATCTTTGGAAGTAGAACCCTTAGATGATAGGTTTGATGGTTATGTTGTTGAATCAGATGGACTTTTGAGATTTTAGGGAAGGATGTATATTCCTAACTCAAGAGAGTTGAGGAAGTCAGTACTTGAATAGATCCACAATACACCTTATTCAAGTCACCCTAGAGTGACAAAGATGGTTGAAGGTTTGAAACCTTTATACTTTTGGCATAAACTTAAGAGGGATGTGACATAATTTGTGGCTCGATGTTTGGAATGCCAAAGAGTCAAAGCTGAGCATGTGCATCCAGTAGGATTGTTGTATCTGCATAATATTCCTAAGCACAAGTGGCAAGTGATAAGCATGGATTTTATTTAGGGGTTACCTATGTCTAAGAATAGGCATGATGTCATATTAGTGGTTGTAGACAAGTTGACCAAGGTAGCACATTTTATTATGGGGAATCTTTCAGATGGTTCTATGGTCTTAGCTAAGAAGTTTGTTTAGGAGATATTCTGATTGCATGGAGTGCCTGAGATGATCATTTCAGATCGTGACACTTGCATGACATCTAGATTTTGGACAAATCTTAATGCAGCTTTGGGTACAAAGTTGAATTTTAGTTTGGCTTATCATCCCCAAACAGATGGTCAAACTGAAAGAGTCAATCAGGTGGTAGAAGACCTTCTTAGAATGTATTATATAGATAAACAGTATAAATGGGAGGAGTATCTTCCATTGGTAGAGTTTGCATTCAACAATTCATACCATGCATCTTTGGGAATGGCACATTTCAAATCTCTTTATGGGTGTAGATGTTGAATACCTATCAGCTAGGATAAGGTGGAGGACAGGATTGTGATTGGTCTTGAAATGCTAAGAGAAATGGATGATTAGATGAAGTTGATCAAGGAGAAGTTGAAGCAAGATTTAGATCGTCAAAAGAGTTATGTAGATAAGAATAGAACTCCTAGATAGTTCTTAGTTGGTGATAAAGTATTTTTGAGGGTCAGACCTCATAAGAGTTCAATATCATTTGGCAGAGCATCCAAACTTGCTCCTCATTTTGTAGGACCATTCAAAGTTCTGGAAGTGATCAATCCTGTAGCTTATAGACTTGCTCTACCGCCTACACTTGCCAAAATCCATAATATTTTTCATGTGTCTTTACTTAAGCTTTATTATCCTGACGCATCACATATTCTTGATTGGCGTGCTTTACAGGTTCAGGATCTAGGAGTGGTGCTGGTGGAGCCCACTCAAATTCTAGGGAAGTGCAACATTAAGTTGCATAGTAGAGATGTGGTGCAATATAAGGTCCAATGGGATTAGTATTCAGAGGATAGTGCCACATGGGAGGATGCAGAGGAGATTGATAGATCTTTTCCTTATTTGAGGATATAGCATAGATTTCTTATTCATGCATGGATTATGATACTTTGACTTAGTTATTGCTTTGATACTTTGACTTGTTGTTATGATCTTTTGATACTTTGAGTTGATGTTATTGTTCTATGACACCTTGATACTTTATTGGTGGTTGATGGATACTTTATTGTTTTGATGTTAAATAAGACATCAGGACGATGTCTTTTCCAAGTGGGGAAGGATGTTATGTCTCTTTTTTATGAACAATATAATTATTCTAGATTAGTGAACAACTATTGTGATTGACTATACCTTAAGTAATTTTGCATATGTGAAGGTAATTATTAGAAGTTTATATTGAAGAGAATTGGAAATTGATTTAAATGTTAGATATTGTAGACATGATTACAATGATTTGCCTCGGCTATGTTTTTGGAGACACTAACCTATTGACATCGAGTTGAGTGCGAATGGATGTAGGTACTCATCGAAGACGAGAGCATGCTTGAGGTAGAGGTGTTCTAGCCACTTGGCAAGAACTGATGGATGAATTACCCTAATGCAATCACACACACCACATAGTTTTCATATGCATTTTGAATGGATTTCTTATACATTTTTGTGGAAAATAAGTGTGATTGATGATTTAAATAATTAGAAAATATTGCATTTAAATTTCTACAATAGTTTGTATTAAATGCATTATTTAATTTAATGTCTTTTTTTGAATTGTGATTAAAATAGGTATTACAATTTGAATAAATGAGATATATATGTTTATTTGTAGTTTTTATTAAATAAATAATAAATATTGTCTTTATTTACCTAATTTTAGATGTTTGGAAGACAATATGCACATTAGATTTAAATTAATTATATTAAATTATAATTAGTGGTATTTATGTTATTGTATTATTATTTTTATTTACTTCTTGATTTATTAAAATAGATATGTATTAGTTAAATAATAAAATAATTTTAATAATAGTGTTATTATAATTAGATAATTTTAAATAAATACATAAGAAAGAGTTTAAAAAGCAGCTTCCTGTTATGCAAGCCAAATTTGCAATGCATAACAGTAAACTGCACAGAAAAATAATTAATTGTTTTAAATAGTATTTTTGCTCTACTTTTATTGGTCAAATTAGCATTCAAAGAGAATAAAAAATTCAGTTCTAAATTCTATAATCTTGAGACTCCAAACCTAATTGATGGTCACGGAAAATAAGGAGAGATTTTTTTGTTAAAAAAAGAGACTTATGGCAGCAAGAAAGAAAGCACGATTTGATAATAGGAACCGCGATTTGGCAGTAACAGGAAGGGTGATCTGTATAATAGGAAGGGCGTTGTGGCAAAAATAGGAACCCGTCCTTTTAGCAGCAAATTCATCATAAATCGCCATATTTATTTTCTAGGTTTTTATTTCATATTTTTGTCTTCTTGAATCACATTTTGTGGTTGCTAAAAAAATGATGTTTGGTTTATCAATCGACCCATGTTTACCTGAGCCATTTTTTCTCTATTCTAGTCATTTTTCTTATCATGGATAAATCAACCTTTTCTTGGGTAATCTAGTAAATTGACCCCTTGATTTTTACTTGTTGTCTGTTATTCTTTTTCTTAGCCGAATGATGTTTAAAAACATATTACAAGGATATTAAACCTTAGATTTGATTATTAATTTGAATAAAAACTAATGATAGAATCTTCATATCGCTGCCATAAACACCTTTGCAAACCTTAGTATGACTGTATTTTCCTTTAATTATGTTGATTGAAAACTTTCTATTTGATTAGAAAATCAACCCACTGTATTTAAACTCTTAAAAATCTGAAAGGATATACAAAACCCTGCTTCATGTTATGGATTATTTTTCAGTGTATTTTCCTTTACATTTCCAAAAAAAAAATAGTAAGCAGTATATTCTATGTTTTATTTATTTTATAACTTCTGCAGTTCCTATTATTGAGAATAGAAAATAATAGAAAAATAGGAAGCTGTTTTAATTTTTTGTATTTAAATTTGCTACAACAACAGGAAGTTTAAATTATGTTTTTATGAATTTCCATCACAAATTTGACAGCAAATAACAATAATAGTTAGATTGCATATGATTTTTGAGGAATTGTGATTGAATAAATTGATATTAATATTAGATAGATTTCATATGATAATGAGAAATTTTGATTAAATAATGGATAAGAATTATATCAAAATATTATATCGAGTTGATAAACTTGTGAATGAAATTTTGTATGAAATGATGATTTATTGCTTGCGGAAAGTATGATTTTCAAATGATGTTTTGGGAAGAGATTTTTATTGATTTATTGAAAAAATTGATTCTTTTAATTTATTATTTATTTTATTGCTTCTTGGGGAAAGAAGTAGATTTTTATTTAGAAATGTAAATGGGTTGCTTTCTGGGCTAGGATGTTGAATGTGGATTTATCAGAGATGGCTTTTCCTCTCTTTCAACAATTGTACCAGGTTACTTATAAAGGATTAGATCTAATCGAGATGACATTGAAATATATGTTTATTGTCTAGCAAACTTATTTGTTGATATCTCTGCCACATCCTGTTGTGAGGCAATTTGCTATTCATTATTTAGAATTGCACATTCAAACATCAGGGTTGCATCGGGTGTTCTTTTCTGCCAGTTGTTACCAGGTAGCTAGACATTTCGTGCAGGACCGAGTTTCCTTCATTTCATGAAGGGATTTGGGGAAGTTTAAATAGTTCATGGTTGGGTGGAAAAAGCACCTAGGCCATGTTCCCATCTCTTAGCTTGCAGGTGGTGGACCACTTGGTTCATGCGACTGATGAGTGCATTGATTTATTATTCTTGTTGTACATGATTATTGTACTTGATTGGATGTATTATGGCATGCTTGCCAATGGATTTATGTATATTATTTTATAGTGCTTGTTATCTGGATTAAGCACATGATTATGTAAGATTTAATGACATTGAGATTCATATTTACGTGATTATCTTTTATTTGAGATATTGTGATTAAGTGAATTAATTACATCTCTTTTATCATTGATATGTTGTATCTAAGAGGATTATTTACATATTTTTGTTTTGGATATTACGATGCTGTATTTAAGTGGATTAATTACTTCATTTGCTTTTGAGTTGGTTTTATGGCTTTTACATGTACTTGTGAGGCTTTACATTTAGAATGCACTCCAGGAATCAGAGTTAGAAGTCCAAGTTAGATGGAGTAAATGAGAAGTTTAATTAAGTTATCCCATGACCAAAATAGGTCAAAGTATAATCACTATAGGATGAGATAGCTGCTAAGTTGAGTTAGAAGTGTGTGAACAATCAACTACGTTCATTATGAAACATCTATTTATATTAAATATTTGGCCAAAGTAATGTATCTATCTCTACATGCATTAGTCAGGTCATTGTGTTCCAGATGGCATAACCATCCAGTAGTGTCATACATAGTTATAGGGGATCTATAGTTCTATGACTGTGTTGGGTTATGTGGGACACAACATTAGAAACTCAGATGGCAAACCTATTGGTTATTTATATCTATTCTCTTCATGAAGGGTAGGGCCACTTCCAGGAAGGAAGGTGTGTGGGGGACTGTCGTTCTGTGGTTAGAGGAAAAGTACTTAGGTGATGCTCTCCTTCCCAAGAAGATGACAAGACAAGACTTATGAAGATAGATATTAAAACTCCAAATGCAGTATGTTCAATTTATATGACTTGACAATCAAATTTTATGTAAATTTATCTTTATTTCCATGAGAAAAACATTGTGATTGTAAAGTGAAGGGATTCACTAACATGCTATATTTGAATATGTTATAAATTATTAGTTTGAAAATATTAAAAAATATATATATGTTTTTTATATAATGATTATGCAAATGAATATTGTTTATTAAAACAAATGTTTAAGATGTTCATGATTATTTACTTGACAATAAATTGGGTATGTAAATCTGGGTAATATGAGATGACATGTTACAAAGATAGAGATATATATAGAGACTTAGAGAGATAAATAGGGAGAGAGAGAGAGAGAGAACCTTTCAATTTCAAGTATAGAACATGGTTACATGCATATCCTTCCTATGAATAATTATTTCCAAATTTTACCTTTACTACCCATCACAATTGAAGAGACATTTCCTGGAAAAAAAATCATTACCCATCATGGGATTATTAAAACTAAGCTTAACTACATAAACATAGTGACAAAAAGTGTTGCATTTTGTGATAGACTTGAGGTTACAGTCAAGCATTCCAATGGAAAATCCTACAGTAAAGATCAGGCTATGGTACTTTTACATTGTAAAAAGTGGAGCTTGGTATGTGCTGGTCCAAATCATCTACTCAAACTTTACTTACTACTATAGAACAACAACACACCTCATTACTTTGTTTCAATATTCAAATGATGACCATGATTCAACAAATCAAAATAGACCCTATTGGTTCCCAAATCTAGAGATTGCAAAACCCTAAAAGTATGCCAGGCTTTATGATTGTGTTTAACAACCGATTTGGCCAATGAATAGAATCAACCTAGATGGTTTGGATTCCCTACACTTCGAGCTCTACTATGCCTAGGTGGGTGTACCTCTTTATCACCACTGAATGTTACAAAGTTGTGTCACACTTTCAGCCAACTTATCAGCACAAGTGAATTTAAGTATTTCTAACTAAAAATTAATTTTGGTCAAACATATGATCTTGTAAGATTCATTCTAGCTAAGTTAGATATGTCCACAACTTTTCTAACTAAAATTGTTGGTTAAATGCATATGTAGTACCACTATGAGGCCAATTTACCAAAAAAATAAAATTATTTGAAAAACTTGATATTTCAACAACTTCTACTCGTGTAAATAACATTTTTTTTAAAATATAAAAATACCCTTTTGTAGATCTATAAGTTTAGTTTTCAAAAATATATATATTTTTATAGTTTAATTATTATTTATATTCTCCTTTCTATTTTTACTAAAAGTAGGTTATCATCACAAAACATTAGGTCAATTACGATGTCAAGGAAAAATAGTAAACCTTATTAAAAAAAATTGAAAAAAATATGATGCACTAGATAAAAGAATCTATATCAAGATGGTATATTTTTTTTCTATTTTAGATAAATAGTTAATATGAAAGTTGACGTCGAATGGAAACAACTACATTTTAATACACACACATTTTATTATTTATTTAAAAATATATATTTATCAAAATTGGAAAAAAATATATCCATGCACTAAAGTTTCAAGTTATAAATACACAAAAAAAATTGAAGAAAAAAAATAAAATTTACTATATAAAGATTGACGTCTCATGTAATTTCATTTTTCAACATTTTATCAGCAACTAAATTATAGTGTCAATTTATTAAAAACTATATTCAAATAATTTTTTAATTTTTTCAAAAAATACAAACATAAAATATACTAAAAAATAAATATTTTATTAGTTTACATCATTTCAAAATTCAAAACATATGTCACTTTTTAGTGATTCAAGTTTAAAAGTTGGATCAGCATTAGTCGTTTCCTTTATAAAAGTGTGACATGATTTTGTGCTATGACCACCCTCAAAGACTGATTAGTGATGATTAAGAAAATTGTAAATTTTATATAATTTTGTCAGTTAAATCATCCTTTTCAATCTAATTCAAACTAGCATAAAGGTTTGAAATAGATTACTTTAAACTATATTAACCACTACTCCTACTGCTACAAATAGAAAATCAAAATTATGTTGGAAAAAATATACAGGGAATTGCTTTGGAATTGAAATGATTGGTGTCTTTTCTTCCACATGGCATTGGAGTCAAAAATACAAATGAATATGTGTCTTCCTTCTGGCTACAATTCAAATTGTTTGGCACTATAGTCTTTGTGGCTAGCATAAACATGCAAAAATATCAGTTATTTGGTTCTTCTTATTGATCCAAGTGAATTCTCTAGGTTACTATGATTTATTTAAAGGAATTTAGTTCTTACTTGAAGAAACCAAATAAATAAACCACACAAAATAGGAATATGTTTTGATAAATTAGACATACACTTGATACACTGATCTAAATAACAAGGAAAGAACAAATTGGAGACAACCAGATAAAATTTTACCAATAAATTCAACAAACAATTGACACCAGAATTCAGGCACTAGATTAATGCAGTCTTTCCATTACTATGCTTCAAAAAATGGGCCTTTACAATGTCTTCTTTTCCAAAATCCAATTCCTAGAACCCCAAAATTGGTCTTGGTTTCCTTCTTATAGGAACGAAGGAAGCAACAAGCTTCAGATCATTCACATTCTAGAATGGCTTTTTAATTTCCCACCCTTTCATATTACAATTTTACATTGATTGTTTTTTCTTTTCTTAATAAGACCTTTCAAAATACAAATACATTTTATGAAAGAACAACATAAAAGAAAGCATGAAAAAGAACTGGGGTATATCTAAAGCTTGTTGAAAGTAAATCAAGGGTTGAGCACTCTAGCAAAGCTATAATGCACGAGGTCCAATTGCTTTGCCACCTTTTGAACTGATTAATCCTCTTGGGGAGACAAGTATTCTTTTTCCCATTGATACATCATGTAGTCACTTGGCCACTTGTATTCTTGAATCTGAAGCACATTCCCCAAATGATCCTTCCACCTCTTATTTAGTAGACCCCTAACATCTGTGATAAATCGTGCATACCCTGCATCTAGTGCAATTATCCTATCTAGGATCAGATTGAAACTATGAACACTTATTTCTTCATCCTTTTGCAAATGACCAATAATATGAGAAACCATTTGATCACACTCTTTCTTCCAGTCCTCAATGTTTTTAAGCTGATTATTTTCATCAATAATTCCTAGGATGAATTGATGTTTGAAGGTGCTAAAAGATTCTATCTTTTCTTTTATCTTCTAATTTTCTCCTGATACATATTGAAGTTCATCGATGACCATTTTGACCATTTTTTCCATGGGCTTCAAAGTAACAGAGGCATCTGGATTCGTTTGCAAAACCTTGCATGGTGTCATCAAAGTATGATGAACAGGTTGCCACATTTTTTACAAAGGTTCTAAAATAGGAACATGAGCATTCATCTGCTCCAGTGCTTGAGACAAAGAGTCATAACAATTATGCACATCTCCCATCTTATCTAACACAAATTTGACTCTATGTTCAAGAACCTAAATTTAAATACATCAAAAATCTTAGATCTCATTTCCTTTTTTGTGGCTTCATTTGTTTTATTTAGTTCCTCAATCTCCTTTTCCAAATTTTGATTCAATGCATTCATCTGATCAATAGGGATTGTATCAACACCATCATCTTGAGACATAGGAGGCTGATAAGGCACAATTGCCTTACTCTAAGGAGGACCAATTCCTTTTACTTGTTGTTTCAACTTGACATTCTCTAAATAGAATTTGTTCACTTCCTCATTCATTTCTATCATGCTTTTTTCATACTCAATCATTTTGAGCTCCATATTCTTGACAACAACTTGGGTGAACATGGCTAAGTGCATTGTCAAGGTGGCTACTTCCAATACTGATGTGTCCTTTAGTGTTTTGACCATTGCAGTTCCTCTCATTTCCTAGACATTCAATAACCTTGGCTTTTGTGTGCTTTTCTATTTTTCTCAAAGGGCCAAAGTTTGAGTCTTAGGATTGTATCATGTGCCACTTACACCTTCCAAGTCAAACTCAACAACCAACATGGTGCAGTCACGGTAGGAGGGTTCACAGAATGAACTGTTCAAACCGTAAAACAAGAGTAAACATAATGGAAAATACTCAAAGAAATGGAACAAATGAAGATTTAGTCATTCAATATATCATAGAATTCAAATACAATTAGGCTAGCATCATGTGGGCTTACAACTAGGGCTCAAAGGGCTGAATACAGAATATGCACAAGATATAGCTTTGATGTTCCTTCACACAAAAATCTTGACTATGAACTTATGCAGATGATTATAACTTGATAACTACTTTCCTAAGGATCTATTACATCAATATATATCATCTCTAGAAAAATAGATTCCTCCACGTTGGCCAAGGAAGGTCACAAACTCCAATGAAGAGCTGTAACGTGTGAACACAGATAGGTCAGACCTAAATGCATAGAACACCTCCACAAATGTATGGAATGATGTATGGATCTTGAGGAAGGTTGGCCACGAACCAAGGATCATTGAATGATGTGTCATTAAGCTCCACAAGTTGAGGAATGCTCAGCAAGTTTTCTCCTTTAGCTTATTATCAGAGACTATTAAGATGCTCTGTTCTGAGAAAATAGTCTATCTTCTGATAGCGATATCTTTCCGGTAATGATGTGCAAGTCTCTAAATTTTGGATATGATGTAGATGAATGAATTTAGATGCTAAGTCCAGGTCCACAAGGTCTGAAATGTAGCTGGACCAAAATATAGAAACTGCTTCTAACTGAACTGCCTGAACTCAACTAGAAAATGAAAAGAAACAAGCTAAACTACAAACAAACTGAAATGCAAATGTTTTTGGTTGATGCAAGATTGCTCTTGAACCAGAGATGCTCTTGCATCAGACATCCAAGGTTATTAAAAAAGTGAGTCCCTCATTTTGCTAGGGCTAAGGGAGAACCAAGATGGTCCACCTCAGCCTAAGAAATCATGATGAATCTTCTTCCAGTCTGCCTTTCCACTTCACAAGATATTTTTTGTATTGTCTTCTTCTAGTGCTACATCCAACTTTGCTGTTCAAAATGTCTTCAATCTACTCCAGTGCTTGTTGTGGTAATTACTTCTTCAAGTCTTCTTCCATGCTGTCACTTAACTCTTCTTCATGATACTAATAAAGGTCTGTAATGTTGAAAATAGGTGATATACCCAAAGTCTCCAGTAACTCTACTTCATATGCATTTCCTGAATCAAATTTCTTGAGTATCTTACAAGGTCCAAACTTTTTCATCTTCAACTTGTTATATGTTCCAACTGGAAATCTTTCTTTTCACAAGTACACCATCATGTCATCTCCAACTTCAAATTCCTTATGTCTTCACTTTCCTTATACTTACTATTCATATCCTCCAAATCCTTCTTCACCTGATTATTTGTTGTCTTCATATGATCTACAAATTATTTTGCTTCTGCACTTCTCTTTTCTTCCATGTTGATATCTCTTAATTCTGCTGCTTCTCTAGGATTCACTCCAGTCACAATCTCAAAAGGTGTTCTTCCAGTACTCCTATTCACTAAATTATTGTATGCAAACTTTGCTTGTGAAAGAAACAAATCCCAACTTCTGGCTTTCTCTCCAACCAAACATCTCAACAAGTTTCCCAAACTCCTATTCACTACATTTGTTTGTCCATCAGTTTATGGATGAAAAGTTGAACTGAACTTCAAATCTATCTTCATCTTCTTCCAAAGTGTCCTCCAAAAGTATCCAACAAACTTTGTATCTCTGTCTAAAACTATACTCTTAGGTAATCCATGTAATCTCACAATCTCCTTAAAAAATAGGTCTACTACATGGATTGCATCAGTTGTCTTCTTACAAGGTATGAAATGAGCCATCTTTGAAAATATGTCAACCACTACAAATATTGAATCATGTCCTCTCTGTGCCTTAGGCAATCCCATCACAAAATCCATGCTTATGCCTTTTGAAGGTCTCTCTGGTACTGTCAAAGGCTTATACAATATAGTATTCTGACTACTCCCTTTTGCAACTTGACAAACTCTACAACTCTGCACAAATCTTTGAACATCCTTATGTATCTAAGGCCAAAAGTAGTTTTCACTCACCAAAGCCACTATCTTATCAATGTCAAAATGTCCTACCAATCCATCACTATGCTTCTCCTTGATCAAATTATCTCTCATTGAACTTCTAGGTATGCACAAATAATTTCCTTTGAACAACATATCTTCTTGAATGAAATAGTCCAGCCACTTACTCCTATCGGTCACAACAGGTTCCTTACATGCTTTCCAAGGTTCTACAAAATCAATGTCTCCCTCATACATGTTCTTCAATTCATCAAAACCCAACACTTCAACTCTCATATCTATCAACAAGTTTCTTCTCCTACTTAATGCATCAGCAACTTTGTTTGATTTACCACTCCTATGTTTCAACACAAAAGTATAACTTTGCATGAACTCTACCCACCTCATATGTCTCTGATTCAACTTACCTTGACTGTTCAAATACTGCAAAGATTGATGATCTGTATACAACACAAACTCCTTAGGCAACAAGTAATGTCTCCACTTCTTCAAGGCTTGAATTATGGCATAGAACTCTTGACCATAAACTAAATATCTTCTCCTTGCATCATTCAACTTCTCACTAAAATATGTTACAGGTCTACCTTCTTGACTTAATACTGCTCCAATTGCGTTTCCACTTGCATCACAATCAACTTGAAATGCCTTATTGAAATCTGGTAATGCCAAAATTGGTTGCTCTGTCACTTTCTACTTCAACAACTCAAAACTTTTATCTGCTCCTAATGTCCACTTAAAATCTTTTTTGTCACCTCTCATTGTCTCTGTCATAGGATTACAAACTAAATTGAAATTTCTAGTGAACTTCCGGTAGAAACTAGCTAATCCATGAAATGATCTAACTTCTCCAATGCTCTTCGATATAGGCCATTCAACAATTGTTTTCACTTTCTTAGGATCCATCTTCAATCCTTCCACAGAAATAACAAATCCCAAATATACTAGTTCTTCCTTCATGAAACTACACTTCTTGTTGTTTATCAGCAATTTCTCTTCTCTCAGTCTCTGCAAAACTTGTCTAATATGCCACAAATGTTCTTCTTTTGTCTTACTGAAAATCAAAATATCATCCAAGTATACAATCACAAACTTACCCAAGAATTTCTTCTAGACTTCATTCATCAATCTCATGAAAGTGCTCAGTGCATTTTTCAATCAAAAAGGCATCACTAACCACTCATACAATCCTTCATTTGTCTTAAAAGAAGTCTTCCATTCATCTCCTTCTCTAATTCTAATATGATGGTATCAACTCTTCAAGTCTATCTTTGTGAAATATCTTGCTCCACTCAAACAATCCATGATATCATCCATCCTATGTAAAGGAAATCTATACTTAATTGTGATCTTGTTTATTGCTCTAGAGTTAGTACACATTCTCCATTCTCCATCTTTCTTTGGTGCTAACATTGTAGGTACTGCGCAAGGACTCAAACTTTCTCTGATCAAACATTTACTCAATAATTCTTGTATCTTTCCATTTAGTTCTTCATTCTCTGTCGGTGTCATTCTGTGTGCTACTTTGTTAGGCAAAGTTGCTCCTGGTATAAGATCCATGTGATGACCGATACTCCTTATAGGTGGCAGTCCATTAGGTACATTGTCTAATATGATGTCTTCATACTCTGTCAGCAACTCCTTTATCTCCTTCGGTTGTATCTCTTTAGTCTTCTTCTTCAATGTTTCAGGCTTCTTAGGAATCAAAGCATAGCACATATTCTCATGTCTCAAACCATCAAGAAATTTTCTTCCATCTACCAAACAGATTCTAGCATTCCCACATACTTCACTCTTAGGATCATCCTCCAAAGGAATCAAAGTAATTCTCTTTCCATTTGATGTTATGGTATATGTATTCTTTCTCCCATCATGCATAGCTTTTCTATCATACTGCTAAGGTCTACCCAACAAGATATGACAAACATCCATAAGCATAATATCACACAAGACTTCATCATGATAAGATCCAATATGAAATTTCACCAAACATTGTTCACTCACCAGTACCTTATGATCATCTTGAATCCATGCTATCTGATATGGCTTAGGGTGTTTCAATCTTTCCAACTTCAGCTTAGTCACTATCTCCTCTAAAACTAAGTTATCTGAACTACCACTATCAATCACAACTTTACAACATTTACCTCCTGATTTACATCTGGTTCTAAATAGATTCTTCCTCTGCGATGGTTCCTCATTTGTTTCAACTTGAAATAGTGCTCTCCTCATTACAAACAATTCTCCTTTCTCAAGTTTGCCAACTAAACTGGGTGATCCAATAGGTTCTTCTTCCACATATGTTGCTCTTCCACTATTTTCTATCCTCTTACTTGTACTACCCTGATTGCATTCAAATTCTCTATGTCCTTCACCTCCACACTTGAAACAAGTCTCTTTGAATGTTCTCTTATCAAATCCTCTTCCTTCTCTTTTGTATCCTTTATTCCGGTATGCACTAGGGTTTCCTCTTCGGTAAAAATTTGTCATCTCTCCAGTAAGCATTGTTATCTCTGTCATCCTTCTTAAATGGGTTGTCAAACTTGTTCTGCTCTGGATGTGATTTATCTCCTTTGGAAAATGTTTTAACTATCTAAAATTTACCTCCTCTGCCTCTCTATCTTTGATCATGCCTCTTATTTAGCTTCTCTTCAACCTTCAGGGCAAACTGATATGCTTCTTCCAAAGATGTCATCCTTACCAAGCTTATTCTTCTTGAATGTTCAATCTCAGTCCATTGATGTATCTAGCCACTTTCTCCTTGTTTTCTTCACTATGTCCTATCCTTATGATCATTTTATGGAATTCTTTAGTGTACTCCTTCACAGATTTCTCCTTTTGCCTAAGGTTTTGCAATCTCTTCAATAGCTCTAACTCATAGTCAGCAGATGTAAACTGATTCTTCAAATTTGTCACCATCCTATCCCACTTTGTAATCTTTTCTTTCCCTCTTATGTTTCTTTCCAACTAAACTTCTTTCCACCATATAGAAACATGTCCTTTCAACTTTGTCTTTGCAAATTTCACCTTCTTCGGATCTTCAATTCCCTCATATTCAAAGTATTCTTCCATGTCATTTATCCAGTCAATCAATTCTTCAAGGTTCAAATTACCAGTATAGTTCGGCACATCAACTCTAGGTATTTTTTCCAATCTTTGAAATAGCTCACAACATCTTTACTTGATCCAATTCTTCTTCTTCATCACCTCCTAGGGTTTCACCAGTCTGTTCAATAGATTAAAATTCTTCTTTATCATTGCTTTTGACATTAGGTCTCGGTGTCAATCCTCTTCACCTATCTTATTCAATAGCATCCAATTGAATTTGCATTATTTTCATCATCTCCATCATCTCATCCATTCTTCCAGCCATTGTTCCAATAGGAGAAACTCTCCTCAGCGGCATTCTTCCTAGGATCAAGTGTAAACTACCTCAAGTTCGGTGATCGGGCTATAAGGTGATATCTACCTCACAATCGGTGATCAGTTGCAACACAAGTAACCTACCTCAATTCAGTAATCTGTCCACAACAAGATCTTATAGAATTTCCTTGCCAACTTTGCTTAATTCACTCCCAAAGATTCAAACTTTCGCTATGATACCACTTGGTGTAGTCACGGTAGGAGGGTTCATAGAATGAACTGTCTGGATTGTGTAACGAGAGTAAACACAATGGAAACAACTTAAAGAAATGGAAAAAATGCAGATTCAGTCATTCAATATATTATAGAATTCAAATACAATCTGGCTGGCATCATGCAGGCTTGCAACTAGGGCTCAAAGGCCTGATTACAAAATATGCACAAGATATAGCTTTGAAGCTCCTTTACACAAAAATCTAGACTATGAACTTATGCAGATGATTATAACTTGATAACTACTTTCCTAAGGATCTATTACATCAATATATTTCATCTCCAGAACAATAGATTCCTCCACGTCGGCCAAGGAAGGTCACAAACTCCAATGAAGAGTTGTAACATGTGAACATGGATAGGTTAGACCTAAATGCATAGAACACCTCCGCAAATGTATGGAATGATGTGCAGATCTCAAGGAAGGTCAGCCATGAGCCAAGGATCATTGAATGATGTGTTGTTAAGCTCCACAAGTTGAGGATGCTCCACAAGTCTTCTCCTTTAGCTTATTATCAGAGACTGTCAGGATGCTTTGTTCTAAGAAAACAATCAATCTTCTGATAGCAATGTCTTTCCAGTAATGATGTACGGATCTCTAAATTTTGGATATGATGTAGATGAATGAATGTAGATGCTAAGTCCAGCTCTGTAAGTTCTAAAATGCAATTGGACCAAAATACAAAAATTGCTTCTAACTGAACTACCTAAACTGAACTAGAAAATGAAAAGGAACAAACTAAACTACAAACAAACTGAAATGCAAATGTTTTTGATTGATGCAAGATTGCTCTTGAACTAGGGATACTCCTGCATCACAACATAGGATCATCTTGAATCCTCACTTGATCTAGTAGAAACATCTTCTTCAAATCCATTATGGGGATGATCAACATGTTACTCTTCAAAACTATTTGTCTAGCCTCCTGTGGACTAACATCTATTTCATCAATTTTGATCTCCTTGAATTTCTTAGCAACAACTTGGTCACGTTGGGATTCACCAGTCCCCATCTTATTTATTTGCACCTTTTCTTCAAACCCCATCTTCATTTGTATCCAAAAATCTTTGAATTCAGGAGTTTTTATGAATTCATCATCATCCATGAACCCGAGGCAAGCAATTACCCTTTCATCCTCCTACAATTATGGTTCTCCTTGAACCTATATGTCCATTCTGGCCTTGGGCTTGTTGGCTTTTGTTTCTTGACTAGAAAGGGGCTGATGAACTTCTATATCTCCACCCATATGCCTCAATATACTAGTAACTTCATGAGTATCCCCTACCCCTTTTGTCATTTCATAAGGCACTAGAGGAGGCACATTATCAATCTTCTTCCTTTTTGACTTTGGTTTCTCTAGAGATGAGGGTTCTTGTACTGACATTGCATCAGGAGTAGGCTCAGCAATCAAAATCCCCTTTGATTTCATCACAGGAAGTTTGGCAGCCTTTGTAGGTTTGCTCTCTGCCTTACCATACAACCTCTCAAAATTATCAATTACCAGATCAATTCTCTTCAATGGATTGATTTCTTCCACAAAACCCCCAAGAAACCAATGTCCTTCTTTTTGTCCTCTTCTTCTATTCTCATCAAGATTTCCCATTTTCTTTTTTTCTCATATACCTCTTGAGGAGTGAGTCAGTTTCTGATCACATCTTCTTCATAGTTCACTTCATGGGATATCCCAGTGTTGGTGAGGATTACTTGTCTCACAAAATTCATGTGGCCTTTAGAGTCGCAAACCCTCTCTATTTTAGACTTCAATGAATACCTTGCCTTCAAATAGGCTTGCAATTTGTCTAGAGTATTAGAGCCAATAGACAATTGATCAAACATAGTCAAATCAGGTAAAAATGTTCCTTTCTTTTGTTTTTTATTACATCCCTCTCCATCCACAATATTTTCCACATGAACTCCAAAAATGCCAAATGAGAAGGAACAAATTTAGGTAAAATGTGTGGTGGTTGTGTACATCCATAGATCCTCATCACAGTATGATCTGGCAAATAGAACCAGTCACCAAAATTATACATATGCCCTTTCTCAGGCTTCAGTGCATGAGGTCTCAACAATTCTCTAATTTCAACTGGTAGCCTTGGTGAAACATTCCCAAGGGTAGCCATTATTCTAACTGTAAAATCATCATGAAATGTTACATAGCTGCCATTTTTACAATTGTTATCCCAGGTGTAACACCAACACTGCACAGGCAATCTTTTGCCTTTTTGGTCAATCATGATGATATCCATTCTCTTGGTCCACCTTTTCCTATTTTGGTATAAAATCAAGTGACACAACAAAAAAATAATATCTAAAGGTGATAGATGCCCTATTCTCTCTCACCTAGAGGAATCCATCATGCAGTCCCTTTTCAATAACAAAAGCAAAGTCAAACTCAATATTGAATTCAGGATTTTGAATTCTCATTTCCATCATCATCAGCCCAATTGGCATCCTATTCTAAGAATCTATTCCCAATACCTAACAGAGAGAAAAATATGTCCTTTTGAAATACACTGCAAAATCATCAATTGCAAATGGTTCAACAGAAGATGTGGAAATAGGTATTCTTTTATTATTTTCTCTCTTTCTCATGTATAGTGGAAGCTCATCACTCCGATGAGTCTTCCTTAGCTTAGTGTAATCCTCCTCACTCTTTTGAATGTCAAATTTTGTGAGATCTTGTTTGTTCAACAAGAAACATTCAATGATGGCAACTTTAGTTAGTGTCACCAAGGGTGACCCATCTGCTGATCTCATAGTTCTTGTAGCTACATGATAATGTTGTGCTAGCACTCTGATGAGTTCAACATCTACAAAGACATTTGGGACCACAAGCTTTTCCAAATCAAGGGTCAATGGGTTCAAAATAGGACCTTGAGCATCATTTTTCTCACAGGAATACTAGAACAAGTTCCAACCTGAAATAGAGATTAGGGCATCTCTACAGCCATGTGCTTCATCCTTGATTATTTTCTTATATCCCTTATCCACATATTGTGGAAAAATGTCTAGAATGGACTATTGGAGAGGTCTCTTTTTCTTCTTTGGAGCTGATGGCTCCCCTTTCTTACCCACAGATTCACTATTTTTGGGTGGCATGATGAAATATATACTAGACTAGGGTTTTGAAAACTCTTTATTTCACACAATTACTTGAAAGCAAGACTAGACAAATAGTGTATCAACTTTGACAGAGGAACAAGCGAAATGTACTTACCTGTTCAAAAAGTAGTCGCAAAGCACATTCCAACTTTGAATTCTTTGTCTTTGAATGCCTTGACCTTGTCTGAATGATGAAAATGGCATGAAATTTCAAATTTTATTGACCCTGCCTCAGTCATTTCATCATTAATATCAACTTTGTGTTCAGAGATACAAAGATTGATGTAGTCATTTGGTTTCAAATATACACCATTGATCAGAAAAGATCTGATGGTTGAGAATATTTGAAAAGATTTGCTTTATATTCATAGTGAATGCAAATGATATCGCAATCTCGTTGCAGTAAATGAAGGCCTCTGCGGGATGGTGGGATGCACATTTCAAGTTTTCAAGTCATCCCACACTACCACAAGTTATGTTTAGCCTTTATCAATCCTTCAACGGGCTTGCAGTAACCTTCATTGTTAGGTTAACCACTTACCTATGTCCTGTGCATACATCAAATGGTATGACACTCATGTCACGAGACGATGAGAGCCTTTGCTTCCTTACTGTCATCCCGCAAGTCATCCACAATGTTATGCTACCTTTGTTGCAGGGCTATGATAAAATTAAATGTTAGGCTTGTTGTTTATTGCCATCCCATAGCTGTTCTTTGCTTCTGTTGCAATAGTGCAAGGATAGTTTATATCATACCTCAAGCTCCCACACTCCCACAAGGGACTCTTAGGGCATGCTACTTAACTTTGCAGGGATGTGGTACTAGACCAAAACACAAGTTAGGCTAGAAATACAAGGGTATAACACATATGTGATGGAAAATGAGTAGATGAAGGTATTACAAAAGTTTTATTGGATTTTAAGAAAAAATGGCAAAAGGACCAAGACTCTTTTTGATGGATATTTTAGAATTTGGGTTTGACAAAACTAGGTGTAACTAGGTGAATTTTACCAGTCCTAACAGACCCATAAAATAAATGCAAATATTCTATAAACTCTCTTTTTGAGAATACTAATATTACAAACAAATAAAAAATTCGTCTTTGCTACTCTTACAAATATGCCCCCCTTATTTATTGCTCTTATCAACTCAATTTTACAAATTATGTATACTTTAAGCTTCCCATATGCAAAATAATGTTTTCTTTTATCCACATAGAACTCCTTTCCACATCCATTTTCAGCATACCCATTGCACACTAAGGTGCAATTGCTAGTTAATTAAGATATGGTTGTAAGGATAAAAGTAGATCTCATTTAGGTTAATTAAATAATTTAAATATATGAATAATAAGTAGGAATATTGAGTGCATTAAATTATTATTAATGTAATGGATATGTTAATATGTATATGTAACAAGTGTATATGTAAATAAATATGAAATTTGAAATAAATGTAAGTCTTTTTTTTGTCATATTTTAATTTTTGGGAAAGAATAGAACTTTTTCAAGTTGAGAATTCATTAACTTTAGAAGACTTACAAATAGAGTATCCTCACACATGGTCCTATCTAATAATAGACAAGTACAAAACTTATGAGTTTCTATTGCAAATTGTTGAGCTTAAAAACCTTGTAGTGGAATTTAATTTCTTAAATGAAAGAGCATGATATTAAAATTGAGCATTTTACTTCTTCTTCTAAGTGTTAGTGTCAAAAAGAGAATAATGGTTTTTAGATGCTTTTCAAGCCCAGTTATTTACAATGACTGGAACTCTGCAACTCTATAAATTTAACTTATATATATATATAGTGTGTGTGTGTGTGTGTGTGTGTGTGTGTGTGTTTTGGTTTTTTATAAAATTAATAAATATTATTTGTAAATGCAACTAGGAAATGTTTAGCTAAACGTGGGTTCAGCTTTGGTAGGCAAAGAATCATGACAAGGTTTTGGATCTGTACAACATTCACACTCTTGCAAAATGATTTAAGTGTCTCCTAATTTTATGGCCACTTCTATCTTATTTACGTAAACTTTTTGGCCATGAAGTCAATATTATATAAATAAATCTACAAACGCTCCTTTTAACATATTCAGGAGGTTTATTGGCTTGCCACCATAGGAATTTGAGTACATTCAGTATTATAGTCAATGTTAAATTTTGGTTAATAAAGTAGGATGCTTATTTAACATATTTTAACCCTAATGTATAGAAGGTATGATTGCAATAAAGTTTATTTTTAACATGTCTATTAGTTAATTGGATTTTGTTTAGATATTATTAATATTTTTAAAAATTTAATTATAATTATGTTAGGGAACTCAAACATCATCCAATTTAATTATCAAATTGTTAGTAGCAATTTTATATTTCATCCACACTAAAAAGTTATAAATAGTTGTCCTATTTTTAATAGCTAAAAATTACCTTTAACTATTGAAAGAAATGCTATTTAAGAATAGTCGATGATAAATGTAATCATAAAAAATAAAATAAAAAATTAATTAATTAGGAACGAAAATAACAATTTTCTATATCTACAAACAATAAATATAATAATTAATTTTTTGAAAAAAAATCAACACACCTAATCACATCAAGTATAGAGATATAGAGAGCAAAATCTCTCTCTCTCTCTCTCTCTATATATATATATATATATATATGAAGAGAGAGACAAACACATAAACAAAGAGGTAAAGAGAGTGAGAGATATAGAGAGAGTGAAAGAGATATAGATAAGAGAGAGGGGGCAAATATATATAACCAAAAAACATTAGGGTCAAGATTAGGGTTAGGGTTAGGGATAGAAATAGGGATAGGGATAGAATTAGAGATAGGATTACAATTAGGGAAAATATTTATAACAAAAAATCATTAGGGCTAGGGATAGAATTATGATTAGGATTAGAATTAGGGTTATAGATATAATTAGGGTAAAGGTTAGAATTAGGGTTAGGGATACAATTAGAGTTGCATTTATAGTTAGAATTAGGGTTACAATTATGATTAGAACTAGGGTTAGGATTAGATTTAGGGTTACAATCATGATTATAATTAGGGTAGGGTTAGAATCAAAGTTTGGTGTTAGGGATAGAATTATGATCAAGGTCAAAATTAGGGTTACAAATATAATTAGGTTTAGGGTTATGGATAGAATTAGTGATAGTGATATATTTAGGGTTAGGGATAGTATTAAAGTTAGGGTTACGATTAGAATTAGGGTTACAGCTAGGGAAAATATTTATACCAAAAAATTGTTAGGGTTAGAGTTAGAATGAGGGTTGGATTTAGGGAAACAATTATGATCAGGGTTAAAATAAGGGTTGCAAATATAATTAGGGTAAGGGTTAGAATTTTAGTTAGGGTTACGGTTATGGTTAGAATTAGGATTAGGGTTGGGGATAGTGTTAGGGTCATAATTAGGGTTAGGGTTAGCGTTAGGATTGGGGTTAGGGTTAGGGTGAGGGGTGGAATTAGGGTTATGGGATTGGTTTTAATTAGGGAAAATGTATAACAAAAATATATTAGGATTAGGATTAGTTTTAGAGTTAGAAATAGGGTTAGGATTAAGGATATAATTAAGGTTAGCTATAAAATGAGGGTTAGGGTTACAGTTCAAATTAGGATTACTATCAAGGCAGATGTATATAACCAAAAGGTTGGGTTAGAATTAGTGTAAGGGATAGACTTAGGGTTAGTGATAGAATTAGGGTTAGAAATAGGAAAAATATATAACAAAAATATTAGGGTTATAATTAGGGTTAGGGCTTTGATTATAATGTGTTACAATTAGGGAAAATATATATAACCAAAAAAGATAGGGTTATAATTAGGGTTATAGTTAGAATTAGGTTTAGAGTTAGGGATAGAACTAGAGTTAGGGTTATGATTAGAATTAGGTTACAACTAGGGAAAATATTTATAACAAAAAAATCATTAGGGTTAGAGTTAGAATCAGGGTTGGGGTTAGGGATAGAATTATGATCAAGGTCAAAATTAAGGTTATGAATATAATTAAGGTAAGGGTTGGGGATAGAATTATGGTTATGGTTAGTATTATTATTAGGGTTAATGTTAGTATTAGAGTTAGGTCCATGATTATGGTTAGATTTATGATTAGAATTAGAGTTGGGATTAGGGTTAGGGTTAGAATTATGGCTAGCTTTAGAATTAGGGTTACAATTAGGATTAGGGTTAGGGTTAGAATTATGGTTAAAATTAGGATTGGGTTAGAATTATGTTTCTATTAGAATTAGGGAAAATATATATAACAAAAATGTCAGGGTTATAATTAGGGTTACAATTAGAATTAGGTTAGGGTTAGGGATAGAAATAGATTTAGGGTTAGGGATAGAATTGGAGTTAGGGTTACAATTAGAATTAGAGTTACAACTAGGGAAAATATTTATAACAAAAAAATTGTTAGGGTTAGAGTTAGAATTAGGGTTGGATTTAGAGATACAATTACGATTAGGGTAAAAATGAGGGTTACAAATATAATTAGGGTGGGGGTTAGAATTTTAGTTAGGGTAAGGGTTATGGTTAGAATTACGATTAGGGTTGTGGTTAGTGTTAGGTTTATAATTAGGGTTAGGGTTAGAATTGGGGTTAGGGTCAGGGTTAGGGTTAGGGATAAAATTAGGGTTATAGGATTGGTTATAATTAGGACAAATGTATAACCAAAAAAACATTAGGATTAGAATTAGGGTTAGGGTTAAGGATATAATTAAGGTTAGTGATAAAATGAGGGTTAGGTTTATAGTTTAAATTAGGGTTACTATCAGGGAAGATGTATATAACCAAAAGGTAGGGGTTAGAGTTAGTGTTAGGGAAAAATTAGGGTTAGGGTTAGAATTAGGGTTAGGGTTACATTTATGGTTAGAATTAGGGTTATAAATAGGAAAAATATATAAAAAAATTTAGGGTTACGGTTAGGATTAGGGTCATGATTCTAATTAGAATTATTATTACAATTAGGGAAAATATATATAACCAAAAAAGGTAGGGTTATAATTAGGGTTATAGTTAGAATTAGGGTTAGGGTTAGGGATAGAACTAGAGTTAGGTTTATGATTAGAAGTAGGATTACAACTAGGGAAAATATTTATGCCAAAAAAGTCATTAGGGTTAGAGTTAGAATCAGGGTTGGGGTTAGGGATAGAATTATGATCAAGGTCAAAATTAGGGTTACAAATATAAATAGGGTAAGGGTTAGAATTTAATTTAGGGTTACAATAAGGGTTAGGATTAGAATTTTAGTTAGGGTTAGAATAAGGGTTAGGGTTATAATTAGGATTAGGGTTGGGGTTAGTGTTAGGGTTAGAATTACGTTAGGGATAAAATTAAGGTTAGGATTAGGGATGGAATTAGGGTTATCAATTTGGTTATAACTAGGTAAATATACAACCAACAAAACATTTGGATTAGAATTAGGGTTAGACTTAGAATTAGGGTTAGGGTTAGACATAGAATTTAGGTTAGTGATAGAATGAGAGTTAGGGTTACAGTTCAAATTAGGATTACAATAAGGGCATATATATTCTGAAAGTAAGGAATACTAAGAGGGGGAGTGAATCAGTATTCCACAAAACCACTTCTTAACAAGTTTATTAATCCAATTTCTAAAAGTAATAATATAAAAGCAGAATAAACATAGAAACAACAACCACAAAGACATAACACATGAGCACTAGGATTTTTACATGGAAAACCCAAAAAGGGAAAAACCATGGTGAGTGTTAGCTCACAATATATTATTATAGCACAATACCGGATTACAAGAAGGCTCACTACCTAGAGAAAGAAAGAAGAAAGTAGAATGGCTCACTTCCAAGTTGAACTATCCAAACTGCATCTACACATGCATGGTTGTAGCTCTAATAAGGCAAATAAATACTATCTCAAAACTCTTCATCTCTGACTGCTTTGTTTCACTATTCTGCTTTTACATGGGAATAAGATCTCTCTTCTTCTACTCTTTTACTTCCATAAAATCACCTTCATCTGTATGTCGTACATATGTATATATCACATTCGTATCACATGCCCCAAACACTAAATTTGATCTATTATATATATCCACCACGTGAAATCTTCATATTAGGTCGGCCTAATAAAGTGAAGCATGCACTCATACGTTAAGTAGCTTGTCAGCCAAATTCATTTACCAAAACTTCCAACGAACTCAAACAACACTTGAATTATATTCACATATGTTGGCCTCAGCTATTGAACAACTTAGGATTAAGTTCTAAATAATAGAACTTATCGCATACAATTCAAACTTATCATGTCGGCCTCTAACTTAGACTGCCACTAATTCAGTTCATCTGTTAGATTGCATCTTTTACTACAAACCATAGGACTTTCTTAAAAGCATGTCAAATACTCCTCAAACATCACAAATCATACCTTCAGAACCACAAAGCAAAATATCCTTTAGTAGCAAAATGTTGACCATCAGAACACAGACTCTGTCAAACAGTGTAGCAATACTCAGTAGGTTGTAACTATCTTTCTAGTGGACTTTAGAAACTACAACTCTAGATTTAGACACTTTATACAAGTGTTTACAACACCTCAAAACCACATATCAATATATGCAACACCGAAGGAATGCAGACCAAATCAACTGAGTGTTTTTCTCTGAATAGTATTAGATTTTGATATGCCAGACTTAGGCCATTTGAAGATATACTTCTAAAATTGATCAAAGGTTGAAACCTTGGATACAAGATCACTTAAGGATTGCAAACAACATACCTGAACTACATGATCTGATCTTTAGCTGTAGACTAATGCCAGTCATTAAATTACCTATCTGTCACTTGTGAACTGCCAACACTTAGTCATTTTAGTCATCCGGACCAGAAGCCTTGCATGGCTTGATACCAGATCAGTTTGGTCTGCCGGAGTAATGTCTCTTTGCCTTGTTGCCATCAGTGACAACACTCAATTATTCAACATAGCAGTGTCTCTTGCCAACAATCTCCCCCTTTGGCATTGATGGCAACACTTAGTGAAAAATGCTTGACTGGCTTGACTGCTCCCCTTACGTTGTACACTCTATTTTTCTATTCTTCTTTATATGTATGCTTATTTTTCACTGGTTTTCCTCTCCCCCATTGACATCAATGGCAAAGGTGGGTGTACAAGCAAAATTGTGTCAAAAATCCTTCAAGACTGTCATATTCTACAGCATATATATATATATATATATATATATATATATATATATATATATATATATATATATATATATATATATATATATACATATATAGATACTCATTTCCACCTCAATCTATGGTTGAAGGTAGAATATCATTATAGATAGTCGTTATCAAAGCTATATCTATATTCCATCTATTCTTTGCACTTTCCAAAATGTGGATGTGGCCATTTATCAAAATGACTAACTTTTATGCCTTCTGCACATATGATGGTGTATCAATTGATGCTTGTGATTTCAAGGCTTCTTCTGCCAGATTGGTCATGGAATCAATTCTTGGACTTATCAGCCCTCTTAGATGGCACAACCTATCTTTGACTTCTTCCTTTTTCTTCATCAAAGTGTTCAAATCATTGTGAATATTTACAACCTATATTTTTTTGGTATTTATTGACTCAACTGTTGAATTATATGTCTTAGATATATTTAACAGTTTGAGTTCCATGTCCTTGATTTTCTCTTTTAATTCTTTTGTGACTTTTGGCCAAGATAAAAAAAAATTGTACAAGTCACAAGATTCTTTTATCATTGATCAACATGATTTTTAACTCATCTAATCTTTTCTCATCAAACTCTTTTCTAACCTTTGTTTCGGTCAAATTTTCAAAGGATTCAAAATGATTGCTGATTGATTTTATCATACCTTTTAGATGATCAGTTGATGATAATGATGTATCTATCTAGTATTCCAGCATCAATTTTCCTAGTACATTAGATACTGCTGTAATGAGCTTATTATCTTGCATCTATGTTTTCATCACTTCTTCCTATTCCTTTGCTTGGACAAATGATACTAAATTAAATTTCTATTCTAGAGACAAGGTATTTAGATTTATTGGTTCTTGTAAAAACTTGGGTAGATTTAGGATTTGTACACTTTGTTGCATTTCCAAGAGTTTTGCAATAGTGTCTCTTACCACTTTTTCTTCACCAAGTGAAACTTTCTTCCTTTTCTTCTCTTCTGCTTCCTTTTCTTTCTCTACTTCAATTGTGTCTTATATAATAGATGAGGTCCTTATTCCTTTTCTAGGGCTAGATACTAGTTTCTCCACTTCAGATCTCTTATCTTTCCTTTTTGGAGTGCTTGATGTCCATTCTATCAGAGAATCTATGGACTTTGATCCTTCTTATTTGGTTTTTGCCTTACTTGATTGTTCAACTAATGTTTTCTATGACTCCTCAAGTTTCATAAACATTTTGGAAGATAATTTTGAGAATGTCCCAAATCTATCCTCTTTGGGATCATTAGGTTTGCTCAGTAGTGCATCAGCTACTTCAGTCAAGACAACTTTTGTAACTTCATATCCTAGTGCAGGGACCCATATAGTTCTTGGTTCCACAACTTCCATGAATCATTTGTCTTTGTCCACCATGAATACAACATCCTTATCATACTTTATCACTACATTTTTAGGTATCTGGAACCTACATGACATTTTCTCTAGAAAGTCTGTGAAGTATTTCCATAAGATTTCGTTCTACTTATCTGCATTACCCAAACTCTATAAGTGATTTCTTATTTGAGTGGATACAAGTATGTGATCAATCCAAACAATATTTCCTAAACTAGGTAGCTCTTCAGGAAGTAAAAGAGTAAACATGTAGTCAAAGTTTCGTATTTGAAGGGATGATTAGTTTCTTTTGTTATTTTCAAGTTCTCCATTAGTTCACTCCAGAGTAATTCACAGAGGTCATATTCTATATTGTTTTTTACCATGTCATATGTTGTGTATATAGCTGATGCTGACATAGAATTTTCCTTGTTGCAAAAGTATTCTTTGTATCCAACAATCATTGATGCAAATCTGACAGCCAGATTCTTGATATCATTTACTGTACGGGCATTCTTATCAAATTTGGCTCTTGTTAGCTACATTACCACATTGTTCTTCATTTTCTTTATGCCTGGAACCCTTTCAGAGGAGATCATACTAGTTACTACTTTGATGGCTTCTTTAGTTATCATATAGGGTTCATCAAGCCATAGAGATTCATCATGAATTCTTCTTAGAATAAGCTTGACCCATGCATCATTCAGAATTGTGGGAAAATCTAACTAGGTGTCAAATTTATTTTCTCCTAGAACTTTATATTCATCTTTAAACACAATATCCACAATAGTCAGTTCATCCAAATATAGTTTTCCTAACTTCATGTGATCATATTCTTCCAGACTGGTATAAATGTATGCTTTGATATCTTCCATATGCATAACCCCATGTGTAGTAATTAAGAATGCCCCTAACGGATCATTTTCTAGTGTTTTGAAGAATTGTTTCTTAAACTTGGGGTGAGGCATTTTCCCTATCTCGATTACGTGATGAGTAAACATTTTCCCAGAGTAATGTAATTTTAACAGTAGGGATTTCAAGTTGTAAATACCTCTTTCACCATATTAGGGTTTCCTTAGTCTTGATCTGAAATCCTTTGGAGAATACTGTAGTTGCTTTGATTCTTGCTTTGGTTTTCCTTAGTCACTTGAGTGCATGGAATGTAGAATGATTTTTCCTTCGAATACAACTCTTTTTAACATTCACATGCCAAAACCTAAGTGTCATTAATGTTATCTTACAAAAAGTTGTTAAGCATTTTCCTGACAACCACATACACTTAGATTACTTCGTAAATCTTTGCAATTGGTCCTTTTATTCTAGAACTTGCTTCAAAGGATCTGTCATATGATTCTTTTTATCATATCTTTGTGCTGGATTCCAGCACTAACTATCTGGCTGGGGGTTTTGGATTTTCAACACTACTCCCCCTGAGCCAAAGCACCCAAATTACTTCCCAGAGGAAGTATCTACACCAAATGCTAGTGTAAATCCATCCTTAACTTCAATTAGTTATTTCTTGATCCAGATCCTATCCATTTCTTTCTGAGTTTCAATGGGATCAACCTTTTCTTTTCCTTTATCATTCATTTGGCTCTATTTTCCTATTTTTCAGTATGGTAGTTTCTTTTCACATTCTTGCTTTCGTAAACTCTTACAATATGTCCATATTTGTTGCAATTGTAGCACAACACATTCCTTTTTCTTTGATACTTTCTATTGATTGGATTTTATCTGCATTGATTAGCCATATGTCCAAATCTATTGCATGCAAAACACTTTCCATTGAATGATTGACTATTTATTGCTTTGTAAGAACCATTCCTTACCATATTTCTGTATTCATTTGATTAATGACCAATTTTCTTGCAAATGGAAATATTAACCAGAGAATGATGGGATGTTTTGATTTACTCTACTTCCACATTAAGTAGCTTTATGACCAAACTTATTACAATTAAAACAATGGCCATTCAAAGATGGATACCTTTGAGCATTTGGCTGTCTGACTAGAGGTCCTCTAGGTTTTCTTCTTTGATTTCTAAACTGGTTCCCTCTGATTTGCTTTAATTTAGTGTTTATTTGACCAGATTTTAAACTTTCTCCTTTCTCAAATCCTAAACCTTGCTTATCATCAGCACTCTTTTGACTAGCAATCATTTCATCAAGCTTTGCAGAAATTATCTTGAACTTTTCTTCATAGCTCTTGGCTTTTTCCAAGTATGCTTTTAAACTCATAGTTTCTTTTTCAAGTTTGACACAATCTTCTAATTTTCTTTTCACCATTATATTCAGATCTTCTTCTGCTTTTCCTCTTTGTATAACTTTCACTTCCAAATCATTCAGGGTTTCATTTGTTGATATCAATTGATCACTAACCTCTTTGTATTTCTCTTTGAATTTCTTGACTTGTTCTTTTAACTTTGAGATACATTCATCAACTTCTTGTAAGTTATCCTTCAGATCCCTAACTTTTGCTTCAGACTTTTCAAGAACAACAAGAGTTGTTTCCACTTCAACATTGTTTGAGAAATTTCTAAATCTCCTGGCTACCATGAGTGAACTCTCCCAGATCTCCATCAAGTTGTTAGGCTTCTTCTAAGGAACTTGGCTTTGATACCAATTGTTGATAGTAAGGAATATTGAGAGGGGGGTGAATCAGTATTCCACAAAACTACTTCTTAACAAGTTTATTAATCCAATTTCCAAAATTAATAATATGAAAGAAGAATAAAAATAGAAACAACAACCACAAAGACATAACACATAAGCACCAAGATTTTTACGTGGAAAACCCAAAAAGGGAAAAACCACGATGAGTGTTAGCTCACAATATATTATTATAGCACAATACCAGATTACAAGAAGGCTTGCTGCCTTAGGGCTCACTGCCCAGAGAAATGTTCACTACAAGAATGGCTCATTGCCAAGTTGAACTTCTTAGACTACATCTACACATGCATGGTTATAGCTCCAATGAAGTATAGAAATACTATCTCAAAACTCTTCATCTCTAACTGCTTTGTCTCACTGTTCTGCTTTTACATGGGAATAAGATCTATCTTCTTCTTCTCTTTATTACTTCCACAAAATCACCTTCCTCAATATGTCGCACATATGTATATTGATCATTCGCATCACATGCCCCAAAAACTAAATTTGATCTCTTATATATATCGACAACACTTGAAATCTTCATATTAGTTGGCCTAATAAAGTGAAGCATGCACTCATACCTTAAGTAGCTTGTCAGCCAAATTCATTTATCAAAACTTCTAGTGGACTCAAACAACACTTGAATTGCATTCACATCGGCCTCAACTATTGAACAACTTAGGATTAAGTTCTAAGAAATAGAACTTACCACATATAATTCAAACTTATCATGTCAGCCTCTAACTCGGACTACCACTGATTCAGTTCATCTGTCAGACTACATATTTTACTGCAAACCACAGGACTAAAAGCATGTCAAAGAATCCTTAGACATCACAAATCATACCTTTAGAACTGCAAAGAAAAATATCCTTTAGTGGCAAAATGTGGACCATCAGAACACTGAATCTATCACAGTCATACTCTGTCAAATAGTGTAGCGATACTCAGCAGCTTGTAACTATCTTTCTGGTGGACTTCAAAACCTACAACTCTAGATTTAGACACTTCATACAAGTGTTTACAACACCTCAAAACCACATATCAAGATATGGAACAGCAAAGGAATATGGACCAAATTAACTGAGTGTTCTGCTCTGAATAGTACTACATTTTGCTCTGCCAGACTTAGGCCATTTGAAGATAAACTTTCAGAATTGATCTAAGGTCAAAACCTTGGATATAAGATCACTTAAGGACTGCAAACAACATACCTAAAACACATGATTTGATCTTCAGCTACAGACCAATGATAGTCATTACATTATCTCTCTATCACTTTCTCATGTGAACTACCAACACTTAGTCATATTAGTCATCCGGACTAGAAGCCTTGCATTCCTTGATACCAGATCAGTTTGGTATGCCAGAGTAGAGTCTCTTTACCTTGTTGCCATCAATGACAATACTCAATTATTCAACATAGTAGTGTCTCTTGCCAACAATATAAACCAAAGGGTTGGGGTTAGAATTAGGGTTAGGGATAGTTTTAGGTTTAGGGTTATGATTAGAATTATGGTTACAATTAGGGAAACTATATATAACCAAAAATACATTAGGATTAGAATTCAGTTTATAGTTAGAATTAGGGTTATGGTTACATATATAATTACAGTTAGTGATAGAATTAGGGTTATGGATGGAGTTAAAGTTAGGATTCTGATTAGAATTAGGGTTAGATTTAGGGTTAGCATTAACATTATAGATATAATTATGCTTGCAGCTGCAGATGCTACTAGCATATTTATATTTAAAAAAATATATCTAATTTCTATTTTCTAATTCTCAAGGTACCTATTTTCTAATCAACTTACTATTAGAAACCTAACTTGTTGTTGAAGGAGATTGTTAGAAGCTTGTTTGTCACTGAGAAGATTGTTGGTTGGCAACATGAGCATGATGATGTGAAAAGATTGTGAGTGGGGAGATTGATTGATAAGTATGACAATATATGGTGTTCTCATTGATGGCAATCCATGGTAGAGATGCATAAGTGTTGGTCCCAAGAA
This sequence comes from Cunninghamia lanceolata, assembly GCA_027924645.1. Lineage (NCBI taxonomy): Eukaryota > Viridiplantae > Streptophyta > Pinopsida > Cupressales > Cupressaceae > Cunninghamia > Cunninghamia lanceolata. The sequence goes on along the minus strand of BSBN01000960.1, from coordinate 6,536,749 downwards.
GACCAGATGATTTGGATAATTACCTAAGTCCTAGAGTACAGTTTTAGTGTTTAGTGAACTAGTTTTTGGGTCCACATTGCTCCAATATGAGGAATCTAGTTATGTGGCTTTGGGGTAACATTAGTACATGCTAGAAGAATCTAAATCCAAAGTTTCATGACTTGATGTCTTTTGTAGTCAAAGATAATGTTGATAGAGTATTAGACTCTATAATGGCAGTGTTAGTGGTATAGAGTGTATGTTGGAATGCTCCGCATTCCACCATGGATGAACATTTTGTTATGAAATTTTGTGAAAGTGTTTACAGGTATCATCTAGGTGTGTACATTCCTAGTGGAAAGTGTTTTGGTGATCCACGTGTCAAGGTGTGGATGAACAATTGGCTTATTTTGTTATTACCTCAATAGTGGTGCCAACCTAAGCATTTTAAGATTGTGTGGAGTTGAGTTATGTATGGAGCGGAATCATGGGAATTACTATAGGTCATGCCAACCTATCTTAATATGTTATATAATTTAGTTCTTTCCACAAGGTGTATATGGTGTTTTGAGATGACAGGTTTTGAGGATGCACGGTACATGTAGTTAGGCCAACCTAATTGATGTTTTGGATTGTTGTGGTATATATACAAGGTTAATTCTTTGTGTGGAAGATATGATGACGGGTAGAGATGCAAATGAGATGTGAATAAGTAGATATAAGTGTGAATAGGAGAGAGTAGAGTGCAAGGTATGAAGTGTGCAGAATCAATTTAAAGGCATGTTTTGAGTAGAAAAGGAAGACTGCATTATTAGTATAAGTTAGATGTTTACTTTGCAACAATCCATATATTTATCCTTGTAAATCCTAAATGCAGTGAGCCGAATATTCATCAAGTAGTAGCTTCCTTGGGTTTTTACCCTAAATCAAAGTTGAAATTGTAGTAAGCACAAAATACAAAGAGTAGTAGCTTCCTTGGGTTGCAACCCAAAAACAAAGTTGTAATACTTTTACAGTGAGCATAATATATTGTGAGCTAACACTCACCGTGGTTTTTCCCTGTTTTAGGGTTTTCCATGTAAAAATCTTGGTGTTCTTGTATTTATTCTTGTATTGCATGATTTCCTTTTTGTTCTCTAAGTTATTCAGTTTTATCTACAAATATATGTTTAAGTTTTAGTGTGTGCCGATTCACCCCCCTCTTAGCACCTCATTGTGTTCAACATTTGGTATCAGAGCTAGGTACCTTTGAGAAGCCTAACATCTGAGGTAGATCCTACACTTGAACACATGGAATTTGAAGCTATGGATAATGATGTATTTGTACTAGAACCAGATCTAGAAGTAATGGAACTTGAAGATTAGGACCTTGAGCTAAATGAGCATGAAGTAGACCTTGAAGGAGAACTCAAGTATATCCTTGATGAAGTGGATGAAGCAAGAGAACTGAATATAGAATATGAAGACATTCTTGAGAAAGTAAAGGAGACAATTGATAAATTGAAGACAAAGACCAAATAATCAAAAGAAGAAATTGGCAAACTAAAAACTCTAATAGAAGGAGATAAAGGATGTGACATTAAGCTCAAGGATGTAGAAGAAATGATCTCAAATTTGAAGGTCATGGTTGAAGAAAAAAAAGCAGTGAAGATTGCTTAAATATCAATCTCTATGAGAGATTAGCTGAATGTTCAAAACTTGAGGAAGAAGTTGTCACTCTAAGGAAAGAACTGGAAAAGGCAAAAGAATAGATTAACAAAGGACTAAAACTAAAAGGATGATCTAAAATCCTTGATGAGATAATTAACTCTCAAAAGCCCACAAAATTAGGCCTTGGTTTTGAAAAGGGAAAGAGTCCTATGATCCGTGCTTCTACAAAATTTATATGATAATTTCCAATTAGAAGGAAAGTATGAAACAAAGAAGGAAGAGGCCTGCACTGAAGATCCTAAGAAGAATGCCTCTGGAGATACAAAAGAAGATGAATTCACTCTTGTCCAGAGATAAAGGAATAATATGAAGAAGAATTTTAGGAAGCCTGCACCTAAACAAACTGCTCCTATTAGGTATCCTTAAGGTTTCAATGGTATTTTCTATGCTTGTAATAAATTTGGTCACAAAGCTATTGATTGTAGAAGTAAGATGAATCAAAATGTTGTAAGGTATTACACTTGCAATAAGGTTGGTCATAAAGCTATTGAATGTAGGAGAAAGTTAAATTAGAATTATGTAAGGTGTTATGCTTGCAATAAGATAGGACATAAGGCTAATGAATGTAGAAATAAAATGTTAAGGAATAATAGGGATAATGCTCAACCCTTTCATGAATATTGTTACACTTGTAACAAGTTTGGCCACAAGGCAGCTAATTGCAGATCTAAGGTGTGGAGAAATGGTAATGCTCAGGAATCAAATTTCACTTATCATAAGTGCAATCAAATAGGGCACTCTGGAAAGAATGTAAGGCCTGCTCCTCAAAAGAAGGTTGATATTGCTTAGCAAAAGAAGGAAATGAGCAAAGTATGGAAGAAGAAGGAAGAATGTGAAGTTTTCAAACCTTTGCCTAGTGCAAATGGATCCTCTAGTAACTATAAAGATAAGGTACTGATTTAGGGGGAGTTACAAATGCAAGTTACTTCAAGCCCCTGAATGAATAAGATGTTGAATTCCTCAGCAGTTTGGCTAAATTTGGTATGAACATACTCAGATGATTATATGAAGAGATTTGGTCAAATTTTTGGAACAATTGGTTAATTTGTGGAGGATTGTTGAATGATTATTGGTTTCTGCATATGAAAAGGGCAAACTAGGATATACTTGCCAGTCAAAAAACTTCAAAGGACAAAGAAGGATTAGGATTTGAAAAAGGAGAAAGTTCAAAGGAGAATCAAACTTCAAATAATGTTGAAAAAAAGAATGACAAGAAGAACAATGTCAAATAGGTCCAAAACCAGAAGAAAGAATTCAAAAGGCCTCTTATCAAACAACCTGCTGCACAAAGGTACTCATCTTTTAATGGTTACTATGATTTCTACAATAAGTATGACATTGAACTATAGAGTGTAGAAGTAGAATGAATTAGAATGTTCAATCCTTTCCCAGTCAGTGTTATACATACAATAGGTTTGGTCATAAAGCAAGTGAATGTAAAAGTCTGATGATGAATGGTTACAATAATGGCATGATGTTCAATATTTCAGTGGCTACTATTATACATGTAATGGATTTGGACATAAGGATTTTGAATGTAGATCTAAAATGGAAAGAAGTAAGCTTGTTCAAAAAGGTGTCACTTGTTACAAATGCAACAAACTAGGACACATAGCCAAGTTTTGCAGATCTAAGAATGTGAAACCCTTTATTTCACACAAGAAGGCTAATCTGGTAGAGAAGAAGGTTGATCCAGTTGAAATGAAAAAGAAAATGAACAAGATCTGGAAGAAGAAAGATGAGATTGAGGTGAAGAATGAGTTTGTGTGAGTTTCTAGTGTAGATGTTTCCTCCAGAAACTAGATGAAGAGCTTTGGCTCAGGGGGAGTTTTAACAAAAAATCCTTAAGCCCCAACCAAAGATATGGTGCTAATGCTTTCAACACACTAGTACATGTGTAGATCGATACTATTGATCTACTGATGGTATTTTTGGAATGATATTTCCTATTGCGGAGATTTGCAGAGTGATTGAAGGTGATTATGTCAACACAATGAGGGTTTGCCAACTTTTTGACCTAACTTTATTCACTACAATTAATGCATTTTGTCTTCAAAAAAGCATTTATTTCTAATTTCGCATATGATTGTCCTTTGTGATCAAGCATTTGAAGAGTGAAGAGCATAGTAGAAGCAATTTGAAGAGATTTTGAGTTGTGTGAAACCCTACTGGCAAAGAAATTCAAAGGTATTTATCATTTCTTGATAAAAACCTAGTTTTAGAAGTGTTTCATGATGTATACCACTCAAGTGATTGATGTCTTGGAATGACCAAGACCTAAGTTTAAGAAGCACCATTACAAATCCATGGAGATGGATCCAGAAGGCACGTTTTCAAGAGTTCCTTATGGTGTTATCCATACTGAGGATGCACCAATCTACATCCACATGAAAATGGATGAATATGATCACACAAAGATGATGAATATCTAGGTTAATGAGCTAACCAAAGATGACTTTGAATTGAAGCCTAAATTTGAGGGTTTGATGGAGAAGAAGCTGGATGTGTGGAATAATTTTCCAAATTTTTGTTATGAGAATGATTGGGTTAAGTATGTGTTGAGCCATATTCATGACAAGTTTATGTAGTTGTACATGCCACATATGATCAACAAGCAAGTTGTCAAGGTGGTTATTGGTTTATGTTCTGAAGGACCCATTTCGGCAATGAAGACTGTGAAGAATGAGATGGTTATCAAACTCACTGGTGCAAAATTTGACAAGCATGCCCTAACAATGAAGGACATGTTGTGTGGTTACATAACACACCCCATTTTTCCCTAGCAAAACAAGGACCCAACTTTTTTGCTTTTTCTTGGCTTGTTTTGTTTCCCTTTGCTTTGGGTGGTATGGTAAAAGCACTATCAAATGCATGTCCAAGTCATGCCTTGGGTATATCAAGATCTTGAAATATAGATCAAATTTTCAAAGTTAGAATTTCCTCTCATAAACCCTGCCAAATGAAAGAGGATAAAATTTGCTAAAACCAAGAAGTTACACCCAGTCAAAGTTTGTTCAATGGGTCATGAGGATATTCACAGTCATAATATCTAGACATTATTTTAATGTCCAGACTCGAGAAATTGCTAAGTAACAACATCTCGACACTTTGCAAGAGTGCGGACATGAAAATTAACTCATTAAGCAAGCTCAATGTCACACACATGGATATTAGTTAACATCTGGATATTAACTTAATATTCAGACCTTAACTTAATATCCATATCATTATGCTTTTAAATATCCATGTCTATATGACATCATTCATCCTTTGCTTATTCAAATAGCTTACGTCATACGGACATTTGTTCATATGGATATTAACTTGGTCAAATATCCATGCATTTTCTTAATATCCCAATCTCGATGACGTCACATCATCTTGATTTTATAAAGACTCCCAAGCTTGCTTACGTCATATGGATATTAGCTCATATGGATATTGTTGAAATATACTAGACAACTAAGAGGGGGGGTGAATCAGTTGTCACAAAAACTTAGCTTCATATGAACATCAAACCATCAACAACTTAAATGCTTATAATCATATTTAACCATGAAAGCATGAAACCATAAACTTAATCACAAACACACATCCAACACAATAGACACTAGATTTTTACATGGAAAACCCTCAAAGGGAAAAACCACGATGTTTGTTAGCCCACAGAAATATATGAGTTATAAAAATACCAAAAAATAGAGGCTCACTACCTACAGGGCTCATTTCCCAAATTGCTCACTACAAAGAACGGCTCACTGCCAAAGGGTGGCTCACTACCAAGGGGTGAACTGATTAAGTAGCATCTACTCCAAGCCAAGATTTAGTTCCATTGAAGTACAATATAACTTCTTTTTTCTCCTCTTTCACACCTTCACACTTATCTCTTCATATTCAGACTCCCACTCTTTTTCACAACTCTATTACATGCTTTTATACAATTTATCAACCTTAGAATGTACATCAAGGTCGGCATTACATTCATCAACCATTGGAACATTCTCCAAGGTCCGCATTACAAAACATAGACAAAAATAGGTCTAGACCTATTACAAAATTTAGCTAAGAAAAGATGTAGAGAAGTATGATGAACACACCACACCTTAGCTAGGACTCAAATGCAATCCTCCACACCACAACATGCTTCTACAATCTTCAATGCACTCCGCAAATAGTGAAAACAACCAAGTTGGCTAAGAATGGAGTTAACACTAGGTTTTCTAACAACATCCTTCCTTCATGATCCACACTTCTCTTTGCGAGCCAATCCAAAGGTAGGAATAGAATCAAGAGACATCCACAAGCACATTGTAATCATCAGGAACAACTGTATGATCTATAACTACTCTGTCAAGAAGATTCTTCAAACCAGAGCATAAGAACAACACTCAGCTACTGTCCTAAAGAAAGGATAGCTTGTGGACCACCAAATCATGAACCATTAGAATTAAAGTCACTTAGCATAATCTAAAACTTATATCTAGAACTATAGATCAAAATACTTCAATGCAGAGGAATGCAGAGTATAACACTTTCTCCTTGTCTTTGCCAAACATAGAGAAAAAGCTATTTTCACTCTGGTGAACATAACTCACTCAATTCTTCATACCGGAGCCTTAAAATTGGAACATAGCATCTTCAGATGGACTTCTAAATAACTTCCAATCAACAGACAAATATATTCATTCTACAAAAAATGCGGAGCATTCTTTTGGACTGTTCTTTTGTATGCAATACACTATTTCCATTGCAACTCACTATTTCTACCAGAGAAGATAATTTTCTCAATATCCTCAACATCAAGATTACTTACATAAGTAAATACAAAGCATGTTACTCATTACAAGAAAACAACAAGATAGAAGGATAGTTCACACCAATGACAACATAGATATGTTGACTTCAATGACAACACCGATTAGGCACATACTTGCAACAGATATTAACTTTTCAAAGATCTGCATCTTATTTCTAATAACCATATGGGTGTGACATCACTTTGCTCCAACATAGCATAGAGGATATGTCTTGTTGATATCACATGGATGTTTTTCCACATGGATATTTTGCACTCTTTAATGTCCTGATCTTTTAAATATCCATGCCCTTGCTTAACCAATGATATTATGCCACGTGTCCATAGGGACATCCTGACCTGTTCCGAACAAAATTGAGACCTGATGGTGAATTTTTGGTCAATAATGGTTGACCCACTCCTCATGCTGATGTCATGTGGGTATATTCATATAGATATATCCAAATGGACATTCTAAAATAAAATCTGCTCCATCTCGGCGAGCCCTTTTCATATTTAATGTAGATAAAAGTCATTGGCTTTTAAATTCAAACTTGTGCCAATGAACACTTGTCCTAATCTCTCATAATTACATTGCTGGAACCCATCTAATCTCCCTAAGAGTAATTAATAAGCCCTAAAATCCAAGAATTCATAAGTTTAAAAGGGTAAATTGATTTCATAATTTGCATTATTACATTCAGAAAGCTAATAGTTTGCACAGAGAGCTTAAAAAATTGAAGGAGCCGCTACAGCAAATTTGGGACAAGATTTCAACTGCATAGGAGATCACTTGCATATAGAAGGTTCTAGTATATGTTTGCACATTTCAATTAAGGTCTCATAATCTAGGTATGTATGGAATGAACCCTATCTAGTTATTTTCATAAGGATATGTCATGTTCTAGGTAGGTGAAGAGTTAAAATGTTAAAATTAAATGGATTTAGGGTTAAATCATGATTAAATGCTTATATTCAAATGCCATGTTTATTCAAATTCATGGATTAAAATATGTTAACCCTAACATTATATATACCCTAGTTAAGAGGAGTCTATGAAATTGTAGGACAAGATGCAGCCCTGCATAGACAAGCATGACACAGAGTTCAAATAGGACATGTTCCCAAAGGCACATCGTATATATAGCAAGCATGGCTTTGCAGAGGATATCCACTCTGGCAGCACTGACATTGAGGTATTAAGGAATAGAATCCATAGTAGAGAAGATCACCCCATTTTGAAGAACATTTTAACCACAGGGATGTGCTACATAGCTGGTTTTCCATATGCTGCAAAATCTTTAGAGTTCCTGATTGAGTCTGCTAATAATTACAACGTGGTGACAAGAAGATTTGAGCACCAAGGGTGACTGTATGTAGATTTATAAATGGATGGTATAATAAAGGCATTCAATTTACCTACACCTAGAGGAATGTATGTGCCAAACCTAGAGGCACTTGCAAAGGAGTACGATGGAAACCAGATAGATTGCAAGAAAGTCATTTTCCTGGGGTGTAGAGATCTGGCTAGCAAGGCCAAAGTAGTTGCCAAGATGCTACAACATTTATACAAATGTGATTTCAGTCCAGAGGTTCAATACAAGATATTCCTACTCAGTAGAATGAGTGGTAGGGAGAATACTAGCAATTTTGAATCCTAGATGTATGGCCTCATCAAGATGGTGATTGAGAGCAAGAAAATAGTCTAGTGGGATAAAATAATTAGTGATTCCCTGTATTCACAGATGGTGAAGTGGAGTAAAATGAAAGACAGGGTATTCAAGATGACCTCTTATTTGGTGTATGCATGTATAGCTAAGGGGACCTTTGATGGACTACAAACAGTTGGAAAATTGGGCAGGATGCCACATGAAAAGACATCCTGGGAGCATTAGCCCCAGCTAGAGAGGAGACAGTCTGTGCAACACTACAAGGTTGTGAATGATTGTTTCATAATTCATATAGTTAAACTCTTGGAGGGAGATAGAGCCAAGAGGTTTTCCCTGGGAGAAACAGATAAGATTCATCCACATGCTGCCTGGTTCATACAGTCCAGGATATATTCATATATTAGGATGGAAGGATTCAGTGGGAATCCCTTCATGCTACCCAGGTACCCATCAAACAAGGTTGTCCTAATGGAGATGGCTAGGCAGCTAATCCCTGCCCTAGAGATGTCTAAGAAGAACGATGGAAGGCCATATATAAAATTCCCTTTGGACATCAATTGGTTTATGATTGGATTGATGGATAATGTAAAAGTAGTTGAGGTAGATTTGAGGAACCCACACTTGCAATTTTTCCCATTGGTCAGAGATTTTGATCCTTATCATAGGATAGAGAAGCATTTCAACAAGAAATACAAACATGTCATGCATATGGAGGATTACTAGGCTGACTATGATGATGAACATGAAGTAAGGAAAAGGGAATACCAAAGGTTAAACCTCAACCAAATGAAAACTATAGGACAGCCAGAGGTTCCCCATTAGATAAAGAAGGATGATGATGTGGTGTAGTCACGGTTAGGAGGGTCCACAAAGTGAACTATCCAGGCCATGCAGCTAGAGTAAACACAATGGAAACAACTCAAAGATATAAATCAAATGCAGATTTAGTCATTCAATATATTATAGATTCAAATTACAATTTGGTTGGCAACATGCAGGCTTATAGGTAGGGCTCTCAGCCCAGATTCCTGAATCACAGAATATGCACAAGATATAGCTTGAAGGAACTTTTTGAAGAAAATCTAACTTATGAATTCTCTAACTATTAATCACTACTTTCCTAGGCATGTATTACATGATTATATATCTTCTCTAGAACATAAGATTCCTCCGTGTTGGCCAAGGAAGATCACAAACTCCAATGAAGAGTTGTAATGTGTGTACAAGGATAGGTCGAACCTAATCATATAGAACTCCGCAAATTAATGGAATAGTGTGTGGATCTCAAGGAAGGTTAGCCACAATCCAAACAACATTGAATGATGTGTCATTTAGCTCCACAAGTCATGAAATGCCTTGTAGGTTGTCTCCTTTAGCTGATTATTTGAGACTATTTGGATGCTCTATTCTGAGAAAATAGTCTATCTTTTGATAGTGATATCTTTCCAGTACCTAATCCAAATGATCTAAATTTTGGATATGATGTGCATGAATGTGTCTAGATGCTAAGTCCATCTCCACAAGGTCTGGAATGTAAGTACGATAGAATGTGGACCAAAATACTGAAACTGTTGTTGACTAAACTGATTGAACTGAACTAAAAAATGAAAAGAAACAAACTGAAATGCAAATGTTTTTGGTTGATGCAAGATTGCTCTTGAACCAAGGATGCTCCTACATTAGACATCTGGGGTTGTTGAAAAAGTGAGTCCCTCACTTTGCTGGGGCTAGAGGAAAACCAAGACAGTCCACCTCAACTTGAGAAATCCAAGATGAGTCTTCTTCTGGTCTGCCTTTCCACTTCACAAGATATTCTTTGTATTGTCTTCCTTTGGTGTTGTGTCCAATTCTGCTATCTAATATGTCTTCAATCTGCTCTGGTGCTTGTTGTGGTAACTACGTCTTCAAGTCTTCTTCAATGTTGTCACCAAACTCTACTTCATGATACTAATATAGGTCTGCAATGATGAAAATAGGTGATATACCCAATGCTTCCAGTAGCTCCACTTCATATGCATTCCCTGAATCAAACTTTATAAGTATCCTACATGGTCCAAACTTCTTCATCTTCAACTTGTTATATGTCCTAACTGGAAACCTTTCTTTTCTCAAATACACCATTACTTCATCTCCCACTAAAAATTCTTCATGTCTCCTCTTCTCATATGCTTACTCCTTATACTTATTGTTCATCTCCTCCAAATGCTTCTTGTAACATCAGAAAATGTCCCCTTGGGGGCTTTTCCTTCATAAGGTTTAGCTCCCGGGTCTCTTAGCTGCATTTAGGACATATTACATCATATTTCAACATCCTGATGAGAAAACCCCTAAGTGTCTTGGCAAATGGGACCTAGGGGGACCACTTGAGATAACTCCTTCCTAAAATAGGGGGGAGGACTTGGGTGCCCAAGCCTTAGTCCTGTCCTATTTTGGGGTAGTCTCAATTTTTGGGTATCAACTTGTGACCGTTATTTGGGTCCTATGCCAACACGATAAGTTTGAATTACGAAATTCTTGGTGGGAATGTTTGTAGTTGCATATAAGCATGTTTAGGCATTCATTTGTAAACTAGATTACTACTAGAATGTCATTATGAACTTTATGCATTCTAAAGGTGATTCAAGGCTTTTATTGTGTTGCAAGAGTAGATTTGCATTGTCTATGTGTTTGTATTTGCAGATTTGAGCATCCATCTCCTCATGGAATGAAGAGCTTCTTCCTCCATGAGATCTTCACTACAAGGTGACATTCATTTATGTTTGTAAGCATTTATCATTTGGTTTTTGCCTCTACCTCCCAATGGCATGCACTCTCTATCTGACGACAGTGTTCGGAAGGCTTGAATGTCTCTCTGGGGTTTGACTGAGGCAAGCCTCTAAACACCACAACCCCCTCCAAAAGTTTTCATGATTACAGGTTACAGGTGTTAGTTCTGGAGAAAGTGAAGTTGCAAGAGGGTACAACAAAGTGTTAGAATTGCAAATCAAAGAAAGAAATAGCTCCTTGGACTAGGGCACCTGCTCATTAGTCCTCAAAGTTTTTTGATGAGAAAATCTTCAGTACAACAGGAATAGGTTGCAGGTCTTGTTTGCAAATTGCAACAAAAAGAAAGACCTTGGACTTGGGTACCCACTCTTTAGTCCCCGTCTATTCTTCTTTGGAACCCTAAAAATAAGTGCACAGTTATTTGTCATTTTACATCTTTCTGTAGCAACATTTTCCATTATTCGTTTGTTTACTGTTGTATTTGCATAATTAGGGTTTTAAGGTATAATTGAGCATAAGAGAAGATAATTGGAAATTAAATCATAAAAATCCAAGTTTCCCTACATCTCATAGTTACCTAGGGTAGGATAGTACATTCCAACTTGACCCTAGGTCCTTGAATGAAAGGGTGAAAGGAGGATATACACCAAAACTACCAAAAACTAAACATCCAAATTTTACCCTTTACATTTTGGTGAACCCATGTTATTGGACTTGTTTGAACCTTGCTGAGTGTTTTGCTTTAGATTTACAGTGATTTCATTTATTCATATAGTCATTCATCTTATCACATTGGAAAACTTACAAAAAATTTGAAAATTTGGAAAAATTGGAAAAAATTTGCATGCTAGGGTTTTGCATGTTGCATCAATTAATTTGAATTTCATCAAATTTCTGATTTTTGCATTAGATTTTATTCAAATTACAAAAAATTACAAAAATTCATTAGTTTGCATTGCATTTTCATCATAAAATTGGTAGGGTTTTGTTGAAAATTGTGACTTTTGCATATAACCTAGTAATTCCAAAATCTAGGGTTTGTAGGTAAAATCTTGTTTTATATTTTTCTACTGATTTTAGAGACTCATTTAAATTTGAATTTGGCTATAGTCTTACATTTTAGAACAAATTTGCATTTTTGCTTAGAAAAATTCAACAAAACTAGCATTTTCATTGATTTTTCACTAGATTTGCACTTGAATTTTGCATGTTAGAGCATGGAAATCATTTTCAGATCTGATATAATGTAATTTTCATCATATATAAGCTTGCAAAACATTTATATAGCATTTTACATCAAGATCTCAAACCTAGGGCTTGAAAAACATTGATTTTCAGTAGATTTGGCCTTATCGACTCTCTAATTTTGCACTATAGGCGTGTTGTATAGAATATTTTTGCACTAATTGACCAATATAAAGGGTATTATCTTCTTCCCCTCCTAAAATTATTTACAACACCTTGTTATTGGCCTCTTGTATTGAAAATTTGGTGAAAAACTACATATTTTTGCTATTTTAGCCCAAGGGTTTGGCCTAGTTTGCACCCTAAGCATGTTGTAACAAATTTTATGCTTGTAGGTGACTGATATCACTGATATTATATTCTATACCTCCTTAAATTATTTACAACACCCCTTTGGCTAGGTCTTGGAATTGAAAAATCGTGAAAATTTGTCTATTTTTCCTATATTTTCACTAGGGTTTGACCTTGAGTGGCACTATAAGTGTGTTGTGATGGATATTTTGGCATTATGTGGCTGTTATTATTGATATAATTTTATGTTCATCATCATTTTCCTCACAACACCCTTTTTCATGTTCTTTTGCATTGAGATTTGGTGAAAAAACGCTTATTTTAGTGTATTTTCACTAGGTTTTGGTCTATCATCATCTTAGATTTGCATCAAGAGTGTGTTGTGAAGGATATTATTGCTATATTGGATTGATATCAGACATATAATTTTATTCCCTAGATCAAAATCCTTACAACACCTTTGTTTTCACTTATTGGCATTGAAAAAGTACAAAAAATCAAGCATTTTAGGTCATTTTGGCATATAGTTTTTCACTTGTCTTTTGCATACTTTTTGAAAAGCTCTTAAAATATGATTTGGAACTCATGGATTTGTCCTCTCAATGATCTTTGGAATATTTACATGCATATATCACAAAATTTGAAAATCTCTACAAATTTCTTAGCATGCATCCTCATGTCATTACCTATATACAAGCTATGTACAACAAGGATATATTTGTGTCCTCTTCCTTCAAAATCCTTGACTATGTATCTAATCTTAACAACTTCATATCTCTCATCAATACATACCCTTGGGTAGTAGAAGAATTGATAAAACACACTTTGAAGGAAGGACATGACATTTCTCTTAATAGTTTGGAATTGATAGCTGAAACATATGGAGATGATATTGACAATGACTATGAGAGCGATGATGAATTCACTAGCCACCCTACTTCTCCTGCATCTAAGCATTCAAATAACTCACATGAGAAAACTAGGGATAGCTCTAGTAATTCAAATAATCCTCCTAACCAAAATGAAGCATTAATGGAGGACATCATGACAACACAAGACTATTTTGATTATCCTGACCTATTCGAAATGATTGATGTGGATAAGGAATAGTTTCAAAACCCACCTAGTCCACTAAGAGAGGATATTTATGTTGAGGTTCACCCTTCATTATCCCCTTAGGGATCAGGAGGTGATCAAAATACATTAGACAGACAAATGGAACAACCTATACCCCTTTCTAGCATTTGAATTTGGGAAGATGACGACCTCCTTGATGATTTACTTGATGATGAGACTTAGCATAGAGATCCTACAGGTAAGTATCTCTAACCCTTTATCTCTCTTGTGATGTGCTTCCCTCGTGATGTGTTATGTGTTGTTTAGGCCTCCTGGGATGACCCCTAATTCTCTTGTAAGGTCCAGGATACCAAGAGACTACCTCTATTGTAACCTTCTATTTGTATCATCATTCTTCTATATTGCCTCTCTCTCTAATTTCATCGGTGTGTGTTGTGTCTTGCAGACATAGTATTGCGGTTAGTAACTTGGGGGCACCCTCCTATGTGACTGTCCCTAAGACACTTGTTTCTCCTCTCTTATTTATTGTTTCCCTTCCTCTAGTGTTTCCATCTAGCGGGCGGATAACGAAAAACATTTATACTAATGCAAACCTAGCGTCCCTTTTCGCGAGAAATAAAAAATTGGACTTGGTTCCTAATATGACGATGGGGTTGTATATCTTATCTGACGCTTGGCTAGTGGAAGCACTTGTTCTTTCCACGTAGTGATTTTGATGATGTTTTTATCTCATTTACAAATCATAACAATACTGATGCTCTACGCACTTTGTTTGTCTTTGAATCTAGCCTTGGTGGTACTCAATTCAAAGATCTTTGTGATATAGCCCCATGGTTATCCTCAAACTCCAAATTCATAGTATAACCTTGGCTCTTTGTGTGGTTAATCATATACATTGATGTTCTTTATCATGATTATGGACACTAACATGTTTCTTGCAGGGATGTGTTTGTGGGAACGTTTGTTGATCGTAAAGTACATGTCACCTCTAGGGGGCATGGGCTTTGTGAAAGTCCATGTTCCCTTGTGTGTTTTCTTCCTACCTTAATGTCCTTGATATCAATACCTGATATCAACCACCTTAAGGTGGGGGCATATATAAGGTAAGATGTTTGTTGTAGATGTTAGCAATGTGCTTGTCCTCAGGTGCAGTTTAAAGACTTGTGCGATGAGTACATCCTGCACTCTGAGTACATCCTGTACTCTGAGTTTATTTGCAATCAATCAATCAGTCATCTAAGCCCTCTGTGGAGGTGGGATATCATGTATATCCTTTTTTATCTTAAACCCTCTACGAAGGTGAGGGTGGTGTATTTCTCAGAGCAGATTGCACCATCCTGTCATTTTCAAAAGTCCTTTGTGGAGGCAGGGAGTGGTTCTGTGACTAACTCAACCCTTAAGCATGTATTTGGAGATTGTTGTGGTGAATCCTAATCATCGGTGTGTGCCTGTAATGTGCCTGAGATGGTGATGAACCTAGAAATAGGAACACTCCATCACTTGTCTGCCATGTTTTCTCTGTGTCTTCAAAGTGTGTGTTTTGGCATGCTTGCTTTGTTTGGCATGTATGTTGCCTCGGGATATGCAATTTAAAGACTTGTATGATGAGTACATCCTACATTTTGGGAGGTTTTACATGTCTTGCATGTGTGTTGCCCCATATATGCAATTTAAAGACTTGTACAATGAGTACATCCTGCATTATGGGAGGTTTGTTTACTTTCCTGTACTTGCATCTGCATTTCATATATATGAGAAAAAGAAAAGAAAAGAAATCATTCATGTCTTCTATGCATTAATGTGTCTTCTTTGCATTCACTATATTCTCCATGTTTTACATGACTGTAACTATCTTCTCCATGTTTTGCATGTCTGTCATTGTCTTCAATGTGTCTAGCATGTCTTCTCCGTGCTTGGCATGTTTTCTGTGTTTGTTGACCATACTTTAATGCACATATCAGCCTCATGTTTACACATATATTAAAGTGGGGGCTAAATGTAACATCAGAAAATGTCCCCTTGTGGGCTTTTCCTTCATAAGGTTTAGGTCCCGAGTCTCTTAGCTACATTTAGGACATATTACATCATATTTCCACATCCTGATGAGAAAACCCCTAAGTGTCTTGGCAAATGGGACCTAGGGGGACCACTTGAGATAACCCCTGCCCAAAATAGGGGGGAGGACTTGGGCACCCACACCCTAGTCCTACCCTATTTTGGGGTAGTCCCAATTTTTGGGTGTCAGCTTGTGGCCGTTGTTTGGGTCCTATGCCAAGATGGTAAGTTTAAATTAAGAAATTCTTGGTGGGAGTGTTTGTAGTTTCATATATAAGTATGTTTAGGCATTCATTTGTAAACTAGATTACTACTAGATGGTTATTGTGAACTTTATGCATTCTAAAGGTGATTCAAGGCTTTTATTGTGTTGCAAGAGCAGATTTGTGTTGTCTATGTGTTTATATTTGTAGATTTGAGTATCCATCTCCTCATGGCATGAAGAGCTTCTTCCTCCATGATATCTTCACTACAAGGTGACATTCATTTGTGTTTGTAAGCATTTATGATTTTATTTTTTCCTCTTCCTCCCAAGGGCATGCACTCTCTATCTAACAATGGTGTTTAGAAGGCTTGAATGTCTCTCCAGGGTTTGACTGAGGCAAGCCTCTAAACACCATAAACCCCTCCCAAAGTTTTCATGATTGTAGGTTACAGGTGTCAGCTCTAGAGAAAGTGAAGTTGTAGGAGGGTACAATAGAGTGTCAGAATTATAGATCAGAGAAAGAAACAACTCCCTGGACTAGGGCACCTACTCATTAGTCCTCAAAGTTTCGTGATGGGAAAATCTTCAGCACAACAGTAACAGGTTGTAGGTCTTGTTTGCAGAGCCTTGTTGGTTATGATGTTAGTCACAAACAAGCATAGAATAAAAGTACACATTAACCTTTATTCATCTTGAAAGATACGATGAATTCAGGGAATTCATGATCCCAAGTCTCCGGTGATTAGATCTTAATCTTCTGATGTTACTCAGAGGTTAATGTGAGTTGTTGTTTCCATTTTGGGGCCTTACGTGGAAGTTTATCATCATCATGATTCTCCTGCAGAAATTCTTTACACAGAGGTCATTCTATACCATTATTAGATGAAATAATGCAGAAATACTTCAATCTTTGCATGATATTTTCAATTGTGCATGCTTTGTATTCAAATATGCTAAATATTTGCAAGTTATCTACGAGATGTCCACATATTTGTGTTATTTGCTTAAGATCGTCAATTGTTTGCAATTATGAGGATGAAATGCTCTGAAATTTAAAAGAAATTGAAGAAATGCTTCTAATTAAAGTTGAACCTTTAGCTTCTGAACCACATGTATATTAGATACTGTCATGAAGAGAAGAAAACCAAACCATATTTTCACTAGGACATTCCACAGCTAGATATAGTTGATGCTAACTTCAAAGAGAAATTTGTACAAAGACAACATATGTAAGTAGACATGCACTCCAACGGACGCAGCAGATCACCACATATGTCTAGAATTCATACACTAATTACTCAAGATTTATCATGAATTGTAATTGACACAGTCTTCTCATTCATTAAGCATGCAAAAATATAAATGTATACAAAAACTTTGAAATGAGCTCTAAATGCTTCAGCAGACGAATTTCAATTAAGTTTCAAAAATTTACAATAAGGCATTCCATCACCTTTTATAGAATAAGGTGAGGAATCCATTACAAAAGATCCATGATCTTGATTTACCAATGCACATCTACGGTCATCACTCTTCTTGACTTTGTCAAACTTTACAAAATGCCACAAGTTGCCAGCTGGCAACTATCTGGATTACTCACGCTGTCCCCTTATGATGTGTCTTCATCATGCTCTTCATCCAATTCATGTGGATCATCATCATGTGCATCACTTCCTAAACTTTCACTATCCTGATGATGATGATGTCGCATATGCGGCTGCATGGTGCTCCGGACTTGTTCATATGACTGCATAATTGGGTCTATTGCTCCACTATCCTGAGTTTTTGCTTTGATGATGGCATGTTTGTGTGCCTCATATTTATCTCTGCTGCTATCCAGCTTGTCTTTCCTGTCCTGCAATGTCTCATTGTATTTCTCCATCTTGACCTTGATCCTCATTATTTTATCTATAAGTTCTTCTGTCAAGTGGACAAGTGGACCATCTGCCTCTGATTGGAAGTTGCTGTGTAGAGCCTTGATGGCAGACTCTTCATCTTGATTTTCTATTTTTCCTTCCACTTTTCCTTCAAATATTTCTAGTATTTCTGCCTCTTCAGCCATCAAATCATGTAACTTCATGCTGATATCTCTCAGCTTATTATTGCATCTTCTAAGCATTCCACATTCAAACTGAATGTCTTTATACTAGATGTCCACCAATAATGCGGTATGGCTATTCAGTACCTACTTACTGATAAGTAGTTGAGGATTTATCCTCTTTATTTCTCCCAGGATGCTTAGGACCTTTTCCAGTTTGTAAGACCTTTTCCCAGTCTGCATTTACAATTTATCCACCTTGGTCCTGGAGTCACTCAGAATGCTCCACCTTTTGAAAGAGGCCTTTACTATTTCTTCAGCATCATCCAATGTGGATGACATCCATTTTATTATCATAGATGCCTCATGTTTCATGAGGTCTAACTTATTTACCTCCTCTTGAGAAATAGCAGTCAATGGGACTGCATGTTTAGTTGAAGTATCATCAGGATTAATCAGCCTCCTTATGTAGGCATGCAACAGAGCAATGTGCTCTTTATGTTGCTTATTTTTCTCCTTTTCTCTTTTCACCTTTAGAATCAAAGAATCAATAATGTCCTTGCCCTCATTGGCAAAACCGAGATCCACTGTGCTAATTTGAAATTCATCCAGGGTGATTTTACCCTTTTCTTTCTCCACAGTAGGTACTGCAATTTGTGCAGTCCTTCTTCCAGTCATTGGATCTCTCTTGATGGCCGAGGTCATTCTGGCCTTCCTTTTGGGTTTCATTATGTCCCCGGAGAACAAGGTGGAGACATCAAATTCTTGGATTTCCAATTCTTCTTCTTCATTTACCTCTTTCTCCAGCCATGGAGGCACCTGATCATGTTTCTCGGCATCATCATGATGTTCACCCATATCTCAAGTTTCTGTCAGCAGATGTGGTGGAGATGGTGATTTTCTCATTTCTTCTTCCTGATTCTCACCTTGTTGTTGATCCTACGGCACATCCTCTTGTTGAGGAATTTCCTTCTCTGGAGGAGCATCTTCTTGGTGTGGGGAACCTTGCGGTGCATCTATATGTTGACCATGATGATCATGATCTTTCTCTGTCATTATTTCATCTGATTTCAACTCTTCCCCTTGTTGTGTATCCATTGCACTAGATACTGTGGATTTTGCCTGAGGTGCTGGCGTTTGTTCTGAAGCCATTATTTGTTCTGCACCTGTACTATCAACCTCCTGGGCTTTGGTAGCAGGCTCCTCCAATGTATCCTGCGGACTTTGCTGGCCCAATTCTGGAGTGTGGCCTTCCTTTTCTATCATCTTTATTTCTTCTGCTGGGTGTTCCCTATCAGGTGATCCTGCTGGATGTTCAGGACTTGCATCATGTTTCCTTGTTAAATCCACTACTGCAGGACTTGTCACCTCTGTAATTAATGTATCTAGCCCTATTTCTTGAGCTACTTGCTCTGGGCTCTTTTCTAGTTCCGCCTCCACTTGTTTCATCTCCTCTAGTACAGTTTGAACTGGTGCGGGCTTATGAGGAGTCATGCTTGTACCAGCAACAAGTGTTTCCATCTTTTGTGTAGCCACTTCTTGCACAACTTCATCATCAGATAGATTTATTGTCTCGTCAAGCGAGACATGCCCTGCTTGCATCTATGAAGTCTCTTTCATCTGCTCCTCGGCAAGTTCAGCTTTGAACTTGACAATGGTAGGAAGTGGAACATTATGCTGAAGTTCCTTAGGTACTTCACTACCTGCCCCTTATAACAATGTAGGGGGTTGTCTTATTTCACCTCTCATAGAGGTTCTTTGTTTCTTAGGTGGGGTGGATACCAGCACCTGTGGAGCTTTTCTCTTCCTCTTTATTATTAATGGAGCCTCTTCTTCTTCAGGCTTTTCTTCCATGAGGATATCCTCTTCTCCTCGTTTTCTTGAGGATTGACCCTCTTCTAGGGTCTCAGTGATTCTAGCCTCTGCTGTCTAACTCTTCTTGGATTTTTCTCTTTTTGGAGGGGATGTTGATTCTGATCCAGATCCTGATGCTGCTGCCTCCTTCGCTAAAAACACTATCATTTCAATAATAACCCCTTTGGGTTCTTTATCTACCTTCTTGCCCCTTGGGGGTCTTTTGCTCTATTGTTGTGGTGGAGGGAGTCTATCTCCCTTAGTCTTCCTCTTTTCATTTAGGAAGTCATCATACTCATCCCCGGGAATATCCTGCCCCTTCTTGTTGTTGTCCACCGTAATGGCAACACCTTTCTTCTTCAGTGCCTCTACCTGCTCATCAACCCAAGCTTGGGTTAGTTGTATGGTCCTGGCAATGAAGGGGTCCAAGGATATGTCCTCCTGCATGGTGAGGTCAGGTGCAGAGATGGTGTCGTTATATATCTTCTTTTGCTCATACTCATCTGCAATTATCCTGCCATCATCCTTCTTCAATTGTTGGGGGATGGGGATGCAATCAAAGGTTCTAATTTAGTTTAGAGTTAACCTTTGATACCTTCTTCTTCTTGCCTCTGCTTCATCCTCACAGTCAGCCCAGAAGTCCTCTAGGTGCCTCTGATGAATAGGCTTTCCTAGTATTTTATGCATTCTACCGTAAGGATCATATGGTCTGATTAATGGAAATGGCTGTAGGCTCATTTTATTTAAGGTGGCCATCACCTTCTTTATGTGTTCAGAATCTGGGCACATATAACAGCCAATGCTGACTGGAAACAAAATTGGTGGCAGCTTCTTAGCATCTTTATATGCTTTTATCATAGTGGAGCCCTGCCTGATGAACTCCATAAGTACCACTGCATCAGTGGGATACCTAGGCAGCATGAGGGGAGGTCCTTCAAAACCCTCAATCCTTATATATGAGAAGGTGGCAAACTGTATATACCAGGCTCCATGCCTGTAAACTATCTCTTGAGCTTCCATGCTCAATCTCTTTGTTTTGTCCTCCTCCATGGTCCTCACCAGATGCATGGAAAATGCATCATTGACCAGTTTGTAGTCCTGGAGGTAGTTAGCTCTTTGCAGCTGGGGATGATGATCCCAGATATGCATAGCGTTTGTACCTATAAGCTTCCCATCGATAACTAGTGCATCAAATGTGCCTTGGTATGCACAAGAATATACAATATAAGATGTCATGTAGAAAGCACAATTTGAACCTCCTAGGTTCATCAACTGCTCATGTAGAGCATCACCTATTAATTAGCCCCACAATGGCTTGATGTCTAAATATATGCACATCATTATTATACCATAAATCCAATCCTTAAAGCTACCAGCATCAGGTTGGCCTGTTAATATGTTCAGAAGTGCAATCATATACTGATATTCATCAGGAAAATCATATTTAAACAAGTGCACAGGAAGTTTGGTAGCTGCCGAATAGGTGTTGTTCTCAGCCCTCCAGTGGTACATGTTCTTCCTAGCTTGTTTTTTGTTACTCTCATACTCTTTCTCTGATTTCTTCAGGTCTACACTCTTGACCTTTTTGCCCAATGGCAGCCCAAATGTTCTGGAAGGACCCTTGATGGACAAGTCTGCATATACCCTCCCATGCTTCATTACCTGCCTGGTCTCTAGATTATAATTCTTAGCACACTCTATGACTAGCTCCGGAGACTCCATGGAGTACGGGAAACTGGCGGCATTCCACATCCCGGATACGAAAACTGCATCCAGCACAGGACTTCTATTTTTCCCGTCATTCAGTTTAGCTGACCAGGCCTCCAGATTAGTATCCCCTTGATGGGTATCTGTAATGGCGCCATATTTGAATAGGACACCCCTCTGGGATGAGAACATATGCTTACTGAATTCCTCCTGACACTTAATTAACCTCTTGTCGACCATGAGTACCTGCAATCAACAAAATCCTATCTCACAATGGGTATACACATGCATGCATATTGCAATTAACTTTATAAATCACCATGCCTACTGTATCTGTTCAACATTACTTAATCATATGGATGCATAAACCAGAACTTCAGCTTGGCCACCCATACCTGGCTATTACAGACACTACAGGATAAGGGTTTCATTTACATACCTGGTTATGCAGACCTCTTTTATACTAGTGAATTGCTAACGACGCTCTTAATTCAGCTGATGATCACTTCCTTCCTTCTGTTTGTGATTTCAAATCGTGCAACTATCGCCTGGATGAGGATATGGAAGCTGGTGCTCTGTAAAAACAATTTTATCGCAAGGTAAATGTAAAAATGATGGTTGAATTACCTTTTAATCTTGTAATTAGGGTAAATTTAGGGCAACTCTGACAGATTTGATTTTATTCATTGATTATCCACGTGAAAATGCAGGATCTCGCCAGGTGTTTCATCGGGTTCTAGGGTCGGCAGGAACCACCTACCATGTCTGTGTGCATTAAATGATAATGGCGGCAATGGGAGTGGGGGGATATCCATATGACAGGATATCATGAAGGCAGGATGATATTTGCAAATATCAGGTCAAGTTTCAATGTCATCCTCCTCCCTCGAGTTGGAATAGTTATCACGACAAGATTTAGGTTATGAAAGCACCTTTTGGTTATGTTTAGTACATCAGGAGGATATTTTGATGTATCGGGTGATGTTTCAAATATGATGATGATGAGACAACTTACATGTCTCTCTTTTGGAATATTGGGATGATGTCATCCTGATATTCGTTCTTTGTATCGGAAAGGCATCATGCGTCATCGTCATGTTATGCGCACATGATCATGTTTAGAAAATATCCTGCCAAGAGGTAAATATGATGATGATGTCATCATCATATTTATTTCTTCATTTATCAGACTCAGATGATGTCATCAGGATATTGTCTTAGGGTGATATTTCGCGGCAGGAGGATATTAAGAAATATCGGGTTACATTCAGAAACATGACGCTCGAGATATATAAGCCTGTTTGACGGGGAGGATTTACTACCACTTAAAGTTGACATCCGGATATTTGGACCACATGACTTATTGGGTGATGTACCAAGATTAGGATGATCTTTGACAACATGACTGAGGTTATAAAAATATGATCCTCCTCTTGCGAATATTAGGTTTGACCAAAACTTTGACTGTTCATAACTCTCACATCCGGATGAATATCAGGGTGATGTAAAAGACAAACCTGCATGGATTTTAATGCTCTTTCTAAATATGAGGTCATAGAAATGAAATACGAATTTTGACAAACTGACCTCATGATGATGACTTACCTCATCATGACTTTACATGATGATGCACATGACTCACTTTTACCAAACCGCCAGAAAGCAAACAACACAAGCCAAGCCAAAAAGTTGGGTCCCTGTTTTGCCAAGTCAAAATGGGGCATGTTGTGTAACCACACAACAACTTGCCACCAAAGAAAACAAACAAATTCTAATGATTCAAGTGATGTGATCACATTCGTCTATAGTAGTCTAATTCTTTCTAAGCATAGGCATCATGATCTTTTGAATGATAAAATTTCATCATGAGAACAATGCTAACAAAGGATCAGGTGTGTGCATATGATTAATTATCCTCATCTTGAAAGCAGGTTGAAAACATAAGTAACTGGTGTTAAACTACATAGTTGGAGATCATCCCTCATAGCCAACCTGGATAGAACCTTGCTACCAACAGGCGTCTATAGCCCCAGCAAGGTTATCTATACAATCTCCCTAAGTAGAGCCCCACTGCCAGCAGGCGTCTATAGCCCCGGTAGAGTTACTTAGATGGCCTAATTTTTATTTCTTTTCTGATTTTCTTTTTTAAAATTAGTATCTGATATCATCATGTCAGCTCATTTGTACAAGGCACAGTCACTTGTAGCTTTAGGTTGGAGATTGTATTAGTAGCAAGGAAGTCCCTTTAGATTTTTCACTTAACACCTTTACTTGTGTGTTCAACAAACCCAAGGCTGTTAGGTGTTTCATTGTGATTGATTCACATTGACCAAAGAAAAGGCACCCTGATGAAAAGATATCACAAACCTGATCATGATTACTTCTTAGAATGAATCATAACCTATGTCTAAATTTGATCTCATCACTTGAATCCTAACAATTTAGTTATTTTCTTTGGTGATGAAGTGCATCATCCTGACTTACCAGAACAAGGTCTCAACCAACAAAACAAAACAAGAAAAACAAACAAACTGTACAAACAACTATACAAATATACAATATGATACATATGACTATCATAAAATCATTTAGGCCTGGAAATAATGTTTGAGGAATTGTCCATTGACTGGCAATGGGACATCCTCACTTGTCAGGTTCTTAAGCCTATAAGTGTTGTCTCCTAGTATCTCAAAAATTTGGAAGGGACCTATCCATAATCTATCAAACTTACCATGGTCACCTTTCCTCTCATGGGCTTTATCCCACATCAGGACTAAATCTGATATCCTGAAAGCTTTAACTCTAGCTCTCTTGTCAAACTAGCATTTGACAACAGCCTGATGTTTTGCAAATTGGTCAATTGCTTGACTCATTTTTTCTTCCAGGTGCATCAATTGAAGCAACCTGACTTCTTGTCTATTATCAATGCCTAAGTATTCTTGGGCAAACTGCAGAGTAGGAATCTTCAAGTTTACAGGGAGGATAGGATCTACCCCATATACTAATTGGAAAGGTGAGTTTCCTAATGCAGTTTTCATTCTAGTTCTGTCTACCCATAAGGCATATTTCAAAAATGAATTCCATTCCCTAGGGTTGTTCTCTATTAATTTTCTTATGATACTCAGCAAATTTTTATTGGTGGATTCTGCTAATCCATTCCCTTGGGGATAATAGTTGGATGAAAACTTAAGTATAATTCCATGATCAAAAGCCCAACTTGATAAATTGGTGGAAGTGAAAGCAGAACCATTATCACTTACCAAAGCATAAGGAGTCCCATACCTAGTGACAATGTTGGTTTCCAGAAATCTAATAACATCATCTGCAGTACAAGTCTTGCTGCTGACAGCCTCAGTCCTTCTGGTACAATAGTTAGTAATAGTTAAGACATACCTATGACCTAAAGAGGATGGAGGATTGATTGGCCCTATAAAGTCCATGCCCCACTGTGCAAATGGGCGCTCTTCCATCACTAGCTGCAAGGGTTGTGCAGCATATCTCTCTCTGTTGGCGGCAACCTGACAAACATGACAACATTTAACATGATCAGCTGTGTCTTTAAAAATTGTAGGCCAGTAATAGCCTGCTCTGAGGATTGCATGTGTTGTGGCCAAGGCTGATCCATGTGTCGTTCCAAACTTGTCATGTAGTTCTGACAGGACTTTATTTGCTTCTGGCTTTTCTAAGCATCTCAGGCATATTCCTTCATAATTCTTCTTGAATAGGGTTCCTCCCTTCATCATATACTTTTGGGATCTTATCTTTAAGTCTCTTCTCTGTGAAGCTTGCATCCTTGATGGACATCTTCCAGTAATCAGGATGTGCTTGATATCTGCATACCACTCTTTATTGTCTTTCTCATTAATCACATATTGCTGACTAGTGATGTTTGGATCAATTTCAGATATCATTTGACTTAGAGCTTGTCCTCTTACTAGCCTCATTGGTATAATTTCCATGTCATACTCTTGTAATATAGTAATCCATTTAGCTCTTTTTTCTCCAAGCTCACTCTGCATCAGTAGCATCTTTACTGCTACATCAGGTACTACAGCAATCACTTTGCTTCTTAGTATGTAGTGTCTGAATTTCTTTACTGCTCTAACCAATACAAGTGCTTGTCTCTCAATATCTACATATCTCAATTCAGCATCCCTAAAAGGATAGCTCATGAAAGCAATTGGTTTCTCTTCTTTCTCTTCATTTCTTTGAGTTAACACTGCTGCAGAGGTATGTTTTGAAGCAAATGAATAGATGTAGAAATCTTTTGTGTAGTCTGGACTGATAAGGACCGGAGCATCTGATATGGCTTTCTTTATATCTTCAAATGCAGTTTTGGCCTCTGGTGTCCACTCAATTTGTGCATCTTTTTTTAACATGGCATTTAATGGTCTGACAATCTCAGCAAAGCCGGTGACGAACTTCCTCACAAAGTTTATCTTACCAAAGTAAAATTTAAGTTCTTTTTTGCTTCCTGGAAGTTGTAACTTCATAATAGATTCCACCTTGTCCAGATCAATGATAATTCCATCTTCTGTGATCAGGTGGCCTAGTAACTTTCCTATTGTTACCCCAAATATGCGCTTCTTGGGGTTCAGTGATATTTCGTACTCTTCACATTTTTTCAGTACATTTCTGAGATCAGCGACATGATTCCCCCTTTCCTTGGAGAATATTGTCAAGTCATCCATGTAGATGACTATACATTTTCCTATTAAGCCTCTGAAGGCTATGTCCATTGCTTGCTGGAATGTAGCTCCAGCATTTATAAGTCCAAATGGCATACATCTATATGCAAATATCCCCCACTTTGTGGTGAAGGCAGTTTTCAATCTATCAATTTTGTCAACCATTACTTGGTTGTATCCTAAAAAGCCATCCAGAAAGGACATCATTTTGGCTCCATTTACAATCTGTAGAACTTCATCTAATGAGGGTAAAGGATAATTATATTTTTCTGATGCTCTATTCAGATTCCTGAAATCTACGCATAACCTAATGTCTCCATTCTTCTTTCTGACCGGGACTAGATTAGCAACCCAGGTGGAGTGCCTCACAGGAAAGATTATCCAGGCACTTAACAACTTCTTGACTTCTTCAAGAATTATTGGTTCAAGCAAAGCATTGACTGGCCTTTGCTTCTGTCTGAAAGGTTTAGCATCTAGCTTGAGAGGTATGGTGTGAGTTATGACTGATGTGTCATATGTCTTCAGCTCATCACAAGTCCATGCAATTACATGTATGTTAGCCTTGAGGGCCTGAGTTATTCCTTCTAACTCTTCTGATGTGCAAACCTTACCTATCAAGACATTTTTCTTGTCATCATCCTGTCCAATATTCACTTGTGAATATTGTCCTCCATCTGCCTTTGGCAGATCCTTCTGTTTGAGCATATTATCCAAATCAAAAGCTCTTTCCAATTCAATCATACCTTTGGGGATCCTGTTGCTAGGCAACTCCAATATCCCATCTTCCTCCCAGACATGATCTTCTATACCATTCTCATCTATAATTTGGGCATCAAATACATCTCTGTTTGAGATGAAATCCAAAATGTACTGATCATCATCAAACACCTGGAGGTTGGTCACATTATCAGGTACTGAAGGTACTGACACCAGTTCTATTGAAAATTTCTTTAGACCTGATATAGATAGTGGCTCCAATGTACTAGTATCTTGGGCAAGTGCATCTGCCCTATGGTTTTGTTCTCTTGGCACGTGGGTGATATTAAAGGCGTCAAAGTCCTCAATCAAGTCCCACACACGATGTTTGTAGTTGGATAGCTTTCTATAGTTACATGAGTAAATTCCTCTTACTTGCCTCACAACTAGTTCTGAATCTCCAAAGACATGCAGAATCTTTACTTTTTTCTTATGTGCAAACAGTATCCCGTGAATCAGAGCTTCATATTCCGTTACATTGTTAGTACAGGGGAACTGTAATCTGTAGGCTGCCAGATAGGATTTACCTGTTGGATCAATGAGATCAATTCCTACCCCAGCACCTTGTTTGGATTTAGATCCATCAAATCTTAGGATCTAGGGTTTATCTTCAGCAGGATATTTAGCTAAACTTTATTTCTTCTTTGCAGCTCTGGTTGCTACTCTGCCTGATATCCACTTTAACTTAGGGATGTCATCATTTTCAAGTTTCTTCTTTCCTTTATTTTGTGAGCCTGATGGCTTTTCTATTTTCTCTTTTACGTCAGCAGGAGGATGACCCTCTAGATCTGCAGCTGTATGCTTTTTCAAAATGTGTAAACATAGTGAACAAGTTGTTTCTGAGTGAGGTGCCTCATGCAACCTACACCAACCTTTAATTAAGACCTCTTGGGGAGATCTACGCTGTCGTGTCATCTTCTCTATTTCTTTTACTAGAAATTCTTCGAACCTAGTCAGGTCACTACTTTTGTCTTCATCGGACAATTCATAATCTGGTTCCATAAAACAATCACTCCCAGGGGTGATCTTTTCTTTCTTCTCATCATTTATCCGATCGTAAACTAGAACTTCTTTTGTTTTTGGGATATGATCCTCATCATAATCTGTCAGCTCCTCTGTTCCTGCAGAAGACAGATAAGAATTAGTATCATCATCATCAGATGTAACATTTACCTTGGAATATGATGATGATGCCTCACTGCATGTTTGCTCTAGCATCATCATATCTAAGCATGTTTCACAAGGCCTTTCTGAATGTGCTTCATCATGTAATCTGCACCATCCATCAATTAAAATATCATTAGCAGGTATATTTAACAATTGACAATGTTTTACCTGATTAGTCAGATGTATCTCAAAGTCTCTGAAGTGATTTATTTCGTTCTCATTATCCAAATTATTATCAAGTTCTACAACTGGCATGTCCTCTTGATGATCATCATCATGATGATGATGAAGATCGAGCATCAGGATCTCTTCTATTTTGACAGTCTGTGGCCTGATGCAGTAAACTCCAGGCTCTATGTCTATGTACATTATCTCATTTGTTCGGTTGTACTCAGTGATCATATGTTTCATTCTAGGCTCAGCATCAATCCTGATCTGGTTTGGTATACCTTTCCATGGTAGCCACATGTGACTGAAATCTGTGGACATATATCCATTGAGCGTCTTGGACCAATCTCGACTAAACAACATTCCATAAGTATCAGGTATGTCAACTACCTAAATATCAATGTAATACTGGATCCTAGGATCAGATGCTAGTTGCATGTGGATATGAGTTAACTCTCCTACTACACTAACTTCTGTTTTGTCTAGCTGTGTTACCTTTTTTAGGGATTTAGTAGGATGTAGTCCTAAGGCATTACATATTGACATGGGCATGACATTCGTGGAGGCCCCTGAATCAACCAAACAGTTGTGCAGGTTCTTGTTGAACATTCTTATGGTGAGGAGGAATGGAGGTGATTCAGTCTTATCCCTATACAAAGTCATGTGAGAGGTTTCTGCAGCTTGGATTGTAGCTGGCATCCTAGGCTTGATAGTATTATCCCTGGCAGCATGATCTTTGCCACTGGATTGACTTGAAAGATGGCCATCCTATTTAGGAGTAGGATCATCTAGTGACTTCATGAATTCTTTTTTGATTGCAGGAGATTTCAGTAACTCAGACAAGGACAGGCTAATCTTAATTCTCTTCATTTCATCAGCCAGGTAACTGACTAACTTGTCAGATTCATGAGGTGCACTTACAACCTTTGATCCTGTGTTTTGAGGTGACAAGTACTGAGCATTTACCTTGGGGAACCCAGGGTTATTACTAGCTTTAGGATCAGGAGGTGTATTAAAGTTATTTGGAGGTAAAGATGATGTCACTGGACCAGCAGGTCTGTTAGCATTACTCCTAGAGTTATAATTATGCTTACCAGGATATTGTTGCTGGTATGCATGTACTTCCTCATGTTCTCTTGCAGGCTCATTTTCATCCTCAAAGGGGAAAACATAATTTGTTTCAAAAGTTAGGGCAGATTCTTCACATGCGTGGTTATAACTCTGATGAGGTTGATTTGTGTAAGCTTTCAGCACAAAAGCTGAGTCATATCCACATGGAACAATCTCATTTCCTTCTACTTGAGGTGGATTTCCAGAAGTGTTAGACACTTCAGTCTGAAAGATACTGGCAGCAATTCTAAATTGTGGACAGTCTAATTTTGCATGTGCATTTGTATTGTGGATCCTACACCAATTAGTAAGGGCTGCCTCAGCAAGATTGACTCTAGTAGTCTATTTGGCTTCACCTGGGGGCTGATTGTCCAGGGGTGATGGTAATGAGCCATTATTTGGCCTAGATTTCCATACTCTGGGTTATCTCTGAGGATTATTATTATTTCCACCACTATTATTGAAATTATTGGTGTTATATCTTCTGTCAGGATAATTTGGTCTGTCATTGGAATGATTTCTATTCTGATTTGATTGGGAATAAAAACCTTGATTCCTCAAATGTGTCACTTCTGTAGTGAGTTTCCTCAATTGAGCAGAGATTTCTTTGATTTCCTCCTTTTCTTCTTGAGCTTTGGCCACCACATTTTCATTCTGAGGCTTGAAGAAAGAGGATCCATGGTTATTGTTGGACAGATCAGTACCCTGAGGTGTCTGAGCTTGTACAGGATATTGTGGCAATTGGCCATTTCCATTAGGAGGAGGCATAATGCTCAGTGGAGGTACTTGCAAAGGTGCAGGCATGACTTCTAGGGGTATCACTGCTCCATTAGGATATTGTGTAGGATACTGTGCAGAATGTGATGTAGGATATTGTGGATGCATGCCAGGCAAGGTAGGGAATACTATATTTGGAGTAGGAGTAGGTATCAACTGCTGATTTACCTGTATGGCTTCTTGAAAAGCTAAGGCTAAAGTTGTGATTCGGGGATGCATTCTCCTTATGAACATGGAGGTCAAAGGATCTAAAGCCAAATAGTAAATGCTCCTTGCAGCTTCATCAGACACAGTATAAGGAGTGACCACTCTGGACAACATTTTCTGAAACCTAGCATTGAAATTTGCAATAGGCTCATTCTCAAATCTCTTAATAGTAGCAAATAAGTGATAGTTTATTGAGGGATCGACAGGAACCTTGAATCTATCAAGAAAAGCTTTCTCTAGTAAGGCCCATGAATCAACAGAACCTTGACCAAGACTAATGAACCAATTATAGGCCTCTTCCCCTAAGGAAAAAGGAAATAATCTGCACACCACATCTTGATGCTCTATTCTAGCTCTGCAACAAGCTTCCTTAAAGGTCTTGATATGATCTTCAGCATCTTGGTAAGGATGATATTTTGGACAAAGTTTGTCTGGATTCTTTGGTAACTCATGATATGCAGTAAAGGTCAAAGGTGACTCTGCTGCAAAGAAAGACATTGCAACCTGGGGGGTTGACCGGGTGGTGTAGCTGGCTGAGGTTGGACTAAAGGTACACCCTGAGTTTGAATAGGAGGTGTCACAGATATCCCAGAAGGTATTTGTAAACCAAGAGGAGTTACAGGAGGAGGTTCTGGTGAAGCCCCTGGTGCACTAGACCCTGGAGTATGATGAATGTCCACAGTTCCAGGCCTGAAACCTCTAATAGGCAATTCTTCAAAAATTCCACTAGGTCTAGACCTGGTATTTATCCTGTGAGCCAGGATTTCTCAATTTTGAGACAAATTGGCTGAAACTTTGCAAATATTGGCTTGATTTCACCGGATGAGGTGATATTTGTGGTCAGATGAATAATTAGACTGGATATTTATGAAATCTTTGCAACGATATTGCAAATACGAAAGGATATTTGAGGTATAATGACCCCTAGCATGAGATCTCAAGTTTCTAAAGCCAAAATTCCTCAAAGCTTGAACAAATTTATGTATCTTTGGCTGATATTTGTGAATTCAGAATGATCTACTGTAAAGCTTGCAATATTTATGTTAAATCTGAAAATCTTTACACAGAATGAGCATCTGCGAGCTTGCTACAGTAAATATTTGTGTAATATTTGAAATTCACAACCAGTTCAAGGTTACCTTACTATCTGCATCGTCAAACCTGAAAATAATGATGATGAGCATAGTATTCCAGATCGGGCCCTCCTTCTAGCACTAATTTATGTTGGTTATGATGTTAGTCACAAACAAGCATAGAATAAAAGTACACATTAACCTTTATTCATCTTGAAAGATATGACGAATTTAGGGAATTCACGATCCCAAGTCTCCGGTGATTAGATCTTAATCTTCTAACGTTACTTAGAGGTTAATGTGAGTTGCTGTTTCCATTTTGGGGCCTTACATGAAAGTTTATCATCATCATGATTCTCCTGCAGAAATTCTTTACACAGAGGTCATTATGTACCATTATTAGATGAAATAATGCAGAAATACTTCAATCTTTGCATGATATTTTCAATTGTGCATGCTTTGTATTCAAATATGCTAAATATTTGCAAGTTATCTACGAGATGTCCACATATTTGTGTTATTTGCTTAAGATCGTCAATTGTTTGCAACTATGAGGATGAAATGCTCTGAAATTTAAAAGAAATTGAAGAAATGCTTCTAATTAAAGTTGAACCTTTAGCTTCTGAACCACATGTATATTAGATACTATCATGAAGAGAAGAAAACCAAACCATATTTTCACTAGGACATTCCACAGCTAGATATAGTTGATGCTAACTTCAAAGGGAAATTTGTACAAAGACAACATATGTAAGTAGACATGCACTCCAAGGGACACAGCAGATCACCGCATATGTCTAGAATTCATACACTGATTACTCAAGATTTATCATGAATTGTAATCGACACAGTCTTCTCATTCATTAAGCATGCAAAAATATAAATGTATACAAAAACTTTGAAATGAGCTCTAAATGCTTCAGCAGACAAATTTCAATTAAGTTTCAAATATTTACAATAAGGCATTCCATCACCTTTATAGAATAAGGTGAGGAAGCAGTTCCAAAAGATCCACGATCTTGATTTACCAATGCACATCTATGGTCATCACTCTTCTTGACTTTGTCAAACTTTACAACATGGCACAAGTTGCCAGCTGGCAACTATCTGGATTACTCATGTTGTCTCCTTATGATGTGTCTTCATCATGCTCTTCATCAAATTCATGTGGATCATCATCATGTGCATCACTTCCTAAACTTTCACTATCCTGATGATGATGATGTCGCATATGCAGCTGCATGGTGCTTCGGACTTGTTCATATGACTGCACAATTGGGTCTATTGCTCCGTCGTCCTGAGTTTTTGCTTTGATGATGGTGTGTTTGTGTGCCTCATATTTATCTCTGCTGCTATCCAGCTTGTCTTTCCTGTCCTGCAATGTCTCATTATATTTCTCCATCTTGACCTTGATCCTCATTATTTTATCTATAAGTTCTTCTGTCAAGTGGACAAGTGGACCATCTACCTTTGATTGGAAGTTGCTGTGGGGTAAGTGCAAAAAGATGGGGGGCCAAAAAGTGGCCAAAAAATTTTCAAAAAAATTTAAGTCATAACGTGAGCGCGTTATAACGCGAGCGCATTATAAAGCTCTATAAATTAAAAAAAATAGTCATTTTAATTTCATTCTGTTTTTTCCTCCGCCCGTGGCTTCAAAACCCTCGAAAACGTGCTCGCGTTCTACAAAACGCCAATCAACACAAAAGGCTTGTCAATTCATCACCGAAATGCCGCCGCGACGTCGAACACGCCAAAGGGGTGAGTTATCTTTGTTTTTTTGTTTGAATTTCTTCCTAAATAGGTAGGTTTTTGTTGATTTTTGATGTATATTTCATTAATTGTAGGAAATGTTAATGCACCTCCTCCTCCTCCTCCTCCTCCTCAAAATCCACAAAATCTTGAGGAAGAAATACCTGCAGAACAACAACCTCCTCCATTCATTCCTCGACATGCCCCTGGAACACAAGATAGTATAATGGGGGAAATTGAAAACAACAAAAAATAAATTGAAGATATAATTGCAAGGTTGAAAGATCCTTCCACTTCAACCTTGCATAGGTCCACGCTTGCCGAATCTCTTGAGTCTATGTTATCAAATGTAAATTCAATTAGCAAGCAAATAACTAGTTGGACCGATAAAAAGAGAGAGTTTAGAGATTACTATGCAGATAAATTGTCATACCAAGATGTCAAAAAATTACAAATTACAAAAGTAGACTTGTGTTCAATTTTCACAAACCCACAAACAAATCAACCTCCACCCATTACATGCAAGAGGTTCCCTATCCATTGGTGCAACAACCAAGCGATAAGGGACAATTTTAGGCAGAGGTGGTGGATGGTTTTTGACCATCCTCCATGCAATAACAATGAGGTCCCGCAATACTTTTTGAGGAAACTCTACTACGAGTTTGTCCTCAATAAAGTGCCAAACTATTTTGATATGGGGGACTTCCAGGGTAGAGGTGGGGGCTCAGCACAGGATAGACCAGGGGCACGTCTTGACCCACAGCAGGTAGTGAGACGAGTAATCAGCAGACCAGCCCACGAGCATGTTTCTATCCCTTCCATTGTGAAGGAGAGTGTTGAGGTCAATACACTAAGGTTGATTAGTGCCTTGACCCAGAGCATCATAGAGCATGCCGATCCTGCAACACAGAGTGGGTTGGGAGATAGTGCGAGGAGTAGGGTCCCACCGCATACTTGCCAGGCTTGCGGGTCAGCCTGTGGTTATGACCCCATGGACAGTCAGGACGCAGGGGCACAGGCTACATCTACAGCTGAGCAGATGGTGATGACAGATACCCTCCTGAGTGAGACTTTCGGCCTTGATACTCAGGTAAATATTAGCAAGTTTATTGAATTTAATTTATTAAATTTTATTTTTGAAATACAAGATTAACTAATTTAAATTGATGATTTTAATGAAATTTCAGGGTCATAGCGTCGATGTAGTTTTCAGTGGTTCTCCACCTACATTTTTCACTAGATCATCTACTGTCGAGGTATGTAACTAGTAAACAATTATAAATATTACATGTGAATAGCATCGTTATCTGAATGGTATTCTAATTTCTAATTTTGGATGTTGAATAGGTTAACACTGTAGATTTCATGGCAACACCTGCTAGCGGTGGTGGACTTCAAAGCTTTACGAAGGTAATAAAATAAATATTTTAATGAATGAATTGTACTTACTAAATTTTTGTATGTGATTTGTGTGTTTTATTGTGTGTACTTCCATGTTTAGATGAATGTGTGTGTATGTTAGGAGCCATGATTTGCATCACTATTATAGTTTTCGTAATTGAATAATATTGTTTTATTTCCAGATGATGCAGGCTGCAGATACACCTCCCCATGTTCATAGGGCAATGGAGCAGGGTGTGGCCTCTGCGATTCATAGCTCTATGGCATTGACAGGGGTATGAGGCAGATTAGTAAATTTCAATTTACATTCATTGTTATAGTTGTCTATTTTTGAAAAATCAAAAGATTATTGATTTGAAGTTTAATTTCTATCTGGATGGTTTCTATAGGACATGACATCACCAGGGTCTATTCCTGTTACTGAGGCAAGCGAGGAGATAGATTATATGTTAGCGGTAAGTGATTA
This sequence comes from Cunninghamia lanceolata, assembly GCA_027924645.1. Classification (NCBI taxonomy): domain Eukaryota; kingdom Viridiplantae; phylum Streptophyta; class Pinopsida; order Cupressales; family Cupressaceae; genus Cunninghamia; species Cunninghamia lanceolata. The sequence goes on along the minus strand of BSBN01000960.1, from coordinate 6,501,795 downwards.
TTTTGTTAAATGTTTCATTTTTTTATAACATGCAATTTCTATATATTAATATCTATACTTTTTTTTGTAACAGGTAAAGGTGCAGGAAGAACTAAATAGGAGGAGTAGCCCTCAGGTTCGTAGTAGACCACCCACATGCATGTCTCCATCCCCTAGAAGATCAAAGGCTGCTCGTGATTTATTCTCTTCACCAGCCAGAGGGGAATGACTTTTTATTGTGTTCCTCTGTTGTATGCCTATATGGCATTTGTGGACATATATTTTGTATTGTACATAGTTGACATTGTATGCCTATATGGCATTCTTATAAGCCTATATGGCTATTTTGTATATATGTTATACTTATATCGACGGATATTGATGTATGCGTATATGGATATTTGGTTAATACAAATCTTTTTTATTGATGGCGTCCATACTTGCATTATAAATCCACTTTTGAATGGATATTTGTAGATGGCTACTTCAAATATTTAAAGTCTGATTGTATTACATAGGATGTTGGCATTTTCTTTGATAGGCTTGATAGGCCATGGATTACATGATGGTGTTTGATGGAAAAGTATGGTACTAGAAGACTCTAGTTCATTCTTAATAGGCTTGTGATTGATAATATCTTTGCATGATTGCACTTGATCTTGGATCATGGGCATGTTGTTAGGATTTTGATTGCATTGTGATGTTTGATGGATAGGCATGGTGTAAGTGTAAGATACCCAACTAGTTCTACGAAAATTTTTCGTTACTTAAACACTTTTACTTGCTAACAATTCATCAACTACTTCAATAACATAAAGATATACATCAAGATAACTATTTGAATGAAACAACATTAGAGTTGGGTACTTGTCTTGTTACTTGATTCAATCAACTTGCAATGTCTTATTACATGGAAAATGCTTTCAATAGCATGAAGTACAACTCATTCAATGGAAATACAAGGACAGGCCTTGAAGCCTTGATGTTACAATGTCTTCCTTACTTGAGCAACATTTGAAGATTTGGAATGTTCAACTCATCACCTCACAAGGTAGGCGCATATTTGAAGGATTTACAGGTTTTTCTGACTTGGGCGCCAAGTTGAGGTGACCTCCTCCTGAAGTTGCGCCTTGTCAACATTAGGCGCCAATTAGAGTTTATGGATGCTCTAGATTGATTCCAAGAGTAGGTGCTAAAACATCATCATTATGAAAGTGTTTTAAATGCTAGGTGCCCAAATGAGCCCTCTGGAGTCTAGGCACTCCTTTCATGCATTCTGTGTTCTAGGCACCAATTGAAAGGAGTGGAGAATAGGGCAAGCGCCTTCCAAACTAGGTGTTTCCTTGAGGTGACAAGGACTTAGAAAGTGCGCCTAAGGTGAGCACCTTGAGTGAAAAGGTCTAACAAACATCTTTGAACCCCCTTTCAAGGTTAGGCGCATTCTAGAGGTGGAAACAAGTAGAAGGTGCGCCTTAGCTTCCTTTGTCAATTCTTTCAAGTCTTTGTTGATTAGGAAGGTGGAATGCTTCATTGTAGAATGAGCGCCTATCTTCTAATGTCCAAACTACTTCTTATGGCTCACTCTGTGGCTAGGCGCCAGAGCTAAACTGTTCACACAAGGGAGTGCGCCTAGACTCACTTGATGTTTTCTTACTACTTCAACCCGTGGAAGATGTTCCAAGGTGTTCCCTTTTACAAGCACCTGACCTCCCAAGTTCCTTCATGTGCTATTCCTTGAAGGCGCCAAAACTGAGCTCCAGTGCCATGGGATTGTGCCTAACATCTTTGAAGAGTTTCTAAGCCTTTTGCAAGTTGATATCCCAAACTCATCTTCTAGGCGCAACAGGAGCTTTCCAAAGGAGTTTCCAAGTTTTAGACCCCAAGCGAGGTCATGGGTCAATGGAACTGCGCCTTAGGAGATGACTGGATCCTAAGCGTCAGTCTGGAGTTATAGTGGAATTGATATGCACCTCAACTAGCTTAGGCGCCCATTTGAAGTGATTCCTTTAACACTTCTCTGTCAATCTCAACTGCAAGGATGATCTCCTAATCCAATTTTGATCCTCTGGAGATGCAAATAGCTTTTCATTTCACTAGGCGCCATCAATGATGATCATCAACCAAAGCACATTTCAAAGGTGAGATAGGCAAGTGAGGCACCAAACTAGTCCTTAAGACTTATCTCTTTCTATCAAGTCAATTTCAACTATGTGAGAGAGTTCTATTCTAGGCGCAAAATGGAAATGTTTCATCAATTGGTGCATCTTACAAAGCTCCCAATTCTAGGCGCCAGAGCCAAAGAGTTTTTCCCAACACATGCACCTGGGCTAGGAATTCACCTAAGAGACATCACTTAGCTTTAAAACTTTCAATCTATAGCCATCTGGGCTAGGCGCTCCAATGGAGGATCCTTGAACTCATGCATTGGCGCCTTCTAGTTCTAGGCACCCATTTTGGATGATCTTAAGGCTATCCTTCCTCTAAGCACTCTCTTCAACTCCCTCACTGAAGGCCCTCTATAAGTTTGGGCGCATTTCATCCCAAGGCGCTTCAACATCATCCAAGGCGCAAATTCACTCTCCAAGACAAGGTGCAAAAAACCCTATCCTAAGGTGCTCAAATCTTGCTTCTAGACCTAGGCGCACAAACATGAGATTGTGACTTCAATCATCATTCTTGGTTAAGGCACACAAACTCTCATTCAAGGCGCATATCTTTCTCCAACAAGGCACTCCAACCCTCTTTCTCTGGAATTCCTTCTAGGCACTAAGTGACTTCTCCAATTCCTTGAAAACATTTGAAGTGTTTTACCTTCTCAAGGTGCTCCTTCGAACTTGACTCCAAGGTGTTATAATCTCAAAGGTGCTAACATCATCTCAACCAAAGGCGCTCAATGATTCATCCCATATCTAGGCACTAAAACACTTAATCAACCAAGTCATTCAAGGCGCCATTCAATAAACTCATCTTCCATGATATTCCTATCAAGGCGCATATCACTTCTCTCATGGGCTTTAGGCGCTTAGTTGAGTGTTTCAATACTACTTAGGTGCCAAATTCATTTTAATGCACCAAACACAAAGAGCTTTCAAACACTGGGCGCTCACAAAGAGTCTTCCAACCTTGGGTGCTAAATTAGGTCTTTGCAACTATCCAAGGTGCATATCTTCGTTTGAACAACTTATGGTGCCAAGACAACTTCTCATTAGGTCGCTCAAAACACTTGTGTTTACTTTTGAAGTGCTTTACCTTCTTAAGGTGCTCCAGACTAACCTGACTCCAAGGCGCTCCATCATCATCCTTAAGGTGCTAAAAACATCATCTCCACTCTAGGCAAAAACATCATCCAACTCCTTAAGGCACTTCACTGTCAAAGTCAGAAGGCGCTCTACCTAGACCTTTCCCCTAGGCGCTAGAACTCCTAAGCGCTCACCAGATAACTCTCTTCTTCAAGGCTCAAATCTTCCTATACTATGATTGCCTCTGAAACACCGATTAACGTGATGTGAGGGTGCAAAGGCTACTCCAATCCTCAGTGAGCGCCTAGTTTAAACAAGGAGAAATAAAGCATTCAAAACTATCCAAACGATCATCCCCTTCCTAATGTCTTCACTGCTCCGGAAAACCTTGGCCAAAATGACACATAACAACTCCTGTGCAAAGCACCTGAGCAAGAAAAGAGGGGGTCCCCAATCTGATGGGGTGATGTATGATTTGGGCACATGTGTGATTTGGTCAAAAACAGGCGCCTAGAGTGAATAGGCTTTCATCCTGACTTAATACACTGCCTAGAGTGGATATTAGCACCTTCGTATGGTTTGGAGCGCCTTTAGCTGTGCCTTGAGGAGATTTTCTTACATCTTAAAGGAGGTTCTAACACCTTGCCCCCTTTGGTATCTAACACCCTAGTGGCTTTAACCTAACGCCTTTAGAGTCCAAAATGCGCCTTTGAAAGTTGAAGTGAACCTTGATAATTGGAGTCTTCATAATGAGCGCCTAGGTCTTGTTGAGTAGAATACCCCACAATGTGCACCTAGGTCTTTAAGAAGAGTAATGATACTTGAGATAGAGTGCCTTGAGGAGGTAGTTGAGCGCCCTGGAGTGAATAATTGGAGTTCAAGGAAGGTTTGAGCACCCAAGGCATATGGCTAGAGAAGTTATAGAAAAGACCACTTTTGGCACCTTAAAAGTTTGAATGCTTGGGGAGTTTTTGCAAGTCCAAGAGAGATTTCTACTCCAATTCATGAAGTAAGCTTATATCATCCTTATCTACTCTGCGAGAAGAAGAAACATTACAAAGTCAATCAAATGAGTTACAAGTACCATACATCCAATTGCAAGGAGTGAACCACCTTAAGAAAAAATAGTTCTCTTAAAGTTACTTGAAATGTCAAAAGGTTTAGCGCCTCCAAGTAAGGTCAGAGGTGAGGTTAGAGGTGAAATGCGCCTTTGGACCATTCTGGCGCCTTGGATGAAGAACCTATATCTTGAGCCCAAGAGGTAAAATTTGCGCCTTAGTGGATTTGGAGAGTTACAGAGATTAGAGAAAAGTGCCTTAAAGACAGAGTTGTTCAAGGCGCATGTGTGATTTGGTCAAAAACAGGCGCCTAGAGTGAATAGGCTTTCATCTTGACTTAATACACTGCTTCCTTCTGACGATTTTTGGGGCAGCAGAAAACCTTTCACCACGGGCAAATGCCTCAGAGATATAAAAAACTGAGAGAGGTTATTGTAGAGGCACTCTATGTGATCACGTTGCCTCAAACAGAATGTTTCTAAGTGACATAGTTTTTGAGTAACATCTCGTCAAAGATTGCTGCCTTTTTGCACTTTGGACTCTTCAGGGATATCGTCGGTACAATGTAGCTCCAACTGTTTCGACATGTTTGGGTGAGAAATAGGACCATGCCTAGCATAAATGTACCCATTCAAATGCATTGGAATAGTCAGTTTGGTCGCATCAGGAGCAGGACGAAAGTTACACCCCTTTGCAACTTTACACTGCCTCCTTCTGACGATTTTTGGGGCAGCAAAAAACCTTTCACCACAAGAAAATGCCTCATAGCTATAAAAAACTGAGAGAGGTTATTGTAGAGGCACTCTACGTGATCACGTTGCCTTAGACAGAATGTTTCTAAGTGACACAGTTTTTGAGTAACATCTCGTCAAAGATTGCTGCCTTTTTGCACTTTGGACTCTTCAGGGATATCGTCGGTACAATGTAGCTCTGACTGTTTCGACATGTTTGGGTGAGAAATAGGACCATGCCTAGCATAAATGTACCCATTCGGACGCATTGGAATAGTTAGTTTGGTCGCATCAGGAGCAGGACGAAAGTTACACCCCTTTGCAACTTTACACTGCCTCCTTCTAATGATTTTTGGGGCAGCAGAAAACCTTTCACCACGGGCAAATTCCTCATAGCTATAAAAAACCGAGAGAGATTATTGTAGAGGCACTCTATGTGATCACGTTGCCTCAGACGGAATGTTTCTAAGTGACACGGTTTTCGAGTAACATCTCATCAAAGATTGCTGCCTTTTTGCACTTTGGACTCTTCAGGGATATCGTCGGTACAATGTAGCTCCGACTGTTTCGACATGTTTGGGTGAAAAACAGGACCATGCCTAGCGTAAATGTACCCATCCGGATGCGTTGGAACAGTCAGTTTGGTCACATCACGAGCAGGACACTAAAAATGCAAAAGTTGCTTTGTGCAACTTGACAACATTGACACTTTTTTGCAACATAACTCAAAGACTCAAACTGACCCCAAATGACTCAAAGTGACTTAAAATCACCTTGATTATAGAGGTCAAGGCGCTCCTTATCATTCAAACATCTTAGATGAGCGCATAGGAAAGGAAAAAGCTCTAAGTTTCATCATCATGAGCGCCTAATATCAAGAGACTTTAATGCATTGATTTGGCGCCCTATATGTGAAGGAAGATCTAAAGGCATGAAAGTGGATGTCATATTGCAAGAGTTTGGATCGTCAAAATTGAAAGAAATAAGTCTATTAAGCTTGGGGGCCCTTGGTCTTCTTTTCATTCATTATGAGCGCCTTGGGAGAATGGTATATAGGTCATCATCATGATTGGGCGCCCTGGATCTAGAGTGTTGGAGAGATCATCAAATGGTGTCTAGTAGGGTGAGTTATGAGTTTGGTCACATCAGGAGCAGGACACCAAAAATGCATAACATGATGATGTAAAAATGTGTACATATGTGTAAAAATGTAGGAGGAAATAAAAAAAGACAAACTTTACAAATTAATGTGCATACTTACAACTCAATGTAACATAACTTTACAAAATCAACGTGAATACTTACAAATTAATCCAATGAACCTTCCGGATCTGCTCTACTCTTTATTGTGTCAAGTATTGCTTCATGGTTAGACTCACACACCTTCCACAATATTTTGTTCAAAGGTCTACCCCGATACTTTATCAAATGAACATTGGATGCCACGACAAGGTTCGAGTAATGAAGAATCTTTCGATGCATGTCAAAGTCCTGAAATAGCCAAATATTAACACTCTTATGTGGGTACCTTCTAAGCCATGTTCTAGTAATAACCACTGATCCTGTAGGGTATTCAATGTTTTCTCCATCTGTAACAGGGGCCTCTAATTTCTTTTTGGCCTCAACACAACGACATAAGTAATAATTTGTTCCCTCTTCATTATCTTCATCTGCAATAACTGCATATACGTGTCCTACATTGATATGTGTAGCAAATTAGATGAAATTAGTCAACATTACAAAAACACTACAAAGTAAGATGACATTACCTAGTTGAACTAGATGAAATTAGATGCATATACATGCCCTATATTACCTAGTTGAACTAAATCTGATATGTGGTCAAAGTCAATTGATGATTCCATCTGTGTTAGTTCCAGTGCTGTCGGGGGTCGATATGTGTCAAGTGGGCTAAGATAACTTAACTGCCATTCGTCAACCCACTCCTTTGACTCGTACTCATCCCAGACTTGAATGGTACAGGAAGAACAAAAGCATGACATCTTTCATGTATGGATACTCCATGAACCTGCAATTGAGCTTCTGAAAGAGTGCATCTCATTTGATCCTGTCAGTGTACAACAATCCTCATATGGTGCAATGTTAGTATCATCTATCAACCAAAAAAATCTATGAACTAAAGACTTACCTTCATTACCTGGACCCATGGAAGCATTACACCACTCGACAATCAATTTTGCATCTGTCAACTTTGCATTGTCTTTATACTTTAGCTCTTCTCATGCTATGGCTCTTTTGATACATGCTCCTGCACCATCATGCTCCCCCTTTCCATGCCCGGCCTCACAAAAGTTCCACATATGTTGAATACCTGTAAAATTATGCCTCCTACTCAGCCAATAGAAATTCTGCGAGTTCTTGAATTGTGATGCACAATTATCCGACCATATGATATGTTGACTGAACGATATGCCCCTTCTAGCCAAATCATTATAGAACACCTAAAAGCAACCTTGCACGAACTCTGTAGAATGCGTGCGATCATCACTAATATAGAAATTATATTCCCTTATGATCTTTCTGTCATCCTCTGTACTATCATTCACATGAATGAATGCGATGTGCACAAATATAGAAACCTGTGTGGAGTTGTAATATTGTGATTGCACCTCACGCTGTGGCTGTAGACTGTAGTTCTCTACAAAGTCGACGACTGAAACAATGCTACCAACCGGAAATGTGTCCTTGCATAACTTGAATTGCAAGTCCAACCATCGAGCTCTATGGGCATGTCTTGCATACTCATACACTATGCTGTCACGAAATATAGGCATAAACTGATACACTGGAATCTTTTCAATAACTAATTCACACCTCTTTGCTTCTTTACCATCTTTTGTATTGTATGCCACTGTTTTATACTTGCCAAACTCTACTAGTTCATTTCCAACTGCATGTGTTATTTCCATATGTTCACATATTGGCAAATGTTGCAAGCCATCGCAACGATGACATGTGCCATCCAAGTATAATTTCTTGTAGAATATTTGACCTTCCTCTCTTTCACATAAAATTCTTGATATGAAGTCTCTTGAAGATGTTGGTGGGGCACATATGGCACAACCTTGCAAATCATTGTTAGTATGCATATCTAAACATATAGACCTATAAGCATCAAAATGGTTAGAAAATTCAATATGTAATCTACAACAACAAGTAGTGCATGTGTGATTTATCTTAACATAGAAAGGTTTTAGCATTTCAAAATATCTTTGACAAATTTTAATTTGAGGATACTTCTCTAGAAATTTACCATAAAACTGTGTTTGAGTCTCATCCAAAAAATGCTTTAGATGTGGCTCGCGGTTCTGACTACCAATTCTCCTTCTTACCACATCCCTTTGATTCGGAGATACCCTTGTGTAATTCTTCCAAAAGTCTTCAATTAGTGATCTCAATGCTTCAACAATTGGTTTATCTTTTCGTGGTAGTCTCCCTGAGAATGCCCATAATTCATTGGCATTAGTGTCCTCAATTCTTTGGTGTCTTCCAACGGCTCTTGATAAAGTTTTCCTATTAATTCTCAATTCTTGACTTGTCTTTCTAATGAGACGAGCTTTCCTCGTTTGACTACTTACTATAGTCGATGTAATCACACGCCGTGTTGCATTACTATCTTTTGTTCGTGAGGTGTTACCCACACTCTCATACGCACTCATTAGATTCTTGACAATAGATTTTTCACTTGAAGCCTCTGATGTTCTCAACCCAAGAATCTTCATGATAGACCTATACTTTATACTTCGCATCATTTCAACGAATAGTTGACATCTTGCAGTCTCATTTAACTTTTCAAAGAACAATCTCCAAATCTTATTAGCATATCTTCTACAAGTGCATTTTAGAATCTTACCTTCCATTAGCTGCAAAATATTCTCATCAATATCAATCAAATACTTTGGCTTTCTATGCAAAATTCTAGGTGGTGTCAAGTTAGGTAAATTCATCTCAACATTAGGAATTTCATCAATATTTAAATGAGATGGGTTAGATGGCATACCTTCGATCGAAGATGGAATAGATGACATACCTTGAGGTTGAGGTGGGAACGATGGCGTACCTCCTTCATCACATGTGAGTGATGATGTACTCTCAACTTGAGATGTGGTAGATGGTGTCCCTACATGTTGACTTGCAGTAAAGGATGTGTCTCCAACTATGGTATTCAAATCTCTCGTACCACGAAGTTTTTGCATTCGTTCTCTTTGTGCTGCCAATACCATATCTCTTTGTGATAGTTGTGGTTCCTCTTCAATTGGTATATCTTCATTTATCGTGTCTAATTTCCTCTTCTCACGAAGTTCCCTCATAGCCATTGCTTTCTTTGCATTCTTAGCTTCTATCTCTTACTGTGTTGGTTTAATTCTTGATCGTTTCCTCGGCATGATGGAGAATTTGTCTGTAGCATGATAAAGAGACCAATATTAGTTCCTAAGAAATGAATACATGATAATAGTGGGATTGTATTTTTTTTATGTTGTAAGGATTTATTCTTGTATAGTTTGACATCATGGTATGAACTAAGGTTTGTTTATTACACATAATTATTAAAGAGCCCAAGTGTAGAAAATATACATGGCATCATGTGAGATTGTAGGTTGCTTTCTTGATTGGGAATGTGTCTATTTTAAACATGTATGATAAAGCATGATAAAGTAATTCAATCCGAAATAAGGAAAATGTAAAGAACATGCATGTAAAGACTTGACATACCTAAAAAATGAAGATCTGAATGGAGAGAGTACCCAATTATGTAGTGTTTTTATCTTCTTGCATCAAACTCCTCAACAATTTGAGTTTTTCACCACTTGCTTCCTTTTCAATGTTAAATTCTTAAAATTGAATCACAATTAACATTGCAATACTACAAAAATTGAAACTTGTATAGATATATATCAAACTTGGTTTGAAAACTATGTTATTTCCTCCTTCTCAAGTTGGCAAAGCAGAAAAGGTGGTGGAAAGATCATGCAAAGGTGGTACAATGTGTCAAATGTGCATGTGAACTTCCCAATAGCATGAAAGCACTTCTTTTTTGTCGGAGCACGCGCAGAATCAGTAAGAAAACAGAGCATGTGGGCCTGGATCACGGGGGTAACCAATTTTTTACCGTTTCAGTAGAAATACAAAACGTGAGTGCGTTATAACATGAGCGGGTTATAACGCGCTCGCATTTTGTCCTGCTATAGATCCCTAATCCCTAAACCCTCAACTCTGATCCCTTGACCCTCAACCCTCAATGTCAAATCCTAATCCCTCAACCCTCAACGTCAAATCCTAATCCCTCAATGTCAAATCCTAATCCATCAACCCTCCAACCCTATCCCTAATCCTTACAACCCTCAACCCTAATCCCTCAACCCTTAACTCTGATCCATCAACCCTCAACACTATACCTTAAACCCTAATCCCTTCAACCTCAACCCTATCGCTAAACCCTTGACCCTCGAACCTCAGCCCTCGACATCAAACCCTAATCCCTCAACCCTTAACTCTGATCCCTCATCTCTCAACCCTAACCCTAAACCCTCAACCCTGAACATCAAACCCTAATCCCTCAACCCTCAACCCTAATCTGTCATCCGTCATCCCTCAACCCTCAACCCTGATCCCTTGACCATTAACCCTATCCCTCAACCTCAACCCTCAACCCTCAACCCTCAACTCTCAACATTAAACCCTAATTCATCAACCCTAAACCCTAATCCCTCAAACCTAAACCCTATCCCTAAACCCTAAACCCTCAACACTATACCTTAAACCCTAATCCCTTCAACCTCAACCCTATCCCTAAACCCTTGACCCTCGAACCTTAGCCCTCGATGTCAAACCCTAATCCCTCAACCCTTAACTCTGATCCCTCATCTCTCAACCCTAACCCTAAACCCTCAACCCTCAACATCAAACCCTAATCCCTCAACCCTCAACCCTAATCTGTCATCCGTCATCCCTCAACCCTCAACCCTGATCCCTTGACCATTAACCCTATCCCTCAAACTCAACCCTCAATCCTCAACCCTCAACCCTCAACTCTCAACATTAAACCCTAATTCATCAACCCTAAACCCTAATCCCTCAAACCTAAACCCTATCCCTAAACCCTAAACCCTCAACACTATACCTTAAACCCTAATCCCTTCAACCTCAACCCTATCCCTAAACCCTTGACCCTCGAACCTCAACCCTTGATGTCAAACCCTAATCCCTCAACCCTTAACTCTGATCCCTCATCTCTCAACCCTAACCCTAAACCCTCAACCCTCAACATCAAACCCTAATCCCTCAACCCTCAACCCTAATCTGTCATCCGTCATCCCTCAACCCTCAACCCTGATCCCTTGACCATTAACCCTATCCCTCAACCTCAACCCTCAACCCTCAACTCTCAACATTAAACCCTAATTCATCAACCCTAAACCCTAATCCCTCAAACCTAAACCCTATCCCTAAACCCTAAACCCTCAACACTATACCTTAAACCCTAATCCCTCAACCCTCAACCCTAAACCTTATCCCTAAACTCTAATCCCTCAACCCTCAACCCTAATCCCTCATCCCTTAACTCTAATCCCTCATCCCTAAACCCTAAATGCTATCCCTATTCCTAAACCCTCAACAGACTCGATACTATACCTTAAACTCTAATCCCTTATCCCTAAACCCTCCAACCCTATCCCTAATCCTTATACCCTCCACACTCTACTTTAACCCTAATTTCTCGACCCTCAACACTATCCCTAAACCCTTGACCCTCGAACCTCAACCCTCAACCCTCAACATCAAACCCTAATCCCTCAACCCTTAACTCTGATCCCTCAACCTTCAACCTTGATCCTAAACCCTAAACCCTCAACGCCAAAGTCTAATCCCTCAACCCTTCACTCTAATCCCTTAACCCTAAACCCTATCCCTAAACCCTCAACACTATAACTTAAACCCTAATCCCTCAACCCTAACCCTAAACCTTGTCCCTAAACCCTATTCCCTCAACCCTCAACCCTAATCTGTCATCTGTCATCCCTCAACTCTATCCCTCATTCCTAAACCCTAAATGCTATCCCTATTCCTAGACCCTCAACAGGCTCGATACTATACCTTAAACCCTAATCCCTCTACCATCGACACTCTTATTTAACCCTAATCCCTTGACCATTAACCCTATCCCTCAACCTCAACCCTCAACCCTCAACCCTCAACTCTCAACATTAAACCCTAATTCATCAACCCTAAACCCTAATCCCTCAAACCTAAACCCTATCCCTAAACCATCAACCCTTAACACTATACCTTAAACCCTAATCCCTCAACCCTCAACCCTAAACCTTATCCCTAAACCCTAATCCCTCAACCCTCAACCCTAATCCCTCATCCCTCAACTCTAATCCCTCATCCCTAAACCCTAAATGCTATCCCTATTCCTAAACCCTCAACAGACTCGATACTATACCTTAAACTCTAATCCCTTATCCCTAAACCCTCCAACCCTATCCCTAATCCTTATACCCTCCACACTCTACTGTAACCCTAATTCCTCGACCCTCAACTCTATCCCTAAACCCTTGACCCTCAAACCTCAACCCTCAACCCTCAACATCAAACCCTAATCCCTCAACCCTTAACTCTGATCCCTCGACCTTCAACCCTGATCCTAAACCCTAAACCCTCAATGCCAAATTCTAATCTCTCAACCCTTCACTCTAATCCCTCAACCCTAAACCCTATCCCTAAACCCTAACCCTAAACCTTGTCCCTAAACCCTAATCCCTCAACTCTCAACCCTAATCTGTCATCCGTCATCCCTCAACTCTAATCCCTCATTCCTAAACCCTAAACGCTATCCCTATTCCTAGACCCTCAACAGGCTCGATACTATAACTTAAACCCTAATCCCTCTACCATCGACACTCTTATTTAACCCTAATCTCTTGACCATTAACCCTATCCCTCAACCTCAACCCTCAACCCTCAACCCTCAACTCTCAACATTAAACCCTAATTCATCAACCCTAAACCCTAATCCCTCAAACCTAAACCCTATCCCTAAACCATCAACCCTCAACACTATACCTTATACCCCAATCCCTCAACCCTCAACCCTAAACCTTATCCCTAAACCCTAATCCCTCAACCCTCAACCCTAATCCCTCATCCCTCAACTCTAATCCCTCATCCCTAAACCCTAAATGCTATCCCTATTCCTAAACCCTCAACAGACTCGATACTATACCTTAAACTCTAATCCCTTATCCCTAAACCCTCCAACCCTATCCCTAATCCTTATACCCTCCACACTCTACTTTAACCTTAATTCCTCAACCCTCAACCCTATCCCTAAACCCTTGACCCTCGAACCTCAACCCCCAACCCTCAACATCAAACCCTAATCCCTCAACCCTTAACTCTGATCCCTCAACCTTCAACCCTGATCCTAAACCCTAAACCCTCAACGCCAAATTCTAATCCCTCAACCCTTCACTCCAATCCCTCAACCCTAAACCCTATCCCTAAACCCTCAACACTATACCTTAAACCCTAATCCCTCAACCCTAACCCTAAACCTTGTCCCTAAACCCTAATCCCTCAACCCTCAACCCTAATCTGTCATCCGTCATCCCTCAACTCTAATCCCTCATTCCTAAACCCTAAACGCTATCCCTATTCCTAGACCCTGAACAGGCTCGATACTATACCTTAAACCCTAATCCCTCTATCATCGACACTCTTATTTAACCCTAATCCCTTGACCATTAACCCTATCCCTCAACCTCAACCCTCAACCCTCAACTCTCAACATTAAACCCTAATTCATCAACCCTAAACCCTAATCCCTCAAACCTAAACCCTATCCCTAAACCATCAACCCTCAACACTATACCTTAAACCCTAATCCCTCAACCCTCAACCCTAAACCTTATCCCTAAACCCTAATCCCTCAACCCTCAACCCTAATCCCTCATCCCTCAACTCTAATCCCTCATCCCTAAACCCTAAATGCTATCCCTATTCCTAAACCCTCAACAGACTCGATACTATACCTTAAACTCTAATCCCTTATCCCTAAACCCTCCAACCCTATCCCTAATCCTTATACCCTCCACACTCTACTGTAACCCTAATTCCTCGACCCTCAACCCTATCCCTAAACCCTTGACCCTTAAACCTCAACATCAAACCCTAATCCCTCAACCCTTAACTCTGATCCCTCGACCTTCAACCCTGATCCTAAACCCTAAACCCTCAATGCCAAATTCTAATCCCTCAACCCTTCACTCTAATCCCTCAACCCTAAACCCTATCCCTAAACCTTAACCCTAAACCTTGTCCCTAAACCCTAATCCCTCAACCCTCAACCCTAATCTGTCATCCGTCATCCCTCAACTCTAATCCCTCATTCCTAAACCCTAAACGCTATCCATATTCCTAGACCCTCAACAGGCTCGATACTATACCTTAAACCCTAATCCCTCTACCATCAACACTCTTATTTAACCCTAATCCCTTGACCATTAACCCTATCCCTCAACCTCAACCCTCAACCCTCAACTCTCAACATTAAACCCTAATTCATCAACCCTAAACCCTAATCCCTCAAACCCAAACCCTATCCCTAAACCATCAACCCTCAACACTATACCTTAAACCCTAATCCCTCAACCCTCAACCCTAAACCTTATCCCTAAACCCTAATCCCTCATCCCTCAACTCTAATCCCTCATCCCTCAACCCTAAATGCTATCCCTATTCCTAAACCCTTGACAGACTCGATACTATACCTTAAACTCTAATCCCTTATCCCTAAACCCTCCAACCCTATCCCTAATCCTTACACCCTCCACACTCTACTTTAACCCTAATCCCTTCAACCTCAACCCTATCCCTAAACCCTTGACCATCAAACCTCAACCCTCAACCCTCAACGTCAAACCCTATTCCCTCAACCCTTAACTCTGATCCCTCATCTCTCAACCCTAATCCTAAACCCTAAACCCTCAACCCTCAATGTCAAATCCTAATCCCTCAACCCTAAACCCTATCCCTTAACCCTCAACATTATACCTTAAACCCTAATCCCTCAGCCCTCAACCCTAAACCTTATCCCTAAACCCTAATCCCTCAACCCTCAACCCTAATCTGTCATCCCCCAACTCTAATCCTTCATCCCTAAACCCTAAATGCTATCCCTATTCCTACACCCTCAACAGAATCCATACTATACCTTAAACCCTAATCCCTTATCCCTAAACCCTCCAACCCTATCCCTAATCCTTATACCCTCCACACTCTACTTTAACCCTAATTCCTCGACCCTCAACCCTATCCCTAAAACCTTGACCCTCGAACCTCAACCCTCAACCCTCAACGTCAAACCCTAATCCCTCAACCCTTAACTCTGATCCCTCGACCCTCAACACTATACCTTAAACCCTAATCCATATCCCTCAACCCTTAACCCTTAAAACTTAAACCCTATCCCTACACACTCAACACTTGACACTATATCTTAAGCCTTAAACCCTCATCCCTAAAGCCTCAACCCTCAATCCTTAAACCTTCAACCCTAAACCCTATCCCTAATCCCTCTACCCTCGACACTCTAACCCTAACCTCGACATTAAATGCTAATCCGTCAACCCTAAACCCTAATCCTAAACCCTCAACCCTCAACCCTCAACACTATACCTTAAACCCTAATCCCTCAACCCTCAACCCTAATCCATCATCCCTCAACTATAATCCCTCATCCCTAATCCCTAAATGCTATCCCTATTCCTAAACTCTCAACAGACTTGATACTATACCTTAAACCCTAATCCCTTATCCCTAAACTCTCCAACCCTATCCCTAATCCTTACACCCTCCACACTCTACTTTAACCCTAATCCCTCGACCCTAAACCCTATCCCTAAACCCTTGACCCTTGAACCTCAACCCTCAACCCTTAATGTCAAACCCTAATCCCTCAACCCTCAACCCTTAATGTCAAACCCTAATCCCTCAACCCTTAACTTTGATCCCTCGACCCTCAACCGTAATCTGTCATCCCTCATCCCTAAACCTTAAACGCTATCCCTATTCCTAGACCCTCAACGGGCTTGATACTATACCTTAAATGCTAATCCCTTATCCGTAAACCTTCCAACTCTATCCCTTATGCCTTAACCCTCATGATTAATAGCCTTGAATGTAAAAAAATTTGAGTGGGACATAACGTGAGCGCGTTATAATGCGCTCGCGTTATGTCAAACATGGCAAAAGACAGACTTGCGGGAAAAAAATGCAAGGCAAAACATAATGCGAGCGCGTTATAACGTGCTCGTGTTATTTCTTGCTTTGGGAATCCCAAGCCTTGGGCTTGGGATTTGCTTTGGATTTCCAACCCAAAGGCTTGGAGTACCTTATGAACAGTCACAGACGTGTTTTTCTATATTCTTCAAAATTTCACATAATTTCGTTCGTGCTAACCCTTAGATTTGCACGTGTTTCAAGGTTGAACAAATCGAACACATGGGTAATGTTAGGCTTTCTCTTAGCTATTTGACGATGTGATTTTTTTCACATTTTAACAATGTTAAGCCTTTCATCTTTAATTTCTTTTGTTTGTGTGTCCGTTTTTATGCAAAAACCACTGTTTGGTCTTTTTTTCATTGTAAAATAACTATTCATTCATATTTCAAAAAAATTACATATTTAGAAACTAGACTCCATTCTACAAATATTAAAAAAATAAAAAAATGATTTTCAATTAGTTTTCAAAATTTATAGGGGTAGCACAGCCAAAATTCTATTTTTTAGGATGTGTCCACTTTAAAAATTAGTAAAAAATCAAATATTCATAAAAAATTATCAGAAAAATCGGGCATAAACTACATGCTATTAGCTAATTTCTCACCGAAGCGATTTTAAAAATACCAAAAAAAAGTTGACCTTTTGTGGGAGCCACAAAACATGCTATGTTATGTTTTTTTGACAGAAACAACACCAATTTCTGTGGCTCCCTCTTTTGAACCCCTTAATCTATGCCATTTTCAAAAAAAAATAGTAGTTTAGAAAGTAGACTCGGAGCACTACGAACATTGTTTTGGTTGCATCTCCAAATTTTGAGTGTAACTATGCTCAATTTCTCATCCAAGGCCAGTATTTCCTGATTTCAGAAAAAAAAATGGCCACTTAAGACCCCTTTTTGGCCCCCCATCTTCTTGCACTTACCTTGTGTAGAGCCTTGATGGCAGACTCTTCATCTTGATTTTCTATTTTTCCTTCCACTTTTCCTTCCAATATTTCTAGTATTTCTACCTCTTCAGCCATCAAATCATGTAACTTCATGCTGATATCTCTCAGCTTATTATTGCATCTTCTGAGCACTCCACATTCAAACTGAATGTCTTTATACCAGATGTCCACCAATAATGCGGTATGGCTGTTCAGTACCTGCTTACTGATAAGCACTTGAGGATTTATCCTCTGTATTTCTCCCAGGATGCTTAGGACATTTTCTAGTTTGTAAGACCTTTTCCCAGTCTGCATTTGCAATTTATCCACCTTGGTCCTGGAGTCACTCAGAATGCTCCACCTCTTCAAAGAGGCCTTTACTATTTCTTCAGCATCATCCAATGTGGATGACATCCATTTTCTTATCACAAATGCCTCATGTTTCATGAGGTTTAACTTATTTACCTCCTCTTGAGAAATAGCAGTCAATGGGACTACATGTTTGGTTGAAGTATCATCAGGATTAATCAGCCTCCTTATGTAGGCATGCAACTGAGCAATGTGCTCTTTATGTTGCTTATTTTTCTCCTTTTCTCTTTTCACCTTTAGAATCAAAGAATCAATAATGTCCTTGCCCTCATTGGCAAAACCGAGATCCACTGTGCTAATTTGAAATTCATCCAGCATGATTTTACCCTTTTCTTTCTCCACAGTAGGTACTGCAATTTGTGTAGTCCTTCTTCCAGTCATTGGATCTCTCTTGATGGCCAAGGTCACTCTGGCCTTCCTTTTGGGTTTCATTATGTCCCCGAAGAACAAGGTGGAGACATTAAATTCTTGGATTTCTGATTCTTCTTCTTCATTTACCTCTTTCTCCAGCCACAAAGGCACCTGATCATGTTTCTCGGCATCATCATGATGTTCACCCGTATCTCCCATTTCTGTCAGCAGATGTGGTGGAGATGGTGATTCTCTCATTTCTTCTTCCTGATGCTCACCTTGTTGTTGATCCTGTGGCACATCCTCTTGTTGAGGAATTTCCTTCTCCGGAGGAGCATCTTCTTGGTGTGGGGAACCTTGCGGTGCATCTATATGTTGACCATGATGATCATGATCTTTCTCTGTCATTATTTCATCTGATTTCAACTCTTCCCCTTGTTGTGTATCCATTGCACTGGATACTGTGGATTCTGCCTGAGGTGCTAGCGTTTGTTCTGAAGCCATTATTTGTTCTGCACCTGTACTATCAACCTCCTGGGCTTTGGTAGCAGGCTCCTCTGATGTATCCTGCGGACTTTGCTGGCCCAATTCTGGAGTGTGGCCTTCCTTTTCTGTCATCTTTATTTCTTCTGCTGGGTGTTCCCTATCAGGTGATCCTACTGGATGTTCAGGAACTACTGCAGGACTTGTCACCTTTGTAATTAATGTATCTAGCCCTATTTCCTAAGCTACTTGCTCTGGGCTCTCTTCTAGTACTGCCTCCACTTGTTTCATCTCCTCTAGTACAGTTTGAACTGGTGCAAGCTTATGAGGAGTCATGCTTGTACCAGTAGCAAGTGTTTCCATCTTTTGTGCAGCCACTTCTTGCACAACTTCATCATCAGACAGATTTATTGTCTCGTCAAGTGAGACATGCCCTGCTTGCGTCTGTGAAGTTTCTTTCATCTGCTCCTTGGCAAGTTCAGCTTTGAACTTGACAATGGTAGGAAGTTGAACATTATGCTGAAGTTCCTTAGGTACTTCACTACCTGCCCCTTGTAACAATGTAGGGGGTTGTCTTATTTCACCTCTCATAGAGGTTCTTTGTTTCTTAGGTGGGGTGGATACCAGCACCTGTGGAGCTTTTCTCTTCCTCTTTATTATTAATGGAGCCTCTTCTTCTTCAGGCTCTTCTTCCATGAGGATATCCTCTTCTCCTAGTTTTCTTGAGGATTGACCCTCTTCTAGGGTCTCAGTGATTCCAGCCTTTGTTGTCTGACTCTCTTGGATTTTTCTCTTTTTGGAGGGGATGCTAATTCTGATCCAGATCTTGATGCTGCTGCCTCCTCAACTAAAAACACTGTCCTTTCAATAATAACCCCTTTGGGTTCTTTATCTACCTTCTTGCCCCTTGGGGGTCTTTTGCTCTATTGTTGTGGTGGAGGGAGTCTATCTCCCTTAGTCTTCCTCTTTTCATTTAGGAAGTCATCATACTCATCCCCGGGAATATCCTGCCCCTTCTTGTTGTTGTCCACCATAATGGCAACACCTTTCTTCTTCAGTGCCTCTACCTGCTCATCAACCCAAGCTTGGGTTAGTTGTATGGTCCTGGCAATGAAGGGGTCCAAGGATATGTCCTCCTGCATGGTGAGGTCAGGTGCAGAGATGGTGTCGTTATATATCTTCTTTTGCTCATACTCATCTGCAATTACCCTGCCATCATGCTTCTTCAATTGTTGGGGGATGGGAATGCAATCAAAGGTTCTAATTTGGTTTAGAGTTAACCTTTGATACCTTCTTCTTCTTGCCTCTGCTTCATCCTCACAGTCGGCCCAGAAGTCCTCTAGGTGCCTCTGATGAATAGGCTTTCCTAGTATTTTCTGCATTCTACCGTAAGGATCTCATGCCCGTGACAGCCCTCTTATATGTCACCATACAAGAGGGCTAAAAAGGTTGGAAACATATATTTTTTTTTTGAAAGTTTAGAAGTGTAAATAATAACTTGCAAGGATAAATTCACCTAGAGATTGTAGTGGACAAAAATTTTCCGGAGAAGTTAAGATGTTGAGGGTCCTTTGTTGCAAATGTCCTATAGATCAAAACGTAAAGATTTAGAATATTAGATTAGTTTGAGATAATTTCACTATGATGAATTCATTAAGATAATTTAAGAGTCGTTGCTATAGTTGATAACCTAAATTTCAACCTTTAGTAAATCAAAGGAATTATAACATAAATAATTTTATTTTATTTTTTTATATCTTAAAATTAATATTCCAAGTGCAATATTAATATTAACAACTAAATTAAGTAGTTTTCCTATTTCCAAAATTTAACTAATAAATTCAAAATTTCCTTACTAAAATAACTTTTAAGGCAAAACATATTTTTACCATTTAAATAAACTACTAAAATAAATTCTAACTTTTAAATTAAAAATAATAAAATTATAAAAGTTATGATTCTTCCCAAAGTAATCTAGCAACTGTTATTTTTTTTCTTTTCATACACACTAAAACAATGCCTTTTCTAATAAATCTCAAAGATAAAACAAAATCTAATTTAATACCATGTGTATCCTGATTTTTATTTTTATTTTCCTATTACTATTATAAAGCAATAACCTTCTTTTTATAAAAACTTAGTAATCTAATTGTTTTTTTTCTATGCACTATTAAAATAGAACTTGCTTTTTGTTTTTTCTTTAACACTAGGATAGACCTAGTTTATTACATCCTCATGACTACCATTTAGAATCTTAAGGAAATTATTACGGTTACTTAAATTCTGAAACTAATATTAATTTCTTGTATCTATTTCTTTCCTTTAATAATAAAATCTAGTTTGTTTCCAAAACTAACGGCTTTTTCCACTCTTAATTAAAGAAATAAATCTATATATAATTGTCATTAACAAGCTGTCTTTTTCCATTTAAAATTAGTCTAATACTAATTTTATCCCATGCTTTTAGAGCACTAAAACAGAAAAAACATACTTAAATAAATCTTATTATAGAATCTACGTATTTGATTATTGAGATAATTTTATTTTCTTCTATTTCAAACTAATTACAGAGTCTCATTACTAAGCAGATTTCAGACTTATACAAATATATTAGAGATGATTCATAGGATAAACATATATATAACTAATTCAAATTGTCATACGTACAGCCATAAATTACAGAGATTACATAAGTATCAGTAATTAAATGCATAATAGAGGTGAAGAAATAGTCGATGACAATGAATAGTATACAAAATAAATAGTAGCAAATTGTGTTTAAATAAAACTTAGCAAAGATAGCAATGGGAGTGGCGGCACTCTTCAATGGCAGCGAACTTTACATACAGCAAATTCCTGTCCAACAATTATATCATCCATATACAGAAGAAAAATCTTGATAGCGATTTATAATGGGAGCATTAAAAGTGTTTAATCCTCAATATGGATCAGAGGAGCAGTAAGGAGGGCGACGGCTCTCAATAGGAGCTATGGAATAAGGAGCAATACAAGTTATTGTTTAAGGACAGAGTAAACAAAACATAGTGGGCAATGTATATAACTCCGTTTGTATTCATATCAATTCCTCTCCTTTTGTTTGAAATTGATATTTCTTATTAAAATTTCACTGAGTTTTTCAATGATATAAAAGAATAGTTTTACTATATTTTCTTATGAATGTATAACAACAATAAGTATCTGAGACAAAATTTTAAATTTTACAATGAAATTTCCATTCACAGAACTAATAAAATTGAATCCAACATAATAAAATTGTTCCTTCTTTCATTCATTTGATCCTACATAAGTAGATTTATTTTCATATGCAAAACCAATGAGTATCAATATGGAAATGTTTGTTTCCAAATCTACAAGAGACAGTCATACAGTAGGTTTTCAGATGGAATAACATCAATAAAGTTTATCCAACCAAACATTGAACAGAAGGGTTACTTCACCCACAAAATGACTCCTCAATTTTTTTGACACATATCAGGGATTCCAACAGGAATCAAAATTCAGGGCACCATGCCCATTTGTAACACATCATTCAACTTTTCTGATCTCATAAAACTCTTCCAACTTTCAATCCTGGCATCAACATCAACCTTGGAAACCTGCACACACATACAAAAGGCCAAAATAGGTGGCCAAATCCTGCTCTCCACCCTACCATAGGGATTGCCTGAGCGCATCCCACCCCCGAGCAGGAGAACTCCATAAACCGGGAAACACACAAGCAAATCTTAAAAATTCACATCAAATCAAGAACAATAGACAACTAAATCCCATGGGTAGACTCACACATGAGGATCCTTTTGAGATCCAAAAAGGGGGAGAGAGGGGATTAACATCCCTCTTGGGGAATAAAACCAAACATAATCATAAATCTTCACATATCATCATTTGATACTCCACACCTCATAAGTTATCCACACCCATATCTTCTTATGCCTCCATATTCCAATCACCAATAGTAAACACAAATTTCCTTCTCAACACAAACCCATACCTCCCAATTACCATCACCCACATACTAATCATCAAACATCATTATCACTGTCTGAATCATGAAACAAAAAAAAACTTCCCCAAGAGAGGCTCCACACCTCTCTCTACCCCAAACATGTGGGAGGCTCTCAACAAGTTGGAGGGCCGCTCCCATACAACCCAATCCCAAACAAAATGCAACAAACAACACAGACAAAACCCAACACCCATAAAAATGATATTTCTCAAACATATACAAATTTTTTTACCAAATTCAAAAAGCAAGAAACTCTCAGAAAATTTACCTCAGCTCCCCAAGTTAGGGTGAGCCCAAAAATTGAATCCGAATTAATTTCTCAATTGTTTGCTCAGGACTCCAAGGTCCTCAATTAATAGAACTTCTTCCAACTCAAAACCCAAAATTCCTATCTTCTCACCCTTTTTTTTTCCATTCATAAAACTTCACCCATCAATAAAAAAAAAATCAATCAACAGTATCCAAACCCTCTCCAAATTTCCCATAAATAAAAACTCCAAAAACTTTCCAAAAGAAAGAAAGCAAAAAAAGAAAAGAAACTTTCCTTCTTAAACTCCTCTTTTTCTAAAAATAAAACAAGGAGATAAATCTTCTCCAAATTTTAAAATATTAAAAATAAAATTAAAATATTTATCCTTATCCCACAAATAAGTAAATTATAATAAAATAAATATGACTTTTCCCCAAAAGATTAATTTAAATAAAATTGAATAATAATAAAATGACATTATCCACAAAAAAAATACTATTATAAAATAAAACAATTAAACTAATTTAATACTCTCATAAATGATATAAATGGAATTTATAAAATAAAAATAAAAAAATTAAAACAACGTCAACCAATAACATATTAGTCCTAACCCCTTCCTTGGGTTAGGCTAGGCTTAACTGGATGACCTAGGGTTTATGGAGTCTCTGAATTCCACTTAAGGGATCTTGACCACCCACCTGTACACTCAAGTTCAAATATCAGTTTATCATGATAATAATAGCCGAAGCAACATAATGTCTAACAAAATCATTTAAATAATCAACTTTTATCAAAATCACATGATTACAATTTAAAATAATTTATTTAATTCACTAGCATAAAAATATTCACTACTTCCAAATCTCTTTCTTTCTAACATAAAATAAGTCTAAAAATTCATTTGATTAACTTAAATCAAAATATAGTCCAACCATATTAATCATAACATATAATCATGTCCAAAGGCTCATCAAACATAATGTCTAATAAAATAACATAAATGTCCATAGTTATCCAAACCAAACCCAATATATAGTCCAACTAGCATACTCAAATAGTCTAAGTCATGATAACCAAAACAATGTAACAAGAATGGCCTCACAAAGGATCATATGGTCTGATTAATGGAAATGGCTGTAGGCTCATTTTATTTAAGGTGACCATCACCTTCTTTATGTGTTCAGAATCTGGGCACATATAACAGCCAATGCTGACTAGAAACAAAATTGGTGGCAGCTTCTTAGCATCTTTATATGCTTTTATCATAGTGGAGCCCTGCCTGATGAACTCCATAAGTACCACTGCATCAGTGGGATACCTAGGCAGCATGAGGGGAGGTCCTTCAAAACCCTCAATCCTTATATACGAGAAGGTGGCAAACTGTATATACCAGGCTCCATGCCTGTAAACTATCTCTTGAGCTTCCATGCTCAATCTCTTTGTTTTGTCCTCCTCCATGGTCCTCACCAGATGCATGGAAAATGCATCATTGACCAGTTTGTAGTCCTGGAGGTAGTTAGCTCTTTGCAGCTGGGGATGATGATCCTAGATATGCATAGCATTTGTACCTGTAAGCTTCCCATCGGTAACTAGTGCATCAAATGTGCCTTGGTATGCACAAGAATAGACAATATAAGATGTCATGTAGAAAGCACAATTTGAACCTCCTAGGTTCATCAACTGCTCATGATGCAGAGGAAACGCAACAGAAGCTTACAAATGGGAAGGAGGAGTCATTTGGCTTAACAGCATCATCATATTTCTTGCTAACATAGACAGCATCATCATATTTCGAAGAGGCATGAAATATCCTCCTGCTAACTACTATTCACTTCCTCATCGCCTTTCGCCTTTTGCCTGTCAGCAGCATCATGATATTCAGCAAGCGCAAACATCCTCCTGATGTTCACTATTCATCTAGCGCGAAACTCTATCTTCATCATCATGATGTTCGATATCATCTTCATCAACAGGATATAAAATATCCGGTTCCTCCAATATATCCTGATGACGACAACTTCAAGCACCTTTCCCTTGATGCTTACGTCACCCCGATATCTGACTATACAAACAACAGCATCAGGATATGACTTATCTGGTCATATTGAACATCCTGATGATGATACTCAACTTTATGCCGATGACTTACGCCGATGCCAAAACACTTAGCGACAGCAGGATAAACTTGCATAGGGTGATATTCGTAATATCCTAATGACGATGACGTCACTTGCACCCGATGATGATGTCAATGCACCTGATGATGATGTCAACAAGATATAAGACACTTATATCCTCTGCAACATGATAATGAATATCCGATGATCTTTCTAATATCCTGATGATGACCTTTCCGGTCCTTAGCCAAAAAGTGAACTTTCACTCCTGCATGCGATAGTGACATGCAGACGATGGGTATACACAAAAAATGATCCTGATGATGATATACACACTGAGTATATATCCAACCTATATCATCCTGATGCACTTGCAACATACAGTCTTTGTCAGCTTCATAACCTGATCTGAATAGCGATATACTCACAGATGTCGATGCGATTCACTCCATCTGGAAAAGCACATGTAGATCCCTGTATATCCGTCAGCTGCATGCAAACTCACAGAACTGCACAATTTTACAAAGAAAACATGAGGATCAGGCCGGATCACCTTCAGATCAAAACTTAATAGTTTATCTTCCTAAACCCTAGCAGATGAAGATGCTAGGTTGATTCATAGCATGCTACCAATCGATCTCCCACACAATGAAATGCATAAACAGAAAACTAAAATACAACCTAAACTAACATGCATGACCATTCCACCGATTCACAGAATCAACCGGTGGAAGGGTTGAAAGTATCCATTAACCTGTAATCAGAGCAGAAATCAAAATATAAACAGCTGATAAACCAGATAATGCAATTTGATGAGATCTTATTTAGATGAAACACAAATGTCCTGTTTCTGCAACAAAGTTTCACAATGTCTGGACTGATCTCTGGATTTCACTCAATCACCAGTACAACATAACATAACTACTACTCTCTCTGATATCATATCAAACCCTAACTGATCTAAGTTATTTATAGCAATATCCTACGAGTACTACCAACTCAGTTCCCAGCGGCTGGGAGCTTCCAAGCGGCTGGGAGAGGACAGCTCAGACAACCTGATCACGAACTCTAACTACCTGCACACTCTCCTAGGCTGAACTAATACATATGCATTGGTCCAATGGACCTTATTACATTATGAAGTCAAACATGCTAAAAATAGACTAATGTCCTGTCATGCGGACAATGAACCTATATCCTGTCTTGTAGGGGTGCTCCTGCACCAGCTCATGTAGAGCATCACCTATTAATTGGCCACACAATGGCTTGATGTATGAATATATGCACATCATTATTATACCATACATCCAATCCTTAAAGCTACCAGCATCAGGCTGGCTTGTTAATCTGTTCAGCAGTGCAATCATATATTGATATTCATCAGCAAAATCATATTTAAACAAGTGCACAAGAAGTTTGGCAATTGCCGAATACGTGTTGTTCTCAGCCCTCCAGTGATACATGTTCTTCCTAGCTTGT
This sequence comes from Cunninghamia lanceolata, assembly GCA_027924645.1. NCBI lineage: Eukaryota > Viridiplantae > Streptophyta > Pinopsida > Cupressales > Cupressaceae > Cunninghamia > Cunninghamia lanceolata. The sequence goes on along the minus strand of BSBN01000960.1, from coordinate 6,475,478 downwards.
TTTTTGTTACTCTCATACTCTTTCTCTGATTTATTCAGGTCTACACTCTTGACCTTTTTGCCCAATGGTAGTCCAAATGTTCTGGAAAGACCCTTGATGGACAGGTCTGCATATACCCTCCCATGCTTCATTACCTACCTGGTCTCTGGATTATAATTCTTAGCACACTCTATGACCAGCTCCGGAGACTCTATGGAGTACGGGAAACCAGCGGCATTCCACATCCTGGATACGAAAACTGCATCCAGCACAGGACTTCTATTTTTCCCGTCATTCAGTTTAGCTGACCAGGCCTCCAGATTAGTATCCCCCTAATGGGTATCTGTAATGGCGCCATATTTGAACAGGACACCCATCTGGGATGAGAACATATGCTTACTGAATTCCTCCTAACACTTAATTAACCTCTTGTCGGCCATGAGTACCTGCAATCAACAAAATCCTATCTCACAATGGGTATACACATGCATGCATATTGCAATTAACTTTATAAATCACCATGCCTACTGTATCTGTTCAACATTACTTAATCATATGGATGCATAAACCAGAACTTCAGCTTGGCCACCCATACCTAGCTATTACAGACACTACAGGATGAGGGTTTCATTTACATACCTGGTTATGCTGACCTCTTTTATACCAGTGAACTGCTAACGACGCTCTTAATTTAGTTGATGATCACTTCCTTCCTTCTGTTTTTGATTTCAAATTGTGCAACTATCGCCTGGATGAGGATATGGAAGCTGGTGCTCTGTAAAAACAATTTTATCGCAAGGTAAATGTAAAAATGACAGTTGAATTACCTTTTAACCTTGTAATTAGGGTAAATTTAGGGCAACTCTGACAGATTTGATTTTATTCATTGATTATCCCCGTGAAAACGCAGGATCTCGCCAGGTGTTTCGTTGGGTTCTGAGGTCTGTGGGAACCACCTACCATTTCTGTGTGCATTAAATGATAATGGCGGCAATGGGAGTAGGGGGATATCCATATGACATGATATCATGAAGGCAGGATGATATTCACAAATATCGGGTTGAGTTTCAATGTCATCCTCCTCCTCCGAGTTGGAATAGTTATCGCGACAAGATTCAGGTTACAAAAGCACCTTTTGGTTATGTTTAGTACATCAGGAGGATATTTTGATGTATGGGGTGATGTTTCAAATATGATGATGATGAGACAACTTACATGTCTCTCTTTTGGAATATCGGGATGACATCATCCTGATATTCGTTTTTTGTATCGGAAAGGCATCATGCGTCATCGTCATGTTATGCGAACATGATCATGTTTAGAAAATATCCTGCCGAGAGGTAAATATGATGATGACATCATCGTCATATTTATTTCTTCATTTATCAGACTCAGATGACGTCATCAGGATATTGGCTTAGGGTGATATTTCGCGGCAGGAGGACATTAAGAAATATCAGGTTACATTCGGAAACATGACGCTTGTGATATATAAGCCTGTTTGACGGGGAGGATTTACTACCACTTAAACTTGACATCTGGATATTTGGACCGCATGACTTATTGGGTGATGTACCAAGATCAGGATGATCTTCGACAACATGACTGAGGTTATAAAAATATGATCCTCCTCTTGCGAATATCAGGTTTGACCAAAACTTTGACTGTTCATAACTCTCACATCCGGATGAATATCAGGGTGATGTAAAAGACAAACCTGCATGGATTTTAATGCTCTTTCTAAATATGAGGTCACAGAAATGAAATACAAATTTTGACAAACTGACCTCATGATGATGACTTACCTCATCATGACTTTACATGATGATGCACATGACTCACTTTTACCAAACTGCCAGAAAGTAGACAACACAAGCCAAGCCAAAAAGTTGGGTCCCTGTTTTGCCAAGTCAAAATGGGGCATGTTGTGTAACCACACAACAAGCCTGACAAAAAGAAAGACCTTGGACTTGGGCACCCGCTCTTTAGTCCCTGACTATTTTGCTTCGGAACCCTGAAAACATGTGCACAATTATTTATCATTTTACATATTTCTGTAGTAGCATTTTCCATTATTCGTCTGTTTACTATCGTATTTGCATAATTAGGGTTTTAAGGTATAATTGAGCATAAGAGAAGATAATTGGTAATCAAATCATAAAAATCCAAGTTTCTCTACATCTCATAATGACCTAGGGTAGGATAGTACATTGCAACTTGACCCTAGGTCCTTGAATGATAGGGTGAAAGGAGGATATACACCAAAACTACCAAAAACTAAACATCCAAATTTTATCCTTTACATTTCTTCCCCTAATTATGCACTATTTCCATGTGTCCTACAAATTCTTCTACTTCTACACTCCTGTTCTCTTCCATACTGGTGTCTCTCAACTCTGCTACTCCTCTAGGGTTAGTTCCTGTCACTATCTCAAATGGTGTTCTTCCAGTACTCATATTCACTAAATTATTAAATGTAAACTCTGCTTGTGATAGGATCAAATCCCAATTTCTTACTTTCTCTCCAACCAAACATCTCAATACGTTTCCCAAACTCCTATTTACTACCTCTGTTCATCCATCAATCTATGGATGAAATATTGAATTGAACTTTGAATATGTCTTCATCTTCTTCCAAAGTGTCTTCCAAAAGTATCCAAGAAAGCTTGTATCTCTGTCTGAAATTATACTCTTAGGTAATCCATGCAATCTCACAATCTCTTTGAAAAATAGGTCAGGCACATGAACTACATCAATTGTCTTCTTACAAGGTATGAAATGTGCCATCTTTGAAAATCTGTCCACCACTACAAATATTGAATCATATTTTCTATGTGTCTTTGGCAATCCCATTATGAAATCCATGCTTATGTCTTCCCAAGGTCTCTCTAGTACTGTCAAAAATTTGTACAAACCAATATTCTGACTACTCCCTTTTGCAACTTGACAAACTCTACACAAACTTCCTAACATCCTTATGTAGCTGAGGCCAAAAGTAGTTTTCACTCACCAAAGCTACTGTCTTATCAATGCCAAAATATCATGTCAATCCACCACCGTTCTTCTCTTTGATCAAATTATCTCTTATTGAACTCCTAGGTATACATAACTAGTTTTCTTTGAACATGTCTTCTTGAATGAAATAGTCCAACCACTTACTCCTTTCTATCACTACAAGTTCCTTACATGCTTTCAAAGGTTCTACAAAATCAAGATCTTCATATAAGTTCTTCAATTCTTCAAATCCTAACACTTCAACTCTCATCTCTGTCAGCAAGTTCCTTCTCCTACTTAGTGCATCTGCAACTTTGTTTTATTTTGTACTCCTATGCTTCAACACAAAAGTATAACTCTGCATGAACTCTACCCATCTCATATGTCTCTGATTCAACTTTCCTTGACTATTTAGATATTGCAAGGCTTGGTGATCTGTATACAACATAAACTCCTTAGGTAACAAATAATGTCTCCACTTCTTCAAGGCTTGAATTGTGGCATATAATTCCTTATCATAAACTAAATATCTTCTCCTTGCATCATTCAACTTCTCACTGAAATATGCTACAGGTCTACCTTCTTGACTTAACACTACTCCTATTGCATTTCCACTTGCATCACAATCTACTTGAAATACCTTATTAAAATCTGGTAATGCCAATACAGGTTGCTCTGTCACTTTCTGCTTCAACAATTCAAAACTTTTATCTGCTCCTGATGTCCACTTAAAGTCCTTTTTGTCACCTCTCATTGTCTCTGTCATAGGGTTACATACTAAACTAAAATTTCTGATGAACTTCTGATAGAAACTAGCCAATCCATGAAATGATCTAACTTCTCCAATGCTCTTAGGTGTAGGCCATTCAATAATTGTTCTTATTTTCTCAGGGTCCATCTTCAATCCTTCCATAGAAATCACAAATCCCAAGTATACCAATTCTTCTTTCATGAAACTACACTTCTTGATGTTTATCAACAATTTCTCTTCTCTCATTCTCTACAATACTTGTCTCAAGTGCCACAAATGTTCTTCCCTTAGCTTACTAAAAATTAGAATGTCATCCAAATATACAATAACAAACTTATCCAAGAATTTCTTCAAAACTTCATTCATCAATATCATGAAGTACTTGGTGCATTTGTCAATCCAAAAGGCATCACTAACCACTCATACAATCCTTTATTTGTCTTAAAAGCAGTTTTCCATTCATCTCTTTATCTAAGTCTAATCTGATGGTATCCACTCTTCAAGTCTATCTTTGTAAAATATTTTGCTCCACTCAAACAGTCCATAATATCATTCATCCTAGGTAAGGGAAATCTATACTTAACTGTGATCTTGTTTATTGCTCTAGAGTCTGTACACATTCTCCATTCTTCATATTTCTTTGGTGCTAACACTATAGGTACTACACAAGGACTTAGACTTTCTCTGATCAAATCTTTCCTCAACAAATCATGTATTTGTCTATTCAATTCTTCATTCTATATCGATGTCATTCTATGTGTTGCTTTGTTAGGCAAACTAGCTCCGAGTATAAGATCCATGTGATGACTTATACACATGATTGGTTGCAATCCTTTTGGTACATTGTCTAATATGATGTCTCCATGCTCTGTTAGCAACTTTGTTATCTCCTCCAGTTGTGATTCTTCAGTCTTTAGGTTTTCAGGCTTCTTAGGGATCAAAGCATAACACATATTCTCATGTCTCAAACCTCTAGAAATTTTTTTCCATCTACCAAACAGATTCTAGCATTTCCACACACTTCACTCTTAGGATCATCTTCCAAAGGAATCAAAGTAATTTTCTTTCCATTTGATGTTATAGTATATGTATTCGTTCTTCCATCATGTATAGCTTTCCTATCATACTGCCATGGCCTGCCCAACAATATATGACAAACATCCATAGGCATAATATCACACAATACTTCATCATGATAAGATCCAATATGAAATTTCACCAAACATTGTTCACTAACCAATACCTTATGATCATCCTGAATCCATGCTATCTGATATGGCTTAGGGTGTTTCAATCTTTCCAACTTCAACTTGCTCACCATCTCTCTTGCAAGTATGTGCCTAATCGGTGTTGTAATTGATGTCAACATATCCTTATTTTCATTGGTGTCAACTGTATCTTATTCTATTACTTGTTTAGAAGACTTGTATGTTAAGGATATTAAGAAAACTAGCCTCTCCAGAGGGAACAAGTGAGTTACAGAGAAGTGCAATACAGACAGTGAGTTGTATGTTGAAGAATAGTCTGGTAAATTGTTCTGCATTTACTACTGCTTGAAGATTCTAGTCTGCGGATTGGAAACAAGTTAGAGGTATGACTAAGGATACTACATTCTAGCTTTGAGCCCTCTGCATGAAGATCTAAGTGAGTTGTGTTCACCAAAGTAAAACCTATTTTTCTGTAAGTTTAGTTGGGACAGGAAGAAACCATTCAACTCTGTATTCCTCCGCAATAAATTATTTTGCTCTATGGTTCTAGAAGGAAGTCTGGGATGATGATAAGTGCCTTTAGTTGCAATGTTTTTTGGTTTGGTGGTCCGCAAGCTATCTTTATTTTATGACAATTGAAGACAGTGAAGTTCATGTGTTCCAATGAGAAGATTCCTATGGATAAAGAGGTTAAGGTTCATGTAATTTCTCCTGATTGTCATAATGTGCTTGTGGATGTCTCCTAATCATGTTCCTATCTGGACTCTGGTCTATGTTAAGAAATTGAGATTGTGTTTGAAGATTGTTCCCAGATAATGTAGCGTGTAACCAGTCTTGGTTGACCTGGTTAATTCGAGTGATTGCAAAGATCTCTAGAAGATTGTGGAAGAGTGTTGTGGTGTGGAAGATCATGTTTGAGTCCTAGCTAAGGCATGGTGTGATCCACATTTAATTTCCTTTGCACAATGTTGTAATAGGTCAGGACCTATTTTGTAAATGTTTATAATACTGACCTTGAAGATTGTTCCAATGGTTGATGATTGTGATGCCAACCTTGATGATCATTCCAAGGTTGATGTAGTGTATAAATACTTGTAGTTGAGTTGTGGAAAAAGTGTCCTTGAGTGAAAATGGAAAGATATTAAGAAAGGTCCAAAAGGCATAGCAGAGAAGAGGAAGAGGAAAGAAGAGGAATAGGAGAATAGAGGCAGAGCAGAGTAGAGAAATTATTGTACTTCAATCAAAGACATAAGAAGGTGTTCATCATGGTAGAGAGCCTAGCAGTGATCTGCCAGTAGGGTTTAATAGCCCTTATTGTAATCTTGCTAGGTTTAGGATTGAGGCAGTGAGCCTGCTAGACGTAGTTGTTCTTCATGACAGTAAGCTAGTATGTTTATGCCTATGGAGTGACCAAGCCTAAACATCATTATTTCATGATTGCAATATATATTGAGAGCTAATCCTCTCCATGGTTTTTCCCCACCTTGGGGTTTTCCACGTAAAATCTGGTGTCTCTTATGTTTGATGTTATCTCTATGGTTAAGTCTCTGATTTCATGCATTCATTGTTAAATCATAATAATTGTGGATAAGTGATGAATGTTTAATTGCAGTAAGTGTTTAAGTTTTTTGGGACAACTGATTCACCCCCCTCTAAATTGTCTGGTGCATATCAATAATTGGTATAAGAACCAAGTTCCTCTGAAGAAAGTTTAATAGCTTGAGGAAGATCCAAAATGTCATACAAGAAGGAAGTGCCACATTTTGATGGAATGAATTATGTTCTCTGGAAGGCTCAGATGAAAAGCCATCTTCTTTCTCTTGGTTACAAAGTTTGGAAAGCTATAGAAATAGAATACACCATACCTCCAAATAGTCCAATGACTGAAGATGAAACCAAAGAATATGAGATAGATATCAAGGCAAAGGATGCTCTACTAAGCTCATTAACTAACTCAATATTGATGAAAGTTGTGGATCTTGAAATTGCAAATAAGGTATGGGAAAAGTTGAAAAATCTGTATGAAGGAGATGATTCTATGAAGGAAGCCAAGTTACAAAGTCTGAAAGTAAAATATGAAAGCTTGAAGATGAATGATGATGAAAACATATCATCTTTTATGCAAAGAGTTGATGAACTTGTTACAAGGATAAAAGCCATAGGTGAAACTCTCAATGAAAAGGAAGTTGTTATGAAAATTCTTAGAACTCTACCCAAGTCCTACTATCACAAGGTAGCTACAATTGAAGAATTCATGCAAGTAAAAATGGTTAACAGGGATCCGCTACTTGGTAAGCTTATTGCTTTTGAAATAAGGGAGTTTGATGATGTTTTGCTGAAAGTTGAGACGGCCTTCAAAGCCAGTACTCCTAGAAGTACTTCTAGATTAGAAAAGTACAAGGTAGAATCTGATGATGAGTTTGATGAAGTTGAAGCCAACTTCATGGATAGACTGCAAAGAGGACCCAATAAGTATAAAGAAAAATTACCTTTCAAATGTTTTTCCTCTGGTAAAGTAGGTCATTTTGCTTCCAGATGTCCTGAAAGAATTGAAAGAAATAGAAGAAGATATAAGAACAGGCCTAGGACCCAAAAGAAGTGTTATTATGTTGAAGATTTTGATGATGATGAAGGAGTATTAGATAATGGTGAACTAGATAATGATAGTTCCTCTGTAAATGAATGCTTGTTCATTGCTATTAAAGAAGATCCCATGTCTACTAATTCTTCTAGTTGTGTGAAGGAAGAAAAACTAGTGGAAAGTGCTTTGGTTGCTTAGGTCATTAAGGAAAAGGATGAATGGGTTATTGATAGTGGCTGCTCTCACCACATGACTGGTGACAAAAGTAATTTTGTGAGTTTAGAAAGATATGATGGTGGACTGGTTAGGTTTGGAGATGATACAACTGGTAGGATTTGTGGGAAAGGATCTATTTCTTTGGATGGCAAGCATAATACTGAAGATGTCTTGTATGTGAAAGGATTAAAGCACAATATTTTGAGTGTGGGTCAGATGTATGACAAGGGCTATGGTTTAATCTTCAAGGCCAATGGATGCAATATTAGGGAAAGCTCTGGAACAATCATTGCAACTAGTAAGAAGACCAGAGGTAATATCTATCACTTGAAAGGAACCGAGAACTATTGCTTGTTGACACAAACTAATGAGAGTTGGTTATGGCATAGAAGGTTGTGTCACATAAATTTTGATAATATTATGAAGATAAGTACTACACATATTGTTAGAGATTTGTCAAAGCTTGTGAATCCTGCTAATCCTATTTGCAAGGATTGTCAATTTGGGAAATAGAAAAGAACAAGTTTCAAAAGCAAGGACCAATTGGTTGGAGGACTACTTAAGCTAGTGCATACAGATTTATGTCTAGACCTACCAAAGTAAGAAGTTTGCAAGGAGACAGGTATTTCATGTTGCTTATTGATGATTATTCTAGAATGACTTGGGTCACCTTTTTGAAAGAGAAAGCTGAAGCTCTAGATAAATTTAAGGCATTTAAGGCAATGGTTGAAAATGAGATGGATTTGAAAATCAAATGCTTGAGGTTTGATAGAGGAGGAGAGTTCACATCAAATGAGTTCTATTTCTTTTGTGAAGAACATGGATTAAAGAGACAGCTATCTATGCCAAGAACTCCACAACAAAATGGAGTTGTTGAAAGGAAAAATAGACCAATTCAAGAAGTTACTAGAACCATGATGAAGGAAGCTCATCTTCTAGAAGCATATTGGAGAGAAGGCAATTCATACTGTTGTATATATCCTAAACAGAGTTCAAGTAAAAGGTAACAGTTCAAAGACTCCTTATGAATTGTGACATGGGAGAGTTCCTACTATGAAATATTTCAAAGTTTTTGGTAGCAAATGTTATATCAAAAGAGAAGAAGATTTAGGCAAGTTTGATGCCAGATGAGATGAAGGAATCTTCCTTGGTTACTCCACCAAGAGAAAGACCTAATGATGTTATAATAAGAGGCTGAATAAGATCATTGAAAGTGCAAATGTTAAAGTTGATGAATGTAAGGAAAGGTTTTCAGAATCAAGTGAATATGAGTCAAATGATCCAGATGTTTTAGAAGTGGTGCAGCATGAAGACATCCCAGATGAAGAAGAACAAGCTCTGGTAAGTGCTACCAAAACTCCAAGATATGTAAGAATCAGTCATTCTGAAGATCTAACCATAGGAGATAAGAGCAAAGGGATCTTAACCAGAAAAAAAGATGCAAAGGAACAAGTAAATGTCTATCTGATTTCCAAGATTGAACCTAAATCTATGGATGAGACTTGTAAAGATGAGAATTGGATAAAGGCTATGGAAGAGGAATTTATGTAGATAGAGAAGAATCAGACTTAAGATCTTGTTCCTAGACCAGCAGACAAGAATGTAATTGGTACAAAGTGGGTCTTCAGAAACAAGATGAATGAGAATGGTGAAGTGGTAAGAAACAAAGCAAGGTTGGTATGCAAATGATATGCTCAAGTTGAAGGAATAGACTTTGAAGAAATTTTTTCTCTAGTGGAAAGGATTGAAGCAATAAAAATGTTTTTGGCTTTTGCAGCATACAAGGACTTCAAGGTTTATCAAATGGATGTGAAGTCTAGTTTCTTAAATGGAGAGTTAGAAGACTAAGTCTATATAGAACAAAAAGGATTTCAATCATCAAATCAGGGTGACATGGTATGTAGATTGAAGAAAGATTTGTATGGATTAAAACAGGCTCCCAGAGCATGGTATGCATGGTTGGATAGGTACCTGATACAAATAGGGTTCAGTAAAGGTACTACAGATAGCAATCTCTACTTCAAGACTAATGATGAACAAATCCTGATTATTGTAGTTTTTTTTTATGATATTATTTTTGGAGGGAATGAAGGTATGTGCTCAATTTTTCTAGAGAAATGCAAAGTGAATTTTAAATGTCTATGTTTGGAGAGATCAACTTCTTTTTAGGTCTGCAAATAAGTCAATCAGATAAAGGTATCTTCATTTCTTAGTCTAAGTATGTGAAAGAGTTGTTAAAGAAATTTGGGAAGGAAGACTCTAAACCAGTATGCATACTTATGATAACTAGTTGTAAGTTGAGCAAAGATGATAACTCACCCATGGCAGACTAGAAAAAGTATAGATCTATGATTGAAGGATTACTTTATCTAACTCAAACTAGACCTGACATAATGCATGCAGTATGTCTTGTGGCAAGATTTCAAGCAGAACCCAAGAAATCACATGTGATGGCAGTCAAGAGAACTCTGAGATATTTAAAAGGTATAATAGATTATGGTTTGTGGTACCCTAAGGATTGTGACTTTACTCTTAGTGCATTTACTTCAATGCAAATTGGGTCAGAGATGTAGATGACAGAAAAAGTACAAGTGGAGGTGCATTCTTCTTGGGAAAAAGATTAGTGTCTTGGTTGAGCAAGAAATAGGATTCAATATCCTTGTCTACTACAGAAGCAAAATACATTGCAGCAGCATGCAGTTGCACTCAAGTGTTATGGATGAAGCAGACTTTGAAGGACATCAAAATTGTGTATGAAGATCCCATTGCAATCTTTTGTGATAACACAAGTACCATAAACATATCAAAGAAACTAGTGATGCATTCAAGGACAAAGCACATATCCATTAGGTATCATTTTATGAGAGAAAAGGTGACAGAGAATGAAGTCAAGTTGGAGTATGTTTCTACCAAGGATTAGATTGCAAACATTTTAACCAAGCCTCTACCTAAGGATACTTTTGAGTATCTCAGAGAAAAGTTAGGGGTTATCACCCCTCCTGCTCTAAACTAAGATGCACAGTAGTGCATTAGTCTAGAGGTGCTCAGAGGTCCAGATTGATGCTTTTTAGGGCTACTTCTCAGGGGGAGTAGTTAGAGGTTTAGAAGATAGATTAGATAAGAGCAAATGAGTGCAAGTATGTGCCCTTTCCCATTGATGTCAAAGGGGGAAAGAAGTCATGTGAAAAATTTAGAGTGCAGATGTGTAAGAGAAAGGTGGAGAATTTTGGAGAAACAAAGAGTGTAGATGTGTAAAGAGAAAGGGGGAGAATCTTCTCTTGATGGTTGTTGCAATTTTTCACATCATATGTTGCCATCAATGATAAAGGGGGAGAATGTTACAAGTATGTGCCTAATCAGTGTTGTCATTGATATCAACATATCCTTGTTGTCATTAGTGTCAACTATATCTTATTCTATTACTTGTTTAGAATACTTGTTGAGGATATTGAGAAAATTAGCCTCTCCGGAAGGAACAAGTGAGTTATAGAGAAGTACAGTAGAGACAGTGAGTTGTATGCTGAAGAACAGTCCAGTAAACTGCTCCACATTTACTACTGCTTGAAGATAGTGGTCTGTGGATTGGAAGAAAGTTAGAGGTATGACTAAGGATGCTACATTCCAAGTATGAGCCCTTCACATGAAGATCTGAGCGAGTTGTGTTCACTAGAGTAAAACCTTTTTCTGTAAGTTCTATTAGGACAAGAAGAAATTATTTTGCTCTACATTCCTCCATATTAAAGTATTTTTCTCTGCGGTTCTAGAAGGAAGTCTAGGATGATGATAAGTGCTAATAGTTGCAATGAAGAATAATGCTTGAAACTAATTATGGGAGAACCATTTCTGATGGCCATCAATCCTGAATCAATTATCCTAGAGATGTGTGAAGCATAATCAAAAGTTCTTTCATGATGGCATTGGATGTATGTAGAGATGACCATGGGTGCTATGGACATGAATTCAGGGACATCTGTTCCCAATACTTGTTCTACTTAATAGTAGGTATATTTCATATAGGGTTCAAATAAATCAACATGAAAAGGAGGTCCATCACCTTCCTCGAGTGGCACTAAATTTCCCTCTCCTCTGGGTCTATGTAGTGGCAATCTCCATCCCTTATAAGTGGTGTCCATTCTCAAATACTCCTTTTCTAAATCCTCATATAATATGGGAGTATTGCATGTGCCATCCAGGCCAAAGACTTCACATACTACATTTTTAGACACATGAATGAATGTTTCCCCTTGTAGGTTACATACAGCTTTTAGCTCAGGGTTATAGTGATAGGTCAAAAGTTTTATGAGATCCATATTTACAAAGACATCAGTGACAACTAGTTTTCCCAAGTTAAGATTCCAAGGGTTACAGACAGGTTCCAATCTATTCATTCGATAGTAGTGAAACATAAACAATTCGTATCCCTTGATAGGGGTCCATATGTTTCCTACTTGTTTATATTTGTCTTCTAGCCTTTCCATATCTACCCTTAGTTATACAATTCTTCTTGCCTTAGGTCCCGATCTAGGCAATTGATCTATGAGGTCTTGATTGAGTTTTCATTCCTATGCTTTTCCTACCTTTCCTGTTTCAGTTTTTTGCTTTTTGATTTTGGGTTGGCTAGTTTCAGTTTGTTGTTTCTTTTTTGTTTTTATAGAACCCTCCATTTTATATTTCTACCAGACAATGGATTTGACCTTATAATTTATCAATAACAAAGAAGTCTGGTATGCTTACTTGTATGTCCTTAGCGTCCTAAATTTCTTGACCTCTAGTTAGTTCCCCGCTCTTCCACTGCAACCTTTAAAGATTTCTTTTCGTTTTAGTTCCTTTTGATTCAGAGCAACTCATATAAGATTATGCTCAAGAAGCCATTAATGTTGGTCCCTAGAATTGAATGTGGCGGGTCTCTTAGGATTCAAAAATGATAGAGTGATACAATGTCGTTGTATTGGGAAAACTATTTTGATCTCAGGCCGATCTGTCTGTTGATTTTGGCGCCGTCTTTTGTTTATACATTCTCAACCGATCGCCAAGACTATCTTAATGTCTTTGATCGCCAAGACTATCTTAATGTCTTTCTGATGCAAAATTTCCTTTTAGTTCTCTAATTTTATCAAGAAGACTTCTTGACACTTTCATCGATCTTGTACAAATCCTCTTTTCTTATTTTTCTATCCTTAATATTTCGGGGAGACATTATGAATTTTACCCCAATATTGGGGTGGTCTGGACCATTGGAACTCATTTTAAACATCGGCAAATGTTTTCCCAATGAATAATAATCATTTTGTAGTCATCAGGCTAATACATACTATTAGTAAGAAAATAAAATGATCTTCTAATGTACTAATTCTCCCTGATATGTTTCTTTTATATCTTCTATTCATTGGGGTACATCGGTGGGACTCTCGCCGAACTTTTCAATACTTCCTCATCACAATGACTTGTATAATCGAGGAGATATAAAAAATCCATTCCAATCGTATATGTCACTCTGATACAAATCATGTTTTGACTTATCGGTGAGAGTACATATATTTCTTTCTGAACTTGTGTTCATTGGTATGACTTCTGAGATCGGCATAGTTTAATATTTTCATTCTGACTTCCCTTCTTTTGTCGATGAGTTTCTATCGGTGAGACCTTATGTAATGTCTTCCCGATTATGCACCCTTGTTACCCTTTTGAAACCTTTGATTGCTGAGACCTCCTTCATGTCTTCCCGATATGTATTAAATGTTCAAATAGAGAGATAAAGTTTTTTGATTGAAAAGAAATGCACATCATCTTGCCAATAAGGATCAATTGCTCATTTTGCACAACTATGGTCAAGGAAATGCTTATTTCAAAGGCTATATTTATGGAATCATCAGTCATAACAGGGTATGATATGGATCTTGTCACACAAATTTTAACAATTTGTATTAATCATAAGGTCAATGTGTGCCAAATTTCTATGGTATGTGGATGCCAAGTGAGTGTTTGGCTAGTGAAAATGTGAGTTTTTTCCAGTTCTAACAGCAGCTCTAATTGGGGATGTGTACTCCTTGTGGGTATAACAAGAATCCAAGTCTTTGGGGGAGTAGATCAAATGTGTTATTTATATGGTATGAAATTTGAAGTGGATTTGAAGTCGGAGTTGGTACGGATGAGAAATGGAAGTGGATTGAAATCCTATACTCTTGTGCATGGAAAAAAAAATTATTTTAAGAGGTTGTTCAAGAATCGTCCATGCACTAGAAATTATTGTTCTTAGAGTGAAAGTAGAATCCTATACTACTGTGCATGGAAAATTTGTTTCAAGAGGTTAGTCAAGAATTGTCCATGCATTGGAAATTCTTATTCCCCTTTATGGTTTTAAGAAAAGAAGATTTTTAAGAACTCTCCATGTACTGGCAATTCTTGTTCTTCTCCTATCATGATCTGGAGGTAGTATGAATCTTCACCAACCTTTCCAATAATGGCAAATGGTCCTAGCCATAGAGCTTCAAATTTCCCATTTTTCCCTTTATCTTGACTCCTGGCATTCCACATGAGAACCATGTCATCCACTTCAAATTTTCTATTTTTAGCCTTTTTGTCATATAGGTATTTGATCTACAATTACTTTTTTCTATTTTGTTGCTGGGCTTGATCCCTGACCTCATCAAGTTCCATTAATTCTCCCATCCTCTCCTCCATTGGTTCAGGGACTTCCAAATCTTCTTACAAGATGAATTCATACATTGGTAAAAGATTATGCAAAGGGAGTCTGGCTTGAGTCCTATACACAAGCTCAAAAGGTGATTTTCCTATGGCTTTCTTCATAGTGGTCCTATCTACCCATAAGGCTAGTCTCAACTTGGAATCCCAAGCCTTTTTATTGTTATCCAACATCCTTTTTATGATCTTTAAGATGCTCTGATTGCTGGATTCAGCTTGCCCGTTTGTCTGTGGATGATATGGTGAAGAATATGAGATCACTAGACCATAGGATTGGAAAAATACTTTGAACTCATCTAATCTAAAGCACATCCCATTATCAGTTATAACCCTTGCTAGCACCCCAAATCTGGTGATGATATTTTCTAGTAGAAAGTTTATTACAACTCTACTAGTTGCTTATTTTGTGGGTACAACTTCTACTCATTTTATAAAATAGTCTGTGGCTACTAATATCCACCTATGTCCCCCAGTAGATTTTGCAGCAATCTCTCCTATGAAATCAATCCCCCACTGGTGGAATGGGGCCTCAACAAAGGTCTTAAAGGCAATGCCCCCTGATACTTCAATTTCCTAGTAAATCTCTAGCATGCTTCACATTTCCTAGTATAATCATAAGCATCATTGAAAACCCTAGGCAAGTAGTGACTTGCCCTTAATACCTTATGAGCAGTGGTCTTTGCTAAGAAATGCCCTCCACATACTCCCTGATGCAGCTCTTTCAAAACATGCCTTGCTTGATTCTCATCTAGGCACAATAATAGAACACCATCCTAGTTTTTCCAATAGAGGTCTCCCTCTATGAATATATATTTTGAAGCTTGCAGATTAAGTGTCCTTTTCTTGGTATCATCAAATCCTTTAGGACATTTCATATGTTTAAGATAGTATACGATATCAGTGTACCATGGTGTATGCTTAATGCTAGAGATCATGTTATCTCCATTATTCAAATTGCACACCTGGGCAGCTTTAATATTTATTTCAGCCATTAATTTAGAAAGACCCTGTCCTCTTACTAACTTAGTAATTTGGATCTCTATGTCAAATTCTTGAATTCTATTGATCCATC
Source organism: Cunninghamia lanceolata (assembly GCA_027924645.1). Classification (NCBI taxonomy): domain Eukaryota; kingdom Viridiplantae; phylum Streptophyta; class Pinopsida; order Cupressales; family Cupressaceae; genus Cunninghamia; species Cunninghamia lanceolata. The sequence continues at coordinate 6,459,975 of BSBN01000960.1, read as the reverse complement.
TACATCTCCTCCCAGTCACTTCTATTTGGACAAACACATCTTTTACTGCAGCATTGGGCACATAGGCTATCACTTTTTCTCCCACCAGGTATGATCTAAATGTTTTGACAACCTTTACTAATGCATACACCTATTTTTCTACAATATCATATTTCAACTCTGCATCTTGGAAAGATTTGCTGAAGAATGAAATAGGCTGCTCATATCCTTCGTCATTCTTTTGTAGCATTACAGTTGCAATTCTGTGATAGGATGCAAATGAAAAAATCTGGAATGGTTTATTGAAATTAGGGGATTTTAATACTAGGGCTTCTATGATTGCCTTTTTAATTGATACGAATGCATCTATGGCCTCAGCTGTCTAATCAATCTTTGCCCCTTTCTTCAACATCTTTGATACTGGATTCACTATTTCAGCAAAATTTGAAATAAACCTTCTCATAAATTTAACTTGCCCAAAGAAGGACTGAATGGCTTTAATTGTCTTAGGAGGAGGAATTTTATCTATGGCTTCCACCCTTTCTGGATCAATCCTTACTCTGTCCTTGGATACTAAATGTCCTAGTAACTTTCCCTCTGTTACTACAAAATGATATTTTTTAGGATTTAGGGAAATGCCATATTCCAATGCTCTGATAAATATTTTTTCACGGTGTGCAACATGATCTTCTGCTTTCTTGGAATATGTAGTAAGATCATCTTGGTATACTATCATTATTACATTGATCAGATTAGTAACTGCAACATCCATGGCTCTCTAGAAAGTTGCACCGACATTTGTAAGTCCAAATGGCATCCTAACATATACATGTGTTCCCTATAGTGTGGTGAAAGATGTTTTGTATTGTTCTAATTCTTTAACTTTCACCTAGTTATAACCTGAAAACCCATCCATCATAGACAGTAATTCACATCATGTGACCCTCTACAACAAGGCCTCCATGTTTGGAAGTGGGTAGTTATCTTTGAGAGAGGATACATTCAAATTTTGGAAGTCCACACAGAGTCTTATTTCTCCATTTTTCTTTCTAACAGAGACTAAGTTAGAGACCCAAGATGAATGTCTGATAGGCTTGATAATACCCCCTTCCCTAAGCTTTATGAGTTCTTCATGCATTTTGGGTTCTAAGGTAGGATTTATGGGTCTCTATTTTTGTCTGAAAGGTTTTGCATCAGGTTTAAGTGGAATTTCATGTTGGAATAGGTCTTCTTTGTATGCCTTAAGATCATCATAAGACCAAGAAAAGACATGTTTATATTTTCTTAATAATGCAATCAACATCTTTCTAATTGTAGGGCTTATCCTTTTCCCAATGTATACCATTTTTGGTGCCATTTCAGTGCCCAAGTTGATTTCCTCAATGTCCTCCCTTTTTACTGGCGTTTGTTTCATGAGAGCTCTATCATTTCCATCAAACACCCTCTCTAATGCTACAAGTCCCTTAGGAATCTTTTTAGTTTTGAGTTGCACAACTTCTTTAGTAAATAAAGTTTGCTTGCCATCTACTTCCTCCACATATGCATTGAAATCAATTTCCTGAGCCTCATATTGGTCAATGCATTGTAAGAATTTAATCAGATCAGTGTCATCATTAAAAACTTGCCAATTATAGATGTTGTCTAGGATTGCAAGTCTGGTTTGAATTCAACTTCAGTAATGCCTACCAATGTGACATCATCCCTTTTTAAGGCTATATTTGCTAGGAAGTCTGCCATTATATTTTTTGATCTGTCCACCCAATTAATGGAGAAGGCATCAAACAATTCAATATCATCCCAAACAACATTTCTATATTGTTTTAATCTTTTGTTTTTGGATGAGTACTTCCCTTTGATTTGAGATATGATCAGTTTTGAATCTCCATAGATAGCAAGGCATTTTATCTTATGTTTTATGGCAATGTTCAATCCTATGAGAATAGCTTCATACTCTGTTATGTTATTGGTACATTCAAATATTAACACAAATGAATACTTGAAAGTTTTACCAGTAGGTGAATTAAACAATACCCCAGTTCCATTACCAGCCTTGCTACATGCACCGTCAAAGTACATCTTCCACACACCAAATTCATCAAGTTGGGTCTCTTGATGTATAGGCTCAGTGTTCTATAATTCTAGTTGACCTTTTTCAATTTTGAATGCACCAAGGTCTATATCATAGAAAAAAATTACTTGATTCTGATCAATGTATTCTATGATATTTTCATATCTTGGCTCTCTGCAAAGCTTAATTTATTTTCCTCCCACTAGTATAGTAACATAGGATAGATCCAACTAGACATTTCCTCCAGCTATTGCAGTCCATTGTCTGGATAACAACATTCCATAATAGGGTGGGATGTCCACTACAGTGATGTCAATCTTATATGCTACTTCAAGGTAGGCAGCTAGTCTTATCTCCGCATCCCACATAATGCCCACAATTGGGATGGATCTATTGTCCATAGCATAACATTTTCCATATGTAGTGTCAACCCACATACCTAACTCTTTCATGATATCCATTGGCATAATGTTCATGGTTGCACCTTAGTCAATCATGCAATTTCTCACTAGTCTATTTTTTATCATCAGGATGGTGTAAAAAGGATCTAGCTGAGAGGGATTCCTTGTCAAAGTGTCACCCAGATATAGTTCAGGAGTTCTAGCAGCTATAGTTTAAACATTATTTATTTTGATTTTAGGTTTTTCTTACTTCTTTTTTGGTATTTCTAAAATCATCTTGACTATTGTATTTTTGTATTGATCTATCTTCATCATTTCAAGAAGTGGTATTGATATTTTTACTTGGGATACTACTTGGGCTATATCAAATGAAGGGATCATTGTTTGATCCATTTTTTCTACTTTGTTATGCCCTTTTTCTTTAGCTAGTATTTTGTCTTTTTTCCTACCCTGATCAGTCTTTGCTAGCTCTTTGGGTGCATGTTTCATATTGTCTTTATTATGAGTTTGATCCTTCACAAACACACTCCTAGGCATTCCTTGATCTGTGCTAACTATTTTATTTCTCATATTATAATTACTTTTTGCCTGTGCCACTACAGCCATTGTAAGAACCATCTTTTCTTCTTCAGTTGGTTTTTTCCATTGGTCATGTGGTGGCATATTATGATTATAAATAGTTTCATCACAATTGTCTTCTTGATCTGAGAATACCTCCTATCTTCCCATACTAGTGTTATATCTTTGATTTCCCACATCATATTCATATCCATCCTCCTCCATGGATGAATATCCTTCATCAATCTAATGAGGTTTGAATGCTAGCATGTTTATAGTATGATTATCTCTTTCCTGACCATAAGATATTTCCTCTTCCTATACTGATTGTGCTACCACACAATAGTTAGGTGAATGGGGTAGATTACATGGTAGGCACCATGGTTTATTTGCCACTATATGAGTCCTGCTTCTTTTTAGGGGATTAGAAGTATCCTTCCCATAGTTTTGCTTTCTTTTATTTTCCAAAGGCCTTCCATATTTCCAATTTCTATTATAAGGCATGTCATGTAGCCTTGGCCTATCATTTCTGTAATAATTGTTTTGTTTTGCCTAATTATTGTTTGGGGCTTGCACAACCTTTGGATTTTCTCTTCTCCCAGTTTTCTTGCCACTCCCCTATTGTTTTCAATAGTAATGGTTGCTTTTTGAGCTTCTGCTAATGTCATAGGAGCTTTGTTTTTGAGCTCATATCCAATCGTAGGATCAAAAGCATTTAAGTCTAAAACCAAGGCCATGCGATCCTGAGGTTTCAATTCTAATGGGATTTTATGATATATTTTTGAAAACCTCTGGTTGAAATCCATCATGGATCCATTATGATTCTTCTAAATACTAGTCAATTTATGAACAACAAAATTTGGATCAGACTGGCTCCCATATTGTTCTTTGAATTGATCCTTGAAGTCTTCATACGAGCAAATTGATGCATCAGGTAGATTTTTGTACCAGTCTCTCGCATCTTCAACAAGGGATAATAGGAATAAATTCATTACAATATCTTCATACTGCACTTCAAAGTTATCCATGACTATTTCAAAATTTCTAATCTATTCTTCTACAGAGATGGCATTGTTTCCAACAAATTTTGGGAGAGCTCCTTAAATCATTATCAATAGGATCAGGACATACTTGATATATTGACAAATCTAGCTGTCTGTATCTATTGATGTTCAGGGGCCCTTATAGTCATTGATTTGGCTGGTACTGATTATGAGGTTGTTGGTTTGGTTGATATTGGTTATAAGGAGGATGTTGTTGTGGATTTAGATGCGGGTTCACATTGTGATATTAAGGCATGATGTATTGTTGGCCAAGGGGTGGGTATGGATTGACTACGTGTTGAGAAATATTATGTGTGATGGGTGGTCTGTTGCAAGTATGGGCCTAACTGGTGTTGTCATTGATGTCAACATACTCCTGTTGCATTAATGATAAGGTTTGGATGAGCCGTGAGCTGAGGATATTGAGAAAATTAGTCTCAATCAGGAACAGTGATGACAGTAAGGCAAAAGTCCAAGATAGGATGAGGATCAAAGGATATGGATTAAAGGGTTTATAGATATATCTCTGTAGGTGATCCAGTAGAGATTTCAGAGGTCTGCATGAAGATATGAAGAAGTTGTGGCCTCTCAAGTAAAACCGGTTTTGGTAGGTGTTCAGAGGTGATAGAGTGTAACAAGGAAGGTCCGGTGCGATTCGGAAATGAATCTTCCTGCTCTACAGATTTGAGGGAGTATTAAGGAAGTCCTTGTGATGTGTCAACTCAATTGGTTCATGAATGGAAGGTCCAGAAGTATCCATTCTTTGGTGACAGTGGTGACAGACTATGTTATTGAAGCTCCGGATGAAAGAGAAGGATTTCAGTATGCAGATGAAGTGTGGATGTTCTTGGTGATTTAGGAAATCTTGTGAAGGACTCTGGATTGTGTCCAATATGTGTTAGTGGTCCACATTGGAGTTGGAACTCGCTATTGAAGATTAACCTCTGAACGATGATGTTCTTCTTGATACTTGCCGACTAGATAAGTTACACTTCTTGTGAATGTTTTGGTAGATGTTTTCTGACTTAGATGATTATTCCTAAGTTGATGTCTTGTATAAATAAGGAGTTTTGAAGTCATTTCAAATTTTTCCTTGTGGTGATGAGTGTGTGGTAGCGAGGAGGAGAGCGAAAGGTAGAGCAGAAGTATTGGGCTTAAATGGAACTGATTCAAGCATGGTGAAGATGCTATTCTCCAGTTCATGTATGTGATAGTTATTTCTTTGTAGACAATGTGTCTCTTGTACACAGTGAGCCTCTTGTGAGCAGTGTGCTTGGGCAGTGAGCCCTAATTGGCATGTGTCATCTTGTTCTTTCTATTCTTCTAACAGAGAATACAATCTTGGGTTAATCACCCCGTGGTTTTTCCCTTAACCGGGTTTTCCACATCAAAATCTTGGTGTCTTATGTATTGATGTGTTTCTGCTCTTGATTTGAATGCATTGTGGCTCATTATTAATATACTGCTAATCACTAAGAAGACTTAAGTGTTTTATTGGAGAAATTTTTGCACAACTGATTCACTCCCCCTCTCAGTTGTGTGCCCTAAGTCTAACAATTGGTATCAGAGCTAAGTTCCTCTAAAAAGATTAACCACTTGAGGAGATCCAGGATGTTGTCCTACAAGAAGGATAGTCTGAAGTTTGATGGAACAAATTTTAATCTATGGAAAGGTTGCATGAAGTGTCACTTGCAATGCATGGGAATGACATACTGGACCATAGTTACAACACAGTATGTACCTCCACAGCGTGGTCCAAAAGCTCCAAATGAAATCACATATGCTAAAAACAATCTATGGACTATAGAAGCTCTTCAAAGCGCATTATTTGATTCAGAGCTCTCAAATGTTATTGACCTACCAACTACTTTTGAGATTTGAAAAAAAATGGAACTTTTGCATGAAGGAGACTAGTATGTCAAATGTGCAAGGTTACAGAGTCTGAAGGGGAAATTTGAAAACCTGAAGATGAGAGATGATGAAAATATTACTACTTTTATGCCAAGAGTAAATGAGCTTGTTTGTGGAATTAGAAATGCTGGTGGAGTCTTGGATGAAAATGAGATTGTTGGCAAAATTCTCAGATCCTTTCCTGCTTCTTACAAAATTAAGGTTGCTGCCATTGATGAATTCAAAGCCATACAACTATCACAAGAGATCAATTGGCTAGCAAATTGGCTGCATTTGAAATGATTGAGTTTGGAGATGATCCCCCCAAGACTGAATCTGCATTCAAAGCCAGTGCCTCTATAAAAGGTAAACAAAGGTTTGATTCGGGAGAGAACTCATCAAGGAAACTATCATGATATGAAAGAGCAAGAAAAGACTTGGAAGAAGAAGAAGTAGAAACTGCTCAACTTGAAGCCATCATTGCAAAGAGACTGCCAAGAGGATCTGGTAAGTATGAAGGAAAATTGCCTTTTAAGTGTTTTAACTGCAATAAGATTGGTCAAAGATGTCCAGAAAGATTTTCAAGGCCAAATCCTAACAAATCAAGGTTTCAAAATAATTTTTACTATGTTCATGAAGAAGATGATAATGAAGGAGTAACAGATGATGAATCAGAGACGGGAAACAAATCTAGAAGTGAATGGGTGTTTATTGCCATCAAGGAAGAAGAACCAATATCCTCTGTATCTGTCAATCATAAAGTTGTAGAAAGAGCTTTGGCTTCCCAAGTTGAAGAAAAGGATGATTGGGTCATTGATAGTGGTTTCTCTCACCATATGACAGGTGACAAAAATAAGTTCATAGATTTGGAAAGGTATGAAGGAGGAGTGGTGAAGTTTGGTGATAATTATGTTGGTAGAATCAGAGGAAGAGGAACTATTTCTTTTGATGGAAGGAACAAAACCGGTAATGTTCTATATGTTGAAGGCTTGAAGCACAATCTTCTCAGTGTTGGACAATTGGTGGACAAAGGCTATGATCTCCGGTTCAAGAATGGAAAATACAAGATCTTTGAAAGCACTAAAATAGAGATTGCATCTGGTACCCAAACTAAAGGTAATATCTTCCACTTGGTTGGCACTGGTAAAAGTTGCTTATTTGTTCAAGTTGATCAAAGTTGGTTATGGCATAGGAGAATGTGTCATGTGAATTTTGATATTATCATCAAGATAAGCAATACTCAGGCTGTAAGAGATCTTCCAAAATTGCTGAAACCTACTAATAGCTTGTGCAAAGAATGTCAGTTGGGTAAGCTGAGTAGAACCACATTCAAAAGTAAGGAACTATCTTCTACTGGATTATTAGACTTAGTTCATACTGACCTTTGTGGCCCAGCAAGAATCAGGACTATGCAAGGTGATAGATACTTCATGTTACTAATTGATGACTATTCCCAGATGATGTGGGTAAATTTTTTGAAAGAGAAATTAGAAGCTTTTGAGAAATTCAAAATATTCAAGGCTATGGTAGAGAATGAAACTAGATTGAAATTGAAATGTCTGAGGTCTGATAGAGGTGGAGAATTCACATCCGGTGAGTTCATAGAGTTCTGTGAGAAACATGGAATAAAGAGACAGTTGTCTGCTCCTAGGACTCCACAGTAGAATGGAGTAGTGGAAAGAAAGAATTGGACCATACAGGAAGCATCTAGGACCATGATGATGGAAGCAAATGTTCCTCACATCTATTGGAGAGAAGTTGTCAGCACTGCAGTCTATACTCTCAATCGAGTTCAAATTAGAAGCAATACTGGTAAGACTCCTTATGAACTTTGGTTTGGCATCACTCCTACTGTGAGGTATTTCAGAGTTTTTGGTAGCAAATGTTACATTAAAAGAGATGAAGATCTAGGAAATTTTGATGCTAGAAGTGATGAAGGAATATTCTTGGGTTACTCTACTCAAAGCAAAGCATACCAGTGTTATAACAAAAGACTGAGAAAGATGATAGAAAGTACAAATGTGAAGGTTGATGAGGGAATTGAGAAACCCTCAAGGTGTTATGAATATGATGAAGATGATTAGAATGGTGTTCTGACTCAAGAAGCCCAAGCCTCATCTGTTAGTCAGATTCAAGTAAATCTGGTAAACCAGGAAAAAGAAATGAGTTTCAATGAGCCTGATCAAGAATCAGAAGTGCAAGAAATTCCTAAAGTTCCTAGGTATGTAAGACTGAACCACTCTGAAGATCAGATCATAGGTGATAAAAACAAAGGAGTACTAACAAGAAGGAGAATTGCTCAAGATTCAGAAGAGTATTGTTTGATTTCAAATATTGAACCTAAGACAATGAATGAAGCTTGCAAGGATGAAAACTGGACTAAAGCAATGGAGGAAGAGCTGGTGCAAATAGAGAAAAATCACATTTGGGATCTTGTTCCCAGACCTAGAAACAAGAATGTGATTGGAACCAAATGGGTCTTTCGGAACAAACTAAATGAAGTTGGTGAAGTAATCAGAAATAAAGCCAGATTGGTCTGTAAAGGCTACTCTCAAATAGAAGGAATTGATTTTGAAGAAACTTTTGCTCCGGTGGCAAGAATTGAAGCAGTCAGATTATTTCTTGCCTTTGCTACCTTCAAGGATTTCAAAGTATATTAGATGGATGTCAAGTCTGCCTTTCTAAACAGTGACTTGGAAGAAGAAGTGTATATAGAGCAACCAGATGGATTTCAATTGTCTGATCATGGTGATATGGTCTGCAAGTTGAAGAATGCACTGTATGGATTGAAGCAAGCTCCAAGAGCCTAGTATGAAAGATTGGATAAGCATCTTTTGAAGATTGGTTTCAACAAAGGTACTGTTGACAGTAACTTATATTTCAAAATTGATCATGAAAACATCTTGATTGTTGAAGTATTTGTTGATGATATCATCTTTGGAGGAAGATATAGTATGTGTAAAACTTTTGCAAATCAAATGAAAAGTGAGTTTGAGATGTCTATATTTGGTGAAATGAATTTCTTCTTGGGTTTGCAAATTACTCAAACAAAGAAAGGAATCTTCATTTCTCAGACCAAATATGTGAAAGAATTGTTGAGGAAATTTGGGATGGAAGATTCAAATCCAATGAATACTCCCATGGCAACCAGATGTAAGTTGAGAAAAGATGATGACTCTCCTAAGGTAGACCAGACAAAGTATAGATCAATGATTGGAGGATTGTTGTATCTCACTCAAACTAGACCAGACATTATGCAAGCTATTGGTCTTGTTGCTAGATTCCAAGCTGATCCTAGAGAATCCCATGTCATGGCAATCAAGAGGATTTTTAGATATCTAAAAGGGACGGTTGAGTATGGTCTGTGGTATCCTAGAGATCATGATTTCTCTCTTCATGCATATACAGATGCTGATTGGGTAGGAGATGCATATCCAAGAATCCAGTGTTACATTCAAAGACTAAACATATATCCATAAAATTTCACTTTTTGAGAGAGCAAGTGAACAAGAATGAAGTCAGATTGGAGTTTGTGCCTTCCAAGGATCAGATTGTAGACATCTTTACTAAACCTCTACCTAAGGACTCTTTTGAGTAGCTCAGGGAGAAGTTAGGGGTTATTGCCCCTCCGGTGATGAACTAAGGTGCACTGAGGTGCATCAGTCCGGTGGATATCGCAGTCATATCTTGTGATCTAGATTGATGGGAGTTGTTACTCAAGGGGAGCAGTAGGTATAATTCTAAAGTGTTGGAATTGCAAGTATGTGCCCTTTGCCATTGATGTCAAAGAGGGAGAGAAGACATGTGAAAAACAAGTGGTTACTGATCAAAGGGGGCACAGTAAAGGGAAAGAAGACATGTGAATGGTTGTTGCTGATAGGGGGAGTTGTGACAGTAAGAAGAAGTTCTTAACTTGATGGTTAAAACAGTTTTTCACATCTTATGTTGCCATCAATGACAAAGGGGGAGATTGTTGCAAGTATGGGCCTAAATGGTGTTGTCATTGATGTCAACATACTCCTATTGCATTAATGATAAGGTTTGGATGAGCCATGAGCTGAGGATATTGAGAAAATTAGTCTCAATCAAGAACAGTGATGACAGTAAGGCAAAAGTCCAAGATAGGATGAGGATTAGAGGATGTGGATTAAAGGGTTTATAGATATATGTCTGTAGGTGATCTAGTAGAGATTTCAGAGGTCCGCATGGAGATATGAAGAAGTTGTGGCCTCTCAAGTAAAACCGGTTTCGGTAGGTGTTCAGAGGTGACAGAGTGTAACAAGGAAGGTCCGGTGCGATCCAAAAATGAAGCTTCCTGCTCTGCGGATTTGAGGGAGTATTAAGGAAGTCCTTGTGATGTGTCAACTCAATTGGTTCATGAATGGAAGGTCTGAAAATATCCATTCTTTGGTGACAATGGTGACAGACTATGTTCTTGAAGCTCCAGATGAAAGAGAGAAGGATTTCAGAATGCAGATGAAGTGCAGATGTTCTTGATGATTCAAGAAATCTTGTGAAGGACTTTGGATTGTGTCCAGCATGTGTTAGTGGTCTGCATTGGAGTTAGAGCTCACTATTGAAGATTAACCTCTGAATGATGATGTTCTTCCTGATACTGGCCGACCGGATAAGTTACACTTCTTGTGGATGTTCTAGTAGATGTTTGCCGACTTAGATGATTATTCCTAAGTTGATGTCTTGTATAAATAAGGGGTTACGAAGTCATTTTAAAGTTGTCCTTGTGGTGATGAGTGTGTGGTAGCGAGGAGGAGAGTGAAAGGTAGAGCAAAAGTATTGGGCTTAAATGGAATTGATTCAAGCATGGTGAAGATGCTATTCTCCAGTTCATGTATGTGATAGTTATTTCTTCGTAGACAGTGTGTCTCTTGTAGGAAGTGGGCCTCTTGTGAGCAGTATGCTCAGGCAGTGAGCCCCAATTGGCATGTGCCATCTTGTTCTTTCTATTCTTCTAATAGAGAATACAATCTTGGGTTAATCACCCCGTGGTTTTTCCCTTAACCAGGTTTTCCACATCAAAATCTTGGTGTCTTATGTATTGATGTGTTTCTTCTCTTGATTTGAATGCATTGTGGTTCATTATTAATATACTGCTAATCACTAAGAAGACTTAAGTGTTTTATTGGAGAAAGTTTTGCACAACTGATTCACCCCCCCTCTCAGTTGTGTGCCCTAAGTCTAACATGGTCTTGGATTTCTTAGAGGAATATTTTGTTGGACATGGCTTGCTGATGGTGGTCATGAGTTTGATGAACTACCTACATTATGGTTTACATTTTTTTGTACATTCCTTGGAACATGCCCTCCATGCTTGTGTGGAGGTACATATTTTTGGTTAGTTGCTTTAGTTCTATCTTTTATCTGTTGTATTTCTTGTTTCAACTGATTTTTAGCTTCCCTTAACTTAACAAGTTCAAGTTCCTCCTGTAATTTGAGTAGATTTTGTTCCATCTCATCCTTATTCCTCGTATCTTTCTGGGGGTTGTCATTCACTTGTGTAAAAATTTCCTGACTTATAAATCCCTATTGAATTCCTTCACCTTGGTGTAATGACATTTCATAGTCATATTTTTATTGCTTCTAATCTATTTCCCTCATGATCTGAGCTTCATACTCAATTTGTCTTTGGGGATCAGGCCTATAGTGGTCTAAAATATTATCAGCTAATCCATGACTCTGAGACAAATTTGCATTTGACTCGTACAAAGGAGTGAAACTATTATGAGTTATAATAGGTTGTTCTAAGGTATTATCCTGGCTATTCTAATTATGGTTCTGTTGGGATTGATTTGATAACCTAGTTTTATTTGAGGGAGCTCTTAAAGGTGGGTGATGCAGAGTGAAACGCAACGGAAGCTAACTAACAGGAAGGAGGAGCCAAATATACAAACAGCATGATAAAAATCCCTATCGGCTCAGCATCATCATCATGTTTCTTAAAAACACCAACAGCATCATCATATTTCGGATGAGCAGAATTATCCTCCTGCCGACTACTGTTCACCTCCTCCGCCTGTCGCCTATCATCATCATCATGATACTCAACGGGCGCAAACATCCTCCTGTTGCACTGTTCATCAGGCGCCACACACTAGCGGCATCATCATGATATGCGACACCACCTTCGTCAGCAGGATATCAAATATCTGGTTGCTCCAAATATCCTGATGACGACCACTTCAGCACCTTCCCTTCGATGCTCCGCTAGCCGAGGACACAAGCAACAGCATCATGATATGATTTATCCGGTTCCCTCGAGACCTCCTGATGATGTTAACACAAATTTCTGCCGAGGATTTACGTCGATACCTACACCCTTAGCGACAGCAGGATAAACTTGCATAGAGTGATATCTCAATATCCTGATGACGATGACGTCATAACCTGATGACAATGACGTCACACAATATCCTGATGACCTCTTCACCACTTAGTCAAAAAACTAAACTTTCACACCCGCATCTGCTAGCGATACGCGGATGATGGGCACTTCCGAGAGATGATCCTGACGGTGATATATACACTGAGTATATATCCGACTTAAAACATCCTGATGCACTTGCAACATGCAAACTTCAACAGTTTCATGACCCGATCCTGGTGGCGATGCATTCGCAGATGACGATGCGGCTCGTTCCGACTGGAGACGTACATGCAGACTCCTGTATATCCGTCCGCTGCATGTAAACACTCAGAACCGCTCTATTACACAAAGACAATATGACGATCGGGCCGGATCACCTTCAAACCAAAATCTAACAGCTTATCTTTCTATACCTAGCACATGAGGATGCTAGGCTGATTCACAGCATGCTCCTAACTGATCTCTTGAACAATGCAATGCATAAACAGAAAACACAAATGCAAACTAAGCTATAATACAAGACCATTCCACCGATTCGCAGGATCAACCGGTGGAAGGGTTGAAGGAACCCATCAACTTGCAAAACAGAAAGGAAATCAAAACAGTTATAGCTGATACAATCAGATAATGCAAATGATGAGATCTTATTCAATTGAAATTCAAATGTCCTGCTTCTACAATTCTGCTTCACAATGTCTGGACTGATCACCAGTACAACATACCACCAATACTACTCTCCTGAACATAACATCTATCAATATCAATATATCAATATATGCTAAACCCTAACAGATCGAAGGTATATATAGCAAAGTCCTTCGAGTACTTTTCCCAGATGATGTGGGTAAATTTTTTGAAAGAGAAATTAGAAGCTTTTGATAAATTCAAAATATTCAAGGCTATGGTAGAGAATGAAACTAGATTGAAATTGAAATGTCTGAGGTCTGATAGAGGTGGAGAATTCACATCCAGTGAGTTCATAGAGTTCTGTGAGAAACATGGAATAAAGAGACAGTTGTCTGCTCCTAGGACTCCACAGTAGAATGGAGTAGTGGAAAGAAAGAATTGGACCATACAGGAAGCATCTAGGACCATGATGATGGAAGCAAATGTTCCTCACATCTATTGGAGAGAAGTTGTCAGCACTGCAGTCTATACTCTCAATCGAGTTCAAATTAGAAGCAATACTGGTAAGACTCCTTATGAACTTTGGTTTGGCATCACTCCTACTGTGAGGTATTTCAGAGTTTTTGGTAGCAAATGTTACATTAAAAGAGATGAAGATCTAGGAAATTTTGATGCTAGAAGTGATGAAGGAATATTCTTGGGTTACTCTACTCAAAGCAAAGCATACCAGTGTTATAACAAAAGACTGAGAAAGATGATAGAAAGTACAAATGTGAAGGTTGATGAGGGAATTGAGAAACCCTCAAGGTGTTATGAATATGATGAAGATGATTAGAATGGTGTTCTGACTCAAGAAGCCCAAGCCTCATCTGTTAGTCAGATTCAAGTAAATCTGGTAAACCAGGAAAAAGAAATGAGTTTCAATGAGCCTGATCAAGAATCAGAAGTGCAAGAAATTCCTAAAGTTCCTAGGTATGTAAGACTGAACCACTCTGAAGATCAGATCATAGGTGATAAAAACAAAGGAGTACTAACAAGAAGGAGAATTGCTCAAGATTCAGAAGAGTATTGTTTGATTTCAAATATTGAACCTAAGACAATGAATGAAGCTTGCAAGGATGAAAACTGGACTAAAGCAATGGAGGAAGAGCTGGTGCAAATAGAGAAAAATCACATTTGGGATCTTGTTCCCAGACCTAGAAACAAGAATGTGATTGGAACCAAATGGGTCTTTCGGAACAAACTAAATGAAGTTGGTGAAGTAATCAGAAATAAAGCCAGATTGGTCTGTAAAGGCTACTCTCAAATAGAAGGAATTGATTTTGAAGAAACTTTTGCTCCGGTGGCAAGAATTGAAGCAGTCAGATTATTTCTTGCCTTCGCTGCCTTCAAGGATTTCAAAGTATATTAGATGGATGTCAAGTCTGCCTTTCTAAACAGTGACTTGGAAGAAGAAGTGTATATAGAGCAACCAGATGGATTTCAATTGTCTGATCATGGTGATATGGTCTGCAAGTTGAAGAATGCACTGTATGGATTGAAGCAAGCTCCAAGAGCCTAGTATGAAAGATTGGATAAGCATCTTTTGAAGATTGGTTTCAACAAAGGTACTGTTGACAGTAACTTATATTTCAAAATTGATCATGAAAACATCTTGATTGTTGAAGTATTTGTTGATGATATCATCTTTGGAGGAAGATATAGTATGTGTAAAACTTTTGCAAATCAAATGAAAAGTGAGTTTGAGATGTCTATATTTGGTGAAATGAATTTCTTCTTGGGTTTGCAAATTACTCAAACAAAGAAAGGAATCTTCATTTCTCAGACCAAATATGTGAAAGAATTGTTGAGGAAATTTGGGATGGAAGATTCAAATCCAATGAATACTCCCATGGCAACCAGATGTAAGTTGAGAAAAGATGATGACTCTCCTAAGGTAGACCAGACAAAGTATAGATCAATGATTGGAGGATTGTTGTATCTCACTCAAACTAGACCAGACATTATGCAAGCTATTGGTCTTGTTGCTAGATTCCAAGCTGATCCTAGAGAATCCCATGTCATGGCAATCAAGAGGATTTTTAGATATCTAAAAGGGACGGTTGAGTATGGTCTGTGGTATCCTAGAGATCATGATTTCTCTCTTCATGCATATACAGATGCTGATTGGGTAGGAGATGCATATCCAAGAATCCAGTGTTACATTCAAAGACTAAACATATATCCATAAAATTTCACTTTTTGAGAGAGCAAGTGAACAAGAATGAAGTCAGATTGGAGTTTGTGCCTTCCAAGGATCAGATTGTAGACATCTTTACTAAACCTCTACCTAAGGACTCTTTTGAGTAGCTCAGGGAGAAGTTAGGGGTTATTGCCCCTCTGGTGATGAACTAAGGTGCACTGAGGTGCATCAGTCCGGTGGATATCGCAGTCATATCTTGTGATCTAGATTGATGGGAGTTGTGACTCAAGGGGGAGCAGTAGGTATAATTCTAAAGTGTTGGAATTGCAAGTATGTGCCCTTTGCCATTGATGTCAAAGAGGGAGAGAAGACATGTGAAAAACAAGTGGTTACTGATCAAAGGGGGCATAGTAAAGGGAAAGAAGACATGTGAATGGTTGTTGCTGATAGGGGGAGTTGTGACAGTAAGAAGAAGTTCTTAACTTGATGGTTAAAACAGTTTTTCACATCTTATGTTGCCATCAATGACAAAGGGGGAGATTGTTGCAAGTATGGGCCTAAATGGTGTTGTCATTGATGTCAACATACTCCCATTGCATTAATGATAAGGTTTGGATGAGCCATGAGCTAAGGATATTGAGAAAATTAGTCTCAATCAAGAACAGTGATGACAGTAAGGCAAAAGTCCAAGATAGGATGAGGATTAGAGGATGTGGATTAAAGGGTTTATAGATATATGTCTGTAGGTGATCTAGTAGAGATTTCAGAGGTCCGCATGGAGATATGAAGAAGTTGTGGCCTCTCAAGTAAAACCAGTTTCGGTAGGTGTTCAGAGGTGACAGAGTGTAACAAGGAAGGTCCGGTGCGATCCAAAAATGAAGCTTCCTGCTCTGCGGATTTGAGGGAGTATTAAGGAAGTCCTTGTGATGTGTCAACTCAATTGGTTCATGAATGGAAGGTCTGAAAATATCCATTCTTTGGTGACAATGGTGACAGACTATGTTCTTGAAGCTCCAGATGAAAGAGAGAAGGATTTCAGAATGCAGATGAAGTGCAGATGTTCTTGGTGATTCAATAAATCTTGTGAAGGACTTTGGATTGTGTCCAGCATGTGTTAGTGGTCTGCATTGGAGTTAGAGCTCACTATTGAAGATTAACCTCTGAATGATGATGTTCTTCCTGATACTGGCCGACCGGATAAGTTACACTTCTTGTGGATGTTCTAGTAGATGTTTGCCGACTTAGATGATTATTCCTAAGTTGATGTCTTGTATAAATAAGGGGTTACGAAGTCATTTTAAAGTTGTCCTTGTGGTGATGAGTGTGTGGTAGCGAGGAGGAGAGTGAAAGGTAGCGCAAAAGTATTGGGCTTAAATGGAATTGATTCAAGCATGGTGAAGATGCTATTCTCCAGTTCATGTATGTGATAGTTATTTCTTCGTAGACAGTGTGTCTCTTGTAGGAAGTGGGCCTCTTGTGAGCAGTGTGCTCAGGCAGTGAGCCCCAATTGGCATGTGCCATCTTGTTCTTTCTATTCTTCTAATAGAGAATACAATCTTGGGTTAATCACCCCGTGGTTTTTCCCTTAACCAGGTTTTCCACATCAAAATCTTGGTGTCTTATGTATTGATGTGTTTCTTCTCTTGATTTGAATGCATTGTGGTTCATTATTAATATACTGCTAATCACTAAGAAGACTTAAGTGTTTTATTGGAGAAAGTTTTGCACAACTGATTCACCCCCCCTCTCAGTTGTGTGCCCTAAGTCTAACATGGTCTTGGATTTCTTAGAGGAATATTTTGTTGGACATGGCTTGCTGATGGTGGTCATGGGTTTGATGAACTACCTACATTATGGTGTACATTTTTTTGTACATTCCTTGGAACATGCCCTCCATGCTTGTGTGGAGGTACGTATTTTTGGTTAGTTGCTTTAGTTCTATCTTTTATCTGTTGTATTTCTTGTTTCAACTGATTTTTAGCTTCCCTTAACTTAACAAGTTCAAGTTCCTCCTGTAATTTGAGTAGATTTTGTTCCATCTCATCCTTATTCCTCGTATCTTTCTGGGGGTTGTCATTCACTTGTGTAAAAATTTCCTGACTTATAAATCCCTATTGAATTCCTTCACCTTGGTGTAATGACATTTCATAGTCATATTTTTATTGCTTCTAATCTATTTCCCTCATGATCTGAGCTTCATACTCAATTTGTCTTTGGGGATCAGGCCTATAGTGGTCTAAAATATTATCAGCTAATCCATGACTCTGAGACAAATTTGCATTTGACTCGTACAAAGGAGTGAAACTATTATGAGTTATAATAGGTTGTTCTAAGGTATTATCCTGGCTATTCTAATTACGGTTCTGTTGGGATTGATTTGATAACCTAGTTTTATTTGAGGGAGCTCTTAAAGGTGGGTGATGCAGAGTGAAACGCAACGGAAGCTAACTAACAGGAAGGAGGAGCCAAATATACAAACAGCATGATAAAAATCCCTATCGGCTCAGCATCATCATCATGTTTCTTAAAAACACCAACAGCATCATCATATTTCGGATGAGCAGAATTATCCTCCTGCCGACTACTGTTCACCTCCTCCGCCTGTCGCCTATCATCATCATCATGATACTCAACGGGCTCAAACATCCTCCTGTTGCACTGTTCATCGGGCGCCACACACTAGCGGCATCATCATGATATGCGACACCACCTTCGTCAGCAGGATATCAAATATCCGGTTGCTCCAAATATCCTGATGACGACCACTTCAGCACCTTCCCTTCGATGCTCTGCTAGCCGAGGACACAAGCAACAGCATCATGATATGATTTATCCGGTTCCCTCGAGACCTCCTGATGATGTTAACACAAATTTCTGCCGAGGATTTACGCCGATACCTACACCCTTAGCGACAGCAGGATAAACTTGCATAGAGTGATATCTCAATATCCTGATGATGATGACGTCATAACCTGATGACGATGATGTCACACAATATCCTGATGACCTCTTCACCACTTAGTCAAAAAACTAAACTTTCACACCCGCATCTGCTAGCGATACGCAGATGATGGGCACTCCCGAGAGATGATCCTGATGGCGATATATACACTGAGTATATATCCGACTTAAAACATCCTGATGCACTTGCAACATGCAAACTTCAACAGTTTCTTGACCCGATCCTGGTGGCGATGCATTCGCAGATGACAATGCGGCTCGTTCCGACTGGAGATGTACATGCAGACTCCTGTATATCCGTCCGCTGCATGTAAACACTCAGAACCGCTCTATTACACAAAGACAATATGACGACCGGCCCGGATCACCTTCAAACCAAAATCTAACAGCTTATCTTTCTATACCTAGCACATGAGGATGCTAGGCTGATTCACAGCATGCTCCTAACTGATCTCTTGAACAATGCAATGCATAAACAGAAAACACAAATGCAAACTAAGCTATAATACAAGACCATTCCACCGATTCGCAGGATCAACCGGTGGAAGGGTTGAAGGAACCCATCAACTTGCAAAATAGAAAGGAAATCAAAACAGTTACAGCTGATACAATCAGATAATGCAAATGATGAGATCTTATTCAATTGAAATTCAAATGTCCTGCTTCTACAATTCTGCTTCACAATGTCTGGTCTGATCACCAGTACAACATACCACCAATACTACTCTCCTGAACATAACATCTATCAATATCAATATATCAATATATGCTAAACCCTAACAGATCAAAGGTATATATAGCAAAGTCCTTCGAGTACTACCAACTCACTTCCCAGCGGCTGGGAGCTTCCAAGCGGCTGGGAGAGAGGACAGCTTAGATAACCTTATCACGATCTCTAACTGCCTACACATACTCCTAGGCTGAACTAATACATAGCATCGGTCCAATGGACCTTATTACATGATGAAGTCAAACATACTAAAAATAGACTATCCTGTCATCATGCGGACAATTATCCTATATCCTGATCATGTACGGGTGC
This sequence comes from Cunninghamia lanceolata, assembly GCA_027924645.1. NCBI lineage: Eukaryota > Viridiplantae > Streptophyta > Pinopsida > Cupressales > Cupressaceae > Cunninghamia > Cunninghamia lanceolata. The sequence goes on along the minus strand of BSBN01000960.1, from coordinate 6,440,842 downwards.
TCCTGCACCAGTGGGGTTGATTGTAGTTTTTTCCCATCAGTTTTATATCTCCTACTGTCCATGTTAAGACATTATCACACTTCAAGACATAAAATGATTGTGTTCTAGAATAGAGTCACCACCTCATTCAAGAGGATTGATTAGTGTCTAGATTATCCTTAGTAGAGTTTCAACATTTTGACTCTATAAACATGGTTTCTTACCAGATTTTACTATGTGTGATCCCCAGTAGAGTCGGCAATTTGTTGGATCTCAAAAACATTGGTTTCAGACTACAAGAGGGTGCCAAACTCTTGATACATTTTTTGTTGACAAGACAGGGTTTGTGTAACTAGAAATCCCCTACTCTTTAGGTTTTGCTAGCCCTAGGTGGGTGTACCTAAATTATATAGCAGATTTGGAAATCTAAATGGATTCTAATCTAGACAATTTAACTCACTATGGCACACATATGTGAGATAATTGTAGAACTTACTAATTGTGTCCTAATGGAATAGCTTGAAGTATTAAGAATGTAGATTGAACTTGTATAAAACATCCTAAAGTTGTCCAGTGCCTTACCTATTGGGTGGATGGGGTCAATGGATGAATAATGATTATATGTATGGAGACAAATGTGGAGGATTGGTAGGTCTATTTTACAACTTAACTCTAACTTGTTAGGCACTTGGAATGTTTACACCTTGTGCAAACGTGTAGGTCTATAATTTATTGTGCTCTTCTTTAATTAGCCTAGTGATATTCCTCTAAATTATTGTGATCTTATGAAAGGAATTTAATTCTTAATTTGAGGGAAACCAATCACAATAACTATTTCAAAAGGATTTTAATCCTTAGTAGGAACTGGTCAAAATGAATTACTTGAAAGGATATTTATTTCTCTCCAACCAGAAACCAATCAGAACAACTACACACCAACAGCAAATGTGTTGTGACAAATTATATAAATTTGAATAAGTTAAAAGAACCACTATGGAGACAACACAATAGCATATAAGCATGTAAATCAACACACCAATTGAACACTAAAATAGATCACCATGTAATATCAATCTGCTCCATTATATTTCTTTAGATAATATATAGTAATTGCATAAGTCTTTGAGACATGAAAGTGGGTGAGTGGGATGGGTGTAATCTACCTTCTTACTAATGCCTCACCTAAAAATATGAAATGGTAATGATGATCCTCTAACTCCTACTTCTCTAACTTATATAGCAATATTCTGAAGAGGATGCACCTCTTCATAAGTGTCTTTTTGAATTTTAATTAACAATTACAAATTATCGTTAAGCTCTAATGAGCCATAAGTGGGTTTGAGTAACATGATCTAGGTATTTTTAGCTCAAATAGGTATATGCACACTCCACAACACTCTTTTCCACAAACTCCATAGTAACCATTTTCTCCATGCATGTACAGGCCTCTTCCAATGTTGGATCTTCACTTTTCATAGCCTCCAAGGCTTCATGTAGGATCAATTGGCATTCCTTCATCTAGTCTTGCTGACTTCTCATATTCTTGTCATCATTGAATAATACAAGCACTCCTCTGGAAGCATCAGTTAATTCTTTAGCTTCTACTTGAAGATCCTCATAAAAATATGTATGTGCCCTGATCAAGTCCTTAGCATTGGTAATGGCTTCAAGATCATGATTGTCTCTGTTATGTATTTCTTGGAGTTTTTCTTGAAGTCTGTCAGCCAACCTTTTATGTTCCTGGAGAGCAGTTTGATTCTTGGAATAAGTAACCTAGAACTTATTCATCCATATCATCATGTTAGCATATCTCTTTTTGAATACTGTGGAAAGTGCATTGAATCTGGGCTAGGCTATCTGAGTGTTGGCATGTGATGCTTCACCCTTGTCCTTTGTCTAGGAACTTTACCCTTGGGTTAACAGTTTGGTAGGAACTAAATCTCTCAGAAAATCATTTTCCTTTTGCATTCTTTCACAGTTCAATTTATACATATCCCTTTCTCTGTTCAACATTTGAACCTATGCTTTATTTAATTTAGCCACATTAATGCCAATATCTATTGTAATCACAGGATCAGTCTCACCCACTTTTAGTGTCATTACATGGCCAAGTGCCTTTTTTGTATCAATAATGGCACGCTTCTGGTGTGGAGGGTATAGGGCCCATATCATAAGAGATTCTTCATCAGGATTGTATTGTGATCCAGCATACACCTCTGTCACACCTTCTAGACTAATTTTATGTTTGGCATCATCATTATGTAGAAAGCTATCAAAAACCAAAGAAGACTTCAAATCCAAACCAGAAAAAATCATCACACCAGCTTCTTCTAAGAGTTTTCTCCCTTTTTCTAGAGTCATATTTTTTATTTCATTTTCAACATCTATTTTCAAGGTATTCAATAATTATTTTTCATTATTTGGTGTGATATCTGAAATTGATTCCCTGATTGCTTTGCCTTTATATTTATACAAGAAAGATTTGAAATCTCAAGATTGAATGAACTGATCATCTAAGATAAAAGATTTGTAATCCAACTGTCTGGCATCAGTATCAGATGTCTCTTCAATCTCTAGCTCTCTGTTTCGAGGCCTGTACTCCTCTATTCTCAGTTTGGGGATTTTGTTAGTCTGGCCTTGGGATCTTTTATCAAAAGATCCTTCACTATCAGAAGATAACACCTCCATCTCGTGTGTCTCCCTCCTCTTTTCAAGTTCTTGATTATATTCATCAATGGCCAAATCAGCCTCTGCCTCCTCCATGTTCCTGATAATATCATCATGAGGATATGGAACATGAACATATCTAATCAAATTTTGTTTCTTTCTTGCAAAATCAATAAAACCTTTAGGATCAAACCCTTTTCTTGGTATTGCTCTCCTTAAATTAAAGTGTAATAGTTTGTCTCGAATAAGGTCATACCCTTCTCTTAACAACACAGTAAAATCTCCAAAACATAATGTTCTTGGAATGAAAGATTGCTTGTCATAGGCACTCAAATTCATAACATTAGAATAGTCTTACTGCCTGACAATTTCTAAGTACGTGATTCTATCTAGTACAGTTTTAGGTAACAAAAAAGGTGTGTCTTCGAAGCCATAAACTCTGATCATGGTGGAATCAAGGAAATAGTACAAATCACCCCAGTTATGGTTCACAATCGGTGGTCCACCAAAATCTTTGGCCCTTAAAAACCTTTTGATCTCATTAGATAAAGAATAACTACATGGATAACCATAACATCTGTACAATGTTTTGACAAATAATTCTTTGAAATGCACATAACAAGAATTTACAAATGTACTATCCCAGATGGAAGTCCATAATTGTATGGGTAGCGACTGACCCCCTTTATCCAATTGTCTAATTCTTAATTGTTCTAGCCACATCCTTAACTGCTATCCATAGTATAACACCATATGCATAAGAGAAGAATAATGCTTAAAACTCATTGTGGGAGAACCATTTTTTATGGCCATCAATCCTGAATTGATTCCCCTAGAGATGTGTGAACTATAATCAAAAGTTCTTGCATGATTGCATTGGATGTTTGTAGAGATGAGCGTGGGTGCTATGGACATGAATTCAAGGACCTCTATTCCCAATACTTGTCCTACTGAATAGTAGGTATATTTCATATAGAGTTCAAATAAATCAACATGAAAAGGAGGTCCATCACCTTCCTCTAGTGGCACTAAATTTCCCTCTTCTCTGGGTCTATGTAGTGGAAATCTCCTTCCATTATAAGTTGTGTCCATTCTCAAATACTCCTTTTCTAAATCCTCATATATTATGGGAGTATTACATGTGTCATCTATTGGCAGTGAGTTGCCCCCTTGTCGATGAAGCGTTCAACGCTAACCTCAGGATTCGTGACATGGTAGTGAGCCTCCCGTGGATCTGGGTTAAGTCTGGCATTTGTAGCGAGCATTGATAGCTTGAACTTTTATCACAATGGAAAATGATTCCAATAATTAGTATCAGAGCCATGGGTCACGGGTTCAAATCCCTCAAGTTGCATTGAGGGGGGATTGTTGGCAGTGAGCTGCCCTCTTATCAGTGAGGTGTTCAAGACTGACCTTAGGATTCGTGACATGGCAGTGAGCCTCTGGTGGATCTGGGTTAAGTCTAGTGTTTGTAGCGAGCATTGATAGCTCAATCTTTTGGTGCAACGACAAATGATTCCAACATCAACTAGGCCAAAGACTTCACATACTACATTTTTAGACACATGAATAAATGGTTCCCCTTGCAGGTTGCAAATAGCTTTTAGGTTGGGGTTATAGTGATAGGCCAAAAGTTTTATGAGATCCATATTTACAAAGACATCAGTGACAACTAGTTTTCCCAAGTTAAGATTCCAAGGGTTACAAACAGGTTCTAATCTATTCCTTCAATAGTACTGAAACATAAACAATTCATATCCCCTAATAGTGGTCCATATGTTTCGTACATATTTATATTTGTCTTCTAACCTTTCCACGTCTACCCTTAGTTGTGTGATTCTTCTTGCCTTAGGTCCTGATCCAAGCAATTGATCTACGAGGTCTTGATTGAGTTATCGTTCCTGTGCTTTTCCTTCATTTCCTGTTTTAGTTTTTTGCTTTTTGCTTCTGGGTTGGCTAGTTTCAGTTTCTTGTTTCTTTTTTGTTTTTATAGAACCCTTCATTTTATCTTTCTACCAGACAATTGATTTGACCTTATAATTTATCAGTATTAGAGAAGTCTGGTATGCTTACTTGTATGTCCTTAGCGTCTTGAATTTCTCGACCTCTGGTTAGTTCCCCACTCTTCCACCACAACCTTTGAAGATTTCTTTTGGTTTTAGTTCCTTTTGATTCAAAGCAGCTCATATAAGATTATGCTCAAGCAACCATTAATTTCAGCCCCTAGAATTGAATGCAGTGGGTTTCTTGGGCTTCGAAAATGTTAGAGTGATACAATGCCATTGTATCATGGAAACTATTTTGATCTCAGGCCGATCTATCTATTGATTTTGGCACCATCTTTTGTTTATACATTCTCAACCGATCACCAAGACTATCTTAATGTCTTTTTGATGTGAAATGTCCTTTTAGTTCTCTGATTTTATTGGGAAGACTTCTTGACACTTTCATCGATCTTGTAGAAATCCGCTTTTCTTGTTTTTCTATCCTTAATTTTTCAAGGAGACATTATGAATTTTACCCCGATATTGGGGTGGTCTAGACCATTGGAACTCTTTTTGAACATCGGCAAATGTTTTCTCAACGAATAATAATTATTTTGTAGTCATCAGGCTGACAAATACTATCCTTAAGAAAGTAAAATGATCTTCTGATGTATTAAGTCTCCCCAATATGTTTCTTTTATATCTTCTGTTCATTGGGGTACATCGGTGGGACTCTTGCTAAACTTTTGAATTCTTCCTCATCGAAGTGACTTGTATAATCGAGGAGATATAAAAAAATCCATTCCGATGGTATATTTCACTCCAATACAAATCGTATCTTGACTTATCGGTGAGAGTACATATATTTCTTGCCAAACTTATGTTCATCGGTATGACTTCTAAGATCGGCATAGTTTAATATTTTCATTCCGACTTCCCTTCTTTTGCTGATGAGTTTTTATCGGTGAGACCTTATGTAAAGGCTTCCCAATTATGTACCCTTATTACCCTTTTGAAACCTTTGATCACTAAGACATCCTTCATGTCTTCCCGATATGTATTAAATGTTTGAATAGAGAGCTAAGTTTTTTTGATCGAAAAGACATGCACATGATCTTGCCGATAAGGATCAATTGCTCATTTTGCACAACTATGGTTAGGGAAATGATTATTTCAAAGGCTATATTTATGGAATCATCAGTCATCATGGGCTATGTTATGGATCTTGTCACACAAATTTAACAATCTATATTAAGCATAAGATCAATGTGTGGCAAATTTCTATGATATGTGGATGACAAGTGAGTGTTTGGCTAGTGAAAATGTGAGTTTTTTCTAGTTCTAACACTGACCTTGATGATCATTCCAAGGTTGATGTAGTGTATAAATACTTGTAGTTGAGTCATGGAAAAAGTTTCCTTGAGAAAAAATGGAAAGATATTAAGAAAGGTCCAAAAGGCAGAGCAAAGAAGAGGAAGAGGAAAGAAGAGGAAGAGCAGAATAGAGGCAAAGTAGAGCAGAGGAATTATTATACTTCAATCAAAGATATAAGAATGTGTTGATCATGGTAGAGAGCCTAGCAGTGAGCCACCAGTAGGATTTAATAGCCCCCAGGGTTTAAAAATGCCTATTGTAATCTTGTTAGGTTTAGGGTTGAGACAGTGAGCCTGCTAGACCTAGTTGTTCTTCATGGCAGTAAGCCAGTATGTTTAGGCCCGTGGAGTGACCAAGCCTGAACATCATTATTTCAAGATTGTAATAATATATTGAGAGCTAATCCTCTCTGTGGTTTTTCCCCACCTTGGGGTTTTCCACGTAAAATCTGGTGTCTCTTGTGTTTGATATTATCTCTATGGTTAAGTCTCTGATTTCATGCGTTCATTGTTAAATCATAATAATTGTGGATAAGTGATGAATGTTTAATTGTAGTAAGTGTTTAAGTTTTTTGGGACAATTTATTCACCCCCCCTCTCAATTATCCAACACATATAAACAATCTCTTCTAAAACTAAATTATCTTAACTACCACTATCAATTACACCTTTACAACATTTATCTCCTGATTTGCATATGGTTCTAAACAAACTTTTCCTCTGTGGTGGTTCCTCATTTGTCTCAATGTGAAATAGTTCTCTTCTCATGACAAGTGATTCTCCTCTCTTTGGTTTATCAATTGAACTAGGTGATCCAACAGGTTATTCTTCCACATAGGTTGATCTTCCACTATTCTCTATTTTATTATTTTTACTCCATTGATTACATTCAAATGCTCTATGTCCTTCACCTCCACACTTAAAACAAGTTCCTTTGAATATTCTTGTATTAGGCCCTCTTCCTTCTCTTTTGTATCCTTCACTCTGGTATGGACTAGGATTTCCTCTACAGTAGAAGTTTCTATCATCTCTTTGATATGCATTATTATATTTGTCTTCCTTTTTGACTACATTCTCTTGTCTATTCTACTCTGCATATGACCTTTCTCCTCCAAAAAATGTTCTACCTCTCTAAATTTTACCTCCTCTACCTCTTTGTCTCTTACCATGCCTCTTGTTCAACTTTTCTTCAACTTTCAGGGCAAGCTGATATGCTTCTTCCAAGGTTGGCATCCTCACGAAACTCAGTTCTTGAATGTTCAATTTCATCTCATTGATGTATCTAGCCACTTTCTCCTTGCTTTCTTCACTATGTCCTATCCTTATGATCATCTTATGAAATTCTTCAGTGTATTCCTTCACAAATTTCTCCTTTTGTCTCAAGTTTTTCAATCTCTTCAACAATTCCAACTCATAGTCGGTAGGTATAAATTGATTCTTCAATTTTATTACCATTCTATCCCACTTTGTAATGTTTTATTTTCCTCTTCTTTTTCTATCCAATAGAACTTATTTCCACCATATAGCAGCATGTCCTTTCAATTTTGTCTTTGCAAATTTCACCTTCTATGGATCTTCAATTTCTTCATACTCAAAGTATTCTTCTAGGTCATTTATCCAATCAATCAGCTCCTTAGGATTCAAATTTCTAGTATAGTTCGGTACATCAACTCTAGGTCTTTTCCCAATCTTTGAAATAGCTCACAACATCTTGACTTGATTTGATTCTTCTTCTTCATCTCCTAGGGTTACTTCATTTTGATCAGCAGATTGAAATTCTTCATCATCATCACTTTCAACATTAGGTCAAGATGTAAGTCGTCTTCTCTGATCTTCAATAGCATCCATGCAAACTTGCATGGTTTTCATCATCTCCATCATCTCATCCATTCTTCCAACTATAGTACCAACATCAGGTATTCTCCTCGGTGGCATTTCTTCCTAGGATCAAGTGTAACTGCCTCAAATTCGATGATCAGGCTACAAGGTGACAACTACCTCACAATTGGCAATTGGTTGACAACACAAGTACTCTACCTTAGATTTGGTGATCTATTCATAGCAAGATCTTACAAAATTCCTTCACCAAATTTGCTCAATTCTCCCAAAGATTCAAACTTCGCTCTAATACCACTTGGTATAGTCATGGTTAGTAGGGTCCACAAAGTGAACTGTCTAGGCTGTGCAGCTAGAGTAAAAACAATGGAAACAACTCAAAGATATAAAGCAAATGCAGATTCAGTCATTCAGTATATCATAGATTCAAATTACAATCTAGTTGGCAACACGTGAACTTACAATTAGGGCTCTCGGGCCTAATTCCTCAATCACAGAATATGCACAGGATATAGCTTGAAGGCACTTCTGAAAAAAATCTAACTAATAAATTCTCTAAATATCAATCACTACTTTCCTAGGCATCTATTACATGATTATATATCATCTCTAGAACATAAGATTCCTCCATGTCAGCCAAGGAAGATCACAAACTCCAATGAAGAGTTGTAACATGTGTACATGGATAGGTCAGACCTAATCATATAGAACTCCTCCACAAATGAATGTAATAGTGTGGGGATATTAGGGAAGGTTAGCCATGATCCAAACAACATTGAATTATGTGTCATTTAGCTCTACAAGTTGTCAAATGCTCTGCAAGTAGTCTCCTTTAGCTAATTATCTAAGACTGTCAAGATGCTCTGTTCTGAGAAAATAGTCAATCTTCTGATAGCGATATCTTTTCGGTACCTGATCCAAATGATCTAAATTTCAGATATGATGTCCATGAATGTGTCTAGATGCTAAGTCCAACTCCACAAGGTCTAAAATCAAACTACGGTAGAATGCAGACCAAAATACTGAAACTGCTATTGACTGAACTCACTGAGCTGAACTGGAAAATGAAAAGAAACAAACTAAAATGCAAATGTTTTTGGTTGATGCAAGATTGCTCTTGAACTATGAATGATCCTACATCATGATGACATCATGGATCTAGAATATGAAGAAAATAAGATATATAATGAGGCACTAGCACCTCCAGATTGGACCTAAGAAGATGAGACATCTATTGATGTCATTACTGTCAAGGTGATGGCAAGAACCAAGAACTGGTTGAATAAGAAGATCAGTGAATTAAAAGAAAAAGAAGTTGTTACACTTTTGATAAGAAAAGGAAGATAAAATAATGAGAAGAGATAGACTTCAATGACTTCTTGGTGCATAAAAGATAGGTCCTAGAGACCAAATTAGCACAACCTAGCTCATCAAGAGCTATAGAACAACCTACTTCTGAGGGTGTTTCACTAGTGTACAAGCCACCATCACCTCCTCAAGGTTCACATGCAAGATTAATCCCTATCTTTGTGCCAAAGGTGGCAATAATGGAAAGAGAAGAACCTAGAGAAGAGGAAGAGCTTATGGATGAAAAAGAAGATCCATGTCCAATAGGGACTATCTTAGAAAAGGGAAAAGATGTCCTACAGGGAGTCAATATCCCTAAACAATCAAGGTAACAGGGCCCTCTCATGAGGGGAGCTATACCCATGTCACCTCTTGTTTACACACAAGGAGATCCAAATCCAACCTTGAATGTGGTGAAGGAGATCCAACATGATGTGCCTATTGAGAACATAATAAATGTAAAGACCGAACTGGCACAATAGGCCATGAGCAAGGTACTAGAGAGGGAGGTGAGTAGGTTCTTTCCATTAATTGGAACTATAGACCTAACAGAAGATGTAGTCAGAGGTGTGACTAATCATCTCATTGAGACTCTACTCCAACATACTAACTCTATAGTTGGAGGTGTCGCCACAAAAGCATGGGATAAAAATGTTAACAAGGCAGAGTCCCCTGATGTTTAAGTACAAATGGGACCTTTGAATGTCCTAATTGAAACAATGACTGACCTCAAGGTAATAGATTTAACTTATCAACCTGAAGGTGGGGATAAAGAAGAAGTTCTCAAGAATAACCAATCATAGGGAGAGAACATCTAGATGGATGTTGATAATAGAAGTGGTGATGTCCAGACTAAAGAAGCATAGTAGGATATCCATGTGGATAGGGATAAATAGGAACAACAAGCTATCCAAATAGATATACCTAAACAAGAATTTGCATCAAGACCACTTATTGACATAGAAATAAAAGTCAATGAGGGTGATCAAGAACAACAAATTCAAGAACCTCATTAGGGTGATCATATACAAGGACAACAAAACATCTAAGAGGAAACTTTACATAAAGAAGAAGTTGAAGATATGCCTAAGGATGACATGATCTAGGATGAACCAATGGACACATTACATGTTGATCAACCACCAGAACAAGAAAAGATTCATCAGGATAATGGGGCTGGTTAGGACAAGGACCAACAAATAGGAAATCCTAAGGTTGTTCCTTCACAACATGATCAAGATAAAGACCAACAAGAGAATGTAGAGATTCCTTTGAGATGGGATAACACAGGTAAAGATAAGGAGATACAAGAGGCTCAAATTGAGAAACATAATGAAGTAGTGTGTGGACCTACTATTTTGTCCTAGATATCGTCAGAGGTTGGGCATCTACAAGATCAGCCAGTGCCCTTTGATTTCAAGTCTCTATTCACATATCCCACTAAGCCAAAGAGGAAGGCTAGAACAGTTTCAATAATAAAGAGGGATGCAGTAACAAGGAAGAGAACAACTCAAATAGCTATACCCATAGTAGATAAGGCTAAGGGAGAAATAAGGCTAGAGGAATTTCAAGTCACAATAGTTGACCTGGGTCACACCACTAAGGAACAAGAAATCCAAGGATTGAGAGATCATATGGATGCAATGGAGGCCAAAATAAAGAAAACTAAAGATAAGAAGAAAATGTATAAGGAGCAAGTTGCTCAATTACAGGCTTTCATGAAAGGGTTGGTAGCACCAAACAATGTCCAAATCACAACCAGTACACTTTTGGCACTGGTATCTCAATAGGAGATAGCAGGATTGGATGTCTAGAAGCATTAGGTGCATGTAATGGATAAATGATTCATTAAATTTTTTAAGAAAGGAGAGAAAGTAATAAAGACCTCATTGTCCAATTGGTACATGCTTAGCAACTTGAAAAGTAAAGTAGATAAACTGAAGAATGAGGTCGGCCAAAGATTAATAAAGAGTGGTTAGGACCTAACTACACTAAAAGACATGAGGAAAGTAGATGTCAGCACCCTCATGACAAAGAAGATTTTGATGCCTTAAACATTCCCACAAGTAGATACTTGGTTTAAGGACATATGTTATGAGGTAAGCATACTAAAAAGAAGCAATACTAAGGTTGTGGATATTAGCATCAAGGTGCATGAACTCTTAGTAGAAGAACTAGAAATTTTGGTAGTTCTTGAAGGTGAGGTAGAAGGAAAGATTGAAAATAAAGATGAAGAGTTTGTTGTCAAAGAATTTGAAGATAATTTCAACTTAGTAGTAGAGGATCCTATCCAACATTTTTTTGAAAATGCTACTGATAAATCCATGCACATGAAGTCTAAAATTGAGACATATAGGCAAGAGATAGATAGCTGGACTAATAAATGGATATCCTTAAAGGAGCAATTGAAAGTTCAAGAGTATGCAACCAATAAGGCTAAGGTACAGGATAAGGTAGAAATAGACAAGGCTCTTAGGGCTTATGAACTCATCCAAGGCATTGGATGCAACATATATGAAGGGGTGTCTATAGATGAAGAAACCAATGGAGGTATAGATTGAAGAGGTCATATTGACCAAGTCAAAGATTTAAGGAATATACTAGAATGCTAGCTGTCTTTAGCAAAAGATTGTTGAAAATGCAATCACGTGCCATATTTTCTTCCCTAACCATTAGATCATCCTGATTTGATCATGATCATTGGATTTGTTGTAACTGCATCCTATCCCTAGTCTATAAAAGGAGATGGATTTGTTGTAAGTATGTGCTAACTGGTATTGTCATTGATGTCAACACGTTTGTGTTGTCATTGGTGTCAACTGTATCTTTTGATATTGTTATTTGTTGATTGATTGAAGAACACTGTCTAAGTATTTTGCTCCACATTTTCTCTATATTGAAGACTGGAGTATGAGATTTGTATATTATTTATAGAAGTATTTGAAGATGCTAAATCCAAATTTTGGTTGTCCAGATCACTGTGCAGAAAAAGTTCAATTCACCAATTTGAAGATTGTGCCTAACAATGTGTATAGAGTGATAGGGAGAAAATGTTTTACTCTACATTTCTCTGTAGATTGGATTTTGGCTTTGTGGTTCTAGAATTAAGATTATAAGACCCTTAGTTATCTTCATTTCAAAGGATTTGTCATTTGATTCTCTAGAAGGCAAGTTAGTGACTAGCAAAGTTTGATAGTGTCTAATAAGAAGTTGTCTGTGATGTGTTCTCAAGTAATATCTGTTGCGATTGGATTTGTCAGCTCCCAAGTGATTCTATGTTGTTCATAGATGTCTCTAGAATGTGTTTAAGGAATGTGCTTGATCTGTAAGCTACAATGAAGATCTTGCAAGCATGTTTTTAAGTGTTCTTGATATGTGCATAAGTTTTGGCCAACTTGGTTTGTCACACTTTTTGCAGAGGTGATTTGTAGATTGTAGAAGCATGTCCAAGCTGCAACTATGTATTTGAGTCCAAGCTAAGCCATGATGTGTTCATCCTTCATTCATTTTCACAAGTTTGTTTAGGTCTAGTCCTAATTTGATTTATGTATGTATGCCGACCTTGGAGAAAGTTCTAATGGTTGTACAATGTAATGCCGACCTTGATGTACATTCCAAGGTTGATGATAGGTATAAATGTATGTAATGAATTTGTAATTGAGGGGTGATTGTGAGAAGATTCAAAGATAAGTGTGAAGTATAAAAGCATATCAGAGCAAAGGAGAGGAGATACATTGTGCTTCAATGGAACTAAACTCAGGAATGGTGTAGATGCTACTAAATTAGTTCACCATGGCAGTGAGCCAACCCCAACATTGAGCCAACCCTTGGTAGTGAGCCTTTTATTTGGGCAGTGAGCCCTTTTGGCAATGAACCTCTTTTTATATTTGGTATTATTACTATATTATATTGTGAGCTAACACTCACCATGGTTTTTCCCTATTTAGGGTTTTCCATGTGAAAAATCTAGTGTTCATGTGTGTATGGTGTTGTTGTGTTCATGTTTTGATTCTGCTATTCATGTTTAATGTTCATAACAAAATAAGGAGTTAAATTAAGTGAATGTGAAAGTGATATTGTGTAAAGAAGTTAAAGTTTTGATACAACTGATTGACCCCTGTTGAGTTGTCTTATGTCTTTCAATAGGATTGCCATTTGTAAAATATTGGAAGCTTAATTGAGATAGAATTGGTGATTAGTGGACACTTAGTAAACATTTTGTGATTAGTGATTCCTCGCTATTCTCTCTTGAGATCATCTGTATATGTGTACTCTTTTGCATACTTGAATGAAGATGGAGATTTAGATTACAACTTATCATGTATCTTGCATATTCTGTGAATAAATTCCTGATGTGTAATTGTCGATTGCTGTGCTCAATTGAGGTGCATTCACAAAGTGCATATTGTGTTCATTCCTTTCCTTTGAAGATTAGCACTAATCATGTGTAGTCATGGACTATCCTGGCAAAGCATGGTTTGGTTTTTATCTCCTTTCATGAAAGTGTCTAAGATGCATGTGGATCAGTGACCAAACTTCACTTAATTTCATTGAATTTACAATTTTAGTTTGTTTTCTTTTAAATTTCATAAATATCATCATCATAACTACAAATATTGACTATCGATAAGTAGAACATGGATAAATATATAGATATCTATAGATAACTAAACATCCTGTTCATATTTGAGCAAATTGCATGTAACATTGAAAATATCATGCAAACATTTGGAAATAATGACAAAGAACATGGAAATATCTGTTTATAGGCACAACATTTAGAAGAATCTAAGGTGTAAAAGTAGAATTAAGTGAAGATTAGTTCAAATTTAAGTGATTTCAGAAGAACTAATCAAAGTTACAAAGATGATCACATATAATCTCAATCAGAGTAAAGATCAGAAGAATTGATCAAACTTAGGATAAATTCACATAAATATCTACATATCCTAGTTAAATATTATAGGATTTTACACAATTGTTGAAGAAATCTATGCAGAGAAAGTACACAGGATAATATCTAGATCTAATTACTTCAAATTCATGTTTAAGGCCCCTAAATGATTAACAACATCATCACATCAAACCACTGAGTGACTATCATAAGGTCATGTCCTAACTATTGGAGACTTGGGATCATAAATTCATCCTGAATTTATCGTATCGTACAAGATGATAAAGGTTTGTTATGTATAAACTTTTATTTGTGTTATATGACTAACAATTGTATAAACACAAATTGGTGCTAGAAGGAGGGTTGATCACTTGAGAGTTAGAAGAATTTGTCACCTAAGTGTGTTTTCTCGTGTTCTTGTGAAAAATTATTTTGAATTTCTTAAGTTTTCTCCTAATACTTTGAGTGTTTGTGCAAAAATTCTACCAATATTCAATGATTTAAAGATTCTGACCATAAATATTGCTTCCTTGAGAATATTTATATTGATATTTATGATCGGCTGTCTGAATTTTGAATTTGAATTGGGAATTTGCATTCTCTACAAATACTCCATAGATATCTCATCATTTGAGATAAGTGGCCATAAATATCCACTTCTGCAGAGGATTTATCCATATCTTTGCAGAGATCTAGTTAGGATATCCAAAGGTCATTTTGTGTTATTGAGCTAGCTTGCTACCCTTCCACTAGGTCAAGATCTGTTGGACCCTTACAAGAATTACCTACGATCATACCTAGACCATGTTTAGCTAATGTCCAATCTAGACCTATAGGTTCTAATTCACCAGTTACACCACCAGTACTAGTCTGTGTGCAAATCTCGATGGCTTTCTTTAACAATGATTCACCCCTAAAATTTAGAAATTGCAATGCCTTGCGAAAGAATCTATACAAGCTCTGCCCTAGATATCATCCATATCAAGATGTAGAATATCATCTTAGGACCTTCAAGGAGGCTTGCTTTAGAGCAAGAATTCAACATGAGGACATAGTCTGCAGGTTGTTTCCCTATTCTTTAGGAGAAGAGGCATACCAATGGTATGTGAATCTACCTAGGAAGCCAATCAACTCTTGGTAATTGCTAGAAGACGCCTTTAAGGCTAGATATAGGATTCTTATAGATGCTGCCACAGTTTACTATTGCTTTGCTGAGATTAGGCGAGGAGAAGGTGAACTCATTGTTAACTTTAATGATAGATTTCAAAAGGTTTATGTTAAGCTTGTATCCCCATATGTCATTGCTACAGACGTGGCATTACTGGTTTATTATTTATCTTTAGATCCTTTGAATTCTATGTTTGTGAGAAGAGCTGCTACTCCTCCCACAGATTTGGGTGCTACCACAATAATGGGTTACACTTTTTGGGACATCCTAATTTTTGCTGAAATCACATATTTTTAGAAAATATAATGATTTAATCCTTGAAAGGTTCCATTTAAAGGATTTTAATTAAAGATGGTTTGATCAAACCCCCTTAGATTCAAACCCCCTTGGATAGAACCCTGCTAGTTTTAAACCATACCTATAATGGATTCTCCTCTACACCTATCAAAATGATGATAAAAAACCACTTTTGATTTACCTTTTGGGGGATCAAATGAATTCATTCAAAATTTATGTTTTGTAAGTATGTAGTCCTTATTATAAGCTTCCCAAAAAGTATAATTTTAAATATATTTAATTTGATTATTATATTTATTTTTTATTTCTTGTGAATGTAGGTTTTTCACTGAACATCAAGTTCTCTATTCTACACACATGGAAAATTAGTAAATTAGTGAAAAAAAATCTAAAAAGTATCTATGCCCTAGGTATTGATGTCCTTGTTTCAACAAAAAAAAATTGATACATGCAAAAAAAGTTATGTTTTATGGAATACGCCTATGTCTAAATTATAATTGGTTTGACTTCAAAACTTAATTAAAAAAATATTCAACAAAACATTATAAACCAAATGCATGCCCTATATATCAGTGTTACTAATCTAAATTCAAAAGAATCAAAATTTTATCCTTCGTAGAAAAAAAGTTATGTGCTACAGAATACACATCACTTTAAAAAAATGTTGTTTACTATTAAAAACTAGTTATAAAAGGAGACAAAAAAATTTACAATTTAACTCCAAATTTTTTTTTTAAATATATTTAGAATCTACAAACAAAATCTCACAAATTACTAGTTCACATCATCTTCAAATTCCTAATGGTTTAGTGGCTATAGGTGTCAAAAAGTGAAGATTTAGTTCAAAATGTTAATTTCAATGTCAAGTTTGGCCAAAAAGTGTAACCCATTATTGTGGGATGACCCATTTATCTGGTGCCTATGTAGAGGCTGTGAAAGTTAACACATAGATGAAATAGGTAGGTCATGGACCTATACCTAGAATAGGGCCTCCTACATTCCCAAACTAGATGTAGCATATTAATGGAGCTCTATCACATCCTATCCCTTTGGCTAATCCCCTACAAGTCCCTCCAATCAATGCAATTCCACCTCAGGGGAATGGCCAAATAGTTCCACACCCAAGATTTGCTCCTACTAAGAATAGAATAAATGGAAATGGTACTTCATTCTTTTCTCTAGGTCAAGATAATGTGGTATCTAAGGTTTAGGATGAAAAGGAATATTTGAGAGAGATAACTACACAATTAAAGAGATTGACCACTAAGGTAACTCAAATTAGAAATCAGAGCTTTTATTCTCAAGGTTGTGGTTAGAATCAACTAAATAGAACATATCCAGATAAAGGATACAATAATGATAGAGGATATAAAAATGAAAGATCTAGATATCCTGACATGGGACACAACAATGATAGGAACTACAACAATGCTTCTAGGCCTCCAAGATTCTAGAATACCAGACCTAACAATGGTTCCTTACCTTCACCTCTAGATAACCAGCCTCCTCCTAAACCTAAACAAACCACTAGGGTCAATTTGGTAGAAGCTGCACTCAATAATTGGTGCAGGATACATAATACTAATGCACATGTTGAGTTGTACTATCCACAGTTCAAGATTATAGCAAGCATCTTCCAAGCAAAAGCATAGAATAATATAGGGGAGGTGTCTTTCCCTAAAGGTAATGAGATAGTACCTCTTGGATATGAATCTTCTATGGTACTTGAGAGTTCCCTAGATGATCATCAGCATCAGATAGATGTGATACATGAAAATTACACCTTGGCATGTGAAGAGTCAGTCATGGCATTTGAAACTACTTGTGTCTTCCCCTTTAAAGATTAGAATGAGCCTAAACAAGAGACTAAAGAAGTCCATGCATATCAACAGTATCAAAGAGGATATAAATTTAATCTGAGGAGCAATACTAATCACCCTTCTAGTCCTCTGACTACTTCTATTCCTCCAAGTAACTTCAACACACCTCTAGATCCCAAGGCCAATAACAATCCTAGACCTCTAAGGGTAAACTAGCAGCATTTTGTACCACCACAAGCGATAGTGGCAAAAGGTATGAGTCAATTACCTGAATCTGACAAACTAGTTGCTTATCTTGCTAATGAGATGAAAAAGATAAAAATCATTTTATCATTATATAATTTACTAAAGACTCCTGTTATTAAAAAATATTTCCTAAAGTCATTAGATGAACCTGTAGAAAAAGAGGATATCCCTAGTCATATCCATGTTAAAGATCCTATACCTATGGATATTGTTGTTAAACCAAAAGAAAAGGCTTCAGTCCACATTGCTGATGTAGCATAGGTGACACTATACAAAGAGAAATCTGAGTCACCTCCCTTACTGCTCACACTTAGGATTTTTGGATAGAATTTGCACAATTGCCTTGTAGACACAAGTGCATCCACCAATGTTCTGCCACTGTCCATATGTAAGACATTAGGTCTTTCCCCTGCAAATTCACTCAATAAGGTCACCCAATTAGATAGATCTAATGCCAATGTCATAGGATAATTACCTCATATTCACATGCAGCTGGCATCTGACCCAAGGGTGCAGTACTATATAGATATACAAGTTGTTGACATTCTTGATACATATGGCATGCTCCTAAGTAGGGACTGGTCAAAGACTCTAAATGGCTATATGGCTACTAATTTTTCTCATATGTGGTTGCCATGGAGAGGCATTCCCAACAAGCTCAGAATTGAGGCTAAGCTGAGGATGAAGCATATGATAACTGAATATCACCAAAATAATGAGGTATTGTACCTAGATGTAGAGCTAGGAGTGTATACATTGAGGCATCAAACAATCACAATAGAAGAAGTGTTGATGTGCATGCATGTGCATGAAGATTCTAGATAGGATGAAATTGTGCCTAGAACAAGTCTGATAATAGAATCTAGCTACAACCCATCTGATGATGATGGAGATCACTTTCTAGAATTTGAAAGGTATTTATCTAGTGAAGTCCAGAAATATCAGTTGTATGGGACATCTGTTAGAGATGTACTCATGGGAGGTTGGTGCAGATTGCATGAAGATGCACACTCAGAAAACACATGTAGGTTGTGTCTGGATATAATAGAGAAGGCAAAAAGAACATGCATGAGAGACAAGCAGACATTACCAGAGGTAAATGAAATACTTAATATTGGTGATAGTAATCGTTTGTTACTTTCTCTAGATGCAGGAGAATATGAGAAAGGAATGTGCAAGATGCAAATTCTAGTGCTTTCTATAAAAGAGGTCTTGGTATGTAGTAAGGTGCATTGCAATGAAGAGGTAAGTACAACTACACTAGGGATGGATAGCTTCATTGACACAATTTGAGGAGTTTTTATCCAAGAGAATCCAAGGGTATATTCTCCAAGGGATCCCACCCAGTTAGGTATTAATTGAGGGATCGTGCAGGCTACATGAAACTCCCCATTCAGAGACGGCTTGTGATTTATGTCTGCATATAGTAAACAAAGAAGAATGGTTGTGTTCAAGTAGAAAATTGCATATGGCTAGGGATATCTTTGAAGAGACAGAGAGAAAAGTTGAAACATCCCCTGACAAAGGATATGATGACATCAAGTGTATGAAAAGAAAAGATGTTCAAAAAATTGATGCTCATAAGAAGCAATGTGCAGATTTTTCAATTCCACTGAGGCATCCAGATACCATAGAAAATAAAATGGATATCTGTAGGAAGTGTTGCATCTACCAGGAGAAAGAAGGAAGGTCCAGATAGGGACCCTCATACAAAGAGACCATGGATGTTGAGATTTAATGGGTCTAATTCAAAACAAGGTGCTAGGGTAGAGTAGATTTGATATATCTGTAGGGGAAGCCATACCTTGCAGCCTATAGACTCCTATTTCATTGCACAAATAATGTGGCAGAGTATGAAGCCTTGATCCATGGCCTGCTCTTTGCTTTGAAGAAGAAAGTCAAGATATTACACGTATTTGGAGACTCAGAATTGGTCATCAAACAAGTTAAGAAGCAATATGCATGCTACTACTAGAAGTTGTCAAACTATAGACATAGGGTCTGGGACTTAATTGAAGGATTTGATGCCTTCAATATTACACATGTCCCAAGGAGTCAAAATCACCATGCAGATGCACTAGTTGTAGCTACTAGCACATTGAAGCCATTGACAGTGTCAGGACTAAAGAGGATCTTAGTTGAATTAGTATCAGTGCCTTCTGTACTTGACAATGTGTTGAATTTTCAAGTTTTTGAAGATGATCAACACGTCATTGATTTCATTACAAATAAGGATATCTTTGAAGCTCAAATAATTGATGAAAAGAATCTAGATGACAAGGTTTGGAATGATGAGGAGATCATCGAATTGCCTAACAATAAGATCCCCAAAGGAATGATACAACTGGAGAGAATGTTTGATTTGGATAAGATCACTCAGAAAAAGGATTTACCTAAAACTAATGGAGGTGAGTATCAACCCATCAACATAAGTTAGGGTTTGGATATTAGGAATATCCTAATAGGAAAAGTATGCACCCTGGCTGAAAGAGAAGAGATAATTCAGGCTCTGAAGGATTACAGACATGTAATAGCCTAGACGTATGATGAACTACAGACATATAACACATCCATCATCACTCATACGATTCCACTGAAGCCTGATGTTAAACCATTTAGACAGAAGTAGAGGTTAGTGAATGCCCTACTAGAGCCGATCATATTTGAAGAAGTTAAGAAGCTCTTAGTAACTAGGATCATCTTTCTGGTGAGACACTCCACATGGGTTTCCAATGTTCCTATGAGGAAAAAGAATGGAGATATTTGTTTATCTGTAGAAGAAATTTGAACAAGGCCTCAGAGAAGGACAATTATCCTCTCCCTTCATTTGATGAGGTGCTCCAGATAGTCAATGGAACATAGATGATGTCATTTCTAAATGGTTTCTCTAGTTATAACCAGGTCATGGTTGATAAAATAGATAGAATGAAGACTGCATTCACCACCAAGTGGGGGATATTTGCCTACAGAAGGATGCCTTTTGGTCTGATCAATGCAGGAGCAACATTCCAACATGCCATGGATATCGCATTTAGAGGTCTAGTTGGCCAGTGCATAGTTATCTACATGGATGACTTGATAGTTTTCTCCAAACAAAGAGGAAATCATGTTGTAGATATAAGGAAAGTGTTCTAGATATGTGAGAAGTATGTTATTTCCTTGAATCCCAAAAAGTGTGTGTTTGGTGTCACAACTGGTAAATTACTAGGACACCTAGTATCAAAAGATGGGATCACCATTGATCTAGACTGGGTAAGTTCAATCATGAAGCTCCATCTGCCTAATAGTAAGTGTAGACACCTAAAAGTGTACTCAATTTATGAAACCCTAAACACTTCCACATTCTAAAAACATCAAGAGTCATAAAAAACAACCAATCCGATTTGCCAAGTGTCTTCTATGATTGATGTGTGTGCTTGCCTAATCATCACCCCCAACACATTCTTTCCAACCCATTCATTCCAAGTCATTATACCCTAATCACTCTTCTTAACCACATCATCCTTGTCATCCCATCATCCTTATCATTCACATATCCCATATCTTAATCATTCTACTTGTTCTATGCTAATCACATCCTAATTACATTATCATACTTCCACATCATCCTATTTCTAATCCAATCAACACCATTCAAAGTCAAACCAACCCCCAACTATCATCCTTGTCATTCCACATATCCTAATCCATTTTCATCCTAATCAATCCAAATCACCCAATCTTGCCATTCCTAATCATTCAACCTCATCCTAATCATACCTTATTTATCATTTCTAATCATTCCACTACATCCCTATCATATCCTAATCATTCCATTTCATCACCCTCGCCATTCAAATCCAATCAATTCCATCTTGTCATTCCACATCATATCCTAATCACATTATCCTAAACCATCTAAGTCACCATATCTAATCACCCTCCTAAGCCAATCCATTTCATCCTAATCACGTTATCCTATTCATGATCATCCTAATCATCCCTAATCATTCAATATCATACCCTAATCATATCCAAGTCATCATAATTCAAACCTTAATCATCCCTTGTCACCTTCTTCCTAATCAAATCCAAATTATTTCTAATCATTACATTTCATCATCCTCTCCATTCAAATCCAATCAATTTAATCTTATCATATCCTTATCATTTCAACCTCATCCTAATCATATCTTATTCATCATCCCTAATCATTACACCTCATCATAACCATATCCTATTTATCATTCTTCATCATTTGTCTTATCTTATTCTTCATTCCTAGTCATTACACATCATCATCCTTTTCATCTGATCAACATCATCCTAATCATTTTCCTAATCAATCCAAATCATCCAATCTCATCATTACACAACATCATCTTCATCCTAATCATTTCCTAATCCATCCAAAAGTCCTCTAATCTCATCATTACACATCATCATTTGCATCCTAGTCAACACCCTAATCATCTTCATTCATAACCCAATCATCTTCACTCTATTTCTTTTCCAATCACAACACCGCAACCATAGGGAATATTTGAGCATCTACTCTCCCTATCAAATCCGATTGCAACTATCTTGAAACATTATAGACCTGCTGGTTTCATTCACCCACTACATATTCAATTTCATTCCACTACATATTCAATTACCATTTAGCCCTCGACATCTATAGAGGTTCCCAAACATAGTCTTCCTAAGGTTGAAACATAGGGAGAAACGGTCAAAGCTTGATTGTACCACAAGTACAAATCTATGGACCAAGAGGCCTTGACATATTTTTCAAATCAATAACAACTTGGGCTTAATACTCCAAGGCTAGTTTAAGTCCATCCTTCCAAGTGAATTATGAAACTCATGGGTTCACTTTAATCAATCATTTCTTACATGCCTCAAGGTCTTGATAAATCCAATTTATACTTTGACAAGGTCATTAGTAGATGAGAGTACCCTCTTGGAGCTAGACTTTTTAAAGACTAATATCATTAGCCTCTATCATAGTCTGGGCCTCATCACCTTGCATCGACATCCCCATACCATCTCAAAATTCACAAGTCTTGATTGGTAAAGACACGGTTGCAAAAAGAAGAGAAAGGGAGTAGATCCTCCTAGTCATCCCTCATTCCAAACATTCTAAATATTCCTTCCAACACATCATCCAACCAACACCATCCTTGTCATATCATAATCACATCCTAAGCACCCTTTCTAATCATGTCATTCACTCAATTTCATCCTAATCACCTCACCCCTAATCATATCCTAATCATTTCCAAGTCAACCCTAACCATACCCTAATCATCCCTAATCACCCATCTAATCATCTAATCAATCTCACACTCTATCACATTCCTAGTCATTCCATCTCATCATTCATCCTAGTCAAGAAATGGACAACATGGTCCTAATCCTTGGAAATCATGAAGACAAACCAAGACCTAAGATTATACTCCAAGGAGCCCCTCCTAAGCCCAAGTTCATTCCTTAGGGAGGCTATCTCTTTAGTTATGAGGATGACACAAACCCAAAACCCAGTCCATCCACATGCCAAGTCAATGCCACATCAACCTACCCATTCATACACCAACAAGCACATGAGAGTCTAAGTAGCCCTTTGCAACAAAATAAAGTGCTTTGAATTTTAATACCACCTTTGACAAGGGAGACATCAACCTAGTCCATGCAAGCCATTCACTATCCTTACCATCTTCTAATCCCTTATCAACTCCATATCCTAAGTTCAAACGTTACAAAAGTAAACATGTCGAGTCATCCAAATCTACCACTTCATCTAATCCTTTTGATCCTTCATCCAACCAAAGTCTAAACCCTAAGCCAACACTATCCATCCCTCTTATTCCCCCACCATGGGAACTTTTCGCTCCACCTAATCCTAATCATGAGTCTGCATCATCTACCCTCACTGTGCATCCACTATATTGTCCTTCCACACATGTACCTGCAAAGGATGTGATCCATTCACTACTAGCTAGGTATAAACCCTCCCCAGGTCAAACACCCATTCATGATCCTATCAAAGAACCTTTGGATGTCATATCCAATTCTTCCACCCTATCATGTAGTCCACAAACCATCAAGCCTCTCCAAGAGCCTACACCCATGAGTCCTAGTCAGGACCCATTGCACCCTTATGTCATTGACCATCAAGAACATATCAAACCTATCCAAGAGTCATCCACTTCACTCAAAGTCAAAAGCTATGTCAAGAGCATTATCTTAAGCATGAGGAAACATTAGTCCCTAATTTTGATCAAGATCAAACCCCTTCCATTCCACCCATCCATAACATGTACCTTTTCCATGATCAAGATATTATGCATGATGAAGAACCTATCCATGATAATCTTGATCCTATTCATCCCCCCACAACTATTCACGAGCAAGACACCCAAGACCTACATGTTCCATCTAATGAAAGTCTTGTTGACCTACTTGAGCATTCACTCCATTTTATGGCCTTCATTCGAAGCAAAGAAACTTCTACACTTATCCATGATCCAACCACTTCCACTTTTCATGATGAGACATGTGCCTCCCAAGCATGCATAGAAGATCAAACAAATAAATTGTATCTTAGTGAACATAATGATAATCAAGCTCTTAATGATCCTTCCACCTCCACCACCAACTCCATTACAAATCCACCATCATATCCACTTGGTCTATCCACTTTCATTCATGAGTGTTCTTCCTTAGAACAACAACAACCTTTGTCATCCACTTCACCTTCTCCATCAAATAATCTGCTCAAGTCTAGTTCCCAAAACACACCTAGTCCCATTGTCCATCACATCCTCCAAAACATGAATTACCAAGGTAAAGGCTTAGGCCTTCATGAACAAGGTATTTTGGAGCCCATCCATGTCAATGTCCCCCCACACTCATATGGCCTTGGGTATACACCCCAGGGACAACAATCTAATGATGTTGGTACTTCCTCCATTCCCCCTAAGTCCACCACTTTCCATCGCAAACCCTATCATATTCCTAAGACATATGTTGCCATTCCGCCTCCCTCGTCCTACAAATGTCAAAAGCATGTGACCATACACCTACCACAATCTACTTTACCTCCACTTCTTTCGACTCCACATATCCCTCCATCCACTTTTCCACCATTACTTCCAACACCTAACATTCATATCATCCATAAATACCCTTACATTCCTAATCATGATCAACAAATACACACATCATCTAAACATAAAGCTTCCACTCATTCCACCCACCACATGGGATTCAAAAGTAAACATTTGGATTCCTACACTCATAAACCAAAAAATCCTAAGGGTCCTAATGCCTTAGGGTAGAAATGCAAAGAATCAAATCAAGGTACATTAAAAAATCCATCCAAGCCCATACCTCCAAAAGCAAAGACAAAAACTAAATTGGTGTGGGTCTCTAAACAAAAATGCAAGTCAAAAGAGGCATCCACCTCTCAAAAATCCCAAGCATCCCCTTCCATTCAAAAATACCATTCCATTCCAATGTCTCAAATTCCTTCAACCCACAAGTCAAGCAAAAATCATAAAAATACTAAGTACATGTGGGTCCCTAAAATCCTACGTCATCCATCTCCTAAGAAAACATCACCATTACTTCCTACACCACCATCCAATCATAAGATTCCATGTTTATCATGGTATGCGCACCCATTGGTCATGATTCCTTTTCACACCTCCATCACCCCATCATTCAACCATTACCCTACATATCTGCCTTATCACCTTCCTATGGTCCATGGATTTGCATAAGCCTTTCATCCATCTTTGCATAAGTCCTACATAATCCACATCATAATCCACTATCTTTCCTACATAATCTACATCATAATCCACCATCATTCCTTTCATAATCCACTATCTACCTCTTCCATTTCACTCTCATGCACCTCCCTACCAACATCTAGGGGCAATATGACATTTGACAAGGTCCATGCGAAGACATCCATCTAACGGGACTATCACCTTTCATGGCACTAGACATTTGAGTCCACCTACCCCATTCAAAAAGTCAAAAAGCAAAAAAGTCAAAAAAAGAAAAAAATAAAAAATAAAAAAAGTAAAGAGAAATCCCTTCGTCCAATGGTGAATATCTAGCAAATAGGCACCTTGGATAAGTACCATGATGAAAACTTGGCAAACAGGCGTCATGTGTAAGTGGATCTTCTATGTCACCTACACTTGGGGGCATGTTGTTTCATCCTCCTATCATTTTTTCATCCTATCATTTCCTATCTTATCTTATCATGCCATTTTCATCCATCCACATACATATACCTATCATATCGAGTCCATCCATCCTCCTTTCCTCTTTTGATCTTGATAAAGATTAGGGGCACAAATGTTGACACATGTCATGGATATCCCTTGATATACCTCACCCTATTCAACCAATCCATCTAATCATCCTTGTGTCATAATAATTGTCACAAAAAATCCCAAGCATTACACCTAGAATGGGGCATGTTGTTCCTATGTAAACTAGCCCTCAGAGATCACATCCTTGCCCTCTTACATACATTCCTTTCCATCCACTATCACCTATCCTTTTATCCATTCATTCCATCCCATTCATTCCCTTGCACCTAGACTTGGTTTCCCCTTGTCATTGGTATCTAGCACAAAGGATACCCAAATTGTCATCCATTGACATTCCAAAATTATCCAAAAAACACAAAAAAAATCAAAACATTCCAAAAAACACAAAAAAAATCAAAACATTCCAAAAACACAAAAAAATCACAACATTTCAAAAATCACAAAAAAAGTAAAATGTGTCAAAATCTAAAAAAATCAAAATATTCCTCAAAACACAAAAAAAATCAAATATCCTGCAAAAAATCCAAGCAATAAAATTAACTCTTCATATCAATCCATGAAATCATTCAATCCATTCATTCAAACCAATTCAATTCATCACATCATTCCAACCAAATCAATTGTTCAATTCATTCAATTTCTCAACCAAATCACTCTATCAAATTTCTCAATCCATCTATTCAAACATTCTAATCAATCACATCATCATATCATTTGAATCAGTTCTTCAAATCATCCATAGTCCACATGGTCAAACTACATCACCTCTGAGCTTTCACATAAGCAAGGCCATCATCGATGGGCCCCCAATGCATTAGGTCAGTCCCATAGGGCCTATCCTATCAACCATCATAATAAGTCATCGTTTCAAGAGATGGACACTTCGATCAGACTCAAGAAATCAATCTTTCAAACAAATGTGCACTAAAACCAATCTCAAACACCAACAAGATAGCTATCCAATCAGTCAAATCAATCAATCACCCTGTGATAACCATATGTCACTATCAAGCTATCCTTATCAACCATCACATTCCTACATGGAATGAGGCATTGTCGAAACCAGGATTATGTTCCTTATACAACATGCATCATTTCTAAAATCAATCAATCAACCAATCAATCATCAATCAAACCCTAGTGTTGCTCGCATGGCCAACAACACTAGTATCAATCAATTATCTCACTTTCCTTATACAGGATGTAGCATTGTCGAAACCAGACCAAGCATCTTATACGATATGCTTCTTTCCTGAAACTAGGATCTACTCATCCATTCTCAATCAGTCAAACACATATCACTTGGTAAAATGTCCAACTGGCTATTGGTCTAGTCTGTCTTATTTTACTAGATTATTGTTTGTAGTCTCGTTCTTATGCTTCTTGAGGCAGTCCCTAAGTGATGAAGAGAAGTGAGGATAGAGCGAGACCTTTTTCTTTAATTGTTGTTTGCAACTTGGTGCCTTGCATGTGATCGGGATTCCATTGGGTGTGAATCAAAGACATCCTATGCATGTGAAGAACAATTGCTTTCTTGCATAAGGACTCACACACCTCACAGTTATCTCATCGCATGTTCCGACAAGGTACCATAGTTACTAGTCTGAGTCAGGTATTCCTTGTCTATCATGTGCCTATTTTGCAAGGGATCACATTTCCACACTTTGGCCTTTGTCATGCCATTGTGTCTGTTGTCCCTTGACATAATAAGTTCTATGATGATAAGTAAAAAAATTACAAGTGAGAAGCTCAAAAATTTATCAAAGCAAGATCTCATTTCCATCCTTCTAGCCAATCTTTCATTCCTCTACCATCTCTCTCTCTTGCAATGTATCATTCATTTCTTCTATCCATTCTCTTATCTTTCTTCCTTCACCAACCCCTTTCATTTCGAGAGCCTACCCATGTTTGTCCAACCTGCCTATCCTCTTAAGGGGGCATCATCACCCTATCTTTCGATCACCATCCTTTTCCTCTATCCACTTCCTTAGCTTCTTTGAAATGATGTTACTTGACATAAATCACATCATCTCGAACATCATCTCAAAGAGGGGCAAAATGTAGACACCTAAAAGTGTCCTCAGGTTGTGAAACCCTAAACACTTCCACATTCTACCGATTTTTCCCTAATTTTCCTCTATGGATAGTTAATTAATTTAAATTAATTAATTATCTAATCATTCACATTCCATACATCCCCTTTCACTCACTTAATTAAATAAATTCCATTTGTTTAATTAAGGTTCACATGTCCCTTTCCTCTAAAAAATTAAATAAATGAACCCAATTTATTTAATTTAAAATCATTTTCCACATCACCATTTATCTCAATTTAAAATTCATTTTGTCTTGTAGTGGTGAGGGAAACCCTAATCAACCTCCACCCTTGATTTGGCCTCAAAGTCAACATGTGATCTTGGCCATTCATTCAAATCTTCTCTTCTATAAAACACCTCATTCAGCTTCACTTTGATCCCTTATGCTCTCTCTTGGTTCATTTTCATCTCTTATGCTCTCTGAGTTCTTTTTCATCTCTTATGCTTTTAGAACTCTCTCACAACCCTCTGATATCTTGTTGTCTATAACCTTGAGCTTCTCAAGTTTGTGCAAAATCTACAAATCTGATAACAAATAAGGCAAGATGGAGAACAATGAAGATTAATCAATGTTAACTTAGATTTGTCATTTATTTTATGTTTGATTGCTTGATTTCTAGGCTAGATTGTACTTCATTGCAGTTAGGGTTTAGATAGTTTGTTGTTTTTTACTATAAACCTAATTATTCCCTAGCACAGTAAGAAGGAATTAAAGTCCTACTTTGGAAAAATAAACTTTGTCAGAAAGCTTATCACTAGATTTGCAGAAATAATTAGGCCACTAAATGCAATACTGAAGAAAGATACAAAGATAGAATGGAACCCTAAAGCCAAGGCTAATTTTGAAGACATTAAGAAGGCAATAGCTAATACTCTAGTTCTTAGTAACCTTGATTATGCTAAGGAATTTTACATATACTCTTTTTCTTTAGTTCACACTTGTGCAGGTATGCTAACCTAGAAAAATGAGAACAAGGAGGAGAAACCCATAGCTTTCATTAGTGTCCCATTCAGGGATGTAGATTTGAGGTATCTAGATGTGGAAAGACAAGGTCTTGCCTTGGTAAGAGCCACAAAGAAATTCAAACACTACATATTGAGAAGCAAGGTAATCACAATAGTCCCTAATGCAGCAGTGAAGATGTTGTTGATGCAGAGTGAACCAGGTGAAAAAAGGACCAAGTGGATCACTATCCTACAAGAATATGACATAGAGATCACACTCATGAAGCTAGTCAGAGGACAAGATTTAACTCAGATGATAGTAGAAACTGATCCAGATTTGATCAATTATTAATACACCCTAGATTCTAGTAGTTCAGATGACTGGTATTTAGACATTAAGCATATCTTGATCTCAAGAAAGCTTCCTAATAACATGAATTTCTCATAGAGAAGAGCATTGAGAGTGAAATCCTAGAACTACATGATGAAAGGAGGAATTCTTTTCAAAAGAAACCCATGCGGGGATATATCTAAGATGCTTAGATAGAAAAGAGGTTGATAAAGTCCTACAAGAGTTGCATGACAGGTTTGGAACTACACATGGGTCCAACCTTGCTACTGCACATAAAATCCTAAGGGCAGGATATTATTGGCCTACAATCTTCAAAGACATTGTTGAACATAGTAAGCATTGCCATACATGCTAAATAACCACACATAAAGAGAGATATGTTGCACAATCATTGCAGCCAATGATGGAGGCTCATCCCTTCACACAATGGGGAATGGATTTCATAGGACCAATCAACCCACCTTCCTCAGCTAGCCATAGGTACATCCTAATAGTGACTGACTATTGTACTAGATGGACAAAAGTGATCAATAGCAAGACCTATATCACTAAGGATGTAATCAAGTTCCTAGAAGGTAATATCATCATAAGGTTTGGCGTTCCTTTCTCCCTGGTATGTGATAAGTGTCTAGCATTTGCTTCTTTGAAATTCTGTAACTGGGCTTTTGAGTATGGTATAACATTAAAGTTTTCTTTTAACTACTATCCTCAAGGAAATGGATTAGTAGAATCCACTAACAAGAATTTATTGAACATCATAAAGAAGTTAGTAGACAAAAACCCTAGATAATGGCATACCCTGTTGAAATGTGCATTGTGGGTAGATAGGACGAGAATGAAATCAGCTTTACGAAACTCCCCTTATCAGCTAGTATACAGAGTGGATCTAACTTTGCCAATGAACCTAAAAATCCTTACACTCCAATTTGCACAAGAATATCTTGGTCTAGATGACAAACTAGAAGTTGGGTTACTATAGTTCATGTAGCTGGAAGAAAAAAGAGATAGAGCCATAGACCATTTCTCAAAACATTAGGCTATTGTCAAAAGATGGTTTGATAGAAGAGCTAATGTTAAAACCTTCATAATATCAAACCTTGTCTTATCCTAGGATAAATCCCATGAAAAGAAAGGTGACGATGGTAAGTTTGACAAATTATGGACTGGTCCCTTTCAAATATCAAAGATATTAGGTGACAGTGCTTATAGGTTTAAAACCTTAATTGGTGAGGATGTCCCATTGCCTGTCAATAGGCAGTTCCTCAAACACTATTTCCAAGATGAGATAGGGAAAGGTCAGAACCATGTACAATATGTAAATACTTGTATAGCTTGCTTGTACAGTTTGCTTGCTTTATGTGCTTTGCTTTTTTTTGTGTGCTATTGAGTCCATGTTTTGGTTAGGCATATGGAGCACCTTTTCATTTCAGAAAACTAGTAAAATTGTTAGAATTCAGGAAAAGATTACAAATTCCCACATAAGTTGTAATTCTTGTCTACTCGAGTATTTTCTTAATCTTGTCTGTGAAATTATATTCATTAGTAGTAACTCTTGTTGTTTAAGGAGGTCATCACATGAATACACCTAATATCCTTGGATTAATTGAAGGTAGCAGTGTATGTGTTAAGTGAAAAATCTAAAGATTTGCCCTTGTTACCAATGCAATTCTTAGCCTAAATAAGCAAGTGCCTATACCTTGCAAATGAGCTTACAAGATCATTTCCTATGAATACAAAAAAAACTTATTGAATATCAAAAGAAAAGACTTTCCTAGGTCATCCAAGTAACTCTACCGGGGCTATGGATGTTTAACTAGAAGTGGGGCTCTACTTGGGAGAATTGCAAAGATAACCTTCTCTAGGCTATGGATGCCTAACTGGCAGCGAGGCTCTATCCAAGGTTGGCTTAGAGGGTTAAATCCAACTATGTAGCTTAACACTAACTACTATTATTTTCAACCTTTCTTTAAGAAGAAGGAAATGAATCAAATGCACACACCTGATTCCTTCTCATCACATTGTTGTGCTAATGAATATGATATCAGTTATAAAGGTCGAGATTCTTATGTTTGATAGGAGTTGGAATTTAATGTCTTAATTTGTCTTCCTCTTTTGAATTATTGGAATTTTGGTGGTTTTCTTTGGTGGCAAGTTGTTGTGTGGTTACACACCACGCCCCATTTGACCCTAGCAAAATAGGGACCCAACTTTTTTTCTTTTTTTTGGCTTGTTTTGTTTCCCTTTGCTTTGGGTGGTATGGTAAAAGCACTATCAGATGCATGTCTAGGTCATGCCTTGGGCATATCAGGATCTTGAAATATAGATCAAATTTTCAAAGTCAAAATTTCCTCTCATAAACCCTGCCAAATGATAGAGGATAAAATTTTAAGCAGGTTTTCATTTTGAAGCATGATGAAATTCCCTAAAATGAAGAAGTTACACTCAGTCAAAACTTAATCAACAGGTTATAGCGATATTCACGTATTCATAATATCCAGACATTACTTTAATGTCAAGACCTAAGAAATTGCTAAATAACAACATCCTGATACTTCGCAAGAGTGCAGACGTCAAAATTAACTCATTAACCGAGCCCAACATCACATGCATGGATATTAGTTAACATCTAGATATTAACTTAATATCTAGACCTTAACTTAATATCCATATCCTTATGCTTTTAAATATTCATGTCTATATGATGTCATTCATCCTTCGCTTATTCAAATGGCTTACATCATATGGACATTTGTTCATATGGATATTAACTTGGTCGAATAGCCACGCCTTTGCTTAATATCCTGATCTCAATGATGTCATGTCTCCCAATTTTATAGACTTTTGAGCCTGCTTACATCATATGGATATTAGCTCGTATGGATATTAACTTTTCAAAGATCCGCATCTTATTTCTAATAACCATATGCGCATGACGTCACTTCGCCCCAACCTAACATAGAGGACATGTCTTGCTGATGTAACATGGATGTTTATCCACATGGATATTTCACACTCCTTAATGTCATGATCTTTTAAATATCTGTGCCCTTACTTAACCAACAATATTATGCCACGTGTCCATAGGGACATCCCGACCCGTTATGAAAAAATTGAGACTTGATAATGAATTTTTGGTCAATGATGGTTGACTCAACCCTCATGCTAACGTCATGTGGATATATTCACATGGATATATCCACATGGACATTCTAAAACAAAATCCGCTCCATCTTGGCATGCCCTTTTCGTATTTAATGTAGATAAAAGCCATTGGCTTTTAAATTCAAACCTGTGTTGATGAACACTTGTCCTAATCTCTCATAATTACATTGTTGGAACCCATCTAATCTCCCTGAGAGATTAATAATCCCTAAAATCCAAGAATTTGTAAGTTTAAAAGGGTAAATTGCTTTCATAATTCACATAATTACATTCAGAAAGCTAATAGTTTGCACAGAGAGCTTAAAAAATTGAAGGAGCCACTACAGTGAATTTGCAACAGGATTTCAACTGTACAATAGATCACTTGCATACAGAAGATATTGGTATATGTCTGCACATTTCAATTAACATCTAGTAATCAAGGTATGTATGGAATGAACCCTATCTAGTTATTTTCATAAGGATATGTTGTGTTCTAGGCAAGTGAAGAGTTAAAATGTTAAAATTAAATGGAGTTAGGGTTAAATCATGATTAAATACATATATTCAGATGCCATGTTTATTCAAATTCATGGATTAAGGGGTGTTAACCCTAACATTATATATGCCCTAGTTAAGAGGAGTCTATCAAATTGTAGGACAAGATGCAAACCCACATAGACAAGCGTGACGCAGAGTTCAAACAGGACATGTTCCCAAAGGAACACAGTATATATAAGAAGCATGGCTTTGCAGAGGATAACCACTCTTGCAGCATTGACATTGATGTATTCAAGAACAAAATCCATAGTAGAGAAGATCACCCCATTCTAAAGAATGTTGTGACCATAGGGGTGTACTACACAGCTAGTTTTCCATATGCTATAGAAGCTTTAGAGCTCTTGATTGAGTGCACTAATAATTATAATGTGGTGACAAGAAGAGTTGAGCACCAATGACGAGTGTATGAAGATTTATTAGTGGATAGTATATCATAGGCATTCAATTTGCCTACACCTAGAGGAATGTGTGTGCTGGACCTAGAGGTACTTGCAAAGGTATACGATGGCAACAAGAAAGATTGTAGGAAATTTATTTTCCTGGGATGGAGAGATCCAAGCAGCAAGGCCAAAGCAGTGGCCAAGATGCCACAACAATTATACAAAAATATGATTTCAGTCCAGAGGTTTAATACATGATATTCCTACTCAACAGAATGAGTGGTAGTGAGAATGCCGGCAATTTTGAATCTTGGATGTATGGCCTCATCAGGATGGTGATTTAGAACAAGAAAACAATCCAGTGGGCTAAAATAATTAGTGATTCCCTATATACACAGATGATGAAGTCAAGAAAAATAAAAGACAGGGTATTCAAGATGACCTCTTACCTAGTGTATGCATGTGCAACCAAGGGGACATTTGATGGGCTACAAATAGTTGGAAAATTAGGTAGGTTGTCACATGAAAAGACATCATGGGAGCATTATCCCCAGTTGGGGAGGAGATATTTTGTACAACACTACAAGGCTATGAATGATTGTTTAATAATGCATATAGTTAGACTGTTGGAGGGAGATAGAGCCAAGAGCTTTTCCCTGGGAGCAATAGAAAATATCCATCCACATGGTGCCTATTTCATACAGTCCAAGACATATTCATATATTAGGATGGAAGGATTCAATGGGAATCCCTTCATGCTACCCAGGTACCCATCAGACAAGGTTGCCCTAATGGAGATGGCTAGGTAGCTAATCCCTGCCCTAAAGATGTCTCAGAACAAGGATGGAAGGCCATATAAAAAATTCCCTTTGGACCTCAATTGGTTTATGATTGGATTGATGGATAATGCAAAAGTAGCTAAGGTA
Source organism: Cunninghamia lanceolata (assembly GCA_027924645.1). NCBI lineage: Eukaryota > Viridiplantae > Streptophyta > Pinopsida > Cupressales > Cupressaceae > Cunninghamia > Cunninghamia lanceolata. Next base: position 6,406,502 of record BSBN01000960.1, on the reverse strand, counting down.
GATTTGAGGAACCTGCACTTGCAACTTTTCCCATTGGTCAAAGATTTTGATCCTTATCATAGGATAGAGAAGCATTTTGATAAGAAATACAAACATGGCATGCATCTGGAGGACTACTGGGTTGACTATGATGATGAACTAGAAGTAAGGAAAAGGGAATACCAAAGGCTAACCCTCATCCAAATAAAAACTATAGGGTAGCCAGAGGTTCCCCTTCATATAAAGAAGGATGATGATCACATAATGGATCTAGAATATGAAGACAATAAGATATATAATGCAGCATTGGTGCCTCCAGATTGGACCTAAGAAGATGAGACATTTATTGATGTCATTAGTGCCAAAGTGATGGCAAGAACCAAGAACTGGTTGAATAAGAAGATCAGTGAATTGAAATCAAAAGGAGCTCTTATCACTTTTGATAAGAAAAGGAAGATGAAAGAATGAGAAGGGATAGACTTTGATGACTTCTTGGTGCATAAAAGGTAGGTCCTATAGAGTAGATTAGCACAATCTAGCTCATCGGGAGTTGTAGAACAACCTACTTCTGAGGTTACACTAGTGTACAGGCCACCATCACCTCCTCAAGGTGCACATGCAAGAGAAATCCCTATCTCTAAGCCAAAGGTGGCAATAATGGAAAGAGAAGAACCTACAAAAGAGGAAGAGCTTATGAATGAAAAAGAAGATCCATGTCCAATAGGAACTATCTTAGAAAAGGGAAAAGATGTCCTATAGGGAGTCAATATCCCTAAACAATCAAGGTACCAAGGCCCTCTCATGAGGGGAGCTATACACATGTCACCTCTTGTTCACACACAAGGAGATCCAAATCCAACCTTGAATGTGGTGAAGGAGCTCCAACATGATGTACCTATTGAGAACATAATAAATGTAAAGACCAAACTAGCACAACAGGCCATGAGCAAGGTACTAAAGAGGGAGGTGAGTAGGTTCTTTCCATTAATTGGAACTATAGACCTAATAGAAGATGATGTGGTCAGAGATGTAACTAATCATCCCATTGAGACTCTACTCCAACATACTGAGTCTACAGCTTGAGGTCTCGCCACAAAAGCACAGGATAAAAATGTTAATAGGGTAGAGTCCCCTGATTTTGAAGTACAAATGGGACCTTTGAATATCCTAATTGAAATAGTGACTGACCCCAAGGTAATAGATCTGACTTATGAGTCTAAAGGTGGGGATAAAGAAGGAGAAGTTGTCAATAATAATCAATCACAAGGAGAGAACATTTAGATGGATGTTGATAATAGAAGTGCTAATGTCCAGACTGAAGAAGCATAGTAGGATATCCATGTGGATAGGGATAAATAGGAACAACAAGCTATGTAGATGGATAAACCTGAATAAGAATCTACATTAGGACCACTTATTGACATAGAAAGAAAAGTTGATGAGGGTGATCAAGAACAAAAAATATAAGAGCCTGATCAGTGTGATCATATACAAGGACAACAAAACATCCAAGAGGCAACTTTGCATAAAGAACAAGTTGAAGATATGCCTAAGGATGACATGATCCAGGATGAACCAATGGACACTTTACATGTTGATTTGCCACCATAACAAGAAAAGATTCATGAGGATAGTGGGGCTGGTCAAGACAAGGACCAAAAGATAGGAAATCCTCAGATTGTTCCTTCACAACATGATTAGGATAAACACCAAAAAGAGAATGTAGAGATTCCTATGGGATAGGATAACACAAGTAAAGATAAGGAGATACAAGATGCTCAAATTGAGAAACATCACCAAGTAGGGTTCAGACCTACTATTTTGTCCTGGATATCGTCAGAGGTTGGGTATCTACAAGATGAGCCAGTTGTTGCAAGTATGTGCCTAATCGGTGTTTTCATTAATGTCAATGTATCCTTGTTTTCATTGGTGTCAATTGTATCTTATTCTATTACTTGTTTAGAAGAATTGTATGTTGAGGATATTGAGAAAATTAGCATCTCCGGAAGGAACAAGTGAGTTACAAAGAAGTGCAGTACAGACAGTGAGTTGTATGATGAAGAACAGTCTGGTAAACTGCTCCACATTTACTACTGCTTGAAGATCATGGTCTATAGATTGGAAGAAAGTTAGAGGTATGACTAAGGATGCTACATTCCAGGTTTGAGCTCTCCACATGAAGATCTGAGTGACTTGTGTTCACTAGAGTAAAAACTACTTTGTTTGTAAGTTCTGGGACAGGAAGAAAGTATTTTTCTCCTCATTCCTTTGCAATAAAGTATTTTACTCTATGGTTCTATAATGAAGTCTGGGATGATGATAAGTACCTTTAGTTGCAATGGTTCATGGTTTGGTGGTCTGCAAGCTATCTTTCTTTTATAACAGTTGAAGACAGTGAAGTTCATGTGTTCCGGTGAGAAGATTCCTATGGATAAAGTGGTTAAGGTTCTTGCGGTTGCTCCTTATGATTATAACATGCTTGTGGATGTCTCCTAATCATGTTCCTATCTAGACTTTGGTCTGCATTAAGAAATTGAGATTGTGTTTGAAGATTGTTCCTAGATAATGTAGCATGTAACCATTCTTGGCCAACATGGTTAATCCCAATGATTGTAGAGATCTCTGGAAGATTGTGGAAGTGTGTTGTGGCATGGAAGATTTTGTTTGAGTCCTAGCTAAGGCATTGTGTGATCCACATTTCATTTCCTTTGGACAATGTTGTAATAGGTTAAGACCTATTTTGTAAATGTTTGTAATACTGACCTTGGAGATTGTTCCTATGGTTGATGATTGTGATGCTAACCTTGATGATCAATCCAAGGTTGATGTAGTGTATAAATACTTGTAGTTGAGTCATGGAAAAAATGTCCTTAAGTGAAAATGGAAAGATATTAAGAAAGGTCCAAAAGGCAGAGCAGAGAAGAGGAAGAGGAAAGAAGAAGAAGAGCATAATAAAGGCAGAGCAGAGGAATTATTATACTTCAATCATAGACATAAGAAGGTGTTTATCATGGTAGAGAGCCTGGCAGTAAGCCACCAGTAGGGTTTAATAGCCCTCAGGGTTTAACAGCCCTTATTATAATCTTGCTAGGTTTAGGGTTGAGGCAGTGAGCCTTCTAGACCTAGTTGTTCTTCATGGTAGTAAGCTAGTATGTTTAGGCCCGTGGAGTGACCAAGCTTGAACATTATTATTTCAAGATTGCAATATATATTGAGAGCTAATCCTCTCTGTGGTTTTTCCCCACCTTGGGGTTTTCCACATAAAATCTGGTGTCTCTTGTGTTTGATGTTATCTTTATGGTTAAGTCTCTAATTTCATGCATTCATTGTTAAATCATAATAATCGTGGATAGGTGATGAATGTTTAATTGTAGTAAGTGTTTAAGTTTTTTGGGACAACTTATTCACCTCCCCTCTCAATTTTCTAGTGCATATCAACACTAGTGCCCTTTGATTTCAAGTCTCTATTCACATTGGATCCCACTAAGCCAAAAATGAAGGCTAGAATAGTTTCAACAATACAGAGGGATGCAGTAACAGGGATGAGAATATCTCAAATAGATGTACCCATAGTAGATAAGGCCCAAGGAATTTCAAGTCACAATAGTTGACCTGGGTCACACCACTGTGGAACAAGAAATCCAAGGATTGAGAGGTCATACGGATGCAGTGGAGGCCAGAATAAGGAAAGTTAAAGCTAAGAAGAAAATTTTTAAGGAGCAAGTTGCTTGATTATAGCCTTTAATGAAAGGGTTGGTAGCACCAAGCAATGTCTAGATCACAACCACTACACCTTTGGGATTGGTATCTCAACAGGAGATAATAGGATTGGATATCTAGAAGCATCAGGTGCATGTAATGGATAAATGGTTCATTAAATTTTTGAAGGAGAGAAAGTAATAAATACCTCATTGTCCAATTGAGACATGCTTTGCAACCTAAAAAGTAAAGCAGATAAACTAAACGAGGTCAGGTAGAGATTAATAAAGAGTGGTCAGGACCTGACTACACTAAAAGTGTTGAACTACACTAGACAACTGAGAGGGGGGTGAATCAATTGTCCTAAAAATTTTAACCAAATGTATTCATCAACTTATCAATTACTTATAATCAAATTTAACCATGAAAGCATCAAATGAGAATCTCACCACAAAAGCATAAATAACATAGGAGACACTAGATTTTTACGTGGAAAACCCTAAAAGGGAAAAACCATTGTGGGTGTTAGCCCATAGATATATATAAGTTATATCAATATCAAAAATCAGAGGCTCACTTCCTACAAGGCTCACTACCCAAAATGCTCACTGCAATGAAAGGCTCACTACCTACGGGTGGCTCACTACCAAAGGGGGGCTCACTGCCAAGAGAAGGCTCACTGCCAAAAGGGTAAACTGAGATAACATCATCTACTCCATGCCAAGGTTCAATTCCATTGAAGCACAAACATCTCTACTCTACTTTGCAACTTTTCTTCACTCTACTTTCTCATATTCGCAATTGGATGCATTTTCATGACTCAATTACAAGTATTTATACACTACATCAACCTTGGAATGATCCTCAAGGTCGGCATTACAATCATCAACTATTGGAACAATCTCCAAGGTCGGCATAACAAACATACATAAAATAGGTCTAGACCTAATACAAATTTAGCTAAGGAAAAGATGTAAGAATGTATGTGGATCATGCCATGCCTTATCTAGGACTCAAACACAATCTTCCATGCTACAACACACTATCACAATCTTCAATGCATCTTCACAAGTGACGAATTCAATTAGGTCAGCCAAGACTGATGTTAACACACATATCCTAAAGAACACGCTTCATGCATGCTTTGAATTACACCTTGCAAACCAATCTGAATGTAGGAGCATGATCATGAGACATCAACAAGCACATTCTAATCACCAAGAACAACCGCATGATCTCTAACAACTCTATCAATAAGATTCTTCAAACCAGAGCACAAGAACAACACTGCTAGCCATTGTCATGAGTAAACAATAGCTTATGGACCACCAAATCATGAACCATTACACTCGAAGGCATTTTACATCATCACAGACTTACTTCTAAAACTACAGACCAAAATACTTCAATATGGAGGAATGCGGAGCAAAACACTGTCTCCCTGTCACCACCAAACACACAGAAAAAGTTGTTTTCACTCTGGTGAACATATCTCACTCAATTCTTCATACCAGAGGCTCAAACGTAGAGTATAACATCTTCATACAAGCTTCTAAATAAATTTCAATCTGCATGCAAAGATATTTATTCTACAGGAAATGTAGAGCATTCTTCTGGAATGTTCTTTTGCCTATAATGCATTGTTTCTACTACAACACATTGTTATCACCGGAGAGGCTAATTTTCTCAATATCCTCAACAAAGTAAGAGCACAGTTGACACTAATGACAAAATAGATATGTTGACATCAATGACAATACTGATTAGGCACATACTTGCAACAATCTCCCCCTTTGTCATTGATGGCAACATATGATGTGAAAAACTAAAAAGACCACCAAGACAAGATTCTCCCCCTTTCTCTTTACACATCTGCATTCTTTCTCCCCCTGAGTTTTTCACATGATTTCTCTCCCCCTTTGACATCAATGGAAAAGGGCACATACTTGCATGATGCTTCCTTGATCCATTTACTTTACCAGAAACACTTAGCTACTCCCCTTGAGAGGTAGCCTTCAGAACATCAATCCAGATCAAGAAATAACACTTTGAGCTCCACTGGATTGATGCATTCATATGCATCTTAGTTCAGGACAGGAGGAGTAATGACCCCTAACTTTTCTCTAAGATACTCAAAGGTATCTTTAGGTAGAGGCTTGGTTAAAATGTCTACAATCTGATCTTTTGTGGACACATATTCCAACTTTACTTCATTCTCTATCACTTTCTCTCTCAAAAAGTGATACCTTATTGATATGTGCTTTGTTCTTGAGTGTATCACTGGATTCTTTGAGATATTTGTGGCACTTCTATTGTCATGAAAGATTGCAATTGGATCTTCATACACAACTCTTATATCCTTCAAAGTCTGCTTCATCCATAATACTTGAGTGCGGCAACATTCTGCTGCAATATACTCTACTTCTACAGTTGACAAAGATATTGAATCTTGTTTCTTGCTCATCCATGAGACCAATCTATTACCCAAGAAGAAGGTGCCTCCACTTGTACTTTTTTAGTCATCAACATCTCTGGGCCAATCTGCATCTGTATAAGCACTAAGAGTGAAATCATTGTCCTTTGGATACCATAAACCATAATTTGGAGTGCCTTTCAAATACCTTAGAATTCTCTAAACTCCCATCACATGTGATTCTCTTGGATCAAATTGAAACCTTGCAACAAGATAGATTGCATGCATAATATTAGGTCTAGTTTGAGTTAGATAAAGCAATCCTCCAATCATGGATCTATATTTTTTCTAATTATCCTTAGATGATTCATTGGCTTTGCTTAACTTGCAACCAGTCACCATGGGAGTGCATAACAGTTTAGAGTCTTCTATCCCAACTTCTTCAACAACTCTTTCACATACTTAGACTAAGATATGAAGATTCCTTTCTCTAATTGATTAATTTGTAGACCCAAAAAGAAATTCATTTCACCAAACATGGACATTTCAAATTCACTTTTCATCTCATCAGTAAACCTTATGCACATATCTTCATTTCCTTTAAAGATAATGTCATCAACAAAGACCTCAACAATTAAGATCTGATCATCATTGATTTTGAAGTATAGTGTGCTATCTGTAGTACCTTTACTAAATCCCAATTGCAATAAATACTTGTCTAACCTTGCATACCAGGCTCTAGAAGCTTGTTTGAGTCCATACAATTCTTTCTTAAACCTGGATACCATATTAATTTGATTTGACAATTGGAATCCCTCTGGTTGTTCAATGTATACTTCCTCTTCTAACTCACCATTTAGGAAGGTAGATTTCATATCCATCTAATATACCTTAAAATCTTTGAGAGCTGTAAACACCAGAAACATTCTAATTGCTTCAATTTGAGCTACTGGGGCAAAGGTTTCTTCAAAATCTATCCCTTCAATTTGAGAATATCCTTTACATACAAGTCTTGTTTTATTCCTTACAACTTCTCCATTTTCATTTAGCTTGTTTCTGAAGACCCATTTAGTTCCAATAACATTTTATCAGCAGGCCTAGGAACTAATTCCCATTTTTCATTCTTCTCTATTTGCAATAGTTCTTCCTCCATTGCCTTTACCCAATTTTCATCAATTCATGCTTCATTCACATTTTTTGGTTTAATATTTGAAAGCAAATAGTAATTGACTTGTTCCTTTGCAACTCTTCTTATTGTTAGCACACCTTTGTTTTGTCACCTATAATCTGATCTTCAGAATGATTAATCTTTATGTACCTGGGAGTCTTGACAACACTTTTCGGAGCCTCTTCTTCATCCTAATTGTTTGCTTGCTCATTTTTCTCTTCAATTTCTATAGTCACAGGTTCATCTAGTTGATAACAAATTAGGTCTAATATTCTTTCTTTGCCTTCATCTACCTTCACATTTGCACTTTCAACAATCTTTTTGAGCCTTTGGTTGCAGCACCGGTAAGCCTTACTCTTGGTAGAGTATCCAAGAAAGATTCCTTCATCACATCTTGCGTCAAACTTTCCTAGATCCTCATCTCTCCTGATATAACATTTGTTTCTAAAGACCTTGAAATATTTTACTATGGGAATTCTTCCATACCATAATTCATAGGGAGTTTTAATGCCTTTACCTTTCACTTGAACTCTGCTTTGAATGTAGATAGCGGTGTGAATAGCTTATTTCCAAAAGACTTCCGACAGACCTTCTTCCTTCATCATTGTCCTAGCAGCCTCCTGAACTGTCCCGTTCTTCCTTTACACAACTCCATTCTGCTGAGGAGTCCTAGGTGTAGATAGATGTCTCTTTATCCCATGTTCTTCATAAAAAATCTTAAATTTGTATGATGTGAACTCACCTCCTCTATCCAATCTCAAGCATTTGATCTTCAAATCTATTTCATTCTCAACCATTGCCTTGAAATATTTGAATTTCTCTAGGGCTTTTGATTTATCTCTTAGAAAAGGAACCCAAGTCATTCTAGAATAATGATCAATGAGAAACATGAAATACCTATCACCTTGTAGACTTCTCACCCTTGTAGGACCACAGAGATCTGTATGCACTAGATCCAGCAAACTGGTAGAAAATTGTTCTTTTCTATTGAAACTTGTCCTTAACTACTTTCCCAATTGACATTCCTTACAAATTGAGTTGGAGAGTTTCACAAGTTTTGGTAAATCTCTCACAGCCTAACTTGAGCTTATCTTTACTAGACTATCAAAGTTTATATGACACATCCTTCTGTGCCACAGCCAACTTTCATCTGCCTGAGCTAATAAACAATAATCATTAGTTCCTTTCAATTGATAGATGTTAACTTTTGTCTTCTTACTAGTAGCAATCATAGTTCCAGAGCTTTCCATGATCTTGCACCCAGTCTTTGAATCTTAGATCATATCCTTTGTCACACATCTAACCAACACTCAAAAGATTATGGTTCAAACCCTTCACATACAGAACATTGTCAGTATTATGCTTTCCATCAAATGAAATAGATCCTTTTCCACAAATCTTACCAACTGCATTATCTCCAAACTTAACCAGTCCTCCATCATACTTTTCCAAACTTACAAACTTACTTTTGTCACTAGTCATGTGATGTGAGCATCCTCTATCAATAATCCATTCATCCTTATCTTTCTCAACTTGAACAGCCAAGGCACTTTCTTCTATTGGTTTTTCATTCTTCACACAGCTAGTAGAATCAGTAGACACAAGATCTTCTTTAATAGCAATAAATAGGCATTCATTTGCACTAGTATTAGCATCATTAGATTCATCATTAGTTATCCCTTCATCATCAAAATCTCTAATATACTAGCATTTCTTTGGAACTCTAGGCTTGCTCTTATATTTCTTCTTATTTCTTTCAATTCTTTCAGGACATCTAGAAGCATAATGACCTACTTTTCCACAAGAGAAGCATTTGAAGGGTAATTTACCTTTCAACTTGCCGGATCCTCTTTGTAGCCTATCAACAAAGTTAGCTTCAATTTCATCAAAGTCATCATCCACTTTGTATTTCTCAGCTCTAGAGATCTTTGTTGAAGTACTAGCTTTAAAAGTTTATTCAACATTGGGCAGGGCATCACTGAATTCTCTCATCTCAAAGGCTATAAGCTTTCCAAGTAACTGATCTCTATCAATAGTTTTCGCAGTCATGAATTCTTCAATTGTAGCTACCTTGTGACTATATGACTTTGGTAGTGATAAGAGAATTTTCATCACCATTTCCCTATCACCGAGAGTTCCTCCCATACCCTTTATTCAAGTGACAAGTTTATCAACTCTTTACATAAAAGTTGTTATGTTTTCATCTTCAAACCCTCATACTTCACTTTTAGGCTTTGTAGCTTGGCTTCTTTTACAAAATCATCTCCTTCATATAGATTTTTCAACTTCTCCCATACTTCATTTGCAGTTTCAAGATCCACAACTTTTGTCAACACTGAGTCATTTAAGGAACCTAACAGAGCATCCTTTGCTTTGACATCTACCTCATATTCTTTGATTTCATCTTCAGTCATCAAACCATTTGGAGGCATGGTATATTTTACTTGTGCAGCTTTCCATACTCTATACCCAAGACAAAGAAGATGGCTTTTCATTCGTACCTTCCAGAGAGCATAATTTGTCCCATCAAAATGTAGAGCTTCCTTCTTATAAGATATCCTGGATCTTCCTCAAGCTATTAGGCTTTCTTTAGAGGAACCTAGCTCTGATACCAATTGTTGAACTACACTGGACAACTGAGAGGGGGGGTGAATTAGTTGTCCTAAAACTTTTAACCAAATGTATTCATCAACTTATCAATTACTTATAATCAGATTTAACCATGAAACCTGTTGGTTTTAGGACAGATAACTGAGAGGGGGGGTGAATCAGTTGTCTCAAAAACTTTCTTTTCTTTAAACACTTAAATCCTTCTTATATTTCAATAGCATAATAATGATTCAATCATGGAAGCACAATGCAATAACTTAAGAGCAGGAACACATTAACACATATGACACCAAGATTTTAACGTGGAAAACCTGGTTAAGGGAAAAACCACGAGGTGACTAACCCAGTATTATATTCTCTATTAAAAGAATAAGAAGAACAAAATGGTACATACCAATTAGGGCTCACTGCATGAATGCACTGCTCACAAGAGGCCCACTACCTATAGGAGACACACTGTCTACAAAATAATATAAATATTACATACTTGAACTGGAGTTTAGCATCTTCACCATGCTTGAGAGAGTTCCATTTAAGCTCAACACTTCTACTCTTCTTTTTTCTCTTCTCCTCTCTACCACTCTCTCATCCTCACCTTAATAATTTGAAATGACTTCACAAATCTTATTTATATAAGACATCGACTTTGGGATAATCATCCAAGTCAACACAATACATACTTTATTTTATTACAGAACAGTTACACAAATACAACTTGACTTATTAAAAAAATTCATGCATATCACCACACTGTCGGTCACACATATCTGGGACTTCAATCTTCTTTGAGGAACATGCCATGCTTCGCAGAACATCTTCAAGATCATCCAGTCAGCCAAGATTACGAAGAACACCATCACCTAAGAGTAAATCTTCAATTACAAGCTCAAGATTCAATGCGAACCACCAACACAAACTGGACACAATCTAGAGACCCCCACAAGCTTGCCTGAATCGCCAAGAACATCCACACCACTTTTGCTTACTGAGATTATTTGCATCTTCATTTGGAACCTCAAGAACACATTCTGTCATCACTGTCACATTAGAATAAATGCTTGCAGACCTCCAGACCACGAACCAATTGAGTTGTCAATTCACATTGGCTTCCTAAACATTCCACCAAATCTGCAGAATAAGATATTGTATTTTTGGATCTCACCAGACCTATTTGTGTCACTCTGTCACCTCTAAATAGCTACCAGAACTAGTTTTACTCATATGGCCATAACTTCTCCAAATCTTCATGTGGACCTCTCAAATCTTGACTAGATCATCTTTAGACACATATCTACAAACCCTTTGATGCGCATTCTCTGATCTTCATCTAGCTGGGATTTTCACTTCATAGAGCTTCATTGTCTTCACTGTTCTTCTCTATTTCTGATAGGACTAATTTTCTCAATATCCTCAGCACACAACTCATCCAATCCTTGACATCAATGCAACAGGAGTATGTTGACATCAATGACAACATCGGTTAGGCCCATACTTGCAACAATCTCCCCCTTTGTCATTGATGGCAACATATGATGTGAAAAACTATTTTAACCATCAAGACAAGAACTTCTCCTCACTGACTAACATAGCTCCCCCTATTCACATGTCTTCTCTTCCTTTACTACTCCCCCTTTGATCAGCAACCACTTTTTTTTTCACATGTCTTCTCTCCCCCTTTGACATCAATTGCAAAGGGCACATACTTGCATCAATCTTTTGAAACATACAGACTGCTCCCCCTGAGTAGCAGCTTCCTATCATCAATCTAGACCACAAGATATGACTGTGAGATCCATCAGACTGATGCACATCAGTGCATCTTAATTTAGAACTGGAGGGGTAGTAAGCCCTAACTTCTCCCTGAGATACTCAAAGGAGTCCTTAGGTGGAGGTTTAGTAAAAATGTCTACAATCTAATCCTTTGAGGGCACAAACTCCAATTTGACTTCATTCTTGTTCACCTGCTCTCTCAAAAAGTGAAACTTGATGGATATATGTTTTGTCTTTGAATGCAACACTAGATTTTTTGATATATTTATTGCACTTGAGTTATCACAGAAGATTGTGATAGGTTCCTCATACTCTACTCTGATGTCTCTTAGCATTTTCTTCATCCACAATACTTGAGTGCAACTACCTGCTACTGCAATATATTATGCTTCTGCAGTGGATAGAGATATTGCCTCTTGTTTCTTGCTCAGCCAAGAAACCAATCTTTTTCTCAAAAAGAATGCACCACCACTAGTACTCTTCTGGTCATCCACATCTCCTACCTAATCAGTATCTGTATATGCATGAGGAGAGAAATCATGATCCCTAGGATACCATAAACCATACTCAACTATTCCCTTTAGATATCTGAGAATTCTCTTGATTGCCATGACATGAGATTCTCTAGGATCAGCTTGGAATCTGGAAACAAGACCAACAACATTCATAATGTCAGGTCTAGTTTGAATAAGATACAGTAGTCCTTCAATCATTGACCTGTACTTTTTCTGATCAGCGTTAGGAGATTCATCATCTTTGCTCAATTTACATCTGGTTGCCATGGAAGTATTCATTGGCTTTGAATCTTCCATCCCAAATTTCTTCAACAATTCTTTCACATATTTGGTCTGTGATATGAAGATTCCTTTCTTTGTTTGAGTGATTTGTAGACCCAAGAAGAAATTCATTTCCCCAAACATAGACATCTCAAATTCACTTTTCATTTGATTTGCAAAAGTCTTGCACATACTATCTTTTCCTCCAAAAATGATATCATCAACAAATACTTCAACAATCAAGATATTTTCATGATCAATCTTGAAGTACAAGTTACTGTCAGCCGTACCTTTGTTGAAACCAATCTTTAAGAGATGTTTATCCAGTCTTTCATACCAGGCCCTTGGGGCTTGTTTGAGTCCATACAGTGCTTTCTTCAACTTGCAGACCATATCACCATGATCAAACAATTGAAATCCATCTAGTTGCTCAATGTATACTTCTTCCAAGTCACCATTTAGGAAGGCAGACTTGACATCCATCTAATATACTTTGAAATCCTTGAAGGCAATAAAAGCAAGAAATAATTTGACTTCTTCAATTCTTGCCATCGGAGTAAAAGTTTCTTCAAAATCAACTCCTACTTGAGAATAACCCTTACAAACCAATCTAGCTTTGTTTCTGACTACTTCACCATCTTCATACAGTTTATTCCAGAAGACCCACTTAGTCCCTATTAGATTTCTACCCAAGAATGCAAGTGATTGAGAGAAAGCAAAATAGAAATCAGATATGAGCCAAATAAATTGTATTCAACTCAAGAGAATGCAAAGCAATACAATAGAATGAGATGCTCATATGAGAGCAAGAGGTGGGTATATATAGGATATTCCACCCAAGAGACTCAATACACAACCAATGTGGGATTAAGTGAAAAAGTCCCTAAGTAAACTTAACCTAGTGTGAAAAGAGCTAAAGTGGAGAACAAGCTAAGAAAGAGCTAGATAGCAAAGTAACCCTATTCACACTAACACCCCCCCTTAAGTCTAATTTAGGGGGAAATGTTGACAAAATGCAAAGATGGGTCCTGGCAACAAGGCCTGATGAGGTACCCATGTATAAAGAATCCCCTCAAACAGAAAAAAGGAAGGAGAAAACCCAGTGGGAAAAACTCCCCAATGAGAGGATAAAGCAGGAAGGGCTAATAGACCCCCCAGAAGAGATGTCCTGCACCCCCAAGAGAGACCAAAGATGAACATACTTGCTCTCAATGAATGGTTTGGTGAAGATATCCGCAATCTGGTCTGCTATAGGACAATACTGCAAATCAATGACCTGCTCCTGAATCAGCTCCCTGAGAAAATGCATGTGGATCTCGATATGTTTGGTCCGCTGATGATGAACTGGGTTCTTCGAGATCTGGATGGCACTTTGGTTGCAACAGTAAATGACTGATGGCTTCTAAAAAGTGATGCCAAGTTTAGCAAGGATATTCTGAAGCCAGATAGCCTCAGTGGTGGCATTGATAGTCCCCTGATACTCAACCTTAGTCAAAGAAAGAGCAATAGCATGTTGCTTCTTGCTCTGCCAACAAATGGGACTAGAACCAAGGTGAAAGCTATAGCCAGATGTGGACTTGCGATCATCAAGATCACCAGCCCAATCAGAATGAGTGTATCCAACCAAGTCTGAACCTGTGCCTACTGCATAGGGAATCCCGTACCTGTGAGTGCCCTGTATGTAGTGTAAGATGTGTTTGGCAGCCTTCCAATGAAGCTCATGTGGCTCCGTCATGAAGCGTGAAACGATGCCAACTACAAATGAAATGTCAGGGCAAGTATGAGTCAGATAGATGAGGCTACCAACAAGCTAACGATACAAAGTGGCATTAGCAAGTGGTGTGGAACACTTTGCCTCAAGCTTGACTCTGGACAGAAAGGGAGTCGGTGCAGGCTTATAATCAACCATGTGAAAATGAGCCAAAAGATCAAGAGCATACTTGGGTTGTGCAAGAGAGATCCCAGAAGAGGTTTGAGTGATCTCAATCCTAAGAAAATAGTGCAAGAGACCCAAGTCAGTCATGACAAACCTATCATGCAGAGAAGTCTTAACACTCGCAATGATGGATGAAGTGCTCACAGTGACAATCAAGTCATCAACATAGAGAGCCAAAAAAAGAAGAGCATCTTCCTGTCTCAAGATGTAGACATTTAGATCTGAGTGGCATCGAGAGAACCCAACTAAAAGAAGAAAGGAGTCCATCTTGGCATACCAAGCCCGTGGGGCTTGTTTGAGGCCATAGAGAGACTTCCTCAGTCTACAAACTAGTGAAGAATCCTAAATGAACCCCTGTGGCTTCTCCATGTAAATCTCCTCATGAAGATCCCCATGAAGAAATGCACTCTTCACATCCATCTGATGTACAGCCCAACCGTGAGCTGCAGCAAGAGCAAGTATCAGGTGAATGGAGTTCATCTTGGCGACAGGGGCAAAGATCTTAGTATAGTCAATACCAAGAACCTGAGAGAAACCTTTAGCCACAAGCCGTGCTTTGAACTTGTCAATTGATCCATCCACTACAAATTTGGTTCGATAGATCCACTTACACTGAACCAGTTTTCTTCCCTTAGGAAGTGGAACAAGATCCCAAGTTTTGTTTCGAATCAAAGAGTTGTACTCTTCCTCCATTGCTGAATCCCACTCAGCAATACCTGATGCTTCATGAAATGATTGTGGATCTAAAGCTGTGGCAATGTAGGAATGCAGAATGTACTGATGTTGTGACTGAGTTCTCCGAGCATCTGAAGGATCCCCAACAAGAGTACCTGCTGACTCAAGTGTCTGACAAGCCCAGCGAGGCATGTGAGGAGATGGAGGAGGAGAATCCCCATCCTTAGACTCTGAACTCTGTGAAGAGGAGGAGGAAACCTCATGATCAACTCTGCGAGTAGAGGCAGCTAGAGGAAAATCATCAGAGTCACTATCTGAATCCGTGGTAGAGGAAGGAAGAAGAGAGGATGAGCTAGGAGAGCTTTCCTCGAACTGCACACTTTGCTCAATGAAGAGCTCATGTGTCTCAGGATCCAAGAGCCAATATCCTTTGACACCATCGGGATAACCAACAAAGATACAAGGCTGACTCTGAGGTTCCAAGGCCTTATGCTTCTCTGAAGGAAAGTGAGCCCATGCAGGAGAACTAAAAACTCTGAAGCGCCACACAACAGGTTTCTTGCCACACTAGGCTTCAAAGGGAGTTATTCCCTTCAATGCCTTATGCGGAACTCTATTATGGATGTGAGTAGCACAGTTGATAGCTTCTGCCCAATATTCAGGTGCAAGGGAGCATGTGTGGATCATGCAACCATCCATCTCTTTCAGGGACCTATTTTTCCTCTCGGCCACACCATTCTATTGAGGTGTATAGGCAACAGTATGCTGAAGATCTATCCCTTCAAGAGTGCAAAATTGTTCAAAGTGGTGGTTCACATATTCTCTACCATTATTAGTGTGGAGAATCTTGACAACTTTCCCAGACTGTTTCTCGACGCGAGCCTTGAACTCCTGAAATCTATCAAATGCTTCTCCCTTCTGAGGAAGAAAGTAGACCCAAGTGTATCTAGAATAGTCATCAATGAATGTGAGTAAGTAGCAAGCCTTGCAGAAAGACAAGGATGGAAATGGACCCGCCACATCACTGTGAACCAACTCAAGGACTTATGAAGCCCTCTAAGCCTTCCCTTTGTCAAACTTGTCCTCGAGATGTTTTCCTAAGGCACAACCTAAACAAACTCCATCTGAGAAACTGATCTTAGGAAGACTTGTGACCATATCCTGCTTGCTGAGTTGTTGGAGATAGCGGAAGTTGAGATGGCCAAACCGCTCATGCCATAACTTGCTCATAGAATCTGAATGAGTGAGCAAGGCAGTCGAATGTGAATCAGGTACAAAATGAGAGAAAGCATATAGTCAAGACTCGTGATCAGCCTTACCGACTACAAGAAGTGCATTATCTTCAAGACTCTTGATGGTGATAGAATCAGAAGTGAACTCAACTTTTCTACCATTCTAGGCAATCTGATAGACTGGGAGAAGGTTAGCTAACAGATTAGGTACACAAAGGACATCCTCAAATGTACCAGTGCCAGCATCAATAGAACCTTTCTCGATGACTTCAATAGGAGAGTCATCCCTAATGAGAATGTGGGGCACCAAACAAGGCTCCAACAAGGAAAACTGTTCTCTAATAGAACCCATGTGATGTGAGGCACCTGAGTCAAGAATCCAATGCTAAGAAGAATCTGCAGTAGCAAATAGTGTAGTTGCTTTCCCTTTGCCCGATTTGAAGGAGTAGAGGATTGTTGTGAAGAAGGCAGATTAATGTTGTTCTTTTTCAGAAGATGCTTCAGCTCATCGATCTGCTTCTTGTGACAAAAGTGTTCCTTATGACCAACTTTCTTATAGTAGCAACAAGTTGGTCTTTCCTTCTTCTGATTGTTCCCCTTTGAAGAAGAGGAAGAAGAGTCTACCATTGAGGCAGACGAAGACTGTGCCTAATCTTTCTGTGACTTCTTCTTGGACTTCTTTTGTTTCTTGTCAGGTTTCCTTGACTCTTTCTGTTCCTTCAACTGACTAGCCAATAAAGCATGAGATTGAGATGGCTTTAAGAGCCCCATGGAAAGAAGTTTTCCTTGTTCTTGCATTAACAATTTAGAGAATGAAGAAAAAGAAGGCATTTTATATGTAGAGCCCATAGTCAATCTATGAGTATGAAAATTGGAAACAAAAACAACATATTCCAGTCCAAGTTTGTTAAGAGTACTCAAGACAAGTTGAATGTCCTTTTTATCTATGTCACATGCTTTACATTGTGCTCTCAAATCATTTACTTTTGTTACAAAGTCCTGGATGTTGTCAAAAGACTTAGGATCTAGGACCATTAGTTGATTATCAATTTGATATCCCCTAACTTCATTAGTTGTCCCATAAAGAGTTTTTAGTTGTTCCCATGCATCATGTGAATTATATTTTCCATCAAGTTGAAACATTATATCTAGAGAAACTAAACTCCTAAGACAACCTAGAGCTTTTGTTTGTTCAAGCATCCAGAGTATTTTTTCCTTAGCATCTGAGGGTTCAGTTATCTTTTGGTCAACATAGGGTGTGTACCCTTGTTGCATTAAGAAGTTCCATGCATTTTATTTCCATGTATTGTAGTTGTATGGAGTTAGCAGTGGAAACTTAACATTACCCATTGTGAAAGGAAAAGACAGCAAGAGCAGAAGGAGTTGCACAAGCACAATCACACCAAGAGACCCCCCCTGAATTACTCAATGAAGAAGCCCCCCCAAGCAAAAATAATTTGGCACTTTATAAGTAGTGCAGTTACAATGGCCACTAGGAAGAGAACGCTGAGTGGACTTGACTTCAATGCTTTTACAAATCCTCACAAAATGAACATATACTAAAATTATAATTTTAGGACAAACCCAAATGAAATTAGAAGTACCACTAGGAAGTACATGAAAAAACATACACTTTCAAAAAAATAATTGCCTCGATCCGAGGCTATATGCAAAAGTTATACACTTTTGAAAGTCCCAAAATGGGAACTACGCAGAGTCACGTGTGAAAATATGAGATTATTGAAAAATTCATACACTGAAATCAAAAAATGACTATACCAACATGTAGAGAATGAAAACATAGCCAAAATAAAAAAAAAGCTCGCAAATCGGAGGTCGGGAGCCCGAGTTACAACGTTTAGAAGTTGAATTGCAATTTCTAAAATGCTAATGGAGAGGGGGTCTACTGTAGCTTTCTGATATTGTTTCTACAAAATATATAAGCTACATGCAAAAACTAATAGATACCCAGATGGTTTTTCAGTGCTGCAAACAAAACCCAGAAGGTGTTTTTCTTTGTGATCTACAGAAGATGTGACTCTAATAAAAAAACATTTTTAGCACCAAAAAATGACCCCAGCAACCAAAAAATGGCATGCAAAGACTAAATCAGCTACCTAAGACAAACAAAGGCATGCTGTAACTTGCAAGATTGATCAGAATAAATAAAAAGTAAGCTGATTGTTAGATTTTAGCTCAAAGAGTCTTGAGGAAGCTCTGAAAAAACCTGCAACTGGCAAGTCAAAATATGAACCCCCCCAGAAACTAGAGTTTTCTCCACACTTTTCTATTTCTCTAGATCATCAGAAGATGCAAGAAAAGAGCATACTCATGTGCTTCGAAAAACAACTCTACACTCTCAGATTTCTAAAAAAATACTAACCCACAACTCACAACCATTTTGATACCATGTTAGATTTCTACCCAAGAATGTAAGTGATTGAGAGAAAGTAAAATAGAAATCAGATATGAGCCAAATAAACTGTATTCAACTCAAGAGAATGCAAAGCAATACAATAGAATGAGATACTCATATGAGAGCAAGAGGTGGTAAGTAAACTTAACCTAGTGTGAAAAGAGCTAAAGCAGAGAACAAGCTAAGAAAGAGCTAGATAGAAAAGTAACCCTATTCACACTAACAATCCCAATCACATTTTTGTCTTTAGGTCTGGGAACAAGATCCCAAGTGTGATTTTTCTCAATCTGCATCAACTCTTCCTTCATTGCTTTAGTCCATCTTTCATCATTGCATGCTTCACATACTATTTTTGGTTCAATCTTTGAGATCAGACAATACTTTTCTAAGTCTTGAGCAATCTTTCTTCTTGTTTGAACACCTTTGCTTCTATCACCTATGATCTAGTCTTTAGAATGATTTAGTCTTACATACCTAGGAGTTTTGGGAATTTCTTGCACTAGTATATCTTGGACAGGTTCATTCAAACTTATCTCTTCTTCCTGTATTTCAGGATTCTCTAGATCAGTCTAGATCTGAATTTTAGAAGGGGCTTGAACTTCTTGGGCCAAAACATCATTCTGATCATCTTCTTCATATTCATAAAACCTTGAGGGTTTTTCAATGCCTTCATCAACCTTCACATTTGTACTTTCTACAATCTTTCTCAATCTCTTGTTATAACACCAGTATGCTTTGCTTTGAGTAGAATAACCCAAGAATATTCCTTCATCACTTCTAGCATCAAATTTTCCAAGGTCTTCATCTCTTTTGATGTAACATTTGCTACCAAAGACTTTGAAATATTTCACAGTAGGAG
Source organism: Cunninghamia lanceolata (assembly GCA_027924645.1). Lineage (NCBI taxonomy): Eukaryota > Viridiplantae > Streptophyta > Pinopsida > Cupressales > Cupressaceae > Cunninghamia > Cunninghamia lanceolata. The sequence goes on along the minus strand of BSBN01000960.1, from coordinate 6,386,969 downwards.
TGATGCCAAACTAGAGTTCATAAGGGGTCTTACCAATATTGCTTCTAATTTGTACTCGATTAAGAGTATAGACAGCAGTGCTTACAGCTTCTCTCTTGTAAATTTGAGGGACATCTACTTCCATCATCATGGTTCTAGATGCTTCCTGGATGGTCTAGTTCTTTCTCTCCACTACTCCATTCTGTTGTGGGGTCCTTGGAGCAAATAACTATCTTTTTATCCCATGTTTCTCACAGAATTCTATGAACTCTCCGGATATGAATTTTCCACCTCTATCAGACCTAAGACATTTTATGTTTAACCTGGTTTCATTCTTTACCATAGCCTTGAATATTTTGAATTTCTCAAGAGCCTCAGATTTCTCTTTCAGGAAAGTCACCCACATCATCCGGGAATGGTCATCAATTAGTAACATGAAATATCTATCACCTTGCAAACTCCTGATTCTTGCCGATCCACATAGATCAGTATGTACTAAGTCCAATAATCAGGTAGAAGATTGTTCCTTACTTTTGAATGTGACTCTACTCTGCTTACCCAACTGACATTCTTTATACAAACTGTTAGTAGGTTTCACCAGTCTTGGAAGATCTCTTACAGCCTGAGTATTGCTTATCTTGATGATATTATCAAAATTTACATGACATATTTTCCTATGCCACAACCAACTCTGATCAATTTGAACAAATAAACAACTTTTTCCAGTACCAACCAAGTGGAAGATGTTACCTTTTGTTTGAGTACTAAATGCAACCTCAGTTCCAGAACTTTCAAAAATCTTACATTTTCCATTTTTGAATCAGAGATCATAGCCTTTGTCCACCAACTGCCCAACACTGAGAAGATTGTGCTTCAGACCTTCAACATACAGTACATCACTGGTTTTGTTCTTTCCATCAAAAGAAATAGTTCCTCTGCCTCTTATTCTTCCGGTAGAATTATCACCAAATTTTACAACTCCTCCTTCATATCTTTCTAGATCTATGAACTTGTTTTTGTCACCAGTCATATGGTGGGAGCATCCACTGTCAATGACCCATTCATCCTTTTCTTCAATTTGAGCAGCCAGAGCTCTTTCTACCTGTTTATGATTGACAGATTTAGTGGGCATTGGATCTTCTTCCTTGATGGCAATAAACACCCAGTCACTTCCGGATTTGTTTCCTACCTCTAATTGATCATCTGTTACTCCTTCATCATCATCATCTTCATGAACATAGTAACATTTCTTTTAGAATCTTGATCTATTTAGATTTGTCCTTGAAAATCTTTCTGGACACCTTGAGGCAAAGTGACCAATCTTGTTGCAGTTGAAACATTTGAAGGGCAATTTTCCTTCATACTTACCAGATCCTCTTGGCAGTCTTTTTGCAATAAGGGCTTCAAGTTGAGCAGCTTCTGTCTCATCTTCTTCTAGACCTTTTCTTGCTCTTTCATACCATGATAGTTTCTTTGAGGAGTTATCTCCTGGATCATACCTTTGTTTTCCTTTTACAGAGGCACTAGCTTTGAATGCAGATTCAGTCTTGGGGGTGCATCTCCAAACTCAGCCAATTCAAATGCAGCTAATTTTCCAACCAATTAGTCTCTTGTGATATTTGATAAAGATTTGAATTCTTCAATAGAAACAACCTTGTGTTTGTAAGCAAGAGGTAAGGAACTGAGAACTTTGGCAACAATCTCATCTTCATCCAAGGTTCCACCAGCACACCTAATGCCACAAACAAGCTCATTTACTTTTGGCATAAATGTAGTGATATTCTCATCTTCATTCATCTTTAGATTTTCAAATTTTCCTTTCAGACTCTATAGCTTGGCACATTTAACATATTTGTCTCCTTCATGCAGAAGTTCCAGCTTTGACCAAATCTCATATGCAGTTTTTAAATCCATAACATTTGTCAATTCTAAATCAAATAAGTCTCTTAGTAAGGCTTCTTTAGCTCGAAGATTATCTTCAGCATCTCTAATTTCATCTACAGTTGTCAGACCATTCTTTGGAGGAACATACTTCTTTGAAGTTATGGTCCAATATTGCATTCCCATACATTGCAAGTGACATTCCATGTGGCATTTCCAAAGAGTGTAATTGGTTCCATCAAACCTCAGACTATCCTTCTTGTAGGAAGACATCATGGATTTCCTCAAGCGATTAAGCTCTTTTAGAGGAACTTAGCTCTAATACCAATTGTTGGTTTTAGGACAGACAACTGAGAGGGGGGGTGAATCAGTTGTCTCAAAAACTTTCTTTTCTTTAAACTCTTAAATCCTTCTTATATTTCAACAGCATAATAATGATTCAATATGGAAGTACAATGCAGTAATTTAAGAGCAGGAACACATTAACACATATGACACCAAGATTTTAATGTGGAAAACCCGGTTAAGGGAAAAACTATGGGGTGACTAACCCAAGATTGTATTCTCTGTTAAAAGAATAAGAAGAACAAAATGGCACATGCCAATTAGGGTCACTGCCCAAGCACACTACTCACAAGAGGCCCACTGCCTACAAGAGACACAATGTCTATAGAATAATTTAAATATTACATACTTGAACTAGAGTTTAGCATCTTCACCATGCTTGAGACAGTTCCATTTAAGCTCAACACTTCTGCTCTTCTTTTTGCTCTTCTCCTCTATACCACTCTCTCATCCTCACCTTAATGATTTGAAATGACTTCACAAATCTTATTTATACAAGACATCGACTTTGGGATAATCATCCAAGTCAGCACAATACATACTTTATTTTATTACAGAGCAGTTACACAAATACAACTTGACTTATTACAAAACTTCATGCATATCACCACACTGTCGGTCACACATATCTGGGACTTCAATCTTCTTTGAGGAACATGCCATGCTTCACAGAACATCTTCAAGGTCATCCGCAAGATGTGTAAAACATTCGGTCAGCCAAGATTACGAAGAATACCATCACCCGAGAGTAAATCTTCAATTACAAGCTCAAGCTTCAATGCGGACCGCCAACACAAACTGGACACAATCTAGAGACCCCCACAAGCTTGCCTAAATCACCAAGAACATCCACACCACTTTTGCTTACTGAAATTATTTGCATCTTCATTTGGAACCTCAAGAACACATTCTGTCATCACTGTCACATTAGAATAAATGCTTGCAGACCTCCAGACCACGAACCAATTGAGTTGTCAATTCACATTGGCTTCCTAAACATTCCACCAAATCTACAAAATAAGATATTACATTTTTAGATCTCACCAGACCTATTTATGTCACTCTGTCACCTCTAAATAGCTGCCAGAACTAGTTTTACTCATATGGCCATAACTTCTCCAAATCTTCATGTGGACCTCTCAAATCTTGACTGAATCATCTTTAGAAACATATCTACAAACGCTTTGATGCGCATTCTCTGATCTTCGTCTAGCTAGGATTTCACTTCATAGAGCTTCACTGTCTTCACTATTCTCTATTTCTGATAGGACTAATTTTCTCAATATCCTCAGCACACAACTAATCCAATCCTTGACATCAATGCAATAGGAGTATGTTGACATCAATGACAACACTGGTTAGGCCCATACTTGCAATAGAAAGCATCAAATGAGAAGTTCAACACAAAAGCATAAATAACATAGAAGACACCAGATTTTTACATGGAAAACCCTAAAAGGGAAAAACCACGGTGGGTGTTAGCCCTCAGAAATATCTAAGTTATATCAATACCAAAAATCAGAGGCTCCCTACCTACAGGGCTCACTACCCAAAATGCTCACTGCAAAGAAAAGTTCATTGCCTATGGGTGGCTCACTGCCAAAGGGAGGCTTGCTACCAAGAGAAGACTCACTGCCAAAAGGGTGAACTAAGATAATAGCATCTACTCCATGCCAAGGTTCAGTTCCATTAAAGCACAAACACCTCTACTCTACTCTGCAACTTATCTTCACTCTATCTTCACATATTCACACTTGGATGCATTTTCACAACTCAATTACAAGTATTTATATACTACATCAACCTGGGAATGATCCTCAAGGTCAGCAATACAATCATCAACCATTGGAATAATCTCTAAGGTTTGGACCTAATACAAATTTAGCTAAGGAAAACATGTAAGAATGTATGTGGATCATGTCATGCCTTAGCTAGGACTCAAACAAAATCTTCTGTGCTACAACATGGTATCATAATCTTCAATGCATCTTTGCAAGTGATGAATTCAACCAGGTCGGCCAAGACTGATGTTAACACATGTATCTTGAAGAGCACGCTTCATGTACAATTTGAATTACACCTTGCAGACCAATCTGAATGTAGGAGCATGATTAGGAGAGATCCACAAGCACATTATAATCACTAGGAAGAATCGCACGATCTCTAACAACTCTATCAACAAGATTCTTCAAACTGGAGCACAAGAACAACACTACCAGCCACTATCATGAGTAAAAGATAGCTTGCAGACCACCAAATCATGAACCATTACACTTGAAGGTATTTAACATCATCACAGACTTACTTCCAGAACCGCAGACCAAAATACTTCAATCGGAGGAAGTGGAGCAAAACACTTTCTCTCTATCACCACCAAACACACAGGAAAATCTATTTTCACTTTGGTGAACATATTTCACTCAATTCTTCATACTAGAGGCTCAAACATGGAGTATAACATCTTCATACAAGCTTCTAAATAACTTCCAATCCCTAGGTAAAGATATTTATTTTACAGGAAATGCGGAGCATCCTTTTGGATTGTTCTTTTGCCTGTAATGCACTATTTCTACTGCAACACATTGTTATCATCAAAGAGGCTAATTTTCTCAATATCATCAACAAAGTAAGAGCACAGTTGACACTAATGACAAAACAGATATGTTGACATCATTGACAGCACCGATTAGGCACATACTTGCAACAAAAAGATATGAGGAAAGCAGATGTCAACACCCTCATGACAAAGAAGATTTTGATGCCTCAAACACTCCCACAAGTAGATACTTGGTTTGAGGTCATCATATTGAAGAGATGCAATGCTAAGGCTGTGAATATCAGCATCAAGGTGCATGAACTCTTAGTAGAAGATCTGGAAATTTTGGAAGTTCTTGAAGGTGAGGTAGAAGAAAGGAGTGAAAATCAAGATGAAGAGTTTCTTGTCAAAGCATTTAAAGATAATTTCAACTTAGCAGCAGAGGATCCTATCCAGCATTTCTCTAAAAATACTATTGATAAATCTATGTACATGAAGTCTAAAATTGAGGCATATAGTGAAGAGTTAGATAGCCAAACTAATAAATGGACATCCTTAAAGGAGCAATTGAAAGCTCAAGAGTATGTAACCAATAAGGCTAAGGTACATGATAAGGCAAAAATAAACAAGGCTCTTCGGGCTTATAAACTCATCTAAGGCATTGGATGTAGGATATCTGAAGGGGCACCTACATATGAAGAATTTGATCGAGGTGCGGAGTGAAGAGGTCATATTGACTAAGTCAAAGATTCAAGTCTAGAATGCTAGTTGTCTTCAGCGAAAGATTGCCAAAATCTAATCATGTGCCATATTTTCTTCCCAAACTGTTAGATCATCCTAATTTGATCTTGATCATTGGGTCTATTGTAACTGCATCCTATCCTTGGTCTATAAAAGGAGAGGGATTGACATTTGTAAAATATTGGAAGCTTAATTGAGATAGAATTGGTGATTAGTGGACACTTAGTAAACATTTTATGCTTAGTGATTCCTCACTATTCTCTCTTGAGATCATCTATATATGTGTACTCTTTTGCATAATTGAATAAAGAAGGAGATTTAGATTAAAACTTATCATATATCTTGTGTAATCTATGAGTGAATTCTTGATGTGTAACTGTGGATTGTTGTGCTCAATAGAGGTGCATTCACAAAGTGCATATTATGTTCATTCCTTTCCTTTGAAGATTAGCACCAATCATGTGTAGTCGTGGACTATCCTAGTAAAGCATGGTTTGGTTTTTATCTCCTTTCATGAAAGTGTCTAAGATGCATGTGGATCAGTGATCAAACTTCAATTAATTTCATTGAATTTACAATTTCAATCTGTTTTCTTTTAAATTTCATAAATATCATCATCATAACTGCAAATATTGACTAATGATAAGTAGAACATGGATAAATATGCAGATATCTATAGATAACTGAACAACCTATGCATATTTGAGCAGATTACATGTAACATTGAAAATATCATGCGAACATTTGGAAAGAATGACAAAGAACATGGAAATATCCACTTATAGGCATAATATTTAGAAGAATTTAAGGTGTAGAAGTAGAATTAAGTGAAGATTACTTCAAATTTAAGTGAATTCAAAAGAACTAATCAAATTTATAAAGATGATTGCCGATAATGGCATGGTTCGGTGGTTAAGTCGCTCAGGATGTAGTGGCGGCCACCAGAGTTCAAACCCCCGCTGGGCCAATGAGCTCGCAAGGCTTTACGCCTTCGCTGGGCCAATGAGCTCGCAAGTTTGAAGTGTTCTTCCTAGGGGATGAGGTCCCCCAGTTGTGGCCTCACCAGTTCATTGCTCCGGGCAAAAGCATTCGTGTGGAGCTAGAGGGCATGTCACACCAGCGTCGCCGGTCACGTTAAAAAGTTTACCAGGCGCATTTAAAAAAAAAAAATTATAAAGATGATCACAAATAATCTCAATCAGAGTAAAGATCAGAAGAATTGATCAAACTTAGGATAAATTCACATAAATATCTACATATCCTGGTTAAAGATTATAGGATTTAACATAATTGTTGAGGAAATCTATGTTGATAACTGAGAGGGGGGGTGAATCAATTATCCTAATTATTTCTTCTTTTGAACTTTCTTATTAATCAATGCAGCATTGAATTAAACAAACAAACATTACCATGAAATGAGAAACAGATGACACAGTATTTTTGACATGGAAACCCTGTTAAGGGAGAAAACCATGGGGTGATTAACCCAAAGATTATTCTCTATTAGAAGAATAAGGAATTACAAAATGGCACTTGCCAATTAGGGCTCACTACCCAAGCACACTGCTCACAAAGAGGCACACTGCCTACAAGGAGACACACTATCTACAAAAGAATGTTATACAATACTTGAACTAATTGGAAGCATCTACATATGCTGGTGTTCAGTTCCGGTTAGGCTCAGTACACTGATCTGCTGTACTTCATCTTTCCTCTTCTCTTTATTCTGCTTTCCTTTCACATGCCGGATCTTTCCTACTACTTCTGCTCTGCTCTGCACTTATTCACATATATCATCATCACTACAACAACTCTCACAACTAAATCCATTGTGCATATATATCCGCACAAGTAATTTCATCACCTTTCTAGTCGGCATCTGGAACAGTCTATTTACTCAAAAACTCTGTTTTGTTAGCTGAATCCTTGCACATCAAGTAATGCGGATCAAGCATATACTTGTAGATATCATTAATCATGTTAGCCAAACATGATTCATGCCTTCACAACCTTTACCATCAACAGTAACACATCCAAAAAATAGTCTGATGTTCTGTCAGTTAGTTCTTCCTCTGTTCTCACTGTTACTCAGGAATCCGGTACTCAACTATTCATATCTTTTTCCTTGTCCATCACCGGAGGCTAAATCCTTGGAATATACCACTCAAGGTAGTCTTCTTGACTTCCCCAAATCCGCGCTGAACAAAGACACTTCCTCTGAGAGATCCGGACCAATCTGTCGGACCTTGCCACATGCTCTGTTCTTGTTCACCGGACCACAACAATCTTCATTTTGACTTCCGGTAGAGACACACCATGACTTGCGGATATGTGGGATGACCTTTGTTGCCATCAATGACAACAACCATGAATCCATATAGTGTCTCTTGCCAACAATCTCCCCCTTTGGCATTGATGGCAACACTTAGTGAAAAATGACTAAGTGTTTACACTATGCTCCCCCTTGGCTGATGCTCTATCTTTATATACATTTTCTGGAGCTCCCCCTTAGTTGGATTCCTCATTTTTCACTGCTCCTCACTCCCCCTTTGACATCAATGGCAAAAGGTAGGGTCCGCACACCAAAATTTTCAAGAATTTTACTCTACACTTGGCTGTATATTACATATTCACAAAAACTGAAGAATGTCTGCAAAGGATGTCTTCAATTGGATGAGTTCTATAGCCCAACTTTGCTTCATTCTATCCAAAATTGAAATGTGACCACTCAACAAAAATGCAAAAGCTTCTGCCCTCTTGAGATCTGTCGAATCATTGGTTTGGGCAGTAGTCTGAGCATCACTTATGGCCTCATGCATGGTTTCTAACTTAGGGATAATAATCCTTCTAAGTTCTCCCATCCGGTTAATTATATTTTTCCTTTCCTTTTCAAAGTTCTTTATTGCATTTGTGATTGCAATAGTTTGACATTCTTGATTTACTATGGAGGAAGAGAGAGGATCAAAACTTTGAGACAAACTCAGTAGTTTGTCCTGTTCCTCTTTTATTTTCTTCTCAACTTCTACTGTTGCTTTTGACCATGAGATACAAAATTTGTAAATGTCACCACCATCCTTAAGAGCATTTTCTAAGCTCTTTATTCCAATACTCATATTTATTCTATCATTAGAGATTAATCCTAGTACCTCTGAGAATCTCTTATCTAAGAACTCCTTCCGGACCTTTTCTTCAGCTGATTTTTCTAGGGATTCAAAATGTGTACCAACACTGCTGACTAAGGTTTTGAGATTACCGGAAGAGGAGGCTGTGGGATCTTTCTGGACCAATGGCATAATCTTCTCAAGCACTCCAGAAGCAGCCTCTATCAACTCACAGTCTTCCATATGAGACTTTAGGAGTTTTTCATTTGCCTTAGCATTAGCAAATGAAGCTATCTTCATTGTCTGTACCGGAGAGAGGGAATCAAAGTTGAATGGGCCTTGTAGTAGCTCTGGTTCATCAATCTCTATTGCTTCTTTGCTCAGAAATTTTTGGACAGTTTGTGCAGTGTCTCTTGCTGGAGACAGATGTTTCTTCTCTTCTGCAGTCTTGGAGCTGTCCATTGGAATTTTCTCTTCTGCTACATTCCCACCACTGATAGTCGTGGTTTTCTCTAGTGAAGTCTTCTGTCCTTCTGCAATCTTTGCACTGTCACCTTCTTTTTCTTTCACCGCTGCTCCTTTCTCTTGTAGTTTCTCTTCTTCTTTGGATCCAGAGACTGTAGGAGAAACTGGAGGAGAGATGTTAGTCTGTTCAAGGGCCACTTCTTCTGGAGCAAAGGATTCCAAGTCCACAGCTGTTTCTGCACCTAAGTCCTCTACAATATGAAGATTAAACCTTTTGAAGGCCTTCCGGAGGATCTCTTCTGTATCCATAGCTACCTTGTCAGTCTCACCAAGCATGAGTTTATTCATCCTTGCTTTACTTCTGAACTCATCTTTGCAGTCTTTGAATATTATGTTCATTGTCTTGGGATCAATTTGAGGATATAGCTGAATAGCTATCTGCTCCTAGATCTCAAGATCTTTTGCCTGGGCATTGTTCTTTCTTATTTCTAATTCCTTCTCTAGACTCTTAGGGATTTCAGAGATAATCTCAATAAAAGCTTTATTGTAAATGTTAAGATACCTGATAGTAGCTTCCTACAGGATCTTTTGGTCAGCCTCATTGTAATCATCATAGAATTCAGCCACTGGTTGAAGGTTCCCATCCACAGTGACTGATTTGATTACATTGTCTAGAGATAGGGTGGGCTTTTCAACAAATTTCTCTACCATTTCTTCCTTGTCTTGGCCTGTGGAGGGTTTACCGGATCCTTTCTTCTTCTGCTCCTTTATTTCTTTTACTCCCTCATCTGATTTAGTTTCCTCTTCATCTCTTTGACTCTCATAAGCCCTTGTGGCTTTCGTCTTGGATCTTTTACCAGATGCCTAGACTTCCAGTTTTGAGCTTTTGGTTGTGGGAGGTGCAAATCTTTTTGATGATCTGGTCCAGGTGGAAGTTTCAACTGGAACACTTTCTTCACTTTTCTTTTCTACCCTCTTCTTCTCATCCCCTTCCTTCTTCTTCCGGTGAGCATCAAGTGCCTCCATGGAGATCCCAAGGCCTTGTGCTATGTGTTCTACTTCTTTTCTAACCTTTCTCTTGATCTCCGGTTCTCTGAGTTCAACATGAATTTTTATACTCAGTTCCTCAAATGTTCCAAACCTTTCTGCCTTTGGATCTTTAGGCTAACTTAGCATGTGTTGAACATGCAGCTCCACAATCTGTTCATCCACTTCATACCCCATGGGCATGATCCACACAGTTCTTGGTTCTACTGCCTCCATTAGGCACTGATCTATTTCTACCATAAAGCATACTATGTCTTTGTACTTTTCAACAAGAGACTGGGGTATTCTTTCTCTTGCATGCATCATGCTCTAGAAGTTCTTGAAATATCCCCACAGGGCTGTTTTTCTTGCTCTAGCATCCCCAAGTCCATGCAAATAATCTCTGATTTGGATGGCAACTGGTCTGTCATTCTGCCATATCCATCCACTAGATCCGGGAAGCTCATTCATGTAATAAAAGAAGAGACAAAGGATCAAATTCCCATACTTGAAGGAGTTTTTCTTGTCCTTCTTGATCTTCTGTAGATTTTCCAAAAGTTGGTTTGCAAGAAGCTCACACAAGTCATAGTCTGCATTCTCCTTTAGCATTTGATAAGCTGTGTAAATTGTAGTTCCCGGTACTGAATTTTCCCTACTGGAGTGATAGATCTTGTAACCAATTATCATAGATGCAAATTTGACATCCAGTTCAGTGATGTCTTCAACTGTCATAGCTCTCTTGTCAAACTTAGATCCGGTTGCATCACTAACTGTCTGATTTTTGATAGACTTGAGAATAGGTAATCCACCAGATGAGTGCAAACCAGTTACAGCCCTAATTGCATCTTTGGTGATCTTGAAAGGCTTGTTCAACCATAGGAAATTGTCATGCACTCTACTTAGTACATACTAGACCCATTCATCTTCTTCAAAACAAGGGAAATGGATGCACTGTGCAAAGTGCTTATCCCGGATGGCTTTGTACTGAGGTTTAATCTCAAAGGAGTCATCTATCAACTGTTTGTGATAGATATCCATCAATTTTGAATCCCCAAAGTCTTCAAAATTTGCATGTATGTAAACCCTAATGTCCTCCGTATGCAATACACCATGCGGAGCACTAGAGAAGGCTCCTAGGGGATCTACCTCCAAAGATTTGTATGGATGTTTCTTGAATGTGGGGCGAGGTCTATTAGAGATCTTAACTATATTCAGAGTAGCCATTTTTCAAAGATTTGCAGTGAGATATTGAAAACGAAAAATACCTTATGCGCCTTTGGTTATACGGAGTGGTTGAATTGATTTCTGTGTGTAATAACTTCTGCAAGTGATCTTCAGTGAACTTGATGAATTTTGTTGCAGAGCTCCGCTTTTCGCTTCTTCTTGGGTGTGGAATGAACAAGTGATTATTGAGAAATCCCTTATATTGTTTCGCAAACCCTAATATCTGTTTGTAATAAATGCTTGACCTACATTATTCCGGTTTGCCTTATTCGGATAACTTGAAGAACCAGATCAGTCCTGATTTATGAACATCATGCGGATCTTCCAACCATGAACAAATCAAGATGACACATCACAAGGACATCCCAAACACTCTGTCCAATCCGCAGAATAAGACAATGCACTTCTGGATCTCTCTGGACCTTTTTGTAATCATCTGTCATTCCGGAGCATCTCCCAGAATAGGTCTTACTTGATCGATCACAACTTCTTCACATCTCCATGCGGACCTCTGAAATCTTATCTGGATCATCTCAAGACGTATCTCTTCAAACCCTTTACTCCGCATCTTGTGCCACATCCGGCACCACTTGATTGGCTGGGGGAACAGGATTTTCTTTGAGTCTCCCCCTGAGCCAGAGCTCACCTTTTAATTTCTGGAAGGAATATCAGCACCAGAGTCTAGTGCAGATCCAACCTCTACATTCTCTGAACTTTTCTTCACCCAAATCTTGTTCATCTGATTCCTAACTTCATCCACATTCATCTTTTGTTTACCCTTGTCTTGATTCTGATTATACACTGGACCTCTTTTGTCCTGATTCTTGCTTTTGCAGACTTTTGCATTATGACCGGACCTATTACAGATTTGGCAAATAACATTTCCTTGCATATTTGACTGATAACCTCTTGATCTGCATTGATTAGCCATATGACCTACTCTATTGCATGCAAAGCATCTACCATTGAATGATTTGTTTATTTGCATATTTCTGCATTCATGAGACTTGTGTCCATACCTTTTGCAGTTAAAGCACTGTCTGGAGAAGGATGAATTAGTCTGATTCATTCTCTTTCTACACTGATTAGCTTTGTGACCAAAGTGATTGCAGCTGTGGCAGTATCCATTGAAGGATGGATATCTTTGAGCATTGGGTTGTCTTACTGGAGGTCTTCTAGGCCTATTCCTTAGATTTTCTGATCCAAAATTCTTTTGACCGGATCCGGAGCTTTCTCCTTTCTCATATCCCAAACCATACTTGTCATCTGCCTCTTTTGACTTCCAAGAAGAACTTCAAGTTGAGCAGAACTTATCTTGAATTTTTCTTTATATTCATTTGTTGTTTGAAGATCTCTTTTGAGAGAGACAATTTGATCCTCAAGTTTTTCTTCATTATCTTCGGCATCTTCAAGATCAGATTCAAGATGTCTGATAATCTTGTCCATCTGGTGGCATTCTTCTAATTTCTCTTTAAGAGATTGTCTTAGATTGTCTTCAGCTTTTCTTTTCTTTTCAATCTCTTGAGTATACTTTATAACTCCTGATTCCATTTCATGTCTTACCATAATGACTTCTTTTGATAAGTTTTCACATAACTTAGTTTTCTCAGTCAATTCTTCATTTGTATTACTTTCTTCACTTTGTCTTGCCAATTGTTGGAGCAGCTCCTTTCTCTTTTTCATAGAGAGACTTAATTTGTCATTTAGTTCTCTCATGAATTCATCAGCCTGTTTGAGTCTTTCCTTTAATTCATTGACTTCAAAGTTTGACTGTTCAAGATCCTCAAGGGCAATCTTGAGTTGCTCCCTTAAACCATATGCATCCATTTGAACTCCTAGAACTTCCTCAAGCTGTTAGGCTCTATTAGGAGGAACTTAGCTCTGATACCAATTGTTGATAACTGAGAGGGGGGGTGAATCAGTTATTCTAATTATTTCTTCTTTTGAACTTTCTTATTAATCAATGCAGCATTGAATCAAACAAACAAACATTACCATGAAATGAGAAACACATGACACAGTATTTTTGACGTGGAAACCCTGTTAAGGGAGAAAACCATGGGGTGATTAACCCAAAGATTATTCTCTATTAGAAGAATAAGGAATTACAAAATGGCACTTGCCAATTAGGGCTCACTGCCTAAGCACACTGCTCACAAAGAGGCACACTGCCTACAAGGAGACACACTGTCTACAAAAGAATGTTATACAATACTTGAACTGATTGGAAGCATCTACATATGCTGGAGTTCAGTTCTAGTTAGGCTTAGTACACTGATCTGCTGCACTTCATCTTTCCTCTTCTCTTTATTCTGCTTTCCTTTCACATGCCGGATCTTTCCTACTACTTCTGCTCTGCTCTGCACTTATTCACATATATCATCATTGCTACAACAACTCTCACAACTAAATCCATCGTGCATATATATCTACACAAGTAATTTCATCACCTTTCTAGTCGACATCTGGAACAGTTTATTTTCTCACAAACTCTGTTCTGTCAACTGAATCCTTGCACATCAAGTAATGCGGATCAAGCATATACTTGTAGATATCATTAATCATGTCGGCCAAACATGATTCATGCCTTCACAACCTTTACCATCAATAGTAACACATCCGGAAAACAGTCTTATGTTCTGTCAGTCAATTCTTCCTCTGTTCTCACTATTACTCAGGAATCTGGTACTCAACTATTCATATCTTTTTCCTTGTCCATCATCAGAGGCTAAATCCTTGGAATATACCACTCAAGGTAGTCCTCTTGACTTCCCCAAATCCGTGTTGCACCAAGACACTTCCTCTGAGAGATCCAGACCAATCTGTCGGACCTTGCCACATGCTCTATTCTTGTTCACTGGACCACAATAATCTTCATTTTGACTTCCGGTAGAGACACACCATGACTTGTGGATATGTGGGATGACCTTTGTTGCCATCAATGACAACAACCATGAATCCATATAGTGTCTCTTGCCAACAATCTATGCAGAGCAATTACATAGGACAATATCCATATCGAATTACTTCAAAATTATGCATAAGGCCTCTAAATAATTAACATCATCATCACATCAAACCACTAAGTGATTGTCAGAAGGTCATGTCCTAACTATTGGAGACTTGGGATCATAAATTCATCTTGAATTTATTGTATCTTACAAGATGATAAAGGTTTTTTGTGTATAAACTTTTATTTGTGTTATATGACTAACATTTGTATCAACAGGACATAGATGATCTGGAGGTGAAATATGCATCGATGATGATTGGTTACAAGATATATTACACTAATAAAGAGAATTATGTGTCAGCCACAACTATACACACTTCTCACCAGATGGTGAAAGAGGGTCTGGAAATTGATTTATGCGAGCTCTTAAGACAACTATTGATGGAGAACCTATAGAAGACTAAGGATTCTTGGTACCCATTCTAATATGGTACCGTTATCATATGTTTATTATTTTACTTTCTTAGAGAGTTGCCTAGTGCAAAGAATATTGTGTGGTTGGACAACATTCCTATTGCAATTCAAATCAGTGATCATTTAAGAAGGTTTGGAGACCTAGATACTCAGAAATCTATGCTATGGGGTTTCTTCAAGACCTTTTAAGAAAAAATGCAAGAGAGAGAGAGGATACCAGTGAAGGTTGTTGAGAAATACAAGGACATAATCTTTACGGTTAGCAAAGATGAATGTATCATGGAAGTAGTGGAACCTAGAACAATTTGGGTTCTAGAAATGGGATATGAAGTAGCAGAAGATGTAATCATAGGACTTGCAGACCTAATGTTTAGCAAACCAAGAAATCCTGCAGTAGAAAAATTAGTGAAGTGCACTTGAAACACAACAAAGACGAGATAATGAAAAATGTTGAAAAAATGAAAACTAAGTTGGAGGAGATTGTTTCACCAAAGAGCCCTCCAGAGAAATCTAAAGGCATACCTACTCCTCCGGAAGGTACTCCTAGCGCAAGAAGGTCAGCTAGGACCTCTACCCCCCTCTCCTACTATTTTGAAATCCTCTGAAACCATGCCTATAGTAAGTACAAAGAAGAAAGCAGCATTCAGTGCCTCTATATAGCAATAGCCATCTAAGAGGGGAAGAGTAAAAGAAAAAGTGACAAGAGAAAAGTAAATCAGCAATGAGGATGAAGAAGAAGAAGTAGAGGAAGGACCTCAATTGATCTAGAAGAAGAAGAAGATGCCTCAAGCCTCCGGAGAAGAGACAAGTGCAAAGAAAGAAAAAGTTGGCATTGTTGATATAGAAAGTGAAGAGGAAGTTGAGAATGAAAAGAAAGGTTCTGTGACAGAAGAAGAATCAGTTAAAAGTGAAGGAAAAGGCGAGGCAAAGAAGAAAGACAAATCCCCTACAATAAGGGAACACAACCCCTTAAAATTGGATGCATTATTTAATAGTATTTCAGAATTTGGTCTCTTGGAAGAGATAGCAAAAATGTACCCCGAGTCTTACAATGAAGGTAAGGTGACCATTGAAGAAGCTATCATCAAGTATATGGTTACATTTGACACTGGCCTAGATAAGATTGAGGATCAATTGCCTAATGACCTGAAAAATTCTTTAACTGCAAGAAGGCAAGAAGCTATTGAAGAGGATGGAAAGATAAAGGCATTTGCCTTGGAGAAGATTGGCTCTTCTTTTACTGCTGAAGATAGAGCAAAATTGGCTCAACTATATAGCAAAAAATTTAGAACAAAACAAAGAGTTAACACTCTAATGAGAAGAGACAAAGAGGACTTTAAAAATCTAAAGAATGAGACTTTACAAAAGGTTGAAGAACTTTCTAAAGGGTTGAGAGTCCCTCCGGACAATGAAGAGCAATTGTAGCATGATACAACTGTTCCAGAGAATAATGGGCCTGATAATGCACAACATGTGCATATGCCTGAAGATGAGAATGTGTAAGAAGATATGGTTACAAATAATGCCCCTCTAGTGGTCAAGAATGTTGTTGATGATGAGAAAAAGGAAGAATAGGTCCTAGAGAAATTAGAAGCACAAAATACTGAAGGTTTGCCTCCTCTAAACAATGTGAAATCTGTTGAAGAGGAGAAGAAGACTGAGGATCAATCTGGTAGTAATGAAAGGGAGGAAGAAGAAAATGAAAATATTGTTGGTGAAGCCTCTAAAGCCTTCAGAGATTCATTGAAGAGTATATTAGACATACAGTTGCAATTCAAACCAATAGTATCTGTACAACTGCTATAGCTTCTAATGCAACAGGGACAAGTTGATATAGCAAAGATCTCTCCCCTGTAGAAACTTCAACTTGGTGATGTATTTCATGCCTCCGCATGGAAGGAGATACTATCAACACACCAAAAGAGCACATAATTGATCAAGGAAGTAGTTAAAGTGTTCCAAGTAGGCATCCCTAGATTAATCATTGATGATTCTTTGTCTAGTGTGGAAAAGTTAAAGCTACTATTGGATTCTTTCAAAGATTTTTCTATCAAACTTGAAGAGAGGATGGAAAAAGAAATGACAAAGAAGGTCAATGACAAAAGATTAACTAAAATATTTGACAAGTGTAGTATTGCACATGGCAAACTGCAAGAAAATCTAAGAGATGTATAGAAATGGTTAGAAGAAGCTAGAGTTTTGTTGCAATTTTTCTTGAAATGGCCTAACTCTACAAAGAGCATTAAGGACTAGATGGACTCAATAGAGTCACAGATTGCTTAGACATTCTATGTCTATGATCTAGCCAATGATCTAGATGGTGTAATAAGGACAATGATAGAGAATCTGCATGGATAGTTTTTCCAAATGCAAGAACAAAAAGAAAAGATCATTATAAAAAATATTGTCAACTTAGAGATCTGGTAGGTGCAAGGCTTACCTCCTTGACCAGTGTGATAGCAAGTGCAAAAAAGATGGCACATAAGGATCTGGCACTAGCCAATTCTCTGAATGAAGGAGAAGATCTCCTTGTTCAGATTAAGAATCGGTGCAGTTTACTTACTTTTGCTAAGAAGGATTGGGAAGTTGGGAAGGAGGATTGGGAGACACACCTTGCAAAATTGAAGGTGTCTTAAAAGAGTATTTTGCCTTCTTCTAGTTAAAAATGTACATTTTTGTTTTACTTATATAATTTATGATTTCTTTATACATATGTGGAGTATTAGAAAGTGTTGAAATACATTTTTTCCCAATTTTTTTGGATAACATTATTAGGGGGAGTCTCCCTAATATAAGTTATTGGAGAAGTGTTAAGTATAGGAGTACAATAGTAAGGGGGAGCTGCTCTCATGTATACACATATATATCTGACAAAGGTGGAGTAGTTAGAATAGTTGAAGTAATTTGAAAAGATTGACATTGAGAGCCATTTCCCCTTAATGTCAAAGGGGGAGAAGTTTGAGTAAGTTTAAGAATTTTGAGAGTGTGTTGCCATCAATGACAAAGGGGGAGATTTTTGGGACCCTGACTTGTTTTTGGGGGAGACTGTTGAAAGGTTGTTTAACATTGAGAAGATTGTTGGTTGGCAACATAAGCATGATGATGTGAAGAGATTGTGAGTGGGGAGATTGATTGATAAGTATGATAGTATATGGTGTTGTCATGAATGGAAACCCATGACAGAGATGTAGAAGTGTTGGTCCAAAGAAGACTAGATAGTTTGGATAATTACCTAAGTCCCAAAGTACAATTTTAGTCATTAGTGAACCAGTTTTTGGGTTCGCATTGCTCCGCTATGAGGAATCTGGTTATGCAGTTTTGAGGTAACATTGGTACATGCTAGAAGACTCTAAATCCAAAGTTTCATGACATGATGTATTTCACAGTTGAAGATAATGTTGACAAAGTATCAGACACTGTAATGGTAGTGTTAGTGGTACAGAGTGTATGTTGGGATGCTTTGCATTCCACTGCAGATGAACATTTTGTAATGTGGATTTTGGAAGTGTTTATAGGTGTTAGAGGTGTGTACATTCCTAGTGGCAAGTGTTTTGGTGATCCATGTGCCAAGGTGAGGATGAATAGTTGGCTTATTTTGTTATTACCTCACTAGTGGTGCTGACCTAAGCATTTTAAGATTGTGCCGAGTTGAGTTATGTATGGAGCGGAATCATGGGAATTATTATAGGTCATGCTGACCTATCCTAATGTGTTATATGCTTTAGTTCTTTCCGCAAGGCGTATATGTTTATGTTTTGAGCCAATAGGTTTTAAGGATGCACGGTACATCTAATTAGGCCAACCTAATTGATGTTTTGGATGGTTGTGGTATATATACAAGGTTAATTCCTTTTGTGGAAGATATGATGATGGGTAGAGATGTGAATAAGTAGATGTAAGTGTGAATAGGAGAGAGTAGAGTGCAAGGTATGAAGTGTGCATAATTAGTTTGAAGGCATATTTTGAGCAAAAAAGGAAGACTACATTATTAGCATAAGTCAAATGTTTACTTTGTAGTAGTCCATATATTTATCCTTATAAATCCTAAATGTAATGAGTAGAATACTCAGGGAGTAGTAGCTTCACTGGGTTTTTACCCTAAATCAAAGTTGTAATTGTAGTAAGCACAAAATACAAGGAGTAGTAGCTTCCTTGGGTTACAGCCCAAAAACATAGTTGTAATACTTTTACATTGAGCATAATATATTGTGAGCTAAAACTCACTGTGGTTTTTCCCTATTTAGGGTTTTACACATAAAAATCTTGGTGTTCTTGTGTTGATTCTTGTGTTGCATGATTTCCTTTATGTTCTCTAAGTTATTCAATTTTATTTGCAAATATATGTTTAAGTTTTAGTGTGTGTTGATTCACCCCCCTCTTAGCACCTCATTGTGTTCAACACTTACCACATAAAATTGGAATAGGTGCCTCGAGAAGGATATCTCTCAACGTATTTTAGATATATATTTTTGATATAAAACTTGGTTATTAGTGCAGGAACTTTACTAAAAATGGGTGTAAACCCTGAATCAATATGCCTTAACACAAGAATTTCATTATGTCCATATGCATAAGAAGAGAGACTATATCAAACCTACCAAAAAGAAACCCACAAAAATGAAGCTATTTGCGCCTCTCAAGCCTAAAATAGAACTATGAAAGTTTGATAGTCTATACAGGGGTGTGCATATTACACAAGCCCACCCATGTGAGAAATATCCATATAATTTTCACCTCCTACCTTGTCATTATAGTCTAATGCAATGTCCCAGACAACATCTCCATCAGAGTCACAGCCACAGGATAGTGAAGTTGTTGGGCACTCTGATAGTGTCACTCCCACATTTTCAATGATTTAGTCCAAAGAACCATAATGTCAAATTGCTTCCCCTAAATATTGTGAAAATGTACCATGAAAAAATCTATATTCTTCTCCACCTCTACTGAGTTATCCACCAAATCATCATGAAGTAGAATAGAACTTGCAGCCATCAATAATATTGATGTTGTCAAAATCAACTACACAACCCCAACTGGGGTCCACCTTCACCTTGTATGCCCTAGATCTAAAAGCATTAGCCATAGATGAGTTCATATTGACCTCTGGCTCCCTATCAATCTTCTTAGAGGCCTCCATAATTCTAATCAACCTGCTCTGAAGGGAAGGAATCTTGATTTCCCTATCTACACAATTAACAAAGCTATATGTAGCCTCCTCCCCTAAGATTATCCTCTTTATTTTGCATTTCCCCTCCTCTCCATCAAATTGCTTCACCTCTACCACCTTTTTCCCCCACCGAGGAGCTCACAGCTCACCTCATCAACTACTGCCTTAGGCCACTCGGGAGAGAACTCTTTCCCTATCT
This sequence comes from Cunninghamia lanceolata, assembly GCA_027924645.1. Classification (NCBI taxonomy): domain Eukaryota; kingdom Viridiplantae; phylum Streptophyta; class Pinopsida; order Cupressales; family Cupressaceae; genus Cunninghamia; species Cunninghamia lanceolata. The sequence goes on along the minus strand of BSBN01000960.1, from coordinate 6,366,878 downwards.
TACCATCTGGCCTCCTTGCAATCCCTCTTCCCCTACCTTATCACCACTCGATACCATTAGACTACCAGCTCTAGTTCTCAAAAGGATTAACATTGTGCAGTAGAGAGAGCCCTTATATCAGGGTGTTATCACAATAGTGTGTCCCACTTATGGGGCATCCTGATTTTTGTCTAAAATCACATATTTTTTAGAAAAATTAATGATTTAAGCCTTGAGGAGTTCCATATAAAGAGGTTTAATTGAAGGGTTTGATAAACCCCATTAGATCAAATCCCCTTGGAAAGAACTCCCCTAGTCTTAAATCAAACCCTCAACAGAGTCTTCTCCACACCTATCAAAATGCTAACAAAAACAAATTTTGCTTTACCTTTTAGGGGATCAAATGAAATCATTTAGAAATTCTATTTTTTAAATATGTAGCCCTTAGTATAATATTTCCAAAATGTATGATTTTGAATATGTTTCATTTGATTTTATATTTATTTTCTATTTTCTAGTGAATATAGGTTTTTCATCGAACATCAATGTCTCTATTCCACACACATGGAAAAATAAAAAATAGAGAAAAAAATTCTGAAAAATATTTGTGCACTAGGTATTGATGTCCTTGTTTCACCAAAAAAAATTGAATTTCAATAAATACACAACAAGTTATGCTTGACGACATACACCTATGTCCAATTTATAGTAACCCTAACTTCAAAAATGTGAGGCCTACTATTTCACTCCCTTATATTTTGCTTATTTCATATTACTATTAGAGACATTTTCGACATTTGGGGACTGTTGATCCCGATATGCAGACCTTCTAGACTATATGTTTTTTTTTGGTTAATTATGTTTAGCATGTTGTGATGAGACTAGATCCTGATTTTGATTCACTGATGAGGATATTGACATGTGTTATGCATCATGACATTATTTGAGATACTAGTTGTGTGATTATGGTATGGATTTATTATGCGATTTTATCTTGAGATGGATTATAGAAATGCAAATTATGAATCTAATTATGATGTGATTTTTATGATGTTTTATATGATTATGCGATGGTGTGAGTGTATGTTTCTTTGCTTCGGCTATGATATACATGTTGGATTAATCTTTTGTTTAATTGCGCAGGTGTTTTAACCAAGCCACCGATAATCGGAGATCATCCCACACATTTTGTGAAATCCCATGTTAAGCCGATCTAGTTCCAAGAGGAACTAAGATCAACTATGTAAATGCATGATGAATTTTTGTAATGTTTGTATATGGTGTCTTTTGGGCTAGGTCTACCTATTTTTTCAGTGATTTTATATTGGTGTTGTAATGGTGTAATGTTTAATTGATTTCATTTTTTAGTTTTTATTTTTATGACCCCTTTTCATGTGATTTTACTCACCCTGTGGTGATTAAAATTGGGTTAAAAGTGACCCTGGGTCGTACCCCTAGGGTCTAGGGACCATTTGAGTTTGTCTAACCCTAGGATAACTCCCATTTGGTCACTTAAACTTCACCCAGAAGTAAAGTAACGAAAATGGAAGTTTGGGAAGGAGTGGAAGGTTGGATCAAACACTCAACCTTATCCACACCTCATTCCAAGGCTTAGGGAGTCTTTAAGACCCCTAATTGTGGAGGTTCCAACTCCAAGGCTCTCTCACATTGGTGAGATTACCTTGGGCCTTTGTGGGCTTTCATGGGAGGATAGGATTGGGGCACTTGTGGTACCCTCATCCTTTTTGGGCTCCACCTTTCTCTCCCACATGTGTGAGAGAGCATAAGTGGAAGGGGCAAGACTTGGTAGAATGGGAGGGTGACATGTGTCACCTCCACATTCCATGAAGTTTGCAAGTGGATGTGAAGAGGAAGGTGTCACCTTCTCATTCCTCAAGGCTCATGAAGAGAGCCTATTTTAATCCCTCTTGAAGAGAGGGAGAGGGTTGTTGATTTCATTACAATTTTTATTTTATTTGAATTTGGGAAGAGAGTTAGAGGTTTTTTTTGGAGACATGTAATTGGAGAAGGACTTGGAAGTGGAGTTGGAAAGGCTCTACTTCAACTATCTTCCTTGTTGGGCTATTTAAGGTAGGATTCAAGGCTTGAAGCCTTTCCTTATGTATTTTACATTCCTTGTGTGTTGGTTTTTTGTGTGTGTATTTTGCATTTTGTTGTTGTGGGGATTTGAGGGAGTTTGTAAGAGCCTCTCCACTTGGAGAAAATGCTCAACATGTGTGGGGTGGGGGAGGAGTGAACCTCCTCGAGGTCACCTCCTAGTTTTGGTATTTTGGCCTTGAGGGCAAGTTTATGAGTATGGGCATTTTGAATGGCTTGAGAGCCGTGGAGAATTATGTGTGATTTTTGGTATACATACTTAGGCTTGAGGCCTTGTTAGAATTGAGGTTTGAGATATTTGGAGTGGCACTCTTGAGTTGAGTGATGTCCACTCCCCTACCCCTTCAAACTCATTTATATGAATTTTGTTTTGTGTAAACCATGGGTGTTCTTCATGTCTATTTTTTTTGTGTTTTGTTGTGTTGTGGAGTGAAGGATCCTTGTGTGTGGATAACCTCCAATCTTGGGGGTGACTCATGAGTGAATCTATGGTAGGGAGGAGAGTGGTACTTCGTGGCTTGTTTCCCCTCCCTTGTTGTATTTTTCTTGCAAGTGCCATGTAGGTTTTGAAGCTTGGAGGAAGAGCATTTTAAGTCTTGTCCATTGTTGCTACTTTGTCTATTGTGAGCCTTGGACAAGTTTGGCCTTTGTGTAGTTTGTTTCAAGAAAAGAGAGAAAATTTTTCCTCTCTTATTATGTAAAGTTAAATGATTATATTTTGAGTTGTATTTAGTTTATTTTGAAGTTGAAAATAAAATATAAGTTGTTGGTTTTAATTTGGTTTTATGGGAAAAGTTGCAAAGGAACAAACTTGTAAATTATTATTCTTTCCATTAATGTTTTTTTAAAAAAAAGATATGGTTAAGTGGTTGATTTAAATCTCTATTTAAAATATGATGGTTGTTGTTTCTGTTTCAAGAAAGAAAATAAAATAATTTATATTGTTGATGCTTTCTTTTGAACAAATATATATATATATATATATATATATATATATATATATATATATATATATATATATGAAGATGATTTACCCTTCAAATAAAATGTATAGTTTGCATAGTATGAGAAAGAAAATGTATACTTTGGTTTAGTTGCTGTTTTTTTTTTTAAATATATATATAATTTTATTGTTGCTGGAGAAATGTATATTTTAACGAACTGAAGAAACTGTGTATATGTCATATATCTTTTTATACATTATATTATGTGCAAAAAAAAAGAGATGCTTTATACATAGACTGTGTATATGGCATTTTGACTATGTAAATGTCATATATATATATATGGAATAACAATTTTTAAAGTGGTCACAAACCCTAGCGACTGTATGGAGATCGTTGTTTATTTTTTTACTATTAGCAGTGACAGAAAGCAAGTTTTGAGAGAAGGTTATGGGGCGACGGCCAAACAGCCGCCACCCCCACTCCTTTGAAATGTAGGTTGGGGGCATGGGGGGGGATGGACCCCCCACCCACCATCGAATGGTGGGTGGGGCGTTCGCCCCACCCCCTTCACAGTTTTTTTTGTTTTTTTTTTAAACAGAAAAAAATAATAATAAACAAACAAATTCAAAGTTAGAGTTTAAAATGGAGGGTGGGGAGGGGTCGAACCCCCCCACACCCCTATGTATGTTCTTAATTCTGCGTTCACTATATGGGCAGTGACACCCATTTTTTGTAACCTCCATCATCCCCTTTTCTGCCACTCTCCCTCTTCAAACGGTCGTTCGGCCCTCGTTCGCCTGTTCATTACATTTTTTTGTCATTCAATGTATATATATATATTCTGGTGTTTTACCAGAGATATTATATGTTTGCTTGTTGCAAGTTACCAGATATATATATATGGCATATATATACCAAAGATATATATCTACCAGATATATATATATATATATATATATATATATATATTGTAGTAAGCAAACATATAATATTTATGGTAAAATACCAGAATATATATACTCAAAAAATACTAGGGTTTCTTTTAGGTGTATACTCACAAAGTATACAACGTGGGCAAGCTTTCATCACTGCCTTAAACCAAAACCTGCAAAACAAAAGTGAAACAAAAAATATAGAATGATAAAACAAGTTAGAGAAAAGAAAATGAGAGAGTTTTGAATAGGGTTAGGGATTTTACTATTCTTTCCATAAGGAAAGTATTTTTTTATTGGGAAGCTTTTAGGTCTCTTTTGATTTTAAATTTAGCTCTATTTATTCTTTCCCTCTTCTTTTTATTTGGAGTTATTCCTATTGTTTTTATTTAATTGGGTAAAGGGTTAGATTTAATGTTAGAAGTGGGATTTCTTCTTAGTAATTTTATTTTTTGTTAGTGGCTAATTCATTAGTTTAAAGGATATGGTATAACTTTATTTTTAGTTGTATTGGTTCATTTTGAGATTTTTAAAGGAACATGTGGGAAAATATGATTTTTTAATTTATTTATATTTGAGGTTTAATTTTATTTATAGATTAACCCTTGCATTTAATTAAAGCATCTTTATTCTCTTTTTATGATTGATTTAATTTATTTAATCATATGTTGGAATTTATTCGAAGGAGGTTATATAATTAATTTAATCTAGTTAATTAATTTGAAAACCCTAGTGTAGCCATTAAATCCCCCTTGTGCTTTTTTTTTTAATTAACCAACATTAGGAGGTTTAGTGAGCTTTGGTGTGAATTTATTAATTGGAATAATTTCTATACACACCCTAGAGGCATTATGCTACTAGATTTTCCTGGGAATTAGGGTTAATTTTCTTCGGTGGTTTAAACCTTGTGTTAAGTAATATTTTAATGTTTCTGCAGACTTGATGCTTTATTTAAGTGGTTATTTAATTTTGTTTTTATGCAATAGAATTTAGGATTTTAATTTCGACTCATGTCAAAATCCCTTCACTCACTTAGGAAAACTTAGGGTTTTGATCGATCGATCATAACCCTAATGGCAACGCTTCTTGCATCGCATTGACCCCCTTAGTTGGCTATCATCGCGTAGGGGAATACGCTTGTGATCACATTACCTCGAAATTGATTGACATGTTTACGCCTTATACGTATTGCCACCGAGCACGCTGACGTGTGCAAGGGGGTTCTAGGGATGTGTGAAATTTTTTTGATATTTTGTGTCATGACCACATGACAAATGTGGACATGACATGTGTGTTGCATGTCGTGACCGCATGGGAAATGTGGGCATGACAAAAAATTAATTAAAAAAATGTAACAAAAATTTATGAAAAAATATCCATGCACTAGATATTGATGTCAAAAATCTATATTTTAAAAATTAGAATTTTATCCTTTCTAGAAAAAAGTTATGTTGGACAACATAAAAGTTACTTTCTGAAAATGTTGTTTACTATTAAAAACTAGTTATTAAAGGAGATGTTGAAAGATTCATGATTTATTTCAAAAAAATAAAAAATATATATATTTAGAATCTACACACAAATCACCACAAATTACTAGTTTGCATCATCTCCATATTCTTAATGGTTTAGCTACTATAGGTCTCAAAATGTGAAGATTTAGTTAAAAATGCTGATATCAATGTCCGTCTTGGCTAAAAAGTGGGACTCATTATTGTAGGATTACCCATCAATGATGGTAATAACACCCCATGTTTCCAACTATCAAATGGCCAACTACACCACCAATGAAAGCATAACTTCTAATTATGCCTCTATTAGCCTTGTCATTTCAACATCCTTTCACATAAATCCAACCCCCCACTAATCTCCTTGTGATCACCGTCTATCTGACCCCTTATCAAGTGGGTGCTCCTTGATGTCATCCTAGATCAATTTTAGAACTAGCCTGGGGAACTCCTCCCACCACATGGTGTCCATCTCATCTCCTCTATCCCCCAAATTGATCCCTTGGTTTGCCATCCAGTCTGCCACTATGTTGATATCCCTCCCAATATGAGAGAATTTGGTTCTTTTGAATTCCCGAGAAAGGTGTTTGCTTTCTTCCATTATCATTTCTAGTTTCTATTTCTAGGGTGAGCTGTCATTCATGATATTAATCACAATTTTAGAATTTCCTTCCACCCATATATTCTCCCATTCCTTCCTTCCAGCAATCTTTAACCCTTCCCATAGGGCTCTAGCCTCCACGATGTTATTAGAGTCTATCTTGAATTCATTAGCATAGATTCCCAGAGGTTGACCCTTATGATATCTAAACACCCCACCTCCTCCTGCCTTGCTCGGGTTACCCCTAGCCACCCCATCAAAATTGAGTTTGATCCAATATTTCTTAGGGAAGTACTATGTACTCTATCCATTCTTTTTTTTTTTTTGTTGGTCATCATCCCCTTCCCACCCAACCATTCTAAACAATTCCAGGCATTGGCCCAATCCATTTCCTCCTCGACCACCCTCCATTCCTCTTTTTTATGCACCTCCCCTAGCTCAAAAAGCACATTCTCCACCAAGTCCCAAATTTTGTCCACCTTCTTTTCCTTCTCCTGAAAGGTTCTTTTGTTATGCTCCAACCAAAGGTTCCAAACAATGATGACAAGAGTAGTGTCCCAAATGAGCTTCAACCCAAGACTTTTGATCCTAAGCTCCCAACTTTCCAACAACCTTGGCACATTCTAAGGTGCTACCCATTCCACCCCCACCTTTTTAAAAACCTACTCCAAATCTCTCCTACCACTGGACAATGAATGAATAGATGATCATTGTCCTCACCCCCAAATTTGCACATGACACATTTGGAAGGACCTTTTTGTCCCATCTTCTAAAGCCTATCCCAGGTCAGTGCCCTCCTTTTCCAAGTAATCCAAAGGAAAGAGTTAGCCTTTGGGAGTCCTATCTTATTCCACATTCTCCTTATCATTATCCCACTGAGAGAGGGGCCGTGGTAGAAAAGATGTGTATATGTAGAGCCAACCGTAACCCTACCTTCTCTGTTTCCCTTCCACATCATTTTATCTTCCTTACCAGAAATAAGCCATTTGTTCAATTTACTTTGAATCTCACTCCATTTTTTGTTCATCTCAACCCCTTGTACCTCAAGATTAATCCAATGTTGCTAGACTATCTGTCCCGAGATGTAATCCCTAGCTATCTGCCCAATCCTTGGTTCCAGAACATTGGCTAATGGCCTCAAGTGTTGATATTCCCTAAGAGCTTGCTCCTCAATCTAGCTATCCCTCCAAAACTTAAATCTTATTCCCTCTACCTAGTCTCCAAATGATATCAAGTCTGATATGTTCATAGCATGTTCTCAAGAAGTTCCAAATACTTGACCCCATAGGGAGAGATATAGAAGTCTTCAATAAGTTATCAGGGACATTTTGAAGATACTTGGCTTGCAACACCTTACTCCATAATCTATCCTTCCCCTCATATATCCTCCAATATAGTTTTTCCCCCAATGTCTTATTCATTTTCCTAAGGCTTCTAATCCCTATGCCGCCTAATTCCTTAGGCGAACATACTTCCTCCCACTTAACTAGATTATATTTGAAAGCTTCTTCTATCCCTCTCTATAAAAAATTCTCTGTGTCTTCCAACACCCTAGCCACCTTGTTAGAAATCTAAAAAGCAAACATAGTGTATATAAGGATTGCAACCAAGGAGCATTTTATTAGAGTAATTCTACCTACCATCAAGATCCATCACCATTTCTAGGAAGCAAGATTAGTTTGGACCTTGTCAACTACTTTACTCTGCTCTACTTCAAAGGTTATTTTGTCTACCAGGGGCATGCCTAGGTAATTTCTGGGTAGGAAACCTACTTCAAACCCAAGGATCCTTTGGATCTCGAGAGACTCAAAACAAAAATCTTTTAAAAATAAAATTCCAGACTTACATGTATTAATCTTCAGGCCCGCAGCAAGCTCATAAATGTGGAGAACTCTTTGAAAACCTCTTGCCTCCCTACCAATGGCTTACACAAACAATAGTGTATTGTCCATGAACTAGAGATGCATCATGTTTGGAACACCACCCGAGACCTATAACTCCCTCAACTACCCCCTATCCACCTCTTTCCTAATAGCTCTACCCAAAACCTCCGCTATAATTAGAAAAAGAAATGGGGACAACGAGTCTCCCTGTTTTATCCCATTCCTTGCAAGAAAGAAGTCCGTGGTCACCCCATTTATTGAGACCACAAAAGATGCAGTGGAGATATAATTGTACACCCAACTACACCAATCCTGACTAAATCCAAACTTTCCCATAGGTCTTAACAGAAAATCCCAAGAAATTTTATCATAGGCTTTATTCATGTCAAGTTTCAAAATCATCCCCTCCTTTTTTCTTACCTTGATTCAATGTATAGTTTCATGCACCAAAACGATTCCATCAATGATCTGTCTTTCTTTAAGAAACTTGCTCTATTCCTCTGATATTATGCTCTCCAAACATTTTTTTAATCTAGTTGCCATAGATTTTGTGACTATCTTATATATCCCATTACATAATGCTATCAGTCTAAATTCGTCAAAGTATTTGGGATTCTTAGTCTTAGGGACTAGAGCTAGGTAGGTGGTGTTCCATGCTTTCATCATCACTTTTTGCTTTTGCATTCTTCCACTGTTCCCCATACCTCATCCCCTACTATTTCCTAGAATTTATGGAAAAAAAATAGCTTGAAATCCATCAAGTCTAGGGGCTTTCTTAGCCCCAAGTGAGAAAGTTGCAGCCCTAATTTCCTCCCTCAAAAAAGGGGTCATTAACTCCTTATTCATTGCCTCATCGACTATAGAAGGAAGGTTGCTTAGCATATCTTCTTGCACCTACTAATTTATACCAATGTCCACACCTAATAATTCCCTGAAATACTTTACACTCTCTTTTCTAATCACTCCAATGTCTTCTACCATCATGCCATTAGGGAGCTGTATTTTTAGAATCTTGTTGTATTGCCTTTTGACATTAGTTGCTAAATGAAATTTAAACTTTGTGTTTTTATACCCTTCTTTTAACCATTTGATTCTTGATTGTTGTTTCCAGAAGGACTCCTCCATCCTAAGTATCCTGCTTTGTTCATCTAGCTTATTCCTTTCCTTCTCTCTGAGCTCCAAGGATAAACCCTTCAATGCAATCTCCTCTTAAATATTCCTTAGGTATGCTTCCACTTTTCTTTTGTTTTAAAAAAGATTGCCCATTACTTTTTTGTTCCAAGCTCTTGCCAAATTCTTTACCTCTCCTAGAACTTCTTGAAGACCACAAACCTCTTGTTTCCTTTAACCTCCATTCTCCACCATCTCTCCAAAGCCTCTTGAAAGTATGGATGTTCATGCTAGAATGCCTCCATTTTATAAGGAATACCTCACAATTTTTGACTAATATAATGTACAAGAGAATAGGCCAGTGATTAGAGCCCCCAAATTGCAGGACCTCCGAGATAAAACATAGTGAGGATAGCAACCAGTCTGAGTTAACTATTACAAGTATGTGCCTAATCGGTATTTTCATTGATGTCAGCATATCTTTATTGTCATTGGTGTCAACTATGTTCAATTCTATTACTTGTTTAGAAGCCTTGTGTGTTGAGGATATTGAGAAAATTGGCCTCTTTGGAAGAATCAAGTGAGTTACAATGAAGTGCAGTATAGACAGAGAGTTGTATGCAAAATAACAATCCGGTAGACTACTTTGCATCTCTTGGTGGATGAAGATCTTGGTTTGTGGATTGGAAGTTATTTAAAGGGATGTCTGAAGATGTTAAATCCTGAGTTTGAGCCTCTGGTGTGAAGTTGTGAGAAAGTTACATTCACCAAAGTAAAGTATGCTCCTTCTGATTAGGGAGAAAGTATTATGCTCAGCATTCCTTTGTAATAAAGAATTTTGCTCTGTGGTTCTAGAGGGAAGTCTTGGATGATGACAAGTGCCTACAATTGAAGTGGTTCATGTTTTGGTGGTCTGCAAGCTATCTTTCTTTTATGACAGTCAAAGACAGTGAAGTTCATGTGTTCCAATGAGAAGATTCCTATGGCTAAATTGGTTAAGGTTCGTGTGGTTGCTCTTGGTGATTATAATGTGCTTGTGGATGTCTCTTGATCATGTTCCTATCTTGACATTGGTCCACATTAAGGAATTGAGATCATGTTTGAAGATTGTTTCCAGGTAAGGCAGTGTGTAACCAGTCTTAGCCAACTTGGTTAATTCCAGTAATTGCGGAGATCCTTTGAATATCATGGAAGCATGTTGAAGCATGGAAGATCATGTTTGAGGCCTAGCTAAGGCATGGCATGATCCACATACATCTTTACTTCTTTTTCTTTGCATAATGTTGTAATAGGTCAGGACCTATTGTGTAAATGCTTGTATTGCCGACCTTGGAGATTGCTCCAATGGTTGATGATTGTAATGCTAACCTTGATGATCATTCTAAGGTTGATGAAGTGTATAAATACTTGTAGTTGAGTTGTGAAAAAGTTGTCCTTGAGTGAAGATGGAAAGATAATAAGAAAGGTCCAAAAGGTAGAGCAGAGAAGAGGTAGAGCAAAGCAGAGGAATTGTTGTACTTCAATCTCAAACATAAAAAGGTGTTGATCATGGTAGTGAGCCTGGTAGTGAGCCACTAGTAGGGTTTAACATCCCTTATTATAACCTTGCTAGGTTTAGGGTTGAGGCAGTGAGCCTGCTAGACCTAGTTGTTCTTCATGGCAATGAGCAGTATGTTTAGGCCCATGGAGTGACCAAGCCTAAACATCATTATTTTAAGATTGCAATATATATTTAGAGCTAATCCTCTCCATGATTTTTCCCCACCTTGGGGTTTTCCACGTAAAATATGGTGTCTCTTGTGTTTGATGTTGTATATGTGGTTAAGTTTCTGATTTCATGCATTCATTGTTAAATCATAATAATTGTGGATAAGTGATTGATGTTTAATTGCAGAAGTGTTTAAGTTTTTGAGACAATTGATTCACCCCCCCTCTCAGTTGTACAGGGCATATCAACAATTGGTATCAGAGATAAGTTCCTTTGGAAAGAGTCTAACAACTTGAGGGAGATCCTGATGGAGTCAAAAGGAAAACAAGTACTCACCAATGCACCTGAATGCTCATCAAGAGATATCAAAGAAAGATTGTCCAAGGAAGCAATTTATGAAGAAAAGAGTGTCGACCATCGAAGATGTTCTAAAGTATGCACCAGTGATGGAGTCATGTTTCAAAGTGAAAACTGTTGGGTTATTGATAGTAGTTGTTTAAACCACAGGACTTGTGATAGGAGTAAGTTTGTAAGTCTAGAAGAATGCAATGAATGACTAGTTAAGTCTAGAAGAATGCAATGAATGACTAGTTACATTTGGAGATGACTGCACTACTAAAATTTGTGGAATAGGGTCAATCAATTTTGGCAATAGACAAATTTCTAAAGATGTTCTTTATGTAAAAGATTTGAAACAAAATTTCTTAAGCATTGGACAATTATGCAAAAGGGGTTTCAAGTTTGTGTTTGAGAATGATTCCCTTGAAATCAAAGAAAAATCTGGAGCTATAATAGCAATTAGAAAAAGAACATAAGAGAATCTCTATCATCTTAGAACTAGGGACTTTCTTGGGTACACATCTCAGACCAATGAAAGCTAGGTCTGGCATAGAAGGCTCTATCATACAAATCTTGATGATTTAACAAAAACCAGCTCAACTCAGATTGTGAAGGACCTACCAGAGATTGATCATTCAAACAACATCAGTTGCAGGAAATGTCAAAGGTTGTCAAGAAAAATGTGGCAAGATAAAGAAAGATCTTCCACAGAACGATTGGAATTGATTCATACAAGATTTTGTGGTCCTACAAAGATACCAAGCCTCCATGATTATAGGTACTTTATGTTTTTTATTGATGACTTTTCTAGAATGACTTGGGTCAGTTTTTTAAAGGATAAATCAGAGATTCTTGATGCACTCAAAATATTTAAAGAAACACTTGAAAATGAGCTAAGCATGAAAATCAAAGGTCTAAGAATTGGTAAAGAAGAAGAGCTCATCTCAAACGACTTCAATATGTTTTGTGAAACCTATGGGATAGAAAAATAACTCTCTACAAAAAATAAGATAATGGAAGAAGCAAGTAGAACTATTTAGGAAACTGCAAAATTAATGATGGAAGAAGCAAATCTACCAGATACATTTTAGAAGGAGGCAATTCAAACCACCGTCTATACATTAAATAGAGTTCAGATAAGAACCAAAGAAGAAAAGACTCCCTTTGAGTTATGGTATGGATCAATACCCACTATGAAATATTTCAAAATCTTTGGAAGCAAATGCCTCATTAAAATGGAAAAGGACAATGCTAGGTATGAGGAAGGCATTTTTCTTGGGTATTCATCTTGGACCAAAGCCTACCTCTATTACAACAACCGATTGAGAAGGATGGTTGAAAGTACAAATGTTAAAGTCAATGAGAACATCCAAGAGAATTCAGTCTCAACCAATAAGGATTTGCAAATTGAAGAACAAGAAGGTTCCTATACCACCAAATGTGATGTGGAAGGTCACAGAACTACTGTGAGTCAAATGAATATGTGCCTGATTGCCAGTACTAACAGCAATAACTCAAAAACTGCAAAAGAAGATATGGATTTGAAAGAAAATATAATAGAAGCAAATGATCATATTAAAAAGTTAAGAAAATAAATTAGGGAGCTACAACAAACTCTAAAAGAGGACAATGAAGGAAAGAGAAAATTTGAGAAATGTTTGAAAGATGAACTTAAAGACTGCATGAAGCTTGAAGAAGAAGTTGAAGACTTGAAAGGTGATCTAAACTTGTGCAAGCTCAAAGAGACCAATTCAGTGTGAGTGCTGCTAGATATGATAGATTAATGGCAGGCCAGAAAAATGATGATATCAAAGAAAGCATGAAGATTGGAAAAGATAAAGGGTTCAAAGCAAGTCAGGAAGAAAACAAAAATAGATAGATTCAGAATCAAAGAAGCAAAAGACCATCAATCAGGTAGCTAAATGCTCAAAGGTATCGTCCCTTCAATGGTCACTGTTATAAATGTAATAAGTATGGTCATAGGGATACTCAATGTAGAAGTAGAATGAATCAAAATGCTCCATCTTTCTCTGGTAAATGCCTCAATTGCAAAAAGATTGGTCATAAAGAAAATGAGTGCAGAAGTATGTCAAGAAATTTGCCAAACTATTCTAGGAATGGTCAATTCTTTAATGGCAAGTCTTTCACATGCAACAGATTTGGACACATGGCTAATCAATGCAGATCAAGGATGAATTCATTTAGAGGAATAAATCAAGGATAAGGAAACATTTGAATGTTTCAATTGCAACAAATTTGGACATATTGCAAAATTCTGTAGAAATAAGAAGAAGGATAATCAATCAAAATCAAGGGAAACAGTTGAAAAAGTTGATCCGGCACAAGTCAGGGAAGAGATGAACAAGGTTTGGGTCAAGAAGGGAATAAATGAAGGAAGAGATGAGTCTGCTCCAGGCTCCAGAACAGCTACTTCCTCTGGGAAGTAGAATGTGAATTATGGCTCAGGGGGAGCCGTATTGAAGATTCTAAATCCCCCAGCCAGATAATCAGTGCTGAGATCCGACACAAAGATATGTTATGATAGTTTGATTGGAAAGGGTCTGATCTAGAAGCCTAAAATGACCAAGTATGAGAAATGTGCAAAGAAGGAGGACCTGGCTGAACTAGGTCAAGGTTCAGAAATGTCCAAGACTATGGCAAATAAAGCACCTAAATCAGAGACCATTGAATATGAACCTGCAAAAGAAGAAATACTGCCAGATGAAGATGGCACTGAACCTGAAGAACCCAAGGAATCACATGTGACGGAAGTCAAGAGAATTCTAAGATATTTAAAAGGTACAATGGATTATTGTTTGGGGTACCATAAGGACAGTGACTTTACTCTCAGTGCATATACTGATGCAGATTGGGCTGAAGATGTGGATGATAGAAAAAGTACAAGTGGAGGTGCATTCTTCTTGGGAAAAAGGTTAGTATCTTGGTTGAGCAAGAAACCAGATTCAATATCCCTATCTACTGCAGAAGTAGAATACATTGCAGCAGCATGCAGTTGCACTCAAGTGTTATGGATGAAGCAGACTTTGAAGGACATCAGAGTTGTGTATGAGGATCCAATCGCAATCTTTTGTGACAACACAAGTGCCATAAACATATCAAAGAATCTGGTGATGCATTCAAGGACAAAGCACATATCCAATAGGTATAATTTTTTGAGAGAAAAGGTGATAGAGAATGAAGTCAACTTGGAGTATGTTTCTACCAAAGATCAAATTTTAGACATCTTAACCAAGCCTTTGCCCAAGGATACTTTTGAGTATCTCAGAGAAAAGTTAGGGGTTATCACCCCTCTTTCTCTAAACTAATATGCACAATAGTGCATCAGTCCGAAGGTGCTCAAAGATCTAGATTGATGCCTTTTAGGGCTACTTCTTAGGGGGACTAGTTAGAGAGTTTAGAAGAGATTGAATCAAAGCAGAAGAGTGCAAGTATGTGCCCTTTGCCATTGATGACAAAGGGGGAGAGAAGTCATGTGAAAAACTTAGATAGACAAAGAGTGCAGGTGTGTAAAGGGAAAGGAGGAGAATCTTGTAGAAAGAAAGAGTGCAGGTGTGTAGAGTGCAGGTGTGTACTAAAGAGAAAGGGGGAGAATCTTGTCTTGATGGTTGTTACAATTTTTCACATCATATGTTGCCATTAATGACAAAGGGGGAGATTGTTGCAAGTATGTGCCTAATTGGTGTTTTCATTGATGTCAACATATCTTTGTTGTCATTGGTGTCAACTATGTTCTATTCTATTACTTGTTTAGAAGCCTTGTGTGTTGAGGATATTAAGAAAATTGGCCTCTCCAAAAGAATCAAGTGAGTTATAGTGAAGTGCAGTATAGAGAGAGTTGTATGTTGAAGAACAGTCTGGTAGACTACTCCGCATCTCTTGCTAGATGAAGATCTTGGTTTGCAGATTGGAAGTTATTTAAAGGCATGTCTGAAGATGCTAAATCCTAAGTTTGAGCCTCCGGTGTGAAGTTGTGAGAAAGTTGCATTCACTAGAGTAAAGCCTGCTCCTTCTAATTATTCTCTGGTGATAGGGAGAAAGTATTATGCTCCACATTCCTCCGCAATAAAGTATTTTGCTCTACAGTTCTAGAGGGAAGTCTGGGATGATGACAAGTGCCTACAATTGAAGTGGTTCATGTTTTGGTGGTTCACAAGCTATCTTTCTTTTATGACAGTCAAAGACAATGAAGTTCATGTGTTCCGATGAGAAGATTCCTATGGCTAAAGTGGTTAAGGTTCATGTGGTTGCTCCTGGTGATTATAACATGCTTGTAGATGTCTCCTGATCATGTTCCTATCTTGACATTGGTCCACGTTAAGGAATTGAGATCATGTTTGAAGATTGTTCCCAAATAAGGCAGTGTGTAACCAGTCTTAGACGACTTAGTTAATTCCAGTAATTGTGGAGATCCTTTGAAGATCATGGAAGCATGTTGAAGCGTGGAAGATCATGTTTGAGGCCTAACTAAGGCGTGGCGTAATCTGCATACATCTTTACTTCTTTTTCTTTGCATAATGTTGTAATAGGCTAGGACTTATTTTGTAAATGCTTGTATTACCGACCTTGGAGATTGCTCCAATGGTCGATGATTGTAATGCCAACCTTGATGATCATTCCAAGGTTGATGAAGTGTATAAATACTTGTAGTTGAGCTCTGAAAAAGTTGTCCTTGAGTGAAGATGGAAAAATAATAAGAAAGGTCCAAAAGGCAGAGCAGAGAAGAGCCAGAGTAGAGCAGAGTAGAGGAATTGTTGTACTTCAATCTCAAACATAAAAAGGTGTTGATCATGGTAGTAAGCTTGGCAGTGAGCGGCCAGTAGGGTTTAATAGCCCTAAGGGTTTAACAACCCTTATTGTAATCTTGCTAGGTTTAAGGTTGAGGTAGTGAGCCTGCTAGACCTAGTTGTTCTTCATGGCAGTGAGCTAGTATGTTTAGGCTCATGGAGTGACCAAGCCTAAACATCATTATTTCAAGATTGCAATATATATTAAGAGCTAATCCTCTCCATGGTTTTTCCCCACCTTGGGGTTTTCCACACAAAATATGGTGTCTCTTGTGTTTGATGTTGTATCTATGGTTAAGTTTCTGATTTCATGCATTCATTATTAAATCATAATAATTGTGGATAAGTGATTGGTGTTTAATTGTAGCAGTGTTTAAGTTTTTGAGACAATTGATTCACCCTCCCTTCTCAGTTGTCTGGGGCATATCAACATTAACAAGGAATCGATCCAACCTACAAAGAATGTTATCCTCCCCCACCCTTCTATTGTTCCAGGTGAACGAGCTAGACTTAGGGGCTATATCAGCAAGGGCTAAATCCTCACATAATTTCTTGAAACCAATAGAGCCTAAAATACCAATATATCTCCCTACTTTCTTCTCCTCAGGACATGGAGTAGCATTAAAATCTCCCCCCACTACCCAATTACTATCTGTGACAGACTCCCTGAAAGACTTCAGGCCATCCCAACATTTAATTTTATCCCTCTCAAGTTTGGTCAATGAACATTAGAGATGACTACATTGCTATTCCCTTAGATATCCTTCAATCTAATTAACAAAACATTCTCTATTCTATTCAAAAAATACCTGAGAACCTATATTTGTTCCAACTAATGGATAAGCCACCTGTCGTGCCATCGGTATCCATTGCCAAGCCTTCTCCATTCTTCCATAAAGTAGGGATCATATCTAACGGTGATGAGCTCCCTACCTTTGTTTCTTGAAGTAAAAGCACATTTGGACTTTCTAATTCTACCAACCACTTGACTAAGCGACGTTTCTCCAATCCATTTAGGCCATGCACATTCCAGCTCAAGATCTTTATCTCCTCTGACCAGCAGGGAGGTGCTCACCTCCTTTTTTAACATACTTATTAATTGATTCATGCATTCCCTTCCCAATCTCCATCAACGTACTTTGCTTAGCTTTGCTCATCTCCGTCTTTCTCCCCTTGGGATTAGATCCTCCTGCATCCATAACTATATGAAACCTTGCCCCACCTTTCTTGCCACTCCTAGTTATCATATTCCAAGAATTTTTCTTGTCCTCCACTAATACTCTTCACCTCCATACCTCACATCCCTCCTTTTTCCCCTTTCCTAAATGTTTGGGTTTGTTGCCTTCGATAATGAACTTCTATTATCCACTACCTGATGTGACCTCAGGGGTGCTTCCTCAGTCATATCCTTACCTCCAAGTTTTGGGGGAGATTTTTGTTCTATAACCAGGCCCTGTTCAACTTCATCACCTTTCATCTGTTGCTCTTTCCCCTATATGTCCTTCTATCATGTTCTTAGGGGAGGGGATTTACCCTGCTCCTTTCCAGTCTCCTTACAAAGATCTGCTAAGTGTTCTACAACTAGGCCTATATCAACTTGATCTCCATTCTACAACCCAACATCTCAATTTTCTGAAGCTCCCGCATTGACCCTAAGAGTAGAGGAATTGGGTAATCTAGTTTCCTTAGGGTTCTCCTTCTCATTACCTCTTCCATATGCCTTATCCTGCCTTATTTCCCCTTTTGCCAATGTGCATCTTCTGGCTATATGCCCTACCTTCCAGGAATTAAAACAAATTATGGGAAGGGATTCATACTCCAACTCTTGCGTCCATTCCCCCAAGATGGACGATAACCTAATAGCATGCCTTATTGGCTTACTTAGATCAATCTTCACATAGATTCTTCACATGATAACCTAATAGCATGCCACACAAGGAGGCAGATTAGCTACCTATGCAAGAATCTGTGTCAAGATTGATCTAAGTAAGCCAATAAGGTTATCATGTAAATTTAAAAATCTCTTCTGTCCATAGCTCTTGTGGTAATTTGTACATCCGAACCCAAATGAGAGCCTCCTTTATCAATTCCTTGTGGGGATCGAAACCTGGCATCCATGCCCTAATATATAATCCTACATTTCCCATGAACCAAGGGCCTCCCTTGAGCACATTGTCTCTGTTGAATTCCAACTAAAAAGTAAGTTGGAGAAACCCTAGAGCCAGGACGCTGACCTCTGGGTTGAGGCCCATCCATTTCTGCCCTATCCATGTCTTGATTCTCTCCATTGACGGTGATATCCCAATGAATTTTGTTATCACTGCATTATTCTTGAGTTTTTCGACCTTGGAATTAAGAAATTCCTCTAAAATACAAATTTTGGGGATCTCTTCTGATATTTCCAAATTAACATTCCCAATATCCACCTCGCCCTACTCGCTTCTCTATTGAACTCTTCCTCTACCTCCGTGAGAAGGTTACCAATCCGTTGTGCCTCATCTTCTCCATCCAGATCTACCCTTCCTCTTGTCTCCTCTTCTTCTCTGCTACCGTTATCCGTGAGAAGCTTCACAACTTTATCTTTATTGTCGCTTACTTTAGATATATTTTTTAAAATATAAATATGCTAGTCATTAAACTTTTGATATTTAACCATTAAACTTTTCGATATTTAGGTAGGTCACTTAAAACCACCACTTACGTAGTTGAGTGAAAAAAAATCCACGCAAAAATTATTTGCGTATAAAAGTCCGCAAAAAGTCTTCGATAATATCCTAAATTATTAAAAGGTCTTCGGTCACTTCAGAAGAGAGCAAAGACTAGACTTTTCAAGTGGGCCCGCAATGGGTCTGAAATTTACATGGTACGCCTCTAGAAATAAAGTTAAGGCAAAGAACAAGTCCCGTGTGAAGAAAAAGATAATCCCGACATTAATGTAAACTTCATTCCCCAGCGTATTGACTCCGCCTTTTATTTTTGATGGAGATGCGTTTAGACCCTCAGCCCCCACATGTTTCACGAAATTGAATGACTTTGAAAACTCAACTATTTAATCATTATCATTAATTAAGATATGATTGTAAGGGTAAAAGCACATCTCATTTAGGTTAATTAAATAATTTAAGTAAATATATGAATAATAATCAGTGCATTAAATTATTATCAACGTAATGGATATGTTAATATGTATATGTAATGAATGTATTATGTAAATAAATATGAAATTTTAAAGAAATGTAAGTTTATGTAAAATTTGGTAACAAAAAATAGGGTATGAAGTGTAGTTTGGGAGGGGTTGGAGCACACTGTTGTTTGAAATGTCTCACATTAATTGCTATCTCATGGGTATGATGTTTACCAGATTTGTGTATCTCCCTGAGCTTCAATTATCACTGATATGCCCACATAAGTTAGTGCATATGTCTCCCATCAACCTCATTAATAGACAATTCAATCAACAATGTACTCCACCTCCCCGCAATATATGTCATGTACAATAGTTTCCATCATCATAAAAATGATGTTTACATTTCTTCGTAATTTTCTAGTTCATTAAGAATTACACTCATTACAAATACCTATTAGTGTGCCCAAAAAAATTAATGTAATTTTCAATTAGTTTGAAATACACAAATAAATTAAACAAGTTTTGTAAGAAGGATAATTGCTTTAAATGTCACAAAAGAATCTATTTAAACCTCATGGAACTCCAAATGTGTACCTTGCATATAGTGAGGAATTTCAATATAGTATGAAGGGAATGGTTTTGAAGGTTGCAAGTGACATCACACTTAAAAGATCCTCTTCTTGTGTTCTACAATGGTAAAATGTGTGTTAGTTTAGTCTAGGATGATTAATTTAATGCAATCTATAAAACAAAGTTAACTTATATTAATTTAGAGCTAGGTAGAAAATGATGCAAGAGCATAACTACCCGAGGCCATAAATTTTCACCTAGGAAGTTGATGAAGTCCATTTTTTCATCATGAAGATCATAAAGAGTATAAGGTCTCCATAAACCACTTGCTCCAATTAATGGTCGTTTCAAGACTTTTTGTGAATTTTAGACTTAATGGTCTTGCGTTTGAGTGTGAGATTATGTTACAAGTCACTCTCAAGACTTATTTGGACATGTAGAGGATAGGATATAATTATTAGACCATTTTTGGTTGAATGTAAGGTTGCTAAAATAGCAATCTGCTAAATTTAGAAATTTTAGTTATTCTAGGTAGTTTTTAATTTTACTAATTTTTAGTGCATCTTAATTATGCTAGATAGTGGGAGAGTGGCAGGTGGCCTTTAAAGGAAAGACTCTTTTGTATTTTGTTTTTTAGTTCTTGTAGAATCATAACATTTTTTTTGGTTTTTTCAATAAAAATATTATTGTTTTGTTGGTTCATTATTGCATTTTTGGATTCATAAGAAAACCACAAATAAAAAATAAAAATTAAATGTGATAGATTAGGGTACTCATCTATACAACTAATAATGGAGAAATGAAGCTAATGATTCATAGAAGAAATGAAGCTATCATAGAATTTATTTCCTCAATTTTAAATTTTATTGCCCTCAAAATGATAATTGTCGCATACTCTATATGTGGAGCCATAGACAAGTCACATGAACTATTTGACATAAATTTTCAAAGAGATGTCATATCATGGAATACAATGATTGTAGGATGTGCAAAAAATGGATTTGTTGATAAGGTCTTATAAACTTGTAAGCAAATGCATTGACAATTGTAAATCCAAATTCCATAACCTCTACAAGCATCCTCTCTACTTATGTTAAACTGGGAGTTTTGGAACGAGGTATGAACATCTATAAAAGCATAATGAGACAGGTCACCATAAATCAATAATGTAAAAAATCAAATCTTCCAACAAATTAAATCTTCCCAAGTCACGAAAAATCAATTATGTGAAAAATCAAATCTTCCCAACAAATTAGTCAAGTCACAGATTTGAAAAATTAAATCTCCCATCAAATCAATTAGGTACCCGAAATCAATAATTTGAAAAATCAAATCTTCCTCGTGAGGTCAAAGAAATCAATAATGTGAAAAATCAAATCTTAGCGGTGAGGTCACATAAATCAATAATGGAAAAAGTCAAATCTTCCAACAAATTAAATCTTCCAAGATCAAGAAAAATTAATAATGTGAAAAATGAAATCTTCCCACAAATCAAATCTTTGAAGTGTAAAATTATCAAATCATAATTAATGCATCTAAATTACTAATATCATTATTTTTATTGACAAAATTCTTACACCTCTTAAAAATGCAAGTACTAATATTATTATTCACTATTTAATTATTGAACTCTTTTTTATTTTGCGTATAAAAGTCTGCAAAAAGTCTTGGATAATATCCTACATTATTGAACATGTCAAACTAGTACTTTGTTGACTAGGAAGAAGAGTGTAGAGATCTTTTCAAGTCCCGTGTTAAGAAAAACTTGATTCCCAAGTGAGAGTCCCGACATGCCTTTAATGTTTGATGGAGATGCGTTAAGACCCTCACCCCACACATGTTTCACTAAATTCAATAACTTTGAAAACTCGACTATTTAATCATTATCATTAATTAAGATATGGTTGTAAGGGTGAAAGGGTAAAAGCACATCTCATTTAGGTTAATTAAATAATTTAAGTAAATATATGAATAATAATTAGGAATTTTGAGTGTATTAAATCATTATTAATGTAATGGATATGTCAATATGTATCTATAATGAGTGTATTATGTAAATAAATATGAAATCTGAAAGAAATGTAAGCTTATGTAAAATTTGGCAACAAAAGATGGGGTATGAAGTGTAGTCTAGAAAGGGTTGGAGCACATTATCTCTTGAAATGTCTAGCAATATGTTGTGATTGCATTAAATGACCCCCTTCCCTCTTCCTAAGGGAGACATACACATTGTCTTGCATGTAGGCATACTCCGAGTAGTTAAATGCTAGGAAGATGTGTGGCTATGCTAAGTGATGGACCCGTAATACTAAAGTTCAAACATGAGATACTTTTTAATATAGAGACATGAACCACAATCATGCAAGCATAAAGGAAGGGTGTTTTTTGTTAGATGTTATAGTTACAATTGCCTTGGTAGACATGGATGCAAAAATGTGGAAGCATAGACAATGCATGTGAATTATTTGAAATAATGCCTTAAAGAGATGCATTCTAATAGACTACAGTGATTGTAGGATATGCACAAAATAGATGTGTTGAAAAGGCATTATAAACTTTAAAGCAAATGCAACTGACAGTTGTAAATTTTGGCATTATAAACTCTAAAAGACCCTTGCATGAGAATAGCATCTATTAATGGGTGTTGTCTATTGAGACACTTTACATCTTCCTAGATTACCCATCTTGGACCAGGAGAATGGATAATATTCCATAGACTTATCCTACTCTTATTTTTTCTCTTTACTTGGGATCTTGGGAAGATTTCCATTGTGTTGAGAAATCCATGTTTATATGTGTGATATGAGTGTTTGAGAATCTGTTTGTGGACATCTTATCACCTCCTAAGCAAGGCGAGGTGGACCCCTTTGGTTCCACAAAGGTTGGGTGGTGAACTTGCCCAATACTGGCTTAAAAGAATGGAGCTTGATGATTTCTTACTTTGAGCTTGGAGGCATTCCCATACATCATCTCATTTATGTTTTCTCCTATTGATAATTAAGCTCAATTTACAAAGTCAAGGAGATTGTTCCTTATGGTTTTGTAGATGTCAAACCATATTACAATGGGGCCCTATATATAGTGGGCTCCCAAATGGGAGCTTCACCCCTTTATTGTTCCACTTATAGTTTCTAAGTATTTTGTGGATTTGTTTTAAGAGTAATCTTTTTCATGTTTTATGATTTTAGATAAATTAGACATGGAACTTGTTAAATCCATTTGAGAGGAATTTATATTTTATATGATTATTTCATAATCGTTACATTCCACAATTTATGTGCCTATTAAGTAGTCAAGGGTGGATTATGAATCTAATGACATTATGTATATGTACTTAGCATTTTAATATCAAATGTTATAATAAAAATTAGCACTTAAGCCTCTTTCTCACTAGGTTTAGAATGCTATTTGCCATGCATGTGATATAGCATGGAGTGAATTGTTATTATGATTATGTATCATGTATCAATTTTCCTTATATAATCTTCTTATAGAAGAACATATTTTTAAATTCCTTAGAAGATTTTTTGTGAATTTTGGTCATTTTCCATACTTGTTGTTTTACAATAGGTTTGTTCACTAGTTTCATAGGGTGATTCACTAGGGTAAAATCTTGCTTGTAGATGTGCATAATAACAGAGAGTTTAAATAATTAATTTTTAGAAAGTAAATAAGAAGAATGAAACTTGATCCTTAGGAACTATTCATATTTTATCTATCCTTGGGAAGTTTAAAATAGTGTGTTGAATTCATTTCCATTATGTTTTTTTCTTTATGTTGGATGAACATAGTTGTGTGTACAAGTAAGTTAGAGGGATTTCCTAGTGATGCTTTTACATCAGTATTGAGATATGTTAAAGAATGATAAATGTTATTCTCATTTTATATTTTTATGTTTATGGAATTGAAAGTGAATTAATATTGTTGCTTAATTCATATTCTTCTATATTTATGCTTGAACGAAATTGTAATTGGTAAATGAATCATCTTTTCATTGTTTCTTTAGTTTCTTTTTTTATGTTAAGTGGTGGGTATGAACCTACCTATTCACTTGGTGTGGCCTAGTGAAACCCTATCTCACCTATCTTGTGTCATTAGGTTAGTTGGACTTGTGTCACTACTCTTGCATTTACCTTTGTGGTGAAATGTCTCACTTAGATTAAGTCTGTCACTAGTGCTTGTGTGTGTGTGTGTGCCACTTTGGTATGCATGCTACCATTTGTAGATTGAGTTAAAGATGACTCTTTTCTTATGTATGCCTACTCATCTCTTCATCTTGGATAATAAACCTAAGGAACAAATTGTGTGGTGTATTCTTCCTTTTGATTATCTTTTGTTATTATATGTGTTAATGTCACATTGTGTTGTGTGTATACTTGGTAGATTGAGTTGGTGACAACTATCTACTTGTGTATGTTGTGTTTCTACCTTAGAGAGTCTACTGCATTGGGATGCTCATCACTCCTTCCTTATTGAGATGACATTGTACCTACACCACTTCTACATGTGTATTGGTGTTTATGTTAGTATAACTTTCATGGAGATAGAAGCTCTTGTGTGTGTGCATGTTGCAACATTGATAATGTATTGTGCTTGTTAATGTGAAAATTTATTACGTGTCTTTTTACCCAATAATATCCTTAGTAAAATTTGGGCATTACACCTTCTCCCTTCTCTCCAACCAATGTGTTTACCACACCTATCATTCAAGATGTTTTATTTGATTATTACATGACATATTTGTGACATTGATTTACTTTATACGATACATATATTCTATGATTATCTTACACTTACACTGGATCATGTACTATTTTTCCCTCTCCTCTAATTCCCTACTTATAATGGATACAACCAATTAAAGGGGACATATCCTATTACTAAAACCCCTTTGATGAGATTGTAGATAGTTACATGTATTGCTACAAAAATTCATCATTGTGTCCAGATGAATCATAATCACACAACATGGAAGCATCTAATATGTGATGCATCATACTATGACTAGTACATTGAGCAAAGAATTACTGCACATCTTTATACACAGAGTTTTTCTAACCCTACTCTTTCCTTATCTCACACACACAATTGTAGATGATAAATTAAGCTTGCAATTATGCAGTTACATCCAAAAGCACTTTGTAGCACTATTGTGGACTGTGTATCCTATCTCTCATTGAGTTCACTATTATTGTTATCTTTACTTGTGTGATAGTAGCTACTCATTGCACATCTTTTCTCTATTTTATAGGTTCCCATGGAGCACGCATGCCAAAGGATGGATAGACACATTAAACTCCAGTGGGGTCCATTACTTTACATATACCTTGATATCCTTTTACACATGGATATTTAATTTATAAGCATGTTTTTGAGTGCCCATATACTTTGAGACACATGTTCATTAAGGATTCACATACAACTCAAAGTGGGGGAAATTTTAATGGCAAAGTTTGTATACCCATGGTGATTCCTATTTTTTAAGGTTAATTTTTATGGAATGACATATATAATTACATATAAACAAATGACGTGCAATCTTGTGCAAATTTGGGATCATTCTTGAAACTTTTCCCCATCCTCATTTACACATACTTCAATGCATCTCACCTTATCCCATCCACATATGCACTTATTCTTAGGCAACCACCATTTATTAAACTTATCCTTGCACCCATTACAATACAATCCACCCACCATGCTATTAGCACTTACATGTCTAGAGTCAATCCTATGACATTCAAGATTGATCCCACACCATGTGGAATTGATAAAAAAATTAGATCTTTGCTGACTCTCACCTATCCCACTAGTCAGCATGAGCCAACTTTATACACATTTGTGTGATTAGTTCATCTATGTTTTAGTATATGAAGGAATTCAATGTGCATTTTTTACACATTCAAGTATTATGAATTTTTATTCACATATTATAAGCACTTCAAGGAGATTAATTATAGGAAAACTTCACTTTGGAGCACTAAAAATAACATAATTATGCATAAAATAATTCTAGGATATTTGCATGATTCAAGAGTGTTAGCTTTGATTATTTCCATGACTCTAGATCTAGTACAATCAAGGGGGGCAACCTAGCAGAACTTGACCCTTGTAATTCATTGATTTTTGTAAGGTATTTCTAAATACCACTAGTCCTTGACAATCAACAAAGAGTAAATATCATAGCAACATAGGTCATACTATCCACTATCAGTAGATTCATTCTTGTGTATTACATATCACTTCTACACATTAGGAAATTTCCATGGTGGGGAAGATTGATCCCATAGGATGCAAATTCAACCCACAGCACTATGTATTTAAATTATATTGTTACAATCTCGAGGAGATATCCACATAGAGTACATGTTTCTAGTATTGAGATAATTGATTTTATGGCTGCATTAGGTTTTTTTCTCATCATTGTTCTATGTAAGTAAACTAGCCCTCTCTTTTCATTTCCTAAATTAACATTTATAATTCTAATTTATTTACCTAAATCAATTTATGTTTGTTGATAACATTTATTTAGTTAACCTATATAACACTAAAGGAAATTATATTTTCCTTTAGAAGACCAAATATACAAAATATTTCCATTTATAATCCTATTTATTTTATAAAAAAATCCCTAAAGAGCTCAAACAACTAGTGTGTGGGATGGTGTATATGCACTCCAAGCTCTTGTAATGAATCTACTATGTACATTCAACCTTAGGCAATTTATATATCTGGCCACCTTCTCATGATCTAACTTTTAGTGACCTAACCTAATCAAGATTTTATAAAACCCTTTAGTGTAACATTTGACATTCAACTCCCTTTTCCACAAGTTTTGCAACTTCAACAACTCAAGATGATAATCAACTAGTAAGAACTTGACCTTCATTCTTCTCACCATCCTATCTCTCTCGGTGATTCTCTCCTTACCACTTCTTCTTATTTATACCTACACCTCTTTCCACCAAAGTGTCGCATGTCATTTCATCTTAGTTCAAGTGTCATTCTCACTTTCCTTGGGTCCTCTATCTCATCATACTTGAAGTATTCCTCCATATTTGTCAACCAACTGATGAAATTGTGTAGTTATAAACTCCTTGAGAATTATAGAAAATATATCTTCATTCCCTTTCCAATCTTGGAGATGGTCCTAATCAATCTCCTCTCACTTGCATCTATTTCTTCATTAACATCTTCATCTTCTTGTCTCACTACTTTTGTTATTTCTTCATCACTATCATTATCATCAAGTTCTCATGTGCCTAGCCTCTTCTTTGGTCTCTTTCAAATCTTCAACTCTTTCTTGTACGCTTCTCATGATGTCCAACACAACATCCAATCTTCCTACATTCTCTATTGTTGTTTCCTTTGCAACTCTTCTTCTTAGAGGCATCTTTCTACCCTAGATTTCTTCCCATTGCTATAACTCTCCTAGTTGTAATATTATGCAAGGACTCTCTCTCTCTCTCTCTCTCTTACACACACACACATGCATGAACACACACAAACACAACCTTGTTGGACCCTTTCCAACCCTAGACCAAGGACAATGCACTCAATAGGGAAAATTTACATGTAAAATGGGCCTCCTAAGAAATTCTAAAAAAGAAAAACTTATCTCATATAATACACATTACCTAAACATAAATTTCTTAACTATATAAGTTAAATGGGGGAACATATTGCTATTATAAGTCCTTAAAAAAATCAAGTTCACTTTTATTTTTATATATGTTTTTAAATGTATTTTCTCTTTCAATTTTTTATCTTAAACTTATATTTCTAAAAGTTACACTATCTAGTTTTACTGTATAGAGAAAAAGTCAAAAATAAATTCTTGATACTGTAAACTTAAATTTTATTAAAAGGATGTAGTGAAATGCCACCACTACCTTAGAAAACTAGTCTTTTGCTGCTACCCCATAGCTGTGAGTTGTTGAACTTCACCAACTAGAGAAAATTGATGATAACCACACAACTAGAGGAGCCCAAATTAAAGCTCATCCCCATTGGCTCAAGGTCAACAATAGAGATTCCAAAACTTTCTACCAAGCTTTTCATTCTCATCACACTTCTCAAGCCATTAAAAAATAAAAGAAGGAAAATAACTCTTGACT
The DNA here is from genome assembly GCA_027924645.1 of Cunninghamia lanceolata. Classification (NCBI taxonomy): domain Eukaryota; kingdom Viridiplantae; phylum Streptophyta; class Pinopsida; order Cupressales; family Cupressaceae; genus Cunninghamia; species Cunninghamia lanceolata. The sequence goes on along the minus strand of BSBN01000960.1, from coordinate 6,339,134 downwards.
AAACTTCCTAATAGTCTCCAAGATTTCATTCACCATTATGAGAAAATTTTCATAGCCCAAGAGAATTATCCTAAACGAGATAATGATTTACAACATTGCCTTAGGGTTGTCCCTTGTTGGGTCTCCTCTTCTCAACAAGTTTTTTGTGATAAGATTCTCATCATTTCTAACCTTTATGAAGCTTCTTTTTCCATGGCCAATGATAATGTTCTTGGTTGTGATGGCTTTCTTTGTGAATTTTATAAAGCTCTCTAGGAATAAGTTGGAGAGGATCTTCATAAATTATACCATAAAGTCTTTGATTCTAATTCTTTAGGAAATCCTATTAATAAAGAAAATATTAAATTCATATATAAGTTGAGAGATCTAAAATACTTCTACAATTGGAGACCAATTACCTTGCTTATTGTTTCCTATAAAATTATTACCAAGGCTCTTGCTCTAAAGTTGGGTCATCCTCTCCCCTAAATTGTGTGTTTTGAATAGACTATTTTCATAAAATATATTTATATCCTTCTTAATATTATTATTATCTAGGAAGGGATGGAATAGGCCTGACACTCACACCAACAAGCTATTAACATTAAGATTGATTTTACCAAAGCTTATGACTGCATTAAGTGACCATTCATCCTTTCTATGCTTCAAGGCTTAGGATTTTCTCCTTAATTTATGTGCTTAGTCAAAATGCTCATTGCTAATGCCTCTACTTGCCTCTCCATCATTGGTCATTAATCTAGTTCTTTTGGGCTCTTTTGGTCAATCCACCAAGGTTGCCCTTTGGCCCCTTCCCTTTATGTGCACTTGTTGTTGAAGGCTTTGGATATCTTTTGGACAACATTGTTTCCCAAAATTTGGTCAAAGGCATTTCATTACCTAATTTCATGACTTAATTGGTGAATGTGAACTATGTAGATGATTCTTTTGTTACACTTGTAGAGGAACAAAATAATATCAAGAAAGTCTTGTAATTTTTGGATATTTTTGTAAAGCCTCTAGTTTGAGTATTTAATGGAGAAAAACTCTATGCTACAAACAATCCTTCTCTGCTAAGCCTACTTAGCTTAATGCTTATAGTTGGAAATGGATTGATCATGGGGAAATTTTCAAATTTATTGACCTTTTATTTTCCTTCCAAGCTTCCTCATCCTCTCTATAATAATTAGTTATCTCCATAATTAGAAAAAATTAGTCTACTAGATCACTAAGCCTCTTTCCCTAGTAGGGAAATTTTAAGTTTTCTAAAATCTTGGCTACCACACGTTTATTATTATTCTTGTGGGGTTCCTTTTAAGGCTTCCTACATGAAGCTTACAAATCTTTTTAGAGATTTCCTTTGGGCTTCTTTTGATAATAATATAGGTTTCTATCATGTGGCCTAGGATTTTTTTGTCTCCCACATGATTTTGGAGAGCTGGGATTGATTTCTACTCAACCTCAAGGCTTAGCCTTGTGTGTTATATGTATTATCAAAGCCCATGAAGGTGACGATGCCTAGAAGATTTTACTTTATCACTGTATTTCTTCTAGCACCCCTTATGGAAGATAAGACTAGAAGGGTCTTGGTTTCCATACTCTTCTTATTATGAAGGATCCTATCCAGATTCATGGCACTTTTATGCTTAAATCGTATGGAAATCTTGGGAAGCCACTAAACCTTGGCTTATATGGGATAGTAATGACTTCTACAAGGGACTATCTATTAACTAACAGTCTATTTGGTGGTTTTCTATTATTTCTTGTCAAGATCGCCCTCTTGCTAAGACTCCTTGGGTTTATGCTTTGAAATTTTTAAAGAAGGGAATCAAAACCCTTCCAAACCTCTATTATAAGGAGACCAAGAATTTACCCTCTTGGATAGAGACTAAACCTAATTTACAAGTTTTCTAATCAATATTTAGAAACTTACTAGATAATAATTGACTCAATGCCTCCCAATACGATTCATAAGATTAGGTTTAGAAGCTTCAATCCTTAGTGGAAAGATTAGAAATGGTATCCTAAAGCACTATTTTTCTCCTATAGGTCTTGTAAAGGGTATGCCTGTCTTTCTCCACACATTCACATGTTGCCCAAATTGAACCAAAGATGGCTTCTTCAATCTTCTCTAGAAGCTCTTAGCAACACAAATTTTAGACTATTTGGTTATCTATTCTTGAGTCAAAGTTGTCCCATTTTTCCCAATGCATTCTCTATCAAGGTATCCCTATTGGTACCAAATTTCCTCCTCTAGGTGTTAGGGATCCTCATTGCCCATTTTGCAGAAAATAGGAGACTCTCAAGCACCTTTTCTAGTTTTTTCCTAAAGCTCAGATTGCTTGGAATTGGGTTCTGTAAGGAAGCTAAGCTAGCAGGAAAACTTCCTACACTAATCTTGAGAGGAGGATAATACAAAACTTTATAGATCTTTAATAGTTACATAAAATTAAATAGAAATAAACATAGATATCATGCATACCACAACACAGTGATTTACGTGTGGAAAACCCTTTCGAGAGAAAAACCCCACACTCCAAAAGTTGCCCAGTATATTATTCATAAATCACAAAGATTACAAAGATTACAATATACTTGTAGAGAAAGCTTCACATAGGAGTATCACCACCAGAGATTTAGAGACAACATGACCTCTATCAGACTCTCAGAATACATCATGATACTGTAGCCATAGTACAATGCATCATAAAATAGGGTTACCTTCTAGGGCAAGACAAGCCAACAAAATAGCTACCATCAGATTTAAAACCTAATAATGAATGGTCCAAATTTACAATATATCATTAATTTAATGTATGTCATCCATTTAATAGTTTTTGTTAACAAAAAAATGTTAACACGCATCCCACTCCACCCCATGCTCCCATTATATATTACACCTATCTGTGTAACTAGGAAATATATATAAACGTATATATCCTATCAACAATAAACCTTATAATTGCAAGGTTGAGACACATTTTCCCAACAAATCTCCCACTTGTCGAACACCTTGTAAGAGAAACATAAAGAAGTAAACATCGTCTCTTAATTCCTAGGGGCCAAAAGGCCCATAGTCTCTAAACACCATCTGAACTTTTCTATGCTCACAGGCTTAGTTAAAGAATTAGTAACATTCATCAAAGTCTCTACCTAAACCAAGTTCACCCTACCATCTTCAACCATATCTCTAACAAGATGATAATGTGTTGTCCTCAAAATCAGTTGTGCTCATTTTGTAGGATGACCTCTATGAAACTTGTCCGTTTCGCACCCTACACTCTAACCTTGCAAATCGAGGTGAGTCATCTCATCCTCATGCATAGTCATCTCACTCCTAAGTATCCATTTGAGTATCTTCTCGTTTTGGTTTCTTGAAATTCACCCAAGTTGTTGAACTAGTTTTCGCAATTTTAAGGAGTTAGAGAAATTTTTGTTAACATGCAAAGGTGGCAAATTTTGCCACCAGTGCATGTTTCAATCCTTGAAATATGCAAGGGCGGCGATTTTCACCGCCCAAGCATATTTTTTTGTCTATGTTAAAGTGCAAGGGCAACAAATATTGTCGCTCATGCATATTGCTTGTGCTATGTGTTTAAGTGGTAAATTTTGCCGCTAGTGCATATCTGACATACAACTTTGAGTTATGTCAAGTGCAATTAATGCACTCCATGTGAGCGATTGTAAAGACATTTATATGTTTTTTATTTTTATTTACTTTTTGGTTTTCATTTTAATCTTACCTATTCTTGCCACTCATGTGAACTCGGTTGAAACCCTAGTGTTCGTCATTCACATTTTGGGTGCATGATTTTCAGATCTGAGGGTTGGCACGAAGATCAACTCTTGGTCATTATCATCGGGTGGGTTTTTCTCTATGCTTTCATTTTGTATTCCCCCTTTCTCAAATTGTTTTTGCCCTTTAAATGAAACATTGTTAGTCATATTTGTTTCCTGTCGATTTCTTGTTTTCTTTTACTTCTTGAATGTGATTTTTGTTTAGGGTTTCTTTTGGTTTTTTTTACCTTAGTTGTTATGCATTTATATACCCTAGTTTTCATTTTATCTATCTTGTATGTTTAAGCTGGTGATTTTGGTCATTTGTTGGCATTTTACAACTTAGATTTTTTGTTTACTCGTGTATCGGCTATAGAAATCACCGCCAACACATGTTCATATAGGTTGTGTACAGGGGCGGCAAAATTTTCTACCCTTGCCTTTGTTTTTTGTGGATACAACATCAGATGCGAGAGTGGCAAATTTTGCTACTCGTGTCTTTCTCCTTTGTGAAGATCTACCCTAAGTGTAAGGGCGGAAAAATTCGCCACCCCTACACAAGTTTGATGAATTTGGAATTTCATGCAATAGTGGTGGAAATCACCGCTCCAAACACAAAACCTTTGCTTAACCTCAAAATACATTGGTGGCAAAATTTACTGCTCCAACATAATAAAGTTTTATCCCCTAAGTGTAAAAGTGGTAAATTTTGCTGCTTGTACATCTGCTAGAGTTTTATCTTATACATGCAAAAGCAACAAAATTTACCACTTATGCATTTTGCCTTACAAATGTTCTATCCTACATGCGGGAGCGGAAAAATTTACCTCCCTGACACCTGCAATTCCCCTTAACATGTAGGGCGGGAAAAATTTCCACTCGTGCATCCACTCTTCAAAATTTCTCTAACTCTGGGGAATTTTCTGAATCGCTATCCTGAGCCCGCTTTCATCTGTTCTTTCGACTCACTTGCTCTTTAGCCCTTTCAAGCTCATTCCTCTGGTCATGATCAACAATATGCAGTTTCCCAAAATTGCCTATATTTCCCCTAATTGCAAGATCGTGACTTTTTGTTACAGTTTCTCCTGCAAGCTATCGAGGTCTTCAACTCATCCGAAGAAGTCTTCTTTCCAAATGACTGATCCGTCTCCAAAGAAAGCCAAAGCAATGAAATGCAAATATCAAGGTGTCTTTCCTATAACTTCAGTGACATCAAATGTTGATGAAATACGGGATACAGAGATCGGCCATGTGGATATGGCTGAATTTGTTGAGAGAACAAAGTCAGATAAACCCGGTCCCTATATGCATAAGATTATTAAAAGCAATATTCATCTGGTGGCTTCATTCCCTATTGCTATACACAATACAGAGTTTGTTCTCCAAGTTGCTCATTTCTACAATAGAGATACCAGGGCAGTGGTAGATGCTCACAGCATTGTGATCATGAGGCTTGATGCAGAATTTATAGATAAGGTGTTCATGTGTTCGGGAGCTGAAAATGTTGCAGAACTAGATTTTGGTATTGCTTAGCATGAATATGATAAAGATGTTGAAAAGGAAAAAAGGGTTATCAATACTAAATGGCTCAAGACTGTTAGACCAAATCTGTCTAGATGGCCCAAGAGTTTTTCCAGGAGTGACTTTGTGGAGGAAGTAAGTGATCTAATAACTCTTCTAAGTAGAGTTAGAGGTCTATCTTCATCTTCAACTTTCCATGAATGGATGTACCCATACATCAAGATCATACTTCAGGGTAAGCAGAATATATTCTAGGGAGAACAAGTTAGTAATTCTCTTCATGAGCAGCTAATTAAGGTGTCAACTACTTCAAAGTTCTACATGACTTCATATCTGGTGTATACAGAAACTTCTATGAGAAGTTTTCCAGGCTTAACATCTGATGGAGATAGGAGAGTTATACCAGTTTATCAGTACTATCCTTAGCTAACTTTGAAAGGTTCAATTCATCATTTCAGAAGGGTGAATGATGCATTCTTTGCTATTTTCTTGTGTCTTTTTGATCCTCAGTTGGACCAGAGAAGAGCCTCGGATGAAGCTTGGGCAGTGGTGAATGGTTATGGTTGCTTGTTTCTTTAATTCTCCGCTTTTACATATTTAAGAGTTGGCTTTTATCAGGGTTATCCTTATATGCTTCCAAAATTCCCCTCTTACAAACTTATCCTAATGGAGATGTGTCAACAGATGATTGTTGTTCATAACAAACAAATGGAGTTGAAAAAGCTTGGATTTAGGTTTCCTATTGAGATTGGTAGATATTTTGTAGCAACTACTGCTAAGGCCAAGGCAATGGAAACAAATATGCAGATGGTCACTATGAAGATGTTCAAAAGGGACTCCAGTTTGATTATAGGGGAGTGAAAGACAAAATAAAGAGAAAGACTCGGTTTCATGAGCCAATGGTCGAAGATATCTAGGTTGATTTGAGAACAGAAGAGGAGATCAAAAAGTTGGATTACAGTAGGTTGGCCCTAAATCAAATTGAATATCTAGGTTTGGCTAATATTCCAGAGGATATGGTGGATGATGAAGAAGTTGTTAGTTCAAGCTATGTTAATGAAAATATTGCTGATGTAGAGTACACAGTGGAAGCTCAAACAATTGATACCATACTTCACAACAATGGCTCCAATCCCACAGTTTATGATAGATTAATGGTTAATCAGCTTTGAAAATCCTTCTCAATGTCCATATAACATCGAACGACACATACATTCTTCTTATGATTGGCAAGACCATTACTATTGACAAAGCTTTATAAACTTTGGCTGATACCCCGATTCAACTGTCATCAGTGAGACCTATAACATTGGTGAGGCTTTAAGTCCTTCCACCGATGTGCCGATATAACCAACTTGCATATACATTACTTAACTTGCTATAGCCGGTAATCTAATGTATCTCCAACCCGATTTCACCGATATGACCGGTCATTCTATGTATCTAATGCAATGTATATTCATTACATACAACTTTGACATACAATTGTAGGATACACATGAAATGATACTCACATACTCTTACGATATACACATGAATTGTATATTTGGTGAGACAACATGAACTTTACGCTGATGAAAACCTCTGCAACCTTGTAACCGAACAAAATCACACAAAAACTACAAAAACTCAACAGAACAGAAATGAATGTACTCCTAAGGAAGTCATTCCACTGATTTTGAAGAAATCTCTATCAGTGGAATGCTTCTGATTTACATTCCTGTGATTACACCAAAACAAACTTATTTTATTCCTCCTTTTCTACATACAAATCAGTTCTCTCTCTCTGTTTTCCTCTCTGTCTGTTTAACAAACACAGACTGACTATTTAAAGACTCACTTGGTAGTTACATATGATGGAAGGTGAATTGCCCTACAACCATCTCAGTCATTCAGTTACATTCATCAATTCGGTTACAATTCTTTTATGACACGTATACAATCTTTCAATATGGTGTGAAGGCCTTACAATATGACTCTTTGGACACAATAGAAAATGCAAGAAATCTTCTAGATTCTTAGGTTTTGAGGTGCTCTTGCGCCATACAACCAACCAACAAAGATTTCCAAGTCCCTTGGAAATGTATCTGCAAAACAAAATTACCTTTTCCTACATTTCTATCTAGCTTCATCTTCTGTCTCTTCAGCTTTAGGCTTCCAATCTGCACATCAATGGAAAGTGACCAACCAACCAACCAAATCAAACTACCATCTCATGTCAGAGCATCTTTAGGCTCCTTCTACTCCTAGCAATGGAGTACTCTTCAGACTAATCAAAACTTCAACGATTACCACACAATGCTCATTCAGATGTCCATCCTACATGCTGCTTCATAGACCCATTCCTCTCATCCAACAACAGATCCTGGAGATGCACTACCACTCTCTCTCACAGTGGCCTCACTCTGCATCCTCCTCTAGCCAAATCTCCATTGGTGCATGGTCTTGGCAGACCTCATCATCGTCTGCCCACACTACATGAATCCTATTCCTTCTTGCAACTAGATGGCATGAGCATCTGTAACAGTTGAACAACTACTATCAGTCTGCAAAATACCTTTCATGATCTCTTTCTTCAAAATGGTCACCAAAAATTTTGTTTCACTCTTCATCTACCTTCTTAGAATTTGCAACACCTAGACCTTTCGCCAGCTCTTTCACCAAATCTTTCGCCAGCTCGGATACCAATTTGATGTAGAGTACATAGTGGAAGCTCAAACAATTGATACCATACTTCACAACAATGGCTCCAATCCCACAATTCATGATAGATTAATGGTTAATCGGCTTTGAAAATCCTTCTCAATGTCCATATAACATCAAACCACACATACATTCTTCTTATGATTGGTAAGACCATTACTATCGGCAAAGCTTTATAAACTTTGGCTGATACCCCGATTCAACTGTCGTTGGTGAGACTTATAACATTGGCGAGGCTTTAAGTCCTTCCACCAATGTGCCGATACAACCAACTTGCATATACATTACTTGACTTGCTATAGCCGGTAGTCTAATGTATCTCCAACCCAATTTCACCGATACGACCGGTCATTCTTTGTATCTAATGCAATGTATATTCATTACATACAACTTTGACATACAATTGTAGGATACACATGAAATGATACTCACATACTCTTGCAATATACACACGAATTGTATATTCGGTGAAACAACATAAACTTTACGCCGATGAAAACCTCTGCAACCTTGTAACCAAACAAAATCACATAGAAACTACAAAAACTCAATAGAATAGAAATGAATCTACTCCTAAGGAAGTCATTCCACTGATTTCAAAGAAATCTCCACCAGTGGAATGCTTCCGATTTACATTCCTGCGATTACACCAAAACAAACTTCTTTTATTCCTCCTTCTCTACATACAAATCAGTTCTCTCTCTCTATTTTCCTCTCTATCTGTTTAACAAACACAGACTGACTATTTAAAGACTCACTTGGAAGTTACATACGATGGAAGGTGAACCGCCCTACAACCATCTTTGCTGTTCAGTTACATTCATCAGTTCGGTTACAATTCTTTATGACACATATACAATCTTTCAATATGGTGTGAAGGCCTTACAATATGACTCTTTGAAAACAAAAGAAAATGCAAGGAATCTTCCAGATTCTTAGGTTTTGAGGTGCTCCTGCACCAATTGCTAACTCTCCCTTGCTTGCTATACAATGGTCAAAGAGGGAGGTAACTTCTTTGAGGAAAAGGTTTGAGCCAATTCTAGCTAATACGAATCTATGGCTTCAGAGCAAAGGTGTTCCTTTGAAGGATTTCATAACTGGATTTGAGGAAGAAGTCTTTGAGAAAACAAGGAAAAAGGTTGAGTTAAGGACAAAGAATAAAAGTGATACTCCAAGCACATCCAAGGTTTCCAAACCAAGGATCAAATTTGTGTCCAAAGGAAAAAAGACCAAAGTTGCAGAAGAGGAGTCTGATGTTAAGGAAATGGAAGTTGAAGAATAGGGTGTTGATGAACAAGCTACTGAAGAAATGGATATTGAAGATAAGTCTTCAGGGGAGAAAAGAGATGAACATGAGAAAGAAGAAAGAGATAGTCAAGAAGATCTACAGGATATAGCCATGTCTCCACAAAGGGATGTGCCATAAGGAACTCAAAACCCTTCTCCTCTACCTAATGTATCTATTTCAACTCCTTTGTCAGTTCTTCCTACTACCCCAGTTTCACCCATCAATATTCCATCTTCTAAGTCACCATCATCGTCAAGAACAATTTTTGATAATCCTCAAGCTTTTTTTGATAATGTTCTTCATTCCTCAAATTCAATTCCTAGTTTGTCCTCACCCTCTTATGACATTGGTGATTCTTCAATCTTTGAACATTTTGTTTTGGGTACTGAGCAAGATGCTAATGTGGATATGCTAGGTGCAGTGTTTACTAATTCTCCTCCTATCATTACTACCACAAGTGTGAGTACATTTCCTCCTACACCAACAATGTGTTCTAATCCAAATGTTAGTACATCAGTGCTTCTTCTATGGGTTTCAGTGTATACACCTAAGAGGAAGAAACAAGCCATCTCTCTAGATGACTTTGATTTTGGTAAGTTGATGCCAGTGAAGGCTAAAACTCAAAAGAAGCCCAAAACTCTTTCTCGGCTGCTGGAAGATAAAGGCCACAAATATGTAGAGATTGCTCAACCATCACAGGATGTAACTATTGAAAATTTTAGTATGAATTACTACTCCATTTCTAGAATTGAACTTGGAAAAACCACGCATGAAAGTGCAAAAGCTGATATGCAATTTGCATTGGATTCTTTAATTTAGAAGTTTGATTGGGAAAAAGAAATGAAGGACCACTACAAGGCAATGTTAGAACAATTGGCTATGGTGGTGAGGAAAATTACTCTGACATATGAGTCAATAACTCTTGAAGCTATTTCTATAGAAGATCTTATCATTCAGAAGGCTGAGAAGACTCATCTAAAAGGAAAAGTGGTTGAAGAGTATTTGGAAAAGATGCATGCACAAGGAGTGTTTCTTCTCACAGAGACAGCTAGAAAGACGAGCAAGATGGGGAAGATCAGAACAGAACTTGATTAACTGGTTGATACTATTTCTTAGGATATTGAATATCTAGATGGAAGCTATGAGAAGTGGATCAAAATGAAGAAACTGAAGGTAAAAACTCATATGTCAATTGGTGTTATTCCAAATCGTGATTCTTATGTGGAGACTAAAGAAGCATTGGTCTATTGAAGTAATGTTTTGAAAGACTTGATCAAAGATTTAGAAAGCACCAAGGAGCTAAGTGAACAAAGTAATGTTAGTATCTTACATAAATTCAACGAGCTTCCATGTAATTTGATATCAGATGATCATCACTTCCTCCCTGTAGATGAGATGATTCAAGAATTCAAAAATATGTTCCAAAAAGAGTTTGAAGATAAAGTTTTCTCAATTTCTTCTTTGGACAACATTCTGGACAATTAGCTAACATTAGATAACCTAAAGTCTAAGTTAACTAGTCATGAAAAGGTGACCACAATAGGGAAGGATGCAGTGATAAGGGCTCAGGTGATCTTTAGGAACATTGTTAGTTTAGATAGTTTGGGGATGCAAGAAACATTTACTATGTATGATGCTCATTTGAAGAAAGATGGCAATACAAGTTGATGCAACTTTTTATAACTTAGTTTATTTTATGTTTTCATGTCTTTTGTTTGTAATTATGGACATATTTACATGTACTTTTCTCATATGTAATTACATGTAAAAATATACGAAGTCCTAAGTCAATAAGGACTCCTATTGAAGATAAAGTTTTCTCAATTTCTTCTTTGGACAACATTTTGGACAATTAGCTAACATTAGATAACCTAAAGTCTAAGTTAACTAGTCATGAAAAGGTGACCACAATAGGGAAGGATGCAGTGATAAGGGCTCAGGTGATCTTTAGGAACATTGTTAGTTTAGATAGTTTGGGGATGCAAGAAACATTTACTATGTATGATGCTCATTTGAAGAAAGATGGCAATACAAGTTGATGCAACTTTTTATAACTTAGTTTATTTTATGTTTTCATGTCTTTTGTTTGTAATTATGGACATATTTACATGTACTTTTCTCATATGTAATTACATGTAAAAATATACGAAGTCCTAAGTCAATAAGGACTCCTATTTTTAAATAAGTCAAAGTAGTTAGGTTTTTCCTAAATTTTCTCAAGGCCTCTCCCTATAAATAAAGAGGGCCTCTATTGTAATATTTATCTTTTATCTATTGAAGTGAAGCGCTACCATTTTGAAGAGAAATTTGAGACTTTGAGCTTATTTTGTAAATTAGTTTTCAAGCAATATAAAGAAGCAAGTTGGCATCCAATCTTTGTCTTGGAGCAAGTTTGTAATGTTATAGAATTATTCTTATGTCCTTTCTATTACATGATCTTGTATGAAAGTTTGAATTGTGAGTGTGGAAATCAAGTGTTCAGAAGGTGATTCAAATCTGATTTTGTAGACTTTGTGCTGCTATATCATATTTGAAATTTGCATTTAAGTTTATGAGTGAGAAGTAACTTGAAGACTTTGGCTGCAAGTTATTGTTTATGATTGTGTTATCTTACATCGACATATAGTGAAGACTTTGGGCTGCACTCTATTCCAAAATCTTTTGTTTATAATTGGTATAAGGAGCAATGAAAAACTTTGTGTTTTTGTGGGTTTCTTCATGGTTTAAGTACACTGGTATTGTTTTAATTATCTTTTTGTGTTGAATTTCATATTGAGAATTGTAAACATCATTTCTGAAAAAAGAGAAATGAATGATATAGAATCACCCCAAAGTTAGTGTTTAGTGTAAATAAGTTTGTAATAGTTAAAAGGGAGCCTCCCCTTGCTGAGAGGAGAGATTTATCTCGTCACACTGTGGTTGATATAACCATTTTGCCTTTAGTTAGCTAAAAGACAAAATATTCACCCAACAGTTTTTGGTGACTGTACTGGGGACTTACGCGCAACTTAGAGCCTCATGCTTTGAGTTGAAGCATTCCGGCCTCATTGCTTGAAATTAGTTTGGTCACATTTTTACCTTTGCTAAGTACTTTACATTCTGGCAGACTCAAGGTATATAAGAAGTAAAAGAGCTCAAGGAATTATTGATCCTGTTAGGTCTCAAAAATGCAGGTCATTAACCCTAAGAGGTTGCCAGGCTCGCTTGACATTTTTGGCTAACTGACACAGGGTAGATATGGCTAAACCCCCTTCACTTTAGGCTCTTCCAGACCTAGATGGGTAAAACTCTAATTAATAAAGCAGATAAAGAGATGATCACTACTTTGATCAGAATTAATCTAACTATTGATAATGGCACAAATTATAAAATAGATGAAAAGATAGAAAGTTAATTCTAAATGATCTAAATTGTAATGCTAAAACAATAATGCAGTCTAATTAAGTAAATCTAAAGTTAATTTGTATAAGTGATAATGAAAACACTAGACCAATGCCTTATTGAATATAGAGTCAGTATGATCATGAAATAAATGACTATTTGTTTGGTAAAAACTCAAACTATCTGGCATGAATAGGTATGTAACATGTACAACCCTGCAAGGAAATAGTTAATATTCCATACTTATATATATATCCAATTGATAAAATCAGATTACCTGCATTCATCTAAAATGATTTAATCCCTCTTTGAAAGAACCTATCAGAATAATATTGCAATTGTAACAGATTTATCAAAAAACTTGAGACAGAATACAAACCCTAACTATATGACTCTTCTTACAGATCCATGACAATGTCTTCACAGTTACTATGACAGATTTAAAGGATTTAATTCTGAAAGCAGAAACTAGTTAATCTTATCACACTATAACAACAAATGTGTATAGACAACTTGAAGATATACTTGATAACTCAAATTGAATAACAGAGAAAACTTTGAAAGGAGATAGTCATATAATTGAATAAATTAAACAGATAGTTGATACCAAAATCTGTACTTACCGCTTCATGTCCATAGACTTGACTTCATCAGAGAATGCTTGCACATGGTTTGCCAAAAGTAAAATATATTAAAAGTGAACTAGCATTGCTGTTCAAATCTAATCTACAGTATCCCTTGTTCTATTCTATAATCTCTCCCTCTTCTATCTCTCTTAATCTGGTCTTGGTCATCTCTTATAAAGAGAGGCATACAAGCTTCAGACCAGTTACAATAGTTATGATGGTTGATAACTGAACAACAATATTTGTTCTAATAAAACAGATTCAAGAAATTTAATACTCGCCATTAATCATCAAATGGATAACCATTTCAGGGTCAAACAAAGATGTTTAACTGTAGTTATGCTTAATATCTTTCGATGGTTTCTTTATTATTCCTAAAAAGACCAGATAAAACACAAGTTAATCTTTGATCAAATGATCAAAACAAATTTATTTAAACATATGTATTTACTCAGATAATTACTTCCCTTATTGATAATTTATCAGTTCCTCAAGATCCTTTCATGGGTGTTTTTATAACTTGATCCCTGCTGTGTATATCCTGCAAAAACCCATATTTCAAATGTCAGAAGAATATCTTAACCATTCAGATTTTAATGTCATTTTAGGGTTTCTATATTTTGTATCGGCAAGACACCTTAGGATCTACCCAAAAATAGTGGCGATTATCATCGGCTAGACCTCCTACATCATTGTAAGAATAACATTCTTCCTTGATCTATTGAGTGTCACCGATATAATTATTGGTGAGAATCTTGTCGATGGACATAACCTTTGTTATTGTTAGGATTAGATATAGCATCGGGATAACATATTTCACGTGACCCGATAGTAGTTGTTTCCCTGATCATCTATCTCATTCTTTATCAGAATGACTTTCACAACATGTCCTCGACATCATTGTGAGTTCTGTTTCGGCCGAACTTGCCAGCTTTATTCTGATTCATTGCATCTCACCGATGGTTCTTTGGTTTCCACAATCGGTATAACTCATGCAGTCGGGGTGATCTATAAAACTTACTCCGATTGCATGTATCTACCCGATATAAATTTGTTGGTGAGAGTATAAGATCGACATGATGTGAAAACTATATCCCGACTAACTTACTCTTACCGATATTAACAAGCATTATGTACTTATGAACTTGACGAACCGTTGAACTCATGAGCCATTTGAACCCGTGAACCATTTGAACCAAGATGAAAGTTTAAGCTCGGAGGTTCAAAACTGACAACTTCTTAATACACCAAGGTAAAAGCAAAAGACTTGAATGGATGTACTAATTAATAGAAAGGAATGGAATGACGACACCTACCCAAGGGAGAATAATGAGGATAAAACAAGGGCAACAATTTCGTAAACTAATCTCAAAGTGCATACAAGGTGAGTATTTTTTGAAAAATTTGATTGAACATGTCCAGTTCCAACATAGGCTCTGTCTGAGGATGTATGTCCCTTGTGGGAATAGCAAGATCCCAGATTTCTGGAGGAGCAGACCAATGCCTTCTCCATCGAGTAACAGAGTCTACTTTTTCCCCAAAACTGATATGGTCAAAAGACCATATCAGAAAAGAAAATCCATGTCTTTCCCCTGTCAAAAACCTTGTTCTGATCATGTTGTAATGATACCCCATCTGCTTGACTGAATTTGTTCGTATAGTTCATTAATGAATCATAGTTTATGCTGCAAGTGTGTTCTGTATTATTTAGTATCTGGAAGTCAGGCATAGTCTAAACACCTTCATCATTGTATGACATAAGGAAGTCATGATTATTAGACCTTGTAGGATGTCTTACTTTATCATATCTATTGTTATTCACCAAATGTTGGTCTTTTAACTAAATTGGAAAATGGAATAGATCAAGCTGCTTCTGACACATGCTATCATCAATGCTGGCTCCAACATAAAACACCATATCCTCTTCCTTATTACATCCATCTTCCCCACATGCTTGAGAGTCAATAATCTGCCACTCATACATACTGGAATCATCAACCTCCCCTAGTTCAATGGACATCTTTATCTCTGGATCAGTGTCACAAGAGAACTCATGACCACTATCTGTCTCTTCTTTGCAAAAATGTGACTTGGGAAATATGGCCTCATATATTTCATCACCCTTACCATGTTGAATGGATTTACTATCAAAAGACATATGTGTTGGACACAGTATTTGGGTATAATCTTTATGTACATATCTTTGATATTCTTTGGTGAGCAATTCTGAAATATCCTCACTGTTAAGTGAGCATGTTTCTTCATCAACCCTCACACTAAAATTTTCATCATTCTTTTCATCACTACTATAATGCTCAAATTTTGATGTACATATTTCATCAACATGATAATTTATAGACTCTTTATCAGAATATCCACCTCCTTGACTGTCTGAATGCCTTTCATCCTCTTCATCTTCTTGTGCTATGTCATCATACAATGGTTGTGAACAGGCCTGAAGATTATTTTCTGCTATGTGCACTTCCTCTTGATTAAGATTTTGTTCTGCTTGTTGAAAATATTTACCCTGGTTATCTGAAAAGACTTCATCCTCAGGATAGCATGGGTTTGGAAACACCTGGAGTTCATGTTCTGGTATACCCTCTTTATCAAAAGTTTGTTTTCTGTTTTGAAAACAATGCTCCTCTTTCCCCCAATACTACTGATTCATATATTGCAGTGGGTGGGCTGGGATAAAACTTGTCTGATATGGAGGCTGATAGTAAACATTTTGTTGTGGCACATATTGCTGATATTGTGAGGTACACCGCTGTCCTGATGGTGGATAGTATTTATTTTTTTGGTATGTTGCTAGTCCATCCATATCTGGCTTCATTGCTATATCAGTTTCTTCATATTTAGTATCATTGGATTCAATATTGATAATATCCTCATACATTTTCCTTACTATGATAGGAATCAATTGAGCCACTTGGTCTAGAGTAACAGGCTTTAATGATTCAGGCCAATAAATTGACATAGGCTCACAAGCAAGCATGAACATTTTAATACATAAGGATTCATTAGGTTTGAGATGAAAAGGTATCTATATATAGATGTCCACCAACCTGTGGAACAAATCACACCCAGATTCTCCTTCATGTCTCCTTAGTTCAAAGAATGCATCTAAAGGGGGTATGTTATATTTTTTCATGTTTCATCAATTTTATTTTTATAGTCGCCACCTCTTATGAGAAGAGGAAAATTTCATCTTTCTGGGTTATTGCCAGTAGAGGTTACCAATCTGTATTTGAATTTTGTGTAGAGTCGCCACCTCTATTTAGAGGACTAATCAATTTTCTATGTTTTTCCTTCCACCAGCAGGGCTATGCCTTTTAATTTTCTGACTCTAATAACATGGTCTACTACCAAGTTTCTCTATATGTTCTCCCCAGTAGAGTCACCAATTCTGTTAGGTCTCAAAAATGCAGGTCGTTAACCCTAAGAGGTTGCCAGGCTCTCTTGACGTTTTTGGCTAACTGACACAGGGTAGATATGGCTAAACCCCCTTCACTTTAGGCTCTACTAGACCTAGGCAAGTAAACCTCTAATTAATGATAAAGAGATGATCACTACTTTGATTAGAATTAATCTAACTATTGATAATGGCACAAATTATAAAATAGATGAAAAGACAACAAGTTAATTCTAAATGATCTAAATTGTAATGCTAAAACAATAATGCAGTCTAATTAAGTAAATCTAAAGTGAATTTGTATAAGTGATAATGAAAACACTAGACCAGTGCCTTATTGAATATAGATTTAGTATGATCATGAAATAAATGATTATTTGTTTGGTAAAAACTTAAACTATCTGGCATGAAAGAATAGGTATGTAACTTGTACAACCCTGCAAGGAAATAGTTAATATTCCATACTTATATATATCCAATTGATAAAATCAGATTACCTACATTCATCTAAAAGGATTTAATCCCTCTTTGAAAGAACCTATCAGAATAATACTGCAATTGTAACAGATTTATCAAAAAACTGGAGATAGAATACAAACCCTAACTATATAACTCTTATTACAAATCCATGACAATGTCTTCACAGTTACTATGACAGATTTAAAGGATTTAATTCTGAAAGTAGAAACCAGTTAATCTTATCACACTATAACAACAAATGTGTATAGACAACTTGAAGATATACTTGATAACTCAAATTGAATAATAGAGAAAACTTTGAAAGGAGACAGTCATATAATTGAATAAATTAAATAGATAGTTGATACCAAAATCTGTAGTTATTGCTTCATGTTCATAGACTTGACTTCATCAAAGAATGCTTGCACATGGTCTACCAGAAATAAAATATATTAAAAGTGAACTAGCATTGCTGTTCAAATCTAATCTATAGTATCCCCTATTCTATTATGTAATCTCTCCCTCTTCTATCTCTCTTAATCTAGTCTTGGTCATCTCTTATAAAGAGAGGTATACAAGCTTCAGACCAGTTACAATAGTTGTGATGGTTGATAACCGAACAATAATATTTGTTCTAATAAAATAGATTCAGGAAATTTAATACTCGCCATTAATCATCAAATGTATAACCATTTCAGGGTCAAACAAAGATCTTTAACTATAGTTCTGCTTAATATCCTTCAAGGGTTTCTTTATTATTCCTAAAAAGACTAGATAAAACACAAATTAATCTTTGATCAAATGATCAAAACAAATTTATTTAAACATATGTATTTACTCAGATAAGTACTTCCCTTATCGATAATTTATCAGTTCCTCAAGATCCTTTCGTGGGTGTTTTTATAACTTGATCCCTGCTGTGTATATCCTGCAAAAACCCATATTTCAAATGTCAAAAGAATATCTTAACCATTTAGATTTTAATGTCATTTTAGGGTTTCTATATTTTGTATCGGCAAGACACCTTAGGATCTACCCAAAAATAGGGGCGATTATCATCGGCTAGACCTCCTACATTGCTATAAAAATAACATTCTTCCCTGATCTATTGAGTGTCACTGATATAATTATTGGTGAGAATCTTGTCAATGGACATAACCTTTGTTATCATCAGGATTAGATATAGCGTCGGGATAACATATTTCACATGACCTGATAGTAGTTGTTTCCCTGATCATCTATCTCGTTCTTTATCAGAATGACTTTCACAACATGTCCCCGACATCGTTGTGAGTTCTGTTTCAGCTGAAATCACTAGCTTTATTCTGATTCATTACATCTCACTGATGGTTCTTTGGTTTCCACGATCGATATAACTCATGCAGTCGGGATGATCTCTAAAACTTACTCCAATCACATGTATTTGCCTGATATAAATTTGTCAGTGAGAGTATAAGATCGGCATGATGTGAAAATTCTATCCTGACTAACTTACTCTTATCAATATTAACAAGCATTATGTACTTATGAACTCAACAAACCATTGAACTCATGAGCCATTTGAACCTGTGAACCATTTGAACCAAGATTAAAGTTCAAGCTCGGAGGTTCAAAACTGACAACTTCTTAATACACCAAGGTAAAAGAAAAAGACTTGAATGGACGTACTAATTAATAGAAAGGAATGGAATGACGACACCTACCTGAGGGAGAATAATGAGGATAAAACAAGGGCAACAATTTCGCAAACTGATCTTGAAGTGCATACAAGGTGAGCAATTTTTGAAACATTTGATTGAACATGTCTAGTTCCAACAGATCCTATGTTTGAGTTAATGCAGCAAAGTAATTTTGGTCTTTTGCCTCTGATACCAAGACTTCAGCGTACAAGGAGTTTCCCTCCTACCAATGCCAGGTCTCCCATACTAGGTGAAGCTTCTAGTGTAAATACTAATAGATTATTATCCACTTGGGTTCATCAAAGTTTTATTATTTCACCTTTCAACTAGTGTACTATGGTAGCTCAAGGTCCTTGGGGTAATTCTTTTGGACCCCTAAATTTGACACCACCATTGCATGAACTACCCCGTAGTTCAAGAAAGAATTTTCCGAAATTCTATGGTGATGGGAAAGTCCATCCTGATGAACACATAGTGGCTTTTTGCATAGCATGAGGTGTGCTAGGGGTGGAATATGAAGATGTTTCTGTGAGATTATTTGTAGAAACACTTCAAGGTGTTGCAGCTAATTGGTTCTAACACCTTCTGGCCCAAACCATCAATGGATGGAATACTCTTAAAACTAAGTTTGAAGCTAGGTTTAAGCCTATAGAAGATGCACATGCTCTGTTAGCTTAGCTAACACAGATGAAGAAAGAACCGCAAGAGCCCATGTGGGAATTCATTGCCAAGTTCAACAAATTAACAAATCGAATTCCAGCAACTGCTCAACCAACAGTGGAAAATCTGAAATGTTTCTTCATCAATACTCAGCTTCCTGAGGTAAGCTTTTTGTTAAGGTGGGCTAATCCCACTGATCTTGCTATAGCACAAAATTTGGCTACCGAGATTGAATATGATCTTATCCTTGCAGGTAAGATAAGAAGGGATTCCAACATAAGTAGGGGGCAGCCCTCTACTGATATTTCTTCCACAAGCACCACAGATCCTATGGTGCAAAAGTTAGCCAATGAGTTGTTGGCTTTGAAAAAGAAAATGTCCCAGAATATGTCCACTCCTTATAGGGACATACCAAGAAGGACATTCCCTAATAATTCATATCAAGGTAATGCCGTGAGAAACCAAGGGTAGAATAGGCTTCCACCAACACAAGGGAAGCTTGCTATTGAAGCACCACCCGTCAACTCAGCAGTTGGCTACTATGAAGGTGAACATGAAAATTTTCTCCAACCTGACTTGGATCAGGAAAACACTGCCAACCTCTTTATGGAAGGAGGAGAGGAATTGGCTGGCGACTCTACTATTGGGTTCCTGAACGATCAAATGAAGCAGAAAGAGAAGAAGTATATGGTGGAGCATATGCTATTTTCACCAGATCTCAGAATCAATAAAATCAGTAAGTGGTTGATAAAGGAAAGTTAAGAAGATCCTCAACCTGTGATTTCAATTGCCAAATGAGGAACTCCATTGCCTTTTCAATCAATGGATCCAGTTGTCAATAAACAAGTAAGTTCTTCTAACAATCCTACTTCTTCAACTTCTATTCCTCATACTAGTACTTCCCCAATTAAACCCCAAAATGAAGGGTTTCCTACCTCTATGTCTAATTCATTTAAGCTCTTTGACATAATTGACCATGCTAAGAAAACTAAAATCCAGATGTCTGAGGTAGAATATTTACAAGCTAACCCTGATCAATATGAAAGGTTAGCCAAATTTGTTAAGAATAAGACTTCCTCTGTAGGGCAAGATACTTCTAAAACTACTCATGACTCAAAGAACAGGTTTGCCTAGAACAACCTAGTTACCACTCCCCTTGTTGTCCTAGGGAAGATTGAACCCTTTTATGTTTCTCTGTTAGTCAACGGTCATAAATTGAGTAATTGTATCATAGACTCAGGAGCTTCCAACAATGTCATGCCTACCAAGGTGACAGATGCTCTCAGTCTCACCAAGACCTTCGATAGATGTTTTTCAATGGAAAATAAGCAAGTGCCTTTGTTAGGCCAAATTAAGGATGCACAATTTGCATTCGCAACTTTTCTAGAGAAAAGAATAAAGATGACCGTCTTGGTTGCTGATGTTCCAGCGTCTTATGGTATTTTGCTTGGACAAAATTTTTGTAAGGATGTGGGAGGAGAACTAAATATGGATTTGTCTGAGGCAAGCATACTTGTCAAAGGTGTCATGCAGAAATTGCTTCCTGAAAGGGAAGCAAAATATATTGTTACTCAATCTGAAGATCCAAAAGCCCAATTTTTATTTGAGTCTTCAGGGATGGGTAATTATTTCTTGACCACTGAAAACACTTCTAGTTCATTAGATGAAAGTTTAGATAATTCAGATGAAGACTCAGAAGAAAATTTAGATGAATGTTCAGATGAGAGTATGGTTATAGAGGATTCTTCTTCTTCTTCCGGTGAAGAGCCTTTTGATCATAGAAATACCAAAGTGGTAAATTATTCAAATGATATTTGGATTTTAGAATTTGTTGTTCTTCCACTAGATCTAGGGCTGGAATAGTTCTAATATCTCCTCAAGGTGATATTTTTCCTTTCTCCTATAAGCTACAGTTTGACAATACCAATAACACTGCTGAGTATGAGTCATTGTTACTTGGAATGGAGGCTACTCGTATTAAAGGGATAAAAAATCTTCATGCCCAAGGTGATGTAGAGCTTGTTGTTTATCAGGTAAGGAATCTTTACCAAACCAAGAATGAAAGGCTAAGACATTACCGCAATCATGTCTGGGATTGCATTGAAGGTTTTGATGCTTTCAACATCTCCACAATACCAAGATAGTTTAATGATCGTGCTGATTCATTAGCCATCTCTTCCACCCTTATGGTCTCTCACAAGGATTTAAAAGGTGATAAGTACACAATTGAGTTGGTCTTCTGACCAAGTGTACCTGATAATGCTAACCATTGGCAAGTCTTCAATGGTGATAATCAGATCATAGCTTTCTTAGAGGAAGACATATATCTTTGATGAACTCTACTTTAAAGGGAGTGATTCTCCACCTCAGGAATATGTTTCTGAAGTTGATTCATAGACTAGTGAGGAGATTTACCAATTAAAAGGGAATAAAATTCCAAAAGGTTTGGTTTCTCTGGAAAAGTTATTTGACAAGCATGATCAATATATCAAACAACAATAGCAACTTGATTCAAATTCATCAATAGAATTTGAACAAGTGAACCTGAGTTCTGAAGCAGATCCCAAGATGGTTAACATCAGGAAATGTTGCACTACTGATGAGAAATTCAAGTTCATTACACTTCTTCACCACTTTATTGATGTACTGGTGTATTCATATGATGATCTGAAGTCCTTTAGAACTAAGGAGAACCAACACGAGATTCCTCTCAAGGTAGGATCATTGCCTCACAAACAAAAGCAGAGGCAGTATAATCCCAAGATATCGGTACTATTCTTGCTAAAATCCAAAAAATACTGAATGCTAGGATTATCTTTCCAATTCATCATTCTACTTGGATCGCAAATATTGTTCCTGTAAGAAAGAAGAATGGAGAAATCCATGTTTGTGTAGATTTTAGAAATCTAAAATAATCTTCTTTAAAAGATAACTACCCTCTGCCTATTATGGATCAAGTGTTACAAACTGTAACTGGTTCAGAGATGATGTCTATGTTAGATGTTTTTTCAGGCTACAATCAAGTAGAAATCTGTGAAGTGGATCAATACAAGACTGCTTTCATAACACCATGGGGCACATTTGCATACTGCAGGATGCTATTTGGTTTGATCAATGCTGACACTACATTCCAGAGAGCAATGGACTTAGCATTCAAAGATGAAATGGGTATGTTTATTGTGGTGTATCTTGATGATCTAACCATTTTCTCTAAGAAACGTCAAGATCATGCCTACCATTTGTGACAAGTCTTGGAACAGTGTCGTCAAAATGGTATTCTCTTAATCCTAAGAAGTCAGTTTTTGGTGTTACAGAAGGTAAGCTTCTTGGTCACATTGTGTCCAAAGAAGGTACTAAAATTGACTCTAAGAGAGTTAGATCTATCCAAAGTCTTACTTTCCCTGCTAGTAAGACAGTTGTTCATTCTTTCCTTAGGAAGGTGAATTTTCTGCGGAGGTTCATTCCAGAATTTGCAGAGAAAACTCGTCATATTGTTGATATAATGAAGGGTAAGACCACTTTTTGTTGGAGTGTGGAAGGTAAAGAAGATTTTGAGGACATTAAAAGAGCCATAGCCTATGCTCCAGTTTTAGTTTGTCCCAATCACACTAAAGATTTCATAATCTATAGTTATGCTTCAGAGCATACACTTTCAATGATTCTGGTTCAACAGAATGAGGAGGATGTGGAATCTCTAATTTTGTTTATGAGTTACCCACTGAAGGCTCATGAACTTAAGTACTCAAATATGGAGAAACAAGCTTATACTGTAGTTAAAGTTGTAAAGCATTTCAGGTTTTACATTTTGAATTCACATACTATTGTTTTGGAGCCATACACAACAGTGAAATCTATCCTAACTCAATAGGAGTTTGGAACTAAAAGGGGCAATTGGATTGCCAAAATTTAGGAATTTGATCTTGATATCAAACCCAACAAGCTTGTGTGCGGTAGAGGTTTGTGTCAACTGATTGCTGATAATGTTCCAAAAGAAATAGGTGATAAAGAGGTAGAGGTTGAAGATGTTCCAACTATTCTCTTTGTTACTACAACTGATGAGTGGCATTCTAATATCACTTTTTTTCTCATGTATGGTGAGTGTCCTACCCATTTGTCTTACAAGGACAAATAGACTATCAAGCTTAAGGATGCAAACTATGTCTTATGGGATAACAGTTTGTATAAAAGAAGTCTTGATGGAGTTTTTCTCCGTTGTGTGGATAAAGCACAACAAAGCAGACTTTTAGAGTCTTTTCACAATCTGGCATGTGGAGGACACTTTTCGGCACCAGTAATAGCTCATAAAATTCTGAGAGCCAGGTATTATTGGCCAACTCTTTTTCAGGATGCATACAATTAGGTGTGAAAGTGTGGATTGTGCCAATAGTTTGTGGGGAAGCCTAAGTTAGTTGCACTACCACTAAAACCAGTTGTGATTGAAGAACCTTTTCAGCAATGGGGCATTGACTTCATTGGTGCTATGAATCCATCATCGAGTGTGGGATACAATTTTGTTCTTACTACAATAGATTACTTCACCAAGTGGGTGGAGGCTATTCTAGTTAAGCATGCTACTTCTGAGGTAGTGTGTAAGTTCCTCAAGGAGAACATCATTTCCTGATTTGGAGTTCCAAACAAAATTGTAGCAGATAATGCTACATGTTTTTCTTCAAATGAGATCACCAGTTTTTTCTTTGAATATGGGATTATTCTTTCACATTCATCTGACTATTATCTGCAAGGGAATGGTCAACCAGAATCTAGCAATAAGAATCTGGTTACAATTATCAGGAAACTAGTAGAGGATAATCAGAGGACATGGCATAAAGCTTTGCTTGATGCTTTATGGGCTGACAAAATTATTCCTAAAAGGGCAATTGGTATGTCACCATTCCATCTTCTATATGGTTTGAATGCAGAAATACCTATTACCTTGGAATTGCCAGCTTTGAAGTTGGCAAAAGTAGTGGAAGATAAAACTTTTGAGAGTTTTATTGACAAAAGAATAATGTACCTTTATGAACTTGAAGAGTAGTAGGTTATGGTAGTAGACCGTATAGATGAGCATCAAAGTCAGGTCAAGAAATTTTTTGACAAGAAGGTGAAGGCCAGAGAATTTCAAGTTGGGGATCAAGTCTTGTTATGGGACAAGAGGAGAGAGCCAAAATGAATGCATGGGAAGTTTGATTCCCTATGGAGAGGCCCATTTGTCATTTACCAACTTTGTGGTGAGAATAGTTTCTTGCTGCCCCACAGTGGACAACATCTAAAGCATTTCAATCCATGAAGTGTTAGATAAGTTCACCTGTATATTTGTATAGTTTGTGTTTTTCTTTTTCATTTTTGTTTAGTCTTTTTGTGTCTTTTTGTTTTGGTAGCTTGACTCTATAGCCTAATGGCATGGATGAAGGCACTTAGAGACTGGATTCTTCTCCTTTTGATCATTTCAAAGAATGATAGAAGGAAGTTCCCTAGTTAGAGCCAACTGTTGTCCTCAACATTAGTTGTGCTTAGTTTGTAGGACAACCCCTACGAAACTTGTCTGTTTCATAGCCTACACTCTAATCTTGCAAATCAAGGCAAGTCATCTCAACCTCATGTGTAGTCATCTCGCTCCTGAGTATCCATTTGAGTATCTTCTCATTTTGGTTTCTTGAAATATGTGCAAGTTGTTGAACTGGTTTTCATAATTTTAAGGAGTTAGAGAAATTTTTGTTAACATGCAAAGGTAGCAAATTTTTCTGCTAGTGCATATTTCAATCCTTGAAATATGCAAGGGCAGTGATTTTCGCCGCCCAAGCGTATTTTTTTTGTCTATGTTAAAGTGCAAGGGCAACGAATATTGCTACCCATGCATATTGCTTGTGCTATGTGTTCAAGCGGTAAATTTCACCGCTAGCGCATATTCAACATACAACTTTGAGTTATGTCAAGTGCAATTAATGCACTCTATGTGAGTGATTGTAAAGACATTTATATGTTTTTTATTTTTATTTACTTTTTGGTTTTCATTTTAATCTTACTTGTTCTTGCCACTCGCGTGAACTCGGTTGAAACCCTAGTGATCATCATTCGCATTTTGGGTGCGTGATTTTTGGATCTAAGGGTTGGCACGAAGATCAACTCTTGGTCATTATCATCAGGTAGGTTTTTGATGTAGAGGCACTAGGATAAATAGAGGTTTTCACAAATAGACAAGGTTTTCTTCACACTCTTGAAACCAAATTCAAGGATCACCTTGCAAAAGTGGGAATGACAGTTAACATCTTTGAAACCATCATGGAAAGGCTGGTTTGACATGCCATGGGGCCCATCCAAACCATTGGCAAAGGCTAGGCAAACTTGGTTTTGGTACTTCCTTCTTGAGGCCTCTAAACCCCTTGTAGCCCTTGAAACAAAAACAATCAGCAATAACTTTGGATACAGACCTGCAAACTTAGATCTTAGATAATCCTAAGATACCCATTTGGACTCCCCACAACATATCCCAAATTGGGTATGGGTTGTTTTGGACAGTATAGCCTAACCTATAACCCCTCCTAGTAGCCTAAAGCCCTAATTAGCCCTATTTTGTGAAGCAACCACCTTTTTAGAGACTCACAGAACTCAACCAATCATTTGGACATCTCATTGGCATGTCAAAACTAAGGATTCTTCAAGTTTTGGGTCCCCAAAATGGACTGCAACTGATTGGTCCTATGTTGTTTCCTTACTAAGCTTCTTAGCAACACCTAACACATGAGGATGTTAGGTTTCTTCAACAAAACCTCCCTCTTCTCAGATTCCCTGCATAAATATTATTAGGAAGCATGAAAAAAGACCTAGAACAATCCATTCCACTAATCAGGAGTGAGTCAAACTAGTGGAATGGAGAGAAAAGGCATAATTTCTACCAAAAACCCTAAGGTAGGGTTTAGTGACTCAATTCTGGAAAATAGCAAGGAATTCAAATGAAAAGATGTTTCAAGACCTACAATCACTTGCAATGAGAACTTAACTCATACTTCTAACTCTCCACAACCTTTAGCCTTATGACGTCTCCGTACAGAAGAGGACCACGGGCAGGAACAGTGAAACACACAGAAATTTTTAGGAAAACTAAACTCTTCTTGTTATTTATTTCCACCAATTCACTTCTTCTTGTTCAAGAAACATCTACAAGGCTTTAAGAAGCCTGCTACAATGGCTTGGGATAGTTGGAGGGTAGTTGGGGTCGATGGGAAGGTATGGCAACCATCGAACTGCCCTGTTCTGCTTTGAAACAACAACTAATTACATGGTTTAACATAGACATCGGCTGTGTTTTAGACTTGACAATGCCTTCAAACACATTTACAATGTAATTAAGCTTTTGACAAGGTCTATCACTCCTTGACACATGCCAAAAGGCTTATAATGCATGACAATGTATGACTGTCCCTATGATTTTATGACTGCCTCTTACATGCCTTAGAAGGCTTACAAATGTGACTACCTCAACAATGACAGTAACATGAAGAATTTTGGACATAGTCCTTATTACAAACAAGTGAATGGTCTTCCAAGACCTTATTGAAGCAACAAGACAACATGAACAACATGAAGACAAGGCATAAATTATATGGTCTCCTTGGTGCTCCTGCACCATACTCCCGGGGTGGAAAAGAGCTCAAGTCTCTTGAGGAATCAGATTAGCAACTGTGACACCATGCTTCAAGATGTCTTCTTCACTCATCCAAGTGGCATCTTCAATGGGTAAGCCACTCCATTTGACAAGGAACTGTTTGTAGGTCTTCTTTCTAGTCCTTTTGATGACCTTGGTATCAAGAATGCATTCCAACTTCAATGGTTGGCTAGGAGGTAGATCCTTTATCCAATCTTCATCTTCTTGGGCAGCATCAAGACCTGCAACATTATCACCCTTGTATGGAAACAAGTCAACAACATTAAAGATGGGAGAAACTGCCAAGCCTTGAGGAAGCTCAATCTCATAGGCATTGGACCCAAACTTGTGTACAATCCGGCATGGACCTATCTTCTTCATGAAGAGTTTGGTTGGCTACCCCTTTGGAAGTCTCTCCTTTTTCAAATGTGCCATGACCAAATCCCCAACCTTGTATTGTACATCTCTCCTTCTCTCGTTGGCTTTCTCCTTGTACTTCTCATTGTTCCTTTGAAGAGTTTCTATTACATTATCATGGATTTCCTTCATGGCCAATGTAAAGTATTCACCTTGAGCACTCTTCCTCTCCAATCCATGGAGATCTCTCAATTCAAGAATACCTCTTGGGTGAACACCATAGACAACCTCAAAGGGACTCCTTCCTGTGCTTCTATTGGTGGAGTCATTATAAGCAAATTCTACTTGAGGGATGATCATATCCCATGCCTCTCCATGCTGCTTTGTAAGACATCTAAAGAGATTGTCCAAAGATGACCTATTCACTACCTCAGTTTGGCCATCAGTCTAAGGGTGATAGGCTGAATTGAATGACAATTGAATGACCAACTTCTTCCACAAGGTACACCAAAAGTGGTCTACAAAATTTGGATCCCTGTCAGTCACAATGTTAAGAGGCAAACCATGGATTCTAACAATTTCTTTGAAGAACAAACTAGCAATGTGTGAAGCATCATTAGTGCATTTACATGGCAAGAAATGAGCCATCTTACTGAATCTATCCACCACAGTAAAAATGCTATCAAAGCCTCTTTGAGTCCTAGGAAGACCCAAGACAAAATTCATGCTAATACTTTCCCATGACCTATGAGGAACAGGAAGTGGCTGATATAGACCAACATTAGATGAAGTAGCCTTTGCCCTTTGACAAATACTACAACATTCAACAAATTTTCTAATATCTGATTGCATTTTAGGCCAAAAATAAAACCTCTTCACTTGATCCAATGTTTTATCCAACCCAAAGTGACCTCCTAGTCCACCACAATATTTTTCCTTTATGATGTTCTCCCTCATGGAACACCTAGGAACACATAATTGGCTGCCTTTGAACAACAACCCTTGCTGCAACAAAAACTCAGAAAAATCAAAATGATAAGAGTCTAAAAACTGTGAACAAACTCATATACCTCCTTGAAATCATCATCCTGGTGCATATGTTTGAGAGCATCAACCCCTACACTTTGTAACTGAATTTCTTGAACCATACACACCCTTCTACTCAATGCATCTGCCACTCTGTTGGCCCACCCCTTCTTGTGTTTGATTGAAAAAGTATATGCTTGGAGTTGTTCAACCCATTTCATATGCCTATGGTTGAGTTTCTCATGTGAATTTAGAAAACTAAGTGCATGGTTGTCAGTATAAGCAATAAACTCTTTAGGCAAAAGATAGTGCCTCCATTTTTTCAAAGCTTGCACCATTGCATACAATTCCAAGTCATAAGTAGAGTACTTTTTCTTAGCATCATTCAATTTTTCACTAAAGAAAGCAACTGGCCTTCCTTCTTGACTTAAGACAGCCCCTATAGCAAGGTTACTAGCATCACATTCCACCACAAACAACTTGTTAAAGTTGGACAAAACAAGAATGGGCTGTTGTGCTACTTTTTGTTTCAGAATTTCAAAAGAATCATTGGTTGCCTTTGTCCAAGAAAACTTACATTTCTGCCCCCCTTTGATGGCATCTAAAATTGGTGCACAAATATGACTAAAACCCCTTATGAACTTCCTATAAAATTTTGCCAAACCATGAAATTTTTTTACATCACCTGCTATTTTTGAAGTTGCCCATGACAAAATGGCCTCTACCTTTATTGGATCCATCTTCAAACTACCTTGGGAAATGACAAAACCAAAATAGGTGAGTTCTTCCTTCATGAAGACACTCTTTTCCATGTTGATCATCAATTGTTCATAATGCAACTTGTTCAAAACCTGACCCAAATGTTGCAAATGCTCTTCCTTAGTCCTGCTGAAAACAAGAATGTCATCAAGGTACACGACAACAAATTTGCCAATGAAATCCTTCAACACTTCATTCATGAGATGCATAAAAGTACTTGGGGCATTAGATAGACCAAATGGAATCACCAACCACTCATAAAGACCCTCATTTTTTTTGAATGCTATCTTCCATTCATCCCCTTGCTTTATCCTAATTTGATGATGCCCACATTTCCCATGCGGTCACAACACACAACACACGTGTCATGTCCACATTTGCCATGTGGTCATGACATGAAATACGAAAAACTTTTCTACCTACCCCTAGGAATGCCCTCGCACACGTCTGCGTGCTCGGTGGCAATACACATAAGGCGTAAACATGTCAACATAATTCAGGGAAGTGTGTTGTCCTACACAGTCCCCTGCATGATGATAGCCATCTAGGGGGTATGCAACACGAAGCATGTCGCTTATAGGGTTAGAATGATTTCAATCTGAACCCTAAGTTTCCTAGGTGAGAAGGTGATCTTGCCAGATTTGAAACCTAACCCTAACTCAGAACAAAAATAGAATCGTAATAATGATTTAGAAATAATGGTATGATGGATGCATGATTAAAGTGGAATGGTGAAATAAAAGTTAATAAAATATCATAAAATTAAAACCCTAGAAATCTAGGAAACATTTGATAGCATAACGCGTCTTTAATAATCAAATTAAAGATTTTAAAAATAAAACACCAATAAGAAAATAAACAAAATTTAAGACTAGAATTTAAACTTAAGAATGATTTTTAAAACAATTTAAAATCACCAAATAAATACACTGCCAAGGTCAAATAACTTGACCTTGCATAGAAAGGTTAAAAGTAATTTGAAATAAAATAATAAAATAATTAGGTGACGCCAAATTGGATTTTAAAATTTGAGTTTGTTAATAAATATAATTTTGGCATTATATTTATTAACTAACTTGAAATATAAGAGGAGGGAAAAGATTAAAATATCCTTTCCCATAAAATAATAGTAAAATCGATCAAAAAGATAAAATAATAAAATCACGCCAGGGAGATAGAATAATTACTCCAATTAATATGAAATTTAAAACCAAAGGGAACACACTTCCCATCATAAAAAAAATCAATCCCTCCCTTTTTAAAATATAAGTCACAAGACATTAAAACAAATGCAAATCCCATTTAAACATTAAACAAATAAAATAAAACACAAGAATTAAAAGGCAAAGGCAAAAATAAGAATAAAAAAATAACAATAAAATATTGTTTCCCAAATTGAAAAGCCCTAATTCCAATTTAAACTTGGCTTTCTAAAATGGAAAAGCCCTAATTATAATCCATTGT
Organism: Cunninghamia lanceolata; assembly: GCA_027924645.1. Lineage (NCBI taxonomy): Eukaryota > Viridiplantae > Streptophyta > Pinopsida > Cupressales > Cupressaceae > Cunninghamia > Cunninghamia lanceolata. The sequence continues at coordinate 6,308,401 of BSBN01000960.1, read as the reverse complement.
TTTCTCATTTGACAAGAAACCCTAGCATTAGTTTAATGGTTTCCTTATGGAAACCCTACTTCCATTCTTTCTCTCATTTTGTCTTCCCTCCAGTAGTTTTCTTTGTTTTGTTTTGGTTTCCCTACTTTCATATTGTTGCAGGTTTGAAAAATCTCTTTCACAATGGCTTGGCAGCCATTAAAATACCTCACAGAGGTATGCATACAAATCTTTAAGAGTTTTCTTTATCCCTTGATTCATTCTGAATATATATATATATATATATATATATATATATATATATATATATATAAAGTAGAAGGATATATATATATATAAATATCGGTATATATTTAATGTATATGTTAAAATCTAATTACTGCAGAGTTAAATGTCACAGAGCAACGCCACCACCGCATAGAGGGGGTCTGTGGGAATTGGGGTGTATGGACGGCGGTGGGGTTTGTGAAGAAGGTTACGGGGGGGAGTGTAAGGAGATCGCCATGGAGAGAAGGCAGTGTTCGGATCTAAAATAGGGGAAGCGGGTGTGGGTGGGGGCTCGGCCCCCTCCCCACACCCGCTCTGCAAGGTCCTTTGGTGGGTGGCGGCCATGGTCGCCGTCAACCAAAGTTTCATTCTTTTTCTGTTTTAATATATTTCAACATCTATGTTTAGGGTTAGTTCGGCCCTTCAACAGTATTTTGTCCTTATTCAATTTCAGACCATAGTTTGCAAATATAAAAAAAACAATGGATATATATATATATATATATATATATATATATATATATATATATATATATATATATATATATATATATATATATATATATATATATATATATATATATATGATGTAGGGACTTCCGAAGGTCATAACTTTTGACTCGGATGTGGGTTTTCTATGAAATTTTATAGGTGGATGCGTTATGAGGTGGCCAGTGGTTTCCCAACCAGCCCTAGCAGGTTGGACCCTGTCTTGGCACTTTTTCGGGGCTTGAAACTTTCATCTTGACCCTCAAATGACAATTTAGTATTTTTTTCTAGATTTTTAAAAAGTTGCTTTTGTAATAACTCGAAACTCATGTTTCAAATTTAGAATATTAGTTGGCCTTTCATCCTACCTTAGTTTTAGGAAGCTTTTGGGAAAAAACTAGATTCTTAAGATATGATTGTAAAATTACCTAAAATGGCAAAATCTGACAATTGTCAAAATTTGCCAAAAAAGGTAAATTTTTTTGTTTTCTTTGATATAAGAGAGTTTTCTCTCATTGTAGCAGAAGAGTTGATGAATAGAAGTTTTTTTATGTTCCAACTTCAAAATCTTTGGCTCTCATATGTTTAATGGCACAATTCTATTGAGTGTATGTTGTGTGCTGCATCAATATATATATACACACACATTGCTTTATAAGTATCTCTCTTTCATTTTATATATACATATATGCACACACACACACACATATGTGTGTGTGTGTGTGTGTATTTTAATAGATATAGGAATCATGAATGCATTTTTTTTTTATCAGTATATAAACAGTAACTTAAAATGTACAATAAGAATATATTTCCAACTAATGTAGATGTATATAAATACATATATATATATATATATATATAAACATACTACTAACTTTTCCGAACACTAATTTTACCTTACATGGAATATTAATTTTCTGTCTAGAACATAAATTAATACAGAAGCATTTTTTTCTTGGAATTATACTATTTAGAATATATATTTTTTGAAACAGTTCAAATACACAAAAATATATTAGTTTTTTTTTTTTTAATGCAACCATAAGGTAGGGTACTACAATTTTATTTAAATTTCTAACAACCCATCTTTCATAACATTAACTATAACATGGAAGTTTCAATACAATATAGCAGGAAATATTACATTAAATTTTCCCTTCATATTTTCTAGTATGCACTAAGACATAAACAACAACTAATATTATAAACTCTCAATGCAACAAAACAGAAACTAATTTAAAATTTCTCTTTCTTTCTTTTGCATACACTAAGATTTATTTAACACACTCATATATATATTTTTTTGTAAGGAAAAACATGATAGCAAAAAAAAGGATAATTTCTCATGCAACTCTCAAAACACACAAACTCCACAACTTAGAGAATAAACAACTTTTTTCATAAAACGTAAGAATGTTTACATTACAACACTTTTTACAGCTAACTCCATAGGTATAAATACTTGACAAAATAAATTACAATAGGGCCACAAAGGCAATGGCTCAAATAACCAACAACAAATGACTATAGCAACACAAAAATGGACTTCTCATTAAGCTCCATTTCTTCATTTAAGCACCTACAATAAATACACTACAAGGAGGAAAACCCAGCCACTTTGAAATGCCCTCCTCCCTACCATAGACCTGCAAGTGGGTCACCCCAAAGCTAAGGAGGTAGGGATTCACATGGTTGCAACACACCACAACAAGCACCAAAGCAACAACACAAAAATCAACTGCAAGGATAAACACATAACACAACTCATGAGAATGAGTTTGATGGGGGTAGGGAATGGACCCCTCTACTTTAAAGGTCACACCAAAAACACCAAATACCAAGGGCCTCAAGCCAAAACCTCCAAAACCACAACTCTCTAAATATCACAAAATAAACTTCCATGGCACTCTTGCCATTCAAATAATCTCCACAACAAGTAAAAAGCCCTCAAGGCCATAAATAGTACAAAATATGGGAGTGACCTCAAGGAGGTTCCTTTCTCCTACCCCAAACAAATTGAGCCTTACCTCCAAATGGAGGTGCTCCCACCAAAACTCCTATCCCACACAAAAAAATGAAACAACAACAAACAATTCTATAAACACATCACAATAAAAATATGTAAGGGTAAAAAACATAGTCATGAGGCTTATCTTCAAAAGCCCTATAATGGAAGCACGTTTGGTGATGAGCTCCAAGCTTCTCCAAACCTTCCAATCTCCAAAATCCCTCTAACTTCCAAAAAATTGCTCAAAATAGAAAGCAATCTCCAAAATGCAAGAACCCCCACACTCCTCAACAAGAGGAGGTAATATAGGCCTTCTAATTTGGCCTTGAGGAATGAGAATGTGACACTTGTCACCTTCTCCTTCCTCCTCCTATGCCACTTGCAAGGGAGAGGAAGTGTGAGGGTGACAAGTGTCATCCTCCAATTCCATATCAATCCTCACCTTATCCACTTGTGCTCTCACACATGTGTGAGAGGACAATTGGTGAGGTGGCATTCCCTCCAAGCCTCCATGAGGATAAGGGATGCCATATGGCATCCTCTTATTCTCTAAGAGATCCATCTCCCTCCAAGATGCTCTCACACATGTGTGAGAGCCTTGGAGGAAGATCCCACACACTTGGGAGTCTTGGAGACCTCCCAAGTCTTCCTAGGGAAGGGATTCCCAAACTTTGGGAAGAGAGATGAGTCTTTCCCAAAGCATGACTCATTTCCCACCCTTATCTAATTCAAATTTCGTCACTTTGACTAAACCTCAGTTTAGAGTGACCACAAGTGTGTTATCCTAAGGTTTAGTTTGTCAAAATTGACCCTAGACCCATGGGTAACCACCTAGGGTAAATTTTGGGATACTAAGGTTCACCTAGGGGGTCATAAATCCACTTTAAATGGCCTCAAAAATAAAAACAATACCAAATGGTATAAATCAATAAATATTCTACAAGACATGATATAAGTAATTTAAACAAGGGGTACTAGGCCAAAATGATAAAATTAAACAAGTACTTGAATCAACACTCGATTCAAACGTGATCCTCATCCCTCTTGGGAATGAATCAGTTTCACAGGGAATAACATATATGTGAATTCTACCTCTAATTTCTTGTGGCCTGGGAATGTAATCCTGCACATCTTGATCAAGTGTCAATCATATCATGAATAATCATAGCCAAAGCAACTGGAATTAAATTCATGCCAATGAATACAACAATAATCATCTATAACATAATTCTGAATTAAACTGCATTTTTCTATCAATTGTCACATAATCATCATTACATAAAGAACTAGAAGTCACATCACAAAACATCATCTAATATATCACGCATGTCTAATCTCAACATAGCATCAAAATATGATCAAATTGAATCACCATATGTCAAATCAATGTCATAACAAAATCAGGAGATATAATCAAATCTACATAATGAAACCATAGTCTCTAAAAGTCTGATAATGTCATCAACTGAATGCATAACAATCAAAATAAGGAAGAAAAAATAATCGGCCTCACATCCTCCCCCTTAAGGCTAAACTTCCTCCTGGAAGTCATCAAAAAGGTTAGGATAGAGTGCCCTCAAACTAGCTACATCCTCCCAAGTCACTATGACCTCATCATAACGATCCCACTTGACCCTAACCTAGTCCATCTCTCGACCTCGAAGGCCCAGTGTCCGACTAGCCAATATGTGAATTGGTTCCAAAGCCAAATGCCCATCTGACTCTACCTGTAGAGCACTCTAATCCAATACGTGAAATAAATCAGATATATATCACCTCAATACAGAAATATGAAAGACATCGTGGATATGTGACAAGCTAGGTGGCAAGGCTAGACGATAGGCAATAGGTCCTATCCACTCCAAGATCTCAAAGGGTCCTACAAATCGTGGTGCGAGCTTAGATCCCTTTTCGTAATGGATTAGACTCTTGTGTGGCCGCACTCTAAGGAATACTCTGTCATCCATTGACTAGCTCCGATCAGTCCTCTTAGCATCGACGTACTTCTTCTGTCTATCTTGTTCCTCCTGAAGTCTCTACCTAATCAGTGTGACATGCTGCTCCATATCCTGAACTAGCTCTGGACCAATGGCAACCCTGTCCTCTATCCAATCCCAACTCAATGGTGTCCTGCATGGTCTGCCGTATAAATCCTGAAAAGGAGGCATACCCAACAAGCTGTGATACCCATTATTGTAGGCAAACTAACTAGATACAGATACTCATCCCATCTAGACTGATGGTCCATAACATACATACAAAGCATGTCCTCCAACACTTGATTCATCTGCTCTATCTGTCCATCTGTCTCAGGATGATAAGTAGAGCTAAAGTTGAGCTGTGTGCCCAACACCTGCTGCAAGGCTCTCCAAAATGTTGAAGTGAACACAGAATCCCTGTAAAAAATGATGCGGTGAGGTACTCCATGTAATCTCATAGTATCGTCTAAGAATACTCTTGCCACTGCTGGCGCATTGTACGTCGTGTGTACAGGTGAGAAATGTGCCACTTTGGTCAACTTGTCGACTGTCACCATGATGGCATCATGGTGACGCGAAGACATAGGAAGACCAATAATAAAATCCATAGAAATAGTGTCCCATTTCCACTTAGGTATCTCATGTGGGTATAAAAGACTCGCTGGATGCTGATGCTTGGCCTTGACCCTCTGGCACTCAAGGCATCGAGCAACAAACTCTACAATATCCCATCTCATACCTGCCCAATGGTACAGTTGTCGTAGGTTGGCATGCATCTTCTTTACCCCTGGATGTGCCACATATGGTGCTCTGTGAGCCTCTGATAACACTAGAATACGTAGGTCACCTACGCGGAGTACATAGATGCACTGTCGATGATGAAGTAACCCATCTGCCTCAAGTGAATGCCTTGCATACTTGCCCACAAGGGCCCTCTGTGAACTAATCTCCTACTGCACCTCAAGAAACCACTCATCCTCTGGCAGATGCTAAATAATGCATCCTCTCAAATCCACACTCAGAGTCAAGGTCAAGATCTTGTGGCGCCTCCAACTCAATGCGTTAGCAACCACATTCTCCTTCCCTTTGATGTAGTGGACATCAAAGTTATACTCACAAAGAAACTCCATCCAACACCACTGACAGGCATTTAGATTCGGCTGTGTAAAGATATACTGAAGACTGTAGTGATTTGAATGGAGCTCAAAGTGACGACCCAATAAGAAATGTCTCCAATGAACTAGAGCATGAACCACTGCCGGTAACTCCAAGTCGTGCATGGGGTAGTTCAGCTCATGGGTCTTGAACTTTTGTGACTCATACACAATCGCTCTACCACCCTGCATAAGTATGGCTCCCAAACCCTCAAGTGATACATCTGTGCAAACCATAAAATCTCCTGCAGGATCAGGAATTGCTAAAATGGGAGCGCTGGTAAGATGCTCCTTGAGGACCCCAAAGGCCCTCTCACACTGCTCAGTCCAAAGAAAGCTCTTCCCTTTTTGCTGAAGGGAAGTGATGGGGTGTGCTATCTGAGAAAAGCACTTAATAAATCTACGGTAATAACCAACTAACCCAATAAAACTCCTGACCTCTGTCACACTAGTGGGTGCTGGCCAATCTCTGATAGCCCTGATCTTTGATGGATCTACTGAGATTCCATCGCCAGATAGGATATGCCCCAGATACTGTACCTCTGTCTTGAAAAATGCACACTTCACCAAGTTTCCATAAAGATGTTACTCCCTCAAACACTGTAGAACCTGATGTAGGTGCTCCTCATGCTCCTCCTCGGTCCGTGAATAGATCAAAATGTCATCGAGGAAAATAATCACTAACTGATCCAAGTAGGTACGGAACACCCCATTCATGAGACTCATGAACAATGCAGGGGCGTTCATCAAGCTGAAGGGGACCACAGCGAACTCATAGTGGCCATATCGAGTCTAGAAGGTGGTCTTATGGATGTCTGCCTCTGTGATACGTAACTAATGGTAACCAGACTTCAGGTCAATCTTAGAGAACACCCTGGCTCCCTGCATCTGATCAAAAAGATTGTCAATTCTGGGTAGAGGATAACAGTTCTTCACCGTCACCTTATTCAATTACCTGTAGTCCATGCATAAACAAAGAGACCCATCCTTCTTGTTCACAAAGATGATAGGAGTGCCCCAAGGTGAAATGCTCGGTCGGATGTGCCCCTTCTCGAGCAAGTCTTCTAGCTGTAACTTGAGCTTTGTGAGCTCATGTGTGGTCATCCTGTAGGGTGCACGAGACACTGGCTCAGCACCCGGCACTAAGTCAATGTGAAAGTTTACCTCACGACGGGGTGGCATCCCCGGTAACTCTACTGGAAACACATCAGCAAACTCTCTAAGGATGGGATGATCATCCAAAGATGTCTCAGTCTCGTCATCTGATATGTCACTCACTGTGATGGTGAACATATGGTATCCCTTTTACATGTAGCGCTTAAGCTACTGAATGGATATCATATGCACTGCTGTGGGCTTCTACATGCCCACTATCTCAACTGATGTACCATGATCATCTAAGAATCTAATCACCTTTTGACGATAATCTAGCTTGGCTTAATGAGCCGCAAGCCAGTCCATACCCAACACCACATCGTAGGATCCTAATGTCATAACTCTAAGGTCACATACTGTGGCAAAGGGTCCCAAATAAATCTTGTAGTCATGGACTAAGGCATCTATTGTCATCTTGGCCCCTGAGGCTAACTCAACCACCCACCTATCACCCTGCCTAGAGGCCACCAGCTTGCAACGCTCCACTAATGATGGAGATATGAAAGAGTCAGTAGCCTTAGAATCAAAGAGAATAGAAATGGGGATACCCCTATCATACCTGATGTCTCAATCACTGATGCCTGAAAGTCAGCCTGGCAATTATCAACCACTACGAACATACAGTGGGACCTACCCACATCTCCAACCGTCTGCTCTGATCCTCCTACACGAGGCTGCCCCATGCTGTAAAGCCCTATGGACACTCTCTTGCTAGGTGTCCTGCTCCACCACACACGTAACATGGGCCCCTAGCTTGTACCTATCTAATCTAAGTCCTACTCGACTACTATCCTGATCTACTAGTGGACCCCTGTGAGCCCCTACATGACTGTTGCAACCTCGCGGGTCCCGCAGATGGTCCCTACTGCTTCCAACCTGTATTATGTCCCCCATGTGCCCTTTGCTAAGTCCTGGCTCTCTACTGCTGCTGTGGGGGCCTAGGAGGTAAGGGTGCGGAACTAAATCCTCCCCTATGAGGTGGCTGTGATGGTCTGTGGAAACTCTGCTAATGCTGCTGTTGCCCATGATCTTGAAACTGAGGGCATGAACTTTGCCCTCGTCCCTTTATCTCATCAGTGATATATGCCTTCTCGGCAGCATCACTCAAAGTCTGGGGGTCTGCCATGCAAACATGCCCTGCTATGCTGTGGTTCAATCCTCTGATAAACTTAAGAACCAGGAGTTTCTCGTCATGGAGATACTCTGCATATCGAGATAAATCAGTAAATCTACCCTCATACTGAGCAATTGTGAGTCCTCTCTGTTGAAGGTCATGAAAGTCATCTATGCGATGCTGTCTGTAATGATCTGACAAGTATCACACATTGAAGCACTTAATGAAGGTCTCCCATGTGAGAGTGTCTAATGATAGGTGATGCTTACACTCCTCGATGCACCACTAGGTAGTTGCTGCATCTTGTAATAGGTGTACTACTACATGAGCCTTTGTGTTGCCCTCGTAAGAATGCAACACGAAGCATCTGTCTAAGTTGATGAGCCAAGCCTCTGCCTCAGCTCCCTCTGTGGTCCCAATGAAAGTAGGAGGGTTCAGCCTCAACAAATCCCTAATGGGATCTCCTCTATCCCTGTGCCCTCTGATAGGCTCATCTGTGTAATAATCATAAGGCCTGTGAACAATATGCTCTACTCGTACTGCCTCATCACGCTTAGCATAACGTGGAGGGTTCCTTCTACAGGCCCTGTCGGCTGATCCAACCTCCTCTACCGTCGTCTCTAGCACCTCAACATATGGCTCCACACGTGGTGTCCCTCGTGGCTCAATGCAGGGCTCCACACGTGGCTCAACACGTGACTCTTCTCATGGCTCCACATGTGGCTCCTCTTGAGGATCCTCATGGGGCTCAACACATGGCTCTATGCGTGGCTCAACTACGGCCGGTGGAAGCCTATCCAACATTGACTGTAATGCCTGTAATATCTGTGGCCCAATATCTGGTAGGTCCAGTGGTGCTTGCGGTACTTGTGGTGTCAGTTGTGCCTGTCCCTCAGCTAATGAATCACTGTGCACCTTGGCGGATGCAGTGTGGTGAGACTGCGCTTGCCGAACTCATCCGGGAGGCATCCTACAAAAATGAGGTAACCACAAATTAATCAAAGTTACGGAAATAATAATGTGCCCTAAACAAGCCCAGTGTTTAAATTTGGGCTCTGATAACAAATGTCATGCCCACATTTCCCATGCGGTCATGACACACAACACACGTGTCATGTCCACATTTGCCATGTGGTCATGACACGAAATACAAAAAAAAATTCTACCTACCCCTAGGAACCCCCTCGCACGTGTCTGCATGCTCAATGGCAATATGCATAAGGCATAAACATGTCAACATAATTCAGGGAAGTGCGTTGTCCTACACAGTACCCTACATGATGATAGCCATCTAGGGGGTATACAACACGAAGCGTGCCACTTATAGGGTTAGAATGATTTCAATCCAAACCCTAAGTTTCCTAGGTGAGAAGGTGATCTCGCCAGATTTGAAACCTAACCCTAACTCAGAACAAAAATGGAATCGTAATAATGATTTAGAAATAATGGTATGATGGATCTATGATTAAAGTGGAATGGTGAAATAAAAGTTAATAAAATATTGTAAAATTAAAACCCTAGAAATCTAGGAAAAATTTGACAGCATAACGCATCTTTAATAATCAAATTAAAGATTTTAAAAATAAAACACCAATAAGAAAATAAACAAAATTTAAGACTAGAATTTAAACTTAAGAATGATTTTTAAAACAATTTAAAATCACATAATAAATACTTTGCCAAGGTCAAATAAATCGACCTTGCATAGAAAGGTTAAAAGTAATTTGAAATAAAATAATAAAATAATTACGTGACGCCAAATTGGATTTCAAAATTTGAATCCGTTAATAAATATAATTTTGACATTATATTTATTAACTAACTCAGAATAAAAGAGGAGGGAAAAGATTAAAATATCCTTTTCCGTAAAATAATAGTAAAATCGATCAAAAAGATAAAATAATAAAATCACGGCAGGAAGATAGAATAATTACTCCAATTAATATGAAATATAAAATCAAAGGGAACACACTTCCCGTCATAACAAAAATCAATCCCTCCCTTTTTAAAATATAAGTCACAAAACATTAAAACAAATGCAAATCCCATTTAAACATTAAACAAATAAAATGAAACACAAGAATTAAAAGGCAAGGGCAAAAATAGAGAATAAAAAAATAAGAATAAAACAGTGTTCCTCACACTCTCCTCTCAATAAAACATTGTTTCCCAAATTGAAAAGCCCTAATTCCAATTTAAACTTGGTTTTCTAAAATAGAAATGCCCTAATTATAATCTATTGTTTTCTCATTTGACAAGAAACCCTAGCATTAGTTTAATGGTTTCCTTATGGAAACCCTCCTTCCATTCTTTCTCTCATTTTGTCTTGCCTCCAATAGTTTTTTTTGTTTTGTTTTGGTTTCCCTACTTTCATCTTGTTGCAGGTTTGAAAAATCTTTCACAATGGCTTGGCAGCCATTAAAATACCTCACGGAGGTATGCATACAAATCTTTAAGAGTTTTCTTTATCCCTTGATTCATTCCAAATATATATATATATATATATATTTAAAGCAGAAGGATATATATATATATATATATATATATATATATATATATATTTATATATCAGTATATATTTAATGTATATGTTAAAATCTAATTACTGCAGAGTTAAAAGTCACAGAGCAGCGCCGCTGCCGCATAGAGGAGGTCTGTGGGAACTGGGGTGTATGGATGGCGGTGGGGTCTGCAAAGAAGGTTACAGGAGGGGTTTAAGGAGATCACCGCGAAGAGAAGGCATCCCTCCCCACACCCACTTTGCAAGGTCCTTTGGTGGGCGGCGGCCATGGCTACCATCCACCAAAGTTTCATTCTTTTTTTTTTGTTTTAATATATTTCAACCTTTGCGTTTAGGGTTAGTTTGGCCCTTCAACAATATTTTGTCCTTATTCGATTTTAGACCACAGTTTGCAAATATAAAAAAAATGGAGTGTATATATATATTTATATATACACTGCTTTATAAGTATCTCTCTTTTGTTTTATATATACATATATGCACATATATATGTGTGTGTGTGTGAGTATATATATTTTAATAGATACAGGAATCATGAATGCATATGTTTTTTTTTATTAGTATATAAACAGTAACTTAAAATGTACAACAAGAATATATTTCCAACTAATGTAGATGCATATAAATACATTTACTTATATATATACTCCAAAATATATATATATATATATATATATATATATATATATATATATATATATATATATTTATATACACATACTACTAACTTTTCCAAACACTAATTTTACCTTACATGGAATATTAGTTTTCTGTCTAGAACATAAATTAATACAGAAGCATTTTTTTCTTGGAATTATACTATTCAGAATATATTTTTTTTGAAACAGTTCAAATACATAGAAATATCTTATCTCTTTTTTTTTTTTATGCAACCATAAGGAAGGATACTACAATTTCATTTAAATTTCTAACAACCCATCTTTCATAACAACAACTATAACATGGAAGTTTCAATACAATATAGTAGGAAATAATACATTAAATTTTCCCTTCATATTTTCTGGTATGCACTAAGACATAAACAACAACTAATATTATAAACTCTCAACGCAACAAAACAGAAACTAATTTAAAATTTCTCTTTCTTTCTTTTGCATACACTAAGATTTATTTAACACACTCATATATATATTTTTTTTGTAAGGAAAAAATGACAACAAAAAAAAGGATAATTTCTCATGCAACTCTCAAAACACACAAACTCCACAACTTAGAGAATAAACAACTTTTTTAATAAAACGTAAGAATGTTTACATTACAACACTTTTTACAGCCAACTTCATGGGTATAAATACTTGACAAAATAAATTACATTAGGGCCACAAAGGCCATGGCTCAAACAACCAACAACAAATGACTATAGCAACACAAAAATAGACTTCTCATCAAGCTCCATTTCTTCATTTAAGCACCTGTAATAAATACACTACAAGGAGGAAAACCCAGCCACTTCAAAATACCCTCCTCCCTACCATAGACCCGCAAGTGGGTCACCCCCGAGCTAGGGAGGTAGGGATTCACACAGTTGCAACACACCACAACAAGCACCAAAGAAACAACACAAAAATCAACCCCAAGGATAAACACATAACACAACTCACGAGAATGAGTTTGATGGAGGTAGGGAATGGACCCCTCTACTTCAAAGGTCACACCAAAACACCAAGTACCAGGTCTCATGGCCTCAAGCCAAAACCTCCAAAACCACAACTCTCCAAATATCACAAAATAAACTTCCATGGCACTCTTGCCATTCAAATAATCTCCACAACAAGTAAAAAGCCCTCAAGGCCATAAATAGTACAAAATATGAGAGTGACCTCAAGGAGGTTCCTTTCCCCTACCCCAAACAAGTTGAGCCTTACCTCCAAATGGAGGTGCTCTCACCAAAACTCCCATCCCACACAAAAAAATGAAACAAGAACAAACAATTCTACAAACACATCACAATAAAAATATGCAAGGATAAAGAACATAGTCATGAGGCTTACCTTCAAAAGCCCTATAATGGAAGCACGTTTGCTGATGAGCTCCAAGCTTCTCTAAACCTTCTAATCTCTAAAACCCCTTTAACTTCCCAAAAATTGCTCAAAATAGAAAGAAATCTCCAAAATACAAGAACCCCCACACTCTTCAACAAGAGGAGGTAATTAGGCCTTCTAATTTGGCCTTGAGGAATGAGAATGTGACACTTGTCACCTTCTCCTTCCTCTTCCTATGCCACTTGCAAGGGAGAGGAAGTGTGGGGGTGACAAGTGTCATCCTCCAATTCCATCTCAATCCTCACCTTATCCACTTGTGCTCTCACACATGTGTGAGAGGACAAGTGGTGAGGTGGCATTCCCTCCAAGCCTCCATGAGGATAAGGGATGCCATATGGCATCATCTTATTCTCTAAGAGAGCCATCTCCCTCCAAGATGCTTTCACACATGTGTGAGAGCCTTGGAGGAAGATCCACACACTTGGGAGTCTTGGAGACCTCCCAAGTCTTCCTAGGGAAGGGATTCCCAAACTTTGGGAAGGGAGATGAGTCTTTCCCAAAGCATGACTCATCTCCCACCCTTATCTAATTCACATTTCGTCACTTTGACTAAACCTCAGTTTAGAGTGACCACAAGTGAGTTATCCCAAGGTTTAGTTAGTCAAAATTGACCCTAGACCCATGGGTAACCACCTAGGGTAAATTTTGGGACACTAAGGTTCACCTAGGGGGTCATAAATCTACTTTAAATGGCCTCAAAAATAAAAACAATACCAAATGGTATAAATCAATAAAAATTATACAACACATGATATAATTAATTTAAACAATGGGTACTAGGCCAAAATGATAAAATTAAACAAGTACTTAAATCAACACTTGATTCAAATGTGATCCTCATCCCTCTTGGGAATGGATCAGTTTCACAGGGAATAACATATGTGTGAATTCTACCTCTAATTTCTCGTGGCCTAGGAATGTAATCCTGCACATCTCGATCAAGTGTCAATCATATCATGAATAATCATAGCCGAAGCAACTAGAATTAAATTCATGCCATTGAATACAACAATAATCATCTATAACATAATTCTGAATTAAACTGCATTTTTCTATCAAATGTCACATAATTATTTTCACATAAAGAACTAGAAGTCACATCACAAAACATCATCTAATATATCATGCATGTCTAGTCTCAACATAGCATCAGAATATGATTAAATTGAATCACCATATGTCAAATCAATGTCATGACAAAATCAAGAGATATAATCAAATTTGCATAATGAAACCATAGTCTCTAAAAGTCTGATAATGTCATCAACTGAATGCATAATGATCAAAATAAGGAAGGAAAAATAATCGGCCTCACATCTAGCCCCTCCCAAACAATCCATTAGGTCCTCAATCCTTGGCATAGGGAACCTATATCTTATAGTAATCTTGTTAATGGCTCTAGAATCCATACACAACCTCCATTTACAATCTTTTTAGGGGCTAGAACTGTTGGGACAACACATGGGCTAAGGCTCTTTCTTACCAATCCCTTATCCAACAATTCTTGCACTTGCTTGGCAATCTCTTCATTTTGAGAAGGTGTCATCTTGTAGGCTGCTTTGTTTGGCAAAGTAGATCCTGGTATGAAGTCAATTTGATGGCTTATGTCCCTAATAGGTGGCAACTCATTAGGCATTTCCTATACCATGATCCCCTTATACCTCTCTAGCAATTGTTGTACCTCCTTAGGAACCTCTTCCTCACTAGGATCATGCAAATTAGGACTATTTTTAGGCTTCAAAATCAAAGCATACCCTTGGGTTCCTTCCTCCTTAAGGGTGTCTAGAAACTCTTTACCACTCACAATCATGACACTTGACCCAACACTCTTCTCTACATTCTCATCAAGCAATGGATCCATTCTATACTTCCTACCATTCTTGGTTATGATGAAGGAATTAGTTTTACCATCATGTTGGGATTGAACACCATATTGCCATGGACATCCTAATAGCCAATGACAAGGATCCATGGGAATTATATCATACAAAATATTGTCCTTATATTCTCCTATCTCAAATTCTACCCATGATTGTTCATCTACCAAAACTTGTTGCCCCTTATTCAACCATGATACTTTATAAGGACTAACATGAGGAAGTCTTTTCAGTTTCAACTTGTCTACCATTTCAATGGAAACTAAATTTTTAGTTGAGCCTGAATCAACAATGACCTTGCAAATCTTACCATAGGCCTTGCATGTTCTAAACAATGTCTTCCTTTGAGGGGGTTCTTGTGTTTGAGGCACCTTCAGCATGGTTCTCCTCATCATCAAACTTTCTCCTTAATGGACTGGGGATGCACTTACAATTGGAGAGTTAACACTTTGGCAATCTTCCTCTTGGATCAACTGGTTCCTTCTCTCTCCTCCATGAGAGCTTGAGGCTTGCTTTTCAGGACATTTAAAGGCTGGATGTCCCACTTGGTTGCAATCTTCTTGTGAAGACATTAGGACCTCTCCCTGGTCCACCAAATCTACCCCTTCCATTGGGTCTCCTTCCTTTAAAGCTTCCTCTAGAACTTGATTCTCCACTTTGTTCTTGGGAACTAGATTCCCCTTGACTCCTTTGGGACTGATTTCTGCCTCCAAAACTACCCCTACCTGTAAAATTTCTGCCACCTCTTCCCCTATTTTACTGCTCACCTTTCCTTTTCAACTTCTCTTCATCCCTTAATGCCACTTGAAAGCATTTATCCATGGTTTCAGGGGTTAGTAGACTAATTTCATCCTGATTATTAAACCTCAAACCATTTAGATACCTTTCCACTTTACCTTTTTCATCCTCCATGTATCCACAACGAAGAGAGAACTTGTGAAACTCCTCGGTGTAGGTGGCCACATCCAAATCTCTTTGCTTGAGACTTTGCATCTTCTTGTAGATCTGTACCTCATAGTCTGATGGAAGGAATTGGGGCTTGATCCTCTCCAACATTCTGCTCCATGAAGAGATCATGCTCTTCCCATTCTTTACCCTCTCACCTTGGGTGTAATTCCACCATGTAAGGGAAACACCTTCGAGTTTAGTTTTTGCAAACTTCACCCTCTTGTTCTTAGGAACTTCTTTGTATTCAAAGTAGTTGTTTAGGGCCTCAATCTACTCCATAACTTCATCAACATTCATCTTGCCACTAAACATTAGAATCTCCATCCGAGCCTCTGAAGAATATTTGCCAATTGCCTTGATGGCTTCAAGGAAATGTTTTTGATCTGCAGGTACCTCTACCTCTTCTTGATCTTCTTCTTCCTCCTCTTTTTCTTCTTCTTCATTAGAACCTTCATCTATCCTCTTCCCTATCCTCAATTCCTTCAACTCTGCTTGGAGTGCTTCCTTGACTCCACTCTTAATCTTCTCTTCCATCTCCTTGAACTTCTTAACCACTTCAGTGGTCATCCCTTTTCGAGGCATGTTGCTAGCCTCTCCTTCACTCTCCTCTACTGACATATACCAAGTCTTACACAACCAACAACAGAACGTTTTATGGCTCTGATACCACTATGATGTAGAAGCACTAGGATAGATAGAGGTTTTCACAAATAGACAAGGTTTTCTTCACACTCTTGAAACCAAATTCAAGGATCAAATTGCAAAAGTGGGAACAAAATTTAATGTCTTTGAAACCATCATGGAAAGGTTGGTTTTACATGCCATGGGACCCATCCAAACCATTGGAAAAGGCTAGACAAACTTGGTTTTCGTACTTCCTTCTTTAGGCCTCTAAACCCCTTGTAGCCCTTGAAATAGAAACAATCAGCAATAACTTTGGATACATGCCTACAAACTTAGATCTTAGACAATCCTAAGATACCTATTTGGACTCCCCACAACATATCCCAAATTGGGTATGGGTTGTTTTGGACAATATAACCTAACCTATAATTCCTCCTAGTAGCCTAGAGGCCTAATTAGCCCTATTTTGTGAAGCAACCACCTTTTTAGAGACTCATAGAATTCAACCAATCATTTGGACATCTCAATGGAATGGAAAAACTAAGGATTCTTCAGGTTTTGGGTCCCCAAAATGGACTGCAATTGATTGGTCCTATGTTGTTTCTTTACTAAGCTTCTTAGCAACACCTAACACATGAGGATATTAGGTTTCTTCAACAAAACCCCCCTCTTCTCAGATTCCCTGCATAAATCTTATTAGGAAACATGAAAATAGACCTAGAAAAATTCATTCCACTAATCAGGAGTGAGTCAAACCAGTGGAATGGAGAGAAAAGGCATAATTTCTACCAAAAACCCTAAGGTAGGGTTTAGTGACCTGATTCCAGAAAATAGCAGAGAATTCAAATGAAAATATGTTTTAAGACCTCCAATCAATTGAAATGAGAACTTAACTCATACCTCTAACTCTCCACAACCTTTATCCTTATGACATTTCTGTACAGAAGAGGACCACGGGCAGGAATAATGAAAACACAGAAATTTTCAGGAAAACTAAACTCTTCTTGTTATTTATTTCCACCAATTCACTTCTTATTGTTCAAGAAACATCTACAAGGCTTTAAGAAGCCTCCTACAATGGCTTGGGATAGTTGGAGGGTAGTTGGGGTCAATGGGAAGGTATGGCAACCATCGAACTGCCCTATTCTGCTTTGAAACAACAACTAATTACATGGTTTAACATAGGCATTGGTTGTGTTTTAGACTTGACAATGCCTTCAAACACCTTTACAATGTAATTAAGATTTTGATAGGGTCTATCACTCCTTGACACATGCCAAAAGGCTTATAATGCATGACAATGTATGACTGTCCCTATGATTTTATGACTGCCTCTTACATGCCTTAGAAGGCTTACAAATATGACTGCCTCAACCATGATAGTAGCATGAAGAATTTTAGACATAGTACTTATTACAAACAAGTGAATGGTCTTCCAAGACCTTATTGAAGCAACAAGACAACATGAACAACATAAAGACAAGGCATAAATCATATGGTCTCCTTGGTGCTCTTGCACCAGTTTTACTCTATGCTTTCGTTTTGTATTCCTCCTTTCTCAAATCATTTTTGCCCTTTAAATGAAACATTGTTAGTCATATTTGTTTCATCTCAATTTCTTGTTTTCTTTTACCTCTTGAATGTCATTTTTGTTTAGGCTTTCTTTTGGTTTTTTTTACCTTAGTTGTTATGCGTTTACATACCCTAGTTTTCATTTTATCTGTCTTGTATGTTTAAGATGGTGATTTTGGTCATTTATTAGCATTATACAACTTAGAGTTTTTGTTTACCTGTGTATTGGATGTAGAAATTGCCACCAACACACGTTCATATATGTTGTGTATAGGGGCGGAGAAATTCGCCACCCTTGCCTTTGTTTTTTGTGGATGCAACATCAAATGCGAGAGCAGCAAATTTTGCCGCTCGTGTCTTTCTCCTTTGTGAAGATCTACCCTAAGTGTAAGGGTGGCAAAATTTGCCACCCCTACACAAGTTTGATGAATTTGGAATTTCATGCAATAGCAGTGGAAATCATCACTCCAACACAAAACCTTTGCTTAACCTCCAAATGTATTGGCGGAAAAATTTGCCACTCCACCATAATAAAGTTTTATCCCCTAAGTGTAAAAGCGGTAAATTTTGCTACTTGTACATCTGCCAGAGCTTTATCTTATACATGTAAAAGCAGAAAAATTTACCGCTTATGCATTTTTCCTTGCAAATGTTCTATCCTACATGCAGGAGTGGAAAAATTTGCTGCCCTAACACCTGTAATTCTCCTTAACATGCAAGGGTGGCAAAAATTGTAGCCCATGCATCCACTCTTCAAAATTTTTCTAACTCTGGGGAATTTTCTAAATTGCTATCCTAAGCCTGCTTTCATCCATTCTTTCGACTCACTTGCTCTTTAGCCCTTTCAAGCTTATTCCTATGGTCATGATCAACAATATGCAGTTTCCCAAAATTTCCTATATTTCCCCTAACTGCAAGATCATGACTTTTTGTTACAGTTTCTCCTGCAAGCTACCGATGTCTTCAACTCATCCGAAGGAGTCTTCTTTCCAAATGACTGATCCGTCTCCAAAGAAAGCTAAAGTAATGAAATACAAATATCAAGGTGTCTTTCCTATAACTTCAGTGACATCAAATGTTGATGAAATACAGGATACAGAGATCGACCATGTGGATATGGTTGAATTTGTTGAGAGAATGAAGTCAGATAAACCCAGTCCTTATATGCAGAAGATTGTTAAAAGAAAAATTCATCTGGTGGCTTCATTCCCTGTTGCTACACACAATACAAAGTTTGTTCTCGAAGTTGCTCATTTCTATAATAGAGATACCAGGGCAGTGGTAGATGCTCATGGTAATGTGATCATGAGGCTTGATGCATAATTTATAGATAAGGTGTTCATGTGTTTGGGAGCTAAAAATGTTGTAGAATTGGATTTTGGTATTGCTCAGCATGAATATGATAAAGTTGTTGAAAAGGCAAAAAGGGTTATCAATACTAAATGGCTCAAGACAACTAGACCAAATTTGTCTAGATGGCCCAGGAGTTTTCCCAGGTGTGACTTTGTGGATGAAGTAAGTGATCTAATAACTTTTCTCAGTAGAGTTAGAGGTCTATCTTCATCTTCAACTTTCCATGAATGGATGTACCCATACATCAAGATCATACTTCAGGGTAAGAAGAATATATTCTAGGGAGAATAGGTTAGTAATGCTCTTCATGAGCAGCTAATTAAGGTGTCAACTACTTCGAAGTTCTACATGACTTCATATCTGGTGTATATAGCAACTTCTATGAGAAGTTTTCTAGGCTTAACATCTCATGGAAACATAACAGTTGTACCAGTTTATCAGTACTATCCTCAGCTCACTTTGAAAGGTTCAATTCATCATTTTAGAAGGGTGAATGATGCCTTCTTTGCTATTTGCTTGTGTCTTTTTTATCCTCAATTGGAACAAAGAAGAGTCTTAGATGAATCTTGGGCAGTGGTGAATGGTTATGGTTGCTTGTTTCTTCAATTCTCCACTTTCACATATTTAAGAGTTGGCTTTTATCAGGGTTATCCATATATGCTTCCAAAATTCCCCTATGACAAACTTGTCTTGATGGAGTTGTGTTGACAGATGATTGTTGTTCATAACAAATAGATGGAGTTGAAAAAGCTTGGATTTAGGTTTCCTATTGAGATTGATAGATATTCTGTAGCAACTGCTACTAAGGCAAATGCAATGGAAACAAAAATACATATGGTCACTATGAAGAAGTTCAAAAAGAGAGTCCAGTTTGATTATAGGGGAGTGAAAGATAGAATAAAGAGAAAGACTTAGTTTCATGAGCCAATGGTCAAAGATATCCAGGCTGATTTGAGAATAGAAGAGGATATTAGAAAGTGTGATTACAGTAGGTTGGCCCTGAATCAAATTGAATATCTAGGTTTGGCTGATATTCTAGAGACTATGGTGGATGATGAAGCTGTTAGTTTAAACTATGTCAATGAAAATATTGCTAACTCTCCCTTGCCTACTATACAATGGTCAAAGAAGGAGGTAACTTCTTTGAGGAAAAGGTTTGAGACAATTCTGGATAATACGAATCTATGGCTTCAGAGTGAAGGTATTCCTTTGAAGGATTTCATAACTGGATCTAAGGAAGAAGTCTTAGAGCAAATAGGGAAAAAGATTGAGTTAAGGACAAAGAATAAACATGATACTCCAAGCACATCTAAGGTTTCCAAACCAAGGATCAAATTTGTGTCCAAAGGAAAAAAAGACCAAAGTTGCAGAAGAGGAGTCTGATGTTAAGGAAATAGAAGTTGAAGAACAGGGTGTTGATGAACAAGCTATTGAAGAAATGGATAGTGAAGATAATTCTTTAGGGGAGAAAAGAGATGAATAGGAGAAAGAAGAAAGAGATAGTTAGGAAGATCTATAGGACATAGCCATGTCTCCACAAAGGGATGTGCCACAAGGAACTCAAAACCCCTCTCCTCTACCTAATGTATCTATTTCAACTCCTTTGTCTTTTCTTCCTACTACCCTAATTTCACCCATCAATATTCCATCTTCTAAGTTGCCATTATCATCAAGAACAATTTTTGATAATCCTCAAGCTACTTTTGATAATGTTCTTCATTCCTCAGATTCAATTCCTAGTTTGTCCTCACCCTCTTATGACATTGGTGATTCTTCAATCTTTGAACATTTTGTTTTGGGTACTGAACAAGTTGCTAATGTGGATATGCCAAGTGCAGTGTTTACTAATAATCTTCCTATCATTACTACCACAAGTGTGAGTATAGTTCCTCCTACACCAACAATGGGTTTTGATCCAAATGTTAGTACATCAGTGTTTCCTCCATGGTTTTTAGCGTATACACCTAAGAGGAAGAAACAAACCATCTCTCTAGATGACTTTGATTTTGGTAAGTTGATGCCAGTGAAGGCTAAAACTCAAAAGAAGCCCAAAACTCTTTCTCGGTTACTGGAAGATAAAGGCCACAAATATGTGGAGATTTCTTGACCATCACAGGATGTAACTGTTGAAAATTTCAATATGAATGACTACTCCATTTCTAGACTTAAACTTGGAAGATATACATTCTACACTGGATTCTTTAATTCAGAAGTTTGATTGGGAAAAATAAATGAAGGACCACTACAAGGCAATGTCAGAACAGTTGGCTGTGGTAGTGAGGAAAATTACTCTGACATCTGAGTCAATAACTCCTAAAACTATTTCTGTAGAAGATCCTATCATTCAGAAGGCTGAGAAGACTCACCTAAAAGTAAAAGTGGTTGAAGAGTATTTGGAAAAGATGCATGCACAAGGAGTGTCTCTTCTCACATAGACAACTAAAAAGATGAGCAAGATGGGGGAGATCAGAATAGAACTTGATGACCTAGTTGATACTATTTCTCAAGATATTGAATATCTGGATGGAAGCTATGAGAAGTGGATCAAAGTGAAGAAACTAAAGGTAAATACTCAGATGTCAATTGGTGTTATTCCAAATTGTGATTCTTATGTGGAGACTAAAGAAGCATTGGTCTATTGAAGTAATGTTTTGAAAGACTTGATCAAACATTTGGAAAGCACCAAGGAGCTAAGTGAACAAAGTAATGTTAGTCTCTTGCATAAATTGGAGGAGCTTCCATGTAATTTGATATCAGAGGATCATCACTTCCTCTCGGAAGATGAGATGATTCAAGAATTCAAAAATATGTTCTGAAAAGAGTTTGAAGATAAAGTTTTCTCAATTTCTTCTTTGGACAACATTTTGGATAATCAGTTAACATTAGATAACCTGAAGTCTAAGTTAACTAGTCATGCAAAGGTGACCACAACAGTGAAGGATGCAGTGATCAGGGCTTGAATGATCTTTGGGAACATTGTTAGTCCAGATAGTTTGGGGATGAAAGCAACATTTACTATGTATGATGCTCATTTGAGGAAAGATGGCAATACAAGTTGATGCAACTTTTTATAACTTAGTTTATTTTATGTTTTCATATGTCTTTTGTTTGTAATTATGGACATATTTACATATACTTTTCTCATATGTAATTACATGTAAAAATATAGGAAGTCCCAAGTCAATAAGGACTCCTATTTTTGAATAAGTCAAAGTAATTAGGTTTTTCCTAAATTTTTTCAAGGCCTCTCCCTATAAATAAAGAGGGCCTCTATTGTAATATTTATCTTTTGTCTATTAAAGTGAAGCGCTGCCATTTTGAAGAGCAATTGGAGACTTTGAGCTTATTTTGTAAATCAGTTTTCAAGAAATATAAAGAAGCAAGTTGGCATCCAATCTTTATCTTGGAGCATGTTTGTAATGCTATAGAATTGTTCTTATGTCCTTTCTATTACAAGATCTTGTATGAATTTTTGAATTGTGAGAGTGGAAATCGAGTGTTTGGAAGGTGATTCAAATCTTATTTTTTAGACTTTGTGCTACTATATCATATTTGAAATTTGCATTTAAGTTTGTGAGTGAGAAGTAACTTGAATACTTTGGGCTACAAGTTATTGTTTGTGATCGTGTATCTTACATTGGCATATAGTGAATACTTTGGGCTGCACTCTATTCCAAAATCTTTTGTTTATAATTGGTATAAGGAGCAATGAGAAACTTTGTGTTTTCATGGGTTTCTTCATGGTTTAAGTACACTAGTATTATTTTAATTATCTTTTTGTGTTGAATTTCATATTGAGAATTGTAAACATCATTTTTGAAAAAAGAGAAATAAATGATATAGAATCACCCTGAAGTTAGTATTTAGTGTAAATAAGTTTGTAATAGTTAAAAGGGAACCTCCCCTTGCTGAGAGGAGAGATTTATCTCATCACACTGTGGTTGATATAACCATTTTACTTTTAGTTAGCTAAAAGACAAAATATTCACCCAACATACTATACATCAATTTGCTTGGTTCTAGCATGAAATTTCAGGTTCTTAGCTAGACAGATCACACTCTGACTATCACAATAAATTGTCACTGCACCTTGTTTTATTCCAATATCTGAACACAGTCTCTTAAGCTAAATGGCTTCTTTGCAAGCATGAGTAGCTGCCATATACTTAACTTCAGTAGTGGACAAAGCAACCACAACCTGCTAGTTACTCATCCAACTAATTGCACCACCAATTAAAGTAAATACATAAGCACTAGTGGATCATCTACTATCAATATCACCTTCCCAGTTTGAATCCACATAACCATGAATATCAAGGGAATTATCCTCTTCATTCAAATTACTATGATAACACAAGGAATGCTCTAAGGTACCGCACAAATATCTGAAAACTCTTTTAATTGCATCCCAATGAACAATACCACGATTTGACATATATCTAGAAAGAACTCTCACTACTTGGACAATGTCTGGTCTAGTACAAACCAAAACATACATCAAACTTCCAAATGCACTCTGGTAAGGAAATCTGCTCATCTCTTCGATCTCTGATGGACATGTTGGACAATCTAAAATAGATAACTTTGTTCCAACTAAAAAGGGAACACACAATGGTCTAAAGTCATGCATGTTAAACCTCTATAAAATTGAATTGACATACTTACTTTGGCCAAGCCACAGCTTTCTATTCACTCTATCTCTTCTAATTTCCATCCCAAGAATGTGTCTAGCTGCACCAAGGTGTTTCATTTCAAATTTAGTAGCAAGTTGAGATTTTAGTTTTGAAATCATACCTTTCCCTTTACCAATAAATAACATATCATCAACATATAATGCAATAAATAGGAAATGATCACCATCATTTTTATAATAAACACAATGATCTTATTTAGAATGCTCAAATCTCAAACTCAACACATATGTATCAAATTTATAGTACCACATCCTAGGACTCTGTTTTAGGCCATACAAAGATTTCTTCAATTTGCAAACCAAATTACCTTTACCTTTCACTACGTAGTGATCTAGCGATGTCATATAAATATCCCCCTCCAAGTCACCATGAAGCAAAGCAATTTTCACATCCATTTTCTCAACCTCTAAATCATAAGCAACAATAATAGACAACAAAAATCTAATGGATGTCATTTTGCAACACTTCTATTACCTTATACTATATATTACCTTCTGTGCAATAGGATCCCAAAGCTTGTATCGTTTCACACCATAAATGTATCCGATGAAGATACATTTCATAGCCTTGTTCACCAACTTTGTTCACTTCTCCTTTGGCACATGTGCATATGCCTCACAACCAAAAACTTTAGGATGTCTTAATGAAGGCTTGTGACTTGACCATCCCTCTATAGGTGTCTTATCAACAAGAGTTGATGTAGGAGACCTATTAATCAGGTAACAGGCAGTGGCAACAACTTCAACCCAAAACCTTTATTCTTGACCAAAACCACTCAACATACTCCTAGCCTTCTCCATCAGTGTCCTGATCATTCTTTTAGCAACTCCATTATGTTGTGGAGAATACAGAGTTGTCTTTTGTCTATGAATACCATAATATTTACAAAATCTATCAAAATCATTAGAGCAAATTCACCACCATTATCAGTCCTCAAACATTTTATTTTATTTCCAGTCTGTAACTCAACCATTGCTTTAAATTCTTTAAATTGACTAAAAACTTTAGATTTACTCTTTCGAAAGTATACCCATGTCCTTCTACCATAGTCATTAACAAATGAAACAAAATATGTGGATTTTCCAATTGAAGGAACATCTACAAAACCAAACACATCAAAATGAATAAAATCCGATACACTACAAGATTTATGAGAACTCGAGTAAAACTAAATATGGTTTTGTTTTCCATAAATGCAATGCTCACAAAAATCAAACTCAAGATTACAACTAGACAACCCTTCAACAATGTTTTTATTTTTCAAGGTCCTTAGACCCTTTTCTCCAATGTGGCCAAGGCTCCAGTGCCATAACATAGTTTTCTCCACAGGTAACTTTGATTCAGAAGAAAGAGCACCCTTGGGTACCCAAAAGCCATGATCATCTGCTGAAGATGAAACCCTCATCTCTTCCACAAACTTGCTTTTCATAGTACTATTGCACTCAATAGTACATGCATCAAGCTTATGTAATGTGCCATATTTGACACTTCTAGCGATCACCAATATAGAACCTCTAACCATCTTGCATCCTACATCAGAAAATACTACGAACATAGCTACATCTATTAGTTTTCTCACAGATAACAAATTTTGTGCTAATCCAAGAATATGGAACACACCATTAATCCTTTTATTTTGCCATCAGGAAACCTGATTCTAACTTTACCATGGCCAACAATATTTAAATAAGAATCATCACCCAAGTACACATTACCTCCATCAAATTCTTCATATTTAGAAAACCAATCTATTTTAAAGGTCATATGGAAAGGTGCACTTGAGTCAATTAACCATGCATCATTACCTGCATGAGTTGCCAAAGATGCAATGAATGCATCACCATCTTCCTTCTCAGACTCATAATTAGAATCAAATCTCTTCTTTTTCTTCTTTGTTTCTTCTTTGCATTCCTTAGGAATATGTCCAGGCTTACTGCAGTTCCATCAAACAACTTTGGACTTTCTAAGAGATTTGGATCTCCCCTTAGACTTGGATTTATCACGCTTCTCATTCTTCTTCCCTTTTTCCTCAGGTCTTCCACAAACATTTAGGGCCTCCTTAGCATTGATGGATACCTTCCTCCTCATCCATTCAAAAAATAAAGAACCCACCACATCTTTAGTCTTTAATATAACAAAAGTACTTCTAATAGCCATAATAAAATAATCCCATGAATCAGACAAATAACAAAGTAATATCTGACATTTCTCCTCCTCATCCATTTTGACAACAATTGATGCTAATTGAGCCACCAACATATTGAATGCTTCTAGGTGGTCTGTAATTCGTCCACTCTCTTCCATTCTCAAGGAATACAATTTCTTCTTCAAGAAAATCTTGCTCACTAAAGATTTCTTCCATCATTTTTGTAAAGAGGTCTCTTCATGGACATTGATTAAAATAGAGTCTACCAAACATAGTTTTATTAGACCCTTAGCTTTACGGTCCATAGCATCATATTGAGTAGCTAAAGTAGGATCTGCAAGCCTTGAAACCTTCTCATCAATAACATCCCACAGATCTTGATCTATCAACATATCCTCCATCTTCAGCTTCAACATTTCAAATTATTTCCAAAAAATTTATCTACCTCTATTCTCCCTGATGAACTTGCCATCTGAAAATTCCTGCAACAAGATCACAAAGTGTCTTCTGTACAAGCTCCCACTCAAATCTGGATTAGTTCAAAAAATCCAACAACCCACAACTGAACCAAAGGTTATTAGGCTTTGATACCACTTGTAAGGAAGCTAAGGTAGAGAAACAACTTCCTACACTAATCTTGAGAGGGGGTAATGCAAAACTTTACAGATCTTTAATACTTACAAAAACTTAAACAAAAAAAATATAGATATCATGCATATGACAACACAGTGATTTACGTGGGGAAAACCCTTTTAGGAGAAAAACCCCACACTCCAAAAGCCACCCAATATATTATTCACAAATCACAAAGATTACAAAGATTACAATATACTTGCAAAGAAAAATTCTCATAGGAGACCACCACCATAGATTTAGATACAACACGACTACTATCAAACTCTCAGAATACATCAGGATATTGCATGTGTAATACAACACCCTCATAAAATTTAGGGTTACCTTCTAGGGAAAGACAAGCCAACAAAATATCTACCATTAGATCTAAAACCTAATAATGAATGGTCCAGATTTATAATATATCATTAATTTAATGTATGTCAGCCATTTAATAGTTTTTGTTAATGAAAAATGTTAATGCACATCCAACTCCACCCTATGCTCCCATTGTATATTAGACCTATCGGTGTAATTAGGAAATATATATATATATATATACTATCAATAATGAACCTTATATAATTGCAAGGTTGAGACACATTTTCCCAACAGGTTCATGATTTTTGGCCTGAACTTTTCTCATGTGACATATGGTTCTTTTGGGAGATTGGACTAGAATCCTCACCAAGTTTACCTAGATTTGGCATCCTTTCAAGGTGGAAATTATTTTGAGCATTTGGAAGGATACAAATTTTTCTATATTTTTTGCTATTCTATTGATATTTATTTCTCACCTTATACTAAGGCCATGATTTGTTTTAATGTGCTTATGCAAATTCAAGTGCAAGATAATAAATTTATACTTCAACTAGCACATATATAGGTGATTCTTGATCATTGGGGTAATTCCCCTTAGACAGCTGCCAGATTTATATCAACTCCATCCTCTAGCAAGGGTCAGTCTCCCCTTGTGGATGTCATTGTGGATGTAGACAGCATACTCATGAAGAATTAGATGTTTACTCACATGCTTCTCTAATCCTTACTTAAAGAACCTAGGATAGGTCTATTCATAGATGGTGTCATCTGTCTTTCCCTTAATCTACCTCTCCCCAAGCTCGTGACTATAGGTTTACTGGATGGCTAGATTATGACAAGTTTCCTCAACTTTATTTGGCTATTTCCTCTACTCGTAATAATTAGCCACACGAAGAAGAAAAATAATATGGTGTAATTTCTAGATGGTGTTAGGCCTGCCTTTTCACTCCCTTATTTTGATCATCTCATATTATTGGTAGAGACATATTTTAGACTTTTGGGGACTGTTTTAAACTGATATGTAGGATTATTAGACTATATGCTTTTATTTTGGTTAGTGTTGTTTAGTATGTTGTGATTAGACTAGATCCTGATTTCGATTCACTGATGAGGATATTGACATGTGATTTGCATTATGATACTATTTGAGATACTAGTTATGCAATTATTGTTATGGATTTATTATGCGATATTATCTTGAGATGGATTATAGAAATGCAAAATTATGAATGTAATTATGATGTGATTTTATGATTGTTTTATATGATTATGTGAGTGTATGTTTCCTTTGCTTCAGCTATGATATACATGTTGGATTAATCTTTGTTCAAGTGTGCAGGTGTTCTAACAAAGCCACAGTTAATCAGAGATCATCCCACACATTTTGTGAATTCCCATGTTAAGCTGATCTAGTTCCAAGAGAAACCAAGATCAACTATGTTATGCATGATGAAATTTCATAATATTAATGTGTGGTGTTGTTTGGGATAGGTCTACCCCTTTTATATTTGATTTTATTTTGGTGTTGTAAAGGTGTAATGTTTAATTGATTCTATTTTTAGTTTTTATTTTTGTGACCCCTTTTTATGTGATTTTACTCACCCTATGGTGCTCAAAATGGGTTAACAGTGACCCTGGGTTGTACCCCTAGGGTCTAGGGACCATTTGAGCTTGTATAACCTTAGGTAAACTCCCATTTGGTCACTTAAAATTCACCCTAAAGTAAAGTGACGAAAATGGAAGTTTGAGAAGGAGTGGAAGGTTGGGTTAAACACTCAACCTCATCCACACCTCTTCCCAAGGCTTGGGGGAGTCTTCAACACCCCTAAATTGTGGAGGACTCAAATCCAAGGCTCTCCCACATTGGTGAGGGTACCATGGGGTTTTGTGGGCTTTCATAGGAGGATATGATTGGGGCACTTGTAGTACCTACACCCTTCTTTGGCTCCACTTTTCTCTCCCACGTGTGAGAGAGCACAAGTGGAGGAGGCAAGACTTGGTGGAATGGGAGGGTGACACGTGTCACCCCTACATTCCATGAAGTTTGCAAATAGATTTGAGGAGGAAGGAGAAGGTGACATGTGTCAGCTTCTCATTCCTCAAGGCTCATGAGGAGAGCCTATTTTAATCCCTCTTGAAGAGAGGGAGAAGGTTTTTGATTTGTTTTCAATTTTGATTTTTATTTGAATTTGGGGGAGAGAGTTAGAGGAATTTTTGGAGGCACATTTGGAGGAGGACTTGGAGGTGGAGTTGGAAGGGCTCTTCTTCAACTATCTTGCTTGTAGGCTATTTAAGGTATGATTCAAGGTTAAATGCCTTTGCTTATGTAATTTACATTTCTTGTGCGATGGTTTTTGTGTGTGTGTATTTTACATTTTGTTGTTGTGGAGATTTTTATGGGTGTTGTGAGGGCCTCTCCACTTGGATAAAATGCTCAACATGTGTGGGGTGGGGGAGGAGTGAACCTCCTCAAGGTCACCTCCTAGTTTAGTATTTTAGCCTTGAGGGTAAGTTATGAGATTGAGTATTTTTGAATGGCTTGAGAGCCATGGAGAAATATGTGGAATTTGGTTTATATGTGTTGGATTGAGGCCTTGTAAAAATTAGTTTTTGAGATATTTGGAGTGGCACTCTTGAGTTGAGTGATGTCCAGTCCCCTACCCCCTTATGCTCATTTCTATGAATTTTGTTTTGTGTAAGCCATGGGTGTTGTTCATGCTTTTTGTTTTGAGTGTTTTGTTGTGAAGTGGAATGAAGTGTTCCTTGTGTGTGGATGGCCTCCAAGATCGGGAGTGAGTCATGAGTGAGTCTATGGTAGGGAGGAGAGCAGTATTTTGTGGCTTTTTTCCCCATCCCATATTTGTTATTGTAGGTTTATCGTATGTATGGAGCTTGGAGGGCAAAAGACTACATATCTTTGAGTTGTATCATTTTGACTCTTTGAGAGTTATGGCCAAGTTTGACCTATTTGTAGTTTGTTTTATTTGTAAAGAGAGAAGATTGTTCCTCTCTTGATTTGTAAAAATAAATGTTTATATGTTGTGTTGAATGTATCTTATTTTAGAGTTGTAAATAGTCATTATAGAGGCTGTTTTTGTTTTATGGGTTTTCTTGAAATGTTGCAAAAAAATAAATAAAGAATATTGTATGTAGTGTTTTGTTCAAAATTATTGTTAAAATATGCCAAAAAAATTGGCTCTTCAATTTATATGTTTTCAAGGAGAAAGAATTTGTTAGTTTGTTGATTTTTGTGTTCCAAAAAGAAAATATGAAACTTAGTGTTGTTGCCATCTTTTTAATATATATATATATATATACTTGCAAAATAAAGAAAAGAAGTTATTTCAAGCCTTTATATGAAAACAACTTTGGTATTTTTTTTTACCAAATTGATTCAAGTAATATTGTAAAATTTCATCCTTGCATAGATAGCTATACAAATGTAATATTTATATATATTTATATCTACATATATACAGAGCATTTCTATATATATATATAATGTGTGTATTATTTAAAAAAAAAGAGTTGCTGGTATTAAACAAAATTAAATTTACTAAGCAAATTGAGTTTGAGAGAGAGAAACATATATATATATATATATATATATATATATATATATATATATATATATATATATATATATATATATATATATATATATATATATATATATATATATATTTGTGCTTGAAATAATGTTGGAAATTTCTTTTGACCAATTGTGTATAATATATATAATACAACATACATTGTATAATGAAGATTTAAATATATAAAAAAAAGTATGTTAACCAATATATTTTTTTTTGTGCATATTTTGTTACTGTGTGAAGAAAGAGGGCAACGTTCACACAGAGGGTTTTGGGGTTGGGTTTGTCGTCCCCAAAACCCCCATCATTTTTTTTGTTGAAGATGTTTGGCAGTGAGGGGGGGATGGAATCCCCCACCGCGAGCCCCATTTTTGCCATTTCTAAGTTTTGAGTGGAGTGTGGGGGATACAAACCCCCCCACATCCCCTTAGTCTCCATCTCCCTGATATTTGACGGTGGCAGAACCACTCCTCAGCGACATCTCTGTGACATCATCTTCCTCCTTTGCCGTTCAACCCTTACTTAAATTTGTAGCATATTCTTTATTGTTTATATATATATATATCCTATGTATACTCATTTTTGTGGCAGACCGAAATATGTTATCTCTGGTATGTATATATATATATATACGTTAAAAAAAAGGGGCTTAAATTAAACAAGTATATACAAAATGAGTATACCTCTATGTAAAGGAGGAATCCATGGCTACCTCCCTTTCAAACTTGCAAGCAAAAAAAATCAAGAAGAAAGAAGAAATGAGATGATGGAGAGAAAAAAAAACAAAATGATGGAAATAATAGGGTTAGGTTTAGAAATATCTCCATAAGGAAACTAATATTTTATTGGGGAACTTTTAGGGCAAGTGGGGATTTTAAAATTAGACTTATTCTTTTTTCCCTCTCACTTAACTTATGTGCTTTTTATTTAAATTATTTAATTTGTGATGTCTTTGAAATTTAAGGAAAGGGATAAGTTTAATTTTGGGTGTGGGGATTTAAACTAAATCATAGTTGAATAGTTGTATTTTCACTTTTATTGATGGTTGGGAGATTAAATTATTCTTTTAATTAGTTGGTTTATTTTTAGAAATTAATTGGCTTGAGTATGAGGGGAAATATTGCCTTATTTATTTATCCTTGGGATTTTATTTTAATATTATTACCCTTGAATCTATATTAATACAATTTTAAATTTAATAAGGCTAATTTAGTTAAATTAATTATATGCTAGTTTTAAATGAAATAGGTTTTTAATTAATTAATTTATCCTAGTTGAATTAATTAGAGGACCTTAGTGTGGTATCTTAGTTTCCTAGTGCAATTATTTAATTTAATCATCGTTAGTGAGCTTAAGGAACCTTTGATAAAAAAATTAGTTATTAGAATAATCCCTATACATGCTTGAGAGGCGTTATGCTGCCAGATTTTTCTGGGATTCAAGGTTAACATTCCTTAGAAATTTAAACCTTGCGTAGAGTAAAAATTTAACGTTTCTGCAAACTTGATGATCATAATTAAGTTGTTATTTAATTCAGTTATGCTTTAGAATTAGGCTTTTGATTTCGACTCATGTTGAAATCCCTTCACTGACATAGGAAAACTTAGGGTTTCGATCAATCGATCCTAACCCTAATGGTGACGCTTCTCATGTCGTATTGACCCCCTTAGTTGACTTTCATCACGTAGGGGAATGCACATGTGATTGCATTACCCTAAATTTGACTAACTTATTTACACCTTATGCGTATTGCCATCGAGCACGCTGACACGTACGAGGGGGGTTCTAGGAATGCGTGGAAATTTTTTGATATTTCATGTCATGACCACATGACAAATGTGGACATGACACGTGTGTTGCGTGTCATGACCACATGGGAAATGTGGGCGTGACATTTGGTATCAGAGCCTAAGTTTAAACACTAGGCTTGTTTGGGCACGTTACTTATTCTGCAAATTCTTCTGATTCATGACTACCTTGTTCTTGTAGAATGCCACCTAGAATGAGGTGAGCATGTTCATGCCACACTATGTCTGTAGAGGTGCATAGCAACTCATCAGCCGAGGGTCAGGGACCACCGGCACCACATGCACCACCCGCACCTGACATTGGACCACAGATCTTACAGGCATTACAGGTAGTGCTAGATAGGTTACCACTGGCCTCAGTTGAGCTACATGTCAAGCCCTGCATTGATCCATGAGAGGAGCTACGTGAGGAGCCACATGCTGAGTCACTTGTGAAGCCATGTGTAGAGCCCCACATCGAGCTGTGAGTGGTGCGACGTGTAGAGCCTTATGTTGAGATACTTGACACGACAGTGGAGGAGGTTGTTTTAGTTTATAGAGCCCGTAGCAGGAGCCCTCTGTATCATGCGAGGTGAGAGGAGGTGGTGAGAGTAGATTAGGTTTTTCATGGGCCTTATGGTTATGTTGCGGATGAGTCTATCAGAGGACACAGAGACCGTGGGGACCCCATCAGAGATTTACTTAGACTGAATCCACCCACCTTTGCAGGGACCACAGAGGGAGCCAAGGTGGAGGCTTGGCTTATTGGTTTAGACAGGTGCTTTGCATTGCATCCTTACGAGGGAAACATGAAGGCACATGTGGTAGTTCACCTGTTGAGAGACGCATCAGCAAATTGGTGGTGCACTAAGGAGTGCAAGCACCGCTTATCTTTGGATACACTTTCATGGGACACTTTTATTAAGCATTTTAATGTGCGTTATCTGTCAGACCATTACATGTAGCATCGTATTGATGAGTTCCATGATTTATACTAGTGAGGTTCTACTATAGTACAGTATGAGGGTAGGTTCACAGAGTTGTCATGTTATGCAGAGTATCTCCATGATGAAAAACTTCTGGTTCACAAGTTTATTAGAGGTTTGAATCATGGGATATCAGGGCCTATGCACATGGCAGACCCCCAAACCTTGAGTGAGGCTACTGAGAAGGCATACACTGCTGAGGAGATACAGGGACAAGGTCAGAGTTCACACCCTTAGTTTTAGGATTGTAGCCAGTAGCAGCAGTAGAATTACCGTAGACCACCACCACCACCTCAGAGAGGAGGGTTTAGTTCTGCACCTTTACCTCCTAGGCCTCCACAACATTAGTATCAGTAGAGGTCTAGGCCCTAGCAAAGGGCATAGGGAGGATAGAATCACGGTTGATAGAAACAGGGCCCGCATAGGGATTAGAGACAATAGGGACCACCTGTGGGATGCATGAGATCACAGCAGTCTTACATGGGTTCTCAGGGGTCCACGGGTCAGACTAGACAACAACAGAGTAGTAGGACATAGATTAGATAGGTTAAGGCTTAGGGCCCATGCTATGTTTGTGGTGGGGCAGGACATTTGGCCAAAGAGTGCCCACAGGGCTTTACAACAGGGGTATAGCCTCATGCAGGAGGTTCAAAGTAGACAGTTGGTGATGTGGGTAGATCCCACGATATGTTTGCAGTAGTTGATAACTGCCAAGATGACTTCCAAGCCTCAGTGATTGAGATAACAGGTATGATTG
This sequence comes from Cunninghamia lanceolata, assembly GCA_027924645.1. Taxonomy (NCBI): domain Eukaryota; kingdom Viridiplantae; phylum Streptophyta; class Pinopsida; order Cupressales; family Cupressaceae; genus Cunninghamia; species Cunninghamia lanceolata. The sequence goes on along the minus strand of BSBN01000960.1, from coordinate 6,274,396 downwards.
GGGATGTCCCCATTGCTATTTTATTTGACTCTGGTGCTATTGATTCATTTATATCTCCATCATTAGTGGAGCGTTGCAGGCTGGTGGCCTTTAAGCAGGGCGATAGGTGGGAGGTTGAGTTGGCCACTGGGGCCAAGATGTCAGTAGATACTTTGGTTCACGACTGTGAGATTTCTTTAGAGGCCTTCACTACATTATGCGACCTTAGGGTTATGCCTTTAGGATCCTATGGTGTAGTTTTAGGCATGGATTGGCTTGCAGCATTGTCACTGAAAGGCGATAAGCTGTTTAGATGATCATGGCACATCAGTCGAGGTAGTGGGCATTTAGAATCCCATGACAGTTCGTATGATATCCACTCAGTAGCTTAAGTGCTACATGCAGAAGGCATGTCAATTGTTTGCCATCACGATTAGTGATAGATCAAAGGATGAGCCAGAGGCATCATTAGATGACCATCCTATCTTGAGGGAGTTTGCCGATGTCTTTCCACCAGATTTACCAGGTATGCCTCCATGTAAGGAGTTTGCCGATGTCTTTCCATCCTATCTTGTGCACCCTACAGGATAACCACACATGAGCTCATGGAGCTAAAGTTGTAGTTAGAGGAGTTTCTTGAGAAGGGGCACATCTGACCTAGCATTTCACCATGGGGCACATTGGTTATCTTTGTGAAGAAGAAGGATGGGTCTCTTCATTTGTGCATGGACTATAGGCAGCTTAATAAGGTGACGGTGAAGAACCGTTATCCTCTACCTAGGATTGATGACTTTTCGATCAGATGCAGGGAGCCAGAGTGTTCTCTAAGATAGACCTAAAGTTTGGTTACCACCAGTTACGCATCACATAGGCGAACATCCATAAGACTACCTTCCAGACTCGTTATGGCCACTATGAGTTCACTGTGGTACCGTTCGGCTTGACGAACACCCCTGCAGTGTTCATGAGTCTCATGAATGGGGTGTTCTGCACTTACCTAGATCAGTTTGTGATCATTTTTCTTGATGATATTTTGATCTACTCGCGGACCAAGGAGGAGCATGAGGATCACTTACATCAGGTTTTGTAGTGCTTGAAAGAGCAGTAGCTTTATGGCAACTTGACGAAGTCTGCCTTTTTCAGAACTGAGGTGTAGTATTTGGGACACATCCTATTTAGCGATGGTATCTTCGTAGTTCCATCGAAGATCAGGGCTATCAGAGATTGGCTAGCACCCACTAGTGTAACAGAGGTTAGGAGTTTCATGGGGTTAGCCGGTTACTACCACAGATTCGTAGAGGGCTTTTCCAGGATAGCGTACCCCATCACTTCCCTTCAATGGAAAGGGAAGAGTTTCACTTGGACTGAGCAGTGCGAGAGGGCTTTAGGGTCCTCAAGGAGCATCTTATCAGTGCTCCCATCTTAGTGGTTCCAAATCTAGTAGAGGATTTTGTGGTTTGTATAGATGCATCACTTGAGGGTTTGGGAGTTGTGCTTATGCAGAGTGGTAGAGTGATCGCGTATGAGTTGTGAAAGATCAAGACCCATGAGATGAACTACCCTACTCATGATTTAGAGCTCACAGTAGTGGTACATGCTCTTGTTCATTGGAGACACTTTCTATTGGGTCATCATTTTAAGCTTCATTCAGATCACCATAGTTTACAGTACATATTCACATAGCCAAATTTAAACACCCGCCAGCAGCGTTGGATGGAGTTTCTTTGCGAGTACGACTTTGATGTCCACTACATCAAAGGGAAGGAGAACATGGTTGCTGATGCTTTGAGTCAGAGGTGCCACGAGATCCTGACCTTGACCTTGAGTGGGGACTTGAGAGAGCACATCATTTAGCATCTGCCGGAGGATGAGTGGTTTCTTGTGGTATAGCAGGAGATCCAATCATAGAGGGCCCTTATGGGCAAATTTGTAGGATATTCTCTTGAGGCAAATGGGCTTCTTAGACATCATCAGTGCATCTATGTACCTAGTGCAGGTGACCTATGTGCAGTAGTTCTTTCAGAGGCTCACAGACCACCTTATGCAGCACACCCAGGGGTGAAGAAGATGCATGTTGACTTGCGATAGTTGTACCATTGGGTGGGTATGAGACAAGATATTGCAGAGTATGTTGCTTGTTTCCTTGAGTACTAGAGGGTCAAGGTCGAGTATCAGCATCCAGCAAGTCTTATATACCCTCACGAGATACCTGAGTGGAAATGGGATACTATTTCCATAGATTTCATTGTTGGTCTTCCTATGTTATCTCGCCGCCATGATGCCATTATGGTGACAGTTGACAAGTTCACCAAGGTGGCACATTTCTCACCTATACACATGACATATAATGTACCATCAGTGGTGAGAGTATTCTTGGATGGGATTGTTAGATTACATGGGGTACCTCTCCATATCATTTCTGAAAGGGACTCAGTGTTCATATTAGCCTTTTAGAGGGCATTGCAGCATGTGTTGGGCACATAGCTCAACTTTAGTTCCGCTTATCACCCTAAGATAGATGGGTAGACAGAGAGGGTGAGTCAAGTTCTAGAGGATATGCTCCGTATGTATGTTATGGATCACAAATCTAGATGGGAGGAGTATCTATATCTAGTTAAGTTTGCCTACAACAATGGGCATCACAACTCATTGGGTATGCCTCCTTTTTAGGCCTTGTATGGCAGACCTTGCAGGACACCTTTGAGTTGGGACTGTATAGAGGACAAGATTGCTATTGGGCCAGAGTTGGTGTAGGATATGGAGCAGAAGGTGACTTTGATTAGACAGAGACTTCAGGAGGCACAAGATTGACAGAAGAAGTATGTCGATGCTAAGAGATTAGATTAGAGCTTCTCAGTCGGTGAAAGAGTATTCTTGAGAGTGCGACTGCACAAGAATCCAATCCATTATAGAAAGGGTTCTAAGCTTGCACCATGGTTTGTTGGGCCTTTTGAGATCTTGGAACAGATAGGACCCATAGCCTACCATCTAGCCTTTCCACCTAGCCTATTGCACATCCACGATGTTTTTCATGTATTTGTTTTGTGGCATTACATATTTGATTTATCTCATGTATTAGATTGGAGTGCTCTATAGGTAGAGGCAGATGAATAGTTGGCTTTGGAACCAATTCGTATATTGGCTCGTTGAATGCTGGGCCTTTGAGGTTGAGATCTAGACTAGGTTAGGGTCCAATGGGATATGTATGATGAGGTCACAGTGACTTGGGAGGATGCAGCTAGATTGAGGGTACTGTATCCTCACCTCTTTGACGACTTCCAGGAGGAAGTTTAGTCTTAGGGGGGAGGATGTGAGACATAACTTTTCACTCCCTTATTTTGATCATCTCATATTATTGTTGGAGACATATCTTATACTTTTGGGGACTATTGATCCCGATATGCAGGATTATTAGACTATATGCTTTTATTTTGGTTAGTGTTGTTTAGTATGTTGTGATTAGACTAGATCCTGATTTCAATTCACTGATGAGGATATTGGCATGTGATTTGCATTATGATACTATTTGAGATACTAGTTATGTGATTATTGTTATGGCTTTATTATGCAATGTTATCTTGAGATGGATTATAGAAATGGAAAATTATGAATGTAATTATGATGTGATTTTATGATTGTTTTATATGATTATGTGAGTGTATGTTTCCTTTACTTCAGCTATGATATGTATGTTGGATTAATCTTTGTTCAAGTGTGCAGGTGTTCTAACCAAGCCACGGTTAATTGGAGATCATCCCACACATTTTTTGAATTCCCGTGTTAAGCCAATCTAGTTCTAAGAGGAACCAAGATCAACTATGTTATGCATGATGAAATTTCATAATGTTTATGTGTGGTGTTGTTTGGGATAGGTCTACCCCTTTTATATTTGATTTGATTTTGGTGTTGTAAAGGTGTAATGTTTAATTGATTTTATTTTTAGTTTTTATTTTTGTGACCCCTTTTTATGTGATTTTACTCACTCTATGGTGCTCAAAATGGGTTAAAAGTGACCTTGGGTTGTACCCCTAGGGTCTAGGGACCATTTGAGCTTGTTTAACCTTAGGCAAACTCCCATTTGGTCACTTAAACTTCACCCTAAAGTAAAGTGACGAAAATGGAAGTTTGGGAAGGAGTGGAAGATTGGGTCAAACACTCAACCTCATCCACACCTCTTTCCAAGGTTTGGGGGAGTCTTCAATACCCCTAAATTGTGGAGGACTCAACTCCAAGGCTCTCCCACATTGGTGAGAGTACCTTGGGGTTTTGTGGGCTTTCATAGGAGGATATGATTGGGGCACTTGTAGTACCCACATCCTTCTTTAGCTCCAATTTTCTCTCCCGCATGTGTGAGAGAGCACAAGTGGAGGAGGCAAGACTTGGTGGAATGGGAGGGTGAATGGGAGGGTGACGTGTTAGCCCCACATTCCATGAAGCTTGCAAGTGGATTTGAGGAGGAAGGAGAAGGTGACATGTGTCACCTTCTCATTCCTCAAGGCTCATTGGAAGAGCCTATTTTAATCCCTCTTGAAGAGAGGGAGAGGGTTGTTGATTTGTTTTCAATTTTGATTTTTATTTGAATTTGGGGGAGAGAGTTAGAGGAAGTTTTGGAGGCTCATTTGGAGAAGGACTTGGGGGTTTAGTTGGAAGGGATCTTCTTCAACTATCTTCCTTGTGGGCTATTTAAGGTAGGATTCAAGGCTATATTCCTTTCCTTATGTAATTTACATTTCTTGTGTGATGGTTTTGGGTGTGTGTATTTTACATTTTGTTGTTGTGGATATTTTTATGGGTGTTGTGAGAGCCTCTCCACTTGGAGAAAATGCTCAACATATGTGGGGTGGGGGAGGAGTGAACCTCCTCGAGGTCACCTCTTAGTTTAGTATTTTAGCCTTGAGGGCTAGTTATGAGATTGAGTATTTTTGAATGGCTTGAGAGCCATGGAGAAATATGTGGAATTTGGTTTATATGTGTTGGCTTGAAGCCTTGTGAAAATTGGTTTTTGAGATATCTAGAGTGACACTCTTGAGTTGAGTGTTGTCCACTCCCTTACCCCATTAGACTCATTTCTATGAGTTTTGTTTTGTGCAAGCCATGGGTGTTGTTCATACTTTTTGTTTTGAGTGTTTTGTTGTGAAGAGGAGTGAAGTGTTCCTTGTGTGTGGATGACATCCAAGCTCGGGGTTGACTCATGAGCGAGTCTATGGTAGGGAGGAGAGCAGTATTTTGTGGCTATTTTTCCCTTCCCATAGTTGTTATTACAGGTTTATTGTAGCTATGGAGCTTGGAGGAAAAAAGACTACATATTTTTGAGTTTTGCCATTTTGACTCTTTGAGAGTTATGGCCAAGTTTGGCCTATTTGTAGTTTGTTTTGTTTGTAAAGAGAGAAGATTGTTCCTCTCTTGATTTGTAAAAATAAATGTTTATATGTTGGGTTGAATGTATCTTATTTTAGAGTTGTAAATAATCATTATGGAGGCTAGTTTGTTTTATGGGTTTTCTTGAAATGTTGCAAAAAAAAAAACAAAGAATATTGTATGTATTGTTTTGTTCAAAATTATTGTCAAAATATGCCAAAAAAATTGGCTCTTCAATTTATATGTTTTCCAAGAGAAAGAATTTGTTAGTTTGCTGATTTTTATGTTCCAAAGAGAAAATATAAAACTTAGTGTTGTTGCCATCTTTTTTAATATATATATATATATATATATATATATATATATATATATATATATATATATATATATATATATATATATATAATACTTGCAAAATAAAGAAAAGAAGTTATTTTAAGCCTTTATATGAAAACAACTTTGTTATTTTCTTTTACCAAATTGATTCAAGTAATATTGTAAAATTTCATCCTTGCATAGATAGCTATACAAATGTAATATTTATATATATTTATATCTACATATATATATATATATATATATATATATAAATAAATAAATAAATATATATATATATATATATATATATATATACAATGTGTGTATTATTAAAAAAAAAGAGTTGCTAGTATTAAATATAATTACATTTACTAAGCAAACTGAGTTTGAGAGAGAGAAACTTATATATATATATATATATATTATTTTAAGCACAAATATATATATATATATATATAAAGTATATATATATATATATTTGTGCTTAAAATAATGCTAGAAATTTCTTTTGACCAACTGTGTATAATATATATAATACAACATACATTGTATAATGAAGATTTAAATATATAAAAAAAAGTATGTTAACCAATATATTTTTTTTCTATGCATATTCCGTTGTTGTGTGAAGAAAGAGGGCAACATTCACACATAGGGTTTTGGGGTTGGGTTTGTCGCCCCCAAAACCCCCATCTCTTTTTTTTGCTGAAGATGTTTGGCGGTGAGGGGGGGTTGGAACCCCCCACTGCGACCTCCATTTTGCCATTTCTAAGTTTTGAGTTGAGTGTGGGGGATACAAACCCCCCCACATCCCCTTAGTCTCTGCCTCCCTCATATCCGACAGTGGCAAAACCACTCCTCGACGGCATCTCTGTGACAGCGTCTTCCTCCTTGGCCATTCGGCCCTTACTTAAATCTGTAGCATATTCTTTATTGTTAATATATATATATATACACACGTAAAGAAAAGGGGCTTAAATTAAACAAGTATATACAAAATGAGTATACCTCTGTGGCAAGGAGGAATCCATGGCTGCCTCCCTTTCAGACTTGCAAGAAAAAAACAACCAAGAAGAAAGAAGAAATGAGAGGATGGAGAGAAAAAAACAAAATGATGGAAAGAATAGGGTTAGGATTAGAAATATCCCCATAAGGAAACTAATATTTTATTGGGAAACTTTTAGGGCAAGTGGGGATTTTAAAATTAGACTTATTCTTTTTTCCCTCTCACTTAACTTATGTGTTTTTTATTTAAATTATTTAATTTGTGATGTCTTTAAAATTTAAGTAAAAGGGATAAGTTTAATTTTGCACATGGGGATTTAAACTAAATCATAGTTGAATAGTTGTATTTTCACTTTTATTGATGGTTGGGAGATTAATTTATTCTTTTAATTGGTTGGTTTATTTTTAGAAATTAATTGGTTTGAGTATGAGGGGAAATATTGCCTTGTTTATTTATCCTTGGGATTTTATTTTAATATTATTACCCTTGAATCTATATTAATGCAATTTTAAATTTAATAAGGCCAATTTAGTTAAACTAATTATATGCTAGTTTTAAATGAAATAGGTTTTTAATTAATTAATTTATCCTAGTTGAATTAATCAGAGGACCTTAGTGTGGTATCTTAGTTCCCTAGTGCAATTATTTAATTTAATCATCATTAGTGAGCTTAGGGAACCTTTGATAAAAAAATAGTTGTTAGAATAATCCCTATACATGCACGAGAGGCGTTATGCTACCAGATTTTTCCAGGATTCAGGGTTAACATTCCTTAGAAATTTAAACCTTGCGTAGAGTAAAAATTTAACGTTTCCGTAAACTTGATGATTGTAATTAAGTTGTTATTTAATTTAGTTATGCTTTAGAATTAGGCTTTTGATTTTGACTCGTGTCAAAATCCCTTCACTCACATACGAAAACTTAGGGTTTCGATCAATCGATCCTAACCCTAATGGCGATGCTTCTCGCGTTGTATTGACCCCCTCAGTTGGCTTTCATCACGTAGGGGAATGTGCATGTGATCGCATTACCTTGAATTTGACTGACTTGTTTACACCTTATGCATATTGCCACCGAACATGCTGACATGTGTGAGGGGGTTTCTAGGTATGCATAAATTTTTTTTGATATTTTGTGTCATGACCACATGACAAATGTGGACATGACACATGTGTTGCATGTCGTGACCACATGGGAAATGTGGGCATGATAGATGGGAGCCTATCCTTTTGCAAGTATGTGCCTAACTTGTGTTGTCATTGATGTCAACATATTTGTGTTGCCACTGGTGTCAACTGTGCTCTTGTCTTGATGCTTTCTTGTAATGAGTTAAGTATTGAAGATAATAAGTATTCCTGATACATCTGAACAATCCAATAGATTGCTCCACATTTCTTGTAGAATGTGTATCTTTGTCTATAGATTGGAAGTTATTTAGAGGCATATCTGAATATTCTATGTTCCAAGTTTAAGCCTTCGGTATGAAGAATTGAGTGAGTTATGTTCACTAGAGTGAAAATTGCTTTTCCTGTATATTTGGTGGTGATAGGAAGAATGTATTATGCTCCGCATTCCTCTGCAATTAAGTATTTCAGTCTTTGGTTCTGGAATCAAGTTTGTGATGATGATAAGTGCCTTCAACTAGAATGGTTCATGTTTTGGTGGTCCACAAGAGATCTTTTCTTTATGACAGGAGCTGACAGTGGTGTTTATGTGCTTTGGTTTGAAGAATCCTCTTGAAAAATTGGTTAGAGGTTGTGTGGATGTTCTTGGTGATTACAATGTACTTGTGGATGTCTCCTGATCATGTTCCTACCTTTGGATTGATCCACAAAGAGAAATTCAGATCGTGGATGAAGATTGTTCTTAGAAGACTTAGTGTTAACACTAGTCTTGGCTAACTTGGTTGTTTTCACTACTTGCGGAGATGCATTGAAGATTGTGGAAGTGTGTTGTGGTGTGGAAGATTGCTTTTGAGTCCCAGCTAAGGTGTAACTTGATCCACATACATCTTTTCCTTAACTAGTTTTGTTTAGGTCCAGACCTATTTCTATGTATGTTTGTAATGCCGACCTTGATGTACATTCCAAGGTTGATGAATTGTATAAAAGCATGTAATGTGGTTGCAAAAAATTAGTGCAAGTGCCAAAATGAAAAGATAGGTGTGAAGGTGTAAGAGGGATAGAGCAAAGGCGTTATATTGTGCTTCAAAGGAACTGAACTCAGGCATGAAGTAGATGCTATCAAATCAGTTCACCAATCTTGGTAGTGAGCTACCCCTTGCCAGTGAGCCTTTGATTTTCAATATTGCTATAACTTATTATTTTGTGGGCTAACACCCACCTTGGTTTTCCCTTATAGGGTTTTCCACATAAAAATTTTGGTGTCTTATGTGTTATTGTATTAAGCTTCTTGTTTTATGTTTTCATGATTAATCTTAATAACAATGATTAAGAAGTGGATGTGTTGATATTCATAAATGGTTAATGTTTTGTGACAACTGATTCACCCCCCTCTCAGTTGTCCTATGCATTTCATTAATTGGTATAAGAGCAGGTTCCTCAGAAGAAAGCCTAACAACTTGAGTAAGATCCAAGATGTCTTTTTATAAGAAAGAAGAGGAACAGTTTGATGGAATGAATTATACTCTCTAGAAAGTGCAAATGAAAAGTCATCTTCTTTGTCTCAGTTACAGATTTTGGAAAGTGACCTAAAAAAAGTATACCATGCTTAAGAATGCTCTAACAACTGAAGATGAAATCAAAGAATATGAGTTAAATATAAGAGTGAGAGATGGTTTGTTAAGTGATTTATCTAATACTGAGTTGGTAAAGGTCATGGATCTGGAATCTAATTATGAAGTCTAGAAATTTTTTGAAAAACTATATGAAGGAGATGATTCTGTAAAGAGTGACAAATTGTACGGCCTGAAAGAAAAATATGAGGGTTTAAAGATGAGAACATAATAGCCTTCATGCATAAGGTTGATGAACTTGTAAATGGAATAAAAGGTATGGAAGGAACCATTGATGAGAAGGAAGTTGTGATGAAAATTCTTAGGTCATTACCTAAGTCCTACAATCACAAGGTAGCTACAATTGAAGAAGTAATGACTGTGTAAGGAGTCACTAAAGATCAGTTACTAGGAAAGCTTACAACTTTTGAGATGAGAGAATTTGGTGATACTCTATTGAAGGTTGAAACTACTTTCAAAGTCAGTACTTCAGAGAAGATCTCCAGAGAAGAGAAGTACAAGGTAGAACTCGATGATGATCTTGATGAAATTGAAGCCAACTTTGTTGACAGACTGTAAAGAGGTTCTAGTAAGTTCAAAGGAAAATTACCTTTTAAATGTTTTTCATGTGGTAAGGTTGGTCAATATACTTCTAGATGTTCTGAGAGAATTGAAAGGAATAGAAAAAGATTTGAAAGTAAACCTAGGGTTCCAAAGAAATGCTACTATGTTAGAGATCTTGAAGATGAAGGTGTGATAGATGATGAATTTGATGAAACTAGTACTAGTGCCAATGATTGCTTGTTTATTGCAATTAAAGAATAACTTGTATCTACTAATCCTACTAGCTATGTGAAGGAAGAAAAACTAGTGGAAGAAAGTGCCTTGGCTATTTAGGTTGAGAAAGATAAGGATGAATGGATTATTGACAGTGGATACTCTCATCACATGAATGGTGACAAAAGTAAGTTTGCGAGTTTGGAAAAGTACGATAAAGGACTGGTTAGGTTTGGAGATAATGTAGCTGGTAAGATTTGTTGAAAATGATCTATTTATTTTGATGGAAAGCACAATACTGATAATGTCCTATATGTGAAGGGTTTGAAGCATAATCTTTTGAGTGCTGGTCAGATGTATGACAAAGGTTATGATCTAAGATTCAAAGATAGTAGGTGCAAGATCATGGAAAGCTCCAGAATAGTGATTGCTACCAGTAAGAAGACCAGAGGTAACATTTACCAATTAAGAGGAACTAATGATTATTGTTTATTGTCTTAGACAGATGAGAGTTAGCTATGGCATAGAAGGATGTGTCATATCAATTTTGACAATTTGGTGAAGATAAGTTTTGCACAGGCTGTAAGAAATCTGCCTAAAGTTATGAAGCCAGCTAACACCATTTACAAGGAGTGTCAATTTGGGAAACAAACAAAAACAAGTTTCAAAAGAAAAGAACAATTCTCTGCTAGATCGTTGGAGCTAGTACATACAGATTTGTGTGGTCCCACAAGAACAAGAAGTTTGCAAGGTGACAGGTACTTTATGTTGCTTATTGATGACTATTCTAGAATGACTTGGGTCACTTTTCTAAAAGAAAAATTTGAAGCTCTAGACAAGTTCAAAGTTTTCAAGTAAATGGTTGAGAATGAGTTAGAATTGAGGATCAAATTCTTGAGGTCTGATAGAGGAGGTGAGTTCACATCAAATGAATTCAATATTTTCTATGAAGAACAAGGGATAAAGAGATAGTTGTCTACACCTAGGACTCCTCAGCAGAATGGAGTTGTTGAAAGAAAAAATAGGATAGTTCAAGAAGCTGCCAGGACCATGTTAAAAGAAGTTGGCCTACTAGAAGTATACTAAAGAGAAGCCATACATACTGCTATATACATCCTAAACAGAGTTCAAGTCAAAGGTAATAGCTCTAAAACTCCTTTTGAAATATGGTATGGAAGAATTCCTAAAGTAAAGTATTTCAAAGTTTATGGAAGCAAATGTTATATCAGAAGAGATGAAGAACTAGGCAAGTTTGATGCTAGATGTGATGAAGGAATTTTTCTTGGTTACTCTACCAAGAGTAAGGCCTACCATTACTACAATAAGAGACTGAATAAGATTATTGAGAGTGCTAATGTGTGGGTGGATGAAGGAAAGGAAACAATATCAGATCTAAGTTGCTATGAACTAGATGAACTTGTGATTATAGCAAATGAAGAAAAATTTGAGCAAGAAGATAGTCTGGATGAAGAAGAGACTCTGTAAAATGTTGTTAAGACTCCTAGGTATGTAAGGATTAATCATTCTAAAGATCAGATTATAGGTGACAAAAACAAAGGTCTGCTGACAAGAAAACGAGCTACAGAAGAACAAGTAAATTACTGTTTGCTTTCAAAAGTTGAACAAAAATCATGAATGAAGCTTGCAATGATGAAAATTGGGTAAAAACCATGGAAGAAGAACTAATGTAGATTGAGAAGAATCAAACTTGGGAATTGGTTCCTAGACCTACTGATAAGAATGCCATTGGAAATAAATGGTTTTTCAAAAACAAGCTAAATGAAAATGGAGAAGTTGTAAGAAACAAAGCAAGGCTTGTGTGCAAAGGATATTCTCAAATTGAAGGAATAAATTTTGAAGAGACTTTTACTCTAGTGGCTAGGATAGAAGCAATCAGAATATTTCTGGCATTTGCAGCTCACAAAGATTTCAAAGTCTATCATATGGATGTGAAGTCTACATTCTTGAATGGCGAATTGGAAGAGGAAGTTTACATTAAGCAACCATAAGGATTTCAAATATCAAACCAAGGTGATATAGTATGTAGATTGAAAAAAATATTGTATGGACTGAAGCAAGCCCCCAGAGCATGGTATGCAAGGTTAGACAAGTACCTGCTACAATTAGGGTTCAATAAAGGTACTATTGACAGTATTCTCTATTTCAAAATCAATGATAATTAAATTCTGATTGTTGAAATCTTTGTTGATGACATTATCTTTAGAGGAAATGAAGGTATGTACATGAAGTTTGTAGGAGAAATGTAAAATGAATTTGAGATGTCTATGTTTGGTGAAATAAATTTCTTTTTAGGTCTACAAATTACTCAATCAGATAAAGGAATCTTCATTTCTCAGTCTAAGTATGTGAAAGAGTTGTTGAAGAAGTTTGGGATGGAGGACTCCAAACCAGTATGTACTCCCATAGTGACTAGTTACAAATTAAGCAAAAATGATGAATCACCTAAGACTGATAAGAAGAGGTATAGATATATGATTGGTGGATTACTTTATCTAACTCAAAGTAGACCTGATATAATGCATGTAGTATGTCTTGTGGCAAGATTTCAAGAAGATCCTAGAGAATCACATGTGATGGCAGTCAAGAGAATTTTGAGATATTTGAAAGGCACATCAGATCATGGCTTATGGTATCCAAAGGATAATGATTTCACTCTTAGTGCTTATACATATGCAAATTAGGTTGGAGATGTTGATGACAAGAAAAGTACAAGTGGAGGTGCTTTCTTCTGGGGTAATAGATGGGTTTCATGGTTGAGCAAGAAGCAAGATTCAATCTCTTTGTCAACTACAGAAGCAAAGTATATTGCAGCAGCATGTTGTTGTACTCAAGTGTAATGGATGAAGTAGACTTTGAAGGACATAAGAGTTGTGTATGAAGATCTAATTGCAATCTTCTGTGACAATACAAGTTCTATAAACATTTCAAAGAATCCAATGATGCACTCAAGAATAAAGCATATATATAAGGTATCACTTTATGAGAGAAAAGGTGATAGATAATGAAGTAAAGATGGAATATGTGTCCACAAAGGATCATATTATAGATATTTTCACTAAGCCTCTACCCAAGGATACCTTTGAGTATCTCAGAGAAAAGTTAGGGGTTATTACCCCTCCAGCTTTGAACTAAGATGCATAGGAATGCATCAGTCCAGTGGTGCTCAAAGTCTCATTATTTGACCTGGATTAATGTTTTGAGGGCTACCTCTCAGGGGGAGTAGCTAGATGTTACTAGTATGTATTCCTGATATAGAAAGTGTTCATAACAATGAAAGTTGATATAGCAATGAATCAAAGCAGTAGAGTGCAAGTATGTGCCCTTTTCCATTGATGTCAAAGGGGGAGAGAAATCATTTGAAAAACTCAGAGAAGAAAGAGTGCAGATGTGTAAAGAGAAAGGGGGAGAATCTTATCTTGATGATCTTTACAAATTTTCACATCATATGTTGCCATCAATGACAAAGGGGGAGATTGTTGCAAGTATGTGCCTAATCGGTGTTGTCATTGATGTCAACATATCTGTTTGCCATTGGTGTCAATTGTGCTCTTGTCTTGATGCTTGCTTGTAATAAGTTAAGTATTGAAGATAATAAGTATTCCTGATACAACAGAATAGTCCAGTAGATTGCTCTACATTTCCTGTAGAATGAATATCTTTGTCTGCAGATTGGAAGTTATTTAGAGGCATATCTGAAGATGTTATGTTCCAAATTTAAGCCTCTAGTATGAAGAATTGAGTGAGTTATGTTCACCAGAGTGAAAATTGCTTTTCCTGTATATTTGGTGGTGACAGGGAGAACATATTATGCTCTGCATTCATCTGCAATTAAGTATTTCAGTCTGTGGTTCTAGAATCAAGTTTGTAATGATGATAAGTGCCTTCAAGTTCTATAATGGTTCATGTTTTGGTGGTCTGCAAGCGATATTTTCTTAATGACAGTAGCTGACAGTGGTGTTTATGTGCTCCAGTTTGAAGAATTTTCTTGACAAATTGGTTAGAGATTGTGCGGATGTTCTTGGTGATTACAATGTGCTTGTGGATGTCTCTTGATCATGTTCCTACCTTTGGATTGGTCTGCAAAGAGAAATTTAGATCGTGGATGAAGACTGTTCTTAGACTGTTCTTAGAAGACTTAGTGTTAACACTAGTCTTGGCTGACTTGGTTGTTTTCACTACTTGCAGAGATGCAATGAAGATTGTGGAAGCGTGTTGTGGCATGGAAGATTGCTTTTGAGTCCCAGCTAAGGTGTAATGTGATCTACATACATCTTTTCCTTAGCTAGTTTTGTTTAGGTCTAGACCTATTTCTATGTATGTTTGTAATGCCGACCTTGATGTACATTCCAAGGTTGATGAATTGTATAAAAGCATGTAATGTGGTTGCAAAAAAGTTGTGCAAGTGCAAAAATGAAAAGATAGGTGTGAAGGTGTAAGAAGAGAAGAGAAGAGGTGTTATATTGTGCTTCAATGGAACTAAACTCAGGCACGAAGTAGATGCTATCAAATTAGTTCACCAATCTTGGTAGTGAGCCCTAACATTTGCAATGAGCATTTTGGGCAATGAGCCCTAAGGCAGTAGCCTCTGATTTTTAGTATTGCTATAACTTATTTATTTTTGTGGGCTAACACCCATTGTAGTTTTTTCCTTATAGGGTTTTCCACGTAAAAATTCTAGTGTCTCATGTGTTATTGTATTGAGCTTCTTATTTTATGCTTTCATGATTAATCTTAATAACAATGATTAAGAAGTGGATGTGTTGGTATTCATAAATGGTTAAAGTTTTGTGACAACTGATTCACCCCCCCCTCTCAGTTGTCCTATGCATTTCAACATATCCTAGATGACTTGGACACTACTAATGTATGGGGCAAGCTAGATGGTAGGGAGCCCCTCCACCCCTTAGTGGTATAACTCTTACTACTTAGTGGCTTTGTCTTTATTTTTTTACTTCAAACTTGGCCTTTTTTGGACTTTGGGGTGTGATTTTTTCCACCCACCTTTCCTTTTGTAAATATGTGTAGTATTGTTTTCTTTTCATAGTAATATAAACACTTTAACATAAAAAAATAGAAAGATTATTGTACGATAGCTTTTCTATTTTACAATATTTTTAAATGCTTCTTTCTCTAAAATATAAGTGAATATTTATTAGTTTTTCTTATTTTTATTTTTAAAATTACAAATGCATAGAGGAAAGAAACATTTATATGTTTTTTATTTTTCTTTATCTAAAATATAAATGAATATTTATTATTTTTTAAATTTTTCTTTCACTAATGTAAATGCATACAAGAAATATATGCTTTTCTTTCTCTAAAATATAAACCCAAATTTTATTAAAAGGGTGTGGTGAAATTATTTTAAGTTTATTTGTTTTTAACATTGTGTGTAGAAAATAAAAGGAGATATTTTCGATAGCTTATTTTACTGTACAATGGATTTTTTATTTTTCTTTCTCTAAAATATAAATGAAAATTTATTAATTTTTTATTTTTATTTTTAAAATGCAAAGGATAGGAAAGAAGAATTTATATATTATTTTACTTGATATCTTTTTTATTTTTCTTCCTCTAAAATATAAATGACTATTTAATAGTTTTTAATTTTTCTTTCCCCAATACAAATATATAGGAAATATATATATATATATATATATAAATTTTAAAAGATAATGTGCCTGGTAAACTCTTTAACGTGACTGGTGACGCTGGCTTGACATGCCCTCTAGTTTCACACTAATGCTTTTGCCCGGAGTGATGAACCGGTGAGGCCACAACACGGGGGACCTCATCCCCAAGAAGGAACACTTCCAACCCACGAGCTTGTTGGCCTAGCGAAGGCGTAAAGCCTGGGAGCTTGTTGGCCCAGCGGGGGTTTGAACTCTGGTGGCTGCCACTACAACCGAGTGACTTAACCACTAAATCACACCCTTAACAACGGAAATATATGTTTTTCTTTCTCTAAAATATAATTTTTTTTTATAGTAAACCTGGATAGGGCCTAAGAGCCATGAAAAAAATGGCAAGACACTGGATGTTGGTGGCATAAAATCCAATATGTCCACTATCATAAAAATACTAGATAAAGACCACTAGTAGAGTGACCAATGAGGAATTGACCAAACTAATAGTCACATAATAACTAGAAAATACATAGTATATACTATATTAACCACAAAATATGTCCATACTTACAACCAAACCAACCCACCCCCATACCAAATCCCCACCATTGTACTACATAGACAACCAAGGAGAAAACCAAAAAACAAAGCCTAGCCCATCCCCACCCAATCACACTCACTTCACATATCATCCCAAAAATAATAGAGTATTATGGATGAGGCAAGTTATGTAGGGCTTAGACCCCCCTCCTTAAATTCCTTAAATTTAACACATGACAAATTATTACCCGACGAAACAACCTCTCCAACATCATCTAAGTCCTTGTCATCACAACACGCAAAAAAGGAAAGAATGATATCATAGGGAAGATTAACCTTCAACCCTTTGGAAATCTCCTTGACCACTTGTCATAAACACTCTTGGTGCCATATTGAAGCATGCAGATGCTCTAGAAGATAGCTAAAATAAACCTTAGGTTGGTGCTCCATGTCCTCTATATCATCATGCAACAAATAAGACCCCATTGTAATGGAAAGTATTAAAACACAACTTAGTGTCTAAGCTATGTTGAAAAAATTCTACCTTCCTCATGTGTGCCCCAAATTTAGCAAAAGGTTGGACATCATAGACTGAATGTCAACATAGGGAGCATCATCCATTCCTTTAATAGTTCCCAAATTCAAACAACCCATTGCCTTAGTTTAGGATATTTTATCTCCTTCTTAACCAAAAGTTCCTCCCCAAATACCCTTATTTTCTTTTGTTTCCCCTTCATAACAATAATGGGATCCTTTCCCTTAAAATTCTCTACCTTCCTCCCCTTCCCCATTCTCTCTCATGTTGTAGGTGTCATTTATCACACAACACACACAAAGAGAAAGACGATAGTCAATAGCCCATTCAAGCATTATACTACATAGCCCTTGCCACCACCTTCTATTGGGAGTTAATAAGCCTACCCAATCATAATATCCTCTATCTTATCAAATGTCATATGTCATCCCATTAGCCCATAACATGTGCCACCTCACCAACCCATTATTAGGTGTTCTCTAAAATATAAACGAATATTTATTAGTTCTTTTAATTTTTATTTCTCCTTATCCAAAAATAAAATTGAATATTTATTTTATAGTAGACATGATATTTCCATAGTCCATAATAATCAGTAATTGTAAGCTTCTAGAAAAATTGTGATGCAAAAAAAGCAACATAGTTTTTCCAAAAGCTTACAATTACTATTTATTTTATGATAACTTTTTAAGTTTTAGATTGCTCCAAAATTTTAAAAAATAATATTAGATAGTTTTTAAATTTCTCTTTCTAAAAAAAATAGTTATTTTATGATAGCTTTATTATTTTCTTTCTCCAAAATTTTAAAAAATAAAGTAATTTGAACAATTTAAATTAACTTTAATAAACAAAATTCAATTTTTTTGTTTTTTGCAAATACACTCCAAAAGTTGCTTAATATTTTTTTAGGTATAATCCATTTTCTATGAGCTTGATTTTATAAAATTCCTATTCAATAAATTTAGTTCTATAATTAGATAATTTAAAAAAAAAATAGAATATAAAAAAATGTTGATAAGTGCTATTCTATTTGAAAGAGTTTATTAGATGTTAAATTTGATGCTTGTTTGAAATTGATCCACTTTAATCTTTATAATTTACTTGATCAAAATATAATAATAGTTATATGGAAACTACACAAAATGAAAAACATAGCAAATTTAGATACATATCTATCTTATTTATACTAGTAAAGGAGTCTCAAGGGAAATCCAAAAAGGCCTAACATAAAATAAAGAGCACCATTATCAACTAAGATCTAGTCCAATTAAAAGGAAGTGATAGTGTAATGGATGAAAAGAGGGTTAATGGGATTGATGGATAGTTTAGTTAGATCCTCCTTTCACTCAATATATTCAAGGACATTTAACCAAGTTGAATCACAACTTTTGCAAGAAGGCTCAACTATAGGTTGGTTGTCACTTGGAATGATAGGGAAATTTGGAATTGATTGATTAATGCGTTGATTTTAGTCTGATTTAGCTTAAAACCCTAATTATGCAAAATTGTAAGCAAATGGATGAAACCTAATAAATCCTTCTATAGAAATAGACTAAATATAGATTAGATACATACCAAATTTTGATTTTTGCGATATGAAAATGTTGAGGGCTAAAGAGCGGGCACCCAAGCCCAGGGTGTTGCTTTTTCTAAGGGCTTCAAAATCTTTTCCATCGTTGACTGCAACCACTTCAGAGAGTCTCTATGACTTGAAATTGAGGGGCAAAAGAGTGGGTGCCCAAGCCCTTCCTGAGATATTTCCTACCTTTTCCTTTAGATCCTGATTCCTTATGCTTTGAAACAATCCTCTACAAATCCACCCTTCGAGATCTGATACCTATCACCTGCAATCACAAGAGAGGGGTTGGGGGTTGTGGTGTTTAGGAGCTGTAATGTCAGAAATTGTCCTCCTATATGGAATGGTACAATTTCCCTCAGTTTAGCTCCTCACTCTTGGTGACCTCTCAACCTTTTCTTTTTTGGCCTTCCTGAAACCCTGATTGACTAAGTCTAGGAGCAGTTTATTCACTTTTTGAGGTAACTTGTTGATAGAACCTGGAAAGAGATTTGAAATTTGGGTCCCTAGGACCCCCAAAAATGTAGATCTGAGATGAAATTGGGGGCTTGAACTTGGGTGCCCATGCCCTAGTCCTCCCCTATTTCATGGGATTTTGAATTTTGGTGGGGTGTCAGCTCCCGTCGAGTGCCTCGGGATTCTATTTTCAAATTCTCAATTTTCATGCGATATTGAGACGTTATTTCAAAATTTGAATTTCCCTAAAGATAGATATAAAAAGACATTTGCAAATCATTTTAACACACATAATTCTTATGCAAACTTGATGACAAAACTCTATTGCAATTGCTATTGAAGATCAGTGACTTGTTGAAGCTCTTCGAAGTATTCTTTATTTGCTATCTTGGAGACAATGGATGAAGATTAGGAATCAAGATCTTGAGTCTATCTTGCTCTTCCTAGGGCTTGTACATCCTTTGTATGATTAGGAGAAGGGTTGAAGCCTCCAATAGCAAGCTTGGAGATCCTCCGCAGACATTGCTGATTCGCCTTCTTGTTCATGCAAGTCTTCATTTATCTCATCTCCTTGAGGTGAAGTTGTATGTGTTTATTGATGCAAAGCAAGTTGTTGATCTTCTCTTGATTGAGATATCTAGGGTTTGATTTTATGCATAACACATTGCTAGGTTTGCACACACTTCTACAAATCTTTATCTCTAGCTATTGTTGAGGTAGAAATACCAAAGACGGGGCTTGACTGAGGCAAGCTCCTATATAGCCGCAACATCTTCCTTCTTTTATATGTGCAAATTGTGTTTTGCAGGTTCTGATGGAAAGAAGCTACAGAAAGGAGGACATTGTGAGTATAGTCATGACATACTTTCAGATTTTTAGATTCTGAGACTTGTGGGACATTGGAGCGGGCACCCTACTCCAACTAGTGGTTATTTCCAAGATCTGGAAGCCTTTTAGCAGTCTTAGACACCCTGTGTAGAGAATTTTCCCATGTGGAAACTTTCAGGACGCTAGAGTAGGCACCCTAGTCCATGTACCCCTTAGAATCTGGGTACACTATCTCTAAAACCCTATCTCTACACTTCTATCATCAGTTTTTCCAGTTGTTTCATCAGTTTCTGTATATTGCTGATTTAAGGCATAATTAGGGTTTTACTTGGTTGAAAGGAAAACACTTGATAAAATCTTGATTAGGGCCTTAGGTTTCACAACCACGTGAGCATAAGGGGTAGACAAAGTGATTAGAATCTTGTTCACGAGCTAGATCCTTGTTCTCCCAATGTTTAACTGTGAGATTGTGGTATCTAACCTAGAATAAACAAGGTATCCAATTTCACACCTAAACATTTTGGTGAACCTGAGCTTTACAGAATTTGCATCCTTTTAAAATTTAGATTTGAAATAATTTGCTATTCTAGAGCATAATTGGATTGAAAAACCTCTTTAGTGAATTTGCATATGTTAAATTGTGGATTATACTCTTTATCTTTTCACAAAAAGGGTTGGAAATTAGCATTTATTGTTGGATATTATATTTCATTTGCAAAGGCCATCATTGTGCATTTAAATCTTGGTTTAAGTAGAGCATGTTAGAATGTCAGATTATTTTTTTCAAGATTTTCATGTTTATGATGAGCCATTTAGTCATGATGACTTCGATATGTTAGATGAATCCCTTGAGGAATTTATCTCGATTGAACATTCCACTACAGCCTCTAAGCTGTCACTGTTTCAAAGATTCATAAATGCAATTTATGTTCCTAAATCTAAAGAAGAGATTGAAAAACCAAAAATTGTGGTTACTCTATGTGCAAATGTGGTTCAACCACCCTCTAAACTTATGCTTATTGTTAAAGGTCTTTCATCTCCTTCGCAATCTCCTGATCACATTTATGATTATGCAAAACAAATAGTGAAACAAGACTCACAAACCAATCATAATATGGTTGATCATGCATACAATACTCAGAATAACAAACAAAGTACACAACAAATGAATGTTCTGATACTTTACCAGTTTCCTAATCTATGCTTCATCAAGCACCTCGTTTAACATATAAAGGTGGTAAAGACTATGATCTTGTAGAGCAGCTTCACACTACTCCTGCAAAGATATATGTTTGGGAACTTATACAAACTACACCTACTTACCATGGAATTCTACAATAAGCTTGATGTTGCCGCTTTACTAGATTGTATGCATGCAACAAAAATAGACATTTTATTTCAACAACATGACTTACCATCTCTCGAGGTTCAGAAGCAGTATGATCCTTTGGTTATCTTTATTACAATCAACAAAACATTGGTTAAGAGAGTTATGATTGATAATGGGTGAGCCCTTAATGTTTGTGGTATTAATTTATTGCATAAAGTTAAAGTTGATATATCTACTGTCAAACTAGAATCATTAAGTATTCGTGGATTTGATAATGTTGGACGATAATTTGTGGGCACTATAACCTTACCTATACAAGTTGGACTTGTGATGGTGCCTACCTTGATTCATGCCATGCCTTGTTCTCTATCTTATAACATGATTCTGGGCAGACCTTGGATACATGCAATAGGAGAAGTTCCTTCTACTTTACACTATTTGATTAAGTTTATATTTAAAGGTAAATTGCATACTATCCATTCAAATCCTGAACTTGATAATAATTTGCAAATGGAAGTGCATAAGCATGTTGTTGGTCCTAAGAGTTTAAACAATCTGAAAGCTAAATTGTCAGCTCCTCTTGCCTCTAAAAATGTTATGCAAGAGCCCAAGCAATTGAATGCATTTGTTAGTGATGATTGAAGTTCATTCAATTTCATATCTTCCTCCACATGAGAGTATAAACTTAAAAACCCCATCCCTGAAACATCAAATATTGCATTGATCACATCACATGTTTCGAATGATAAACATAAGACTTCTTTGTTGATAAATAAGGACAACACTCTGAGTTATACTACTAATTATGAGACTTATGAAGCTCTGCCTTCATCTAAAGAAATGGTCTCTCTCTCTATGGTAGAGGATTCCGAATCCTTTACAAAATTTGTTACTATGTAGGTAATGGTTGTGGCATAAATCAACAAGGAATCAAAGTCCCCATAGAATTTGCTTCACAACATTATTCAAGTGGCATTGGATATAATCCTTTTAAGGAATCCATAGCTCGCAAATGCCCTACTCTAAATGTGAATACAATATCAACACTTAGTTTGATATTCCTGCGATGATTGACACTAATTGTCCTCCAGGATCACTTCTATTAGATATGTTTATAAAGGATGAAGCGATAATGGAATTATTAGGTTCTTATGATGGTATTCCTCATTATCACCATAAACGTGGCCTACCTTATTGTTTAAACAATGAGGCATATTTTGGAAAGACTACTAGCACAATAACTACTACAGTAGAGCATAGTGAAGAATTTGAAGAACAATTACAATCCTACAATCCCCCAGACCATAGTACTCTCCTCAATGGAAAGAATATTGATGCCATTATGGATAAGGATAACCCTAAAAAAGTTATCCCTATTGGTGATTGTTTAAATGCAGAAGAAAAAGAAGAAATGACTAAACTATTGAATGAGTTCTCAAAATTATTTGCTTGGAATTATTTAGACATGCCTGGTGTAGATCCTCAAATTGTAATGCATAATATCATATTGAAACCAGATGCTAAGCCTTTCAAACAAAAAAATTGTAAGATGAATCCTAAGATTGCTTTGCTTGTTAAAGTTGAAATAGAAAAACTCTTGCAAGATGGCTTTACTAGACCTATTGAAGATCAGTGACTTGTTGAAGCTCTTCGAAGTATTCTTTATTTGCTATCTTGGAGACAATGGATGAAGATTAGGAATCAAGATCTTGAGTCTATCTTGCTCTTCCTAGGGCTTGTACATCCTTTGTATGATTAGGAGAAGGGTTGAAGCCTCCAATAGCAAGCTTGGAGATCCTCCGCAGACATTGCTGATTCGCCTTCTTGTTCATGCAAGTCTTCATTTATCTCATCTCCTTGAGGTGAAGTTGTATGTGTTTATTGATGCAAAGCAAGTTGTTGATCTTCTCTTGATTGAGATATCTAGGGTTTGATTTTATGCATAACACATTGCTAGGTTTGCACACACTTCTACAAATCTTTATCTCTAGCTATTGTTGAGGTAGAAATACCAAAGACGGGGCTTGACTGAGGCAAGCTCCTATATAGCCGCAACATCTTCCTTCTTTTATATGTGCAAATTGTGTTTTGCAGGTTCTGATGGAAAGAAGCTACAGAAAGGAGGACATTGTGAGTATAGTCATGACATACTTTCAGATTTTTAGATTCTGAGACTTGTGGGACATTGGAGCGGGCACCCTACTCCAACTAGTGGTTATTTCCAAGATCTGGAAGCCTTTTAGCAGTCTTAGACACCCTGTGTAGAGAATTTTCCCATGTGGAAACTTTCAGGACGCTAGAGTAGGCACCCTAGTCCATGTACCCCTTAGAATCTGGGTACACTATCTCTAAAACCCTATCTCTACACTTCTATCATCAGTTTTTCCAGTTGTTTCATCAGTTTCTGTATATTGCTGATTTAAGGCATAATTAGGGTTTTACTTGGTTGAAAGGAAAACACTTGATAAAATCTTGATTAGGGCCTTAGGTTTCACAACCACGTGAGCATAAGGGGTAGACAAAGTGATTAGAATCTTGTTCACGAGCTAGATCCTTGTTCTCCCAATGTTTAACTGTGAGATTGTGGTATCTAACCTAGAATAAACAAGGTATCCAATTTCACACCTAAACATTTTGGTGAACCTGAGCTTTACAGAATTTGCATCCTTTTAAAATTTAGATTTGAAATAATTTGCTATTCTAGAGCATAATTGGATTGAAAAACCTCTTTAGTGAATTTGCATATGTTAAATTGTGGATTATACTCTTTATCTTTTCACAAAAAGGGTTGGAAATTAGCATTTATTGTTGGATATTATATTTCATTTGCAAAGGCCATCATTGTGCATTTAAATCTTGGTTTAAGTAGAGCATGTTAGAATGTCAGATTATTTTTTTCAAGATTTTCATGTTTATGATGAGCCATTTAGTCATGATGACTTCGATATGTTAGATGAATCCCTTGAGGAATTTATCTCGATTGAACATTCCACTACAGCCTCTAAGCTGTCACTGTTTCAAAGATTCATAAATGCAATTTATGTTCCTAAATCTAAAGAAGAGATTGAAAAACCAAAAATTGTGGTTACTCTATGTGCAAATGTGGTTCAACCACCCTCTAAACTTATGCTTATTGTTAAAGGTCTTTCATCTCCTTCGCAATCTCCTGATCACATTTATGATTATGCAAAACAAATAGTGAAACAAGACTCACAAACCAATCATAATATGGTTGATCATGCATACAATACTCAGAATAACAAACAAAGTACACAACAAATGAATGTTCTGATACTTTACCAGTTTCCTAATCTATGCTTCATCAAGCACCTCGTTTAACATATAAAGGTGGTAAAGACTATGATCTTGTAGAGCAGCTTCACACTACTCCTGCAAAGATATATGTTTGGGAACTTATACAAACTACACCTACTTACCATGGAATTCTACAATAAGCTTGATGTTGCCGCTTTACTAGATTGTATGCATGCAACAAAAATAGACATTTTATTTCAACAACATGACTTACCATCTCTCGAGGTTCAGAAGCAGTATGATCCTTTGGTTATCTTTATTACAATCAACAAAACATTGGTTAAGAGAGTTATGATTGATAATGGGTGAGCCCTTAATGTTTGTGGTATTAATTTATTGCATAAAGTTAAAGTTGATATATCTACTGTCAAACTAGAATCATTAAGTATTCGTGGATTTGATAATGTTGGACGATAATTTGTGGGCACTATAACCTTACCTATACAAGTTGGACTTGTGATGGTGCCTACCTTGATTCATGCCATGCCTTGTTCTCTATCTTATAACATGATTCTGGGCAGACCTTGGATACATGCAATAGGAGAAGTTCCTTCTACTTTACACTATTTGATTAAGTTTATATTTAAAGGTAAATTGCATACTATCCATTCAAATCCTGAACTTGATAATAATTTGCAAATGGAAGTGCATAAGCATGTTGTTGGTCCTAAGAGTTTAAACAATCTGAAAGCTAAATTGTCAGCTCCTCTTGCCTCTAAAAATGTTATGCAAGAGCCCAAGCAATTGAATGCATTTGTTAGTGATGATTGAAGTTCATTCAATTTCATATCTTCCTCCACATGAGAGTATAAACTTAAAAACCCCATCCCTGAAACATCAAATATTGCATTGATCACATCACATGTTTCGAATGATAAACATAAGACTTCTTTGTTGATAAATAAGGACAACACTCTGAGTTATACTACTAATTATGAGACTTATGAAGCTCTGCCTTCATCTAAAGAAATGGTCTCTCTCTCTATGGTAGAGGATTCCGAATCCTTTACAAAATTTGTTACTATGTAGGTAATGGTTGTGGCATAAATCAACAAGGAATCAAAGTCCCCATAGAATTTGCTTCACAACATTATTCAAGTGGCATTGGATATAATCCTTTTAAGGAATCCATAGCTCGCAAATGCCCTACTCTAAATGTGAATACAATATCAACACTTAGTTTGATATTCCTGCGATGATTGACACTAATTGTCCTCCAGGATCACTTCTATTAGATATGTTTATAAAGGATGAAGCGATAATGGAATTATTAGGTTCTTATGATGGTATTCCTCATTATCACCATAAACGTGGCCTACCTTATTGTTTAAACAATGAGGCATATTTTGGAAAGACTACTAGCACAATAACTACTACAGTAGAGCATAGTGAAGAATTTGAAGAACAATTACAATCCTACAATCCCCCAGACCATAGTACTCTCCTCAATGGAAAGAATATTGATGCCATTATGGATAAGGATAACCCTAAAAAAGTTATCCCTATTGGTGATTGTTTAAATGCAGAAGAAAAAGAAGAAATGACTAAACTATTGAATGAGTTCTCAAAATTATTTGCTTGGAATTATTTAGACATGCCTGGTGTAGATCCTCAAATTGTAATGCATAATATCATATTGAAACCAGATGCTAAGCCTTTCAAACAAAAAAATTGTAAGATGAATCCTAAGATTGCTTTGCTTGTTAAAGTTGAAATAGAAAAACTCTTGCAAGATGGCTTTACTAGACCTATTGATTACTTTCCGTGGATCTCAAATATTGTTTCCGTCGCTAAACTTGATGGTCGTATAAGAATGTGCACAGATTTCTGGGATTTAAATTTAGCATCTTTGAAAGACGATTTTCTGCTTCCTAATATCAATATGATCATAGATTCCATAGCCAGACACGAGTTCCTATCTTTCATGGATGGATTTTTAGGATATAATCAAATCCTTATAAATCCTCTAGATCAATATAAAATAGCCTTTATAACACCTTGGGGTACATTTTATTGGGTAGTCATGCCGTTTGGACTTAAGAATGCAGGAGCTACTTACCAATGTGCAATGACTCTTATATTCCATGATTACATGCACAATATTATAGAAGATTATGTTGATGACATCCTAGAGAAATCTATCCACTGTAAGGATTATGTCACAAATCCTTGACAAATATTTGAGCGCATACGAAAATATAATATGCAATTAAATCCCTAAAAGTGTGTTTTTGGCGTGGATAGTGGAAAGTTACTTGGATTTATTGTTTCAAATCGAGGTATAGGAATTGATACAAAAAAGATAGATGCGATTATTAATATGCCAATACCTAAGAACATATCTCAACTTCATAGTTTGCAGGGAAAGATATAGGTCATTCACTGATTTGTTTCACAACTCGCAGTTAGGACTCACCCCTTTACACAACTACTGAAGAAAAATTCTCATTTCCAATGGAATTCTAAATGTCAAAAAGCTTTTGATGACTTAAAGGATTACTTGGCTAATCCACCTGTTTTACAACCTACTGTTTTTGATAAAACATTTTTGTTGTACATTTCATCATCTAACAATGCCCTAGTAGCTTTATTAGCACAGCATAATGCTGAAGGCAAAGAATGTGTTGTCTATTACATTAGTTGTACTGTACTCGATTATGAGGTGTGATACACAGCTATAGAGAAGCATTGCTTAGCTTTAGTGTTTGCCACTCAAAAGCTTAGACACTATCTCTTAAATGCTGAAGTGCATGTAATGGTAAAGTTTGACCCTTTGAAACATTTCTTTGCAAGAACAAATCTATTAGGTCATCTTGCTAAATGGGTTATGCTGTTAACAGAATTCGATCTCAAATTTATTTCGCAAAAAGCAATTAAAGGGAAAGTGATACTTGATCAGTTAGTTGAAGCTCCATCACCCTTTTCTATATAGAATATCGATGCTTTTCTTGATGAATAGATCTTAACAATCTCTGCAAATGAAAAATGGGAGTTATACTTTCATGTATCAAAATGTCGAATCGGCTCCGGGGCTAGTGTTATACTAATACCTCCCATTGGTAAGCTGATTCCCTTATCTTACCACTTATATTTATTATGTACAAACAATATGGATGAATACGAAGCTCTTATCGCTGGACTTCGTGCAGCCTTGGCTCTTAATATCAAAAATATCACAATATGCAGTGATTCTTAGTTAATTGTTAAATAGATAATAGGATCCTATCAAACTAAACATGATAAGTTATCTCAGTACCATGAGTTTGCAGTATCTCTTTTAAAATGATTCAAATCATATTCAATTGATACCATTCCTAGGAAAGATAACCGACATGCGGATGCAATGGCAAGTGCAGCTTCCCTTATATCCCCTAATGGTTCTCCTGAGGAATTTACCTTTGTTGTTCATAATCTTAAGACACTGATAATCGATCACCCTATATTTGTGAATTCAAAACTCTATGGTAATACATACACAGATGAATGGTTCTCCTACATATTCAACTATCTACATGATGGAACCATTACTAATTTGACATCTAACAATGCCCAACTCTATTTACGCAAAATAGCAGCGCAATACATCATATTATCAAATGTCTTGTATAGACAAAGTTATAATGGTGTTTTACTTTGATGTTTAAGAAATTTAGAGATTCTGATAGCTTTAGAAGAAGCTCACTTTGGTGCCTCTGGAGGGCATTTTGGTGGAAAATCCTTGGTTTAAAAATTGTTATGTATGGGGTACTACTGGTAGCACATGGAACAAGATTCCTTTTCTTACGTCAAGAGATGCTTGCAATGTCAACAACATAAACACCTAATCCATGCTCCTACCCAAGAGCTTCATGCCCAAGTGTCACCATGGCCATTCTCTATCTAGGGCTTGGATCTAACTGGCAAGATTTCCCCACCCTCCTCTCAAGGACATACGTTTATCATTACTGCTACTGATTATTTTACAAAATGGGTTGAAGTGGTCCCTTTGGGATCCATGACCACTGATGTAATCTGTCGATTCATACAAGATAAAATAATTTCTTGATTTGGTATACCTTCCTCCTTTGTTTCAGACAATGGTACACCATTTAAGAACAAGGATGTGAAAACGTTCCTCAAAAAATATCATATACAACATCACTTCTCTACGCCTTCTTACCTGCAATCAAATGGCCAAGAAGAAGCTTCAAACAAGGTTATTGGACAAATTCTAAGAAAATACTATTAATAAACATCAAAAAGATTGGCATACGTAATTATCCTATGCACTATGGGCCTACAGAACAAGTATTTGAATGGCTATGGGTAACACACCATATAATCTCATCTATGGTGCAGACGCGATAATGCCCTTGGAGTTAGAAATTCCTTCTTTGTGAATTTCCCTAAGAGACATCATGGATGATGACATAGAACGAGAGAAAAGATTACAGGAACTTGAGATGTTTGATGAAAGATGTATTAACGCTCTTGAACATCTGAAGGCTTATCAAAAAGGTGTGGAATGAGCCTATAATGCACAAGTCATACAATGTTCATTTAATGTTGGGGACTTAGTTCTTTATGAAAATCAATGCAACGTAAATGCACCACCTGGTGAAAAAGGCAAGTTCAGCCCTAATTAGCTTGGACCGTATATAATCACTAAAACCTTTGGATCTAGAGTGTATAAATTAGCCAATGAACAAGGTACACTGCTTAAAGAACCTATTAATGTCGTACACCTCAAAAGATTTTATACTTGAGATCTAATGTTAAATGTTCCTAAGCTAATTTAGCACACAGATTAGCTTCAATTTTGACAAGATAGTACTGTTTTGTCTTAATTCATTTGGCATTATATCTTTATTCAGTTGATCATTGTTGTATCATGTTTTAGTAGTAAATTGCTTAGATCACTTTTGTATTAACTGAATATAGCATGGTAATTAAAGTTATGTGTAAAATAATTAATCATTGTGCTTGTTACTACATGTTCTTTTTTTTAGAATTCTTAGTATATCACAATAACATTAATTATAGAATTTAGACATTATCACTAGTTGCATTTTTACAAAAATCACATGTGATAGATCAAAAGCCATTACACATAGATAAAAAGAAATAACTATATATATATCTTAGTTTCATGTATACATCCAAGTTTACTATCCCTCAAAATAAAATGGGATGTCGTAGTGCCTAAAAGTTTATGAATCACATAGCTGAGCCTCGATTGCTAGTACCCTCAGGCCCTCGTGGTGTGTGAGTGACAGAAGCCTGACCATGTGTGGCTACGGATCCCAAATGACTCCTAGAGACACTTCATGATTGTAACCCCCTAATCTCGCCTGCCATCTCTATCATCTGCTCATGTGCCTCCTGGTACATCCTTTGGTACCGGTATCTATCATCCTAAACCCTGTATCTATCAACTCTAGCCTGCTAGACCTCCTGCAGTAAGAACTCACTGATAGATGGCTCTCCCTCCAATGTAGGAACCACTACCATCCTCTCTCACTATGCCCTAAGCTTAGCCTCAGCACACTTAGCTCTCTATCAAAACTCCTCTCTCTTGAATGCAGACTACTCTAGCATGGCCTTTGTAGTAGTCCTGTATCTGACAATAGGCATAAATATCTCAACATGCTGCCCAGTGGATGATCATGGCAAGTAACCTGCCCGCACTCACTGCTCTGAGGCATCTATCAATACTATGTCTCCTATGACGTGACTCACAAAGTCTCGCCATGCATCTGTCCCAACTACAAAATAGAGGATGAGATAGATGTTAGACTCCCATATAAAAATCATAAATAATAAATTATACCAAAACATTAAAACAATAAATCAAACCTTACCTGGATCTCCATCTCGCTAGGATGGATCTCAGATCACCAATGGTGTGATGAGATTTACTATCTGATCTACAGCTGGGGGCATAGACCTACTACTCTCCCCCCACTCTATTTGACCAGGCCTCACCTCATCTGCAGGAGTAGGACCACGAGCCTTTGACTACGGTCTCGACTCGGTCTCCTCGTCAGTGTCTACCTCCTGCTAGCGCTGTCGCAATCTCGTTCTAATGACATACTATGATGGAACCTCCTCAGACTCATCCTTATCCTCCTCCATACCCTCCTTGAGATTGTAGTATCCCACAAAGTCACTAACATCATCCTCCACCCCTATGTCACTAGCATGACCAGCCCAAGGTCGGGCATCTCCTGTAGGGTGCCCGGGTGAAAAGATAGGTGTAGGCCATGTTGTGTGCCACTAGGTCTGATATGCTTGAGTACAATTGACATCATTTGCATCTGACATTGGCTCTACATCCTTAGGACCCTCATTGTTGTTAAGTGGTACGTCTGCTATAGTCAGTCGTCAGACAGTATTGGCTTTGACTACACTCTGAGCTGCATGTGTGTAACTCGAACGAACTGCAAGAACATCCTATACCTGTTTGAACTGTCATGCCACCCTATCAAAGTAGAACCAAAATACAACATGATCGAGGTGACCAACCATCAGCTGATCCCTCTACATCTGAGCTAACTACCTCTGCTCACCAGGCCATCTGATGTAGCCACGATATGGTCTCTAGATGATGTCACCATGTTATAATCTATCAAATACTACCCTCCAGTATAACAAATTGTCATGCATCCAACACCGGACTAGTGGGTAGGCATAGACATGCGGATGTGTGAATGCTGCCTCTATGGGATAACCCATCGGTCATGTGCACCTGATGTGCTCAAAGGCCCAGACTTGTAAGAATGTGCAGACCATCAGACTCTACATCTCATAATGGATATATCACCCTAAGTCACGATATAGGTTGCCAAGCATACTATGCCCCCATGCGTAGACAGTCTGATGCTCCATCGCTCTGATAGTGTGAATAAGACCCCCATGAAGGTGAGTGCCTCATCCATCTGGTGCGATGGCTAGTGTGACTGTGACAATCAAAATCCTCCATAGTAAGGGAATGTCTCTACATCTCTAGTCTAACAAATGGAGCTAAATGTGTCCTCACTCTACCTGTGAAACAAAGTGACCTAAGCAGTATAGCTGACTCTTGTGAGTATACTCTGATGAGTGATGTCCAACAACCCTCATTAGCTCTCCTCAGATTAGTAGTTGAAGGATCCTAAATATGTCCTCTAGTGTGATGGTAATCTCGCCAGTCAGTAAATGAAATGTGGATATATCTGCATCCCATCTCTCCATCAGTGCCATAAGCATCGTGCAGTGGAATCTAATTGTGGGCATCTCAAACACCTACCATAGGTCCACCATCTATAAATGCTCCCTCTTTGCAGTAGTCAAAGTACTAGCGCACTCTCGCAGAAGTGCCATCAGATGACCACTTGTGTGCTCACGTATCTCAGGGACATCCTGCAGATTGGAAAGAAAGTAATAGTATCAGAATCCCTGCTAGAAACCAAAATAAGCTAACACAAACTAAGCAGAATGCCTGTGTCTAGGGCCTATGTCCTCTGTAGACCAGGGCACCCTAGGAAGACTAGGGCACCCCAGAGGGACATTGGCGCCCCTGTGGGACTAGGGCGCCCCAGAGAGACTCTGGTGCCCTAGGACCTAGGCACCCCTATTTGGGAACCCTATCCACCTTCCCCTCTTGGCATAGACATCGATAAACATGAAAGAAAATGTACAACAAAAGATGATAGAAGGATTGAATTAGGACCCTACATCGGCCTTGAAGTGTCTCTCTGCCACTTAGGCTTGGAGCATCTCTAGTCATGGTGGATGGTATGGACGTCGGCTCAGCATGGTTGTTCTCCTATTCTCCTTCTCTCTCTCTGCAATGATAAGAAACAAGAATGAGTTAAGTGATAAGTGACAACTTCCTTTTACATAAAGTAAGTGAGTGAGAAATCCTATCCCTAACTAGGTGCAAAAGTGTGCTCTTTCACTCTTGAGCCCTTTTCTTGAGCTGTCGAACTCTGATTTTAATGTCGTTTGTTACATTAGAATCTTGGTTCCACTCTCGTTCTTACCCAATGTCTTATGGTCGAGCGTTGTTTCTTCAAATGACCCTCATAACACATCTCCCTTGAAATTGATGCATGTGGATATCTTTTTTTTTCTACTCTTGGACTAAGCAAGAAGAAACAAGGGGGGCATATATCTCCCTCAATTTCCTCCCTCACCATGTCTCATCACTCAACCCCCCTTAGCATTTTGATACTAACTCATTGGTGGTGGTTGCAAGTTGATGTGGTGTTGATTTCTCTAACAAGTGTTCCTTTGCAGGATACGGATCCTAACTTTGTTGTCTTACAGGATTGTAGACTTGGGGCCTTCTTCCTTCTCGATGACAACGCTTCATCTTCCTCTACAGTATCCTTTTGGGGTATCCTTTTCATAATTGATGTATTTGCTTTCCTTTAGTTGCATATGCACATATTGTCATATGGCCACTAAAGTGGGGGCTAAATGTAATGTAAGAAATTGTCCTCCTGTATGGAATGGTACAATTTCCCTTGGTTTAGCTCCTCACTCTTGGTGACCTCTCAACCTTTTCTTTTCTGGCCTTCCCGAAACCTTGATTGACTAAGTCTAGGAGCAGTTTATTCACTTTTTGAGGTAACTTGTTGATAGAACCCGGAAAGAGATTTGAAATTTGGGTCCCTAGGACCCCCAAAAATGTAGATCTAAGCTGAAATTGGGGGCTTGGACTTGGGTGCCCGCGCCCTAGTCCTCCCCTATTTCACAGGATTTTGAATTTTGGCGGGGTGTCGGCTCCCGCTGAGTGCCTCAGGATTCCATTTTCAAATTCTCAATTTTCACGCAATATCGAGATGTTATTTCAAAATTTGAATTTTCCTAAAGCTAGATATAAAAAGACATTTGTAAATCATTTTAACACACACAATTCTTATGCAAACTTGATGCCAAAACTCTATTACAATTGCTATTGAAGATTAGTGACTTGTTGAAGCTCTTCGAAGTATTCTTTATTTGCTATCTTGGAGACAATGGATGAAGATTAGGAATCAATATCTTGAGTCTATCTTGCTCTTCCTAGGGTTTGTACACCCTTTGTGTGATCAAGAGAAGGGTTGAAGCCTCCAACAACAAGCTTGGAGATCCTCCGCAGACATTGCTTATTTGCCTTCTTGTTCATGCAAGTCTTCATTTATCTCATCTCCTTGAGGTGAAGCTATATGTGTTTATTGATGCAAAGCAAGTTGTTGATCTTCCCTTGATTGATATATCTAGGGTTTGATTTATGCATAACACATTGTTAGGTTTGCACACACTTCTGTAAATATTTATCTCTAGCTATTGTTGAGGTAGAAATACCAAGATGGGGCTTGACTGAGGTAAGCTCCTATATAGCTGCAACATCTTCCTTCTTTTGTATGTCTAGATCATGTTTTGTAGGTTTTGGTGGAAAGAAGCTACAGAAAGGAGGACATTGCGGGTACAGTCATGACAGACTTTCAGATTTTCAAATTTTGAGACTTGTGGGACATTGGAGCAGGCACCCTAGTCCAACTAGGGGTTATTTCTGGGATCTGGAAGCCTTTTAGCAGTCTCAGCCACCCTTTGCAAAGGATTTTCTTGTGTGGAAACTTTCAAGACACTGGAGCAGGTGCCCTAGTCCATGCAACCCTTAGAATCTAGGTACACTGTCTCTGAAACCCTATCTTTGTACTTCTATGATCAGTTTTGCTAGTTGCTTCATCAATTTCTGTATATTGCTAATTTAAGGCATAATTAGGATTTTACTTGGTTGAAAGGAAAACACTTGATAAAATCTTGATTAGGGCCTTAGGTTTCACAACCATGTGAGCATAAGGGGCAGACAAAGTGATTAGAAGCTTGTTCACGAGCTCGGTCCTTGTCCTCCCAATGTTTAACTGTAAGATTGTGGTATCTAACCTAGAATAAACAAGGTATCCAATTTCACACCTAAACAGGAGCTTGCCTCGATCAAGCCCTGAAATGACATTCAAGCCTTCCAGCACCGTTGTTAGATAAAGAGTGTGTGTCTTTGCAAGATAGAGGCAAAAACAAATTTATAAATAATTGACTGAAGCACAAATAGATATCACCTCTTAGGTGTAGCTCTCAAGTAGATGAAGATCTTTCACAACATGAGAAGATGAAGCCAAATCTGCAATAACAAACATAACGACAACACAATTTTGCTCTGCAACACAATGAATGCCTTAAAGGCTCTAAAATCATAAGTTCTCCAAAATCTCATAATCATCTTCTAGTTTACAAATGAAGTCCTAAACATGCTTATATATGCATTCCCGCTACAAATTTTGTAATTCAAACTCAAGATGTTGGCAACGGACACCTTTTAACGATCTCCAATCGACATTCAAATTTGTGACCTCACCAAAATAGGGTAGGGCAAGGGCGTGGGTGCCCTTGTCCTGGGACCTATTTTGGGTCAGGGTTAAGCTCTGTAATGTCCCCTATGTCCCATTTATCATGGGTTTCAGGGCATTTTGTCTTGGGATTCATTTCTAACATGCATGATGAAAACTAAGGGACCTGAGAGCTAAACATAGGAGGTAAAAGTCCTAGGGGGGACATTTTATGACATAATAGATAGATCACTAGAAAACATAGAAACACCAAAAAAAAATTAAGTTAACATGAATTCAATTTTATTTTTATATATTAGTCACACACTTTTTTCTATTAATAAAAGGTGTAATCACTTTT
This sequence comes from Cunninghamia lanceolata, assembly GCA_027924645.1. Classification (NCBI taxonomy): domain Eukaryota; kingdom Viridiplantae; phylum Streptophyta; class Pinopsida; order Cupressales; family Cupressaceae; genus Cunninghamia; species Cunninghamia lanceolata. Next base: position 6,239,301 of record BSBN01000960.1, on the reverse strand, counting down.
AGATTATATTCATAAAAAGTTCATATACATGTGAGTTTTCTAAATATTGCATACAACAATTTAGAACAACCATTTGATTAGTGAAAAAATATAATAAAAAACCACAGAGATAGAAGATCTATATTATATCAACTGATTTGTATCTTGATTCTTTGGAGGTGGGGGTGGTACAAAAGAGGAAGGCTTAATAGAAGACAAAATATTTGTAGAGTTTTTTGCTATCCCAAAAGGGGGACTTTTCAAATTAGTCAGAAGGAACCAATGGATTTAAAGAGCTCCTTAGCTCATGTAGTCATGACATTCCCTAATTGAAAACTATGAGGTTTGATTGCATTCTTAAAAATAATCCCATAGACATTCTATAGTTTGGTCTTCATGGCATTGAGTACACAAGTTGTTCCTAGACTACCTTTTAGTTGTTATAGATAAAAAAGGCCACCTACAAGAGTTGAACCCTGAAAGATGTCATACTTCTATATCACATGCTATAGTTTTTCCTCTATAAGTAGATAATTCTAAATACATCCAAAACTCAATAAATGTAAAAGTTCTGCATCCTTCTAAAGATCCATGTCATTTGAAAGAAAGATTGAGACCACTTATCTGTATTTGAAAAGATGGGGATAATCCATTAAGATCTCTAGCCAATGAAAATGTGGATTATAGTTTCAACCTTTGCACATTCTATTGAAAAAACATGTGCCAATTTAATCACATCATAATGGTTGAGCTCTCTAGGTTCCCACTTTTCTAACTGAATATGGATGCATTTGCTCTAAATAGAACCCCATTCATCTTATTGATGGCACTAGAATGCTTAAAGTAGAATGAATTAAGATTAGAAAGATGTGAATTTCATTGATCCACATTGAATGTAATTATTATTCCCTTCAATGACAATGCTCACTGTAAAGTGGTAAAATTTGAATAGTTGGTTTTTGATAGTTTAGTGTATATCCTCCTTTCACCCTTTACATTCAAGGACTTTGGGTCAAGTGGCAATGCACTATAATACCCTTGGTCACTTAGGAATGTAGGGAAACTTGGATTTGTATGATTTGATTGTCAATTATGCTCCCTTATGCTCAATTATACATCAAAACCCTAATTATGCAATTACAAAAGTAAACAGACAAATTACTCAAAATGCTGCTACAGGAAGATGTAAAATGACAGATAAATGAGCACCTGTTTTCAAAGTTTGGGAAGTGGAACAATCAGGGACTAAGGAGCGGGCACCCAAGTCCAATGCCCAAGTTTTTGTCAAGATTTGGAAACTTGATCTATAACATGTTCCTACTGCATCAGAGATTTTCCCATCATGGAATCTAGAGGACTAGGTAGCAGGCACCCAAGTCCAGGGTGCTATTCTTAACTTTGATCTGCAGATCTGACAACCTGCAATATCCTCTTTCAACTCCACTTTTCATGTATCTTCAATCTGTAACCTGCAATCATAGAAAAATGGGGTGGGGGTTTTGGTGTTTAAAGGCTTGCCTTAGTCAAGCCTCGAAGAGACATTCAAGTCTTCCGAACACCGTTGTCAGATAGAGGGTGCATGCCTTTGGGAGGCAAAGGCAAACACCAAATGATAAATGCTTGAAAACACAAATGATATCACCTTGTAGTGAAGATCTCATGGAAGGAAGAAGCTCTTCATGCCATGAGGAGATGATTGCTCAAATATGCAAATACAAACACATAGACAACACAAATCTGCTCTTGCTACACAATGAATGCCTTGAATCACCTTTAGAATGCCAAAAGATCACAATTGCTTGCTAGTAATTATCTAGTTTACAAATGAATGCCTAAACATGCTTATATATGCAACTACAAACACTCCCGCCAAGAATTTAGTAATTCAAACTTACTGTGTCGGCATAGGACCCAAATAACGGTCACAAGCCGACACTCAAAATTTGGGATTGACCCAAAATATGGTAGGACTAGGGCACGGGTGCCCAAGTCCTCCCTCCCTATTTTGGTCAGGGTTACATTCAAGGGATCTCCCTAGGTCCCATTTGTCATGAAACTTAGGGCTCATTTCATCAAGATGTCAAAATATGATGCAAGATGTCCTAAATGAAGATTAAAGACCCAGGAGCTAAACCTTATGAGGGAAAAAATCCCCAAGGGGACATTTTCTGATGTTACATTTAGCCCCCACTTTAATGTATGTATAAATGCGAGGCCAATACATGCATTAAAGTACGGTCAACAAACACAAAAAACATGCCAAGCACAGAGAAGACACATCAAACACATTGAAGACAATGACTGGCACACAAAAGATTGAGAAGATAATTATAGTCATGCAAGATATGAAGAAGACATCAGATGTATAGAAGATAGTTAATGCATGGAAGATAGGAATGATTTCTTTTCTTTTTCTTTTCTCATATATATGAAATGCAGATGCAAGTACAAGGAAAGTAAACACACCTCCCATAATGCAGGAAGCACTCATTGCGCTGGTCTTTAAACTGCATATATGGGGCAACACACACGCAAGACACACCAAACCTCCCAAAATGCAGGAAGCATTCATCGCACTGGTCTTTAGACTACATATGGGGCAACAGACATGCCAAACAAAGAAAGCACGCCAAACACACTCACTTTGAAGACATGGAGAAAACACGACAGACAAGTAATGGAGTGTTCCTATCTCTAGGCTCATCACCATTTTAGGCACATTATAGGCACACAGTGACGATTGGGCTTCAACACAATAATCGCCGATGACACACTTAAGGGTTGAGTTAGTCACAAAATTGCTCCCTGCCTCCTAATGAGGACTTTTTGAAAATGACAGGATGGGCACTCTCTGCAAGAGATACACCACCCCCACCTCCACAGAGGGCTTAAGATGATTGATTGATTGCAAACAAACTCAGAGTACAGGAGGGACTCATCGCCACCAGTCTTTAAACTGCACCTATGGACAAGCACATTATTAACATCTACAATAGACAACTTACCTTATATATGCCCCCACCTTAAGGTGGTTGATATCACCCATCAATTTCAAGCATGTTAAGGTAGGAAGAAAACACACAAGGGAACATGGACTTTCACAAAGCCCATGCCCCCCAAAGGTGACATGTACTTTACGATCGCCAAATGTTCCCACAAACACATCCCTGCAAGAAAAGTGTTAGTGTCCATAATCATGATAAACAACAACATCAATACATATGATTAATCACATAAAGAGCCAAGGTTATACTACAAATTTGGAGATCGAGGATAATTGTGGGGCTATATCACAAAAATCTTAGAACCAAGTGTCACCAAGGCGAGATTCAAAGACAAAAAAAGTCCACGAAGAAGCAGTATTGTTATGTTTTGTAAGTGAGATAAAAACATCATCAAAATCACTACGTAGAAATCATGGAGTGCTTCTACTAGCCAAGCATTGGATAATATATACAACCCCATCATCATATTAGGAACTAAGTCTAATTTTTTATTTCTCGCTAAAGGGACACTAGGTCTGCATCAGTATAAATGTTTTTCATCATCTGCCCATTAGATAGAAACACTAGAGGAAGGTAAAAAATAAATAAGAGAGGAGAAACAAGTGTCTTAGGGACAATCATGTAGGAGGGTGCCCCCAATTCACCAACCGCAATGCTATTTCCATAAGACACAACACACAACAATAAAATTAGAGAGAGGCAATATAGAAGAATGATGGTATAAATAGAAGAAGTTCACAACAAAGGTGGTCTCCTGGTATCCTGGACCTTACAAGAGAATCAAGGGTCATCCCAGGAGGCCTAAACAACACATAACACATCACAGGGGAAACACATCACGAGAGATAAAGGGTTAGAAATACTTACCTATAGGATTTTTGTACTAAGTCTTGTTATCAAGCAAATCATCATCATCCTCCCACTTCCAAATGTTAGGAAGAGGTGTAGGTTGTTCCATTTGTCTATCTAATGTATTTTTATCACTTTTCAATCCCTAAAGGGATAATGAAGGATGAACCTCAACATAAATATCATCTCTTAGTGGACTAGATGGGTTATGAAACTGTTCCTTATCCACATCAATCACACCAAATAGGTCAAGATAGTCAAAACCGTGTTACGTTGTTAGGATGTCATCCATTAATGCTACACTTTGGCTAGGAGGATTATTCAAATTACTAGAGCTAACCCTATTCTTCTTATTTGAGTTATTTGAATGTTCAGTTGTAGGAGGAGGGTAGCTTGTGAATTCATTATCACTCTCATAATCATTGTCAATATCATCTCCATACGTTTCAACTATTAATTCCAAACTATTATGAGAAGTGTCATGCTCTTCATTCAAAGTGTGTTTTATCAGTTCTACTACCCAAGGGTATGTATTGTTGAGAGATATGATTTTTTTAAGATCAGATACATAGTCAAGGATTTCGAAGGAAGATGACACAAATATATCCTTATGATACATAGCTTGTATATAGGTAATGACATGAGGATGCATACTAAGAAATTTGTAAAGATTTTCAAATTTTGTGATATATGCATGTAAAGACTCCAAAGAGCACTGAGAGGATGAGGCCATGAGTTCCAAATCAGATTTTAAATTTTTTTCAAAAGATATGCAACAGACAAGTGCAGAACTATATACAAAAATGACATAAAATGCTTGATTTTTGTACTTTTTTAATGTAAATATATGAAAGAAAAGGTGTTGTAAAGATTTTGATCAGGAGAAGAAAATAATATGTCTAATATCAGTTCAATACAGCAATTATATCTGTCACAACACATTGATGCAAACCTAGGATGATGACTAGTCCAAATCTAGTGAAAATACACTAAAATATGCGATTTTTTCACCAAATCTCAATGCAAAAGAGCATGAAAAAGGGTGTTGTGAGAAAAATGATGATGGAAAGAAAATTATATCAGTAATAAAAGCCACCTAATGCCAAAAAATCCATCACAACAAGTGTATAGTGCCACTCAAGATCAAATCCTAGTGAAAATATAGCAAAAATATGCAATTTTTCACAATTTTTCAACTCCAAGACCTAGAAAAAGGGGTGTTGTAAAGAATTTTAGGAGGTGAAGAAGATTATAGAATTAATATCAGTCACCTACAATCATAAAATCTTTTACAACACACTTGGAGTGCAATCTAGGTCAAACCCTAGGGCAAATATAGCAAAAATGTGCAATTTTTCACCAAAATTTCAATACAAGAGCCCAATAACAAGGTGTTGTAAAACATTTTAGGAGGGGAAGAAGATAATAACCCTGATAAAATCCAATTAGTGAAAAAAAATTTTATACAAAATGCCTATAGTGCAAATCTAGAGAGTCGATAAGGCCAAATCTAGTGAAAATTTATGTTTTTCAAGCCCTAGGTTTGAGATGTTGATGTAAAATTCTATATAAATGTCTTTAAATCTGATTTGTGATGAAAATTAGTTCCACTCAGATATTAAAATTATTTTCAAACCCTACCATGCAAAATGCAAGTGCAAATCTAAGAAAAATCAATGAAAATGCTAGTTTTTTGTTGAAATATTCTATGTAAAAATGCAAATTTCTGAGATCTAAATGCAAATTTACACTAAAATGCAACACTACAGCCAAATGAAAATTTTAATGAGTGTCTAAGATCAGTATAAAAATCTGAAACAAGATTTTACCTACAAACCCTTGTTTTTGGAATTACTAGGTTATATGCAAAATTCAAAATTTCCAACAAAACCCAAGCAATTTTATGATAAAAATGCAATGCAAATGATTGAATTTTTACAATTTTATGCAATTTAGCTCAGATCTTATGCAAAAATCAGAAATTTTATGAAATTCAAATTAATTAATGCAACATGCAAACAAGGGTTTGCAATTTTTTTCAAATTTTTCCAAGTTTTCAATTTTTTTGTAATTCTTCCAATGCAATAGTATGAATGATGATATGAATGAATAAAATCAATGCAAAAATGAAGCAAAACAATCAGAAAGGTGCAAACAAGTCCAACAACATGGGTTCACCAAAATGTAAAGTGGTAAAATTTGGATAGTTGGTTTTTGATAGTATAGTGTATATCCTCCTTTCACCCTTTACATTCAAGGACTTTGGGTCGAGTGGCAATGTACTATCATACCCTTGGTCACTTAGGAATGTAGGGAAACTTGGATTTGTATGATTTGATTATCAATTATGCTCACTTATGCTCAATTATACATCAAAATCCTAATTATGCAATTACGGAAGTAAATGGACTAATTACTCAAAATGCTACTACAGGAAGATGTAAAATGATAGATAAATGCACACATGTTTTTGAAGTTTGGGAATTGGAATAGTCAGGGACTAAGCAGTGGGCATCCAAGTCCAATGCCCAAGTTTTTGTCAAGATCTAGAAACTTGATTTGTAACCTGTTCCTACTGCATCAGAGATTTCGTCATAGAATTCAGAGGACTAGGTAGCGGGCACCCAAGTCCAGGGTGCTATTCTTAACTCTGATCAGCAGATCCGACACTCTACAATATCCTCTTTCAACTCCACTTTTCTTGTATCTTCAATTTGTAACTTGCAATCACAGAAAAATGGGGAGGGGGTTGTGGTGTTTAGAGGATTGCGTCAATCAAGCCCCAGAGAGACATTCAAGTCTTCCAAACACTGTTGTCAGATAGATAGTGCATGCCCTTGGGAGGCAGAGGCAATAACCAAATAATGAATACTTGAAAAAACAAATGATATCACCTTGTAGTGAAGATCTCATGGAAGGAAGAAGCTCTTCATGCCATGAGGAGATGATTGCTCAAATCTGCAAATACAAACACATATACAACACAAATATGCTGTTGCTACATAATGAATACCTTGAATCACCTTTACAATGCCAAAAGATCACAATTGCTTTCTAGTAATCATCTAGTTTACAAATGAATGCCTAAACATGCTTATATATGCAACTACAAACACTCCCGCAAAGAATTTTGTAATTCAAACTTACTGTGTCGGCATAGGACCCAAATAACAGTCACAAGCCGACACTCAAAATTTGGGACTGACCCAAAATAGAGCAGGACTAGGGTGCAGGCGCCCAAGTCCTCCCTCCCTATTTTGGTTAGGGTTAGGTTCAAGGGATCTCCCTAGGTCCCATTTGTCATGAAACTTAGGGCTTATTTCATCGGGACGTCAAAATATGATGCAAGATGTCCTAAATACAGATTAAAGACCCAGGAGCTAAACCTTATGAGGGAAAAATCCCCCAAGGGGACATTTTCTGACGTTAAACTCACAAATGACAATATGAGTTCCATTTCTTTGTTAAATAGGCATTCTAGCAGCTGATAATAAATTGAGATTCCATTTCCTCCAAATTTGTAGTAACATTTATGAATGTACTTGCTCTTAAAAAGAGTTATTAGCTAGGTGATGGGGTGTTGAAATTATCACAACCCATCTTTGGATGCCATCATGCTTATAGTATCAATAACCACTTAAAAATATTTCAAACACAAGAAAAATGTTATAAATAATTATAAATCTAGGGTAAAGCTCTCATTCTAAAGTTAATGAAATTTAATAGTTTGTATATTAATAGTTAATTATGAAATAATTTTGTATTTTTTTAATATTGAATTAGTTATGTATACCTTCAAGGAAATATTATTAATGAACACATTGGTATGTTTCTAAATTCCCAATTGAATACAATGTCAATGTCTAGTATGTATTCAATGTCTAGTTTTAAATTTCTTGGTAGCAAAATATTGTCTATATTTAAGAAAAAGAAAATGACAAGATGATTTTTTAGAAAAGAATTTATAAGGTAATGTTCTTTAATTTTTATTTTAGTACAAATTTTGTCATCCACTTATGAAGATAGGAAATGTTTTAACCATTTGAGAGAAGGGCACAATATTTAGTGGCTTATAAGAAGAAACTTTCAAAATATAGTAATAATTTGTGCTACTTTGTAATTTTGTTTTGCTCCTATACATTAGAAACAACAATCGTTATTTTATATCATTTTTTTATTTGCATTCTTGATTGCATAATAAGTTTGAACTTTTAAGACCTTGATTGAGCAATATTAAGTATTTAATTTATAATTTATGATTTTCCAAAATGAATTTATCCATATTCTAGCTTCTTAGTAGTTAGTTTGATTGTATGGGTTGCTAGGTGACATTTCAAATCTTTCTCTGAACACATATGTGTAGTGTCATAAATTGTCAACACGGGTAATTCACACTAGGTTTAGCACTCTTATGGGTTGATGTGCAAACGTCTATTGAAAGAAAATTGAGTTCTAAGGAAGATGTTGACTCCAGGTGTTATCCTCTAGCAATAGGCCCTGAAAGGACCCAAAACACCTGGACACTAGCACACAAGTGCTAGTGTCATTGATATTTGTAAAAATAAAGTTTTGAGTGGCCTTGGGTGTCGACCTTGTTGCTATGGGTGATGCACTTTGTTGGCTTTGCTTGAATGGTTTTCTTGAAAACAAATTGGAATGCATATATAAACAAGTCGACCTCTCTCATTTGAACAATTAAGCAACATAAGTATTTCAAGTGATATTCAAGTGATCAATCTAAGCTCTCTATTGTGAATGTTATGCAGATTTATGTGAAACTCTCTATTGTAGAATTATGATATTATTGTAGGGTTTAGAGGAATCTTCTTCCTCCATCATCATCATCCTTATGGTGATCTTGCATTGTGACACCAAGTATCACTAGAGTTTTATGTTGTGGTAAAGGTACTTTATTATAGCATTAATTTATATTGGATTTATCCTCTATTCTATGAGAACACACACTCTTATAATCATAATCTTGGTTATTGTAGAGGTGGGAACACCATTCATGGGGTTTTACTAAGGTAAACACCTAAAATGGCCCAAACCATTTTTCCTCTTGTGTTTGTACAGGTTGTGGAAGATCGGAAATAGATATATCAGATCGGGGAGCAGATTGATGAACACATATCTTGACTCTTAGAAACCACTTTTGGAGTCTAAACCCTAGTACACCTATGCCTGGGTGAGATAGTCCTCTCAGATCTTCCCTAATTTTTGGTAGTGGTCCCTAATAGATCTACACTACTTATTTCAAGTCTTTCTTTCTGGGTTTTCAGTCCTGTCAGGTATCTAACTTCTATTTTGGCATATTTAATCATTAGAAACCTTAGATAGAGCATGTTTCTCTCAATATTTTTGATTACAACAAAGGAACATAATCCCTATCAGGATTGTAGCTAAGCTTGGTTTGTGTTCCAATGTTTGATCTAAAGATTGACTTAGTATATGATTAACTAGGCATCTTCCTTTAGATTCCACCAAACATTTTGGTGAACCCAACAAGTCTTGCACTTGTGTAGCCTTATTTGTTCAGATCTGATTTGTTTACTGTTCTAGATCTAATTAGTCAATGATTTAGTTAGAAAAGGAAGCATTTACACATCTTTATTATCTTGATTAGTTATTGAATTGATTAGACATTTATTGCATATATTTTTTCATATTTGTTAATCATTTGGAAACATTGATTCATTTAGAAAACTATAGAAAAACCCTTTCTTCTATCACATTATTTGCATATTCTATCTTATCAATACTTTCCTCTATAAGAGTATTTTGTGTGTCATAAAGCTTGTAGATTCTTTTATGAGTTTTATGACCTGGTGTCTTGAATCTAACATCCTTGTGAGAAGAAGTTATAGAATCATGGGTTCTAATACTTTAAATAGCTCGGATGTTCCCACAATGGAACGTAATGTTGTTAACTTATTTGCACATGTAATTTCATCATCCTTAGATCACATGCCTAATTCACCTATGATATCTGAATTACAACATTCCCATGACTTCATAGACATAGATAGTCTCATGGCTCATGTCCCTAACACATAAATTCATAAATTAGACACTGTGTTGGCTCTTTTTCAACAATTTGTGGGGACAAAACACCTAGCTAAGGAAGTAGTGCCTCTTGTTGAAGGTCTAAGAAATTTTTTTCTTGAAGGTCAAGAAGGTATAGAAATTTTACGCAGCTTCACTCACATAGTGGATAAAAATATTATGTCATTAGCTAATTGCACAAAAATGATCAATAATGTGTCCTCTAAAAAACAAATAGGGACACAGATGTTGTTACCCATAGCGACATCTTCTATTTCAACATTTACTTCTTCTGTTGTCACCACCACTATACATTCGAATATTAGTGCTAACACAAGTCTTAGAGTATGAAGTGGGAATCCTATACACAATTATAGTGTTGTCTCATTTGCATATCATAGTGTTGTTTCAAGTATGTCACTACCTCTTGTTAATCAACCTCAATCAAATTACCAAAAATCTAATCTCACACTATCATTGCCTCTCTTTAGTCTTGTTCATTTGAACCCTATCCAATCTCAAGCCACTTCACCACCTGATCATATTGTTTGTGTTCCCAATTGATTGTCTCAGTTTCTCTAAAAAGTTGTCATCTTCTATCCATAGGATCCTTATGTCAGTGGCCAACAAATAGGAGATAGACTCTAATGTCTCCTCTACACTTCAGGCTCTTCAAGACCTAGGGGGTCTCCTATTCAATACCATATAGTGAATCTTGGTTGCAACTAGGTATTGACACAAAAGATAAATCCTCTATTATCCAGACCAAAACTGTGAGATAAATGCAAAGGGGCTAGCTTTGGGTCCAACTCCAGTTGTGAATCAGAGGATTTGAATTCTAAATCCTACTCCTACTATCCTATAGTCTGAGGTTTTGAGTTGATTTAAAATTTTATGTATGTGTGGTTGTCAAATCAGGGTTTGATTCATAAATTTAATGCAGCCCTTTGATTAGTACTTATCTAAGGGCATGGAGTCTAACTTAAAACATATAAATTTCCATAAACCAGATAAACATACAAGTTTTAGAGGGTTATTTAGTTCCTAGATTATAGAGAAGTCCCAAGATTAGGTATTCCTACTAAGTCTTCTTACAAATATCCATGTTATCACACATATTTCTCCATATTTGACTTAGAGCACTTTAATTCTGTTCCTTAAACAGAAGAAAAAAATCAAACATTTAATGCTCATTTGCTTGCTAGTTTCTCAACACATTTACATTATCGAGGGTGGGAACTGAATCCTGATGAGCCATTTTTAGAGCTTGCACCTTTTGTTTCATATCATCTCTTATTTTTAGGGCTTGTAAGTAATTGAGTTCTACCCTGAGGTTCTTAATTTCCCTTGCTAACTCATCTTCCTTTGGCATGGAAGAGGATGGTCTCATGGGGGCATCAGTATCTCTTGGAGATTCTGTATCTTCAAATCTATTAGGGGGATCTAGAAAAGGATGTTCTTGAAACATATCAGATCCAAACCTCAACCCATCACCCTATTGTTTCTCATAAATTTCATGAATATTAGCTTCTGTGGATGAAAAGTGTTGTTGTGGTTGTTGTTGTTCAGGAGACCTAACATTATTCTGTGAATCATCATAATTCCTTAGACTTGGTGAACCTTCATGACTAGGTTGAGTAGTTCCTTTCTTTCTATACATTTTCTTTGGTAATTCTTGGAACAAAGGGTTTTGCAAGGATCTTCTCCCATGCATACAACTTTTATTTTACTAGCTGGGAGATTTTGTTTGGAGTCACCACCCACTAATGGGATTTATACCTACATTCCAGATTCCTTTTCAATTCCCCAGTGGAGTTGCCAATTTGTAGGTGTTCCCAGCTGATTGTCTGAGTTTCCCTAAAAAGTTGCCATCTTCTATCCACAGGATCCTCAAGTCAGTGGCCAACGAATAGAAGACAGACTCTAATGTCTCCTCTACACTTCAGGCTTTGCAAGACATAGGGGGTGTCCCTATTCAATACCCATATAGTGAATCTTGGTTGCAACTAGGTATTGACACAAATACAGATAAATCCTCTATTTTATAGACCACAACTATGAGATAAATGCGAAGGGGCTAGCTTTGGGTCCTACTTCAGTTGTGAATCAGAGGATTTGAAATCTAAATCCTACTCCTACTATCCTACAGTTTGAGGTTTTGAGTTGATTTAAAATTTTATGTATGTGTGGTTGTCAAATCAAGGTTTGATTCATAAATTCAATGCAGCCCTTTCATCAGTGCCTATCCAAGGGCATGGAGTCCAACTTAAAACATATAAATTTCCATAAACTAGATAAACATACAAGTTTTAGAGGGTTATTTAGTTCCTACCTTACAGAGAATTCCCAAGATTAGGTATTCCTACTAACTCTTCTTACAAATATCCCTGTTATCACACATATTTCTCCATATTTGACTTGGAGCACTTTAATTTTGTTCCTTAAACAAAAGCAAAAAATCAAACATGCACCCCAGAATTTAGAAAACCCTTAGTTACTTCATTTTAAAGAAAGATGAAGATAACAAATGGATACAGTTAATAGATCACATTGTATTACTCATATAAATTAATCTGAAACTAATAAGCAGCTTATGAAAATACATACATTAAAATAGAACTCAGAAGACCATAGAGAAAACAACCGGCCAAAATATTGTATTAGCTTAACTCCTCAGAATCCCAAAACTTCCAACAACAACAAAGTGAGGTAACCGGCTCTTTATAGACATAGATCTTGGCGCCAACATTCATTTTATTTGTTGATTAGGTGAGATTACATTACAAAGTGCCACTCAAGAGTGTAGAGGGATTTATTACATTGAGCCCAGAGAAAGATAAAAAATAATATGTCACATGGGACCTAAATGACTTGAGGAGCCTGGCTACATGAATGCAGGGTAGAAGTAGTTGCTTGTTTGCTTCACGTACACCCATCCATATTTCTCCCCCCACTCAGGATAAGATTTCTCTGATGGCCATTGGAATGAGATCAACTTTGGAATCTTGTCAATGTGTCTTGTATACTGTGCATCCATCAAAATCTTCACTTCCTTATAGAACAACTCAAAATTTATTGCCAATGCATGTAGTTTATCCAAAGTTGAATTCAAAATCATCATCTTGGGGTCATCATCAGTGCAACAAGTAGATATGAGCTAGCCAACATTATCACTGAAATCATCTTTCCACTTGTCAAGGCTTTTGACATGCGCATCAGCGTCTAGTAAACTAGGCATTATTTTCTTATCTATCTTCTCCATGAACCGCTTCTTCTCACCTAGTACCTTATCTAACTTTAATTGGAAAGCTATAACCCCTTCAAGAATTTCCATCATTTCAAGGGTTAGCTTCATTTTTGATGGTTCCTGTGCATCAAACTATGCACACCTGATTAAGTCTCTTAATTCACCAGTCCTTGGTAGCCATGATCTTTGCATTGTCTTGAGACATTCTTTATCCTACTCATGCTTATCTAATGCAACCTTTTGATGAAGGGGGTAAATCATAAAGCACACAACAACAAAAATGGAACACAAAAAATAGAATATTTCTTTATTGATCTAGGCAACTCATTACATTACAGAAGCTCAACTACAATTAGAGGAATCAATCCTCCACAGGCTACAACACACTACAATGACACACCACCAGGCTCTCGAATCTGCTACCTTCTGTAATCCCAAATTAGACAGGGTTTCTATTTTCCCACCTATTCTTGACTCTACACTTTCCCCCTTAACTCTACTACTACTCAGGGTTCCCAAAATAGTCATCAATAGCACTTTTTGGTGATCTCCAGCTGAATTTCAAAATTTGCAACTCCCTCCAAAAGTAGGTCAACTTCCGGGAAGCATAACTTTTGATCCGGGTGTTCGGTTGACAAACCGTTTTAAGCGCCAGAAAGCTCGTGATGTGAACTATGACACCAAAAATACATAAATGGATTTCTATCAATTTTTTAGGATGTTATGGGGTGTTTTAGTGCCTCATATCTCATTTCAAAAAATTTTAGGGGCTTTTCAGAAAACAAAAACTTTAATATCTTTTAGCTCACAAATTATCTTTGCTTGATTCCTTCACCAAAGGTCTTATATTTCAGTTATGAAGCTTCCTGTAAGTTTTTGCTTCAATCCATGCCTAAATGCAAACTTTCCTAAAATGGCAGTTAAACTTTCCAAAATTGGCAGTTTGCTATTTTTGACAGTTTGGAAAAACTGAAAGTCCTACATCATTATTCAAGAGGTTATGGAACCAGAAAAACTAATTATGGAAAGAAATGAAAACAACTGCAATGATTTTGAATCAAATTTTTTTGGGTGATACAAGATTGTCCTTACACCATTGGATGCTCTTGCATCACCTTTAAATCAGAATGAGACTTCCATGTCTCATCCATCCTTGCCACAACCTTGGTCACTCTATGGTTGATCAAATTGGTGACCATCTCTTTGAATGAATTCTTCTTCTCCTCCTTCAATCTCTTCACCTCCTCCTTCAACTATTTGATTTCAGCTAGCAGGGGCTTTGTGTTAGCTAGAAATGACTTTGCTATTAGGATCATAGGTGGAGGAGTAAAAGGACCAGCCCCTAATGATAGCTTCTCCTTGCACTTATTCAACTCTGCAATTGCCTATGCATATTGTAGCAACAAGTCATTATGTTCTTTCTACAGCTTATTAGTGATTGCCTCATCAAATTGTGCAGTCTACACATTTAGACTTGCAACTTGGGGGGCAGGGGTGTCAGATACCCTCTTGATTATTATATCTCCTATTAACTCCCTCAATCCAATCCTAGGCTTGTTATTCTTTAGGGCTAGAGCCCATATTGCTAATGTTTCAAACCTAGGATTGAAGGCTGCACCAGAGAGAGCCTTCTCTACTTGCTCATCTGTTACATCAGAGTCTTCTCTGGTTATTGTGTCAAATACAATTGCATCTAACAAGGTCCAATGAGGGAGGAGCAAGATATTACTCTTGGAAACTAGTGCCCTCCTCTCCTCGAGAGTCATTATGCTAATGACCTGATTGACTTCTTTCAACACCCTTTGGGTGATGGCCTCATACTTAGAGGGATCAACTCCACTCTTGGCATCCTCAATCTTTTTCTGGAATTCCTCACTCCTTACCTTTAACACATAACTCCTAAATTTAGGAGTGTTAATGAATTCATCATCCTCTAATAATTTATTGCAAGCCATTACCCTAACATCTTCAATATCTACAGTCTAGCTTGTCATTGTCCTCATTGCCCTATTTTCTAGGGATAAGTAGGGCCTTATTCTGTCAGGTGAATTCACCTGATAATTAGCTTCCTACACCTATTCCTTTGTCTCTTCCTCTAAATCCACTACTTCAATTTCCTCCTCAGCCTCTAAATCAATTATTTTTGTCTTCTTGGTAGGGGAAGGGTCAATTGATTCTCTCTTCACATCATATCCTTTCCTTGAGCTGCCAGGCTGATAGGAGGGCCTTTCTTCTCCTGCAGGAGGACTAGCAATTAGTTGCTTTGCATTATCCAACATTTTTTGAATTCTTTGTATTGGGTCTTGCACCTTTGTAAAGGCACCCTAATATGCAACATTCATATTCTTCCTCATTCTTTCTCCTACCATTATTGTGTCCCACTTGATTCTCAAAGTGTGGACACCCTGATATGCAGCATTCACATTCTTCCTCATTCTTTCTCCTGCCATTATTGTGTCCCACTTGATTCTCAAAGTGTGGACATCATTCATTGTGAAACAATTTCTAATAGTATCCTCATCAAAATTGACCTGGTGAATGTACCTCGGTCTTTGTTTGCTAACCCTAACCCTATCAATGAAACCCTCAAGGTCAAATATCCTCGGCTGCTCCAAATACATCCCATAGCATTGAAGCACTGAATAAATCTAATCCAACCCATTTTTATTAGCTATCAGAAAGTCACTAAATCTGAGGGATGTAGGAAAAAATGACCCTTTCTTGTGCTTCCTCATATGCTCCTTATTGATGAAGGGGGTAAATCATAAAACACACAACAACAAAAATTGCACACAGAAAATAGAACTTTCTTTATTGATTTGGACAACTTATTACATTATAGAAGCTTAAATACAATCAGAGGAATCAACCCCCCACAGGCTGCAACACATTACAACTTCCTATCACAAGACTCTGGAATCATCAACCTTCTGTAACCCCAAATCTGCTAGGGTTTCTATTTTCTCACCTATTTTTGACTCTACACTTTCCCCTTTAACTCTACTAATGCCCATGATTCCCCAAAATGGTTATTAATAGCCTTTTTGGCGGCCAACAACCTAATTTCAAAATTTGCATCTCCCTCCAAAAATAGGTCAACTTTCAGGAGCCATAACTTTTGATCCGGGTGTCTGATTGATGAACCGTTTTATGCGTCGGAAAGCTTGCGGAGTGCTCTACACGTTAAGAACCTACCTTGCTAGTTCCATCCATTTTTGGGTCTGTATAGGGCCGTTTAGTGCCTCAAACCTGAGTTTGAATAATTTTTAGACATTTTTCAGGAAACAAAAACTTTAATATCTTTTAGCTCGCAAATGATCTTTGCGTGATTCCTTCGCCAAAGGTCTTATTTTTGAGTTATGTAACTTCCTATAAATTTTCACTTCATTCCATACCCAAATGCAAACGTTCTAAAAATAGCAGGTTGCTATTTTTAGCAGTTTGGAAAAACTGAAAGTTCTACATCATTATTCAAGCGATTATGGAACCAGAACCACAAATTTTGAAAAAAAATAGAAAGAACATCAACAATTTTGAAACACATCTTTTTTTGGGTGATGCAAGATTGCCCTTACACCATTTGATGCTCCTACATTAGACACCCAGGGTAATTTGAGAAGTGACCCTGTCACGTCTTAGGTGTTTGTGTGAGGAAAACCCAAATGGTCAACCTCTACCTTAGACAACCAAGAAGAATCTTCAATAGGCCTTCCTTTCCATTTCACCAGATATTCTTCATATTGCTTGTTCTGAGTACTTCTTCCCACATGGCTATCCAAGATCTCTTCTATCTCCTCTAGTGAAGTAGATGCCCAAATACGCCACTGTTCTTCTGTTGGTCTATCCTCTATTCCACTTTCATGATATTTTGATAAATCAACAATGTTGAAAATAGGGGAAATGTTGATCCCACTCGACAGCTCTACCTCATATGCATTTTCTGAATCATGTTTCTTCAAAATTCTGCATGGTCCAAATTTCTTCATTTTCAACTTATTGTATGTTCCAATTGGGAACCTTTCTTTTCCCAAGTGAACCATGACTTCATCTCCTACCTGGAATTCCTTATATCTCCTCTTCTGATCTGCCTTGGCCTTGTACTGAATATTCATCTTATTAATGTGCTTTCTCACCTCTTCATGCAAATTCTTCAGGTGTTTTGCAAAGTCTTCAACTTCAGCACTTGTCTTTTCTCCTTTGTCCAGCTTCCTTAACTCAGAAGCATTTCTTGGGCTATTGCCATATACAATCTGGAATGGTGATTTACTAGTACTCCTATTGATAGAATTGTTGTAAGCAAATTCCACCTGTGGTAAAATTAAATCCCATCCCTTGGGCTTATCTCCTATTAAGCATCGTAGCAGGTTACCCAAACTTCTATTCACCACTTCAGTATGTCCATCAGTCTGTGGATGGTGTGCAAAACTGAACTTCAAATCTGTCTTCAACTTCTTCCACAATGTCCTCTAGAAATAACCAACAAACTTGGTATCTTGATCTGAAAATATGCTCTTTGGTAGACCATGTAGTCTTACAACATCCTTGAAAAATAACTCTACAATATGAATAGCATCATTAGTCTTCTTCCAAGGAATAAAATGTGTCATCTTTGAGAATCTGTCCACCACCACAAAAATGGAATCATGTCCTCTCTGTGTCCTTGGTAAACCAAGAACAAAATCCATACTAATATCATCCCATGGCTTCTCTGGTATAGGTAATGGCTGATATAACCCTATATTCTGACTTGTCCCTTTTTCCATCTGACACACTCTGTAACTCTGCAAAAATTTCCTCACATCCTGCTGCAATTGTGGCCAATAATAATTTTCACCAACAATAGAAATGGTCTTATCTCAACCAAAGTGTCCATCCAATCCTCCACTATGCTTCTCCTTAATCAGGTTCTCTCTCATGGAACTCCTCAGAATGCACAACTGGCTTCCTCTAAACAACATGCCATCTTGGATTATGAAATCCAACCATTTTTTCCTATCCAAAGTATCAGGTTCCAAACAAGCTTTCCAAGCCTTTGCAAAATCTAGATCTTCAAGATACAAACTTTTGAGCTTATCAAACCCAACAACCTCTATCTTCATTTCTATCAACAAATTCTACCTTCTGCTCAAGGCATCTGCAACTCTGTTGGACTTCCCAGTCTTGTGCTTCAAAACAAAAGTATAACTCTACAAAAACTCAACCCATTTTAATTGCCTCTGGTTCAACTTTCCTTGACTATTAAGATATTGCAAAGCCTGATGATCAGTATATAAAACAGACTCTTTTGGCAACAAATAATGTCTCCATTTCTTCAAAGCCTGAACTATTACATAAAACTCCTGATCATAAACAAAATACTTTTTCTTGGCATCATTAAGCTTCTCACTAAAATAGGCAATGGGCTTACCTTCTTGGCTCAAAACACACTACCACTTGCATCACAATCTACTTGAAACACCTTATTGAAATCTAGAAGTGCCAAAATAGGTTGCTCTGTAACTTTCTACTTTAATGTGTCAAAACTTTTGTCTACTCCTTTAGTCCATCTAAACTCTTTTCTATCCCCTCTCATTGTCTCAGTTAGGGATGCACAAATGCTACTAAAATTCCTGATAAACTTTTTGTAAAAACTTGCCAAACCATAAAAAGATCTTACCTCAAAAGCACTCCCTGGTGTAGGCCTTTCAATGACAGCCCTCACCTTCTCTGGGTCCATCTTAAGACCTTCCTCTAAGACAACAAATCCTAGGTATACCAACTCTTTCTTTACAAAACTGCATTTCTTTAGATTAATCAACAACTTCTCTTCTATTAGCTTCTCTAAAACTCTTCTAATATGCATCAGATGCTCATCCCAAGTCTTACTAAAAATCAAAATATCATCCAAATAAACAATAACAAAAATTCCCAAAAATTCTTTCAATACCTCATTCATGAACCGCATGAATGTGCTCGGTGCATTGGTTAGCCCAAATAGCATGACTAACCACTCATACAAACCCTCCTTTGTCTTGAAGGTTGTCTTCCATTCATCTCCTTCTCTAATTCAACTCTAGTGATAGCCACTCTTCAGATCAATCTTCATGAAGTACTTGGCTCCACTAAAACAATCCATTATGTCATCCATTCTGGGTAATGGAAATCTATACTTGATCATGATCTTATTGATGGCTTGATAATCTGTACACATTCTCCATTCTCCATCTTTCTTTGGTGCTAGTATTGCAGGTATCTCAGATGGACTCAGGCTCTCCCTTATCAGTTCCTTCCTTAATAGCTCTTGAACTTGTCTATTTAGCTCTTTAGTCTCTCCAAGAGTCATTCTGTGGGCTACCTTATTCGGCAAACTAGCTCTTGGTATAAAATGCATTTGGTGACTTATCTTCCTCACCAGTGGTAAACCTTCTGGTACATTATCAAAGATAATGTCCTAAAATTCTTCCAACATATCTAAAACTTCTACTGGTACATCTTCACATTTCTCTTGACTGATCTTAGGAATCAATGCAAAGCTATGACGCTCATGCTTCATACCTTCCAAAACATTTCTACCATCTACCAAGAAAATTATGGAAGTACTACATACCTTTTCTTCCTCCTCCTTCAAGGGCTTCAATTTATGATGAACTCCATCCTTTGTTAGGGAATATGTGTTTGCACGGTCATCATGGACAGCGCTCCTATCATACTACCACGGCCTCCCCAATAGCATGTGACATGCATCCATCGGTATGATATCACACATCACCTCATCATGGTAGTCACCAATATTGAACTTCACTAAACACTACTCATTGACCAAAGCTCTATGGTCCTTCTGCAACCATGTAATCTGATATGGATACGGATGCTTTCTTCTTGTCAACTTCAACTTGTCAACCATCTCCTCTGAAACAAGATTATTAGTGCTTCCATTGTCAATAATAATATCACAACACTTACCATCACATTTGTACCTTGTACATAATAAACTCTTCTTTTGATTGGGATCTTTCTCCTCATTCAACAAAGTTCTTCTAACAACTAGGGTTTATCTCCTTTCAACATCTTCAGAGCACTCAGATTGTGCATCTTCATTGACATGTGCAACTCATGCATTACCTTTAGGTCTTCTATTTGTCCTTCCTTGATGTTGTGGACACTCATATGCTCGATGTTCTTCTTCTCAACATTGGAAACAAGTTCCTCTGAAACCTCCTCTTCTAGGTCCTTACCCAGGTCTGCCTCTTCCTCTTCCTCTTTGTTCACCATTGTTTTGGTCACGAGGGTGGTAGGTATTATCTCCTCTCTAATTTCAACTGGTGTCGGCTTCTTCACTTTTCTTTGAATCTTCATTTTGGCCCCCATAGGGTCTTCCACCATTCCTTCTACCTTAACCCCTTCCCCTTTGCTTGCTATCAAATCTTTTATTCAGCTTCTCTTCCACCTTCAGGGAAAACTAATATGCATCTTCTATGGTGGTCATTCTCACCAGGCTTAGCTCCTCCTGAATACTCAGCCTCAACCCATTAATGTAATGAGCTACCTTCTCCTTGTTGGGCTCTGCATGGCCTGTCCTGATAGTAATTTTATAAAACTCTTCTATGTACTCCTTAACAGACTTGTTACCTTGCTTTAGTCCTTACAACTTCTTCAATAGCTCCATCTCATAGTCCACAAGAATGAATTGCTTCTTTAGTTTCTCCACCATCTGATCCCATCTGGTGATCTTTCCTTTTCCTCTTCTATTCCTCTCTAATTGGACCTCCTTCCACAAAATACTGGCATGTCCCTTCAACTTTGTTTTTGCAAACTTGACCCGATCTGGGTCCTCCACATCTTTATATTCAAAATACTCCTCCATATCATTGATCCAATCAATAAGTTGTTCTGGATTCAAATCTCCAGAATATGTAGAAACTTTGATCCTTGGCCTCTTTCCAATCTTTGAAATGGCCCTCAAAAACCTAACTTCTGCAGGGTCTCCTGCAACTTCTTGTTCTTCCTCGAATAGCTCTTCCTCAGCTTCATCCTCGCTTTCTTCTCTTGTTCTTGAATCAAACCCTTTTCGTAGCTCCTCTTGCAATGCATCAATTTGCCTTGGTAGGGCTCTAAAACCCTCTTCCATCAAAGCATTCCTCCCAATAGAATTTCTTCATGGAGGCATCTTGATCTCCACAGAAAATCCACAACCTCAGGTCCTGGTGCAAACTGCCTCATGGTCAGCGATCTGTCTACACACTCAGGAACCCTTTCTTTGATACCACTTGATGAAGGCAGTAAATCATAAAATGCACAACAATAGAAATTGCAAACAGAAAATAGAACTTTTTTTATTGATTTGGACAACTTATTACATTACAGAAGCTCAAATAGAATTAGAGGAATCAACCCTCCATAGGCTGCAACACATTACAACTTCCTATCACAAGACTCTCGAATCATTATCCTTTTGTAACCCCAAATCTGCTAGGGTTTCTATTTTCCCACCTATTCTTGACTCTACACTTTCCCCCTTAACTCTACTACTACCCAGGATTCCTAAAAATGGTTATTAATAGCCTTTTTAGCGGCCAACAACCTAATTTCAAAATTTGCATCTCCCTCCAAAAATATGTCAACTTCTGGGAGCCATAACTTTTGATCCAGGTGTCCAATTGACGAACTGTTTTATGCGTCGAAAAACTCACAGAGTGTTCTATGCACTAAGAATCCATTTTGCTAGTTTTGGCCATTTTTGGGCCCGTACGGGTCCATTTAGTGCCTCAAACCTAAGTTTGAATAATTTTCAGGCATTTTTTAGGAAATAGAAACTTTAATATCTTTCAGCTCACAAATGATCTTTGTGTGATTCCTTCACCAAAGGTCTTATTTTTTAGTTATCTGACTTCCTGTAAATTTTCACTTCATTCCATACCCAAATGCAAACTTTCTAAAAATAGTAGGTTGCTGTTTTTAGCAGTTTGGAAAAACTAAAAGTTCTACATCATTATTCAAGCGATTAAAGAACTAGAACCACAAATTTTGAAAAGAAATGGAAACAAAATCAACAATTTTGAAACACATCTTTTTTTAGGTGATGCAAGATTGCCCTTACACCATTGGCTACTCCTACATCACTTATCTGATTCATTTAACTGCCTAATGATCTCAGAAAATGCAATTTTCTTAGGTACATACTTAGGCAGAATGTGGGGAGGGGCCTTACACCCATAGACCCTGATATAAGTGGTGTGCTCATGGTAAAACCAGTCACCCAAATTATGATCAATCCCCAAATGTGGAGTTCTATCCAATGGCCTTAAGAAATCTAATACATCTGGATGTAGCCTTTCTCCTTCTGGCTCCAAGAAACCTAGAACTCTCCTCACAAAATAATCTTCAAAAATTACATAGTTAGCATCAATGCAATGCATATCTACCATGCAGGTCCACATCTACACTACAACATTTTCCCCTATGCATCTGCCATTTTGACATGTAGATTGTGGTGCCACATTCCTGACAAAGCAAACATAAGCATATGGTACAACATGGAATACCATGTGAATTCAACATGGGCATCCACAGTAAATAACTTGCTCTTGATTGTTGTCATCTGTTTGTGCATTTTATTTGCAATGTAGGAAGCATAGTCATATGGCTTCCTAGTCTCTTGGCTTTGAATATCCACTACCATCATCATTAGAGAGATAGGAATTCTATTTGAGGCATCCCTTCCTAGGACTTGGCACAAGCTGTGATATGTTCTAACAAAATAATGTATGAACAGATTGCATTGGAAAGGTTCTTCTTCACTATCTAAGATTTTCACCAATTTACCATCAACTCCTCTCAGCCTATGCTTGGCCAAGTTAAAATCCCTATAGGCACGCTTAATAGTTTGGTACTTTTTCTTTAATACATTTAAGTCAATTAGCTTATTAGCCACATTGTTTAGGTTAAACACAGTGGAAATGTATCCCTTTGTGAACTTGATAATCTTTGTGCCATTCCCTGCTAAGACTGTCCTTGTTTGAGGATTGTACCTCTATGCTATCACCCTTACTAGGTATGGATTAGGGAATAAATTAGGGCCTATCAACTTGGCCAAATCAAAGCACCAAGCATGATAGATTGGGGCTTTATAATCCATTCTTCGGTGCCAGTGCTCAAACAAGACCCAACCAAGAACAAGCAGTCGAGCATCTCTATAGTTATAGAAAAAGTCAAGGAATTTATCATCTGCCCCCCGAGGCCATGAAAATTTAGAGATTTCCTAGTAGAACTTGGCAGCTGGACCATAAGGTCCTCATCTAAGCTGCACTTAGAGGTGGAAGCTTGACTAGCTTGACTCATTTTTTCAAACTGATTATAATAAACTAGGGCTTCTTATACAAACAATTATATTGCTTCTCAATTAGGCAGTCAACTTAAAATATGTCAGGCATAGCTAAACAAAATGAACTTACTAGTTTATACTTCTAGAAGTTTAAATTTCATTCTTTGTTCACTTGAGAATCTACTATGTGTTGGAACTCTTTTTATGCTTGAAGAAATGATGCAAAAAGCCCTAACTTTTCTCCCTTTCAAGCTTTGTAGCATAGGTTTTGAGGCATTAATGAAGGTATCCTCGGCCTTAATCTCTCATTCATGTCATAGGGTGCCCTCAACTTTCATCGAGAAAATTTAAATCTGTGTCATTGATCTCAACCTATTTCTATGAGATCCAAAGTTGTTATTTACCTGCTAGATTTGAAAATCTAGGTCATCATAGTTGAAAAGTCCTCAACCAATAAGGATGAACCAAATTAGATGTACTTCCTTCGCTAACCACATCACTTTTCATCCATCCTAGACACATTGCATCATTTTGTGGCGTTGCAGCCAGAGGTGGGCCACCACTTACCTACCCTGCACAGGTGCGATAAAGCCTCCACACATCCATCCTTCATTTATCTTTTACTTCTTTGATAAGACGAGGCCATGTGTTTCCATCTCATGACCGCGTGGCAAAGATTCCTTCCTAGAAAGATACCTTTGCGATGATGTGCAACTATTAGATTAGAGCTCTCCTTCAGACCACTTTTAGATTGACATTTGGCAACATACGGTTGCTCAATGTAAGATTCTGCAATAAAGGGGCTACAAGCCCAGATCCTTTGATAGGTTTCACCTTGTCACACAGCCACGCAGTGGGATGATGACATCATCTATAATGTGCTACGATGCTGTGAAATACACTTATATTAAACCCTATAACATATGTGAAGACTTAGAAAGTGGGTTTAATTTTTACGGGCCATAAGGGGTATGACTAGGACATGGGACCAGTCACCTAAGGGATATAAAGACTTCAAGTCATAACTTAAGGGACAAGGAACCTACCACAGGTGGTCAACAGATAGTTAGAAAATAAAGTGCATGAGCTTAGGAACTTAGGTTTAAAAATTTTCAAAGGCAAGAAACTTTCAATTTCATGAACCTAAAACCCTAAACCCTCATAGGTACCACCATTGGCTCTGACTAGGGATGTGCAAGCTTTTAAGTTGTAGCGAGAACCACTGGACTTTTGGGAGTAGACTAGACAAGACCAAAAAGGACCGACTATACAAAAATATACACTATCTACAACCTATACACAATTATTTTACAGTGTGCATAGAGAACTTATGAAAAGTAAGGTTTTAGGAATTGTCTGTACACAGGCAACTCCTGAAATTCACCATCTAATCCTTGGAGAAAATAGGAATCCTCTCCATGAGTATTACTTATTAGATAAGGACCAACCCATAATGGTTCAAATTTGCCATGTTTACCCTTATCCTAGTTCCTAGCATTCCACACAAGAACCAAATCATTTACTTGAAATTTTCTTTCTGTAGCCCTTTTGTCAAACAAATATTTCACCTTTTGCTATTTCTTGATATTGTTCTTCTGAGTCTCTCTCCTGACTTCACCTAATGTGATCAACTGATTCACTCTCTCGGCCACTGAGTCCTCCATATCCTCATCACTTTCTTGGACAAATTTGTACACTGGTAGGATATTGTTTATTGGCAGCCTTGCCTCCATACCATACACCAATTCAAACAAGGCTTTACCAGTTTCCTTTTTAACTATTATCCTATCAGCCCATAGTAGCAACTTCAATTTTGAATCCCATGCTCTTCTATTTTTATCAATTATTCTCTTGATTATCTTCATGAGACTTTTGTTACTAGACTCTGCCTGACCATTTCCTTGGGATGATATGATGAAGCATGAGACAAAGTGATTCCATAATTGTTGCAGAAATCAACAAACTCACCAGATCTAAAGTACATTGCATTATCTATAACTAATTTTACTGGTACTCCAAATCTAATTATTATGTGTTCTAGGATGAAATCAAGCACAACCTTACTTGTGGACTTCTTGGATGGAATGGCCTCAATCCATTTGGTAAAGTAATCTGTAGCAACTAAAATCCAACTGTGTCCTCCGCTTGACTTTTCTAATATTTATCCTATGAAGTCTATCCCCCATTGTTGAAATGAAGCCTCCACTATTATAGTCTTAAGGGGTAATGCATCTACATAATCTTTCCAGAAATTCTTTGGCAAGAATCACATTTCTTCACCATCTTATGTGTATCAGAGAAAAGTGTTGGCCACCAGTATCCTGTCCTGAGAATTTTATGGGCAGTAGTCCTAGCTGTATAATGTCCACCACACATCCCGCCATGCATATCAGTGAGAATATTCATGGCTTGATTTTCATCTACACATTTAAGCAATACACCTTCCGGGTTCTTCCAATACAATTCACCTTGGAGAATAACATATTTGACTGCATGTAATTTTAATGTTCTCTTTTGGCTATCACTTAAGTGAGTAGGACAATTCAATTTTTGCAAGTAATACACAATGTCCTTATACCAATCTAATTTATACATTTCACAGGCTTGATCCTGAACTACATTTACCTAGCATGCTTCCAAATTTGATTTAGTCATCATTTTAGCCAAACCTTGTCCCCTTACCAATTTGGTAATCTGAATCTCAATATTAAACTCCTATATTTTATTTATCCATCTACATCTCCTTCCAGTCACTTCATGTTGAGTGAATATGTCTTTAACTACTATGTGTGGCACATATGCTACAAGCTGAGCTCCAACCAGATAAGGTATGAAGTGCTTGACTGCTCTAACCAAAGCATAGCCTTGCTTCTCCATAATATCATACTTCAATTCTACTACCTATAGACACTTGCTAAAAAAGGCAATTGGTTGTTCAAATACATCATCATTTTTCTATAATAAGCATGCAACAATTGTATGTAATGAAGCAAATGAAAATAATTGGAAGGGTTTAAAAAAATCAAGAGACTTTAGAATAGGGGTAGTTTTGATAGCTTCTTTGATGTTTTGAAATGATTTAATTGCCTCACTTCCCCAAACTATAGATTCACCCTTCTTTAACATCTTGGATATGGCCTTGGTAATCTCTGCAAAGTTAGGAATAAATCTTCTAACAAAGTTGATCTGGCCAAAGAAAGATTGGATGCCTTTAACTATCTTGGGAGTTTGAATTTTATCAATTGCTGCAACCCTCTCTGGATCAATCCTAACTCCATCCGTAGACACTATGTGCCCCAAAAAGTTTTCCCTTAGTTACACTGAATGCACACTTCTTAGGGTTTAGGGAGATGCCATACTCTAGTGCCCTAATAAAAATCTACTCTAGATGCATACAGTGTTGTTCTTCCTTCTTTGAATAAGTAGTTAAATCATCCCGATACACAACTAGGATAGAATCAATCAAACCTACAAAAGAAACATCCAATGCTCTTTGAAAAGTAGCACCAACATTTGTCAATCCAAATGGCATTCTGACATATACATAAGTTCCCCATGGAGTTGTGAAGGCAGTCTTATACTATTCTGATTCTTTCACCTTCACCTGATTATATCCTGAAAATCCATCCATCATGGACAGGAATTCACACCATGTCACCTTTTGCAACATAGCTTCCATATTGGGCAAAGGGTAATTATCCTTCAAAGAAGATGCATTCAGATTTCTAAAATATACACACAGTCTTATATCTCCATTCTTCTTTCTCATTGGGACAAGATTTGACACCCAAGTAGAATGTCTTATGGGCTAAATAATTCTAGCATCCCTAAGATTCATGAGTTCCTCTTGTATTTTTGGAGCTAGAGTGGGGTTAATAGGCCTTTGCCTCTGTCTAAACAACTTAGCTCTAGGCTTGAGGGGAATTTCATGCTGAAATAAGTCCTCTCTATATGCTTTCAAGTCTTCATATGACCAGGCAAAGACATGTTTGTATTTTCTCAGTAAGGCTATCAATATTGCTCTGATATGTGGTTTCAAACATTTACCTATGTATACTTTTTTTGGAGCATTTTGTGTACCCAAGTTTATCTCCTCCAGATCTTCCATATGAGGAGGAGAGGTCTTGGTAGTCCACTGATCTCTATTATCGAATGCTCTTTCTAAAGCCACTAACCCTCTTGGGATCTTATTAGTTTTAAGTTGTATTACTTCTTTTCCAAAGGGTATCTTTCCCATCTACAACTTCTACAAAGTTCTGGAAATCAATTTCTTGATTCTCATACTCATCAATACAATACATAAACTTTATCAGATCTTTGTCATCCTCAAATACCTGCCAACTGCATACGTTGTCTGGCACTGCTGGTCTAATTTTAATCTCAACATTTGCAATACTAGTCATTGTGACATCATTTGTCTTGATGGCTACATTAGCTAGGAAATCTTCCATAACATTCTTTGATCTTTCTATCCAATTTATTGAGAATGCATCAAAAAATTCTATAGTATCCCAAAAAACATGCTTACATTGTTTTAGTCTCTTATTCTTTGAAGCATACCTATCTCTTACTTGGGAAGCTATTAATTCTGAATCTCCAAACACCCTTAACATTTTAATTCCATGTTTAAGAGCAACATTCAATCTTAGAAACAAGGCTTCATATTCTACAATATTATTTGTGGAAGCAAATGTCAACAGAAAGGAGAATTTTAGGATCTTACTAGTAGGAGATAGAAATACCACTCCTACACCAGAACCTTCTTTTGAGAAGGTACCATTGAAGTACATGGTCCATAAGCTATTTTGGTCTTTCTGCTTTTCAAGCTCTTCATCGATAGGTTCTTTTCTCTTTTCATCTTGATCATTGGACATAACCTTGAAATTCTCACAATTAGTATCCACAAAGAAAATCTGATCTTCTAGTTCTTGATCTTCAACTGTATCTAGTGCTCTTTCTTTTCTAACCAGCTTGACATCTTTACCATTCAAGGGAATCATGGTATATGACAAATCCAATTGTGTGCTTCCTTTAATTAATGTTGCCCACCTCCTAAACAATTACATACCATATTGTGGCTTGATATCAACTACTGTAACATTCATTATATAGGTTTTTTCTGGATAGGCTACAAGAATGAAGTCCAAATTTTCATAATCCCTATAACTGGTACTTCTCTAGCATTCACAACATAACACTTTCCACATGCCTTGTCTATATTCAATCCAATTTGTGCATAAGAACTAGAGGCATGATGTTTGTTGAAGCACCTGAATCAAGCATGCAATTCCTAATCACTTTCCCATTTACAATAAGGGACACATAAAATGGTTCTACTTGGGAAGGGCATTTTGTTACTGTTGTTCCTAGATAAACTTCAAGAATTTTTTCTTCATCAACACTCATTTATTGGATATTGTTCTAATCCTTAGCAGTATGGTCTGCCTGATAAGATACCCTTGAGATTAAGGCCAATGCCTTATTTCTATATTCTTCAATTTTCATCATTTCCATCAATGGTACTAAGACTTTCATTTGAGATAAAGCTTGAGTTATGTCAAATGGAGCATAATTTTGTATAACATTCGTAGCTTGACCTACATTCTTACTCTTCTCATGAGTTTGTCCAACCTTAGCTTTTGTGATTTTTTGACTATCATCTATGACATGTGAACCTTTAGTCTTTTCTCCATCCTAAGAAACTTTACCCTCTGAATTCTTAGCATTTTGATTCAAAATTTATTTTGAATCTCTCTTATTGTTTTTACTTTATTTTTTCTATGATTCACGGTCCTTGGGCTTATGTTGAGGTTGTTTTACAAAGATGCCTCCCAGTTGACCTGAATCACCTGCCTGAACTTTGTTCCTGAGGTTATAATTACTCTTAACCTGGGCTATTGTAACAACTGTAAGAGATCTAATTTCTTCATCAGATGGCCTCCTTAAATTAACCAAAGGAGCATGTGATTCCTAGGTACAAACTTGATGATCCACATCTTCATCATCTAAAAAACCTGCTGACAATTTACATCCTTGTAGTACCTTCTCTCTTCTACTCATCTGCCTCATTAGAGGAAGAATAATCTCCATTTGAAGAGAACATGTTAACATTGTCATCTTCAACACAGTGGGGTTCATTACATTCATCACAAGCATTAGCATCATTATAAAAAGACTGGGTAATCATACATTGTGACTTGAATGAGGTATTTGGCATATTATGCACCATGGAGTATCCTCTACAATATTAACAGTCTTCTTTAGGGGATCAGGAGTCTCTTTAACATTATGAGATCTTTGATTAGTTTTGTTATTGGGAATAGGCTTACCATTATGCCAATTGGTATTGTATGGCATATCATGCAACTGAGGTCTCTTTTCTTGCCTCTGATAAGTCTACTTTTCTAGACCAAATACTTTCTCATTCTTATCAAGTTTATAACTTAGATCCCTAAAATCTGTGGTTAATTTATACAATTTATCTTCAGATGTGGAGATGTTATTGTGAGTATTTTGAATTCTATTGTTTGGATTCTGTAAGATTCTCACATCATCCCTTATGTTTCCTTTACCTGATGCTTTCCTATTATTTTCTATATTTGCTACAATTTTGAAAGCATCCCTAAGGTTATCTTGACTCTAGTCTCTTAGTTCATATGATATATTAGCATCAAAGGCATTTGTGTACAAGACCATACAAATTGGTTCATTTGGTCTCATATGAGGTGACAATTTATTCAGAACTTTGGTGAACCTAGCATTGAAATTAGAAACTGATTCATTTGACCCTTTAGCAATACTTGCGAGGGCCAGTCTTATCTCCATACTATTCTCTAAAGATTCTTTTGAAATTATCCAATGATGTGATACTCTTATAAGGAAAACCTATATACCATTCTTTGGCTTCATCAATCAAAGTCTGCTTAAACAATTTCATGAAAACATCCTCATGCTCTACCTCAAAATTATCCATGACATTCAGGAAAACCTTCAAGTGATCCTCTCCTGATACATCATTGTTTCCTAAAAATTTTGGTAGTTCACTCTTGATATCATTATCAATAGGGTTAGGGTATCCAAGAATGCCAATGAAATCTAACTTTCTAAACCTGTCTAACTGCATAGGTCTTCTACCCAATTGGTTGGCATTTGCATTCCTATTTGCATTGGCATTAACATTCTGGTTTCTCACATTATGCTATGGTACCCTATTATTATTTGCATTTTCTCTCTGATTATTTTTTGGGTGTTGATTCACATGATGATTAAGCCCTTGATCATTCCCAAGGATGTTTTGATCATTTTGTTGATTTTGAATCTCATTTGCTTGTTGGTTTCTCAACACATTTGCATTATTGAAGGTGGGAACTAAATCCTAATGAGCCATTTTTAGAGCTTGCACCTTTTTCTTCATATCATCTCTTATTTTTAGGGCTTGTAAGTAATCAAGTTTTGCCCCGAGGTTCCTAATTTCCTCTGCTAACTCATCTTCCGTTGGCATGGAAGAGGATGGTCTCATGGGCTCATCAGTATCTCTTGGAGATTCTGTATCTTCAAATCTATCAGGGGGATCTAGAAAAGGATGTTCTTGAAACATATCAACTCCAAACCTCAACCCATCACCCTGTTGTTTCTCATAAATTTCATGAATATTAGCTTCTGTGGATGAAAAGTGTTGTTGTGGTTGTTGTTGTTTAGGAGACCTAACATTATTCTAGGAATCATCATAATTCCTTGAACTTAGTGAACCTTCATGACTGGGTCGAGTAGTTCCTTTCTTTTTATACATTTTCTTTGGTAATTCTTGGAACAAA
The DNA here is from genome assembly GCA_027924645.1 of Cunninghamia lanceolata. NCBI lineage: Eukaryota > Viridiplantae > Streptophyta > Pinopsida > Cupressales > Cupressaceae > Cunninghamia > Cunninghamia lanceolata. The sequence continues at coordinate 6,208,062 of BSBN01000960.1, read as the reverse complement.
GGGTTTTCAAGGGATCTTATCTCATGCATACAACTTTTATTTTACTAGCTGGGAGATTTTGTTTGGAGTCACCACCCACTAATGGGATTTATACCTACATTCTAGGTTCCTTTCAATTCCCCAATGGAGTTGCCAATCTGTTGGTGTTCCCAGCTGATTGTTTGAGTTTCCCTAAAATGTTGCCATCTTCTATCCACAGGATCCTCAGGTCAGTGGCCAACTAATAGGAGACAGACTCTAATGTCTCCTCTACACTGCAGGCTTTGCAAGACCTAGGGGGTGTCCCTATTCAATACACATATAGTGAATCTTGGTTGCAACTAGGTATTGACACAAATATAGATAAATCCTCTATTTTACAGACCATATCTATGAGATAAATGCAAAGAGTCTAGCTTTGGGTCCTACTTTAGTTGTGAATCAGAGGATTTGAAATCTAAATCCTACTCCTACTGTCCTACAGTTTGAGGTTTTGAGTTGATTTAAAATTTTATGTATGTGTGGTTGTCAGATCAAGGTTTGATTCATAAATTCAATGCAACCCTTTCATCGATGCCTATCCAAGGGCATGGAGTCTAATTTAAAACATATAAATTTCCATAAACCAGATAAACATACAAGTTTTAGAGGGTTATTTAGTTCCTACCTTACAGAGAAGTTCCAAGATTAGGTATTCCTACTAACTCTTCTTACAAATATCCTTGTTATCACACATATTTCTCCATATTTGACTTAGAGCACTTTAATTTTGTTCCTTAAACAAAAGAACAAAATCAAACATGCAATGTAGCAGACATGCACCCCAGAATTTAGAAAACACTTAGTTACTTCATTCTAAAGAAAGATTCAGATAACAAATGGAGATAGTTAATAGAAACACATTCACATTGTATTACTCATATAAATTAATCTGAAACTGATAAGTGGCTTATGAAAATACATACATTAAAATAGAACTCACAAGACCACAGAGAAAAAAACCGGCCAAAATATTGTATTAGCTTTACTCCTCAGAATCCCAAAACTTCCAACAACAACAAAGTGAGGCAACCAGCTCTTTATAGACATAGAGCCTGACACCAACATTCATTATATTTGTTCATTAGGTGAGATTACACTACAAAGCATTGCTCAAGGGTGTAGAGGCATTTATTACATTAAGCCCAGAGAAAGATAAAAAATAATGTCACATGTGAGCCAAATGATTTGAGGAGCCTAACTACATGAATGCAGGGGAGAAGTAGTTGCTTATTTGCTTCAGGTACACCTATCCATATTTGTTTTCCCACTCAGCATATGACTTCTTTGATGGCCATTGGAATGAGAACAACTTTAAAATCTTGTCAATGTGTCCTATATACCGTGCATCCATCAAAATCTTTGCTTCCTTATAGAACTCAAAATTTATTGCCAATACATGCAGTTTATCCAAAGTTGAATTCAAAATCATTAGCTTGGGGTCCCCATCAGTGCAACAAGTAGATATGAGCTATCCAACATTATCACTAAAATCAACTTTCCAGTTGTCAAGGCTTTTGACCTGCCCATCAGCTTCCAATATACTAGGCATTATTTTCTTATCTATCTTCTACATAAACTGCTTCTTCTCACCTAGTACCTTATCTAACTTTAATTGGAAAGCTATAACCCCTTCAAGAATTTCCAACATTTCAAGGGTTAGCTTCATTTCTGGTGGCACTTGTGCATCAAACTGTGAACACCTAATTAAGTCTCTTAATTCACTAGTCCTTGGCAGCCACGATCTTTGCATTGTCTTGGGACATTCTTTATCCTGCTCAAGCTTATCTAATGTAGCCTTGAAATTAGAATGAGACTTCCATGTCTCATAGATCCTTGCCACAACCTTCATCACTCTATGGTTGATCAAATTGGTGACCATCTCTTTGAATGAATTCTTCTTCTCCTCCTTCAATCTCTTCACCTCCTCCTTCAACTCTCTGATTTTAGCTAGTAGGGGCTGTGTTAGCTGGAAATGACTCTGCTGTTGGGATCACAGGTGGAGAAGTAGAAGGACTAGCCCCTAATGATAGCTGATCCTTGCAGTTATTTAGTTCCACAATTTCCTATGCATATTGTAGAAACAACTCATCATGTTCTTTCTGTAGCTTATTAGTGATTTCCTAAGAAAATTATGTAGTCTGTACATTTAGACTTGCAACATGGGGGTTAGGAGTGTCAGACACCCTCTTGATTATTACATCTCTTGTTAACTCCCCCAATCCAATCCTAAGCTTGTTATTGTTCAGGGATAGAGCCCATATTGCTAATGTTTTGAACCTAGGATTGAAGGCTGCACTAGAGAGAGCCTTCTCTACTTTCTCATCTATTACATCAGAGTCTTCTTTGGTTATTGTGTCAAATGTAATTACATCTAACAAGGTCCAATGAGGGAGGAGCAAGATATTACTCTTGGAAACTAATGCCCTTCCCTTGTTTGGAGTCATTGTACTGATGGCCTGATTGACCTCTTTCAACACTCTTTGGGTGATGGTCTCATACTCAGAGGGATTAGCTCCACTCTTGGCATCCTCAATCCTTTTCTAGAATTCCTCACTCCTTACCTTTAACACATAACTTCTGAATTTAGAAGTGTTAATGAATTCATCATCCTCTAATAATTTATTGCAAGCCATTACCCTAACATCTTCAATATCTATAGTCTGGCTTGTCATTGTCCTCATTGCCCTATTTTCAGGGGATGAGTAGGGCCTTATTATATCAAGTGAATTCACCTGATGGGAAGCTTCATGCACCTATTCCTTTTCCTTTTCCTCTAAATCCACTACTTCAATTTCCTCCTTGGCCTCTAAATTAATTATTTTTGTCTTCTTGGTAGGCGAAGGGTCAATTGATTCTCTTCACATAATATCCTCTCCTTGAGCTGCCAGGCTGATAGGAGGGCCTTTCTTCTCCTGCAGGAGCACTAGCAATTAGTTTTTCTATATTATCCAACATTTTTTGAATTCTTTCTATGCGGTCTTGCACCTTTTCAAATGCACCCTAATATGCAACATTCACATTCTTCCTCATTCTTTCTCCTACCATTATTGTGTCCCACTTGATTCTCAAAGTGTGGACATCATTCATTGTGAAACAATTTCTAAAAACATCCTCATCAAAATTGACCTAGTGAATGTACCTCAGTCTTTGTTTGCTAACCCTAACCCTGTCAATGAAACCCTCAGGGTCAAATATCGTCGGCTGCTCCAAATACATCCCATAGTGTTGCAGCACTAAATAAGTCTGATCCAACCCATTTTTATCAGCTGTCAGAAAGTCACTGAATTTGAGGGAGGTAGAAAAAAATGAACCTTTCTTGTGCTTCCTCAAATGCTCCTTATCTAACTCATTTACCTGTCTAATGATCTCCAAAAATGTAACTCTCTTTGGTACATACTTAGGTAGAATGTGGGGAGGGGCCTCACACCCATAGACCCTAATGCAAGTGGTGTGCTCATGGTAAAACCAGTCGCCCCAATTATGATCAATCCCCAAATGAGGAGTTCTATCAAATGGCCTTAAGAAAGCTAATATGTTTGGATGTAGCCTTTCTCCTTCTGGCTCCAAGAAACCTAGAACTCTCCTCACAAAATACTCTTCAAAAATTACATAGTCAACATCAACACAATGCATATCTACCATGTAGGTCCACATTTGTACTGGAAACATATTTCCCTATGTATCTACCATTTTGACATGTAGATTTTGGTGCCACATTCCTAACAAAGAAAACAGAAGCATATGACACATCATGGAATACCTTGTGAATTCAACATGGGCATCTGCAGTAAATAATGGCTCTTGATTGTTGTCATCTATTTGTGCATTTTATTTGCAATGTAGGAAGCGTAGTCATACGGCTCCCTAGTTTCTTAGCATTGAATATCCACTGCCATCATCATTAGAGAGATAGGCATTCTATCTGAGGCATCCCTGCCTAGCACTTGGCACAAGCCGTGATATGTTGTGACAAAATTATTCATGAATAGATTGCATTGGAAAGGTTCTTCTTCACTATCTATTATTTTCACCAATTTACCATCAACTCCTCTTAGCTTGTGCTTGGCCAAGTTAAAATCTCTATAGGCATGCTTAACAATTTGGTACTTTTTCTTGAATGCATTTAAGTCAATTGGCCTATTAGCCACAGGGTTCAGGTTAAACAGTGGCAATGTATCCCTTTGTGAACTTGATAATCTTTGTGCCATTCCCTGCTAAGACTATCCTTGTTTGAGGATCATACCTATGTGTTACCACCTTTACTAGGCTTGGATTAGGGAATACATTAGGGCATATCATCTTGGCTAAATCAAAGTGCCAAGCATGGCAGATTGGGGCTTTATAATCCATTCTTCAGTGCCAGTGATCAAACAAGACCCAACCAGGAACAAGCAATCGGGCATCTCTACAGTTATAGAAAAAGTTAAGGAATTTATTATCTGGCCTACCAGGACCATGCATATTTAGAGCTTTCCTAATAGAACTTGGGAGCTAGACCATAAGGTCCTCATCTACACTACGCTTAGAGGTGGAAGCTTCACTGGCCTGACTAATTTTTTCAAACTGATTGTAATAAACTAGGGCTTCTTATACAGACAATTATCTACCTTCTTAATCAGGCAGTCAACTTAAAATATGTCGATCACAGCTAGATAGACTAAACTTACTAGTTTATACTTGCAAAAGCTTAAATTTTGTTCTTTTCTCGCTTGAGAATCCATTGCACATTGGACCTCTATTTGTGCTTGAAGAAATGATGCAAAAAGCCCTAATTTTTCTCCTTTTCAAGATTCATAGCATAGGTTCTGAGGCATTAATGGAGGTAGCCTCTACCTTGATCTCTCATTCATTTCACAGGGTGCCCTCAATGTTCATCAAGAAAATTTAAATCTGTGTCCTTGATCTAGGCCTATTTCTGTGAGATCCACAGTTGTCATTTACCTGCCATATTTGAAAAACTGGGTCATCATAGTTGAGAAGTCCTCAACCAATAAGGATGAGCCAAATCAGATGTACTTCCTTCCATAACCACATGACTTTTCATCTAGCTTGGACATGTGGGATCATTTCACAATTTTGCAGCCAGAGGTGGACCACCACTTACCTACCCTGCGTGGGTGCGATAAACCATCCATGCATCCACCCTTCATTTGTATTTTACTTCTTTGATAAGATGAGGCCATGTGTTACCATTTCATGACTACATGGTGAAGATTCCTTTCTAGAAAGATACCTTTGCGATGATATGCAGCCATTAGATTAGAGCTCTCCTTCAGTCCACTTTTAGACTAACACTTGGCAGCATATGGTTGCTCAATGTAAGATTTTGCCCAGATCCTTTGATAGGTGTCACCTTGTCGCGACTGCACAATGGGATGATGACATCATCTATAATATACTGTGATGCTACGAAATACACTTATATTAAACCCTATAACATATGTGAAGACTTAGAACGTGGGTTTAATTTTTATGGGCCATAAGGGGTAAGACTAGGACATGGGGTCAGTCACCTAATAGATATAAAGACATCAAGTCATAAGTTAAGGGACCAGGAACCTACCATAGGTGGTCAATAGATAGTTAGAAAATAAAGTGCATGAGCTTAGGAACTTAGGTTTAAAAATTTTCAAAGGCAAGAAACTTGCAATTTCACGAACCTAAAACCCTGAACACTCATAGGTACCACTACCTATAATTAATCAGCTTTTGTAGAATGTATGTTTCTTACATTAGCAAACAACAAGTATGAGTCTCATCCCTTTATCCCATCTTACTACACTCGTAGTTTTTTGTCTTTTACCATCCTAAAAATACTGATACTCGAGAAGTTTGAAATCCCTCGTTTTGAGAGTATAATGGAAAGGGAGATCCTAACAGTCATGTGGTGGCCTTTATAGCTTTGTGCAATGACTTTCTCTTTGATGATGCTATCTTGGATAAACTCTTTCCATGGTCACTCAAAGAAACAACCTTGGATTGGTTTTTCTCTTTACCTATGAATTCAATTAATTCTTTTTAACAACTTACTAATCAATTTCTACAACATTTCTAAGCAAACATCAGACCTCAAGTCTCCTTGATTGATTTAGTTCATTGCAAGCAAGGAGTGAACAAGAAAGTAACTGTTGTCATATTTTGCATGGCCCCAAAATATTCATGTTTCTCTCCTTCTATCAAAGAAATCCAATTAGAGAAAGCCTAAATAGAAGGAGGGAAGCCTTAGAACCTTGATTTCTTCATGATACGCCTTGCAAAAATCCCCAAAATCTCATCTGGAAAATCCTTGTAGAAAACCTAGAAAAACCCAAAAATCTTTTATCTTCAAGTGCCTTCCATTGCATGGATATCTCATTTTCATACTTAGTCACTTTAATGCATATGAAGGTGACGTCATCCTCTGTTTGTGCGTTTTCCATCATTTGGTCAAAAATGTATCTGATATACATTTTTATTTGTATGTATATCATGTACAATGTTCAATGTACATCAGGTTTATTTCTTGCATCTTTGTATGTATATTTGTTTGTATCACATATACAATTACATATGCAAAGGACGATACATAGGTATAGATACAATCCAGACCTAATCACTTTTTAGGATATATTTGATAGCGGTTTAGATTTGCTTTTGTATTTGTATGTCGAAGGATGTATTATACATACAAATCCAGAATATGCATGGGCAGACCCGAAGGGGAAATGCAATTGGTTTTAGAAAGCAGATGCGATTATAGGCGCCTTTGTATGTTTGATTGCATGTATTTGCATTTACAAAAGGTGATACAAGCGGGTTAGATACAAACCTGGACTCGACTAGAAAATTAATCTTGGTAAACTTCAGGTGGGGTCTGCAGTTGTATAGTGGGATGCATTTATATGCGATATACAAAAGGGAGGATACAAAGGGCAGGATACAGTCGAGGATGTCAACTCAGAATTAAAAAGTGCAAGTAAATGCATTTATACATAGTGAAAGAAAGGAAAGTAAAACATCCTTTGTATGTATAAAGTGCATGTATATGCGATATACAGAAAAGTGAGATTCAAGGCTAGATCCGATTTTAGTCTTAATTCACTTCATAAAACGTTGAAATCCGGTTTTGTATGTTTGGCAATTGTATCTCATATACAATTGCATATAAAAAGGTAAGATAAAAAGTCAAATGCAAAGCGGATATGAGGAGGATGTTCAGAGCGGTGGGTCCCAGTTCGGCATCGGTCTATTTTGCAACGATGGGGCCACAACTTTGAAGATCCAATGGAGTGATGACACGTGTCCAAGGAAATACAAAAGGCGATACAAAAGGGAAATACAAAAGGTGATGCAAAAAGGTGCATATACAACCATACATGGTTGAAAGGTGAAATATTGTGGATTTTCTTTGTGATGTCCGCATTGTATGTCCGCTTTTGTATATTTGGTAATTGTATCTCATATACAATTGCATATGCATTGACATATAGAGAATATGAATATGCAAAAAACGATGGTAAAAAATTGCATAAGTGCATAAAGTGCACTTTAACAAGACCAGATATGAGGATGACGTCATCCAAATCTTCTCTTCGACCAAGTTCTATAGGATGACGACATCATCATGATTTTCAAAGTGTATCCAGTTTGTGTATGTCTTTATGCATGTGGATGACGGTTCTCATTGCTGCGAAGATAAAATTGATAGTCTTTATGCATTTGGTTATTAGAATGGTTGTCGACTAAGAAAGGATTTGTAGGCTTGGTTGACATGACATCTCAGTGACCAACTTGGTGTATTGCAGAGGGCATTTCTTCTATATTGATTTCAGTTGTTGGGCTCAATATTCAAAATTCATGGTGGATGGCCCTATTCTTCAATTTTGAATAGACTCCTATAGCTCGGTGGTAGGTCTTCCTATGGTTGGCGATGACTTTTGGGCTCTTCTCTTCAATGCCTTGTCCTATCTTGCGTATGGGCAACCATTTCTAAGGTTGCAAACTTGTCAGCGACATGGTCCCTGTCCTCATCATCATTCCTCCCTGCCCCTGCATTGATGACTGCATTGGTGACCTGGGACCCTGTGCATTTGCCCCAGCATCCCCTACACAAGAATTTGATATAAAAATGCATTGTAACCTCATTATTGAGGAGGATGGTAATCTTGGGCTATTATGCTACCAAATTTCTTGTAGTCAGACCTCTTAGTGTAATTGTAGGGTTATTGGAATGTGACTCACTGTGCCTAAATCGTGGCCTCTGTTGTCTTCTGATAAATCTACCAATGAATGTGATTAGCTATACTATGTCTTTATCTGCTACTGGTTATTTTGTGTTGTAATGGTTTTTGGCCTTCATGATCATTATATGCATGATATTTTGCCTCTTATGTCCTAATTTATGTGTTTTACTTGAAGTTGTAATCTATTCTGAGTAAAGCAGCTCCTCTATAGGTTAGGCCTTCATACCGAAGCCTCAATTAGCCCTATAAGTCTATGTGAACTCCCATTGTGCTTGAGATCATTGTTGAGTCTCTTCCAGGATCACTATCACTCACTAAATCTAGTGTATCACCCCTTTCATTTCAGTTTCCTTCTAACCCTTTTCCCCTGCAAGCATTAGCACTAGGTTTAAGTAGTTTTCTCTAAGCAATAGGCTTAGAATGAGGAATGAACCTTCTCTGGAGGTCTGATCTTAACTTACAAGGTCCCATACCTTGAGATCATTCCCATTATGTCATTAGAATGCTTGGACTCTCTCCAAGTAGGGTACAATTCTATGTGATAATAGTTCCTGGCATGCCCGGTGGGACTACTCTAATTTGAGTGAGAGCTAGACTGAGGATTTGGTGTCACACTTGGTCTACATGCTGCTCTGAAAGCATCAACAGACACCTGGCGACTCTATTAATCAAATCTACTAGTGAAAGCAATCCAAGCACTTAAAATTTCATTAAAGATCAGGATTTTGGTTGTTTTTCTGGTCTATTAAGCTTTTAGAAGCATTTCAATCACCTGGCGACTACCTGGTATGAACATATTTCTCTAAAGGGCAGACCTATTTGCTCTTACTTTTCATGATTGCTTGAATGTTTCTTGGTTCTTAATTTTTCAAAATGTTATTTTTTTATGGAAACTATGGCTATTCTCCTACCCCTAATCCAAATACAAGCTATTTGCCTCCATACCAACAATATCAAGCCCAAGGTACCCCTAGTTTCATGTCGTATGGATCTGCTCTAGAGGAATAACAACATCCTCATTATGCTTACCTCCCGCCCACCCCAACTTAGTCCTCTTGGCAGCATAATAATACTTACTATCAACCACAAGAAGACTATTTTGATCCTAACTAGTGCAGATACCCTCCTAATCAATTCCAAGATGTTAACTATGTGGATATCGACACATTCAACAAGCTCACGAGCATGTTCCTAGAGCTTGATGGACTTTTGAACGATGAAAAAAGAGAAAAAGGGTATAGCCGGTCTCTGTAGAACTATGATCTCAACACTATAGACTATTGCAGTCTCAAGGAGGCAATCTTGGACCTACTGAGGGAGAGTGAGGAGCTTCAAGAAATGGAGGAGCATGACCAGCAGTGAGAGGCACAAGAAAGGGTTTTCCAAGAACAACAGATGAAGCAAGTAGCCCAATCAGTTCCGCCTATTCCCAGCTTCAAGCAACCCCTTTCTTCTGCACATGTTTGGTGTATAGAAGAGCAACCTCAACTTAACAAGTTTCTAGGATTCAAAGCCTATATCCCTCCATAGGCCCCTATTCCTATACAAACTCAAATTATCGCTCTCCAAGAACAAATTTGTCCAGAACCCTCTCCCCTACAAGAAATTCATGAAGATATTTAGGCCTCTTCCTCTGATGCTATTTCAATCCTCAAGGGTGGACCTGTTGTCTACCAAGCTCATTGGAAGGATGAGCCAAAGGAGGAGATGGAAGAAGATAAAACTAATGAGGAGCAGTTTGTTCCTACACTCACAAAGGTAGAATTGTTTGAACCTATTGCACCTGTGAGTACTATTAACCCAAATAAGGGGTTGAATCCTCTAGACTTTGGTTCCTTTGAAGCCTTTTCTCATGCATTCTATGAAGAAAACAAGGTTGAAATGGAGAGAGTACATGGGGAAAACCTTCAGCTACAGAGGCAACTTAAGCAAAATCTAGTAGAGCTGCAGTCAAAGGATGGAGGCATAAGGGAGAAGGTTGCTAAGGTTAGTCCAAAGGTGGATGATGCTTCCTTGTTTCATGAACTCCCCGGCCACATTGAAAATAATGATGATGAAGACAAGTTGCCAACAGACCTAGAACAACTTGAAGGCACTAAACGTGATTGTGAGTTATTGGCATGTGAGGAGATGCAGGTTGGCATTCCTATAATGGAAGGTGTAGAGGCTAGTGATATAGACTTATTTGAGGAGCTCCCATATTTTATTGAAAATGATTATGAGGAGACTGAGCATGAACAAGAACAAATTCAAGACTTGTTCTTTATTATCCAATAGGGATATTAGCTTCTTAGTGGGGAGGATTTCTCTATTGAACATGTATAGGGTTCATTTTTTGAGCCTAATTTAGAGAATCATGAGCATCTTGTTCATGAGGTGGAGACAGCCATATCTCTAATTGAAACCCAAGAACCAGAATATTCAGATCAGTAGCAGAAGGTTGCAGGATCAGAGCATAGACATACATGCAACAATGATGATTTGCATGTCACTTCAAGGGGATGCCCAATTAGGCATCTAGCCCAGCTGGAGACATATAAAAAGGAGTCACCACTTGTCATGCTTACCTCTAAGCATGAAGTTGAGCATAAAAATGAGTGGGATCAGCCCATTTATTCACCATAAGCCAGCAACATCAATAATCAGTCCATGTACATAGGTGAGTTTATCTCCTTTTTGGGGGAGGTGTTTTATCAATTTGTCATATGCCCATCCCTTCCTCACCTCTTTTTAACTACCCACATGCATGAGAAACATTGCAAATTGTTAAGGAAGGGTAGTTACTTTCAAGAACCTGTTAATGGCTTTGTTTAAGGTCATCCCTGATTGGTTAGTTTAAGATTAGAGTAGGTTTTGTTTCTATTCTAGGTTTCCCTTCAATAAGTACCTTTGCACTCTACTATATTCTCATTAGGAGATACATGCTTGTTTTTTTTGTTTTGGCTTGGTATCTTGTCCAATGTTGTTCCAACTCCTTTGTTCTTGTTGCAGTTCTCCTTTTTCAACTTCATGCCAAATGGATGCATAAGGCCACTAATATATTTGTTTAGCAAGTAAACATTCCCGAGAGGTCAGCAAAAATGTTGTCATATTTTGCCTGGCCCCAAAATATTCCTGTTTCCCTCCTTCTATCAAAGAAATATGATAAGAGAAATCCTAAATAGAAGGAGGGAACCCTTAGAACCTTCATTTCTTCATGATACGCCTTGCAAAAATCCCCAAAATCTCGTTTGGAAAATCCTTGCAGAAAACCCAGAAAAATGCATGAATCGTTTATCTTCAAGTGCCTTCCATCGTAGGGATTTCTCATTTTCATACTTAGTCACTTTGATGCATATGAAGGTGACGTCATCCTCTATTTGTGGGTTTTCCATCATTTGGTTGAAAATGTATTTTATATACATTTTTGTTTGTATGTATATCATGTACAATGTTCAATGTACATCAGGTTTATTTCTTGCATCTTTGTATGTATATTTGTTTGTATCACATATACAATTGCATATGCAAAGGAGGATACAAAGGTGCAGATACAATCCGGACCCGATCACTTTTCAGGATATATTTGATAGTAGTTCAGATCCGCTTTTGCATTTGTATGTTGCAGGGATGTATTATATGTTAGGGTTAGGGTAGATCAGAGAAATAAAAACTAACAATTATATGCAGATTAAATAACCCAAATATAACAATGAGGAATAACACAAAAGAGATCAACATAGAAATTTAACGTGGTTCACCCAATATGGGCTACATCCACAGAAACTCAGCCATCCAATGATTTTATTATCCAGTGCAAAATAGATTACAATCTCACGAATACATCGCTGTAACATACATCCTAGCCGCTTATAACAAGCTTTTTGGAAGTTTCTAGAATTAGGGTTTTGCAATGTCATTTTTTTTCGGTTAACAAAAATTAACAACTAACTCTGATCGTGCAAAAAGAGGGAAAAAAATTGGGGGTTGCACCCTCAAACCCCCACTTCTTGGGGGCTACTACCCCCAAATGTCCGCTCAAGGCCCGACCCGGTCCCAAACCCCAGTGAGGATACATAACTAGTGTACAATACTTACATGATCAGTCACCACATACCAACAATCTCCCACTTGGAGACTGATCAGGCTCCACACCAAATAATCTCCCACTTGGAGACTGATTCTGGATGACACTGTAGCACTTGCAACTCCCACTAGATTTCAGGTTTGGCTAGTTTCTTATGTCCACCATTATCAGTCATGAAGGTCAACTGAAACTGATGAGGAAATTAGTTTCTCCCATGTAACTGCCTTTGTGAACATATCTGTAGGATTCTAACTTGTGTGAATTTTCTCTAGCTTCAACTGCCCATCCTCCAAAACTAACTGGATGAAGTGGTATCTGAGTTGTATATGCTTAGTTTTTAAATGCAAAACTAAGTTCTTAGAAAGATGAATGGCACTCTGGCTATCAATGTACAAAGGGCTATCTTCTTGTTGTTGCCCCAATTCCTCCAGAAAACATTGTAACCAAATCATCTCCTTGCTAGCTTCTGTAGCAGCAACATACTCAACTTCAGTGGTTGAAAGTGCACCAACCTTTCATAGCCTTGAAATCCAACTGACTGCAGTACCTCCTACAGTAAAAGCATACCCTGTAGTACTCCCCCCACTATCAATATCACCTGCTAGATTAGCGTCAACATATCCTTTTAGAGTAGAATTTGATCCTCCAAAACATAGTTTCTTTGAAGTAGTACCTCTCAAATATCAGAGAATCCATTTCACAGCATTCCAATGTTCCATTCCTGGATTGCTCATATACATGCTCACAACTCCCACTACATGTGTAATATCTAGCCTTGTGCATACCATTGCATACATCAAGCTACCAACTGCTGATGCATATGGTATCTTAGACATTTTGTCTTCCTCCTCTTGTGTCTTTGGACACATCTCCTTAGTCAACTTAAAATGACTTTGCAAACATGTACTAACTACTTTTGCATTCTACATGTTAAACCTTTTCAACACCTTCTCTACATACTCACTTTGGGACAAAAAGAATTTTTTGTCTGTCCTGTCCCGTGTGATCCTCATACCAAGGATTTGTTTTGCTACACCCAAATCCTTCATAGCAAATGAATTTGCTAATTTATGTTTATGTTCATTAATATACTGCATGTTAGACTCAGCAACAAGCATGTCATCAACATAAAGCAATAGGATAATATAGCTGCCATTACCCAATTTCTTGAAATAAACACAATAATCAGAATGACATCTTTTGTAACCTTGTTTAGCCATAAAACTATCAAAATTCAAATACCATTACCGAGGTGCTTGCTTCAGGCCATACAAACTCTTCTTTAACCTGCACACAAAATACTCCTTACCCTTGACCTCATATCCTTGTGGTTGGTGCCTATATATTTCCTCTTCCAAATCCCCATGGAGAAATGTTGTTTTCACATCTAGTTGTTCAAGATGCAAGTCTTCCGCAACCACAAGACTTAGAATAGTTCTAATAGAAGTCGTCTTTAAAACTGGAGAAAATATTTCATCAAAATCTATACCTTTTTTTGTGCAAAACCTTTTACCACAAGTCTGGCCTTATATCTTTTCTTGCCCCCATCTTCTTCCTTCAACCTATAAACTCATTTATTTGGCAATGCTCTTTTTCCTGTAGGCAATTTGACTAAGTCCCAAGTCTGATTCTGTAGAAAGGAATCCATTCCTCTTTCATCCCTAGCTCCCACTACTTTTTGGTATCTACCTACATTGCTTCTTCATAACTTTCAGGTTCACCACAATCAGTTAATAATATAGAATATAATGATGGAGAAAATATTTTTGGAGGTCTAGTTATCCTTGTAGAATGTCTAACACTTGTAGGAGTTTGTGGGATAACTTGTTGTTGCTGAGCATCAGGTACCACTGGAATTTTATTTTCTGGAATCTCATCTAGCACCACATATTCTTTTTTGGCATGTTCATGCTTATTTTCCTACAGTTGATCCTTATACATGACCTTCTCATTGAATATAACATCTCTGCTCCTATGATTTTTGATTTTTATAATCCCATAACCAATAACCAAATTCATCTACTCCATATCCAATGAAGGTACATTTTTTAGACTTAGCCTCAAGCTTGATTCTATTTTCAATATTGTTTAGGGTAAAATTGAATTTGTTGATCTTTTGTGGTTTAGATGTTAAAATCCTCCTTTCACCCTAACATTGAAGGATCTAGGGTCGAGTGGCGAGCACTATCATACCCTAGGTCACTTGCAAATGAGGGGAAGCTTGGATTAGGGAATTAATTATCAAATTTTCCTTCTCCTATGCTCAATTGACCATTAAAACCCTAATTATACAAATACAACAACAAATTAATGAATTATGGAAAAAGCTCTTGTAGATGGGAGTAAAATGCCAAATTACAGAATACATATTTTTGGGGTTCCGAAGCGAAATAGTCGGGGACATTGGAGTGGACGCCTAAGTCCAAGGTACCTGCTTTTTCAGGGAATATGGACCTTCTTCAGACACTGATCAGCCCTGCAACTTCTATTTTCTAGAATCTGTCTGCGGAGGACACTGGTACGAGTGCCCTAGTCCTAGAAGTGCTCCTTTGTTTGACTTTTCTTTAGATCTCAAATACCTGATGTATGCCAAGCCTTCCTGCAACTCCACTTTTTTTGGATGCGAGCCCTGTAACTTGCAATCACAAGACTTGGTTTGGGGGTTGTGGTGTTTAGAGGTTTGCCTCAATCAAACCTCAGAAGGCACTTAAGTCTCCGAACACCATTGTCAGATAAAGAGGGCATGCCCTTGTGAGGTAGAGGCCAAAAACCAAAGGAATCAATGATAAAAACACAATGATATGTCACCTTGTAGTGAATCTCTCATGGAGGAAGATGCCCTTCATGCCATGAGGAGATTGATGCTCAAATCTACAAATATCAACACATAAAGCATACAAGTTTGCTCTTGTAACAAAATAGAAATCCTTGAATCACCTTAAGAACACAATAGCTTGCTAGTAATCATCTAGTTTACAAATGAATGCCTACACATACTTATATATGCATCTACAAGCACTCCCGCCAAGATATTTGAAATTTAAACTTACCGTGTTGGCAAAGGGACCTAATAACGGTTACTAACCGACACCCAGAAATTGGGGCTGCCCTAAAATAAGGCAGGACTAGGGCGTGGGCGCCCAACTCCTCCCCCCTATTTTAGGCAAGGTATAGCTCAAGGGGTCCTCCTAGGTTCTATTTGCCATGGGACTTAGGTCTCATTCCATCGAGATGCTAAAATATGAACTAAAATGTCCTAAATACACTCTAAAAACCCAGGAGCTAAACCTTATGAGGGAAAAGCCCCCAAGGTGACATTTTCTGATGTTACATTTAGCCCCCACTTTAATGTATGTATAAATGCTAGGCCAATACATGCATTAAAGTAAGGTCACTAACACACCAAACACACCAAACATGGAGAAGACATGCCAATCACATAGAAGACAGTAATAGGCATGCCAAACACGGAGAAGATAGTTACAGTCACGCAGAACACAGAGAAGATAGTTAATGCATGGAAGACACATTAATGCATGGAAGACAGAAATGATATCTTTTCTTTTCTTTTTCTCATATATATGAAATGCAAATGCAAGTACTGGAAAGTAAACAAACCTCCAAAAACACCAGATGTACTACCTTAAGGTGCATGTCTTAGTATATATGGGGCAACACACATGCAAGGCATGCAAAACCTCCCAAAATGCATACCGCATATGGGACAACAAACATGCCAAACAAAGAAGCATGCCAAAACACACACATTTGAAGACACGGGAGACAAGCGATGGTGTGTTCCCTAATTCTAGGCTCATCACCATCTTAGGCACATTATAGGCACACACTGACGATTGGGATTCACCACAACAATCACCGAAGACATGCTTAAGGGTTGAGTTAGTCATAGAACCACTCCCTGCCTCTGCAGAGGACTTTTGAAAATACAACCCCACTCGCGTCACGGAGACGCCTTACAGTGAAAAGGAAGCATGGCATACCACCCCACCCACGTCACGGAGACACCTTACAGTGAAAAGGAGATATGAGATCAAAAGTATTCAACCCCACCCACATCACAAAGATGCCTTATGGTGAAAAGGAGGTATATACAATAGATTGATTGATTGATTGCAAACAAACTTTGGATGCAGGAAGTACTCATCGTACTAGCCTACACCTAAGGACAAGCACATTGCTAACATCTACAACAGACAGCTTACCTTATATATGCCCCCACCTTAAGGTGGTTGATATCATTTAACGATATCAAGCATGTTAAGGTAAGAATAAAACACACAAGGGAACACCAACTTTCGCAAAGCTCATGCCCCTCGGAGGTGACATGACTTCACGATCGCCAAATGTTCCCACAAACACATCCCTGCAAGAAACATGTTAGTGTCTACAACATCATGATAAGAAACAACATCAATGTATATGATTAACCACACAAAGAGCCAAGGTTATACAACAAATTTGGAGTTCAAGGATAACCAGGGGCTATATCACGAAGTTCTTCGAATCGAGTACCGCCAAGGCTAGATTCAAAGGAAAACAAAGGTGCACAGAGCAACATTATTGTTAAGGTTTGTAAATGCAAAGAAACATCATCAAATTTACTACACGGAAACCACGAGTGCTTCCACTAGCGAAGCGCATCGAATAAAATATACAACCCCATCGTCATATTAGGAACTATAGTCCATTTTTTGATTGCTCTCGAAAGGGACACTAGGTCCACATTAGTATAAATGTTTGTCATCATCTGCCAGCTAGGTGGAAACACTAGAGGAAGGGAAACAATAAATAAGAGAGGAGAAACAAGTGTCTTAGGGACAGTCATGTAGGAGGGTGGCCCCAAGTCACCAACCATGACGCTATGTCCATAAGACACAACACACAATAATGAAATCAGAGAGAGGCAAGTTAGAAGAATGATGATACAAATAGAAGAAGGTCACAATAGAGGCTATCTCCTGGTATCCTGAACCTTACGGGAGAATCTGATGTCATCCCAGGAGGCCTAAACAACACATAACACATCATGGGGGAAGCATATCATGAGAGAGATAAAGGGTTGGAGATACTTACCTGTAGGGCCCCTGCTGGGATAGAAATTATCTATAAGCAAATCATCGTCTTCATCATCCCATTCCCTAATGATGGAGGATAGTGGGACATAAGGTACCATAGCCCAATTCATGTCTTGCTCATCATGTTTTTTATTGTTAGGATCATGTTTGTTTGGTTGAATGTTAGGATCAATGTTTTCTTGTTGAGATGCCAGGTAAGCTCATCGCCTTCTCTTTCTCCCTTTTGCAAGTTTATGTTGGTATATTTGACGACATAGTTTTTGTAACATAGGGCTTTGATTTGTTATGGATTTTTTTGTTGTAGAGGAAGAATCACCAAGATCAAAGCTCCTTTGTCTAGGTGGAATGTTTTCTTGTTGAAGCTTACTTTCGTGCTTATTCTCTATCCTCTTAGTGATGTCCAAATGACTTGAATGTTCAAGCAAAGGAGGGACATTAAAGGTCTTCTCTTCCTTAGTGAAATCCAAGGTGTGTGAACAATCCACTAAAGGAAGAAGGTTGGTGGGAGGATCCACAGAGGTATGAATTTGATTATTATTAAATGAATGCTTATTTTCTACCCATGGAATGCTCTTTGTTAAAGGGAGCTCTTCATTCACAAATGCTTCATCTTGGCCAGGGAGAGTAGTGGAATTACTAAAGCTATCCCTAGTCTTCTCATTTGAGTATTCAGTTATAGGGGAAGTAGGATAACCTATGGGATTATCATCAGCCTTTTCTTTTCTACTCATGGAGAAGAACTCAATTAAGCTTTCTAATATCGTAGGATGTTCACTCATGAGGATTAAAAATTGGTCAAAATCAAGGTTTTTGATAAATACATGAAAAGATACCATTGAAAAATGACATGAAGGTACCATAATGAGATGCAAAATCATATTTTAACAATTTTCCAAAAGTATGCAAAAGACAAGTGCAAAACTATATACAAAAATAGTCTAAAATGCTTGATTTTTTATACTTTTCCAATGTAAATGAATGAAACAAAGGGTGTTGTAAGGATTTTTATCAGAGGAAGAAAATTATATGTCTAATATCAGTCTAAAATAGAAATAAATTCACTCTCAACACACTTCTTGATGCAAATTTAAGATAATGCCAAATCGATTATAGTGAAAATATGTCAAAATAGACACTTTTTTCACCAAAATTCAATGAAAAATAGCACAACCAAGGGTGTCATGAGAAAAATGATGATGGAAATAAAAAAATATCAGTAATAACATCCACTTCATGCAAAAATATCCAACACAACACGCTTTTAGTGCAAACTAGGTAAAACCCTAGTGAAAATATAGCAAAAAATAGGCTATTTTTCACGGTTTTTCAACTCCAAGACCTAGGAAAAAAGGTGTTGTAAGGAATTTTAGGAGGTACAGAAAATAATATCAATAATATAAGTCACCTCAATCCATCAAATTTCTCACAACACGCTTGGGGTGCAAACTAGGTCAAACCCTAGGGCCAAAATAACCAAAATGTGTAGTTTTTCGTCGATTTTTCACTACAAGAGCTCGTTAAACGGATGTTGTGAAGATTTTTATGAGGAGAAGTAAATTATTACCTTGATAATAGAAAATTAATGCAAAAATATCTTTCACAACACACATATGGTGCAAATTTATGAAGTCGATAAGGCCAAAATTGGTGAAAATCGTTGTTTTCAAAGCCCTAGGTTTGAGATTTTGGAAAAAAATGCTATGTGAATGGTTTTAAGTCTGATTTTTGATAGAAATTACATAATCTCAGATCTAAAAATAATTTTCAAGATTAATCATGCAAAATTCCCATGCAAATTTAATGAAAATGCATCAAAATTGCTAGTTTTTGTTGAAATTTTCAATCCAAAAATGCAAATAATTTAAATTTAAATGCAAATTCACACTAAAATGCAAGACTAAATCCAAATACAAATTTTAATGAGCCTCTAATATTAGTAAAAAAATCTAATAAAAGATTTTGCCTACAAACCCTAGATTTTGGAATTACTAGGTTATCTAAAAATTGTCAAAATTTCCACAAAACCCTAGCAATTAAATGATGAAAATGCAAAGAAAGATTTTGAATTTTTATATTTTTTCATATTTTATATCATATCTGATGCAAAATCATGAATTAGGAAAATTTAGGAAGAATTGATGCAATTTAGTAAGCCAAACAATGCAATTTTTTTGTATTTTTCCAAATTTTTCAATTTTTTTTTTAATTTTCTCAATGCAATAAATTAAATATCTATATGAATGAATTAAATCACACCAAATCTATAGAAAAATACTTAGAAAGTTTCAATTTAAGTTCAAAGACACAGGTTCACCAAAATGTTTAGGGTAAAATTAGATTTGTTGATCTTTTGTGGTTTAGATGTTAAAATCCTCCTTTCACCCTAACATTGAAGGATCTAGGATCAAGTGGAAATCACTATCATACCCTAGGTCACTTGAAAATGAGGGGAAGTTTGTATTAGGGAATTAATTATCAAATTTTTTTTCTCCTATGCTCAATTGACTATTAAAACCCTAATTATGCAAATACGACAACAAATTAATGAATTACGGAAAAAGCTCTTGCAGACAGGAGTAAAATGCCAAATTATAGAATACTTGTTTTCAAACTTTCAAAGCAGAATAGTCAGGGACACTAGAGCAGGCATCCAAGTCCAAGGTACCTACTTTTTTGGGGAATCTGGACCTTCTTCGTAGACTAATCAGCCCTGTAACTTCTGTTTTCTAGAATCTATCTACGGAGGACACTGGAGTGAGCACCCTAGTCTTAGAAGTGCTCCTTTGTCTAACTTTTCTTCAGATCCTAAATCCCTGATGTCTGCCAAGCCTTCCTGCAACTCCACTTTTTCTGGATGTGACACCTGTAACCTACAATCATAAGACTTGGTTTGGGGGTTGTGGTGTTTAAAGGTTTGCCTCAATCAAACCTCAGAGGACACTTAAGTCTCTGAACACCGTTGTTAGATAAAGAGGGCGTGCCCTTGTGAGGCAGAGGCCAAAAACCAAAGGAATCAATGATAAAAACACAATGATATGTCACCTTGTAGTGAAGCTCTCATGGAGGAAGATGCCCTTCATGCCATGAGGATATTGATGCTCAAATCTACAAATATCAACACATAAAATAGACAAGTCTACTCTTGAAACACAATAGAAAGCCTTGAATCACCTTAAGAACACAATAGCTTGCTAATAATCATCCAGTTTACAAATGAATGCCTACACATACTTATATATGCATCTACAAGCACTCTCGCCAAGATATTTGAAATTTAAACTTATCGTGTCGGCAAAGGGACCTAATAACGGTCACTAACTAACACTCAGAAATTGGGGCTGCCCTAAAATAAGGCAGGACTAGGGCATGGGCGCCCAAGTTGTCCCCCCTATTTTAGGCGGGGTATAGCTCAAGGGGTCCTCCTAGGTCCTATTTTCCATGGGACTTAGGTCTCATTCCATAGGGATGCTAAAATAGGAACTAAAATATCCTAAATGCACTCTAAAGATCCGAGAGCTAAACCTTATGAGGGAAAAGCTCCTAAGGGGACATTTTCTGATGTTACAAATATCAACATGGACAAAAGCTTCACAACCAAAGGTTTTTAGAAATGAAAAGTTTACCTTTTTCCCATCCATGCCTCCTCTGGAATGCCACCATCTAAAGGATTTGAAGGTCCCCTGTTTATTAAATAAACAGTAGTATGTACAACATCTGCCCAAAAGTGTAAGTGTAGTCCAACATGCAATCTCATGCTCCTTGCAGTTTCCATAATGTTCCTATTCATCCTCTCAAACACACCATTTTCTTGTGGGGTTCCAGGAACTGTTTTCTACCTATAGATTCCATTATATGAATAGTAATTCTCAAATTCTTTGCTACAAGACTTGCCTCCATTATCAGATCTGAGACACTTCAACTTTTTTCCTGTCTCATTCTCAACCAAAGTTTTCCACTTTTTAAAAGTTTCAAATACTTCTAATTTTTGTTTTAGGAAATACAGCCATGTTTTCCTAGTTGCATCATCAATAAAAGTAACATAATAGCAAGAGCCACCAAGAGAAGATACCTGAGTTGGTCCTCATACATATGAATGCACAAGCTCTAATTTCTCACTCTTCTTCTCTTTCCCAACTTTGAGAAATCAAACTCTTTTCTATTTTCCATAAATACAATTTTCATAGAACTCCAAGTTGATCTTCTTTAGACCTGGTAGCAACTTTCTGGAGTGAAGGATCTTCATCCCTTTCTCACTCATGTGCCCAAGTCTATGGTCCCACAATTCTATTTTTATCCCTGTAGCAAGTGATATAACTATTTCAGTAGCAACTGTATTTGTTGCAGCTAAGGTAGAATAAGTATTACCAGTACACAAATACAATGTGCCTACCTTTTCAGCTTTAGTCACTACTAATGCACCTTTAGTGACCTTCTAGACTTTGTCTGAAAAGGTAACTATATAGCCTTCACTACCCAGTTATCTTGCAGAGATTAAATACCTTCTCAAATTTTGAGCATGCCTTACCTCCTGTAGCAACCATTCATTTCCATTCTGCAACTTGATTTTTATCTTTCCTTTTCCAACAATCTGATAGGGTTCATCATCACCCAAATATACCTATCCAAAATCACCTTGAACATAATCTATAAAATATTTCCTATGGGGTGTGGCATGAAATGAAGCCCCTGAATCTATGACCCAGGAATCATTAGCATTATCTAGACATAGAATTAAAGCATCCTGTAATTTATTACTTGCAACATTAGCTTCCTTACTGTCATCATGTTGTCAGTCTCCTTGTTTGCCCTTTCAAGACTAGCAATCCTTCTTCAAGTGTCCTGGCTTTCCATGGTGCCAGCTGTTAAGGGAAATTGGAGTAAACATGAATAATCAATATATCAATATCAATATACCCAAAACTCAACGAAATATAGAAACAAAGAGATCAATCAAACAAAAGAACTTCAAAACCTTTGCAAACCTCAAAGCTTCATAGCTTCCATTGGTTGCCTATCTCAATCAATCTTGCATGTATGAATAAGGCCTTCAGAGAGTGCACTTCTTTGCTATGATTCCAAGATTGTCAATGGAGAACGGCTATGATAATTTCTCCATGAAGATGAGCTTCACAACAATGATAGTAGTATGTAGTAATGAATGTGATCACTAGCAATGAAGGAATTGGTGCCAAAGGCATGTTGTAATTTCTATAGAGTAACAATACTTAAAGCTTGGATGAATGAAATGGAGGAATAAGGTTCAATTTAAAGACTTGAGAGAAAGAAGATCAACGGTATAGAAAGAATGAGAAGATCAATGGTTGAGGAACATGCGTGAATAAGAAGAAGACAAGTGTCTTGCTCTATTTTGCATGAGAGGATTTAATAAATTAGAAAAATGAGTTAACTGAAGAGATAAATCAATTAAAAGAATAGATCAATCAGTTAAGAGAATAGAACTAGAGAATGGAAATTGCATGAGGATGAGAAGATATTTTAGCTCAATTAAATATTTAGAATATTCAATTGCATGTGCACAAGGATTGAATTATATTTAGAGATAACTTAATTTAGAAGAAATGGACAAGTTAAATAAATATTTGATTCATTTAAATTTAGAGAAGATATTATTGGAAGAGATAATTAAATAATTGGTATTATTTAATTTAGAATGATTTTGGAAGAATAAATAAAATATTTGATTATATTTTATTTTTAGAGATTGAGAGGATTTAAATAAATTTGATTTGATTTATTTAAATTTGGAAGAATGAATTTGATTTAATTAAATAATTGAGATTTATTTAATTGTTTGGAAGAATTTAATTAAATAAAGGATTTTATTTAATTTTGACTTTAGAAGAGGTAATTAAATATTTCGATATTTAATTAATTTAGAGGAATGTGAATCGAATAAATAAATTTGTTTATTTATTTATTGATAGAAGAATTAGAATGGAATAAATATTTAAGAATATTTATTTAGACCAAGTCGTCTCATTTTTAGGCGTATGCACTTTGCCCCTCTTTGATGCAATGCAGTTTACAGTGTTGCTTCAAAGAATAAATTTTTGATAATGATACATGCCCCAGTTTGCCCCTGGTATAGGTTATGACAATAGGATTACCCCTCAGGAGATTGGATGAGAAGAAGGTAGAAGGATGTGAGATAGACAATCTCACAAAGATGAAGGGAAAACTTGGTTAGGATTGAAGAAAATAGGATGCATTTTTGAAAAATGGGAAGAAACAGGAAGAAAGAGTTGAATGATACGATATGCAAGATAAAATGATAATGCACACAAGCGAGAAAGCAAGTATGCACAAATGACACAAGAACAAGCAAGGTATTGCCCTTGTCAAGCAATAAACCAGTGATATACTTATAACGATATACGACAACTTGTTGTCATGGCAGGGAACGATATATCCCTAGACCAACATGGCAGGCATGTTGTCATGGTGAGGAATGATGGATCCCTAGAGCAACATGAAGGATAGTGTCTGGTTTCAGGAAATTTGAACATGTCATGTAAGACGCGTGTGTTGGTCTGATTTCAACAATGTTACATCCTGTATAAGACAATTGATTGATTAACTAATCGAGTTGGTTTACAACCAGACAAGGATCAAGACCACTGATTGTGATTGGATCATTTGACAAGATTGACTTGACTCGATTGGTATGGATTAAGGACGGACTTGCATTTGGATCATTGCTTAGATTGACTGGACAAGGATGAAAGATATGATGATAGATAGAAATCTGATTGATAAAAGAAAGACTCGATAGAAGGACTCACAAGCTTTTGTAAACATTGATACTCTGCATAGGATCTTTATTGATGGAATATGGTATGGATGCTTTGTGGATGCGAGTGGATGTGAATGTTTTTTTTGACATCTTGATGGTGCAAGTATTTTGAAGTGCTTATTTCATCATTGGGCAATTTTTTTTTTTGGTACTTTTTCCAAATGTTGTAAGTTAATACAAGCATCTAGGTATAATCGAACCGAGATGGCTTGAGTATTGCTTACATGAATTTTTCTTTAGCAAGTTAATACAAGCATCTAGGTATAATTGAACTCATATGACCTAAGTATTTTATTTGTATCAATAGGCAAGGATTGCGCCCATTCATGTTAGACCTCCGATGTTATCGATGATCTTTTGCCTATCATGTTGTTAGATAAGGCATCACATTACTAAAGTTTAATCCACAAACAACAGACAAAAAAAATAATCATGCCCCCATATAGAATCTCTAGCTTTTGGCATCCTCAAGTAGCATAGAAAGACATGATAACAAAAATCAAGACTCTGTAAGTTAACCATGATTCTAACCACAAAACACGTTTACAATTAGATGTGTTTATTTCTTTCCATTATTTAGGTAAAATCATTTAGAATACCTTAGGTGTTTGCCTGCTTTTCTCTGGATAGGTTAATGCCCTGCATCAAGATTTCTACTTGAAAAGAGTGGGTTTTGCTTTGCACTTGTTTTCCTGGTGAGAAGATTCCACAATCCTTATTGGTGAGATGGACCCTAAGGGACTGATCTATTGCCTTAGGGGCTCATTGCTAATTGGCCCTGCCTATGTGATGACGCAGAGGCAACATAGTTCTAGGTGAACCCTAATGGACCTAAGACCTAGGTGATAGAAAGTGGTGTGGACTTAGATAGACAGAAGGACTAGACATGTGATGGATGGAATAGTGGAGCCTCAGGGGTGCATTTGAATAATGGCCTTGCCTACGTGACAATGTAGAAGCAACGTAGTTCATGGACTTGGACCATGGATGGACTAGAGGGTAGATGACAAGATATGGAATGGACAGGGAAGCCTCGAGGGCGCATTGAAATTGGTCTTGCCTATGTGACAATGCAGAGGCAACATAGTTCATGGACTTGGACCATGGATACTGATGACAGATGCTAAGCTAGGTTGACACTGTGGATAGGATATGGGATAAAACCTTAGTTGATAAGGTGATAAAAGAGATAGAGTATCAAGCCATGATAGGATAAGATGACACTATGGATAGCCTTAATGCTAGATACTGATGACAAGGAAACACCACAGATAGGAAGATGGATGAGTGATGGTAGATATGGATGGTTAGGTAGAAGGAACCAAGGATGTGATCTCCAAGGACTATGTCGCATAGGAATAATGTGCCCCATTGTAGGTAGAATACTTAGGATTTTTCATGGCAATGCTTATGACAATAGGAGGATAAGAGGATAATGTAGGATTCACATGGTTTGAAGGGATAAGGTATGTCAAGAGACATCAAAAAAATTTGTCAACATTGTGCCTCCAATCTTTATCAAGATCAAGAACAATGAAGGGAAGATTAGGATATATGGTCATGACAGGATAGGTATGCAATGGATAGAAGAATAGAATAGGGAATGGTATGGAAAGGAACTAATAGGAGAAGAGTGATAGGCCAATGAGACAAGGTGCCCCCAAGTGTAGGTGACATAGAAGATCAACTTACACATGACGCTTGTTTGCCAGGTTTTCATCATAGTACTTATCCAAGGTGCCTATTTGCTAGGTTTTCACCATTGGACGAAGGGATTTTTCTTTACTTGATTTTTTTTTTGAATAGGAGAAGGCAAATATAGAAGGGAGAGACTCAAGTATCTATTTCCTTGAAAGGTGATAGTCCCGCTAGATGGATGACATCATATCGACCATGTCAAGTGTCGCTCATAGATGTTGGTAGGGGATTGCATGAAAGTGAGATGGCATAGGTAGATAGTGGATTATGATGCAGAATATGGAGGGAAGGCTTATGCAAAAGCATGGACCATAGGAATAGGATGAGAAAGATATGTAGGATAATAGTGGAAGGAAGGGGAGGTACACAGAAATGTTGTGGAATGGAATGGAATCATGACCAACGGTTGCACATACCGTGATAAACATTGAATCTGGTGACGGGAAAGTAGTGTAGGAAGCAACGGAGACTTTTTCTTGTGGATGAATGACTTAGGCATATAGGGATCCACATAGACTGAGTATTTTTCTAATTTTTGTTTACCATGTGGGATGGAAGAATTGGAGACTTTTGGATGGAAAGGAAGAAAGCAGATGGTTGAGATTCTTGAGAGGTGGATGCCTCATGTGACTTGAGGGCTTTTTGCTTAGGTACCCAAGCAATTTTGCTTTTAGATAGTACCTGTGAAGGTATGGGCTTGGGTGTATGCAGCTTTTGTGCAGCTTCAGAGGTAATTATTTGTTGGATGCGGACCCACACCTTTTTTAGTTTGGCATATAGGTGTGTGGGTGTATGTTACTCTTGAGAAAGATATTTCTTTGATTCTTGGATTTTGCATCCTAGGTCATGAGGACTTAGGATTTTTGACTTGATAGGTAGAGGTATGCAGATTTTTGCTAGTGAATTCTCTTGAGATGGTGGAAGTGGAGTGGGTGGAAGCTCTTTGTTTAGACAACATGTGCATCTGTTGGTCATGATTGGGATTGTTAGAAGATTTATAGATGGATGACTAAGGTGTTCGAAGAAGTGGTGGTAAAATGCATGGAGAGAGGTTAGGAGTTGGAAGTAGGGGAGGTAGGTTGGATGGTGGAAGGTGTATGGTCACATGCTTTTGACAATTGTAGGATGATGGAGGTGGAATGGCGACATATGTTTTGGGGATATGATAGGGTTTGTGATGAAAAGTGGGGGATTTAGGAGGAGTGGAGGAAGTACCAACATCTTGAGTTTGTTCACCTTGGGGTGTGTATCCAAGGCCATATCAAGGAGGAGGAACATTGACATGGGAAGGCTCTAAAATTCCATGTTCATGAAGGCCTAAGCGTTTACCTTGATAGTTCATATGTTGGAGTATGCGGTGGACAATGGGCTTATGTGTAGGTGGAACACTAGACACAAGTTCTTTATTGGACGGAGAAGGTGGGATAGAGGATAATGGTGGCTAGTGTTCTAAGGAGGAACATTCATGAATGAAGGCGGTAAGACTAAGGATATATGGTGGGGGATTTGCAGCATGGTCGATAATGGATGGCAGAGGAGTATTTTTGGTTTGATATTCTATGCTTGCTTGGGAGGCAAGTGTCTCATCAAAGGAAGAGGAAGTTGTTGAATCTTGGATAGGACTAGATGGGGTTATAAGCTCAAGACCATGGAATGCATAAAGTGGGCTAAGAGGATCATCATGGTCTGCCTGATCATAGATAGGCTAGTGATCATAGATGGGATCTTGATCATAGATAGGATTTAGCATGATGGTATTAAGGTGCTCTTGTATAGGTTCATCATCAATGATAATATCCTAATCACAGAAAGGATAGAGGTTATGGAGGGGTTGGAATTTGATCTCTTGTTCATGTATAGGATCAAGTTGCTCATGGATAGCTTCTTCATCAAAGGTAGTATCTTGATCATAAAAGAGATATAGGTTATGAATGGTTTGAAATTGGATTTCTTGCTCATGTATAGGTATAGGATCATCGAAAAGATAGAGGTTATGTAAGGGTCAGATGGGAGTGCTTTGATCTTGATTTAGACAGGGGGTTGATGTTTCCACATGTTCTAAAGTGTGCTCTTGACATAACTCTTGATGTGCTTGATTTAAAGTTGAGGTAGAAGACTCTTGGATAGGCTCTTGGTCGACAACATGAAGGTGCGATGGACCTTGACTTTGGTGCATGGTAGGAGGTTCTTCAATATGCTCAAGGGGTTGCAGGTGACATGATGAGGTTAGAGTAATGGACATGCTTGAAGGTTCTTTAATAAGGTCAAGGACCAGAATTTGGAGATATGGTTGACTTTTTGCTAGTAGCCCTTGGATCACATCATTGGTAGGTGCATAGGTAGAGGAGTGAGGTAATGGATGAGTGGATTTGGAGTTCTCCATGCTAGGATTAGTATGCTTTGGGCCATGTGTTCTAGGAGATGGTGAAGAAGGACTAGTAGATGGAGTGGTATATGTTTTCCAACTTGAGGTTGTGCTTGCCTTGTTCAGAGTATCATGAAGATGAGAAAAGGATGCATGCTTTTGGTGCGAGGTGTGGCTAGTACTGGCTTGTTCATCTTGTAAGATTGTCATTTCTTGTTGTATCACTTGGAGTTCTTGAGCAATTGCTATACGATCTTGGGGCGAGATATCGAAGTCTAATTGCTCTCGTAGGTATTGGAGTTCTTGAGTAATTACTTCTAATTGGTTTGTCATGTCAACAGAAACTGACACAAGACTGAAATGGGTACCTAGAAAACCTAAATTTTTTCTCTGAAAAGATGTAGAAATGCTCACTATCATGGATGCATAAAACCAGATGCGCAGCAGCAGAGGATATAAGTGCAGAAAGTTGACACAAATGTGCAGTATTGGTAAAAATTAGATGCGTAGTAATAGGTGATATAAGTGCATCAAGTCGGTACAAATGTGTAGCAAGTCAAGACAGATGCGCAACTTCAGATAACAAATGCGCAGTTCTAGTTTTTTCAGTGTTTTGTAAATTTTTGGCAATTTTCTTATGTTTTTGGTATCTTTGGGTGCAAGAAGGTCTTTTTGATCCGATTTTATGAAATTATGGCAAGAAGACACAACAAATGCAAATAATGTTTTTATGGTTTTTTATTTTTTTATGATTTTTTTGACTCTTTTTTGGACTAAAAGAAAGCAAGTACAATCCTAGGTTTCAAAGGATAGTATAAACCCAAATTCTCACTATCTCTAGTGAAGCATCTTCAGGAGGTGATAATAGCCCTTCCCTGCATCGGATTATAGGGTTTTTTGGCCACTAAGACAAAGGTGTTTAATAAAGGCAACCATTTGAGTGGTTATACATGCGGCAACACTACTCTCCATTATAGAGTCTCCCAGCCTGCAAGGGTTGTGCCTTGGAGGGTTTAGGGGGAGGTTGGCTGTCGGTATAACACAATTGCACTTGTTGTTTGAAGCTTTCTCTCCAAACACAATTTATTTATAGTGGCTTGGAAGGGCTTGGCGTCTAGCCTGTTACCACTTAGGGTCATTCCTACTTGGATGAACAGTATCCAAGAGCAGGCTCCTCTAAGGTAAAAACACATGCAAAAATGATATGTCTGGCATTTTGGTCACCCAAGATAGGGGAGCGCATAGGCCTGGTATCATTCCCAAAACATAGAATACAATGGTTCTTTTCCCCTAGTTAAAATGAGAAAAACTAGATGAGCTATCTACTTGGGCAAGCACAAAAATTTGTTAACTTTGAAGTGATAACAAGATAGCAATGGTTTAGTTTTACCAAGATAGCAATGATGTGTTCAATTTTATCCCAGATAGCATGAATTTGTTAACTTTGAAGTGATGATCGAGATAGCAATGGTTTAGTTTTACCCAGATAGCAATGATGTGTTCAATTTTATCCAGATAGCATGAATTTGTTAACTTTGAAGTGATAATCGAGATAGCAATGGTTTAGTTTTACCTAGATAGTAATGATGTGTTCAATTTTATCCAGATAGCAATGAGTTGTTAACTTTGAAAGATAGCAATATAGCAATGATTCAATTACCACCTTCCTAGTTAAAACTATGTGAGATTTGCATGAGCATCCATTTACTTTCCCATTAGAAATTGAAGTGTGAGTTAACAAGTGCAACTATATGATTCTAAACCAATACCTAGCCTACAAAATAGATCAAGAGTGTTCCTAGAAAAAGACGTCAGTGTTAGCAAAAACTTCAAGGAAACCCTACAAATCATTGCCTAGATTAGATGCGCCGCTTTAGAGACTGTATGTGCAAAAATAGAGCTCAGAAGCACCACAGTACATATGCGCTAAGACAGAGGTAAAAAGCATAGGAAAATAGTGTATATGCATCATAACAGAGTCTGTATGCACTGAAAGGATGTATGTGCTGGAACAGATAGTATATGCATCAGACCAGAGATTGTATGCGCTGAAGGAATGTATGCACCGTAACAGATATCATATGTGTGTTAGGATGTGTCAGATGTGTTATTTCCTCTTGTGTACAACATTCTCAAACAGAAAAACTTAGTTTTTGGGTTAAATTTGGGGCTCGGCCCCATGGTGGGTGCCAAAAATGTTAAGGAAAAATTGGAGTAAACATGAATAATCAATATATCAATATCAAAATACCCAAAACTCAATGAAATACAAAAACAAAGAGATCAATCAAACAAAAGAACTTCAAAACCTTTGCAAACCTCAAAGCTTCATAGCTTCCATTGGTTGCCTATCTCAATCAATCTTTCATGTATGAATAAGGCCCTCAGAGAGTGCACTTCTTTGCTATGATTCCAAGATTGTCAATGGAGAACGACTATGATAATTTCACGATGAAGATGAGCTTCACAACAATGATAGTAGTATGTAGTAATGAATGTGATCACAAGCAATGAAGGAATTGGTGCCAAAAGAATGCTATAATTCCTATAGAGTAACAATACTTAAAGCTTGGATGAATGAAATGGAGGAATAAGGTTCAATTTATAGACTTGAGAGAAAGAAGATCAACATTATAGAAAGAATGAGAAGATCAATGGTATAGAACGGTTGAGGAATGTGCGTGAATAAGAAGAAGACAAGTGTCTTGCTCTATTTTGCATGAGAGGATTTAATAAATTAGAAGAATGAGTTAACTGAAGAGATAAATCAATTAAAAGAATAGATCAATCAGTTAAGAGAATAGAACTAAAGAATGGAAATTGCAGGAGGATGAGAAGATATTTTAGCTCAATTAAATATTTAGAATATTCAATTGCATGTGCACAAGGATTGAATTATATTTAGAGATAACTTAATTTAGAAGAAATGGACAAGTTAAATAAATATTTGATTCATTTAAATTTAGAGAAGATATTATTGGAAGAGATAATTAAATAATTGGTATTATTTAATTTAGAATGATTTTGGAAGAATAAATAAAATATTTGATTATATTGTATTTTTAGAGATTGAGAGGATTTAAATAAATTTGATTTGATTTATTTAAATTTGGAAGAATGAATTTGATTTAATTAAATAATTGAGATTTATTTAATTGTTTGGAAGAATTTAATTAAATAAAGGATTTTATTTAATTTTGACTTTAGAAGAGGTAATTAAATATTTTGATATTTAATTAATTTAGAGGAATGTGAATCGAATAAACAAATTTGTTTATTTATTTATTGATAGAAGAATTAGAATGGAATAAATATTTAAGAATATTTATTTAGACCAAGTCATGTCATTTTTAGGCATATACACCAGCAATCCATTCTTCCTCTAGATTTAGATATGCCTTTCTTCAACTTCTCTTGTGACTTCCCACAATTTGTAGGGATTTTTCCTCTTTCCTTTGTTCTTCCCCTGTTCTCTATAGTCAAAGCATTACCAGATGTTGAAGTCTCACCTATGCTTTTCTGTCACATTTCCTCGCTAAGGATAACACCAACAACATCATCAAATTTCAAAGTATTTGAACCAGAGATAAAGTTACTTATAGCCATTACCAAGCTATTCCAGCTTTCTGGCAAAGAACATAAAACCAAGAGAGCCCTCACCTCTTCATCAAATTTCACTTTTACATAAGTTAACTGACTAATAATCATATTAAACTCATTTAAATGATCTAACACAGATCTACCTTCAATCATTTTCAGATTAAATAAACGCTTCATGAGAAATACCTTATTAGAGGCTGAGGGTTTTTCATACAATTTGGCCAAAGTTTTCATCAGTTCACTTGTTGTCTTCACTTTTGTTATATTGAATGCCACAAATGGTGCTAGTCACAGCCGAATGGTTTCTAGTGCCTTTCTATCCAGAAGTTCCCAATCCTCATCAGTCATTGTTGTTCGTTTCTTGGCTACTCCTTCCAACGATCTCCATAAATCCTTCTGATAGAGATAATCCTCCATCTACATCTTCCATAATTGATAGTTCTACCCATTGAATTTATCTACCTTCAATTTACCCTCATCCACCATTGCTCCCACTTAACCGTGAGACTCCCACTCAACTGTGAGACCTTCCTGCAGATGATAAATAAACACAACCCACTCTGATACCAGTTGTTAGGTTTAGGGTAGATTGAAGCAATAAACACTAACAATTATATGTAGATTAAATAACCCAAATTAAATAATGAGGAATAACACAAAAGAGATCAACACAGAAATTTAACGTGGTTCACCCAATATGGGCTACATCCACAGAAACTCAGCCATCCAATGATTTTATTATCCAGTGCAAAACAGATTACAATCTCGCGAATACATTGATGTAACATACATCCCAGCCACTTATAACAAGCTTTTTGGAAGCTTCTAGAATTAGGGTTTTGCAATGTCATTTTTCTTTTGTCGGTTAACAAAAATTAACAACCAACTCCGATTGTGCAAATAGAGGGGAAAAAAAAATTGGGGGCTGCGCCCCCAAACCCCTGCTTAGGGCCTGGCCCGATCCTAAACCTTGGTGAGGATACATAACTAGTGTACATTACTTGCATTATCAGTCGCCACATACCAACATTATACATACAAATCTAGAATATGCATGGGCAGACCCGAAGGGGAAAATGCAATTGGTTTTAGAAAGAGGAGGTGATTGTATGTGCCTTTGTATGTTTGATTGCATGTCTTTGTGTCTACAAAAGGTGATACAAGTGGGTCAGATACAAACTCGGATGTGACTAGAAAATTAATCTTGGTGAACTTTAGGTGGGGTCCGCAGTTGTATAGTGGGATGCATGTATATGCGATATACAAAAGGGAGGATACAAAGGGCAGGATGCAGTCACAGATGTCAACTTAGAATTAAAAAGTGCAAGTAAATGTATTTATACATAGTGAAAGATAGGAAAGTCAAACATCCTTTGTATGTATAAAGTGCATGTATATGCGATATGCAGAAAAGTGAGATTCAAGGCCAGATCCGATTTCAGTCTCAATTCGCTTCATAAAATGTTGAAATCCATTTTTGTATGTTTGGCAATTGTATCTCATATATAATTGCATATACAAAAGGTAAGATACAAAGTCAGATGCAAAGCGGATACAAGGAGGATCTTCAGAGTGGTGGGTCCCAGTTCAGCATTGGTCTATTTTGCAGTGATGGGGCCACAACTTTGAAGATCCAATGGAGTGATGACACATGTCCAGGGAAATACAAAAGGTGATATAGAAGGGAAATACAAAGGGTGATGCAGAAAGGTGCATATACAATTGGACATAGTCAAAAGGTCAAATATTGTGGATTTTCTTTGTGAGGTCCACGTTGTATGTCCGCTTTTGTATATTTGGCAATTGTATCTCATATACAATTGAATGTACAATCACATAAGCATTGACATATACAAAATTTGAATATGCAAAAAGCGATGGTAAAAAATTTCATAAGTGCATAAAGTGCACTTTAATAGGACCTGATATGAGGATGACATCACCCAGATCTCCTCTTCGACCAAGTTCTATAGGATGATTATGTCATCATGATTTTCAAAGTGCATCTAGTTTTTGTATGTCTTTATGCATGCGGATGACGATTCTCATTGCTGCAAAGATAAAATTGACGGTCTTTATGCATTTGGTTATCAGAATGGTTTCTAACTAAGAAAGGATTTGTAGGCTTGGTTGACATGACATCTCAGTGACCAACTTGGTGTATTGCAGAGGCCATTTCTTCCACATTGATTTTAGTTGTTGGGCTTAGTATTCAAAATTCGTGGTGGATGACTCTGTTCTTTAATGTGAATAGACTTCTATGGCTCGGTGGCAGATCTTCCTATGGTTAGCAATGACTTTTGGGATCTTTTCTTCAATGCCCTATCATATCTTGTGTATGGGAAACCATTTCTAAGGTTGCAGACCTGCCAGCGACATGGTCCCTATCCTCATCATCGTTCCTCCCTGCCCCTGTATTAATGACTGTATTGATGACCTGGGACCCTGTGCATCTACCTCAACGTCCCCTGCACAAGACTTTGATATAAAATGCATTTTAACCTCATTTTTGAGGAGGATGGTAATCTTATGGTATTATGCTACTAAATTTCTTGTAGTCAGACCTCTTAATGTAATTGTAGGGTTATTGGAATGTGACTCACTGTGCTTGAATCTTGGCCTCTGATGTCTTCTGATCAATCCACCAATTAATGTGATTAGCTATACTGTGTCTTTATCTACTACTAGTTATTTTGTGTTGTAATGGTTTCTAGCCTTCAAGATCAATATATGCATGGTATCTTGCCTCTCTTATGTCTTGATTTCTGTGTTTTACTTGAAGTTGTAATCTATTCTATGAGTAAAGTGGCTCCTCTATAGGTTAGGCCTTCATACTGAAGCCTCAATCAGCCCTATAAGTCTGTGTGAACTCCCATTGTGCTTGAGAACATTGTTGTGTCTTTTCCAAGATCACTATCACTCACTAAATCTGGTGTATCACCCCTTTCATTTCAGTTTCCTTCTAACCCTTTTCCCCTGCAAGCATTAACACTAGGTTTAGATAGTTTTCTTTAAGAATTAGGCTTAGAATGATAAACCAACTTTCTCTGGAGGTCTGATCTTAACTTGGAAGGTCCCACACCTTGAGATCATTCCCATTGTTTCATTAGAATGCTTGGACTCTCTCCAAGCAAAGTGCAATTCTATGTGATAACAGTAACTAATTTTATTGGGCATTACCGAGCCCTCTTTTCACAAATACCATACTCTCTTCTAGATGCTAATGTATAAAGAGTTCTCATTAGAAATTACAACCTCACATCCATGATAAGATATTGTTGATGCACTATAGTTCTTTTACACATCTTTGCACAACTCTTCATGATTATCAATTGTTAGTTAGTTAGTATGAGCGTACTATCTCATTGGCTTCCATTGGTCAATACAAAGCCATTGCCCCACATTATCATTCATTTAAAAATAAAAACAAAAACTTCATCAAAATCAATTCAACATCTTCAAACACAAGTTGTAGCTGTATCACAGTCTGCTTCGATCCCTTATAGGTTAAAACCAAAGATGCGATAGTTTTCACAACTTTCAGAGTCTCTTAATTCAATAATGTTACAAATTTTAAATAATAATCTCATCAAGCTTCCTCTAATTTGATAAATTGATGCTAGTAAGATGCAATCACCTTCTTTTGACTTGAAGGCCTTTTGCTAATTTCATCGTACCCCTAGACATGACACTGAGCGATGTATGCATCTTAAACATGAAGTTCAAGACCTCATCAACTCTAATGTTATCTAGGTAGCAGGTGAAAATGACAGAGGGAATACGTTGGTTTCTCCTCCAAATCAAAATTTACAAATCTTTACAAATCCATTACCTCATCATGAAGCAAACATTATAGAACCATTTATCTATTCACTACCTACTTATACATCATCTGGTCTTCAAGATAAAGGTTTTGATAATATTGTTTCTATGGTAGACACTCACCCTCATCAAGAATGAGTGAAACCTAAACCTATTATATCTTTCACACCTCATGATGCTTCTATACAAGCACCTAGTGAGGGACCTCTTTACATTAGTGCTAGGATTAATGACACACCCATAAGGGGAGTACTCATTGATCTTGTATGCATGGTAAATGTGGTTATTGAAGAGTTCCTCTTTATGCATGATTTACATTGAGACAAGTATGACATATTGAAAATCTCAATTAGAGAACATGATGGATCCATTCGTCCAACTCTTGGTGCCTTGACTCTTTCTGTCAGCGTTGGGCCAAGAACATTGGACGTGTCTTTTGTAATCATTCCTACTTTAGACCTATTTGACGTGAAGCTGGGTCATCCATGGCCCACCTCCATGAAAGAAGTCCTCTCCATGGTTCTATTATATTTAAAAAGATGATGATGTTGAAGTGTGATTAAATTAGATTCAATCAAACCCTCCTTTCACATACGCATTCAAGGACATAAACTGAGTTAAGTCACTACTGTTGCAAGAGGACTCAACTACATGTTTGGTGTCACTATGAAATGATAAGGAAAGATAGAATGTATTGATGAATTTGTTAAACCTAATCTAGTTAAGCGTTAAACCCTAATTATATGATTCCAAATACAGACAAATGAAATACGACAAATGATTGCATAGGAAGACACTAAATGCAGATTAGAAACATACCAGGATTCAGATTTCTGAAGGTGGAAACTTTGGGGACACTAGGGTGGGCACCCTAGTCCAACATGCCACTTTATCTATAGATATAGAATAGTAAGATGATGAAGATAGCAACCTATTTAGAGTTTCTGGAGATCACAGTCGGGAGGACTATAGGATGATCTCCCTAGTCTAGTATGTCTGATTTTCTACACTTTTTGCTCAGATCCTGAATCTTTATCTTCTGCTCAGCTTCTCTACAACTCCACTTCACAAAATCTCGCACCTGTAGCCTGCGATCACAAAGAGAGGGGTTTGGGGGTTGTGGTTTTTAGGAGCTTGCCTCGGTCAAGCCTTGAAATGGCATTCAAGCCTTCCAACACTGTTGTTAGATAGAGTGCATGTCCTTAATGGACAGAGGCAAAATCAAATGATAAGATAGATTGATTGAAACACAAATATATATGCCACCTTAGAGGTAAAACCCTCATAGAGACAAAGAGCCTTCAAATCATGAGGAAATGAGTTGATGGAGCCAAATCTACAACAAACACATACAAACACAACACAATTCTACTCTGCAACACAATGAATGCCTTGAATGCTCGTTGCTTGATAATCATAATTTTTCCTTAATCAACTAGGAGTAAAATGAAGTCCTAAACATGTTTATATATACATTCTCGCTAACATTCATGATTCAAATTGAAAAGGCCGACAAAGGGAAACCTTTTTAATGGTCCAATGCCGATAATTTAAATTTAGGTTCTGATAATAGAGGCCTGGACTAGGGCATGGGTGCCAAAGTCTAGGGGTGTTTTTTGAGTCTTGATTAAGCATTAAAGTGGACCCCTATACTCCATTTGATATGGGTTTCAAGGGAAATTTCTCTGGGATAAGTTTTAAACATGCATGATTAAATTAAGGGGACCTAGGAGCTAAACTAGGTGGTAAAAAGTCATAGGGAAACTTTTTACGACATAACATTTAGCCCCCACTTTAATGTATGTATGATCTTATGACCCATACATGCATTAAAGTATGGTCAAAAACACATCAAACACGCTAAGCACATGAAGCTAAGGCATACACAAAGATTGAGGAACTATTTCTAGTCCCCAGTCTTAGGTAAGCACTAGAAAACACATTGAAGACACACAAGACACAATGAAGATAGTAGGAAGCATGCAAAACACAGTGAATATAGTGGAAGCACACAAAACACAATGAAGACATGAGAGCAGTCATGCAAAATACGATGAATACATTGATATAACATTTTCATATATGAAATAAAATTCTAACTAAGGGGTAGGGGGATCTCATTGCTATGCCCTTGAAACTGTAGAAACACACAATACAAAACCCAAAATGTAGGGGGACATTATCACTATGCCCTTGATACTACACTTGGGGGAAGACACGTCAAACAAAACCTAAGTGTGGGGGGAGCTCATCGCTATTCCTTTGAAACCACACAAGGGTAAAGACATGTTAAACAAAACCTGAGTGTGGGGGGAGCTCATGCTGGGAGGTTCAGCTAGTTTAACTCCTTCACTCGGGACTACTTAGAACTCCTTGCCTCTGAAAGGGGAGGGCTCAAGGGTACGGGGTGGGGTAGACTCTAGCCCATGCCTACCTAAGAGTCATGCTAGCAAGCGACTCCCTATCAGGAATAGTGGAATCATTCCCATGAGGGACAAGAAGTAGGCCCTTGGTCGAGTCCCGCCGTTAGGGCCTAGGGAGTGAGACCTGTATGGGGATGAACAACTCATATTGGGTGGGCCCTCTCATCCCCACCCACCCATTGATTTGTATGGCCATTCATTCTCCTATCCTCCTTCTGAATCCAATCTCCTTGTTGCAGGACATGGATCGATAGTCGATGGTACTTCCTTTTGATTGATCCGGGGTAGTTACTATATCCAGTGGTTAATGAGTGGGTCCGATCCCCATTATCCACCAGAGAAGTCAATCAGGGTGCATCCAATTTCATTGAATTTGCTGTGGGTCGGCTGAAGGGGCCATCAAAGCAGGGTTCAGAGCAATGAAGAAAAGGGATTCCATCTAATAGATTCAATGGGTGGCACGAAGAGGTAGCTATGTCATGGTCCCAGGTAAAAAGGATCGATTGGCATCAAAAGATGGAGGGGGTAAGGATGGAAAGGTCATTAGTGCTCCTACTCCCATTTCTTTTGCTAGAGATCAGTCCCTCCCTTCTGGATAGAGAGGTACTGATAGAATCAACAAATAGAAACCTACTATTCCCTTCACTGATTGATTGATCTCTCATCTTCACTCCGTTCAGATGAGGTCTTCCCCAGGAGGAGGGACAAAGGAGATATGGCACCAAAGAGACGAGGGGGAATAGAGCTACTTCATTCATGATTGATTGGTTGCAGACAGCTAGAGGAGACAGTGGGACTTAGCCTCAACTCATATACCTATTACAAACTCGCATTGAGGGTGGGGAAGGAACCAGATTCACTCGACCTTAGGTAGTGATGAAGTGGCGGCAACCCGGGTAGCCGGTGGTTGGTCTGATTGTTTGGATGGATAGCTTACTTGTCGGTGCCTACCAATGCTTGCCAAACAATTGGAGCTTCCTATTCCGTCATGTGTGTCCCTCTCCTCCAGGACTCCATCCAAATCAACTAGCTTGTGATCAAGTCGAATGGGTCCCAATGTACGCTTCAATGGCCAACTCCATCTTTCCCATCAATCCCCTCAAACCCAACAGACCCCTTAGGTCACTCAACCGTACGAGAGAGGGAATGGAGAATGTCCCTTCCCACCAGGGATAGTCCTAAGGTTAGAAGGCGAGAACTTCTCAAAGTCGGGTCACAATATTACATCCTAGGCACCTTCAACTAATCTAAATCTAGGATGGGTGGGAGGAGAAAAGTTGGGCCATCCACCAACCCACAAAACAAAAATTCATCCATCAACCCAACATAGATCTATAGGCCAAGATGCCCCCCCACCCCCCAATAGGAGTTGTAGATTAGTTGTTTCTTATGGCAAGGTGGAAGATTCTATACATAACATGCCCAACTAGATAGTCCTCTTTCAATCTAGACTTGACTCTATCAGTTTCTACCCGTCTCTATCAGTTTATAGAGGACTATCGAGATTAGTCAGTGGCAATTGAGATTGCTAGTCAGTGTTTAGATTGGTCACTAGCTCTGAGCTATATCCTCCCACCCACCCCGAGCACTCTAGAAGTTTCTACCTGACTCTATCAGTCTATACTTGACTCTATCTGTCTATACTCTACTCTATCAGTCTATACTACCAATATAGGTGGGATGACCTAGATAATAGAAGTAGCTCAGAAGATTGGTCACTGGCTAGGCCCCACCTCCCCTGGTCACTGGCTATTTAGATTGGTCACTGGCTCAGAAGGATGGAGTGTGCCGAGATTAACATCGGTGCCCAATGATGGATGAAGTGGTTGCCCTATCTATATAGATGGGGATTGGGTGGTTGGTTCAAGATTCTGTGTGCCCATTCAGGATTCCAACCAGCAGGAAGGATAAAGTGCTAAAGGAAGGCTGAAGTGGTTGGTTCAGTTTGGTCAGTGGCTATCAGTTGTATTGCATATAGAATAGAAGTGGTGATTCAGAGCCTTTGTATGTGGCTATGAAGATTGGTCACTGGCTCGGAAGTCTGAGGTGATGGAGGAAGGATTCAGGATTAAGTGAAGGAGGAAGGCTAAAAAGTACCCATTCAGGATTCCATGTTCAGTGAAGGATGGTCATTGGTCATGTACTATTCTGGTTGGGAGTGAAGGATCGTAGTTGGTCATGAACTCTTCCGTATGAAGTGAAGGCGAAAAGTGATCTGACAATAATAAAGGGGGAGGCCCCTCCTGGAGGGGGTAGATTAATTGGTGGGTGGGAGGAAGGTAAAATAGACCATCAATGAATTGATCAAAAGTTGTCAGTGGAGAAAAAGGTTTCTTCTTTATCTAGAGAATTGACCAGAGGTCGGGTTAGATGCCATTTACAAAATAGTTATAGTTGAGGTAGATTAATTACAACATCAATGGTGGGATAAATCTCTTACCTACGTTACATGGCTCCCACCTAAATATGGCTCTCACGATATCAAGAGGAGGCATAACCCCCCACCCATCCCCACACATGAGCAAACCCTCAGATTCAAGCCCCGGCATAATTATCTGGTTGCCCCCCATTTCCAAATTAATGCTAAAAAGATTTTCCAAGTCGAGAGGGAGGACTAGACAATTCTAATACTAAAAAGATTTCATGTGTCCACCAGGTCAAAAGATTTTATGCGTCTTATCATCAGTACAAATCGGTCGAGCAAGTCAAAAGATTTCAAATCTAATCATACAATGTCTGAACAAATCTTGTCCACCAAAGAGGGAGGATAATCATACAATTTGTCAAGCAAATCTTGTCTGAGAGAAAGGACCACCACATTGAAAAAAAGAGAAGGGACCACCACTTCAAGAAAGAGAGAAGGGACCATCATTTTGAAAAGAGCAACTCAAAAGAAGCTGCCTATGTATAGTCAAAATCTTCTCAAATCTTTTCACTTTATAGGGCTGGTACTGCAGACATGATAAGACTGTTACTTCAAATTAGACATGCTAAGACTACTACTGCTTTTGCTACTGCTGACATGATAAGGTTGATACTAACAAAAGAATTTTTGCAAAGAAAATGAGTATAGAAGCATTAAAATGACCTCCTATATCCCCGGGACAACAGAATTTTTGCAAAGAAAATGAGTATAGAAGCATTAAAATGACCTCCTATACCCCCGGGACAACAAAATTTTTGCAATATCGTTTCGTACAAGACCAAATTATTAGCTCTCCCTCCCCCTGGTCAAAGTGATCAAAAGTGAATGGACCAGGCCGACCTAAGGAAGAACGGTCCAGAAGTGATCTTGTGCACTAGACAGATACCAAAAGTGCTCATACGAACAAATCTAAAGATTTCATGTAGTAAGCCAAACCACCAAACAAGTTCCCTACGGGGGAGTCCTCTGCATGCACGGGGGGGTAACAAAAACCATTGGGAACTTTAGGATCAACGAGTTAACATGCAAGCCACCCGGTTAGGATAGTAACAACTGAACGTGGAAACGAAGGATGGAATGAAGGATGAAGGAAGCAAGTAGGGAAGGATGCACACCAAGCATTGATCCATGCAGGGAAGCACCGAAGCAAGGAATCCAACAAGGATGATCAAAGGATGGAGGGAAGCAGGGAATGAAGGAAATGAAGAACAAGGGATGGAAACAAGCAGGGAAGGAAGCACAACCACCAATACTCATCTTACCTACCTTAACACCACCTACACTTACACCTACACTTGCACCTACACAACTCTTTCTATTTAAGCAACTCATAATTCACTACGCCCTTGAAACCACACAAGGGGGAAAATGCCCCTCCACCCCCTCCAGAAAGACACTGGGGAAAATGCCCCCACTCTTCTCACCCACCCATCACATCTCAGCCACCCAGACCACACACTCACTCAAATCCCTACCAAACCTCCACCCCCTCCAGAAAGACACTGGGGACCCCACACTTTACACACACCCAGACCAACCTCCCACTAACACCCAACCCTCAACCTACACACGACACAGAGCCACTCTCATACCACCATCTATAGAAACGCAGACAGATAGATAGAGACAAACAGACAGAGATAGAGATAGATCACCCACACTACACAATCCTCAACTCATAGTAACCAATACCCATATATTCTACAATACACAGCCATACTCTCTATACACCTACATCGGAACAGCGTATATACCTTACTACCAAGGTTCTAGGGGGATCAGACCAGACGGTGATAGGAACGGGCAACCCCTACAATCTCCATAGGGGCAGCTGACCACTTGTAGTGCAACAACAGATATTCTCCACTACAAATGCAACTCCACTCACTACCATTTCCAAAGCTAAATACCCTTGCAAAACCCCACTTCACTCACCCCCATTCACTTTTGCCGTTACCTAAAGAAACAATAGGGCCACTGCGACCATGCCGATGTTAATAAGTACACGCTTCAAGCAGTGGAGGACCAGACAATTCTAATACTAAAAAGATTTCATGTGTCCACCAGGTCAAAAGATTTTATGCAGATTTCATCGGTACAAATCAGTTGAGCAAGTCAAAAGAAGCTGCCTATGTACAGTCAAAATCTTATCAAATCTTTTCACTTTATAGGGCTAGTACTGCAGACATGATAAGACTGCTACTTCAAATTGGACATGCTAAGACTGCTACTGCTTCTGCTACTACTGACATGATAAGGATGATACTAACAATAGAATTTTTGCAAAGAAAATGAGTATAGATGCATTAAAATGACCACGGGGACAACATAATTTTTTCAAAGAAAATGAGTATAGATGCATTAAAATGACCCCTGGGACAACAGAATTTTTGCAAAGAAAATGAGTATAGAAGCATTAAAATGACCCCTGGGACAACAGAATTTTTGCAAAGAAAATGAGTATAGAAGCATTAAAATGACCTCCTATACCCCCGGGACAACAGAATTTTTGCAATATCATTTCGTACAAGACCAAATTTTTGCACCTACACAACTCTTTCTATTTAAGCAACTCATAACTCACTACGCCCTTGAAACCACACAAGGGGGAAGACACATAAAGAAGACACATAGAATACATGAGTGCCATATAGCATGTCATAGACATACTATATTTCTTATACATGACAAACATGAGCAATGGGAGGAGCTTATTGTTAAGTCCCACCATCTAAAACACACTGCAGACACACTTGACAGTTGAGCTTATGCTACAACAACCGCCAAAGACACACTTAAGGGAGATAGCTCAAGATCCAACCACACCTCCTGATGAGGACTTTGTATAAAAGGATGTGCACTAGCTGAAGAGATACGCCATCTTGCCTTTCATAGAAGGGATTTCAAAATGCAACCCCACCCAAGTCATGGAGATGCCTTACAGTGAAAGGGAAGCATGTACTGAAAGTATACAACCCCACTCACATCACGTAGACGCCTTATAGTGAAAAGGAGGTATATGCAATACATCAATGTTTGTAAACACATTTTGTCAGTGTAAAATAATAAGATAGATACCATTATATATGCCCCCACCTTAAGGTGGTTGATGTCACTTACCGATATCAAGCACATTAAGGTAGAGTGAAAACACACAAGGGAACAAGAGCTCTCACAAAGCTCATGCCCCTAAGGT
The DNA here is from genome assembly GCA_027924645.1 of Cunninghamia lanceolata. Taxonomy (NCBI): domain Eukaryota; kingdom Viridiplantae; phylum Streptophyta; class Pinopsida; order Cupressales; family Cupressaceae; genus Cunninghamia; species Cunninghamia lanceolata. Next base: position 6,164,314 of record BSBN01000960.1, on the reverse strand, counting down.
GACATGTGCTTATGATCATTGAATGTTCCCACAAACACATTGATAAGATTTGCTAAGATAAACAAGATCAAATCATGATAGCTATACATGAAAACAGTCACATCAAGGACTAAGGCTATACTCATGGGTTTGGAGCTGAGTATAACCATTGGGTTATACTGCAAGTATCTCAAAACTGAATGTAGCAACAAGGTGAGATACCAATCAAAGTGTACAAGAGTAGATTGAGTGGATTGTAAAATGTTAGTCACAAGATATTCCATAAGATGATACTGTTAGACTTAGGGCACACAACTGAGAGGGGGGGTGAATCAGTTGTGCAAAACTTTCTCAATAAAACACTTAAATCTTCTTAGTGATTAACATTATATTAATGATGAACCATAATGCATTCAAATCAAGAGCAGAAACACATCAATACATAAGACACCAAGATTTTGACATGGAAAACCTAGTTAAGGGAAAAACCAAGGGGTGATTAACCCAAGATTGTATTGTCTGTTAGAAGAATAGAAAGAACAAGATGGCACATGCCAATTAGGGCTCACTGCCTGAGCACACTGCTCACAAGAGGCTCACTGCCTACAAGGGACACACTGTCTACAAAGAAATAACTATCACATACATGAACTGGAGAATAGCATCTTCACCATGCTTAAATCAGTTCCATTTAAGCCCAATACTTCTGCTCTGCCTTTCGCTCTCCTCCTTGATACCACACACTCATCACCACAAGGACAACTTTGAAATGACTTTGTAATCCCTTATTTATACAAGACATCAACTTAGGAATAATCATCTAAGTTGGCAAACATCTACCAGAACATCCACAAGAAGTGTAACTTATCCGGTCGGCCAGTCTCAGGAAGAACATCATCATTCAGAGGTTAATCTTCAATAGCGAGCTCCAACTCCAATGCGGACCACTAACACATGCTGGACACAATCTAGAGTCCTTCACAAGATTTCCTGAATCACCAAGAACATCTGCACTTCATCTGCATATTGAAATCCTTCTCTCTTTCATCTGGAGCTTCAAGAACATAGTTTGTCACCACTGTCACCAAAGAATGAATACTTCCAGGCCTTCCATTCAAGAACTAATCGAGTTGACACATCACAAGGACTTCCTTAATACTCCCTCAAATCTGCAGAGTAGGAAGCTTCATTTCTAGATCACACCGGACCTTCCTTGTTACACTCTGTCACCTCTAAACACCTACCAAAATTGGTTTTACTTGAGAGGCCACAGCTTCTTCATATCTTCATGCAGACCACTAAAATATCTACAGGATCACCTATAGACATATATCTATAAACCCTTTAATCTGCATCCTCTGATCCTCATCCTATCTTGGACTTTTGCCTTACTGTCATCACTGTTCTTCACTGATCCTAATTGAGACTAATTTTCCCAATATCCTTAGCTCACGGCTCATCCAAACCTTATCATTAATGCAATAGGAGTATGTTAACATCAATCACAACACCAGTTAGGCCCATACTTGCAACAATCTCCCCCTTTGTCATTGATGGCAACATAAGATGTGAAAAATTGTTTTAACCATTAAGTCAAGAACTTCTTCTTACTGTCATAGCTCCCCCTATCAGCAACAACCATTCACATGTCTTCTTTCCCTTTACTTCTCCCCCTTTGATCAGCAACCACTTGTTTTTCACATGTCTTCTCTCCCCCTTTGACATCAATGGCAAAGGGCACCTACTTGCAATTCCAACACTTTAGAGTTATACCTGCTACTCCCCCTGAGTAGCAGCTCCCATCAATCTGGATCACAAGATATGGCTGTGATATCCACCTGACTGATGCACCTCAGTGCACCTTAGTTCATCACTGGAGGGATAATAACCCCTAACTTCTCCCTGAGATACTCAAAAGAGTCCTTAGATAGAGGTTTAGTAAAGATGTCTGCAATCTGATCCTTGGAAGACACAAACTCCAATATGACTTCATTCTTGTTTACTTCCTCTCTCAAAAAGTGAAATTTTATGGATATATGTTTAGTCTTTGAATATAACACCGGATTCTTGGATATATTTATTGCACTAGAATTATCACAGAAGATTGTGATAGGTTCCTCATACTCCACTTTGATATCTCTTAGCATTTTCTTCATCCACAAAACTTGAGTGCAACTACCTGCTGCTGCAATATATTCAGCTTCAGTTGTAGATAGAGATATTGCCTCTTGTTTCTTGCTTAGCCAAGAAACTAATCTCTTCCCCAAAAAGAATGCTCCACCATTGGTACTTTTCCGGTCATCCGCATCTCCTGCCCAATCAGCATCTATATATGCATGAAGAGAGAAGTCATGATCTCTAGGATACCACAGACCATACTCAACCATCCCTTTTAGATATCTAAAAATCCTCTTGATTGCCATGACATGGGATTCTCTAGGATCAACTTGGAATCTAGTAATAAGACCAACAGCTTGCATAATGTCTGGTCTAGTTTGAGTGAGATACAACAATCCTCCAATCATTGATCTATACTTTTTCTGGTCTACCTTAGGAGAGTCATCATCTTTGCTCAACTTACATCTAGTTGCCATGGGAGTATTCATTGGCTTTGAATCTTCCATCCCAAATTTTCTCAACAATTCTTTCACATATTTGGTCTGAGAAATGAAGATTCCTTTCTTTGTTTGAGTAATTTGCAGACCCAAGAAGAAATTCATTTCACCAAGCATAGACATCTCAAACTCACTTTTCATTTGATTTGCAAAAGTTTTACACATACTATCTCTTCCTCCAAAGATGATATCAACAAATACTTCAACAATCAAGATGTTTTCATGGTCAATTTTGAAATATAAGTTACTGTCAGTAGTACCTTTGTTGAAACCAATCTTCAAGAGATGCTTATCCAATCTTTCATACTAGGCTCTTGGAGCTTTCTTCAATCCATATAGTGCCTTCTTCAACTTGTAGACCATATCACCATGATCAGACAATTGAAATCCATCCGGTTGCTCTATATACACTTCTTCTTCCAAGTCACCGTTTAGAAAGGTAGACTTGACATCCATCTAATATACCTTCAAATCCTTGAAGGCAGCAAAGGCAAGAAATAATTTGACTGCTTCAATTCTTGCCAACAGAGAAAAAATTTCTTCAAAATCAATTCCTTCTATTTGAGAGTAGCCTTTGTAGACCAATCTGGATTTATTTCTGATTACTTTACCAACTTCATTTAGTTTGTTTCGGAAGACCCATTTGGTTCCAATCACATTCTTGTTTCTAGGTCTGGGAACAAGATCACAAGTGTGATTTTTCTCTATTTGCACCAGCTCTTCCTCCATTGTTTTAGTCCAGTTTCCATCCTTGCAAGCTTCATTCACTGTCTTAGGTTCAATCTTTGAAATCAAACAATACTCTTCTGAATCTTGACCAATTCTCCTTCTTGTTAGTACTCCTTTGTTTTTATCACCTATGATTTGATCTTCAGAGTGGTTCAGTCTTACATACCTGGGAACTTTAGGAATTTCTTGCACTTCTGATTCTTGTTCAGGCTCATTGAAACTCATTTCTTTTTCCTGGTTTACCTGATTGACTTGAATCTAACTAACAGATAAGGCTTGGGCTTCTTGAGTTAGAACACCATTCTAATCATCTTCATCATATTCATCAAACCTTGAGGGTTTCTCAATTCCCTCATCAACCTTCACATTTGTACTTTCTATCATCTTTCTTAGTCTTTTGTTATAACACCGGTATGCTTTGCTTTGAGTAGAGTAACCCAAGAATATTCCTTCATCACTTCTAGCATCAAACTTTCCTAAATATTCATCTCTTTTAATGTAACATTTGCTACCAAAAACTCTGAAATACCTCACAGTAGGAGTGATGCCAAACCAAAGTTCATAAGGAGTCTTACCAGTATTTCTTCTGATTTGAACTTGATTAAGAGTATAGACTGCAGTGTTGACAACTTCTCTCCAATAGATGTGAGGAACATTTGCTTCCATCATCATGGTCCTAGATGCTTCTTGTATGGTCCGGTTCTTTCTTTCCACTACTCCATTCTGCTGTGGAGTCCTAGGAGTAGACAACTGTCTCTTTATTCCATGTTTCTCACAAAACTCTATGAACTCACCGGATGTGAATTCTCCACCTCTATCAGACCTCAGACATTTCAATTTCAATCCAATTTCATTCTCTACCATAGCCTTGAATATTTTGAATTTCTCAATAGCTTCTGATTTCTCTTTTAGAAAAGTTACCCACATCATCTGGGAATAGTCATCAATTAGTAACATGAAGTATCTATCACCTTGCATACTCCTGATTCTTTCCGGGCCACAAAGGTCAATATGAACTAAGTCTAATAATCTGGTAGAAGACAATTCCTTACTTTTGAATGTGATTCTGCTCAACTTACCCAACTAACATTCTTTGCACAAACTATTAGTAGGTTTCACCAATTTTGGAAGATCTCTTATAGCCTGAGTATTGCTTATCTTGATGCTATTATCAAAATTCACATGACACATTCTCCTATGCCATAACCAACTCTGATCAACTTGAACAAATAAGCAACTTTTACCAGTGCCAACCAAGTGGAAGATATTACCTTTAGTTTGGGTACCGGATGTAATCTCTATTCCGGTGCTTTCAAAGATCTTGCATTTTCCATTCTTGAACCTGAGATCATAGCCTTTGTCCACCAACTATCCAACACTGAGAATATTGTGCTTTAAGCCTTCAACATATAGAATATTTCCGGTTTTGTTCCTTCCATCAAAAGAAATAGTTCCTCTTCCTCTGATTCTACCAACAGAATTATCACCAAACTTCACCACTCCTTCATACCTTTCCAAATCTATGAACTTATTTTTGTCACCTGTCATATGGTGAGAGCAACCACTGTCAATGACCCAATCATCCTTTTCTTCAACTTGGGCAGCCAGAGCTCTTTCTACAACTTTATGATTGACAGATACAGAGGATATTGGTTCTTCTTCCTTGATGGCAATAAACACCCATTCACTTCCAGATTTGTTTCCTGTCTTTGATTAATCATCAGTTACTCCTTCATTATCATCTTCTTCATGAACATAGTAACAATTCTTTTGGAACCTTGATCTGTTAGGATTTGGCCTTGAAAATCTTTCCAGACATCTTGAGGCAAAATGACCAATCTTATTGCAGTTAAAATACTTAAAAGGAAATTTTCCTTCATACTTACTGGATCCTCTTGGTAGTCTCTTTGCAATGAGGGCTTCAAGTTGAGCAGTTTCTACTTCTTCTTCTTCCAGGTCTTTTCTTTCTTTTTCATACCATGACAGTTTCCTTGATGAGTTCTCTCCTAGATCAAACCTTTGTTTACCTTTTACAGAGGCACTGGCTTTGAATGCAGATTCAGTCTTGGGGGGATCATCTCCAAACTTAGTCATTTCAAATGCAACCAATTTACCAGCCAATTGATCTCTTGTGACAGTTGTATGGGCTCTAAATTCATAAATGGAAGCAACCTTGATTTTGTAAGAAGCAGGAAGGGATCTGAGAATTTTGCCAACAATCTCATTTTCATCTAAGAATCCACCAACATTTCTAATTCCACAAACAAGCTCATTTACTCTTGGCATAAAAGTAGTAATATTTTCATCATCTCTCATCTTTAGGTTTTCAAATTTCCCTTTCAGACTCTGTAACCTTGCACATTTGACATGCTGGTCTCCTTCATGCAAAAGTTCCAATTTTTTCCAAATCTCAAAAGCAGTTGGTAGGTCAATAACATTTGAGAGTTTTGAATCAGATAATGCGCTTAGAAGAGCTTCTATAGTCCACAGATTGTTTTCAGCATCTGCGATTTCATTTGGAGCTTTTGGACCACCCTCTGGAGGTACATACTATGTTGTAACCATGGTCCAGTATGCCATTCCCATGCATTGCAAGTGACACTTCATGTGACCTTTCCATAGATTAAAATTTGTTCCATCAAACTTCAGACTATCTTTCTTGTAGGACGACATCCTGGATCTCCTCAAGCGATTAAGATTTTTAGAGGAACTTAGCTCTGATACCAATTGTTAGACTTAGGGCACACAACTGAGAGGGGGGGTGAATCAGTTGTGCAAAAATTTTTCAATAAAACACTTAAATCTTCTTAGTGATTAGCAGTATATTAATGATGAACCATAATGCATTCAAATTAAGAGCAGAAACACATCAATACATAAGACACCAAGATTTTGACGTGGAAAACCCAGTTAAGGGAAAAACCACGGGGTGATTAACCCAAGATTGTATTCTCTATTAGAAGAATAGAAAGAACAAGATGGCACATGCCAATTAGGGATCACTGTCCAAGCACACTGCTCACAAGAGGCTCACTACCTATAAGAGACACACTATCTACAAAGAAATAACTATCACATACATGAACTGGAGAATAGCATCTTCACCATGCTTGAATCAGTTCTATTTAAGCCCAATACTTCTGCTCTGCCTTTTGCTCTCCTCCTTGCTACCACACACTCATCACCACAAGGACAACTTTGAAATAACTTCACAACCCCTTATTTATACAAGACATTAACTTAGGAATAATCATCTAAGTCAGCAAACATCTACCAAAACATCCACAAGAAGTGTAACTTATCCAGTCGGCCAGTCTCAGGAAGAACATCATCATTCAAAGGTTAATCTTCAATAGCGAGCTCCAACTCTAATGCGAACCAATAACACATGCTGGACACAATCCAGAGTCCTTCACAAGATTTCCTGAATCACCAAGAACATCAGCACTTCATATGCATATTGAAATCCTTCTCTCTTTCATCCGGAGCTTCAAGAACATAGTCTGTCACCACTGTCACCAAAGAATGGATACTTCTGAAACTTCCATTCATGAACCAATCAAGTTGACACATCACAAGGACTTCCTTAATACTCCCTCAAATCCACAGAGTAGGAAGCTTCATTTCCGGATCGCACTGGACCTTCCTCGTTACATTCTGTCACCTCTGAACACCTACTGAAACTGGTTTTACTTGAGAGGCCACAACTTCTTCATATCTTCATGCGGACCTCTGATATCTCTACAGTATCACCTACAGACATATATCTATAAACCATTTAATCCACATCCTATCTTGGGCTTTTGCCTTACTGTCATCACTGTTCTTCACTGTTCCTGATTGAGACTAATTTTCTCAATATCCTCAGCTCACGGCTCATCCAAACCTTATCATTAATGTAACAGGAGTATGTTGACATCAATGACAACACCAGTTAGGCCCATACTTGCAACAGATACATCACACAGAGTGATTCTACTAATCAAGAGTTATATATATATATATCTTGTGAGCATCTTAGAAAGGTGCTCTATCAAGTGTGGTAAAAAGTGTGAATAGTTCATACCTGATTGATTCTTATTTCCAGAACGGTCATGCGGTGATTGTTTCTCAAGTCCCTGTATATTTAAAATCTTTTATTGCGAATGAGGAGGGGAATCATTGTTATTTCCCACTAATGATAGCTGCCTTGTTCTTTTCTGATCCTTTTCTTCCTTATTTTGATGAATGAGCCTTTCACGGTAGAATGGGATATTTTCCATCATGGTAACCTATTCTCGTATCATAATATCTTGTCGTGGTTGTTCAATTTTGCATATTAGGTGCATTTTGGTTGTCTCCCAATCCTTGAAGGGATAATGGCAGAGGAACCTCAGCATAGATACCTTTTCCTCATGGATGAGGTGAGTCTTCAACCTTCTCTTTATCCACTTCTATCACACCAACTATTTCATCATAGTCAAGATAATCATCATCAATCTGCTCCATTGCATGTTGTTCTACCATATTATTGTCTCTATTCTTAGGAAAGGGATTTGTAGATATCTGTAAATTCTGACTCAGAGGGGAAATTAACATATTTCCATTGTCATTCACACCAGTTACCTGTATTATATTTGAATTGATGACGTCTTGAATTTCATGTTTAAGATGCATACATCGTTTGGTGTCATGTCCTGTCGAGTGGTGATACTAACATAAAGCATTAGCATCCAATGATGGTCCTTATATCCTATTACTATCAAATGGTTTCATATGAGGAAGCTTCAAAATATTGTTGCTTACTGCTTGATTCATAATTGATTGAAGAGAGTCAGATAATGGAGTAAACTGTCGATGTTGTTGTTTGAATTGAAATGGTGCCCATTTAGGATTACTGATAGGGGACACTTGTGATTGAAAATTATTTGAATATTGCCTATTTATCTTGATGAAACTCTTGTTATTCCTTTTAAAGTTGTTTTGTGAAGGTCCGGCCATGGATTGACCAAATTGAGCTGATGAGTTTCGATTCTCATACTGACTAGATGAAAGATGGTAATCATGAAGGGTTGTGCATAAATGTTGAAAAGAGTTATACTTCATTAAGAGGATTTTATCACAGATGTTAGGTTGTAAATTTGTAATAAATACCTTCTAGATATCTTAATCTTTAATTAGGTACAATTTTTGCGAGATGGGACCTTGATATTAACTGATGAATTCAATCAATTTCTCTTTCGAACCTTGTTTACAATGAACCAAATCAATCAAAGAGACTATAGGTCCAATGTTTGCTTGGAAGTGTTGTAAGAATTGATCAACTAGTTGTGAGAAAGAGTTTATTAAGTTTAGAGGTAAAGAGAAAAACCATTCCAAAGTAGTATCTTTGAGAGATCGCGAGAAGAGTTTCGCTAGCAAGTCCTCGAAGAAGAAATCACTATACATCACCATGAATGCTGCCACATGAGTATTAGGATCACTTTTACTATCATATTTTTTAAAGCGAGGAGTCTCAAAATTTTTAGGCATAGGAGTTCTTAGGATTGCATAAGATAAAGGACTATGGGCATGATATGTTGGTAAAGTAGGTTGGGAAGAATTAGTTAAGTTTGTCACTTTCTATTGTAAATAAGTCATGCCTTGCAAAAGTTGATTTAAAATGGCATCATTAGGAGATGCTGTTTATTGTTGACAAGAATTAGAAGCTGTGGTCATGAAGTTTTGAGGTGATTGATTGTGAGTGGTAACGAAAGGAGGTTGAGAATAATTGTAAGTGAAATGTGGTTTAGAACAATTGTAAGTGAAAGGTGGTTGAGAATAGGTGGAATGGAGAGGTGGTAGAGAGTGTTTATTCATATAAGAAGTTACCCTAGGTGCTAAGTTTTGATAATTGAATCCCATAGCCTTGTAATTATATGAATTAATGCCATCAGATACTCCCATACTAGTGGTAGCATTACTACAAGCTTGTGCATTAGTAGTGAGAATTGATGATGTGAAAGTAGACATTCTGGTAGTTAGTATAGGTGTCGATACCTGTGTATGATTCAATAATGACATATTATTAATAGTATTTGCACATTTAGTCTATATCATAATGTTGTTATGCACTGTATGTCTAGTACACGTAGTGTATTAACACCATCTTGTCCTTCTTTTAATAACTCTCTTAAACTATGAACAACATGTACAACCTCTTCAACTATCCTTTCTTTTTCCACAAATGCTTGAAAATCACCTAGTTCCTTATCAAGTTTGTTTATTTTATCATTAAGTACATGTGTTATAACATCAATAGGATCTTCAAAATCATGAAATGTTTGTTCTTCCATTGTAGATGTAGGAGGTTTGATATCTTGCAAAGTTTGTGTTTCACCTTTTGTAAAGTATGTGTTGAGTGGATTTTTCGATGTTGGTACACCATTGCTATCGGGAGCACTAGAACCCATTAGTCAAAGACTTCTCCTTACAAGGATGTTCTTATTAGGATGAGGAGTCAGACAACTCATGCAAATTTTTAAAACACTCAATGCACCGAGTAATAAAACAACTACAAGGAGTAATGTGATTATGCTTGTTGAAATACACAATGTGTAAATTAGAAAATATGCCAATTTTCAATCTATAGCATTGAATGATGCTAAATTTTTAAATGACCAATGAATATATGCTTGAAAATAAGTGCAAGATCTGAAATGAAAGATATTTGTGGAAAATGTAATGAAAGAATACAAGTCTATGCTTATTTATGAACCTAAAATGCTCAATTTCTTTTACTTTTTTCAATGCAAATGTGATAATAATGGCAATGTAAATGTAAAAACATACAATTCAGAAAAACTATAGTCCAAAATCAGATTTGAAAGAGTATTTAAATGAATAGTAAAATCTGATACAAGATTTTAACTACAAATCCTAGCTTTTGAAATTACTAGGTTATATGAAAATATGCAAATTTTAATTAAAACCCTAACAAATGAGATATGAAAATGCAAGGTAAATAATCATGAAGTGATGAAATGCTGAAATTTATCACAGATTTGATGTAAATATCAGTAAATTAAATGTTTTTATAATATGCAATACAAAATATGCAAAACTATGCCTTAATGCAAACCTAGAATGCTTATTTTTTAAAAAAATTTCAAATTTATGCAATATTTTTGAATGTATGATGATGAATATGATATGAATGAATGCAAATTGATTACAACACTCAGAAAGATGCAAGTTTAGTCAAAACATAGGTTCACCAAAATGTTATATCTAAAAAAGAGGATGAGGTTGAAGTGTGATTAAAGTAGATTCAATCAAACCCTCCTTTCACATACACATTCAAGGACATAAACTAAGTCATGTCACTACTATTGCAAGAGGATTTAGCTATAGGTTTGGTGTCACTATGAAATTATAAGGAAAGATAGAATGTATTTATGAATTTTTTAAACCCTAATCTGGTTAAGCCTTAAACCCTAATTATATGATTTTGGATACAGACGAACAAAATATGATAAATGATCACATAGGAAGGCACTAAATGCAGATTAGAAACATATCAGGATTCAAATTTCCAAAGGTGGAAAATTAGGGGACACTGGGATGGGTTCCCTAGTCCAACAAGCCACCTTTTCTACAGATCTAGAATAGTAAGATGATGAAGACAACCTGCTTCAAAGTTTCCAAAGATGATAGTCGGGAGGACTACAGGGTGGGCGTCCTAGTCTAGTAGGTCTGATTTTCTACACTTTTTTCTCAGTTCCTGAATCTTTATCTTCTACTCATCTTCTCTACAACTCCACTTTGCAAACTTTTGCACCTATAACTTGCAATAATGAAGAGAGGGGTTTGGGGGTTGTGGTGTTTAGGATCTTGCCTCGATCAAGCCCTAGAATGGCATTCAAGCCTTCCAATACCATTGTTAGATAGAGTGCATGTCCTTGATGGACAGAGGCAAAATCAAATGATAAGATAGATTGATTGAAACACAAATAGATGTCACCTTAGAGGTGAAACTCTCACGGAGATGAAGAGCCTTCAAATCATGAGGAAATGAGTTGATGGAGCCAAATCTGCAACAAACACATAAAAAACACAACACAATTTTAATCTGCAACACAATGAATGCCTTGAATTCTCTTTGCTTGATAATCATAAATTTGCCTTAATCAACTAGGAGTAAAATGAAGTCCTAAACATGTTTATGTATGCATTCCCACTAACATTCGTAATTCAAATTAAAAAGGCCGACAAAGGGAAACCTTTTTAACGGTCCAATGCTGATAATTTAAATTTATGTCTCGACAAGAAAGGCCTGGACTAGGGCGCACACACACCCAAGTCTAGGGGTGCTTTTTGAATCTTGATTAAGCATTAAAGTGGACCCCTAGGCCCCATTTGACATGGGTTTTGGGGGAAATTGCTTCAGGATAAGTTTTAAACATGCATGATTAAATTAAGGGGACCTAAGACCTAAAATAGGTGGTAAAAAGTCATAAGGAAACTTTTTATGGCACATGAACAAGTTCAAAAGTGCTTAAAGTTTCCATTCCAAGGTCAAATACATGCTATACATCACAATAGATTCTAGCACTTGGCTTGTCATGGACACTTTTCACTTGATTATTTATGGCCACAACCAGTGGGGTCTGTTCAACCTTGTGATGATCTTTTCTTTCTCTCTTATAATCAAAAGTTTAAAGAAAAGAAAATTGCCAGATTATCTCTTAGTATTCTTGGAGCCTCTCGATCTTCTATGACTACAATAATATTTCCCCTACCTCGTAGGTATTGAACAAACCAAAGCTTGAGTTGAAGGATCCTTCCCATCCTCAACCATCTGGTATTTATGTTGTGGTTCCACCTCTACCATCCTATCTAGGACCACGAGACAAATACCCAGCATAATCTAGACCTCCCCACAATTAGAGAATTATTTTTGTTCCTCCTACCTCTTCGCAGTCTAGTGGAAAATAATTCATTACATGAAATCTTTTTTCCATTGTTTCTGAATCGCCTGAGGATGATTTAGTACCTCCACTTGTTTTTTAATTTGAGAGAGAAGAGTAGCCCACTTTGAGAGACCCTCCCCTCGTAAGGAAGCTAAGGTAGCGAAACAACTTCCTACACTAATCATGAGAGGAGGATAATACAAAAATTTATAGATCTTTAATAGTTACAGAAACTAAAACATAAATAAACATAGATATCATGCATACCACAACACATAAATTTATGTGGGGAAAACCCTTTCAAGAGAAAAACTGCACACTCCAAAAGCTGCTAAATATATTATTCATAAATCACAAAGATTACAATAGACTTGCAGAGAAAGCTTCTCATAGGAGTATCACTACCAGAGATCTAGAGACAACATGACTTCTATCAGACTCTCATAATACATCACAATACCGCAACATACAACACCCTCATAAAATAGGGTTGCCTTCTAGGGTAAGACAAGCCAACAAAATATCTACCATCAGATCTAAAATCTAATAATGAACGGTCTAGATTTACAATATCATTAATTTAATGTATGTTGGCCATTTAATAGTTTTTGTTAACAAAAAAATGTTAACATACATCCCACTCCACCCCATGCTCCCATTGTATATTACACCTATCAGTGTAACTAGAAAATATATATAAATATATATCCTATCAATAATAAACCTTATATAATTGCAAGGTTCAGACACATTTTCCCAACAATTCTCCCACTTGTCAAACACCTTCCAAGAGAAATGGGAGGGAGTAAACATCGTCCCTTAATTGCTAGGGGCCAAAAGGTTGATAGTCTCTAAACACCTATTGGGACCTAAAATTTCATACCAATTTTTGCAGAAATTTCAGGATCCCATGATGAAAAAATCAATTTCAATACTTAGAAATGCACCTGCACAAGATGCTCAGGTGGCCTACATTGAAGCATAATAATTTGAAACCTGGCTCAGTTTTATGCAAAATCACTTTGCAAGCATACTTTCCTATCATATGTGAGTGCACATGTCTGATTTTAGCTTCCTATGACGAGATTTGACTAAGTTTTGAGGAGTCAAGTTGAAGGGTTTTGGAAAAGTTTTGTTGTTTGCACAATGTGAAATCAGCACGAGAAGCCAACTTTGGAGGCTAATATCTAGCAACTGAATGATGATCCTAACAAACTGATTGGTTTTCCTGATTCACCTTATGAAAGTCTACTTCTATGTCTAGTTTCAAGGCTCTAGCCCATCGTTTGATATTTTTTAAAAATGAAAAGCAAATGCACTTAGCCCTAATTTCACAGCTTTCACCTCCAGAGTGGTCAACTTTGGCCCTAAATATTTGATGAAGAAAGGTGACTGGTGGAAAATCCTCTTGCACACTCTCTAATGAAGCCTAAATGAACTAAATCCTCTAGTTACAACTTCCCAAGAAGAGATTTGATGCTTTTTCAAAATTGGAAGTTGGAGAGCTCTAATCAGGTTTTGGCAGGTGCAATTTTCAAGGTTACTTTGGAGGCTAATATCTAGCAGTTGGGGGATGTTCATAACAAATCAATTGATATCTCAGATTCCTCCCATATTAATGTGTTTTCATGCCAATTCTGAAAATCCCAACACTTCAGTTGATATTTTTTCAAAATCAAAACCAAATGGATTTTACATAGTTTTGTAACTGCATTCCCATGCAGCTTCAGAAAAGTCAACTTTGACACTTGATATGTTATGAAGGATGACGAATTATGAAAAATCCTTTTGTACACATGTTCATTTGACCTAAATGAACTAATCTCCAGGATGACAGCTCCTCAAAATTAGCTTTGATATTTTTTTCAAAGAGGCAAGTTGGCAAGTTTCAGTCGAGTTTAATAGGCACAAAAACATGTTGAATGACCTAATTTGATTACGAGAAGATTTTAATCCTAATAAATTCATGCCAAAGCATTCTACAACCATACTCCCCTATCATAACTCAACATATTGGTGCATTTTCGTGGCTCTGGGAGAAGTTTTGATCAGTTTCCTAGACTGATTCTGAAGGCTACTTGGCCTATTTTTCTTATTGTGCAAAGTATCAGAAAGTGGATACTAATGATTACCCATTTCAAATCTTCACTCTAGAAGCATGCTAAGGTAGTCTAAAGTCAATTCAAGAGAAAAAACTTGTTTGAAAATGAATTTTTTTTAGGGAGACCCGGCATGTTTCACATAGTTATGGAGTTATAAGCATTGATCATTACAGTATTCGGTTCCAATGAGATTTTCATTGGCAAAGGAAAAGACAATGAAAAAGTGTATAAGAGCACACAAGTAAATTTATTAGATTAAAGATTCAATTTAGATGTGTTGATGAAGTATATTGGAAAGCTATTTGGGCACTTCAAGAGGCCTGTTTTCATGGCCAAACCAAAAGATATTGATGAAACTTGTGCCCAAGCACACTAGCTAGAGATGGACAAGATAGAAAATTGTAAGATATAACACAACAACAAGGTGAAAGATAAAAGGCAAAAAGAATGCCACTACCACAATCAATGGTGTATGTGAAATAATGTAGTGGGTTCTTGTTTATACAAAGTAGTCAACTTGGTGTCTGAAGTTATCTTTTCCATCTGTCATACACCTCATAAATTTAGGGTTGAATATAGCCGTAACCAATAAGCTTCTATTCATTTGCCACTTGGAGAATGCCTTCTAACTCCTACTTATTTCCGGGTCGATAACTACTTGCTGCCGAACCAAATATATGAAAGAAGGCATTTTAAAAAAATATTTTTCCTATTACATAGAGAAATTGGAGAGAGCCCATGGTAAACCTTCTTGATGCCTTTGAGAAAGGGAAAAATTAAAAACATCATCTCATAGAATTCAATGATTGTTGGATACACCCAAAATAGTTTTGTAGGCTTTCGAGATTTTAAAAGGCAAATTCATTTGAAAGGTGTAAGACCAAATTCAATGACCTTTGCCCGCATCCTCCTACCTGTGTCGAAACAAGAGCTTTTGAACAAGAAATGGACAGCCATCAAAAGCATAATTAAAAGTGGGATTTTTGTCAGGTCTCATTATAGCTAGAAATGCTTTGGTAATATGAGTAACAATATAAGAATGCTATAGAAACAAATATGGTGTTTTCCAAATTGGCTTACGAAGAATCTAATGTAATGCAATGATTACATCATATACATGGCAATGAATTGTTTGAAAGTTTTAGAGTTCATAAACAAAATGAAATAGACAGACATGATGCCATTTCCTTCTTGCACTAGCATTCTCCACTCTGCACTTAAACAAGAACTTTAAAACAGAAACTACTAATTAAAGTGTTGAATGAAAGGAGGGCTTTTGTCAGATATTATATTTGGAAATACTCTAGTATAAATGTATGCAAACTATGGATGTACGGATGAGGTGTTGAGCTATTGAGAAAAACCACCCTGAATTGCCTCTAAGGGATGAGATCTCAGGGACTACAATGATTGCAGAATGTTCACAAAACAAGTTTATTGAAAATGCACTAGAGACATTTGAGTGAATGCATTTGGCAGGTTTCAAACCAAAATGAAAGATCTTGTCAGCATGGCCATCCCTCAAAGCATAAAGGATAGAGAATTTACATCAGATATCTAAAAATAAATGCACTGATAGACATATATGCTAAAAATTGGAAGCATAGAGAAAGCATGTGAACTGTTTCATCTCATGGAACACAATGATTGCAGGATATGCACAAAATGAAGTTGTTGATAATATTTTAGAAACTCTCAAGCAAATGCATATGGTAGATATAAAACCAGACACCACAATCATTTCCAGCATCCTCCATGTTTGAGCTAAATAGTTAGGGCAAAATCTAAAAACACACAGAAGAAACCCTAAAATTGAAAACTCATCGGCGAAAGAAAGAAAGTTGGAGTGAAATTCTTAAATCAAGCCGATTTCAAGCTGTCATAGCGATGGACCAGTTTTGGCAAGAGATATACTATCAGAGTGAATTCTTCAAATTTGTCCAATTATATGTGTTACTCTGATGAGGAGGAACTATTAAAAAGTAAATATGCGGAATGAAAAATTCTGTGAATCTGATTTCCAATAGAAGTGAGGGTAATTACTTTACCTAAAAAATATTTTGATCACGTGGGAGTGCATACAACTAAGGGTGAAGTATTTTCAAGAAAGGTAAATATGAATGTGGATATTGCGAGTAAAAGAGAAATAATAATTATTATTTTTACAAGAATATAAAGGGAGGTTAGGAAGATTAATGTTGAAAATAATTAATAAAGAATGGGATATACGTAGAATGAAGACACACTATTGACAAACCGTAATGAGGGGTATTATTCCAATAATACAACTGCAAAATGTTTTTCTGATGAGTAAAACATTTTTAGGTATTATTCCAATAATACAACTGCAAAATGTTTTTCCGATGAGTAAAACATTTTTACTCTGAGAATTAAGTGAGCAAGAAATTGTTAGGGTGGTTAGTTATTACTATCCAAAGGATGCTTTACAGGTAAAATTACATATAAGAAAAATACAAAAGTGAGATTACTGGAAATCAATACTTTATTATTAACAAAATTGTTCACCAGATGAAGAAAGATAATTAAATCTTTGAAGGACAAAAGGCTAATGTTTCATAAAACATTTAAACCACATTATTATCCTTCATGACAAGCCAAAAGTTGCACCGAATGAAGATAAAGGGTTACAACCCTAAAGTACAAAAGTATATATGATCAATCATGGAGAAGCAACTAATCATCAGTAGTAATAGGTTAAAAGGTCACTAGTAGTAGATAGGTACATCCATCTCACTTCATCCATTCTCATATTTCAGAACTTATATGATTAACATATATACTTTCTGATGAAATATAATGGAGAAGAATATTATCATGTGGTGATTTATTTCCAGTGTTCAACTGTTGGTTAATTTTCATGATTACATGTTATTGTACTGTCTCCAAAGTGGTCCTTATAAGTTATTCAAATTTACATTATTTGTTAGAACACATTTGTTATTCCTGTGTGGAGTTTTGATTGGTTTGTGATTAATGAGAATTAAAGACCTTTTCATATAATTGACTTTAATTGGTTCTTGTCAAAGATTAAAATCCTTTTAGAGAAATTATTGTGATTGGTTTCCATCAATCTGAGAATTAAATTTCCTTTCACAATTTCACAGTAATTTGGGAAGATATGACTGGGATAAATAAGAATAGTATTGTAACTTACATACCTGCATGTTTGTACAAGGTGCAAACATCTAAAAGTGCCCAACTGTTAGAGTTAAGCTGAGAAGTAAATCTACCAATCCTACACATCTATCTCAATAATCATCATTTATCCACTGACTCCATCCACCCAATATATTAGGCACTGATCAACTGTAGAATACTTCACACAAATTCAGTCCAAACTTTGACAATTCAAACACTCTCATTAGGAATTAGTAAGCAAGCTATGAAGTTTTCTCACACCTGTGTGCCATAGTGAGTAGAATTGCCTTAATTAGAATCCATTTATATTTCCAAATCTGCTTTGTCTTTTAGGTACACCTACCTAGGTCTAACAGAACCTAAAGAGTAGCAGGTTTTCTAATTACATAAACTCTGTCTTGTTGACCAAAAATGTATCAAGAGATTGGCACCCTCTTGTGGTCTAAAAACCAACATTTTTGAGACCAAACAAATTGGTGACTCTGCTAGGGAAAACTTGAGAAAATCCAGTAGCAAGCCATCTTTGTAGGAGTCTAGGACAACACTGAGAGGGGGGGTGAATCAGTGTTGTATTAATTTTAACTTTTTGCAAATTTTTGTTCACAAGACAAAAGAGGAAGACATTGTTAAACACATATACATAAGACTACTAATAAAAGAGGATATAAACAACATCTCATGAGTAAATCATACACACAGAGAGAGAAGATCAATATGAATCATGACACAAGATTTGCATGAGTGGAAAACCCTCCAGGAGTAGAAAAACCACTCCAAAACTGCCTCACTAGTTACATTCACTGACCAAAGAAGCTTCACTAGCTTTACAGGATGCCTCATTGGCATACATTATGCCTCACTGGCATACATTATGTCTCACTGACTGATACAAGGCCTCACTGGCAAAATACAATCACCATGATCAACATATAAAATCACGTGTGCAAGAAATGATTGCAACTCAATCTGATTTGCACCAATATAAACTCTGTGCCTCATCATACATCCTTACACCTCCTGTTTGATTTTTCAAATCAAGATCATCTTCTTTTACACACCTCTGAAAACAAGCTCCTCTTACAAATCTTTGTAAACAATTATCTTGCAAATTCAATTTCAAACTGTGTCATACAAGTTGTCTTCATATTAATTCACATTCATTACAACTATATCATCCTCTCATCTTCAACATTGATCTGTATTTTTTCCACACTTTTTCAAGGCACATGTGATGACATAAAAATCAAGAAATTGAATACCCTCTCCCGACCTTTCACATACTTTATCTTCTCTAATTTTTAATTTCACTGTGCATAAAAATTAGACCTTTCATATTCTTTGACATTTCAATTTGGACAATTTTTGTCTTCAAAATTATCCCTTCAAACTGTAAAAATAAATCATATAAATCTTCTTCAAAAATCTCCAAACCTTTCACCTTCTCTGCACAAAAAATTCATCTAAAAAAAATAATGTCATATAAAAAAATCTTCAATGAAATCAATCAATGCCCTATAAATAAAATAAAATCTTGAACATTTTCATCTAAAAAAAATCTTTGTTCTTCCATCAAAAATTCATTTTCTTCTACAAAAAAAATCATCTGAAGAATAAAAAATCCTTGATCTTTCATTCTCTTTTCTCCTCTATATATACAATTCATTTTTCTCTCTTGCCTATTCTCCATAGTTTCACCTGCAATAAGAAAATATTCTTCTATCTTTTCAATCTTTCATCTTCCATTCAAACTCTTCAATCTTTTGATATTCTTCAAAATATTGTCCCTTGAAAAAAACTTTATGTTCATTTGAAAAATAAATCTTCCAATAAAAACATTTGAGTCTTCTTATAAAAGGCCAATAAAATCTTCTTTAAAAATAATACTTTCAAAACAAAAATCTCTTTCCTTATTGGACACTCTGCCATGAGAGGAAAAAATAGAAAGTCTCTCCACAAAATCTGCTCTTTTGACAAATACTAAGATTAGCTTTATAAAGCTTATCTTGCAGTCTTACCTTTTTGACAGTCAAAGGCAGTTCAAAAAAGATGCTCGGGAGTAAACCTTTCTAAATTAAATCTTCACCAATGATTCTAGTTTTCGCGCCCATTATGCTTTCAAACATAGCCCTTGATAAGCTTTTTCCCACTTATAACATGTACATTTAACCTGAAAGACCAGTTTTCTTAGCCATGGGGCCATTCATCATATGAAGAGGACCCCCTTAAGTCTTCACTTAAGTGTTTGGTCACTTATGACAGCAAGTCAATGAGGATTCATAACAAAAAGCAAAACTTGTCATATACGGGCAAAAAGGTGAAATAAAAATTTAGTCTTTAGGATATTAAAGCCTTAATAAATTTTGAAGTCTTCTTCTCACCCAATGAAGACTTAAAAACATTAAATCCTTTGAATATAGACAGTGGGTAAAAATCACCAACAGTAATATAAACATGGACAATTTAGGAAGAACATGATATGAAAAACATCAACTTTGTGAGAAATATGCTTAACACCAATAGATTCAAGATAACCTTGAATCTCCACATCAATATCAATGAACCCTTTTCAACAACACCAACACAAACAAGTATAGGTTTCTTCAACAATTTCACTGCAGCAACACCATACCCTTGGTATCAAAAAGATGAGTCTTTGAACACCTTATTGCTCCTATCTGGATGATATCTTGAAACAAATGAACGAGCACTCCTTATGAACAATACAAGGATACAAACAACATGTTCTGATGAAACTTGTATAACAACTCAACTACATCAACTGATCAAATCAAACACTCTGCATCCATGTAACATTCTCTGCAAGTACCACTTTTTGCAAGCCTTTTTCATGATATCATCATGATTAAAATATCTTGACATAACCAAAGAACATATGAAGACAAGGACACATTATGAAGAATGCATCTTAATCATCTTGATCAAACTATGAACTTCAAAAACACCAATGAACATCGTGATCTTGACATGATATTGCATGACATATAAAGCACTTGTTAACTTGTCAAGAAATCATCTCCATAGGTGAATATCAAACAACCCACTAAGCATCCTGAGACATGAAGGATATGAACCCTCTGAATGATTAACCTGTGAACCCTTATCATGAAGCAACAACTCCAAACTCAAATATGTGACAAGACATTAATACATGAAGATCAAAGCTGTGCATATCTTGTCAAGGCCAACTTAAGACATGAAGTATGAACATCAAACCTTCTTATATGAATCCTTTGCATATGAACAACTCCATCATGATCAACCACACTTTTAATGTCTTGATGATCCCAAAATGATCTGTGTATTGTACCCATGTGGACAACCTGTAAACAACATGAATTTAAAACAATCTTGCATCATCATAACATAAAACATGTGACAAAACATATCCTGATCAAATTAGATTCCTGCCATATCTGCATCTTTATCAACTTAACACCTTTTTACATCAATGACAATCAGTCACCATCAATCTCCCCCTTTGTCATTGATGGCAAAACTACCTGATGTAATTTTTCTTTCTCCCCCCTTTTGACATCTGATGACAAAGAATAAAATGCTCCCCTATGTTGAAGTGAACTAACAAACCACAGCTCACAAATATCACTGCCAATCTCTGACAAGGACAAAAATTATTGTTGCACCATCTTCTTTTGGTACTATGTCCAATCCACCTGAAAGCTCCAATACTCATGCAAGACACACATGATCAAAATACATGAAGATTAATATCAATAACATTTGAATTGCAATATCCTGACAACTTAATCTTTGTGATCACCAACATGATAGGACAAGACATTCAACATCATCAATCTCTTTGTGCATTAAACCCTTTAATAACCTATCAACACCTTGCATCCACTAAAAATGTCATTGATCATGAACATCTAATACCACTTCAAAACTAGAATCACACAATTTGTACACACCTCCCTGAAACATATTAATGATTAAAAACCATCAAAGAAACATGTTAGATTATCATATCAAGAACACTTCCATATGAGCATCCAGTCCATCAATTTTGCATACCAACAAATCAACTGTATTAACAAGTTCTTCCTACATCAACACATTTCAAGAACACTTTAGATTGCAATACCATGATAATTCAACCTTTGTAAACATTAACATGATCAGGATCATTTGTCTAACCATTTGTGCATTGAACTTCTGAAACACCTTTTCAATATCTTGAAAGCATAATGAGCCAATAATCACCTGTATCACTGATACACACTAAAAAAAATCAACTTAGTTAGCAACATCATCATCTATTATCTCACAAGATTGGCAAAAATGATAAACATGACAAGATCACCATTCAACTGATCTCCTTTCTGAAAACTTCTTGGGGAGAATTGATAGGACATGAACAACTCCCCCTTACTTCATGCTATCTGTTATACAACTTATGAAGTGACTTGTGCAAGATGCACAAGCTTGTGATCTATCTTCTCTTGTTTTTGTTTCTTCCTCCATACTTTCATAGGATTTTTCTTCCTCCAATCTTTTTCAACCTCTATCCTTTTCAAATCTATCAAATCAGGTGAAGAAATTCTTCCATACATTCTGCAACTATGTGCTTTGTGTCCAAGAGTGTTGCAATTATAACAAATTATATTGTAATCATAATCAAATGATTGATAATACCTTTTTGACATCCTTTGAGCATTTATGATATGCTTCCATGCAGGATCATACCTTTTATTCATTTTGCAATTTCTTTGTGTGTGACCAACATTATTGCACTTGTAACAAATAATATCAGTATTCCTTCTGCAATCAACTTCTTTATGTCCAAAATGATTACAAGTATAATAATAACCATTAAATGAATAATTATACATGTACATGTATGCTTGTTTTACTGGAGCAGTTCTTTTGAAATTTCTTCTTCTTTGATTATACATTGCATCTTTGACATTTATTTCAGCTTCTGACTTCTTTTTGTCTTCAAGAGCACTAGCATGAAGATCAATTTTCTTTCTAGGAGTTTCTCTAGTTTTTAAATGCTCTCCTTCTTCAAATCCTAAACCAGTAGTGTCATTATGATGCTTCTATTTTCCCAACAACTCATGTAACTTGCATGTACTTTCTTCATATTCCTGATACTTCTTAGGAAAAACTTTGAGACCATCATAATCTTTTCTAAGTTTGATAATTTCACCTTCTAGTTTTAGATTCTCAATCCTTCTAACTTCAAGGTCAGATATTGAAACATCTGCTATCCTCTTAGCTTCCTCAACCTCTATCCTTAGACTGATAATCAAATTGTTTGAGTTATCAATTTGTGTCCTTAAATTTGCAATCTGAATACTTACCTCTTCAAGATTAGAGAGTGCTTTGTCTTTGAAGTCTCTTTCTTGTTGTAGCTGCAACATTAATTTTTTGGTTCTCCTTATTATAATTCTTGAGCTCACTCAGCACATATATAATCTCTCCTTCCATATCAATCTCACAATCTTGTTCATCACTTATGACATTAGCTTCTTCTGAAAGAGATTGAATCTCAACTTCTTCATT
This sequence comes from Cunninghamia lanceolata, assembly GCA_027924645.1. Classification (NCBI taxonomy): domain Eukaryota; kingdom Viridiplantae; phylum Streptophyta; class Pinopsida; order Cupressales; family Cupressaceae; genus Cunninghamia; species Cunninghamia lanceolata. Next base: position 6,141,253 of record BSBN01000960.1, on the reverse strand, counting down.
AGAAAGTCTCCTTTCATTGCCACTTTCTCTAGATACCAAATTGTCCTCTTCTTCATCACCATCTTGATAAATTCTTATCAATTTCTTCCACACATCCTGAGCTGTTTCACACTGTACAACTTTACAAGAAACATCATAGATAAACTAGATAAAATAACCTTCTTGTCTATATGATTGCATTCAAGAGACTCTTTGTTATTTGCAGAGTTAGAATATCCATTCTCAACAAACATCCATACATCATATCCTAGAGAGGATAAATAGACTTGCATTCTCATACGCCAAACTGAAAAATCTGAACCATTAAACAGAGGAACTCCAGAAAACTCTTTCACTGATTCAACTTGTGAAGTATCTTTATCAACTGATTGAGCATTAACACCTAAATTTGATATGGATGATGTATTTTGTGTCTTTTGACCAGAAAGAAGCTTGACATTTCTCATGTTCTTATTTCTTCTGCACTTACACATTGAACTCCACACACAAGACCTACCCAAGCTGATTAAGCTTCAAAAGGGAACCTATGCTTTGATACCAATTATAGGAGTCTAGGACAACACTGAGAGGGGGGGGTGAATCAGTGTTGTATAAATTTTAACTTTTTGCAAATTTTTGTTTACAAGACAAAAGAGGAAGACATTGTTAAACACATATACATAAGACTACTGATTAAAGAGGATATAAACAACATCTCATGAGTAAATTACACACACAGAGAAGATCAATATGAATCATGACACAAGATTTGCATGAGTGGAAAACCCTCCAGGGGTAGAAAAACCACTCCAAAACTACCTCACTGGTTACATGAAGGTCTCACTAACCAAAGAAGATTCTCTAGCTTTACAAGATGCTTCACTGGCATACATTATGTCTCACTAACTAATACAAGGCCTCACTAGCAAAATACAATCACCATGATCAACATATAAAATCTTGTGTGCAAGAAATGATTGCAACTCAATCTGATTTGCACTAATATAAAATTTGTCCCTCATCATACATCCTTATACCTCCTATTTGATTTTTCAAATCAAGATCATCTTCTTTTACACACCTTTGAAAACAAGCTCCTCTTTCAAATCTCTATAAACAATTATCTTGCAAATTCAATTTCAAACTATGTCATACAACTTGTCTTCATATTAATTCACATTCATTACAACTGTATCATCCTCTCATCTTCAACATTGATTTGCATTTTTTCCACACTTTTTCAAGGCACATGTGATGACATAAAAATCAAGAAATTGAATATCCTCTCCCGACCTTTCACATACTTTATCTTCTCTAATTTTTTAATTTCACTATGCATAAAAAATGGACCTTTCATTTTTTTTGACATTTCAATTTGGACAATTTTTGTCTTCAAAATTATCCCTTCAAACTGTAAAAATAAATCATGTAAATCTTCTTCAAAAATATCCAAACCTTTCACCTTCTCTGCACAAACAATTCATCTAAAAAAATAATAAGGTCATATAAAAAATATTCAATGAAATCAATCAATGCCCTGTAAATAAAATAAAATCTTGAACATTTTCATCTAAAAAAAATCTTTGTTCTTCCATCAAAAATTCATTTTCTTCTACAAAAAAAATCATCTAAAGAATAAAAAATCCTTCATCTTTCATTCTCTTTTCTCCTCTGTATATACAATTCATTTTTCTCTCTTGCCCGTTCTCCATAGTTTCACCTGCAATAAGAAAATATTCTTCTATCTTTTCAATCTTTCATCTTCCATTCAAACTCTTCAATCTTTTGATATTCTTCAAACTATTGTCCCTTAAAAAAAACTTTATGTTCATTTGAAAAATAAATCTTCCAATAAAAGCATTTGAGTCTTCTTATAAAAGGCCAATAAAATCTTCTTTAAAAATAATACTTTCAAAACAAAAATCTCTTTCCTTATTGGACACTCTGCTACAAGAGGAAAAAATAGAAAGCCTCTCCACAAAAATTGCCCTTTTTACAAATACTAAGATTAGCTTTATAAAGCTTATCTTGCAATCTTACCTTTTTAACAGTCAAAGGCACTTCAAAAAAGATGCTCTGGAATAAACCTTTCTAAATTAAATCTTCACCAATGATTCTAGTTTTTGTGCCCATCATGCTTTCAAACATAGCCCTTGATAAGCTTTTTCCCGCTTATAACATTTACATTTAACCAAAAAGACCAGTTTTCTTAGTCATGGGGCCGGTCATCATATGAAGAGGACCCCCTTAAGTCTTCACTTAAGTGGTCAGTCACTTATGATAGCAGGTCAATGAGGATTCATAACAAAAAGCAAAACTTGTCATATACGGGCAAAAAGGTGAAATAAAAATTTAGTCTTTAGGATATTAAAGCCTTAATAAATTTTGAAGTCTTCTTCTCACCTAATGAAGACTTAAAAACATTAAATCCTCTGAATATAGACAGTGGGTAAAAATCACCAATAGTAATATAAACATGGACAATTCAGGAAGAACATGATATGAAAAACATCAACTTTGTGAGAAATATGCTTAACACCAATAGCTTCAAGATAACCTTGAATCTCCACATCAATATCAATGAACCCTTTTCAACAACACCAACAAAAAAAAGTATAGGTTTCTTCAACAATTTCACTGCAGCAACACCATACCCTTGGTATCGAAAAGATGAGTCTTTGAACACCTTATTGCTCCTATCTAGATGATATCCTAAAACAAATGAATGAGCACTCCTTATGAACAATACAAGGATATGAACAACATGTTCTGATGAAACTTGCATAACAACTCAACAACATCAACTGATCAAATCAAACACTCTGCATCCATGTAACATTCTCTGCAAGTACCACTTTCTACAAGCCTTTTTCATGACATCATCATGAGTAAAATATCTTGACATAACCAAAGAACATATGAAGACAAGGGCACATTATGAAGAATGCATCTTGATCATCCTGATCAAACTATCAACTTCAGAAACACCAATGAACATCATGATCCTGACATGATATTGCATGACATATAAAGCACTTGTTAACCTGCCAAGAAATCATCTCCATAGGTGAATATCAAACAACCCACTAAGCATCCTAAGACATGAAGGATATGAACCCTCTGAATGATTAACTTGTGAACCCTTATCATGAAGCAACAACTCCAAACTCAAATATGTGATAAGGCATTAATACATGAAGATCAAAGCTGTGCATATCTTGTCAAGGCCAACTTAAGACATGAAGTATGAACATCAAACCTTCTTATATGAATCCTTTGCATATGAACAACTCCATCATGATCAACCACACTTTTAATGTCTTGATGATCCCAAAATGATCTGTGCAAAGGACCCATGTGGACAACCTATAAACAACATGACTTTAAAACAATCTTGCATCATCATAACATAAAACATGTGACAAAACATATCCTGATCAAATGAGATTCCTGCCATATCTACATCATTATCAACTTAACACCTTTTTGACATCAATGACAATCAGTCACCATCAATCTTGCCTTATAGAGTCATTAAAATTTTCAAATTAGCTCTTCAAACATAGATTCATTATTGTGAAATCTGCACTCCCCATCCAAGTCTACTTCAACAAATTGGCGACTCTATTGGGGAGTCATTCAGAATCTCCTGTTTAAAGATCATCTCATTACAGAGTTGGTAAAATTTTAAATTCAAACATAGATTGGTAACTCTGCTAGAAATAAGGACCCGGAAAGACGTAATCATTTTCCTACTCATGAAAAGTAGGTGGCGACTCTAAAAAAATTTTAATATTATCCAACAATGAATGGAAGAAGATCTCTATTCCAAGAGAGTCCTAAGAAAAGGTGGATAGACAAGCATGGATCTCCTTATGGAAAAGAACCTTGAAAGGCAAATGAATCTCAGGAATGGGTGGGAGAAAATCAGGAGGGGTTTGTTGATCACACTGTGATTGATTTTGATAGTATGACTAACCAAGAGATTGAAGTGTATCTAGAATGGAAAAGACAGCAGCTCAGGAGATAATAGTTAATGCAAGAAAGTCAAGAACTGGATAGACAATTGGCACAATTAACCATCCAGGTATCAAAACCACCAAACTATGTCCCTTCACATAACAATGTGGTAATGTCAATTCACATGGGCCATCTTAGAACACATATGCTCTAGGTATTTCAAGAGTACCTCATAATGCATACGATAACCCTACCCAGCATAATATGCCACCACAAAGGCCCCAGCCTATAAATACAGGTAACATTCCTCAATACTATCCACCACCAGGATAGTGGTATGCCCCACAATATCACCAACATGTGCCACATCAGAATATACACCCTCATCAACACCTCTGATAAAGTGTTTGCCATCAGCCTCCATATGGATACCAATATTACCCCAATCCACCAACTTTGAACCTCTATTCACCAAATCCCATAGGCACGAGTAGACAATTTGATTTGACAAGATACCAACTATATCCATACCTAATTGACATCAATTGGAGAAATACAATTCCTAAATTCACTGGGAATAATGAGATATCAGCTGAAGAGCATGTCAGAAATTTCAATGCCTTTATACAAGATATTGGTATGGAGTATGAGGATGTTACTGAAAACACAATACCTAAAGAATGTACTAGTAATGAAGAAAACAATGAAGCAGGTTTTCTTGATAGTGAACAAATAATACATCCAATTGTAGTTGAATACCATAGTGAAACAAATTTTGCCCCAACCCACCCACCTCAATAACTGAATCAATAGTTTGAGGAAAAGGAAGGCTGCATATCTGAAAATGACTTTCAAAATTTTTCAAATCTAGTGTATGATGAAACACAAGAAATAAACTAGACAGAAGCATGCTTTGGTGTATGTGAGGGTGATTTTCATATATTTTAACATCCTTTGTATGATGAGAAAAGATAATTTTTAGATGGGAAGGACAATGCATCAAGTTATAATGAAAATAGCTGTAGACACCTAAAAATGTCCAACACCTTGTCATTAGCATGTTTTGCCCTAGGCACCCATGTCATTACCTAATTAGTTAAATAAATTTTATTTATTTGACTAATTTATTTTATTCCCTTTCAATCCCATAATCCCTTCTTCTATAATTAAATAAATTTTATTTATTTAATTATCTTTCCACATCATCTCCCATCATAATCCAAATTATTTAAATAAATTAAATATTTATTTAATTAATAAAATCCTAATAAAAATCCTCTTGCTTTCTTTCTAAAATTTCAACTCATGCATATCTAATTAATTTATTTAATTAGATATTTTATCAATTCATCCTCTCATGTTTTTAGGATTTATTTCCTTTAAAGAAGAAAATCAAATCGCTTTCTATCTTTCTAAATCCTATCTCATCTTGTTTTATTTCCTCTTTTGTCTCATAAAGCCAAAATCCAATCCTTATCTTATCTTCTTCCCTCCACCTAAAAAAATCAACCCTGTGTCTATAAATATGGCTTCTCACAAGCCATTTGAGATATATCATTTGAGTTTTGAGCATCCTTATTCTATCAAATCATCTTCTCTGAAGAAAAAGAGAAGCTAAGGAGTCCTCCCAATCTTCCACCCCTCCAACACCACCATCTAATCCAATACCTATCCTTGAACCCATCCAAGAACCATCACTCCCTAATCCCATCACCCACCTATCTAATCCTAATCCCAATCTAAGCCATCCACCAAGTCCTAATTTTAAACCTACCACTCCATCTACTTTTATTATCCACCCACTCTATTGTCTATCCACCTTTGCCCTTGCAAAGGATGTGATTCATTGGCTACTAGATAGGAACAATTTATCCCCATGTCAAACACCTATCTTAGCACCTAGCAATGAGCCTTCCAATGCCATGCTTATTCATCCAATGTCATCATGCGACCCACAAGCCATCGAGCCTATCCAAGAGCCTCCCACATTCACTTCCATGAAACCACAAGAGCTATGTCAATAACATAATCCAATGCATGTGGAAACATCAAGCCCCCACCCTAATCAAGATCGAATTACTTCCATGCACCCCATTCATAACATATATCTTTTCCATGATCAAGATGAAACCCATGATGAAGAAGCTATTCCTGAGCAACTTGATCCTATACCTATCCATGAACAACCAATCCAAATCTCACCCATCCATAATCTGTACCTTCTCTATGATCAAGATGAAACCCATGATGAAGAACCTATCTACGAACAACTTGATCCTATCCTTCCTCCCATAACCATCCATGAGCAAGATATCCAAATTGCTCCTATCCATCCTCCACCTAGCCCTATCCATAATGAGCAAACATCCACTCCCCTTGATGAGACAAAGGCCTCCCAAGCAAGCATAGTAGATCAAACCAATAATGATCCTTCCACATCCACCATCAACCCTATTCCAAATCCACCATCATATCCTATTGGTCTTACCATCTTCATCCATGAGTGTTCCTCCTTAGAACACCAATAATCATTATCCTTTATTTCACTCTCTTCATCCAATAAGGAACTCGTGTCTAGTGTTTCGCCTATACCTAGTCCCATTGTCCACCGCATGCTTCAAAACATGAACTACCAAGGTAAAGGCTTAGGCCTTCATCAACAAGGTATTTTGGAGCCTATCCATGTCAAGGTCCCTCCACGCTCATTTGGCCTTGGATAGACACCCCAAGGTAAACAATCCAAAGATGTTGGTACTTCCTCCATGCCTCCTAAATCCACCTCTTTCCACCACAAATCCCATCATACTCCCAAAACATATGTCACCATTCCACCTCCATACTCCTACAAATGTCAAAAACATGTGACCGTACACCTTCCACCATCCACTTTGCCTTTGCTTCTTCCAACTCCTAACATCCCTCCATCAACTTTGCCACCACTACTCCCAGCACCTAATTATCCACTTATCCGTAAATCTTCTAATAATCCTAATCATGGCCAACAAATGTACACATCATGTAAACATAAAGCTTCTGCTCATTCCACCCATCCCATGGGATTCCAAAATAAAAATTTGGATGCCTCTACCTATAAAGTCAAAAATCCTAAGGGTCCTCATGCCTTAAGACACAAAAGCCAAGAATCAAAGAAATATCCATCTCTAAAGCTCCATACACCCACACACCTTAAAGAAAAAATGAAAAAGTTGTGGGTCCCCAAGCAACAAGTAATTGCCTCAAAAGTTGCATAAAAGCTGCATATATCCAAACCCATACATCCACAAACAAAGTCAAAAACTAAAATGGTATGGGTTCCTAAGAAAAAAGCCATCCAGTCAAATGAGGTGTCCACCTCTCAAAAATCCCAACCATCCTCTTCCATCCATTCCCTCCAAAAGCCTCTAATTCCTCCATCCCACATGAAAAGAAAAAAATCATAAAAACACTAAGTCCATGTGGGTCCCTAAATGCCTAAATCGACCATCCCCTAAGAGAACAACACCATTGCTTCCTACCCCACCTTCTCATCAAAAGCTTCAATGTTCATCATGGCGTGTGTAGCCGTTGGTCATGATCCCCTTCCATCCCACAACATTTCCACATACCTCCATCACGCCATCATTCAACCATTATCCTACATATCTATCTTATCACCTCCCTATGGTCCATGCTTTTGCATAAGCCTTTCACCCATCTTCTTCCATAAGTCTTACATAATTCACATCATAATCCACTATCACACCTTTCATAATCTACTATCCCTCCATCCATAATCCACTATCCTTCTATCCATAATCCATATCATAATCCACCATCTACTAATTCATCTCACTTTCATGCAATCCCATACCAACATCTATGAGCACACTTGACATGGTCCATGCGACGACACCTATCTTCAATGGGAAGTTATCACCTTTCACAGCACTAGACACTTGAGTTCCTTTCATCCATATCCACCTATCCCATCTAAGTATTCAAAAATCAAAAAGTAAAAAATAAAAAAAGAGAAAAGAAAATGAAAAAAAAAAGTAAAGAGAAATCCCTTCGTCCACTGGTAAAAACCTAGCAAATAGGTACCTTGGATAAGTACCATGATGAAAACCTGGCAAACAGGTTCCTTGGATAAGTACCATGATGAAAACCTGGCAAACAGGGGTCATGTGTAAGTTGATCTTCTATGTCACCTACACTTGGGGGCACATTGTCTCATCCACCATATCATTTTCATATCCTATCTTGTCATACCATTTCCTACCATCCTTATCCATTACATATACCTATCATATTGAGCCCATTCATCTTCCCTTTGTCATCTTGATCTTGATAAAGATTGAGGGCAAAATGTTGAAACATGCTTTGGTTATCTCTTGATGTACTCCATCCTTCCCAAGCCTAATTCTATCACCATCCTATTATCATAAGCGTTGCCATAAAAATCCAAAGCATATTGTCTAGAATGGGGCATTTTATTCCTATGCAACATAGTCTTTGGAGATCACATCCTAGCTCTATTATGAGGCATACATCCATCCACTATAGCTTATCCTTGTACCCATCCATCTATCATAAGCTTCCCATCCACTATCGCCTATCCATTTTTCTATCCATCCTACATTCATCTTTGCACCTAGACTTGGTTCTCCCTTGTCATTGGTATCTAGCACAAAGGCCACCCAAATTGTAAATGCATTGACATCTCAAAACATATCAAAATCTAAAACCATCATAAAATGTCCCGAAAAAATCCAAAAAACATTATAAAATGTCCTGAAAAAATACAAAAAATCCAAATATTCCCCAAAATACAAAGAAAATCAAATATCCAACAAAAATCCAAGCCATAAAATCAATCATCATCAAACCAAATCACAAATCAAATCTAATCAAACCTATCAAATCAAAGCAAATCAATCTCAATCAATCCATCACTCGATCAATCTATCCATCATCATCATCATCACAAGTCAGAACTACATCTCATTTCTATAGTTAAGTGCCTTGATCCCATGGATACGGGTATGTAGGCAGTCTAGAGTATAAAGAAGGTACCCAGATTTAGGCATAAGACGATCTTCCCCCTCAATAGCTATAAAATTGAAGATGATATATCACAATTGTCCTTACTTGACAATGCTAAATTTGATGAAGATACTACAAAAGATAAAAAAATTATGAAGCTTGATATTGAAAAGTGTTGCATTCAGCATGGTCATGTTTCTGGGATAATCATGTGTCATGTCTCTAAGGTGATGCTTGATAACAGAATGTGGACTGATAAGAAATGTGATAGAACAACGAATGATAGAATTGAAAATGGGTATTCATTGGCAAGTGACAATAGCATTTCTAGACGTGTGATACTATTGCATGATGAGAATCAGATTTTTGACAGAGGAAAATATGGGTTTTTCAGTTGTGGTATGGTTTTTTAAACCATATCACCTTAGGACAAAACTCATGTTTGGACTCTATTGCCCAATGGGGTAGGCACTGGTCTACTCCCCAGAGATCTGGGATCTTACTATGCCCGAAAGGGGCATACATCTCCAAACCGAGCCACTGTTGGGACCTAAAATTTCATAACAATTTTTGCAGAAATTTCAGGATCCATGATGAAAAAATCAATTTCAATACTAAAAAATGCACCTACACAAGATGCTCAAGTGGCCTACTTTAAAGCTTTATAATTCAAAACCTACTCAGTTTTATAAAAAATCAATTTGCAAGCATACTTTCCTATCATATGTGAGTGCACATGTCTGATTTCAGCTTCCTATAATGAGATTTGACTAAGTTTTGAGGAATCAAGTTGAAGGGTTTTGGAAAAAGTTTTGTTGTTTGCACAATGTACAATCAGCTCGGGAAGCCAACTTTGGAGGCTAATATCTAGCAACTGAATGATGATCCTAACAAACTGATTGGTGTTCCTGATTCACCTTATGAAATTCTACTTCTATGTCCAATTTTAAGGCTTTAGCACATCGTTTGATATTTTTGCAAAATGAAAAGCAAATGCACTTAGCCCTGATTTCACAGTTTTCACCTCCAGAGAGGTCAACTTTGGCCCTAAATATTTGATGAAGAAAGGTGACTAGTACAAAATCCTCTTGCACACTCTCTAATGAAGCCTAAATGACCTAAATCCTCCAGTTACAACTTCCCAGGAAGAGATTTGATGGTTTTTCAAAATTGCAAGTTGGAGAGCTCTAATCAGGTTTTGACAGGTGCAGTTTTTAAGAAGGTTACTTTGGAGGCTAATATCTAGCAATTGGGTGACATTCATAACAAATCAATTGATGTCTCAGAGTCCTCCCATATTAATGTGCTTTCATGCCAATTCTGAAAATCGCAGCACTTCAATTGATATTTTTCAAAATCAAAACCAAATGGATTTTACATAGTTTTGTAACTGCATTCCGAGGCAGCTTCATAAAAGTCAACTTTGACACCTGATATGTTATGAAGGAAGAGGAATGATGAAAAACCATTTTGCACACATGTTCATTTGACCTAAATGAACTAATCTCCAAGATGGCAGCTCCTCAAAATCAGCTTTGATATTTTTTTCAAAGAGGCAAGTTGGCAAGTTTCAGTCGAGTTTAATAGGCACAAAAACATGTTGAATGAGCTAATTTGATTGCGAGCATCTTTTAATCCTAATAACTTCATGCCAAATCATTCCGCAACCATACTCCCCTATCATAACTCAACATACTGGTGCATTTCCGTGGCTCTGGGAGAAGTTTTGATCAGTTTCCTAGACTGATTCCAAAGGCTAGTTGGCCTATTTTTCTCATTGTGCAAAGTATCAGAAAGTGGATTCTAATGATTGCTAAGACACTCTAAAGTCAATTCAAGAGAAAAAACTTGTTTGAAAACAAAAATTGTTTTAGCCAGGCCCACAGGGAGACCTGACATGTTTCACACAGTTATGGAGTTATAAGCATTGATCATTACAATATTTGGTTCCAATGACATTTTCATTGGCAAAGGTAAAGATATTGAAAAAGTGTATAAGAGAACACAAGTAAATTTATTAGAATAAATATTCAATTGAGATGTGTTGATGAAGTATATTGGAAAGCTATTTGGGCACTTCAAGAGGCCTGTTTTGATGGCCAAACCAAAAGATATTGATGAAGCTTGTGCCCAAGCACACTAGCTAGAGATGGACAAGAAAGAAAATTGTAAGATATAACACAACAGCAAGGTGAAAGATAAAAGGCAAAAAGAATGCCACTACCACAATCAATGGTGTATGTGAAATAATGCAGGGGGTTCCTATTTATACAAAGTAGTCAACTTGGTGTCTGAAGTAATCTTTTCCATCTGTCATACACCTCATAAATTTAGGGTTGAATATAGCCATAGCCAATAAGCTTCTATTCATTTGCCACTTGGAGAATGCCTTCTAACTCCTAAATAAACCATTGCTTCCTCGCTCAGTGCATCTTTGAAACTTGGCCCACAAAATTATAAAGGCAAATAGATGATCCAAGTTGATAAGATGAATACCACATTTGGTATTCTTAACCATCTGGCCATTAACAAAAATGACCCCTGCATTTGCTTCTCTACTGCAAATAACATCCATAGTTTCGAGCGATATCTGTGTTGGGCACTTCTCTTAAAGTAGCAATAAAGCTTACAAAGCATAATGCCCAATTCAAATGAAATTGACTTGCAAGAGAAATAAGCATGTCAAAACTAGATAATTAATGGAAGAATTGATGTGGTGTAGCCTACTTATTTCTCGGTCGATAACTACTTGCTGCCGAACCAAATATATGAAAGAAGGCATTTTAAGAAAATATTTTTCCTAGTACATAGAGAAATTGTAGAGAGCCCATGGTAAACCTTCTTGATGCCTTTGAGAAAGGGCAAAATTAAAAACATTGCCTCATAGAATTCAATGATTGCTGGATACACCCAAAATAGTTTTGTAGGCTTTTAGGATTGTAAAAGGCAAATTCATTCAGAAGGTGTAAGACCAAATTCAATGACCTTTGCCTACGTCCTCATGCCTGTGTTGAAACAAGAGCTTTTGAAAAAGAAATGGACAACCATCAAAAGCATAATTGAAAGTGGGATTTTTGTCAGGTCTCATTATAGCTGGAAATGCTCTAGTAATATGAGTAACAATATAAGAACGCTATAGAAACAAATATGGTGTTTTCCAAATTGGCGCAGGAAGAATCTAATGTAATGCAATGATTGCATCATATACATGGAAATGGATTGTTTGAAAGTTTTAGAGTTTATAAACAAAATGAAATAGACAAACATGATGCCATTTCCTTCTTACACCAGCATTCTCCACTTTGCATTTAAACAAGAACTTTAAAACAGAAACTACTAATTAAAGTGTTGAATGAAAGTAGGGCTTTTGTTAGATATTATATTTGGAAATACTCTGGTATAAATGTATGCAAATTGTGGATGTACGGAAGTGGTGTTGAGCTATTGAGAAAAACCACCCTGAATTGCCTCTAAGCGATGAGATCTCAAGGACTACAATGATTGCAAAATGTTAACAAAACAGGTTTATTGAAAATGCATTGGAGATATTTGAGCAAATGCATTTGGCAGGTTTCAAACCAAATTAAAAAACCTTGTCAGCATGGTCATCCCTCAAAGCATTAAGGATAGATAATTTACATTAGATATCTAAAAATAAATGCACTGATAGACATATATGCTAAAAATTGGAAGCATAGAGAAAGCATGTGAACTGTTTCAGCTCATGGAACGCAATGATTGCAGGATATGCACAAAATGGAGTTGTTGATAATATTTTAGAAACTCTCAAGCAAATGCATATGGCAGGTATAAAACTAGACACCACAATCATTGCCAGCATCCTTCATGTTTGAGCTAAATAGTTAGGGTGAAATCTAAAAACACACAGAAGAAACCCTAAAATTGAAAACTCATCGGTGAAAGAAATAAAGTCGGAGTGAAATTCTTAAATCAGGCTGATTTCAAGTTGTCATACCGATGGACTGGTTTTGGCAAGAGATATACTATCGGAGTGAATTCTTCAAATCTGTCCGATTATATGTGCTACTCCAATGAGGAGGAACTATTAAAAAGTAAATATGCAGAATGAAAAATTCTATGAATTTGATTTCCAATAGAAGTGAGGCAAATTACTTTACCTAAAAAAATATTTCGACCACGTGGGAGTGCATACAACTAAGGGTAAAGTATTTCCAACAAAGGTAAATATGAATGTGGATAATGCGAGTAAAAGAGAAATAATCATTATTATTTTTGGAAGAATATAAAGGGAGGTCAAGAAGATTAATGTTGAAAATAATTAATAAAGAAAGGGATATATGCAGAATGAAGACACACTATTGACAAACCCTAATCAGGGGTATTATTCTAATAATGCAACTGCAAAATGTTTTCCTAATTAGTAAAACATTTTTACTGTAAGAATTAAGTGAGCAATAAATTGTTAGGGAGGTTAGTTATTACCATCCAAAGGATGCTTTACAGGTAAAATTACATACAAGAAAATTATAAAAGTGAGATTATTGGAAATCAATACTTTATTATTAACAAAATTGTTCACCGGATGAAAAAAGATAATTAAATCTTTGAAGGATAAAAGGCTAATGTTTCATAAAACATTTAAACCACATTATTATCCTTCACGACAAGCCAAAAGTTGCACCAGATGAAGATAAAGGGTTACAACCCTAAAGTACGAAAGTGTCTATGATCAATCATGGAGAAGCAAATAATCATCAGTAGGAGTAGGTTAAAAAGTCATTAGTAGCAGATAGGTCCATCCATCTCACTTCATCCATTCTCATATTTCAGAACTTATATGATTAACATATATACTTTTTGATGAAATATAATGGAGTAGAATATTGTCATGTGGTGATTTATTTCCAGTGTTCAACTGTTGGTTAATTTTCATGATTACATGTTATTGTACAGTCTCCAAAGTGGTCCTTCTAAGTTTTTCAAATTTGCATTATTTTTTAGAACACATTTGCTGTTCCTGTGTGGAGTTTTGATTGGTTTCTGATTAATGAGAATTAAAGACCTTTTCAGATAATTGACTTTAATTGGTTCTTGTCAAAGATTAAAATCCTTTTAGAGAAATTATTGTGATTGGTTTCCATCAATCTAAGAATTAAATTTCCTTTCACAATTTCACAATAATTTGGAAAAATATCACTGGGATAAATAAGAAGAGTACGGTAACTTACATACCTTCACATTTGTACAAGGTGCAAACATCTGAAAGTGCCCAACTATTAGAGTTAAGCTGAGAATTAAATCTACCAATCCTACACATCTATCTCTATAATCATCATTTATCCACTGACTCCATCCACCCAATAGATTAGGCACTGATCAACTTTAGAATATTTCACACAAATTTAGTCCAAACTTTGACAATTCAAACACTCTCATTAGGAATTAGTAAGCAAGCTATGAAGTTTTCTCACACATGTGTGCCATAGTGAGTAGAATTGCCTCAATTAGAATCCATTTATATTTCCAAATCTACTTTGTCATTTAGGTACACCCACCTAGGTCTAGCAAAACCTAAAAAGTAGGGGGTTTTCCAATTACACAAGCCCTGTCTTGTTGACCAAAAATGTATCAAGAGATTAGCACCCTCTTGTGGTCTAAAAACTATCATTTTTGAGACCCAACAACACCATGTGAACTTTTCTATGCTCACAGGCTTAGTTAAATAATCAAAAACATTCATCAAAGTCTCTACCTTAACCAACTTCACCCTACCATCTTCGACCATATCTCTAACAAAATGATACTGTACATCAATGTGCTTGGTCATGGTATGAAATGTCAGGTTCTTAGCTAGATAGATCAGACTCTAATTTTTGCAATAAATTGTCACTGCACCTTTTTATTCCAATATCTAAATACAGTCTCTTAAGACAAATGGCTTCTTTGCAAGCATGAGTAGCTGCCATATACTCAGCTTCAGTAGTGGACAAAGCAACCACATCCTATCTCTTATTCAACTAATTGCACCATGAAATAAAGTAAACACATAAGCATTGGTGGATCGCCTACTATCAATATCACATGCCCAGTTTGATTCCACATAATCATGAATATCAAGGGAAATATTATCTTCAATAAAATTAATATGATAACACAAGGAATACTTTGACGTACTACACAAATATATGAAGACTCTTTTAACTGCATCCCAATGAACTCTATCAAGATTAGACATATATCTAGAAAGAACTCCCACTGCTTGGGTAATGTCTAGTCTAGTACAAACCATAGCATACACCAAAATTTCAAATACACTCTGGTAAGGAACTCTACTCATCTCTTCCATCTCTGATGGAGATGTTGGACAATTTGAAATAGATAACTTAGTTCCAACTGAAAAGGGAACACACAATGGTCTACAGTCCTACATGTTAAACCTCTATAAAATTGAATTGACATACTTACTTTGGCCAAGCCATAGCTTTCTATACACTCTATCTCTTCTAATTTCCATCCCAAGAATATGTCTAGCTACACCAAGGTCTTTCATTTCAAATTTAGCAACAAGTTGAGATTTCAGTTCTGAAACCACACCTTTCCCTTTACCAATAAATAACATATCATCAACATATAATGCAATAAATAGGAAATGATCACCATCAGTTTTATAATAAACACAATGATATGATTTAAAATGCTCAAATCCCACATTCAACACATATGTATCAAATTTATGGTACCACATCCTAGGACTCTATTTTAGGCCATACAAATATTTCTTCAATTTGCAAACCAAATTACCTTTACATTTCACCACATAGTGCTCTAGCTATGTCATATAAATATCCTCCTCCAAGTCACCATGAAGGAAAGTAGTTTTCACATCTAGTTGCTCAACCTCTAAATCATAAGCAATAGCAATAGAAAGCAAAAATCTAATGGATGTCATTTTTGCAACAAGAGAAAATATCTCACCATAATCAACACCCTCAACTTGAGAGTAAACTTTTGCAATCAACCTTGCTTTGTACTTCTCAATACCTTTATCTGAACCAATCTTTTTCTTGAACACCCATTTGCAACCAATAGGTTTTCATCCTTCAGGCAATGGTACAAGATCCCATGTATCATTCTTTTTCAAAGATGTCCTTTCTTTATCCATAGAAATCTTCCAAGATTCTGTAGCATTCATACCTAATGCCTCTTCTACATATCTAGGCTCATCCATGTTAGTATTCAAAGGAAAAATACATCTCCAATCATTAGGTGAATACCTTTCAGGTGGTTGTCTATGCCTTGTAGACCTACAAACAAGATGAGTTGGAGGTTCTTCTTCCTCTTCTAAAAATTTAGAGCTAGATGAGCTCTCCTCAACTTCTTGTCTATCTATGGGCATTGACTCAACTTTATCAGGTGTACAAGGAAATTGAATCACATCTTACTATTTACTTTGTTCTGGCTACAGTGTAATAGAAGAAGGCTTACTTTCTCTTAAAATAACACTTCTACTATATATTACCTTCTGTGCAATAAGATCCCAAAGCTTGTATCCTTTCACACCACAACTATATCCAATGACGATACATTTCACATCCTTATTCTCCAACTTTGTTTGCTTCTCCTTTGGCACATGTGCATATGCCTCATAACCAAAAACTCTAAGATGTCTTAATGAAGGCTTGTGACCCAACCATGCCTCTATAGGCATTTTATCAACAAGAGCTGATGTAGAATACCTGTAAATTAGGCAACAGATGGTGGAAATAGCTTCAACCCAAAACCTTTGTTCTAGACCAGCACCACTCAACATACTCCTAGCCTTCTTCATCAATGTCATGTTCATTCTTTTTGTAGCTCCATTCTTTTGTAGAGAATACAGAGTTGTCTTTTGTTTTTGAATACCACAATCTTTACGAAATCTATCAAAATCATTAGAGAGAAATTCACCGCCATTATTAGTCCTCAAACATTTTATTTTCTTTCCAATTTGCAACTCAACGATTACTTTAAATTCTTTAAATCGACTGAAAACTTTAGATTTACTCTTTAGAAAGTATGCCCATGTCCTTCTACTATAGTCATTAATAAATGAAACATAATATGTGGATTTTCCAATTAAAGGAACATCTACAGGACCAAACACATCAAAATGAATAAGATCCAATACACCACAAGATTTATGAGAGCTTGAGTAAAACTGAATGCGGTTTTGTTTTCCATAAATGCAATGCTCATAGAAATCAAACTCAAGATTACAACCAGACAAACCTTCAACAAGGTTTTTATTTTTCAAGGTCCTTAGACCTTTTTCTCTAATGTGGCCAAATCTCTAGTGCCATAACATAATTTTCTCTACAGGTAACTTTGATTCAGAAGAAAGAGCACACTTGGGTACCTAAAAGCCATGACCATTTGCTGAAGATGAAACCCTCACCTCTTCCATAGACTTTCTTTTCATAGAAGTACTATTGCACTCTATAGTGCATGCATCAAGCTTATATAATGTGTCATGTCTGACACCTCTAGCAATCACCATAGCACCTCTAACCATCTTGCATCCTGCATCAGAAAATACTACATGCACACTTGTAACTATTAGTTTGCTCATAGATATCAAATTTCATGCTAATTTAGGTGTAAAGTTCTGGTTATCCTGTGAGATTCCCAAACATTAACCCTTCAAAAGTCACTACAATTTTTTTTTCCTATGTTTTATTTAAGTGTTGATTTAACATACTTGGGTATCTCTACCCAAATGGGGTAGCCCTTTGTCCAAATGGGACAAGCATCTATCCAAATGAGATAGGTAAACTTCCATCCATATGGGATGGGCATCTATCCAAACAGGATAGATATGTGCTTTGGCCAGAGTATTAAGCCCATAGAGATCTAATAGATCCTGGGTCACTCTCTGAAAACTACACTTCCTCCAGGGTGTACTGAGGTCTACATCTTCATGAGTTAAACTATTCAAGTATTGTAACTTGAGTCCTGCCTTAGAATTCGGCCCTAGGCCTCGGGGAGTCAAGTAAATCTCAAATGGGGATTCTTTTGAGTATTTAAATTTGGATTTTCCTTTTCATAAGTTTAATCTAGGTTGGTTGGAGGTCTCAACTTGTTGGGGTGCTTCCTAAGTCATTAAGAAGTTGCATTGGTCCTTATGTAGGAAACTAGGATTCCTCCCCCCAAAAAACCCCGTGCCTAAATCTTGTGCACTAGGAACATCCTTTGTTCTCCAAGCTTCCTACATACCCGCTTCCAAATGGGATCAAGGAGTAAAATATGTAGTTCTATTTTCTACTCTAGGTTTCATGTGAACTATTTATGTGGGTACTCAGCCCTTTCTAGGGTCCATTCTCCCCAGACAGTTCCTCTGCAACTACTACCCACAAGGGGGAGTATGAGAAGTAATTGATCTTTTTTTACCTATACTTTAGTTTACCAAGACTCCACTACTTTCTAGTCCTACAAGTTTTCAACTACGCGTCTCGAATTGTCTCTTTGTCTTTCATCCCTACTATCTTTATTCCCTTGCTAAAGGTTGATGGAATAACAACACCACTAGATAACCCTAGACCCTTACTAGGCAGACAATTTTAACTATATGAATTCATTGTAAAGAAAACTTGCATCAAAATAACATTTGTTTAATCTATTACATATGTGATAGGTAAAAATTAGGTTAATAAGATCAAGAATGTAAATGAAAACCTAATCCTACCACCATCAAAGAATCGAATCCAAGTGAAATCAAAAGCATGCAATTCAAGAACAAGATCACCTAGATTGTATGATTCCTTGTTTGTGATGTGGATTGCTTCTCAACAATGAACAATTATGAAGATCAAAGCTACCATAATGGATGGATGTTAAAATGCTCAATAAGCTTAGGATGCTAATGTAGACGCTATATGAAAATGATGGATTGTAGTAGTATGGAATGAGAGGGTGTTTATATATACCTCAACCAAAATCAATCAACGGTAGAGATTTGGTGGCCATGTGAATAGTTGGGCTGAATTGATAATCATAGGTGAATGTGTAGATGACAAGTGGAGGGAAGATAAAACTCATGTGTGATTGTGTACATAAAAAAGTACTACAGGTGAAAGATATTTGTTAGGGTAAAATAGGATCAATAATGAATATGCAACAAACAACATCAAATACCCATAACTCAATAGAATAGTGAAACTAAGAAGATTGAATAAAATGAAGCAATGAATAACACAATGCAAACCTTCCTTGAATTGAAACTTCTATTGTTGCCTATCAAGATCGTCCTTGTTTGTATGAAGTAGGCCCTCAGAGAGTACACTCCTTTGCTATTTTCAAGAATGTCGATAGTGAATGGCTGTGGTGATAAATGTGCAACGAAGAGGAGTTTCAAAGCTTTGGGTGATCTCAAGAAAATTGTATTGGGGTGCCAAAGGCGTGCTGGTGAATTTCTGCAGAATAACAATACGAATAGCCTGGATGAATAGAATGGAAGAATGAGGTTTCATTTATAGACTTGGGAGAATGAGGATCAACGGTTGAGAAGAAATAAGAAGATCAATGGTTGAGAATGGTTGAGGAATGTGCAATGAATGGAAAGAGGACAAGTGTCTCACTTCCATCATGTAACAGGGTAGTTAACAAAATTGGTTGAAAAGTTAATAGATAGGATTGAGGAATTGACTGAATTGATTGATCAGTTACCCGAATAGATTGAGGAGCAGACATAATTGATTGATTAGTTAACAATGTTGATTGATGAGTTAACTAATTTTGATTAGAGAAGAAATAGGACATGTGGGTGAGAGAATATTAGGTAATTAAATATTTGAAATATTAAATTACATGTGCAACATGATGAGGTGGAGAAGGTGAGGTGGAAAAGGTGAGGTGGATTGATGAGGTGGAATTATAAAATTAGGACTTAGGATAGAAGGATTTAGGATTAATTAAATAATGTAGGATTATTTAATTATGTGAGACTTTAGAAGAATTTAGGGAATTTAATTAAATAAATTGATTTTATTTAATTATGGGATAATGAACAAACAAATAAACTTAGAATATTTATTTAATTGATAGAAGAAATAAGAAGGGAATAAATATTAAGAATATTTATTTAGAATGAATCGTGTCATTTTTAGGCATATACATTTTGCCCCTCTTTGATGCAATGCAGTTTATGGCATTGCTTTAAAGAATAAATAGTCTGATAATGATACATGCCCCAGTTTGCCCCTGGTACAAGTTTGACGATAGGATGCCCCCTCGGGAGATTGGACGAGGAGAAGGTAGAAGGCGTGAGATGGACAATCTCACGATGAAGAAGGTTAGGTTTGAAGAAAATGGGTGAAGAAAGAGCCAAATGATATGCGATGCAAGAGAAAATGATAACACACACAAGCAAGTGAGCAAGTATGCACAAATGATACAAGAACAAACAAGGTATTGCCCCTGTCAAGCTATAAATCAACTGATTAATTGATAATGATATACGACAGTGTTGTTATGGTGGGGAACGATATATCCCTAGAGCAAACGAAGGATAATGTCTGGTTTTAGGAAATGAAACATGTCCTGTAAGACGCGTGTATTGGTCTAATCAATGCAACATCCTGTATAAGACAAGTGATTGATTATAATTGATTGAGTTGATTTATGACTAGGCAAGGATCGAGACCACTGATTGTGATTGGATCATTTGACAAGATTGACTTGACTTGATTGGTATGGATTAAGGATGGACCTTGCATTTGGATCATTGCTCAGACTAACTGGACAAGGATGAAATATATGATGATAGATAGAAATCTGATTGATAGAAGAAAGACTCGATAGAAGGACTCACAAGCTTTTGTAAACATTGATACTCTACATGTTGTGGATCTTTTATTGCATGGGATATGGATTTATGGATGTCTAAATGGATGTATAATGGATGCTTTGCTTTTGACATCTTGATGGTGTAAGTATTTTGAAGTGCTTTATTTCATCATTGGGCATTTTGTTGGTACTTGTTATGAAATGTTGTAAGTTAACACAAGATTCTAGGTATAATTGAACCGAGATGACCTAAGTGTTTCTTACATGGATTTTGATTTAGCAAGTTAATACAAGCATCTAGTCAAAATTGAATCTAGATGACCTGAGTACTTCTTGCATATCATCAAACAAGGATTGCCCTCATTCATGTTAGACCTTTGGTGTCCTCGATGATCTTTTGCCGACCATGTCCTTAGACAAGGCTTCACATTACTAAAGATTAATCCACAAACAACAAACAAAGAAAAGAATCATGCCCCCATCATAGCATCTCTAGCTTTTGGCATCCTTGAGTAGCATAGAAAGGCATGATAGCAGAAATCAAGACTTTGTAATTTTTAACCTAACCAACACAAATCATTCTTGCATTTAGGTGTGTTTGTTTCTTGCCATAATTTGAGTAAAATTATTTAGAAGAGCTTAGGTGTTGTTCTACTTTGGCTTAGATAAGTTAAGTGCCTTGTGTCAAAATTTCTGATTTGGAGAGCGGTTCTGCTTGCGCTTGCTTGCTTGGTGAGAAGGTTTCACAATCCTTATTGGAAAGACAGACCCTAAGGGACTGACCTAGTGCCTCAGAGGCTCATTGCTAAATGGCCTTGCCTACGTGACGACACAGAGGCAACGTAGTTCAGGGTAAACCCTAATGGACCATGGATGGACTAGAAGAAAGACGACAAGAAAGATGACAAGAAATGGGACGGATGGGACCGTGGGAATCTCAGGGGTGAATAGGAATATGGCCTTGCCTACGTGACGATGCAGAGGCAACGTAGTTCATGGATTTGGACCGTGGAAAACTGACGAGAGACACTATGCTAGGCTTACGCGATGGATATGGTATGGGACAAAAAAACTTGGTTGACAAGGCCAACAAAGAGATAGAGTATCAAGCTACGATAGGTAACTGTCATGAGTTTATTATGGGATAGATATGGGTCAAATGGGACACAAGGAAGAACAGACTCAAGGTGATTGGTTTCCCAAAGATGGATAAGGCGGTTTATCACAAGTAACACCTGTTTACTAGGTTTTCACCACTTACTTTTATTTGCATGAAAGCTAGAAAGTATACATGACACCTGTTTGCCAGGTTTTCATCATGATACCTATCCAAGGCGCCTGATTGCCAAGTTTTCACCAAAGGACAATTTTTTGTACTTTTCTATTTTTTTGATTTTTTTGTATTTTTCTGATGTTTTTGATTATTTTTGTAATTTTCTGATGTTTTTGATTTTTTTGTATCTTATGCCCCCCTTACATTTGGGGTTCTCCTAGGTATAGAACCGGCGAAGATGCATGATATTGATCAAGTCATCGAACAACTCACCCTTTGACGTTGCCAACTGATATGTCCCCGATCCGTATGCTGCTACAATTACATAAGGCCCAAGCCAGTTGGGTTCGAACTTGCCTTTCTTTTCTCTCTTGTTGGTTGCGAGGATTCTCCTTAAGAATGAGCTCTCCAACTTTGAAGATTCTTGGCCGAACTCTGTGGTTATAGCCTCTTGACATCATCTGTTGATATGCTTTGAGATGATCAAAGGCTTTTTGTCACCTCTCTTCCAGCAACTCTAGTTTTTGTAACCTGGAGACTTTGTATTCTTCATCTGATATGAGACCTTTGAACGACACCCTGAGAGATGGTAATTTGACCTCAATGGGGAGGATAGCTTCAGAGCCATAGACAAGGGCGTAGGGTGTAGTACATGTGGGAGTGCGTATACTGGTTCTGTAGGCCCACAGAGCAGGATTGAGTTGGATGTGCCAATCACGGCCAACATCGTTGACTGTCTTCTTGAGGAGTTTTAAGATGGTCTTGTTGGATGCTTCAGCTTGACCATTACCTTGGGGGTAGTATGGAGTGGAGAAACGGTGTTGGATTTTGAAACATTCAGAGAGTTCTTGGACATCCTAGTTTTTGAATGGTCTTTCGTTATCCATGATAATGGATGAAGGAATTCTGTATCTACAGATGAGGTAATTCAGGATGAATGAGGAGATTTGCTTACCTATGATGGTGGTGAGGGGAATGACTTCACTCCACTTTGTAAAGTACTCAGTGGCAGTTATGATGAATTTGTGGCCATTGGATGAGGGTGGATGGATCTTTCCCACAAGGTCAAGTCCCCATTGGCAAAAGGGCTGAGGTGTCATTAAAGGTCTCAACTCTTGAGCTAGTGCATGTATTAGTTTCCCATGTATTTGGCACTGCTTGCACTTTTTGACAAACTGATATGAATCCATTTCCATGTTCGGCTAGTAATAACCCAAGCGCATGAGTTTCTTGGCTAAGGAAGGACCACTAGAG
Source organism: Cunninghamia lanceolata (assembly GCA_027924645.1). Lineage (NCBI taxonomy): Eukaryota > Viridiplantae > Streptophyta > Pinopsida > Cupressales > Cupressaceae > Cunninghamia > Cunninghamia lanceolata. The sequence goes on along the minus strand of BSBN01000960.1, from coordinate 6,117,963 downwards.
TGTGTTCTGCAGATCCCTTCGTGTACGTCTTGCAAAGCGGTTATAGATTCTTCTTGTTCTAAACAATGGAGTAAAGTACCATCTAGGTCACGTCGGTATAGGGTATCAGCAATGATGGTGTAGCGGGAGGTTTGGCATATAAAAGTTCGTTGTTGGTTAGAAGATAGGTCAAGTGGGAGGATGTTGTCCTTGAGGTAAGTGTATGTCTTACCATACCAAGGTGAATCAGATCCAACTAGAAGGCATATGAAATGGGTCCTAGGAAGATCATAAGCTAGTTGCCGGATAGTTTCCACTAAGAACTCGTACCGTGTCACATTTTTAGGTATCTCGAGGAGAGAGGCAATGGTTGCCATGGCATCTGCTACTTTGCTCTCGATCCTAGGTATCTGTTCAAAAGAGATGATTACAAAGTGTTCTTTGAAGTCATCGACCATCTGCTTGTATGGGACAAATTTTTCACCTTTGGTTTGGTAATCATCGTTGACTTGATTGATGATAAGTTGAGAATCACCGTAGACATGTAGTTCTTGGATTTTCCACTCAGTTGTCATCTTGAGACTAATTACTAAGGCTTCATACTCTATGATGTTATTGGTGCATGGGAATAACAAACGGTAAGACTTTGGAATTGTGTCACCATGAGGAGTCACAAACAAGATTCTTGCCCCCGATCCATGATTTGTGTAGGACCCATCGAAGTAGAGTTTCCAGGAATATGTTGATATGTTGAATAGGGATTCATCTGGAAACTCAAATTGCATCGGTGTGGTGTCCTGTAATGGTGCATCCGCCAGTTGATCAGCAATGATCTATCCCTTGATAGCTTTTCTGTCTACATACTCAATGTCGTATTCGCTTAAGAGCATTACCCATTTAGCTAGGCGACCTATGAGAGTTGCTTTGCTTAGTAGATACTTCAATGGATCTATTTTTGCAATGAGTTTAAATGGATGTGTAAGCATATAATGACAGATATTTTGTGAAGCAAAAACTACCGCAAGACATGATCTTTCTATCTGTGAGTATTGCAATTCATAGCCCACTAATGTTTGGCTGATGTAGTAGACGACTCTTTCTTTATTCTCATAATCTTGTTGTGCCAGAAGAGCCCCAAGAGCTATAGGTGTAGCAGATATGTAGAGTATCAATGGTTTCTCTTGAATAGGAGGTGTGAGAATGGGTGGATTCGTAAGATACTCTTTCAACTTGTTGAATGCCTCTTCACACCTTTCATCCCATTTGAATTGAATGTTCTTGTGCAGGAGATGGCTAAATGGTTGACACTTGTCTGCTAGCTAGGATATGAATCTGCAGATTGCTTGTAGCTTGCCCTGTAGTGATCTTAGTTGAGTAAGAGTTTCAGGTGGTGGCATGTCCATAATAGCCTTGACCTTGTCCACCTCTATTCCATTTGCTGACATGATGAAGCCTAGTAGCTTGCCTGCAGTGACTCCCAACACACATTTCTTTGGGTTCAACTTGACTTTGAATTGGTCTAATCTCTGAAAGACTTTCTCTAACACATCCAAGTGTGATTCTCTCATGAGTGACTTTGCTAGGATATCATTGACATAGTCCTCCATTATTACATGCATCATATCATGGAATATAGTCGTCATAACACGTTGATATGTGGCTCTTGCATTTTTTAGCCCAAATGGCATGACATTCTAGCAGAAAGTACCCCGTGGACAAGTAAAAGTTGTCTTGTGTTGGTCTTCTGGTGCTATTCAGATCTGATTATATCCTAAGAAACCATCCATGAGAGATAACATGGTGTGCGCTACTGTTAAGTCGACTATGATATCGATATTTGGCAACGGAAAATCATCCTTGCAGAAAGCTTTGTTTAGATCTCTAAAATCATTTCATAGTCTGACTCGGCCATCAGGTTTGGACATTGGTACAATGTTGGATATCCACTCTGGGTAGTCTATAGCTCTGATGAACCCTACATCTAGTAATTTCTTGAGTTCTTCTTTGACTAATAGCGCTATGTGTGGATGCATCTTTCTAAGCTTTTGTTTCACTGGTTTTACTCCTGGGTCTAATGGAAGATGGTGTAGAATCAAGTTTGGGTCCAGACCTGGCATGTCTGCATATGACCAAGTGAAGCTGCCTCTCTTTTTCTTGAAGAATGGTACAAACCTGGTCTTTTCTGGTGGTGTAAGAGATTTAGCAAAGTGAATGATCTTAGGCTGTTCCTCTATACCAATGTTAACAGGCTCTGTCGGTTCCACAACAATTTGTCACTTCTCCTAGTGCATGTCTGTGGGGAGAGTGTCAAGCCTTCCATCATCAGGTGCCACAGTTGGGTTTTCACCTTCGGATGCGTCCTTTCTTTTTATTGTTTTGGGATTTGACACTGCCGCAAAATGGTTTTCACCATTAGATCCAGTTTTTATCTTGATATTTTTGCGACTAGAAGGCTTGGCACCCTCTCCGAAGTAAGACATGGTATTAAGTTCAATAGTGAAACCATCTTTATGATCTCCTCTGGGTAGGTGGTCCCTAAGTTCCATATAGTCAATGTAAGCATCATCATTTTGGAACATATCTAGTTGAGGAGTTCCTCGTAGATCCTAGTCAATAAGCTCAGGATGTACAAGAGGGAGGGAGTCGGAGGATAGACCTAATTCATTGATAGTGTGAATGGATACACTAGGAGTATAGGTAGGGGTGGTGTTCAGGATGGTACTTTCCTCCAAGTGGTTTATTGCGATGGAACTTGAACCTTCCTCGAAAGCCATAATCTCAGAGATGGGCGAATCAGACTCTAGTGGTCTGTTCTGTAGCGTTTGTCCCTCACGGTAAGGGCTAAAATTTTGGATGTTATCAACCTTCTTGTCATCATGGGAATGCTCTATTAGCTCATCCCACTCATATTCATTAGAGTCTGTGTCATTGTCCTCTTGAAGTGTATGGGTTATTTCCACAAGACAAGCATTTTCTTTAGCTTTGCCCTTGCCTTTGTATCCTAGACCATTTGTATTTCTAGCCAATGAGTATGAAGAAGGTTGAATAGGCTCTATGATTCCTTCTTCTCTAAGGCCAATGGGGCCTTGTCCTTCGTAGCCCATTCTATGTAGGATAGTTTCACCTCGCCCATAGAGTTCTGTTGGGAGACTAGGCGATTCTTGTGATGTGCTCTCTTCTTCAGTATAAAGCCACTGTAGGATATCTCTTTCCTTTGATTCATTAGATAAGGTCCCCCATTTTACAAAGGGAGTTACAGGAGCTATAGGAGGAGCAGATGGCTTTGGAAAATGTTTGGGTTGGCCAGGAGACAAAGGCATCTTGGCTAGATTGAGGCTGTGCTCTATGGATTATTCTCCCACTCTACTTTCTTTTATGGTAATTTTTTGCTCTTTGGGCCTTGAGGAGGAGGCTTCGGCGGTATGATCATGCTGTGGGATAGGGGATATAGAGGCTCTGTTATTTGGTATGGTGTAATCAGGTTTGGCAAGGAAGGAGTTGCAATGCTGAAAGGGGTCAGGGTCACCTTGAATGGTGACTTGCTTGCCATTGTGTGGGAATTTTATGCATTGGTGATAGGTCGAGGGTACTGCTTTCATGGCATAAATCCAGGGTCTCCCCAGAAGAATATTATAAGCGAGTTCCCTATCAAGGACTTGGCACACAACATCTTTTATTACTGGTCCCACTTGTATGGGTAGGACTACTGTTCCCTTTGTAGTTCGCTCTTCTTCATCATATGCTTTGATGGTAATCTTCTTCCTTGGATCAACTACCTGTTCAGAGAACCCCAATGCAAGGACTAGCTTTAATGCGCAAATATTTAAACTGGCCCCCCCATCAATGAGAACCCTCTTGATGCGGTGCTTGTGGATGAAGGTGACAATATGTAGAGGGGTGTTATGAGGTTGAGACACAGAGAGGTCATCTTGCTCAGTAAATGAAGTGGAGCTTGAGGAGGTCAGATTACCTACCATGGCCTGAAACTTCTCTTGGGCCAAGTTAGTGGGGACAGTGGTTTCCACAAAGGCTTTTTCGAGGATCTCTTTATGGGAAGGAGATAGATGCAACAACTCCAAGATAGAAATGTGGGCCAGAGTTTTCTATAATTGGTCTAAGACATTATACTAGTGGAAGTTGGATTGAGAAGGTGACGACCTTGGAGGCGCGGTATTCAACATGACTTTACCACTGCGGGTAATGATACTACAACGAGTTCTGTTAGGTCCTGATTGTTGGTTGGGCGTGATGACATTGATTTGCGGGACATGCTCAGAAATGCAATTTATGGTATAGTCAAATGGCACACTTGCATAGTTGGCATTACTATTCCCACTATTTTGATTTGGCCTATTGCGATTATTGTTGGCATTGCCATTGTTGTTATGGCCGTTGTTTTTATTGTTGTTGTACGACCTGTTGTTATTTAGAAGTGGATCCCTGTAAGCCACATGTGTCTCATTGGAGGTATACTGTTGGGTTCCTCCTTGATTTTGATCAAGCACATCTTGGATAACATTTTTGAGATGGATACAATTGTTGGTTGTATTCCCCCTTCCTCTATGATATTCACAATAGTTCGTATCCTTCCAATAGGGAGGTTTGACTATAGGCTCATAATCACTTGTTGGCGGTAGAGAAATTTCATTGTTAGCCAACAACTTCCTTAATGCGGATTCTTGAGACTCACCCAGTGGTGTGAACTTTCACCTTGGATTTGAACTAAACCATGGTCTTGGTTCCCTAGAGAATGGTTTGTTGGGTGCAACATTGTTTGTTTCTCCTTTGAGAGTGAATATGGGTTGTTGCTTGGGAGCCGAAACCTTGGCGTCCATGACCCCATCGTAGAAAACATTCTTATTCTTGGTCCAAAACTTTGATTTGTCTGTCGTGTAGTTGGAGGTAGGTGTGTCCTTGTATAACTTGATTGCTCCTTTGGTGATCATAGCTTTTTCGATGAACAAGCCCATTTCAATGACTTTTGAGAATGATACAGGGCATTGTATATGTATTTGATAGCTAAGATCGGTATTGAGGTTATGGACAAACATCTCCAATAGCTACTTCTTAGGTATATCGTAAGAACACTTACTTGCTAGTTGTCTCCATTGTTGTAGGAAGGTGGCGAATGACTCACCACTCTTTTGTTTGGTGTTGCATAGATCTAGCATAGATACTTCATGTTCGATATTATAAGAGAAGTGCATGGTAAATCTATTGACTAATTCATCAAAAGTTTTGGTGCCTGGTGGAAGCCGTGAGAACCACTCCATAGCTTGGTTGCCTAGAGACCTAGGGAATAGTCTCATTAAGTAAGTCTCATTGTGAGCTACTTCCAAACATGCTGTGTTGAATTCACTAATATTGTCTCTAGGGTCCCCTTTCCCTTTGTATTTGTCAAACTTAGGAATTTCGAATCGATAGGGAAATGGTTTCATGATCAAACTTTTGTCAAAGGGGTATGGTGCAATATCTTCCAAGGAGTAGTTTTTGGCATTTGTACCCTTCTTAAGATCTGAGATTTGTTGTGTTAGATTCTTGAGTTGTTTCCTCATGTCTTCCATAGGAGTATTTTGATCCATGGTTTGTTTTCCTTTATCATTTGCATTTGGGTCTATGGCATTCTTTTCCTTTTCATGATCATTTTCCATGTTTTCCATGATTGAGCTTATATCAAAATCCACGGGTAGTTTAATTCCAAGACTAGCAAGATGATAGAAATACTTATGAGGGTCTTCATGGAGCACTTTCTCTATTAGGCGTTGGAATTTCTAATTTTGGATGCTTCCTTGATAGTCTTCGTAAGAGATTTCTTCGTCACTATCATGAGGTGTGACGATGTGGTTGGATGAGACGGCCATTTCAAGTTGCTTTTTGTATTGAGATCTAGTAAAAACTATGCAAGGTGACGTGGGATGGAGTGGACTGGGACTAGAAATTTTGGCAAGGTGCCGACGGAGACTACTATGAATAGGATATCTAGGACAAGACTTGGATAAAGGACTCTTTCGTTCAATGATTTCAAATAAGACGGCTGACACAAGACGGTAGCCACTAGTAAGGGTACTCAATACCTGTCTTACTGTGTAGGGACTAGTCGTGTAACAAACCACTAGCAAAGTTCTGTGACCTACTAGGTTTACTTGAATTCACAATGACACGAAAGAAAGGACCTACGCTAATCTGATATGGGATATTCTGACTTTGGGACTAGAAAGACCTGATAGAAGGTGGATGGGACGATTGACGAAAAAGAGACTTTTGGGATGAAATGGATGAAAACTGGCTACAAGGTAAAACCTGATCTTTGATCTTGGGGCTAAGTTGAAATGGGTAGTCAAAACTGGTAAAATCTTTCCCTCAAAAATTGTATAAGTGCTCACTGTCGTGTATGCATTGTAACAGATGCGCAGTAGAATTTGACAAATGTGCAGCCAGTCGGGATATATGCGCCATATTGGTAGAAAGTGTATGTGTAGCAACAGATAGCCAAAAGTGTAGGAAGCCTAAACAAATGCACAGCAAGTTGGCATAGATGCGCAAGAATAGAGGACGGATGCGCCGCTCTGGCTTTCTTCAGCGTTTTTGCAATTTTTGAAATTTTTTTATGTTTTTGGTACTTTGTTTGCAAAAAAAGGTCTTCTTGATTTGATTTTCTGAATTATTGGCAAGAAAACACAGCAAACACATAGAATTTTTTATGATTTTTTAAAACTTTTTTTAGTGATCTTTCCGACTCTTTTTTGGACTAAAAGGAATGAAAGCAAGTACAAACATCTTAGGCTAGAAATGGATTACAAGGGTTTTTGGCCACTAGGACAAGAGGTGTTTAATGTGGGCAACCATTCAAGTGGTTACACATGTAGCAGCACTACTCTCCATTATGGAGTCTCCCAGTCTCAAAGGGTTACGCCTTAGAGGGTTTTGGGGGAGGTTGGCTGTCGGTGTAACATAGCAGCACTTGTTGCAGGAGGTTTTCACCTCAAGCACATTTATTTTAAGTGGATTGGTAGGGCTTGGCTTTTAGCTTGTTTCCACTCAGGGTCATTCCCACTTGGATAGGAGTGCATCCAAGGGCAGGCCCCTCTAAAGGTTAAACAGATGGAATAACAAGTCTGGCATTTTGGTCACCCAGTAAAGGGGAGAGCATAGGCCTGTTGTTATTCCATAAGAACAGAAGAAACTGATTAATCCAACCTAGTTAAAAGTAGAAAAACTAAATGGGCTAATCTACTTGGGCAAGCACAGAACTTTGAAGTGATTTAGCAAGATAGCAATGGTTCAGTATTTAACCCATAAAGCAATGATGAGTTCAGTTTTAATCCACGTAGCATGAATAGTTAACTTTGAAATGTTGGTCAATCGAGATAGTAGTGGTTCAGTTTTAACCCAGAAAGCAATGATGAGTTCAATTTTTAATCCACGTAGCATGAATAGTTAACTTTGAAATGTTGGTCAATCGAGATAGCAGTGGTTTAGTTTTAACCCAGAAAGCAACGATGAGTTCAGTTTTAAACCAAATAGCAATAAGTTTGAAAAGATAGCAATGTTGCAATGCCAGATAGCAATGATCTAGTTACCTCTTTCCTAATTAAAAGCTATGTGAGATTTTGCATGAGTATCTATTTTACTATCCTTTTAGAAAGTGAAGTGTGAGCTATCAAAATGCAACTATATGAAACTAAACCCGAACCTACCCTGCAAAACAGCTCCAATGAATACCTGCAAAGATGTCAGCGTTAGAAAAATCTTCTTAGAAAAACCCTAGAATCATTGCCTTCTACAGAAGTGCCACTTTAGTCACTAAATCCACAGAAATAGTCAACATAAGCGCAGTAACACATATGTGCCGTAACAGAGGTTAAAAGCACAGAAAGAAAGAGCATATGCGTAGGAATAATATATGTGCCAGAACAAAGTTTAAAAGTGCAGTAAGAAATAACATATGCGCAGGAAGAATATATGTGCTGGAACAGAGTTTAAAAGCACAGCAAGAAATAACATATGCACAGGAAGAATATATGCGTCAGAACAGAAGACAGAAGCGCCCCGAAATTGTTCAAATGTGCCAGATTAGCCTATGCAATGCCTGTACGGAACCTGTCTTCAAACAAAAATCCATATTTTGACTAAATAAAGGGGCTAGGCCCCACAGTGGGTGCCAAAAATGTTAGGGTAAAATAGGATCAATAATGAATATGCAACAAACAACATCAAATACCCATAACTCAATAGAATAGTGAAACTAAGAAGATTGAATAAAATGAAGCAATGAATAACACAATGCAAACCTTCCTTGAATCGAAACTTCTATTGTTGCTTATCAAGATCATCCTTGTTTGTATGAAGTAGGCCCTCAGAGAGTGCACTCCTTTGTTGTTTTCAAGAATGTCGATAGTGAATGGCTGTGGTGATAAATGTGCAATGAAGAGGAGTTTCAAAGCTTTGGGTGATCTCAAGCAAATTGTATTAGGGTGCCAAAGGCGCGCTGGTGAATTTCTGTAGAGTAACAATACGAATAGCCTGGATGAATAGAATGGAAGAATGAGGTTTCATTTATAGACTTGGGAGAATGAGGATCAATGGTTGAGGAATGTGCAACGAATAGAAAGAGGACAAGTGTTTCACTTCCATCATGTAACAGGGTAGTTAACAAAATTGATTGAAGAGTTAATAGAATGGATTGAGGAATTGACTGAATTGATTGATTAGTTACCTGAATAGATTGAGGAGCAGATATAATTGATTGATTAGTTAACAATTTTGATTGATGAGTTAACTAATTTTGATTAGAGAAGAAATAGGTCATGTGGGTGAGAGAATATTAGGTAATTAAATATTTCAAATATTAAATTACATGTGCAATATGATGAGGTGGATTGATGAGGTGGAATTGTAAAATTAGGACTTAGGATAGAGGGATTTAGGATTAATTAAAAAATGTAGGATTATTTAATTATGTGAAACTTCAGAAGAATTTAGGGAATTTAATTAAATAAATTGATTTTATTTAATTATGGGATAATGAACCAACAAATAAACTTAGAATATTTATTTAATTGATAGAAGAAATAAGAAGGGAATAAATATTAAGAATATTTATTTAGAATGAATCGTGTCATTTTTAGGCGTATACATTTTGCCCCTCTTTGATGCAATGCAGTTTACGGTGTCACTTTAAAGAATAAATAGTTTGATAATGATACATGCCCCAGTTTGCCCGTGGTACAAGTTTGACGACAGGATGCCCCCTTGGGAGATTGGACAGGGAAAAGGTAGAAGGCGTGAGACGGACAATCTCAGAATGAAGAAGGTTAGGTTTGAAAAAAATGGGTGAAGAAAGAGCTGAATGATACGCGATGCAAGAGAAAATGATAACACACACAAGCAAGCGAGCAAGTATGCACAAATGATACAAGAACAAACAAGGTATTGCCCCTGTCAAGCTATAAACCAACTGATTAATTGATAATGATATATGACAGTGTTGTCATGGCAGGGAATGATATATCCCTAAAGCAACACGAAGGATAATGTCTGGTTTCAGGAAATGAAACATGTCATGTAAGACGCATGCATTGGTCTGATTTCAACAATGCAACATCTTGTATAAGACAAATGATTGATTATAATTGATTGAGTTAATTTATGACCAGACAAGGATCGAGACCACTATTTGTGATTGGATCATTTGACAAGATTGACTTGACTTGATTGGTATGGATTAAGGATGGACCTTGCATTTGGATCATTGCTCAGACTAACTGGACAAGGATGAAAGATATGATGATAGATAGAAATTTGATTGATAGAAGAAAGACTCGATAGAAGGACTCACAAGCTTTTGTAAACATTGATACTTTGCATGTTGTGGATCTTTTATTGCATGGGCTATGGATGTATGGATGTATAAATGGATGTATAATGGATGCTTTGCTTTTGACATCTTGATGGTGCAAGTATTTTGAAGTGCTTTATTTCATCATTAGGCATTTTTTTGGTACCTTTTCTGAAATGTTGTAAGTTAACACAAGCTTCTAGGTATAATTGAACAGAGATGACTTGAGCGTTTCTTACATGGATTTTGATTTAGCAAGTTAATACAAGCATCTAGTCAAAATTGAATCTAGATGACCTAAGTACTTCTTGTGTATCATCAAACAAGGATTGTCCCCATTCATGTTAGACCTTTGGTGTCCTCGATGATCTTTTGCCGACCATGTCCTTAGACAAGGCTTCACATTACTAAAGATTAATCCACAAACAACAAACAAAGAAAAGAATCATGCCCCCATCATAGCATCTCTAGCTTTTGGCATCCTTGAGTAGCATAGAAAGGCATGATAGCAGAAATCAAGACTTCGTAATTTTTAACCTAACCAACACAAATAATTCTTACATTTAGGTGTGTTTGTTTCTTGCCATAATTTGAGTAAAATCATTTAGAAGACCTTAGGTGTTGTTCTGCTTTAGCTTAGATAGGTTAAGTGCCTTGTGTCAAAATTTCTTCTTTGGAGAGCGATTCTTCTTGCGCTTGCTTGCTTGGTGAGAAGGTTTCACAATCCTTATTGGAGAGATGAACCCTAAGGAACTGACCTAGTGCCTCGGGGGCTCATTGCTAAATGGCCTTGCCTACGTGACGACACAGAGGCAACGTAGTTTAGGGTAAACTCTAATGGACCATAGATGGACTAGAAGAAAGACAACAAGAAAGATGACAAGAAATGGGATGGATGGGACCGTGGGAGCCTCAGGGGCATATAGGAATATGGCCTTGCCTACATGACGACGCAGAGGCAACGTAGTTCATGGATTTGGACCGTGGAAAACTGATGAGAGACACTATGCTAGGCTTACGCAATGGATACAATATGGGACAAAAAAAACTTGGTTGATAAGGCCAACAAAGAGATAGAGTATCAATCCACCATAGGTAACTGTCAGGAGTTTATTATGGGACAGATATGGGTCGAATGGGACACAAGGAAGAATGGACTCAAGGTGATTGCTTTCCCAAAGATGGATAAGGTGGTTTATCACAAGTAACACCTGTTTACCAGGTTTTCACCACTTACTTTTATTTGCACAAAAGCTAGAAAGTATACATGATGCCTGTTTGCCAGGTTTTCATCATGATACCTATCCAAGGCACCTAATTGCCAGGTTTTCACCAAAGGACAATTTTTTGTACTTTTCTAAGTTTTTGATTTTTTTGTATTTTTCTGATGTTTTTGATTGTTTTTGTATTTTTCTGATGTTTTTGATTTTTTTTGTATTTTATGCCCCCCTTACATTTGGGGTTCTCCTAGGTATAGAACCGGCGAAGATGCATGTTGTTGATTGGGTCATCAAACAGCTCACCCTCTGACGTTGCCAACTGATATGTCCCCGATCCGTATGCTTCAACAATTACATAAGGCCTAAGCCAGTTGGGTTCGAACCTGCCTTTCTTTTCTTTGTCTTGTTAGTTGCAAGGATTCTCCTTAAGAATGAGATCTCCAACTTTGAAGATTCTTGGCTAAACTCTGTGGTTATAGCTTCTTGACATCATCTATTGATATGCTTTGAGATGATCAAAGGCTTTCTGTCGCCTCTCTTCTAGCAACTCTAGTTCTTGTAACCTAGAGACTTTGTATTCTTCATCTGATATGAGACCTTTTAACGACACCCTGAGAGATGGTAATTCAACCTCAATGGGGAGGATAGCTTCAGAGCCATAGACAAGGGCATAGGGTATAGCACCTGTGGGAGTGTGTATACTAGTTCTGTAGGCACACAGAGCAGGATTGAGTTGGATGTGCCAATCACGGCCAGCATCGTTGACTTTCTTCTTGAGGAGTTTCAAGATGGTCTTGTTGGATGCTTCAGCTTGACCGTTACCTTGGGGGTAGTATGGGGTGGAGAAACGGTGTTGGATTTTGAAACGTTCACAGAGTTCTTGGACATCCTAGTTTTTGAATGGTCTTCCATTATTTGTGATAATAGATGAAGGAATTCTGTATCTGTAGATGAGGTAATTTAGGATGAATGAGGAGAGCTACTTACCTGTGACGGTGGTGAGGCAAACGGCTTCAATCCACTTTATAAAGTACTCAGTGGCAGTTATGATGAATTTGTGGCCATTGGATGAGGGTGGATGGTCTTTCCCACAAGGTCAAGTCCCCATTGGCAAAAGGGCTGAGGTGTTGCTAAAGGTCTCAACTCTTGAGTTGGTGAATGTATCAGGTTCCCATGTATTTGGTACTGCTTGCACTTCTTGACAAACTGATATGAATCCATTTCCATGTTCGGCCAGTAATAACCGAAGCACATGAGTTTCTTGGCTAAGGACCGCTAGAGTGTGTTCTGCAGATCCCTTCGTGTACGTCTTGCAAAGTGGTTATAGATTCTTCTGGTTCTAAACAACGAAGTAAAGTACCATCTAGGCCACGTCGGTATAGGGTATCGGCAATGATGGTGTAGCTGGAGGTTTGGCGTATAAAAGTTCGTCATTGGTTCGAAGATAGGTCAGGTGGGAGGATGTTGTCCTTGAGGTAAGTGTAAGTCTTACCATACCAAGGTGAATCAGATCCAACTAGAAGGCATATGAAATGGGTCTTAGGAAGATCATAAGCTGGTTGCCGGATAGTTTCCACTAAGAACTTGTACCGTGTCTCATTTTCAGGTATCTCGAGGAGAGAGGCAATGGTTGCCATGGCATCTACTACTTTGTTCTCGATCCTAGGTATCTGTGCTAAAGAGATGATTACAAAGTGTTCTTTGAAGTTGTCGACCATCCACTTGTATGGGACAAGATTTTCATCTTTGGTTTGGTAATCATCATTGACTTGATTGATGATAAGTTTAGAATCACTCTAGACATGTAGTTCTTGGATTTTCCACTCAATTGCCATCTTGAGACCAATTAATAAGGCTTCATACTCTGTGATGTTATTGGTGCATGGGAATAAAAAATGGTAAGAATTTGGAATTGTGTCACCATGAGGAGTCACAAACAAGATTCCTGCCCCCGATCCATGATTTGTGTAGGACCCATCGAAGTAGAGTTTCTAGGAATATGTTGATATGTTGAATAGGGATTCATCTAGAAACTCAAATTGCATCGGTGTGGTGTCCTGTAATGGTGCATCTGCTGGTTGATTAGCATTGATCTGTCCCTTGATAGCTTTTTTGTCTACATACTGAATGTTGTATTCACTTAAGAGCATTACCCATTTAGCTAGGCAACCTGTGAGAGCTGCTTTGCTTAGTAGGTACTTCAGTGGATTTATTTTTGCAATGAGTTTAACTGGATGTGCAAGCATATAATGTCAGAGTTTTTGTGAAGCAAAAACTACCGCAAGACATGATCTTTCTATCTGTGAGTATTGCAATTCATAGCCCACTAATGTTCGGCTGATGTAGTAGACGACTCTTTCTTTATTCTCATAATCGCATTGTGCCAGAAGAGCCCCAAGAGCTGTAGGTGTAGCAGATATGTAGAGTATTAGTGGTTTCTCTTGAATAGGAGGCATAAGAATGGGTGGATTCATAAGATACTCTTTCAACTTGTTGAATGCCTCTTCACACCTTTCATCCCATCTGAATGGAATGTTCTTGTACAGGAGATTGCTAAATGGTTGACACTTGTCTGCTAGCTGGGATATGAATCGGCGGATTGCTTGTAGCTTGCCCTATAGTGATCTTAGTTGAGCAAGAGTTTTAGGTGGTGGCATGTCCATAATAGCCTTGACCTTGGCAGGGTCCACCTCTATTCCATTTGCCAACATGATGAAGCCTAGTAGCTTGCCTGCACTGACTCCGAACACACATTTCTTTGGGTTCAACTTGACTTTGAATTAGTCTAATCTCTGAAAGACTTTCTCTAACACATCCAGGTGTGATTCTCTTGTGACCGACTTTGCTAGGATATCATCGACATAGGCCTCCATTGTTACATGCATCATATCATGGAATATAGTCATCATAGCACGTTGATATGTGGCTCCTACATTTTTTAGCCCAAATGGCATGACATTCCAGCAGAAAGTGCCCCATGGACAAGTAAAATCTGTCTTGTGTTGGTCTTCTGGTGCTATTTAGATCTGATTATTTCCTGAGAAACCATCCATGAGAGATAACATGGTGTGCCCTATTGTTAAGTTGACTATGATATTGCTATTTGGCAATGGAAAATCATCCTTGCAGCAAGCTTTGTTTAGATCTCTAAAATCATTGCATAGTCTGACTTGGTCATCAGGTTTGGACACTGGCACAATGATGGATATCCACTCCGGGTAGTGTATAGCTCTGATGAACCCTACATCTAATAATTTCTTGAGTTCTTCTTTGACCAATAGCGCTATGTGTGGATGCATCTTTCTAAGCTTTTGCTTCACTAGTTTTACTCCTGGGTCTAATGGAAGATGGTGTAGAATCAAGTTTGGGTCCAGACCTGGCATGTCTGCATATGACCAAGTGAAATTGTCTCTCTTTTTCTTGAAGAATGGTACAAACCTAGTCTTTTCTGGTGGTGTAAGAGATTTAGCAAAGTGAATGATCTTAGGCTATTCCTCTGTACCAAAGTTAATAGGCTTTGTCAGTTCCACAACAATTTGGGACTTCTCCTGGTGCATGTCTATGGGGAGAGTGTCAAGCCTTCCATCGTCAGGTGCCACAGTTGGGTTTTCACCTTCAGATGCATCCTTTCTTTTTATTGTTTTGGGATCTGACACCGCCGCAAAATAGTTTTCACCATCAGATCAAATTTTTATCTTGATATTTTTGTGATTGGAAGGCTTGGCACCCTCTCTGAAGTAAGCCATGGTATTAAGTTCAATAGTGAAACCAACTTTATGTTCTCCTTTGGGTAGGTGGTCCCTAAGTTCCATATAGTCAATGTAAGCATCATCGTTTTAGAACATATCTAGTTGAGGAGTTCCTCGCAGATCCCAGTCAATAAGCTTAGGATGTATAAGAGGGAGGGAGTCAGAGGGTAGACTTGATTCATTGATAGTGTGAATGGATATGCTAGGAGTATAGGCAGGGGTGGTGTTCGGGATGGTACTTTCCTCCAAGTTGTTTATTGCGATGGAACTTGAACCTTCCTTGAAAGCCATAATCTCATAGATGGGTGAATCAGACTCTAGTGGTCTGTTCGGTAGCATTTGTCCCTCATGGTAGGGGCTAAAAGTTTGGATGGTATCGACCTCCTTGTCATCATAGGAATGCTCTGTTAGCTTGACCCACTCATATTCATTGGAGTCTGTGTCGTTGTCCTCTTGAAGTGTATGGGTCATTTCTGTTGATAACTGAGAGGGGGGGTGAATCAGTTATCCTAATTATTTCCCTTATTGAACTTTCTTATTAATTGATGCAGCATTGAATCTAACACTAAAACATTAACATGAAATAAGAGACACATAACACAGTATTTTTGACGTGGAAACCCTGTTAAGGGAGAAAACCACGGGGTGATTAACCCAAAATTATTCTCTGTTAGAAGAATAGGAGATTACAAAAATGGCACTTGCCAATTAGGGCTCACTGCCCGAGCACACTGCTCACAAGAGGCCCACTGCCTACAAGAAGACACACTGTCTACAAAGTGATAAGAATCACAGTCTTGAACTGATTGGAAGCATCTGCATATGCTGGAGTTCAGTTCCGGTTAGGCTCAGTACACTGATCTGCTACACTTCATCTTTCCTCTGTTCTTTATTCTGCTATCTTTCACATACCGGATCCTTTTTGCTACTTCTGCTCTGTTCTGGACATATTCGCATATATCTTCACACCATCACACCCTTCACAACTAAATCCATCCTCTATATATATCCGCACAAGTAATTTCATCACCTTTTTAGTCGGCATCCGGAACAGTCTAGTTTCTTACAAACTCTTGTTCTGTCGGCTGAATCCTTCCTCACCAAGCAATGCGGATCAAGCATATACTTGTAGATATCATTAATCATGTCGGCCAAACATGATTCATGCCTTCACAACCTCTATCATCAATAGTAACACATCCGGAAAGTAGTCTGATACTCTGTCAGTCAGTTCTTCCTCTGTTTTCACTGTCTTTCAGGAATCCGATACTCAACTGTTCATATCTTTTTCTTTGTCCATCACTAGAGGCTAAATCCTTGGAATATACCACTCAAGGTAGTCCTCTTGACTTCCCCAAATCCGCACTGCACCAAGACACTTCCTCTGAGAGATCTGGATCAATCTGTCGGACCTTGCCACATGCTCTGTTCTTGTTCACCGGACCACAACATTCTTTATTCTGACTTCCGGTAGAGACACATCATGACTTGCGGATATGTGGGATGACCTTTGTTTCCATCAATGACAACAACCATGAATCCATATAGTGTCTCTTGCCAACAATCTCCCCCTTTGGCATTGATGGCAACACTTAGTGAAAAATGACTAAGTGTTTTCACTATGCTCCCCCTTTGCTGATGCTCTGTCTTTATATACAATTTCTGGAACTCCCCCTTAGTTGGATTCCTCATTTTTCACTGCTCCTCACTCCCCCTTTGACATCAATGGCAAAGGGTAGGGTCCGTACACCAAAATTTTCAAAAATTTTCTATACATAGCCGCATATTTACATACTCACATATACTGAAGAATGTCTGCAAAGGATGTCTGCAATTGGATCATTTCTGTAGCCCAACTTTGCTTCATTCTATCCAAAATTGAAATGTGACCACTCAACAAAAATGCAAAAGCTTCTGCCCGCTTGAGATCTGTCGGATCTTTTGTTTGGGCAGTGGTCTGAGCATCACTGATGGCCTCATGCATAGTTTCCAACTTAGGGATTATAATCTGTCTAAGTTCTCCCATCCGGTTAGTGATGTTCTTCCTTTCCTTCTCAAGATTCTTTATTTCATTCAAGACTGCAATAGTCTGACATTCTTGATTTATTATGGAGGAAGAGAGAGGATCAAAACTCTGAGATAAGCTTTGTAGCTTGTCCTGTTCCTCTTTTATTTTCTTATCAATTGCTGCTGTTGCCTTTGGCCAGGATATACAAAATTTGTAGATGTCACCGCCATCCTTAAGAGCATTCTCTAAGCTCTTTATTCCAATGCTCACAATCTTCCTATCTTTAGAGATTAATTCTAATACCTCTGAAAATCTTTTATCCAAAAATTCCTTCCGGACCTTTTCTTCAGCTGATTTTTCTAGAGAATCAAAATGTGTATCAACACTGCTGACTAAGGTTTTTAGATTACCGGAAGAGGAGGCTGTCGGATCTATCTAGATTGATGGCATAATCTTTACAAGTACTCCGGAAGCAGCCTCTATCAACTCACAGTCTTCCATATGAGACTTCAGGAGTTTTTCATTTGCCTTGGCATTTGCAAATGAAGCTATCTTCATTGTTTGTACCGGAGAGAGAGAGTCAAAGTCGAATGGGCCTTTTAGAAGCTCCGGTTCATCAATCTCTAAAGTTTCTTTGCTAAAAAATTGTTGAACAGTTTGTGCAGTGTCTCTTGCCAGAGACAGATGTTTCTTTTCTTCTGCAGTCTTGGAACTGTCAACCTCTTTGTCTTTCACCACTGCTTCCTTCTCCTGTAATTGCTCTTCTTCTTTGGATCCGGAGACTGTAAGGGAAACTGGAGGAGAGATGCTTGTATGTTCAGGGCCCACTTCTTCTGGAGCAGAGGGTTCCAAGTCCTCAGCTGTTTCTGTACCTAAATCCTCTACAACAGGAAGATTGAACCTTTTGAAGGCCTTCCGGAGGATCTCTTCTGTTTCTTGGGCCACTTTGTCAGTCTCACCAAACATGAGTTGATTCATCCTGGCTTTACTTCTGAACTCATCTTTGCAGTCCTTGAAGATTATGTTCATTGTCTTGGGATCAATTTGAGGATATAGCTGAATAGCTATCTGCTCCCGGATCTCATGATCTTTTGCATGAGCATTGTTCTTTCTTACTTCCAATTCCTTTTCTAGGCTTTTAGGAATAAGAGATATGATCTCAATGAAAGCCTTATTATATATGTTCAGATATTTGACTGTGGCTTCCTGCAGAGTCTTTTGGTCAGCCTCACTGAAGTCATCATAAGATTTAGTCATTGGTTGAAGGTTTCCATCCACCGTGACCGACTTGATTATGCTCTCTAGAGACAGAGTGGGCTTTTCAACAGATACCTCTGCCATTTCATCCTTGTCTTGTCCTGAGGAGGGTTTACCAGATCCTTTCTTCTTCTGCTTCTTTATTTCTTTTACTCCCTCATCTGACTCTGTTTCCTCTTCATCCTTTTGGCTTTTATAAGCCCTTGTGGCTTTTGTCTTGGATCTTTTACCGGATGCCTGGACTTCCAGTTTTGAACTTTTGGTTGAGGGAGGTGCAGATCTTTTTGATGATCTGGTCCGGGTGGGACTTTCAACCGGAACACTTTCTTTACTTTTCTCTTCTTCCTCAGCCTTCCTCCTCTTTTCCCGGCTGGCATCAAGTGCCTCTTTTGAGATGCCTAGGCCTTGAGCAATATGCTCAACTTCTTTTCTTACCTTCCTCTTTATCTCCGGTTCCCTGAGTTCTACATGTAACTTTACACTCAGTTCCTCAAAGGTTCCAAACCTTTCTGCCTTAGGATCTTTGGGCTGGCTTAGCATGTGTTGAACATGCAGCTCTACTATCTGTTCATCCACTTCATACCCCATAGGCATGATCCAGACAGTCCTAGGCTCCACTGCCTCCATCAGACACTGATCTGTTTCTACCATGAAGCATACTGTGTCTTTGTATTTTTCAACAAGGGATTGGGGTATTCTTTCCCTTGCATGCATCATGCTTTGGAAGTTCTTGAAGTAACCCCATAGAGCTGTATTTCTTGCTTTTGCATCCCCAAGTTCATGCAAATAGTCTCTGATTTG
The DNA here is from genome assembly GCA_027924645.1 of Cunninghamia lanceolata. Lineage (NCBI taxonomy): Eukaryota > Viridiplantae > Streptophyta > Pinopsida > Cupressales > Cupressaceae > Cunninghamia > Cunninghamia lanceolata. The sequence continues at coordinate 6,099,111 of BSBN01000960.1, read as the reverse complement.
AATGGCAACCGGTCTGTCATTCTGCCATATCCATCCACTGGATCCGGGAAGCTCATTCATGTAGTAAAAGAAGAGACAAAGGATCAGATTGCCATATTTGAAGGAGTTTTTCTTGTCCTTCTTAATCTTCTGCAGATTTTCAAAGAGTTGGTTAACTAGAAGCTCGCACAAGTCATAGTTTGCATTCTCCTTTAACATCTGATAGGCTGTGTAGATTGTAGTTCCCGGTACTGAATTTTCCCTACTGGAGTGATAGATTTTGTAACCAATTATCATAGCTGCAAATTTGACATCCGGTTCAATGATATCATCAACTGTCATAGCTCTCTTGTCAAACTTGGATCCGGTTGCATCACTGACTGTCTGATTTTTGACAGATTTGAGAACAGGTAATCCACCGGATGAGTGTAGACCGGTTACAGCCCTAATTGTGTCCTTGGTGATCTTGAAGGGCTTGTTCAACCATAGGAAGTTGTCATGTACTCTACTTAGTACATACCGGACCCATTCATCTTCTTCAAAACAGGGGAAATGAATGCACTGTGCAAAGTGTTTGTCCTGGATGGCTTTATACTGAGGTTTGATCTCAAAGGAGTCATCTATCAATTGTTTGTGATAGATATCCATCAGTTTTGTTTCTCCAAAGTCTTCAAGATTTGCATGGATGTAAACCCTAATATCTTCCGTATGCAATACACCATGAGGAACACTAGAAAAGGCTCCTAGTGGATCTACCTCCAATGATTTGTAAGGATGTTTCTTGAATGAGGGGCGAGGTCTATCAGAGATCTTAACTATGTTTGGGGTAGCCATTCTTCAAAGATTTGCAGTGAGGTAATGAAAAACAGAGAATACCTTATGCGCCTTCGATTTGCACGGAGTGATTGGATTGATTTCTTTATGCAATGACTTCGGCAGGAGATCTTTGGTGTGCTTGATGAATCTTGTTGCAGAGCTCCACTATTCGCTTCTTCTTGAGTGCAGAATGAGCAAATGACTTTTAAGAAATCCCTTATATTGCTCCGCGAACCCTAATATCTGTCTGTAATAAATGCTTCACCTACATTAATCCAGTTTGCCTTGTCTGGATAGCTTGGAGTATCCCGGATTAGTCCTGATCTGTGAATATCATCCGGATCTTTCAATCATGAATAAATTGAGGTAACATATTACAAGAACATCCCAAGCATTCTGTCCAAACCGCAAAACAGGATAGTGCACTTCCGGATCTCTCCGGACCTTTTTGTAATCCTTTGTCATACCGGAGCATCTCCCTGAACAGGTCTTATTTGATCGATCACAGCTTCTCCATAACTCCATGCGGACCTCTGAAATCTTGACTGAAGCATCTCAAAACTCATATCTACAAACCCTTTAATCCGCATCTTGTGCCACATCCGGCACCACTTGTTTGGCTGGGGGAACAGGATTTTCTTTGAGTCTCCCCCTGAGCCTGAGCTCACTTTTTAATTTCTGGAAGAAATATCAGCACCAGAGTCTGGTGCGGATCCAACCTCTACATTCTCTGAACTTTTCTTCACCCAAATCTTGCTCATCTGATTCCTAACTTCATCCGCATTCATCTTTTGTTTACCCTTGTCTTGATTCTGATTATACACCGGACCTCTTTTGTCCTGATTCTTGTTTCTGCAAACTTTAGCATTATGACCAGACCTATTGCAGATTTGGCAAATAACATTTCTTTGCATATTTGACTGATATCCTCTTGATCTGCATTGATTAGCCATATGACCTACTCTATTGCATGTAAAGCATCTACCTTTGAATGATTTGTTTACTTGCATAATTCTGCATTCATGGGATTTGTGTCCATACCTTTTGCAGTTGAAGCACTGTCCGGAGAAGGATGAATTAATCTGATTCATTCTCATTCTGCACTGATTAGCTTTGTGACCAAAGTGGTTGCAGCTGTGGCAGTATCCATTGAAGGATGGATATCTTTGAGCATTTGGCTATCTTACCGGAGGTCTTCTAGGCCTGCTCCTTGGATTTTCTGATCCAAGATTCTTCTGACCGGATCCGGAGCTTTCTCCTTTCTCATATCCCAAACCATACTTGTCATCTATCCTCTTTTGACTTCCAAGAAGAACTTCAAGTTGAGCAGAATTTATCTTGAATTTCTCTTTATATTCATTTGCTGTTTGAAGGTCTCTTTTGAGAGAGGCAATTTGATCCTCAAGTTTTTCTTCATTATCTTTGGCATCTTCAAGATCAGATTCAAGATGTCTGATAATCCTGTCCATCTGGTGGCATTCTTCTGATTTTTCTTTAAGAGATTGTCTTAGATTGTCTTCAGCCTTTCTTTTTTCTTCAATCTCTTGAGTAAACTTTATAGTTCCTGATTCCATTTCATGTCTTAACATAATGACTTCTTTTGATAACTTTTCACATAACTTGGTTTGCTCAGTCAATTCTTCATTTGTATTGCTTTCTTCACTTTGTCTTGCCAACTGTTGGAGCAGCTCCTTTCTCTTTTTCATAGAGAGACTTAGTTTGTCTTTTAATTCTCTCATGAATTCATCAGCTTGTTTGAGTCTTTCCTTTAATTCATTGACTTCAGAATTTGACTGTTCAAGATCCTCAAGAGCAGTCTTGAGTTGCTCCCTTAAACCATATGCATCCATTTGAACTCCCAGATCTTCCTCAAGCTGTTAGGCTCTATTAGGAGGAACTTAGCTCTGATACCAATTGTTGATAACTGAGAGGGGGGGTGAATCAGTTATCCTAATTATTTCCCTTATTGAACTTTCTTATTAATTGATGCAGCATTGAATCTAACACTAAAACATTAACATGAAATAAGAGACACATAACACAGTATTTTTGACATGGAAACCCTGTTAAGGGAGAAAACCACGGGGTGATTAACCCAAAATTATTCTCTGTTAGAAGAATAGGAGATTACAAAAATGGCACTTGCCAATTAGGGCTCACTGCCCGAGCACACTGCTCACAAGAGGCCCACTGCCTACAAGAAGACACACTGTCTACAAAGTGATAAGAATCACAGTCTTGAACTGATTGGAAGCATCTGCATATGCTGGAGTTCAGTTCCGGTTAGGCTCAGTACACTGATCTGCTGCACTTCATCTTTCCTCTGTTCTTTATTCTGCTATCTTTCACATACCGGATCCTTTTTGCTACTTCTGCTCTGTTCTGGACATATTCGCATATATCTTCACACCATCACACCCTTCACAACTAAATCCATCCTCTATATATATCCGCACAAGTAATTTCATCACCTTTTTAGTCGGCATCCGGAACAGTCTAGTTTCTTACAAACTCTTGTTCTGTCGGCTGAATCCTTCCTCACCAAGCAATGCGGATCAAGCATATACTTGTAGATATCATTAATCATGTCGGCCAAACATGATTCATGCCTTCACAACCTCTATCATCAATAGTAACACATCCGGAAAGTAGTCTGATACTCTGTCAGTCAGTTCTTCCTCTGTTTTCACTGTCTTTCAGGAATCCGGTACTCAACTGTTCATATCTTTTTCTTTGTCCATCACCGGAGGCTAAATCCTTGGAATATACCACTCAAGGTAGTCCTCTTGACTTCCCCAAATCCGTACTGCACCAAGACACTTCCTCTGAGAGATCCGGATCAATCTGTCGGACCTTGCCACATGCTCTGTTCTTGTTCACCGGACCACAACATTCTTTATTCTGACTTCCGGTAGAGACACATCATGACTTGCGGATATGTGGGATGACCTTTGTTGCCATCAATGACAACAACCATGAATCCATATAGTGTCTCTTGCCAACAATTTCCACAAGACAAGCATTTTCTTTAGCTTTGCCCTTGCCTTTGTATCTTAGACAATTTTTATTTCTAGCCAATGAGTATGAAGAAGGTTGAATAGGCTCTATGATTCCTTCTTTTCTAAGGCCGATGGGGCCTTGTCCTTCATAGCCAATTCTGTGTAGGATAGTTTCACCTCGCCCATAGAGTTCTATTGGGAGCCTACGTGGTTCTTGTGATGTGCTCTCTTCTTCAGTATAAAGCCACTGTAGGATATCTCTTTCCTTTGATTCATCAGATAAGGTCCCCCATTTTACAAAGGGAGTTGTAGGAGCTATAGGAGGAGCAGATGGCTTTGGAAAATGTTTGGGTTGGTGAAGAGATCAAGGAGACAAAGGCATCTTGGCTAGATTGAGGTTGTGCTCTATGGAGTATTCTCCCACTCTGCTTTCTTTTATGGTTATTTTCTGCTCTTTGGGCCTTAAGGAGGAGGCTTCAGCGGTATGATCATGCTGTGGGATAGGGGATATAGAGGCTCTGTTATTTGGTATAATGTAATTAGGTTTGGCAAGGAAGGAGTTACAATACTGAAAGGGGTCAAGGTCGCCTTGAATGGTGACTTGCTTGCCATTGTGCAGGAATTTTATGCATTGATGATAGGTCGAGGGTACTGCTTTCATGGCGTGAATCCATGGTCTCCCTAGAACAATATTATAAGCAAGTTCCCTATCAAGTACTTGGCACACAACATCTTTTATTACTGGTCCCACTTGTATGGGTAGGACTACTATTCCCTTTGTAGTTCACTCTTCTTCATCATATGCTTTGATGGTAATCTTCTTCCTTGGATCAATTGCCTGTTCGGAGAACACCAATACAAGGACTAGCTTTAATGTACAAATATTTAAACTAGCCCCCCCATCAATGACAACCCTCTTGATGTGATGCTTGTGGATGAAGGCAACAATATGTAGAGGGGTGTTATGAGGTTGAGACACAGAGAGGTCATCTTGCTCGGTAAATGAAATGGAGCTTGAGGAGGTCAGATTACCTACCATGGCCTGAAACTTCTCTTGGGCCAAGTTAGTGGGGACAATGGTTTCCACTAAGGCTTTTTCAAGGATCTCTTTATGGGAAGGAGATAGACGCAACAACTCCATGATAGAAATCTGGGCCAGAGTTTTCTATGATTGGTCTAAGACATTATACTGGCAGAAGCTGGATTGAGAAGGTGACCACCTTGGATGGGTGGTATTGAGCGTGACTTTATCACTATGGGTAATGATACTACAACCAATTTTGTTAGGTCCTGATTGTTGGTTGGGTGTGATGACATTGATTTGCGGGACATGCTCATAAATGCAATTTATGGTATAGTCAAATGGCACACTTGCGTAGTTGGCATTACTATTCCCACTATTTTGATTTGGCCTATTGCGATTGTTGTTGGCATTGTCATTGTTGTTATGGCCATTGTTGTTATTGTTGTTGTACGGCCTATTGTGATTTAGAAGTGGATCCCTATAAGCCGCATGTGTCTCATTGGAGGTATGTTGTTGGGTTCCTCCTTGATTTTGATCAAGCACATCTTAGATAACATTTTTGAGATGGATACAATTGTTGGTTGTATGCCCCCTTCCTCTATAATATTCACAATAGTCTGTATCCTTCCAATAGGGAGGTTTGACTATAGGCTCATAATCACTTGTTGGCGGTAGAGAAATTTCATTGTTAGCCAACAACTTCCTTAATGCGGATTCTTGAGACTCACCCAGCAGTGTGAACTTTCACCTTGGATTTGAACTGAACCATGGTCTTGGTTCCCTAGAGAATGGTTTGTTGGGTGCAATATTTTTTGTTTCCCCTTTGAGAGTGAATATGGGTTGTTGCTTGGGAGCTGCCACCTTGGCATCCACAACCCCATCATTGACAACATTCTTATTCTTGGTCCAAAACTTTAATTTGTCCGTCGTGTAGTTGGAGGTAGGTGTATCCTTGTATAACTTGATTGCTCTTTTGGTGATCATAGCTTTTTCGATGAACAAGCCCATTTCAATGACTTTTGAGAATGATGTAGGGAATTGTATTTGTATTTGATAGCTAAGATCGGTATTGAGGTTATGGACAAACATCTCCAATAGCTGCTTCTCATGTATATCGTAAGAACACTTACTTGCTAGTTGTCTCCATCATTGTAGGAAGGTAGCGAATGACTCACCACTCTTTTGTTTGGTGTTGCATAGATCTAGCATAGATACTTCATGTTTGATAAATCTGTTGACTAGTTCATCAAAAGTTTTGATGCCTGGTGGAAGTTGTGAGAACCACTCCATAGCTTGGCCGCCTAGAGACCTAGGGAATAGTCTCATTAAGTAAGTCTCATTGTGAGCTACTTCCAAACATGCTGCATTGAATTCCCTAATATGGTCTCTAGGGTCCCCTTTCCCTTTGTATTTGTCAAACTTAGGAATTTTGAATCGATAGGGAAATGGTTTCATGATCAAACTTTTATCAAAGGGGTACGGTGCAATATCTTCCAAGGAGTAGTTTTTGGCATTTGTACCTATCTTGAGATCTGAGATTTGCTACGTTAGATTCTTGAGTTGTTTCCTCATATCTTCCATAGGAGTATTTTGATCCATGGTTCATTTTCCTTTATCATTTGCGTTTGGGTCTATAGCATTCTTTTCCTTTTCGTGATCATTTTCCATGTTTTCCATGATTGAGCTTATATCAAAATCCATGAGTAGTTTAATTCCAAGACTAGCAAAATGATAGAAATACTTATGAGGGTCTTCATGGAGCACTTTCTCTATTAGGCATTGGAATTTCTTATTTTGGATGTTTCCTTTATAGTCTTCGTAAGAGATTTCTTCATCACTATCATGAGGTGTGACGATGTGGTTGGATGAGCCAGCCATTTCAAGTTGCTTTTTGTATTGAGATCTAGTAAGAACCATGCAAGGTGACGTGGGATGGAGTGGACTAGGACTAGAAATTTTGGCAAGGTGCCAACGGAGACTGCTGTGAATAGGATATCTAGGACAAGACTTGGATAAAGGACTCTTTCACTCAATGATTTCAAATAAGACGGCTGACACAAGACGGTAGCCACTAGTAAGGGTACTCGATACCTGTCTTACTGTGTAGGGACTAGTCATGTAACAAACCACTAGCAAAGTTCTGTGACCTACTAGGTTTACTTGAATTCACAATGACATGAAAGAAAGGACATACATTGATCTGATATGGGATATTCTGACTTCGGGACTAGAAAGACCTGATAGAAGGTGGATGGGACGATTGACGAAAGAGAGACTTTTGGGACAAAATGGATGAAAACTGACTACAAGGTACAACTTGATCTCTGATCTTGGGGCTAAGCTGAAATGGGTACTCAGAACTGGTGAAATATTTCCCTCAAAAATTGTACAAGTGCTCACTATCGTGTATGCACTGTAACAGATGCACAGCAGAATTTGACAAATGCGCAGCCAGTTGGGATATATGTACCGTACTGGTAGAAAGTGTATGCGCTGCAACAGACAGCAAAAGTGCGGGAAGTCTAAACAAATGCACCGCAAGTCGGCACAGATGTACAGGAATAGAGGATGGGTGCGCCGCTCTGGCTTTCTTCAGTGTTTTTGCAATTTTTGTAATTTTTTTGATGCTTTTGGTACTTTGTTTGCAAAAAAAGGTCTTCTTGATTTGATTTTCTGAATTATTGACAAGAAAACACAGAAAACACAGAATTTTTTATGATTTTTTAAAACTTTTTTTAGTGATATTTTCGACTCTTTTTTGGACTAAAAGGAACAAAAGCAAGTACAAAGATCTTAGGCTAGAAATGGATTACAAGGGTTTTTGGCCACTAGAACAAGAGGTGTTTAATGCGGGCAACCGTTCAAGTGGTTACACATGCAGCGACACTACTCTCCGTTATGGAGTCTCCTAGCCTGAAAGGGTTGCACCTTAGAGGGTTTTGGGGGAGGTTGGCCATCGGTGTAACATAGTAGCACTTGTTGCAGGAGGTTTTCACCTCAAGCACATTTATTTTAAGTGGATTGGTAGGGCTTGGCTTTTAGCTTGTTTCCACTCAGGGTCGTTCCCACTTGGACAGGCATGTATCCAAGGGTAGGCCCCTCTAAAGGTTAAACAGATGGAATAACAAGTCTGGCATTTTGGTCACCCAGTAAAGGGGAGAGCATAGGCCTGTTGTTATTCAATAAGAATGGAAGACACTGATTAATCCAACCTAGTTAAAAGTAGAAAAACTAAATGGGCTAATCTACTTGGGCAAGCACAGAACTTTGAAGTGATTTAGCAAGATAGCAATGGTTCAATATTTAACCCAAAAAGCAATGATGAGTTCAGTTTTAATCCACGTAGCACGAATAGTTAACTTTGAAATTTTGGTCAATCAAGATAGCAGTGGTTTAGTTTTAACCTAGAAAGCAATGATGAGTTCAGTTTTTAATCCACGTAGCACAAATAGTTAACTTTGAAATGTTCGTCAATCGAGATAGTAGTGGTTCAGTTTTAACCCAGAAAGCAACGATGAGTTCAGTTTTATAACAGATAGCAATAACTTTGAAAAGATAGCAATGTTGCAATGCCAGCTAGCAATGATCTAGTTACCTCTTTCCTAATCAAAAGCTATGCGAGATTTTGCATGAGTATCTGTTTTACTATCCTTTTAGAAAGTGAAGTGTGAGCTATCAAAATGCAACTATATGAAACTAAACCTGAACCTATCCTGCAAAACAGCTCCAATGAATACCTGCAAAGATGTCAGTGTTAGCAAAATCTTCTTAGAAAAACCCTAGAATCATTGCCTTCTACAGAAGTGCCACTTTAGTGACTAAATACGTAGAAATAGTCAACAGAAGTGTAGTAACACATATGCGCCGTAACAGAGGTTAAAAGCACAGAAAGAAAGAGCATATGCGCAGGAATAATATATGTGCCAGAATAGAGTTTAAAAGTGCAGTAAGAAATAACATATGCGTAGGAAGAATATATGCGCCAGAATAGAGTTTAAAAGCGCAGCAAGAAATAACATATGCACAGGAAGAATATATGCATCGGAATAGAGGACAAAAGCGCTATGAAATTTTTCAAATGCGTCGGATTAGCCTGTGCAATGCCTGTACGGAACCTGTCTTAAAAAAAAACTCAGATTTTGATTAAATAAAGGGGCTAGGCCCCACGGTAGGTACCAAAAATGTTAGGGTAAAATAGGATCAATAATGAATATGCAACAAACAACATCAAATACCCATAACTCAATAGAATAGTGAAACTAAGAAGATTGAATAAAATGAAGCAATGAATAACACAATGCAAACCTTCCTTGAATCGAAACTTCTATCGTTGCCTATCAAGATCGTCCTTGTTTGTATGAAGTAGGCCCTCAGAGTGCACTCCTTTGTTGTTTTCAAGAATGTCGATAGTGAATGGCTGTAGTGATAAATGTGCAATGAAGAGGAGTTTCAAAGCTTTGGGTGATCTCAAGCAAATTGTATTGGGGTGCCAAAGGCGCGCTGGTGAATTTGTGCAGAGAAACAATACGAATACCCTGGATGAATAGAATGGAAGAATGAGGTTTCATTTATAGACTTGGGAGAATGAGGATCAACGGTTGAGAAGAAATAAGAAGATCAATGGTTGAGAATGGTTGAGGAATGTGCAACGAATAGAAAGAGGACAAGTATCTCACTTCGATCATGTAACAGGGTAGTTAATAAAATTGATTGAAGAGTTAATAGAATGGATTGAGGAATTGACTGAATTGATTGATTAGTTAACAATTTTGATTAGAGAAGAAATAGGACATGTGGGTGAGAGAATATTAGGTGATTAAATATTTGAAATATTAAATTACATGTGCAACATGATGAGGTGGAGAAGGTGAGGTGGAAAAGGTGAGGTGGATTGATGAGGTGGAATTATAAAATTAGGACTTAGGATAGAGGGATTTAGGATTAATTAAATAATGTAGGATTATTTAATTATGTGAGACTTTAGAAGAACTTAGGGAATTTAATTAAATAAATTGATTTTATTTAATTATGGGATAATGAACCAATCAAATAAACTTAGAATATTTATTTAATTGATAGAAGAAATAAGAAGGGAATAAATATTAAGAATATTTATTTAGAATGAATCGTGTCATTTTTAGGCATATACAATATTAAATAAAAGATGTAGTACCACACAAATTTTAAATAAGAGATGCACACATGTCGGCTCATTAAGAAAGATGAATATAAGTGATAAGAGAAATTAATTAAATAAATAAAATTTATTTAATTAATTGGAAAGCGGGATTATGAAGGGATTTTTTATTAAATAAATAAGATTTATTTAATTAAAATAGATAGAAATAGAGATAATTAAATAATTAAAGATTATTTAATTATAGATTAGAGGAAATAGATAATGAATTAATTAAATAAATATAAATCTATTTAATTAATAGAAGAAATAAGTGATTTTGATGAATAGAGAAATTGCTCAAGTGTGTTAGACAAATGTAGATGATAGATAATGCAATATTTGATACTAATGACAATTAGGTCAACTTTGGGTGTCTACATTTTGCCCCTCTTTGATACAATGTTCATTAAAACGTTGTGTCAAAGAAGATACGATAATTCACTTGATAAACAAGGTTATGCCCTAGTGTAAATGGCAGGTGATGCCCCCTCGAGAGGTAAGCCAGGCTAACTAGGAAGGGATGGGTTGGCTCGCGATAAGTTGAAAGGTTAAAAACAAGGTTGACATGAAGAAAATGGGGTTGGGTGGGAGAAAGTGGGATGGTGCAGAAGAATTAGGGTTTGGAAAGGGGGGGATAAATATGTCCCTCAAGGGAAATAGGCTCATTTGTACTTGTTTCCTTTAGAAATCTAGAGCTCTTGAGTGTGGTAGTACTTAGAATGTTAGAGAGCTATCAGGATGGTGATTCTGCATAGTGATCATCGTGCTAAGCAAGTGAGGACACATGAGCGACCAACAGGAGCAGACACACTAGTATGTATCGACACTTTTGCTAAATGCATAATTTTTTTAAGGTTAAAAGCATAATAAATGCACACACGTCACCAGAAGGGAACAATTTTAGGATAGGTAATTCAGGTCACTTTTAGATGAAAAGTGGTCACTTATGGGAATGTAGGTCGCTTATAGGCACGGACTAACCGCTTAGGGCAAAAGTAGGTCGCTTCTGGTTGGCTAGGGAAAACAAATAGGTGAAATGCATATAGTGTAAATTTAGGTCACTTATAGGAAAAAATTGATCACTTAAAGTTATTCAGGTCACTTTTAATTGATAGTAGCTCTCATATAGAAAGATAAGTCGCTTATGTACAAAAAGTGTTCACTTGCAGTAAAATGGCTCGCTTATAATCAAAAGGCTAGCACATATAGAAAATTGGGTTGCTTTTAGTAAAGATAGGCAGTTTTAGCAATCAAAAGTTAATTTTTAACACAAGAAACTAATATGGTGAATGAAATGATGCAGGATGTACTACCACCGTTGTTGTTGTGAGAGCCACATCCTAGGGATTTGTGATTGGTCAGATTGTTGGATGCAGAGGAGCGGTTGTTCTTAGACATCATTGGTTTAGAGCATGTGTTGAGATTAGAGCTAGTGCAGGCAAATCGAGGATTTATGAAAGTGATGGTTGAGTGATGGAGGAGCAAGTACAGTTCATTCTTGTTACCGACAAGAGAGGTGATGATTACACTGGAGGATGTGTTCTAGATTCTGTGCATCCTGATTGATGGAGATAGAGTAGATTATGATCCTGACTTGGGTCCAGCTACATTTAGGTGACTATTTGGGACTCCAGATATTGGGGCAGAGGGCTCATAGATTCTAATGACTAGGATGGAGGAGCTTTGTGATAGGTTATAGCGAGTGGTTGTAGCAATTATCAGATGGTTGGTTGGAGATAGACAGGTGAGAGGATTTCTAGTCGGATGGGGAACAGTTATGGAGGGGATGTTCTCATATGGGACTAGATATGCATGGGCTGAGTGTGTATTGGGGCAGCTATATCATTGTCTTCATGATTGTGCATATATGTTTGGAGCGAGTATGTCCGCGAGAGTCACAGTGTTGCATGTATGGGCATATGAGCACATTCCAGTGATGACACCAGATGGATGGGTGGCTAGGGTAGCGGGAGAGCTGTATGTGAGGATGTATAGGGGAGCTCTTACCTATCGGTAGCACAGAGGTATAGTGTACTATAGGTAGACATTGGATGAGGCTAATATGTTTATATGGAGGCCATGGCTAGGATGTGAGAGATGGAAGGAGGAGGATATGGAGCTTGTCTATGCTAGGCAGGTTAGATACATCTTTGGTCATGGGATATATATTATAGAGCGCCATTTTCCTGAGAGGGTGTTGAGGCAGTTTGGGGTACCACAGGTAGTACCAGTAGGTGATGTCATTTTTGGGAGGACTCAACAGGAGGTGTTTGATTGGGGGTCGGAGATAGTCGTGGATACGGCTTTGGCGGAGAGAGAGGGGTTACAGCCAGTTGTATGGCAATGGGGGCAGGGTCCTGCAGATCTAGGGACTTTACCAGATTATGATGCATACTGGGCCATAGCTAGGCCAACTTAGTTGATGAGGCCTGGGGAGATAGGGGAGATTGGGATGGAGAGGCTAGTTAGGAGGAGGCGACGACGAGCTCTGGGCCAGTATAGGTAGTAGTACCAACAGCTCCAGGGGTGTAGGGACAAGGACAGGCTTAGCCATAGGTTCTTGGTCAACCATAGGCACAGGTGTTAAGAGGTGATGATGTTGGGATTCAACAACTTAGGCAGAGGATTAGAGAGGAGATGGAGGCAGTGGGCTCATTTGAGACTAAGGAGGGTGGAGATAGATAGAGACTAGGTGGTCTTGCGATTGCGGTATGCTAGAGCACAGGCTCAAGCGTACTAGGCATAGCTGTAGGCTAGAGTGCAGGGAGGTGATGGGCAGGACGATGGTACTCTCGCCTGGGTGATAGGAGAGAGAGATACAGCTAGATAGATTAAGCAGGCTATGAGGCTGGAGAGAAATACTACTTTGCAGTAGGTTTAAGCTATTACTGTGGAGAGAGATGCCTTGAGGACTGAGAGGGTTTCAGCAGTATAGCAGGTACAGGTTGTGAGAGTTGAGAGGGATTCAACTATGCAGCAGGTGCAGGCTATGATAGTGGAGAGGGATAGAGTAGTAGCTGCATTGGGGATAGATGGAGCCACCATGTATCTAGCTACTCAGTTGACACAGACACAGGGAGAGCTAAGGAGAACACAGGGTGAGGCTGAGTATTATAGAGGCTTGTATTATGGGGCAGTGCTAGCAGAGTAGAGGCATCCTAGCTTCAGGAGCAAATCAGGGGCTTCGAGTTCATGGAGGATAGGAGGATCATGGTCTATAGCTTTAGTGATAGTGCCTCCTAGAGATGGTAGACTAGGTATAGGATCCAGTGGTGGTAGACAGGGTGAGGAAGCTGCCAGTAGTCATTAGGGCTGCCTTGTTTATGTATCTTTTGTATCATGATGAGGCCTATGAGCTAATTGTACATACAGTTTTGATGGTTCATAGATAGCCTATGTTATATATGTAGACACTTGTATATTTACTTGCTTGATAATATATATATGATGGTGATTTTGGGTATCTATGAGATGTAATAATGATGGATGCACTTATGTTATGATGTTATGCATTATTGTATTTTCATAGTTTATATGGATGTTTATGCGAATGAGAGGAATATGCAAATGGTAATAATGTAAATGTCTTATGCTAATGGTATTATGATGATATAAATGCACATAATGGTAATGTATGATAATGAGGTTATGATAATGCAAATATATCTAGATGACAATGATAATGATATGTAGCTATGTATGTGTAACACACTTGTTGTGCAGGATATATATGAGGGAAATGAAGATGGAGGGAAAGATTGATCTTGGTTGAGGACTATATAGGAATATGATGGAATGAATAGATGGTATGACAAATTTTAAAGTAATTGCTCAAGAGTAGAGAAATACAATCTTTATGTTTGATATAGCATGTGGATGTTATGCACCAGGGTATAAAAGACCAAGGTGTCAAGGTATCCAATGCATAACTAGCATATTACAATCTTGTCTAAACATATGAGGTCAAGATGTTAAACCAACATACACAAGATATGAATAGCATCTAGCATTCCAAGATTGACTTTGATGCTACAAGCAAAGGTTTGAGCTTATCTCTACTACACATAATGACACCTTGTTGGTTATATGTAAGGAAATAGTCTTAGCATAGAATAGTCTCAATGCATAAGAGACTATTTAGCTTCTCAGATGCAAAAGATATTGATATGCAAGATGCTAATTCCAACATGTACAAGATACCAATACACATAGGAAGAGAATAAGATCATCCCACAGACACAACATATGCAAGCAATATGACCATGCCTCATTTCATACTTCATCGCAACATACCAAGATATGATAGATCAAAGTAGTCTTGATTAGGCATAGGAAAGGAACAAAAGATAAATCAAAAGATAAAACAAAAGATATTGTCATCATGTTCTCTTGCCAAGTTTAAATGCTCTTGGATGGATTTAAGCTAGTGCCTTATTGAGAGGAAAGTTGCATCCTGTTAAAAGGCTAAAGATGTTAATAAAATGCTATAGCAAATATTGGCTTAAGGCATGCGAACAAATAGCTTTCAGCTTATCCCTGATTTTGTTAAAGTGCTTGATCTTTTGCTAATGTGCATAGTCTGCTTGAGCTAGTCAAAGAGAAAAAGATAGAAGATGAAATAAGAGGAAGATGGGGTGGATCGTCTATGCTTGCGTACTGGATACTTCCTTCGTATTCCATACTGTCTACATACCCTATGTCCACGGGATCAAAGCACATTATGATAGTGATGAGACATGATGAATATGTAGTTCTGGCTTATTGATGATGTAAGTGATGAAATATAGAAGAAAGTGAGATGAAAGATTAGAGGATGATTAGAAGAAAGATGAAAGATGGATGGTGAGAGAGGGACTATCATCTATGCCTAAATCAGAGTGCTTCCTTTGCATCTCAGATTACCTAAATACCCTATATCCATGGGATCAAGGCTTTGAATGATAGAGATGTGATGTAGTTCTTGTTTATTATGTTGATGGTTGATGTCAAAGGATCAACTTTATTGCTTGGATTTTTTGTGACATTTTGATTTTTTTGGGATTTTTGTTGTGTTTTTTATTTGTTTTAGATGTTTGATGTGTCTTGGTTGTGTTTTGGATGTTTATTGTGTCTTGGTTGTTGAAATGATATGAGATAGAGCTGTGGGTATCCACTTCCAAATAAGGTTCAACAAGTGCTCCCAGTGTGGGATGAAATTTATTAGGAAGATGCTGTGATGGATGTGTTCATGCACATAATATGCTAAGGTGCCAAATAATATCTCAACCCCAACGAAGTCCAAACTACAAGAACTAGCATGGTAGAGGTAAGGGCAAAAAAGGCTTTTATTATGGGTGGATAAGAGATAATGGCTTGCGATGTTTAGATAGGAAAAATAGTGGATTATGATATGGATTATGGAGTCAAGATAGTAGATGAGGTTTATGGAAAGCTGTGATCAAACAAACGAAGTAAATGATGGAGGCTGGTCACTACACATAGTGCCTATTTGCTAGGTTTTCACTATGGTACTTATCCAAGGTGCCTGTTTACCAGGTTTTCACCAAAGGATGAATGATTTATCTTGTACTACTTTTTTTTGTTATCTAAAGTGCCACAAGGTGGTTTTCACTATTGGATAGTTTTTATTTTTAGAATGACAATTACACATGGCGCCTGTTTGCCAAGTTTTCACCATGGTAATGGATAGGAGGGACTCAAGTGTTTAGTGCTATGGATGTTGATAGTCCTGTTAGAGATGGATGTCAGTGCATGGACCATGTCATTATGCTCATAGATGTTGCTAAGGGATTGCATGGAAGGGAGATGGATTAGGTAGATAGTAGATTATGATGTGGATCTTGTAGGGCTTATGCAAAAGCATGGATGGAAGGAAGGCTTATGCAAAAGCATGGACCATAGAAAATTGATGAAGGAGATTATATAGGATAATGGATGAAAGGTGGGAGATGGAGGTATTTGGAAGTGTTGTGAAATAGAATGGAATCATAACCAATGGTTGCACACACCGCACTAGACATTTAAGCTTTGGATGGAAGACGGTGTTATGCCCTTACTTCTATAGTGTATATGGTTATGAATAGTCGGCTTGTGGCTATCTTCACTCCTAATTAAGTCATATTATCATTATTATTTTGTTATTTAGTTGTTTAGGTTGGCCTAAGGCTTCTATAGGGCTATCTAAGTCGGCTTGGGTGATATCCTAGGCATAAATAGGTATATATAGGAGGTAGTGAGTCTCATTTCATAGCATATTGTGTATTGTGTTCTCATTGAAGACTGTTGGAGGTATCCCCCTCGAAGTGGATTAGGAGGTTGCCCCCTTGAAGTGGCATATTATTATCAAGTATTTGCAGCATATTTACTATTATATTCCTTATTGTGCAAGTTGTTTCATTACAAGTGGTATCAGAGCATGATCTTGGCACCGTAGAGGCAAGATTTTTTCTCAACATTGGAGGCGATTTTGGGAAGAGCATAACTTTTACATTTTAGCGAATTGTTTAAATATTTTTAAAGGGTTTTTGAAGACCATATTAAATAATATATAGTCCAGATTTTAGAGGAATTGAAGCAAAAATAAGCAAGTTATTGCAAAATTAGGGTTTCCAATAAATTCACTCTCAAGGCAGCAAATTTGCTAATTTTTTGGATTTTTTTCTGGGTAAGTGGTATCTTGGCCCTAGTAAGTTATAGTACAAATTTTAGAGAATTTACATTTCATTTGTGTGATTTATTTCAAAAGTATTGGTTTCCATCATGACGGGGCCTGCAACAAGAGGCAAAAAGAATATTGTCACACCGGGGAAATCCTCTAATAAGGATGAGGAAGTAATTAAGGTCAAGGAAGACATTTCCTCAATCAAGTTGGAGATGTGTGGCCTAAGAGGAGATATATCATACATACGAAGCATGTTAAGTGCCTTTATGAAGGAACCAAGAAAGGAGGTCTCAAGTAACCAAGAAGAAGAAGAAGAAGAAGAAGAAGAAGAAGAAGAAGAAGAAAAAGAGGAAGAGGAGGAAGAAGAGGAAGAAGAAGAAGAAGAAGAAGAAGAGGAAGAGGAAGAAGAAGAGGAAGAAGAGGAGGAGGAGGAAGAAGAAGAAGAAGAAGAAGAACTTCCTAGTCAAGATATTCAACCAATACAAGCGTACCATGTACTATTCCTCACCTCTTCCTCTATGACACATTAAAAGGTTCAAGTAAAGGAAGAACACATTCATCACCATCAAGAGCTAGATGCAAAGGGAAGACACATCTTGGAGCTGAAGTTAATTTTCCAAACACACATGAATAAGCTGAGGACGTCAAGAAAATATATTCTAGTTGAAGTTGCCACATGGGATGATGAAGATTATATGAAGAAACTACCACAATTGATCATCGTTGAGGACAATGCTTTTGTAAAGGTGGGGGGCATGTTATTCCCTTACTTCTATAGTGTATATGGTTATGAATAGTCGGCTTGTGGCTATCTTAACTCCTAATTAAGTCATATTATCATTATTATATTGTTATTTAGTTGTTTAGGTTGTCCTAAGGCTTCTATAGGGCTATCTAAGTCGGCCTGGGTGATATCCTAGGCATAAATAGGTATATATAGGAGGTAGTGAGTCTCATTTCATAGCATATTGTGTATTGTGTTCTCATTGAAGACTGTTGGAGGTATCCCCCTCGAAGTGGCATATTATTATCAAGTATTTACAGCATACTTACTATTATATTCCTTATTGTGCAAGTTGTTTCATTATAGACGGTGTAGGAAGAAATGGAGGTGTTCGTGTAGGGGATGAATGATGGAGTGATTTAGGAACCCACATAGATTTAGTATTTTTATGATTTTTGAGATTGTGGAATAGAATGGTATTTATGAATGAAAGAGGATGGTTGGGATCTTTGAGAGGTGGATGAGGATGCCTCATTTGGATTGCTTTCTTTTTTTCTTAGGAACCCGAGCCCTTTTGGTCTTGGGCTCTTCTTATGGAGTTATAGGCTCAGCTAGCTTTTTAGATGTACTAGGATGTGATTCTTTGCATTGGTGCCCTAAGGCATGAGAATCTTTAGGATTCTTGGTAGGATTTTTGGCTTTAGAAGTAGAGGCATCCAAATGTTTATTTTTGAATCCCATGGATTTGATGGAAGCAGGGTTGGTGGAATAAGTGGAAGATTTATGTTTAGACAATGTGTGCATTTGTTGGTCATGATTAGGAATGTAATGGTGCTTATGGATAAGGGGAAAATTAGGTGTTGGTAGTAATGGAGGTAAGGAAAATGGAGGGATATTAGGAGTCGGAAGTAGTGGAGGTAAATTATATGGCAGAAGGTGTACGGTCACATGCTTTTGTGACTTATAAGATGGTGGAAGTGGAAGATATGGAGGTAAAGTTGATGGTAGGATTTTAGGAGTTGGAAGAAGCGGAGGTAAATCAGATGGTGGAAGATGTACTACCACATACTTTTGGGGTTTAGGATGGGGTTTTTGATGGGAAATGGTAGGCTTAGGATGGATGGAGGAATTACCAACATCTGTAGCTTGGGGAGGCATGCGATTGACACTGGGACTATGGGTGTTTTAAGAATTAGACTTGAGTTCATCATTAGATGGAGAAGAAGGGGTGGTAGAGATCATGAAGATGGATTTTTCCTGAAAAGGGTCAGTGATATGAAGGGAGGAGTCACCGATGGTATCAGAGTTAGAAGTCTCTCCTACCAAAAAAGGTCTAGCTTCCATATCAAAAATGGATGCGGATGAATATTTTTGTAGTGTGTATTCACCCAGACCTTGTTCCATGTACTTGATACAAAGATTTTGAGTGGCTTTGCTAGACAATGGCTCAAGTAGGCAGATGGGTCCACATAGGATGAATATGGATAAGCTTCGGTGTTGATAGGAATATGGTTAGGACTTTGGTATTTGGCTTGAAAAGCACAACAAAACTCAAATGGATTGGGATCGGCATGGATAGTAAATTCCACACCATTATGTGGAAACTTGAGACACTGTGGTATGTGGAAGGAATGGATTTAAGAGCATGGAGCCATGGATAGGCAAGGATAATGTTATAAGGAAGCTCAATATCAAGAACTTGACAACGGGTGTCAGTAGTGACAGGACCAACTTGGATAGGCAAATGGATGACTCCTTCGATATCTCTCTCAGCATCATCATATGCTTTGATAGTAATAACCTTGGAAGTGTCAATGTCCTAAAAATATCCCAATTGTTTTATTAGTTTTAGAGAGCATATATTGAGACTAGCTTCACCATCCACTAGTATTCATTTGATACGGCATTGGTTTACATATACTTCTATGTGGAGGGCTTCATTATGTGATGGGTTGATGGATGATCGAAGATCTTTGTCAGAGAAGGTGAGATGGCAAGGGGCTGCAATGCTGGCTACCATAGATTGAAATTGTGTGGTATCGATATCATTAGGCACTGAAGAATCTTGCAATGCTTTTTCAAGGATAGCTTTATGGGCAGGGGATATGCGAAGCAATTCTAGGATGGAGATGTGTGTAGGAGTTTTGCCAAGGTGATCAAGGATATTATAACTAGAAGGTGGTCAAGGAGGATTGACAGGTACTCCTTGAATGGTAACACGGCCTCTTCTAGTAGTTGCAGTGCAATCAGGTGCTTTGCCTTGGATAGTAATGGTAGAAATGTGAGCTTGGTCAATGCGGCCAATCATGGATTAGTCATAGTTGTAACGGATAGCATTCCCAATATGAGGGTTACGTATCTTGTCATGAAGTGGAAGTGGATTCTTGAAGGCATCTAAATCATAGTTTGACGTTGGTTGATGTGTCGGTTGTGATGTTGGCGATGTGATTTTAATTAGACCTTGATCAATACAATCTTGAATGACATATTTTAAGCTTATGGAACCATTGGTTTTATGTCCTTTAACTCTATGGTATTCACAATATTCATTCTCTTTGTACGAAGGAGATTTGAAGATAGGTTTGCTGATGGGTGGACCTTCAGGTAATGTGATATCTCCTGCTTGGAGAAGTTTACAAAAGATTACCTTTATGGGTTCCCCTAAAGGAGTAAATTGTCGTCGAGGTGTTGGATTTACCCTTGGTCAATTTCATTGAAAATGTTAATGGGAGCTTTCACTGTTTGTATGCTCTTTGCATCCACAATGCCGTCATTAACAACATTTTTGTTTTTGTTCCGAAAGTGGGATTTGTCATTTGATGATTGAGGATTATCTTTGTTGTCTCTGAAAATCTTGATGGTGCCCTTAGCAATTAAAGCTTGCTCAATGGTGGTTCCTTTGGAGATAAGTTCATCAAAGGTGCTAGCACTTTGCAATTGCAATTGGAATGAAAGCTCGAGATGAAGATTTTGGATAAAGATGTCAAGTTATTGTTTCTTGGGTATTTGCCATGATAATTTGCTAGCCATGTTATGCCATCATTGGGTAAATGAGGAGAAAGCTTCAACATTGCATTATTTGTTGTTGACAAGATCATACATATTCACCTCATGTTCAATGTTGAAAGTGAAATGGGATCAAAATTTGTTTGCTAATTCCTCAAAAGTCTTGATTCCCAGAGGTAAGTGAGAGAACCATTCAAGAGCTTATCCCACTAAGCTTCTAGGGAATAGTCTTAAGAGATATGTGTCATCATGAGTGACATCGAGACATGCAACATAGAATGCTCTAAGATGGTCATCTGGATTACCTTTCCATTTGTATTTGTCAAATTGTGGGATTTAAAAATGTGGCAGAAAAGGTGGCATATGAAGTGACTTGTCAATGGATAAGGGCATATGTCTCACAAGGAAAATGTCTTCTTATTTTGTCCTACGACCTCGTTAACCATTTGTTCAACATCCTCTTGAGATAGTAGCTATTGTTGCAAAGGGGGTTGATGGTTTGGAGGTGGAATGTAATATGGTGTATATTGTGGTTGCTATTGTGGAATGTATGAGGGTATGACCATTTGTTGAGGTTGCATTCTCACATTATATATCAAAGGATTGGTATGTGACACATATGTGTTTGAGGATTGTTGTCATTGAGACACAAGTGGTGGTTGGGTATATTGCGATGGGTTGACTCCAAGGTTTTGCATCACATGGGAAGTAGAGGATGGATTGACGTTGGTCAATGGTTGTGGATTGAAAGTTGGGTTTGGATTATAGTAAGCAATGGAAGGATTGGTGGATGAGGAAGGATGGACATTTGGGTTTATGTTTTGGACAACATGAGTGCCTTGAGATGGATTGGTATATGTCATATGTTGGGTGACAATGCGTAAGCTTTGGGTTGCATAAGATGGATTGACTTTTTGTGAAGGATTATATGGAGGTGGAGGGAGTGATGTAAGTTGATCAACATACAAGATAGTGGTGCTAGGATAGGCTTGTGATACAATAGGTGGGTCAGTCATGTCAATGAGACTAACGTTGGGATTATATGGTGTGTTGGATGTGTTTGTGGAAATCATGGAGACCATATTAGAGGTGATGGGAATATTAGTGTGGGGTGTGGTTTCCACATGTGATGCAATAGGAGTAGGGGTTTGTAATGGCTGCAAGACTTGTATGGCTTGTGGTGTTTGGATAGCTTGTGAAATGTGCAGAGTTTGCAGTATTGGATAGCTTGTGAAACTTGCAGAGTTTGCACTTGTGAAACATGGACAACTTGTGATACTTGAGGAGTTTGTGATACTTGGGGTCTGGATATAGTCATGGTAGGAGAAGGGGTATGTTGTGAAATATGGAAAGGTGGAAAGTTCAAATTTTGTGAAAGGGAAGGAAGTACCTTGGTTGGAGTTATCAAAGGTTCTAGAGTGTACTCTGAGCATGGTGGGTTTGATGGTGTAGCAATAAACAATGAGGGAGATGGATTGGAAGGTGGATGAGATTTCATGGTCATGTCATGAAATGGTGTGGCTATAGTGGATGGTCCCTTTCCAACAACAACAAGAGTGTTTGGATTGTATTTTTGAATAGCGGATATGTCAAAGTCACTTGGTAATTTGGCTCCCATACAGGCTAATTGTAAGAAATGACAATCTGGATTAGATAAAATAGGTTTCTCCACTTGGTCCCATATGTGTGTGTCTCTAAATTCAGATAAGTCATCTTGGGATTGCTCTTCATAGGTCTTTATAAATGGTTGAGGTTGCACTTGTTGTGAAGATGATGGTCCAGTGATGTATCCTTAGGGTACAAACATGTAAGAAGGCATACCAGTTTTGAATTGAGTTGCATCTTTGAGGGGAGATGATCGAGATTGTTGCGTTTTGGCTTCCATCTCAGCTCATAATTGTGCTGCCATTTCAGCTCTATATTGGCTCCTAATTTGAGGCATGATGGTTGATGTTGAATATTGGACTAGTTTGTCAAGGTTGAGACCTAAAAGGTGATGTTTGGCTGATGGTTTGTTGATGGTTTGTTTTGCTAGTTTGATGGTTGCTTGGTTTGCTAATGGGTTGTTGGTTTGCTGTTTGTTTGCTTGGTTGTTATTGTTGGGTTGCTTTGTTGATTGTTGGATTAACTTCCCTAGAGGATAGCTCACAAACTCAAGGGAAAAGCTGGTTGATGATGTTGTTTGCTGGTATTGCTAGGGTTGAGTAAAGCCAAAGGGATAATGTTTGCTATTGCGGGTTGGGGGTCTCAAGAGGATGAAAAAATCAAAAAGTTCAATGGTTTGATATGCTCAAGATAGGAGATAATGCTCAGGTGACTATAGATTATCAAAGGAATGTCTGAAAGCTAATGACAGAGCTAAGCAATCTAAGAATGGAATTGATTTGGTTGGGTTGATATGGATTGCTAATATTTGACCAGAAGCAATAGGTAATATCTCAAACACGACTCAAAAAATGCCAAAAGCGATGGGTAATAGATCAGAAGTGATCTGGGTTGTTTCAGGTGATAGAATACAATGTTAACCAAAGGTAAGCTATTTTACCAGAGGTGATCAGTTACAGTTAAAAGGCGAGCTACTTCTATGTAAAAGTGACACAATGTTTGCCAGAAGCGAGCAGCTATTGCTTAAAAGTGATCTAAATTTTGCAAAAGGTGAGTAATTGTTGTTTAAAGGTGATCTAGATTTTTGAAAGTGAGAAATTATTGTTCAGAGGTGATCTATGTTTGACAAAGGATGTGTTTGAATGATGTTTTTGACAAGAAAATAGTGATTTCAGTCACTCACACTCACAACAATCACAAACTTGTACAACCTAGGCTAGGAAAGGACTATATTTGTTGAGTCCCCTTGCCATACCTATTCAAAGAAGATAGCTTCAGGATCTTGGTAGCACCAGTTCCCCTCCACGGAACTCACTTCTCACACATACTAAGTTCTAGGTTTCCCAAGGCTCGTCCCCCCACCAAACCTTAAGATTGTCCCTGCTATCTCTACTAAGAACCACAAGAATCAGGGTGGCTTCAAAGGTCCCACCTTTTGCGTCAACAAATAGAGGGATTTTGGCTACTACACAAGGTTTCTAGTAAGGGCATCCATTCAGGTGGCTACACATGCGGTGATTCGCTCCATTAATGAAGGCTTCCCAGCCTAAAGAGGTTACACTCTAAGGGGTTTTGAGGCAACATTCGTCAGTGTAACACAACGGCACCTATTATTTGTGGCTTTTGACACAAACACTTTTCTTATATAGCGGCTTGGAAGGACTTGGATTTAGCCTGTTACCACTTGGGTCGTACCCCTTCTCACACCGGGAAGGTAGGCCCTCTAAATATAATAACAAATTCTCATACACCCAAGATCCATTTGATAGGCAAGGGGAGAGGATACTTTTGCTATTAAATTTGGGTTACAAACATGCACAACAAGAAATCAAGAAAGATAAAACAAGCATGGAGAAAATAATGATTCTTTTTAAGCACCAAGCCCAAATGTTCCTAAATTAGTGATAAAAATGAAATGTTTTGGACCGATCGAAGATACAATAGATATGTTAGTAGTTTCACAACCTCCTTTTCTTAGAGAATTGATAAGATGCTACACAAATAGATAAATAGTAACCAAGAAAACCTAACTGTGAATGACATAACTGAAAGTGACACACAGTTACCAAAGGCGATCAACTGTTGCTCAAAAGCAATCTGTATTCTACCAAAAGTGAATTGTTACTGCTCAAAAGTGATGCAGAAAAACCAGATGCAAACTGTTAATGCTCATAAGCGACCTGAATCTGTCAGATGCGTAAAAATTCCCTATTTCTACAAAACTAGGGTTAGGGTTTAGAAAAAAATGGCTAATAAAGATTGTAAACCCTAAAATGACAAATCCAATGGATAAAATATAATCAGATAAACACCTTGTAACCACAGATTGATCAATTGGAAACCCTAGAATGATAAATTGATGAGATCTTGCAAAATCAAAGGTGTTAGCTCAATTAAAATGAAAACCCTAATCAAATTGAATTGGCAAATGATGAAATGATGATCAGGATCCTGCAAAACAAAAATAAAACCCTTATTTGATCAATGAAAATCTAGCAAAAGCCCTCCAAAAAGTTAGATGTTAACAAAAACCCCAAATTGCAGGAAGTGACCCAGACAGCCGGAAGCGACTAGTTTTGGCTTAAAAGTGATTCATATTCTGCCAGATGCGACCATTGTTGGCTCAAAAGTGACATGAAAAAAGTTGAACATGACCAGTTTCTACTTAGAAGCAATGCAGAGATGCTGGAGGTGACTGGTTTTCGATCAAAAGCAACTAAAATTTGCTATAAGCGCTCTGAAAATCTGAACTTCACAAAACAACTTCAAATAGCAAAGTTAATCAAGGACGTGGGTCCCACCAAGCATGCCAAAATGTGATAGGTAAAAATCAAGTTAATAAGATCAAGCATGCAAATGAAAACCTAATCCTACCACCATCAAAGAATCGAATCCAAGTGAAATCAAAAGCATGCAATTCAAGAACAAGATCACCTAGATTGTATGATTCCTTGTTTGTGATGTGGATTGCTTCTCAACAATGAACAATTATGAAGATTAAAGCTACCATAATGGATGGATGATAAAGATAATATGCTAGATGGATGCTAAAATGCTCAATATGCTCAGGATGCTAATGTAGACGCTATATGAAAATGATGGATTGTAGTAGTATGGAATGAGAGGGTGTTTATATAGACCTCAACTAAAATCAATCAACAGTAGAGATTTGGTGGCTATGTGAATGGTTGGGATGAATTGATAATCATAGTTGTATGTGTAGATGATAAAAGGAGGGAAGATAAAGCTCATGTGTGATTGTGTACATAAAAAAGTACTACATGTGAAAGATATTAAATAAAAGATGTAGTACCACACAAGTTTTAAATAAGAGATGCACACATGTCGGCTCATGAAGAAAGATGAAGATAAGTGATAAGAGAAATTAATTAAATAATTAAATTTATTTAATTAATTGGAAAGCGGGATTATGAAGGGATTTTTAATTAAATAAATTAGATTTATTTAATTAAAATAGATAGAAATAGAGATAATTAAATAATTAAAGATTATTTCATTATATATTAGAGGAAATAGATAATGAATTAATTAATTAAATATAAATTTATTTAATTAATAGAAGAAATAAGTGATTTTGATGAATAGAGAAATTGCTCAAGTGTGTTAGACAAATGCAGATGATAGATAATGCAATATTTGATACTAATGACAATTAGGTCAATTTTGGGTGTCTACAACATACATAAAATAATTTGATAGAACCATAGTGAACACAATTTGTCCTAGTTGCCCGCATTTGACTTAAGTGGAAAGAATAATTATTTTGTGAGAATTCCTGAATTAAACTAAGTAAATTGAGCATATTGCAGTAGAGATCCTTATCTAACATTTGTAAATTTAGCCCATAGTAGTAGTAGGTGAACTTAATTGAGTTCAATTATAATCCTTACAAACTTAGTTGTGGTTTGACTTAATTTGTCTATTTACCCTAATTTAGAATTTGTAACTATACCTAATTAATTTTGTTGATTGCAAATTGGAATACATTCATTCAACCCAATGGGTCATTTATAACTTAAATTACATATAATATTGTTGACCATGATTAGATATTATTTAATTAGTTTAGAAAAGAAAACCAAGAAATTTGAAATTGGACTAAGAAGAGTAGTTGCTTTGCCTCCTTATGTTACTAAAATAATTTATCCATGAGAATTATGTTGGCAAAAGACATTGCTCTAGAGATAATCTGTATGTTGTCATTGATGGAAACATGACAAAGAGCACACATTAGCAACAAGAAGGCACCACTCTGGAAGACCAACTTGGTTTGGCAGCAAGGCACAAGTGTAGAAGGTCAAAATGACTAAGTATGGACAGAGTACAAAGTATGAGATAGAAAATGGATCAGTGTGCCTCCACAGAAGAAGACCACCTAATGCAAATCAGGTATGATGATTCATGGCTTAGTGATGATGATTTAGTCCAGTGATCAAGTCATGATCTTCTCTGGAAGTCATGTCGAGAAAATGTCTAAGTCCAGACAAATAGGGGAAAGACAAAGATAGTGAACAATACTTAGTAGACTGGTCTCCATTCCTCCGCAAGTACACATCTTGGTCTGCAGTTCTAAGGCAAGCAATAGTTATGTCAGTACTACACAAATCTAGGATCATAACCTCTGAAGTTCAATACATCACATTCTATCAGTTGCTCAATATCAAGTTTTAGTACAACAATATTTCTCTGTGACTGAGCAACAATTCCATGATCCACATTCTGACATGCAGAAATATTTTTCTTTGCGGTTATAAAGATATGTTAAGAGGTGAATAATGAAACTTGGATATGTTTTGCAAGGTCCCATTTGGTCCGTAGTGTGTGTGGTGATGTGACAGATGAGCTTACTAAGTGTGTTCTTAAGGAACAAGTTGACTGACATATTAGATCTCTATGCGGTGAAGTTAGAATGTATGAGTAACCAATTTAAGTAGTCATATGACTAAGGCCAACTTATATGAAGACATGTGCATGAGTCTTTAAGTCCGCAATGAAGATTGTACATAAGAACAAGCTGACAGAGTATGATATTGGCTTACACATTTTCTTGTTTAGTTTGTTGACCTAATCAAGTAATAATTCTTGATGCGGATATATATATATATGTATATATGTATGTATATGTATATGTATATGTATATGTATATGCATATGTATATGTATATGTATATGTGTATGTGTATATATATTTGATGGATTCAAGTTTTGAGAATGATGTGTATTGTGATGTGATGGATGTGATACAATTTAAGAATGTGAAGAGGAATTGTATGGATGTGATTGATTTGAGTATCAGAATAGTAGAGCAGAGATAGAAGAGTAATGAAAATGAAGACTCAGGATTTAGTATTCAGTTGCTAAATGACTACACCCTAGCATACTGATAGATGATCTTGTTGTAATCATATTTCTTATACAATTTCACTTGTACTTGGTAATAAGCCTAGTTGTAAGTAATCAACAGGGTTTAATAGCCCTCATTGTAATCTTTCTAGGTTTAGGGTTGTGGTAGTGAGCTTGCTAGACCTAGCTATACTTCATGGTAGTGAGCTAGCATGTTCTAGGCCCGTGGAGTGAACAAGCCTAAACATCACCATTTGTAAAAGATTTCAATATATATTGAGAGCTAATCCTCTTCGTGGTTTTTCCCTTTCTTGGGTCTTCCACATAAAATTCTGGCCTCTATGTGGTCATGATTTTGTGGCTTATATTTCTGTGGTTACTTTGCTTTCTAATTACTTAAGAATACTAATTCAACCCCCTCTCAGTATTCAACAATTGGTATCAGAGCCAAGTTCCTTGGAAGAAGTCTAATAGCTTGAGGAAGATCTGGGGTAGTGTAATCATGGCAGCAAGAAGATTTGGAAATTATGAAAGCAACAAGGAACTAGAAGCAACTCTTATTGATCTTGAAAATTCTAAAGCAGAAGTCAGGGATCTAAAGGATAACTTACAAGAAGCTGATGAATGCATCTCAAACTTAAAAGAACAAGTCAAGAAATTCAAAGATAAATACAAATAAGTTAGTGATCAATTGATATCAGCAAATGCAACTTTGAATGATTTGGAAGCAAAAGTCATATAAATAACCCAAACATAAGAAGATCTGAATTTAATGATGAAAAGAAAATCATAAGATTGCGCCAAACTTGAAAAAGAAATTATGAGTCTAAAAGTAGACCTAGAAAAGGCCAAGAGCTATGAAGAAAAAATTAAGATAAGTTTTGTAAAGCTTGATCAGATGATTGCTAGTCAAAAGAGTGTTGATGATAAGCAAGGTTTGGGATATGAGAAAGGAGAAAGTTCAAAATCTGGTCAAACAAACACTAAGTTAAAGTAGAACAGAGGAAACCAATTTAGAAATCAAATAAGAAGACCTAGAAAACCTCTAGTTAGACAACCAAATGCTCAGAGGTATCCATCTTTCAATGGCTAGTATTTTAATTGCAATAAGTTTGGTCATAAAGCTACTCAGTGCAGGAGTAGAGTAAATCAGAATGTTCCATCCTTTTCTGGTCAATGTTTTAATTGCAAGAAAATTGGTCACAAATCAAGTGAATGCATAAATCTAGTAAGGAATAGTTCCTACAATAGTCAGTCATTCAATGGAAAGTGTTTTTCATGCAATAGATTTGGACACATGGCTAATCAATGTAGATCAAGGATGAATTCATTTAGAGGAAGGAATCATGGACAAGGAAACATTGTGTGTTTCAATTGCAACAAATTTGGACATGTTGCAAGATTCTGCAGAAGCAAGAATGTGAAGAGAAATTACTATGTTGAAGAAAGAAAAATAGAGTAGAGGAATGATAAGGGAAAAGAAAAGGTTGATCTGGTTGAAACCAAGAAGGAAATGGACAAGATCTAGATCAAGAAAGAAGTAATTAAATAAGAGGATAGATCCGCACTAGCATCTGATGTAGATACTTCCTTCGGGAGGTAAATTGGGTGCTCTGGCTCAAGGGGAGCAGTATTGAAAATCTAAAACCCCCAACCAGATAGTAAGTGCTGGAATCCGACACGAAGATATGTGGTGGAATCTGATATAAAACATCTTATGGAAGAAAATAAGTTGGAGCAGTACATTGCGGAGCAATTCTGATCGACTGTATCTATCATAGTTAAGTCAAGTAGCCTTTGAGAATGAGCCTTTATGACAAGTAGGTTAAGTGCAAAGGATAAAAAGAAAACACTTTTGCATTACAACTCACTTTGTATTTGAACTATTAGATATCCAAGAGAAATTGAAGCGAGATTTCAAGCATCATCAGATATTCAAAGAGCTCAGAGTGATCCAGGTGAAGAAAACCCTAATTCGGCATAACAAAGTATTTACTGTTGAAATTTTATTGAATCTTTACAATGGTAATCCCACAAGTTGTTGATATTACTGAGCGACCAAGACCCAAATTCAAAAAGCATCCCTTCAAAGAAACCGAAGTCGATCCAATGGGTGCTTTTTTGAAAATACCATATGGAGTTCTATATGTCGAAGACATTAGGGCATATATCCATGTTGCCCTAGATGAGCTTAGTGGTGACAAATTCTTAGATTTGTACCTGAAGCACTTGAGCAATGATCAATTTGACCTAAAGGAAGAATACAAAGTCTTAGAAGAGAATAAATTCATCTAGTATGTAGATTTTCCTGCATTCGTAGAGGATGTATGGGTCCAGTATATCCTAAGTCAAATTCATGATGAATTCATGTGGTTAGGGTAGCCCTTCAAGATCACCAATGAAGCAATTAGGGAAGTGTTGTGTGGTTACACAACACGCCCCATTTTGACTTGACAAAATAGGGACCCAACATTTGGTTTGGCTTTACTTGTGTTTTCTGCTTGCTGGCGGTCTGGTAAAAGTAAGTCAATGCAGATGATCCTGCATAAAGGGGGACTAGGTAAGTCATCATGATGAGGTTAATTTTTTCAAAGTTAATATTTCATGCCAATAACCTCATGGTTGGATAGAGCATAGAATTTCATGTAGGTTTGCCTTTTGGATCACCCTGATATTCCTTAGAGAATGAGAGTTATGGTGAGTCAAAGTTCTGGTCAAACCTGATATTCCGAGGGGAGGATCATATTTCTTAACATCAGTCATATTATAAAAGATCACCCTGATCCTATATTATCACCTGATAAAATCATTTATCCAGACATCCAGACGTCAATTTTAAGTGGTAATGATACTTACCCGTTGAACAATGTCATATATTGTGTGGGGGTCATTTTTTGAATATCACCCGATATTCAGAATATCACCCTACCTTTCGAATATCACCCTGCCGCAAAATATCATCCTAGAGTTAATTATCCTGATGACATCATCAAATCCTGAACAACAAAGAGTCACCCTGATGATGATGTCACCATCCTTTTTACCTCACGGAGGTATATTTCCAAACATGACCTTTCATACATAACATGACGGTGACATCATAGTGCGATAATGATGAGCTGAGTTATTATCTTGTTGATGTCACCCTGATTTTACGAGAGATGAGTCATTTTAGTTCAGGGTATCATATTTGAACATCACCCGATATCCAAATATCACCCAATATTTGAATATCATCCTATCCTGCAAAGATCACCCCGCACCTTGCTGCCATAACATTAAATGCACGCAGATGTGGTAGGTGGTTCGCGCCAATTATGAACCCGATACATACACCTGGTGAGATCCAGAAGTTTTGTACAAGAAGATCAACTATTTCAATTAATTTTCCCTAATTTGTCCTAATTTGCCTTAAAGAAGAGGTTAAAAGGTGAATTTACGGAATCATTTTACACTCACCTTGTGATAAAACAAGTTTTTATAGAGCACAGCTTGCAGACCCTCATAAGATTACCTGCAGACACATATAGCTTGTACTAGAATGGGATATGTGAGCATTACGGGTATTTGAATTCCTTCCACACAGTTATCAGCATAATTAAGAGGATAAGCACATCAAGTAAGTAATTGAAACCCTCTTGTTGTCATATTCTGCGTGTCCAGGTATCATGGTTTTCTGGTTTGAAGTTCTAGATTATGCATATCAGGATAAATGAAATATGGAAAGAGTATAATATGCATGATGAATAATAAAGATATGGTGTAGATGCATGCTTGTAAGATATCAATTGTAAGATCAGTTTTGTTAATTGCAAGCATCCATGGTGGATAAGCGGTTGGCTAAGTCAGAGGCAGAATTTCTAAAGCCCATGTTTGCTCAACCTAAGGGTGTCCGGTTTAAATATGGTGCCATCACAGATACGCACCAAGGTAACACAGATCTAGCTACATGGTCAGCTAAAATGAGCGATGAAAAGAGTAACAACACCTTGTTGGATGCAGTCTTTGTATTTGGAATGTGGAATGTAGCTGGTTTCCCTTATTCCATGGAAACTCCTGAGTTGGTCATTGAATGTGCAAGAAATTATAACCCACAGACAAGGAAGGTGGAGAAGCATGGCACAGTATATGTTGATCTATCTATCAAAGGTCTTGCTGCTACATTCAGTTTACCATTAGGCAAGAAGGTTGCCAATATAGATTTGAAGAAGTCGGAAGCAGAATATGAGAATAACAAGAAGTCTGCTAGGAAGAAAATGTACCAATGGAGGGTGAAGAATAGTCCTTATCCTGCAACAGCTAAGTTTCCAGTGCACTTATATAAATTTGACTTTGATGATGAATACCAATACATGATAGCACTGCTCAGCAGAGTGACAGGCCAGCCTGATGCTGTAAGTTTTAGAGACTGGATGTATGCAGTCATCCTGATGTGCCTTTACACAGATAGTAAGCCAATGTGGGCTAAGATGATAAGTGATGCTCTAGATGAGCAGCTGATGAATCTAGGAGGTCCAGATTGTTCCTTCTGCATGACCTCATACATAGTTTATTCATGTGCCTACAAGGGTACATTTGATGCATTGACTACAGTTGGGAGAATTGGTAGCACAACAAATGATGCACATATATGGGGTCATCATCCCTAGCTACAGAGAGCAAATTACCTCCAAGATTACAAACTAGTGAATGATGCATTCTCTATACATCTGGTAAGAACAATGCAGGAGGACTGAACTAAAAGACTGAGCATGGAGGCTCAGGAAGTCATATACAGGCATGGAGCCTGGTTTATTCAATTTGCAACTTTCTCTTACATCAGAGTTGAAGGTTTTGAGGAGCCTCTCATGCTCGCAAGATACCCTATAGATGCAGTTGTCTTAAGGGAATTTTTAAGACAAATTTCCACAATACTGAATGCTTACAAAGCTAACAACAAGCTTCCACCAGTATTGTTTCCAGCCATAATGGGCTGGTATATGTGCCCAGATTCTGAGAATATTAAAAAGGCAATAGCTGGTCTAACTATGATGAATTTCCAGCCATTTCCATTGAAAAGATCATATGATCCATATGGAAGGATGCAGAAGATCATGGGGAAGCCCATCCATAGAAGACATCTTGAGACTTCTGGGTAGATTGTGAAGATGAAGCTGAAGCCAGAAGAAGAAGATATCAAAGGCTTACACTTAGCTAGATCAAGACCTTTGATTGCACTTCCATCCTAGCACAATTGAAGAAAGATGATGGAGTGGTAATGGCTGATGAATATGAGGAGAAAAAGGTATACAATGATACCATCTTAGCACCAGATCTCACCATGCAGGCGGACATCTCCTTGGATCCATTCATAGGCAGGACATTGCTGCTGACCCAAGCATGGGTCGATGACCAGATAAATATACTGAAGAAAAAGGGTGTTGTCATCACGGTGGACAATAAGAAGAAAAGACAGGAGATTTCTGAAGAAGAATATGATGATTTCTTGAATGAAAAGAGGAATTCTAAAGGAGAGAGAGCACCACCTCCTGAGAAAAGCAAGAGACCCCAAGAGGTAAGAAAGTTGATGTTGAACCAAAAGGGGTGATAATTGAGAGAGTCATAATAACAACTAAAGATGCATTAGCATCAGAACTAGCATCAGCATTATCAGCACCACCTCCTAAGGATAAGCAAAAGGCTAAAAAGATTTAGAGGCCGGTTGTTGAAACAATGGAAACATATGAGGAGGGTCAAGCATCAAGAGCACAAATGGAAGAGGATGTTCCTTTTGATGAAGAGCTTGCAGAAGAAGACCCACTCCCCCTCATTAGAAAAAGAAAAGCACCTCAGGTGATGGTTTCCACACCTAAAAAACCTAGAAGATCCATGAGAGGTGAGATAAGGCATGACCCTATAATGTTGAGGGGAGCAGGTAGTGGAGTGTTTAGAAAGGAATTACAACATGATGTATCACTCCCTACCATTGTTCAGTTTAAGACGGAACAAGCTGAAGAACAAATGAAAGAAACGACTCGCACAAGTCAAGGAGGTCATTTCTCATTAGATGAGACTATTGACCTATCAGATGATGAAGTGGTGGATAATGTTGGTTCGCAATGAATGGAGACTCTTGTTGCTAACACTCGTATAACACCACAAGGTACACCATTAGTCCAGGCGATAGTGTTAGAAGAACTGGAGAGAGTAGAGTAGGAAAAAGAAAAGAGCCCAGAAAAGGTAGCCCAAGAGATGGGGCTTGATACATTAATTGATCAGGTAACCAGTCTTGCAATGATTGATCTTACATATAGACAGGATGCAAGTCCTGAAAATCAAGTAGGTGTTCCTAATAAAGAAGAAAATGTTGAGGAAGTGAAGATGGAAGAAATAGAAGGCCACACTTTGGATATGGGTGAGCAACAACAAAAGGAAGTACCTGTTGAACCCAAGATAGTTGAAGTCCAAGATAAGGGAGGGGAAGAAAAAGATACATCAGTTGATCCTGCCCTAAAAGTACAGGAAGTAATTACTATAGCTGCAGAATAGATTGCAGCTTCAGATCAGGTTAGTATACCTAAGGTAGGCACAATGACATCTACAGAAGCTAATATGCCTCATGATGAGGAAATCACCAAAGTGGATGAGATACCCATGGAGGAAGTAAAAGATCAGGATCATGATAAACATGCAGATGATCAGCAGGATCACCCTCCAGAAAAGGAAATTCCTCAACAGGAGGATATACCCAAAGATCACCTTCATGAGGAGCATCATGAGGAAGAGATAAGAAGATCACCCTCCCCATCAAACATGATGGTGGATACCGAAGATCAGGGTGATCATGATGATGATGATGGAGATCAACAGTCAAAGGATCAAATTCCTAGATGGCTCGAGAAAGAAATTGGTGCAAAATCAGGTATAGAGGCACAAGAATTTGATATATCCACATTGTTTTCTGAAACCTTAATAAAGCCTAAGAGAAAGGCTAGAATAACTTCTACAATAAGAAGAGATCCTGTCACGGGTAGAAGGACCACCCAAGTGGCCATTCCTACAGTAGACAAAGAAAAAGGCAAGATCACTCTGGATGAATTCTAGATTAATACAATAGATTTGGGATTTGCCAATGACGATCAAGAAGGCCAAGAAGGCAAAGATATAATTGATTCATTGACCCAGAGGGTGAAAAGAGAGAAACAGAAAAATAAATAGCACAAAGAGCACATTGCTCAGTTACATACTTACATAAAAGGGCTAATTAACTCTGAGCATACATCAAGTGATCATGCAGTCCCATTGACTGCTATTTCTCAAGATGAGGTGAATAAATTGGATCTCATGAAACATGAGTCATCCATAATGAGAAAGTGGATGCTATCCACATTTGATGAAGCAGAGGAAGTGGTAAAGGCCTCTTTGAAGAGGTGGAATTCTTTAGGCACCTCCAGGAAAAAGGTAGATAAATTGCAGATGGAGATCGAGAGGTCATTTCAATTAGAGAAAGTCCTGAGCACTTTCGGTGAAATAAAGAGGATTGATCCTTTGATTTTAATAAAGAATCAGGTACTGAATAATAATATAGCCCTATTGATTGATATATGGTATAAAGACATCAGGTTGAGTGTGATGTGCTTAAAAGATGCAACAGTAAACTAAGAGATATTAGCATGAAGCTACATGATATGATGTCATTTGAGGCTGAAATTTTGGAAGCATTAGAAGGAAAGGCAGAGGGGAAGATTGAGAATCAAGATGAGGAGTTTGCCATTAAAGCTCTACATAGCAATTTTTAGTAGGTAGCTGATGATCCTCTAAACCACCTAATAGAAGAAACTATGGATAAGAGCATGAGGATCAGGGTCAGGATGGAGAATTATAACGAGACATCTAGTAACAGGAGAAGTAAGTTAGAGAATCTCTGAGGCAAATATCAAATGCACAGGCATGCCATCATCAAAGCAAGAACTCAAGATGGCAGGGAGATAGAGAATATAGTACAATCATATGAAAATATCCAGACATCCATGTAGGTCCATGTACAAGGAGAAGCTCATCAAGATGATGAAGATTTTGAAAGTGATGATCCTGATGCTCTTGATGACAGAGATGAAGAACTTGAAGGATAAAGAGTAGATGAAGAGGCATTACCAAGAAAAAGATATAAGCTTCTGATACTTAAGAAAGTAAGCCATCTAGATGGTTGCCAGCTAGCAACCTGTGCCACATGGAAAGGGTTGACTTGGTCAATGAAATGTGAACCATAGATTTGAATAGATAAATCTAGACCATAGATCAATTGTAACCACTCCCTCACTTTGTTCTATAAAAGGTGCAGGGATGCCTCATTTTAAATATTCAAAACTTAATTGAAATCTATTTGCTAAAGTATTCAGGGCTTATTTCAAAGTTGTTGTATACATATATGTTCTTGCATACCTAATGAATGAGAAGAATCTTTTGATTATGATCCATAATATATCTTGAGTAATTAGTGTATGAATTCTTGATATATACTGTGGTTTGCTGCGTCCCTTGGAGTGCATATCTACTTACATGTGTTGTTTTCATACCGTTTCCTTTGAAGTTAGCATCGACTGTATCTAGCTGTGGAATGTCCTGGTGAACATATGGTTTGATTTCTTCTCTTCATGATTGTAACTGATGTATATGTGGCTCAATAGCTGAAGGTTCAAGATTAATTTTAAAGCATTTCTTTCAATTTCTTTCAATTTCAGAGCATTTCATCATCATAATTGCAAATAATTGACAATCTTGAGCAAACAATGCAAATATGCAAACATCCCATAGATAATTGAACATATTTAGTATATTTGAGGTTAAAGCATGTCAAAATTACAAATATCATGCAAAGATTTAAATAGAGATACATTATTTGAACCATATCCTGTGTAGAATAACTCTCTATACAGCATCATTATAGGAAACATTATCTTACTGATGAGATCTACGTAAGGCCCCAGAATGGAAACAGCAACACACATCAACCTCTGAGTAACGTCAGAAGATTAAGACCTAATCACCAGAGACTTGGGATCATGAATTTTCTGAATTTATCACATCTTTCAAGATGAATAAAGGTTAATGTGTACTTTTATTCTATGTTTGTTTATGACTGACATCATGATCAAC
Organism: Cunninghamia lanceolata; assembly: GCA_027924645.1. Lineage (NCBI taxonomy): Eukaryota > Viridiplantae > Streptophyta > Pinopsida > Cupressales > Cupressaceae > Cunninghamia > Cunninghamia lanceolata. The sequence continues at coordinate 6,062,619 of BSBN01000960.1, read as the reverse complement.
ATAAATTGGCGCTAGAAGGAGGGCCAAGGATAATTGGATCATCATCAGTACTTCAGGTGATGATAAAGATTGTAAGGTAACACTTAGACACCACTAAATTTCCAAGTTAGACACAAATATTTGTTGTTCTAAGCTTAAACATGCTAATCCTGTGTAAAGTTTTTGAGATCAATCATAAATATTGCAATCTTTACAGTAGATCATCATGTATTTGCAAAGATCGGCCTTATTTCAGGTGAATTTGTCCAAGCTTTGAGGTATCTTGCTTTAGAAACCTGATGTCAACTAGCAAGTGTTGCCAAACTGAAAATCACCTCATATTTGTAGTATAGCTAAAAATATTCTGTAAATACTTGGTCAATTTCCAATCCTGACCATAAATATAGTCACTGCTGGTAAATTCCAACTGATCTTTACAAAGTTTGAGCTAAAGTTCCTTTCCAATTTGAGAAATCCTAGCTCACAGGATAAATACCAAGTCTAGATCCAGTGGAATATTTGAAGAATTACCTGTCAGGGGGTTTAGACCTAGAACTATAAACATCCATCACACTCCGGGGTCTAGTGCATCAGGAGCATCACCAGAGCCTCCTCCTGTAACTCCTATTGGTTTGCAAGTATGTTCAAGGTTATCTGTGACACCTCCTATCCAGCCTCAACCCCAGGTCCAACCTTAGCCAACCATACCACAGGCTCAACCTCCTCTGGTTGCAATGTCATTCTTTGTAGTAGAGTCACCTTTGACCTTTACTGCATACCACGCTTTACCAAAGAATCTGGACAAACTCTGTCTAAAATATCATCCTTATCAAGATGCAGATGATCATATCAGAACTTTCAAAGAAGCCTGCTGTAGGTCCAGAATAGACATCAAGATGTTGTATGCTGATTATTTCCTTTTTCCTTAGGGGAAGAAGCTTATAATTGGTATATTAGTCTTGGTTGGAATTCTGTCAGATCATGGGACGTCCTAGAGAAAGCTTTCACTGATAGGTTCAAGGTACCAATAGATCCTTTAATGAACTATCACCTATTTGCTACAATCAAAAGATTTGAAGGTGAACCTATTGCCAACTTCAATGCTAGGTTCCAAAAAATGCTATCCAAGCTAGTTACCCCATATACAGTAGCAGATGCTACTGTTAGGAGTATCTACTATTCAGCTCTAGATCCTTAAACTTCCATGTTCATCAGGAGAGCACATCCTGAAATCACAACTTTGATAGGAGCTTTTCAAGAAGTTATCAAAGTCAATCAACAGCTGGTACCTACTCCAACACCAAACATAGCTTTTCCTACACTGCCTGGATATCCTGCATATCCTTCACAATATCCTGCATATCCTCCACAATATCCTAATGGAGCTATGGTGCCTCTGGCAGTCATGCCAACACCATTACAGATATCTCCATTGAGTATCATGCCTCCTCCTCCTAATGGAAATGGTCAGATGCCACAGTATCCAAGTCAGACACTGGCACCTCAGTGTGTGGATCAGAACAATAACACTGGATCCTCTTTCTTCAAGCCTCAAACTAAAAATGTAGTGGCTAAAGCTCAGGAGGAGAAAGAAGAAATCAAAGAAATCTTTGCTCAGCTGAGAAAACTAACTATAGAGGTCACTCATCTGAGAAATCAAAACTTCTATTCTCAATCTAATCAGAATAGGGGTTACACCAATGACAGACCTAGTTATCCTGATAGGGGGTACAATAACAATAATTTCAACAATAATGGTGGAAATAATAATAATCCTCAAAGACAACCTAGAGTATGGAACTCTAGACCAAATAATGGCTCATTACCATCACCTTTAGATAATCAGCCACCTACTGAAGCCAAACAGACTACTAGAGTCAATCTTGTTGAGGCAGCCCTCACCAATTGGTGTAGAATACACAATACAAATGCTCATGTAGAATTGGACTATCCACAATTTAGAATTGTTGTTAGCATTTTCTAGACAAAAGTATCTAATACTTCTGGAAATTCACCTTAGGTGGAGGGAAATGAAATTGTCCCTTGTGGATATGACTCTGCATTTGTATTAGAAAGATTTACTGATCAACATCATCAGCAGACTATGTCATCCCACCAGAATTACAACTTGGCATGTGAAGAATTTGCCATGGCTTTTGAGTCAAATTATGTTTTCTCCTTTGAAGACAAGAACGAGCCATCCAATGAGCCTGAAGAAGTGCATGCTTAGCATCAGCAATATCAGGGTAAGCACAATTATAATATGAGAAGTAACTCCAACAGACTTACTGGTCTATTAACCAGTGCCTTGCCTCCGAATAATTTTAACACACCTCCTGATCCCAAGGCAAGTAACAATCTGGGATTTACAAAGGTAAATGCACAATATCAGTCACCACAAAACATAGTATCAAAAGTTGTTGGCCTACCTCATGAATCTAACAAACTAGTCACATATCTGGTAGATGAGATGAAGAAGGTAAAGATCAGCTTGTCTCTATCAGAGTTGTTGAAAACTCCTGCAATTAAGAAGGCGTATATGAAATCACTAGATGATCCTGCTCCTAGAGAGGATAGTCATCCCCCAGGTCAGCCTAGCAATAGAGATCATGCTGCTAAAGATAACATTGTCAAACATAAAGCGTCAACTACAGTCCAAGCTGCAGAAACCTCCCACATGACCTTGTACAGGGACAAAAGCAAGTCACCACCTTTCCTCCTTACCATAAGGATGTTTAGTAAGAATTTACACAACTATTTGGTAGATTCAGGTGCATCTACAAATGTCATGCCCCTGTCTATATGCAATGCTTTAGGACTGCATCCTGTTAAATCCCTAAAGAAGGTGACACAACTAGATAAAACAGAAGTAAGTGTGGTAGGAGAGTTAACTCATATTCACATGCAACTAGCATCTGATCCCAGGATCTAATATTACATCGATATCCAAGTAGTAGATATACTTGATACATACGGGATGTTGCTCATTAGAGACTGGTCTAAAACTCTCAATGGATATATGTCTACTGACTTTAGTCACATGTGGTTACCTTGGAAGGGTATACCAAACCAGATAAGAATAGACACTGAACCAAGAATGAAGCACATGATCACTGAGTACAACAGAACAAATGAGATCATGTACGTGAATGTTGAACCTGGAGTATATTCTATGAGACTGCAGACTGTCAAGATAGAAGAGATCCTGATGCTTGACTTTCATCATCATGATGATGATCATCAGGAGGACATATCGACTATAGAACCTGATAGTAATTTTGAGAATGAGAATGAAATAGATTGCTTCAGAAACTTTGAGATGCATCTATCCAGTCAGATAAAACGTTGTCAATTGTTAAATATACCTGTTCATGACATTTTGATTGATGGTTGGTGCAGATTATATGACGAGGCACATTCGGAGAAAACTTGTGAAACATGCTTAGATATGATGAAGCTGGAGTAGACATGCAGTGAGGCATCATCATCGTATGAGGTAAGTTCTGCATCTAGTGATGATGATGATACTAATTTTTGTTTGTTTTCTGCAGGAACCAAGAAAAAGGTAATAAATCATGATGAGGATCATATTCTGAGAATAGAAGAAATTCTAGTATATGACCAAATAAATGTTAAGAAGAAAGAGAAAATCACCCTAGGGAGTGATTGTCTAATGGAGTCAGATTATGAACTGTCTGATGAAGATGGAGGTAGAACCTGACCAGATTTGAGGAGTTTTTATCAAGAGAAATTAAAAAGATGATAGAACAAGGGAAACTTCCACAAGATGCACTGACTGAGGGATGGTGCAGATTGCATGAGGCACCTCATTCAAAAACCACCTGCTCACTATGTTTACATATTGTAAAGAGACATATTCAATCCAATCCAGAAGATCATCCTCTTGATGTTGAAAAGAAGGAAGAAGAATCAGCTTTGTAAAAGAAGGGAAAGATGAGGCCTAAGAATGCTAAAGTACATAAATTAAAATGGATATCAGGTGGAGTAGCTGCCAGAGCTACAAAGAGGAAGGAGAGTTCAGCTAAGCCTCCTACTGAAGATAAAGCCCGGATCCTTAGATTTGATGGATCCAAGCCCAAACAAGGAGCTGGAGTAGGGATTGATCTCATTGATCCATCAGGAAAGTCCTACTTAGCTGCTTATAGACTACAGTTTCCCTGTACTAATAATCTGACAGAGTATGAAGCTCTAATACATGGGATATTGTTTGCTCTCAAGAAGGTAAAAATTATGCATGTCTTTGGAGACTCAGAATTAGTTGTCAGACAGGTAAGAGGAATTTACTCTTGCAACTATAAGAAATTGTCAAATTATAGACACAGAGTGTGGGATTTGATTGAAGACTTTGATGCATTTAATATCACCCACGTACCTAGAGAACAGAACCATAGGGAAGATGCCTTAGCCTAGTCTGCTAGTACCTTAGAGCCTTTGTCTATTTCAGGTTTAAAGAGGTTTTCAGTAGAACTAATATCAGTGCCATCAATACCTGATAATGTTACTAACCTCCAAGTTTTTGATGATGATCAACATATCCTGGATTTCATCTCTAATAGAGATATCTTTGATGCTCAAATTATAGATGAAAACAATATGGAAGAGCATGTCTAGGAAGAGGAAGAAATATTAGAGTTGCCTAGAAACAAGATTCGCAAAGGGATGATAGAGCTAGAGAGAGCATTTGACTTGGATAATATGTTGAAGCAGAAGGATCTTCCAAAAGTTGATGGAGGACAGTATTCACAAGTGAATATTGGACAAAATGATGACAAGAGAAATGTCTTGATTGGTAAGGTTTACACACCAGAAGAGTTAGAAGGAATAACTTAGGCCCTTAAAGATTACATTCATGTCATTGCATGGACTTATGATGAGTTGAAGACATATGACACATCAATCATAACTCACACTATACCTCTCAAGCCAGATGCTAAACCTTTCAGACAGAAGCAAAGGTCAGTCAATGCTTTGCTTGAACCAATAATTTTTGAAGAAGTCAAGAAGCTGTTGAATGCCAGGATTATATTTCCTGTGAGGCACTCCACCTAGGTGGCTAATCTAGTCCTAGTGAGAAAGAAGAATGGAGACATCAAGTTATATGTGGACTTCAGGAACCTGAACAAAGCATTAGAGGACAATTATCCTTTACCCTCATTAGATGAAGTTCTACAAATTGTCAAGGGAGCAAAAATGATGTCATTCTTGGATGGTTTCTCAGGCTACAATCAGGTCATGGTTGATAAAATTGATAGACTAAAAACTGCCTTCACCACAAAGTGGGGGATCTTTGCTTATAGACGTATGCCATTTGGGCTTATAAATGCTGGAGCAACATTCCAGCGAGCAATGGACGTAGCCTTCAGAGGCTTAATAGGAAAATGCATAGTCATATACATGGATGACTTAACAGTATTCTCTAAAGATAGAGGAAACCATGTAGCAGATCTCAAAAATGTGTTAAAAAAATGTGAAGAATATGGAATATCTCTAAACCCCAAGAAATGCATATTTGAGGTGACAACAGGAAAGTTGCTATGCCACCTGATAACTAAAAATGGGATTATCATTGATCCTGACAGGGTGGAATCCATTATGAAATTACAGCTTCCAGGAAGCAAGAAAGAGCTCAAATCTTACTTTGGTAAGATTAATTTTGTGAGAAAATTTATCACTGGCTTTGCTGAAATAGTCAGACCTTTAAATGCCATGCTAAAAAAAGATGCCAAGATTGAGTGGACACCAGAAGCAAAAGCAGCCTTTGAAGACATAAAGAAAGCTATTTCTAATGCTCATGTCCTCATCAGTCTAGACTACACCAAGGACTTCTATATCTATTCATTTGCTTCAGAACATACCTCTGCAGTAGTGCTAACTCAGAGAAATGAAAAAAAAGAAGAGAAACCAATTGCCTTCATGAGCTGCCCTTTCAAAGATGTTGAATTGAGATATGTAGATGTTGAAAGGTAGGCACTTGCTTTGGTCAGAGTAGTAAAGAAATTTAGGCATTATATCTTGAGAAACAAGGTGGTTGTTGTGGTGCCAGATGCCGCAGTGAAGATGTTGTTAATGCAAAGTGAGCCTGGTGAAAAAAGGGCTAAGTGGATCATAGTCTTACAAGAATATGACATGGAAATCACACCCATGAAATTGGTAAGAGGACAGGCTTTAAGCCAAATGATATCAAAAATTGATCCAAATATCACAAGTCAGTAGTATGTTATTAATGAAAAGGACAGTGGAGAGTGGTACTCAGATATCAGGCACATCTTGATCACTGGAAGATGTCCTCCTAAACTACAGGCTCTACAAAGAAGAGCCCTGAAGATAAAATCCCAAAAGTATATGATGAAAGCAGGAGTACTTTCCAAGAAAAATTATGAAAGAATATACCTAAGATGCCTAGAGAGGCCTAAAGAAGATAAAGTTTTATCAGAACTACATGACAAGTTTGGAACATCACATGGCTTATTCTTGGCTACAACACATGCTATACTTAGAGCAGGATATTATTGGCCTACAATTTTCAAGGATACTGTTGAGCACATTAAATGCTGTCATGTATGTCAGGTTGCCACCAACAGGGAGAGATATGCTACACAACCCCTGCAGCCAGTGATGGAAGGGCGGTCATTTGCACAATGGGGCATGGATTTCATAGGACCTATTAATCCTCCATCATCTTCAGGCCACAGGTATGTCTTAACAATTACTGATTATTGTACCAGGTGGACTGAAGCCACTAGTAGCAAGACTTGCAGTGTAGAAGATGTCATCAGATTTTTGGAAAGTAACATAATCACTAGGTATGGGGTTCCCTATGCTTTGGTAAGTGATAATAGCTTTTCTTTTACTTCAACCAAATTGTTAAGTTGGGCCTTTGATTATGGGATCATACTGAAGTTCTCATCTAATTATTATCCCCAAGGGAATGGATTGGTAGAATCCACTAACAAAAATTTGTTGAATATCATAAAGAAGTTAGTAGACAAGAACCCTAGGGAATGGAATACACTTCTAAAATATGCCTTATGGGTAGACAGAACTAGAAACAAGGCTGCATTAGGAAACTCACCTTATCATTTAGTCTATGGGGTGGATCCCATCCTCCCTGTTAACTTGAAGATTCCTACCTTGCAGTTTGCCCAAGAATACCTAGGCATAGACAATAACCAAGAAGTCAGGTTGCTTCAGCTGATGCATTTGGAAGAGAAAAGAAGTCAGGTAATTGATCAGTTTGCCAAACATCAGGTTGTTGTTAAATGCTGGTTTGATAAAAGAGCCAAACTCAAAGCCTTCACGATATCAGATTTAGTCCTGATGTGGGATAAAGCCCATGAGAAGAAAGGAGACCATGGTAAGTTTGATAAATTATGGATAGGTCCCTTCCAAATTTTTGAGATATTAGGAGACAATACTTTTAGGCTTAAGAACTTGACAGGTGAGGATGTTCCATTGCCAGTTAATAGACAGTTCCTCAAACATTATTTCCAAGCCTAAGTAGCTTCATGTCAGTCATGTGTATCATAATGTATATTTGTATAGTTGTTTGTACAATGTTGCTTTGTTGTTTTTTCTTTGTTTGCTTGTTGAGTTTTGTTTTGGTTAGTCAAGATGATGTAGCTCATCACCCTAGAAAATGACAAAATTGTTAAGATTCAAGTGATGAGAACACATTTATATATAGGTTATGACTCATTTTGAGAGGGTCATCATGATCAGGTCTGTGATATCTTTTCATCAGGGTACCTTTTCCTAACCAAAGTGATTTCTTCACAATGACTCACCTAACAGCCTTGGGTTTGTTGAAAATACAAGTATAGGTGTTAAGTGAAAAATCTAAAGGGACTCTGATGCAGAGTGGGACGCAACGGAGGCAACCTAACAGGAAGGAGCTGCCAACAAAACAAACAGCATGATAAACTTCTCTATCGGCTGAACCTCATCATCATATTTCCTAATAACACCAACTGCATCATCATATTTCAACAGCATCATCATATTTCTGATGATCGCAAATATCCTCTTGTCGATTACTATTCACCTCCTTCGACTGTCGCCTATCATCATCATCATGATAATTAACGGGCGCAAACATCCTCCGGTTGCACTGTTCATCGGGTGCCCAATACAAGCGGCATCATCATGATATTCAATATCACCTTCGTCAGCAGGATATCCAAATATCCGGTTGTCCAAATATCCTGATGACATTCCACTTCAACAACTTGCCTTCGATGCTTCACTGCCCGACGATACAAGCAACAGCATCATGATATTTAACATCCGGTTCTTCGAAACCTCCTGATGATGCTAATACAACTTCCTGCCTACGGCGATACCTTTCCACTTAGCGACAACAGGATAAACCCGCATAGAGGGATTTCCTAATCCTGATGACGATGACGTCATATCCTGATGACGATGACGTCATACCTCATCCTGATGAACTCTTCAACACTTAGCCAAAAACTCAACTTTCACACCCGCATCCGTTAGCGATATGCGGATGATGACCTTCCCCGAGAGATGATCCTGACTGCGATATATACACTGAGTATATATCCAACTCAAAACATCATGATGCACCTGCAACATGCAAATTTCACCAACTTCATGACCCGATCCTGATGGCGATGGATTCGCAGATGATGTTGCGGCTCGTTCCGACTGGAAACGCACATGCAGACTCCTGTGTATCTTTCCACTGCATGAAAACACTCACAACCGCATAATTTCACAAAGATCATGTGACGACCGGGCCGGATCACCTCCAAACCAAAATCTAACAGTTTGTCTTCTAGACCTAGCACATGAGGATGCTAGGCTGATTTACAGCATGCTTCTAACAGATCTCCTGAACAATGCAATGCACAAGCAGAAAACACAAATGCAATCTAATCTATGATACAGGACCATTCCACCGATTTGCAGGATCAACCGGTGGAAGGGTTGAAAGTGGTCACTAGCTTGCAAAACGGAAAGGAAATCAACACAGATGCAAACAGATAATGCAAAAGACGAGATCTTATTCAATTGAAATTCAGTGTCCTGAATACAGCTTCACAATGACTGAACTGCTCTCCTGAATATCTACTCAACACCAGTACATCAATATCAAAACTATATCAAACTATATCCAACTATATCCAACTATATGTAAACCCTACAGATCGAAGGTATATATAACAAATCCTTCGAGTACTACTAACATCACTTCCCAGCGGCTGGGAGCTTCCAAGCGGCTGGGAGAGAGGACAACTCAGACTCTCTTATCCCGATCTCTAACTGCCTACACTTACTCCTATGCTGAACTATTACATAGCATCGGTCACAGTGGACCTTATTACATGATAAGTCAAACATACTAAAAATAGATTATCCCGTCATCATGATGATAACTATCCTACATCCTGATCATGTATGTCATCATGCGGACCTATATCCTGATCATGCGGACCTATATCCTGATCATGTGTGGGTGCTCCTGCACCAGACTCCCTTGCTACCAATGCAAACTCCAACCTAAAAACAACAAGTGACCATACCTTGCACACTGAGTTTACATGATGACATCAGATATTTGAAGTATAAATGTTAAAAAATCCAAAAATATAATAAAATTAGGCCATCTAAGTAACCCTACCAGGGCTATAGACGCCTGCTGGCAGTAGGGCTCTACTTAGGGGGATTGTATAGATAACCTTGCCAGGGCTATGAATGCCTACTGGCAGCAAGGCTCTATCCATGTTGGCTATGAGGGATGATCTCCAACTATGTAGCTTAACATCAGTTACTAATGTTTTCAACTTGCTTTCAAGATGAGGATAATTAATCATTTGTACACTACTGATCCTTTGTTAGCATTGTTACCATGAGGACATTTTATCATTTAGAAAGATTATGATGCTTATGCTTAGAAAGAGTTAGAATGCTATGTTATAATGTGTTCACATCACTTGAATCATTGGAATTTTGGTGTTTTCTTTGGTGGCAAGTTGTTGTGTGGTTACACCACACGCCCCGTTTTGACTTGACAAAATAGGGACCCAACTTTTGGTTTGGCTTTGCTTGTGTTTTCTGCTTGCTGGCGGTCTAGTAAAAGTAAGTCAATGCAGATGATCTTGCATAAAGGGGGACTGGGTAAGTCATCATGATGAGGTCAGTTTTTTCAAAGTTAATATTTCATGCCAATAACCTCATGGTTGGATAGAGCACAAAATTTCATGCAGGTTTGCCTTTTGGATCACCCTGATATTCCTTAGAGAACGAGAGTTATGGTGAGTCAAAGTCCTAGTCAAGCCTGATATTCTGAGGGGAGGATCATATTTCTTAACATCAGTCATATTATAAAAGATCACCCTGATCCTATATTATCACCCGATAAAATCATTTATCTAGACATCTGGACGTCAATTTTAAGTGGTAATGATACTTACCCATTGAACAATGTCATATATTTTGCGGGGGTCATATTTTGAATATCACCCAATATTCAAAATATCACCCTACCTTCCGAATATCACCCTGCCGCAAAATATCATCCTAGAGTTAATTATCCTGATGATGTCATCAAATCTTGAACAACAAAGAGTCACCCTGATGATGACATCACCATCCTTTTTACCTCGTAGAGGTATATTTCCAAACATGACCTTTCATACATAACATGACGATGACGTCATATTGCGATAACGATGAACCGAGTTATTATCTTGTTGACATCACCCTGATTTTATGAGAGATGAGTCATTTTAGTTCAGGGGATCATATTTGAACATCACCCGATATCCAAATATCACCCAATATTTGAATATCATCCTATCCTGCAAAGATCACCTCGCACCTTACCGCCATAACATTAAATGCACGCAAATGTGGTAGGTGGTTCCCACTGATTACGAAGCTGATACATACACCCAGCGAGATCTAGAAGTTTTGTACAAGAAGATCAGCTGTTTCAATTAATTTTCCCTAATTTGCCCTAATTTTCTTTAAAGAAGAGGTTAAAAGGTGAATTTACGGAATCATTTTACACTCACTTTGCGATAAAACAAGTTTTTACATAGCACAGCTTGCAGACCCTCATAAGATTACCTGCAGACGCATATAGCTTGTACCAGAATGGGATATGTGAGCATTGCGGGTATTTGAATTCCTTCCACACAGTTATCAGCATAATTAAGAGGATAAGCACATCAGGTAAGTAATTGAAACCTTCTTGTTGTCGTATTCTGCATGTCCAGGTTGTTAGATCTAGGGCACACAACTGAGAGGGGGGGTGAATCAGTTGGGCAAAACTTGCTTCTAATTCAAATACTTAAATCCTCTTGTTATTTAATAACATATCAATTAATCACTCATGAAAGCATAAAGCATAAACACCAGAGTAGATACACATCAACACATGAGACACCAAGATTTTGATGTGGAAAACCCGGTCAAGGGAAAAACCACGGGGTGATTAACCCAAGGATTATTCTCTGTTAGAAGAATAAGAAAATTAGATGGCACATGCCAATTAGGGCTCATTGCCTGAGCACACTGCTCACAAGAGACACACTGTCTACAAAGTAACAAGTATTACAAACTTGAACTAGAGAATGACATCTTTACCATGCTTGGATCAGTTCCATTTAAGCCCAAAAACTCCTGCTTTGCCTTTCTCACTTTCCTTTGCTATCCCACACTTATCCGCACCAAGACACACTTCAAAATGAATTCACAATCCCTTATTTATACAAGGCATCGACTTAGGAACAATCATCTAAGTCGGCAAACACCTACAAGATCATTCGCAAGATGTGTAATACATCCGATCGGCCAGTCTCAAGAAGAACACCAATATCTATGGTTATTCTTCAAATGCAAACTCTAACTTCAATGCGGACCACCAATAGGAATTGTACATGATCCAAAGATCACCAAAACCTTTTTTGAGTCATCAAGAACATCTGCACTTTATCAGCTTACTGGAATTCTTTTGTTCTTCATCCGGAACTTCAAGAACACAGTCTGTCATCACTGTCATAATGAAAAAGGTACTTTCAGACCTCCAAACGATGAATAAATCTATTTTTCACTTCACACGAACTTCTTCAATACTCTCTCCAATCTGCAGAATGAGATAATGCAATTCCAGAGCTCACCGGACCAATCTTTGACACTCTGTCACCACTGAACACTTGCCAGAACCGGTTCTACTTGAGTGATCATAACTTCTTTAGATCTTCATGCGGACCTCTGAAATCTTGACTAGAACATCTCAAGACTCATATCTACAAACCCTTTAAATCACATCCTCTGATCCTCAACCTATTGAGGACTTTTGCCTTCTTGTCATCACTGTTCTTCACTGTTCCTGATTGAGATTAATTTCCTTAATAACCTCAGCACATAGCTCATCCAATCCTTCTCATTAATGCAATATGAGTATGTTGACATCAATGACAACATTGGTTATCCTCATACTTGCAACAATCTCCCCCTTTGTCATTGATGGCAACATATTATGTGAAAAAACATCAAGACAAGAACTTCTCCTTTCTGTCACAGCTCCCCCTATTAGCAACAACTCTTCACATGTCTTTCTCTTCCTTTACTACTCCCCCTTTGATCACCAACCACTTGTTTTTCACATGTCTTCTCTCCCCCTTTGACCTCAATGGCAAAGGGCTCATACTTGCATACCTAATGAATGAGAAGAATCTTTTGATTACGATCCATAATATATCTTGAGTAATCAGTGTATGAATTCTTGATATATGTTGTTGTGAGGCTGACTATTTTACCTCCTATAGTTTGATCATTGTGCTATTCAGTAGTGACTATGTTTCATATTGTAGACTTGATGTTTATCTCACTAATTTGATATATGTGATTTGATTCAGTCATATTGATGATATGCTTTGGTTCGATATATGGATTTATATTAGATGTTATTTTGTTATGAGATTCTAGTTGATTAGTTGATTGGAATTAATTGACATGTGATGGAAATGTAGTTAATTTGGATTTATGTATTGATGGATATTGTTGTATTGTTTTCATGAATTTAATTTCCAGTTGCTTCGGCTATCATTTTCCTAACAAAACTGACACTTGATCGAGATGTGCAGGTTTTACTTCCCCTAGCCATGGGAAATCAGAGGTAGAGGATTCACACCCTGTTATTCCCGGTTAAGCCGATCTGTTCCCAAGAGGGATAAGGATCACGTGTGAAATTGCATGATGATTTATTGTGCTTGGTTTAAATTTTAATTAATTTTATTTAAGCCTCAGTACTCCCTCTCTTTCTTATTTTGATTAATATTATGTGTTGTAAAATTTTAATTTATTTATGTCAATTGGTATTTTTATTATTTTATTTGGGCCATTTGTATGTGGATTTTTGACCCCTTTCATAACTGCTAGGGTCCCAAAAGTTACCCTAGGTGGTCAACCATGAGTCTAGGGTCAACTTGGACCACCTAACCCTAGTTTTGACTCACCTTAGGTCACCCTAACCCATGGTTGAGTCAAAGTGACGAAAATGGGAAAAAGGGAAGATGAGGGATGGGCCCTGCTTTGGGAAGAGCACCTCTCCCATCCCTAGTTTGGGGAAACATTCCCAAGGAGGACTTGGGAGGACTCCAAGAGTCCTCCCAAGCTCCCAAGTGAGTGGGAGCACCACTCAAGGCCATTGTCTTATGGAAGGGTGAGTGGGAATCCAACTCACCATTTGTCCCCCTCCCACTTGTGTGGAAGCACAAGTGGATGAGGTGGAGATGGAGGTGAAGGGAGAGGAGGACACTTGTCATCCTCTTACCTTCTCTCTTTTCCAAGTGGCTTTGGTGGAGGGAAGAGATGGTAACAAATGTCACCACTTCATTTTCTCAAGGCAAAATAGAGGGCCTATAATAGCTCCTCTTGTAGAGGAGTGGGGGTTCTTCCATCCTATTGTTTTTGCTTGCATTTTTAGAGACTTCTTGCAATTTGGATTTCCTTACTAAGTTTGGAGGAGTTAGAGAAGGTTGGGGAGAAAAAATGAAAGGTTGGAAAGCTTGGGAAGGCTGGGAGCTCTTCACCAAAATTCCACTTCCATTGCTAAGACCTTGAAGGTAGGCTCTAATCTTGTTTTTGCTTTGCTTTATGATATTCCATGGTTTGAATCTTGATTGTAAGTTGTCTATTTTATGATGTCTTCTTTTGGATTTGATGTTGGGTTGGGTTGTCATGGTGAGAGCACCACCAATGGAGGAAATGCTCAACTAGTATGGGTAGGGGAGAGGAACAATCCTTGGGGGCTCTCCCACAGTTTGTGTTTAAGTGTTTATGCCTTAAGGGCCTATTATCATTTGAGGAGGAGTATCTATATGGCAAGAGTGCCAAGTATTTTGGTGTGAGATTCTGGTGGTTTGTGTTGTTCAGGGATTTTGGCTTGAGGCCATGTGATGAGATTTTCTTTATCATTGGGAGCCCCTTTAAGTTGAGAGGTCTATTCCCTACCCTCGCCTAACTCATTTTTATGAGTTGATGTAATGTGTAAATCCTATGGGGTGTATCTGTTTTGTGTTTAGTTGTGTTTGAAATTCTGTTGTGATTTGGTGTACCTGTGTGAAATCCCCTACCTCCCTAGCTCTGGGGTGACCCACTAGCGGGTCTATAGTAGGGAGGAGAGCTTTTCCTTTCCTAGTGGCTAGTTTTCTGTTGTCTTGCTGTTGTGTAGCTTGCAGGCATCCCGTTAGTCTCCTTGAGTTGGCTATTGCAGTCATGGCCATTGTGGCCTTGTTGTAATGTAAATTGAGGAAGAAAACGGTCAGGTTAGCTGCCATATAGTTGGCTGTAAATGTTTATCCTGTGCGACTTTGTGTTAATGAGGTTAAAAATGGATCATTCCTTTATTATTAAAGCTAGCTTGTGTGGAGAAAATGCTTGAGAAAATGGGCATAGATCTATTATTACCATTGTTCTTTCAAAAATAAATCAGCATATCATTTTATGTTTATGTGTTGATCTTGCTAAATATGGTAGAAAAGAAGTGCATTCTATTTTTATCAGCTTGTGAGGTTGGTTAGGGTGCAAGAGTAAGAAATACTGTATTATTCTGTCATTTTAAAGAAAAGAAAGGAAAATATGTATGCAAGAGTAGTTTTAAAATTTCTGTTACACTCTCACCCAAGGGATATCTATGTGTTGAAGGATGCGGAATAATGTTTATTATAATCCGTGAGAGAAAGGGAAATGTTGTTTACATTGTTTGCCATTATATTCTTTGCTTATGATACATGTTTGAGTTGCAGAATAGATTTTATAAAAAAAAATGTGTATATTCTTTGTTCATGATATATGTTTGAGTTGTAGTATTGATTTTATAAAAAAAAAGTACAGAAGGGTGCAATTGGTTTACTGTGAATTAGATTACAAGTTTTTTTTGAAAGCATTGGGAAGATATAAAATATATATATATATATATATATATATATATACATTTGTATAATAACTGTGCCTTTGCTGGTTCACAGGCCTTATATACATTCATTTCCATAATATATATATATACACATATATATATATACATATATATATACATATATATACATATATATATATAAGTATGTAATAAATAATATTTGAAAGCATAATATTAAAGAAATTATAATATGTGATGAATATACATTTATTCGGATAGAAGTGTTTTGTTCTTTTTTTTTTCAAAAAAAATAAATAAACAAAAAATAAAAATAAACAAAATTTTTTTTACAGAGACGGACTATGGGCAGCGCTGCCCACAGTCTAGCGTATACTTACAGAGGGTGTGGGGGAGGCGGAGCCTCCTCCCACACCCGAGGGTGTGGGTGGAGGCCCCACCTCCCCCACACCCCCTGCCTCTTTTTACTCCCGCCGCCACAAGCTTCGAGGCCCAAACACTGCCCAACGTTTGCAGCCCCGCCGCCTGCCACGACCCCCTTCCCATTCCCCAAACCTCCGCTCAGTCTCCGCCCTGTGTGCACCGCGCCGCCACTCTCCTCCACTCCCACACCACCTCCCTCTGCCCGTGGACTACCCCTCTCAGATTTCGCCTCCACAATAGTGCCGCTGCCGCCATCGTTCCCCACCAGTTCGGCCCTACAACATATTTACAACCTCAACCACAAAAAAAAATGAAATGCCATTTTAAAAAAAAATAATAATAAATAAGTAAATAAATCAAGGATACCTCTGTATGTACCTCCAGGTATAAACCATGGCATTCATGGTTGGCTCCAAAAAAAAAACTAACCTACAACAAGGAGCACAAACAAAACAAAGATAAGCATGAGAGAAACAAAAAAAAAAAAAGAAAACAAAGAATATGGGATTAGGGTTTCTTTTTTTTAGGTTATCATCTTGTTAGAATAAAATTAGGGCAACAATGCCATTTGAAATCAATTTTAAATGAGTTTGGGGACCTCCTCATTTGCTTGTGAGGATATTTTTTTAACTTGAGAGGTTTTAATTTCCCTTTCATTTTAATTTTAGTCTTTACCTTATTTTCTTTCCACCATAGATAATTTTCTTTAATTAACTTTTTTTTAATTTTCAATAGGGTTTTCGTTTAAAAATTATTGTCTTGGGAAATTAATTGAATTTGGGAATTATTCTTTTCATTGGGGTAGAATTTTTCCTCTTACCGTTTAGATATTGAGTTTTTTTTAATCTCATTGATTGTTATATTTAATCGTATTATTTTACTTAAATTATTTTATTTATTTATTTAATCACTTATTTTATCATTCTTTCCTATTGGTGATCTATATAAAATTTGTTCTTGGGTTTTATTTAAATGTTACTTATGAAGTTTATTTTCTTGTTGATGAATTAATTTAAAAATTTTATTCATTACGTTTATCAAAGATGCATTACACTGTCAAAATTTTCCCTAGATTCCTAGGGATGAGTTCACTCTAACTTAATAAGTTCCCATCCATCTTACAAGCTTAACCAAGCGTCTTCATGCCATACCATTTAACCATTTCCAATCTGAGTTAGTTTAGGGTTCGATGTCGGTGATTTATCCTCACCTAGATAACTTGGATTACGCTGTCAAAATTTTCCCTAGATTCCTAGGGATGAGTTCATGCTAACTTAATAAGTTCCCGTCTATCTTACAAGCTTAACCAAGCGCCTTCATGCCATACCATTTAACCATTTCTTATCTGAGTTAGTTTAGGGTTTGATGTCGGTGATTTATCCTCACCTAGATAACTTGGATTACAGTTGGAATGACCTAACCCTAGAAGTGACACACTACGTGTCAAATGCCCCCTAGATGGCCTTCACCTCGTTAAGTAAGTTGTTATGTTTTCGTCTCTGGCGTATTGCCACCGAGCACGCTTGTGCATGCGAGGTGGTTCTTAGGGTAGGGAGAAATTTTTTTCGTACTTTGTGTCATGACCACATGGCAAATGTGGGCATGACACGTGTGTTGTGTGTGTTGTGTCCACATGGGGGATGCGGGCATGATAGTTGTGGTTTGCTGTGTCCCTTGGAGTGCATATTTACTTACATGTGTTGTTTTCATACCGTTTCCTTTGAAGTTAGCATCGACTGTATCTAGCTGTGGAATGTCTTGGTGAACATATGGTTTGATTTCTTCTCTTCATGACTATATCTGATGTATATGTGGCTCAATAGCTGAAGGTTTAACATTAATTTGAATTATTTCTTTCAATTTCAGAGCATTTCATCATCATAATTGTGAATAATTGACAATCTTGAGCAAACAATGCAAATATGCAGACATCCCGTAGATAATTGAACATATTTAGCATATTTGAGGTTAAAGCATGTCAAAATTACAAATATCATGCAAAGATTTAAAGATAGATACATTATTTGAAGCATATCCTGTGTAGAATAACTCTCTGTGCAACATCATTACAGGAAACATTATCTTACTGATGAGATCTATGTAAGGCCCCAAAATGGAAATAGCAACACACATCAACCTCTGAGTAATGTCAGAAGATTAAGATCTAATCACTAGAGACTTGGGGTCATGAATTCTCTGAATTCATCACATCTTTCAAGATGAATAAAGGTTAATGTGTACTTTTATGCTATGTTTGTTTATGACTAACATCATGATCAACAGGAAGTAACATGGTTAAATTCCACCGGAGGTGTACCCTTATTGAATCTAAAGAAGATCAAGGAAAAAAAAAACTATCCCTTCAAATTTAGTACATTAATTATCTGTCTATTCTTCTAATTTATGAATGAATTACCAAAAATGAAGAATTTGTTCTGGTTAACTAGTAAATTAGTAGCTATCCAAATTAGAAATCATTTAAGTAGCATTGGAAGTTATGGTGAGAAAAAAGCAGCCCTATGGGGATATTTTAAGAATTTTTAAAGTATGATGCATTCAAGAGAAAAAATTCTTGAGAAAATTGTTGAGAAATATAAGGATACTATATGTTTTATGGTTACAAAAGATCAATGCTTGATGGAGGCTATTGAGCCTAGGACAATGTGGATAATGCCAATGGGGTATGAAGTGGATGGAAAAATATTAGATAACTATGATCAACACATGCTGAGAAAACCCAAGGACAACAGTGAAGAAAGAATTGAAACCTATGAAGAGCTATCAGTGAAATTACATGTTGAACTTAGGAAACCTAAAATCTCAAGGAAAGTAAGGAAGGCGGTAGAAGAAGTTGCATTGAAATATGGTTTCTCTAAAGAATATATCAGAGAAGTAAGAGAAAAAGAACAAATAGAAAAGGAAACAAAAGAAAAGAAGAAAAGTGAATCTGTTGAAGCTCCGGAAAAACCCAAGGATAAATCACAAAAACTAGAGGCATCAAGAAGGAGAACTAGAGCATATGCTTCTGAAGAAGCTGCACATATTCCCTCTAGTTCTACACCATCTGTAAATGTAGAAACTCCTACTACCAGCCACAAAAGAAAGAAAACTAAGGCTAAAAGAATGCATGTAAGTATTGTAGTTGATGAAAAAGAAATAGAATCTAATGAAGAGATAAAAAGGATAAAAACTGAGGCCACAAAAGCCTTTAGAACCACTAAAAAGAAACCCTCTGGTAAGGATAAATTAGTAAAAAGGAAAAAGTAAGATGTGCCCCTGATAGAGGAAGAAACTATAAGTCTTGAAGATGTGCTTGAAGCCATAATAGTGGATGGCAATCTAAAGCCAATTGCACAATTATATGATGAATATAATGATCCAGATAAAAGGGTTATTGAGACTACTAGTGTAGAATATCTAAACATCTACAACAAGGCCCTGATTGAAATAATTTATGATCTTCCACATAGCCTAGCAAGCATAATGTCTGCAAGAAAAGAAACTACCATGTATAAAGATATTGAGATAAGACAACATACACTAACACAGCTATGTCTAGAGATTACTCCTGAAGAGAAAGAAAAGATCTCTAAAGAAATCAAGAACACATTTAGAACCAAGGAAAGAACGAACTTACTAATGTGAGGAGAAACTGATGAAGTGGTCAAGGAGACTGAGGAGATCATTTTGGAGGCACTAAAAAAATGATATCCATTCCATCTATGACAATGAAGAAATAGATGTTGGAAATGACATATCTACTCTGGAAGTAAATCCTGATCAGAAAATAGATGAAGATGTCAAATTAACTAAGGAGAAATTTAGAATTTGTTACTAACACTAAAACAAGATCCTCTCCAAAAAATCAAACAGTTGACAAAGAAAGGACTGAGGAGGAATAGGTTAAAGAAAATCCTTCACTAGAACTGAAGGAAGACTCTAATAAGGACATGGATCTAGATGATCCAGAGCAGAGCTTGAAAGAGGAAGTCTCTACTGCACCAAGAGACACTGTAAAATTGGTTAAAGAATTGTTGGAGAAAGAGAAACAAGTTTTGGATGAGCCTAAGTTTCTACATGGTCAATAAACTTGGACACAATGTCTCCTATACAAAAATTTAGATTGGCATCAATTGCACAGGCCAAAGCAAGAGAAGAAATGTTAAAGTCTCACATGGAGGACAGTGAGCTCATTGGTGAGACATCTAGCATTTTGGAGAAGTTGATGCCAACATACCAAAAAGACACCTCTGTGTCATTAGAAATTCAACTTAAAGGGATTATAAATTCTATAAGTAAACATTTTGAATCCTTTGAGAAATCTACAGAAATAAAAGTTAAACAAGAGTTTAATGAGAAAAGACTGAATGAGTTAAAGGAAATGATAGCAAATGACAAAGCCCAATTAGATAATAGGATACAAAGCATTCAAAGTGTAATTAAAGAGGCTAGTGACATATACAAATTTTGTTTATTTTGGCCAGAAGTCACAAAGAAAATAGAAGAAAAGATTAAGGAGTTGGAGCAAAAACTAGTGAACACTTCTAAGACATATGATCCGATGACAGAATCAGTGAGAAGCAAGAAAAGTTAGGTCATCAATCTTCATGCTGACTTGAACAATCTAATAAGTGAAAGGGATTAGAAAAAAGGAAGAATGTGTTAGTTAAGAGGACTGATCAATCCCAAGTTGGAATCCATGTTCAATCTGGTAGCTGAAGCTCAAATAGCTTCACAAACTGATGCACCCACTAATTTGCAAATGGCATAAACCCTAGTTTTCTTATTCAGTGGACATATTCAAATTTTGGACAATGTTAAAAAGGGCTGGGATGGTGAATTGGCATAGATCAAGAACATTTTCAGTGACATCCTTAAGCATATGTAAGATTAAGTTGAAGACTGTATTTGTAAATATGTGGTAGAGTACATAGTAAATTTTGTAGTTTTCACAAATTTTTGATTCTAGAACACACCCTTTGCTATTGATGTCAAAGGGGGAGAGAAGATTAGTGACAAATGAGAAAACATCTTAGGGGGAGAAGGAATATAGAAGTGTATATAGAAAGGGGGAGCAGTCAAGGCAATATTTTTCACTAAGTGTTGCCATCAATGCTAAAGGGGAAGATTGTTGGCAAAAGACACTACTCTAGAGATAATCTGTGTGTTTTCATTGATGGAAACAAGACAAAGAGGACACATTAGCATAACAAGAAGACACCACTCTAGAAGACCAACTTCGTTTGGTAGAAAGGCACAAGTGTAGAAGGTCAAAATGACTAAGTATGGACAGGGTACATAGTATGAGACAGAAAATGGATCAGTATGCCTCCGTAGAAGACCACCTAATGCAGATTAGGTATGATGATTCATGGCTATGTGATGATGATTCAATCTAGTGATCAAGTCATGATCTTCTCTAAAAGTCATGTGGAGAAAATGTCTAAGTCCAGACAAACATGGGAAAGACAGAGATAGTGAACAGTACTTAGTAGACTGGTGCGCATTCCTTCGCAAGTTAACATCTTGGTCTATAGTTCTAAGGAAAGAAAGAGGTATGTCAGTACTACTCAAATCTAGGATCATAACCTTTTAATTTCAATACATCACATTCTACCAATTGCTCAATATCGGGTTCTAGTTCAACAGTATTTCTCTGTGATTGAGCAACAATTCCATGATCCGCATTCTGACATGTAGAAGTATTTTGCTTTGTAGTTCTAAATATATGTTAAGAGGTTAGTAAAGAAACTTGGATATGTTTTGTAAGGTCCCATTTGGTCCATAGTGTGTGTGGTGATGTGACAGACAAACTTACTAAGTGTGTTCTTAAGGAACAGGCCGACTGACATATTAGATCTCTATGCGGTGAAGTTAGAATGTATGAGTAATCAATTTAAGTAGTCATATGACTAAGGATAACTTATATGAAGACCTGTACATGAGTGTTTAAGTCTGCAATGAAGATTGTACATAAGAACAAGTCGACAGAGTATGATATTGACTTTCACATTTTCTTGTTTAGTTTGCCGACCTGATCAAGTAATAATTCTTGATGTGGATATATATATTCGATGGATTTGAGTTTTGAGAATGATGTGTATTGTGATGTGATGGATGTGATGTGAATTAAGAATGCAAAGAGGAATTGTGTGGATGTAATTGATTCAAGTATTAGAATAGCAGAGCAGAGATAGAAGAGTAATGATAATGAAGACTTAGGATTCAGTATTCAGTTGCTAAATGATTACACCCTGGCATACTAATAGATGTTGTTGCAGTATTCATATTTCTTATACAATCTCACTTGTACTTGGCAGTGCGCCTGGTTGTAAGCAATCAGTAGGTTTTAATAGCCCTCATTATAATCTTTTTGGGTTTAGGGTTGTGGCAGTGAGCCTGCTAGACCTAGTTGTACTTCATGGCAGTGAGCCAACATGTTCTAGGCCCGTGGAGTGACCAAGCCTGAACATCACCATTTGTAAAAGATTGCAATATATATTTAGAGCTAATCCTCTCCATGGTTTTTCCCTTTCTTCGGTTTTCCACATAAAATTTTGGTGTCTATGTGTCATGATTTTGTGTCTTATATTTCTATGGTTACTTTGCTTTTTGATTATTAAAGTTGGTACTTGGTTTAATTGTTTAAATTTAAGAATACTAATTCACCCCCCTCTTAGTATTCAACAAATTATTAATCATCCTTTGGAAACTAGTTTGATTCAATATATAAATAATTTTACTAATGATTTAATTTAAATTAAAATAATTATATTGTAAACTAATCCAGAAAGAATGAAATTCTTTAAATTATCCCTAAGTAGCTATAGCCTATTTAATTCTAACAAAATTTGATAAATTAATTAAATTCTAAAACTTTTAACAATGACTAAAAATATTATCTTAATTTACCCAAGGGTCATCTATATTTAACTTAATATCTATTTAATGTAAAAAGAATCTCTCATAAATTAAATTACTATCTCCTTTGTTTAACAACTCACAATAATGGATAGATCAAACTTCAACATATGGCTCTGCAACATTTCAACGGTAATTTTTTGAAATTCGGATCGGGTGCTCCTTCCAATGGCCACTCCTAGTCAAACTTAGGTACTTTCTCTGGTCCTTCACATGGTCCCACATGGAATGAGGTAGTTTAGAAAGGCCTTTGTTCTTTTTCTCCCATGCTACCTCAACATGAACTCTTTTGGTGATTTTCGTCGGGTCTTTTACCTTCCAGAGGGCCTAATCGATAGACAGGAAGTAAAATTTTTTGGTCTAATCAAAGACCCCATAAGAAAAAGTCCAAAGGACACCAGTTTGGAAGAAGTTTGTCTCATAATAATGCTAAAGGCCAGAACAAGAACTTTTCTTCAAAATTTTTTTGGGTACCTAAGGTGAGTCCTACTCCCCCTCAATTTACAGTTCCTGTAGTTAAAAAGACTTCAGTTCATATTCCT
Source organism: Cunninghamia lanceolata (assembly GCA_027924645.1). Taxonomy (NCBI): domain Eukaryota; kingdom Viridiplantae; phylum Streptophyta; class Pinopsida; order Cupressales; family Cupressaceae; genus Cunninghamia; species Cunninghamia lanceolata. Next base: position 6,039,327 of record BSBN01000960.1, on the reverse strand, counting down.
AACTCTCTTCTAGCTCCACACATTCAAGATCTCAAAGAAAATTCTATCTGTGGTGATTTCCAGCTTTCTTGTTGAGAGAGATGTCTTCTTTTCATGGGCTTTTGAAAATTGGGGTGATTTACAACATATTTTCTTTCTTAATGAAAAACAAGGTATTTTCATGGCCATTTTTCCCTCTAAAGAATCAAGGGATCTTGTTTTAGATTTTAAAGGTTGGTTCTTTCCTGGGATGGGACTCTGTCTTCTTTCTTGGCGCCCAAACTTTGTCTCCAACTCTGATAACTTCAAAAATTTCCCCTTCTGGGTGCAACTTCCAGGGCTTCCCATGGAATATAGAGATCTTAAAATAATAGAACTTGTCGTCTCTAACTTAGGCTCTTTTTTAAAGCATGATGTGGCTACTTTTTTTAATCCTGAACAACCTGTTAGGGTTTGTGTTTGTTTGGAGGATTTAAGCTCCTTTTAATCTAGTATTTCTCTTGCATCTTCTTTTGGAATATGGATCCAAGCAATTTCCTTTGAAAAATTAGAGCCTTTATGTTCTTCTTGTGCCCTTTTTGGGCATTCTACATATTCTTGTTTTCCTTCCTTTACGGGGTTGGAAGATCCTCAAGCTAATGGCCACTCATTTCAAAAAGAGGGTACTCTATCACCCATTATAGAGGCCCCCTTGTCTAATGTAAAGGATGATGGAGTCCTCCTTTCGCCTTAGGGGGAAGTCCCTTCACTAGAGGAGGAAGTGGCATGTGAGGATTGGGTTTTTCAAACTAAGGAGGATAACATGAAAACATAAGTTCAAAAAGAATTATCTGTAAGAGCTCTTTTCAAGGAAAATATTGCTTTAGAAAATATAGAAGAAGAGGACACTTCAGTTCCTCTCTTAGCCTCTTTGCCTGAGAAGAACCATCAAGAAATCCCTAAAGGGGATTTTATTGATTCTCTTCCTCAACTTGAGAATATTTTATCTTCCCTTGTTGTAGCTATTGGGGCAGATCTTAAGGAATCAGATTTCCAAAATATGGTAAATGTTGTTGTCTCCAAAATAGGCACTGACTTAATGGAAAATATAGTGGATGAAGTTCTTAATGAAGAAGATCTCTTTGACTTCTCCAAACAAAGGGCTATTTCTTAGACAAATCTCAAGGTTGAGGAATGTACTCCACAAAAAAAGAGAGGCAAAAAGTCTAAGGAAAAAAAACCTAGGAGGAAGTGGTTTTGGGTGTCCAATACACTCTGGACAGACACTTAAGATTGAGGGGAGCTTCTAGCTTTCCTCAAGGATAATGAAAATACTCTCTTGGAATGTTAGGGGCATCAATGCCCCTAACAAAAGATGCTTAATAAAGTTTCAGTTAGATTCTAGCCTTACTGATATCATTTTACTTCAAGAAACTAAATTTTCTGCCTCCATGTGAGCCCAAATTTTCTCAAATTGACCTTAGTGGAACTCTTTTCTAGTTGAATTTGATGGTTCTTTGGGATTCTTGGGAGTTCTATTTAAAAAAAATTATATTTCAGCTACTTTGGTTGCCTCTCAGTCTAATTGGATGCTCCTTCAGGTTTGTTGTACTCACTCCAAGTTTATCTTTTGGCTATGCAATGTTTATGGGCCATCTTCTACTGTTGATAAACAAATTCTTTGGAAAAGTATTTCCTTAGTCTTAGCCCCAATAAAAAATGAGTTCCTTACTGTAGCTGGGGACTTTAATGCTATCCTATCTTTAGCTGAAAAATATGGAGGCATCTTCCCTCCCTCAAAAACCATGGAAGACTTTAGAACTTTTATTTCTGAAAATTAGTTGGTCGATTGCCCTGCTAAAAATGGTGTTTTTACCTAGTCCAACAGAAGGAAAGATTTTTGTCAAAAAGTAGAGAGACTTGATTGATTTTTGGTGTCTCTCAAATGGTTCCTTAGCTCTAAATCTCTTGTCTCTTCTATCTTGCCTTTTTTTTGGCTCAGATCATTTCCCAGTTGATCTTTGTTTTGAGAACTTGTCTAGATCTTCTTATAAGGTTCCCTTCAAATTTGAATCTATGTGGTTTAGGGACCAAAGTTTCCTTCCCTTTTTGGAGCAAACCTAGAAAAAGGCCCCTTTCATTGTAGGTTCAAGAATGTTTTATCTCACTAAAAAGCTTCAATTCATCAAAAATCAAATTAAGGAATGGAATGTTAGTCACTTCAAAAATATTTTTGTTGAAAAAGGCAATATTCAAAAGGAATTGCAATTGCTAAATGAGCAAATTATTGTAGTTGGGATGGACAAGGATAACGTTGAGAAAGAATTTTTTTTTAAAACACAACTTCAAGAAATCCTAGCTAGAGAGGAATTATACTAGAGGCAGCATTCCATAGAACTTTGTCTTAAAGATGGGGATATAAATACTAAGTTTTTTCATTCTTCAGCGAAGATCAGGAGCTATAAAAATTCTATCATTAGTATTTCTTCTAGTGATGGGTGTCTTCTTTCCAATGAAAGTGATATTCAAGTTGAAGTTGTCCCCTTTTATAAAAATCTGTTAAGTTGTTCATCTTCTTAATCTAGTTTGGGCAATGAAGAAGCTATCCTTAACAATATTCCTCCTTTAGTTTTAGCTAAGGATAATAATTTGCTGCTCAAACCTTTTTCCTTAGAAGAAATCAGATTTGTTGTGTTTTCTATGGCTTCAGACAAAGCATCAGGTCCTCACAATTTTTATGCTCTGTTCTTTCAAAAAACTTGGGATTTTACAGGGAAAGAGGTTTGACAGGTTGTGAAAGAAGACATAAAATCTAGAAATATCCTCAAAGAGATTAGCAATACTTTTCTTGCTCTTATTCCTAAAAAAATTAACCCTCAGTCCTTTCTTGATTTTAGACCGATAGATTTGTGCAATAATTTGTATAAGATTATTACAAAAGTCATCACCATCAGGCTTGGAGAGATAATTCCCAACATTAGTTTAGAGGAGCAAGGTGGATTTGTGTCTGGTAAAGAAACTTCTGAGGGTTCTATCTATGCCCGTGAAATTATTCACTCTATTCATGCTCAAAAGATTAAATCTATGATGCTCAAACTGGATATACTTAAAGCATATGATAGAGTCAACTGGAGCTTCTTACTAAAAGTTCTTAACAGATTTGGCTTCTCAAAGGCTTTTTGTAAGTGGATCTTAGCCTACATTTCTGGTCCCAATTTCTCTATCATTCTTAATGGTAAAACTTGTGGTTTTTTAAAATCTTCTGAAGGTATCCATCAAGGATATCCTATTTCTCCCTTCTTGTTCATTATTATGGTAGAGGCATTGAGCAGAAGCATTCAACTTGCAATTTCTAATAACTCATGGCTGGGTGTGAGAAGTTCCCATTTCTTTGGTTCTACTTCTCACTCTCTTTTTTCTGATGACACTTTGGTATTTGGGAGAGCTACTTTGTCTGAAGAAAAATCCATCAAGTTGGTTCTTGACTCCTACTGCTCAATCTCAAGTCAATAAATTAATCCTCTTAATTCTCAATTTTTTTTCTTATTTATAGAAGCCAATCAACAATAAAAAATTTGCAAACTACTAGGATATAAGTTGGGTTCTCTTCCCTCTCTTTATTTGGGGGTTTCAATGTTTTTTTGGGACTTACAAAAAAACTCTTTGGTTTAAAATTGTGGACTCTATTAGTAACAAGATCTCCACATGGAAAAATAGATGGTTGTCTTTTGCTGTGAAAATTACCATGGTTAGATCTATTGTTTTAGCAATTCTAGTTTATTTAATGTGTGTTCTTAACATGCCTAAGGGGATAGTCTTGTCTATTCATAAAATCATTAGAAATTTTCTTTCGAAAGGTAACTTGGACTCAACAAGCAAGAAAGCATTACCTCTCATATCTCTAGACAAGTGTTGTACTTCAAAAAAGGAAGGTGGTGCTGGGATTCTTAATCTAGAAGCTCAAAATATTGCTCTAGGAGCAAAACTTGCTTGGAAAATGTATGAGAAACCACACCTCATATGGTGTAAGATTATGCAATCCAAATATTTAGATTCTCCTAATCCTGAAAGGATTTTTACAGTTACTAACCCTCTTATTGGATCCATAATATGGAATTTCATTATCAAACGTAGGGAAGTTATAATTCTCTTTCTCACTTGGAAGATTCATAATGGGATCAAAGCTCTTTTTTGGGAGGATCCTTGGAATGGCTTAAAAAAATGGATTCTTTTGATGGTCTGTCTAAGGCCAATCAAGTTCTTTATGCTCTCTGGGGGACTAAAGTTAAGGACTACCTTAAAGATAATGCTCAGTTGGGATATCCAGTTGAATGGAAAGATTTCTCTGATTTAAACTTCCCTCAAGATCAAAATTTTTTATTATCTGATATTCTTTCTCAAAGAAAAGTCTTCTTTACTTTTTCTACTGATAAGCTGATCTGGAGTCCCTCTAAGACTATTTTTATATAGTGAAGCAAGGTTATCTCTCACTTACATTTAAAAAGGAGGATCATTGCAATTGGTTACACTCCATATGTTGGGGAAAATTAGTTCTTCCTAAGGTTGGGGCCTTTGCTTGGCTATCTTTGAAAAAAAGAATTCTTACTAGTGATAGGTTAGCAAAACTGGGTTTTGTTGATCCCTTCAAATGTGTCCTATGTGGAAATGAAGATGAAACTTTGAATCATCTGCTCTTGCAATGTCCTTTTGCCACTAATTGTTGGAAGAGGCTATTTTAAAAACTTCATTGGTATGCCCCACTTCTAAACACACTTTTTGATCTCTTTCAAAGCTACCTCTTCTTTTCAAAAAACCTGCTCTATCAGATCTTTGGGTCATCTTCCCCTCCATTGTAATTTGGAATGTGTGGTTAGAAAGAAATAGGAGAATTTTTAGGAGGGAATCTCTAACCTTGGAGAACATTTTTTTCAAAATTGAAAGCTCTATCTCAGAAATTATTATGTTTCAATCTTCAATTTCTAATTCAACTTTCTCTCATTGGGATGACATGATGCTTTTAGAATGGAGAAAAATTAAATTATTTGCTCCAGGTGGCAAATCCAGTAATTCCTCTCATGGCTTATCTATAGATCACAATATGGTTCATTGGTCTCCCCCTTTCCCTAATTGGTTTAAGGTGAATTTTGATGGTGCCTCAAAGGGTAATCCAGGAACTTTAGGTATTGGTTGTATTATTAGAGACAACTTGGGTAATCTTTTGTGTGCTAAAGCTGAAAGAATTTTAGATGGTACAAATAATGATGCTGAAGTTTAGGCACTCCTACTTAGTATTAGGACTGCTATTTCTTTGGGTTTAAAAAATATCATTCTTGAAGGATATTCTCAATTGATCATTCATGCCTTTTAAAAGAAACATGTTCCTAATTGGAGATGTAATTATGTGCTTGAACAAGCTTGGCATTTGATGGGTAATTTGGAAGATTTTCAGTGTCAACATGTGTACAAACAAGGAAATAAGGTAGCGGATATTATTGCTAATATGGCCTGTATGTTACCCAAAGGATCTCTTCTTATAGACAAAGACTCCAGCTCCAATTTTCCCCAACTTGTCAAGCTCTTGAAAGATGAGAAAAAAGATCAAATCTAATGTTTTTTTATCTAACTTGGTTGTGGGTTTTGGTAGGTACATTCTTGAGATATTTTATCCCCCTTTGGACAATCATTAATATTGAAGATATTTTAAGAACCCTCCCTCTTGTTCTTTGCTTCAGTCATGCCACACATGTCAGGTATATTTCTCGAATAGCAATAGTTGTACGTCTTCCTTCAATCTGAATGTACGAATTTTATTTCGCATGTGTATCCTACCTTGGCTAAAATCACTTTGATTTCTGTGATAGTCCTTCACATCTCACGAAGGATTTGTTATTATTTCCAGCTCGTGGGATTGGTTTTAAAAAGATCTTTTGCCTCTTTTCATTCTTCATTCTTCTTTTTGGCAATCTACATTTCCAAATCTTCTCTTCTTGTATATGGTGATAATATTTCATAATGCGCATATTTTCCTTCTTATCCAAGACTGGGAAGTTCCTCTTCATGGAGCTATTGATAGAGAGGGTCTTCAACAGGCTTTCAAACTACACATAGCAAATGTGGAAGAAGGCTCATAGAGGTTTGTGGAAAGGATTTTCTCTAGCAATCAAAGGTCTGCTACACTTCACATTTAGTCTCTTATTTTCTCTCGAATGCCATGGATGCTATACAACATGTTGATATTGTTAAGGGCTAGCCGTGAATTTTATTCATGAATTTCTTCTATCGGTGGACAAATTGAACCATGCTTTTGCTAATTATGATTTGCATGTGGGTTTGGATGATATTGGAGGTCTTTTTGCTTGGTCAGATTTGCTTGAGAAACCTCACCTTAATTATGTTTTTCAATCCCTGAATCTTAGCTTGCAAATAAATAGTTGTGATCCTTTGGATTGCTCTCTTCAAGCTCATAAAAATAGTTGGGAAATACCTTTAAGGGTAAGATTGAGGATGCCTATAATGCTTGGTCTTTCTTGATTCACTTCAACCCTCTGGCTCCTTTTTTTCCAACTAAAGCAAATATGAATGTTGAAGATGAGGTGTCTACTCATATGGGTTTTCAAGCTTTCAAAGTGGCAGATCTAAATGCCACCAATCTATGATTCTAGCTCATTTTCTCTTTTTATGGTAGTTTATCACTTTCTCATCTTGCCACTTTTTGCACCGTGCTGCTATGTATATGCTTAATCTCGTCTTTGGACCTTTTTTGTAAAACTTTATTATACTTTTTTAATATAAATCCTTATGATGCTCTGCATCCTTACTTATAAAAAAAACTCACTAAGCAATTAGTAAGATTCCTTTGAAAACTAATAGATCCAACTAATTTACCCTTCTTAATTTAGGAAGTAAACAATAAAATGGGTTAATTGCTATACTAATTTCTAGTTGAAGTGTTCCATCTTTTAGTATTTGCAACTAATTATTACACATTACCTGATGTAGGGGCATCTTGCCTCTTTCAATTTTGGGTTTTAATTGTTTTTAAAGTTTTGGTTTTTGTGGTGAATAAGCAATAATCCTTACTGCAGCAATAGTAAACTAGTAAGGCTGAATGAATAATGTGATGAACAGGCTGACAGAAAACAAATAAGAGGAAGCTAAGTTGTGGAGAAGAGATCGAAGGTGATAGCTAGGAGTCAATGGTTTGTGGATGCTGAGTGACAACAGAATAAGAGAGAGTAGAATAGTTTTGTTTTTGCATTTATATGACCATCTGTATTGGCCAAATGGATGAAATATGAAATGTAATGTTGGATGTGATATCAATAGAAACTTGGAAAGTATATTTTCTCTTGACTATATTCCTTTTATAAATCCACCCTCCTATCATTGACATCAGTTTGTTGATATTAGATAGAAGATTGCATTGTTCCTGTCGCTCTCATTGAGGTTCATGTCATTTTTCTACATATCACTTGTTTATGAATCCTGCAAGTTAGGTTTTGATCTGTGACTAATTAGCCTATCATTAAAAGATTCTAAGTAATGTGTTTGCATTATTGGAAGCTAGGTCATTGTGCATGAGATCATTCTGATCTTGTGCCATCAGATTGGTATCAGAGCCTAGTTAAAGGTCTGTGAAGAGAAGTGGAGAGTTATGTTCTTAATAATATGTGTGTTGATGTTTTGATAGTTGTGAATAAGAAACCTAGAGTCCCAAAGAACTGGGCAATGGGCACTATATGTGTTCTTGATTTTGATGGGTATTGTGTATGAGTGTGTAGTCTTATGAATGATGCAGAGATAGACAATCACTAGCATGGTGGAAAGAATGCTGACGAATGAGGTATAAAAGTTGAGAAAGAGTTATTTGTTGTTGTAGGCATGAACAAGGGCTTGTAACTGCTATCCCCCAGCAAAGATAAACTGGGTAGAAGGTGTATAACTTCCTCCATGAAGAGAGAGTGGGTAGAGGGGGTTTTGAGAGATACATCTTCTAGGTCTTGTTGGGTTGAGGGTAGTTGTGGAAAGTGTTTTTATGTAAACAAATTTTTGAAGGAGAGGTAGTTTGCACTTGAAGCTTGAGTAAAGTTACGGAATTGCAACAATGAGAGGATGGGCATTTGTGTAAAGCGACCCCTCATAATCCCATTTTGGGATAGATATTGAGATGAAGTGGAAAGCAGAAAGTATTGAGAGGGATTGGAAGAGATCTTGAGAAGAATGGAAATCTTGGAAAGGATTTATTTTCCTGATAAGTTTGTGACTACCGAAAGCAGACAAGGGGAGAAGAGGAAGAAAGTTCACATTGTAGAGGACTTGGATAGAAGTAAGAAAATTAGAAAAAGAGGAGGTGCAACAAGGAACACTAGAAAAAGAAAAGAAGAGGGTGCCTGTGAAGAAGGAACCTGAGGAGACATCATGGTCGCTTGATTTATTTTCTGATGAATTGTTTGAAGTTGTGAATATAGGTGTGAAGAAGACTAAGAACAAGCCTTTGGAGGCCAAGAAAGAAAAGGCAAGAAGAGAGCCCATAGATGATGATGGAGATAAGAGCAAAGGAAGCCAGATTGCAACAATAGATGATAAAAGACGGTTTGTAGTAGTAGTACCTAAAGGTGGTAAGAGAGCTGATCAAGAAGAGAAGAAAACCTGTGAAAAGAAAGAGATGGCAAGACATGAAGCCAAGGAGGTAAGAAGATTGGGACAATAGAGAAATGAGGAGGTAAAAGCAAGTGATTTTGTTTGTGCAAGAGAAAATAGAAATGTAAACCTCCAAGTTAAAAATGAGAAGAATAACATAGTGGATCATGGGTATATAATACTGCATTGGCAAAGGAAATCAGTTGTAGATGTGCAACAAGGAGAAGGAATGGTTTGTGCTAACCTGTGTGACAGAAAAATGGCATCAAGGATGGAAGATCTAATAGAGATTAAAGGAAGACAAGAAGATAAGCCAAGTGTAGAGGCAACAAGATGACAATACAAGAGGATGAAGAATTCAGCATGGATAGAGAAGCATGCAACAGTAGCAGTTGACAAGAAGAATCAACCAAGGTAAGAGAAGAAGAGATGTGTAGATGTTGACGATCCCAATGAAGAAGAAATTGAGGCAAAGACAATAGACAATGAAGATGAGGATGCAAAGGTTGAAACCTTACGGACAAAAAAGATGGATTCCTATAAGGGGACAGTAGTTAAAGTAAGTTCTGATGAAAAGACAAGGAGTGCAGTGGAGAAGTTTGTTGGAATGACCAAGAATGCAAGTTGGCAAATAGAAATAGAACTACAAGGAGATGTAAAATGTATTGTCTTTCATTTTGTTGATGGTTTGACATATGGGATAGAAAATTCATATATGAATATTGTGAGCTGTAACATGTATGGGCTGATAGGGAAGAGTGGTTTTGCTGATGATGGACAAAAAGATAAGGACAAATGGCACGCAATAGATGCTATTATTGGTAGCAAGAAGAGTGCAAAGATAGGTGATGTTGAGTGGTTGAGTATGGGTGAGATGAAGACTAAGTTTTGTGGGCATGTTAAAGGAAAGGAAATGTCTGGTACACAACAAGAGCTATATGAAAGCATGGAATATGTGGAAGAAGAAAGATATGTTTTCTATAATGTATTTGTTTCTTGTGCAGGACATGAAGACAAGGAAAGAGAGTCTAAAATGGAGTCAAGTCAGAATTTAAAAAGTTTGCACTTTGGTTGGCTAATGGATTTGAGGAAAGATGGTGATCAATGTAAGTTAAAATCTAAGGATGGAGAAAATCTTGTTTGTGTTTTCATTTTTAGGGATGACCATGATAATAAAGAGGAGAAGAAATCTGAAATTGCAAAAGAGCATATGAGAATAGAGACAATGTTCAACTTGAAGGAATATTCTGAAGAAGAGAGTGCAGGCTTGGTGAAGAAGATTATGGTAGAAAAAGAAAATGGTAAAGGTACCTTTGAGTTGGTAGTAAAAGAACCAGAAGATGAAGGTGAAGTTGTGTTTGAAATTGACAGTTGTGGAGATGAAACAGAGTCATGGTGATTTGTAATGGATAAAGAAATCAGTAGATAGATCTATGAGAAGAATGTGGACAACAAACAATTATAGAGGAAGAAGCTTAGGAAGAGTAACAGCAAGCATAAGTCAAATTGGAAGAAGTGGAAGAAGAAGTTACAGAGCTCATGAGAAGGAGCTCATGAATTTTATTCAGTGGGGGAGTCTGATGCGGGGGCATCTTGCCTCTTTCAATTTTGGGTTTTAATTATTTTTAAAGTTTTGGTTTTCATGGTGAATAAGTAGGAATCCTTACTGCAGTCTTTGGTGTGTTCGTAGGTCCTGTCGCTTTGCCCTTGGAGCTCCTGTCACCTTTATGACAACAATTTGATTAGCTATCATATTTTATCTATATCGACCATTATTTGGCAAATTAATTTCTACTTTTTATAGAGGTCGTGGCTAGCAATTATCGTCAGATTTAAAGGCAAAAGGCCTCAAGTTGTGGGTGGTCCAGTTGGTAAGCAATTAAAAATATTCATTATGATTTTCTTTCTTATTTGGAGGATTGACCAAAATTAGAAACATCAGCTTTATGTGTGAGGTGACTCATTTATGTTTTTTCTTTCTTGGTCGTTTCTTGGTGTCTGCCATTTCTGCATAGTGATGATGGGCGTCATATGGTGGTTTCTTCCTGGTAGCGATGATATACGTTTATTTTCTCTATTACAGACAACATTAAGAAGGTCATGGGCATCCATTCTATTTATGGCAACGATGGTTGCATTATTGGTAGCAGAGGCTCCTATCATTTGTGGCAATGTATTTAGGTGTGACAGTTTCAAGTAGCAAGGAGGAGTGTTGAAGTTCTTTCTGCAAAACACTAAACCATTTATAATTCCTTCAAAGGCATTCACAGCATGGGGAGGTCGAGGGTAAAGAGAAATAGAAGGCCGACGGTCTAAAGCAAGGAAATAGGCTGATCATTCAATGGAAGGTAAAATATTGGTGACTGATTCAAAGTCAGAGGGTAGTGGAGTACAGAAGGAGGAAGGCTGATGGGAGAAGAAGACCATCAATTAGAGAGCAGCGACAGTAAACTAGTAAGGCTGAATGAATAATGTGATGAACAGGTTGACAGAAAACAAATAAGAGGAAGCTGAGTTGTGGAGAAGAGATCGAAGGTGATAGCTAGGAGTAGATGGTTTGTGGATGTTGGGTGACAACAAAATAAGAGAGAGTAGAATAGTTTTGTTTTTTCTTTTATATGGCCGTCTGTATTGGCCAAATGGATGAAATATGAAATGTAATGTTGGATGTGATATCAATAGAAACTTGGAAAGTATATTTTCTCTTGACTATATTCCTATTATAAATCCACTCTCCTGTCATTGACATCAGTTTTTTGATATTAGATAGAAGATTGCATTGTTCCTGTCACTCTCATTGAGGTTCATGTCATTTTTTTGCATATCACTTGTTTATGAATCTTGCAAGTTGGGTTTTGATCTATGACTAATTAGCCTATCATTAAAAGATTCTAAGTAATGTGTCTGCGTTATTAGAAGCTAGGTCATTATGCATGAGATCATTCTGATCTTGTGCCATCATTACCATAATTAATTTTAAGGAAATTTCTAATGAATTAATTAATCACATCATGTTCCAAAAATTAACAAATTTTTAACCAAAATCTATTAATTGTCCCAACCTAGCTAAAAGGCTAACTAGTGTTTAACAAGATATATATTATTTCATTTATTAACCTCATTAAAAAGGTGAGTAGAAAAGTTATTGACAGAGCCCACCTTATTATAACATTTTAATCTTATGGAAGAAAAAAAGATCAAATTATAACTCTAACTTCAAACTTCTCAAGAAATTAATTAATAATATCACATTGATTTAATGGAAATTGAATTTTAACTCTACTAATTACTAAAACTCATTAAATAAATTAATTTATAATTAATATTTTAATCTAATAGAAATTAAAATTTTAATTGTAATAATTTACTTAAGAATAATCCATGTAACTAATTAGATTGACTATTAAAACAATAATTAAATTTATAATTACAAATAACTAATCATTAAAGAGTCATTTAGGTATATATAAAAATTAAAGAACCCAAAAATAATATTAACGTATTTGGGATTTCTTTTTTTTTTTAAATCAACTAACCAAATTCTAGCTAAAAAAAAAATCTCATTATAAATTTATCTCTTAATGGTTGATATAACTAAATAATATATGTCTATATATAATTAAAATAATAATAAATAAACTTAAATAATAACTAACTAAGGTTTAGTCAAAGTTTATATATATATATATATATATATATATATATATATATATATATATATATATAATCTAATATTTAAAAAAAACTGGTAAACCTGTCATGAAAACAAGGAGTCTATTGCAGCCTCCATAACTTTTATTTTATGATCTGGATTTTTTCTAAGATTTTTAGGGTATTTAAAGAACTACGTTTTATATTACCCCACAAGAAATTAGTCATACCCAGATTGTTGATTACAAGAGAAGATGGAGTTACTGACTATCTATCTCTACTGATAAAAACCCTACATATTAATTATATATATAGTATATATTTATATATATGTATATATCCTTGAAACCCTAGTTCACTGCATGTATATAATTTTTTTTTACATTATTCAATTATAGAAAAATGCATGCATGTGCATGCATGAGGATTTTTAGAGGACCCATACAAGCTCTAGCAATTATCTCCAAAACCTAGTTAACCCTTTTTAAAAAAATAGAAAATCTTTACTGAAAAGGAATCAAAGAAAACCTAGAACAAAGAAAAATAAAATAAAATGGTTGTACCTACAACTTTAGATCTCCCAAACAAAATTCTCTTTTTTTCCTCTCCCAAAAGAATCCCTACCAAATGTGCAACCTGTTTAATATGGAAAGGGAGAAAGGTGAGTTTAGTTGGGGGTTTTAGTTTGACTCCTCCTTTCCACTAAACATTCCAAGGGCTTTTAAACTGAGTGCTTCTCCTATCGAGAGAAGAGTCATCTATCAGATTGGGGTTGCCACTTGGTTTGCTAGGAAATTCAAAAGTTATCACACAATGTTGCTAATTAATGCTCTTATGCTCTTGAAACCTTAATTTAAGAAAAACAATAAGAAAATCTGCAAATTATGACTGATGCTACTAAAGTAAGACAAAGGGCAGATAACCTTAACTCACTGTTTTTTGCAGTCTAGAGAACAAAAATGTCAAGGACAATGGTGATGGCATCCAAGTCCAATGTGTTGCTTTTTCTATAGAATCTTGATCTCGTTCTGACACTTATTTCTGCTGTCTTTTTTGTTTCTAGCAACTCAGATGCAGAGGACTATGGTGATGGCACCCTAGTCCACTGAGGGATCTTCCTACGGATGTTGGAAGCTCTACAAACCCTGATTATCACTGTCTAGTCTATTTCTATAGCTTCAGATGTAGAGGAAAATGTTGATGGTACCCTAGTCTAGGTAGAATCCTCTTTTAGGATCTAGAATCTCCACAGTGTCCTCTTGTTCCCTACAACTCCACTTCTTCCGCTTTCACAACCTGTAACCTGTAATCACAAGAAGTGTGGGAGGGGTTGTGGTGTTTAGAGGATTTCCTTAGTTAAGCCCTGGAGAGACATTCAAGTCTTTCAAACACCATTGTCAGAGAGAGAGTGTGTATCCTTGTGGGTTAGAGGTAAAAATCCAAATGATAATGATGATAAAACACAATAGATGTCACCTTGATGATGAAGCTCTCATGGAAGGAAGATGCTCTTCAATGCCATGAGGAGAAGATGTAAATCCAACCTGCAAAAATAAACACAATAACAATGCTATGCTCTGCAACACAATGATATCACCAAAAATCTCAAGTATGCCCAAAGTTCACAATCATCTTCTAGTTTCTAAATGATAACCCACACATTCTTATATATGCAACTACAAAGATTCCCACCAAGAATTTTGTAATTAAAACTTATGATGTCGGCCTCGGACCCAAATAATGGTCACAAAACCAACATTTGAATTTAAGGCAAACCCACAATAGGGCTAGACTAGGGCACTAGCACCCTTGTCTACCCCCTGTCTTTGTTCTGGGATCATTAAATTAGCACCCCCTAGGTCCTATTTGTCACAAGACCCAGGGTTTTCTCATCAGGAGTCTGAATTATCATGCAAGATGCTCTAAATGAAATCTAAAGATCTGGGAGCCAAACCTTAAAAGGAAAAAGCCCCCAAGGGTGTATTTTTCTGACATAACATTTAGCCCCCACTTTAATGTACGTATAAACACAAGGCCAATACATGAATTAAAGTAAGGTCAACAAACACAACAAACATGCCAGGAATGGAGAAGACACGCCAAACACATTGAAGACAATAACAAGCATGCAAAACACAGAGATGATAGTTACAGTCATGCAGAACACGAAGAAGACAACATTGAAGACATGCATAGCACAGAGAATACAATGAATGCAATGATTATTTTCTTTTTGATTTTTCGATATGAAATGCAAAATGCAAGTACAAGGAAAGTAAACAAACAAATCCCAAAAGAGTGTAGAGGAGCTCATCGCTATAGGTCTTGCACTTTTCAAAAGAACAAACATGCCAAAAAAATCCCAAGGTGTAGAGGAGCTCATCACCACCGGTCTTACACCTTGAGAATAGACACGCCAAACAAATCCTTAAGTGCAAAGGAGCTCATTGCTACTGGTCTTGCACTTTGAGAACAAACATGCCATACACACACACTTGGAAGACACGGAGAAAAAATGATAGAAAAGTGATGTAGTGAAACTATTGCTAGGTTCATCACCATCTTAGGTACATTAGAAGGACACACCGATGATTAGGCTTCACCACAACAACCGCTGAAAACACGCTTAAGGGTTGAGTTACTCACATAACCACTCCCTACCTTGTGATGAGGACTTTTGAAAATGACAAGATAGTGTAATCTCTCCGAGAAATACACCATCCCTACCTCATGATGAGGGCTTAAGATAGAAAAGGGATGCGATATTCCCGCTTAGTGATGAGGACTTAAATGATTGTGATTGATTTTCAGATTGTTCAAACATGCTTTACTAACATCTAAAGCAGACAACTTACCTTATATATGCCCCCACCTTAAGGTGGTTGATATCACGTATTGATATCAAGCACGTTAAGGTAGGAAGAAAACACACAAGGGAACATGAGCTCTTGCAAAGCCCATGTCCCCCACATGTGACATGTACTTTACGATTACCAAATGTTCCCACAAACACATCCCTATAGGAAAACTGTTACCATCCAAATAAGCATGATAAACAACAATGCATATGATCAACTACATGAAAGAGCCATGCAAGGTGAAAGACAAAGTACGCGGAGCAGCAGTATTGTTAAAGTGTTGTTAGCAAGATATAATAACATCGACATCAACATCAAGATAGAGAAATCACATGGAGTGATTCCACTAGCTAAGCATCGGATAGTATGTAACAACCCCGTCGTCATGTATGGACTAGGTCCATTTTTTTGATTACTCGCTAAAGGGACACTAGGTCCGCATCACTATAATATGTTTTTAGTCATCCACCAGCTAGATGGAAACACTAGAAGAATGTAAACAATAAATAAAAGAGGAGAACAAGTACCTTAGGTAAAATCACATAGGAGGGTTCCCCCAAGTCACCAACCACAACGCTATGTCTGTAAGACACAACACACAACAATAAAATCAGAGGAGATGCAATATAAAAGAATGATGATACAAATAGAAGAAGGTCACAATAGAGGTGGTCTCCTAGTATCCTTGACCTTACAAAGAATCAAGGGTCCTCCTAGGAGGCCTAACAACACAAAGATAAAGGGTTAGAGATACTTACCTGTAGTACTATCGTACTAAATTTTAGAACTTATGAACCTCTTGGAGAGGTACTTGATCAAGTTGTATGAGAAGCTTGAGTGGTTCTTATTAGGTTGTTGCTTGTTATCAGAGAGTCCATGCGGTATTTTCTCATCATTTCCTTGTTTATGTAAAATCTTTTGTTTCTTGTGAGGAGGAGAACCACTGTTATTTCCAACTGATGATAAACGTCTTGCTCGTTTCCAATTTTTATTTCTCTTATTTTGTTGGTTCTGTCTATCATAATGACAAGGACCATCTTGCACTGTTTCAATCCTTTCTATTATCATAATCTCTTGCTTTGGTTTTTCCATTTGTCTTTTTGATATATGTTGATTGTCTCCCAATCCCTAAAGGGATAATAGAGTAGGCACTTCAGAGTAAATACCTTTTCTTCGTGGACAAGGTGATACGTGAGTATTTTCCTTATTTGCTTCAATTGTAGAAATTATCTCATCATAATTGATGAGTCTAGTTTATGACTCAATTTTGTTAAACTTTATTATCCACTTGCTGTAGTTATCTTGGACTTTGATACTTTAATCCTGATCTTTCTATGTCATTACCCCAAAGCTATAACTTGTTGAGCATAGGTCATTTCTTATATCCTTTTATGACAAAGACATGCTATATGAACTATCTATGTTAAATTTACATATGGTTAATGAATATTACTCCAAGGTAGTTACGAATGTGCAATTATTTGTGTTACTAATATTGTTATGCAGATATAATCGACATCCATAAAGAAGAGGAAGATTCTGCTGGTTGGTTGCTTACCATAAAAGTAAAACATGGTGATTGTTCAAATATCAAATGGAGGGAAGGCAACCACTTTGTAACTAATCTGAAATACCTATTGAGCAAATTTAGGAGTTACTGTTATGCTAGATCTGCATTAAAGCAAATCGCTTGACCAGATTCCCCTGCATGCATAACCTCCTTTCCACTTTCTATGTTTTCCATAATGAGGCATCCTCCTATTCTATTGGCATTGACCGCCCTGCTAGGTAGTTAGTTTTGTAGTTTTCCTTCTATAAATAAGACTCTGATAGTCCTTCTGAGGGGTTGTTGATTATTCAGATATTGTCCTTGCATTATCCAGTTTTTGGTAATACAGTTATAAAGTTTAGTTGTACTCATCTTTTCGAATGAATAAAATGAAGTTGTAAATTCACATTTCTAAGTTTACATTTGTCTTAGGGAATACTCATCCAAGGGGGCCCACTTGATGAGAATTCCACCCTCTAGTTTAGTTACATTTTCTGTTAAGCATTTAGTTAAATCTGGCATTGAATGTTCCTGCAGCCACTAGAATTCTATTCTGTGTCTGTTCCTGCAGCCAAAGTAGACAGAGTAGTTTCTTGTTTGTTTGTCCAGACTTTTACTTTCTGTCATTTACTTGATCCTAGAATAGCTATTGGTTAATGTTCAACATTCTTGTTATTTCTTTTCTAGCAATTATCTTCAGCATTATGTCTTTCTTAGCTATAGAATGAACATGGCTACTTTGGAAGTTCTTAGTGCACATATTGTGCTGACCCATTTCAAGTTCACGTCCCTGGGTTGACAAGTGAAATGCATCTCCATAGTGATTAAGATAGCTACTTAGTTTAGATGTCCAATCTCTGAGTTACAGTTTTAAGATCTCAATTGTTAAATCATTGTACGAGACCAACATTTTTGGCATCGTTGTCGGGGATGGTGTCAAACTAAGAAGATCTTTGGAGTCATCTTTAGTATTATTCTTTGCAGTTTTTCCTTAAAGTGTGTTTTAGTTAGGAAGAAATCATCTACAACTCGTCAACATTTTTTTTTGTGTGAGAAGTGGCTGATACTAAGTATATTACATGCATAGAGGTAGGAGAAGAGATGCTTTAGGGAGATTCCTTCCTAATGATTCAACTTACCCAGCAGAAGAAGTAGAAGTGAATCCTTTCCTTGATGCATTCCCTGATTTGAATAATTCTGAAACATCATCTGAAGATCAAGATACCCCAAACCTAGTTGAAAACCCATTTGCCTTGATAATAGGTCCAATAGTCATGGATGCCCAAAATGTACCTAATCAACCAATGTTTCCATTTCTGATTGCTCTTCAAAATGAAGTGGATGATCTCAAGAACATACCTGCTTCATCTCTCCCCAAGTTCTATAGATTTGCAACAGAGGACCCAAACACCTTGTTTGAATTTGATATCCTCTACAAAAGCTATGACTACACTACTGATGCTCATAAACTTAAGTTGTTTCCTACTACCATGAAATAAGCTGCATTAAGGTGGTTTATGAGTCTAGGTAGTGATGTTGTCAATACCTAGGAAGAAATGAAAGATAAATTTCTTTAGAAATATAAAGACTACTATAGGAGTGGGGATATGAGAGGAAATGATATTTTCAGAATGCAACAGAAAGAAGATGAAAGTTTGGAGGATTACATCTCAAGGTTCCTGTTTTGTTTACAAAAGTCTCCCCATCATGCACTCACTGAGGACTCTCAGAAACTGCTCTTCTTCAGGGGAATAAGTGAGAGTTGCACAGATGCCTTGGATTTAATGGGAGGAGGAGATATTACCCAAGTGTCTTGGGTTGATATTAAGAAGTTGTGCCAGAATTCTTCCAGAGTAGCCATGAAGAAAGGAAGAGGTTACCATTCCCTTATGGGGAAAACCTCTACCAATGGAGTTTCAAGGATGGAGATAAGCCACTTGCTATTTGATTTTAAGCAAGATATTATGAACAATATGGCCACCCAGTTAGACACATCTAGGAAAAGAAGAAGCATGAAGAGGCTGAGGCAATGTTGGCCAAATATTGTCCTCATTGTAGACAAAAGAAGAGGGACTACATATGCAAGTTGGTAGCTCACATTGATAACAAGCAAATTCCACCTAAGTTCAAGCCAATACAAGTTGAAGAGGATCAAGTTTTCTATGTTGTATAAAGGAGGCCATGGGCTCTAAGACAAGGTATGTCACCAGATCCATTATCATATGCTGGTCCACATTTTAATACTTATGCATCTGGTAACCAATGGCAACAGCCATTTCCATCCAATTATGGAGGATATCCACCTCAGCCTTGGAACAACCCTCAAAATACTTGGCTAAGTTACCAAAACCCTGCACCCTAATGGCAACAGCCTCCTAGGAATTGGCAGTCACCTCTAGGAAATTGGTAGCAAACATCTTAATGGAGAGGGGGACAACAATGGCCAAATTAGACAACTAATTACATGCAGTCACCTCCTCAGCCCCAACAGCCTGTTATAATGCCTCCACTTGCTAGCTCCAATTCAAATACACCTAAACCTACTTAGTTACCAGCTCAACCCTCACCTAACCCAAATAATAGACCACAGTAACAACCAGTATATTCTACTGATCCAAATCAATTCCCTTCATATGTTGTGAATGTAAGTGATATACATCTGCATTTAGGAACTACCTTGACAGCTCCTTCAAGACCTGTCATTACTGAGCTTTCTAAGGAGGAAGTGGAACTTAACAAAACTCCCATTCAATCAGATGTACTTGAAAATCCTGAACCAATGATAGTCAAATAGACTTCCCAAGAACCACCATTTCCACAAAGGTTAGAAACTATAAAACAAAAGGTAGTAGAAGAGGAACCCACCTTTGATATTCTAGAACAGTTGAAACATGTATGTGTCACGATCCCTCTATTTCAAGCCATAAAAGATGTTCCTATATATGGCAAAGCAATTAAAGAAGCATGCCTTAAGAAGCTAGGCAGAAAAAGGAAAGACCCCACTATGGTCCATGTGGTGGGACAGTTGGCTGACATCATGCTTGGAAAAGTGACTGTTCCCAAATATAATGACCCAAGAAGTCCTGTGGTAGGAGTTGTTATAAATGGAATCCAAATCAGAAATGCTCTAATTGATCTCGGAGCAGCCATAAATGTAATGACAAAGGATATCCTACAGCAATTGAATGTTGCAACCATCCGACCAACTCCTCTATCCTGCAGCTTGCTGATAGCTCTACTGTTAAACCTAATGGGATAGTCGAGGATCTTGTGGTATCCCTGGACTCATGGGAATATCCAATTGATTTCATGATACTTTCTCCTAAATCTACATTGGGAGGATACCCCATCATTTTGGGAAGACCGTGGTTAGCCACAACAGATGCTTATATTGGGTGCCAGTCAGGAGACATGACCACCTCTGATGGGAGAAGCACTAAAACACTTGTTCTTTACCCACCTGCACAGCCATCTCACGACATGGATAATCCTGTTTGGCCTCATGTTGGTGAAGAGGCAGAGGAAACTAATTTTGTGGAGCAGCTTATGATGATTGGCAAAAGTTCTTTCCTACAACTTCAAGAAGAGGAGAAGGTGTTGTCTAATATAATTCAAAATCTTTATGAAGTAGAGGAAGCATCATCCTCTCATTCTGCTGATCCAGTGAGAATGCTTGTTCCAATTTTTCCTATAGCATCAGGTATGTTACATACATTGCTTCCACAAGAAATTAAGATACCTAGCATTAATGAAGTAACTTTGGTTGACTTCACAACTCAAGTGGAAATTTCAGAAGACAGATATCTCAATATTAATAGTAACTTGACTCAAGCACAACAGCTGTCCTTGGTAAATTTGTTAAAGAAACATAAAAATACTTTTGCATGGGATTATCATGACATGAAAGGATTGGATCCTACATTATGCACTCACAGGATTTACATAAAGGAAGATTGTACACCAGTAAGACTACCACAAAGGAGCATCAACCCTGCACTAAGAAAATTGTCAAAGAGGAATTACATAAGCTATTAGATGTAGGATTTATCTACCCAATCTCAGATAGCCAATGGGTGTCCCCTCTGGTTCTTGTGCCCAAGAAGGGAGGAAAATGTAGAGTCTGTATTGAATATAGAGAATTAAATTTTGCCACCAAAAAGGATCATTTTCCCCTTCCTTTCATAGACCAAGTATTGGACTCACTTGTAGGAAAGTAGTACTTTTCCTTTTTGGATGGATTCAACGGTTACAATCAGATTCAGATTACACCTGAAGATCAAGAGAAAACAACATTTACCTATCCTTGGGGGACATATGCCTACTCGGTGCTTCCATTTGGCTTATGCAATGTACCTCCAACTTTCCAAAGAGCAGTCATTAGCATAATTTCTGATATCTCACATGATTGTATGGAAATTTATATGGATGATTTCACTACTTATGGTGCTACTTTTGAAGAGGCATTAGCAAACTTAGGCAAGGTGTTGGAAAGATGTGAAGACCACAGCCTATTCTTAAATAGTGCAAAGTGCTTCATGATGATGTAGGAAGGTGTAGTACTTGGTCATTACATTTCTCCAAAAGGAATATAGGTAGACCCAACAAATATTGAAGTCATCATCAATCTACCCATTCCTGCAAAGCAAAAGGATGCCAGAAGTTTCTTGGGTCATTCAGGGTATTACAGAGGTTTCATCAAATATTTCAGCAAAATGGCATCCTCATTATATACTCTTCTTACAAGGGATGCTGGATTTCAGTGGAATGAAGACTGTGACAAAGCATTTTCTGATTTAAAGGTAGCCTTAACCCATGCTCCTGTACTTAAAGGCCCCAATTGGGAACTCCCTTTCCACATTCATACTGATGCATCAAATTATGCCTTAGGAGCAGTTTTAGGCCAGAAGGAGTCATTGAGCATGCTATTGATTTTATTAGCAAAAACTTACAGGGTGCTGACTTCAACTATATAGTAATAGAGAAGGAAATGTTAGCGGTCATCTATGCACTCAATAAATTTAGGCATTACATAACTAGTTATCAAATCTTTGTGCACATAGATCATGTAGCCATTAGGTATCTCATGAACAAACCTCTCATATCTGGTCGATTAGCAAGATGGGTGTTGTTAATACAGGAATTTGACATCACTATTGTGGATAAGCCAGGAAAGCCCAATGTGGTTGCAGGATTTCTTTCAAGAATGACTACATCAGAAGATAACCAGGTCATTGATGACTCTTTTCTTGATGAACATTTATTTTCACTCACTATACAAAGACCCTGGTATGCTGACATAGCCAATTATCTAGTAACAGGAAGAGTCCCCCCTCACTTCTCTCCTAAGGAAAGAAAGGTACTCATTGAAAAATCTTTTCCTTTTTCATCGATTGCTGGATGTTTGTTCTACACTAGACCAGACAATGTTATGAGGAGATGTGTGAGAGAAGATAAAACATATGACATTTTGCAAGCCTGTCACAATGAACCTTGTGGAGGACATTTTGCAGCAAAGCGAATAGCAATGAAGATTTTGAATGCAGGTTATTACTGGCCTACACTATACAAGGATGCAACAAGATATACCAAGAAATGCGATAGTTGTCAAAGGATGGGATGGCCAACAAAATCTGATGAGATGCCCCTTTATCCTTAGCTTGTGATTACTCCATTTGATAAGTGAGGATTAGATTTTGTAGGACCCATTGATCCTCCATCTAATGGTAAATCTTATATCTTAGTATGCACTGATTATGTAACTAAATGGGTAGAAGTTAAGGCCATGAAGCATGCAAGAGATAGTAAGGTTACAAAATTTCTCTATGAGGAAATCTTTACACGGTATGGAGTCCCCAGAGAACTAGTGACTGATCAAGGAGCTCAATTCACCTCAACTCTAGTTGCAGCACTAGTACATGAATACAACATAAGGCACAAGAAATCTACTCCTTATCACCCTCAGGCTAATGGCCAAGTTGAGGCGACTAACAGAGAAATAGAAGCCATTCTAACCAAAATTGTGGTTGTCCATAGGAAGGATTGGGCAAATAGGTTGCCAAAAGCTGCCTAGGCCTATAGGACAACCTAGAAAACAACTACTAGTTTTACTCCTTTTGAGTTGCTGTATGGCAAAACAACCATGATGCCTATTGAGTTTGAACATAAAACTCTTTGGACTGCACTTGACTTGGGTATGGATCTATCTAAAGCACAAAAGGAAAGAATCATGCAGCTCAATGCTTTAGATGAGATGAGAAAAGAAACTTTACATCATACATAAGTGGTACAGAATCAGAGAATAAGATGGCATGACAAATACATCAAAGATAAGAAATTCCAACCTGGTGACTGGGCTTTGCTTTATGACTTAAGGTATCAGGATAAAGCAAGAAAATTATAGACAAGGTGGCTAGGGCCATATGAAGTTGCTAAAGTTTTTTCCAATGGTGCTGTTTAGCTTACTACTATTGACCCTGCCAGATTCAAGCTATTAGTCAATGGTCATTGACTCAGGTTATATCACAAGCCAACCTCCAAAGAAGAATTCCTACAACAATTCACTCAGCATGCAACTCTTGAACTTCCTGCAGCCAAAGGTAGTGGACCTAGTGTCCCTCCTTCTGGCTAACCGAGGTATGACACTGATCATAATAAAGATTTCCACATTCATGGGAGTCCACTCTTTCACTTCTTCACCCATCCAGCCACCCATATCCATTCTTCTCTCTTCCATCACGTGTATTGATTACACTTCATCCCATCTTGCTTCAGTCCACTCCACTTTCATTCATTGCTCAATAAATTCTTAAGCATTACCCGTTACTTTCTCCATGATTCTTGCAACCAATTTTCCACAAATAAAGGTACGCACACTTTAATAATTCTCTATTAATTATCTTGTGGTTTGTTCATTTAATTATTGTACATTAATATCGATATTTCTCATAGCATGTCATTATTCCCTTCCTTGTCTTGTCACACATCACTATTCTGCATGTGTGGACACATGCCTAACTATAGGTTGGGGAGGGAGTGTTAATATGATGTCCACGTGTCAGTCCATCCATATGTTTTATGCCAAAATGTCAGTAAAGTTTTAAAATTGAATGATTTGAATTCTAAGTGAGGTGATGGCTCACAAGTATGAGATGACAACCTTCACCGATCATTCATTAATTCCTATACCACCCTTCTCTTGTATTCCCAAGAAAAGAAGCCGAAAAGGAAAATACAGATAGCATGAGTTAATGAAAATTTAACAAGACTACAGAAAGGTGAAGCTAGTTTTCAAACTTTTTGCAGAAAAAAACTTTGCAGTGTGATTGTTTTCAGGCAGCTAAGTCATGGGAGGAGGATTAATTCAGAATGAACTCACATTTCATGATGTATTATTGCAGGATGCACTTAGCTAGGCTAAATTTAGAAATTGTGGATGGATGGACTATTTCTTGAAGTTAAATGGTTTTGATGAAAATGTTGTGTTAGAATTTGCTCAAACATTGAATGATGGTAAGGCCATGGTAAGAGGTTTGTAGGTGTTGGCTACTGAGGCAAGAACAATAGAAGTTATAGGTCTTCCTGTTGATGGTGAAGATTACCCTATTGCCTGAGATGCCAGGTCAGCTAGAGCTGAGTTTACAGAACATAGTGATCCACCATTGACTGTATACAAGCAGGGAGCCAAAAGAACCTCTTTGTCTAAGTCATGGAAACAGGTAGCTGTCCATGTGGTGAAGTACATTACTTGTGAAGGTCAACAGTCAAACCTTCATTCTGTGCATTTCAAATTGTTGAATCATATGAGGCACGAAAGAAGGTTGAATGTGCCAAATGTACTTTATCACCTTCTCTCAATTATGGCTGCCGAGACCCAATAAGGTAGGCCTAATTCTATCTCTCACCATTGTTTAATCAAATTACTTGTTGAAAAGTCTCTGCATGATGTATTCAATATGACTTAGGAGGAATTGTTGAATATTGATCAAATAAGACCAAGCCATTTGAGACCTGTGGTTGTGCCACAACATCATAGAACTAGGAGAAGGGTGTGTTCTGTTGAAACTACTCTAGGAACTTCAACTTCCAGTGCAAACCCTCCTATAGCAAAACAAGCTATTGAGATTAGCTCTTTTGAAGCAAATCATGCAGACAAAGAAAGTTCTTCAGATTCTAACAACAAGGATATTCCTCTTAGCAGTTTAATTCAAACTAGGACATAGAGAAGAAGGCCAGAAACAAAGAAGGGTAAAACCAAAAAGCAAACCGCAAGAAGGAAGGTGCCGCACTCTAGGAAATGGAAGGCTAACACTGTTCTTCTTGTAGCTGAAGAGGAACATGAGAATCCTTCTTGTAAATCGAGACCTATGGAGCTTGCCTCTGATGCATCTACACAGACAAGCCCTAGGGTTGAGGAAATGATAGCTGAGGATACAGAGGCCCCAATGGGGCATGCGAATGATGTAGAAAAAGACATAATTGAAGAAGCAGCAGATGTAATTCTGGTAGACCTTGCCACCGCTGCTGAGCATATTGAGAGATAGGAACATGAAGATAAACAGGAGTTCCTAGAGCAAGACATCCTGCAGCCAGAATTGGCTGAGCAATCAGAAACCCTATAGCCTATGCTATGAGAAGATCAACCATCTATGCCTGGAAAGCCTTTGGTAGGCATACACAGACCTCCTAATTTTTCAATGCACATGGTAGCCATGAATTTGTGGAATGAAATGCAGAGGAGAGAAGAAGAATGGAAGAAGGAGAAATGTAGATTAAAAGATGAAATTCAAAAGAGGGATGATGAGATTAAGGAAAAGAATGCAAAAATTGCAACTTTAAAAGAGAGAGTGGATAATATGGCAGCTTTGGTGCCTCAGGTATTAGAATTTAGGACTCCCCCAAGAGTCTATGCTCTGCATTTAAAAGAAAGGTACCTCTCTTTTAAGTTAGCAAGGATTGTTTCTGGTTTAAACCCTTCCATTGAATCTCCTCTTGAATTTTTCAATGCTTATAGGATTGCTCCTCCAGAAATAAAGAATTTGTTGTGTGAATTTTATTTACATAATTTTGTTGTGTCCCAAGACCATGAGTGGAACCCCTTATTGTATGTCGGGGATGTTCAGTTGAGGGCATTTATGTCTTGGATGCAAAATGAGGTTAGTTGGGGATAACAATTCAGGGCTTATAAGCAATTAGAATTGAACACTCCATTTCCTGTTAGAGCTGAATCTGGAAATCCAGGAAGCTTTTTCAATGATTGGCATAGGATGCTTTATAGGCCAAGCTATGGTAATAGAATCTTGCTTGAAAGAGAAGCAGCTTACAGAGAATATGAGAAGATGGCACACACTACTGGAGAATCTGTGAAAGGACATTTGACACAAAGGTGGAATAGTTTATCTGATGAGTTAAAACAAGCAGAGCCTCACTCTCTATAGAATTATGTTGCAGCATGTAAAAGAGTGGATAGATATATGCAGATTGGGAGGACAAAGGGACAATTCTAGCTTCCCTTAATTTTTCAACCACTTATCTTATTGTGGCCTGTGCTAAATTATAGATTTTACTAGTATGATATTGTTGAAGAGAGAGAGAGATGGAGCAGGTTGGATAGGCAGCCAGGGTTCTATTAGGATCCTACATCACGTACCAGAGAAACTAATATAGGACAATTGGCAGTTGCTAATTTCAGGGCATTAACCAAGCAAAAGAAGAACCCTTCCTCTACTGGAGGACCAACAAAGTCTTAGGTTGGGGAGAGTGATGAGTCTAGTTTATGACTCAATTTTGTTAAACTTTATTATCCACTTGCTGTAGTTATCTTGGACTTTGATAATTTAATCCTAATCTTTCTATGTCATTACCCCAAAGCCATAACTTGTTGAGCATAGGTCATTTCTTATATCCTTTTATGACAAAGACATGCTATATGAACTATCTATGTTAAATTTACATATGGTTGATGAATATTACTCCAAGGTAGATATGAATGTGCAATTATTTGTGTGTACTAATATTATTATGCAGATATAATCGGTATCGATAAAGAAGAGGAAGATTCCACTGGTTGGTCGCTTACCATAAAATTCAAACATGGTGATCGTTCAAATGTCAAATGGAGGGAAGGAAAACACTTTGTAACTAATCTTAAATACCTGCTGACCAAATTTAGGAGTTACTGTTATGCTAGATCTGTGTTAAAGTAACTTGCTTGACCAGATTCCCCTGCATGTGTAACCTCCTTTCCACTTTCTATGTTTTCCATAATGAGGCGTCCTCCTATTCTATTGGCGTTGACCGCCCTACTAGGTAGTTAGTTTTGTAGTTTTCCTTCTATAAATAAGACTCTAATACTCCTTCTGAGGGGTTGTTGATTATTCAGATATTGTACTTGCATTATCCAATTTTCGGTAATACAGTTATAAAGTTCAGTTGTACTCATTTTTTTGAATGAATAAAATGAAGTTGTAAATTTGCATTTCTGAGTTTACATTTGTCTTAGGGAATACTCATCCAAGGGGCCCCACTTGGTGAGAATTCCACCCTCTATTTTAGTTACATTTTATGTTAAGCATTTAGTTAAATTTGGCATTGAATGTTCCTTTAGCCACTAGAATTATATTTTGTGTCTATTCCTGCAGCCAAAGCAGACAGAGTAGTTTCCTGTTTGTTTGTCTAGACTTTTACTTTCTGTCATGTACTTGATCCTAGAATAGCTGTTGGTTAATGTTCAACATTTCTATTATTTCCTTTCTAGCACTTATCTTCAGCATTATGTCTTTCTTAGCTATAGAATGAACGTACCTACTTTGGAAGTTCTTAGTGCACATACTGTGCTGACCCATTTCAAGTTCACGTCCCTGGGTTGACAAGTGAAATGCATCTCCATAGTGATTAAGATAGCTACTCAGTTCAGATGTCCAATCTCTGAGTTACAGTTTTAAGAGCTTAGTTGTTAAATCATTGTACAAGACCAACAATAATCTAAATAGTCCTCTTCTATTTCTAGTTTATTTTGTACCATCAAATTGCTATTGGTATGCTTAGGGAAAGGATTAGTGAAGATATGTAAATTCTGATTCAGCGAAGCAACCGACTTATTCCCATTATCATTCATACCAAATACTTGTATAACATTCGAGTCGATGAGGCCTTGTATTTCATGTTTAAGACACATACATCATTCAGTATCATGTCCTTGTGCATGATGATAGTGACAAAAGGAATTAGCATCAAAATAAGGTCCTTGTGTTCTATTAGGATCAACTAGTTTAATCGAGGGAAGCTTCAAGAGATTATTACTTAGAGCTTGATTCATGATAGAATGATAGGACTCAAATATCAGAGTGAACTTTCTTTGTTGATACTGTGTCCTTTTCAGATTAGTGATAGCAGACACTTAAGAAACATTATTTGAATTTGGTCCATTAATCTTGATGAAACTCTTATTATTTTTCCTCTTAAATTTGTTTTATGATGATCCACCCTCGGATTAGCCAACTTGAGCTGATGAGTTTTGATTTTCATACTGACTAGGAGAAAGTTGGTAGTCCTGAAGGGAAGTACATAGGTGTTGAAAAGAGTTATACTTCATCAAGAGGATCTTATCATAGAAGTTAGGCTGCAAATTTGTTATAAATATCCTCTGAACATCTTCATCTTTCATCTGATATTGAATTTGTACATAAAGTCCTTGATACCGGCTAATAAATTCAGTCAACTTCTCTTTTAGACCTTGCTTGTGTCATGCCCACATTTCCCATGTGGTCACAACACACAACACACATCATATCCACATTTGTCATGTGGTCATGACATGAAACATCAAAAACTTTTCCCACCTGACTCCAAAAAAACCCCCTTGCGCGCAACATGCACGCTCAGAGACAGACACACAAAGGCGAAGACCTCAGACAGAGTTAGGGTAATGCGAAGTCCTTTCGTATCCCTTGTGAATATGATAGTCTACTAAGGGGGTTTATGTGATATGAGGAGTGATGCCATTAGGGTTAGATTCAATCTGAGTTTAATCCTAAGTCTCCTAAGTGAAGTGGAGGGATTTCGACATGTGTCGAAATTCAATCCCTAAAACTAAAGCATAAGGCAAATAAAATAATACATTTTTGCATAAATAAATTACTCATTTAACCTTTCTAGAATTCTAGGAAAATCTAGTAGCATAACACCTCTTTGACATACATAGAAAAATATTTAAATAAAATTTGTCTCCTACAAGCTAATTTTAAAGAATCTAAATAAAAAAGTACTTTCATTAAAATAAATTAAATATTAAATACGGACAATAAAACTAATTACTCCCACAATAATATTTCTGACCATATCCCCTAGGATAAATAAAATAGTTTACATCACTATGAGTAATTAAAATAAAAATCTTCTTCTTTATAACAATGCATTAGTCAAGGCATTAATAAAAATCACAATATACTAATTTAATACATAATTTATTTCTAATACAATTAAATATGTCCCCATTTAAAATTTCCCTCATTACATTATTAAACCCTAGATAGAAATAACAAGAAGGATATAACCCATTCTACTAAAATAATTAAATATTGAAAGGACAACTAAAATACTTATTTCCATGATAATAATTTCAACTATACCCCTAGGAAATTAAATTAATTACATAAGTTAAATAAATTAAAAACCCCACGGAGAAGATCCCACTAAAATAAATAAAAGGCATAGGTTAATTATACCCACTTACCTAATAAATCAAAAGCAAATAAATTAAGGACAATTGTTCTAATTTTTTTTAAAAAAAGTCCTAAGTAAAAGTAAATTAAAAAAAACATAAAGCCCACTAAAAGTAAATTTAAAATCCTACGTTAGATTCAGTCCCACTAATATAATAAATAAAAAGACAATAAATAAATAAAAAAAAGCAAAACAAAAGATCTTAAGAGATAACTCTAAATTTAAAATTAAGAAAAACATATATTAATCCTACCACATAATAAAAAAAAACAAAAGTCTAGGATTAAAATAAATTTCCCAAGCCATTATCCCACTTCAATAATTTTTCCCTCCAACATGTAAATAGTAAAAAAAAAATAGAGGGAAATAAGAATTCCCATGCACTCATAACAATTAAAAATATAATGAAATTTCCTTATTAAAACCCTAAAAAGTCTCTATATTAAAATACTCTTTTTCTTAACAAAAGAAACCCTAACATACTTTTCTATTCATTTCTCTTTCTATCCTACCCTAACTTTCCTCTCATCTCTTCTATTCTTCTTTTCTATTTTTCTTTGTTTGCAGGTTTGGAATAAGGGCAGCCATGGAGGAAGAAAAAAAATACAGAGATAAAAGAATAGTTTGTGTAACCCTCTCTTTTTCTTGTAAAACTAAATTTGATATTAAGTTAAAATCTCCCCTTTTTTTTCAGGTTCTGGGTATGAACCATAAGGAAATACCTTCATCTTTTTTTATCTATTTTTTTTTTGTCTCAAGTTGAAAGAAAAACCAGAATACATTTTTTTGTCTCTAGTTGAAAAGGACCAGAATATATATTTTCTTTTTGAAGGAGATGCATTGCAAAATATATAATCTCAAGAAATAATGTTAAAGTTGTAGGTTAAATGATGGCAGCCGAAAGAACGACCAAAAAAAATCATCGGCCAGAGAGAAGACCGCGATGGGAGAATGGCTGCCATTGTGTAAATGGCAACAATGCCAATGCAAGCAAAAAAAGAATAGGGGGTGGACCGGGGTACCGTTCCCCCCCTTTTTTTCTTGTTTTATTTTTTGCAACCAAAAAAACACATGGCGGCAACCAAAGCTACCACCCTTCCTCTAAAAAATTTGGCCATGTAGCCCCCTTTGCTAGGGTTTCGACCCATTAAAAAAAATGTTTTTTAAAATATTTTTTTTGTATTTAAAAATATTTTTGTTGTAATATAAACAACAAGGCATAATATATATATGAAATAAAAATAAAATATAGTTGGGTTACATTTGCATCTTTATAAATATATATATATATATATATATATACAATTCTCATCTACATAACTTCATTTATTTCTGTGGTATGGAATAAAATAGATAAACTTTTTGTATAAAATGATAGTAATCTATTTTTTTCTTTCACACATAACTACTTAGAAAACAAATTGAATTCAATAATGCATTCTATTTCATTTTTGAAAATACATAGTTACATTTACACAGTGAAATCCTTTGAACCCTTTTTTAACAAAATTTACACAATTTCTAATTATTTTAAAAAAATACAGCAAGAGTAATATTCTCTATCTTCCTTTTTGAGTACCATAGCAAGTTCAAATAGCAAGAATAGATAATTTTTTTTTGAAACAACCACAACACTATTGTAGAAATTATTTCATTTCCTGGGAGAGAATCCAAAGCAATACAAAAATATTAAATGACACTTTTTTTCTTTTGAGAAGAATATTGAAATATCATCAGCAACTCCCATAATAATTAGCTTGAAATACATAAAGTAGCCCTCTCATTATTTCTTGAAACAAACTCACAATAATAACAACATCACAATATTAGACTTGGATACAAAACCCATTTTCCTTGTTTACAACCATGAGAAGATAGTTCACTCTCTCATATCAAAGTTTACCACTAGGCCTCATGGCCATGGCTCAACAACATCCATACAAAATACAACACATAAATATAGAATTCTTCCTCCAAGCTCCATTATTTCAAACCAACCATGAAAACAAGGGAAAATTCTACAATGCCACCAAAATGCTCTCCACCCTACCATAGATCTGAAAGAGGATCACCCCGAGCTAGGAGATCACCCACACACAAGATTTGCATTCCACAACAGAACAACCACACTAAACAAATAGAACACCCAACCCATGGCTTGACAAACAACGAAATCCATGGAAAATGGATTCATTGGGGTAGGAGTGTGGACAACTCTCTACTCAAGAGGTGCACACCACAAAAATCCCAAATCTCATGAATCTCAAGAACAACAAGGCCTCAAGCCCAATTACATAATCTCAACACAAACTTCTCAAGGAACTCTTGCCCTCAAATATAATCCCATGCACCTCCAATATACTCAAATGGCCATAATACCTCAAGTAGAATAAGAGGGTGACCTAGAGGAGGTTCACTCCTCTCCCACCCCTCACATGTTGAGCATCTTCTCCAAATGGAGAGGATTTTACAAACTCCCTCAAAATCCCCACAACAACAAAATACAAAACACACACAATGCAAGCACACAACAAAAGATAAATGTATAAGGAAAGGCTTTAAGCCTTGAATCCTACCTTGAAAAGCCCAACAATGGAAGATAGTTGAAGTAGAGCCTTCCCACTCCACCTCCCAGTCCTTCCTCCAAAAGTGCCTCCAAAAATTACTCTAACTCTCCCCTTAAATTCAAATAAAAAAAAATTAAAAAACCAAGCAACAAACCTCTCCCTCTCTTCAAGAGGGATTAAAATAGGCTCTCCTCATGAGCCTTGAGGAATGAGAAGGTGACACATGTCACCTTCTCCTTCCTCTGCACAACCACTTGCAAGCTTCATGGAATGTGAGGGTGACACATGAGCCTTGAGGAATGAGAAGGTGACACATGTCACCTTCTCCTTCCTCTGCACAACCACTTGCAAGCTTCATGGAATGTGAGGGTGACACATGTCACCCTCCCATTCCACCAAGTCTTGGCCCCTCCACTTGCTCTCTCTCACACATGTGGGAGAGAAAAGTGGAGCCAAAGAAGGATGTGGGTACTACAAGTGCCCCAATCATATCCTCCTATAAAAGCCCACAAAACCCCAATGTACCCTCACCAATGTGGGAGAGCCTTGGAGTTGAGTCCTCCACAATTTTAGGGGTCTTTAAGACTTGCCCAAGCCTAGGAAAGAGGTGTGGATGAGGTTGAGTGTTTGACCCAACCTTCCACTCCTTCCCAAACTTCCATTTTCGCCACTTTACTTCAAGGTGAAGTTTAAGTTAACAAATTGGAGTTTACCTAAGGTTAGACAAGCTCAAATGTCCCTAGACCCTAGGGGTACAACCCAGGGTCACTTTTAACCCATTTTGAGCACCATAGGGTGAGTAAAATCACATAAAAGGGGTTCACAAAAATAAAAGCTCAAAAATAAAATCAATTAAACATTACACCTTTACAACACCAAATCAAATCAAATATAAAAGGGGTAGACCTATCCCAAACATCACCACACAATAACATTACGAAATTTCATCATGCATAACATAGTTGATCTTGGTTCCTCTTGGAACTAGATTAGTTCAACATGGGATTCACAAAATGTGTGGGATGATCTCTGATTTTCCGTGGCATGGAAAATCTCCTGTGCACTTGAACAATCAGATTAATCCAACATGTACATCATAGCTGAAGCAAGGAAATGCATACACTCACAATATCACATAAGCATTTAAAACATTATTAAAATCATATAGCATCATTAATAAGATTTATAATTTCACTATCGGTCCTCCTGTCTTTTAAAAATTTAATTATCTCTCTCAACAATAATGGAACAGTGGCAGCGAGGGTAGCGACAGTAACAAGGGCAGCGACATTATACAGGAAGATTGAGGAGACCATTACAATCTCAAGAATCTTTATTTGCAGATTTTATTAAGGCTTCGAATGGTTTCCTTGATGTCTTCTCTCTGGGTCCGAGGACTAATAGACAGGTGAATTTTGGCTATGAGGGTTTCCGATCTAGGGTTTCTAGGTTTGGGAATGTTTTTCGTCGTTTTCAATAGCAAACTTCCCCTGTCAAACAAGTTTGGATTCCTAAGACTATTTAGAAAAATGTCGAGTTGCCATCAGGTATTAATTTAGAGGTTCAATTACCTGATGACCTTATTGATCCTCATGTGCGGGATCTTTCTTAGACCGCATTAATAGGTAAGATCTGGAATTGTTCTTTGGTTTCTGTGAATTTGGAGTCTTGGGTTGATGATAATTAGGAAGGTGTGACAAATTTTTTTATGTTGGATGAATCTTTGGGGTTTTTTGTTGCAATCTTCTCATCTACGGAAATGCGAAATTTAATTCTAGAAACTAAATCATGGTTTTTTAATGGGAAGGGTATGCATTTACAACCATGGTTTCCAAATTTTAATCCATCTAAGAGTAACGATAATTTCTTCCCCTTTTGGATATATTTTCCTAATTTACCTTTGGAATACAGAGACTTAACTGTTTTAAAATTCATTGCTCAGAGGTTAGGGTTTTTCATTAACCATGATCTCTTAACATTTAAAAACCCTAAGCTCCCAGTTCGAATGTGTTTGATTATGAATACTTCTTATACTTTCCCGGAGAATATCATTTTGAAAACTTCTAAATCCTTGTGGACCCAAAAGATCATTTTCAAAGATCCAGATACCATTTTTAAATTTGATAATCTGTTTTCTTCTGAGGAATGGGTGGAAAAGGGAAAATCGTGTTTGCATGAGGATCCTTTGGTTAGTCCTCAGGGTAAGGCCTTTGATTTACCTGAGGTTAATAATGAAGTTGTTTTAGGCGATAGAACCGATTCTGAGTTTTTGGATGATTGTGTCCCTGTTTCTGTTAAGGTAGCCCTAAAATGTTCAGTTTGTGGAGTGGAGTGTATTGACAGCGATCATTCTAATGAGGTTTTATTAGGTGCTTCGGATATATTCCCTGAACTTTCTTTGGATTATTTGGTTAATGCCCAAACTTCAGAAGTTGTCGTTGTTGATAGTGTACCTTCAGGTCTAGCGAATTCTTCACCGGATAATCATGTTTCTGAGGTATCTCCTGAGGAACCTTTGCCTCAACCTTCTAAAGTTCTTTTGGACCCTATTTCTTGTCTTGATAATGAAATTCCTCTGAGATCTTCTTCTCCTGTCGATTTGCCTTCTGATTCACCTCTGTCTACAAAGATTTCTGTTCAAAGGGAAGGTTTTAGTAATGTCTCTACAGCTCAAATAGATGTTGAAGAGGTTTTTCCTTTTTCTTTACAAGAGGCAGAAAATTTTATTGATGAAGTGGTTGCTAAGGTTGGGGAGGAACTTATTGAAAAGATTGCTGATGATGTTTTAAATGAGGTTGATGCTCCCAATGACTCAGTTTCATGTATTTCTCAAACTCCTTTGGAGACACCCGTGATTTTATCTTCCCCTCCTAAGACTAGAGGAAGAAAATTGAAAGTTAAGGTTACTCAGGAAGAAATTGAAGCAGGTGTGCAAAAAACTCTTGAAAAAATGTTAACAAGATCAGTGTTGAGGAGAGCCGAGGGCTCTCCTCAGGTATAATGAAGATTATTTCTTGGAATGTTAGGGGCATTAATGCTCCTAACAAAAGACGCCTGATAAAACATCAGATTGATTTATCAGGTGCTCATTTAGTTCTACTTCAAGAATCTAAATTGTCTGACCAATCAGCGGAGAAAGTTTTTAAATTATGGAAGAAATGGAATTATTTAAGCTCATCTTCTATTGGAGCTTCAGGGGGTTTAGTTGTCCTATGGGATAAGAGGTGTGTGGAAGTGACTCTTATTTCTAAAACCACTAATTGGCTTTTTGTAGAAATTTGCTTTGAACATCATTTGAAATTTGGCCTAATTAATGTTTATGGCCCAACTTCATCAGTAGATAAAAAATGATTATGGGATTCCTTAACTGATATTGTTCATTCCTTACCTGAGGAGAAACTTATATTGGGAGGGGACTTTAATGCTGTTTTAAATACGAATGAAAAACAAGGTGGTATTATTCCCCCTTCTAAGGTTATGATGGACTTTTCTACATTTTTTAGTGATAATGGTTTGTTCGATTGTCTACCTTCTAATGGGAGATTTACATGGGTTAATAAAAGAAAAAACTTCCTTAGTATAGCAGAAAGGCTTGATAGATTTTTATTGTCATATCCTTGGTTATCTTTTCAGGGTTCTTTTTCTTCCTCGATTCTTTCTTTCTCAGGGTCTGATCATTTTCCTATTCTCTTAGAAATTGATGTTTTCGGATCTTAACCAAAGTTTGAAAAAGCCTTTTAAATTTGAATCAATGTGGTTCAGAGATCCTTCTTTTCTTCCGTTATTAAAATCCTGGTGGGAAACTTTGCCTTATGTGGAGGGATCTAGAATGTTTCAGCTTGTTAGAAAATTGCATTTAATAAAAAAGCTTATAAGAGCATGGAATGTTTCCCATTTTAAGAAATCTTTAAAGAGAAAGAGATTATTGAAAAAAAGCTTCTCATGATAAACTCTCATATTATCAATTGTGGTATGAATAGTTCAACCTTTGATCAACAAAAACAGCTCCAGTTGGAGTTGGATGAACTCTTGGCTAGAGAAGAAGAGTATTGGTGTCAAAAATCAAGAGAAACTTGGTTGCAAGCTGGGGACCGAAATACTAAATTCTTTCATGCTTCTGTTAAAATGAATAGACAGGTTAATAAAATTCATCATATTGCTGATTCTAATGGGTCCCTAATATCAGATCCTATCCTTTTACAATAGGAGGCTATTTCCTTTTTCTCGAATCTGTTAACCAATAATTCGAATGAACCCTCGGAAGAGCTATGCAATTCTCTATTAGACAATATTCCTAAGTTTTTGAATGATGATGATAATGTTTTATTAATGAAGGAATTTTCTTTGGAAGAAGTTAAGGGAGTAGTTTTCTCTTTGGACCCTGATAAGGCTCCTGGTCCGGATGGTTTTACTCCTCTATTTTTTCAGAAATGTTGGGATTTTATGGGGAAGGATGTCTGGTTGGCCTTGGAAGAATCAAGGAAACATAGTAATATTCTCAAAGAAATGAATGCAACCTTTATTGTTTTAATCCCTAAATCCACTGCTCCCTCTTCTTTTTCTCAGTTTAGACCGATTTCTTTATGCAACACTATTGATAAAATATTTACAAAAGCTATTTCCTTGAGGTTAGCCATGCTTATTCCAAGAATTATTTCCTCTGAACAAGGAGGTTTTGTTCCTGGTAAGGAAATGGCGGATGGTGCAATCTTGGCTCATGAAGTTTTGCATTCAATTAAAGATCTTAAGCTTCCTGCTATGATGCTCAAACTAGATATGATGAAAGCTTATGATAGGGTTTCTTGGAATTTTTTATTAAAAGTTCTTCTCAATTTTGGTTTTGATAAAAAATGGTGTAAATGGATTCATTCTTGTATCTCGGGGGTTCGATCAGCGGTCATCATTAATGGTAGTCCTATTGCTTTCTTCCAAGTTTCTCAAGGTATAAGACAAGGGGATCCTTTATCCCCTTTTCTCTTCATTTTAATGGCTGAGACTTTTAGTAGAGAAATCTTATTGCAAAACAGTTTATCTAATTGGAAAGGGATTCAGATTCCTGGCATTCCTTTTTTGGTAACACATACCTTGTTTGCAGATGATACTCTGTTGTTTGGTCTCCCTTCTATCAAAGAGGCTAAATGTATTCAGAAGGTTATTTCTAGATATAGCTCTGTGTCAAATCAAATAGTCAATTTGGATAAATCTAAAATTTATTTCTTTAATGCTAAACCTTCCTTACAAAGTAGGATTATTTCTATCCTTAAAGTTAAATTGGAGATTTTACCTAGTCTATATTTGGGAATCCCTTTATTCTTTGGTCCACAAAAGAAGTCCTTTTGGGCAAAGGTCTCTCATTATATTCATACTAAAATTGCTCTTTGGAAGGCTCGATGGTTAACTTTATCTGGTAGAATCACTCTTTTAAAATCTGTTTTAACTGTTGTTCCTATATATATGCTTTTTGTGTTAAATATTCCAAGAGGTGTAATCTAGGAGATCCAGAAATCTTTGAGTTCTTTTTTATGGAAAGGATCTGTTGATGAAGGTCATAAAGTTTCCTTAGTTTCTTGGGATAAGGTCTGTGCTCCTAAATCTTCTGGTGGTTCGGGAATTCATAATCTCTCTATGCATAATAAAGCCTTGGGTGCTAAGTTGGCTTGGAAGATGTTTTCTAATTCGGATCTTAAATGGTGTAAATTCCTTCAACATAAATACTTAGACTCCCTTTCGCCTGACAGGATCTTTACCGTTTCTAATCCTCCTAAGGGTTCTTCAATTTGGAATTTTTTAGTTTCTTGCAGGAGAGTTCTTTTACCTCATCTATCCTGGAAAATTTTTAATGGTTCTAAAGCCTCTTTTTGGGATGATTCTTGGAATGGTTTTTCTCCTCTCTCCTCAGTTAAGGAATTAGTTCAAGCTAAATCTTATCTTTCTTCTTCTTGGGGTGTTAGAGTAAGTGACTATCTTTCAGTCACTAAAGAAGGCTCTTTTTACAGTTCTCATTGGAGAGATTTTTCAACTTGTCCTATTCCTGAGAATCAGAAGCTCCTTCTTAGTCAAATATTAAGTAAAAGAAGGGTTTGTTTCTTACCAAAAGAAGATGTTTTATTTTGGTCCTTTTCTAATACTGGTTCTTATTCTGTTAAAGATGGTTATAGATATCTTTCTTCCATGGATGTTCCTTTTGATTTGGATTGGCCTCAGCTACTATGTTGGAATGTTGCTTATCTTCAAAAAGCTAGAGCCTTTGCTTGGTTAGCTTTGAAAAATAAAATTTTAATGGGTCAGAGGTTGGCCAAGTTGGGGATTATGGATTCCTTCAATTGTGTGTTTTGTGGTTTATGTGAAGAAGAGGTAGATCATCTATTTATTTCTTGCTCTTTTGCCTTTTCATGTTGGACATGGCTCTTTTCCAAATTAAGTTGGTCTTCTCCTCCTCCTAATTCTTTGTTGGAACTTTTTAAAAGTTGGTCCATTTTATTCAAAGGTTCTACTTTTGCTGTTATTTGGATTGTTGCTC
This sequence comes from Cunninghamia lanceolata, assembly GCA_027924645.1. Lineage (NCBI taxonomy): Eukaryota > Viridiplantae > Streptophyta > Pinopsida > Cupressales > Cupressaceae > Cunninghamia > Cunninghamia lanceolata. The sequence goes on along the minus strand of BSBN01000960.1, from coordinate 6,000,864 downwards.
CTTCTATTGTTATTTGGAATATTTGGTTGGAAAGGAATCGAAGGATTTTTAGAAATGTTAGAAAGGATTTTTAGTCTGTCTCCTTTATTATTGAAAATTCTATCTCAGAGGTGGTGGTGAACTATCTTAAATCATTGAAGTCTTCTACTCTTCATTTCACTTCTTGGGATAATTCCATTTTGGAAAACTAGCCCTCTTTAGGTTCATTTTCTTTTTCACATTCTTTTGCAGTCACTCAGGTGGATAGAAGGTTAGTTAAGTGGTTGCCCCCCTCTGGTGATTTCATTAAGTTTAATTTTGACGGAGCTTCTCATGGCAATCCGGGCCCTTCTTCTATTGGCGGGGTTTTTTGAAATATGAAAGGTGAAATTCTCAAAGCCTTCTCTGGTAAAATTTCTGATGGTACTAATAACCAGGCTAAGACCCTTGCTTTTGTTGAGGGTCTTAGGTTGGCTATTAGTTTAAAGATCTCTAGACTCCATATTGAAGGTGATTCTTTAATTATTATTAATGCTTTGAAAAACCATCATACTTTTAATTGGCAATTAGATTACCTCCTGCAAGAGGCATGGCATCTTTTGGATGCGTTTGATAGCTTCATTATTTCACATACCCTAAGAGAGGGCAATAGATTGGCTGACGCTATCGCTAGCTTGGGCTTTGATTTAGACTCCTCTCTAACTTATTTTGATGAGGATTTAGTTGGCCAATATCCACATTTGGCGAATATAGTACACTTTGATTGTTTAAGCTATGTGAATTAATTCTCACTTGTGTGGTTTCATGGTTGTGGCATTTAATAGTTCTTTCTTGAAGTTGTCATTATTTCCACATGCGTCGTTCATCTGTGTTGTGATTTATGTTGTCCATTGATTCCTTTCCTCCGCAAGCTATTTGTACTTGCTTTCTTACAGCGCCGGCTCGCAACATGTTTCATTCATTTCCCTCATGGGTGACGACGCCTGCTAATTATGATCTATTGATCCTTTGGGTTATATATTGCTATTGCTTAATATGTTTAACCATACTTCTTTTATTGTTGTTTGCTCTGTTCGATGCAATGGAAATTCAGCTTAATCGCCGATTATTCTTTCCTATCTCAAAGTGGGAGTCTGCTTTCATCAGCTCTATGTCTCCGGATGGTTTAAGATTTGTCTTTGCTATAGATGGCCCGGAGGTGGAGGAAGCCATTAGGGAGGTTGTGGGCCGAGACATACTTGAAGGCCATGTTCAAGTTCTTTACCTTCTCAGATCTTTATGGTTTTTGTTTCTAATGCTATGGACTTATTACAGGATATTGGCATAGTTCGTCAGCTTATTGAGAAGTTTGTTCATCGTTTTCTTTTTACTGATGAAAGTGTTGATGCAGCCTTTCAGAATTATGATTTATTTAGTTCAGAAGCTCTTATTGGTGGTCTTTTTACCAAATGTCAAGTTCTTCACTCTCCTGCCCATAATTGCGTTTTTAATGCGGTTCGTTCTTCTCTGTTGCATGAGGACAAAGATTTTCTACACCTTTCTTTACATGCTCATGGTAGTGAGATTGGTGAAGGCTTCTCAAATAGAGTGGATGAAATATTTCAAGCTCTACTATTTTTAATGCAATTCCATCCTCTTCTTCCTCCCCCTCCGAGTTCGCCTATTGAAGTTCAGGCTGTGGGGGATCCAAATTATGTTGTACAGGATTTGAATGCTGAAGTGAACTTGGGTTAGCTAGTAGCTTTTTTGGGTTTTTGCTTCCTCCGTCTGATGATCAAAATGTAATATTTTGTTAAAATTATTCATGTAAAATCTTGCTCCTATTTTTGTGAAATGTTTGGAGCTTTTTTGTTTTTGCGAGCTATAACTGGAGGTTTTCTTCCCCTAGTTCTTTCCTGCCAGTATGCTCATCGAACCAGGGTTTGTAATTATTTTAATTTTAATATAATTATAGTGGTCTGCCACTTTTGTTGAAAAAAAAAAGATTTATAATTTCACTGCAATTCTAAACACTACTCAAGATCAAAATCGCATAGCCATTTCATCAATTAATTTCACAACTAATATCTCTAATAGTATCAAGTGAATGTCATATGGCAATAATCATCAATGCAATCTAAAGTCAGGATATAGTCACATCACAGCATACTAATATAACCAAATTAAAATAAGGGAATAAAGTCAAGAAAGTTTACATCTATGGGATCTACAAATGCAACTAATCCAGATGCACTAGGGTGGGCCTCACATCCTCCTCCCCTAGAGCTAAACTTCCTCCTAGAAGTTAACATAGAAGAATCATAGAGTAACCCAGCTACAAGCCAATCCTAAATGGCATTGGACTCCAATAGATTTTGACATAAAGGTAAGGCGCAAAAAGAACTTAAATAGTAATGCCTGGCAATAATCTTAAGGATACCCTCCTCTGACTAGGAGGGACCAAGAATCTAACATGACACATACTCCAACACTTTACGAGCCTAAAAAGAAACAAGAGCATCAGATGCCCAAGGATAGACCACCAAGTAATTCAAGGTCAAGCATGGTGGGGACTACCCAGAAGGTTATTGTTACAAGAGGCCTTCAACAATAACTTAACTGACTCATACCTTGAGTCTCTCTTTTTCCTCTAGAAACCTAACTAGCATAGAGCAACCAAAAGGAAGTTGGGCCAACCAACTAGCCCCAAAACCAACATTCAAGCCCTAACCATGCATCAACTCAACTTACCACCGATGCTAAGCTATACACACAATATCCCAAAAAAAAGTATGAGACTCTCAAGTCTCAGCTACCCCATCAATCCATAGGTCCCCACTCGACTGCCTAGATCAAACTTACAGAATAAGTAGGAACCAAACATGACCAATCGTCCCTAACATCAAGGGACACAACTAAACACCTATACCACTACAAAACTCTAAGTTCCAACTTCTAATCGATCTTAGCGATCACACAACCTATTAAAACAAGGGAGCCAACATCACATGGATAGTAGATCCACACAACAACGGAAGGATCTGAAGGGTTTCCAACCTATTAACTCCTTTGAACCTTACTAGCACCCATTCTTGAATAATAAAGACTACAAGAAAATAAGTCAGCATGGTGGGGACTACCCAGAAGGTTATAGCACCAAAACACTTCTCAACATGACACAAGGTCAATAAGGAAGTTTTAAACCACCACTAGTGTTTCACCAACAACTTCAAGCTTACGATGTTAGCCAAGACCGATTATTCCCATCTTCCTCTCACCAAGCACCCCTTCTGGGTAGCGTAGGCTACATAGTTTACAACACTACACAATTACCAGCAATACCAACAATAACAAGATCCTCAAAGTAAAAGCTTGCAAAAGATAAGTCTTAATAAGTTTAATGAATAAAATTCAAAAGAATTAAGATCCAAAAGATTATTCAAATTTAAAAGATAAGTAAATATCAAAAGTGGCACCAAATTCAACATTCCAAATTTAAATTGACGTACAATAAAACATGTCCTTGAGGTAAGAGGACTACAAGAAAGTAAGTCAGCTAAGTAGCCCAAATAAATAGACTCAAAACTGCTAGTTTTGAAAACAATAGAATTTCATCAATAAGTAGATTATCAACTTCAACAATTTAACCAAAATTACACATTACAACATTATATGTATATAACATAGTAACAAATGAGAGGAGAGGGATAGTGATCACGCTCTTAACCCAAGTCATGAAACACCCCAACTACACACACACCCACAACTTCCAAGCAACCTAGGACATACTTGGAAAGGTTTCCAAAAGTCATGTATCCCAAGAGTCACCTTCGAAGTGGGTTCCTTCATGCTTCCTAGTAAGGAACGCACAACCACATCTTCATGGATACTACTAAAATCCAACTGAAATTACCAACTTCCACAATTCTAATAATTTTCCAAGGTGGCTTACAAACTTCTTTCAAATTCCATACACGACCTTATATTGATGAAAAACAACCCATCGGAGGCATCTTTATCGATCATATGGGTTGATCACAACACCCAACCACTAACACCCAAAAGGTATCACAATCAACTCACTATTATCCTGAACAAAAACTTAATCTCCCCTTGCATCCTTACAATCCCAATGTTTCCAAGATACTCCTATAAGGGATAAACCACATCCATTAACCTAAAGTAAGGTGTATGATTCCTTATTTGACAAAATACTTAGACTTATTGTAATCCATAAAAAATAATATCTTTATAACCATTAAGATTTCCTTCAAGGAATCATGCAATTAGTTGCACAATGGACTCATCTCAAGAGTCACTAGAATCCAACTTCTAATAGTTCAAGAAGATACCACTTAGAGGGTTTCCACATTACTTGATAGGACAACCAAAAATTAAACTTAAATTTCTTTATTACCACCCATCACAAGACTTCACTACAGCCTTTGAAGCACCAAATCCTATGCACATCTTCAAGGGGAACTTGTCACCCTATCATGACATAAAGGTAAGCAATTTTTTAGTGAAATTAGGCGGCAAGGGAGGGATCAAGGTGCAATTTAGATTACTATTTATTTACAGATACGAAATCACACTTGCAACTAGATCCTACTCCCTGACTATCATAAAATGTCCCAACCTCAAGCAGATACACCACCTTTTAACCATCAATCAATGAGGTAACTATACTTAATGCACAAAGCACATTACAAATTAATGCATGGGCAACACATAGCGATCAATTATCCACTAGACACCATCGTGTTGCAAGGGGATTTACTTGACGTGGCACAACAAAAGTCACAAGACTCACAATCATGAAGTGATCCTCAAGCCACTACTCAACCTTTCATTAAAAAAAACCAAGAAGTAAAACCCAAGAATTTAGTCATAAAAGCTTTACATGCGAAACTCTTTTAACATCCACTCTTCTATCCTTCAAATGAAGGTACCAAGTGACTCTTATAAGAGAATATACCAATCTGCTCACCCCTTGAGTGACCACCACACTCATTAGGATGACTTAATCCTACAACAAGGCAAAGGACAACTAAAGGTTCACAACTCCATCGCATCCCAGCTAGAGGGGCATTTAAAGAAGGCACATCTTACCCCAAGTTACAAGGTTAACTATACATCACCGGGTGGATCCAATAAATGATTAGGGTATGTGAATCTTTGTCTAAGATAGTGTACCACTCAATACATCCCTTTCCTCCTACAAGGTAGGACAACACATCTCAACATTCATCAGGGCAACCTTCAGGTAGCCAAAGGAACAAAACTTTATCATAAAAACACTTGTCCAAGGGTACACTTACCATAAGTTATCACGACCCTTAAAGAAGGATCAAAATGCACCAATACTAGGATAGGGAGCAAGGCTAAACTTGAAACAACACTTAGCAAAACTCATCTGATACCATACTCTTAGGGTAGCACTAGGTCAAGGTGTTGACCAACTTTCAAGTTTAGGACTTGTATAGTCCTTCAATTACTCTATTCATCACAAATACACTCCCCACATACCTATGACACCAAGTCATACATGGGGGTGAGTGAAAGCAAAAATTGAGGAAAAAATAAACTATTCCCACACAAAGTGTCTTACGAACTCATTGCTACACAAGCTAGAGTTAGACACGAAACACAAGTATGCACGATCTATTATCAACCCAACTTGGCAATAATACACACCCAAAGATCCCAATGTTTGAAACTGTCCTTTCATACCAAATATCATGCCCACAATTCCCATGTGGTCACAACACACAACACAGGTGTCATGTCCACATTTGTCATGTGGTAATGACATGAAACATCAAAAACTTTTCCCACCCGACTCCAAAAACACCCCCTTGCGTGCAACATGCACACTCAGAGACAGACACACAAAGGCGAAGACCTCAGACAGAGTTAGGGTAATGCGAAGTCCTTTCGCATCCCTTGTAAATATGATAGTCTATTAAGGGGGTTTATGTGATGCAAGGAGCGACACCATTAGGGTTAGATTCAATCTAAGTTTAATCCTAAGTCTCCTAAGTGAAGTGGAGGGTCCCTAAAACTAAAGCATAAGGCAAATAAAATAATGAATTTTTGCATAAATAAATTATTCATTTAACCTTTCTAGAATTCTGGGAAAATCCGGCAGCATAATGCCTCTTTCACATACATAGAAAAATATTTAAATAAAATTTGTCTCCTACAGCTAATTTTAAAAAATCTAAATAAAAAAGTACTTTCATTAAAATAAATTAAATATTAAATATGGAAAATAAAACTAATTACTCCCACAATAGTATTTCCAACCATATCCCCTAGGATAAATAAAATAGTTTACATCACTATGAGTAATTAAATAAAAATCTCCTTCTTTATAACAATGCATTAGTCAAGGCATTAATAAAAATCACAATATACTAATTTAATACATAATCTATTTCTAAATATAATTAAATACGTTCCCATTTAAAATTTACCTCATTACATTATTAAACCCTAGATAGAAATAAGAAGAAGGATATAACACATTACACTAAAATAATTAAATATTAAAAGGACAACTAAAATACTTATTTCCATGATAATAATTTCAACTATACCCCTAGGAAATTAATTAATTACATAGGTTAATTAAATTAAAAACCCCATGGAGAAGATCCCACTAAAATAAATAAAAGGCATAGGTTAATTAAACCCACTTACCTAATAAATCAAAAGCAAATAAATTAAGGACAATTATTCTGTTTTTTCAAAAAAAAAGTCCTAAGTAAAAGTAAATAAAAAAAAAAAAAACATAAAGCCCACTAAAAGTAAATTAAAAATCCTAGGTTAAGATTTAGTCCCACTAATATAATAAATAAAAAGGCAATAAATAAATAAAAGCAAAACAAAAGATCTTAAGAACATATATTAATCCTACCACATAATAAAAAAACAAAAGTCTAGGATTAAAATAAATTTCCCAAGCCATTATCCCACTTCAATAATTTTTCTCTCCAACATGTAAATAGTAAAAAAAAATAGAGGGAAATGAGAATTCATGTGCACTCATAACAATTAAAAATATAATAAAGTTTCCTTATTAAAACCCTAAAAAGTCTATATTAAAATACTCTTTTTCTTAACAAAAGAAACCCTAACATACTTTTCTATTCATTTCTCTTTCTCTCCTACCCTAACTTTCCTCTCATCTCTTCTATTCTTCTTTTCTATTTTTCATTGTTTGCAGGTTTGGAATAAGGGCAGCCATGGAGGAAGAAATAAAATACAGAGATAAAAGAATAATTTGTTTAACCCTCTCTTTTTCTTGTAAAACTAAATTTGATACTAATTTAAAATCTCTCCTTTTTTTTTCAGGTTTTGGGTATGAACCATAAGGAAATACCTTCATCTTTTTTTATCTAATTTTTTTTTGTCTTAGGTTGAAAGAAAAACCAGAATACATTTTTTTGTCTCTGGTTGAAAAAGACTAGAATATATATTTTCTTTTTGAAGGAGATGCATTGTAAAATATATAATCTCAAGAAATAATGTTAAAGTTGCAAGTTAAATGATGGCGGCCGGAAGAACGGCCAAAACAAATCATCTGCTACAGAGAAGGTCGTAGTGGGAGAATGATTGCCATTGTGTAAATGGCAATGGTGCCAATGCAAGCAAAAAAATGAACAGGGGGTGGACGGGGTATCGTTCCCCCTTTTTTTCTTGTTTTATTTTCTGCAACCCAAAAAATACACGGCGGCGGCCCTTCCTCTAAAAAATTTGGCCATCCAGCCCCCTTTGCTAGGGTTTCAACCCATTAAAAAAAATGTTTCTTAAATTTTTTTTTTGTATTTAAAAATATTTCTGTTGTAATATAAATAGCAAGGCATAATATATATATATATATAGTTTTATGAAATAAAAATAAAATATAGTTGGATTATATATACATATAGGAAATATATATATAGTTTTATGAAATAAAAATAAAATATAGTTGGGTTACATTTGCATCTTTATCTTTATATATATATATATATATATATATATATAATTCTCATCTACATAACTTCATTTATTTCTAGGTATGAAATAAAATAGATAAACTTTTTGTATAAAATGACAGTAATCTATTTTTTTCTTTCACACAGAACTACCTAGAAAACAAACTAAATTCAGCAATGTATTTTATTTCCTTTTTGAAAATACATAGTTACATTTACACTGAAATCCTTTGAACCCTTTTTTAACAAAATTTACACAGTTTTTAATTATTTTAAAAAAAATACAGCAAGAGTAATATTCTCTATCTTCCTTTTTTAGTACCATAGCAAGTTCAAATAGCAAGAATAGATAATTTTTTTTTGAAACAACCACAACACTATTGTAGAAATTATTTCATTTCTTGGGAGAGAATCCAAAGCAATACAAAAATACTAAATGACATTTTCTTTCTTTTGAGAAGGTCATTGAAATATCATCAGCAACTCCCATAATAATTAGCTTGAAACACATAAAGTAGCCCTCTCATTATTTCTTGAAACAAACTCACAATAATAATAGCTACATCACAATATTAGACTTAGATACAAAACCCATTTTCTTAGTTTACAACCATGAGAAGAGAGTTCACTCTCTCATATCAAAATTTACCACTAGGCCTCATGGCCATGGCTCCACAACAGCAATACAAAATACAACACACAAATGAAGAATTCTTCCTCCAAGCTCCATTATTTCAAACCTGCCATGAAAACAAGGGAAAACTATCGAATACCACCAAAATGCTCTCCACCCTACCATAGATCCGAAAGAGGATCACCCCCTAGCTAGGAGATCACCCACACACAAGATTTTTATTCCACAACAAAACAACCACACAAAGCAAATAGAACACCTAACCCATGGCTTGACAAACAACGAAATCCATTGAAAATGGATTCAATGGGGTAGGAGAGTGGACAACTCTCTACTCAAGAGGTGCACACCACAAAAATCTCAAATCTCATGAATCTTAAGAACAATAAGGCCTCAAGCCCAATTACATAATCTCAACACAAACTTCTCAAGGCACTCTTGCCCTCAAATATAATCCCATGCACCTCCAATATACTCACATGGCCAAAATATCTCAAGTAGAACAAGAGGGTGACCTCGACGAGGTTCACTCCTCTCCCACCACTCACATGTTGAGCATCTTTTGCAAATGGAGAGGCTCTTACAAACTCCCTCAAAATTCCCACAACAACAAAATACAAAACACACACAATGCAAGCACACAACAAAAGATAAATGCATAAGGAAAGGCTTTAAGCCTTGAATCCTGCCTTGAAAAGCACAACAATGGAAGATAGTTGAAGTAGAGCCTTCCCACTCCACCTCCCAGTCCTTCCTCCAAAAGTGCCTCCAAAAATTCCTCTAACTCTCCCGCCAAATTGAAATTAAAAAAAAAAAAAAAACCAATCAACAACCCTCTCCCTCTCTTCAAGAGGGATTAAAATAGGCTCTCCTCGTGAGCCTTGAGGAATGAGAAGGTGACACATGTCACCTTCTCCTTCCTCCACACAACCACTTGCAAGCTTCATGGAATGTGAGGGTGACACATGTCACCCTCCCATTCCACCAAGTCTTTCCCTTTCCACTTGCTCTCTCTCACACATGTGGGTGAGAAACATGGAGCCAAAGAAGGATGTGAGTACTACAAGTGCCCCAATCATATCCTCCTATGAAAGCCCACAAAACCCCAAGGTACCATCACTAATGTGGGAGAGCCTTGGAGTTGAGTCCACAATTTTAGGGGTCTTGAAGACTCGCCCAAGCCTGGGAAAGTGGTGTGGATGAGGTTGAGTGTTTGACCCAACCTTCCACTCCTTCCCAAACTTCCATTTTCGTCACTTTACTTCAAGGTGAAGTTTAAGTGACCAAATGGGAGTTTACCTAAGGTTAGACAAGATCAAATGGTCCCTAGACCCTAGGGGTACAACCCAGGGTCACTTTTAACCCATTTTGAGCAGCATAGGGTGAGTAAAATCACATAAATAGGGGTCACAAAAATAAAAACTCAAAAATAAAATCAATTAAACATTACACCTTTACAACACGAAATAAAATCAAATATAAAAGGGGTAGACCTATCCCAAACATCACCACACAATAAAATTACAAAATTTCATCATGAATAACATAGTTGATCTTGGTTCCTCTTGGAACTAGATCGGTTCAACACGGGATTCACAAAATGTGTGGGAGGATCTCTGATTTTCTGTGGCATGGAAAATCACCTGTGCACTTGAACAAATAGATTAATCCAACATGTACATCATAGCCAAAGCAAGGAAATGCATACACTTAGGATATCACATAAGCATTTAAAACATTATTCAAATCACATAGCATCATTAATAAGATTTATAATTTCACTGCAATTCTAAACACTACTCAAGATCAAAATCGCATAGCCATTTCATCAATTAATTTCATAACTAATATCTCTAATAGTATCAAGTGAATGTCATATGGAAATAATCGTCAATGCAATCTAAAGTTAGGATATAGTCACGTCACAACATACTAATATGACCAAATCAAAATAAGGGAATAGAGTCAAGAAAATCTGCATCTACGGGATCTACAAACACAACTAATCCAAACACACCAGGGTGGGCCTCATAGCTTGTAATGAACCAAATCAATCAACAAGACTTGGGGTTTGATGTTTTCTTGAAAATGTTGTAGAAATTTATCAATTAACTATGAAAAAAATGTATTGAATTTAGAGGTAATGAGCAAAACCATTCCAAAGTCATATCTTTGAGAGATGGCAGGAAAAGCTTTTCTAACGAGTCCTCTTCAAATTAGAAATCACTACACATAGCCGTGAACGCCGCCACATGAGTATTAGGATAACCTTTTCCACCATATTTTCAAAGCGAGGAGTTTCAAGCTTCTCAGGCATAGGAGTTCTCAAGATTGCATAGGATAAGTGATTATGAGCATGGTAAGTCGGTACATTAGGTTGTGAAGAATTTGACAAGCTTGTCACTTTTTGTTGTAAAGAGATCATGCCTTGCAAAATTTGATTTAGGATGGCATCTTTAGGAGATTCAGTTTGTAGTGAGGAATTGGAACCAAAGTGTGGAGGAGATTGAGCATGGGAAGTGACAAGTGGAGGTTGTGAATAATTGAGTGGTGGTTGAACATAGCGATAGGTTGAAAATGGTTGAGAATAAGCGGATTGAAGGGGTGGTTGAGAGTGATATGAAGACACCCTAGGGACAAGGTTTTGATAGTTGAATCGGACAGCTTTGTAATTTTTTGAATTAGTGCCATTAGATACTACAATAATAGTGGTAGCACTACTACAAGCATTTGCATTAGTTGTCAAAATATTTGATCTAAATGTAGATATTCCCTTGGTCAGTATAGGTACCGATACTTGCATATGAGATGGTGATAAAGTGTTATTGAACACTTTTGCACATTTAGTCACTGGCATAATATTGGGTTGTACAAGATGTGCTAAACCATGGATTGCATTAACACCATCTTGTACTTCTTTTATCAATTCTCTTCTGTTATGAATTACAGGAAGAGCTTCCTCAACTATCCTCTCATTTTGCATAAATGCTTGAAAATTGACTAATTTTTTATCAAGTTTATCTATTTGTTCATCTAATACATGTCCTGTCACCACAATAGTATCATCAACATCATGAAAATTTTTCTCTTCCATTGTATTTGTGATAGGTATACTATCTTGCAACATTTGTGTCTCTCCTTTTGTAAAGAAGGTGTTCAATGGATTTTCAGAGGTAGGAATACCAATTTCTTAAAAAGCACTAGATCCCATGAGTCTTATGCTTCTTGTTAAAGGGATATTTCTATTAGGGTAGTGAGTTATAACACTCATACAATAGCATGCACAAACTAATAGAATAAATCTTAGGAGCAGAATACGTTTAAGGCAAAAATACTTGATTTTTCAACTTTTCTCAATGCGAATGAATGGAATAAGAGGTGTTGTAAAGATTTTCAAGAGGGAAAACACATGAAATGCCTAAAAATAGTCCACTAATGCAAAAATACCTTTCATAATATGCTTTTGAAACAATTCTAGAGAGTCGATAAGTCAAAACCTAGTGAAAATAGGCCAAAATATGCAATTTTTCACCAAATCTTAATGCAAAAGATTAAGGCAATGGGTTTTGTAAGGAAAACAATGATGGGAAGAAACTTAGGACAGTAATAACAACCACATAATGCCAAAAAGTCCATTACAACACTACTATAGTGCCACTGTAGATCAAACCCTAATGCAAAAATATGCAAAGTTTCACAAAATTTTAATGCAAATGCCCAAAAGAAAGGGTGTTGTAAGGAAATTAAGAAGGGGTAGAAGATAATAACTCTAATAATATCCAGTTGATGCAGAAAAATCCCTTACAACACACTTGGAGTACAAATCTAACAAGACGATAAGGCCAAATCTAGTGAAAAGAATGCAAGTTGTAAGGAGGACACTATGATGCAACACTAAATTTATAAATAAGACCTAATGAGTTTTTTAACAAGGTAATAAAATCTGAGACAAGATTTTAATTACAACCCTAGCTCATGCAAAACTAGGTTTTCATGAAAAATGCAAAATTTCAAGCAATTTCTAACAAATCAAGCATGTAAATGCAATGCAAATGAATTGTAAATGATGAATTTATGTATTCTATATCATATATAATTCAAATAATAGAAATTAATTTAAATTAGATGCCCATTAATTCAAATTTTACAAAAATGCAAGCCTAATATACCAATTTTTGCAAATTTTCCAAAATTTTCAATTTTTTTGTAATTTTTCAAATGCAATAGAATGAATGAATGTAAATTGATGAAACAACACTTAGCAATGTGTCAAAAAGTTCAAAAACATGGTTTCACCAAAATGTTTAATATGGAAAGGGAGAAAGGTGAGTTTAGTTAGGGGTTTTAGTTTGAATCCTCATTTCCACTAAACATTCCAAGGGATTTTCAATCGAGTGCTTCTCCTATCGAGAGGAGAGTCATCTATCAAATTGGGTTGCCACTTCGTTTGCTGGGAAATTCAAAAGTTATCACACAATGTTGCTAATTAATGCTCTTATGCTCTTGAAACCCTAATTTAAGCAAAACAGTAAGTAAATCTGCAAATTATGACTGATGCTACTGAAGTAAGACAAAGGGCAGAGAACCTTAACTCACTATTTTTTGCAGCCTGAAGATGTAGTGCCCCTCTATTTTCACCTTGGTTGAGCAGGTAGTCTGGCAAAGGAATCTGTAGATGAAAATGGAACATGAGCTTCTGTAAGTAAAAATGCATGTTAATATTACAGTCAGATGATGCAGTAGTATATTGTTAGGTTAGGTGGAAAGAGAAACATCGTACCATTAAATGTATGGACATATAGGAATGAGATACAAATGTTAGAGTTCCTTTCCTAGGGCTTTGGCTATTATGTACTCTAATTGGTATGGTTGAGTGAACAGGTACCGGACATCAACTCCACCTGAACTAACAGGTCTAAGTGTGCCTTGACTAATGGAAATTGTTGAACGGAGATAATGTAAGGTTTCCCTCAGCCAGTCACCTTCCTCGGAGAGGATAAGTTTTCAGTCCCGTGTCCTCTCCGTATGGTCGTGATTGCAAGTCTCTGTTGTTCGATTCTATTTTGTTGTAGGATCCTTCTTGGTGTGTAGCTCGTCAAGTTGTTTATTGACGGTTAATTAGTTTTTATAAAGGAATTAATGGTTCTCTTTAATTGATAACTAATTTATCTATGGAGGTAAATAAAATATTGTATGGGGATTTTATTAATGAATTTTATGTGAGGAATAATCTTGAATTATTTAACACTCCTTGTTGATGCCATGAAATAAATTCATTGGGTGTGTGTTGTCAAGATATTCTATTTTTAACATAGATCTTTTAATAACGTCTTTCTGAGTTGTCTTGGTCAAAAATCAGTTATTAGTAAGAATTTGGCAACATTGTGGAAGGTAATTAATGCCTCTATGTAAATTTGGTATATGGAAAACATATCTTTTTAGCAGTTAAGTTAATAAATAATAATAATCATAAATATTTTCTTCTAGAGATAATTAGTATATTATTTATTGTTGTGAGTGGTGGCAATAAATCTAGTAAGGAATCTTTTGTCGAGGGTATTTTAAAGGAATGACTATTTTGAGAGGATAGTTACTCATCCTTTTGTAATTATCGTTATTATTATTCTTTGAGTAAGTGGGTCATCAGGGATTAGAAGGAAGTTATTGCATCATTTATTATATTTGCTATTATAGGGGAAAAATGGGAAAAAAGACTTATATTGCAGGCATCTTCGAGCTTGGTGGTTGGAGACTGGAGAGTTCATTTTCAAAGATATCGAGATAGAGTTTTGGGGACCAAAAGAGAACCCATCAGTACTGGAGGTATGGATTCAAAATTTTTATTCCCTCTTGAGACTTCTTAAGACATTTTTCTTGGGATTCATGAACTTGTGTGTTTTGATTGACTGAAGATGTTGTTCGTAAATCATTTTTTAATTTTCTGTGCCTCTAAATCTATATGTGTAAATGCAAGAATCAAAGCAACAGAACCAGAGTAGAGCAATAGCAAATTAAATGAATACTCAGAAAGAAAGAAAGAAACAACATACACAGAAGATAAAAGCAATTTAACATGGTTCACCAATTCATGGCTACATCCACAACGAAGGGCATTCATTCATAATACATCTCTCTGTGTGTATTACATACACATCTCTCTATTTTCTGAACAGAAGCAATTCGCACCACTCTGTATACTATAAAACTTTCTCATATGTTTTTATCCATCCTCAGACAATAAGGAAAGATACAACTGCATGCCAAGAAATGACAGTTAAGGAGAATGGTTGCCAGAGGAATAAGTCTGAGACTACAGGAGAATACTGTAGATCAGTTACATTGAGCTTCAACAACCACGTGCCCAACAATCTCCCACTTGAAGACCAATGGGATTGGCAATGAAGCCGCTCTGAGAGAGATCCCCTTTGTGAAATTCAGTGTCATTGAGGAAGAAGACTGAGAGAAGATCTACAAAACTTGAACTTCTCTTGAGGAACAACCCTAGTTAATGCATCTGCCGGATTGACCTTTGTGTCAATCTTTGTGACCTGCAACTTGCCTTCATCAATAACATGGTGGATAAAGTGGTATCGAAGGTCAATGTGCTTGGTTCGACTGTGGAAAGCTAAATTTCTAGCCAAGTGAATAGCACTATTGCTATCACAATACAATGGAAATACAGATTTCGGACCACCCAGTTCAGTCAACAAACACTTAAGCCATATCATTTCTTTGGCTCCTTCCATGAGCGCAATGTATTCAACCTCTGTTGATGACAGAGCTACAACGTGTTGCAGCTGAGAAACCCAGCTAATGGCTGCCCTGACAAAGGGAAATGCATAACCAGAGGTAGACAGGCATTTATCTAGATCTCTGGCCATATCTAAATCAACATAACCACAGAGCTGAATGGCAGTACCTCCAAAACATAAACAAAAATGTGAAGTACCTTTCAAGTACCATAGAATCCACTGAACTGCCTACCAGTGTAATTTGCCCAGATGACTCATGAATCTGCTCACAACTGTAACTACTTGTGCAATGTCCAGACGAGTACATACCATTGCATACATTATACTGCCAACTATAGATGTATATGGAACATCTCTCATTTGTTCTTCCTCTTCCTAATTTTTCAGAGACATAGTTGAAGATAAGTGGAAATGATCAGCCAAAGGAGTAGATACTAGTTTAGCATGAGACATGTTAAATCTATCCAACACTTTGGCAATGTAGTTTGCTTGGGACAACCTGAGTTCTCTTTTATTTCTATTTCTAAATATGTACATCCCAAGTATTCTTTTGGCTGGTCCGACGTCTTTCATTGCAAAACAAAGAGCCAATTGTTGCTTCAACTAAGCAATAATCTTAACACTAGTACTAGAAACTAACATATCATCAACATAGAGCAAAAGGATGACAAACTCACCAGTATTGAGCTTCTTGTGGTAAACACAAGGATCTGATTCACACTAAATAAAGTTGTTATCAATCATGAAGTGGTCAAATTTTAAATACCATTGTCTTGGAGCTTGCTTCAGCCCATACAAACTCTACTTCAACTTGCAAAATAAATGCTCCTTAACTGGTTGAGAAAAGCCTTCAGGCTGCTCCATGTATAAATCCTCATCAATGTCTCCATATAGAAACATTGTTTTCACATCAACTTGCTCAAGTTCTAAATCCCAAACAGCGACCAAACCCAACACAGCATGGATTGTGTCCATTCTGACAATTGGAGAATTTTTTTTAGTAAAATCAATACCTTTTTGCTGATCAAACCCCTTGACGACTAATCTGGCCCTGTATCTTTTACTCCCTCTGTCTTCCTCTTTCAAATGATAAACCCATTTGTTCTTGAGAGGCTTTCGATTTGGCAGAAGATGAACCAAATCCCAAGTGTGATTGACTCTCAATGACTCCATTTCTTTGTTCATGGCTGCCATCCAATTGTTTGCATTTTCATGCTTGCAAGCTTGTTTATAAGTTGCCAGCTCTGCATAATCAGAGAGTGATAACTCATAGTCATTGTATTTCCCAGGTCTCCTCTTCTCACAAGTAGACCTCCTCAATTTCAGACCTTACTCTGGCTATATATTTGAGTCTAGATTTAGTCTCTAGAGTAAGTGTTGAACATCAACCTCTGATTGTAGAGGACCCTGAGGACAACTCCCCTGTCTCTATATATTGCTTTGTGCACATATAGTGCTCTGCCCAGTCACACTATCCTGCAACATGTCTCCTATCTGTGTTTGACTAAATGAAGATTGTGCACTTGTTAAAGGCTGCATAGTATCCTGTGAAGGTAGCGTAGCACTTGAGGAGGGCAGCGTAACATGTGCTGAAGCACAAGGCAGTGTGTTGATGTGTAAAATTGCGTAGGTTCCAACACCAACATGGGAAGTTTTAGGAATGTGGGACTTGCTACCTGAAACAACCTCCAGATTTTAAAGAAGCTCGCTCTTCTCTATCTTAAAAGGGTTTTGGGGAAAAGGGTAAGAAGTAAATAGGATTACAGATACAATTAAAGCAAATCTATCTATGGCGATGCGCCTGAAATAAAGTGTTTCTCCCAACTAAGCACAGTGAAGCTATCCTCAAGATTCAGTCACATTAAAGAGTAGATACTACATGATTAACATAAACAGATGAAATGAATAAAATCAAAGGCTCACAACCAGACAATTTGCAATGACACAAAAATATCAACCAAGGCACAGAACTCAGTCTTTCTCATTAATTTTCAAGCAATATAAGAGGCACAAATACATGCATAGTTACATTCACTTTCTGAATCAAGAATAACAAAATAAAGGCAAATGATATTCACTGGTCATAGCAAAAAGTCTCAAACTTCTCTTTTAAATCTTTGATAGAAAACTATCTCTAGAAACTAGAATTCTAACTCTGAAAAAGAACTCCTTATTCATTACAAAATGTCACATATTTATAGCATAATATCAACTCTAGATTGTTTGCAACAATCAAATCCCAATGGCCCAACCGAACTGGAGGTCACTGGAAGTCTTCTGACAGTTCAAGATCTCTAGAATCTGCGACAGAAACTCCTTCCTGCAAGCCCATTGGTTGTGACAAAATATACGTGGCATACTTCCATTTGTATGGAATAGACGCTTGGTGGCTTTCGCACTCTTGAAACAATAAACTCCATGACAGATGGCAGCGTTCGCACGCATAACTTGAAACTCCTTCGTCTCTCGGGAAGAAACAAGAAACTGACACTTGGTAGCTTCTGCAGCAACTAGAAACATATACGTGTCTTGCTTTGTGCCACTTTCCTCAACTGTGTCTTTTATGCTCAGGAAGAACTCTGCAAGTGACAACTGTCATGATCTGTAGCATTGAAGCTTTAAGACACAGTTAGAAATGGGACCCACAACCTTCTGCTTGTAACTTTCAAAAGGGACAGGTGGCAGCTTCTGCAACAACTACTAACTGGTATGTGGCGGCTTTGGCGCTACTTCTTGAAACATTAGAAACCTTTTGAGACTCACATGGAGGTTGACACATGTTAGATTCTACATCATTGAGAAACATTTATTATCATTGGAGAAAAGGTCAGGAAGCTTTTACTTTGACGCCACATCCACCACGTGGCACTCTCCGTATCACTTGATATTGTAAACTGTGGCCCACCTCCATCCTTCACTTAGCATCGAAACATATAGAAACAAATATGTGGAAGCTGACACTTGGCAAGTTCCACAGCTACCACAAAAGACACATGGCTCCTTCCGCGCTCAGGCTGAAACTTTTAGAGAGTGCCTCCACTGATGACACATGGTGCCTTCCACAGGGTTGTAACTTAAAACTTCATTAGAAACAAAAATGCTACATGGCACGCTCCGCTTTAAAGTTATAACTTAGAAACAAGAGTGTAGCTTGAACTAGGGCTCGACACTCGGTGGCTTCCATGGCTCTAGCAATTAGTAACCCTCGTAGCCACACTTAGAAACATTTATAGACACAAAGCTGTAACCCACAGATGCGCTGCGACTAATACAAAATGTAGAGTCTTTTACTCTACAGTTCTTGGTGACCCCTAAGACTTTTGAGCCTACTCAAAAACAACCCAAAACTTGGCAAAATTATATGTATTTAAAATACAACGCAGGGTCACAAATTCTGCAAAGCTGTCTGGTAAATAGACCATTCTGAATCAGAGAGTCCCTACTTACTCTATAAATCTTGAAAGGCAAAATCAAGATTTATTATGTCTTTGTGGGAGAATGTCTACAAAATTTGAACCGTGGCCTTTAATTGAAACTCCAACTAGGCCATTGGTATCAAGATAGCTTCCACCTCCTGTACTGATGAGGAATCACTTAAACCTTGAAAAACTGATTGATCATTTTGCCTTGTTAAAATCAGGGCCTTGATATCATCAATCATCAGTACAGTATTATTATCTAAAAATGGTGATGGAAGACCCAACTGCACCAAATCCTCTATGTGTCTCTTCATATGTTTGACTCCTTCCTTGATAGTATCTAGGAGCTCCTAGCAGTTTGTGGTAGCTGAGTTGCAACTTAGAACTTCATTTACCTTCTTTGCAGCTATCATTCTGTCATTGATCCCTGCTGCTGACAATATTTCATCTATTGTGTCATATAGCTTCTTTAGCAATAGTTGAGAGTCAGAAACCCTCAAAGAAATAGTAGACAGAGTGGCCTTTAATAAAATTTCCACTTTCTCACACAACTGTTGTGCATTTAACAGAAATGTTAATGATGGCCTTAGCTGGATAATCTCCTCAGAGATTCTTTTCCAAACTAAAACATATAGCTCCTTGACTAGATTCAGAACTCTAGCATTCTGAGGCCTGTTAGCTAACTCAAGTGTTAGTTGTTTTGTCATTTGTTTCTCTTCTAGGAGTTGAGCCTCCATTGCAGCAGCAATATTCTGCTCACTTAGCAACTTCTGCTGAAACTGTGTAGCTTGTTGCAACTTTTCCTGATATTTCTTCTCTAAGGTGGCCTTCTCTTGCCTCAAAACATTTACTACAACTTTTTCCTGACCTAGCTCAACCTTTAGAGAAGCATTTTGTGCCTATGTTGCTTGATGGATCTGACAGGAAACAATATTTTGCAACTATTTATTTAGAGTCTCTATCTCATCCTTCTTAGATTGCAACTCTTCAGCAAGGTTGCTACTATTTGTTTTCTCCTAAGCTAAGTCAATTTCTATTTTCTGTAATTTCCTAGACACTTTCAAGTAGTCATTTGTAATAGTAGAAGTGGTTTCATTGAGCAACTCAACCCTATCTTGTGGTCTGAAAAGAGACATGTCCATGGCTACTGCATTCATTGCAAATTCCTAAGGTTGCATTTGCTCATTTGGATTCACCACATTTGGGGATAAATGTGTGACAATCAATTGTTGTTGAATAGGGTCAAAAAGTGACCTCATGTGTGGCACAACTAGGCTTTTATTTTCTTTCTTTCTTTTCTTGTCCATCCTGGCTTCTCTAGCCCTCTTTGCTGTATCTACCTGAGCTTGGAAAGTGGGAGGAGAAGCAATGTACCCCCTAGCAAAAGGATGACCTTGAGGTAAACCATAAGGTATAGCCAATGATTGTTGGCTAGGGGAAATTTGGGGAGGGGCTCTTTTTTGAATAGAAGGGGAAAAAGTGGCAACAAGGTGGCCTGTGAAGACATGGCCTGAGGACTAGCATTTGGGGCAAGTAGTGATATAGGCACAATAGAGGTGGCAGGGGATACTAATGTTTGGCTAGTTGGGATTGCCACCCTTAAGGTAGAAGAAAGAGACAGAGAGGAAAAAGGAGAAGAAACACTTACCTGAAGAGCATAAGATGTGGCTAGTTTTTGTTGTTGCAGTGGTTCTGTTTCTTCTTCTGACTCTTCTTGCAAGTGTAGTCTCCTATGCTTCCTTGGCCTTTCTCCCTCTTTCTCCTCTGATTCCTTCTCTACAATATTTACCACTACTGATGGTGGCAAGGGTACAAAATTGGAAGCTCCAGTAACTAAAACTGATGGAGTCCCTCTAGTTGGTGATGACACCACAGCCTTTTGTTTCTCTAAAGTACTGAGAGATTGGGGCCAGGAAGATATAGGAACAACAGAAGAGGCATGTCCTGTTTCTTGCAGTGTATGGGTTGACTCAGCTTCCTCTTCGTCCTGTTCACCCCTCTTCTAGATTCTGCTTGTATCAGGGCTAGAGACTGGGGATGGATGCCACTCATCCCAGATCGACTCCCATTTCTCATCTGTGTCAACCTTCCCAAAAGAGTGTGTCAACTCAAAAGTTTCCTACCTATATTTCCAATAGGCCTCAATTTTCTTTGGCTTCCATTCCCGGCCCTTCAAAGCTTTCTTCAAACTAGTACCCATTCTGATCTTAGGGTCAAAGGCCTTCTGTTTAACATAAAAGGTCTCCCATGGCCTGGGCCCCTCATAAGGTAAATCTGTTAGTTCCACATATAGGTCAGGGGTATCTTCCTTAGGGTTTCTTCTATCTTCCCAAAAGGGCCGACCCTCATGCACTATTTTAGCCCTGACCTTGTTGCTTCTAACCCAGGAGGCTATAAAACTATTTGGGTCATACCTCCATTTGTCTTCAATGATGAAGAATCCCAAGACAACTAACTTTCGTAGCAACAGGTGTTCAACATCTCTGACTTCTAGGGCCATGTTCCTTTTAACCCATGGGATATCATACATTTTCTTCTTCTTTTTCTTAGTGCCAAACTCATTGTCAACCATGGACACTTGTCGGGTTACTTCTAGAAACAATACCCTAGGGGTCAAAATTTTAGGTAGCAGCATAGGTTCCCTATTGAAGCCATGGACCCTAATGATAGTATTTTGGGCCCCAAAGAAATAATCACATGGGATTGGGCAATTGGTCATGAAACCCCTAATGCTCTGTGTCAACCTATGTTCTACAGGCTCAGGGCTCAAATGGCAAAAGACAAGGGCAACAAAGAGTTCCCAAAACTCATAAGGGTCTGATGCCTCAGATAGCACATGTGTCCATGTAGACATGGGAATAGTTCTATTTTGCCCAAAATTTGGGTCATACATGTTCAATTGCATACTTCGTGTAAAAAGACTGTGGCTCTGATATAACATTAAATGAAACAGATAAGCAGAATACTTGAAAACTCCCTTGGATTTGAAATTGACAAGCTGATCAACCATGGAGTAGGCAACTTGTTTTGAAAAGTCCAGCTGGTATTCCTATGACTTGTCAACAGTCTTCAATCTGAAAAGGATGGAAATTTGCCAGTCGTAGACTGTATTGTCTTCCTTCATCCCAAAAATGAAAGCCATCATTGACAGTGCCTCTTGACTAGCTTAACTGAATTGTGCCCTTCCTATAGGTAGTATGGGCATCTAGGTGTTCTCTTCTACCAACTACATTTCTGAGTTGAGGAACCTAATCTGGTTATTGACATTTGACCATGTCTTTTGCATTTTAGCAATAGTGGGGAATGTGGTCATTCGATCATGATACAGGGCCAGCATGTCTCTTATGGCTTTGGGTGTAATTTGCACTATAAAGGGACCCTGTTGTATGGTGCTTGAGGGCACATGAAACAGCTCCGTGCATATATCAATTAGTTCAGGACATAGGTGCACATTTGGAACCATGAACTATGCCAACTGTGAGGTCCAAATCCTCATTCCAAAAGTTTCAGATTGTCCACTCTTTGCCTTTTGAATGCATCTCTAGTGAGCCCCTTCATGGAGAGTCCGGGTAGATTTTTGAAGGGCTGGGTCAAAGATGCCATCTGCAAAATCTTTTACCTTCTCTGGGTCAACAAAAAAGCCTACCTCGGGAACCCTCATCCTTGGATAGGTTCTCTTAGGTTGCGTAGGTACCGAGGTGTATGATTTACTGCTTAAAAGCATGTCAATTGGTTCATAAATTCTGAGTCCCTCCTAAGAAGACTGTGCTTCAGCCATATCTGTATCTGCAGGGAGAATGCGAGAAGCTTTTGACACAGCAAAGATAGAAACTACGTAACAGAAGTGACACTCAGCTAGGAAGCGCTTGCTAGGGATTGGATTGGAGGCAATAGTGATTCGCAATAGAGAGACAGAAGCAAATGAGAGTCACAGTTAAGATTTAACTCTAATTTAATGAGGCTTTAATGACACATCCTATCTTATAAATGACATTAATGCCAAGAAACCGTTAGTGTATCTTTCCAAATCTGCATGGAAAGGAGTGTCAGAAACATTATGAGAGTGGCTGCAAAAGTGTGTACTTTCAAGGATTTTAGGGATTGCAGACAACCTTAATGAATGCGAGATTTTCAAAAAGAGAAGGGGCTTGTGCTGACAACACGTGTTCACAGAACACTTATTGAAAAGGAAAGCGGGAAAATATGAAAGCAAGAAAGGGAAACTAACTAACTATAGTACATAAGAGTCCCTGCTTAATTGAAATGTTTCAAATAGATCCCATTAATAGGAATCTCTTCGGGCTCACCATCCATAGTCTCCAGTTCAAAAGAATTTTGCTGCTTACAGGAACAAATCTTGTAAGGACTAGTCAATAGCAATTCAAATTTGTTGTGTCGACACTATTGAGCCAACTTCAAAAGAGGATTTGAAGTCTTCTTATCAAAATAGTCTTTGACTATTTTCTAGTGTTTCATCAGTGACTCATGTGCTTTTGCCCTTTTCTCTTGTACTTCCAGCAGTTCAGCAAGTCTGACTTGCATGGGGCCATTCTCTTCAATTTCTATTTATTTCAATAATTGCAAAGCAGGGATCTCTAAGCTCAATGGCATTACTATTGGTTTACCATAAACTAATTCATATGGAGATATTTTTGTCACTTGCTTAGGTGTAATCCTGTTAGCCCACAATGTTGTATTAAGTAGTTTGTGCCACTCTCTATGATAATTTGTCCCTATCCTTTTAATGAGTTTGATCAGGTTCTTGTTTGTAGATTCTGTCAGCCCATTACCTTGAGGGTAATAGTTTGAAGAAGTCTTCAAATAAATTTCATTCCTTAATACAAACTCAGATATTTTTGTTCCCAAAAATGCCTTAGCATTATTTGATATTATGGTACGAGGAGGACCAAAACGAGTAGTAATACCTTCTAGAAAGTCTAATATTACCTTTTCTGTTGCTTCCTTGAGTGGTACTGCTTCACTCCATCTAGTAAAGTAATCAGTGGCTGTAAGGATCCATTTGTGTCCCATACTTGACATTGGATTTATCATACCAATAAAATCAAGACCCCATTGGGCAAAAGGTTCATCCACGATTATGGGACTTAGAGGCATTGTTGCATTTCTTCTTTTTCCTGTATAAAACTGACAGGCCTGGCATTCTTTAACCAGTTGATAGCAATCTGTGAATAGAGTGGGCTAGAAGTATCCTGCTTGAGTCACTTTGATTGTTGTGGTCCTTGCTAAAAAGTGTCCACTTGAGGCTCCATGGTGTAACTCATGTAGAATTATTTTAGCTTCATCTTTCTCTATACATCTCAAAATTATGCCATCAACATTTCTTTTGAATAGAATATGGTCAATTAGTACAAAGTGGGCCCCTTGTTGCCTGTAATACCTTCTCTTGTCATGGGAGAGCTCATTTGGGAAAATCCCATGCTTCATAAATTATATTTTGTTTGTGACCCAAGAATCTTGATCAACCTCTTTGATTTTCAATACATTTTCTTTTTCTATTTCTTCAGTCATCATTTTCTCCATGTCCTGAGCCATATATTGGCACAATCCTTTGCCCCTTACTAACTTAGTGGGTCTGACCTCCACATCATATTCAAGGATCTTTGTTATCTAGTTTGCTCTTTTCTCAGTGATCTCACCCTCCATAATGTATTCTCTTACACTAGGATGAACCACTAATATCAGAATCTTATTCCCTGTGACCATATGTCTGAATTTCTTAAGGGCTTTTACCATGGCATATGCCTTTTTCTCCACAAAATTATATCTGGCCTCATATTCCCTAAGAGTCCTAGAGAAAAAGGCTATTGGGTGCTCTCCTTCTTGTTGATCATCTTTCTGAGTTAAAACAGTAGCAACACTGAATTCTCCTCCATACACATACATTATGAAAGACTTAGAAAAGTCTGGGTTTCTAAGTACCGAAGTTGTTGAAATGGCTCTTTTGATTTCTTCAAAAGCCTGCCTCCCCTCTGCAGTCCATTTGAAAACTAGGTCCTTCTTTAGCAACAGTGTCATTGGTCTTATTAGACCTGCAAAGTCAGATATGAACCGACTGACAAAATTGATCTTTCCTAGAAAGGATTGAACTACTTTCTTATTGACCGGTAGAGATAGATTCATTATGGCAGTGACTCTTTCTGGATCAATAGAGACTCCTTCCTTTGACACTATATGCCCTAATAGTTTACCCTGAGGTACTGCAAAGATACACTTCTTGGGATTCAAGGATATTCCAAACTCTTGGCGTTTCTTAAAAACAGCCTCTAAATGGTCAAAATGATCTACAACATTTTTAGAGAAAATAGTGAGGTCATCTAGATAAATCAAGATGATTTTGTTTATAAGTTCCCCAAATGCTACATCCATGGCTCTCTGAAAAGTAGCTCCAGCATTTGAAAGGCCAAAAGGCATCTTAGCATATGCGAATGTTCCCCATTTTGTAATAAATGTAGTCTTATGCTGGTCTTCATCAGCCAACCAAATCTGATTGTATCTAGAGAAGCCATCCAACAGGGAAAATCTCTCTGATCCAGCCACAGTCTATAAAATTTGTTCCATAGAGGGTAGGGGATAATGATCTTTCAAAGATGCTCTATTTAGATCCCTGAAATCCACACAGAGTCTTATGTCACTATTCTTATTTCTTACTGGCACTAGGTTTGATACCCAGGTTGACTGCTTGATTGGAAAAATAATCTTTGATTCTAAGAGCTTTTGCAACTCATCTACCATTAGAGGTTCAATTCTAGGATTCACTGGTCTTTGCTTCTATCTGACTGGTTTAGATCCTTCAGTTAGCTCTATGGTGTGCTGAATGATATCTCTATTATAGCCATGGAGGTCTTCATAGGTCCAGGCAATCACCCTATCATATCTTTCACACAAATCAATCAATCTTTCCCTTTCTTGCTGGGTTGTAGAATTTCCAATCTTAAATTTTCTTCCTTCACTAACTTGGATTTCAGAATAATCTTCTTTATTTGCTTGAAACCTCTTCTTCTCCAAGCTTACATCTTCTGGGTCAAATAGGTTTTCTAAGGTAATCAGTCCTTTAGGGAGCTTATTTGACTTCAGTTGAATAATTTGGTCACCATATGCTTCTTCAATTTTAGGGTGCAACTGATCAGAAAATTCTCTTGACTGTTGCAAAAATGAAAGTACTTGGAAATCATTTTCAAAAACTTACCAATTTTGGTCGTTGTCTAGGATAGTTGGCCTCACTATGATTTTGACTGACTCATTATTTACTAGTAAGTCAGTTGCTGGGTCAAATTGTGAACCAATCTATGCCATTCTATCTACCTCAGAATTTTGGGCTCTAGGAACTACTTCAATATTGAAAGCTTCAAAACCATCTATTAGGTCCCAAATTCTGTGCCTATAGGATCTCAACCTTACATTTTTGGCCACTGCCTTTTCTCTGATTTGTTTCACCACTAGTTTTGAATCTCCTCTTACTATCAGATTCTTTACTCCTTTTTTCTTTGCCAACATGAGTCCATGCACCAAAGACTCATACTCAACATCATTATTTGTACAGGCAAACTGAAAGCGAATGCCTCTTAAAATTTTCTCACCATTTGGGGTAGTAAGGCAAATTCCTGCACTAGCACCATTTTTACTTCTAACCTCATCAAAATTTAGAGTCTAGATTTTTGAGTCTTATTCAGATTCTTGAGTCTGATTAGGCTCTTCCCTTAAAACATTTGGGATCTCCTGGTCTTCTTCAAATATGACATAAGTGCCTAAACCAGTAGAGTCATAATTTCCATAGGGATGACTTTGCATCATAGTCAACAACTGATTATTCTCTTCTTCCTGTTGGTCATGTTCAGTCCAGTCACCTAACTCTTCAACAAAGATTCTCTCCTCTTTATTTAGCATAGCATGGGTTGCTTCTAATTTTGGGGTTGGTTCATTTGTGATATGGTCTTTTGATAATGGCTCAAACAGTATTTTCATCTTTGTCCCATATTTGGTTCTCAGAATGAGGTGTGACCAATCTAGTGACATGTGACCTCCTATCTTGGCTGTGAAATCTCTGGATAAGCATAGACCAAATACAGGGGGAATATCTATGACTACCACATCTTGGTTTACAATTATATTAGGGCAAGTATATAGTTGCAATGGGAGTTGTTTAATTTTCCCTATTGTTTGCATAGATTTCCCATCCAACTGCATGACTCCTCTTGTAAGTGGCTCATACTTTATTTTCAAAGCATATGCTATTTGCTTTGGCATTACTCTAGTACTAGCCCCAGAGTCTATCATTGCATTATGCAACAGTTTCTTCCCAACTATTAGAGTCAAATAAAAGGGATCTGGTTTAGATTTACCTACCTTAGATGCATTGTTCAACAGGGTTGTTGTCTGCAGAGGTAGAATATCTTTGAGCTACAGCTTTTCTTTATCAGCAAATCCTCTTTTAGCACCAATATGTTTAGGAACTTCTTGGCCTTGCAGAGCCTCTTGCAATAGTGTCTTTTGCTCAGGAATAGCTAGCATGTCCCAGATTGATACATGCGCTGGCATTCTTTTTAGCTGATCCACTACATTCACAGGTCCTAATGCTTGGGCCTTTGAGTAATAAGGGTATCTTGACTTTTCTTGAACTTGTCCTGAGACTACTTGATTCTACATAGGTTGAGGCATTTCTTGTCTAGGGAATGTGTTCAGATGACTCTGAAATGGAGGAGCCCCCATGATTTCATTATTAGTGGTTTCAAGCTGCTCCATCATTCTCCTCTTTGCTCCGGTATAGTAATCTGATTGTACCAATAGCTTCTTGGAAGTAGATGCTTCATTCAAGAACATTGAATCTTCCTCTTCAATCCATGAAAATAAAGCATGCTTAGGGGCTATCTCCTCTTCTTGTTGTAAGGACATCCCTTGCATTTGGGCCACTAGGACTGCATTTTGTACACCAGGAGACTAATATGGTGAAGTGTTAGAGGTTGCAAATTGTCCTTCTAATCCTCTATGTTCTGCTACCTTTTGCTGTAAATTTCCTCTAGGGTAGTCTCTGGGCATATGGGCATTGTTGCAAGGAAAACACCAAGCATTTGTGCCATCTGCAAAATTATTTTGCCTTGGAACAATTTCCCTATTGGGATTAGGATGAATAGTTTGTAAGGGTGTAGGGATTGTAACCAACTGGTTTGATGGCTGAGGATTAGCTTGCCTTTGAGGGCCTTGATATTGATTCGGCTGAAAGGGAGGTCTATTTCCTTGGTAACCTTGATAAGGGGGTTTTGGATAAAGATTTTGTTGTCTCTTTAGGTTAATTATCTCATTTGAGAAGGTCCTTAAAATGTTCTTGACATCATCCATTTCAGATGATTGAATAGGGGTAGTTACTTTAGCAGGTTGCTGAGGAAATGAATACATAGACACTGGTGGGGTTGTAGGATTAGGAGCTTCTTGAGGCAATGGTAAGGTAATTCTGGGAACATGGGCATAGGAGGCCTTGGGGGTAGTTTTCTAGCATCTATTAAGTTATTTTTAGCCTTGACTGCTAACTCATAAGCTTCTGGTAGTGTCTGAGACTGAATCATTACCGATATATCTAAGTTTAAAGCCTTAAGGTAAAACACAATAGCCATACCTGGTAATGGTCTTGCTATAGCAGGAATTCTCTCCCAAGTCTTTTGAAATCTTGAATTGATATTAGTCATGGCTTCTTGTGGTGCCCTCTTGATAGTGGTCAATTGTTGCAGCAAAGAAGATTTATCACCCTTTTCTTTAAATCTTTCAAAGAAAGCATCACCAAGCTGATCCTATGTAGATATTGTGTTTAGGGTTAAAGATCTATACCAGTCCAGAGCCTTCCCTTTGAAAGAAGCTGCCAACAGTCTTATAGCCACATTCTGTTGAGTGATCACATGCACTGCACAGACATCAGATACATCCTGCAGATGCTCTTCAGGTGTCTTGAAATCTTCCCCACTAAACTTGGACAGATCTTTTAGAGCATTAGTTGGAATAGCATCCCAAGTGGCTGGTGGTATTGGGAGAATCAAAGGACTGCTAGTGTTCTAATTTTTATAGTTCCTTGGGGCTACAGGTGCTCCCATATTTGCTCTTGGTGCTGCTGCAAACTTCTTCTTGCATTAGCTATTAGTGGTGGCAAAAGAATGCTTGGATTAGCAGCAGATTGAGCTCTTGTTACAGGTCCATAGATCTGACTTCCTGTGGCTTTCTGGCTCATACAATCTTGACAGAAACATCAAAAATGGTGCCACCGGGCGTACCAAAAATTGTTGATGTGTAAAATTGCACAGGTTCCAACACCAACATGGGAAATTTTAGGAATGTGGGACTTGCTACCTGAAACAACCTCCATATTTTAAAGAAGCTAGCTCTTCTCTATCTTAAAAGGGTTTTGGGGAAAAGGGTAAGAAGTAAATAGGATTACAGATACAATTAAAGCAAATCTATCTATGGCGATGCGCCTGAAATAAAGTGTTTCTCTCAACTAAGCACAGTGAAGCTATCCTCAAGATTTAGTCACATTAAAGAGCAGATACTGCATGATTAACACAAATAGATGAAATGAATAAAATCAAAGGCTCACAACCAAACAATTTGTAATGACACAGAAAATATCAGCCAAGGCACCGAACTTAGTCTTTCTCATTAATTTCAAGCAACATAAGAGGCACAAATACATGCACAGTTACATTCACTTTTTGAATCAAGAATAACAAAATAAAGGCAAATGATATTCACTGGTCATAGCAAAAAGTCTCAAACTTCTCTTTTAAATCTCTGACAGAAAACTATCTCTAGAAACTAGAATTCTAACTCTGAAAAAGAACTCCTTATTCATTACAAAATGTCACATAATTATAGCATAAGATCAACTCTAGATTGTCTACAACAATCGAATCCCAGTGGCCCAACCGAACTGGAGGTAACTGGAAGTCTTCTGACAGTTCAAGATCTCTAGAATCTGTGACAGAAACTCCTTCCTGCAAGCCCATTGGCTGTGACAAATAATATGTGGCATACCTCCATTTGTAAGGAATAGACACTTGGTAGCTTCTGCACTCTTGAAATAATAAACTCCGTGACAGATGGCAGCGTCCACACACATAACTTGAAACTCCTTCGTCTCTCAGGAAGAAACAGGAAACCAACACTTGGTGGCTTCCGCAGCAACTAGAAACATATATGTGTCTTGCTCTGTGCCACTTTCCTTAACTGTGTCTTTTATGCTCAGGAAGAACTCTGCAAGTGGCAACTGTCATGATTTGTAGCATTGAAGCTTTAAGACACAGTTAGAAATGGGACCCACAACCTTTTGCTCGTAACTTTCAAAAAGGACAGGTGGCAGCTTCAGCAGCAACTACTAACTGGTACGTGGTAGCTTCCACGCTACTTCTTGAAACATTAGAAACCTTTTGAGACTCACACGGAGGTTGACACATGTCAGATTCTGCATCATTGAGAAACATTTATTATCATCAAAGAAAAGGTCAGGAAGCTTTTACTTTGACACCACATCCACCACGTGGCACTCTCTGCATCACTTGATATTGTAAACTGTGGCCCACCTCCATCCTTCACTTAGCATCAAAACATATAGAAACAAACATGCGGAAGCTGACACTTGGCAAGTTCCATGGCTACCACAAAAGACACATGGCTCCTTCTGCGCTCAAGCTGAAACTTTTAGAGAGTGCCTCCGTTGATGACACATGGCGCCTTCCGTAGGGTTGTAACTTAAAACTTCATTAGAAACAAAACCGCTATGTGGCACGCTCCACTTTAAAGTTATAACTTAGAAACAAGAGTGTGGCTTGAATTGGGGCTCGACACTCGGTGGCTTCTACGGCTCTGGCAATTAGAAACCCTCGCAGCCACACTTAGAAACATTTACAGTCACAAAATTGTAACCTGCAGATGCACTACAACTGATACAAAATGTAGAGTCTTTTACTCTATACAGTGATTGGGGAAAGAAAGGTTGTGTTGGAGTTTTAAATGGTAGAGAACCAAACAAATGCTACGTTGGAATGTTAAATGGCAGCAATTGGCTAAAGGGAGGCTGTGTTTGACATAACACAGGTAGTGGTATGTCAAACAAAGGCTTTGGTGGTTGTTTAGAAGGTAACGAAATACTTTGTGAAGGTAGAGTAGACCTTTGGGAAGGCTGTGTTGGAGTATTTGAGGGCAGCGAATCCCCTGATGAAGGCAGCGTTTGAACAATAGATAGTTGCATGGAACTTAACAAAGGCAACGTGGGATTCAAGGAGCCACTTAAAGGCTGCAAGCAAACCACAATTTCCTATGTTTGACTTTAGTTTGGTAGCATTGAACAATCCACTGGCTACGTGGAAATAATGGAAGGCATCCAACCGATTGAAGGATGTGGTGGAAATGTGCATCCAACTGAAGGTAAAGTAGTTGTAGAAATAGGAGCAGATGTGGTATAATAATGAGCAGAGGTAACTAATGGCTGAGAGAAAGTAATGGTAGGTTGCCTCACCTTACCATTATTAAACAAATCCACATCAACATACTCTGTCAGAGATGAATTGCAAGGTTTCAAACCTGGAAAATGCTTCTCATTAAACACCACATCGTGGCTATGGATTATGGTCTTTGTAACCGAATCCCAAAGATGAAAACCAAATTGATCTTCACCATAGCCAAGAAAAACACACCTTTTTTATTTGAAATCTAACTTAGTTCTCTACTCTTTTGGAATGTGAACAAAAGCGGCACAGCCAAACACCTGTAAATGATGATAGGAAATTTCTTTTCCAAGCCATGTCTCCTCAGGGATGTCAAAATCTAGCCTAGATGATGGAGCTCGATTGATTAGATACATAGCAGTATTACATGCCTCTGCCCAAAACTCTTTTCCCAATCTGGCATTGGAGAGCATGCATCTAGCTCTCTCAAGTATCGTGCGATTGAGCCTCTCAGCTGCACCATTCTCCTGAGGTGTATAAGGGACGGTCTTGATCCATTGAATACCATGGTTTGCACAAAATGAATCAAACTCTGAAGAGCAATATTCTCCACCATTGTTTGTTAGTAGGCATTTAAATTTATGCCCAATCTAATTTTCAACAACAGCCTTAAAAATCTTAAATTTTGAAAATACCTCAGATTTTTTGTTCAACATATAAATCTAGATTTTTCGAGTGCAGTCATCTAGAAAGGTTACAAAATAATTTTCTCCACCAAAAGAAGTTACCTGAGTCAGACCGAAAACGTTGGAATGAACAAGTTCCAACAGAGTAGTTTTCTTGTCATGCACTATTCTCAAGAAACTGGTCTAGCTGCCATAAAGGCAATGTTCACATAATTCTAAATCAATGGAGGTGAGGCCTGGAAGCTGATTGCACTGAAGCATAACTTGAAGACCTTTTTGGCTCATATGACTGAGCCTTTTGTGCCATATTTCAGACCCACTATCCATAGCTAGTAAGGCAGCTCCCACTTCACCATAATAGTCCAGAATATAGAGATTACCTTGCTTCTTTCCTCTTGCCATTACTAAAAGCCCCATTGTAATTTGCCATGAATCAAGAGAAAATTTAACATTGCATCCATTGCCTATAAGCTGACTAATAGAAATTAAATTTCTTTTTAACATGGGTACATATCTAACATCTGTCAAAGTTAATTTGTCTTCATTTTCTAGATTCAATGTGATATCACCTTTACCTAAGATGTCACATTCTTTATTGTCACCAAGAAACACCTTACCGAATGTGCCTTCTTGAAAATTTGTGAAAGCTTGATGGCATGAAGTGGCATGAAATGAGGTGCCAGAATCAAGGACCCATGAATCTGCATTTGTATCACTAGCTGATAGGACCAAAACACCATCACATGTAGTGTTTGCTTGATTATTTGTGCTCACTTTTCCTTGAGCTTTCTTATAGTTCTAGCAGTTCTTCTTATTGTGTCTAGGTTTTCCACAAAACCAACACACATCAGTTCTACCCCTAGACTTCAATCACGGACTAGATTGTGACCTTCTCCAGTTGTTGTATCTACCTCTATCTTGGCTTCTTCCCCTATTGCTTGTACTTATAGTTGTTAGAGCATCGCCGGATGAGGGTTCCTGATGTTTCCTTCTCATGTCTTCGCTAAGAAGAGTAGCTGCAACTTCATCAAAAACTAATGTACTCTTGGCTGCTACAGAAGTGCTCACAACCATCACAACACCTTCCCAGCTATTGGGTAAGGTAAGGAACACAATAACAAAATTACTTTAATCTTAGGATCTAACTTTATACCCACTGAAGTTAATTGAGTAACTAAGGTGTTAATTTCATTCAGATGATTGGACATAACCCCACCTTCTTTTATTTTCAGGTTATATAATTTCTTCATAATAAATACCTTATTCGAAGCCGAAGTAATCGCATACATGCTGGAGAGCTTTTCCCAAAGTGCTTTCGTAGTACTCTCAGTTGAGACATTAAATAATACATTGCTGGACAATGAGAGAAATATAGTTGCCTTTGCTTTCATATCCAGTATTTCCTAGTCTTCATCTTTCATAGAACTTTGTCCTTTGGCTTTCCCCAGTAAGGCGAGTGACAAGTCCTATTTGATAAGAAGAGACTCCATATGCACTTTCCAAAGGCCAAAGTTTTGGCCTGTAAATTTATCTATTTTCCATTTTTCTGTATCCTCCATTTTGATTGTTGTACAGGTTCCAAAAAAAACTTCATAGGCTATCTCCTGGACCGAGCTTCACACAGAGCTCTGATACCAATTGTAAATGCAAGAATCAAAGTAACAGAACCAGAGTAGAGAAACAACAAATTAAATGAATACTCAGAAAGAAAGAATGAAACAACACACACATAAGACAAAAGCAATTTAACGTGGTTCACCAATTCATGGCTACATCCACAATGAAGGGCATTCATTCATAATACATCTCTCTTTGTGTATTACATACACATATCTCTATTTTCTGAACAACAACAATTCACACCACTCTGTATACTATAAAACTTCCTCATACATTTTTATCCATCCTCAGATAATAAGGAAAGATACAATCGTATGCCAAGAAATGGCAGTTAAGGAGAACGGTTCCTAGAGGAATAAGTCTTAGACTGTAGGAGAATATTGCAGATCAATTACATTGGGCTTCAACAGCCATGTGCCCAACAGTATGCAAGGCTTCTGAATATCTTGTGGTGTCATTCATCTTTTCTTTGACCCATTTCTATTTGTTGGTAGTCGCAGTCTTGATGCAAGCATCTTAGGATGATTTTTCTTTAGAGCGCAGTTGAATTCTTTCTTCATTGGTTATATTGGGGATATCTTAGATAAGGCTATTAGGATACCTATTAATTCTATGCATTGGAATCAATTAGTAATAAACTATTATGTCCCAGCCACATGACTAGGATATCCATTTCTAGTTGCAATCGACTCGAACCCTTTATGCTTCTTGGTGGCCTCAAATCTACTCACCTTGTGAGTCATGAAAAAAAATATTAGATATGATGATCACAAAAGTCCTCTACAGGAGTTCTTGTTAGGAGCTTTGTTAGATCTATATGCCTCTAGTGGCTTGTAGTCTTCTCCTATCAAATGGAGCCAATAAAAGTTCCTAGAAGCTTGACGAGAAGAAAATAAACTAGCTCTGCATTCTTTTGTATTTCTAGGTAAAACAAAATTTCCTATTTAGCTCGAGTTCAAAAGAACCATCATCATAGTTGAGGAATCTTATGCATCCTTGGAAATTCATAAGTAACATGCTAAAACTTGTTTGATATGGCTATTATGAGTAACTTTGTGACATGATTTTGATAGTCATTTCTGTCAGAGTCCTGCCTAAATCATTTGTTGTATTGATAGACCATTACCTTTTGTGGGCTGTTTCTTTCAATTTAGTGGCTTGGGCTGCTTCTCTTTGCAAGATTTTCTTACCCCTAATGTTTTAGAGCATTCTCCAACCTCTTGTCCACCATTAAAATACCCCAAACCTGCATATTGAGGTATTTATGTAACCTCTATGGGGTTAAACGTAGCTTGGCCATTCTTTCCGTGTGCTTTCCCATCATAATCTATCTTGGTTAACATTTTAAAACCAAATCCTTTAGTGTGCTTTTCAAAACTACTAAAAGATTCTTGATCGTAAGAAATAGAGTATGTTGGAGTGATCACTCTACATATCTCAGTTTGTGTTTGTGCATCCTTTCTAGAGGATTCTTCTTTCCTCTTCACTCCTATACCATTATCTTGGAACTTCTTCCAACATTTCTTCTTTTAATTGCAACTCTTGTTGCAGCTCTTCTATGTTACCCATGGGGAAGTTTCCATGGCTTGTCTTTTGAACTTGCAAATCTTCATTCTCTTCTTGGATGTGATGTGCCTTCTTCCAAAAAGCTCTATTCTCAGCCAGCACCTATTCAAGGGATGCTTGGAGGTCCTTAAGATCCTTCTTTAGTGGCTTTGTCATGGTTTTACCGTCAACAAACAATTCCTGCAACACTTTGTCTCAAATCTAGAAATATGGTTATACTCATAAATCTCTTGTGTAACCAAAATCTCCTTCGAGCCTCAAGAAACTTTCTACTTAATACCAATGGATCGATAATTTCTCCAATTTATAGTTCTTGAAGCATTTGCATTTGAATTTCTGCCAAAGATATTGAATAGCAAGTTTTAACAGTTAGCAAGTGGTATTTTAAGAGTTAGTGTTTTGGTCTAAAGAAAGAAGGTTGCCTTTTAGGATCTTATTTTAATCTGTAAGTTGTATTAGGCAACTTCTATTTTAAATATATATCTTTGTTAATCATTTCGATCTTTAGATTTTAGTAGATCTCATATCTTAGAATGAAATTGAATACTTTCATTAGAATATAGATAACTAATGTAATCAGTACTCACCTCATTATTAATGTAGTTAGTTATTAGAATTCAATCAATTCCATGATTAGACTATATCAAGATTCTTTTTATCTTAGGGTTGATATTAGATGTCAAGTTAAAGACGTTAAAGTAGGATTGAGCTAACTTTGATTGTAAAATATGTCTCTAGGTATCTATTGAAAGATGGTTCTAGGTTCCTTAATCATCGTATTGGTTATCAGATGGTTGGCTAATATAAGCTAGATCCTCTGGATTATATCCTGTAAGACTTAAGCTTATTGTCACCTTTTAACATGGAGTAAATTTTGTTGTGAGTTTGAATCTTAGAATTTTATTAGACTATCATATTGTCTTTAGAATATTGATGATAGAATAGAAACATGATGATAGGTTTGTGGTATACATAAAGTTAGTCTATGAATTTAACTGATGCTAGTTATATGTCTAAATAACTTGGTAGAAGATAAATTTTAGTTTAGTTTTAGTAAGACTTGTTTAGTGTTTCTATATATATATATATAAAGATATGTCTTGTTTCCACCTCACCCTAAGGAACTTGGTGAAGCCTAGTTTTGTTGATAAATTCATTATAGTTTAGAGGGTTGTGTGCCCACTTGACCAATCTTGTGATACTATTAAATGCCATAACTGATGGAATCATATTTTTTGCATTTATTCAGTTGCTATTGTTGTGTTGGAAATTGATTTACTGTTATGCGAGGAGGGATACTAGTCCATGATGTGTGTTGAGAGTGATTGAGATGTGAAGTCCATTGGGTTACAGTGGTGTCTAGTTTTTTTGTCATTGGGAAAGTTGATTCCAGAGGCTAGGAGGGGTAGTTGTGGGTTTGACCCTTGTGATATTGCAATCTTGTTAAAGGATGAACTTGTTTTGGTTTTATGTGATGTTGACTTCTCTCTATTTATAGTTTATGTGACTATGACGACTGTGCAAGAGGGATAATGTCTTGCTCAGTATATCTATTCCTATTGATACGTCTTGAATCCATGTGGTAGAGTCCTTCGTAATTGTGGTGGTTCATTATTGTTTTAGGCATGTAATAAATTTCTATGTTGGTTTATTTTATGAGATTTTGGGAGCAAGAGGACCAATGCCTTGCTCTGGTGATTTTTTTATGTTGAGATTGGTATGTAAGAAGGTAAATGCCTTGCATGGTATATGTAATCTTGGTCTTATGTCTTGCTTGATGGTTAGGGTCTTCTAGATGTAGGTGGGGAGGTGGCTTTTAGTGAGGGGCTGATGCCCAAAGTGGCTGCTAGGATAACCCATTAAAAGTTATTAATCCAGTG
The DNA here is from genome assembly GCA_027924645.1 of Cunninghamia lanceolata. Lineage (NCBI taxonomy): Eukaryota > Viridiplantae > Streptophyta > Pinopsida > Cupressales > Cupressaceae > Cunninghamia > Cunninghamia lanceolata. The sequence goes on along the minus strand of BSBN01000960.1, from coordinate 5,963,921 downwards.
ATAACTTAATAATAATTTGGTGGGTGAGAGAGCTTTCACATTAATCAAGATTAAGTATGCCTCACTCATGGGTCAAGTGCTCATTTAGGCTTGAGATGAGATGAGAAGGCCTATAATGGAAAATTAGCTGCCTTGTCCTCATGAAAGGTATGATTGGTTCTGCATGAGTTTGTATGGGGGTTGACAGTCAGGAGAGGCTACTAGGATAGCCTAGGATGGGGGCTGGTGCTTAGGAAGACCTGCTAGGATAACCCATGACAAGCTATGTGATGACACCTTCCCTACTGCAGCTTAGCATTCCCTCTTTGGTGTTCTTTCCTTGTTCTGTGAATGCCTTTGGAAGTTCTGTTAAGTGAGGAAGTGTTGTTTTTGCTGTTTGTGTCGTCTTGTTGAACCATGTTGTTCTTGAGTCATGTGTAGTCCTTGCACCTGTTAGTCTTTTGTCTCCTTATCTATTGTTGATGTGGAAACCTTACGTTATCTCCTATCTTGGAGGGATGGACCTTAGGGTTCCACATGGTCGGGTGGTAGTGCTATTTTCTCCATTGGTTCTCCCTTGCTGATGTTCGTGTGCACGAAGAATGGATCTTGTGATGTAGATTCTAGATTTATGTTCCAGATTGATGAGGCAGCTATTTATTCTCATGTACTAGTTTTGTGTATCAGATTTATCATATTGTAAGTATTCCAATGTAATTAAGAAAGAGATGGTGTGAATGATGTAATGATGTAATACCCTATTGTAAAGAATTTGTACATGTACTTGCAGTTCTAAATATATGACCTTGTTGATTTCTTAATTAAATTTATATCATGGTAATGTATGTGCTCTTACATGTGAGGCAATAGATTAGAATTGAATCATTGATGATGTTGTAAGATCTTGTTTATAGTTTAGTAAGTAATGCAGCTATGGAACCTTAGAGGACAAGTTTGTTTAATGATATGTATTGATGTGTTGACGTTACTTTGTTATTTCTATCTTAAAAAAAAATTATCCTATTTGTTTAGCATAGTTGTGTTGTCCTCTGGGGTTTCCTAGCGGGGCATTACAGAAGAACAGAAATGTTAGGGACAATGGTGATGGCACACAAGTCCAATGTGCTTCTTTTTCTGTAGAATCTTGATCTCCTTCTGACACTAATTTTTGTTGTCTTTTTTGTTTCTAGCAACTCAGATGTGGAGGACTATGGTGATGGCACCCAGTCCACTGAGGGATCTTTTGTTGGATGTTAGAAGCTTTGCAAACCCTGATTATCACTATCTAGTCTATTTCTATAGCTTCATATGCAGAGGACAATGTTGATGGTGCCCTAGTCTAGGTAGGCTCCTCTTTCAGGATCTGGAATCTCCATAGTGTCATCCTGTTCCCTGCAACTCAACTTCTTCCTCTTTCACAACCTGCAACCTATAATCATAAGAAGTGTGGGAGGGGGTTGTGGTGTTTAGAGGCTTGCCTTAGTCAAGCCCCTGAGAGACATTCAATTCTTCCAAACACCATTGTCAGAGAGAGTGTGTATCCTCGTGAGATAGAGGCAAAAATCCAAATGATAATGATGATAAAACACAATTGATATCACCTTGATGATGAAACTCTCATGGAAGAAAGATGATCTTCAATGCCTTGAGGAGAAGATGTAAATCCAACCTACAAAAATAAACACAATAACAATGCTATACTCTACAACACAATGATATCACCAAAAATCTCAAGTATGCCCAAAGTTCACAATCATCTTCTAGTTTCTAAATGATAACCTACACATGCTTATATATGCAACTACAAAGATTCCTGCCAAGAATTTCATAATTAAAAATTATGATGTTGGCCTTGGACCCAAATAATAGTCACAAACTTGACATTTGAATTTAGGGCAGACCCAAAATAGGGCTGGACTAGGGCGCTAGCACCCTTGTCCACCCCCTGTCTTTGTTCTGGGATCATTAAATTAGTGCCCCCTAGGTCCTATTTGTCACATGACCTAAGGGTTTTCTCATCGAGAGTCTGAATTATCATGCAAGATGCTCTAAATGCAATATAAAGACCTGGAAGCTAAAGCTTAAAAGGTTCAAAATCCCCCAAGGGTGCATTTTTCTGACATAACACAAGCCTAATTATTTATATCCCCATTTCTTCAATCCTTGGAGGAATTACCTCGAATTTCTTGAAAAATGAGAGAGATTCCCCCTCCTCTCCAAGATTGCCTTTTTTTCCATTTGATATCCGTGCAAATTAGCCTTAATTCATGCTCCCACAAATCATGCTTCAAAATGAGCCATAATTTATGCTCCAAAAATCATGCTTCATAATGGCTATAAACTAATTGCTATTTCCAGTATTTAAACTCTATTTTCTAATTTCATAAATGAAATTTAGGATTTTAATAATTATTTAATCTAGGTTATAATTTTTATTTAATTTATTAATTAGTCTATTTACGCTTAGTTAATTTAGATTAATATCTATATTATTTAAATTACATAGTTTAATTATACATTGATTCTACTAACATATACATATATATATAATTTTATTTTTTCTTTAACAAAATTACTAAACTAACATTATTATCCTTGAAATTGAACACTTTAGGTCTAAAATTTAAAAAGGGCTTATTTAATTATTAATTTTTTTTAGAGTTTTAGGAGGGGTCATGACATCCTCTCTCTCTCTCTATATACATTAGTTTGATGATTTAATATTAATTTTTATTTAAATTTAATAATCAGGTTCATTTATTAAAGGGGGGAAGGTACACATTCATTATTAAAGCTAGGGTTATATTATGTAGTTCAACCAATGGTTGATCAATAATAAAAAGATTTAATTCAAATTAAGTTAGTACTTGGTGTTTATAAATAACCTAGTAAATTGATAACTAAAAACAATTAAATTATACAAACCATTCAACATATTAATCTACTCATCTCTTATCAAAGGTTGAACCACTCATAACATCCCTATAATTTAATTAGTAGATATCAATCAATATTTCCTATTCATTTGAGACCTACCAAGGTGCTATGATTTAAATAAATCAATGGAAATAAATTCAGAAATCAAATATGAGGGTTGTGACATGCTACCCCCTAATGCTTTGCATCATCCCAATGCAAAAATTATATATCAAAGAGTGTGTCGAAGTGAGATTCTCACACCTGGTTATATTTCTTCTTATAGCTTGCTTTCCAAATCCAAATGTTGAATGCACTATCTAACCCTTACAATCACGTTAAGAGATTTAAAAGATTTGGAGAAACAAAGCATTCTGATGACCTAGTATTTATCAATGTGGAAATTAGTTGACTCAAAAACATACCTGTAGTCTCTATGGGTACATTTTGAAACTGGTTCCATCAATTTTTGATTGTAGCTTGGATCCTCTGCTGGGGTCCTTGTGGTGGCTGGTTTTCTCTAATTCATTCTTGCATCATGGGACACTCTCTAGCATAATGGTTCCCTCTACACATAAAACACCCACTGGGTGGTCCTTTCTGTGGTGGTTTCCTAGGGGGATCATTCCTTGTTTCATTGAATACTGGAGGAAGGGCTAGCCTATTATAATTCCCTTGATTGTTTCTACTAAAATTTCCCCTGTTATTGTCCCCATTCTGACCATTCTTCTGGTCCAGAATTTGCGGTGGCCCCCTTTCCATGAAATTGTTCCTTTGATTTTTAGATTTTTGGTTTCCCCTAAATTCTTGTTTCCTTTTGAAGGTTTGACTTCTGCTATTGTTGAAATTTTGTCTTGATGTTGCTAGGGCTTGAATTTTCCTCTCTTGCTTTAAGGACTTTTCTAGAACCTCATTCATGTTTCCAAGACCATGCATGTCTACTTCATCACCACTATTATCATTCAACCCTAGAATGATCTTCCTAGTTGGACTCTTCTCATCATTTTGGTAGATTGGCACATCTTTGAGTAACTTGGCAAATTTATCCCAATATTGTTGTTCTTCCATAGACCCCTATTGGAGGTTATGGAACTTTACAATCTTTTCATCAAAGAACAATTGTGGTAACTTTCTTTTCCAGAAATGATGAACAAAGAGTTCCCAGGTTATGTTTCTCTAGAGTATCCATTCTGTTCCCTAATGTTTTTCCACCAACTTCCTACCTCACCTATTAGTTGATAAGACCCCCATAATGCCTTTTTCATTTCATTGTAGCTTCTCAGTTCAAAGTACTTTTCCATTTTATTTAGCTAGTTTTTAGCTCCCTCCCCAAGATGTCTCCTATCAAATTTGGGAGGGGTAATCTCTTTCAAGTTTTTAGAAAGCTCTAAGGTGGAGAATTCCTACCTAGGTACTTCCATATGTATGGCATTTTCATGACGATTATTCCCACTAGAAGGATTCTCAAATTCTAGTTCCATTATGTTTTCAATGTTCTCTTACCTTGTCTTAAGGTTCTCAACTGTTTTATCTAAGGACACCATCTTATCCCTCTACTTTGTCAATAAGTCAATTATTGCCTCAATTCTCACTTCAGTATTCCCGAGTCCCTTGGTTGGCTCAATTGGGTTTTATTTTTCCTTTTTGTAGTGTTGGCATTGTTTTCTCTTGTTCTGACCATTGTGGTTCCCGAATTTCAAGAAAATTTTAAAGTGAATAACTTCCCAAGGTTTGTTTCCAAAATCAATGTAAAGTCTATTTGTTCCAATTTTTCTTAAGAAAGTCATAGAAAGCTCAAGGCCTAGCTTCTCAACCTTGCTCTAATACAACATGTAACATTATGCTTATCCTATGAGATTCCCAAAGATTAACCCTTCAAAAGCCACTATAATTTTTTTTCCTATGTTTTGTTTAAGTGTTGATTTAACATACTCGGGTATCTCTACCCAAATGAGGTAGCCCTTTGTCCAAATAGGACAAGCATCTATCCAAATGGGATAGGTAAAATTCCATCCATACGAGATGGACATCTATCTAAATGGGATAGGTATGTGATCTGGCTAGAGTCTTAAGCCCATCGGGATCTAACGGATCCTGGGTCACTCTCTGAAAACTACACTCCCTCTGGGGTGCACCGAGCTCTATGTCTTCAAGAATTAAACTATTCAAGTATTGTTACTTGAGTCCCACCTTAGAATTCGACCCTAGGCCTCGAGGAGTCATGTAAATCCCAAATAGGGATTCTTTTGAGTATTTAAATTTGGATTTTCCTTTTCATAAGTTTAATCTAGGTTGGTTGGAGGTCTCAACTTGTTGGGGTGCTTCCTAAGTCATTAAGAAGTTGCATTGATCCTTATGTGGGAAACTAGGATTCCCCTTCCCCCTCCAAAACCCCATGCCTAAATCTTGTGCACTGGGAACATCCTTCATTCCCCAGGCTACCTATATACCTGCTTCCAAATGGGATCAAGGAGTAAAATATGTAGTTATGTTTTCTACTCTAGGTTTCATGCGAACTGTTTATGTGGCTACTTAGCCCTTTCTAGGGACCATTCTTCCCAAACAATTCTATTGTGTACATGCCCCATTTTGCCTCAGCAAAATAGGGACCCAATTTTTTTTTTGCTTTTGCTTGTGTTTTTCTTGCTTTTGGGTGGTTCGGTAAAAATCATGTCTTTCTTTAGGTCCAGAAGGTCAGGTGTAAAATTCCCTAAAAGGATATCCACTAGATTGAGAATTGAAAATAGAGCAAATTTGCTTTTTGAAGCATGTCAAATTTGAAGAAGTAAGAAAGTTATGACCAGTCAAAGTTTAGTCAACATGGATGTTAATATTACTAGTGTAATGTCCTGATCATTATCTCACATTCATATCCTAATGACATCATGTCTCATCAATCAACATTGGGGAAGGTAAGATAAATAAAGGTTTGTTGGAATATCCATTTGGGCCTGTCAAATTTATGTGAGACCAGTAGGTACCCGTCATCCACATAGATATGTCCGCATAGACATTTTGGTCTTGCAAATATCAATATCCCTATTGATATCCTTATCTGAGTGATGGCCTATCTAATTTTACCTAGTGCAAACCCTGCATATCTAGACATTTATGCTGGATACTTCAACATGGATATTTCATTTTGAAATATCCATGCCAAAATATCCCTATCTGAATACGTCATCCTGTTTCATTTTAAAGGTAACATATTGAACCCACTGACATCATCCATATGGACATTTCATATTTGATTAACATCCATATCTCTACTCTTGTGGACTATCTAGATCCTGGTGACATCATTCAACTTTCACTTGAGTGTAGCTAAAACAAAGAGCTAACGTCACATGGATATTAGCTTACATGAATATTGTCTTTCAAAGGATCCATATCTTTATTTTAAACATCCATATCCTAGTGATGCCATCACAACTCGCCACGAAACATAAGTCCAAGCCTACTGGTGTCACACGAATATTTGTCCATATGGATATTCCGTGCTTACCTAGTATCCATACACTAGTCTTAATCTACATGTCCTAATGACATCACGTCATCTTGTCTCAACATAAAAGCTTAAAGCTCATGATGTCATTTGGACATTCACCATATGGACATTCCACATTACTTAATATCCTTACCTTTTGAATATCTATGCCTTTATCTCACCAGTGATTTTATGCCATGTATCCACACTGATATCTCACATACCTTGGGGTATTTCAAGTGAAATCCAAACTCAATAGCATTCATTTGGTCAATGATGGTTGACCTGACCCTCATGCTGACGTCATATGGACATATTGACATGGATATATCTAAATGGATATTACAATTCAAAGGTCCATATACACATCCAGAGATGCTTTTTGCATTTAATATTGTCAAAAAAGCCATTGGCTTTTAAATTTTGAAAAAATGCATGTTGACATTTGTCATCATCTCCCACGCTTGCACTATTGGAATTCACCTAATCCCCTGGGAGTAATTAATAAACCCTAAATTGAGGAATTACTGAGTTAAAAGGGTTTACATTCTAATTTCTTCACATTATTGCATTCAAAATTTGAAAAACTTACACAGAGAACTTGAGAGCTAAAGGGTAGCTACAGTAAGCTTACGATGAAGACCCAACTGCATAGAAGATCACCTACACAGTGTTTCTAGTATACATTTTCTTATCTTCGATAAATTCTTCATATCAAGGTACGTATGCGACAAAACTCTTTTTCTTGTCATTTTCATAAGGATGATTCATATTTTTACGTATGTAAATGGGTTTAAATGGTGAAATTAGGAAAATCAATGTCAATACATGTTATATGCATATTATTTGGATGCCTTGTTCACTCAATTATAGAAATTAGAATGTTGGCCCTAGCATAATTTAGGCCTTAATTAAGACATGAATGTGTTAAATTTGTAGGCCACAAGGCAGCCCCGCATAGACAGACGTGATGTTGAATTTAAGGATGACATGTTTCCAAAAGCACACAGTGTATGCTGTAAACATGGGTTTACAGGGGACACTCACTGTGGCCACAAAGACATGGAGGCCTTCAGAACAAGGATCCCTAGCAGGGAGGATAACCCTATCTCAAAGAATATTGTATCTACAGGGATGTCTTATGCAGCTGATTTCCCATATGTTGTAGATGCCTTGGAACTCTTAATTGAATGTGCAAATAAGTATAATGTGGTGACTAGGAGAGTTGACCATTAGGGAAGGGTGTATGCTGACCTCTCGGTTGATGGCATCACCAAGAAATTCAACTTGCCTACACCTAGGGGTGTTTATGTTCCTAATCTAGAGGCACTTGGTAAAGAATTTGATGGGAACCAGAAAGATTGTAGGAAAGTTATCTTCCTTGGATGAAGGGACCCAAACAACAAATAAAAGACTGTGGCTAAGATGCCTCAACATCTTTACAAGTATGACTTCTCTCCAGAAGTCTAATATATGATAGTGTTTCTCAGCAGAATGAGTGGGAAACTTAATTAAAGTAACTCTGAATCATGGATGTATGGCTTGATCTAGACGGTCATAGAGAAGAAACAAATAGTTTAGTGGGCCAAGATTATCAATGACACCATGTATGAGCATATGGTGAAATGGAGGAGGATGAAGGACAGGGTCTTCCACATGACATCATATCTGGTTTAAGCATGTACATGCAAGGGCACTTTTGATGGACTACAAACTATTAGAAAATTAGACAGATTACCACATGAGAAGACATCATGAGAGCATTATCCCTAGTTGGAGAGGAGGCAATCAGTACAACATTACAAAACTGTGAATGATTGTTTTATAATGCACTTGGTCATACTCATGGAGGGAGATAGATCCAAGAGATTATCACTGGGAGTTATAGAGAGGATCCATCCTCATGGAGCTTGGTTCATCTGATTTCTCATGTATTCATATATCAGGATGGAAGGGTTCAATGGGAATCCCTTCATGTTACTAAGGTACGCATTAGACAAGGTTGTCTTGATGGAGATGGTCAGATATATGTTCTCTACACTTGAGATATCCAAGAGGAAGAATGACTAGGAATATGTAAAGTTCCCCATAGACATCAATTGGTTTATAATTGGGTCAATAGACAATGCCAAGATGGCTAAGGCAAACTTGAAGATTCTGCACTTACAATTATTCCCATTAGTAAGGGATTATGATCCTTACCATAGGATAGAGAGGTTCTTGAACAAGAAATATAAACATGTTACTCACCTAGAAGACTACTGGGTGGATTGTGATGATGAGTATGAAGTAAGGAGAAGGGGATATCAAAGATTGACCTTAAACCAGATGAAGACTATTAGATATCCAGAGGTCCCTCCTTATATTAAAGCTGGTGATGATGATATTTTAGATCCTGAGTATGAGGATAATAAAGTATACAATGAGGCACTAGCCCCTCCTAATTGGGCCCAAGAAGATGAGATATCTATTGAGGTTATCACTACGAAGGTGACGGGGAGGACAAAAAATTGGTTGAACAAGAAAATTAGTGAATTGAAAACTAAGGGAGTAGTCAATAACTTTGACAAAAAGAGAAAGATGAAAGATAGAGAAGAACCAAACTTTGATGACTTCTTGGTGCACAAAAGGCATGTGTTGGAGACTAGGTTGGCCAAGCCAAGCTCATCAGGAGTTGTTGAGGAGTTGACTTCAGAGGGGATTTCACTTATATAGAGGCCATCACCTCCTAGCGATGCACTTGTAAATGTTATCCCTATATTTGTAGCCAAGGTCACAATAGCAGAGAAGGAGGAACATACAGAGGAAGATGAGCTAATGGATGAGGACATGAACAAGGGACATGATGATGTATTCAAGAGGTAAATATCCACAATAAGAAAAGGTACCAAGGCCTAATCATGAGAGGATCTGCCTCTAGGCTAGTTGATACCCAAGAGCCAGAATATGAAGATCCAACACTACATGTGGCAAGAGAGTTTCAACATAATGTGCTAGCAGTAAACATTCTGAAGGTGAAAAGTGAATTGGCTTAGGGAGCCAAGATAGAAGCATTGGAGAAAGAGGCCAGTTGACCCTTACCATTGAGTCAGACCATTGATCTGACTGATAATGAAGTCACCTGGGATGTGACTACTCATCCCATTGAAGGTTTGCTAAGGCATACAGAGCCTATAGCTGAAGGCACTACTCAAGAAGGACATGATTGCATGGAGGTTGAGAAACCTAAGTATCTTGAAGTAGAGGTACAGACAAGACATCTAGATGTCCTTATTGATACCATCACCAGCATCAAAGTAATTGACTTAACATATCAGCCTTGGCCTGAAGATGAAGAAGTTGTCAAAGATAGCCAAGAGCAAGGAGAGAATATCCAGATGGATATTGATGATCAGATTGAGGATGTCCAAACTAAGGGCACACAACAATATGTCCATATAGAAACAGATACGCTTGAAAAACATGAGCCTACATCTGAGGAACAAACTAAAATAGAGAAAGGAGACGATGGGGATGCCCAAAGGCAAAGTGAAGAAGAGCTTCATTAGGATGACCAACCTCGGGATGAATTAGAAGAACAAGTAGAAGGTGGTCCTGTAAATGAAACATGTCAAAATAAACAAGTTGACGTTCCACATATAGACCAACAACCGCCTAAATATCAGAACTTCCAGGAGCAAGGTCCACCAAAGGAACAAAGTGGGGATGATCCTAAGGAAAATAGTAGTCATGATAAGCAGGATGAGGTATCTCATGCATCTCATGATCAATAAGAAGAACAAGAAAAAGATGATCATGATATAGAGGATGGTCAAGATGAACGAATGGATACATCACACGTTGACCAGCCACCCCAGAACAAGAGGAAATCCAAGATGATAATGGTGGGAATGATCAAGGCATGGACAAAAAACAAGAAAATCTAGAGGTCATTCCACCACAAAAGGATTGAGATATGGTCAGGTGGCTAGAGGATACACAGATCCTTGTAGGACAAAAGAACAAAGGTAAAGAAATAGAAACCCAAGATGCTATGATTGAGTAACATGACCAAATAGGGTCAGGATCCACTGCATTGTCATGGATGTCATCAATGGTGGAACATCTAGAATAGGAGCCAACACCATTTGATTCTATATTCTTGTTCACACTAGATAGTGCTAAGCCTAAGCATAAGGCTAGGGCTATATCAATGATAAAGCGAGATGCTGCAACCAGAAAGGGGACAACATAATTGGCAGTTCCCATGGTGGAAATGTCCAAAGGAGAAATAAGAACAGATGAATTCCAAGTTACTTCCATTGACTTGGGACATTCTATAGTAGACCAGGATATCTAGGAACTCAAGGAGAGCACTGAGGTCGTGGTTGCTAGAATGAGGAAGATGAAAGCTAAGAATAAAGAACTAAAGGAGCAGAATGCTCAATTACAAACATTCATTAAAGGTTTAGTGAAACCTACAGGAATAACCTCAAGAGTACAACAAGCAGAAAGGCCCATTTCCTTAGCATTAGTGAGTGAGGAGGAAATAATAGGCTTAGATGCTCAAAGGCATCAAGCCCAAGTCATGAGTAATTGGTTCATGAGATTTATGACTCCTGGGGAAAAGACAATAAGGACATCCATGTCCAATTGGAATGCATTGTTTGCATTAAAAGAGGAGACCGAATCCTTGAAGGGGATATCTGTTCAAAGGCTCAAGCAATGTGATTATGCCTTGGATAGGCTAAAGGCAGTAAGTAAAATGGAAGATCTAGATCTTCTAAAGAACAAAATTGTAACTATTCACTCATTGCTTAAGGTAGGCCCATAGATCCTAGAGCTACAATTTGAAGTAGATGTCTTGAAGACATGCATGACAAAGATAGGGGACTTAAATAAGAAGATCCATGACATGCTGTCAAATGAAATGAAGGTATTAGATGAGTTATTGGGTAACTCCATGGTTGAAACAGAAGTGCCAGATGAACAAGAGTCCATTCAGACATTCAAGGAGATATTTGGGGATGTATCAGAAGATCCTATGAAGTACTTTATAGAGAATGTCATGGATGAGATGGCAGAGTTAAGTGTTAAGGTAAGAACATATGACAAGGAAGTGAATAACTAGGAAACAAAGATGGCATCTTTAGATGAATAGGTAAAGGCATTGGATTATGCCAGACTAAAGGTCTAGGTGAGTGACAAATCACAAATAGACATGGTAGTGCTTGCATATGACTACTATAAGAAGATAGATGCTGGTGTGGTCATCTCAGAGGGATCAAATATTTCTGAGTAAGATGTTGCTGTGAAGTGCTAAGGGGAAATTTTCCTTGCCATGTTGTTCCTTGCTAGTGGTTTCTAGCTGGCAACACATGCCACTTGTATTACTTGTTGACTTGGTTAAAGCAATTTGGACCATCGATTATTCTGATTAGATCCTAGACATTGGATTATTATAACTAAAACTCATCCTTGTCCTATAAAAGGATACTAATTCTCATTTGTAAATAATTAGGAGCTTAGTGAATATCATGCAAATAATGGATAATGACAGTGAAATACTTGGATTAAACTATGTGTGTTTCTTTGCTTCAATGTTTCAGATCACACTTAGTGATCCATCATCAAGAAGAGGATGATTATGAATATTGGATTGCAGATTTGCCTTTAAAAAGGATGACGAGGGGGAGAGTAGGGTTAGTGAGGTAGTTCAGAAATTAATAGCAATTAGGATCAATGAAAAAGGAGCATAAGAGAAAAATAGGAAAGAAATCCTGGAATAACAAATATATGTAATGAGAGTAATACAATATATAAATTAATTAAACCAGACAATATTAATATAAAGAAATAAAAAGATCAAGTGACATGGTATTAATGGGAAGGAAATGTTAGTTATAAAATAATAAAATAAGTGAGAAAAGATGTTATACCACATTATATGATAGATAAGTGTGACTAAAAAACATAGGGTATGGAGGTAAAAAGAAAGGGAGGATTAAAATTAAAAAGAAATAAAAAATAAAAAATAAAATGATATTAGCTATATTAGATATGATATTATATATAAAGTGAAAAACATGTAAAAAATTTGAAAGACAAAAGGATATTAAGAAAGCAAAGATAAAATAAGAGAGAGGCCCATAATGTATAAAACAAAAAATAATGAGTATAATCAAAAGAACAAAGTGGGTAAACTAAAAAATAAGGGTATTAATGCCATAAATTAAGATTATACAAATCCAAAAAAAAATTAAATTAAAAGATATAATCTAATTAAAATTAATCTGAAAATAAGTTTAAAAAAATCTTAATAAAAAGGTGTAACTATTCTAAGGTGTAAAAAATAGGAAAAAATATATATTAAATAGGAAAGAAAAAAAGGCAAAAGAACATTAGGTAGGCAAGGAAAAACCAAGAGAGGCAACTAGTGTATAAAACAATAAAAAGAAAAAACAAAAGAGTAAAGGGGGCTAAATAGTATACAAGAGAGTAAAAATATCAAGTGAAAATAAGAAAACAAGTAATAAACAACCAAAATGTGGCAAACAAAGGGTGAGAAGGAAGGACATAAAGAATGAAAAATTCAATAATCCAAAGAAGGTAGAAACAAGGACCATACAAACACATGACCTGAACACTAAAAGTGCAATTATACATAAATAAGGAAAAGAAAAGGAACAAGAGAACTGAAGAAAGAAACCCACTAGTCAAAACACAAGTCCTGAAACAAAATATAGATCCAAAAACACACCAACACTCAAACGAACACAAGCAAGAGGACTTAAAAAAGAGAAAAAAAGACAGGCCAAAAAGAAAGAGGAAAGGAGGGGGGGAAGATGCTAGAGGGGTGGTCAAAGGTGGGGGGAGGGTGAGGGCAAGATGAGTCAAACATGATGAGGTTGGGGATGGAGGGAGTTCAACAAGGGCTGCCAGGCAAGACTTAAATGCCAATCATCATCACGATTAAGATTAGAAGGGTGATTTCTAATAAAGATGGCTTCAAGGAGTTTTCTCTTGAAAAAATTATCCTCCTTGATTAGAACTTGGGTGTCTTCAGGGTAAATATGATGTTTGGTTAGGTGGGAATGCTCCACCAGGGCAGATTTTGTTGTGCGATCTAGTTTGATGTCAGCGTCATGTTCTTGGACCCTCGTTTTGATAGAATGTCCAATCTCTCCTAGGTAAGGGGTTCCACAAGAGCAAACAATTTTGTATACTCCTGAATTGAACAAATTATGTCTAGGATCTTTAACTGAAGGGATGAGGTTTCTGATAGTGGAAGGGAGTTTAAAGGTGCAAAAAAGGCCTTTCTTATGAAGAATTTTGGAGATCTTATTCGATAGGCCTTCTATGTAGGGGAGAGTGGTAACAAATGAAGAGTTGGAGGCATCTGATTTAGTCTTGGAGTTAATACAATTTTTGGTAGAGATGAAAGCTCTAGAGATGGATTTATGGCTAAACCCATTAAGTCTAAAAACTTGCAAGAGGTGGGAAAACTCTTGGTCAATGTGCTCCTTATCATAGATACCATAGGCTCGAGTTGCCAGTGTTTTAAGCTCACTAGTTTTTTGGCTAGGATGGTGATGGGAGGAAGCATGGAGGTAAAGATTAGTGTGGCTAGATTTCCTATAGACACAACGACCCAGGGAACCATCACTTTTTCTAATGATTAGGACATCTAGGAAAGGAAGTTGGTTATTGGACTCAAGCTCTTTGGTGAATTTAAATGCACAAAGCGGATTGCAGATTTGGCTTTCTTAAAGTGATGTAGAGATAGCTACAACTTTCCATCTTTTGTTCGTGTCCTTCATCATCTTCGAAACTGGTGGACCTGTCACATTTTTGAACGAGCCAGTCTTTCTCTTCTAAGATTGGTCATCAAGAGTACTAGAGCCATGATCAACCAAATCTCCACCTACCTTTTCTACCTGTACCTTGAGTTAGCAGGTTCTTTGCGATGTGACATTTGGGCTTTACTAGACACTCTTTCCCATGCTAGAGTAGGACTAAAAACATCTTGGGAAGAAAGGCAAAAAATGAAATTTAATAGGTTAGCCTCCAAAAAGTCCAAGGCTCTCTCTTCACTCATCCCAAATGATCCCAGGCACACCCTCAACCTGAGCTCCTCTCCCTTTAGCACTAAGAAAGCATCCTCTTCCCACACTATTAGAATAGTTTCTTCCCCCTTTGCAGTAGCTTCCTTTTCTATTTCACCTCCATACCTTCATACTTTTGAGAATTATGTCCATGTAGATTCTAGTAACTAGAAGAACTTTCATGTTACAAATTTAGTTCCTCCATCGTATAGCTGCATGTTTTCCCCCAAACATTGCGCTGGTACTGCAAACTTTCCTCTTTAGGCAATCTCTAGCATGGAGCAATTTCTACCCTCTGACGACGTGGTTCGTTCTTCCAATCATGATGTTGGAGTTGCCGAAACTCCTTTGCAAGTAACTTTAGTTGAGGATCAACCTAGCATGCTCACGGAGAGTACGGAAGATTTGGGCATTCAGTGGAGTCTCCGTATTATAGATATGCTTCCTAAGCGATGTGTCGACTAGGTTCCTTCTTCCAGACATAGCATTGGAGCAGCCAATACTTCTCTTCAAGCCTTTTTTGAGGAGAAACAATCTCTACCCTTTGTTAGCATGGCCCCTTCTTCCAATCATGAGGTTGGTGCTGTTGTCACTCCTTCACAAGATTTTTTAGAGTTGCAACCATTTCCCCATGGGAATCTCACGAATGGCACTGTAGGTGAGTTGTACTTGACTTTTTTTTCTAATGTTCATGTTTTTAGAATGGTTTGACTTCTCCCAACATTTTCACCCATCCCTCCTTTGCCAACTACCCTCTTGAGTCTCAAATATTCTATATACCGTCCACCCTCCAATCACATCCTCTCACCACCTCACTCCTTTGACCATCCTTTTTATATGTCGTCCTTCAAGGATTCGAGAAATCTTTCCCATGTCATGTCTACTCCACCCTCATTTAATGTGGGTAGCTCATCCTTGAGCTTTGTTTCCCCCCTTCTCTCTTGTTCTCCCTCTTGAACTCGGCCTAACAACACTTTCAACACAACCCCCCTTTCTTCCTATCATATTTCTCCATGCACATCAAACATACCCTCCCAGAACCTACCATCTTCACATTACAATGTGGATGCTGTGAAATCGGTGAAAACTATTCCCAAGTTTCTAACACCAAAAATCATAGAAGATTGGGAAAATAAACTTGTTGTTAACTTGTCCACGCTTCCTATTGATCCATTAGCCATAAAATTTTTAAAAAGAGGTTTGGGCTTTGCTATCACTCCTTCATCCATCCCCAAAATTGATTTCTTGGTTAATATTGAAAATGCCATCCGTTCTCTGCCTAGCACCATAGCCGACGAGATTCAGCAAAACTGTGTGGTGGCTCTTAGACGTGCTAAACCCCCTAAATGGAATGTTCCCAAAATAGAGTTTGTCACATTCAAAAAACTTTTAAGAGATAATGACATTGTCATTGTCAAAGTAGACAAAGAGAATGCCACTATTATGCTCGACAAAATAGATTATGTTTCCAAAATGCTTGACCATCTTTCCAACAGTGGCAGTTATAAAATCCTCCCCCATAACCCCATCTCCAAGATCATGAGGAAAGTTAAGCATGCTATTTCTCATTCTTCATTTGATGACCTTACCAAGAAGCACCTTATCCCCAACAAAGAAATCACCCCACGCATTTATGGCACACCCAAAATCCACAAACCTCGCATTCCTCTCAGACCCATAGTTGATACCACTCACTACCCCACTTACAATCTTGCTACCTTCCTTGCTAAGTTGATTTCTCCATTAGTACGAAAGACTAATTCCTTCATTAAGGACTCTACCCATTTTTTTGATTTCATACATGACAAAAAAGTTGAAGAGAGTGAAATTCTTGTCATCTTTGATGTGGTGTCCCTTTTTACCAAAGCTCCTATACATGACGCCTTGGAATTATTCAGGCACAAAACCAATGATGAAATCACTTCTCTAGTTGAGTTGTGCCTTCATTCAACATTTTTCACATTCCAATATGTGGTTTATGAACAATCCGATGGAGTCGCCATGGGTTCTCCTTTGTCCCCGGTCGTAGCTAACCTCTTTATGGAACATTTTGAAGAGTTAGCCCTGCACTCCTTTCCCCTCAAGCCCAGAAGGTGGAAGCAATATGTGGATGACACCAACATATGTTGGCCACATGGCATTGAACAATTACAACTCTTCCACTCCCATCTAAACAATTTGGTTAAATGCATTAAATTCACCAATGAGCTTGAGTCCAATAACCAACATCCTTTGCTAGATGTCCTAATCATTAGAAAAAGTGATGGTTCCCTCAGTTGTCATGTCTATAGGAAATCTACCCACACTGATCATTACCTCCATGCTTCCTCTCATCACCATCCTAGCCAAAAAACTAGTGCCCTTAAAACACTGGCAACCTAAGCCTATCACATCTGTGATAAGGAGCACATTGACCAAGATCTTTCCCACCGCTCGCATGTTTTTATACTTAATGGGTTTATCCATAAATCCATCTCTAGAGTTTTCATCTCTACCAAAAATTGTAGTAACTCCAAGCCTAAATCAGACACCTCTAACTCTTCCTTTGTTACCACTCTCCCCTACATAGAATGCCTATCGAATAATATCTCCAAAATTCTTTGTAAGAAAGTGTAGGAATCAAGGACAACACTGAGAGGGGGGGTGAATCAGTGTTGTGTAAACCTTTTTTAAACTTTGACTTGGAGAGCATAAGGAGAGAAAGTAATCATTGAATTGTCAAACACATATGCACATAACTTTGTCAAACACATATGCACATAACTGAGAATGATAAACAAAACTCATGAGTAAAACATACAACCATAGAAAGATGACCAATATGAATCAAGACACAAGAATTACTGGAGTGGAAAACCCTCTCTGGGTAGAAAAACCACTCATGAAGTGCCTCACTGGCTTAACTTTGAAAACATCTTACAAAGCCTCACTGGCTGAATATTATGTCTCACTGACTATTGAGGCCTCACTGACCTACAAGCCTCACTGGCATACTATTTAGAAGCACCAGCTTCAAGGAGCACCAACCCCTATTACAGAACAAACTGAAAACACAAATTCAGAGGGTTTCTCTGTTTCAATACATAGCTTTTATTCTCTCTTATGTGTTCAAATGGTCATTCCATTCAAAAATCAATTCTTCATCCAGATATGCTCAACAACACTACCTTTTTCTGTATATTTCATCTCTGCCTTACCAGTCATACAATCAATGCACCTGATTATTATTGCAATTGCATATTGTCTTTCTGATCACCTTGTCAATCTCTGTATCTGTATTTGATCCCTGTCAGTTCATCATAGATCTGCACAACATCACTTCAGTCATCTTGTTAATCCACAAGACACTTTTATCAAAGCATCTGTAATGTCATTAAATAAAATCTAAATATCTTTCACAACCCATCACAATGCACTTTTCTGAAAAACCTTTCATATTCTCTTCTCTGTATTTAAAACAAAATATCTTCCCGTCAATTCTATGCATTAAAAAATCTTTTGATCTTCCTCTTCTCTGTACATGATCCTTCATATTCTTTTAAAAAAAAAACACTGGATTGCTTAATTTTTCATGTCAAAAATGAATAGCCTTCTCAAATTGATTCACCTGCAAAAGATTTTTCATATTCCTCTGTATAAATATTTTCACCTTCTCATTTCAATCCCTGTATGATGTTTCATATTCTCCAAAATACAAAACCCTTGCAAATTTCTTCAAACAAATTTTTCATTATCCTCTTCAAATTCTTCTTCAAAAATAATCTCCTGTAAAATAAAAAATCTTTATCCAATCTGCAACAAAAATTAATTTCTCCTCAATCTGCCTTATTCTCAAAATAATCCTTTCAAAAAATGTTTTCAAAAAAAAACTTTGTCCTCATCCTTTTCACAAAAAAAAACTTTCCTCTTAACAATTTTATGAGGATAGAATAAAAACTTGTTTTTATAAATATTCTAAAAAAAATTTCTTTTAAAATCTCCCCCATCTCCTATAAAAACTCCTTGATCTTATGCCTTTTAAAAAGGCAAAATAAAAAGAAAATTAAAAAAAACTTTAAAGAAAATCGTGCCCCATCCTTTATAAAGCATGTTAGATGCTTTTTCATCTAATAACATATACGATGGTCTCTTTTTAATAAACTTCAAACTAAAACTGCTCCATATTTTACTTCCTTATGAAGTTTCAAAGGCATTTGATGCTTCTTACCTTTTGGCGCCCAACATACATTTAAAATTAGACCTTCGGTGGAAGCACCTTAGAAGACCGGTGATCTTATGACCTCACACCCCTTTGGAAGGTCATCACTTAAATGATGACCTGTAATAACAGGTCACTTTTGAGTTATAAGAAAAGTGCATATGTTGTGAAAACATGAATTGCTTATGATTTTAAAAATCAAAACATATTTTTGACAAAATCCTAATACAAATTTTGCTAAGGAGAAACATATAACTGATCTAGTGATCACTTGATCATGACTGTGCCAAATCAGTCCATTATGAAGCTAATTACTCCATCAAATGTAATTAAATATAACCTTTGATACCTTCTTGTGTCTAACATCTATTCTCCTGATGTGATCACTCTTGATGTTAATCATTTTTGAAATGAGAGTCAAACTTCTTCTGAGAAAATGAAATTTCTGACATCCTGACATAATATCATCTCCATGTTTTTGAAGCAGTTGAAGTAACTAACATAACTGAGATCAAATGAAGACCATACCACTGCCACTGTATGTCAAGATTTATCATTATATTCACAACTCCAACAAATTGTGAAAAGTTATTGCAACAACACACAAGACACTGATCCAATGAATCTTATCATTATATTCACAACTCCAACACCAACCACACACTATGAGGACCTGATTCTTATAGCAACACCAATAAATGAAACAACTCCTGATGATGAGCATGATTCATCCACATTCTAATACGAAATAGAAAACATGATTCCTCACTATGATGCATTTTAGACATTGTATCTTCTCTGTAATATGAGTCATTGAATTCTTGTATGATCAACATTTTAAGCACAAGATTATCCTCAACATTGTTCAATTGAGATCCAATCAAGATCCTCTCAACCTTTGATATCACCTGTCCATAATATGTGAGCATCAACGAATGAAGCAATCAAGCAGATCAAACATATCAAAACACTTGATCTTATGCATTAGATATATCAACTTATGAAGATGACAGAAGCACAACTTAACAATCTTGTCTTGAGCATTACACTATACCAAACCAACTCCACATTTCTGTGAACTGACAAAACAATAAACAACTATCTCCTCTTGATGTCCTGCAAGAGCTATGGCAACTTTATATCATCAACGAACATACTTTTGACATCAATGACAACCTGTCACCATCAATCTCCCCCTTTATCATTGATGGCAAAACCATCTGAAGCAATTTTACTTTCTCCCCCTTTTTGACATCTGATGACAAAGAAAAATATCTCCCCCTGAGAAAAATAACTCATATAATCATGAGAAAAATATCAATCAACTGTTTACACATTTCTTGGATCACAAACACTATCACTAACCTTGTTATCTTTCATACCAACCAAGAAATTGAAAAATCACTTACCCAACCTTTGATACTACTAGCCTCTGAAAATTTAAGGCACTAACCATATTTACAATTTGTTGTTATTCTGAAAGCTCTGTTCTTACACATCTGCATACTGCACAACTTTTCAACTTGTGAGTAATAAGAAACCATGAAGCATAGGACCTGAAAGAAACATCATATAAGGCACACCAACCAAATCATCAAACCAAATATGTAGATGAAGATGAAACACTGACAGCAATGAGATCCTTGATTACTTCCTTTAATAATCTCCTGAATCAACACTTTTTGACCTGAAATAACAAATCTCCAAAATCTCCCATGTGTTAAGGTTTACAAACAAAACACTGCTTAGAAATACCATAACTCAATTCAACTCAGCACTGATACACTTCCTGAAATAGTCCTGAAGCAACATATCATCCATTTACTGATATTCAACCTTTTGAACACTTTTGCAAAGAAATCATAAACATACCAATACTCTTTGATAAACAAATTTTCAAAAAAAATGAAGACTCCTTATCACACAGTTCTCAACACAAGATGCCAAGATGACCATTATTGATAAGACCTTTACTTGCCTCTGATACAAAAATTCACCATCAATGTCATAAGAAACTCTAGATTATTATAACTTGAAGCTCATACCTGAAACCACCAAACCTTTCTAAACCATATTAATGAGGAAGAGCATGTCAAATTATTATACCAATGATCATGAACATTTATTCTGCAACCAATCTATTTTTGCACATCCTTTTTGACATGAAAAGAATGAAGACCATCCTGCTGTTCCTTCCTCAACCAACACATGCTAACATCTCAAGAGAACTTCTTGAGAATACTCAGAATCCATAATACAAATCAGCTTATCAAGATTGCACAATTTTCAGCATCAAACTCTTCCTGTAACAACACTTTGTAACAATGTCAACCCTGGTATATATTGCAATCAACATGAATTAATTTAACCATCAAGTACTTCCTATAACACCAAATGCAGATGAGAGTTCCTTGAGAAACACCTTAACTGAAGCATATGTCAACTTAATCATGTAAATATCAAATATGATGCAGTAGACATGTCACTGATTATGAATATACACCTGACATACCCTGAAACTCAATATCATTATCAGATAAGCAAGTTAAACAAAACAAGATCATCAAGTTGATAAACATCAATTGAACTCCTCCTTTAACTTCTTGGGGAAAAATGATAAGACAAGAACAACTCCCCCTCACATCATGCTATCTGTTATGCAACGGATGAAATGACTTGTGCAAAATGCACAAGATTAGGATCCTTCTCATGACTCTATTTTTGCTTCCACACTTTTACAGGTTCTTTCTTTCTCCAAACTTTTTCTGCCTCTTTCCATTTCCAACCTATCAAATTAGATGATGCTTTTCTGCAACTATGAGCTTTATGACCAAAAGATTTGCAATTATAACAAACTATGTTATAATCATAACCAAATGACTGATAGTACCTTTTTGACATCTCCTGAGCAATTATGTTATGCTTCCATGTAGATTCATTCATTCTATTCATTTTGCAGTTCCTTTGAATATGTCCAACATTATTACACTTATAATAGATAATATCAGTGTTCCTTCTGCAATTAACTGATTTGTGTCCAAATTGATTACAAGTATAACAATAACCATCAAAAGAATAATTATACCTGTACATGTATGCTTGTTTTATAGCAGCAGGTTTTCTAAAATTTCTTCTTTGATTGTGCACAAATTCATCTCTGGTTTTCTGTTCTATTTCATTCTTCCTTTCACTTTCTCTGGCAGCAACATGATGAGTTGAATCAATTTTCCTTCTAGAAGTCTCTCTTGCTTTTGAACATTCTCCTTCTTCAAAATCAAGTCCAGTAGTGTCTTCATATAGTTTTTGTTTACCAAGCATCTTATGTAGCTTGCTTGTGCTTTCTTCAAACTCCTTATACTTCTTAGATAAAGCTTTGAGACCATCATACTCTTTTCTCAGATTGATAATATCACTTTCTAGTTTTAGATTCTCAATCCTTGCAACTTCAAGATTAGATATTGAGACATCAGCTATCATCTTAGCTTTTTCAATTTCTGATTTCAACCTGACAACCAGTTTATCTGATTCACTTGCTTGATTCTTCAAGTCTACAATCAGGTTTCTAGCATCTTCAAGATCTATAAGAGCTTTATCTTTTAAATCTCTTTCTTGCTGCAACTGTATCATTAATTTATTGTTCTCCTTCTTATAATTCTTGAGCTCACTCAGAGCATATATGAGCTCTCCTTCCAAATCAATCTCACAATCTTGTTCATTATAATCCTGATCATCATCACTCTGATCATTATCACTTGTGATGCTAGCTTCTTTTGAATTTGATTGGGATTGAACATCAACTCCTTCATTTGAAAGTCTCTTTTCATTGCTACTTTCTTCACATACCAGAGTGTCCTCTTCTTTATCATTACCTTGGTAAATTCTTTTCAATCTCCTCCACATATCCTGAGCTGTAACACAATCCATAACTTTACAAATAACATCATTAGACAGAGCAGATATTATAGCCTTCTTTGCAATATCATTACATTCAAGAGCTTCTTTGTTATTTGCAGAAATACCATTTTCAACTGACATTAAAACATCATATCCTAAGGAGGATAAATACACTTGCATTCTAACATACCAAACTGAAAAATTTGAACCATTAAACTGAGGAACATCTGAAAAATTTTCTTCTAAGACAATATCAGATTCAACTTGGAGAACAACTTTATCAACTGACTTTTTATCAAATTTTAGATTTGATATGGATGATGTCTTTTTACCAGAATGAATCTTAACATTTCTTATGTTCTTATTTCTCCTGCACTTACCCATTGAACTCCACACACAGGACCTACCCAAGCTGATTAAGCTGCAAGAGGGAAACTCACTCTGATACCAATTGTAGGAGTCAAGGACAACACTAAGAGGGGGGGTGAATCAGTGTTGTGTAAATCTTTTTCAAACTTTGACTTGGAGAGCATAAGGAGAGAAAGTAATCATTGAATTGTCAAACACATATGCACATAACTTTGTCAAACACATATGCACATAACTGAGAATGATAAACAAAACTCATGAGTAAAACATACAACCATAGAAAGATGACCAATATGAATCAAGACACAAGAATTACTGGAGTGAAAAACCCTCTCTGGGTAGAAAAACCACTCATGAAGTGCCTCACTGGCTTAACTTTGAAAACATCTTACAAAGCCTCACTGGCTGAATATTATGTCTCACTGACTATTGAGGTCTCACTGACCTACAAGCCTCACTGGCATACTATTTAGAAGCACCAGCTTCAAGGAGCACCAACCCCTATTACAGAACAAACTGAAAACACAAATTCAGAGGGTTTCTCTGTTTCAATACATAACTTTTATTCTCTCTTATGTGTTCAAATGGTCATTCCATTCAAAAATCAATTCTTCATCCAGATATGCTCAACAACACTACCTTTTTCTGTATATTTCATCTCTGCCTTACCAGTCATACAATCAATGCACCTAATTATTATTGCAATTGCATATTGTCTTTCTGATCACCTTGTCAATCTCTGTATCTGTATTTGATCCCTGTCAGTCCATCATAGATCTGCACAACATCACTTCAGTCATCTTGTTAATCCACAAGACACTTTTATCAAAGCATCTGTAATGTCATTAAATAAAATCTAAATATCTTTCACAACCCATCACAATGCACTTTTCTGAAAAACCTTTCATATTCTCTTCTCTGTATTTAAAACAAAATATCTTCCCGTCAATTCTATGCATTAAAAAATCTTTTGATCTTCCTCTTCTCTGTACATGATCCTTCATATTCTTTTAAAAAAAAATCACTGGATTGCTTAATTTTTCATGTCAAAAATGAATAGCCTTCTCAAATTGATTCACCTGCAAAAGATTTTTCATATTCCTCTGTATAAATATTTTCACCTTCTCATTTCAATCCCTGTATGATGTTTCATATTCTCCAAAATACAAAACCCTTGCAAATTTCTTCAAACAAATTTTTCATTATCCTCTTCAAATTCTTCTTCAAAAATAATCTCCTGCAAAATAAAAAATCTTTATCCAATCTGCAACAAAAATTAATTTCTCCTAAATCTGCCTTATTCTCAAAATAATCCTTTCAAAAAATGTTTTCAAAAAAAAACTTTGTCCTCATCCTTTTCACAAAAAAAAACTTTCCTCTTAACAATTTTATGAGGATAGAATAAAAACTTGTTTTTAGAAATATTCTAAAAAAAATTTCTTTTAAAATCTCCCCCATCTCCTATAAAAACTCCTTGATCTTATGCCTTTTAAAAAGGCAAAATAAAAAGAAAATTAAAAAAAACTTTAAAGAAAATCGTGCCCCATCCTTTATAAAGCATGTTAGATGTTTTTTCATCTAATAACATATACGATGGTCTCTTTTTAATAAACTTCAAACTAAAACCGCTCCATATTTTACTTCCTTATGAAGTTTCAAAGGCATTTGATGCTTCTTACCTTTTGGCGCCCAACATACATTTAAAATTAGACCTTCGGTGGAAGCACTTTAGAAGACCGGTGATCTTATGACCTCACACCCCTTTGGAAGGTCATCACTTAAGTGATGACCTGTAATAACAGGTCACTTTTGAGTTATAAGAAAAGTGCATATGTTGTGAAAACATGAATTGCTTATGATTTTAAAAATCAGAACATATTTTTGACAAAATCCTAATACAAATTTTGCTAAGGAGAAACATATAACTGATCTAGTGATCACTTGATCATGACTGTACCAAATCAGTCCATTATGAAGCTAATTACTCCATCAAACGTAATTAAATATAACCTTTGATACCTTCTTGTGTCTAACATTTATTCTCCTGATGTGATCACTCTTGATGTTAATCATTTTTGAAATGAGAGTCAAACTTCTTCTGAGAAAATGAAATTTCTGACATCCTGACATAATATCATCTCCATGTTTTTGAAGCAGTTGAAGTAACTAACATAATTGAGATCAAATGAAGACCATACCACTGCCACTGTATCTCAAGATTTATCATTATATTCACAACTCCAACAAATTGTGAATAGTTATTGCAACAACACACAAGACACTGATCCAATGAATCTTATCATTATATTCACAACTCCAACACCAACCACACACTATGAGGACCTGATTCTTATAGCAACACCAATAAATGAAACAACTCCTGATGATGAGCATGATCCATCCACATTCTAATACAAAATAGAAAACATGATTCCTCACTATGATGCATTTTAGACATTGTATCTTCTCTGTAATATGAGTCATTGAATTCTTGTATGATCAACATTTTAAGCACAAGATTATCCTCAACATTGTTCAATTGAGATCCAATCAAGATCCTCTCAACCTTTGATATCACCTGTCCATAATATGTGAGCATCAACGAATGAAGCAATCAAGCAGATCAAACATATCAAAACACTTGATCTTATGCATTAGATATATCAACTTATGAAGATGACAGAAGCACAACTTAACAATCTTGTCTTGAGCATTACACTATACCAAACCAACTCCACATTTCTGTGAACTGACAAAACAATAAACAACTATCTCCTCTTGATGTCCTGCAAGAGCTATGGCAACTTTATATCATCAACGAACATACTTTTGACATCAATGACAACCTGTCACCATCAGAAAGGCCTTTTGTGCACCTTTAAACCCCCTTCCACTATCAAAAACCTCATCCCTTCAGTTAAAGATCCTAGACATAATTTTCTCAATTCAAGAGTATACAAAATTGTTTGCTATTGTGGAATGCCTTAGATAGGAGAGACTGGACGTTCTATCAGAACGAGGGTCCAAGAACACGGCACTGACATCAGACTGGATCGCATAACAAAATCTACCCTGGTGGAGCATTCCCACCTAACCAAACATCATATCTACCTTGAAGACACCCAAGTTCTAATCAAGAAGGATAATGTTTTTGAGAGAAAACTCCTTGAAGCCATCTTTATTAGAAATCACCCTTCCAATCTTAATCGTGATGATGGTTGGCATTTAAGTCTATCCTGGAAACCCTTGTTGAACACCCTCCATCCCCAACCTCATCCTATTTGATTCATCTCGCCCTCACTCTCCCTCCACCTTTGACCACCCCTCTAGCATCTTCCCCCCTCTCCTTTCTTCTTCCTTTTGGCCTGTCTTTTTTTTCTCTTTTTCAAGTCCTCTTGCTTGTGTTCGTTTGAGTGGTTGGTGTGTTTTTGGATCTATATTTTGTTTTAGGACTTGTGTTTTGACTAGTGGGTTTCTTTCTTCAGTTCTCTTGTTCCTTTTCTTTTCCTTATTTATGTATAATTACACTTTTGGTGTTGAGGTCGTGTGTTTGTATGGTCCTTATTTCTACCTTCTTTGGTTTATTGATTTTTTCATTCTTTATGTCCTTCCTTCTCACCCTTTGTTTTCCACATTTTGGTTGTTTATTACTTGTCTGCTTATTTTCACTTCATATTTTTACTCTCTTGTATATTATTTAGCGCCCTTTGCTCTTTTATTTTTTTCTTTTTATTCTTTTATACACTAGTTGTTGTTAGATCTAGGGCACACAACTGAGAGGGGGGGTGAATCAGTTGTACAAAAACTTGCTTCTACTTCTAACACTTGATTCTTCTTTATTAGTTAATAGCATATCAATTAACCATTCCTGAAAGCATAAAACATTAACACCGGAGCAGATAAACATCAACACATTAGACACCAAGATTTTGACGTGGAAAATCCGGTTAAGGGAAAAACCACGGGGTGATTAACCCAAGGATTATTCTCTATTAGAAGAATAAGAAAAATGGATGGCACATGCCAATTAGGGCTCACTGCCTGAGCACACTGCTCACAAGGAGGCACACTGCCTACAAGGGAGACACTATCTACAAGATGATAAGTTTTACAAACTTGAACTGGAGATTGACATCTTTACCATGTCTGGATCAGTTCCATTTAAGCCTGAGATACTTCTGCTCTGCCCTTCGCTCTTTCACTATACCATACTCATCCACACCTCAACACTCTTCAAAATGAATCCGCAAACCTTTATTTATACAAGGCATCGACTTAGGAACAATCATCTAAGTCGGCAATCATCCACAAGAACATTCGCAAGATGAGTAACTCATCCAGTCGGCCAGCCTGAACAAGAACATCTTCATCTAGAAGTATATCTCCAATTTTGGGCTCTAACACTAATGCGGACTGACAACACCATCTCAACATGATCCAAGAACCTTCACAAGCTTACCTGAATGACCAGGTACATCCGCACTTCCTCTACTTACAAGAATCTCTTCTCTCCTTCATCCGGAACTTCAAGAACACAGTCTATCGCCACTGACATACTGAAAGAGGTGCTTCCGGACCTCCAAACCATGAACCAATCGAGATGACACATCACAAGGACATCCCAAACACTCATTCCAATCTGCAGAATAGGACAATGTACTTCTAGATCTCACTAGACCTTTTTGTAACACTCTGTCACTCCGAAGCATCTTGCGGAACTGGTTCTACTTGATCGATCATAACTTCTTCAAATCTTCATGCTGACCTCTAAAATCTTAACTGGAAAATCTCAAGACTCATATCTACAAACCCTTTAATCTGCATCCTCTTATCCTCAACCTATTGAGTACTTTTGCCTTCTTCTCATCACTGTTCTTCACTGTTCCTGGTTGAGACTAATTTTCTCAATATCCTCAGCACATAGCTCATCCAATCCTTCTTATCAATGCAATATGAGTATGTTGACATCAATGACAACATTGGTTAACCTCATACTTGCAACAATTGCATCTCTTGGTTTTTCCTTGCCTACCTAATGTTCTTTTGCCTTTTTAATCTCCTATTTAATATATATTTTTTCCTATCATTCACACCTTAGAATAATTACACCTTTTTATTAAGTTTTTTTTTTTTACTTATTTTCAGATTAATTTTAATTAGATTATATCTTTTAATTTTTTTTGGATTTGTATAATCTTAATTTATGGCATTAATACCCTCATTTTTTATTTTACCCACTTTGTTCTTTTGATTGTACTCATTATTTTTTCTTTTATACATTATGGGATCTCTCTTATTTTATCTTTGCTTTCTTAATATCCTTTTGTCTTTCAATTTTTTTACATGTTTTTCACTTTATATATAATATCATATCTAATATAGCTAATATCATTTTATTTTTTATTTTTATTTCTTTTTAATTTTAATCCTCCTTTTCTTTTTACCTCCATACTCTATGTTTTTTAGTCACACTTATCTATCATATAATGTGGTATAACATCTCTTCTCACTTATTTTATTATTTTATAACTAACATTTCCTTCTTATTAATACCATGCCACTTGATCTTTTTATTTCTTTATATTAATATTGTCTAGTTTATTTAATTTATCTATTGTATTGCTCTCATTACATATATTTGTCATTCTGGCATTTCTTTCCTATTTTTCTCTTATGCTCCTTTTTCATTGATCGTAATTGCTATTAATTTCTCAAATACCTCACTAACCCTACTCTCCCCCTCCTCAGTCTTTTTAAAGGCATGTCTACAATCCAATATTTATAATCATCCTCTTCCTGATGATGGAGCACTGAGTGTGATCTGAAACATTGAAGCAAAGAAACACACATAGTTTAATCCAAAAGCATTTCTATCTGATACTCTATGGGCTGTGGAAAACTCACACCTACTATTACTACCCTTCATTGGAGGGAAATCATTTTTCAAAGCTAAGATTCTCGCGAAGCTGAGGATTAAACGCATAAAGTAGATTGTAGATTTGGCTTTCTTAAAGTAATGTAGAGATAGCCGCATCTTTCGATCTTTTTTTCATGTCCATCATCTTTAGAACTGGCAGACCTGTCACATTTTTGAACGAGCTAGTCTTTTTCTTTTAAGATCGGTCATCAAGAGTACTAGAACAATGATCAACTAAATCTACACCTGCCTTTTCTACCTGTATCTTGAGTTAGCGAGTTCTTTGCAATGTGACATTTGGGATTTACTAGACACTCTTTCCCACACCAGAGCAAAAGGACTAAAAACATCCTAGGAATAAAGGTAGAAAAAAAAATTTAACAGGTTAGCCTCCAAAAAGTCCAAGGCTCTCTCTTCACTCATCCCAAATGATCCTAGACACACCCTCAACCTAAGCTCCTCTCCCTTTGGCACTAAGAAAGCATCCTCTTCCCGCGCTATTAGAATAGTTTCTTCCTCCTTCGCAACAACTTCCTCTGCTATTTCACCTCCATACCTTCAGACTTTTAAGAATTATCTCCATGCAAATTCTGGTAACCAGAAGATATTTCATGTTATAGATTTAGATCCTCCATCGTATAGCTACATGATTTCCTGCAAACATTGTGTTGGTACTACAAACTTTCCTCTTCAGACAATCTCTGGCATGGAACAATTTCTACGCTCTGACGATGTTGTTTGTTCTTCCAATCACAATGTTGTAGTTGCTGAAACTCCTCTGCAAGTAACTTTAGTTGAGTATCAACCTGGCACTCTCACAAAGAGTGTGAGAGATTTGGGCATTTAGCGGAGTCTCCATATTATAGATACACTTCCTAAGCACTATGTCGACTGGGTTCCTTCTTCTAAAAAGTAGCATTAGAGCTACTGACACTACTCTTCAAGCTTTTTCTGAGGAGAAACAATCTCTACCCTCTGTTAGCATGGCCCCTTCTTCCAATCATGAGGTTGGTGCTACTGTCACTCCTTCACAAGCTTTTTCAGAGTTGCAACCATTTCCCCCTAGGAAGCTCATAGATGGCACTGCAGGTGAGTTGCACTTGACCATTTTTTATAACATCCATGTTTTTCAGATGGGTTTGACTTCTCCCAACATTCTTATTTCACCTACCTCCTCCCACACATTTTCACCCATCCCTCCTTTGCTGACTTCCCTCTTGAGTCTCAAACATTCTCTGTGCCCTCCGCCCTCCAATCACCTCCCCTCACCACCTCACTCCTCTGACCACCCTTCTCGTATGCTGTCCTTCAAGGATTTAGGAAATATTTCCTATGTCATGTCCACTCCACCCTCATTTAATGTGAGTAGCTCATCCTCGAGCTCTGTTTCCCCCTTTCTCTCTTGTTCTCCCTCTGGAATTCAGCCTGACAGCACTTTCAACACAACCCCCATTTCCTCCTATCATAATCCTCTACACACATCAAAAGTACCCTCCCAGAACCTACCATCTTCATATTACAATGTGGATGCTGTGAAATCGGCAAAAACTATTCCCAAGTTTCTAACACCAAAAATCATAGAAGATTGGGAAAATAAACTTGTTGTTAACTTGTCCACGCTTCCTATCGATCCATTAGCCATAAACTTTTTAAAAAGAGGTTTGGGCTTTGCTATCACTCCTCCTTCCATCCCCAAAATTGATTTCTTGGTTAATATTGAAAATGCCATCCGTTCTCTTCCTAGCACCGTAGCTGACAAGATTTGGCAAGACTGTGCGATGGCTCTTAGATGTGCTAAACCCCCTAAATGGAATGTTCCCAAAATAGAGTTTGTCACTTTCAAAAAACTTCTAAGAAATAATGACATTGTCATTGTTAAAGCAGACAAAGGGAATGCCACTATTATCCTCGACAAAATAGATCATGTTTCCAAAATGATTAACCATCTTTCCAATAGTGGAAGCTATAAAATCCTCCCCCATAACCCCATCTCTAAGATCATGAGGAAAGTTAAGCATGCTATTTCTCATTCTTCATTTGATGACCTTACCAAGAAGCACCTTATCCCCAGCAAAGAAATCACCCCACGAATTTATGGCGCACCTAAAATCCACAAACCTAGCATTCCTCTAAGACCCATAGTTGATACCACTTACTCCCCCACTTACAATCTTGCTGCCTTCCTGGATAAGTTGATTTCTCTATTAGTAGGAAAGACTGATTCCTTCATTAAGGACTCTACCCATTTTTTTGATTTCATACATGAAAAAAAAGTTGAAGAGAGTGAAATTCTTGTTAGCTTTTATGTGGTGTCCCTTTTTTCCAAAGTTCCCATACATGACTCCTTGGAATTAGTTAGGCACAAAAACAATGATGAAATCACTTCTCTCATTGAGTTGTGCCTTCATTCAACATTTTTCACATTCCAAGATGTGGTTTATGAATAATCTAATGGAGTCGCCATGGGTTCTCGTTTGTCCTCGGTCATAGCTAACCTCTTTATGGAACATTTTGAAGACTTACCACTGCACTCCTTTCCCCTCAAGCCCAGATGGTGGAAACGATGTGTGGATGACACCAACATATGTTGGCCACATGGCATTGACCAATTAGAACTCTTCCACTCACATCTAAACAATTTGGTCGAATGCATTAAATTCACTAAAGAGCCTGAGTCCAGTAACCGATTTCCTTTCCTAGATGTGCTGATCATTAGAAAAAAGTGATGGTTCCTTCGATCGTCGTGTCTATAGGAAATCTACCCACACTGATCTTTACCTCCATGCTTCCTCTCATCACCATCTAGGCCAAAAAACTAGTGCCCTTAAAACACTGGCAACCCAAGCCTATCACATCTGTGATAAGGAGCACATTGACCAAGAGCTTTCCCACCTCTAGCAAGTTTTTATACTTAATGGCTTTAACCATAAATCCATCTCTAGAGCTTTCATCTCTACCAAAAATCATATTAACTCCAAGCCTAAATCAAATGCCTCCAACTCTTCCTTTGTTACCACTCTCCCCTACATAGAAGGCCTATCGAATAAGATCTCCAAAATTCTTCGTAAGAAAGCCCTTTTGTGCACCTTTACTGATGCAACACACAATATACACTCAATACAATTTTGCCATTAATCATGTGAGAGACAAAGATTTGAAGACTGGAACATAAAAAAAACTTCTATTCATCAACTCTTCTACTACAATGAGCAAAAACTCTCTTATATCCAAGAAAAACAAAAAAAAAAAAAATTTACCTTTTTTGGCAGATTTTGACAATTGTTAGATTTTGCCATTTTAGGTAATTTTACAATCATATCTTGAGAATCCAATTTTTTCCCAAAATCTTCCTAAAACTAAGGTAGGATGAAATGCCAACTAATATTCTAAATTCAAAACATGAGTTTCGATTTATTACAAAAGCAACTTTTTAAAAATCTAGAAAAAAACACTAAATTGCTATTTTGAGGGCCAAGATGAAAGTTTCAAGCCCCGAAAAAGTGCCAAGATAGGGTCCAACCCACAAAGGTGGTTGCGAAACCACTTTCCACCTCATAATGCATCCACCCGTAAAATCTCGTAGAAAACCCACATCTGAGTCAAAAGTTATGACCTCCGGAAGTCCTTGCATAATTCTCCTCTGGTTGAAAAGAACGCAGCTCCTGCAAGTGAGTGTCTTCAAACTGCTACCATTTGACTGGATCTAACCTCTGCACTTCCCACTCTGTAATCCACGTGCTATCTGTTGGTGGAAATCCTTCCCATTGTACTAAATACTTGTTGTAATGCCCTTGCTGAGTGTAGATAGTTCTCTTATCAAGAACCTGTGCAATCTTTTCCTTCTTCTTATGGGGAATGTGCTAGTACCATGCCACTTCTGGTTGACTATCTTCAGCATCATCCTCACCATGGAATGCATATAAATCAGAAATATTAAACATAGGAGAAATATTGAGATCATCCGGTAAACTGACCTCATATGCATTATCATTGATCTTCTTTGTAATTCTGCAAGGACCAATTTTCCTGTACTTCAATTTGTGGTATGTTCTAGTAGGAAACTACTCTTTTCTCAAATATACCATCACTAAGTCACCTTCACTAAATGTCTAATGTCACCTACTAGTATCCACTGTATTCTTGTGCCTCTCATTACTGTCCTGCAACTTCTGTCTCACTTCTTTTTGCAATTGTTGAAGGTGTTCTGCAAATGCTTCCCCATCATCACTGATCCTATCTTTCATTGGTAGCTATACCAAATCTAGAACACCTTGAGGATTCCTGCCATACACAATTTGGAAAGGGGCCTTTCCTATTGATCTGTTAACAGAACTATTATAGACAAATTCGGCCTAGGGTAATGCTACATCCCATTGTTTTGGCTTTTCTCCAACAATACACCTCAACAAATTTCCCAGACTCCGATTGACTACCTCTATTTGCCCATCTGTTTGAGGGTGATAAGCACTACTAAACTATAACTTAGTCCCCATCTTCTTCCATAAAGTCCTCCAAAAATGATTGAGGAATTTTGTATCCCTATCAGAGGTAATAGTCTTTGGAACACTGTGTAGTCGAACAATTTCTGAAAAAAATAACTCTGCTACCCTCGTTGCATCATTAGTTTTCTTACATGCAATAAAATGAACCATCTTGGAGAACCTATCAACAACTACAAAAATGGAGTCATTACCTTGTTGAGTATGTGGAAGTCCCAACACAAATCCATGCTCAAATCTGTCCATGGTGCAGTTGGTACTGGTAATGGCATATACAACCCTATATTCTGTGAATGTCCCTTAGCCACTTGGCAGATTCTACACCTTGTTACATACTTACATATATCCCTTTTCATATTTGGCCAGTAATATTTATCTTCTATCAAGGCTATTGTCTTGTCCTTACCAAAATGTCCAGCTAACCCACTACTATGAAATTCTCTAATAATGTTTTCCCTCATAGAGCCAGCTGGTATGCATAGTTGTTTTCCTTTAAATAGATGCCCATCTTGGATAAAATATTCACCCCTAAAGTAATCCAAGTTACTAGATATTGGTGCCTTCAATTGTTCCACAATCTCCCAAAAATCATCATCAGACTCATACAAGTTTTTTATGGAATCAAAACCAATCACCTCAATTTCCATTGTGGTCAAAAGTGCAACACGCCTACTTAACGCATCTGCAACCTGATTTTGTTTTCCAGACTTATGCTTCAACACAAAATTGTAACCCTGCAAGAAAGAGATTCACTTGGCATGCCTACTATTCAACTTTTTCTATGTGTTCAAGTATCTCAGTGCAATATGATCTGTAAACAACACAAACTCTTGGGGAACTAGATAATGTCTCCAATGCCTCAATGCTTGAACAATTCCATAAAATTCCAAATCTTAAGTAGAATAATTCTTTCTCACGTCATTCAACTTTTCACTAAAGAAAGTTATAGGTTTTCTAGCTTGGCTAAGCACAGCACCTATTCCCACATGGGAGGCATCACATTCTACTTCAAATACCTTATCAAAATTTGGCAATGTAAGTATAGGTGCCTTTGTTACCTTTTGCTTCAAGTACTTAAAGCTCTCCTCAGCATCCTTGGTCCATACAAACTCCATTCCTTTGGTGCAATCTGTTATAGGAGCTACAATACTACTAAAATTTTGAATAAACTTTTGATAGAAAGTGGCCAATCCATGAAAAATTTTTACCTCTGTGATGCTGCTTGGATTAGGCCATTCTAGAATTGCCCTGACCTTTTCTAGATCCATTCTGACACCATCTTTAGAAATGACAAAGCCTAAAAAAACTAGATTGTCTTGCATGAACCTACACTTCGTCAAATTGGCATAGAGCTTCTCCTTCCTTAACACACTAAAGATGATTTTCAAGTGTTGTAGGTGCTCTTATTTGATGTTACTAAATACCAAAATATCATCAAAATAAACTACCACAAACTTACCAATGTAAGCTCGTAGTATAGTGTTCATCAATCTCATAAATGTACTAGGTACATTTGATAACCCGAATGGCATAACTATCCACTCATATAATTTGTCTCCAGTCTTAAAGGCTATCTTCCACTCATCCCCTTCTCGGAACTAGATTTGGTGGTAGCCACTCCGTAGGTCGGTCTTGCTGAAATATTTGGCCCCTGCAAGGACATCCATCATGTTCTCCATACAAGGTATAGGAAACTGATACTTGATGGTAATCTTATTAATTGCTCTACTGTCACTGCACATACTCCATATTCCATCTTTTTTTGGGGTCAACAATGCAGGTACAACACATGGGCTCATGCTCTCTCTCACCACACCTTTACTTATGAGTTCTGTTACTTGCTTATTCATCTCTGCATGTTGTGTTGGATTCATCCTATAAGCTACTTGGTTGGGTAGAGTTGCTCCTGGAATCAAATCAATATGATGTTGAATATCTCTCTTTGGCGGTAGACCATCAGGCAATTCATCAGGCAAAACATCAACAAATTCTTCCAATAGCTCTGCTACTTCTGGGGGAACTGAAATGTCTTCCTCTTCACCTTTTTTCACTAGTAATGCGTAGCAACACCTGTCACCTTCATTTCTTTAACAAGATCTCTTTCAGACAACATGGTCTCACCTTTTCCTTCATCCTTGAGAGGCAATAAAATCACCTTAGAGCCATCTTTCCAAAAGGTGTATGTGTTTTTCTCTCGATCATGCGTAACTTTTCTATCATACTACCATGGCCTTCCCAATAACACATGACATGCATCCATTGGGACATCACACCATATCTCATCCTAATAGATCTTCCCTATGCTAAACTTAATTAGGCATCTTTTATCAACAATGACTTCATTTCCCTTTTTAAACCATGCAATGCGGTACAGATGAGGATGTTTTTCACAGTGTAAATTCAATTTTTCTACCATTTCTTTAGAAACCATATTTTCACAACTACCTCCATCCACAATAACTTGACATACCTTGCCACCCGAAGTGCATCTAGTTCTGAAGATATTAGTTCGAAGCCATGAACCATCAAAGATTTTGGCTTGTTTTTTCTCCTTCTCTGGAATCACCATTGCTCTTCTCATCATGAGACTTTCTCCCACATCTGGTGGAACCTCTAGTTCTGTCCCTTCCACTTCATGCTGCATTTGAATCAGGTTCACCCTAGGTTGTCCTCCTTGATTTCTTTCTTGCATGTTATAATTTGAGCATTCAAATGCCCTATGACCTTCTTCTCCACATCTGAAACAAGTGAAATGCCTTCTCTGGTTTTCCCATCCTCTACCGCTACCATAACCTCTACCTCTTTGAAATCCCCTTCCTCATTCTTGATTCAGAGGATATTGTTGAGTGTCTACTTGTTTTTCCAATCCATGGGATGACTCTCCCCTACCATAATTTGAACCTCCTTGAAATGGGGTTGATGTACCCCTTCTTCCTCCTCTATTCCTCTGATGGTACTATTTGTTTTGTTTTTCTTCAGCCTTTAGAGCCAATTGGTAAGCCTCTTCCATACTATTGAGTCGATGCATGCTCAATTCATCTTGAATAGAGAATTTCAGGCCATTCACATATCTAGCAGCCATCTGTTCATTAGTTTCTTGATGCTCTATATGTATAGACAACGTATAAAACTTATTTGTATAATCTTGCATAGAAGAGAGGTTCTGCTTTAAATTTTGAAACCTACAAAAAAGGGTTTGCGCATAATCTATGGGCAAAAAAATTTCTCTCAACTTCTTCTCCATTTTATTCCATGTCCTGATCTTATCCTTGCCTTTCCTTGTTCATTCCTTTTGAAGATGATCCCACCAAATCAGTGCACAACCCTTTAATTTGGTGCATGCGAATTTCACCTTCTTTTCCTCTGTCATGGATTTCCACTTAAAAAAATTTCTCATGTCATTCAACCAATCTATCAACTCCTCTGGTTTAAGACTACCTACATAATCTAAAACATCTACCTTGATCCCTTCATTTTTCCCTTCTAAGGCCCTAAGCATCCTCTCTTCAAAACTCATGCCTTCTAATTCTTCTTCTTCATGTTCTGTATCTTGATTTGTGCCTC
The DNA here is from genome assembly GCA_027924645.1 of Cunninghamia lanceolata. NCBI lineage: Eukaryota > Viridiplantae > Streptophyta > Pinopsida > Cupressales > Cupressaceae > Cunninghamia > Cunninghamia lanceolata. The sequence continues at coordinate 5,927,014 of BSBN01000960.1, read as the reverse complement.
CTCGACCTATCTCTTCATCAGATTTGTCTCCTCCTCTACCCAGTCTTTGGTTTTCCATCTGTGTTGTAAGTTCTTCTATTTACCTATGCAGATTTTGCATTTCTCTATGCATCTGGGCAAGACCGCCTCTTCCTCTTCCTCTCCCAACCATCTTCCTGCTCTGATACCAGATGATGTAGCACACAATATACACTTAATACAATTTTGCCATTAATCATGTGAGAGCCAAAGATTTGAAGACTGGAACATAAAAAAAACTTTTTTTCATCAACTCTTCTGCTACAATGAGAGAAAACTCTCTTATATCCAAGAAAAACAAAAAAAATAAAAAAATTACCTTTTTTGGCAGATTCCAACAATTGTTAGATTTTGCCATTTTAGGTAATTTTACAATCATATCTTGAGAATCTAGTTTTTTCCAAAAGCTTCCTAAAACTAAGGTGGGATGAAATGCCAACTAATATTCTAAATTTGAAACATGAATTTTGATTTATTACAAAAAGCAACTTTTTAAAAATCTAAAAAAAAACACTAAATTGCTATTTTGAGGGCCAAGATGAAAGTTTCAATCCCCAAAAAAGTGCCAAACGGGGTCCAACCCATTAGGGTTGGTTGCGAAACCACTTTCCACCTCATAACGCATCCACCCATAAAATCTTGTAGAAAACCCACATCCGAGTCAAAAGTTATGACCTCTGGAAGTCCCTGCATCATTTACATCCCCTTCCACTATCAGAAACCTCATCCCTTCAGTTAAAGATCCTAGGCATAATTTGCTCAATTTAGGAGTATACACAATTGTTTTCTCTTGTGGAACCCCTTACATATGAAAGACTGGATGTTCTATCAGAAAGAGGGTCCAAGAACACGGTGCTGACATCAGACTGGATCGCATAAGAAAATCTGCCCTAGCAGAGCATTCCCACCTAACCAAACATCATATTTGCCTTGAAGACACGTAAGTTCTAATCAAGGAGGATAATTTTTCCAAGAGAAAACTCCTTGAAGCCATCTTTATTAGAAATCACCCTTCCAATCTTAATCGTGATGATGGTTGGCATTTAAGTCTAGCCTAGAAACCCTTGTTGAACTCCCTCCATACCCAACCTCATCCTGTTTGACTCATCTCACCCTCACCCTCTCCCCACCTTTGACCACCCCTCTGGCATCTTCCCCCCTCTCCTTTCCTCTTCCTTTTGGCCTGTCTTTTTTTATCCTTTTCAAGTCCTCTTGCTTGTGTTCGTTTGAGTGGTTGGTGTGTTTTTGGATCTATATTTTGTTTCAGAACTTGTGTTTTGACTAGTGGGTTTCTTTCTTCAATTCTATTGTTCCTTTTCTTTTCCTTATTTATGTATAATTGCACTTTTTGTGTTGAGGTCGTGTGTTTGTATGGTCCTTGTTTCTACCTTCTTTGGATTATTGAATTTTTCATTCTTTATGTCCTTCCTTCTCACCCTTTGTTTGCAACATTTTGGTTGTTTATTACTTGTCTGCTTATTTTCAATTCATATTTTTACTCTCTTGTATACTATTTAGCGCCCTTTGCTCTTTTCTTTTTTTTCTTTTTATTCTTTTATACACTAGTTGCCTCTCTTGGTTTTTCCTTGCCTACCTAACATTCTTTTGCCTTTTTTTCTTTCCTATTTAATATATATTTTTTCCTATCGTTAAGACCTTATAATAGTTACACCTTTTTATTAAGATTTTTTTTAACTTATTTTCAGATTAGTTTTAATTAGACTATATCTTTTAATTTTTTTTTATTTGGATTTGTATAATCTTAATTTATGGCATTAATACCCTCATTTTTATTTTACCCACTTTGTTCTTTTGATTATATTCATTATTTTTTGTTTTATACATTATTGGCCTCTCTCTTATTTTATCTTTGCTTTCTTAATATCCTTTTGTCTTTCAATTTTTTTACATGTTTTTCACTTTATATATAATATCATATCTAATATAGCTAATATCATTTTATTTTTTATTTCTTTTTAGTTTTAATCTTCCCTTTCTTTTTACCTCCATACCCTATGTTCTATGTTTTTTAGTCACACTTATCTATCATATAATGTGGTATAACATCTTTTCTCACTTATTTGATTATTTTATAACTAACATTTCCTTCCTATTAACACCATGTCATTTTTTCTTTTATACATTATGGGCCTCTCTCTTATTTTATCTTTGCTTTCTTAATATCCTTTTGTCTTTCAATTTTTTTACATGTTTTTCACTTTATATATAATATCATATCTAATATAGCTAATATCATTTTATTTTTTATTTCTTTTTAATTTTAATCCTCCCTTTCTTTTTACCTCCATACCCTATGTTTTTTAGTCACACTTATCTATCATATAATGTGGTATAACATCTTTTCTCACTTATTTTATTATTTTATAACTAACATTTCCTTCCTATTAATACTGTGTCACTTGATCTTTTTATTTCTTTATATTAATATTGTTTGGTTTATTTAATTTATCTATTGTATTACTCTCATTACATATATTTGTTATTCTGGTATTTCTTTCCTATTTTCTCTGATGCTCCTTTTCCATTGATCTTAATTGCTATTAATTTCTCAACTACCTCACTAACCCTACTCTCCCCCTCCTCATCCTTTTTAAAAGCAAGTTTGCAATCCAATATTCATAATCATGCTCTTCTTGATGATGGATCACTAAGTGTGATCCGAAACATTGAAGCAAAGGAACACACATAGTTTAATCCAAAAGCATTTCTATCTAATACTCTATGGACTATGGAAAACTCATGCCTACTAGTGAAATACTTGTTTATTTTCATAATATTTGAGAGAATTTGGAGTAAAGAAGTGAGGATTAGTTCAAATTTGAGAGAATTTTAGAATAACTAATTAAAGTTAGAAAGATCACATTAAATAGTCTTAGCTAGAGAGAATTTCAAAAGAATTGATCAAACTTATGAGAAATATACATAAATACATGTGAATCTTAGCTAAGAATTATCATATTTGATGCAATTTATTGAGATACATGCAGAATAGGTGTAACAAAATAAATATCTGGACAAGATTTCGTTGAATGAAGACGTAAGGCCCCTATTGGAAAACAACATATCACATCAACCTCTAAGTGACAATAGATCATTATGACCTAACGCATGGAGACTTGGAATCATGAATTCTATGAATTCATCGTATTCTTCAAGATAAATAGAGGTTTGATAAAAAAATTTATTTATTGTTGTTGTGACTAACAACTATATCAACAAGTTTTTGGTTCTAGAAGGAGTGCTTGATCACTAGAATTTGAAAGAATTCATCATCGAGATGAGTTTTCCAGCATGTCTGTGAAGAATTGTTTTGAAATTTCTTAGTTTACTCTGAGGCTTTGAGTGTTTCCACAAAGATCCCGTCAATATTCAAAATTTTGTAGAATTTGAGTGTATCACTCCCTTGAGGATTTGAGTCTGATATTTACAAAGAGTTGTCATAATTCTAAATTTGGATCAAAATCTTTACATTTATACAAATATTGCTTGATTATCTCATCACCTGGGATAAGTGATCGTAAATATGTATTCCTGCAAAGGATTTATCTGAATCTTTGTGAAGATTTAGTCTAAATATTCAAAGTTTACCCTGAACCTTTTGAACTGGCTCACCTACCTGCCACTAGGTCAAGATCCACTGGACCATTGTAAGAGTTACCTGCCATCAGACTACAACTGTGTTCAGCTAGTGTTTAGCCTAGGCTAGCAACCCCTACACTGCAAGTAGTTACAATAGTAGTACCACCAGTAGTTCCACCTGTGCGAATCCTGATGGATTTCTTCAATGATGATTCACCTTTGACCTTTGGAAACTATAATGACATACCAAAGAATCCAGATAAGCTATGTCCTAGATATCATCCATATTAGGATGTAGAGGACCATCTAAAGACCTTCAAAGAGGCTTTCTTTAGAGCAAGAATACAGCATGAAGATATAGTTTGTAGACTATTTCCCTACTCTCTAGGAGAAAAGGCATACTAGTGGTATGTGAATTTTCCTAAGAACTCAATTAATTCCTCAAAATTACTAGAAGATGCATTTAAATCAAGGTATAGGATCCCTATAGATGCTACTATAGTTTATCATCACTTCACTGAGATTAGTCTAGGAGATGGTGAACTCATTGCCAACTTTAATGAACAGTTTCAAAAGGCTTATGCTAGACTTGTAGATCCATATGTCATTGCTACAGATGTAGCATTACTAGACTATTATTCAACCTTAGATCCCTTGACATCCATGTTTGTAAAAAGAGAAAACCCTCGTGTCATAGATTTATCTAGTGCTTATACAAAGGCTATGAAAGTTAACACAAAGATGAAACAAGTAGGTCATGGACCTTTACCTGCTATAGGACCTCCTGCATTTCCTAATTAGATGCAGCATATTAATGGAGCTCTATCACATCCTAATCCAATAGCTAATCCTTTGCAAATTTTTCCAATCAATACAATTCCTCCTCAGGGAAATGGTTAGATAGTTCCACATCTAGCATATGCTCCTATTGAAAATAGAACAAATGGAAATGATTCCTCTTTCTTTTCTCTTAGTCAAGACAATGTAGTGGCTAAGGTGCAGGAAGAAAAGGAAGATATCACAAAAATAGCCACTCAGCTGAGGAAGTTGACCACTAAGGTGACACATTTGAGGAACCAAAGTTTCTACTCTTAGTCCAATGAACAAAATCAACATAATAGAGGATATCCTGATAGAGGATATAATAATGATAGGGGATGCCCTGACAGAGGATACAACAATGCTTCTAGACCTCCTAGAGTCTAGAATACCAGACCTAATAATGGCTCTTTGCCTTCACCTTTGGACAATTAGGCACCTCCTAAACCAAAATAGACTACAAGAGTCAAATTGGCTAAAGCTGCACTAAATGATTGGTGTAGGATTCACAACACCAGCGCACATGTTGAATTGGACTATCCTCAGTTCAAAATTGATGCAAGTATCATTCAAATAGAAGTACAAAACACTGTAGGGGAAGTTACTTTCCCTAAAGGCAATGAAATAGTACCACTGAGGTATGAATCTGTAATTGTTCTAGAGAGTTCTGTAGATCACCAACATCAAATGGATATGATACATGAGAATTATGCATTAGTCTATGAAGAGTTAACATTGGCATTTGAGACACATGTGATGTAGATCAGGGGATAAACTAAACATTTGACTTAAACTGATCCTTGGATTGATCATGCATGGTAGGGGCAGTTTCATGACAATGCATGGTTTGAAAACTAGGCAAAAGTACCATTTCAAGGTTGGAATACAAGGACAACTTATCAAACCTTCCAACCACCTTAGACCACATTAAAATGACTAATGGACACTCATGAAACTCACCAAGAAACTTGGTTACTTAATCTTCCTATCATTCCTTCACAACTAGACCTATTTCCTTGTAGCCCTTGGAATAATGTTTTTCAGTCATATTTTACAAAATACTTGACAAACCCACAAACTATTTAGCTTTATAGATACCCATTAAGCTCCTTCATAACATATCTATCATGCAACATGGGTTTCTTTGGACCAAGTGTCTCAAAAATTGACTGTCTCTTCTATTCTTAGGCCTAATTAGGACTCTTTAACAAGGCAAATATGGTGTAAACTTAATATCAACTCCTCCAACCTACTCCATGGATTCAATCAAATGGGAAATGGTCTAAATATTCTGATTTTAGGGTTCTAAAGCCTTCCCAAATCACTTTTCCCTCAAATGACACCTCCACCTATGCTTGAAGGCCTAATACATGAGGATATTAGGCTCAAATGCATACAAATAGTACTCCATTCTAGTCCCCTATTTCTTAAATGCAATGCATAATTAAATAAAATCTAATTAATCCCATTCCACCCATTTTTTGGGCTAAGACACAGGTGGAATGGGTTTAGAAACCATCGATTTCACAAAACCCTCAAAAACTAGGGTTTAAGGCCTAGTTACAGAAAATAATTGATAAAATACTTCAACCACAATGAGAAACCTCCAAATTGGATTCAAATGAAAGCTAATACCCTTTCTCACATGATTTCAAAAAAATTTCTTCTTGACAGTACTGTACAGATGTGTGTAGGACGTTAGAACAACAAATAAGATAGAAAATGTAGAAAACAAGGCCAAATCTATATTTTTCTTCTCTCCAAATTACATATCCTTCCTCTACAACCTATCTGAGATATAAAATAGCATGTTTACAATATAAATCCTCATCCCACTACTCCACTATTGTGGAAAAATAAAAAAGAAGGCTTGAAAATATCCTTTCCACTAAACTGTCCCAAAATAACAATTTTAACTTTAGGTAAAAACATTTTCTAAATCCTCCACTACAAGAAGATGCCTCTAGTGGGCTTTATTACAACATTTAATATGAAAACTCCAACTATGTTTAAAATAAAGATCAAAAATTTAAAAATTTCCTTGGGAAAATCAAAAATTGCCTTGGGGTCTTGGTGCCCTTGCACCATACACCCAAGGAGAAAGGATCTCAGTCTCCACCAGAGATCAAGTCATGGACTATAGTGCCATGTTTTGCAATGTCTTCAACTATCATCCAAGTTGCATCTTCATGGAGTAGCCCTTGCCACTTCACTAGATACTCATTATAGACCTTATGCCTTGTCCTCTTGACTTCTTTAGTGTCTAGAATGGTTTCAAGTTTGACTGGTGCAGCAAGAGGAAGAGCTCTGATCCAATCAGCATCAACACCTTCATAAGCATCTGTACCTACATCCAAAGATTCCTTGAAAGGATATAAGTCAGCAATGTTAAAGATTGGTGAGATAGCAACTCCAAGAGGGAGTTCTATCTCATATGCATTTTGACCAAACTTGTGGACCACCTTGCATGGCCCAATTTTCTTCATCAACAACTTAGTGTATCTACCCTTAGGTAGCCTTTCCTTCCTTAGATATGCAATTACTAGATCTCCAACTTTGAACTGAACATTCCTCCTTTTCAAATATGCATGCTTCTTGTAAGTTTCCACACTCTTATTGAGTTGTTCTTTGATTTAATCATGGATATCCTTCATAGCCATTGCAAACTCCTCTCCTTCAACACTCCTCTTCTCTAACCCTTTCAAATCTCTTAGTTCAAATATGCCTCTTGGGTTCAATCCATACACTACCTCAAAAGGACTCTTCTCTATGCTCCTGTTAATGGAATCATTATAAGCATACTCTGCCTATGGGATAACAAGATCACATTGTTGTCCATGTTCTTTTGTAAGACATCTAAGTAGATTCCCCAATGATCTATTAACTACTGCAGTTTGCCCATTAGTTTGTGGGTGATAGGCAGAGCTGAAAGTCAAATTGGTTCCTAGTTTCCTCCATAAGGTCCTCCAAAAGTGGCCTATAAACTTAGAGTCTCTGTCTGATACAATAGTGAGGGGCAGTCCATGGATTCTAACTATCTCCTTGAAGAATAAACTAATAATGTGTGATGCATCAGTTGTGCATTTGCAAGGAACAAAATGTGCCATCTTACTAAATCTGTCCACAACTACAAAAACATTATCCACTCCCCTCTGAGTTTTAGGTAGGCCTAATACAAAATCCATACTAATATGTTACCAAGGTCTTCTAGGGATTGGGAGAGGTTGATATAGGTCTACATTTGAACTAGAGCCCTTGGCTCTTTGACAAAATCCACAAGATTCAACAAATTTTCTGATATCAGTCTGCATCTTAGGCCAAAAATAAAATCTTCTTACCTGATCTAGTGTATTGTCTAGCCCAAAGTGTCCTCCGAGACTTCTACAATGCTTCTCCCTTATGAGATTTGTCCTCATAGAGCACTTAGGGATGCATAACTGAGCTCCCTTGAATAACAGTCCATCTTGCAGTAAAAAATTAGAAAATTGGTCATGAAAAGTACCTTCAAACTATTGGCAAATAGAGTATACCTCCTTGAAGTCTGCATCAACAACATACATGTCTTTTAATGCCTCTAATCCCACACTTTGGAGTTGTATTTCATGGACTAGGACTGATCTTCTACTCAATGCATCAGCTACCTTGTTGGCTTGGCCTTTCTTGTGCTTGATGGTGAATGTATAACTTTGCAAGTACTCAACCCACTTTATATGCCTATGACTCAACTTGTCTTGGCTATTCAAGAAACTCAAAGCATGGTTGTCTGTGAAGACCATAAATTCCTTAGGCAAGAGGTAATGTCTCCACTTCCTTAGGGACTGTACTAATGCATAGAGTTCTAGGTCATATGAAGAGTACTTTCTCTTGGCCTCATTTAGTTTCTCACTAAAGAAAGCTATTGGTCTACCCTCTTGGCTTAAGACTACACCTACTACAGATCCACTGGCATCACATTCCACTGTGAAGATCTTGTTTAAGTCAGGTAAAGCAAGAATGGGTTGTTGTGCTGTTGCCTCCTCAATCCACTGAAACTTCCTCTTCTTATCTCCTTTGATGGTGTCAAGAATGGGAGAACAAATATGACTGAAATTCTTAATAAATTTTCTATAGAGGTAGCCAAACAATGAAAACTTCTTACCTCTCCTACTGATTTTGGAGCTGGCCAACTGAGAATGGCTTCAACCTTGGAAGGATCCATCTTCAACATACCTTTGGAGATCACAAAACCAAGGTATACTAGTTCTTCCTTCATAAACTCACACTTTTTGAGGTTGATCATCAACTTCTCATCATGCAATCTCTACAAAACCATGTCAAGATGTTGCAAGTGCTCCTCCTTTGTCTTACTGAACACAAGAGTGTCATCTAAGTAAACAACAACAAACTTGCCAATAAAAGGCTTCAAGACCTCATTCATTAGTCTCATAAATGTACTAGGAGCATTAGACAACCCAAAGGGCATTACCATCCACTCATATAGTCCTTCATTAGTCTTAAAGGCAGTTTTCCATTCATCCCCTTCCCTTATTCTGATTTGGTGATATCCACTTTTGAGATCAATCTTTGAGAAGTAACATGCACCTGCCAAATAGTCCATTAGGTCCTCCATTCTTGGTATTGGGAACCTATATCTGATTGTGATTTTGTTTATGGCCCTTGAATCAGTACACATCCTCCATTCTCCACCTTTCTTGGGTGCTAAAATAGTAGGGATAGCACATGGACTTAAGCTTTCTCCGATGAGACCCTTATCTAACAATTCTTGGAGTTGTGCCTTGATTTCTTCATTCTGTTGTGGGGTCAGGTTGTATGCAGCCTTGTTAGGTAAACTAGCACCAGGCATCAAGTCTATGTGATGGTTGATGTCTCTCATGGGAGGTAAAGAACTTGGCAAATCATCTACCACAATATCATTGTACTTGTTTAACAAAGACTGAACTTCACTAGGTATGTCTTCCACCTAATTTGCTGCTGCATCAGACTTCATCTTAGGTCTAACCACTACTGCAAATCCATGTCCTTCCTCTTTCATTGTTTGTAAAAACTCCTTCTCTCCTACCACCATGATGCTAGACCCAATTTTCTTATCAGATTTTTCCTCTTGAAGGTGTGTCAATGAGTATGAGACTCCATCCTTCTCTATCACATAAATGTTTTTCTAGCCATCATGCTTGCTCTTTCTGTCATGTTGCTAGGGTCTTCCTAGCAGTAGGTGACAAGCATCCATAGGGATGATGTCACAAAGGATTTTGTCTTTATAACCTCCAATGTTAAACTCTACCCATGACTACTCATTCACCAAGACTTGTTGACCTTTGTTTAACCATGAAACTTTGTAAGGTGTGGAGTGAGGAATCCTCTTCAGGTTCAACTTCTCTACCATTTATAAAGAAACTAGATTATCAGTAGAACTAGAATCAACCACTACTTTGCATACCTTTTCATGTGACTTGCAAGTTGTCTTGAATAATGACTTCCTTTGTGAAGGCCCCTTGCTTGTTGGCACCTTGAGGAGTGTCCTTATCATCAATGTATCACCTACCTCAGGAGTAGCAGGCTGAAGTGGTGAATTAACACTTTCACTATCCTCTTCATGCACTATTTGGGTTCTTCATTCACCTCCTTGAGAACTTGATGCTTGCTTATCTAGGCACTTGAATGCAGGATGCCCAAATTGATTATAGTTGTAACATTTTCCTAAGAGAGTGTTTGATCCTCTACCTTGGCCACCAAATCTTCCTCTACCATTGGATCTTCTTCTCCTGAAGTTACCTCTACCACTTGACTCACTACCTTGTTCTTGCTGCCCACTCGACTCTCCTTGTTGTTTTTGTGACTATCCTCTTGCACCAAAGTTACCTCTACCTCTGAGATTCCTTCCTCTACCTCTTCCATGCTGCTCTTGCCTTGTCTTTATCCTTTCTTTTGCATTGGCAGCCAATTGGAAGCACTCTTCCACTATCCTTGGTATAGATAGGTTGATCTCATCTTGAATATTGTACCTTAGGCCATTTAGGTACCTTGCCACCTTTTCTCTTTCATCTTCAACATGTCATGTCCTGATGCTCAATTTATGGAACTCCTCAATGTAGGCCATAACATCCAACTCCTTTTGCTTGAGACTTGCAACCTCCTAATGTTGCAAGTATGAGGTTAACCAGTGTTGTCATTGATGTCAACATACTCATATTGCATTGGTAAGAAGGATTGGATGAGCTGTGTACTGAGGATATTGAGAAAATTAGTCTCAATCAGGAATAGTGAAGAACAGTGATGAGAAGAAGGCAAATGTACTCAAAAGGTTGAGGATCAGAGGATGTGGATTAAAGGGTTTGTAGATATGAGTCTTGAGATGATCCAGTTAAGATTTCAGAGGTCCGCATGAAGATATGAAAAAGTTGTGATCGGTCAAGTAGAACTGGTTCTGGGAGATGCTCCAGAGGGACAAAGTGTTACAAAAAGGTCTGGTGAGATCCGGAGGTGCATTGTCAGACTCTATGGATTAGAAGGAGTGTTTGGGATGTTCTTGTGATGTGTCATCTTGATTTGTACAAAGTTTGGAGGTCTGAAATAACCTATTTTAGTTTGACAGTTGGACAGACTGTGTTCTTGAAGTTCTGGATGAAGAGGAGAAGAGATTTCAGTAAGTAGAGGAAGTGCAGATGTACCTGGTCACTCAGGCAAGCTTGTGAAGGTTCTTGGATCATGTTGAGGTTGTGTTGTCAGTTCGCATCAGTGTTAGAGATTAGAATTGAAGATATTCTTCCAGATGAAGATATTCTTGTTCAGACTGGCCGACTAGATGAGTTATTCATCTTGCGAATGTTCTTATAGATGATTGCCGACTTGCGAATGTTCTTGTGAATGATTGCCGACTTAGATGATTATTCCTAAGTCGATGCCTTGTATAAATAAAGGTTTGTGAGTTCATTTCAAAGTGTGTGGGGAGCGGATCAGTGTGGTATAGTGAAAGAGTGAAGGGTAGAGCAGAAGTATCTTAGGCTTAAATGGAACTAATCCAGACATGGTAAAGATGTCAATCTCTAGTTCAAGTTTGTGATGCTTATCACTTTGTAGATAGTGTGTCTCTTGTAGGCAGTGTGCCTCCTTGTGAGCAGTGTGCTCAGGCAGTGAGCCCTAATTGGCATGTGCCATTTATTTTTCTTATTCTTCTAACAGAGAATAATCCTTGGGTTAATCACCTCGTGGTTTTTCCCTTAATCGGGTTTTCCACGTCAAAATCTTGGTGTCCAATGTGTTGATGTTTATATGCTCCTATGTTTATGCATTATGCTTTCATGAATGGTTAACTGATATGCTATTAACTAACAAAGAAGAATCAAGTGTTTGAAGTAGAAGCAAGTTTTTGTACAACTAATTCACCCCCCCTCTCAGTTGTGTGCCCTAGATCTAACAATTGGTATCAGAGCTAAGTTCCTCTGAAAGGAGCTTAACCACTTGAGGAGATCCAGGATGTCATCATACAAGAAGGACAGTCCAAAGTTTGATGGAACCAACTTCTCTCTCTGGAAAGGCCGCATGAAATGTTACTTGGAGTGTATGGGAAAAGCATACTTGTCCATGGTTACAAAAGCATATGTTCCTCCACAGGGTGATCTGACAACACTAAATGAAATCAAAGATGCTGAAAACAATCTGTGGACCAAAGAGGCTCTTCTAAGCACATTGACTAACTTAGAACTCTCAAATGTTATTGACCTACCAACTACATATGAGATTTAGGTTAAACTAGAACTTCTGCATGAAGGAGATGAGTTTGTTAAGAGTGCAAGGTTGCAAAGTCTCAAAGGGAAATTTGAAAGATTGAAGATGAGAGATGATGAAAATATCACTACCTTTATGCCAAGAGTAAATGAGTTGGTGTGTGGAATCAGGAATGCTGGTGGAGTTCTGGATGAAAATGAGATTGTTTGCAAAATTCTCAGATCCCTTCCTACTGCCTACAAGATCAAGGTTGCTGCCATTGATGAATTCAGAGCCCATGCAATTGTCACAAGATAGCAATTGGCTAGCAAACTGGCTACATTTGAAATGACAAAGTTTGGAGATGATCCTCCCAAGACTGAATCTGCATTCAAAGCCAATGCCTATGTGAAAGGAAAACAAAGATTTGATCCAGGAGAAAACTCTTCAAGGAAACTGTCATGGTATGATCAAGCTAGGAAAGACATGGAAGAGGAAGAAGTAGAAAAAACTCATCTTGAAGCCCTCATTGCAAAGAGATTGCCAAGAAGATCCGGTAGGTATGAAGGAAAGTTACCTTTTAAGTGCTTCAACTGCAATAAGATTGGTCATTTTGCTTCAAGATGTCTGGAAAGATTTGCAAGGTCAAACTCTAACAGACAAAGGTTCCAAAAGAACTGTTATTATGTTCATGAAGAAGCTGATAATGAAGGAGAAACAGATGATGAATTAGACATAGGAGACAAATCTGGAAATGAATGGGTGTTTATTGCCATCAAGGAAGAAGAACCAATATCCTCTGAATCTGTCAATCATAAGGTTGTAGAAAGAGCCTTGGCTGCCCAAGTTGAAGAAAAGGATGATTGGGTTATTGACAGTGGATGCTCTCACCATATGACAGGTGACAAGAACAAGTTCTTAGATTTGGAAAGGTATGAAGGAGGAATGGTAAAGTTTGGTGACAATTCTGCAGGTAGAATCAGAGGTAGGGGAACTATTTCTTTTGATGGAAAGAGCAAAACTGGTAATGTACTATATGTTGAAGGATTGAAGCACAATCTTCTCAGTGTTGGACAATTAGTAGACAAAGGTTATGATCTCCGGTTTGAAAATGGAAGATGCAGGATCTTTGGAAGCTTTGGAACTGAGATTGCATCTGGTACTCAAACAAAAGGTAATATCTTCCATCTGGTTGGTTTAAATAAAAGTTGTCTATTTGTTCAAGTTGATCAGAGTTGGTTATGGCATAGAATGATGTGTCATGTAAATTTTGATAACATCATCAAGATAAGCAATATTCAGGCTGTAAGAGATCTTCCAAAATTGGTGAAACCTACAAATAGTTTGTGCAAAGACTATTAGCTAGGTAAACAGAGTAGAGTCTCCTTCAAAAGCAAAGATCAGTCCTCTACCAGATTATTGGAATTAGTTCATACTAATCTATGTGGTCTGACAAGAACCAAGAGTATGCAAGATGATAGATATTTCATGTTACTGATTGATGATCATTCCCGGATGATGTGGGTTACCTTTCTGAAAGAGAAATCAGAAGCTTTTGAGAAGTTCAAAATCTTCAAGGCTTTGGTAGAGAATCAAACCAGATTGAAACTGAAGTGTCTAAGGTCTGATAGAGGTGGTGAATTCACATCCGGTGAATTCATAGACTTTTGTGAGAAGCATGGCATAAAGAGACAGTTGTCTACTCCTAGGACTCCACAGCAGAATGGAGTAGTTGAGAGAAAGAATCGGACCATCTAGGAAGCTTCCAGGACAATGATGATGGAAGCAAATGTTCCTCAGATGTTTTGGAGAGAAGCTGTCAGCACTGCAGTCTACACTCTCAACTGAGTTCAAATCAGAAGCAATACCGGTAAGACTCCTTATGAACTTTGGTTTGGTATAACTCCTACTGTGAGATATTTCAAAGTATTTGGTAGCAAGTGTTACATCAAAAGAGATAAAGATCTAAGAAAGTTTGATGCTAGAAGTGATGAAGGAATTTTCTTGGGTTACTCCACTCAAAGCAAAGCATACTGGTGTTACAATGAGATTGAGAAAGATGATAGAAAGTACAAATGTGAAGGTTGATGAAGGAATTGAGAAGCCCTCAAGGTTTTATGAATATGATGAAGATGATTAGGATGGTGCTCTAGTTCAAGGAACTCAATCCCTTCCTGAACGTCAGATTCAGACTGATCTGGTAAGTTAGGAAGAAGAGGTTTGTCTGAATGAACCTGATCAAGAAACAACAGTGCAAGAGACTCCCAAAGTTCCAAGGTATGTAACTCTAAATCACTTTGAAGATCAGATCATAGGTGACAAAAGCAAAGGGGTACAAACAAGGAGGAGAATTGCTCAAAATTCAAATGAATACTATCTAATTTCAAAGATTGAACCTAAGACAATAAATGAAGCTTACAATGATGAAAAATGGACCAAAGCAATGGAGGAAGAGTTGATGCAAATTGAGAAAAATCACACTTGGGATCTTGTAGCCAGACCTATAAATAAGAATGTGATTGGAACCAAATGGGTCTTCTGGAACAAACTAAATGAGGTTGGTGAAGTAATCAGAAACAAAGCCAGATTGGTCTGCAAAGGCTACTCTCAAATAGAAGGAATTGATTTTGAAGAAACCTTTGCTCCGGTAGCAAGAATTGAAGCAGTCAGATTATTTCTTGCATATGCTGCCTTTAAAGACTTCAAGGCATATCAGATGGATGTCAAGTTTGCCTTCCTAAATGGTGATTCGGAAGAAGAAGTATACATTGAACAACCGGATGGATTTCAATTGTCTAATCATGATGATATGGTATGCAAGTTGAAGAAAGCACTGTATGGATTGAAGCAAGCCCCAAGAGCATGGTATGAAAGGTTGGATAAGCATCTTGTGTAGATTGGTTTCAACAAAGGTACTGCTGACAGTAATCTATATTTCCAAAAAGATAATGAAGACATCTTGATTGTTGAAGTATTTGTTGATGATATCATTTTTGGAGGAAGAGATAGTTTGTGTAAAACCTTTGCAAATCAAATGAAAAGTGAATTTGAAATGTCAATGCTTGGTGAAATGAATTTCTTCTTGGGTCTACAAATTACTCAGACAAAGAAAGGTATCTTTATCTCTCAGACCAAATATGTGAAAGAATTGTTGAGGAAAATTTGGAATGGAAGATTCAAAGCCAATGAACACTCCTATGGCAATCGGATGTAAGTTGAGCAAAGATGATGACTCTCCTAAGACAGATCAGACCAAGTACAGATCAATGATTGGAGGATTATTGTATCTCACTCAGACTAGACCAGATATAATGTAGGCTGTTGGCCTTGTGGCAAGATTTCAGGCTGACCCTAGAGAATCTCATGTTATGGCAATCAAGAGGATTTTTAGATATCTAAAGGGGACAGTTGAGTATGGCCTATGGTATACTAGAGATCAGGACTTCTCTCTTCATGCATATACAGATGCAGATTGGGTAGGAGATATGGATGACTGGAAGAGCACCAGTGGTGGAGCATTCTTCTTGGGAAAGAGATTGGTTTCTTGGCTAAGTAAGAAACAAGAGGCAATATCTCTGTCTACAACTGAAGCAGAATATATTGCAGCAGCAGGCAGTTGCACTCAAATCTTATGGATGAAGCAGATGTTAAGAGACATGAAAGTAGAATATGAGGAGCCTATCACAATTTTTTGTGATAATTCAAGTGCAATAAATATTTCCAAGAATCCGGTATTGCATTCTAAGACCAAGCATATATCTATCAAATTTCACTTTTTGAGAGAACAAGTGAACAAGGGTGAAGTCAGATTGGAGTATGTGCCCTCCAAGGATCAGCTTGCAGATATTTTTACTAAACCTCTTCCCAAAGACTCTTTTGAGTACCTCAGGGAGAAGTTAGGGGTCATGGCCCCTCCGGTGATGAACTAGGATGCACTGATGTGCATCAGTCTGGTGGATATCACAGTCATATCTTGTGATCAGGATTGATGTTGGGGAGCTGCTACTAAGGGGGAGCAGCTGGTATGATTCTGATGTGTTACAAGTGCAAGTATGAGCCCTTTTCCATTGATGTCAAAGGGGGAGAGAAGACATGTGAAAAACAAGTGGTTGATGATCAAAGGGGGAGCAGTAAAGGAAGAGAAGACATGTGAAGAGTTGTTGCTGATAGGGGGAGCTATGATAGAAAAGAGAAGTTCTTATCTTGATGGTTTTTCACATCATATTTTGCCATCAATGACAAAGGGGGAGATTGTTGCAAGTATGAGGTTAACCAGTGTTGTCATTGATGTCAACATACTCATATTGCATTGGTAAGAAGGATTGGATGAGCTGTGTACTAAGGATATTGAGAAAATTAGTCTCAATCAGGAACAGTGGAGAACAGTGATGAGAAGAAGGCAAATGTACTCAAAAGGTTGAGGATTAGAGGATATAGATTAAAGGGTTTGTAGATATGAGTCTTGAGATGATCCAGTTAAGATTTCAGAGGTCCGCATGAAGATATGAAAAATTTGTGATCGGTCAAGTAGAACTAGTTCCGGGAGATGCTCCGGAGGGACAGAGTGTTACAAAAAGGTCTGGTGAGATCTGGAGGTGCATTGTCAGACTCTGCGGATTGGAAGGAGTGTTTGGGATGTCCTTGTGATGTGTCATCTCAGTTTGTACAAAGTTTGGAGGTCTGGAAGAACCTGTTTCAGTTTGATAGTTGCGATAGACTATGTTCTTGAAGTTCCAGATGAAGAGGAGAAGAGATTTCAGTAAGTAGAGGAAGTGCGGATGTACCTGGTCACTTAGGCAAGCTTGTGAAAGTTCTTGGATCATGTTGAGGTTGTGTTGCCAGTCCGCATCAGTGTTAGAGCCCAAAATTGAAGATATTCTTCTGGATAAGGATATTCTTGTTCAGACTGGCTGATCGGATGAGTTATTCATCTTGTGAATGTTCTTATAGATGATTGCCAACTTGCGAATGTTCTTGTGAATGATTGCCGACTTAGATGATTGTTCCTAAGTCAATGCCTTGGATAAATAAAGGTTTGTGAGTTCATTTCAAAGTGTGTGGGGAGCAGATGAGTGTGGTATAGCGAAAGAGCGAAGGGCAGAGTAGAAGTATCTCAGGCTTAAATAAAACTGATCCAGACATGGTAAAGATGTCAATCTCCAGTTCAAGTTTGTGATTCTTATCACTTGTAGACAGTGTGTCTCTTGTAGGCAGTGTACCTCCTTGTGAGCAGTGTGCTTAGGTAGTGAGCCCTAATTGGCATGTGCCATTCATTTTTCTTATTCTTCTAACAGAGAATAATCCTTGGGTTAATCGCCCCATGGTTTTTCCCTTAATCGGGTTTTCCACGTCAAAATCTTGGTGTCCAATGTGTTGATGTTTATCTGCTCTTGTGTTTATGCATTATGCTTTCATGAATGGTTAACTGATATGCTATTAACTAACAAAGAAGAATCAAGTGTTTGAAGTAGGAGCAAGTTTTTGTACAACTGATTCACCCCCCCTCTCAGTTGTGTGCCCTAGATCTAACACCTGAAGGTCTAGATTTCATAGTCTGCAGGTAAGAATTGTGACTTCAGTTTTGCTACCATTCTATCCCATGAATGGATCTTTTCCCTGCCTTTCTTTACTCTTTCCTCTTGAACATAGTTCCACCATGTTAGGGCAGGGCCCTTCAACTTAGTCTTTGCATATTTCACCTTCTTGTGGTTTTCTATCTCCTCAAACTCAAAGAAGTTATCAAGAGCATCTATCCATCCCAATATTTATTCACTGTCCATCTTCCCACCATACATGGGTACTTCTACTTTCAATTTTGGAGTCTTTCCCCTTTGACAACCCTCTACATCTTCAACATCCTCTCTTCACGTGAGTCCAATTCTTCTTCTTCTTGAACTCCTAATTAAGGGTTTATGTTCTCACCCTCTTCCTCTGGATCACTCTAATCCCCTATATCCATACCTCTCTTAAGGTTGGATTTGAATGTTGATATTCTAGCTAGGGCAGCTTCATGAGACTCCTTCACTTGTCTCAGTTCCTTTGCATGTTGTTCCTTCAACTCTCTAACTTCCTTAGCCACTAGATTGCTCTTTGGAGGCATCTTGTAAACTCAACTCTTTCACACTTCAACTTTCTTCTTTCTTCCCAATTAGAATCTGAACCTAAGAGTTGATACCACTACAGAGTAGGGGATAAACTAAACATTTGACTTAAACTGATCCTTGGATTGATCATGCATGGTAGGGGCAATTTCATGACAATGCATGGTTTGAAAACTAGGCAAAAGTACCATTTCAAGGTTGGAATACAAGGACAACTTGTCAAACCTTCCAACCACCTTAGACCACACTAAAATGACTAATAGACACATGAAAATCACCAAGAAACTTGGTTACTTAATCTTCCTATCGTTCCTTCACAACTAGACCTATTTCCTTGTAGCCCTTGGAATAGGGTTTTTCAGTCATAATTTGAAAAATAATTGACAAACCCACAAACTATTTGGCTTTATAGATACCCATTAAGCTCCTTCATAACATATCTAGCATGCATCATGATATTCTTTGGAACAAGTGTCTCAAAAATTGACTGTCTCTTCTATTCTTAGGCCTAATTAGGCCTCTTTAACAAGGCAAATATGGTGTAAACTTAATATCAACTCCTCCAACCTACTCTAGGGCTTCAATCAGATGGAAAAGGGTCTAAATATGATTATTTTAGGGTTCTAAAGCCTTCCCAAATCACTTTTACCTCAAATGACAACTCCACCTATGGTTGAAGGCCTAATACATGAGGATATTAGGCTCAAATGCATACAAACAATACTCCATTCTAGTCCCTTGCTTCTGAAATGCAATGCATAATGAAATACCATCTAATTAATCCCATTCCCCCCATTTTTGGGCTAAGACATAGGTGGAATGGGTTTAGAAACCATCGATTTCACAAAACCCTCAAAAACTAAGGTTTAAGGCCTAGTTACAGAAAATGACTGATAAAATACTTCAACCATAATGAAAAACCTCCAAATTTGATTCAAATGAAACTTAATACCATTTCTCACATGATTTAAAGCATTTTTCTTCTTGACAGTACTGTACGAACATGTGTAGGATGTTAGAACAACAAAGAAGACAAAAAATGTAGAAAACAGGGCCAAATCTATATTTTTCTTCTCTCCAAATTACATATCCTTCCTCTACGACCGATCTGAGATATAAAATAGCATGTTTACAATATAAATCCTCATCCCACTACTCCACCATTATGGGAAAATAAAAAAGAAGGCTTAAAAATTGCCTTTCCACTAAACTGTCTCAAAATAACAATCCTAACTTTAGGTAAAAAAATAATTTCTAAATCCTCCACTACAAGAAGATGCCTCTAGTGGGCTTTATTACAACATTTAATATGAAAACTCCAACTATGTTTAAAATAGAGATCAAAAATTCAAAAATTTCTTTGGGAAAATAAAAAATTGCCTTGGGTTCTAGGTGCCCCTGCACCAACATGTCTTCCCATTTTAGGATGACAATGAGCCAAAACAAGAGGCTGATGAGGTCCATGCTTTTCAATAGTATCAAAGAGGCCACAATTATAATTTGAGGAGTAATAATAGCCATCCTTTTGGTCCATTGACTAGTTATATTCTGCCAAATAATTTCAATATGCCTCTAGATCCTAATGCTAGTAACAATCCATGACCTCCAAGGGTAAATCAACAACATTTTGCATCATCTACAACTGTGAAAAAAAGTATGAACTAGTTGATTGAATCTGATAAATTGGTTGCATATCTAGCTAATGAAATGAAGAAGATTAAGATCAATTTATCTTTGTCTAAATTACTTAAAACCTTGATTATAAAGAAGGCTTTCCCTAAGTCCCTAGAAGAGCCTGTAGTAAAAGATGACATTCCTAGT
The DNA here is from genome assembly GCA_027924645.1 of Cunninghamia lanceolata. Classification (NCBI taxonomy): domain Eukaryota; kingdom Viridiplantae; phylum Streptophyta; class Pinopsida; order Cupressales; family Cupressaceae; genus Cunninghamia; species Cunninghamia lanceolata. Next base: position 5,906,951 of record BSBN01000960.1, on the reverse strand, counting down.
AACATCCCTATCAAAGATCGTACATGTAGGGATACTGCTTTTAAACCTAAGAAAAAAGGTCAAGTCCATACTACAGATATAGCCCAGGTAGCACTGTATAAAGAAAAGCCTGAGTCACCTCCTTTTCTCCTTACCCTAAGGATATTTGGAAATAAATTACATAACTGCCTAGTAGATTCAGGTGCTTCCACAAATGTCATGCCTTTATCTATATGCCAAACATTAGGTCTTTCTCCTGCCAAGTCTTTAAAGAGAATCACCCAGCTAGACAAATCTGAAGTTAATGTCATAGGAGAACTAACTCTTATCCATATACAGTTAGCATTTGACCCTAGGGTGCAACATTATATAGATATTCAAGTGGTGGATATTCCTGATACCTATGATATGCTTCTAAGTAGAGACTGGTCTAAAACCCTCAATGGATATATGCCCCCCCTGACTTTTCACACATCTAGTTTTCATGGAGAGGTATTCCTAACTAGGTTCACATTGAAGAAGAACCTTTGATAAAGCACATGATTACAGAATATCATCAGAATAATGAGGTATTATATCTAGAAGTGGAACCAGGAGTGTACACGCTGAGGCCTCAAACAGTCAAGATAGAGGAAGTGCTCATGTGCATGCATGTACATGAAGATGATAAGAAAGATAAAGTTATACCTGGAACAATGCTGATGGTAGAATCTGACCATAATTCATCAGATGAAGAGGATGAAGGTTACTATTTTCTTGAATTTGAAGGGTACTTATCCAAAGAGGTTTAGATATGCTGGTTGCAAGGAACATCTTCCAAAGATGTGCTTATGAAAGGATGGTGCAGATTACATGAAGATTCACATTTAGAAAGCACATGTGGCTTATGTCTGAAGGAAGAGAAAATATGCCTAAAAAGCAAACAATCATTACCATAAGTGAAAGAGAAATCTGATACAAATGTGATTAGTAGCTTGTTACTTCATCCAGATGTAGGAAAATGTGAATAGGAATCAACATAAATAGAAGGAAAGACTGCAATATCTCTAGATAAAGCATGTTAGGACAATAAGTCTATGAAAGGAAAAGATATTCAAGAGATTGATAATAAAAAAGAAGAATATCTAGTTGTTTCAGTTTCTCAAAAAATCTGAAGGTTGTTAAGTAGGAACCATCAAGAATCAAGTGGATATCCATAGGAAGTGCTGCTCATGCTAAAAGAAAGAAAGAAGGTCTAGATAAACCCCTAATAGAAGATAAACCATGGATACTAAAATTTGATGGATCCAAGTCTAAGCAAGGAGTTGGAGTTAGAGTGGATCTCATCAATGCACAAGGAAAATCGTTCCTAGCAACATACAAACTGCAATTCCCATGCACAAACAATGTGGTAGAGTATGAAGCTTTAATTCATGGATTGTTGTTTGCCTTGAAGAAGAAAGTGAAGATCCCCCATGTCTTCAAAGACTCAGAGTTAGTAGTAAAACAAGTGAGAAACATATATTCTTGTAATTACAAGAGATTATCCAATTATAGGCATAGAGTCTGGGACTTGATAGAGAGATTTGATGCCTTCAATATCACTCATGTCCCAAGAGAGTTCAATCACCATGTAGATGCTCTAGCACAAGCTGCTAGTACACTTGAGCCTTTATCCATATCAGGGATGAAGAGATTCTCAGTTGAGTTGGTATCCATACCATCTATTCTAGACAATGTCACAAATTTCTAGGTATTTGATGATGACCACCATATCTTAGATTTTATTGCTAACAAGGATGTGTTTGAAGCCTAGATAGTGGATGAAGCTAATCTTGAAGATCAAATCTGGGATGAAGAAGAAATTATCAATTTATAGAGAAACAAAATTCTGAAAGGAATGATTGAGTTAGAGAGAGCATTTGATCTAGACAGTATGATCAAATAAAAGGACCTGCCTAAAATAGATGGAGGTGAATATGAGCCTATCAATATAGGACAAGGTGAGGACATAAGAACTATCCTGACTGGCAGAGTATGCACTATAGATGAAAGAGTAGGGATAACCCAGGCTCTGAAAGATTACATTCATGTAATAGCATGGACCTATGATGAGTTGAAGACATATGATACATCAATCATAACTCATATAATTCCATTAAAACTAGATGCCAAGCCATTTAGGTAGAAACATAGACCATTAAATGCATTATTGGAACCCCTCATATTTTAGGAGGTTAAGAAATTAGTTGGTGTAGTCATGGTAGGAGGGTTCACAAAATGAACTTTCCAGGCCATGTAGCAAGAGTAAACACAATGGAAACAACTCAAAGATATGAAAGAAATGCCACTTCAGTCATTCAGTATATAATAGAATTCAAATACAATCTGGCTAGCATCATGCGGGCTTACAACTAGGGCTTAAGGGTCTGCCTACATAATATCAAAATATGCACAAGATATAGCATTGAAGCAACTTCGTGCAAAATCCAAACTATGAACATATGCTAATGATCATAAATTACTTTCCTAGGCATCTATTACATCAATATATATCATCTTCGATACAAAAGATTCCTTCACGTCAGCCAAGGAAGGTCACAGACTCCAATGAAGAGCTATCACATGTGTACATGGATAGGTTAGACCTAAATGCATAGAACACGTCTACAAATGAATGGAATGAAATGTGGATCTCAGGGAAGGTTGGCCATGAACTAAAGATCATTGAATGATGTGTCATTAAGTTCCACAAGTCAAGGAATTCTCCACAAGTCTTCTCCTTTAGCTGATTACTAGAGATTGTCAGGATGCTCTGTTCTGAGAAAATAATCAATCTTTTGATAGCGATAACTTTCTAGTACTTGATCCAAATGCTCTAAATTTTGGATATGATGTAGATTAATGAATCTAGATGCTAAGTCTAGCACTATAAGATGTGAAATGTAACTACGGTAGAATGCGGACCGAAATACAAAAACTTCTTCTGACTGAACTGCCTGAACCGAACTAGAAAATGAAAAGAAACAAACTAAACTGCAAGCAAACTGAAAGGCAAATGTTTTTGGTTGATGTAAGATTGGTCTTGAACTAGGAATGCTCCTACATCAGACATCTGGGGTTATTGAAAAAAAGTGAGTCCCTCAATTTGTTGAGGATAGGGGAGAACCAAGATGGTCCACCTTAGCTTGAGAAATCCATGCTAAATCTTCTTCCGGTCTGCCTTTGCACTTCATAAGGTATTGTTTGTATTGTCTTCCTCTAGTGCTACATCTAACTCTACTATCCAAAATGTCTTCAATCTGATCTAGTGCTTGTGGTGGTAACTGCTTCTTCAAGTCTTCTTTCATGTTGTCACTGTACTCTGCTTCATGATATTGATAAAGGTCTGTAATGTTGAAAATAGGTGATATGCCCAATGTCTCTGGTAATTCCACTTCATATGCATTTCCTAAATCAAATTTCCTGAGTATCTTACAAGGTCCAAACTTCTTCATCTTCATCTTGTTATATGTCCCAACTAGAAATCTTTCTTTTCTCAAGTATACCATCACTTCATCTCCTACTGCAAACTCTTTGTGCCTTCTCTTCTCATCTGCCTTTTCCTTATACTTACTATTCATATCCCCCAAATGCTTCTTCACCTAATTATGCACTGTCTTCATGTGGTCTGCAAATTGTTCTACTTCTACACTTTTCTTTTCTTCCATACCAATGTCTCTCAATTCTGCAACTCCTCTAGGGTTCACTCTGGTAACAATCTTGAAAGGTGTTCTTCTGGTACTCCTATTGACTGAATTATTGTATGCAAACTCTACTTGTGAAAGAATCAAATCCTAACTTTCTGCTTTCTCTCCAACCAAACATCTCAACAAGTTTCCCAAACTCCTATTTACTACCTCTGTTTGTTCATTAGTCTATGGATGAAAAGCTGAACTGAATTTCAAATCTATCTTCACCTTCTTCCAAAGTGTCTTCCAAAAGAATCCAACAAACTTTGTATCTCTGTCTGAAACTATACTCTTAGGTAATCCATGCAATCTCACAATCTCCTTGAAAAATAAGTCAGCTACATGCACTGCATCAATTATCTTCTTACAAGGTATGAAATAAGCCATCTTTGAAAATCTATCCACCACTACAAATATTGAATCATGTCCTCTCTATGTTTTTGGCAATCCCATCACAAAATCCATACTCATGTCTTCCCAAGGTCTCTCCGGTACTGTCAAAGGTTTATACAATCTAGTATTCTGACTACTCCCTTTTGTAACTTGACAAACTCAACAACTCTACATAAATCTCTGAACATCCTTATGTAGCTAAGGCCAAAAGTAGTTTTCACTCACCAAAGCCACTATCTTGTTAATGCCAAAATGTCCTGCCAATCCACCACTATGTTTCTCCTTGATAAAATTATCCCTCATTGAACTTCTAGGTATGCACATTTGATTTCCTCTAAACAACATATCTTCTTGAATGAAATAGTCCAACCACTTACTCCGATCTGTCACAACAGGTTCCTTACATGTTTTCCAAGGTTTTGCAAAATCAGTGTCCCCCTCATACATGTTCTTCAATTTATCAAATCCGAACACTTCAATTCTCATTTTTGTCAACAAGTATCTTCTTCTACTCAACGCATCAACAACTTTGTTTAATTTTCCAATCCTATGCTTCAACACAAAAGTATAACTCTACATGAACTCTACCCACCTCATATGTCTCTGATTCAATCTACCTTAACTACTCAAATACTACAAAGATTGATGATTTGTGTACAACACAAACTCCATAGGTAACAAGTAATGTCTCCACTTCTTCAAGGCTTGAATTATGGCATAGAACTCTTGATCATAAACTAAATATTTTCTCCTTGCATCATTCAACTTCTCACTGAAATATGCTATAGGTCTACCTTATTGAATTAATATTGCTCCAATCACATTCCCACTTGCATCGCAATCAACTTGAAATACCTTATTCAAATCTGGTAATGCCAAAATAGGTTGTTCTGTCACTTTTTGCTTCAACAATTCAAAACTTTTATCTTCTCCTGATGTCCACTTAAAGTCTTTCCTGTCACCTCTCATTGTCTCTATCATAGGGTTACATACTAAACTGAAATTTCTAATGAACTTCTGGTAGAAACTAGCCAATCCATGAAATGATCTAACCTCTCCAATGCTCTCTGGTGTAGGCCATTCAACAATTGCTCTTACTTTCTCAAGGTCCATCTTCAATACTTCTATAGAAATCACAAATCCTAAGTACACTAGTTCCTCCTTCATGAAACTAAACTTCTTGATGTTTATCAGCAACTTCTCCTCTCTCAACCTCTACAAAACTTGTTTAAGGTGCCACAAATGTTCTTCTTTTGTCTTACTAAAAAATAGAATGTCGTCCAAATATACAATCACAAACTTACCAAAGAATTTCTTCAAGACTTCATTCATCAATCTCATGAAAGTACTCGGTGCATTTGTCAATCCAGAAGGCATCACTAACCACTCATACAGTCCTTCATTTGTCTTAAAAGCAATCTTCCATTCATCTCCTTCTCTGATTCTGATCTGATGGTATCCACTCTTCAAATCTATCTTTGTGAAATATCTTGCTCCACTCAAACAATCCATGATATCATCCATCCTAGTTAAAGGAAATCTATACTTAACTGTGATCTTGTTTATTGCTCTAGAGTCAGTACACATTCTCCACTCTCCATCCTTCTTTGGTGCTAACACTGCAGGTACTACACAAGGACTCAAACTTTCTCTGATCAAACCTTTCCTCAACAATTCTTGCATCTGTCTATTCAATTCTTCATTCTCTACTAGTGTCATTCTATGTGTTGCTTTGTTAGGAAAAATTGCTCCTGGTATAAGATCCATGTGATGACTAATACTCCTTATAGGTGGCAATCCTTTAGGTACATTATCTTATATGATGTCTTCATACTTGGTCAACAACTTTCTTATCTCCTCCGGTTGTGATTCTTTAGTCTACTTCAATGTTTCAGGCTTCTTAGGAATCAAGGCATAACACACATTCTCATGTCTCAAACCATCTAGAAATTTTCGTCCATCTACCAAATAGCTTCTAGCATTCCCACATACGTCATTCTTAGGATCATCTTCCAAAGGAATCAAGGTAATTCTCTTTCCATTTGTTGTTATAGTGTATGTATTCTTTCTCCCATCATGTATAGCTTTTCTATCATACTGCCAAGGTCTACCCAACAAAATATCACATACATCCATAGGCATAACATCACACAAGACTTCATCATGATAAGATCCAATATGAAATTTCACCAAACATTGTTCACTCACTAGTACCTTATGATCATCCTAAATCCATGCTATCTGATAGGGCTTAGGGTGTTTCAATGTCTCCAACTTCAACTTAGTCAACATCTCCTCTAAAACTATGTTATCAAAACTACGACTATCAATTACAACCTTACAACATTTACCTCCTGATTTACATCTTGTCCTGAACAAACTTTTCCTCTGCGGTGGTCCTCATTTGTTTCTGCTTGAAATAATGCTCTCTTGATCACCAATAGTTCTCCTCTCTCTAGTTTACCAACTGAATTAGGTGATCTAATAGGTTCTTCTTCCACATAGGCTACTCTTCCACTGTTCTCTGTTCTCTTGCTTGTACTACCATGATTACACTCAAATGCTCTATGTCCTTCACCTCCACACTTTAAACAAGTGCCTCTGAATGTTCTCTTATCAAATCCTCTTCCTTCTCTTCTATATCCTTCATTCCGCTTTGAAATATAATTACCTCTGTGATGAAAATTCCTGTCATTACTCTGGTAGGCATTAGTATCTCTGTCCTCCTTGGATGTGTTGTCAAACTTTTTCTATTCTGAATGTGTTCTGTCTCTTCCAGAAAATGTTCTGCCTCTCTAAAATTTACCTACTCTGCCTCTCTGCCTCTCTGTCTCTGATCATGCCTTTTATTCAACTTCTCTTCAAACTGATATGCTTCTTCCAAAGATGTCATCCTTACCAAGCTTAGTTCTTCTTGAATGTTTAACCTCGGTCCATTGATGTATCTAGCCACTTTCTCATTGCTTGCTTCACTATGTCTTGTCCTTATAATCATCTTATGAAATTCTTTAGTGTACTCGTTCACATATTTCTCCTTCTGTCTCAAGTTTTGTAATCTTTTCAACAACTCCAACTCATAGTCAATAGGTATGAATTGATTCTTTAGTTTTGTTACCATCCTATCCCACTTTGTAATCTTTTCTTTCCCTCTTCTATTTCTTTCAAACCAAACTTCTTTCGACCATATAGCATCATGTCCTTTCAACTTTGTCTTTGCAAATTTCACCTTCTCTGGATCTTCAACTTCCTCATATTCAAAGTATTCTTCCATGTCATTTATCTAGTCAATCAATTCTTCAGGATTCAAATTACCAGTATAGTTTAGTACATCGACTCTAGGTCTCTTTCCAATCTTTGAAATAGCTCGCAACATTTTTACTTGATCTGATTCTTCTTCTTCATCACCTCCTAGGGTTTCACCAATTTGTTCAATAGATTGAAATTCCTCTTCATCATCACTTTCAACATTAGGTCTTGGTGTCAATCCTCTTCGCTTATCTTCTTCAACAATGTCAAAATGAATTTGCATTGTTTTCATCATTTCCATAATCTCATCCATTCTACCAGCCATTCTTCCAATAGAAACAACTCTCCTCGGTAGCATTCTTCCTAGGATCAAGTGCAAACTACCTCAAGTTCAACAATCGGGCTACAAGGTGACAACTGCCTCAAAATCGGTGATCAGTTACAACACAAGTAACCTGCCTCAATTCGGTGATCTATCCACAACAAGATCTTATGGAATTTCCTCGCCAACTTTGCTCAATTCACTCCCAAAGATTTAAACTTTCACTCTGATACCACTTGGTACAGTCATGGTAGGAGGGTTCACAGAATGAACTGTCTAGGCCATGCAGCAAGAGTAAACACAATGGAAACAAATCAAAGATATGAAACAAACACCACTTTAGTCATTTATTATATAATAGAATTCAAATACAATCTAGCTAGCATCATGTGGGCTTACAACTAGGGCTCAAGGGCTTGACTACAGAAGATCAAAATATGTACAAGATATAGCATTGAAGCACCTTCATGCAAAATCCAAACTATGAACTTATGCTAATGATCATAACTTACTTTCCTAGGCATCTATTACATCAATATATATCATCTCTAGTACAAAAGATTCCTTTGTGTCAGCCAAGGAAGGTCACAGACTCCAATGAAGAGCTGTAACGAGTGTACATAGATAGGTCAGACCTAAATGCATAGAACACCTCCGCAAATGAATAGAATGAAGTACAGATCTCGAGGAAGGTTGGCCATGAACCAAAGATCATTGAATGATGTGTCATTAAGTTCTAGAAGTCAAGGAATCCTCCGTAAGTCTTCTCCTTTAGCTGAATATCAGAGATTGTCAGGATGCTCTGTTCTGATAAAATAATCAATCTTCTAATAGCGATAACTTTCTAGTACTTAATCCAAATGCTCTGAATTCTAGATATGATGTAGATGAATAAATTTAGATGATATGTCTATCTCTACAAGATGTGAAATGTAACTACGGTAGAATGTGGACCAAAATACAGAAACTACTTTTGACTGAACTGCCTGAACCGAACTGGAAAATGAAAAGAAACAAACTGAACTACAAGCAAACTGAAATGTAAATGTTTTTGGTTGATGCAAGATTTCTCTTGAACTAGGGATGCCCCTACATCATTACTAGCTACTCGAATCATTTTTCTAGTTAGGCATTCCACTTGGATGGCTAATTTGGTCCCAGTACACAAAAAAGATGGAGACATACGCTTATGCATAGATTTCATAAATTTGAACAGAGCATCTAAGAAGGATAACTATCCTTTACCTTCCCTAGATGAGGTCCTCCAAATGGTGAATGGAGCACAAATGATGTCCTTCTTGGACAGATTCTCAGGATACAACCAAGTCATGGTTGACAAAATTGAGAGATTGAAAATTGTCTTCACTACCAAATGGGGAATATTCACCTATAGATGCATGCCTTTTGGCTTGACCAATGATGGTGCTACTTTCCAATGAGCCATGGGCATTTCTTTTAGAGGATTGGTAGGCCAATGTATTATCATTTACATGGATAACCTGATAGTATTTACAAAGCAAAGAAGAGATCATATTGAAGATCTTTAAAAAGTATTGAAGAAATGTGAGCAGTATGGTATATCATTAAATCCAAAGAAGTGTATCTTTGGGGTGACCACAGGAAAACTATTGGGCCATATCATATCAGAGAATGGAATAACTATGGATTCTGATAGGGCGAATTCTATCATGAAACTTCAGCTCCCAACAAGCAAGAAGGAATTGAAGTCCTATTTAGGTAAGATTAATTTTGGCAGAAAATTCATCACTGGATTTGCTGAAATAGTAAGGCCTTTGAATGCCATGCTGAAGAAGGATGCTGAAATTGAGTGGACCCTAGAGACCAAGGCAACCTTTGAATATACCAAAAAAGGAATTGTAGATGCTCCTGTGTTAATCAATCCTGATTACACTAAGGAATTTTACATATATTCCTTTGCATCTGACCATACTTGTGCTGTTGTCCTGACTCAAAGGAGTGAGATCAAAGAAGAAAGACCAATAGCATTCATGAGCACTCCATCTAGAGATGTTGAACTAAGATACATGGATGTAGAAAGGAAAGCATTATCCTTAGTCAAAGTAGTGAAAAAGTCCAGGCATTATATCCTGAGGAGTAAGGTGATTTCTATAGTACCTGATTCAACAGTAAAAATGTTAATGCAAAGTGAGTCGGGTGAAAAAAGAGCCAAATGGATCACTGTGTTGCAGGAATATGACATGAACATCACTCCCATGAATTTAGTTAGAGGACAGACACTGAGCTAGATGATAGTAGAAACATATGCTAACCTAATCAGTCAACAATATATGGTTGATTTTGATTTGCATGAGGATTGGTACTCAAACATAAGACATGTCCTAATCACAGGAAGATGCCCATCTAATTTGTAGGCATCTCAAGGAACATCTCTGAGGATCAAAGCCCAGAATTACATGATAAAGAGAGGAGCCCTATTCAAGAAGAATTACGAGGGAATATACCTCAGGTGTTTGGATAAGCAAGAAGCAACCAAGGTCCTTCTTGAGCTACATGACAAGCTTGGTACCGCCCATGGATTCCATCTGACTACCGCCCATGCTATTCTCAAGGCTGGATATTATCGGCCCACAATTTTCAAGCATACAACTAAACATATTAGGTTTTGTCATACATGCCAAATAGTTTTCAATAGAGAAAATATGCAGCTCAACCCCTACAGCCGGTGTTGGATATATTCCCTTTTGCACAATGGGGCATGAACTTCATTGGAGCTATTAATACCCCATCTTCTACTAGACACAGGTACGTCCTAACAATTACTAATTGCTATACTAGGAAGACAAAGGTAGTAAGCAGTAAGACATGTACCTCTAATGATGTGATCAGATTCTTGGAGAACAACATTATCATGAGGTTGGGAATTCCCTATGCTTTAGTGTGTGATAATGGCCCAGCATTTGCATCATTGAAATTTTCTAGTTGGCCTTTTGACCATGGAATAATTCTAAAATTTAAATCAAATTATTATCCCTAGTGTAATGGTTTAGTAGAGTCAACTAACAAAAATATATTGAATATCATTAAGAAATTAGTTGAAAAAAACCCAAGGGAATGTAATACCTTGTTGAAGTGTGCCTTATGGGTAGATAGAACAAGAGTGAAAGTAGCCCTAGGCAACTCTCCCTATCAATTGGTGTATTGGGTGGATCTTATCCTGCCTGTTAATATGAAAATCCCAACCCTATAGTTCACCCAAGAATATTTAGGTAGAAGATATATTGGAAGTCTGACTATTGCAATTGTTACATTTAAAAGAGAAGAGGGATCAAGCAATTGATCACTTTTCCAAACATCAGGCCATTGTTAAATGCTAGTTTGACAAGAGGGCTAGAGTCAAAGCATTTAGGATCACAGATCTAGTGCTATCTTGGGCTAAAGCCCATGAAAAGAAATGAAACCATTGTAATGACCAACAACTTCAACCCATAAATATGTCTTATCATCATAGCAAAACAACCATTTTTTTATTAACACAACACATCCAATACCAACTACTCAAATATGAGAAATTCACACATCTCTCTCTGTGTGTATATATATCCCCCTAAAAAATATACTCATATCAATATAATGCACTCATTTATATATATATAATTCTATTTAATTCCTTTATAATTTCACACACATAATTGAGTGAATTCCTCAAAAAATATGATTGTATTTACATAAATACTAAGCTCTTAATTTCATACATTATTAATCCTTAAAATTTCCTAAAGATAAATTTCATACATAAATTAAAAAAATATTTAATTACATGCATTATTAATCCTTAAATTTCTAAAAGATAAATGATTTTATGCCCACAAGAAAATCTATTTGTTATTTATGAATCATCCCATAGACTAGTCTAAAAAATGGGGAATATATCATCTTACCTATGAGGACTTACAATGGAAGAGAGTATTTACTTTTATAGTTAAAGAAGACTAATCCTATAACATGGGAGGAATCAATTCAAGTCCACAATTTACTTGGGCTTATAGAAGCCCTAATGTAGCTATTTGCTCAATGCTTAAAAAATTTCCAACAATTAACTTTTGTGTAAATGTATAGAATCCCCCAGTATCATAGAGATTAAATCAAAATTTCTAAAAAGATCTAAAATATTGCCCTAATGGTTCCCACCTTCTCTAGTTGATGCTGAAGATGTTTTTCTATGTGCTCCAACTAAGAAATAGAAAATTAAGACATTCGTATAAACAAGTGACAATATCTATTTTGCATGAGCCCATTCAAGACTAAAGCATATAAGGTGAAGGAACCAATGAACATTGTAATATAGCTAACCTAACAACTGGTTAACAAAGAAATATTCTTGCCTTTCATGACGTCTGGCAGAGTAACTTTGCCCTCAACAAAAGAATTAATAATTCCTTCCTATATATTTTTTTCCTTAACATAGGCTAATATGCAAGAAGGAAATCAGTAACTAGAATGATGCAAATGTCAAAAAAAATATCCTCTTGACTAGCTAGCTAAAACGATTTATTCATAGTGTCCAAAATAAACTTTTATTTATAAAACAAGGAAACAAGTATTAAATTATTCACGGAAAAAAAACATAACGGTTTAGACAGGAATTATGGGAAACTTACATATCTTAAGATAAAGAATTTTAACAAGAGGAGACCAATTTTATCATATTTGGTTGCCGTTACCATGGATTAATAATGAGCAGATTTGGATGGGAGGCACAACCTTAATTAGGTCGCACCTCCTCCAAGAGAATGTGAGCCCTATTTTTCTTATTTCTACATCAAGCGATGTTGGCTTTTCCCTGAGGAAGGTGGCAACTAGGAGAATGGATCCTCTACAAAGTATTTCGGCATGTGTGAATGTACTCGGCAGTAGATTTATGTGTTAATCTCCTTTGAAATTAGTCTTTATGCTTGGGTGATAGTTGGGTCCTTTTACTTCAAGTGTTTTGGTTTATAAGAAATGGGTTTTTATTTGCTTTACATGGTGTACAGGTAGTCAAAAGGGGAGACCACCTCTAAGAGGCTTGTCCGCATAGGGAATAATGTCCAAAAAGATGGGTTGATGCCATACCAACATTGAACAGGGATTTGTAACAGGTTTCTCTCTACAATTTCTTATCTCTTTATCTCCCTTGTTATGTGGGTTACTCTGGAAACCCAAACCTTTCCAATTCTACTACATTCTTGTAGCATGGAGAACTCTTTCTTTTTCTATGTGTTTTATTTTTCCTTATAGGTGATGGCGGATGGGATATCTATGTGCCTCCAAGAGGTAGATTCTTCCTGCTAGGGCATGGCCTCTCTTCTAGTGTATGGGATAAGGTCAAGAAGGGGGTTTAGAAAATATTTTATTTACAAATATATATTTTTTGCCAAGCCCATTGCTATTGGGTATTTGTTAATGGCGAGGTTTAGTTTTGTATCAAGGGTAACATTGACAAGAATCTATGCAGTTGTAGACCTTCTAAAGAGAATAAACACTATCTCACCTTCTTTAATCTAGGTACATTTGCTTACAGTTTTGAATCCCTATACTTCTTTTTTTTCTTTGCACATACATTTTGTGTATATAGCAGAATGCTTCAATGTTTCTACGTTTTTAAAACCCCAATCTAATATCACTGGTCATAAATAATTAAAAAAAAACAATGTGAGTTTATCACCATAGGATCCCTTGAGATGGACTAACTTTTCCTATTTATTTTCCAAAGACAAAAAGAATAAAAAATAATATATTTAGTTCACAAGAATTCGGCGTCCATGTGCAATATCTAGAATGGGTCTTTTTGTATTTTCCAATAGTAATTTTATTCTTTAATAATAGGAAATTATTTTTTTCTTCTTTTCTCTCTTCAAATAAATGTTGCCAGTCAAAGAATCGTACAGTATTTTGGGATGCATAGTGTAGCACAATAATATATTTGCATTAGAAGTGGAAATTGAGTTTATACTACTAGGAACCTTAAGGGAAAAATTAAGGTAAAAAGATAAATTTAACCATATCTTAGCAAGGAAGGTTTGGAGCAATAACAGATGCTCCACTACTACAAATTTTTAGAAAATAATACTGTAGTTTTCAAATCTTCTAAGAACCTGAAACAGTGAAATTTTATAATAGGGTCTGAATAGAACATTATTTCCTATAGGCTTCCTTAGTTGACTTACTCAAAATTTTATCCTGCAACACAATTTACATACACTTTCTTCAACATAACAGGTGCATTGCCCCATGTCTCCAAGCTACAAGTAAGTCACTCATGGTAGCTACAATCCCTTAAGTTATTCAAATAGATGATCAACCTCATACAACAGCACCAAGGTAGAATGATTGTTTGCTAACAAGACAGTTCCCTTATTTTTTTATACATTTTTGGTATGAGAAACCTCATGACAGTTGTGTGAGTCATCATTGCCACTTAGACATCAAGCTCCCAAACCTATAGAGACATGCAGCATGACAAAGAATACCCCTTTTTGCACAGCTAGTGGACGCTCACCTCCCAACCTAGGACAATAGCTGCCCACCCCCGAGATTGGGGAAAACACATGAGGCCCAAGGAGAAAACAAATCATAATCACACAAATCCCAATTACCTAGTTTCATTTACCACAATGACTCAACATTTACACTACACATTAGTTTTCGTAGCACACAACACATGCAAATTTTTACTATAAGAATTCCTCTGAATTCCTTTGTTATGTGGAAAAGAGGGTAGACCCTAGATTCACCATGAAAAATACAAAACACAACATATACTCAATATCCCAACAACATAAATAGGAGAAAATCCATTTCATGACCCCATACTCACAACCAGACCACAATTTTTTTTAATTTATTTCTAGCATAAAATATAAACAATAACCAACATTAAAGCTTTAATTTTCATAGGTTTGAGAATAGTGTCTACCCAGTCACTTGCACAACATTTGAGGGTGACAGATCTAAGTACACAATTAATCTCCCTTCCTCCTGATTTCTCTTTCCAAATAGCCTAGAAGATGGATAATTTACAGCCAAAGATCATATATGATTACAACAGCTAGATAATTAGAGTCAAGAGTCCTCTTCCAAAATTATAGCAGATGGGTAAAACTAGACATTAGCAAATGGTAAAAACAGTTGCCACAGAAGGTGTAACCCAGAAGTAGCAGAGAGAGTAAACCTCCTTTTCTAAAAGAGGGGATAAATAATACTCTTTTAAAACACCTCTCTTGTTGAGAGGAAAACACTTGTCCTTTTGATAGGGACACTAGTTCTTCTTTCAGATCCTTACACAACACAACCTCTTGATGACTCATCAGCTTCCCCCCTTCATTTTCGTTACCCTTTTTAGGGTGAAATTTATGGATTTTCAAAACTTAATTTTTTGTCACTTTTGCCCTCCAAATTTCATCTAGACCATAGTCCCAGGTTAAGAGTTTAATTTTTCTATGATTTAAGTGTCGTTTGATTTTTCTTACTTGAAATAAATTTAATAAACTTCAAGTTAGTCAACACGTAGGAATACATGATACAACACATGGACAACCCATAACATACAATGACACTAACACATATGACACATGGGATAAAGCACAACATATGACAACTCATTTCACAACACAAGGGACCTGAGTCTCTCCAAATAGACTAGGTCGATTCAACTGGTTATTCATAGTAGGGCCCCCATATGTTTTCCCCATGTCCATTGGTTAGCAAATACCTACACACTCATTCTGATGTCAGTAGTTATCATAAATATCATAGCCGAAGCAATAGTAACAACATCAATATATGTATTGTATATCCACAACAGTTCTATATTACAAAAGTAACAATATTATATTTAATGGTTGAGAACACCTCATAAGATAAAACTAAAATTCTTACATAAAACTAAATTTATAGCATCCCATCATGAACTAAATCTCTAAACAAGATATTAGAATAAAACATCAGATCATATCAATGGTTAATCATGCCTCATCTCTGTTTAGAACATATACCTATACCATTCAACAATACTGCATAAAGGAAGGTGAAATCACATGATTAGTTATATATGTATATACCATAAACCATATCAACAAGGACCAAACTTAACCATATCAGCAATTTAGTCATTAATAGGAATCGTAAGGTCCACATCATGTAATAAGTCATATGGGGAAACTATACAAAAGTTAACTCATACGATCCTAGATCAGCACAAAATAATATGGTTACTAATTACTGAGGGTGGGTCTCATATCATAGAAATATAGTTCAATAAAAGTACTCTGGAGATAGCTCAAGCGTAAACATATAACTATCATACTCTATAGTCACATAACCTCCAATAGATGTCATCACATAGAGAACAAAAAGTTTGTAAATATTTTCCAAGCAAGTCCTATCATAACCATCATTACTAGGGAGAGTTCTAGCAGGTCTACACATGACCTTACATTCTCCCCCCTTGCATAGAATTCCTCCTGGAAGTCCCTAAGAGAAGAGCTTAATCCATTTAAATTAAATTAACAAATTATTTTACCTCATCATATAACCATAAGCAACCATATTATATCTAGTCATATTAATGCAAATTATCCACAAACCATATTTTGAATAGCTAAGCATGTCCTTAACTCATTACTACCATCATGAATAAATAAATTTATATCTAAGTAATAGAATTAAGTCACATACTCTATTTAGGTAAAAAAATTTAACATCTGATTCTCAACAATACCCAATGACCCACATAACACAAATACTCAATTCTACATATAACACATCGTCTGAATTTCAGAGTCTCCTTCTCATAACATACCTCTCCTAGGTGAATCACATGACAAAGACTAGAATCACATGTAAAAATATATATATATATATACTCATCAGGAAGACATCATATGGTTCACATCACAAGGCTCAACAAAAAAGGGGTAATACAAGGAGGACAACATTAATATACCACTGAGCTACCCATAGTGCCATAGAGCCAATAACCAATGAAGGAATAACCATGCAATGTAGAATCACTGCCAATATCAAATAGTGTAACACAGTAAAATCTCACCTCTGAAGGAAATACCAATATCACCCATACCATAGTGCTGAATAACAAATGAATAACCATGCCATGAAGAATACTACTGTGCCAAGTATAAGATCATGAAGGATGGTCTCAGGGTCCTCTCTAGGAGCTCTCCATACATTAGTTAGTATGAACAAGATTCCCCAAGCCATCTACTCCCCTATTCAACTTGTTAGTGATCCCTCTAGGATATGATAGTAAACAATAGTCACATCACTCCACACATGCCAATAGTTGTAACATTAAAATGCCTCAAATGAAAAAATTAAAGAAGTAAAGAAACCTCATAAATTAAACCTCAATAAGGTAGAAGAAACAAATATAATGAATCATAGAAGAAGTAGAGATCAAATAACAATCATTGCATTATCCCAAGTTTATCCAAGAACACATCCTTGAGGCAAAAGGACTAACTCAAACATACAAATGGTCAATTAGCCCAAAGTAACAAAACACTGTTGGGTTGCAAGCAAAATATTCAACACATAAGTAAATATTCCAACAATCTCTTAGAAAATTGCACATTACGAACACCATGCGACCTTGCAATAAGGTCACCTAAAGGGAGGAGGGGAATCATATCGTGGTCTCAAACCACATAAGATAATAGCATGAAATATCATGGTGGTCTCAAACCACATAAATATATGGTGGTTCTCAAACCACAGAATAATATGGTGGTACTCAAACCACATAATAGTAACCACAGGATAATATGGTGGTTCTCAAACCACAGAATAGTATGGTGGTTCTCAAACCACATAAAAATCAAAGAAGAATTTACCATGTCATAATAAGTGTGTCCCACATAATCTGAAATAGTCTGATCATTTATCTACATGAAGAATCCACATGAATAGGCACCTGCCCCATTCAACCTAGAATCTTTCCATCATACCAATGTCCATTGACATATGCCACAAATGAGTTGTCTGTAGAATCTAACATCCACCTCATAAGAGAAAACCCACAAGCCTATATGGTTATCATGTATCATGAGTCTGAGATATCACGTATGTATAAGGTCATCTGTAAGTATTCTAAGTAGAGAACAATACACCTAATACTTTTACTGATAGCCACATCAAAAGTCATATCATCCTTGTAACAAGGTATCATTCACTATTATCTCATTACACACAACTATCATTTCATCAAGCTACCATCCCAAATACCATGTCACACTTATCCTAATTCATCTCTCTAAACATCCTGATAGCACATAATGTGTCACTGCCTAAAGTTACCAATCCTTTTTATTTGCAACCATTATCAAATCTCAAAATCAAATGCTATAAATCTATCTGTATCCAATGTAGCATTATTAACTCATCAATTATAGTAGCTTCCCAAATACTAGAATTTCACAATGACATCAATATAAACTGTCAAGTGTCTATGTCTAGAACTGAGTATAGGCTCAGGGCACATTAAGGTCCATCCTCAACCCAGGGAAAAATAGAAATAAAAGGGTTTACAACACGAACCAACCAATGTGGTTTAATTGGGGAAGAAGAGGGACTATACTCCAAAGTGGTCATGAGGGAATGCCCTCAAATAGGGGTGACACTCAACATCTCATCATATAAGAACACGAAGGGTGACTCACACATCTCCATAAAACATACTTCAATACATTTTTTTTTAATATTTCTTTGCTAAGTCATAAGGGTTATTTACACACATATACAATTATCACAAGGGCATGCTTAAGTGGATCATACATTGTGTCCACTAAACTCTCCTTCCCAAGTTGGATATCCTATATAACATACTTTGAGATACAACCACAACATTTACTAGTATTCTCAAATCACAACACATGTTAAATTCCACATACATAACACATTATACCACATGAAAATTAATCTCACTTATTGAACCTACTATAGGTCATTTATTACGTAGTCAAATATATCTAATTATTTCTATAACAACCTCATTTTGCAATAAATATCTCATTTTTCAGTCACACAAAACATATTTTGACCCCTAATTTGTCTTGTAGTTATAATTCATTTTCGTACCATGCACTACATTTCCTATGCTCCACTAGGTCTTACTCATTTAATTTAACTTGAATACTATTGCATTGAAAACCATATATGGTGAGTGATTGTTTTCTTCATTCTATCCTAGTTTTATCTCTTTTTCTAGAATGAATAAGTTTTCTATGTTTTCACATTTTAGCTATGTCTTCATGCAAACCCAATATTCAAGATAAAATACAAGGATGACCTAAATCGAACTATGCATTATCAAGCATTCCTAATTTCTCAACACATAATATACTTATACAATATACAACGTGCATATATTCTTAAGGGTAATATAAGTAAATTATTTGATACAACATATCACAAAAGTTTTCACATTTCTAATTATTAAATCTAATTCATCTAGTATATGTTACAATCCCCTTTTCACATTTAGATTTCACCTACAAGAATATAAGCAAGCACACATGTAAGAGCATATTTTTCTCTAAGTATGATTTGAATCTTATCCAATTTAACTCGTACAACAAAAATGCACAAGCAGTTATTACACTTAAACACTAGCAAACGTAGGAATTCATAATGTGATGTTGACCAAATTTTAACAACCTATTATTTCCACTTTTCTCTACTAAATTTTCTTTTCTCAACTCCCAAGCCATAATATGCAAAGTAATCACATCCCATGAAGTTTCTCAATCCACTAGAGCACCATCCATTTTTTATAAAGAGAGTTAAATATTCATATAATTCTTACTTTAAATCAATTGAAAGATATTCTTATTTGCTTTAAATCTTAAGTCTCATATGAACATAATATGAAGATTCCACAATTCATTGCAACTAGACATCATAATTTATACTATCAACATCAAGGGAATTTACTAAGAAAATATACATTTAGGGGGTCATAAGGAAACTACGTTTAACTCATAATTTTGAGTTTCCCACAAGGTATAGGAGGCTCAATTTACCATGATCAAGGTCCAATACATGCTAATCTATAAAAATATTTTGAAGACCATAATCACAACTTATACAAGGACAGATCATCATCCTAGTCAATCATTTGGGGGAAGAAGAACTATTAGTTTTTAAGACTGGTGCACATGAAGGGTTAGACTCATTAAGCACTTCCCAGAGTTCCCAGTGTTACAAAACTCTTGCTCTGATACCTCTGTAATGCCCAACAACTTCAACCCAAAAATATGTCTTATGATCATAGCACAACAACCCTTTTATATTAACACAACACATCAAATACCAACTACTCAAATATGAGAAATTCAAATCTCTCTCTCTCTCTCTCTCATATATATATATATATATAATTCCTTGATAATTTCACACACATAATTAAGTGAATTCCTCAAAAAATATGATTGTATTATTCCTCATAATTCCACATACATAAATACTAAGCTCTTAATTTCATACATTATTAATCCTTAAAATTTCCTAAAGATAAATTTTATACATAAATAAAAATAACACTTAATTACATGCATTATTAATCCTTAAATTTCTAAAAGATAAATGATTTTATGCCCACAAGAAAATCTATTTGTTATTTATGAATCATCCCATAGACTAGTCTGAAAATGGGGAATATATTATCTTACCTATGAGGAATTAAAATAGAAGAGAGTATTTACTTTTATAGTTAAAGAAGACTAATCTTATAACATGGGAGGAATTGATTCAAGTCCATAATTTACTTGGGCTTATAGAAGCCCTAATGTAGCTATTTGCTCAATGCTTAAATAATTTCCAACAATCAACTTCTGTGTAAATGTATAGAATCCCCTAGTATCATAGAGATTAAATTAAAATTTCTAAAAAGATCTAAAATATTGCCCTAATGGTTCCCACCTTCTCTAGTTGATGCTGAAGATGTTTTTCTATGTGCTCCAACTAAGAAATATAAAATTAAGACATTCACATAAATAAGTGACGATATCTATTTTGCATGAGCCCATGCAAGACTAAAGCATCTAAGGTGAAGGAACCAATAAACATTGTAATATAGCTAACCTAACAACTAGTTAACATAGAAATATTCTTGCCTTTCATGACGTCTGGCAAAGTAACTTCACCCTCGGCAAAGGAATTAATAATTCCTTACTATATTTTTCCCCTTAACATAGGGTAATATGCAAGAAGGAAATCAGTAACTAGAATGATGCAAATGTCAAAAAAAATGTCCACTTGACTAGCCAGCCAAAACGGTTTATTCATAGGGTCCAAAATAAACTTTTATTTATAAAACAAGAAAACAAGTATTAAATTATTCAGGGCAAAAACATCATGGTTTAGACAGGAATTATGGGAAACTTACATATCTTAAGATAAAGAATTTTAACAAGAGAAGACCAATTTTATCATATTAGGTTGCCATTTCCATGGATTAATAATGAGTAGATTTGGATGGAAGGCACAACCCTAATTAGGCCACACCTCCTCCAAGAGAATGTGAGCCCTAATTTTCTTATTTCTACATCAAGTGTTGTTGGCTTTTCCCTCAGGAAGCCAGCGGCCAGGAGAATGGATCATCTGCAGGGTTTTTCAACTTGTGCAAACATACCCAGCAACAAATTTATGTTTTAATCTCCTCTGAAACCAGTCTTTGTGCTTGGGTGATAGTTACGTTCTTTTGATTCTAGTGTTTTAGTTTATAAGAAATGGGTTTTTATTTGCTTTGCATGGTGGACAGGAAGCCAAAAGGGGAGACAACCTCTAAGAGGGTCATGCGCATAGGGAACAATGTCCAAAAAGATGGGTTGATGCCATACCAACATTGAACAGGGATTTGTAATAGGTTTCTCTCTGCAATTTCTTATCTCTTTGTCTCCCTTGTTATGTGGGTTACTCTGGCAGCCCAAACCTTTCCAATTCTACTAGATTCCTATAGCATGGAGAACTCTTTTTTTTGTGTGTTTTATTTTTCCTTATAGGTGATGGTGGATGATATATCTCTATGCCTCCAAGAGGCAAATCCTTCTTGCTAGGGTGTGGCCTCTCTACTGGTGTATGGGCTAAGGTCAACAAGGGGGTTTAGAAAATATTTTATTTACAAATATATATTTTTTTCCAAGCCCAATGCTATTGGGTATTTGTTAATGGCAAGGTTTAGTTTTGTATCAAGGGTAACATTGACAAGAATCTATGCAGTTGTAGACCTTCTAAAGAGAATAAACACTATCTGGCCTTGTTTAATCTAGCTACATTTGCTTACAGTTTTGAATCACTATACTTCTTTTTTTCGTTTGCACATACATTTTGTGTATATAGAAGAATGTTTCAATGTTTCTATGTTTTTAGAACCCCAATCTAATATCACCGGTCATAAATAATTTAAAAAAAAACAATGTGAGTTTCTCACCATAGGATCCCTTGAAATGGACTAACTTTGCCTATTTATTTTCTAAAGAAAAAAAATTCAGAAATAATATATTTAGTTCACATGAATTTGGTGTCCATGTGCAATATCAAAAATGAGTCTTTTTGCATTTTTAAATAGTAATTTTATTCTTTAATAATATGAAATTGTTTTTTTTCTCCTTTTCTCTCTTCATATAAATTGAACCAGTCAAAGAATCATACAGTATTTTGGGATGCATATTGTAGCATAGTAATATATTTGCATTAGAAGTGGAAATTGAGTTTATGCTACTAGGAACCTTGAGGAAAAAATTAAGGCAAAATGGTAAATTTAACCATATCTTAGCAAGGAAGGGTTGGAGCAATAACAGATGCTCCACTACTGCAAATTTTTAGAAATTAATACTGTAGTTTTCAAATCTTCTAAGAACCTAAAATAGTGAAACTTTATAACCGGGTCTAAATAGAACATTATTTCCCATAGGCTTCCTTGGTTGACTTACTCAAAATTTTACCCTGCAACAACATTTAGATATGGTTTCTTCAACATAACAGGTGCATTACCTCATGTCTCCAGGCTACAAGTAAGTCACTCACAGTGGCTACAATCTCTTAAGTTATTCAAATAATGATCAACCTCATACAACAACACTAGGGTAGAATGATTGTTTGCTAATAGGATAGTTCCCTTATTTTTTTTAATACATTTTTGGTATGAGAAACCTCATGAGAGCTATGTGAGTCATCATTGCCACTTTAGACATCAAGCTCCCAAACCTGTAGAGACCTATAGCATGACAAAGAATACCCCTTTTTGCATAGCCAGTGGAGGCTCACCTCCCAACCTAGGGCAGTAGCTGCCCACCCCTGAGCTTGGGGAAAACACATGAGGCCCAGGGGGAAAACAAATAACAATCACACATATCCCAATTACCTAGTTTCATTTAACACAATGACTCAACATTTATACTACACATCAGTTTTTGTAGCACACAGCACATGCAAATTTTTACTATAAGAATTCCTCTGAATTCCTTTGTTATGGGGAAAAGAGGGTAGACCCGAGACTCACCAAGAACAATACAAAAAACAACATATACTCAATATCCCAGCAACATAACTAGGAGAAAATTCATTTCATGACCCCATACTCACAACCAGACCACAATTTTTTTTAATTTATTTCTAGCATAAAATCTAAACAATAACCAACATTAAAGCTTCAATTTTCATAGGTTTAAGAATAGTGTCTACCTGGTCACTTGCACAACATTTGAGGGTGATAGTTCTAAGTATACAATTAACCTCCCTTCCTCCTGATTTCTCTTTCCAAACAACCTAGAAGATGGTTAATTTACAACCAAAGATCAAATATGATTACAACAGCTGGATAATTAGAGTCAAGAGTCCTCTTCCAAAATTATAGCAGATGGGTAAAACTAAACATTAGCAGATGGTAAAAATAGTTGCCACAGAAGGTGTAACCCAAAAGTAGCAGAGAGAGTAAACCTTCTTTTCTAAAAGAGAGGATAAATAATACTCTTTCAAAACACCTCTCTTGTTGAGAGGAAAACACTTGTCCTTTTGATAGGGACACTTGTTCTTCTTTCAGATCCTTACACAACACAACCTCTTGATGACTGATCAGCTTCACCCCCTTGCTTTTTGTCACCCTTTTTAGGGTGAAATTTATGGATTTTCAAAACTTAATATTTTGTCACTTTTGCCCTCCAAATTTCACCTAGACCATAGTCCCAGGTTAAGAGTTTAATTTTTCTATGATTTAAGTGTCGTTTGATTTTTCTTACTTGAAATAAATTTAATAAACTTCAAGTTACTCAACATGTAGCAATACATGATACAACACATGGACAACCCATAACATATGATGACACTAACACATATGACACATGGGACAAAGCACAACATATGACAACTCATTTCACAACACAAGGAACCTGAGTCTCTCTAAATAGACTAGGTCAGTTCAACTAGTTATTCACAGTAGGGCCCCCATATGTTTTCCCTGTGTCCACTAGTTAGAAAATACCTACACACTCATTCTAATGTTAGAAGTTATCATGAATATCATAGCCAAAGCATTAATAACAACATCAATATATGTATTGTATATCCACAACAGTTCTATATTACAAAAGTAACAATATTATATTTAATGGTTGAGAACACTTCATAAGATAAAACTAAAATTCTCACATAAAACTAAATTCATAGCATCCCATCATGAACTAAATCTCTACACAAGATATCAAGATAAAACATCAGATTATATCAATGGTTAATCCTGCCTCATCTCTATTTAGAACATATGCCTATACCATTCAACAATATTGCATAAAGGAAAGTGAAATCACATGATTAGTTATATATATCATAAACCATATCAACAAGGACCAAACTTAACCATATCACCAATTTAGTCATTAATAGGAATCGTAAGATCCACATCATGTAATAAGTCATACGGGGAAACTATACAAAATTCAACTCATACAATCCTAGATCAGCACAAAATAATATGGTTAGTAATTACTAAGGGTGGGTCTCATATCATAGAAGTATAGTTCAATAAAAGTACTCTAGAGATAGCTCAAGCGTAAACATATTGTTAGAATCTGAAAAGATTAATAACCCAGAAAACTAGTGCAAAGAATAGATATTAAAACTATGAATGCAAATGATACGAAATCAAAATAGCAACACAGAGTTAGTCTCCAAGAGAGTAATGCAAATGCTAGAAGCAAAATAGCATTAAGAGGATGCAAAAGCAAAAGATGCAAAATACAAGCCAGGTAGCATGCTTATATAGACTAGGAAGAGAGAGGAGGTGGCGACACCGACCAATGAGGAGCAACCATCTATCGGACTAAAGATAGCAAAGTATCTTCCCAAGATAGCTAATGGATGCTCACATGTAGGAAGGTGACACCTCGCAACTACTCACCTAATAAGACATGCTTTATTAACCTAAGTGAGATTAATAGAAGTGTAGGAAAAACCTAGGAATATAGGAAAAATAAATAACCCATCTAGGAAATAAAAACCTACACTAACACCCCCCCAGAAGTGAAGCTTAGGTGGATGTAGAAATGGGTCCCGGCAAATCAAGCCTGATGAGGTACCCATGTACATAAAATTCCCCCCAAAGAGAGAGAGAAGAGACCCCCCCAAAAGTAGAGAGAGTCAAGACTCCGAGTGAGAGGAAGAAGCCCCCCCAGAAGATGAAGCATCCCGCACCCCCAGCAAAGCTCGCAAATGAAGGAACTTGCTCTCAGTGAAGGGTTTGGTGAAGATATCAGCAACCTGCTCGGAAGTCGGACAGTAGCGAAGGTCGATGACGTGGCCATGGATGAGCTCCCGGATGTAGTGCATGTGGACCTCTATGTGTTTGGTCCGCTGATGATGGACCGGATTCCGTGAGATCTGAATGGCACTCTGGTTGTCACAAAATATGACTGATGGCCGTCTGATCTGGATACCAAACTCAGTGAGAAGATTCTGAAGCCAAATGGCCTCAGTAGAGGCATTCACAGCCCCCCGATACTCGGCCTCAGTAGAAGATAGAGCAATAGCAGATTGCTTCTTGCTCGACCAACAAACAGGACCTGAACCAAGTGAGAAGCTGTAACCTGAAGTAGACTTGCGATCCTGAGAATCGCCCGCCCAATCAGAATCTGTGTAGCCCACCAAGTCAAGCTCAATACCCGCTGCATAGTGAATCCCAAGACTGTGAGAACCCTGAATGTAGTGAAGGATCCGCTTGGCTGCTTTCCAGTGCAGCTCATGAGGCTCCTGCATGAATCGAGAGACCATGCCTACAGCATATGAAATGTCAGGTCTCGTATGAGTTAGATAAATGAGACTCCCAACAAGCTGTCGGTACAAAGTGCCATCAACAAGTGGAGAAGAACACTGAGCCTCAAGTTTGACTCCAGAAAGAAAGGGAGTCGGAGTAGGCTTACAGTCAGCCATATGAAACCTCGAGAGCAAATCTAGAGCATACTTGGACTGTGTGATGGTGATCCCAGAAGAAGACTGGTAGATCTCAATCCCGAGAAAGTAATGCAACAAGCCCAAGTCAGTCATCAAAAACCTGTCATGAAGGGCAGTTTTGACAGCCCCAATGGTGGATGAAGAACTCCCTGTGATCAGCAAGTCATCAACATACAGAACTAGAAATAGGAGTGAATCATCCTGCTGCAGAATGTAGACATTGGGATCAGAATGGCACCGAGTGAACCCAACTGATAGAAGGAAGGAATCCATCTTGGCATACCAGGCTCGAGGTGCCTGTTTGAGGCCATAGAGAGACTTCCGAAGAAGGCACACAAGTGAAGAATCCTGAAGGAACCCCTGTGGCTGCTCCATGTATATCTCCTCCTGAAGGTCACCGTGAAGAAAAGCACTCTTCACATCCATCTGGTGTACTTCCCAACGATTAGCTGCAGCAATGGCAAGAACAAGTCGGATGGAATTCATTCGGGCAACTGGCGCAAAAGTCTCAGAGTAGTCAATCCCAGGAACCTGGGAGAATCCTTTTGCAACCAAGCGAGCCTTATACTTGTCAACCGACCCATCTGCTGCAAATTTTGTCCGATAGATCCACTTACATCGAACAAGTTTTCTTCCCTTAGGAAGAGGGACAAGATCCCAAGTGTGGTTCCTCATCAAGGAACTATACTCCTCCTGCATAGCTGTATCCCACTCAGGAATACCAGAAGCCTCATGAAAAGACTGTGGATCTGAGGCAGTAGCAATGAAGACATGTGGAGCATCCTGGAACTGTGAACGAGTCCGCCTGGTGTCTGATGGATCCCCAACCCAATCACCTACAGACTGCAAGGTCTGTCTAGCCCAAAGTGGACCGAAAGATGGAGAATCTGGAGGAGAATCATCAACCTCTGAATGATGACTAGGAGAGGAAGGAGGTGAGTCCTCTGAATCACTCTCTGCATCAGAAGTGGAGGTAGAAGATTGCTCAGGTGAATCTGACTCATCAGAAGATCTGTCATGTATCCCAAGTGACTCCAATGTCAAAGTAGAAGGAGTTGGAGAAGTGATAGAAAGTGAGCTTGAAGAGCCCTCCTCAAACTGAACACTCCTCTCAATGAACAACTCATGTGTAGTAGGGTGGAGCAATCGATAACCCTTCACACCATCAGGATAACCTACAAATATGCAAGGTCTGCTCTGCGGATCCAAGGCCTTGCGTTTCTCTGTAGGAATGTGGGCCCATGCAGGAGAACCAAAAACTCGAAAGTGCTTAACTGATGGTTTCCGACCGCTCCAAGCTTCAAAAGGAGTGACTCCCTTCAAGGCTCGGTGAGGAACACGGTTCTGGATATAACAAGCACAGTTAATGGCCTCTGCCCAATATTGTGGTGCAAGAGATCTGGAGTGAATCATACAGTTTGCCATTTCCTTCAAGGACCTATTCTTCCGTTCTGCAACACCGTTCTGCTGAGGATTGTATGGAACTGAATGCTGCAAATCAATCCCCTCTGAAGTGCAAAACCTCTCAAACCGATGGTTGACATACTCACCACCATTGTCAGTGCGCAAAACTTTGATGGCTTTCCCAGATTGCTTCTCTACAAAAGTCTTGAAGTCTTGAAAATGATCAAATACCTCTGACTTCTGTTTGAGAAAGTACACCCAAGTATATCGAGAAAAGTCATCAATGAATGTGAGGACATATCTAGCCCTGCTGAAGGAAGGATGCTGAAATGGACCAGCCAAATCACTGTGAACTAACTCCAGTATTTGTGAAGCTCTCCATGCCTTACCTTTGTCAAACTTTTCCTTAGGATGCTTACCAAGAATGCAACCTTGGAAAACACCACCTGAAAACTGAACTGAAGGCAACCCTGTGACCATGCTCTGCTGGTTAAGCTGCTGCAAGTAGCGGAAGTTAAGATGGCCAAACCGCTCATGCCATAATCTACTCACATCATTAGAATGAGTGAGCAAAACAGTCGAAGGAGGATCAGGAACAAAGTGAGAAAACAGATAGAGCCGTGACTGATGATCTGCTCTCCCAACTGCCACTGTAGAATCACTGTGCAACTCACGAATCTCCACTGAATCAGGAGTGAACTCAACCCGCTTGCCTGAACCTGTGTGAGTGATCTGATATACCGATAGGAGATTAGTTGATAATGAGGGCACACAAAGAACATCATGGAATGTGCCATCCCCCACATCAACAGACCCTCTCCCACTCACCTCAACAGGAGTGTTATCACCCATCAAAATAGAAGGCATAGTACACGGCTCCAAGGATGCAAGTTCTTCCTTAGATGAAGCCATGTGGTGCGAAGCACCCGAATCAAGAACCCAAGTGGATGGTGAAGAAGCAACTGCAACAAGGGCCTTGCCCTTTCCTTTTCCCTTGCTGTTTTCTTTTGCCTTATTAGACCCCTCATTAGAACTCTGTTTGACAGACTCAGGAACACTGATATTATTCTTCTCAAGAATGTGTGTCAAGTGATCAATTTGTTTCTTCAGACATTTATGTTCATCATGACCGGGTCTTTTACAATAGGCACATTGGACCCTCTCTTTCTTAGGCTTGTCACCCTTGGAATGTTGGGTCTCATTAGTTGCTTTTGAAGCAACCGTTATCTGATCCTTCTTCTCCTTGCTATTCTTTTGTTTCTTATCCTTACTATTGTTGTTACTACTTTGTCCTTTCTGTTCTTTTGTGCCTTGGTTGGCAGCCAAGGCATGTGACTTAGAGGACTTAAGAGTGCCCATCTGGATTAGCTTGTCCTGTTCCCGAGTGAGATTGACAGCAAAATCATCTAAAGATGGCATGGTGAATTGAGTACCAAGTGCACCCTTAGTAGCATAGAAGGTAGAAACAAACACAGAATATTCTGAACTTAGCTTAGAGAGAATACTAAGAATCAGTTGTTCATCTTTCTTTTCAATTCCACATTGTTTTAACTGCAGCCTTAGTGATTTCAATTTAGTGAAGAAATCCTGGATTGTGTTGAAATTGCCTGGACTTAAACTAATTAGTTCATTTTCCAACATATGACCCCTCATTGAATCTTGTGTGCCAAATAGTGTTTCTAGCTTTGTCCAGATTTCATTTGGTGTATTCAAAGACTCAATGTGAAAGAGCAAATCAGGAGAAATAGACAAACACAATGTTCCATATGCCTCATCACATTTGTTAAACCACTTAGGCTTATCTTCATCTTTAGCAGGTTCAGTTTCAAGTCCCATAGTTATCCTATTTAATCCAGCTTTCCTTAAGTGAATTGTCATGCGTGATTTCCACTCAAAGTAATTGTATGGAGTTAGGATAGGCAGATTTGTTTGATCCATGATGAAGAAATGCAGAGAAGAAGTGCTGAAAAGAAGAGAACCCAACCAAGACAACCACCCCTTTTCACTCAATCAAAGAACCCCCCCAAGAAAATATGATTTGGCACTTTATATTAGTGCGTTTACAACTACCACTAGCAATAAATACTAAGTGGTCTTGATTTCAATGCATTACAAAACCCTCATGAAGAGCATATGCTGAAAATACAACTTTGGCATAATATCCAGAGAAATAAACAACACCACTGCAATCTACTCGAAAAATCATGCACTTTCAAAAAAAGAATCACCTCGATACGAGGTCGTATGTGAAAGTTATGATCCTCCGAAGTTCCCAAAACGAGAACCGTGCAATGTCACGACTGAGAATCTGTAATTTCTGAAAAATCTTGGCATCAAAATCAAAAAACGACTACACTAGTGCATAGAGCACGAAAAAATAGCCAAAATCAAAAAAAAATTTCGTGGGAAAAGGAGTCCGTATGAGCAAGAACGGAGCATTTGAAAACTGTCTTCAGAACTGCAGCTGCCAACGGAGAGGGGTCCTGCTGTAGCTTTCTAAGCGCGTTTTTGCAAAATATACAAATTGCATGCAAAAACAGAAAGATACCCAGATGGTTTTTCTGTGCTGCGAACAAAACCCAGAAGGCGTTTTTCTTACAAATGTACAGAAGATGTTGCTCCAGTGTAAATGGAACGCCTTTAGCTACAAAAAACGACCCCAACAACCAAAAAATGACATGCAAGGGCTGAATCAGATGCTGGAACCTGCAATATTGATTCAAAGGACCAAATATGCAAGCTGGTTGTTAGATTTGAGCTTGAAACCCTGGTTCTGCAACTGTGTATGACGATCTCTGATTTCGGTGAAACGAAAGCCAAATCTAACTTTCTCAAGCCTCATGGACGCGTTGGAATAGCTGGAAATGCTGCCAGCATAACCAGAAATGCTGCAATCACCCAGATTTCATAAAACACATTTGCAACCCCAGAGATTAAAAAAGTTTCCGTCAAACTTTTCTGATTCTTAAGATCATCCGAAGATGCAAGAGAAGAGCATACTGGGTTTTTCGAAAACCTGCAATAAGATTTATTAGCCCCCCCCAAATCTCTCAAATATGGAAACTAAAATCTACTCTTGCACATAGAATAGCTCTGATACCATGTTAGAATCTGAAAAGATTAATAACCCAGAAAACTAGTGCAAAGAATAGATATTAAAACTATGAATGCAAATGATACGAAATCAAAATAGCAACACAGAGTTAGTCTCCAAGAGAGTAATGCAAATGCTAGAAGCAAAATAGCATTAAGAGGATGCAAAAGCAAAAGATGCAAAATACAAGCCAGGTAGCATGCTTATATAGACTAGGAAGAGAGAGGAGGTGGCGACACCGACCAATGAGGAGCAACCATCTATCGGACTAAAGATAGCAAAGTATCTTCCCAAGATAGCTAATGGATGCTCACATGTAGGAAGGTGACACCTCGCAACTACTCACCTAATAAGACATGCTTTATTAACCTAAGCGAGATTAATAGAAGTGTAGGAAAAACCTAGGAATATAGGAAAAATAAATAACCCATCTAGGAAATAAAAACCTACACTAACACATATAACTATCGTACACTATAGTTACATAACCTCCAATAGATGCCATTACATAGAGAACAAAAAGTTTGTAAATATTCTCCAAGCAAGTCCTATCATAACCATCATTACTAGGGAGTGTTCCAGTGGTTCTAGACATGACCTTACAACCATGGTAAATTTGACAAACTATGGACAGGTCCCTTTCAGATTTCTGAAATACTAGGTGAGAGTACCTATAGGCTAAAAAACTTGATTGGAGAGAACGTCCCATTGCCTGTTAATGGGTAGTTTCTCATGCATTATTTCCAAGCCTAAGTAGGGAAAAGTTAGAACCATGTAATATTATGTAAATACTTGCTTGTATAGACATTTGTTCATTTTGTTTGTTTTCTTGTTGAGTCGTTGTTTTGGTTAGGAAATATGGAGCATCCTTTCATTTTATAAAACAGTAAAATTGTTAGAATTCAAGAAAGAATTACAAATTCTCAAATATGTTGTAATTCCTATCAGGTTAAGTACTTTGATCCTTTCTGTGAAATCATATTCATCAATATTAACCTTTGTTGTTCAAGGAAATCATCACATGAATACATCTAATAGCCTTGGATTAGTTGAAAGTACTAGTGTCTGTGTTAAGTGAAAAATCTAAAGGTTTTCCCTTACTACCATTGCAATTCTTAGCCTAATAGGAAAGTGTCCATACCTTGCAAATGAGCTTACAAGATCACATCAAATGAAATTTGAAAACAAAAAGAAATATTGAAAATCCAAAGGAAGAAATTCTTTAGGTCATCTAAGTAACTCTACCGGGGCTATTGACTCCTAACTGACAGTGGGGCTCTACTTGGGAGAATTGAAAAGATAACCTTGTCGGGGCTATAGATGCATGACTAGTAGCAAGGCTCTATCCAAGGTTGGCTTAGAGGGTTAAATCCAATCATGTAGCTTAACACTAACGACTATCATTTTCAACCTTTCTCAAGATGAAGGAAATGAATCAATTACACACACTTGAATTCCTTCTCATCATATAGTTTTTTTAATGAATATGATCTCATTTGAAAGGGTCAGGATGCCAAAATATCCCTATCCGAATATGTCATCCTATTTCATTTTAAAGGTAATATATTGAACCTGTTGACATCGTCCATATGGACATTTCACATTTGCTTAACATCCATATCTCTACACTTGTGGGCTATCCAGATCCTGGTGACATCATTCAACTTTCACTTGAGTGTAGCTAAAACAAAGAGTTGATGTCACATGGATATTAGTTCACATGGATATTGTTTTTTGAAGGATCCATACCTTTATTTTAAACATCCATATCCTTGTGATGTCATCACAAGTCACTGTGAAACAAAAGTCCAAGCCTGTTGGCGTCACACAGATATTTGTCTATATGGATATTTTGTGCTTACCTAGTATGCATACACTAGTCTTAATATCCATGTCTCAATGACATCACGTCATCTCATCTCAACATAAAAGATTAAAGCTCGTGATGTCATCCAAACCTTCACCATATGGATATTCCGCATTAATTAATATCCTTACCTTTCAAATATCCATGCCTTTATCTCACTAGTGATTTTATGCCACGTATCCACACTGATATTTGGCATACCTTGGGGTATTTGAAGTGAAATCCGAACCCTATAGCATTCATTTGGTCAACGATGGTTAACCTGACCCTCATGCTGACATCATATGGACATATCCACATGGATATATCCATATAGATATTACAATTTAGATGTCCATATACACATCCAGACATGCTTTTTGCATTTAATACTATCAAAAAATCCATTGGCTTTTAAATTTTGAAAACGTGCCTATTGACACCTTTCATCATCTCCTGTGCTTGCACTACTAGAATTCACCTAATCCCCTAGGAGTAATTAATAAGCCCTAAATCAAGGAATTACTAAGTTTAAAAGGGTTTACTTTCACATTTCTTTGTGTTATTGCATTCAAAATTTGAAAAACTTAAATAGAGAACTTGAGAGCTAAAGGGCAACTATAGTAAGCTTACAATGAGGACCCAACTGCACAGAAGATCACCTTCACACAAAGTTTTTGATATAAATTTTCTCATCTTAGTTAAAATCTTCATATCTAGGTATGTATGCGACAAAACTATTTTTCTTGTCATTTTCATAAGGACGATTCATATTTTTATGCAGGTAAATGGGTTTAAATGGTGAAATTAGGAAAATCAAAGTTAATACATGTTATATGCATATTATCTAGATGCCCTATTCATTCAATTATAGAAACTAGAATGTTAGCCCTAGCATAATTTAGGCCCTAGTTAAGACATGAATGTGGTAAATTTGTAGGCCACAATACAATCCCACATAGATAGATGTGATGTTCAATTTAAGGATGGCATGTTTCCAAAAGTACACAGTGTATGCAATAAACATGGGTTTGCAGAGGACACTCACTGTGGCAACACAAACATGTAGGCCTTTAGAACAAGGATCCATAGTAGGGAGGATAACCCCATCTTGAAGAATATTGTATCTACAGGGATGTATTTTGTAGCTAGTTTCCCATATGCTACAGATTCCTTGGAACTCTTAATTGAATGTGCAAATAAGTATAATGTGGTGACTAGAAGAGTTGAACATCATGGAAGGGTGTATTCTAACCTCTCAGTTGATGGTATCACTAAGGCCTTCAACCTGCCTATACTTAGGGGTGTTTATGTGCCTGATCTAGAGGCACTTGCTAAAGAATTTGATGGGAACTAGAAAGATTGTAGGAAAGTTATCTTCCTTGGATGGAGGGACCCAAAAAAAAAAGCAAAGGCTATGGCCAAGATGCCCAAAGCATCTTTACAAGTATGAATTCTCTCTAGAACTCTAATAAATGCTAGTATTTCTCAGCAGAATGAGCAGGAAACTTAATTCAGGTAACTTTGAATCATGGATGTATGGCTTGATACAGATGATCATAGAGAATAAACAAATAGTCTAGTGGGCCAAGATTATCAGTGACACCATGTATGAGCAGATGGTGAAATGGAGGAGGATGAATGATAGAGTCTTCTGCATGACATCATATCTATTTTATGCATGTGAATGCAAGGGCACTTTTGATGGACTACAAACTATTGGAAAATTAGGTAGATTGCCACATGAGAAGATGTCATGGGAGCATTATCCATAATTGGAGAGGAGGCAATCGATACAACATTACAAAACTGTGAATGATTGTTTTATAATGCACTTGGTCAGACTCATGGAGGGAGACAGAGCCAAGAGATTATCACTAGGAGCTACAGAGAGGATCCATCCTCATGGAGCTTGGTTGATCCAATTCCACACGTATTCATATATCAAGATGGAAGGGTTCAGTGGGAATTCCTTCATGTTACATAGGTAGCCATGAGACAAGGTTGTCTTGATGGAGATGGTCAAAAAGATGATCCTTGCACTTGAGATATCTAAGAGGAAGGATGGCCTGGTATATGTAAAGTTCCCCATAGACATCAATTGGTTCTTAACTAGGTCAATAGACAATGCTAAGATGGGTGAGGCAGACCTGAAGATGTTACACTTACAATTATTCCCATTGGTAAGGGATTATGATCCTTACCATAGGATAGAGAATTTCTTCAACAATAAATATAAACATGCTACTCACCTAGAAGACTATTGGGTGGATTGTGATGATGAGTATGAAGTAAGGAGAAGGGGCTGTCAAAGATCGACCTTAAACTAGATGAATACTACTGAATATCCAGATGTCCCTCCTCAAATTAAAGTTGATGATGATGATATTTTAGATCCTAAGTATGAGAATAATAAAGTATACAATGAGGCACTAGCCCCTCCTGATTGGACCTGTTGATGGGTGTTTTTGCACTCAACAACACAGGTATTATTGCTAGTAGCCCACCTCTCTTGAAAAGTATCCTACCCTAGGTAAGACTACTCGAAGGTTGCTATAGCTAGGTCTTAGCTTGCTTGGAATCTCTTAGTTGGAATGTACTAGTTGTGCCAACAAGGGGTCTTACATGTGGTTGACAAATTTAGAGAATTTAAAAAACAACATATGCAAACCCTCTATGATTTCAACTAATAAGACAATGGAAAATGCTACTAAAATACCTAAGCTAACAATCATTTTCAAAGAAATGCAAAATGGATAGGGTTTTAAAGAAATCCTAAGTGACATTCACAAGATATGGACTGCTGCAGATAGACAAATGCTCTAAACTTAACTAGTTTTCTAAGTTACCAAACTGAATAGATGTTACAACACTACAGAAAATGATGCTATCTTCAATGGAGATCTAGAGATTTTCATATTACATTCATTCATCAAATACCCAACAATGGTGCAATTTAATTTATGAAATACAATTAAACTAAGTACAAAATGATAAGCCCAAGCTAACTTTGTGCAGTCCCTTACAATCAGCAAGCAACTAAAAGTATGGACTAAGAACATTCATCAGATACCTTCAACAAACCATGAACATTGCAAAATCATAACTCACTAATTAATGGAGATCAAGAAGCGAACCATGAAAACCAGATAAGCAAATACAATACACAAATTCTTAGGAAACTACAAAAACTTGCTTTGTATTAACTTCAAATGGTAGAGCATCAAGAATTCAGCATCAAGGTCTTACAAATGAGAGAAAGGACAACCCTTTATATAGGAAAGGCATCATACCAAGTTTTTGAATGGATGGTGGAGATTAACTCAACACAGATGGTCCAGATTTAACATCATTTAATGCATTTACAACAGCACATTGCAATCCCAGATTACATTTTGTCTCTTATGAAAAAGACAAAAAATGGTCCCCAAATACATTAAACCTAGACAATTTGACTACCCATTTAGATACATATATAGAAAAGATCATTTTTGAGCCACAATAAAGACAAAATAGCATCACATGTCCTTCTAAATATAGCAATTTACATTA
The DNA here is from genome assembly GCA_027924645.1 of Cunninghamia lanceolata. Lineage (NCBI taxonomy): Eukaryota > Viridiplantae > Streptophyta > Pinopsida > Cupressales > Cupressaceae > Cunninghamia > Cunninghamia lanceolata. Next base: position 5,870,925 of record BSBN01000960.1, on the reverse strand, counting down.
GTGATGGGATTACATTTGAAAATATTCAAAAATATGCTAAGATTCATCATCCAAATCTACTTTGTCTTCTTCTGCTATTTTTTTGTGGTAGCTAACCCAGCAGACAATGCTAGATTGATATCTGCAGGGTCTGGGTTCTTGGGGTGGTTGACCTGATATCTAAACATCTCCAGTTCTTGACTATACTGAAAGTATAGCTTCTCTACTTCCTTTCTTCCTTTGTGAAATGAGATGAAGTCAATCCGGAGGTCATTGACCCTGTCTGATCTGGCCTCCACATCTAATGTAGTATCTTTGAAGACTATTTTATGTAGTTTATCCTTACATCCTTTCACATCATACGGAGCTAGGTCATCGTAAGCCATTACAAGATAGTCCTTTAAGGTGTCATTTATTTCATAAACAATAGTCAATATATTTTCATCTACTACTTTGTAGGCTTCCATGATATTGTCAAAGACTTCCTTTCTCAACATTATTTGCTGATACCAAATTATAGCTTTATGCAGTCTATCTCCTGTCAAAATATTTTTAGACAACAGTGTTTGAGCAAGTAAATCTCTGATTGCTTGCACTCAAGGGAATACCTGAGAATAGTATTCATCAAAAGAATCACATTCCTCATGCAAATCTTTCCAATGCTCCCGAAGTCAAACCAAATTCTTCTTAAATTCAATGGCAGCATCAATTGCTTCACACCCTTTCTCACATACTTTAATCATCCATTTCTGGGTTCCTGTTGACAGAGTTCAAACTTCATCAAGTTTGGACACTTCACTTTTTGATAGCTAAGTGGGCACTATCCTTAACTCACCCTCAGAGTCTACTGGTTTTATCAAAAATTGCAAACAAACTTTGAATTCTTCATTTTGCTATTTCAATTCCTTCTTCGTGAGTTCATCTTTGTCTAATTGTTCTAGGATTGAAGTAATTGAACCCTTAAACTCATCAACCCTTTGAGCCCTTGTAGCTGGTCCCAAGTTCATCATTGTTATTGTATAATCTTTTGTTCTAACTTGTTCTTTGTTTGTATCAGCTAGTGGGACAGCCATTTTTGCTATCTAGGATCCTATTGCGTCCTTATAAATCCTGGACTACACTTTTGCTTTCTTCTATTTCTTTGCTTTTTGTTCTTGTGACAGGATAGCACTCAAATCCAATTTCATGATTTCCACCTAAGGCTCTAGATATGCCATTCTACTTTGCAACCAATCGGGTGCTAAGGAGGAAGTCTCTTTAGACCCATCAAGGTTCTCATTATCTGTACAAGGTGGCCCTTCTAGTAGACTTTGTTCTTGTTCTAATTCTTTATCCATATCTTCTTCCTCATTTGGAAGACTTCTCCAGTTTACCAATACATCCTTTTGATTTGTTCCTAGGATTGCTTCTATTTGGTTCTTTTCTGGGGGACTATCTGAGATCTCAATTATTTCTATGTTTTCTATTTCAGTTAAAGACTCATAAGGTATCTCTTTCTCTGTCTCTTCAAAGACACCCTTCTTTGGCTCTTGTTCTTAGAGACCCAATTCAGCACATACTTTCTCTATGCCTGGCAATAGTGGCACAACCAAGGGAGTCGAATCTTGGTCTTCAACAGTTTGTGAGATAGGAGTAGCTGATGATAGGGGAGTGGTAATTGAAGGAAGGCTAACTTGTGTCAAGTTGGCAAACGTAGCAAACCCCAAAGTTGGTGGGATGGAAGAAGTTGGTAGGATGGAGGAAATGACAATAGGTGAGGTGAGGGATAGAGTAGGCAAAGGGAGATAAGGTGAAAGAATGGTAGAAATAGGAGGCAATGCAAGGGAAGTGGAGAGAGAAATAGAAGATATGGAAGGCAAGGATGTGGTGGTGGAGGAAATAGGGCTTCTAGGAGTGCTTGAGGCTACTGCCAATGGACATGAGATAGTTGAAATGGTAGGTGAGGGTGAGGAAGTAGTAGAAGTATTTTCCTAAATGATAGTTACTGGAGAAGTAGAAGTGGCAGTTGACACAGTCGGGGAAGATGCAACGGTGGAGGAAATTGGGGGAAGCATAGCAGTACTTACACTTGGGGAAGTAGGAGGTGGAGAGGCTGGCTGACTGGTGTTATTAGGAAATACACTATCAGTAGTGGTAGCAGTAGCAACTTCTATAGTTTTACTAGTATCTTTCATTCTAGGTTTCTTTGTTTTTGACCCCTCTCCTGGCCCACTAGGCATGTCTCTCTTCTTTGATGCTCTTGTCCTGGTAGAGGGAGGCATATCCTTCTTCTGAGTCTTTGGAGAAGCTTTCTTACTCTTCTGTGCTTTGGCCTTTTCTGCCAAGGGTATGTGATCTTCACTGTCTGATCTCATGGCAGGTCCATGGGATGGTTCTGCTTCATTAGTTATCTCTATGGGCTCATCCTCTTCTCCTCTAGATTCTTTCTTAGATTCAAGATCAGTGTATGTGAGTTGCATCCCTTATCTTTCCAAGGTAGTTATCTAGCCTCTTACCCAAGCTTTACTCAATCTGATTGGTTCCTTCATCACAACATCTAGGGAGCTTTCTTCAGCATTAGCCCAATTGGGCAAGGGGATTGGTTGATGGTACTATACCTCCCAAGCTCCTTGATGCATTACATTTTCATCATCTTCTAGCTAATCAGTGACTGCTATAATATGGAACCTTCTTATGAAATCCAAGGATAATCTAGAATGGGCTCTTTTCATAACTTCATAATCATCCAAACAATTAGCCCAAAAATCTTCTATGTGCATCTTATGAAACAACTTCTTGATTACAAACCTCTTCATTACCCTATTCAGGTCAAAATGATTTCTTTTGTTGTAGTAATGGAGGTTGAGTAATTGGAGATCTATATCAGAATGCTCAGTTTCTCCCAATGAAGCACATGCATAGTTTCCTCTGCCTAACAGAATGCTTGAGCTTCTCAACACAAGTTATCAAGTGTCTAGACAATTCCAAAAGAACTACCTTATCTGTAGGGTACCTGGGTAGTTTATAGGTTATTCTAGTGAAGCCTTGTACTCTCAAATATGTAAACATTCTCAAACTATATATACCACCTTCCATACTTGGTGACTTCATTCATGGCTTTGGTGGATATCCTTAGAGATGTATTTCCTTGTAGTAATCTAGTTATATACATAGTAAAGGCATCATTTACTCTCTTAAAGTGCATAAGAGATTGTGACAGTGTTAGCTGTGTGTAGCACTCATAGACCTTAATATGAATTTGCTCATCATTTCCCACTTCTCCCACCTTGGAGAGTCCAGGATACTCAGTTCTCCTTGCCAATGCATACACTACATATGAAGTCCATCTGAAGAATTGTTCCTCTTTGAAGTCACTGAAAGCTTGATGTATGTTATCACTTAGGATCTGTGCCTAGTGGAACTTGGTACATTTTAGTATTTCTTCAATCATAAAGAACATCCATCCTTCAAAGGTTGATGCTATGGGTTATCCATATATTCTACTAAGCAAAGTTACTAGGTCCCCTATTTCCTCATGAAAGTCACTCCTACATAGAACTTAAGGAAATTTGACAAGGGAAGACCTCTTGCTCTTCACCCACTATTCATTCATATGTTTTCTACATCCATCTACATCTTTCTTGTATGTAGCCCCTGAATTTATCTTGTTTGGCCAGCATGGTCATCACTGGATGCCATGGGATGCCAAAGATTTCAGAAAAGGAGGGTGGGCTTAGATCAGATAACACATCTCCATTGGTAGTTTGTATTGTTCTAGTCATGATGTCATGCCTATCTGCACAAGCAACTATTAGTTTAGCACATTGGGCTGAGGTAGGGAAGGCATTAGCTTCTGCAATCCCACTATCTTTCACTTTTTGGGCTCTCGGAGTTGGATTTGGTCCAAACACTCTAAGTTTGAAATCATCTAGGTCAATGTGACCTAGGTCTGTGTCTCTCACATTCTTCCACCCAGTAGAAATCTTTATTTCAGGAGGGATACCTTTGAACTCATACCTCATGGCTTGGGCTCTCACAGTCATTTAACCTGCATGACTGGACCCTATAAGTCTTGATGCCTTTGAGATGGTTTTCCTAACTCCTAAGTGTTGGTCATGATGTTCGTCATTCACAAACATAGAATAAAAGTTACACAACAACCTTTACTCATCTTGAAAGATACGATGAATTCAGAGAATTCATGATCCCAAGTCTCCGTTGATTAGGTCTTAATCTACTGACGTTACTCAGTGGTTGATGTGTGTTGCTGTTTTCCATTCAGGGGCCTTACGTGTTTCTGCAAAGTTCATCATCATTATCTAAATATCCTGATCTGTATGTCTGCTCCGCATAAATCTCCAACAATTCTACCTCTGCACTGTGAATTTAGTCAAATAATGTGCCTACAGGCTGATATTTGCATGATTTCTATCATTATTTATGATTCTTTGCATGATATTTTCAATATTGCATGCACTTAACTCAAATATGCTAATGATTTTCAGTTACCTACGGGATTTCAGCATATTTCTCTGTTTCTGCTCATTATTTATCATGATTTGCAGTTATGGTGATGAATTTATGAAATTAAAAGAAGGAAAAGGGTTAAAGAATGAGATTCCCAAAACTACTTGACTTAGATCACTGATCCACATACAAGCTCCCATACATGCAATGAAAAGAAGGAAAACTAGAAATCATACTTCACCAGGACATTCCACAAATCCGCATGATCTAGTGCAAATCTTCAAAGGAAAGTTGACAACAACATGTAATGAAATGAAAGCGCTTCCAGTTGAACACAGCATTCACCAGTACATATCCAGAAATCAACAGGAAGATTACGTAAAATTTACAATCAGGATGTAATCTGAAACTTCATATCCATTCAGTATGCTCAAGAACAGGTACATTTACAGTGATCTGAAGAAAGAACCTTGACATTTCAACAATTCTATCCTCATTAGTCTCAGTAATCTGATCTCCTAATTGATTCTACAGTAATTAGCTTTTTTGCGCCAGATGCGTCTGTGTATTCTAATGTATCCTCCTTTTAATGACAAGCTCTGGCTCTTATATAGAACAACTGCCAAAAAATGGTTACAATGATCCAAGGATCAGGATCTTCTCATAATAATCAACGGTCCAGATGAAAAGCACATGCTTCGCCAGTTAGCAAATGTACAGCTGGCACAGAATATTCCAGCATCTTCAACTTGATTCGGTCTTCAGCTGGCGAACAACATATTTGACAATATCCTCCTCACTTCTGGTTCATGTTGCCTCCATGCGCAACTTTGTAATTATCAGCTTCAGCAGTAGCTCTAACAGCATCATGACTTCAATGCTCAGCTTCAGCAGCATCATCACGACTTCAATGCCCAGCTTCAGCAGCAGCATCACGACTTCAATGCTCAGCTTTAGTAGTAGCATCATGACTTCCTGCAAATAAACAGACAAACATTAAGTTCATCATCATGTGGATAAACAACAGGAATTTAAACTTTATTAAACATACCTCCCAATGTGCAGCTATAGGCAATTGAGCTTCATACCTGAGGAACATATGCACTAAATGCATAAACAGCATAAAAACAATCAGGTCAACCATCGTTGACCAAACATCAGGCAGTTGGGCTTTTAAATTTCTATCGCTTCATGTTTTCCCGCCCATTTCCATGTGTATCGGGTTCAAATATGATCAGGTATGTCAAAATATACAAGGAAATAACCGCCTTTTAACAAATTACTTCACATCTGGCTTTGCACGTTCTGTTTGAATGTTTCGGGTCATCATCATATTCGCGTCGGTGCGACCACATATGATCAGGGTGACAAATTTAGACTTGGCCGATGGCAACAGTTATACCTACGCCAAAAATCATGATGATGCCCAACTCTATGTCTTCTATCCAGCTGCAGGATATCACGAAATATAATGCTCCTCCTCTCCGAATGCTCTGATGAAAAGCACATCAAGATGTTTCACTTCTGCATATTGGGGAAAGAAAGACATCATCGTCATCATCATGATGAAGACAAATAGGAGGTTTTGGAATATGATCCTGCAGCTGAGGAAAGGAATATGATGGTGACGTCATCGTCATATTCGGGCTTCATTAAAATGCAAAGGATGACGTCATCGTCATGTTTCGTTAAGATCAGGGGATAAATGTAATATCGGGTCACCTTAGGAAGATGATCAGGTGATGAAAGTAAAATGACCCCTTTGCGGCCAAGGTAACCCTCTCGAAAGATCAGGATGATGATGATGATCATCATCATATCCGCACTGGGTGATTTAGAAATATGATCCTGCTGAAGGTCCAGATGACGTCATCAGGATATCCGGGGCCTTCATTAATCTTAGAACATGACGTCATCGTCATATTCGCGAACAGGATCATGCCTTGGAAAATATCCTGCCGAAGGAGAAAGGTGATGGTGACGTCATCCTGATATTTGCTTCTTCGTTTATCAGGTCGGGATGACGTCATCAGGATATTTGCAAAAGGTTATACTTCTCGGCAGGAGGATATTGCGAAATGTCGGGTAGAGAAACAAGATCATGATGATCTTGTCAACATGACTTAGGAATGAAATATCACCCTCCCCTTTGAAAGATAAGGTGATCATCATGATCACGCAAAAGGAGATCAGGAGGATATTACGAAATGCGATCCTGCCTTGAAAGATCATGATGATGATGATCACCAGGACTTTGACGTGCGCATGCGAATTATGCAGATGGCAGATTTCTTAAGTAGGGAGATATTATAATATCAGCATGATATTATAATATCGGGTGATGTTAGAATATCATGATGCTTGCGATGTGCCCAGGTTCATTTGACAGGAAAAGCTTACTATGACTTAAAGTTGACGTCCGGATGTTTCGACCTCAGGATATTATCAGGGGGCTTTTCAAATATGATGATGATGTTCTTCATACATCAAAACTGAGTTTATAACATATGACCCTCTTCATGCGAATATCAGGTTTGACCAGAACTTTGACTGTGCATAACTCCCTCATATGGACGAATTTTCAAGTGATGTAAAAGGCAAACCTACATGGAATTTCAAGCTCTTTCTAACTATGAGGTCATAGAAACAAAATATGAACTTTGACAAACTAACCTCATGATGATGACCTACCTCATCCTGACCTTCATGATGATGATGCACCTGACCTATTTTTACCAAACCGCCAGAAAGCAGACAACACACACCAGAACAAAAGTTGGGTCCCTGTTTTGCCAAATCAAAATGGGGCGTGTTGTGTAACCACACAACAACTTGCCACCAAAGAAAATAAACAAATTCCAATGATTCAAGTGATGTGATCACATTTATCTATAGTGTTCTAATTCTGTCTAAGTAAAATCATCATGATCTTTGAATGATAAAATTTCATTATGGTGATAAAGCTAACAAAGGATCAGGTGTGTGCATATAATTAATTATCCTCATCTTGAAAGTAAGTTGAAAACATAAGTAACTGGTGTTAAACTACATAGTTGGAGATCATCCCTCATAGCCAACCTGGATAGAGCCTTGCTGCCAGCAAGCATCCATAGCCCCGGCAAGGTTATCTATACAATCTCCCTAAGTAGGGCTCCACTGCCAGCAGGCGTCCATAGCCCCGGTAGAGTTACTTAGATGGCCTAATTTTATTTCGTTTCTAATTTTCCTTTAAAAATTTAAATTTGATATCATCATGTCAGCTCAATTGTACAAGGTGTAGTCACTTGCAGCTTTAGGTTGGAGATTGTATTGGTAGCAAGGGAGTCCCTTTAGATTTTTCACTTAACACCTATACTCATATCTTCAACAAACCCAAGGCTGTTAGGTGTTTCATTGTGTTTGATTCACTTTGGACAAGAAAAAGCACCCTGATGAAAAGACATCATAAACCTGATCATGAACACTTCTTAGAATGAATCATAACCTATATTTAAATGTGATCTCAGCATCTGAATCCCAACAATTTAATTATTTTCTTAGGGTGATGAAGTGCATCATCCTGACTTACCAGAACAAGGTCCCAACCAACAAAACAACAACAACAACAAACAAACTGTACAAACAACTATACAAATATACAATATGATACATGAGACTGTCATGAAGTCACTCAGGCCTGGAAATAATGTTTGAGGAATTGTCCATTGACTGGCAACAGGACATCCTCACCTGTCAGGTTCTTAAGCCTATAAGTGCTATCTCCTAAAATTTCAGAAATCTGAAAGGGACCTATCCATAGTCTATCAAACTTACCATGATCACCTTTCTTTTCATGGGCTTTATCCCACATCAGGACTAAATCGGATATCCTGAAAGCTTTAATTCTGGCTCTCTTGTCAAACCAGCGTTTGACAACAGCCTGATGTTTTGCAAATTGGTCAATCGCTTGACTTCGTTTTTCTTCCAGATGCATCAACTGAAGTAACCTGACTTCCTGTTTATTATCTATGCCTAGATAGTCTTGGGCAAACTGCAGAGTAGGAATTTTCAAGTTTACAGGGAGGATAGGATCTACCCCATATACTAGTTGGAAGGGTGAGTTTCCCAATGCAATTTTCATTCTAGTTCTGTCTACCCATAAGGCATATTTCAGAAATGAGTTCCATTCCCTGGGATTTTTCTCTATCAATTTTCTTATGATACTCAGTAAATTCTTATTGGTGGATTCTGCTAATCCATTTCCCTGGGGATAGTAATTGGATGAGAACTTAAGTATGATCCCATGATCAAAAGCCCAACTTGACAATTTAGTGGAAATGAAGGCAGAACTATTATCACTTACCAATGCATAAGGAATTCCATACCTGGTGACAATGTTGCTTTCCAGAAATTTAATGACATCATCAGCAGTACAAGTTTTGCTGCTGATAGCCTCAGTCCATCTGGTACAATAATCAGTAATTGTTAGAACATACCTCTGGCCTGAAGAAGACGGAGGATTGATCGGTCCTATGAAATCCATGCCCCACTGTGCAAATGGGCGCTCTTCCATCACTGGCTGCAATGGTTGTGCAGCATATTTTTCTCTGTTGGCAGCAACCTAGCAAACATGATAGCATTTAACATGATCAGCCGTGTCTTTAAAAATTGTAGGCCAGTAATATCCTGCTCTGAGGATTGCATGTGTTGTGGCTAATGCTGATCCGTGTGCAGTACCAAACTTGTTATGTAACTCTGTTAAAACTTTATTTGCTTCTGGTTTCTCTAAGCATCTCAGGTATATTCCTTCATAATTCTTCTTGAACAAGGTTCCTCCCTTCATCATATACTTCTGGGATCTTATCTTTAAGGCTCTTCTCTATGAGGCTTGCATTCTTGAAGGACATCTTCCCATGATCAAGATGTGCCTGATGTCTGAATACCATTCCCCATTGTCTTTCTCATTGATCACATACTGCTGACTGATGATGTTTGGATCAGTTTCAGATATCATCTGGCTAAGAGCTTTTCCTCTTACTAGCTTCATTGGTGTGATCTCCATGTCATATTCTTGTAATACAGTAATCCATTTGGCCCTTTTTTCACCGGGTTCACTCTGCATCAGTAGCATCTTTACTGCTGCATCTGGTACCACAGCAATCACTTTGCTTCTCAGTATATAATGTCTGAACTTTTTTACTGCTCTGACTAATGCAAGTGCCTGTCTTTCAACATCTACATATCTCAACTCAGCATCCCTGAAAGGACAGCTCATGAAAGCAATTGGTTTCTCTTCTTTCTCTTCATTTCTTTGAGTTAACACTGCTGCAGAAGTATGTTCTGAGGCAAATGAGTAGATGTAGAAATCTCTTGTATAATCTGGACTAATGAGGACAGGAGCATCTGAAATGGCCTTCTTTATATCTTCAAAGGCAGCCTTAGCTTCTGGTGTCCACTCAATCTGTGCATCTTTTTTCAACATGGCATTTAGTGGTCTGACAATTTCAGCAAAGCCTGTGATGAACTTCCTCACAAAATTTATCTTACCAAAATAAGATTTAAGTTCCTTTTTGCTTCCTGGAAGTTGTAACTTCATAATAGATTCCACCCTGTCAGGATCAATGATAATCCCATCTTCTGTGATCAGGTGGCCTAGTAACTTTCCTGTTGTGACTCCAAATATGCACTTCTTAGGATTCAAAGATATTCCATATTCTTCACATTTCTTCAGTACATTTCTGAGGTCAGCAACATGATCTCCTCTTTCCTTGGAGAATACTGTCAGGTCATCCATGTAGATGACTATACATTTTCCTATTAAGCCTCTGAAGGCTATGTCCATTGCTCTCTGGAATGTAGCTCCAGCATTTATGAGTCCAAATGGCATACGTCTATATGCAAATATCCCCCACTTTGTGGTGAAGGCAGTTTTTAATCTGTCAATTTTATCAACCATCACCTGGTTGTATCCTGAAAAACCATCCAAGAAGGACATCATTTTGGCTCCATTAACAATTTGTAGAACTTCATCCAAAGAAGGCAGAGGATAATTATCCTTTTCTGATGCTCTGTTCAGGTTCCTGAAATCTACACATAATCTGATGTCTCCATTCTTCTTTCTGACCGGCACAAGATTCGCCACCCAAGTGGAGTGTCTTACAGGAAATATTATCCGGGCATTTAACAATTTCTTGACTTCTTCAAGGATGATTGGTTCAAGCAGAGCATTGACTGGCCTCTGCTTCTGTCTGAAAGGTTTTGCATCTGGCTTGAGAGGTATAGTATGAGTTATGACAGAAGTGTCATATGTCTTTAGCTCATCATAAGTCCATGCAATTACATGTATGTAATCCTTAAGGGCCTGAGTTATTCCTTCTAACTCTTCTGGTGTACAAACCTTACCCAATAAGACATTTCTCTTGTCATCAGCTTGTCCAATATTCACCTGTGAATATTGACCTCCATCTGCCTTAGGCAGATCTTTATGTTTAAGCATATTATCTAGATCAAAGGCTCTTTCTAATTCAATCATACCTTTGGGAATTCTGTTGCTAGGCAACTCTAATATCTCATCTTCTTCCTAGACATGATCCTCCATATCATTCTCATCTATAATCTGAGCTTCAAATATGTCTCGGTTTGATATGAAGTCCAGGATGTGCTGATCATCATCAAACACTTGGAGATTAGTCACATTGTCAGGTACTGAAGGTACTGACACCAATTCTACTGAAAATCTCTTCAGACCAGATATAGACAGTGGTTCCAACGTACTGGCAGCCTGGGCAAGTGCATCTGCCCTCTGGTTCTATTCTCTTGGTACGTGAACGATATTAAAGGCATCAAAGTCTTCAATCAGGTCCCACACACGATGCCTGTAATTTGATAGCTTTCTGTAATTACAAGAGTAAATTCCTCTTACTTGTCTCACAATCAGTTCTGAATCTCCAAAGACATGTAAGATCTTCACTTTCTTCTTATGGGCAAACAATATTCCATGAATCAGAGCTTCATACTCTGCAACATTATTGGTGCAGGGGAACTGTAGTCTGTAAGCTGCTAAGTAGGATTTCCCTGATGGATCAATAAGGTCAATTCCTACCCCAGCACCTTGCTTGGATTTGGATCCATCAAACCTCAGGATCCAAGGCTTATCTTCAGCAGGACATTTGTCTTCAGCAGGATATTTACTTGAACTTCCTTTCTTCTTTGCAGCTCTGGCTGCTGCACCTCCTGATATCCACTTTAACTTGGGGATGTCATCCTCAGGTTTCTTCTTTCCTTTACTTGGTGAGCCTAATGGCTTTTCTGTTTTCTCTTCCATCTCAGCAGGAGGATGATGTTTAGCACATACAGCTGTATGCTTCTTCAAAATATGTAAGCATAGTGAGCAAGTTGTTTCTGAGTGAGGTGCCTCATGCAGCCTACACCAACCTCTAATTAAAACCTCCTGGGGAGATTTACGCTGTCGTGTCATCTTTTCTATTTCTTTTACTAGAAATTCTTCAAACTTCGTCAGGTCACTGCCTTTGTCTTCATTAGACAACTCATAATCTAATTCCATGAAGCAATCACTACCAGGAGTGATCTTTTCTTTTCTTATATCATTTATCAAATCCGCCACCAGGACCTCTTCTGTTTTCCAGATATGATCTTCATCAGGATATGTCGACTCTTCTGTTCCTGCAGGAGACAAATAAGAATTAATATCATCATCATCATCAGATGTAGCACTCACCTCGGAATATGATGATGATGCTTCACTATACGTTTGCTCCAGTATCATCATGTCTAAGCATGGTTCACAAGTCCTTTCTGAGTGTGCTTCGCCGTGTAATCTGCACCATCCATCAATCAAAATATCATTAGCAGATATATTCAATAATTGGCAACGTTTTACCTGAGTAGATAAATGCATCTCAAAATCTCTGAAGCGATCTATTTCATTCACATTATCTGGATTATTATCAAACTCCAGACTCGGCATGTCCTCATGATAATCATCATCATGATGATGATGAACATCCAGCATCAGGATCTCTTCTACTTTAACAATCTATGGCCTAATGTGATAAACTCCAGGTTCTACATTTACATACATGATCTCATTTGTTTTGTTATATTCAGTGATCATATGTCTCATCCTAGGCTCAGCATCAATCCTGATCTGATTAGGTACACCTTTCCATGGTAACCACATGTGACTGAAGTCTGTGGACATATATCCGTTAAGCGTTTTAGACCAGTCTCAGCTAAGCAACATCCCATATGTATCAGGTATGTCCACTACCTGAATGTCAATGTAATACTGGATCCGAGGATCAGATGCTAGCTGCATGTGAATGTGAGTCAGTTCTCCTACGACACTTACTTCTGTTTTGTCCAGTTGAGTGACCTTCTTTAAGGATTTAGCAGGATGCAGTCCTAATGCGTTGCATATTGACAAAGGCATAACATTCGTTGAGGCTCCTGAATCAACTAAACAGTTGTGCAAGTTCTTGCCAAACATTCTTATGGTGAGGAGAAACGGAGGTGATTCAGTTTTATCTCTGTACAAGGTCATGTGGGAGGTTTCAGCAGCTTGGACTGTAGCTGACACTTTGGGCTTGATAAAGTTATCTTTAGCAGCATGATCCCTGCCATTGGATTGACTTGAAAGATGATTATCCTCTTTAGGAGCAGCATCATCCAGTGACTTCATGAATGCCCTTTTGATGGCAGGAGTTTTCAATAACTCAGATAGGGACAGGCTGATCTTGATTTTCTTCATTTCATCAGCCAAATAGCTGACTAACTTGTCAGACTCCTGAGGTGCATTTATGACTTTTGCTACTGTGTTTTGAGGAGACAAGTACTGAGCATTCACCTTAGGGAACCCAGGGTTATTGCTAGCCTTAGGATCAGGAGGTGTGTTGAAGTTGTTTGGAGGTAGAGATGATGTCAATGGACCAGCAGGTCTGTTGGTATTGCTCCTCAGGTTATAATTGTGCTTACCAGGATATTGCTGCTGGTATGCATGTACTTCCTCATGCTCTCTTGCAGGTTCATTTTCATCCTCAAAGGGGAAGACATAGTTTGTTTCAAAGGTTAAGGCAGATTCTTCACATGTCTGATTATAATCCTGATGAGGTGGATTTGTGTATGTTTCTAACACAAAAGCTGAGTCATATCCACAAGGAACTATTTCATTTCCTTCTGCCTGAGGTGGATTTCCAGAAGTATTAGACACTTCAGTCTGAAAGATGCTGGCAGCAATCCTAAATTGTGGACAATCTAATTCTGCATGTGCATTTGTATTATGAATCCTGCACCAATTGGTAAGGGCTGCTTCAGTAAGATTGACCCTAGTAGTCTGTTTGGCTTCACCAGGAGGCTGATTGTCTAGGGGTGATGGTAATGAACCATTATTTGGCCTGGAGTTCCACATTCTGGGCTGTCTAGGAGGATTGTTATTGTTGTTATATCCTCTGTCAGGGTAGTTTGGTCTGTCATTGGAATTACTCCTATTCTGACCTGACTGTGAATAAAACCCTTGATTTCTCAAATGTGTTACTTCTGTGGTGAGTTTTCTGAGTTGAGCAGACATTTCTTTGATTTCCTCCTTCTCCTCTTGAGCTTTGGCCACTATATTTTCAGTCTGAGGCTTGAAAAAGGAAGATCCAGGGTTATTGTTGGATAGATCTGTACCCTGAGGTGTCTGAGCATGTGCAGGATATTGTGGCAATTGGCTATTTCCATTAGGAGGAGGCATAATACTCAATGGAGGTACTTGCAAAGGTGCATGCATGACTGCTAGGGGCATCAATGATCCATTTGGATATTGTGCAGGATATTGTGAAGGATAAGCTGCAGGATATTGTGCTGGATATTATGATTGCATGCCAGGCAAAGTAGGGAATGCTATATTTGGAGTAGGAGCAGGTATCAACTGCTGATTTACCTTGATAGCTTCTTGAAAAGCTCCTGTCAAAGTAGTGATCTCAAGATGTGTTCTCCTGATGAACATGGAAGTTAATGGATCCAGGGTTGAATAATATATACTCCTAGCAACAGCATCAGCCACCACATATGGGGCAACTAGCTTAGACAACATTTTCTGGAACCTAGCATTGAAATTGGCAATAGGCTCATTCTCAAATCTTTTGATTGTGGCAAACATGTGGTAATTCATGGATGGATCAATAGGGACTTTGAACCTGTCAAGAAAGGCTTTCTCTAAGACAGCCCACGAACCGACAGAAGATTGACCAAGACTAATGAACCAATTATAAGCTTCTTCCCCTAGGGAAAAAGGGAATAATTTGCACACCACGTCCTGATGTTCTATTCTGGCTCTGCAGCACGCTTCTTTAAATGTCCTGATATGATCATCAGCATCTTGATAAGGATGATGCCTTGGACAAAGTTTGTCCGGATTCTTTGGTAACTCATGATATGCAGTGAAAGTCAAGGGTGACTCCGCTGCAAAGAACGACATTGCAGCCTGAGGGGGCTGAACTGGTGGTGCAGTTGGCTGAGGTTGAACTAAAGGTATACCCTGGGTTTGAACAGGAGGTGTCACGGATATACCGGAAGGTATTTGCAAACCGACAGGGGTTACAGGAGGAGGTCCTGGTGAAGTTCTGGACGCACTAGACTCTGGAGTATGGTGAATGTCCACAGTCCTAGGTCTGAAACCTCTAACAGGCAATTCTTCAAAAACTTCGCTAGGTCTAGACCTGGTATTTATCCTGTAAGCCAGGATTTCTCGATTTGGAGGCAAATTGGCTGAAACTTTGCAAATATTGGCTGGATTCCACCGGATGAGGTGATATTTGCAGTTAAACGGTAAATCAGACTGGATATTTACGAAATATTTGCGAAGATACTGCAAATATGACAGGATATTGGGAAATCCTGGCCCGTAGCACAAAATCTTAAGTGTTTAAGGCTCAAATTCTCAAAGCTTGGTCAAATTTACGCATCTGTAGCCGATATTAGTGAATTCAGAGAGATCTACTGTAAAGCTTGCAATATTTATGTGAGATTTGGAAATCTTTACATAGAATGTGCATATACAATCTTGTCACAGCAAATATTTATGAAATTTACTAAAATTCACGAGTGATCTGAAGTTACCTTACTCTTATACATCATCAAACCTGAAAATACTGATGATGAGCGTGATCTTCCGGTCGGGGCCCTCCTTCTAGCGCCAATTTATGTTGCGTTAGATGCGAGGGGCCTGCAGATACGTTAGCAAGATTTAAAGCGAGCTGCTAAACAGAAGCAGGGGATATCACTTCAATTGAACCGGATTTATTTGCTGAGAAACAGCTCAGCGGCCCTCCTTCTGTTGATGATGCTGAGAAACAGCTCGGCCCTCCTTCTAGCGCCAATTTATGTTGGTCATGATGTTCGTCATTCACAAACATAGAATAAAAGTTACACAACAACCTTTACTCATCTTGAAAGATACGATGAATTTAGAGAATTCATGATCCCAAGTCTCCGTTGATTAGGTCTTAATCTACTGACGTTACTCAGTGGTTGATGTGTGTTGCTATTTTCCATTCAGGGGCCTTACGTGTTTCTGCAAAGTTCATCATCATTATCTAAATATCCTGATCTGTATGTCTGCTCCGCATAAATCTCCAACAATTCTACCTCTGCACTGTGAATTTAGTCAAATAATGTGCCTACAGGCTGATATTTGCATGATTTCTATCATTATTTATGATTCTTTGCATGATATTTTCAATATTGCATGCACTTAACTCAAATATGCTAATGATTTTCAGTTACCTATGGGATTTCAGCATATTTCTCTGTTTCTGCTCATTATTTATCATGATTTGCAGTTATGGTGATGAATTTATGAAATTAAAAGAAGGAAAAGGGTTAAAGAATGAGATTCCCAAAACTACTTGACTTAGATCACTGATCCACATACAAGCTCCCATACATGCAATGAAAAGAAGGAAAACTAGAAATCATACTTCACCAGGACATTCCACAAATCCGCATGATCTAGTGCAAATCTTCAAAGGAAAGTTGACAACAACATGTAATGAAATGAAAGCACTTCCAGTTGAACACAGCATTCACCAGTACATATCCAGAAATCAACAGGAAGATTACGTAAAATTTACAATCAGGATGTAATCTGAAACTTCATATCCATTCAGTATGCTCAAGAACAGGTACATTTACAGTGATCTGAAGAAAGAACCTTAACATTTCAACAATTCTATCCTCATTAGTCTCAGTAATCTGATCTCCTAATTGATTCTACAGTAATTAGCTTTTTTGCGCCAGATGCGTCTGTGTATTCTAATGTATCCTCCTTTTAATGACAAGCTCTGGCTCTTATATAGAACAACTGCCAAAAAATGGTTACAATGATCCAAGGATCAGGATCTTCTCATAATAATCAATGGTCCAGATGAAAAGCACATGCTTCGCCAGTTAGCAAATGTACAGCTGGCACAGAATATTCCAGCATCTTCAACTTGATTCGGTCTCCAGCTGGCGAACAGCATATTTGACAATATCCTCCTCACTTCTGGTTCATGTTGCCTCCATGCACAACTTTGTAATTATCAGCTTCAGCAGCAGCTCTAACAGCATCATGACTTCAATGCTCAGCTTCAGCAGCATCATCACGACTTCAATGCTCAGCTTCAGCAGCAGCATCACGACTTCAATGCTCAGCTTCAGCAGCAGCATCATGACTTCCTGCAAATAAACAGACAAACATTAAGTTCATCATCATGTGGATAAACAACAGGAATTTAAACTTTATTAAACATACCTCCCAATGTGCAGCTACAGGCAATTGAGCTTCATACTTGAGGAACATATGCACTAAATGCATAAACAGCATAAAAACAATCAGGTCAACCATCGTTGACCAAACATCAGGCAGTTGGGCTTTTAAATTTCTATCGCTTCATGTTTTCCCGCCCATTTCCATGTGTATCGGGTTCAAATATGATCAGGTATGTCAAAATATACAAGGAAATAACTGCCTTTTAACAAATTACTTCACATCTGGCTTTGCACGTTCTGTTTGAATGTTTCGGGTCATCATCATATTCGCGTCGGTGCGACCACATATGATCAGGGTGACAAATTTAGACTTGGCCGATGGCAACAGTTATACCTACGCCAAAAATCATGATGATGCCCAACTCTATGTCTTCTATCCAGCTGCAGGATATCACGAAATATAATGCTCCTCCTCTCCGAATGCTCTGATGAAAAGCACATCAGGATGTTTCACTTCTGCATATTGGGGAAAGAAAGACATCATCGTCATCATCATGATGAAGACAAATAGGAGGTTTTGGAATATGATCCTGCAGCTGAGGAAAGGAATATGATGGTGACGTCATCGTCATATTCGGGCTTCATTAAAATGCAAAGGATGACGTCACCGTCATGTTTCGTTAAGATCAGGGGATAAATGTAATATCGGGTCACCTTAGGAAGATGATCAGGTGATGAAAGTAAAATGACCCCTTTGCGGCCAAGGTAACCCTCTCGAAAGATCAGGATGATGATGATGATCATCATCATATCCACACTGGGTGATTTAGAAATATGATCCTGCTGAAGGTCCAGATGACGTCATCAGGATATCCGGGGCCTTCATTAATCTTAGAACATGACGTCATCGTCATATTCGCGAACAGGATCATGCCTTGGAAAATATCCTGCCGAAGGAGAAAGGTGATGGTGACGTCATCCTGATATTTGCTTCTTCGTTTATCAGGTCGGGATGACGTCATCAGGATATTTGCAAAAGGTTATACTTCTCGGCAGGAGGATATTGCGAAATGTCGGGTAGAGAAACAAGATCATGATGATCTTGTCAACATGACTTAGGAATGAAATATCACCCTCCCCTTTGAAAGATAAGGTGATCATCATGATCACGCAAAAGGAGATCAGGAGGATATTACGAAATGCGATCCTGCCTTGAAAGATCATGATGATGATGATCACCAGGACTTTGACGTACGTATGCGAATTATGCAGATGGTAGATTTCTTAAGTAGGGAGATATTATAATATCAGCATGATATTATAATATCGGGTGATGTTAGAATATCATGATGCTCGCGATGTGCCCAGGGTCATTTGACGGGAAAAGCTTACTATGACTTAAAGTTGACGTCCGGATGTTTCGACCTCAGGATATTATCGGGGGGCTTTTCAAATATGATGATGATGTTCTTCATACATCAAAACTGAGTTTATAACATATGACCCTCTTCATGCGAATATCAGGTTTGACCAGAACTTTGACTGTGCATAACTCCCTCATATGGACGAATTTTCAAGTGATGTAAAAGGCAAACCTGCATGGAATTTCAAGCTCTTTCTAACTATGAGGTCATAGAAACAAAATATGAACTTTGACAAACTAACCTCATGATGATGACCTACCTCATCCTGACCTTCATGATGATGATGCACCTGACCTATTTTTACCAAACCGCCAGAAAGCAGACAACACACACCAGAACAAAAGTTGGGTCCCTGTTTTGCCAAATCAAAATGGGGCGTGTTGTGTAACCACACAACACTAAGTTTAAAAGTGATGATTACTAAGCCATGCTATACTAAATGAGTCTAATATGCATCTACTAAGGTACCATTACATATCTATGAAACACATATGTCTGAATTTCACCAACCATTACATTTATCACATGATCAATTGATAAAACAATCTTGTTTTCTTGCTCTAATACATGTAATAAATGCTTAAATGCTACAAAATCCTAATTAAAACATGTAAAACATCATGATTTCACCAATGCAGCAATTATTTTATCATAATAGACCATTCTCCTTTTGAAATTTCCCTTAGAATAATCATTTTACCCATTTTGCACTAATTTTGGGGTCAATTGACTTATAGAAGAGAAAGCGGGGATTTGGAGGTGCACCGACCTGGCAGAGAAATTGGGGTCAAGCGACCCATTGATCAATTGGTTTTCAAGTCACTGGACTATTGTAGTGTTTGTGGGATTTTCATGATCAACTGACTTGCGGGGGTTTCAGATGAGACCAACTTAGATCAGTCATTGAGGTCGGTCGGTTGAGTATTCAATGCAAGTCAATGTGGATGATCTTTTATTACCTTTGCGTAGGTTTTGATGTCTCCCGACCTTGAAGAGATTTTCAAGGTCACCGACTAGGTCGGTGAGGGGACCTTTTGATGCAAGGTTGAAGAAGGTTAATTTTTGCGCTTAGTGATTTTGCCACGTCTTGTGGAAGTTTTAGGTCTCACATACTTGCAGAGAATTTTGTGGCGTTCGACCTAAGTTGGAGAAGTCACTTTTTAGCGCTAAGTTGGAGTACTTAGAATTAAGCACAAAGTAAGTTTTGGAGTTTTACGGGACTTTAAGGGTCCTTCGACCAAGTTGGTTGAAGCGATAAATGGTGCAAGGTTAGAAAATGAGTTTTTTAGTGCAAGAAGTGCTCGGAGTCCCGACAAGGGTTTCTAAGGTCACCGATTGACTTTAATGCAAAGATTAAGTCAGTCACATGGATTTTTAGCGCAATCTCCAAAGGGTTGATTTTAACAAATTTCCTTCAATGTTTTAGTCACTTTCTCATCAATTAAATGTGTAGAAGTAGGGTTTTTCAGTTGCAATCTAATGAATTTGGACTTCACACATAGGGATTTGAGGAAAAATATGTTTGGCAGTTTATACTTCGACTTGGTTTAAAACTAGGGCTTTTACAATAACCAGACAAAGAAACCCTAATTTCCATTTCCTCAACTTAATCTATCACAACAAATCATACTTGTAATATGCTTTGAAGAAATTACATTTATGTTTAACTGAAACCCTAACTAGTGAATCCAAACCCTAAACAGACAAGAGGGGCACCTACCTAGTTCACGAAGATGAAGATGTGATGAACTGATTAGGCAGCAATGATTTTGTTTGAAGTTTGAGGGTGATCTGCAGCTAGTCGAATCTAAAATCCTTCTCTCATAGCTCTTTGATCCAACATTGAAATGCGAAATGAGCTCAGAAACGGATGAAAACCCATTTTATTCCCCTTTATTGATGGCCATTAATGTGAAGGGTATGGTTTGTCAGCCATGGTGCTCGATAGAGATTTTTAGGGTTTGCGAGGAAACTCAATGCTACTGACTTGGTCGGTAGTCAAGACTTTTAGCGCAGAGTCAGTGAGAAACATTTTAAGTGCTTTGTGGGGTTTTGGGGATCCTTAGACCTGTGGAGGTTTCATCGGTCTCTGACTTAGTCAGTGGATAGGCATTTCAGCATGAAGTCAAATGAAAGTCCTTTTAGTGCAAAGGTCGGATGGAAGCATTTTCAGCGCAAAAGACATTCAGACATAGTTTTATTGAATGCAAACACTTGGACTTAGCAGATTTTGGAATGACCTCTTAACATCAATTTTCTAACATGGCTAGAAATGCATTTTGACCATTTTTGACAACTTAGGGGATGAAAAACTCAATTGATACTCTAAGCTAAAATTTGCAAGAGGGGGTCCCTATTTTGTGAAATGGGGTGTGTGTACAAGGCATAACAAGACCCAGGAAGATGAGACATCTATTGATGTTATCACTACAAAGGTGATGGGGAGGACTAAAAATTGGTTGAACAAGAAAATTAGTGAATTGAAAACTAAGGGAGTAGTCATCACCTTTGACAAAAAGAGAAAGATGAAAGATAGAGAAGAACTAGACTTTGATGACTTTGTGGTGCACAAAAGGTATGTGTTGGAGACTAGGTTGGCCAAGCCAAGCTCATTAGGAGCTGTTGAGGAGTTGACTTCAGAGAGGGTTTCACTTGTATACAAGCCATCACTTCCTAGGGATGCACCTATAAATGCTATCGATATATCTGTACCCAAGGTCACAATAGTAGAGCAGAAGGAACCTATAGAGGAAGAACAGCTGATGGATGAGGACATGACTAGGGGACATGATGATGTATTGAAATGTGTAACTATCTCCAAGAAGAAAAGGTACCAAGGCCCTATCATGAGAGGATCCACCTCTAGGCCAGTTGATACCCAAATTTAAGAATATGAAGATCCAACACTGCATGTGGCGAGAGAGTTTCAGCATAATGTGCCAGCAGTAAACATTATGAAGGTGAAAAGTGAATTAGCTCAGGGAGCCAAGATAGAAGCATTGGAGAAAGAGGCTAGTCAACCCTTACCATTGAGTTAGACCATTGATATGACTGATGATGAAGTCACCCGAGATGTGACTACTCATCCCATTGAAAGTTTACTAAGGCATACAGAGCCTACATCTGAAGGCACTAATTAGGAAGGACATGAAAGCATGGAGGTTAAGAAACCTATGTCTCTTGAAGTAGAAGTACAGACATGACATCTAGATGTCCTTATTGATTTCATCACCAGCCCCAAAGTAATTGAATTAACATATCAGCCTGGGCTTGAACATGAAGAAGAAGTTGTCAAAGATAGCCAAGAGCAAGGAGAGAATATCTAGATGGATATTGATGATCAATTTGAGGATGTCCAAACTGAGGGCACACAACAAGATGTCCATATAGATATAGATAGGCTTAAACAACATGAGCCTACATCTAAGGAACAAATTGAAACAAAGAAAGGAGCTGATGAGGATGCCCAAAGGCAAAGTGAAGAAGAGCTTCATCAGAATGATCAACCTCAGGATCAATTAGAATAACAAGTATAAGGTGGTCTTGTGAATGAAATAGGTCAAAATAAACAAGTTAATGTTCCACATATAGACCAATAGCAACCTAAATATCAGAACATCTAGGGGAAAGGTCCACCAAAGGAATAAAGTGGGGATGATCCTAAGGACAACAATAGTCATGATAAGAAAGATGAGGTATCTCATGCAGCTGAGGATCATCAAGAGGAACAAGAAAAAGATGATCATGATGTAGAGGATGGTCAAGATGAACAAATGGATACATCACATGCTAACCAGCCACCCCTAGAATAGGAGGAAATCCAAGATGATAAGCATGGGAATGATCAAGGTATGGACCAGAAACAAGAAAATCTAGAGGTCATTCCACCATAGAAGGATCAAGATATGGGAAGGCAGACAGAGGGTACAAATATCTTTGCAAGCCAAAAGGACAAAGGTAAAGAAATAGAAACATAGGATGCTTAGATTCAGAAACATGACCAAATAGGGTTAGTATCCACCGCATTATCATGAATGTCATCAGAGGTGGAACATCCAAAATAGGAGCCAACACCATTTGATTTCAAATCCTTGTTCACACTAAATAGTGCTAAGCCTAATCATAAGGCTAGGGTTGTATCAATGATAAAATGAGATACTACAACTGGAAAGAGGACAACACAATTGGTAGTTTCCATGGTAGACAAGTCCAAAGGAGAAATAAGAACAGATGAATTCCAAGTTACTTCCATTGACTTGGGACATTCTATAGAAGATCAAGATATCCAAGAACTCAAGGAGAGCACTAAGAATGTGGCTGATAGAATGAGAAAGATGGAAGCTAAGAATAAAGAACTAAAGGATCAAAATGCTTAATTACAAACATTCATTATAGGTTTAGTGAAATCTACAGGATTAGCCTCCATAGTACGACAAGAAGAAAGACATATTGCCTTAGCATTAGTGAGTGATGAGGAAATAACAGGCTTGGATACTCAAAGGCTTCAAGCCCAAGTCATGAGCAATTGGTTCATGAGATTTATGACTACCAGGGAGAAGACAATAAGGACATCCATGTCCAATTGGAATGCGTTGTCTGCATTAAAAGAGGAGACCGAATCCTTGAAGGGGATATCTAGTCAAAGGCTCAAGTAGTGTGATTATTCCTTGGATAGGCTAAAGGCAGTAAGTAAAATGGAAGATCTAGATCTTCTAAAGAACAAAATTGTAACTATTCACTCATTGCCTAAGGTGGGCACATGGATCCCAGAGCTACAATTTGAAGTAGATGTTTTGAAGACATGCATGACAAAGATAGGGGACTTAAGTAAGAAGATCCATGACATGTTGTCAGATGAAATGAAGGTATTTGAGGAGCTACTAGGTAACTCCATGGTTGAAACAAAAGTGCCAGATGAACAAGAGTCCATCCAAACATTCAAGGATAGATTCAGGGCTATATCAGAAGATCCTATGAAGCACTTTACAAAGAATGTCATGGATGAGATGGTAGAGTTAAGTGTTAAGGTAAGAACATATGACAAGGAAGTGAATAACAGGGTAGCAAAGATGGCATCTTTAGATGAATAGGTAAAGGCATTAGATTATGCCAGACTAAAGGTCCAGGTGAGTGACAAATCATAAATAGACATGGTTGTGCATGCATATGACTACTATAAGAAGCTAGATACCAGTGTGGTCATGATGGAGGGATCAAATATGTCTGAGTAAGATGTTGTGAAGTGCTAAGGGGAAATTTTCCTTGCCATGTTATTCCTTGCTAGTGGTTGCTAGCTGGCAACACGTGCCACTTGTATTGCTTGTTGGCTTGGTCAAAGCAATTTGGACCATTGATTATTCTGATTAGATCCTAGCCATTGGATCACTGTAATTGAATCTCATAATTGTCCTATAAAAAGATGTTGATTCTCATTTGTAAATCATTAGGAGCTTAATTGAGATTGAATTGTTGAATTGTGAGCACTAAGTATACAAATTTTTTGACTTTGTGTTCCCCCATGGTTCTTTCTCAAGACCATATGTGTATGTGCATACTTTTTGGAATACTGAATGAGAATAGAGATTATAAACCTTGTGTAATCTTGTGGATGATTTCTAGATGTGTCACTGTAAATTGTTGCGCTTCTTAGAGGTGCATTTCAACTAGTGCATGTTGTTGTCATTTGATTCCTTTGAAGATTAGCATCTTCCATGTGTAATTGTGGACTGTCCTAGTGAAACATGATTTGATTTCTCTCCCTTTTCATGAAAGTATTGAAGTTGCATGTGGATCATTGGTTGAAACTCAATCATTTTAGTAAATTTAAAATTTTAGTTTATTTTCATTCTATTTCATTTGAATTTCATAAATAATCATCCAAAGCTACAAATACTGATAAACAATAAGAAGATACAGAGCAAATATATAGAATTTACATAGATAATTGCATATCTTAGCATATTTGAGTAGAGTACCATATCTTAGTGAATATCATGCAAATAATGGATAATGACTATGAAATACTTGTTTATTTGCATAATATTTGAGTGAATTTGGAGTAAAAAAGTGAGGATTGGTTCAAATTTGAAAGAATTTTAGAAGAACTAACCAAAGTAAGAAAGATCACATCAAATAGTCTTAGCTGGAGAGAATTTTAGAAGAATTGATCAAAATTATGATAAATATACATGAATACATGTGCATCTTAGCTGAGGAGTATCATATTTGATGCAGTTTTTTGAGATACATTTAGAACAGGTCTAAAAGAATAAATATCTAGACAAGATTTCTTTGAATGAAGATGTAAGGCCCCTATTGGAAAACAACATATCACATCAACCTCTAAGTGACAACAGATCATTATGACCTAACACACGGAGACTTGGAATCATGGATTCTCTGAATTCATCATATTCATCAAGATAAATAGAGGTTTGATATAAACTTTTATTTCTTTTTGTTGTGACTAACAACTGCATCAACAAGTTCCTCTGCGACTGCTACCCATAAGGGGGAGTATGAGAATTAATTGATCTTTCTTGACCAATACTTTAGTTTACTAAGACTCCACTACTTCCTAGTCCTATAATTTTTCAACTATGCATCTCGAATTGTCTCTTTGTCTTTCATCCCTACTATCTTTATTCCCTTGCTAAAGGTTGAAGGAATAACAACACCACTAGACAACCCTAAACCCTTACTAGGCAGGAAATTTTAACTATATGACTTGATTGTAAAGAAAACTTGCATTAGAATAACATTTGTTTAATATATTACATACATAAAATAATTTGATAGAACCATAGTGAACAAGATTTCTCCTAGTTGCCCACATTTGACTTAAGTGGAAAGAATAATTATTTTGTGAGAATTCTTGAATTAAACTAAGTAAATTGAACATTTTACGGTAGAGATCCTTATTTAACATTTGTAAATTTATCCCATACTAGTAGTAGGTGAACACAATTGAGTTCAATTATAATCTTTACAAACTTAGTTGTGGTTTGAATTAATTTATTTATTTACCCTGATTTAGAATTTGTAACTATACCTAGAATTAATTTTGTTGATTGTAAATTGGAATACATTCCTCCAACCTAATGGTTCATTTATAACTTAGATTACATATAATTTTGTTGACCATGATTACATATTTATTTAATTAGTTTAGAAAAGAAAACCAAGAAATTTAAAATTGGATTAAGAAGAGTAGTTGATCTGCCTCCTTATGTTACTAAAATAATTTATCGATGAGAATTGTTAATCATACTTTGGAAACTAGTTTGATTCAACATATAAATAAATTTACTAATGATTTAATTTAAACTAAAATAATTAAATTGTAAACTAATCCAGAAAGAATGAAATTCTTTGAATTATCCCTAAGTAGCTATAGCCTGTTTAATTCTAACAAAATTTGATAAAATAATTAAATTCTAAACCTTTTAACAATGACTAAAAATAATATCTTAATTACCCAAGCGTCATATATAATTTAACTTAATATCTATTTAATGCAAAAAGAATCTCTCATAAATTAAATTACTATCTCATTTGTTTAACAATTCACTAAGCAATTAGTAAGATTCCTTTGAAAACTAATAGATCCAACTAATTTACCCTTCTTAATTTAGGAAGTAACCAATAAAATGGGTTAATTGCTATACTAATTTCTAGTTGAAGTGTTCCATCTTTTGTTAGTATTTGCAACTAATTATTACATGTTATCATAATTAACTTTAAGGAAATTTCTAATGAATTAATTAATCACATCATGTTCCAAAAATTAACAAATGAATTAATTAATCACATCATGTTTCAAAAATTAACAAAATTTTAACCAAAATCTATTAATTGTCCCAACCTAGCTAAAAGGCCAACCTAGTGTTTAACAAGATATATATTATTCCATTTATTAACCTTTTATTATTGACAGATCTCGCCTTATTATAACATTTTAAACTAATGGAAGAAAAAAGATCAAATTATAACTCTAACTTCAAACTTCTCAAGAAGTTAATTAATAATATCACATTGATTTAATGGAAATTGAATTTTAACTCTACTAATAACTAAAACTCATTAAATAAATTAATTTATAATTAACAATTTAATCTAATAGAAATTAAAATTTTAATTCTAATAATTTACTTTAGAATAATCCATGTAACTAATTAGATTGACTATTAAAACAATAAATAAATTTATAATTATAAATAACTAATCATTTAAGAGTCATTTAGGTATATATAAAAATTAAAGAACCCAAAAATAATATTAACCTATTTTAGGTTTTTTCTTTAAATCAACTAACCAAATTCTAGCAAAAAAAGAAAATAAATCTCATTATAAATTTTTCTCAATGGTTGATATAACTAAATAATAAATGTATATATATAATCAAAATAAGAATAAATAAACTTAAATAATAACTAAGGCTGAGTCAAAGTTTATATATATATATATCATCTATCTAATATTTTAAAAAAAAAATGGTAAACCTGTCATGAAAACAAGAAGTGTGTTGCGGCCTCCATAACTTTTATTTTACGATTTGGGTTTTTTTAAGATTTTTAATATATTTGAAGAACTGAGTTTTATATATCCCCACAAGAAAATAGACATACTCATATTGTTGATTACGAGAAAAGATGGAATTACTGACTATCTATCTCTGCTGATAAACCCAACATATTTAATATTATATATAGTATATATTTATATATATGTATATATAGATACTTGAAACCCTAGTTCACTACATGTGTGTGTATATATATATATATATATATATATATATATATATATATATATATATATATATATATATATATATATATATATATATATATATATATATATATATATCTTGTATTGTTCAAACCCCATAAAAAATTTTGCATTTTTCAATCACAAAAAAATACATCCATGTGCATGCATGAGGATTTTTAGAAAACCCATACAAGCTCCAACAATTCTTTCCAAAACCCAGTTAGCCCTTTTAAAAAAATAGAAAATCTTTACTGAAAAGGAATCAAAAATCTAGAACAAAGAAAAAAAAAACAAAATGATTGTACCTGCAACTTCAGAGCTCCCAAATAGAATTCTCTTTTTTTTCCTCTCCCAAAAGAATCCCCACCAAATGTCTAACCCCAACTATTTATATCCCCATTTCTTCAATCCGGGGAGGAATTGTTCCCACAAATCATGCTTCAAAATGAGCCATAATTTATGCTCCAAAAATCATGCTTCATAATGACTATAAACTAATTGCTATTTCCAATATTTAAACTCTAGTTTCTAATCTCATAAATGAAATTTAGGATTTTAGTAATTATTTAATCTAGGTTGTAATTTTTATATAATTTATTAATTAGTCTATTTACCCTTAGTTAATTTAGATTAATATCTATATTATTATTTAACTTACATAGTTTAATTATACATTGATTCTACTAATATATATAATTTTATTTTTTTAAATAGAATTATTAAACTAACATTATTATCCTTGAAATTGAACACTTTAGGTCTAAAATTTAAAAAGGGCTTATTTAATTATTTTTTTAGAGTTTTACGAGGGGTCACGACAGCATATATATATATATATAAGTTTGTTGATTTAATATTTCTTTTTATTTAAATTTAATAATTAGGTTCATTTATTAAAGGGGGAAGGTACATATTTATTATTAAAGCTAGGGTTATATTATGCACTTCAACCAATGGTTGATGAATAATAAAAGGATTTAATTTAAATTAAGTTAGTACTTGGTGTTAATAAATAGCCTAGTAAATTGATACTAACAACAATTAAATTATACAAACCATTTGACATACTAATCTACTCGTCTCTTATCAAAGGTTGGACCAATCATAACATCTCTATAATTTACTTAGTAGCTATCAATCAATATTTCCTATTCATTTGAGACCTACCAAGGTGATATGATTTAAATAAATCAATGGAAATAAATTCAGAAATCAAATGAGGGTTGTGACACCAGAGATATGCAACACACCATTAATCCTTTTTATTCTGCCATCAAGAAACCTGATTCTAACTTTACCATGGGAAACAATATTTAAATAAGAATTATCACCTAAGTATACCTTACCTCTGTCAAATTATTCATATTTAGAAAACCAATCTCTATTAAAGGTCATATGGAAAGATGCACCTAAGTCAATTAACCATGCATCATTACCTACACAAGTTGCCAAAGCTGCAATGAATGCACCACCATCTTCCTTCTCAAGCTCATAATCATAATCAAATATCTTCTTTTTCTTCTTCTTTTCTTCTTTGCATTCCTTACGAATATGTCCAAGCTTATCATAGTTCCAGCAAACAACCTTGGACTTTCCAAGAGATTTGGATCTCCCCTTGGACTTGGATTTATCATGCTGCTCATTCTTCTTGCCTTTTTCCTTAGGTCTTCAATGAACATTTAGGGCCTCCTTGGCACTAATGGATACCTTCCTCCTCATCTCTTCAGAAGGCAAAGAACCCACCACATCTTCTGTCTTCAATATAATAGAAGTACTCCCAATAGCCATAACAAGAGAATCTGACAAATCAAACAAAGAACAAAGCAATATCTAACATTTCTGGACTCCTCATCCATTTTGACACCAACTAATGCCAATTGAGCAATGATAACTTTAAGAAACCCATCCTGAAAAAATATATAAAATATTGGCAAATCTTCCATTTTTTGGAAAAAAATATTAATTTCTATTCCGAATATTTCCTTTTTTTGAAAAAATATTAAACTTTATTGGATTTTTTTTTAAATCAGTAGTAATTTGTAGAAAATCTTGGTGAATCTTGACAAAAATAGGAAAATGCATTAATTACCATGGTGAATCCTTCCTAAAAAACAAATTAAATTCCTATGGAAAAGTAAAGGCCTAAAGGTGACAATGATTGACTAGTTTATGGTGTAGTGTGCGTGCCTATAATTCCTTAATATTTTAAATCAAACATTGAATATTTAAATTGGACCTATATTCTTTTTCACCGCCATTGATTTTATTTATAATCTAATTGTTTGGGTTCTATTTCACAAACCAAAACGTACCCGCAGACCTCTAATGCCCATGGGGCCCGAAATTGCATTTGGGCCATTGATCTCAATGGAGATCAATGAACCAAATGTAATTTCGGGCCTCATGGGCATTGGAGCTGTATGGGTACATTTTAGCCCATGGAATTTAACCCCAACTATTAGATTATAAATTGAGATCAACTGCCCAAATACAATTTCGGGCTCGATGGGCATTGGAGCTTTGTGGGTACATTTTAACCCATGGAATACAACCACAACTATTAGATTATAAATAAAATCAATGATGCTGATTAAAAACTGGTGATATGACCCTAAAGTAACCAATAATTATATAATATTATTGGCAAATTAATTTCATTTTCTACTAAAAATTATTAAATTTAGGTGAATCCGATCTAATTAAGTATCGAATATTGTGGCAAATTTTTGATTTTAAAAAATTAATAAAATAAATGTTCTGGCGATTTAACTAGGACTAAAATATTTTTTTGTAAAAATAAGGCGATTCATGTTACCTTATAGCTTATACTATTAGCCAAATTTTGAATCCCCAATTTCAACTATTAGCCAATTAGCAAATAT
Source organism: Cunninghamia lanceolata (assembly GCA_027924645.1). NCBI lineage: Eukaryota > Viridiplantae > Streptophyta > Pinopsida > Cupressales > Cupressaceae > Cunninghamia > Cunninghamia lanceolata. The sequence goes on along the minus strand of BSBN01000960.1, from coordinate 5,840,693 downwards.
TAGCCACTAAAAAATCACTGCAATTGAGCCACCAGTATATTGAATGCTTCCAGGTGGTCTGTAATTCATCCACCCTCTTCCATTCCCAAGGAATACAATTTCTTCCTCAATAAAATCTTGTTCCCTAAAGATTTGTCTTGATACATCTAACCAAGCTTCTTCCATAGTTTCTGTGTAGAGGTCTCTTCATGGACATTGATTAAAACAGAGCCTGCCAAACACAATATGATTAGACCCTTGTTTTTACTAGCCATAACATCATATTGAGCAACCAAAGTGGGATCTACAAACCTTGAAACCTTCTCATCAATAGCATCACATAGATCTCAATCTATAAACATATCCTCCATCTTTAGCTTCCACATTTCAAAATTATTTCCAAAAAAATTATCCACCTCTATTCTCCTTGATGGACTTGCCATCTGAAAATTCCTACAACAAGATCATAAAGTGTCTTCTGCACAAGCTCCCACTTAAATTTGGATTAGTTCAAAAAATCCAACAACCCACAACTGAAACCAAATGGGATTAGGCTCTGATGCCACTTGTAAGGAAGCTAAGGTAGCGGAACACCTTCCTACACAAATCTTGAGAGGAGGATAACACAAAACTTTATAGATCTTTAATAGTTACATAAACAAGTAAACAAAAATAAACATAGATATCATGCATACCAAAACACAACACAATTTGCATGGGAAAAACCCTTTCGGGAGAAAAACCCATACTCCAAAAGTCGCCCAATATATGATTCAGAAATCACAAAGATTACAATATACTTGCAGAGAAAGCTTCTTATAGGAGTATCACCACTATAGATCTAGAGACAACATGACCACTATTAGACTCTCAAAATACATCATGATATTGTAGCCATAATACAATGCCCTCATAAAATAGGGTTACCTTCTAGGGTAAGATAAGCCAATAAAATATATACCATCAGATCTAAAACCTAATAATGAATGGTCCAGATTTGCAATATATCATTAATTTAATGTATGTTAGCCATTTAATAGTTTTTTTTAACAAAACAATGTTAACACGCATCCCACTCCACCCCATGCTCCCATTGTATATTACACCTATTGGTGTAACTAGGAAATATATATAAATATATATTTATATATATCCTATCAACAATAAACCTTATATAATTGCAAGGTTGAGACACATTTTCCCAACATCACAGCCTTAGAAAGTTCCTTCCATTCCTCCTCATCGTCCTCGACCAAAGGAAGAAAAGGAACCCATGTTGGAAGACACCACGGTTCCCTTAAAAAATGTTACAAATTGCACAAAGCGAAACTGTTTAATATAAAAAGAGGAGTTTTGTTTTTAGTTTGGTTTGAGGGTTTGATGGGTTTAGATCCTCCTTTCACAACAAACATTCAAGGACATATCAACTGCATTGAATATCTACTAAGTGAGAGCATTCACCTAATAGGTTGGGCTTAATGTAATCCTCAAATATGTAAGAAACCCTAATTATGCAAAATAGTGAATAAACTGATAAATTCAGACAAATGTTTACAGATTAAGGAAAAGGATAGAGATTAATAACTGACCATTTTTCAAAGTTTGGGATTTAGAATATTGGAGGACAATGCCCTAGGTGTCCAAGTCCAAGGTATTTTTTTCTTCATAGAATGAAGAACTCCTTATGGCACTGATAATCACTATTCTATCTATTTTCATCACTGGAAATGTGGAGGACACTATCCTAGGTGCCCTAGTCCAAGGCAAGCTAATTTTTAGGATGTCAGGGCTTCTTCATATGTACAATGTCACTGTAACATTGACTTCCATCTCTGAAACTCTAGAAGACATTGCCCTAGGCACCCATCTCTTGAAAATGCTTTGTTTCACTTCTTTATTTCAGATCCTAAATCCTTAACGTCTGCAACCTTCCTCTGCAACTCCACTCTGTGAAACTCAGTACCTGTAATGTGCAATCACAAAGGAGTGTGGTGGGGGGTTGTGGTGTTCAGAGACTTGGCTTAGTAGAGCCCCAGAGATTCATTCAAGTTTTTCAAACACTGTTGTCAGATAAGAGTGCGTCTCCCTATGGGATAGAGGCAAAATCAAATGATAAATGATTGAAAACACAAATAAATGTCACCTTGAAGATATAGCTCTTATGGAAAGAAGAAGCTCTTTCATGCCATGAGGAGATGGAGTCAAATCTGCAACAAACAAACACAGTAACAACACAATACTACTCTACAACACAATGAAAGCCTTGAATACCTTTAGCATTTAAGATCACAAGTTTGCAATGTCCATCTAGTTTAAAAATGAAGTCCCAAACATGCTTATATATAAACAACACAAATTCCTGTTGGAAAGAGACACTGTGTGGCTTCATAAGTGTTGGCATTGATGGCAAAAAAGTCTACCCCACACATTTGTAGTACATAGTATGCCTATACCAGAAGTTAGATTGAAGATTGTTTTGGTCCGGTAAACAAGAATAGAGTATGTAACAAGGTCTAATAATCAGGTCTGAATCTCTCGGATGGTGTAACTTAGTAAGTTGTAGACTTGGACAAGTCAAGAGAGGTATCTTGACTACTATATTCTAGAGATTTAGCCTTCGGTGATAAAGCATGAAAAAGATATGAGCATCTAAGTGTTGGGTTCCAATCAGACAGAGCAGACAAAGGAAGAACTGGATGACAGAGTATCAGACTTCAATCTGGATGAGTAAAAGGTGTTGATCAAGCAATTTGTGGGACTATACATTGTTAGCCGACATGATTAATGAATTTTATGCCTATGTTTTGATACGCATTACAAATCAAGCATGGATTCAGTCGACAGATTAATAACTTGAAAATATCTTGAGTGTTCTTGTTGCCAACTAGAATCCTTGATGTGGATATATATACTAGATAGATTTCAGCATGTAAGTGTGTGTGATGAATAAGTGATGGAATAAAGTGTGAAGAAAAGTAGGGATAATGGTGAAAGAAGCAATTCAAGTCTGGTATGTGACAAAGCAACAACATTAAACAGAGGAAGAATGAAGTGCATCAAATCAGTGTATTGTGCCTAACTAGAACTGAACTCTTGCATTTATAGATGCTTCTCATCAGTTCAAACACTTGATTATCTTCTGTAAGTTCTGTAGATAGTGAGTCTCTTGTAGGCAGTGTGCCTCTTGTGAGCAGTGTGCTCGAGTAGTGAGCCCTAATTGGCAAGTGCCATTTTGTACTCCCTTATTCTTTTAATAGAGAATACAATCTTGGGTTAGTCACCCCATGGTTTTTTCCTTAACAGGGTTTCTATGTAAAAATCCTTATCTTATGTGTGTTGATTTTATTTCTATTCTTATGATTACATATGCTTTCATGTTTTGATGCAAACTGATTATTAAGATGACAAAAAGAAAAGAAAGTTAAGGAAATTTTGAGATAACTGATTCACCCCCACTCTCAGTTATCTGCCTTGTTTCCAACAATTGGTATCAGAGCCAAGTTCCTCTGAACAAAGCCTAATAGCTTGAGGAAGATCTGGGAATCTCAATGGATACATATGGCATGAAGGAACAACTTCAATTTGCCCTAGATGATCTTGAACAATCCCACTCCGAAGTCAATAATTTGAGAGAAAGACTCAAACAAGCTGATGAATTCATAAATGAGCTAAAAGAAAAACTTAGTATTTCTATGAAAAAGAGAAAGCAACTACCTCAAAAATTAGCCAATCAGAGTGAAATCAATGATACTAATGAAGATCTGAATGAGAAAAATAAGCTATGTGAGAAGCTGTCAAAAGAAGTCATTATGGTAAGGCATGAAATGGAATCAGGGGTTATGAGATTCACCCAAGACATTGAAGAAAAAAGAAATATTGAAGATAATCTAAAACAATCCCTCAAGAAGAAAACAAAGGACTACCACAAAATGGATAGAATAATTAGGCATCTTGAATCTGATCTTGAAGAGGCTAGAGACAATGAAGAACAACTCAAGAATCAGATAGACACTCTTAAACAAGATCTTCAAACAGCAAATGAATACAAAGAGAAATTCAAGATAAGCTCAGCCCAACTTGAAGTTCTTCTTGAAAGCCAAAAGAGGGTAGATGATAAGTGTGGCTTGGGATATGAGAAAGGTGAAAGTTCCAGATCTGGTCAGAAGAACTTTGGATCAGGAAATCAAAGAAACAGGCCTAGAAGACCTCCGGTAAGGCAACCAAATGCCTAAAGATATCCATCCTTCAATGGATACTGCTTCAATTACAACAATTTTAGTCATAGAGCAACTCAGTACAAGAGGAGAATGAATCAGAATAATCCATCCTTCTCTAGACAATGTTTTAATTGCAAAAGGTATGGTCACAAACCTCATGAATGTAGAAATATGCAAATAAATAATTCATTCAATGGTAGATGCTTTGCATGCAATAGAATGGGACATATGGCTAATCAATGCAGATCAAGAGGATATCAATCAAATAAGAAAAGAAATGTTGTATGTTACAATTGTAATAGATCTGGTCATATTGTCAAATTCTGTAGAAGTAGAAATCAAGATAGAAAAGGTTTGGTGGAACATAATCAGAAACAAGATAAGGGGAAAGGTAAAGTGAATGCGAATGAAGTTCAAAAGGAGATGAGCAAGATTTGGGTGAAGAAGAGTACATAAAATATTGGGGATGGATCTGCACTGGAATCTGGTGCTGATATTCCTTCCGGAAACTAAAAAGGCGAGCTCTAGCTTAGGGGGAGTCATAGAGAAAAAAATTTCCCCTAGCCAGTCAACTTGTGCCTAAATTTAGCACATTGAGTAAAGATCTGATGCCGCAGATTAAAGGGTTCTCAGAAAAATCTCCAGATAACCTTCAGATAAAATGTGAAAGATCTGCATGGAGTTTTGCAAGATTTACAACCACTCAAGTTAATCTGGTTCCGACAGCTATCTGGTAAAGCAAAATTTCTCAGACAGATCCAGTATGATTTAGAATTGAAGTGCCTTGATCTGTAAACCCATGGCATGATTGAAGAAAAGAAGACATGTTGTCAATTCTCACTAACAATGTTCCTAAGTTCAACGCAGTGATTCAAGAAGATCTCTCTCAAAATAGGGAAACCAGATAACTTAAGTTGTGCATTTATTACAAAAGGAAATTAGGGTTTGCGCAAGGATAAAAGGATTCTTTCACTCATTATTTACACACTTGCACTCATGAAGAAGAATAGAAGAACTTTGCAAAGAAAATTCTACAATTCACTCAAGATCAACAGAAAAATGAATTCAACCAGTGATTTGTCTGGCTCCTGCTTCAAACCCTAAAGCATGAAAAGGTATTTCCATTCTAAAAATCTCTCTCTAAATCTCTTGTAAAATGGCTACTCCAATGGTTGTTAAGATCTCTGATAGGCCATGACCTAAATTCAAGAAACCCTTCTTATAAATTTCTAGAAGTTGATCCTTTGGGCACATTTTCTAGTATTCCACACGGAGTAGCATGTAGAAGATGTTAGGGTTTATATCCATGCCAACATTGAAGAATTTGGAGACTTAAAATTGATGGATATTTCTCACAAACAGCTAATAGATGAAAATTTTGAACTCAAACTTGAATTCAAGGCCCTCTAGAATAAACACTTAGGACATTGCATACATTTTCCTTGTTTTGCAGATGATGATTGGGTCTGGTATGTCCTAAGCAAGATGCATGATAATTTCATGTGGCTAATGAGGCCCTTCAAGATAACTAAAGATGCCATCAGGGCAGTGACTGGACTACATTCATCTGGTGGGTTACCTACACTTAAATCTATGAAGAACCAGATAGTAACTGAAGCCACCAGATCTAAATTTGACAAAAGTACAATGACCATAGATGACATCACAGATCCGGATGTCAAGTTTTCCTCAATGATAATCGTCTACAAAATCTATCATTCAAGCAGGGAGAATTCTATGTCTGGCACAACAATCTATGCAGCATATCAGATGTTGAGGGAAGATGCAGATTATGACCTATGTGAACTTCTTCTAAATCAACTATTGGAAAACCTACAGAAGATCAAAAAAGATAAGAAGAATTCCTTTAAATATGGTAGCCTAATACTATGTCTGTTCTTCTATTATATGAATGAGCTACCTAGATCACATGGTTGGATCTGGCAAAATGACAAACCGGTTGGAATTCAGATTAGAGATTATATGTATAAACTTGGTGATGCTCAAGCCCAAAACACAGCTCTTTGGGGTTACTTCAAGAACTTCCAGAGCATGATGCAAGCCAGAGAGAGAATTCCACACTCCATAGTTGAGAAATACAAGGACACAGTTTGCTTCATGGTTGACACTAATCAATGCCTAATGGAGGTAGTTGAGCCAAGGACTATGTGGATAATGCCTATGGGATATGAAGTTGATGAAAAAATCTCGGAGCTTCATATTCAACATCTGCTGAGCCAACCCAAGGACACTGAAGTAGAAAGGTTTGGAACCTTTCAAGAGCTAAGTGTAAAAATACATGTTGAGTTAAGACAGCTAGAGATAAAGAGGAAAGTAAGAAGGGGGTTGAAGAAATTGCCAAAAGATTTGGCCTATCAAAGGAGGCTGTAGATGCAAATAGAGAGAAAATAGAGAAGGCTAAGAAAGAAAAACAAGAAGCAAAGAAAGGAGATGTTCTGGTACAAGCCTCCTCCCAGACTAGATCTTCCAAGAGCTATGTACCTGCCACTCCTAAAAGCTCAAATGCTACAAAACCAGAAGTCAAGACATCTAGAAAAGGAGAAAAGAGGATGAAGACCAAAGCCACAAGGTCATATACAAGCCTTCAAGATGATGAAGAAACAGAATCTGATGAGAAAATCAAGAAAATGAAGAAGAGGAAAACATCTAGAAAATTCTCTCCTAGTAAAAATGAGGAAGAAAAGGCAGAGGAATTTGTTGAAAAGCCCACTCTTTCCATTGATGACATCATCAAGGTAGTTACTATGGATGGGAACCTACAGCCAGTGACAGAGTTCTATGATGCATACAGTGATGTTGACAAGAGAATTCTAGAAGAGGCTACTATCAGGTACTTGAACATTTACAATAAAGCCTTCATTGAAATTATATCTTTAATTCCTAAGAGCCTAGAAAAGGTAGAATATCTTTAATATAGATTTATCCTTCCATCACTCCAAAACAAATGGACATGATTTTCAAGGAGTGTAAGAATGAGTTCCAAAGCAAGGGAAGAATGAACAAACTCATGCTTGGAGAAACAGACCAAGTAGCAAGTCAAACTAAAGATATCCTCTAGAATGCTTTGAAGAGATTCAATCTTCCTATTGTAGAGGAAACAAATGAAGAACCTTCTACCTTGGATGTTGAAGGATTAAATGTAATCGATGAAGAATCTTCTGACAAGGATGTAGAAGGATCAAAGAAAATAGATGAAGAGAAGTCTGAGGACATAGATTCCCTTGTCCTAGAAGAGGAAGTTCATAAACTAGTAAACACAGGTGACATCTCTCTTTCGGATCCCACTACAACTATGAAAAATATTCCAAATTCTGAAGCTGAAGGAGAAGGTAGAGAAGAGGAGAAGAAGATTCAAGAAGAAGAGGTCAAGGGAAAAGAAGAAGAACAAGCAGAAAAGACTAATGAAGACTCTTTTGATATTTCAAAGAAGCCTCAATCTCTAGCAAGAGACACTGCAGAGACAGTGAAGAACTTCTTAAACAAAGAAATGATGGAGATGGATGAACCTAAGCTATTTCAAGGACCACTCAATTTTGACTCTCTCTCTCCGGTTCAGACAATGAAAATAACATCTTTTGCTCAAGCCAAAGCAAAATAAAAACTCTTAAAATCCCACATGGAGGACTGTGAACTATTGGAGATTGCATCCAAGATGTTGGAGAAGATCATGCCATCCTACCAAAAGGATCCTTCGGCCTCACCATCCAGTAACTTGAAAACTTTGATAAATTCTGTTAACACTCATTTTGAATCTCTAGAGAAATCAGCAGAAGCAAAGGTCCGGAAGGAGTTTCTGGGAAAAAGATTCACTAAAGTACAAGGACTTATTGCTAATGATAGGAGGACCCTAGACATTGGAATAAACAGCCTTGAAAATGCTCTTAAAGATGGTGGGGACATATACAAATTTTGTTTATCTTGGCCCAAAGTGACAGAGGACATTGAGAAGAAATTGAAAGAACAAGAAGGTAAATTGTCAAGTTTATCTCAGAATTTTGATCCCCTTACTACCTCTCTAATGAATCAAGAATGCCAAGCTATTGTTATCATCAATGAAATAAAGAGACTAGACAAAGAAAAGAAGAACATAATGAATTGAATGGGTGAACTCAGAGGGATAATTATCCCTAAGCTAGAGGCAATGCATGAGGCCTTGATAGATGCTTAGACCACAACCCAGACCAATGATCTGACAGATTTAAGAAGGGTAGAAGCATATGCATTTTTGTTGAGTGGTCACATCTCTATTTTGGATAGGATGAAGCAGAGCTAGGCCACAAAGTTTGTACATCTGAAGACTACTTTTGCGGATATACTTAAGTACATGTAAGTATAACATATATATATTTATGCAGCCATCTATAGGACAATTTTTGCAAATTTTGGTATGTGGATTCCACCCTTTGCTATTGATGTCAAAGGGGCAGTGAGGAGTAGTTAAAAATGTAGAATCCAGCTAAGGGGGAGTTCTAGTAAAACAATGGAAAAGATAGAGCATTAGCCAAGGGGGAGTTTACTGCGACACTTAACCATTTTTCACTAAGTGTTGCCATCAATGCCAAAGGGGGAGATTGTTGGCAAGAGACATTGTGTGGCTTTATAAGTATTGTCATTGATGGCAACAAAGTTGATCCTGCACATTCACAGTACATAGTATGCCTATACCAGAAGTCATATTGAAGATTGTTTTGGTCCGGTGAATAAGAACAAAGTATGTAACAAGGTCTGGATCTCTTAGATGGTGTAACTTAGTAAGTTATGGACTTAGACAAGTCAAGAGAGGTATCTTGACTACTATATTCTAGAGATTTAGTGTCCGGTGATAAAGCATGAAAAAGATATGAGCATCTAAGTGTTGGGTTCCAATCAGATAGAGCAGACAGAGGAAGAACTGACCGGTAGAGTATCAGACTTCAATCCGGACGAGTAAAAGGTGTTGATCAAGCAATTTGTGGGACTATACATTGTTGTCTGACATGATTAATGAATTCTATCCCTATGTTTTGATATGCATCACAAATCAAGCATGGATTTAGCTGACAGACTAGTAACTTGCAAATATCTTAAGTGTTCTTGTTGCCGACTAGAAAGTTGATGCAGATATATATACCAGATAGATTTCAGCATGCAAGTTGTGTGATGAAATAAAGTGCAAAGAAAAGTAGGGATAAGTGTGAAAGCAACAATTCAAGTCTGGTATGTGACAGAGAAACAACATTAAACAAAGGAAGAATGAAGTGCATTAGATCAGTGTATTGTGCCTAACCGAAACTGAACTCTTGCATTTGTAGATACTTCTCATTAGTTCAAACACTTGATTATCTTCTGTAAATTTTGTAGACAGTGAGTCTCTTGTAGGTAGTGTGCCTCTTGTGAGTAGTGTCATGCCCACATTTCTCATGCGGTCACAACATGCAAGCACGCGTGTTGTGTTCACATGCGTCATGTGGTCATGATATGAACTATCAAAAATTTTCCCTTACTACTCTAAAATTCCCCCCTCACACGCGTAAGCGTGCTCGTTTGCGTATGTTTCAAGTTGTCAATGATACTGTTGTTAATGGAATATCTTACACACATGTGCATTCTCTACTTTGATGTCGTTCACTACGTTTATGTTAGTTTTAATTTCAGCGTTTAAGTTTTACTTGATAATTAGTTGGCCTCAAATTGGTTTTCTCAGTCTATTTCAATATTGACTCACATTTTCTCTTTTTTATTATATTCCTTCATTTATTTATTTAATTATCTATTTATTTAAATAAATTTTGTCTTATTTTCGTAGTATACCATTTGGTAATAATTTAACTCTGAAATCACAATTTCTTTTACAGATCGAACTGTTGAATTTTATATATTTAAATGTCAAATATAATTGTCTCATCATTTCTTTTGATAAAAAAAATATTTTTAATATATATATATTTTTAATCTCCCTCTCACAATGTATAAACGATTAATTATATATTTACATTTTTAAAATACATTACAATTATTTATATATATATATATATAAACATTCACATTTAAGTGTATAACGATACATACATTTATATATATATATATATAAACATATATATAAATATCACTAATGAAATAAATTTTCTTATTTAATTGAAACCCCACATTTATTAACAATTAGTATATATAAATATATATATATATATATATATATATACACACCTATATGTGTATATATATATACATTTATATATATGATATTGTATATTCAACATTTTAGGTTATGCTCCACTCATATAACAGAGTGTATTGTTATATAATAAACCTCATATTATTGAGGGAAGAGCAACCCTAACTTCTTATGTCCCTTTTGTTATGATGTAGGGTAGGGTGGAGCGGCGACAGCGATGGAGGTATGGCGATGGGGAAGCAGGTTGCAGAACCGTTGGAGGGCGAGGATATGGTGGTGGTTGCCGTGGCCAGTGGTGAGGGGGTCTGAGGACAGTGGGGAAGGGGAGTGAGGTGGCCGTAGGGGGCGGCAAGGCAGAGCGCAGGGTGGAAGCTACGCGGGGTTTCGGTGGTGGCGGTGTAAGGGCCTGTGCACAGGTCGCGGTGCTGTGTAGGTTGGGCGGGTGTGGGGAGGGGTGGAGCCCCACCCACAACCCACTTCATGGGGTGTGGGTGGCCCTCCACCCCTCCCCACACCCTCTTTGCTTAAATATTTTGCTGGGGGTTTAAACCCCTGTTGGTCATGATGTTAGTCACAAACAAACATAGAATAAAAGTACACATTAACTTTTATTCATCTTGAAAGATACGATGAATTCAGAGAATTCATGATCCCAAGTCTCTGGTGATTAGTTCTTAATCTTCTGACATTACTCAGAGGTTAATGTGAGTTGTTGTTTCCATTTTGGGGCCTTACGTGAAGTTCATCATCATGACAACACTCCTGCAAAGATTCTTTATAGAGAAGTCATTTTATACAATTCTTTGATCAAATGATGTAGAAATATTCAAATCTTTGCATGATATTTTCAGTTGTACATGCTTTGTCTTCAAATATGCTAAATATTTTCACTTATCTACGAGATGTCCACATATTTATGTTATTTGCTTAAGATCATAAATTATTTGCAATTATGAGGTGAAATGCTCTGAAATTTAAAAGAAATTGAAAGAAATGCTTTAAATTTAAAGTTGAACCTTTAGCTTTTGAACCACATGTATATCAGATACTTTCATGAAGAGAAGAAAACCAAACCATATTTTCACCAGGACATTCCACAGCTAGATATAGTTGATGCTAACTTCAAAGGAATTTGTATGAAGACAATATATGTAAGTAAACATGCACTCCAAGGGACGCAGCAAATCACCACATATATCCAGAATCCACACACTGATTACTCAAGATTTACTATGAATTGTAATCAAAACAATCTTCTCATTCATTAGGTATGCAAAGATATAAATGTATACAAAAACTTTGAAATGAGCTCTGAATGTTTCAGCAGACGGATTTTAATTAAGTTTCAAATAATAGAAAAGAGGCATTCCAGCACCTTTTATAGAACAAGGTGAGGAATCCGTTACAAGAAGATCAATGATCTTGATTTGTCTATGAATATATATGGTCAAAATTTCCCTTTGACTATGTCAACCTCATCAAAATGGCACAAGTTGCCAGCTGGCAACTATCTAGAAATACTTATTTTTACTAAATATCTGATGCTGATATTTACTTTATGCTGCATCGTCATCTACTTTATCTGATTCATGTGCATCATCATCATGTGCCTCACTTTCTGAAATTTCATCATCCTGATGATGATGACTTTGCATATGATGCTGCATGCTGCTCCGTATCTACTCATATAATTGCACAATTTTATCTATTTCCCCGCCATCCTAAGTCTTTGCTTTGATAATGGTGTGCTTGTGTGCCTCATATTTGTTTCTACTGCTTTCCAGTTTGTCTTTCCTATTTTGCAGCATCTCGTTGTAATCTTCCATCTTGACTTTGATTCTCATTATTTTATCTATGACTTCTTCTGTCAAGTGAACAAGTGGATCATCAACTACTGATTGCAAGTTGTCATGTAAAGATTTGATGGCAAACTCTTTGTCCTAATTTTCTACTTTCCTTTCCATTTTTCCTTCCAGTGTTTCCGACATTTCTGCCTCAATAGACATTAAATCATGCAACTTCATGCTGATATCCCTCAGTTTATTATTGCATCTTCTAAGCACACCACATTCAAATTGACTGTCTTTATACCATATATCAATCAACAAGGCAGTATTGCTATTCAGCACCTATTTATTGATAAGCAACTGAGGATTTATCCTCTTTATTTCTCCCCAGATGGCCAATGTCTTTTCCAACTTATAAGACCTTTTGCCTGTCTGCATCTTCAATTTATCTACTCTAGACTTGGATTCACTGAGAGTATTCCATCTTTTCAAAGAGGCTTTTACCACTTCCTCTGCATTATCCAATGTGGATAATATCCATTTCCTCAGTACAGATGCCTCATGTTTCATGAGATCTAATTTATTCGCCTCCTCTTGAGAAATAGCAGTCAATGGGACTGCATGTTCAGTTGGAGTATCTTCAGTATTAGTTAGCCTTCTTATGTAGGTGTGCAACTGAGCAATGTGCTCCTTGTGTTGCTTACTTTTCTCTTTTTCTCTTTTCACCTTCTGAATTAAAGAATCAATAATATCTTTGCCTTCTTGACCCTCTTGGTCTTCATTGGCAAATCCTAAGTCCACTGTGCTGATCTGAAACTCATCTAAGGTAATTTTACCTTTTTCTCTTTCTACAGTAGGTACTGCAATCTGTGCAGCCCTTCTCCCAGTTGTCAAATCTCTCTTAATGGCCGAAGTCGTTCTGGCCTTCCTCTTAGGTTTTATTATATTTTCAAAAAATAAGGTAGATACATCAAATTCTTGAATTTCAAATTCTACCTCTGTATTTACCTCTTTCTCCAACCACGGAGGTACCTGATCATGTTTCTCCACATCATCATGATGTTCGCCTTTATCTCCTGTTTCTGTCAACAAATGGGATGGAGAAGGTGATTTTCTTGGTTCTTCTTCATGATGCTCGCTATGATGTTGATCCTGTGGCACATCCTCCTGTTGAGGAACTTCTTTCTCCGGAGGAGCATCTTCCTGAGGTGGAGGATCTTGTGGGGTATCTATATGTTGATCATGATGATCATGATCCTTTTCTGTTATCACCTCATCCACTTTCAACTTTTCCTCTTGCTGAGGAACATTCACAGTAGTGGATACTTGGGAAGTTTCCTTAGGTGCTGGTGCTGGTTCTGTAACCACAATTTGTTCTGCACCTATACTACTTATTTCTTGAACTATAACAACAGGATCTTTTATTACCTCTTTCTCATCAGCCTTCTTTTCTTGCACTTCTACTATAATAGGCTCTGTTGATGTATCCTGTTGACTTATCTCTGAAGTATGGCCCTTTGATTTGCCCGTCTTCACTTCTTCTGCAAGTTGCCCTTTATCAGGTGATCTTGTTGGATGTTCAGGATCCACATCCTATTTCTCTGTCAAGTCTACCACTTCAGGACCTGTCACCTATGCAATTAATGTATCTAGCCCCATTTCTTGGGATATCCTCTCTAGGCTTTTTTCTTTTTCTGCTTCCACTTGCTTTATCTTCTCCAATATAGTTTGAACTGGTGGAGTCTTGTGAGGGGTCATGTGTGTACCTGCAGCAAGGGTTTCCATCTTTTTTGAAGCCACTTCCTTCACAACTTCATCATCAGACAAATTTATTGTCTCATCTAGAGAGATGTGACCTTCTGCATGTGCCTGGGATGTCTCTTTCATCTGGTCCTCTGCCACCTTAGTCTTGAACTTGACGATGGTAGGAAGAGGAACATTGTGCTAAAGTTCCCTATGCACTTCACTACCTACCCCTTGTAATAATGTAGGGGATTGTCTTATTTCACCTCTCATGGAGGTTCTTGGTCTCTTCGATGGGGTAGATACCACCACCAGTGGAGCTTTCCTCTTTCTTTTGAATAACAAAGGAGCCTCTTCTTCCTCAGGCTCTTCCTCCATGAGTATATCCTCTTCATCTGGTTTTCTTGAGGATTGACCCTCTTCTTGGGTCTCAGTAATTCCAGCCTCTGATGTCTTTCTTTTCTTGGACTTTTGTTTGCTTGTCCGTGGGGGTGATGCAGATCCTGATCCTGATCCTGATGCTGTTGCTTCTTCAGCTATGAACATAGCCCTCTCAATAGTAACCCCTTTGGGTTCATTATCTATTTTCTTGCCCCTTGGGGGTCTTTTGCTCTATTGTTGTTGTGGAGGGAGTCTATCTCCTTTAGACTTTCTTTTCTCATTTATGAAGTCATCATACTCCCCATCATGAATATCCTGCCCCTTCTTTTTGTTGTCCATAGTAATGGCAACACCTTTCTTCTTCAAAGCTTCTATCTATTCATCAACCCAAGCTTGGGTTAGATATATGTTCCTGGCAATGAAGGGGTCCAAGGATACATCCTCTTGTATGGTGAGGTCAGGTGCAGAGATGGTATCATTATATATCTTCTTCTCTTCATACTCATCTGCAATTATCCTGCCATCATCCTTCTTCAATTGTTGAGGGATGGGGATGCAATCAAAGGTTCTGATTTGATTCAGTGTTAGCCTTTGATATCTCCTTCTTCTTGCTTCTACCTCATCTTCACAGTTAGCCCAGAAGTCTTCTAGGTGCCTCTGGTGAATAGGCTTTCCTATTATTTTCTACATCCTGCCGTAACGATCATATGGTCTTGTCAGTGGAAAAGGCTGCAACTTCATTTTATTCAAGGTGACCATCACCTTCTTGATCTTCTCTGAATCGGGACACATGTACCAGCCAATGGTGACTAGAAATAAAATTGGCGGCTTCTTCCGGGCATCCTTATATGTTTTCAACATTGTAGAGCTCTGCCTTATAAATTCCATCAGTATCACCGCATCAGTGGGATACCTTGGCAGCATTACGGGATGTCCCTCAAAACCCTCAATCCTCATGTAGGAAAAGGTGGCAAACTGTATATGCTAGGCTCCATGCCTATAAATTATCTCTTGAGCCTCCATGCTCAATCGTTTGGTTCTGTCCTCCTCCATGGTTCTGACCAGATGCATAGAGAATGCATCATTTACCAGTTTGTAATCTTGGAGGTAATTGGCTCTTTGCAGCTGGGGATGATGATCCCAAATATGCATAGCATTAACTGTGCCTATGACTTTTCCATCTGTGATTAGTGCATCAAATGTGCCTTTGTACGCACAGGAGTAGACAATGTATGAGGTCATATAGAAAGCACAATTTGAACCTCCCAGGTTCATCAGCTATTCATGTAGAGCATTACTTATTAGTTGGCCCCACAATGGCTTGATGTCTAAATATATGCACATCATAATCACACCATACATCCAGTCTTTAAAACTACCAGCATCAGGCTGGCCTATGACTCTGCTCAATAGTGCAATCATGTATTGGTACTCATCACTAAAATCATATTTGAATAAATGCACAGGAAGTTTAGTGGCTGCAGGATATGTGATGTTCTCAGCCCTCCATTGGTACATGTTTTTCCTGGCTTGTTTCTTGTTAGTTTCATACTCTCTCTCTGATTTCCTCAGGTCCACACTATTGACCTTCTTGCCCAATGGCAATCCAAATGTCTGGGAGAGACCCTTGATGGATAGGTCCGCATATATCCTGCCATGCTTCATCACCTGTCAGGTCTCTAGGTTGTAATTCTGGGCACACTCGATAACTAGCTCCAGAGACGCCATGGAGTACGGGAAACCGGTGGCATTCCACATTCTGGACACGAATACGACATCTAACACTAGACTTCTATTCTTGTCATCATTCAACTTAGGTGACTAGGCTTCCAAATTGGTATTCCCCTAATGGGTATCTGTAATTGCACCATATTTGAACAGGACGCCCCTCTGAGATGAAGACATGGGCTTATTGAATTCAGCCTCACATTTAGGCAACCTCTTATCAACCATGGGTGCCTGCAATTAACAAAATCTTGTCTTATAATGGATACCTATATACATGTAGATAACAACTATCTCTTCTAACCATCATGTCTACTGTATTTATTCAACATCAATTTATCATGGGGGTGCATAAACCAGAACTTCAGATTAACAACACCATACCTGACTCTTACAAGAAACAACATGATGAGGGTTTCATTTACGTACCTAGATATGCAAATTTCCTTTATACCAGTGGACCTCTGAAAGTGCTCTTTAATTCTGCTAATGATCACGCACTTCCTTCCGTTTGTAAGCTCGTTTCACCTGACTATTGCCTGTACGAGGATATGGAAGCTGGTGCTCTATAAAAATAATTTTATCGCAAGGTAAGAACTAAAATGACAGTGAATTTACCTTTTAACCATGCACTTAGGGTGAATTTAGGGCAAACTTTGACAGATTGGATTTTATTCTTTAATTTTCTGCACGGAAAGTCAGGATTTTGCCAGTTGGTTCATCGGGCCTTGGAGTCAGCGGGAACTACCTACCATGTCTGCGCACATGAAATGTTAATGGCAGCAACAGGAGCGGGGTGATATTCGTATGCCAGGATGATATTCAAATAATAGGATGATATTCACAAATATCATCTTCGAGTTTAATGTGATCATCCTCTTCGAGAGGAAAAAACTATCTCAATAGGATCGGGTGACCCACTCATCCTTTGGTTATGTTTAGTACATTAGGAGGATATTTCAATACATCGGGTGATGTTTCAAAGATGATGATGATTGGATAAACTTATGTTTCTCCTTTTCAGAATATTGAGATGACGTCATCCAGATAATAACTCATTGTATCGGCAAGACATCATGACATCATCGTCATGTTATACGAGTAGGATCATGTTCAAGAAATATGCCCCCGAGAGGTAAAATGATGATGACATCATCATTATATCATTTCTTCGTTTATCAGACTTGAATGAGATCATCAGGATATTGGCTTAGGGGGGGTATTTTGTGGCAGGAGGATATTAAGAAATATCGGGTTACATTGAAAAATATGATCCTTGCAAAATGCATAAGGCTATTGACGGGTAAAGGCCACTATCACCTAAAATTGACATCTGGATATTTGGACCGCATGATTTATTGGGTGATAAATTAGATTGGGGTGATCTCATACAATATGATGAATGTTACGAAATATGATCCTCCCCCTTAGAAATATCAGGTTTGACCCAAACTTTGACCATTCACAACTTTCTCACCTTAACGAATATCAGGGTGAAACAAAAGGCAAACCTGCATGAAATTTGATGCTCTTTCTAAATATGAGGCTACTAGAACAAAACATAAATCTTGACAAACTAACCTCATGGTGATGACTTACCTAGCCTTTCTATGCATGATGATCTGCATGACTTACTTTTACCAAACCACTAGAAAGCACAAAACAAGCCAAAAAGTTGGGTCCCTATTTTGCCAAGTCAAAATGGGGCATGTTGTGAAACCACACAACAACTTGCCACCAAAGAAAACAAACAAATTCCAATGATTCAAGTGATGTGATCATATTCATCCATATCATTCTAATTTATTCTAAGCATAAGCATCATGATCTTCTGCATGATAAAATTTCATCACGGTAATAATGCTAACAAAGGATCATGTGTGCGCAAATGATTAATTATCCTCATCTTGAAAGCAAGTTGAAAACATAAGTAACTGGTGTTAAACTACATAGTTGGAGATCATCCCCCATAGCCAACTAGGATAGAGCCTTGCTGCCAGTAGGCGTCTATAGCCCTGGCAAGGTTATCTATACAATCTCCCTAAGTAGAGCCCCACTGCCAGCAGGCGTTCATAGCCCCGATGGAGTTACTTAGATGGCCTAACTTTATTTCTTTTCTAATTTTTCTTTTAAAATTTGTATCTGATATCATCATGTCAGCTCATTTGTACAAGGTATAGTCACTTGCAACTGTAGGTTGGAGATTGTATTGGTAGCAAGGAAGTCCCTTTAGATTTTTCACTTAACACCTATACTCGTGTGTTCAACAAACTCAAGGCTGTTAGGTGTTTCATTGTGATTGATTCACTTTGATCAAGAAAAAGCACCCTAATGAAAGGATATCACAAACCTGATCATGAATACTTCTCAGACTAAATTACAACCTATGTCTAAATCTGATCTCATCACTTGAATCCTAACAATTTATCATTTTCTGTGGTGATGAGGTGCATCATCTTAACTGACCAAAACAGAAGCTCAACCAAAACAAAACAAAACAAGACAAACAAACAAACAACCACAACTATATAAGCAGCTATACAAATGTACAATATGATACACATGACTGTCATGAAGTCACTTAGACTTGAAAATAATGTTTGAGAAATCGCCCATTGACTGGCAATGGGACATCCTCACCTGTCAGGTTCTTAAGCCTATAAGTGCTATCTCCTAATATCTCAAAAATTTGAAAGGGACTGATCCATAATCTGTTAAATTTACCATGGTCACCTTTCCTCTCATGGGCTTTATCCCACATCAGGACTAAATCAGATATCCTGAAGGCCTTAACTTTGGCTCTCTTGTCAAACCAGCGTTTGACCACAGCCTGATGTTTTGCAAATTGGTCAATTGCTTGACTCCTTTTTTCTTCCAGGTGCATCAGCTGAAGCAACCTAACTTCTTGTCTATTATCAATGCCTAGGTATTCTTGGGCAAACTGCAAGGTAGGAATTTTCAAGTTAACAGGGAGGATAGGATCCACCCCATACACTAGTTGGAAGGGTGAGTTTCCTAGTGCAGTTTTCATTCTAGTTCTGTCTACCCATAAGGCATATTTTAGAAATGAGTTACATTCCCTAGGGTTCTTTTCTATTAATTTTCTTATGATATTCAACAAATTTTTATTGGTGGATTCTACCAATCCATTCCCTTGAGGATAATAGTTGGATGAGAACTTGAGTATGATCCCATGATCAAAAGCCCAACTTGACAATTTGGTTGAAATAAAGGCCGAACCATTATCACTTACCAGAGCATAAGGAGTTCCATACCTGGTAACATTGTTGCTCTCCAGAAATTTAATAACATCATCTACAGTACAAGTCTTGCTGCTGACAGCTTTAGTCCATCTGGTACAATAGTCAGTAATTGTCAAAACATACCTATGGCCTGAGGACGATGGAGGATTGATTGGTCCTATGAAGTCCATACCCCATTGTGCAAATGGGCGTTCTTCCATCACTGGCTGTAAGGGTTGAGCAGCATATTTCTCTCTATTGGTAGCAACCTGACATACATGACAACATTTAATATGATCAGCTGTATCTTTAAAAATTGTGGGCCAATAATATCTTGCTCTAAGGATTGCATGTGTTGTGGCCAGAGCTGATCCATGTGCTATTCCGAACATGTCATGTAACTCTGATAAAACTTTATTTGCTTCTAGCTTTTCTAAGCATCTCAGGTATATTCCTTCATAATTTTTCTTGAACAAGATTCCTCCCTTCATCATATACTTTTGTGAACTTATCTTCAAGGCTCTTCTTTGTGAAGCTTGCAATCTTGGGGGACATCTTCCAGTAATCAGGATGTGCCTGATATTTGAGTACCACTTGTTGGTTTTTCTTCTGAATCAGCATTAGGGTTTGCCACTTCTAATGCACAGGTAGATTCAGCCAACTAAATACAGGAGGTTGCGTGAGCTGCCTCCCCTTCACTTCTGGTTCTGCCGCACCAAGGGGGGTATCCCTATAACTCAAGATGAAACCTTGACTAGCTCAAAGATAGAAAGATCTAACTTGACAACAACAGGAAGAATACTCTCATGTATGGACCAAGATCTGTATGATAGATCACAAGGCTGGCAACATTCTTGGACATGATGTCTGGTTGGGTATGAGAGCATGCAGGGGGTTCCTAATGTTGAAGAATATTATGTGTATGGTTATATGTCTAATTCTGAAATCCAAAATGACAGAGCTGAAAATGATGGTGGTAAGCTTTCAAAACTGGTGGAATATCTTTTTAAGCAGATGACATTATGGGTAGATTATGCCAATCTTTTCAGTTGGGATTGGGATCTTTCAGTTTGGAATCAGGCATTTGACAAGAAAAAATTATGGTTTTTTCTTTTTGGCTGCCCGGGGCCGCCAAAATAATGTTTAAAAATAATGTGTTTGGTGATGTAGGTCAGTGCAGTATTTGACTCTGTGCCCAATGGATAAGGGACTGGTCTGCATCCCAGAGATCTGGGGTTCTCGCTGCAGTCTTGCACCTGCACGTCCCCAGACAGAGCTAGTGTTAGTGCCTGAATTGACTGACAATTTTTGAGCAATTTTCATGCAGGCACTTTCCCTAAGTATCCAAAAAATGTTCTAAGTGTTGGACCTCCTCAGCATTTTTTCAGCTGCATCATCATATTTTCTTTGAAGAGGAGGTCGTCATCATCATGTTTGCTTCGATGGTGGTCAGCATCATCATGTTTTCTGTCATCTTTTTGTTCATCAGGATCATCATATTTCAATATCGGGTGATGTCTGGATATCATCCTGATCCTGCTGATGAGCTACAGTGCGCCCTGATTTGCTTGCGGGGGTGATTTTTCAAGTATCCGGTGATCTTCCAATTATCACCTTGCCCAAACGTGATGATGATGTTGCCCCGATATTCTAAAGGGGTTATTCTTTGAGTTATTCGACCTGACTTGTTCTTTCTTAAGGGTCATCATCATCATCATCATCATCATATTTCCAGTTATCACCGTGTTGCTTGCGGGGGTCATCATATTTTCTGCCTTCATGATATTTCACCAGGGTGATATTTTTATCATCGGGTGATCTTGGTTATGATCATCCTGATGATGTTGTTGAAGAGTTCTAAGTGTGACCCGATATTCACTGGGGTCATCATATTTTGAACGTCAAGATGATCTTAGTCAATATCATCCTGATGATGTTGTATCACTTCATGTTCGTTGTTTTATCATCCTGATGATGCTGACGTCATTCTTATGTCAGGGTGATATCTATTTCGCTGCCTATCTGCATCATGATATTTCTGAAGGAGGGGGTGATATTTTCATATCACCCGGGTGTATGTTTGTTCCAGCGTCATGATGATGCTGATATCAAGGAGATATCCGCCTGCTGGCTTCGTGCATTATCTAGTGGGGGTGATCT
This sequence comes from Cunninghamia lanceolata, assembly GCA_027924645.1. NCBI lineage: Eukaryota > Viridiplantae > Streptophyta > Pinopsida > Cupressales > Cupressaceae > Cunninghamia > Cunninghamia lanceolata. The sequence goes on along the minus strand of BSBN01000960.1, from coordinate 5,819,287 downwards.
TTTCAAGCATCATCATATTCATCTATCGCCCCGATCTTATAGTGGAGCTACAGTGCAACCTGATATTTGTGCATCAGGATGATATTTTCAAATATCCGGTTATCTTCCGAATATCATCCTGATGTCGATATGATGATGACGTCATCAAGGTCCGAGGGGGTCATATTTCTAAACACTGATCATCTTGTGGAGATCCCCCGATATTTGCAAACATGATGATGACGTCATCCGGATATGAGGAGGTGCGCAGTAGGCAGATATGATGATGACGTCAGCAGGATATGATGATGACGTCATCAGGATGTTCATCGGCTAGACTTTTGGTATAGGCTCAGCAGGAGGATGTTCCTCTGATGGATCAGGTTGTGCCGGTGAAGGCAATTATCATGCAGATGATATTGCGGTGATGATGCTGACGTCAGGGTGATATTTCAAGCAACAGGATATCATGCTGCTGAGGGATGATGATGATGAAGTCTTATACTAGTGTCGTCAGGAGCAAAAGCACCGACATCATATATGCTCATGACCTAGTATATAAAGTGTTAAAGAGGTTGCTGCAGGGTGCATGTGGGATAATTGATATCCTGCATATTTTCAAATATCATGATGATGAATCTCGGCGGGAAATGGTTGCGATGCAGAATTGACGTTTTCCCGAGGCCGCGGGTTGGTGCGCCATTAATGGCGAAGGTTGCAGAGGTATGGGCGGATCTGGTACCCGATTGAAGGTGTACATCAGCGGACAGTGGCGCAGGGCTCGAGATTTCTTCCTGTCTCCTCCCCTTCCTGCTGCATTCATGTTTGGGCGCCAATCTAGTAATGCGTTGAGTGCCATTTTGTTGATACTGTGTATCTGGTGGGATTTTTGGTCAACCATGTAATTAATTACTGTGGTACACTACCTGGTTGTTATAAGCAGGAAGTGTTACTCATTTGTGGTTGTTGAAAGTTGAGGATTTTTGGCTCTGTAATCCAAAACCAGCTGATCTGGTTGCTCTGTACAGTTTAACTTGTGAGTTTATGTATCTCCTGTTGTACGATTTGGCATGAATCCACTGATTTCATGGTTGATTTTATATGAGAAATGCTATCTTAGCATGTGTTTTGTTAATTCTGTCTCCAGTATTGCATGTATTCTTCTTCTGAATCTGGATATTTGGGTAGTGTTTAGATTCTAGAGCATAGAATTCCTATGTTGAATGTCTGATCTTTTAACTTCTGCTCAAGGGGTAGATTAAACTGTTTTCAGGTTGAACATTGGGAAGGGTATACTGTAGTAGGGATGCCATAAGTAGAGATAACTTAACACTCTTTATTGGGAGATATCTGTAAGGCAGATATCATGTGTATCCCCCTGAAGTCCAGTTTTAGCTATTCATGCTGATCATTCACAGGTGTATGTCTACTGACTCTAAGCCCTGGATAGGCACCAATCTAGCTCTGTGTTGAGGTTATACACCATGTCCAGCTTTGCATCCAAAATTCAAACTAAACCTTTTCATACTTCCACCTGTTAGTTGTAGGAGTAGGATTAGGAACCCCCTGCATGCTCTCATACCCAACCAGACATCATGTCCAAGAATGTTGCGAGCCTTGTGATCTATCATACAGATCTTGGTCCATACATGAGAGTATTCTGCCTGTTGTTGTCAAGTTAGATCTTTCTATCTTTGAGCTAGTCAAGGTTTCATCTTGAGTTATAGGGATACCCCCCTTGGTGCGGTAGAACCAGAAGTGAAGGGGAGGCAGCTCACGTAACCTCCTGTATTTAGTTGGCTGAATCTGCCTGTGCATTAGAAGTGGCAAACCCTAATGCTGATTCAGAAGAAAAACCAACACCACTCTTTATTGTCTTTCTCATTGATGACATATTGCTGGCTTGTGATGTTTGGGTCAATTTCAGATATCATTTGGCTTCAAGCCTGTTCCCTTACCAATTTCATTGGTGTAATTTCCATGTCATACTCTTGTAATACAGTAATCCATTTGGCTCTTTTCTCACCAGGGTCACTTTGCATTAGCAGCATCTTCATTGCTGCATCAGGCACTACTGCAATCACTTTGCTTCTTAGTATGTAATGCCTAAACTTCTTTACTGCCTTGACTAATGCAAGTGCTTGTCTTTCAACATCCACATATCTTAGTTCAGCATCCCTGAAAGGATAGCTCATGAAAGCTATTGGTTTCTCTTCTTTCTCTTCATTCCTTTGGGTCAATACTGCTACTGAGGTATGTTCTGAGGAAAATGAATAAATGTAGAAATCCTTTGTGTAGTCTGGACTAATGAGGATAGGAGCATCTGATATGGCTTTCTTTATGTCTTCAAATGCAGCTTTAGCCTCTGCTGTCCACTCAATATGTGCATCCTTTTTCAACATGGCATTTAGTGGTCTGACAATTTCAGCAAAACAAGGGATGAACTTCTTCACAAAATTTATCTTACCAAAATAAGATTTAAGCTCTTTCTTACTTCCAGGGAGTTGTATTTTCATGATAGACTCCACTCTAGCAGGATCAATGATGATTCCATCTTCAGTTATCAAATGGCCTAATAACTTGCTTGTTGTTACCCCAAATATGTATTTCTTGGGGTTCAAAGATATTCCATACTCTTCACATTTCTTCAGGACATTTCTGAGATCTGTTATATGATTTTCCCTTTCTTTGGAGAATACTGTCAAGTCATCCATGTAGAAGACTATACACTTTCCTATTAAGCCTTTGAAGGCTATGTCCATTGCTCGCTGGAATGTAGCTCCAGCATTTATAAGTCCAAATGGCATATGTCTATATGCAAATATCCCCCACTTGGTGGTGAAGGTAGTTTTTAATCTGTCAATTTTGTCAACCATCACTTGGTTGTATCCTGAGAAACCATCCAGGAAGGACATCATTTTAGCTCCATTTACAATCTGTAGAACTTCATCTAATGATGGTAAAGGATAATTATCCTTCTCTAATGCTCTGTTCAAATTCTTGAAGTCTACACATAGCCTGATATCTCCATTCTTCTTTCTGATTAGGACTAGATTAGCCACCCAAGTGGAGTGCCTTATAGGAAATATTATCCTAGCATTTAACAGCTTCTTGACTTCTTCAAAAATTATTGGTTCAAGCAAAGCATTGACTAGCCTTTGCTTCTATCTGAAAGGTTTAGCATCTGGCTTAAGAGGTATAGTATGAGTTATGACTGATGTGTCATATGTCTTCAGCTCATCATATGTCCATGCAATTACATGGATGTAATCCTTAAGGGCTTGAGTTATTCCTTCTAACTCCTCTGGTGTGCAAACCTTACCTATCAAGGCATTCTTCTTGTCTTCATCTTGTCCAATATTCACTTGTGAATATTGACCTCCATCAGCTTTGGGAAGATCCTTCTACTTTAGCATATTACCCAGGTCAAAAGCTCTTTCTAATTCAATCATTCCTTTGGGAATCCTATTGCTAGGTAACTCTAATATTTCATCTTCTTCCCAGACATGATCTTCCACACTATTCTCATCTATGATTTGAGCATCAAATATATCTCTGTTTGAGATGAAATCCAAAATATGCTGATCATTATCAAACACCTGGAGGTTGGTCACATTGTCAGGTACTAAAGGTACAGACACTAATTCTACTGAGAATCTCTTTAAACCTGATATGGATAATGGCTCCAATGTACTGGCAGCCTGGGCAAGTGCATCTGCCCTATGGTTCTGTTCCCTTGGAATGTGAGTGATATTAAAGGCGTCAAAATCTTCAATCAGGTCCCACACACGATGTCTGTAGTTGGATAGTTTCCTGTAATTACAGGAGTAGATTCCTCTCACTTACCTCACAACTAATTTTGAATCTCCAAAGACATGCATAATTTTTACTTTTTTCTTATGAGCAAACAACATCCCATGGATCAGAGCCTCATACTCTATTACATTGTTAGTATAGGGAAACTGTAGTCTGTATGTAGCTAAGTAGGATTTTCCTGATGGATCGATGAGATCAATCCCTACTCTAGCACCTTGTTTGGATTTGGATCCATCAAACCTTAGGATCTAGGGTTTATCCTCAGTAGGATGTTTAGCTGAGCTTTCTTTTTTCTTTGTAGCTCTAGTAGCTGCTTCACCTGATATCCACTTTATTTTAGGGGTTTCAACCTTTTCAAGTTTCTTCTTTCCTTTCCTTTGTGAGGCTGATGACTTTTCTTCTTTCTTTTCTCCATCAGTAGGATGATCGTCTGGATTGGGTGTTGTATGTCTCTTTAAAATGTGTAAACATAGAGAACAGGCTGTTTCTGAATGGGGTGCCTCATGCAACCTACACCAACCTTTAATTAAGACTTCATGGGGAAGTCTATGCTACTGTGTCTTCTTCTCTATCTCTTTTGCTAAAAATTCTTCAAATTTAGTCAAGTCACTACTTTTGTCTTCATTAGACAATTCATAGTCTGGTTCCATAAAACAATCACTCCCAAGGGTGATCTTTTCTTTTTCTCCACCATTTATCTGATCATACACCAGGATTTCTTCTGGCTTCTGTATATGATCCTCATCATGATTCATCACCTGTTCTATTCCTGCATAAGACAAACAAACCTCAATATCATCATCATCATCATCATCAGACGTAGAACTTACCTCAGAATATGATGATGATGCCTCACTACATGTTTGCTCCAACATCATCATGTCTATGCATGTTTCGCAAGTCTTCTCTGAATGTGACTCATTATGTAATCTGCACCATCCATCAAGTAAAATGTCATTAGCTGATATATTCAATATCTTAGACCGTTCCATCTGTCTAGACAAATGTTTCTCAAAATTTCTAAAGTGATCTACATCGTTCTCATTTTCAGGGTTATTATCAGATTCTTCAGTTACTTCATCATCTAGAGGATCATCATCATGATGATGAGGAATATCAAGTATCAGGATCTCTTCTATTTTAACAGTCGATGACCTGATGGAATAAACTCCAGGCTCTACGTCTACGTACATGATTTCATTTGTTCTGTTGTATTCAGTGATCATATGTTTCATTCTAGGCTCAGCATCAATCCTGATCTGGTTTGGTATACCCTTCCATGGTAACCACATGTGACTAAAATCTGTGGACATATATCCGTTAAGTATTTTGGACTAGTCTCGGCTAAGAAACATCCCGTAGGTATCAGGTATGCCTACTACCTGAATATCAATGTAATACTAGATTCTAGGATCAGATGCTAATTGCATGTGGATATGAGTTAACTCCCCTACCACACTTACTTCTGTTTTGTCTAGTTGAGTGACCTTCTTCAGGGATTTAGCAGGATGTAATCCTAAAGCATTACATACTGACAAGGGCATAACATTTGTGGAGGCTCATGAATCTACCAAACAGTTATGCAGGTTCTTACTGAACATCCTTATGGTGAGGAGGAATGGAGGTGACTCAGTTTTATATCTATACAAGGTCATGTGGGAGGTTTCTGCAGCTTGGACTGTAGCTAACACCTTAGGTTTGGTAGTGTTATCTCTAGCAACATGATCTTTGCCACTGGATTGACCTGAAAGATGGCTATCTTCTTTAGGAGCAGGATCATCTAGTGATTTCATAAATGCCCTTTTGATGGCAGGAGTTTTTAGTAACTCAGACAAGGATAGGCTAATTTTAATTTTCTTCATTTCATCAGCCAGATAATTAACTAACTTGTCATATTCATGAGGTGCACTTATAACTTTTGAACCTGTGTTCTGAGGTGATAGGTATTGAGCATTTACCTTGGGGAACCCAGGGTTATTGTTGGCTTTAGGATCATGAGGTGTGTTGAAATTGTTTGGAGGTAAGGAAGATGTCAATGGACCAGCAGGTCTATTGGCATTGTTTCTCAAGTTATAATTATGCTTACCAAGATATTGCTACTGGTATGCATGCACCTCCTCATGTTCTCTTGCAGGCTCATTTTCATCCTCAAAAGGGAAAACATAATTTGTTTCAAAAGTTAAAGCAGACTCTTCACATGCCTGATTATAGCTCTGTTGAGGTTGATTAGTATAAGTTTCCAACACAAAGGCTGAATCATATCCACATGGAACAATCTCATTTCCCTCTGCCTGATGTGGATTTCCAGAAGTGTTAGACACTTTAGTCTGAAAAATGCTAGCCGCAATTTAAAATTGTGGACAGTCTAGTTCTGCATGAGTATTTGTATTGTAGATCCTACACCAATTGGTGAGGGCTACCTCAGCAAGATTGACTCTAGTAGTCTTCTTGGCTTCACCTAGAGACTGATTATCTAGGGGTGATGGTAATGAGCCATTATTTGGCCTAGAGTTCCATACTCTAGGCTGTCTCTAAGGATTATTATTATTTCCATCATTATTGTTGAAGTTATTGTTGTTGTATCCTCTGTCAGGATAATTTGGTCTGTCATTGGAATAATTTCTATTCTGATTGGATTGGGAATAGAAATTCTGATTCCTTAAATGTGTCACTTCTATAGTGAGTTTTCTTAACTGAGCAGAAATTTCCTTGATTTCCTCCTCCTCTTGAGCTTTAGCTACTACATTTTCACTTTGAGGCTTGAAGAAAGGGGATCCATGGTTATTGTTCTGATCCACACCCTAAGGTGCCTGAGGTTGTGCAGGATATTATGGAGCCTGGCCATTCCCATTAGGAGGTGGCATAATACTTAATGGAGGCACTTGCAAAGGTGCAGGCATGACTGCTGGAGGTATCATTGCTCCATTAGGATACTGTTGTGCAGGATATGATGCAGGACATTGTGGAGGATATGTTGGATACATGCCGGACAATGTAGGGAAAGCTGTATTAGGAGTAGGAGCAGGTGACAGATATTGACTAGCCTTTATGGCTTCCTAAAAAGCTAATGCTAGAGTTGTGATCTGAGGATGTGCTCTCCTTATGAACATGGAGGTCAGGGGATCTAAGGCTGAGTAGCAAATGCTCCTTGCGGCCTCATTAGACATAGTATAAGGAGTGACTACCATGGTCAACATTTTCTGGAACCTAGCATTGAAGTTTGCAATCAGCTCACCTTCAAATCGTTTGATTGTGGCAAATAGGTGATAGTTCATTGAAGGATCAATAGGAGCTTTGAATCTATCTATGAAAGCTTTCTCTAAGACAGCCCATGAATCAATAGAACCCTGACCAAGACTAATAAACCAATTATAAACCTCTTCCCCTAAGGAAAAAGGGAATAATTTGCATACAACATCTTGATGTTCTATTCTGGCCCTACAGCAGGCCTCCTTAAAGGTTCTGATATGATCATCAGCATCTTGATAAGGATGATACCTTGGACAAATTTTGTCCGGGTTCTTTGGCAACTCATGATATGCAGTGAAGGTCAATGGTGAATCTATTGCAAAGAAAGACATTGCAACTGGAGGAGGTTGAGCCTATGGTATGGTTGGCTGAGGTTGGACCTCAGGTTGTGGTTGTACAGGAGGTGTAACAGATAACCCTAAAGGTACTTGTAAACCAATAAGAGTTACAGGATGAGGCTTTGGTGAATCTCTTGATGCACTGGATCCTAGAGTGTGATGAATATCCACAGTTCTAGGTCTGAACCATCTAACAGGTGATTCTTCAAAGATTCCACTAGGTCTAGACCTGGTATTTATCCTATGAGCCAGGATTTCTCAATTTTAAGGCAAATTAGTTGGATCTTTGTAAATATTGATCAAATTTCACCCGCTGAGGTGATATTTATGATCGGATGACTGATCTAGTTGGATTTTCACAGAATATTTGCAAAGATAGTGCAAATATGAGGTTATTTTGAGGAAATGATGACTCCTCCCACAAGGTATCAAGCTACTGAGGCAAAATTCTTCAAAGCTTGAACAAACTTACTTAACATTGGTTGATATTTGTGAATTCATGATGATCTATTGTAAAGCTTGCAATATTTATGACTAATTTGGAAATCTTTACATAGAATGAGCATCTACAAGCTTGCTACAGTAAATATTTAGACAATATTTGGAATTCACAGATGCTTTCGGGTTTACCTTACTTTCTGCATCATCAAACCTGAAAATAATGATGATGAGCATCTTCTTTCAATCGGCCCTCCTTCTAGCGCCAATTTATGTTGGTCATGATGTTAGTCACAAACAAACATAGAATAAAAGTACACATTAACCTTTATTCATCTTGAAAGATATGATGAATTCAAAGAATTCATGATCCCAAGTCTCTGGTGATTAGTTCTTAATCTTCTGACGTTACTCAGAGGTTAATGTGAGTTGCTGTTTCCATTTTGGGACCTTATGTGAAGTTCATCATCATGACAACACTCCTACAAAGATTCTTTGCAGAGAAGTCATTTTATATAGTGCTTTGATCAAATGATGCAGAAATATTCAAATCTTTGCATGATATTTTCAGTTGTACATGCTTTGTCTTGAAATATGCTAAATATTTTCACTTATCTATGAGATGTCCACATATTTATGTTATTTGCTTAAGATCATCAATTATTTGCAATTATGAGGGTGAAATGCTCTAAAATTTAAAAGAAATTGAAAGAAATACTTTAAATTTAAAGTTGAACCTTTAGCTTTTGAGCCACATTTATATCAGATACTGTCATGAAGAGAAGAAAACCAAACCATATTTTCACCAGGACATTCCATAGCTAGATATACTTGATGCTAACTTCAAAGGAATTTGTATGAAGACAATATATGTAAGTAAACATGCACTCCAAGGGACGCAACAAATCACTACATATATCCAGAATCCACACACTGATTACTCAAGATTTACTATGAATTGTAATCAAAACAATCTTCTCATTCATTAGGTATGCAAAGATATAAATGTATACAAAAACTTTGAAATGAGCTCTGAATGTTTCAGCAGACAGATTTTAATTAAGTTTCGAATAATAGAAAAGAGGCATTCCAACACCTTTTATAGAACAAGGTGAGGAATCCATTACAAGAAGATCAATGATCTTGATTTGTCTATGAATATCTATGGTCAAAATTTCCCTTTGACTATGTCAACCTCATCAAAATGGCACAAGTTGCCAGCTGGCAACTATCTAGAAATACTTATTTTTACTAAGTATCTGATGCTGATATTTACTTTATGCTGCATCATCATCTACTCTATCTAATTCATGTGCATCATCATCATGTGCCTCACTTTTTGTACTTTCATCATCCTGATGATGATGACTTTGCATATGATGTTGCATGCTGCTTCGTATCTGCTCATATAATTGCACAATTTTATCTATTTCTCTGCCATCCTGAGTCATTGCTTTGATGATGGCATGCTTGTGTGCCTCATATTTGTTTCTACTACTGTCCAGTTTGTCTTTCCTATTTTGCAGTGTCTCATTGTAATCTTCCATCTTGACTTTGATTCTCATTATTTTATCTACGACTTCTTCTGTCAAGTGAACAAGTGGATCATCAGCTACTGATTAGAAGTTGCCGTGTAAAGCTTTGATGGCAAACTCTTTGTCCTGATTTTCTACTTTCCCTTCCATTTTTCCTTCCAGTGTTTCCAACATTTCTGCCTCAACAGACATTAAATCATGCAACTTCATGCTGATATCCCTCAGTTTGTTATTGCATCTTCTAAGCACTCCACATTCAAATTGAATGTCTTTATACCATAAATCAATCAACAAGGCAGTATTGCTATTCAGCACCTGTTTATTGATAAGCAACTGAGGATTTATCCTCTTTATTTCTCCCCAGATGGCCAATGTCTTTTCCAACTTATAAGACCTTTTGCCTATCTGCATCTGCAATTTATCTACTCTAGACTTGGATTCATTGAGAGTATTCCATCTTTTCAAAGAGGCTTTTACCACTTCCTCTGCATTATCTAATGTGGATAACATCCATTTCCTCAGTATAGATGCCTCATGTTTCATGAGATCTAATTTATTCACCTTCTCTTGAGAAATAGTAGTCAATGGGACTGCATGTTCAGTTGGAGTATCTTTAGTATTAGTTAGCCTTCTTATGTAGGCGTGCAACTGAGCAATGTGCTCCTTGTGTTGCTTATTTTTCTCTTTTTCTCTTTTCACCTTCTGAATTAAAGAATCAATAATATCTCTGCCTTCTTGACCCTCTTGGTCTTCATTGGCAAATCCTAAGTCCACTGTGCTGATCTGAAACTCATCTAAGGTAATTTTACCTTTTTCTCTTTCTACAGTAGGTACTGCAATCTGTGCAGTCCTTCTCCTAGTTGTCAGATCTCTCTTAATGGTCGAAGTCATTCTGGCCTTCCTCTTAGGTTTTATTATATTTTCAGAAAATAAGGTAGATACATCAAATTCTCGAATTTCAAATTCTACCTCTGTATTTACCTCTTTCTCCAACCACGGAGGTACCTGATCATGTTTCTCCACATCATCATGATGTTCACCTTTATCTCCTGTTTTTGTCAGCAGATGGGATGGAGAAGGTGATTTTTTTGGTTCTTCTTCATGATGCTCGCTTTGATGTTGATCTTGTGGCACATCCTCCTGTTGAGGAACTTCTTTCTCTAGAGGAGCATCTTCCTGAGGTGGAGGATCTTGTGGGGTATCTATATGTTGATCATGATGATCATGATCCTTTTCTGTTATCACCTCATCCACTTTCAACTTTTCCTCTTGCTGAGGAACATTCACAGTAGTGGATACTTGGGAAGTTTCCTTAGGTGCTGGTGCTAGTTCTGTAACCACAATTTGTTCTGCACCTATACTACTTATTTCTTGAACTATAACAATAGGATCTTTTATTACCTCTTTCTCATCAGCCTTCTTTTCTTGCACTTCTACTATAATAGGCTCTGCTGATGTATCTTGTTGACTTATCTCTAAAGTATGGCCCTTTGATTCGGTCGTCTTCACTTCTTCTGCAAGTTGCCCTTTATCAGGTGATGCTGCTGGATGTTCAGGATTCACATCATGTTTCTCTATCAAGTCTACCACTTCTGGACCTGTCACCTGTGCAATTAATGTATCTAGCCCCTTTTCTTGGGCTATCCTCTCTGGGCTTTTTTCTTTTTCTGCTTCCACTTGCTTTATCTCCTCCAATATAGTTTGAACTGGTGGAGTCTTGTGAGGGGTCATGTGTGTACCTGCAGCAAGGGTTTCCATCTTTTGTGAAGCCACTTGCTTCACAACTTCATCATCAGACAAATTTATTGTCTCATCCAGAGAGATGTTACCTTCTGCATGTGCCTGGGATGTCTCTTTCATCTGGTCCTCTGCCAGCTCAGTCTTGAACTTGATGATGGTAGGAAGAGGAACATTGTGCTGAAGTTCACTATGCACTTCACTACCTGCCCCTTGTAATAATGTAGGGGTTTGTCTTATTTCACCTCTCATGGAGGTTCTTGGTCTCTTTAGTGGGGTAGATACCACCATCGGTGGAGCTTTCCTCTTTCTTTTGAATAACAAAGGAGCCTCTTCTTCCTTAGGCTCTTCCTCCATGAGGATATCCTCTTCATCTAGTTTTCTTGAGGATTGACCCTCTTCTTCAGTCTCAGTAATTCCAGCCTCTGCTGTCTTTCTTTTCTTGGACTTTTATTTGCTTGTCCGTGGGGGTGATGCGGATCCTGATCCTGATCCTGATGCTGCTGCTTCTTCAGTTATGAACACAACCCTCTCAATAGTAACCCCTTTGGGTTCATTATCTATTTTCTTGCCCCTTGGGGGTCTTTTGCTTTGTTGTTGTTGTGGAGGGAGTGTATCTCCTTTAGACTTTCTTTTCTCATTTATGAAGTCATCATACTCCCCATCAAGAATATCATGCCCCTTCTTTTTGTTGTCCATAGTAATGGCAACACCTTTCTTCTTCAAAGCCTCTATCTGTTCATCAACCCAGGCTTGGGTTAGATATATGGTCCTGGCAATGAAGGGGTCCAAGGATATGTCCTCTTGTATGGTGAGGTTAGGTGCAGAGATGGTATCATTATATATCTTCTTCTCTTCATACTCATCTGCAATTATCCTGCCATCATCCTTCTTCAATTGTTGAGGGATGGGGATGCAATCAAAGGTTCTGATTTGATTCAGTGTTAGCCTTTGATATCTCCTTCTTCTTGCTTCTGCCTCATCTTCACAGTCAACCCAAAAGTCTTCTAGGTGCCTCTGGTGAATAGGCTTTCCTATTATTTTATGCATCCTACCATAAGGATCATATGGTCTTATTAGTGGAAAAGGCTGCAACTTCATTTTATTCAAGGTGACCATCACCTTCTTGATGTTCTCTAAATCCGGACACATGTACCAGCCAATGGTGACTGGAAACAAAATTGGTGGCAACTTCCAGGCATCCTTATATGTTTTCAACATTGTAGAGCTCTGCCTTAAAAATTCCATCAGTATCACCGCATCAGTGGGATACCTTGGTAGCATGAGGGGATGTCCCTCAAAACCCTCAATCCTCATGTAGGAAAAGGTGGCAAACTGTATATACCAGGCTCCATGCCTGTAAATTATCTCTTGAGCCTCCATGCTCAATCGTTTGGTTCTGTCCTCCTCCATGGTTCTGACCAGATGCATAGAGAATGCATCATTTACCATTTTGTAATCTTGGAGGTAACTGGCTCTTTATAGTTGGGGATGATGATCCCAAATATGCACAGCATTAACTGTGCTTGTGACTTTTCCATCTGTGATCAGTGCATCAAATGTGCCTTTGTACGCATAGGAGTAGACAATGTATGAGGTCATATAGAAAGCACAATTTGAACCTCCCAAGTTCAACAGCTGTTCATGCAGAGCATTACTTATTAGTTGGCCCCACAATGGCTTGATGTTTGAATATATGCACATCATAATCACACCATACATCCAGTCTTTAAAACTACCAGCATCAGGCTGGCCTGTGACTATGGTCAATAGTGCAATCATGTATTGGTACTCATCACTAAAATCATATTTGAATAAATGAATAGGAAGTTTGGCAGCTGCAGGATATGTGCTGTTCTTAGCCCTCCATTGTTACATGTTTTTCTTGGCTTGTTTCTTGTTAGTTTCATACTCTCTCTCTGATTTCTTCAGGTCCACACTATTGACCTTCTTGACCAATGGTAGTCCAAATGTCTGGGAGAGGCCCTTGATGGATAGGTCCGCATATATCCTTCCATGCTTCATCACCTGCTGCGTCTCTGGGTTGTAATTTCAGGCACACTCGATAACCAGCTCTGGAGACTCCGTGGAGTACGGGAAACTGGCGGCGTTCCACATTTTGGACATGAATATGGCATCCAGCACTAGACTTCTATTCTTTTCATCATTCAGCTTAGCTAACCAGGCTTCCAAATTGGTATTCCCCTGATGGGTATCTATAATTGCACCATATTTGAACAGGACGCCCCTCTAAGATGAAGACATGGGCTTACTGAATTTAGCCTCACATTTAGCCAACCTCTTATCAGCCATGGGTACCTGCAATTAACAAAATCTTGTCTTATAATGGATACCTATATACATGTAGATAACAACTATCTCTTCTAACCATCATGTCTACTGTATTTATTCAACATCAATTTATCATGGGGGTGCATAAACCAGAACTTCAAATTAACAACACCATACCTGACTCTTACAAGAAACAACATGATGAGGGTTTCATTTACCTACCTGGATATGCAAATTTCCTTTATACCAATGGACCTCTAAAAGTGCTCTTTAATTCTGTTGATGATCACACACTTTCTTTCATTTGTAAGCTTGATTCGCCTGACTATTGCCTATATGAGGATATGGAAGCTGGTGCTCTATAAAAGTAATTTTATCGCAAGGTAAGAACTGAAATGACAGTGAATTTACCTTTTAACCATGCGCATAGGGTGAATTTAGGGCAAACCCTGAGAGATTGGATTTTATTTGTTAATTTTCTGCACGGAAAGTTAGGATTTCGCCAGCTGGTTCATCGGGCCTTGGAGTTGGCGGGAACTACCTACCATGTCTGCACGTATTAAATGTTAATGGTGGCAACGGGAGCGGGGTGATATTCGTATGCCAGGATGATATTCGCAAATATCATCTTCGAGTTTAATTTGATCATCCTCTTCGAGAGGAAAAAACTATCTTGACAAGATCGGGTGACCCACTCATCCTTTGGTTATGTATAGTACATCAGGAGGATATTTCGATACATCGAGTGATGTTTCAAAGATGATGATGACTGGATAAACTTACGTTTCTCCTTTTCAGAATATCAGGATGATGTCATCCAGATAATAACTCATTGTATCGGCAAGACATCATGACATCATCGTCATGTTATACGAGCAGGATCATGTTCAAGAAATATGCCCCCGAGAGGTAAAATGATGATGACGTCATCATTATATCATTTCTTCGTTCACCGGACTTGAATGACATCATCAAGATATTGGCTTAGGGGTATTTCGCAGCAGGAGGATATTATGAAATATTAGGTTACATTGAAAAATATGATCCTCGTGAAATGCATAAGGCTATTGACGGGTAAAGGCCACTATCACCTAAAATTGACGTTTGGATATTTGGACAGCATGATTTATCGAGTGATAAATTAGATCAGGGTGATGTTATACAATATGATGAATGTTACGAAATATGATTGTCCCCCTTAGAAATATCAGGTTTGACCCAAACTTTGACTATTCACAACTTTCTCACCTTAACAAATATCAGGGTGAAACAAAAGGCAAACCTGTATGAAATTTGATGCTCTTTCTAAATATGAGGCTACTGGAACAAAACATAAATCTTGACAAACTAACCTAATGATGATGACTTACCCGGCCTTTCTATGCATGATGATCTACATGACTTACTTTTACCAGATCGCCAGAAAGCACAAAACAAGCCAAAAAGTTGGGTCCCTGTTTTGCCAAGTCAAAATGGGGCATGTTGTGAAACGACACAACAACCCCCACTATTTTACATGTTAATTTTTGACTGTGTAAACATTATTAACTGTGAACTTCCTTTCCTCATCGCATTTGCTATTTCGTAAATTTTGAATAAAAATAAATCAATATATATATTTATATATATATATATGTTTAGCATAAGATCATAATTTCAAATACAAATAAATATATATATATTTTTTTAGCATAAGAACATCACACTGTAATTTTTAGTTTATACACACACACACACACACACACACACATATGTATATATTTTTATATGTCATAGGCACATAACAATATTCATAATTTCTTTAGCATCTCAGTTTATATATTAAACAAATACTTGAATAAAACAGAAAATAAATATACATTTAAATCTATATTTTTCAATTAAAATTTTAATCTTTCAAGTAATCTTTCCAATGCAAAATAAAATTAAAGAATATGGTTGAGAGTAATTACAAGATATTCATTAAAAACTTTCACTTCAACATTCAATATATACAGGCATGTGAATTTTTTTTTTTGAGGTAAATTCTATTGCATAATTAAATCAAATCTTAATCCTTTTTCCAAAGACAAATTTACTTCTTGAATAGTTTATTAAATGTAACATTTCCACTAAATAATACAAGAGATAAATTTTAACAACTTGGACTAAAATAACAACTAATTTCACAATCCTTCAAATTTGTTATACAAGTATAAATCAACTATAAAATACACAACTAATAAACACTGTAAGGGAGGAATTTCTCTCTTCTTCCAAATAATAATTTTTACAATTTCAGAGGGAGAAAATCTTTCCACTAAAAAACTTATCCAGGATGAAACTTAAAGAACCAAGCTCTCCTTTCAAGTAGAGATGAGATACATTTTCCCTATCAAGAAAACTTCTCCAATTCTCTCAATAAGCTCCAAGAGGAAACCTGCATAACCACAAAAGGAAAGATACACCACTCATCTAGCTCTTCTCCCTACCATAGACCTGCAAGAGGGTCACCCCCGAGCTAGGGAGATCATCCACACACCCAAGGAAGAATGGTTCAATAACACTTCACAACATTGAACAACAACAACAAAGGCAAACAACACACAAACACCCATGGTTATACTCACAACATGAAAACTCAACTAAGGTGAGTTGAAAAAGGGTAGGAGAGTAGACTCACTCAACTCAAGAGTGCCATACTTCTCAACATTTTTATCACAGCTTTTCTCAAGGCCTCAAGCCAACAAAATAATTTTTTCTCATGGCCTCAAGCCAACCAAATAATCAAAATCCCAGGGATTTCACAATTAGGCTCTCAAGCCTTATAACCATTTTGCTCAAAAATAAAAAACATGCCCTCAAGGCTTCCATATTCCAAGAACAAGAATGAACCCGAGGAGGTTCACACCTCCCCTACCCCATACATGATGAGCAGTCTTCCAAGTGGAAGAAGCTCTTTCAAACACCCAATAACTTCCCCACAATAACAGAAATACAACATAGACTACATATACATATCAACATTCATCAAACAAGTAACAGAACATACAAGGGTGAGAAACTTGCTTACTAACCTTAACAAGCCCTATTATGGATGTAGTTGATGAAGAGCTCCACACTTAGTCTCCTCTCCCCTTCTTCCTTCTACCAAAATAATCCAATGCCCTTCCACTCTTGCTCCTCTCCTTTTTAAAACTAATTCCCCAAATTCTTATCCCCAAGTGGCATTAAAAAACTAACCCCACTCCTTATCCACTATCCCTAGTGGAATTAAAACAAATAACCCCACTCATGAGGTCCCCCACCATAGTCCTTTTCCAACACATGGAGGAATAAAAATAAAATAAGTAAAATAACATTAAAGAGGGAGTGGATGACACACCACACCTCTTTATGGGGGACTCCCACCAAAGTGTGGGACAAAAATACAAACCACTCCATTATTGGTGGATCATGGAGTCATTCCATGACTTGGAAATGGACTTGAGTGTTGGTTCCACTCATCCTATTTTCCCCATACCTCCAAATTCGTCACTTAACTTCACTGTGAAGTTAAGGTGACCATATGGAGGTCATCTCAAGGTTATCATAGTCAAAAGGATCCCTAGACCCATGGGGTATAACCCAGGGTTGATTTTAACCTAGTTAGGACACCCAGGGTCAAGTTAGCACAAGTAAAGGGTCTCAAAAATTTAAAATTCAAAAATGAAATTCCAAAAAACAATTCTTACAACACATATCATAATTCACTTTTACCAGAGGGTAGACGTAATTCCCTTTGACCTCATGCAAGACAACATTATAACATTACAACATTTCACCAAACACGGAGTTGATCTTAGTTCCTCGTGGAACTAGATCAGCTTCACAAGGGATACAACATAGGGTGTGGAATGATCTCCTGTATTTGTGGTTTCATTAGTAATACCTGCACACTCAATCTCAAAGTTAATAACACATAAAAATATCATAGCTGAAGCAAATTAAATACATGCATTCCTAAACATTCTACCATATAAACATACTGAACTCACATTAAAGTTCCCTTTCTAATATTATCCACTCATTATTCTCTTAAAAGCAAACATCGTGTTGGGTCTCGAAAATGCAGGTTGTGGATTCTAAGGGGATGCCAAGCCCTATGGTCAAATCTACAATGTTTTTGAGCCAATGACTGGAGTTTGACCTTAACGATCAACTTCTCCCTGCGCTTTAGGTCCTGCTACAACTTGGGTGGGTGAACCTTGGATTATTAAAGCAGGTTGTATGATTAAATCAATGTTGGTTCGCTGCTAATTTATCCAATTACAATGGCATACTTGTAAATCAGATGAAATACTGTAAACTATTTCTAAGGAAAGCAAATGATTTAACCTAAATTCTAACAGAAATAAATAACAAATAACATGAAATGAATCTACAACAGAGTAAAGATTTTAAACATAAAATAAATCAATAGCTTGATTGGTGCTTTGTCTGTTTGGGCAACGGAGTCAGGATGTCAGAAACAAATACTTGTATCAGGTAATAATTCAATCTGATTGGCACATACAATAGTTTGCAACTTGTACAAACGTGCAAGGATGAAATCATTAATTCATTCTTAATAATCCAAAAGACATAATTGTATTAAATGCAAAACACTAAAAGGATTTTAATCTTTCTGGAAAGAACCAATTTAGATTTGCAAATTAACAAATTAGATCAACTATGGAGACAAATCAATAACCTAATCAATTAATCATACTTAATAATCCATTCAACATTCTAAGATTACTATAATTGATGAGAAAGGATTTAATTCTCTGAGAAACCAATCAAATCAATTATACTAAATTATCAATTGTAATCAGACAATTTAAACATATCCTTAACACATTTAAATCAAATAATCAAAAAATGAATGATATGGAGATAATTAAATTGACTGAATTAAAATGACAAACAGATGATACCATCACAACGTATCTCGAATTCAAATCCTCAAATGCTGCCTCAGAACATATCAAGCACCATAGCTTCTCTCAGAATGAAATTGCATATAAACTTGCATCAGATATCCAAAAAAAATGCTTCAATTTGTCTGTGTAAAGAATCTCTATTTCTAACTTGATTCTAACCCTATTCTAACTCCCTATCCCGGGTCCTGGGATCTCTATTTAAAGAGATGCAACAAGCCTCAAACCCATTACAAAATTCATGGTGGTTGATAACTGGTTGAACCTAACCATGAGAAACGGTACATTTTACTACATAAATTAAATAACTTAATTTGAAAACTTTAATGATCATTTCAGGTTGAAATAAAATACTTAATCTTCCCGTTGAGAGCCACTTCATTGCATTCAATGCAACCCTAATCCTACAAAGAAAACAAATTAATCGTCAGATAAATAATATATAAACATACAATTTTCATTGATGTGGACCTTAGGACCTGTGTTGTGAGGTATTGTTTCTGTTGTATATTTTCTCACTTATATTTATATTTAGGGTTTTCATCTCCGTGACAATATTTGATTTTATCTTAATTTATTATCACTTTGTATACCCAAATGTTAATAATAGTTTGGGTTGATGTTTCCTTTTAAGGCTCTTAATAATTTAATCAAATCTTTTGTCGTGACTTTAGGTTTGATTAAATTTAACATAAATCTTTTACCAATCACAAAATATTCTTTTTGCTACTCAGTTCTTTGGTATAACTCTTTATTTAATTCATTCTCGATAAAATAAAATACTCGCCTTTGCCAAATTAAATATTTAAATTAACCTTCATCATTAAAATATTTAATCTCATTCCTTATTAGCTTTTCTTCATTTCTTTATATTTACCATCATATATTTTCACTTAAGTTGGGCAAAATTCACTCGAGTGAAAATATTCTCTGGCCATTGTATGCTCTTCCAAAATTATTTTCTAGGTAAAATAATTACCTATGCAGAAAATCCATGAAGATCTTAAAATGTCAAAACCTCTTGGGTCTAATTTTCCGAAGACAATTCACCTCTTTTAAGTTTTAACTTTTCATTGATACTTTTGTGTTCATGTTACAGTTTTTAATTTTCTTTTTATTATTATTTTTTTAGAAGAGTACTGTAATTATGTATTTTAAACTAATATATAACAAATATACATGTAGCTTGTAGTTTACCTAGCAAAGTTAATAACTGTGTTGCTCATCCACCCCCACTATCCAGCATTTGCCTGTTATGTCTGTCTAAAGATCAAATCCTCGCTTGTTTCTATGAATTCTTGACTTTACCATTTTTAATCTCAATGTCATGTTTCCTTTATACTTGTAGCAATACATATGTTCAACCAACAGTCTATTAGGTAGCTTGAAAACACACAGTAAGTGGCATGAGCAGATGCCTATCCTAGCAAATTCATCAATACCATGTCCGTTTACAACTTCTATATTGGTACTGAACACCCATGATGAGAACACTCTTATTCTTAACCAATGAGTCAGATGGAGACAATTTTTGTTACCTCGTAGTGGCTTAAATTTTCACGGTCTTTGTGTCTCTTAAAGTGAATCTGTTTGTTGACTTTTCTTTTTCTATGGCTCTGTTTCAAATATGTCTTTCCAAACTATAGTGTTCCTCTGAGTTTTCTCTTGAACTAAATTTAGAAGCTGAATTTGATGACAATGATAAATATGACTTTTACCATCCCCTAAGACATCCAGCAAGGCCTATCAAATCTTTAAAATAGAAAACCTCTGTTTCACAATTCATTGCATTTCTCTATGTGATCTTATTGTGAATAAAATCAGCAATCTCAATTTTCTAATTGCAAATCCTAAGTCCAATGAAAAATTTCCCAACTACACTAATTTTTCATGTTTAGAAAGATCTCAGGTACCCAACATGTTTTTCATGCAATATGCCTTGTCTATCTGTATATGATCAAATAGGTAATTGATTTATTGAAAATGCTTAGACACAGTTTGTGTTTTCTTTACCAAATATCCAAATAGGAACGAAAGAATACTTTAGTGCAAATACATTCGCTGCTATTGAGGCCATTTGAAATATTAAGGCAACGTACTAAACTATATTACCAGATAGGAAAAAGTTTTATTTGCTTAAGAAAAGTTGCTGTCTCTAATACGTGTTTGAATGAGCTACAAACCATGCACCATATATTACTCATGAAGCATGCAGTCCAATGATTAGAAAGAGAGAAACCTGAGATGTACTTAATTTAAGCAACTTGTCTTGAAAAGAATATGATGCATCATTTGCAACAGATAGAGTTTGCCTTAAGCAATATGTCAGAAGAAAGGTTTCTCAGAAGCCCATTTGCTGTGTGATGTAAAGTTGCAGCGTTTAAAGTTTCTATATTGCCCTCTCTTCATGAATTAAATGCTTGTATTTTGACCACAAAAGGACTTTGATCAGGTGTTCCATGCAATATATTATTGTTTTTATCATTTTCGTTCATACAGTATGAGGACTCATCAATGAGTATGTGCCTGATGGGCATTGAATATTTAACAAAATCGGCATTAGAGCTATGTAAATCGAGTTGGTATAAGATGCTTATAAGTTAGTGATCAGATTATCCAATAGTTCATTCTCCACTTATCAACATGGATGGAAAAGGTACTTTTGTTATCTCAATCATTGTCAAATAGTTGTCACTAAGTGGGTGTTTCCAGGGTTCGCCATCCATTTGCATGTAAGCCCATTTTCTTTGCCCACCCCTTAGTTCCACTCTAATAGCAACCACCTGAGCAAGATGCTTTGCTTTAATAAGCTCAATCATGACAAATGTTGTATGCCAATTCTCCTTTAGACCAAAGATTTCAAGCAATCCATCATCAGGGTGGGCTTCCACAAACCCTCTCTTTTCCAAGTAATCTAGGCTAGGGTGACCCCAAGGATTTCGTCCACCAATGTAATTGTGAGGATTCAATGGAACAACTGCTCGAACACTTGAAGGTATTCAAAGAATCTCCCAATCAGAATAGTTCTTCATTTTGATGTGCACATGCAAAATCTTATTTAATCCCCTTACTTGAGGATTGGATGAAAATGGGGTGCAAAACCACCCTTGAGTACAACTATACCCTGAATAGATCATTTTATTAGTAACTGGACCTCGAGCAAGATATGGTTTCTTGTTTCGTAAATGATGAAATCCATAAGCTACTTGAGCATCCATACCAATACTGAAGTATTGTAAAATACACCTTCATAGGAAACAAAAGTGTTAGATAGTGTGCCGTCTTGAATCCCATCCCGAGGATTTGAAGTTTGTTGATGTGGCTTAACTGCATGGGGCAATTCTAATTTTTGTCTATCTGGTGTTGTCATGACCACCCGCCAACTATCAAGCCGACAAATTGGACCACTAATCACCCTAGAGAAGGAGCTCTTGATTGCTGACTTCCATGCAAATGGGAAGGATCCATCCCAGCCAAAACTTCGAGCCAGATCATTGCCTGTGCCAAGAGGAATATTGCTGGAAAGTATTGCACATATTTTTGAACCTCTTGGTTTTCAGTATAGGTAACATCATGGCTACATGATCTGTATGAATGCCAGGTTTTCTTTTTTCAGATATTGTAGTCATATCACAAGCTTGCTAAACATTTTGTATAGTCAGAAGTTGCAAGTTTCATAAGTACAAATGGATGGGGATGTTTGAAGCTGAAATGTTATAATTTTCTATTTTAAGTTTTACAGTTTTTCCAAGTTGTAATCTTGTTGGACAGGTCTTAAGAGTCTGCAACTTAATAATTGTTTACTATTGCCATGAAAATCCAGTGGAAGAAACTAATTAACGGTTGAAAGAAACCTTGAACATTGAGGAAATATACCTGAACAAGAGCTTGGCTCAAAAATCATCTTTAGATTGTATGTACTCCAGATTGGGAATATAGGGAAATTTACAACCAATCTCCTACTTCTCAATGTAAAAGGCCTCTTGTGGATGACTAAATCTTATCTTATATAAAAATGTGTTCAAAACATGAATCTTTAAATACATCACAATAATTTGCAAAATATTGTTAAAAATAATATGAAAATAAGTTAACAACTTAACAGAGGATATCATACAGAGGCATATTGTAGGCCATTAACTTTTAGTAAATATATATTGGGGAATGTAGCAAAACCGCATCTTACTTCTATCTTATGGCCATTGTGGCTTATACAAGGTGCTGGTCCTTTGTAAAAGTCCTCTTCTCATATAGATAGACACCTCGTGTTGATGTGCAAAGATGAATTTCTGGGTGTTAAAATTGATTTTTCATACAAAAAGCCTAAAATATTTTGCAAAAATTTACTGGAGATATCTAGTTCCAACATAGGCTCCGTCTATGGATGCATGCCCCTTGTGGGCATAGCAAGATCCTAGATCTTTGGGAAGTAGGCCAGTGCCTTATCCATTGGGCAAACTATGAACTATGATGAATAGTGGAACTACTGTGCATGGAAAGAAGTATTTTTGAGAGTATTGACTAGAATTGTCCATGCACTGGCAATTCTTTTCTCTCTGGTTTTCTTCTAAGAGAAAAAGTGTTTCAGAAACTGTCCATGTACTGGCAGTTCTTGTTCCTCACTTGACATGTTATGTAAACGATAGGAATCCTCCCCTCCTTTGTCACTGCTGACAAAGGGCCCGATCCACAAAGCCTCAAATTTCCCATGTTTTCCCTTTTCTTGATTTCTAGCATTCCACATAAGCACTATGTCACCTACCTCAAATTTTTTGCCTTTAGCCCTTTTATCATATAGGTACTTCATCTGTATTTGCATTTTTTTATTCTGTTGCATTGCTTGTTCTCTTATTTCATCTAATTCTAGTAGTTGTTCTAACCTCTCTTCCATCGGTTCTGGGACATCCCAATCCTCTTGTAGGATAAACTTACATACTAGCAATAGGTTGTGTATTGGGAGTCTAGCATGAGTTCCATATACTAGCTCAAATGGTGATTTACCAATTGCCTTCTTTACTGTGATCCTATCAGCCCATAGTACTAATCTCAATTTGGAATCCCAGGTTTTCTTGTTATTATCCAACATTCTTTTTATAATCTTCAGGATACTTTTATTGCTAGACTCAGCTTGCCCATTACCCTGAGGGTGGTATGGAGAAGAATATGAGACCATGATACCATAATATTTGCAAAAAATTTTAAACTCATCATATCTAAAACACATTTCATTGTCAGTTATGAGCCTTGATGGTACCCTAAATCTAGTTATAATATTTTCCAATAGAAAACTTGTCACAACCTTGCTAGTTGCTTGTTTTGTGGGTATTGCTTCCACCCATTTCGTAAAATAGTCGGTGGCTACTAATATCCATTTATGGCCGCCACTTGATTTCTCCATAATCTCTCCTATAAAGTCGATTCCCCATTGGTGAAATGGGTCATCAACTTGCATAGGTCTCAAGGGTAATGCCCCTTGATATTTTAACTTCCCTGAGAATCTCTGACAGGCCTCACATTTCCTAGTAAAGCTATAGGCATCATTGAAGACCTTGGGCCAATAGTAGCCAACCCTTAATATCTTGTGTGCTGTGGTTTTAGCTGAGAAATGGCCACCACACACTCCCTGATGCATCTTTTTTAAGGCAGATTTAGCTTGTTCTTCATCTAAACAAAGCAATAAGATACCATCCTTGTTTTTCCAATAAAGATCTCGCTCTATAAGCACATATTTTGAAGCATGCAATTTTAGAGTTCTTTTCTTATTATCATCAAATCCTTTAGGGCATTTCATGTGTTTGAGGTAGTACACTATGTCAGTATACCAAGGAGTATTCTCAATACTTGTTACCATGTCCTCTTCATTTTCAATATTACATACTTGGGTAGCCTCAAGGTTTGTTTTAGTCATTAATTTTGCTAGACCTTGTCCCCTTACCAGTTTTGTGATTTGAATTTCTATATCAAATTCTTGAAGTCGGTTTATCCACCTACATCTCTTCCCAGTCACTTCATTTTGCATAAACACATCTTTGACTGCTGCATTTGGGACATAAGCTATCACCTTAGCCCCAACTACGTAAGGTCTAAATGCCTTAACTACTTTCATTAACGCATAGGCTTGTTTTTTAGTGATATCATAGTTAAGTTCTACATGTTGGAGTGATTTACTGAAAAAGGAAATAGGCTGCTCATAACCCTCACTATTCTTTTGTAGCATTACTGCTACTACTATATGAAAAGACGCAAAGGAGAAGATCTAAAAAGGTTTACCAAAATCAGGAGATTTTAGCACTGGGGTTTCTTTAATTGCTCTTTTTATGGATGCAAAAGCTTCTATACATTCATCTGTCCAATTAACCTTTGCATTTTTCTTCAACATTCTAGATATAGGGTTAATTATTTCTGCAAAGTTAGGTATAAACCTTCTCACAAAATTTATTTGTCCAAAGAATGATTGTATGGCCTTGGCCGTCTTTGGGATAGGAACTTTATCTATCGCATCTACTCTTTCGGGATCAATCCTAACTCCATCTTTGGATACTATGTGCCCAAGCAATTTCCCCTCTGTGACTACAAATTTACATTTCTTAGGGTTCAAGGAAATGCCATACTCTAGTGCTCTGATAAATATTTTCTCAAGATGATTCACATGATCCTCTGCCCTTTTTGAGTATGTAGTGAGATCATCCTGATATACAGCCATGATCTCATTTATCAAACCTGCAAAGGCAACATCCATTGCCCTCTGGAATGTAGCTCCAGTGTTTGTGAGACCGAATGGCATCCTCACATATACATAGATCCCCCATGGGTTGTAAAGGCTGTTTTGTATTGTTCAGACTCTTTAACCTTCACTTGGTTATAACCAGAGAAACCATCCATCATGGATAACAATTCACAGCTAGTAACCCTCTGTAACAAGATTTCCATATTAGGCAAGGGATAATTATCTTTAAGGGAAGACACATTTAAGTTTCTAAAATCTACACAAAGTCTAATATCCCCGTTGTTTTTCCTAACAGGCACTAAATTTGAAACCCAGGATGAATGCCTAATTGGTTTTATGATGCCAACCTCCCTGAGTTTCATGAGTTCTTCATACATCTTTGGTTCTAACACAGGGTTGATAGGTCTTTGCTTTTGTCTATAAGGCTTAGCATCTGGCTTCAGAGGGATTTCGTGCTGGAACAAATCTTCCCTATAAGCTTTAAGATCATCATAGGACTAGGCAAATACATTTTTATATTTTCTCAATAATGTAATTAACATGTTTCTAATTGCAGGGGTTATCTTCTTTCCAATGTAGACTTTTTTAGGTGACAATTCAGTTCCTAAATTTATTTCTTCCACATCTTCCTCTTTTATTATTACTTTTTTGGAAATGGATTGATCATTCGCATCAAAAACTCTCTCTAATGCTACTAATCCCTTCAGAATCTTATTGGTTTTAAGTTGGACAATTTCCTTCCCAAATAAAGTCTCTTTACCATCAATCTCCTCAACAAAAGCATTAAGATCAATCTCTTGATTCTCATACTAATCTATACAATGCAAAAATTTTAGTAAATCAGCATCACTATCAAAAACTTGCTAGTTATATATGTTGTCTGGGATAGTTGGTCTAGTCTTGAACTCAACTTCTGAAATACCTGACAGGGTAATATCATCCTTTTTCAAAGCTATGTTTGCAAGGAAGTCAGCCATTATATTTTTTGACCTATCTATCCAACTTATCGAAAAAGCATCAAACATTTCTATATCATCCAGAACTGCATTCTTGTATTATTTTAATCTTTTGTTTTTTGAGGAATATTTGCCCTTGATTTGTGAAATTATCAACTCAGAGTCTCCATATACAGTTAACAATTTGATCTTGTATTTTCTAGCAATGCTCAAGCCAATCAAGAGTGCTTCATATTTGGCTACATTATTGGTACATTCAAAGGCCAAGAAAAATGAGTATTTGAATGTCTTTCCTGATGGTGATATAAAAAGTATCCTAGCCCCATTCCCTGCCTTGTTGCATGCACCATCAAAATACATGGTCCATACACCATTTTCATCAAGTTGTGCTTCATGGTGAATTGGGTCAGTGTTGTTCAATTCAAAATTGTTTTCTTCTATCCTGAATGTGCCAAGATCTATGTCACAAAAGCAAGTCATTTGGTTTGGATCAATCTTTTCTATAATATTTTCAAACCGTGGTTCCCTATAAAGTTTAACTGCTTGTGTTCCTACTGGGATAGTGGCATAAGATAAATCTAATTGCACATTTCCCCCTACCATAGCAGTCCATTATCTTGACAACAACATTCCATAATAAGGTGGAATATCTACCACAGTGATATCAATTTTATAAGCAGCTTCGGGGTGAGATGCCAATTTTATTTCAACATCTTTCATGACTCCTACAACTAGCACATATCTATTATCCATCGCATAACATTTGCCAAACGTAGTATCTACCCACATTCCAAGCTCTCTCATGACAGCCATAGGCATTATATTCATTGCCGCTCCTGAATCAAGCATACAGTTCCTAACCAATTTGTTTCTTATTAACAAAGTGATATAGAACGGGTCTACTTCAGATGAATTCTTCATTAATGTATCACCTAAGTGAACCTCAGGGGTTTTGACAGGTTCTTGTTGCACATTATTTATTTTATGGCTGGGTTGTTCTGGTCTTTTGTCTGATACATCTGAGATCATCTTTACCACTGTATTCTTATATTTTTCTACCTTCATCATTTCTAGAAGTGGCACAGATATTTTCACTTGAGAAATAGCTTGGGCAATATCAAATGGGGGATTTATGTTTGGTTCTAACCTTTCAACTTTTGTTTGCCTTTTTTCCTCAGTTTGTGAGCTATCCTTTGTTTTGTTTTGTGTATTAACAGGAGCTATTTTATGAGGTGTTTTCTCAATTTTACTTTCATCATTTTTACCGGAGACTTGATTTTTGATAAACACACTTCTAGGACTACCTTGTTCAGCATTGATTGTTCTGTTTCTCAGGTTATAACTACTCTTGGCTTGTGCTACCGTAGCCATTGTTAAAGATTTTCTCTCTTCCTCAGAAGGTTTTTGCTAATGACAATTATGTGTTGTATAAAGACCATATTCATAGTTCCCTAAATCCTCCTCCTGGTCAGAAAATATTTCTTGCTTTCCCATGTTCACATTATACTTTTGAGTTCCCACATCATATTTGTATCCCGCCTCCTCATCGGATGAATAGTCCTCTTGAAAAGTGTGAGGTTTAGTACCCAACATATTTATAGTATGATTGTCCCTTTCAGAGTTATAAGATACCTCATCCTTTTGTACTGATTGTGCTACCACGCAATAATCAGGAGAGTAAGGCAAATTACAGGGCATACACCATGGGTTGTCTTCTACCATGTGGGTTCCATTTTTCTTTAAAGAGTCCGGGGTATCTCTTCCATAGTTATATCTTTTGTTATTATCCACCGGCTTTCCATCTTTCCAATTCGTATGATATGGCATATCATGAAGTCTGGGCCTTTCATTTCTATGTGAGTAATCTTGTTTGTTTGAAGGAGGATTAGGGTTTTGAGGGACTCTTATATTTTCTCTTTTTCCAATTATCCCAGCAGCCTTTTTATTGTTTTCAATAGTGAGAGCTATTTTCTGTGCTTCTGCCAAAGTTCTAGGGCTTCTGTTCCTAAGTTCATAACCTGTCTTTGGGTTGAATGCTTTCAAGTATATGCTAAGGGCTGCTTGGTTGTTCAGTTTGGATTCTTGTGGGATCTTGTTATATAACTTAGTGAATCTCAAATTAAAATCATACACTTGTTCATTTTGATACTTTTGAATAGTTATTAGTTCATGAAGAGCAAATTTAGGGGTACATTGATTTCCATATTGTTCAAGAAATTGATTGTGGAAATCTGTCAGGGAGTATATTGAAGCATCTGGTAAACTATTTACCCAATCTCTTGTTTCATCAATAAGAGATATCATAAATAATTTCATTTTTATATCCTCATATTCAATGCCAATGTCTTGTATAAAAGCATTGAATCGTCTGATATGTTCCTCTGATGTCAATTCACTATTTCCTGCAAACTTAGGTACAATGTTCCTCCAACTATTATCCATGGGGTAAGGATATAGTTGATATTCGGTCAAGTCAAATTGTCTAGCCATACTCATAGGATTTGGAGGTGGCATGTTAGGGTATGGTGGATAATACTGGTATCCAAATGGAGGTTGTTGGTACATATTGGGTTGGATATGATGCTGATGATACACATTTTGTTGTGGGGGAGGTCGTGGTTGTTGATTGTTAAGTCTTTGCCCTAGAGGCGGATGTTGTTGGTGAACATTCCTAGTATTTACAGGTGGAGGTCTATGTACTTGCCTATTTTGCTGATTAAGATTATTGCATGTATTATGGGGTACCCTAATGTTTCCAACAGCAGTAGTATTCTGAGACATTCCATGCGGATTATTATTGTTTCTATGTGGGGGCACATACTTAGTCAAATTTCGTGCCTGAAGATCTAAAAGGGCCATTTGTCTATTGATTTCTTCGGCTCTTTGTATCATTTGTTGTCTATTTTTGAGTCTTTGTTCTTGATATTCTAAATGTATAGCAAGTTCCTGATCAGTCATATAGTCATAGTCTACGATAGCTTGATGATTAGTATGTTCATGATTTCCCTCACCTTGATTTTCTATCTCATTAGTCCTTTGTGGCTGTGCTTCCTGATTAAACATATCATTAGGGTTATCTGTTGGTGTCATAGGATTCTCAACTTCATCATGGAATGGGGAGGTATATATCGTATAATTTTGGCCTGGAGTACTTGTACTCTCATGTGGTTGTTTAAGTGTTTCCCTATCTTTATCAGTATTGCCTTTATTTTGAGGGGACCCATTTTTGGTTGTCCATTTCTGTAGAGACCTCCTTCCATTCATGTTTGTAAAAATAATGTTTGTTTAAAATCTGTGATTAGAATGGAGTCGCCACCTACTTCTTTCAAGTAAGAAAATTAAAATTGTTTCTTTTCTTCCCAGCGGAGTCTTTTAATAAAAACTTTGGATTTGACTCTGTAACAAATGGCTTTAGATTTTCAGGCAAACCTCCCCAGTGGAGTCACCAATTTGTTGGGTCTCAAAAATGCAGGTTGTGGATTCTAAGGGGATGCCAAGCCCTATGGTCAAATCTACAACGTTTTTGAGCCAATGACTAGAGTTTGACCTTAACGATCAACTTCTCCCTGCGCTTTAGGTCCTGCTACAACCTGGGTGGGTGAACCTTGGATTATTAAAGCAGGTTGTATGATTAAATCAATGTTGGTTTGCTGCTAATTTATCCAATTACAATGGCATACTTGTAAATCAGATGAAATACTATAAACTATTTCTAAGGAAAGCAAATGATTTAACCTAAATTCTAACAGAAATAAATAACAAATAACATGAAATGAATCTACAACAGAGTAAATATTTTAAACATAAAATAAATCAATAGTTTGATTGGTGCTTTGTCTGTTTGGGCAATGGAGTCAGGATGTCAGAAACAAATACTTGTATCAGGTAATAATTCAATCTGATTGGCACATACAATAGTTTGCAACTTGTACAAACATGCAAGGAGGAAATCATTAATTCGTTCTTAATAATCCAAAAGACATAATTGTATTAAATGCAAAACACTAAAAGGATTTTAATCTTTCCGGAAAGAACCAATTTAGATTTGCAAATTAACAAATTAGATCAACTATGGAGACAAATCAATAACCTAATCAATTAATCATACTTAATAATCCATTCAACATTCTAAGATTACTATAATTGATGAGAAAGGATTTAATTCTCTGAGAAACCAATCAAATCAATTATACTGAATGATCAACTGTAATAAGACAATTTAAACATATCCTTAACACATTTAAATCGAATAATCAAAAAATGAATGATATGGAGATAATTAAATTGACTGAATTAAAATGACAAATAGATGATACCATCACAATGTATCTCAAATTCGAATCCTCAAATGCTACCTCAGAATATATCAAGCACCATAGCTTCTCTCAGAACAAAATTGCATATAAACTTGCATCAGATATCCAAAAAAAATGCTTCAATTTGTCTGTGTAAGGAATCTCTATTTCTAACTTAATTCTAACCCTATTCTAACTCCCTATCCCGGGTCCTGGGATCTCTATTTAAAGATATGCAACAAGCCTCAGACCTGTTACAAAATTCATGATGGTTGATAACTGGTTGAGCCTAACCATGAGAAACGGTACATTTTACTACATAAATTAAATAACTTAATTTGAAAACTTTAACGATCATTTCAGGTTGAAATAAAATATTTAATCTTCCCGTTGAGAGCTGCTTCATTGCATTCAATGCAACCCTAATCCTATAAAGAAAACAAATTAATCGTCAGATAAATAATATATAAACATACAATTTTCATTGATGTGGACCTTAGGACCTGTGTCGTGAGGTATTGTTTCCGTTGTATATTTTCTCACTTATATTTATATTTAGGGTTTTCATCTCCGTGACAATATTTGATTTTATCTTAATTTATTATCACTTTGTATACCCAAATGTTAATAATAGTTTGTGTTGATGTTTCCTTTTAAGGCTCTTAATAATTTAATCAAATCTTTTGTCGTGACTTTAGGTTTGATTAAATTTAACATAAATCTTTTACCAATCACAAAATATTCTTTTTGCTGCTCAGTTCTTTGGTATAACTCTTTATTTAATTCATTCTTGGTAAAATAAAATACTTGCCTTTGCCAAATTAAATATTTAAATTAACCTTCATTATTAAAATATTTAATCTCATTCCTTATTAGCTTTTCTTCATTTCTTTATATTTACCATCATATATTTTCACTTAAGTTGGGCAAAATTCACTCGAGTGAAAATATTCTCTGGCCATTATATGCTCTTCCAAAATTATTTTCTAGGTAAAATAATTACCTATGCAGTGAATCCCTGAAGATCTTAAAATGTCAAAACATCTTGGGTCTAATTTTCTGAAGACAATTCACCTCTTTTAAGTTTTAACTTTTCATTGATACTTTTGTGTTCATGTTACAGTTTTTAATTTTCTTTTTATTGTTTTTTTTTAGAGTACTGTAAATATGTATTTTAAACTAATATATAACAAATATACATGTAGCTTGTAGTTTACCTAGCAGAGTTAATAACTGTGTTGCTCATCCACCCCCACTATCCAGCATTTGCCTGTTATGTTTGTCTAAAGATCAAATCCTCGCTTGTTTCTATGAATTCTCGACTTTACCATTTTTAATCTCAATGTCTTGTCTCCTTTATACTTGTAGCAATACATATGTTCAACTAACAGTCTATTAGGTAGCTTGAAAACACACAGTAAGTGGCATGAGCAGATGCCTATCCTAGCAAATTCATCAATACCATGTCCGTTTACAACTTCTATATTGGTACTGAACACCCATGATGAGAACACTCTTATTCTTAACCAATGAGTCAGATGGAGACAATTTTTGTTACCTCGTAGTGGCTTAAATTTTCACAGTCTTTGTGTCTCTTAAAGTGAATCTATTTGTTGACTTTTCTTTTTCTATGGCTTTGTTTCAAATATGTCTTTCCAAACTATAGTGTTCCTCTGAGTTTTCTCTTGAACTAAATTTAGAAGCTAAATTTGATGACAGTGATAAATATGACTTTTACCATCCCCTAAGACATCCAGCAAGGCCTATCAAATCTTTAAAATAGAAAACTTCTGTTTCACAATTCATTGCATTTCTCTATGTGATCTTATTGTGAATAAAATCAGCAATCTCAATTTTCTAATTGCAAATCCTAAGTCCAATGAAAAATTTCCCAACTACACTAATTTTTCATGTTTAGAAAGATCTCAGGTACCCAACGTTTTTTTCATGCAATATGCCTTGTCTATCTATATATGATCAAATAGGTATTTGATTTATTGAAAATGCTCAAACACAGTTTGTGTTTTCTTTACCAAATATCCAAATAGGAACGAAAGAATACTTTAGTGCAAATACATTCGCTGCTTTTGAGGCCATTTGAAATATTAAGGCAACGTACTGAACTATATTGCCAGATAGGAAAAAGTGTTATTTGCTTCAGAAAAGCTGTTGTCTCTAATACGTGTTTGAATGAGCTACAAACCATGCACCATATATTACTCATGAAGCATGCAGTCCAATGATCAGAAAGAGAGAAGCCTGAGATCTACTTAATTTAAGCAACTTGTCTTGAAAAGAATATGATGCATCATTTGCAACAGATAGAGTCTGCCTTAAGCAATATGTCAGAAGAAAGGTTTCTCAGAAGCCCATTTGTTGTGTGATGTAAAGTTGCAGCGTTTAAAGTTTCTATATTGCCCTCTCTTCATGAATTAAATGCTTGTATTTTGACCACAAAAGGACTTTGATCAGGTGTTTCGTGCAATATATTATTGTTTTTATCATTTTCATTCATACATTATGAGGACTCATCAATGACTATGTGCTTGATGGGGATTGAATATTTAACAAAATCGGCATTAGAGCTGTGTAAATCGAGTTGGTATAAGATGCTTATAAGTTAGTGTTCAGATTATCCAATAGTTCATTCTCCACTTATCAACATGGATGGAAAAGGTACTTTTGTTATCTCAATCATTGTCGAATAGCTGTCACTAAATGGGTGTTTCCAGGGTTCACCATCCATTTGCATGTAAGCCCGTTTTCTTCGCCCACCCCTTAGTTCCACTCTAATAGCAACCCCTTGAGCAAGATGCTTTGCTTTAATAAGCTCAATTATGACAAATGTTGTATGCCAATTCTCCTTTAGACCAAAGATTTCAAGCAATCCATCATTAGGGTGGGCTTCCACAAACCCTCTCTTTTCCAAGTAATCTGGGCTAGGGCGACCCCAAGGATTTCGTCCACCAACGTAATTGTGAGGATTCAATGCAACAACTGCTCAAACACTTGAAGGTATTCGAAGAATCTCCCAATCAGAATAGTTCCTCCTTTTGATGTGCACACACAAAATATTATTTAATCCCCTTACTCGAGGATTGGATGAAAATGGGGTGCAAAACCACCCTTGAGTACAACTATACCCTGAATAGATCATTTTATTAGTAACTGGACCTCGAGCAAGATATGGTTTCTCATTTCGTAAATGATGAAATCCATAAGCTACTTGAGCATCCATACCAATACTGAAGTATTGTAAAATACACCTTCATAGGAAACAAAAGTGTTAGATAGTGTGCCGTCTTGAATCCCATCCCGAGGATTTGAAGTTTGTTGACATGGCTTAACTGCATGGGGCAATTCTAATTTTTGTCTATCTGGTGTTGTCATGACCACCCGCCAACTATCAAGCTGACAAATTGGACCACTAATCACCCTAGACAAGGAGCTCTTGATTGCTGACTTCCATGCAAATGGGAAGGATCCATCCTAGCCAAAACTTCGAGCCAGATCATTGCCTGTGCCAAGAGGAATATTGCTGGAAAGTATTGCACATATTTTTGAACCTCTTGGTTTTCGGTATAGGTAACATCATGGCTACATGATCTGTATGAATGCCAGGTTTTCTATTTTCAGATATTGTAGTCATATCACAAGCTTGCTAAACATTTTGTATAGTCAGAAGTTGCAAGTTTCATAAGTACAAATGGATGGGGATGTTTGAAGCTAAAATGTTATAATTTTCTATTTTAAGTTTTACAGTTTTTCCAAGTTGTAATCTTGTTGGACAGGTCTTAAGAGTCTGCAACTTAATAATTGTTTACTATTGCCATGAAAATCCAGTGGCAGAAACTAATTAACAGCTGAAAGAAACCTTGAACATTGAGGAAATATACCTGAACAAGAGCTTGGCTCAGAAATCATCTTTAGATTGTATGTACTCCAGATTGGGAATACAGGGAAATTTACAACCAATCTCCTACTTCTC
Organism: Cunninghamia lanceolata; assembly: GCA_027924645.1. Classification (NCBI taxonomy): domain Eukaryota; kingdom Viridiplantae; phylum Streptophyta; class Pinopsida; order Cupressales; family Cupressaceae; genus Cunninghamia; species Cunninghamia lanceolata. Next base: position 5,784,997 of record BSBN01000960.1, on the reverse strand, counting down.
AATGTAAAAGGCCTCTTGTGGATGACTAAATCTTATCTTATATAAAAATGTGTTCAAAACATGAATCTTTAAATACATCACAATAATTTGCAAAATATTGTTAAAAATAATATGAAAATAAGTTAACAACTTAACAGAGGATATCATACAGAGGCATATTGTAGGCCATTAACTTTTAGTAAATATATATTGGGGAATGTAGCAAAACCGCATCTTACTTCTATCTTAGGGCCATTGTAGCTTATACAAGGTGTTGGTCCTTTGTAAAAGTCCTCTTCTCATATAGATAAACACCTCGTGTCGATGTGCAAAGATGAATTTCTGGGTGTTAAAATTGATTTTTCATACAAAAAGCCTAAAATATTTTGTAAAAATTTACTGGAGATATCTAATTCCAACACATCTATCTATCATTGCACAATTTGTTTCCTTAAAAATCAATTAGGTTTAACAATCAAGATTCTGGGATCAATAGTTCCCCAATCATAAAAGTAATAGCAATAGTACTATAAATAGTCTCATGAATAGAAGTGAAAAAGGTAGGCCTCACATCCTCCCCCCCTAAGACTGTACTTCCTCCTGGAAGTTGTCAAAGAGGTGAGGGTAAAGGGTCTTCAGTCTCGTTGCATCTTCCCATGTTGTAGTGACCTCATCATACATATCCCACTGGACCCTAACCTGGTCCAGCTCTCAACCTCAAAGGGCCAGCATCTGACAAGCCAATATGCGTATTGGCTCCAAAGCCAGCTGTCTGTCTGCCTCTACCTGAAGAGCACTCCAATCTAATACGTGAGACAAGTCAGGTATATAACAATGTAAAACTGAAACATGAAAGACATCGTGGATACGCGACAGGCTAGGTGGCAAGGCTAAACGATAGGCTACAGGTCCTATCCTCTCCAAAATCTCAAAAGGTCCTACAAATCAGGGTACGAGCTTAGAGCCTTTTCCGTAATGGATTGGACTCTTGTGCGGTCGCACTCTCAAGAATACCCTGTCACCCACTGAGAAGCTTCGATCCGTTCTCTTCACATTGGCATACTTCTTCTATCTATCCTAAGCCTCCTGAAGTCTCTGTCTAATCAATGTGACCTACTGCTCCATATCTTGAACTATTTCGGGACCAATGACAACTCAATCCTCTAACCGATCCCAACTCAAAGGCATCTTGCATGGTCTGCCGTATAAAGCTTGGTAAGGAGGCATACCCAATGAGCTATGATGCCCATTATTGTAGGCTAACTCAACCAGATACAGGTACTCCTCCCATCTAGACTGATGGTCCATAACATACATACGAAGCATGTCCTCTAACACCTGATTAACTCTTTCTGTCTGGTCGTCCGTCTCAGTATGGTAAGTGGAACTGAAGTTGAGCTATGTGCCCAATGCCTGATGTAAGGCTCTCCCAAACGATGAGGTGAATACGGAGTCTCTACAGATATGATGTGGCGAGGTACTCCATGAAGTCTGACACTCTGATCTAAAAACACTCTCGCCACTGATGGTGCATTGTACGTTGTGCGTACCGGTGAAAAATGTGCCACCTTGGTCAATTTGTCAACTGTCACCATGATGGCATCATGGCGTCACGATGACATAGGTAGACCAACGATAAGGTCCATGGAAATGGTGTCCCATTTCCACTCAGGTATCTTGTGAGGGTACAAAAGTCCTGCTGGATGCTGATGCTCAGCCTTGACCTTCTGACACTTAAGGCATCGAGCAACATACTCTCCAATGTCGCGTCTCATCCTAGCCCAATGATATAACTGCCGCAAATCTGCATGCATCTTCTTCACTCCTGGATGAGCTGCATAGGGTGCTCTATGAGCCTCAAAAAGTATCACTATACATAGTTCACCCACATGGGGTACATAGATACGCTGCCGATGTCTAAGCAACCCATCTAACTCAAGGGAGTATCCTACAAATTTCCCTTTAAGAGCCTTCTAATTCTAGATTTCCTGTTGCACCTCAAGAAACCACTCATCCTTAGGCAGATGCTATAGAATATGCTCTCTCAAATCCACCTTCAATGTCAGGGTCATGATTTCATGGCACCTTCGACTCAAAGCGTCGGTGACCACATTCTCCTTTCCTTTGATGTAGTGGACATCAAAGTCGTACTTACATATAAACTCCATCCAACGCCGCTGGCGGGCATTCAAATTGGGATGAGTGAAAATGTACTGTAAGCTATGATGATCTGAATGGAGCTCAAAACGTCGGCCTAAGAGGAAGTGTCTCCAACGAACAAGAGCATGAATAACTGCTGCAAGCTCTAAATCATGAGTAGGGTAATTTAGCTCATTTGTTTTAAGTTTACGTGATTCATAAGCAATCGCTCTACCACCCTACATAAGCACATCTCCCAATCCCTCTAATGATGCATCCGTGCAAACAACAAACTCTTCTGCTGGATCAGGAACAACTAATATGGGAGTGCTGGTAAGATGTTCCTTGAGGATCCCAAAGGCCTTCTCACACTACTCGGTCCAAGTGAAACCTTTCCCTTTTCGCTGAAGGGAAGTGATAGGATGTGCTATCTTGGAGAACCCTTCGACAAACCTATAGTAATAATCAGCTAACCCCATAAAACTCCTGACTTCTATTACACTGGTGGGTGCTGGCCATTCCTGAATTGCTCTGATCTTCGATGGATCTACGGAGATGCCATCACTGGATAAAATGTGCCCCAAATACTGCACCTCTGTCCTAAAGAAGGCACACTTTGCTAGGTTGCCATAAAGCTAGTGCTCATGTAAACACTGCAATACCTGACGTAAATGGTCCACATGCTCCTCCTCGGTCCACGAGTAGATTAGAATATCATCTAGAAATATGATCACGAACCGATCTAGGTAAGTGCAGAACACCCCGTTCCTGAGACTCATGAACACTACAGGGGCATTCGTCAAACCGAAAGGTACTACTGTAAACTCATAATGGCCATATCTGGTTCAAAAGGCAGTCTTTTAAATATCTGCCTTTGTGATTCGTAATTGGTGATACCTAGATTTTAGATCAATTTTTGAAAACACTTTGGCTCCCTGCATTTGGTCAAAGAGATCGTCAATCCTAGGCAGAGGATATCGGTTCCTCACCGTCACTTTGTCCAACTGTCTGTAGTCCATGCATAGTTGAAGAGATCCATCCTTCTTCTTAACGAAGATAACTGGTGCGCCCCATGGTGAAACGCTAGGTCGGATGTGTCCCTTCTCTAATAACTCCTCTAACTGCAATTTAAGCTCTATAAGCTCATGTGTAGTCATTCTATAAGGTACACGAGACACTGGTTTTACCTTTGGTACCAAGTCGATGTGGAAATCAACTTCTCTGCGTGGAGGCATACCTGGTAGCTCTGGCGGAAAGACATTGGCAAAGTCTCTTAGGATAGGGTGATCCTCTAAGGTAGCCTTAGGTTCATCCTCTGATCTATCATTGATTGTGATAGCAAACATATGACAACCCTTCCATGTGCAACACTTAAGCTATTGAGTGGATATCATACGAACAGCTGTGGGCTTCTGTATGCCCACTATCTCGATTGGTGTGCCATGATTGTCTATGCAACTAATCATCCTCTGGTGACAATCTAGCTTGGCTCTATGAGCCGCAAGCCAGTCCATACCTAGAACTACGCCGTAGGATCCTAATGGCATAACCCTAAGGTCACATGTTGTAATGAAAGAACCCAAGGAAATCGCACTTTCTAACAATGGTTTTAACTGACATCCTTGCCCCAGAGGCCAACTCAACCTCCCACCTAATGTCCTACCTAGAAGCCACCAGCCTGCAACATTCCACTAATGATGTAGACATAAAAGAATCGGTAGCTCTGGAATCAAATAGGATAGAGATGGGAAAATATCCAATCATACCTGTTGTCTCTATGCCTGAAGCTTGGAAATTAGCCTGGCAGTTTTCAAATGCTGCAAACATACGGTGGGATCTACCCACATCACCCACAGTCTGCTCAGATCCTCCTGCACGATGTTGTCCTTCTACTGTAAAACCCTGTGGACACTCTCTAGCTAGGTGTCCAGCTTCACCACAAACATAACAAGGGCCCCTAACCTGTACCTATATAGTTTGAGTCCTACTCAACTGCTATTGTCCTGATCTACCAATAGACCCCTGTGAGCCCCTATACAACTATTGTGGCCTCGTGGTTCCCGCAGGTGGTTCCTGCTGCCTCTGATCTCTGCATGGGCCCTGCTGCTGCCAACCTCTATTATGTCCTCCATGTGACCTCTGTTGTGTTCTAGCTCTCTGCTGCTGCTGTGGGGGCCTAGGGGGTAATGATGTTGAATTGAATCCTCCTCTATGAGGTGGTTGTGATGGTCTACGGAAACTCTGCTAATGCTGTTGTGGACCTCGATCCTGAAACTAAGAGCAAGAACTCTGCCCTTGTCCCTGAATCTCCTCAGTGATATATGCCTTCTCGGTAGTATCACTCAAAGTCTAAGGATCTGCCATCCGAACAGGCCCTGCTATACTGTGGTTCAGTCCTCTGATAAACTTATGCACCAGGAGTTTCTCATCATGGAGATACTCTGCATATCTAGATAACTCTGTAAACCTACTCTCATACTGTGCCACTGTGAGTCCCCTCTGCTGTAGGTCATGGAAGTCTATACGACGCTGTCTGTAATGGTCTGATAGGTATTGCGCATTGAAGCGCTCTATAAAGGTCTCCCATGAGAGGGTATCTATGAAAAGGTGACACTTGCACTCCTCAGTGCGCCACCAGGTAGCTGCTGCATCTCGTAATAAGTGTACTGCCACACGGGCCTTCATGTTGCCCTTGTAAGGGCACAACATGAAGCACCTGTCTAAACTGATAAGCTAGGCCTCTGCCTCAGCTCCTTCTGTGGTCCCAATGAAAGTAGGAGGGTTCAACCTCAATATGTCCCTAATGGAATCTCCTCTATCTCTGTGCTCCCTGATAGGCTCATGTACATGATAATCATAAGGTCTATGACCCAATTGCTCTACTCGCACTACCTCATCATGCCTCGCATGATGTGTGGGGCTCCTGCTATGGGCCCTGTCGGTCGAACCAACCTCCTCTGTCTCTAGCAACTCAACATAAGGTTCCACACATGGTATCCCTCGCGGCTCTACGCGGGGATCCACACGTGGCTCGACATGAGACTCAGCTCGTGGCTCCACGCGTGGCTCCTCTCGCGGAACCTCGCGGGGCTCGACACATGGCTCTACACGCGGCTCAACTACAGCAGGTGGAAGCCTATCCAAGATAGCCTGCAAGGCCTATAATATTTGTGGTCCCATATCTGGTGGGGCTGGGGGTGCCTACGGTACCTGAGGAACTGGTTGTGCCTGTAGAAATGGCTGAACCTGTGGAACTGGCTAAACCAGTGGAACTGGCTGATCCGGTCCCACAGCTGAAGAATCAGTGCGCACCTCGGTGGGTGGAGTGCGGCGGGGCTATGCTTGCCGAACTCGTTTGGGAGGCATCCTACAAAATGAGGTAACCGCCAATTAGTTTGGTTACAGAAGTGAAAATGTGCCTAAACAAGCCCAGTGTTTAAAACAAACTTGGGCTCTGATACCAAATGTCATGCCCACATTTCTCATGCGGTCACAACACGCAACCATGTGTGTTGTGTTCACATGCGTCATGTGGTCATGATACGAACTATCAAAAATTTTCCCTTACTACTCTGAAATTTCCCCCTCACACGCATAAGCGTGCTCGTTTGTGTATGTTTCAAGTTGTCAATGATACTATTGTTAATGGAATATCTTACACATGTGTGCATTCTCTACTTTGATGTCGTTCACTACGTTTACGTCGGTTTTAATTTCAGCATTTAAGTTTTACTTGATAATTAGTTGGCCTCAAATTGGTTTTCTCACTCTATTTCAATATTGACTCGCATTTTCTCTTTTTTATTATATTCCTTCATTTATTTATTTAATTATCTATTTATTTAAATAAATTTTGTATTGTTTTCGTAGTATACCATTTGGTAATAATTTAACTCTGAAATCGCAATTTCTTTTATAGATCGAACTGTTGAATTTTATATATTTAAATGTCAAATATAATTGTCTCATCATTTCTTTCGATAAAAAAAATATTTTTAATATATATATTATTTTTTAATCTCCCTCTCACAATGTATAAACGATTAATTATATATTTACATTTTTAAATACATTACAATTATTTATTTATATACATACATATATATATATAAACATTCACATTTAAGTGTATAACGATACATACATATATATAAATATCACTAATGAAATAAATTTTCTTATTTAATTGAAACCCCACATTTATTAACAATTAGTATATATAAATATATATATACACACCTATATGTGTATATATATATATATATATATATATATATATATATATATACATTTATATATATGATATTGTATATGCAACATTTTAGGTTATGCTCCACTCATATAACAGAGTGTATTGTTATATAATAAACCTCATGTTATTGAGGGAAGAGCAACCCTAACTTCTTATGTCCCTTTTGTTATGTTGCAGGGTAGGGTGGAGTGGCGGCAGCGATGGAGGTATGGTGATGGGGAAGGGGGTCGCAGAACCATTGGAGGGCAAGGATATGGTGGTGGCCACCATGGCTAGTGGTGAGGGGGTTTGAGGACAGAGGGGAAGGGGAGTGAGGTGGCCGCAGGGGGCAGCGAGGCGAAGCGCGAGGTGGAAGCCACGCGGGGTTTCGGCGGTGGTGGTGTAAAGGCCTGTGCGTAGGCCGTGGTGCTGCGTAGGTTGGGGGGGTGTGGGGAGGGGCGGAGCTCCGCCCCTCCCCACACCCTCTTTTCTTAAAGATTTCGGTGGGGGTTTAAACCCCCACCATTTTACATGTTAATTTTCGACTGTGTAAACATTATTAACTGCGAACTTCCTTTCCTCATTGCATTTGCTATTTCGTAAATTTTGAATAAAAATAAATCAATATATATATATATATATATATATATATATATATATGTTTAGCATAAGATCATAATTTCAAATACAAATATATATATATATATATATATATATATATATATATAGCATAAGAACATCACACTGCAATTTTTAGTTTATATATATATATATTTATATATTTATATATTTATATGTCATAGGCACATAACAATATTCATAATTTCTTTAGCATCTCAGTTTATATATTAAACAAATACTTGAATAAAATAGAAAATAAATATACATTTAAATCTATATTTTTCAATTAAAATTTTAATCTTTCAAGTAAACTTTCCAATGCAAAATAAAATTAAAGAATATGGTTGAGAGTAATTACAAGATATTCATTAAAAACTTTCACTTCAACATTGCATGTGAATTTGTTTTTTATGTAAATTCTATTGCATAATTAAATCAAATCTTAATCTTTTTTCCAAAGACAAATTTACTTCTTGAATAGTTTATTAAATGTAACATTTCCACTAAACAATACAGGAGATAAATTTTAACAGCTTGGACTAAAACAACAACTAATTTCACAATCCTTCAAATTTGTTATACAAGTATAAATCAACTATAAAATACACAACTAATAAACACTGTAAGGGAGGAATTTCTCTCTTCTTCCAAATTAAATAATTTTTACAATTTTAGAGGGAGAAAATCTCTCCACTAAAAAACTTATCCAAGACGAAACTTAAAGAACCAAGCTCTTCTTTCAAGTAGAGATGAGATACATTTTCCCTATCAATAAAACTTCTCCAATTCTCTCAATAAGCTCCAAGAGGAAACCTGCATAACCACAAAAGGAAAGATACACCACTCAAATAGCTCTCCTCCCTACCATAGACCCGCAAGAGGGTCACCCCCGAGCTAGGGAGATCATCCACACACCCAAGAAAGAATGGTTCAATAACACTTCACAACATTGAACAACAACAACAAAGGCAAACAACTCACAAACACCCATGGTTATACTCACAACATGAAAACTCAACTAAGGTGAGTTTAAAAAAGGTAAGGGAGTAGACTCACTCAACTCAAGAGTGTCATACTTCTCAACATTTTTATCACAGCTTTTCTCAAGGCCTCAAGCCAACCAAATAATCAAAATCCTAGGGATTTCACAATTAGGCTCTCAAGCCTTATAACCATTTTGCTCAAAAATCAGAAACATGCCCTCAAGGCTTCCATATTCCAAGAACAAGAATGAACCAGAGGAGGTTCACACCTCCCCTACCCCATACATGATGAGCATTGTCTTCCAAGTGGAAGAAGCTCTTTCAAACACCCAATAATAGAAATACAACATAGACTACATATACATATCAACATTCATCAAATAAGTAACAAAACATACAAGGGTGAGAAACTTTCTTACTAACCTTAACAAGCCCTATTATGGATGTAGTTGATGAAGAGCTCCACACTTAGTCTCCTCTCCCCTTCTTCCTTCTCCCAAAATAATCCAACCCCCTTCCACTCTTCCTCCTCTCCTTTTTAAAACTAATTCCCTAAATTCTTATCCCCAAGTGGCATTAAAAAACTAACCCCACTCCTTATCCACTATCCCTAGTGGAATCAAAACAAATAACCCCACTCATGAGGTCCCCCACCATAGTCCTTTTCCAACACATGGAGGAATACAAATAAAATAAGTAAAATAACATTAAAGAGGGAGTGGATGACACACCACACCTCTTTATGGGGGACTCCCACCAAAAGTGATTGACAAAATCATAAACCACTCCATTATTGGTGGATCATGGAGTCATTCCATGACTTGGAAATGGACTTGAGTGTTGGTTCCACTCATCCTATTTTCCCCATACCTCCAAATTCGTCACTTAACTTCATTGTGAAGTTAAGGTGACCATATGGAGGTCATCTCAAGGTTATCCTAGTCAAAAGGATCCCTAGACCCATGGGGTATAACCCAGGGTTGATTTTAACCTAGTTAGAACACCCAGGGTCAAGTTAAAGCACAAGTAAAGGGTCTCAAAAATTTAAAATTCAAAAATGAAATTCCAAACAACAATTCTTACAACACATATCATAATTCACTTTTACCAGAGGGTAGACCTAATTCCCTTTGACCTCATGCAAGACAACATTATAACATTACAACATTTCACCAAACACGAAGTTGATCTTAGTTCCTCATGGAACTAGATCAGCTTCAGAAGGGATACAACATAGGGTGTGGAATGATCTCTTGTATTTGTGGTTTCATTAGCAATACCTGCACACTCAATCTCAAAGTTAATAACACATAAAAATATCATAGCCAAAGCAAATTAAATACATGCATTCCTAAACATTCTACCATATAAACATAATAAAATCACATTAAAGTTCCCTTTCTAATATTATCCACTCATTATTCTCTTAAAAGCAAACATCTATCTATCATTGCACAATTTGTTTCCTTAAAAATCAATTAGGTTTAACAATCAAGATTCCAGGATCAACAGTCCCCCAATCATAAAAGTAATAGCAATAGTACTGTAAATAGTCTCATGAACAGAAGTGAAAAAGGTAGGCCTCACAAGCAGTGTGCTCGGGCAGTGAGCCCTAATTGGCAAGTGTCATTTTGTACTCCTTTATTCTTTTAACAAAGAATACATTCTTGGGTTAGTCATCCTGTGGTTTTTTCCTTAACAGGGTTTCCATGTAAAAATCCTTGTGTTATGTGTGTTGATTTTATTTCTATTCTTATGATTACATATGCTTTCATGTTTTGATGCAACACTGATTATTAAGATAACAAAAAGAAAAGAAAGTTAAGGAAATTTTGAGATAACTAATTCACCCCCCCTCTTAGTTATCTACCTTGTTTCCAACAATTCCCACTAAGAATTTTGTAATTCAAACTTTGGGTGTCGGCATAGGACCTAACAATGGTCATTTAACCGACACTTAAATTTAGGGCTTGACCCAAAATAGGACAGGACTAGGGTGCAGGCGCCCAAGTCCTCCCTCCCTATTTTGGTCAGGAGTCATCTCAATAGCACCCCCTAGGTCCCATTTGTCACAAGACTTTCGAGTTTTCTCATTAGGATTCAAAATTAACATGCAATATGAATTAATTGCATTCTAAGGACCTGGGAGCTAAGCCTTAAGAGGGAAAAGCCCCCAAGGGGACATTTTATGACATAACATTTAGCCCCCACTTTAATGTATGCATGAACGCAAGGCCCATACATGCATTAAAGTACGGTTGACAAACACAGAAAACACACCAAGCATGGTGAAGACATGCCAAACACATTGAAGATAGTAACATGCACGCAAAACATGAAGAAGATAGTTACAGTCACGCAAAACACAGAGAAGACAACATTGAAGACACAAAAAAAAAATGAATAAAGTGAATGCAATGACTATTTTTTTTTCATTTTTCCATATATGAATGCAAATGCAAGTACAAGTAAAGTAAAAACAACCCAAAATGTAGGAGGAGCTTAATGCCACCAGTCTTGAAACTGAATAAGTGGCAATAGACACATAATACAAATCTCAGAGTGTAGGAGGAGCTCATCTCCATGAGTCTTGAAACTACACTTGAGAAAAAACACGCCATACAAATCCCAAAGCATAGGAGGAGCTCATCGTCCCCAGTCTTGAAACTATGCTTGGGAAGAAACATGCCATACACACACATGGAAGATATGAAGAAAACACAGAAAATCAGTGATGGAAGAAACCTATTGCTAATTTTCTAGCATCTCAGGCACATTACAGGCACACACCAACAATTGGGCTTCACCACTATAATCACCAAAGACATGCTTAAGGGAGGATGCACCAAGCCTACCTGCTTAGAGGACTTTTAGACATGATAGGATGTGCAATCTCCTCGATAAATACACCATCCCTACCTCCATTGAGGGCTTAAAATAAAAAAGATATGCATGATATCCCACCTATTGCAAGTATGGGCCTAACCGGTGTTGTCATTGATGTCAATATACTCCTGTTGCATTGATGATGAGGATTGGATGAGCTGTGTGTTGAGGATATTGAGAAAATTAGTCCTAATCAGGAACAAAGAAGAACAGTGAAGACAGTGAGGTAAAGATCCCAGCAAAGATGAAGATTAGAAGATGTGCTTCAAAGGGTTTGTAGATATGTGTCTTAAGATGATCCAGTAAAGATTTCAGAGGTCCACATGGAGATCTGAAGAAGTTATAGCCACTTAAGTAAAACTGGTTCTGGCAGATGTTCAGAGGTGACAAAGTGACACAGATAGGTCTGGTAAGATCCAGAAATACAATATATTGTTTTGCAGATCTGGTGGAGTGTTTAAGAAGTCAATGTGAAATATCAACTCAATTAGTTCATGGTCTGGAGGTCCGCAAGCATCTATTCCAATATGACAGTGATGACAGACTATGTTCTTAAGGTTCTAGATGAAGGAGAGAATGATTTCAGTAAGCAGAAGTAGTGTGGATGTTCCTAGTGATTCAGGCAAGCTTGTGGAGGTCTTTGGATTGTGTCCAGTTTGTGTTGGTGGTCTGCATTAAAGATTGAGCTCGTAATTGAAGAATTACTTCCAGATGATGATGTTCTTCCCAAGTCTAGCTGACCAGATGAGTTACACATCCTGCGGATAATCTTGGAGATGTTCTGTGGAAAATGGCGTGTTCCTAAAGGAAGATTGAAGTCTCAGATCTGTGTGGCTGATAGTGTGTTGATCCGTGTGAAGTCTTTTTGTAATTAGTTATTTATATTTATGTATTTTCTCTATAATGTATGCCGACTTGGATGATTATCCCTAAGTCGATGTCTTGTATAAATAAGGAGTTGTAAAGTCATTTCAAAGGCATCTGGTGGAGATGAGAGTGTGGTAGAGAGGAGCAAGAGCGAAAGGTAGAGCAGAAGTATTGAGCTTAAATGGAACTGACTCAAGCATGGTGAAGATGCTATTTTTCAATTCAAGTATGTAATACTTATTATTCTGTAGACAGTGTGTCTCCTGTAGGTAGTGGGCCTCTTGTGAGTAGTGTGCTCGGGCAGTGAGCCCTAATTGGCATGTGCCATTTTGTTGTTTCTATTCTTCTAATAGAGAATACAATCTTGGGTTAGTCACCTTGTGGTTTTTCCCTTAACCAGGTTTTCCACGTCAAAAATCTTGGTGTCTTATGTGTTAATGTGTTTCTGCTCTTGAATTGTTGTATTATGTTTCATGATTGATTTATTATTATGCTACTGAATTAAGAAAAGGATTTAAGTGATTAATTGGAAGGAAGTTTCAAACAACTAATTCACCCCCCCTCAATTGTTTATCCTAAATCTAACACCACCTACATAGAGGGCTTAATGATTGCAATATAATAAATATGTGCACTCGCTCGGAGTTACAACATCCCACCTCTGTAGAGGGCTTACAAGCATGCTTCATTAGTACCAAAATCATCAGACAACTTAACTTATATGTGCCCACCTTAAGGTGTTTGATATCATGTACCAATATCAAGCACATTAAGGTAGGAAGGAAACACACAAGGGAACACAAGCTCTCGCAAAGCCCATGCCCCCAAAGGTGACATGCACTTTACGATCGCCAAATGTTCCCACAAACACACAATTTCCTGTAGGAAAAGAGGTTATAAATCTTTCCATAAGATAATAACCACATCACATGATTAAAACAATGCATAAACATAATCACATCACAAAGCCAAGGTTACACTACGAATTCAGAGCCTGAGTATAATCATGGGGCTATATTGTAAATATCTTAGAACCGAGTATAAGCAAGGTGAGATCCAAGATAAACAAAGTGCACGGAGCAGCAATATTGTTATGGTTTGTTAGTGTGACAAGACATCATCAAAATTTCACACGGAGTGATTCTACTAGCCAAGCGTTGGATAATATATATCAATCCCCTCATCATGTATGGACTAGGTCCTTTTTTGCTTACTCGCTAAAGGGACATGTGGTCCGTATCAGTCTGATTTTTTTTTTCATCATCTACCAGCTAGGTAGAACCAGTAGAGGAAGGTAAACAATAAATCAAGAGAGGAGAACAAGTGCCTTATGGACAATCACATAGGAGGGTGCCCCCAAGTCACCAACCGCAATGCTATGTCCATAAGACAACACACAACAATGAAAATAGAGGAGAAGTTCAATATAGAAGAATGATGATACAAATAGAAGAAGGGTCACAATAGAGGTGGTCTCCCGGTATCCTTGACATTACAAGAGAATCAAGGGTCATCCTAGGAGGCCTAAACAACACATAACACATCATGGGGAGAATCACATCATAGAGGTAAAGGGTTATAAATACTTACCTGTAAGGACAACCGAACTAATGGTTGTGGACGAGCAAATTGTCATCTTCCCACTCTCAAATGTTAGAGGAAAGTGGGACATAAGAGACAAGTGCCCAACTCTTATCATTATATTTAAGTTCATCTTCATTAAGCTCTTTGTTGTTTGTTTCGATGTTAGGTTGAATGTTTTCTTGTTGAGTTGCATTTCATTGGGCAAAAGCTTGTCTTTTCTTCCTCATTTCTCTTGCTTGTCTATTTCTTCTTGTCTTGTTGCTTATCTCTTCAAAGGCATTATTATGTTTTTCTATAGGATTTTGCATATTAGAGGAGGAAGCACCATGTTCAAATATCATTGGTCTTGATGAAATGTTTTGTTGTCGATGAACACCTCCCAATCCTTGTAAGGATAACAGGGGAGGAACCTCAACATAGATACCAACTCTCCATGGACGAGGTGAGTTATGAAACTTTTCCTTATCCACTCCTATCATGCCAATTATTTCATCATAGTCATAATAGTCTTGTTTTTTTCTTATTTCATTTTGTCATTTTCCTTTTGCTCTAAGTGGATCTTTGAATACATGTTGTTCTTCCCTTATTGTGTGTAAAAGAGGCCTCACCACTCTAGATAGTTGTTTTTCTTTGTATCATCTATAATCTAGGAAATATTGATCTCTTCATGGCTCACCTGGTCTCCATTAGGTCACCGCCAAAAGTAATCAAGAGTGAAGTTCTTGTCTTTAGTTGGAGGTTGATATGAATTATGGTGAATAGTACGTATCTCTCAATGCAAAGGGAATTTATGCATTTGTGAATAGTTGAGGGGATGACATTCATAGGTTTAAGCCATGGATGTCCTAGTTTTACATGGAAGAGGTCAGATAAGGGGATAATGTCAAATAAATGATCCACAACTTTATCATATATCGAGACCAATAAGATTATCTTCCCAAATGTATTCATCAAAGCTCCATTATGTGTTTTAATTCTCAAATCCAACAGTTCATAAGCATCTTGTGCCAAATAATGTTTAAGAAGGAAATCTTACGTAACCACATTAGTCATGCAATTAGGTTCTATAAGTGTTCCATGCATAGGTCTTTCCATTATGTTCACTGTAATGTAAAGAGGCCCTTCAATATCTACCATTGCTTTGTCATGAGGTGTAAATGTTATTTCAAGTTCAGGGGCTCTTCTTTTCAAATAAGGGCTAGGATCAAACCTAGCATTATTGTTGTATTGAGAAGCCATGTTTATGTTTTCAAATGAATGCCAAATCAGATTTTAAAGATTTTCAACACTTATGCAAGAAACAAGTGCAACACTATGTATGAATATGACCTAAAATGCTTGATTTTTCAACTTTTTAGAACACAAATGACTAAAAGAAGAGGTGTTGTGAAGAATTTCAAGAGGGGCAGAAAATAATATGTCTACTATCAACCCAATGATGCAACAATATCCTTCACAACATGCCTATGATGCACTTCTAGAGAGAGGATAAGGCCAAATTTAGTGAAAATGCAATGTTTTCAAACCCTAGCAAAAAATGACACTTTAATGCAACACTACAATTAGAAATCATTCCTAAATGAGTGTTTAAAACAATATTAAAATCTGAAACAAAATTTTAACTACAAACCCTAGCTAATGCAAAAACTAGGTTATATGAAAAATACACAATTTCAAGCGATTTTTAACAATTTAAGCATGAAAATGCAATGCAAATGAATGATTAATGATTAATTTATGTAATTTAAATTAGATCTAATGAAAATAATAGAAATGAAATTAAATGCCAATTAATTCAAATTATGCCAAAATGCAAGCCTAAGATGCCATTTTTTTTCAAATTTTTCATTTTTTTGTAATTTTTCAAATGCAATAAGATGGTGAATGCAAATCTATCACACAATAGTCAACAAGGTGCAAAGATTCAAATACAAGGGTTCACCAAAATGTTTTATATGAAAAGAGGAGTTTTTTTCAGTTTGGTTTGAGGGTTTGATGGGTTTAGATCCTCCTTTCACAACAAACAACCGAGTTGAATCTCTACTAAGTGAGAGCATTCACCTAACAAGTTGGGTTGTCACTTGGAATGATGTGGAAACTCAGAAATTGTTAGTTGAAGCCTTAATGTAATCCTCAAATAAACAAGAAACCCTAATTATGCAAAACAATGAATAAATTGATAAATTCAAACAAATGCTTACAGATTAAGGAAAAGGACAGAGATTAATAACTAACCATTTTTTGAAGTTCAGGATTTAGAATATTCGAGGACAATGCCCTGGGCACCCAAGTCTAAGATATTGTTTTCTTTGCATAATGAAGAACTCCATATGGTACTAATAATCATTGTTCCATCTGTTTTTGTCACTAGAAATGTGGAGGACACTGTCCTAGGCGCCCTAATCCAAGGCAGGGTGATTTTTGGGATGTTGGGGCTTCTTTAGATGTAGAATGTCATTGTAAAACTGAATCCCATCTTTGAAACTCTGGAGGACATTGCCCTAGGCGCCCATTTCCTAAAAATGTTCTATTTTGCTTCTTTCTTTCGGATCTTGAATCCTTATCATCTGCAACTCCACTCCGCAAAACTCGGTACCTATAACCTACAATCACAAAGGAGTGTGGTTGGGGGTTGTGGTGTTTAGAGGCTTGCCTCAGTCAAGCCTCGAGAGACATTCAAGTCTTTCGAACACCATTGTCAAATAAGAGTGTGTACATCCCTGATAGATAGAGGTAAAATCCAAATTATAAATGATTGAAAACACAAATAAATGTTACCTTGAAGATATAGCTCTCATGGAAAGAAGAAGCTCTTTCATGCCATGAGGAGATGGAGTCAAATATGTAACAAACAAACACAATAACAACACAATACTACTCTGCAACATAATGAAAGCATTGAATCACTTTAGCATAAGATCACAAGTTTACAATGTCCATCTAGTTTACAAATGAAGTCCTAAACATGCTTATATATGCAACAACACACATTCCCGCTAAGAATTTCATATTTCAAACTTTGGGTGTTGGCAAAGGACCTAACAACAGTGATATAACCAACACTTAAATTTAGGGTATGACCCAAAATAGGGCACATGAGTGCCCAAGTCCTCCCTCCCTTTTTTTGTCAGGAGTCATCTCAATATCACCCCAGGTAGGTCCCATTTGCCACAAGACTTTGGGGTTTTCTCATTGGGATTCAAAATTAACATGTAATATGATCTAAATGCATTCTAAGGACCTGGGAGCTAAACCTTAAGAAGGAAAAGCCCCCAAGGGCACATTTTTCTGACATAACAAAAACCAAAATGCAAGAGAATGTAAGAAGTGACGTCATGATCTGGCTCACCAACTTGCTACAAGAGAAGAGAACCTTCCTCCTTGCAAGCATTAGCCACTGACAGATACAAAAGATACATCTATTAATGCTTCGTCTACTCATGTGAATTGTAGCATTGCAAAGCCTACAATGTACCCTATTAATTCACCCATTGTGCTATATACTGACAGTGATACAAAAGATAATGGTGAACCAAGTATGACTCTAGTACCTTGCATTGCACTTTCTATAGTCCCTCTCACATCTTGTCATCCACCCCTTTATGATGAGCAAGATTAGGAGGACGGTTTGCTTTAGGCCAACTTGCAAGTGTGGCCCCTTTTTATTTCTCTTTTGTATTATGATTGCATGTATTGTTATCCCTATATTGCGATGTTTAAGCTCTCTTTGGATGACCCTTGACACTCTTGTTGGTGCAAGGATACAAAGGGACTAAACATATCATGACATTCCTCTTTGTGTATCTTCATTCTTCTATATGTCATAATTTGCAATTTGTTAATTTTCATTTTTATTAGATGATTTAGTATCCTTCTTAATGATCTTTTTTATTTTCATGTGATATTTCTTCCTCTGTATTCATAGGTCTATTGACTGGTGGATGATGACGGTTTTGAAAATGATTGTCCCTTTTATATAAACTATTCATATACTGACACTAGTCGATTAGATCCCTTTTGTGTTATCTTATTTTTATATTGCTTGATTTATGTGGCACTTTGTAGTCTTCTTGTACTAGGGGAAACCCCTTGTTATGATGTATCTTTTGAGAACACATATCATTTGGGCATATGCTTCCATAAAGCTCTTGTTCCTATTTTACATTCATTATTTATTCTACCTTAAAGTAATTGCTTCCTGATAGAGTTAGAAATTACTTTAAGGTGGGGGCATAGATCATGCTATGTGCTTTACTTTGTTCATGCACCACATGGCTAGTCTTACCATTACAATGCTTTTTTATCATCTTTGTAAAACTTTACCAGAGTTACCCAGTAAACATCATGCTTTACCTAGCCTGTAATATCTAATATGGTTGGTGTAGAGCTCAACTAGTGATTCAACAGTCCTCACTAGCCTATGATGTCTTCACTTGGCATGGAACTCATCTAGTAATTTGACATTCCTTACTAACCTATGATGTTTCCTTTGGTTCCTTGTCCATGAGTCACCTAGAATAACACAACTTGCTAGTTTGTGTGCTTCATGCAACATATCATTCGTGGTCACCTAGTAATTTAGCAGTCCTTACTACCTCGTGATCCATGAGAACATCTTTTTACATGACCCCTAGTGACAAAGAAAACTAGTGTCCACATCATGTTCCCTTTTGTGATTGTTTACTTTCCTTGTTTATATGTATAATGAAGTTGCTTAACTTGCATGCTCTTGTTTTCCCATGTGTTTTGCATGTTTTATCTATGAGTGTATTCATGTGTCTACTTCGTGTATATTCTATGTCTACTTTGTGTATTTTATGTATGCTTCATGTATTAAGTGTATTCATTATTGTATGCTTTGAGAATGCTCCATGTATGTGTGAATTATGTTGGATATATGGTGTGTATGTGTTTAGTATGAAAAGGTAAATGATGACAACTAGGATACACACTAGATCAAACCCTTTTCCATATAACATTCAAGAACAAGACCGAGCCAAATCACTACCAAATGGAGGAGGACTTAGCTATAGATCTTGTACTCAGGTATGCTATAGAGGAATCAGATTTAATTCAGCCTTTCTATCAAACCCTAGGTTAACTACGCATGAAACTCTAGTTTAACAATGATCATCTTATAATAGAAAATGTACAACAACAATCCAAAATCCAATTGCACAAAGATGATTAGGAAAATTATAGCACCTATCTCCTAGAAGCAGAGATGTCAAAGGACTATTTCGGGATTGCCCAAGTCCTGGTTGGTAGAATCTTCTGATACTATCAACTAGAAGGATGTTGCAGATGTTGCCCTAATGCTAGATTCAGAGTCAGAAAGGGAAAAAAGACTAGGGTGTCACCACCTAAGTCTTAGATAGAGGAATATTCTATAACTGTTATCAAATCCTGAAACCTTGATCTTTACTTAGTCTTTCTATATCTTCATATTCTCTAGATCTCGCTGGACTGTAACCTACACACAAGAAGATAAGAAGGGGTTTGGGGGTTATGGTGTTTAGGGACTTGCCCTAGTAAAATCTTAGGATAGCATTCAAGCTTACCAACACTATTGTTTGATAGAGAGTGTGTGCCCTTGTGGGGCAAAGGATGAAAACAATGATAGTAATGATGAATCAATTGATGATAAACAACAATGATATCACCTATGTGATGATATCTTAGAGTGATGAAGATCCTTGAAACCATAAAGTGGATAGATGATAGCTTCATGCCTGTAACAAACACACAATAACAACACACAAATCTACTCTAGAATCATAATGAATGCTCTTTCTTGCTTTACTTCAATATCTCAAGTTGGATATCTCTATCTAAGATACAAATGAGCTCATAAACACACATATATATTCTTTCCTGCTCACAATCGTGAAATTAAATCGAAAGAGCTAACAAAGAGAAACCTTTTGAAAGGTACAGGGTTGACATACACTTGATTTTTCCCTGACCAATCAGGAGGGACTTGGGCAGTGGCACCCAAGTCTTTGGTCTCCTTTTGGGTTTGGGATAAGACAAAACATGGGCCCCTTATTCCTAATTTACATTGGTGTTGGGCAAGTTTGTATCGAGATGAATGTTTAGCATGGATAATGTAAGAATGGGGACCTAGGATCTAAACAAGGAGGTAAAAAGACATGTGAACACTTTTTACTCCACAACATTTAGGCCCCACTTTAATGTGTGTATGATCTTATGATTAGTACATGCATTAAAGTATTGTCAAAGCACATAAAACACATCAGGCACTAGAGCAAAGACACACCCTAAGTTTGGAAGACCATTTCTAGCCCCCAAGCTTAGGCAAACATAAGAAAACACTTGACAATCATGCAAAACATAGACAAGACAATAAAGAAGCATGCAATACATGGAGAAGACATGAACATAGTCATGCAATACACAAGGTATACATGGACAGAAGACATGATTAAACAATTATACTACCCTAACTAGGTGATGGTGGGAGCTCATCGCTACATGCCACCATTAAAGCACACAAAACACATAGTGTGGGGGGAGCTCATCATTACGCACCTACACAAAACATACAAGACACATAGTGTGGGGGGAGCTCATCTTTAAATGCCTCTACAAAACATGTAAAACACATGAAAAACACATAGAATACACACAAAATACATGAGTGTCATAGAGTGTGTCATCGACCCACTATACGTCGTATACAAAGCAAACACAGGTGATAGGGAGGAGCTGATCACTACGCTCTGCCATTTAAGATACACTAAACACACCTGACAGTTGAGCTATGCTACCACAACTGCCAAAGACATGCTTAAGGGTGAATAACTCAAGATCCAACCCCACCTTCATAGAGGACTTTTTCAAAAGGATGTGCAACCTACTCAAGGCTATACATCATCCCACCTTCTATAGAAGGGTTTTTTCCAAAAGGATGAACAACCTACTCAAGGGTATACATCATCCTGCCTTCCACAGAAGGGCTTTCAAAAGTATACAACCCCACCTGCATTGTAGAGGTGCCTTATGGTGAAAAGGAGGTATATGCAAACACACAACAAAGTACACAACCCCACCTGCATTGTGGAGATGCCTTATGGTGAAAAGGAAGTGTACACAAACACAATTTATCACATTATCTAAGATATCCAAACATTTACCACAATATATGTCCCCACCTTACAATGGTTGCTCCCGCTTGCCAGTAGAAATCACGTCTAAGCTAAGGTTGAAAACACGTGAGGGAACAAGAGCTTTCACAAAGCCCATGTTCCAAGTGACATGTGCTTACAATCATCAAATTGTTCCCAACAATCATGATATAATATCATTTGCTAATAACCATTGATCAATAATAAGCTTTGGTTAGAAAATCTAAGCTAACAACCAAATAATTTCATGAAATTGATACAGAAATAAGGCAACATGTTGCCCAAACAAACAAAGTCTATACTTACAGGTTTGGAATCAAGTATAGCCATGAGGTTATACTTCAAGTTTCTTAGAACAGAGTGTAGCTACAAGGTGAGACAAAAACAATTCAAAGTGCATAGAAGCATATTAGAGTATTGCAAAGGCTTGTTACAATAATTTCACAATACAATACATGATCGAACATCACAACAAAAAGTGATTCTACTAGTCAATCATCAATTAACAAATTACGTCCATCTTCATATATGGACTAGGTCCATTTTTGTTTTCTTTCTAGGGATGCATGATCCTTATCAGAAGTGTCAATTTGTTACCGTCATCCGCCAACTAGTAGAGCCACAAGTAAAATGAAAGAATGAAATCACGAAAAATGAGAGAGAAGACAAAAGTGACTTAGGGTCACAATGTAGGAGGATACCCCAAAGACAACTTCCATGATATTATGCCCCCGAGGGACCACACACAACAATTGTAACAGGAGAGAATAGTAGAAGAATAGAGAAACAAATAGAAGAAATGTCATGACGGAGGCAGTCTCCTTGTATCCTTGACCTTAGAAGAGTATCATGGGTCATCTAAGGAGACCTAAAAAAACATTTAACACTACACATGGAAACACAACACATCAACATATATACCTAAGAGGAGGAGGCCACCCTATAACGTGCGGCTCAATGAGGGAGAAATACTTACTTGATTCATATGAGATATTTCCTAGTGGAAAATCTATGTCTATCATCTTAGGATATATTAGATTTAGTGTTTGACTTGTTGATATTGTGTTAACATTGAGATTAGAATGATAGTATGTTGCAAGAATGTGCTAATCGGCGTTCTCATTGATGTCAACAAGCTTGTGTT
The DNA here is from genome assembly GCA_027924645.1 of Cunninghamia lanceolata. Classification (NCBI taxonomy): domain Eukaryota; kingdom Viridiplantae; phylum Streptophyta; class Pinopsida; order Cupressales; family Cupressaceae; genus Cunninghamia; species Cunninghamia lanceolata. Next base: position 5,763,415 of record BSBN01000960.1, on the reverse strand, counting down.
GTCATTGGTGTCAACTATGTCTTTTGATGAGGTTATTGTTGTTTGATTAAGCTATCTTGCTAAAAGTAATTTGGTTGCTTTGTAGAGGTGCTGAAGATGTTGAGGATATGCTTCTATTGTTGGGTTTCCAAGTGCTTCTAAGAAAATTTGATTAATATTGGAAACAATGTGTTGAAGAAGTCTTTTGGCTTACAGAGTGATGTCCGAGTTTTTGCTCTGCATTTGTTTTATGTTGGAGACCAAAGTGTGCAGTTTGGATATGTTTTTTAGAAGTGTTTGAAGATGTTAAATCCATAATTTGGTGCTACGGATCATTGTGCAGTGAAAGTTGTGTTCACCAGTTTGAGAACAATGTTTAATAGTGTTTGCAGTGTGTCTGGGAGAAAGTGTTTTGCTCCACATTTCTCTACAGAGTGGTTTCATGTGTTGTAGTTCTGGATGTGTGCTTCTAAGGTCCTTATGTATCTTTAATCTAGAAGGTTTGTGATTTGATGATCTAGAAAGTGATTTCTTGTGTAGCAGAGTTTGACAATGTTGTTTGTAAGAAGATTGTGAACTTTCTTCGGGTGAAAGTTGTTGTGATTAAATATGTTGGTTTTCAAGTGACTTCAAGATATTTGTGGATGTTTCTATATTGTGTTAAAGATTTTTGTAGTATCTACAAGGTGTGTTTACCTTTGAGGAAGCGTGTGATTAAAATTCCATAGTGTTAACTCAAGTTTGGACGACTTGGTTGTTTGCACTAATTTTGGTTATACTTTGTTTATTGAGGAAGTGTGGAATAACGTGTAAGAAGGAATTTAGGTATGTGGTAAGATGTGGCATGGTGTGAATTCATTCCTTTCTCCGTGGGAATGTTTAGGTCTAGACCTAATTTGAATTTTATGGATTAAGATGTGTTGCCGACCTTGGAGAATATTTTCATGATTGGTGATGATATAAATAAGTGTCAAGCATTCATGGATGTGAGTATGTGCGAAGGATATGATGTTTGTGATGTGAATTTGATTAGTGTAGTATTTCATGTGTTAGGCTACTAGAAGCAATGAGCAGAAGTTGTCTACTATTTTGTAGTGTTGCTATGAAGGTGTTGTTTGTGTTGTGGTGAATATGGAGCTTCATTGGAACTTAACTCCATGCATAGGTCAGATGCAATTATATTAGTTCAAATCTTGGTAGTGAGCCACTCTTCTCTTCTCTCTTTCTTTCTTAGTGGGTAGTGAGTTCACCTGCAGTGAGTATTCTTTCTTTTGGGTAGTGAGCCCTGGGTAGCTAGCCCTTTGGCAGTGAGCCTTTTGTAATTCAGTATTGCTACTACTTTATATTATGAGCTAATCCTCATCGTGGTTTTCCCTTCTTGGGTTTTCCATGTAAAATATGGTGTTGTCTTGTGTTTGGTGTTGTTATGATTCATTTTATGTTATTTTCTTTTCATGCTTAATCATCATAACAAGGTTTAAGGTTAATGTGGATCTGAATGTTTGTATGGGTTTAAAATTTTTGATATAACTAATTCACCCCCCTCTTAGTTGTCTTGTGCATTCAATAATTGGTATCAGAGCTAGGTTCCTTTGAAGAAAGCTTAATAGCTTGAGGTAGATCCAGGATGGTGTACAAGAATAATATTCCTTTGTTTGATGGATTTGACTATGCTCTCTATAAGATAAGGATGGAAGACTTTCTAATTTCTCTTGGTTATGAGATCTAGAAATCCATTGGGTCTAATTACACTATACGTGAGAATGGCATAAATACTGATGATTAGATCAAAGCTACTAAAATCGATGGTAAGGCTAAACATGCTCTTTTAAGTGGACTTACTAACTCTGAGTTAGTTAAAGTTGTGAATTTGAAAACTAGTAATAAGATTTGGAAAAAGTTAGAAAGTGTTAATGAAGGAGATGATAAGGTCAAACAAGCTAAGATGCAAAATTTGAAGCTCACATTTGAGACCATGTGAATGTTTGAAGATGAAAACATTACAAGTTAGTTATAGAAGGTGGAAGAAGTTTTTAATGGTATCAAAGGACTTGGTGGAAATATAGATGATAAAGAAGTCATATTGAAGGTACTTAGAACTCTTCCTAAAGCCTATAGTCATAAGGTTTCTACTATTGAAGAACTACAAAATTTGAATCAGTTTACCAAAGATCAGTTGCTTGGCACCCTAACTGCTTTTAAAATAAGAGAGTTTGGCACAACTAGTGGAACTACAAAGGATGAGACTACTTTCAAAGATAGCAAATCAGAAAAGACTGTGGAATCAGATCCAGAAGACCTTGATGAAGTGGAAGCTAACTTTGTGAGAAGGATGAAAAAGGGTACTGAAAATTTTAGTGGTAAGTTGCCTTTTAAATGTTTCAATTGTGGAAAAATAGGTCATTATGCTTCAAGATATCCAGATAGAGATCTGAGAATTAAGAATAGGGAAAACAAAGATAATATGGTTAAGAAAAGCTACTATGTTAGAGAAGATGCAAGTATATCTGTGTTGGATCTAGGGCATACAACTGAGAGGGGGGGTGAATCAGTTGTATACAAACTTGCTTTCTATTTCAAACACTTGATTCGTCTTGTTAGTTAACAACATATCAATTAATCATCCATGAAAGTAAAACACACAAACACAAGAGTAGATAAACATCAACAGAATGAACACCAAGATTTTGACGTGGAAAACCTAGTTAAGGGAAAAACCACGGGGTGATTAACCCAAGGATTATTCTCTGTTAAAAGAATAAGAAAAATAATGGCACTTGCCAATTAGGGCTCACTACTCAAGCACACTGCTCACAAAGAGGCCCACTACCTACAAGGAGACACACTGTCTACAAAGTGATAAGAATCACGGTCTTGAACTGGAGAATGACATCTTTATCATGTCCAGATCAGTTCCATTTAAGCCCAAAAACCTCTGCTCTGCCTTCCGCACTTCTCTTCGCTACACCACTCTCATCCACACAATCCACACTCCAAAATGAACTCACAAACCTTTATTTATACAAGACATTGACTTAGGAACAATCATCTAAGTCGGCAATCAACCATAAGAATATCTGCAAGATGAATAACACATCCAGTCGGCCACCACAAGAACATTCGCAGGATGAACAACTCATCCAGTCGGCTAAACAGAGCAAGAACTTCATCCGGAAGATTATCTTCAATTCTGGGCTCTACCATCAATGCGGACCAACAACACAACCTAAACATGATCCATGGACATTTTCAAGCCTGCCTAAATGACTAGGTACATCCGCACTTCCTCTACTTACTGGAATCTCTTCTCTTCCTTATCCGGAACTTCAAGAACACAGTCTGTCGCCACTATCACAATGCAAAAGGTACTTCTGGACCTCCAAATCATACACAACTTGAGATGACACATCACAAGGACATCCCAAACACTCCTTCCAATCTGTAGATTAGGATTATACAATTCCAGACCTCACCGGACCTTTCTGTGATCCTCTGTCACCTCTGAACACTTACTAGAACCAGTTCCACACCGACAGCCACAACTCCTTCAGATCTTCATGCGGACCTCTGAAATCTTAACTGAAGCATCTCAAGACTCATATATACAAACCCTTTAATCTGCATCCTCCGGTTCGCATCCTATACAATACATTTGCCTTCTTCTCATCACTATTCTTCACTGTTCCTGACTGAGGCTAATTTTCTCAATATCCTCAGCACACTGCTCATCGAATCCCTCTTGTCAATGCAATATGAGTATGTTGACATCAATGACAACACTGGTTCACCTCATACTTGTAACAATCTCCCCCTTTGTCATTGATGGCAACATATGATGTGAAAAACCATCAAGACAAGAACTTCTCCTTTCTGTCACAGCGCCCCCTATCAGCAACATGTCTTCTCCTCATTTACTGCTCCCCCTTTGATCATCAGCTACTTGTTTTTCACATGTCTTCTCTCCCCCTTTGACATTAATGGCAAAGGGCTCATACTTGCAATTTTAACACATCAGAATCATACCAGCTACTCCCCCTTAGTAGCAGCTCCCCATCATCAATCTGGATCACAAGATATGACTGTGATATCCACCAGACTGATGCACATCAGTGCATCCTAGTTCATCACCGGAGGGGCCATGACCCCTAACTTTTCCCGGAGATATTCAAAAGAGTCCTTGGGAAGAGGTTTAGTAAAGATATCTGCAATCTGACCCTTGGAGGGAACATACTCCAACCTGACTTCTTCCTTGTTCACTTGTTCTCTCAAAAAGTGAAACTTGATAGATATGTGCTTAGTCTTAGAGTGCAATACCGGATTCTTGGAAATATTAATTGCACTTGAATTATCACAGAAAATTGTGATAGGTTCCTCATATTCAACTTTAATGTCTCTTAGCATCTGCTTCATCCATAAGATTTGAGTGCAACTACCTGCTGCTGCAATGTATTCTGCTTCAGTTGTAGACAGATATATTGCATCTTGTTTCTTGCTTAGCCAAGAAACCAATCTCTTCCCCAAAAAAGAATGCTCCACCACTGGTGCTCTTCTGGTCATCCACATCTCCTGCCTAATCTGCATCTGTGTAAGCATGAAGAGAGAAATCCGGATCTCTAGGGTACCATAGACCATACTCAGCTATTCCTTTCAAGTATCTGAAAATTCTTTTGATTGCCATAACATGAGATTCTTTAGGATCAGCGTAGAATCTTGCTACAAGACCAACAGCCTGCATTATATCTGGTCTGGTCTGAGTGAGATACAACAATCCACCAATCATTGATCTATATTTTGTCTGATCTGCCTTTGGGGAGTCATCATCTTTGCTCAACTTACATCCGGTTGCCATGGGAGTGTTCATTGGCTTTGAATCTTCCATACCAAATTTCCTTAACAATTCTTTCACATATTTGGTCTGAGAAATGAAGATCCCTTTCTTTGTTTGAGTAATTTGCAGACCCAAGAAGAAATTCATTTCACCAAGCATAGACATTTCAAAGTCACATTTCATCTGATTTGCAAAATTTTTGCACATACTATCTCTTCCTCCAAAAATGATATCATCCACAAACACTTCAACAATCAAAATGTTTTCATGATCAATTTTGAAATATAAGTTACTGTCAGCAGCACCTTTGCTGAATCCAATCTGCACAAGATGCTTATCCAACCTTTCATACCATGCTCTTGGGCCTTGTTTTAATCCATACAATGCTTTCTTCAACTTGCAGACCATATCATCATTGTCAGACAATTGAAATCCATCTGGTTGTTCAATGTAAACTTCTTCTTCCAGATCACCATTTAGGAAGGCAGACTTGACATCCATCTGATATACCTTGAAGTCTTTAAAGGCAGCAAATGCAAGAAATAATCTGACTGCTTCAATTCTTGCCACCGGAGCAAAGGTCTCTTCAAAATCAATTCCTTCTATTTGAGAGTAGCCTTTGCAGACCAATCTAGCTTTGTTTCTGATTACTTCACCAGCTTCATTTAATTTGTTCCAGAAGACCCATTTGGTTCCAATCACATTCCTGTCTCTAGGTTTGGGAACAAGATCCCAAGTATGATTTTTCTCAATTTGCATTAATTCATCTTTCATTGCTTTGGTCCAGTTTTCATCGTTGCAGGCTTCATTTACTGTTTTAGGTTCAATCTTTGAAATCAGACAACATTCATCCTGATTTTGAGCAACATTCCTTCTAGTTTGCACACCTTTGCTTCTGTCACCTATGATCTGATCTTTAGAGTGGTTCAGTGTTACATACCTTGGAATTTTGGGAGTATCCTGCACTGCTACTTCTTGATCAGGCTCATTCAAACCTATCTCTTCTTCCTGATTTACCGGATCAGGCTGACTCTGACTTACCGGAGAGGATTGAGTTCCTTGAACCTGAACACCGTCTTGGTCATCTTCATCAAACTCATAAAATATTGAGGGCTTCTCAATTCCTTCATCAAATTTCACATTAGTGCTTTCTATCATCTTCCTCAGTCTCTTATTGTAACACTGGTATGCTTTGCTTTGAGTGGAGTAACCCAAGAAAATTCCTTCATCACTTCTAGCATCAAACTTTCCTAGATCTTCATCTCTTTTAATATAACACTTGCTACCAAATACTCTGAAATATTTCACAGTAGGAGTGATGCCAAACCAGAGTTCATAGGGGGTCTTACCGGTATTGTTTCTGATTTGAACTCGATTTAGAGTGTAGACTGCAGTGCTGATAGCCTCTTTCCAGAACATCTGAGGAACATTTGCTTCCAACATCATTGTCTTGGCAGCTTCCTGGATGGTCCGGTTCTTTCTTTCAACTACTCCATTCTGCTGTGGAGTCCTAGGAGCAGACAATTGTCTCCTTATACCCTACTTCTCACAAAAGTTAATGAACTCACCAGATGTAAATTCACCACCTCTATCAGACCTTAGACACTTCAGTTTCAATCCGGTTTGATTCTCTACCACAGCTTTGAAGATTTTGAACTTCTCAAATGCTTCTGATTTTTCTTTTAGGAAGGTAACCCACATCATCCGGGAATGGTCATCAATTAACAACATGAAATATCTATCACCTTGCAGACTCTTGATTCTTGTCGGACCATAGAGATCAGTATGTACTAATTCCAACAATCCGGTAGAGGACAGATCTTTGCTTTTGAAAGAGACTCTGCTCTGTTTACCTAGCTAACATTCTTTGCACAAACTATTTGTAGGTTTCATCAATTTTGGAAGATCTCTTACAGCCTGAGTATTGCTTATCTTGATGATGTTATCAAAATTTACATGACACATTCTTCTATGCCATAACCAACTCTAATCAACTTGAACAAACAGACAACTTTTATTTGAACCCACCAAATGAAAGATATTACCTTTTGTCTAAGTACCGGATGCAATTTCAGTTCTGGAGCTTGTAAAGATTCTGCATTTTCCATTCTTAAACTGGAGATCATAGCCTTTGTCTACTAACTGACCAACACTGAGAAGATTGTGCTTTAATCCTTCAACATATAGTACATTACCTGTTTTGCTCTTTCCATCAAAGGAAATAGTTCCCCTACCTCTGATTTTGCTAGCAGAATTGTCACCAAACTTTACCATTCCTCCTTCATACCTTTCCAAATTCAAGAACTTATCCTTGTCACCAGTCATATGGTGAGAACATCCACTGTCAATAACCCAATCATCCTTTTCTTCCACTTGAGTAGCCAAAGCTTTTTCCACAACCTTGTGATTGACAGATTCAGAGAGTATTGAATCTTCTTCCTTGATGGCAATAAACACCCATTCATTTCCGGATTTGCTTCCTAGTTCTGATTCATCATCTATTACTCCTTCATTGTGATCTTCTTCATGAACATAATAGCAATTTTTTTGAAACCTTTGTCTGTTAGTATTAGACCTTCCAGATCTTTCCGGACATCTTGAAGCAAAATGACCAATCTTATTGCAGTTGAAGCACTTAAAGGGTAGTTTTCCTTCATACTTACCAGATCCTCTTAGTAGTCTTTTTGCAATGAGGGCTTCAAGTTGAGCTATTTCTGCTTCTTCTTCTTCCATGTCTCTTCTTGCTTGATCATACCATGACATCTTCCTTGAAGAGTTTTCTCCTGGATCAAATCTCTGTTTGCCTTTCACATAGGCACTGGCTTTGAAAGTAGATTCAGTCTTGGGAGGATCATCTCCAAACTCGGTCATTTCAAATGCAGCTAGCTTGCCAGCCAATTGTTCTCTTATGATAGTTGTGTGGGCTCTGAATTCATCAATTGCAGCAACCTTGATTTTGTAGGCAGCAGGAAGGGATCTAAGGATTTTGCAAACAATCTCATTTTCATCCAGAGTTCCACCAGCATTTCTAATTCCACACACTAGTTCATTCACTCTTGGCATAAAAGTAGTGATGTTTTCATCATCTCTCATCTTCAAACTTTCAAATTTCCCTTTCAGACTTTGCAACTTTGCACTCTTGACAAACTCATCTCCTTCATACAGAAGTTCCAGTTTAGTCAGGATCTCATATGCAGTTGGTAGGTCAATAACATTTGAGAGATCTGAGTCATTCAATGCGCTTAGAAGAGCTTCCTTGGTCTGCAGATTGTTTTCAGCATCTGTGATTTCATTCAGAGTTGTCGGACCACCTTGTGGAGGTACATATGGTTTTGAGACCATGGCCAAGTATGCTTTTCCCATACATTCCAAGTGACATTTCATGCGACCCTTCCAGAGAGTGAAATTGGTTCCATCAAACTTCAGACTATCCTTTTTCTATGACAACATTCTAGATCTCCTCAAGCGGTTAAGCTCCTTTCAGAGGAACTTGGCTCTGATACCAATTGTTGGATCTAGGGCATACAACTAAGAGGGGGGGTGAATCAGTTGTATACAAACTTGCTTTCTATTTCAAACACTTGATTCGTCTTATTAGTTAACAGCATATCAATTAATCATCCATGAAAGTAAAACACACAAACACAAGAGCAGATAAACATCAACACAATCAACACCAAGATTTTGACGTGGAAAACCTGGTTAAGGGAAAAACCACGGGGTGATTAACCCAAGGATTATTCTCTGTTAAAAGAATAAGAAAAAGAATGGCACTTGCCAATTAGGGCTCACTACCCGAGCACACTGCTCACAAAGAGGCCCACTGCCTATAAGGAGACACACTATCTACAAAGTGATAAGAATCACGGTCTTGACCTAGAGAATGACATCTTTACCATGTCTGAATCAGTTCCATTTAAGCCCAAAAACCTCTGCTCTGCCTTCCGCACTTCTCTTCGCTACACCACTCTCATCCACACAATCCACACTCCAAAATGAACTCACAAACCTTTATTTATACAAGACATAGACTTAGGAACAATCATCTAAGTCGGCAATCAACCATAAGAATATCCGCAAGATGAATAACACATCCGGTCGGCCACCACAAGAACATTTGCAGGATGAACAACTCATCCGGTCGGCTAAACAGAGCAAGAACTTCATCCGGAAGATTATCTTCAATTCCAGGCTCTACCATCAATGCGGACCAACAACACAACCTAAACATGATCCACGGACATTTTCAAGCCTGCCTAAATGACCAAGTACATCCGTACTTCCTCTACTTACTGGAATCTCTTCTCTTCCTTATCCAGAACTTCAAGAACACAGTCTGTCGCCACTGTCACAATGCAAACGGTACTTTCAGACCTCCAAATCATACACAAATTGAGATGACACATCACAAGGACATCCCAAACACTCCTTCCAATCTACAGATTAGGATTATACAATTCTGGACCTCACCGGACCTTTCTGTGATCCTCTGTCACCTTTGAACACTTGCTGGAACCGGTTCCACACCGACAGCCACAACTCCTTCAGATCTTCATGCGGACCTCTGAAATCTTAACTGAAGCATCTCAAGACTCATATAAACAAACCCTTTAATCCGCATCCTCCAGTTCGCATCCTATACAATACATTTGCCTTCTTCTCATCACTGTTCTTCACTGTTCCTGACTGAGGCTAATTTTCTCAATATCCTCAGCACACTGCTCATCGAATCCCTCTTGTCAATGCAATATGAGTATGTTGACATCAATGACAACACTATTTCACCTCATACTTGCAACAATCTGATGATGAATCTGACTATGAGGATGATAATGATAATGAATGTCTGTTCATAGCCATAAGGGATGAAACTGTTTCTAGTGACTCTAGAAGCTATGTGTAGGAAAAGGGTCCGAAAGCAAGCACTAACCCTAAAGACATTATAATGTATTCTTTTCATGCTTGAAGAGAAAAAGATGACTGGATCATTGATAGTGGATGCTCAAATCATATGACAGGTGATAAGAGTAAGTTTGTTAAACTTAAAAAATATGATGGTGGAGTAGTTAGGTTTGGTGGTGATGAAGCTACTAAGATTTGTGGAATCAGTTTTGATGGAAGGCATAACACTAATGATATTCTTTATGTCAAAGGTTTAAAGCATAATCTCTTGAGTATTGGATAGATGTGTAGCAAGGGTTACAATCTTATGTTTCAAGATGATGGTTGTGAGATCAGAAAAAGCTCCAAAAAAGTGATTGTTACTGGAAAGAGGACCAGTGGAAATGTTTATCATCTCAAAGGTGGTGATAGCTATTGCCTTATGACTCATATCAATGAGATTTGGCTATGGCATAGAAGATTGTGTCACATCAATTTTGATAGCCTAGTAAGGATAAGTTCAGTTCAAGCTATGAGAGATCTGCCAAAAATTACAAAGCCCATCAATGTTGTCTATAAGGAATGTCAATTTGGAAAGCAAACAAGAAGAAGCTTCAAAGTCAAGGATCAGTCATCTACCAGACTATTGGAATTGGTACATATATATCTCTATGGTCCTACTAGAGTAAGGAGTTTTCAAGGTGACAAGTATTTCATGTTAGTTATTGATGATTGTTCTAGAATGACATGGGTTACTTTTCTTAAGGAAAAATCAAAAGCCCTAGATAAGTTTAAAGCCTTTAAAGTAATGGTTGAAAATGAAATGGATATGAATATCAAATGTCTGAGGTCTGACAAAGGTTGAGAATTTACTTCTAATGAGTTTAACATGTTTTGTGAGATTCATGGGATAAAGAAGCATTTATTTGCCCCTAGGACTCCTCAGTAGAATGGAGTGGTTGAAAGAAAGAACATGACTGTTGAAGAAGCTGCAAGGACAATGATCAGAGAAGCAGACCTACCGGAAGTCTACTGGAGAGAAGCAATTCATACTACTATCTACATATAGAATGGAGTACAAGGGCAAATTACACAAAGACTCCCTATGAGCTATGGTATGGAAGGATTCCTACTATTAAATATTTCAAAGTTTTTGGAAGAAAACGCTATATCAAAAGAGATGAGGAACTAGGAAAGTTTGATGCAAGGTGTGATGAAGGTATTTTTCTTTGGTATTCTAACAAAAGCAAAGATTACTGGTGCTACAACAAGAGGCTAAGAAAGATTTTTGAGAGTGTGAATGTCAAGGTTGACGAAGATATACAAAAGATTTAAGAGGTTAATGAATATGAATCAGATGAGTCTTCTTGCGGAGAAGAAGAAGAAACTAAAGAAAAAGAAGTACATGTTGAAGAATAAGAAACTCTAGAAAGAATCCCTAAAACTCCCAAGTATGTGCAGAGGCATCAAATTGAAGACTAGATCATTGGTGATAAGAGAAAAGGTGTATTGACAAGATTTAGAGCTATTGAAGAATAGGTAAATCTATGTTTACTTTCTAAAGTTGAACCTAAAATAGTGGTTGAGGCATGTAAGGACGAGTATTGGATTAAGGCTATGGAAGAAGAACTAATGCAAATTGAGAAGAATCAGACTTGGGAACTTGTCCCAAGACCAAAGAACAAAAATGTGATTGGAAGTAAGTGGGTATTCTGGAACAAATTGAATGAGAATGGAGAAATGGTAAGGAACAAGGCAAGACTTGTGTGTAAAGGCTACTCACAAGTGGAAGGAAAAGACTATGAGGAAACTTATGCTCCAGTGGCAAGAATGGAGGCCATTAGGATGTTTTTGGCTTTTGTAGTACATAAATATTTCAAAGTATATCAAATGGATGTGAAGTCTACTTTCTTGAATGGTGAATTGGAAGAGGAAGTGTACATAGAGAAACCAGAAGGATTTCAGTTGTCAGATAAGCCAGATATGGTTTGTAGGTTGAAGAAGGCACTGTATGGATTGAAGCAAGCCCCTAGAGCTTGGTATGCAAGACTAGACAAGTATTTATTACAAAAAGGATTTAATAAAGTGTCTGCAAATAGCAATCTATATATCAAAGTAAGTGGAGATCAAATTTTGATTGTGGAAGTGTATGTAGATGACATAATTTTTGGTGGAAATGAAGGTATGTGTAAGATTTTTGTACATGAAATGCAAAAAGAATTTGAAGTGTCAATGTGTGGGGAAATGAACTTCTTTCTTGGGTTACAAATCAATTAGATAGATAAGGGTATTTTCATTTCTCAATCAAAGTATATAAAAGAGTCGTTAAAGAAGTTTGGAATGGAAGATTCTAAACTAGTTTGTACTCCTATGGCTACTAGTTGTAAGTTGAGTGACAATGATGAATCTCCTAAGTCTGATCAGAGCAAGTATAGATCAATGATTGGAGTATTATTGTATCTAACTGCTACTAGACTAGATATTATGCATGTAGTCTGTCTTGTGGCTAGTTTTCAAGAAGATCCTAGAGAGTCACATGTTATGGCAGTGAAGAGGATATTCAGATATTTAAAGAGCACTCCAGATCATGGCTTGTGCTATCCAAAAGATACCGACTTTACTCTAAATGCTTATATAGATATAGATTGGGCCGGTTGTGTAGATGATAGGAAAAGTACAAGTGGTGGTGCATTCTTTCTTGGATGCAGGTTGGTGGCTTGACTAAGTAAAAAATAAGATTTAGTGTCTTAATCTATTGCGAAGGAAGAATATATTGTTGTAGCATCATATTGCACATAGGTGTTATGGATGAGACAAACCTTGAAGGATATCAAAGTTCTGTATGATGAACCAATTTCTATTTTTTGTGATAATACAAGTGCTATTAACATTCAAAGAATCTAGTGATGCATTCAAGGACAAAGCATATTTCAATTAGGCATCATTTTCTGAGAGAGAAGGTTGTAGAGAATGAAGTGAAGCTTGAGTATGTACCTACAAAGGATCAAATTGCTAACATATTCACTAAGGCTCTTCCTAAGGATACATTTGAGTATCTCTGGGAGAAGTTAGGGGTCATTGCCCCTCCTTTGCCCCTCCTTTGAACTAGATGCATAAGGAGATGCATCAGTCCATTGGATTTCAAGATTCATTCTTTTTTGGATTGATGATTGGAGGCTACCTCTTAGGGGGAGCAGGTAGTGGTCATGATGATTGTTGTAGTCAAGGGGAGTATTTAGAGTAGTGAAGGAAAAATATGTTGCAGAGTAGTAGTGTGCAGTGCAATTATGTGCAATATCATAAAAAGGGAAAGTTGTGTCACCCTTTTCCATTGATGTCAAAGGGGGAGAGAGTTCATGTGAAAAACAAAAGGGGAGAGAGAAATGTGAAAAAGAAAAGAATCAGTGACCAGAGAGAGAGAGAGAGAGAGAGGTGAAGAATTGTGTCTTGATGGTTTTTCACATCATGTGTTGCCATCAATGATAAAGGGAGAGATTGTTACAAGTATGTGCTAATTGGTGTTGTCATTCATGTCAACAAGCTTGTGTTGTCATTGGTGTCAACTATATCTTCTGAAGAGGTTATTGTTGTTTGATTAAGTTATATTGCTAAAAGTGATTTGGTATATTTGTAGAGGTGTTGAAGATGTTGAGAATATACTTCTGTTGTTGGGTTTCCAAGTGCTTTTGAAAAAAAATTGATTAACATTAGAAACAGTGTGTTGAAGAAGTCTTCTGGCTTACAAAGTGATGTTCAAGTTTTTGCTCCGTATTTCTTTTGTGTTGGAGATCTGAGTGTGCAGTTTGGATATTTTGTTTAGAAGTGTTTGAATATACTAAATCTAGAATTTTCTGCTCTAGATCATTGTGCAGTGAAAGTTGTGTTCACTAGTTTGAGAATAGTGTTTAACAGTGTTTGTAGTGTGTTTGGGAGAAAGTGTTTTGCTTTGCATTTCTCCACATAGTGTTTTTAAGTGTTATAGTTCTGGATGTATGATTATAAGGTCCTTATCTATCTTCAATCTAGAAGGTTTGTGATTTGATGCTCTAGAAAGTGATTTCTTGTGTAGCAGAGTTCAATAGTGTTGTTTGTAAGCAGATTGTGAACTTTCTTTAGGTGAAAGTTGTTGTGATTGAATTTGTTGGTTTTCAAGTGACTTCAAGATATTTTTGGATGTTTCTAGATTGTGTCAAAGCTTTGTGTAAGATCTGTGAGGTGTGTTTACCTTTGAGGAAGCGTGTGCTTAAAAGTGCATAGTGTTAACTCAAGTTTGGCCGATTTGGTTGTTTGCACTAATTTCAGTTATGATTTGTTGATTGAGGAAGCATGGAATAATGTGTAAGAGGGAATTTAGGTCCATCCTAAGATGTGTCATGGTCTAAATTCATTCCCTTCCTCTGTGGGAATGTTTAGGTCTAGACCTAATTTGAAGTTAATGGGTTATGATGTGTTGCTAACCTTGGAGAATGTTTTCATAATTGATGATGGTATAAATAAGTGTCAAGGAATCATGGATGTGAGTATGCACAAAGGATATGATGTTTGTGATGTGAATTTGATCAGTGTAGTAAGAGATTTCATGTGTTAGGCTGCTGGATGCAGTGAGCAGAAGGTGTCTACTATTTTCAGTGTTGTTGCAAAGGTGTTGTTTGTGTTGTGATGAATATTGAGCTTCATTGGAACTGAACTCCATGCATAGGTTAGATGCAATTATATTAGTTCAAATCCTGGTAGTGAGCCACTCTTCTCTTCTCTCTTTCTTTCTCAGTGGGTAGTGAGTCCACTTGGACAGTGAGTCCACCTACAGTGAGCATTCTTTCTTTTGGACAGTGAGCCCTTTGACAGTGAGCCTTTTGTAATTCGGTATTGCTACTACTTTATATTGTGAGCTAATCCTCACCATGGTTTTTCCCTTCTTGGGCTTTCCACTTGAAATTTGGTGTTGTTATGATTCCATTTCTATTATTTTCTTTTCATGCTTAATCATCATAACAAGGCTTAAGGTTAATGTGGAACTAAATATTTGTAAGGGTTTTAAATTTTTGATACAATTGATTCATCCCCCCCTCTTAGTTGTCTTGTGCATTCAACATAGTAAGCTTTGGTGGGCTTCAAAGGATGGTATCCAATACCAACCGAGGAGCTATGTGTAATAGTTTCTAAGGGTACTTTGATTCCTTGTTTTATGCCACAACCATTACCTACATAGTTACAATTTTTGTAATGGACTTCAATTCCATGACCATAGAGGGACTCCATATCTTTATAAGAAGGCAAGGCCTCATAAGTCTCATATTTTGTAGTATATGTAAGAGTATTGTCTTTGTTTGCTACTAAAGAAACCTTAGGTTTCTTAGGTATTTCCAAGGATTGCTTGGATGAGATCAAGGTGACTTTTGGTGTTTCAGGATTAGGGTTAAAAAGTTTATATTCTCCCATAAAGGAAGGAGTAAAGTCTAATGTACCCCAATCATCACCAAGAAGTGTATTCAATCATGATTTGGAATCTTGCACAACATTATCTACGACAAAGAGGTATTGATGAATTAACTTTTAAGTTATTAAGAAGCTTGTGATTGACAACTTGTTTTTGTACCTCAACTTGTAAACAACTTTTTGGATTCAAGTCCGCTTCAATGGTTTGAAGTTTATTTTCATAAATAAACTTTATTGATCAATGAAGGTTAGACGGAACTTCCCCCATGGCATGAATCCATGGTCTACCAAGAATGATGTTATATGAAAGCACACCGGGAATGACATGGATAAGGGTAGATAATTTCATAGGTCCAGCCTCTATGGGTAAAGTTATGGTACCTAGTGATTTTCTACCAATGTTATCAAAGCCATGAATGTTGAGTTTATCCAGTTTGATTAAAGATGTGTCAACCTTGATTTTTTGTAGCACATCAATGCTACAAACATTAAGAGTTCATCCATTATCAATCATAGTTCACTTTATCAACTTGTTATTTATTATGACAGAGATTACAAGAGGATCATATTTGTTTTGAAGTTCAATTGACTTGAGTAGGTTTATGTCTAACCCTGATAGAGACCATTAGAATCATGTTAAGAGGACATTTAGATATTTGTGAGGGAATTTTTTATTACTATTTGTGTTATCACAATACTAATGATGTGGTTAAAACATTGGACATATAGGGCTTTATTGATGTAGATTGGGTAGGTGACTTGGGTAGTCAAAGATCAGTTAGTGGCTATGTGTTCTCTTTGTTTGGTGGTGCAATTAGATGAGTAAGAGGCAATCCATATGTTAGGATTCAGGCAGACCAGAGCAATGCAAATTAACAATTATGATGTAGATTTAAATATACATAAATATAAAGAATATATAAACAATTAAACACATAGATTTAACATGGTTCACCCAATATGAGCTACATCCATAGAAACACAACCATCCAATATTTTTATTATCCAACAAAACTCATGAAATACAACCTACAACTTGTAGCTCAATTTGCTATTGTATGTTGTACATGAAAATACATTCAAACTCATTTGTGACTCATGACCTTTTCACATTCTCTAACCGCTTATATCAATCCTTTTAAGCAGTTAAAAAAGTTTTTCCATGTCGGCTAACAACCAAAATAACAACTAACACCTTTATTAAATATAGGGCACTTTTTGATTTGGGGGTGCTACCCCCAACAACTCCCACTGGGAGCATTACCCCTAGACCCCCACCATGGGCTCCACCCCTGGGCCCCTATTGGGGGGATGGTTTTGAACACACTAAGATGCTAAGAGGGGGGTGAATTAGCATATATTAAAACTTAACTACTTTATTTTTTTCAATCAAATTAAATTATTTAGAATAGAAAGTAAAGCATGTAAGACAATAATCAACATAATGACGCCAGGATATTTACATGGAAAACCTAAAACTATGAAAAAGCATAGTTAATATTAGCTCACAATATATAATACTCGCTGCTATAAAGATTACAACATTGTTTTAGGTCTCCATCATTGCTTTATTCTATCTGAGCACTAATTAGAACTCTGTCACTGATAACTTTCTCTGCTGAAGGTGTAATGAGCTAAAATCTTAGATAACATACCTTCATATCTCAATTTACTTATATTCTGAATCACAAGCCTAAATCTTTCTTTGCGGAGAAATGCATACCAAATTACTATGAATCTACCTTAGCGAAACTTCTGTAACATATCTCTAAGTGCAGTACTCCAAACTGATAATATATCAATGTAGACATATAGGAACATGTTAGAATAGGTTTACACACCTCCACATCACATTTAGACACTAGACTGATCATCACATGACACTTAGACAACCTTTCTCCATCTACTAGAACTTCTAGAGTGACTTGTCTTAACCATGCTGACCCATGTCTTCAACTGTGTCAAACCATCTCTCTCAAATATTCCACTATCCATCAGCTTCATTATCTCTGACCTCAGGTTGACACATATAGAGTTGACATCAATGACAACACATATTGCCAACAATCTCCCCCTTTGTCACTGATGGCAACACAAAAACAAAATGTGGACAAACACTCCCCCTTAGATGCATATTTCTCTCTCCCACTTTGGCATCAAGGACAAAGGGCCTAACATCTTATATCATCCCAAAGTTGTATAAACTTGACCTTACTATATGATTTCTACAAAAAATACTCCCTTTGAGATGGAAATGCCCCAAAAATTGATGCTATGTAGATAGAAAGACATTGTAAAGCTCCGCAAGTTTATACAAAGCCAAAATTGTCTTGTCTTCAACACTATTTCAACTCACATAGAAGGTAGAATAGATTTGTAGATTACCTTGATTTGAGTAAGAGTGGATACCCAATTTTCTTTTTCTGAGGTAAGAATGTGATTTTGGCATTTAAATTGTATACATAAGTCCTCAGCCTCATTGATGTTGCTTGGGGTTTTTGTTTTCTGCTCAATTTTTTGTAGCTTCACCTAGAAACCCTAATAATGAATAAAGTCTCAAATTTGACTACTTCCCTTAGTTGACCAAAATACTTCTTTATTTGTTATCTTTGGTCCTATAGTTGTGACATTTGTGCATGAAGGTTTTCAACTTGTACCTTGGTTGCTCCATTCTTGTCTTTTGAAAAGTCATATACTTCAGCCAATTTGGAGATCTATGACTCAATGGAGTCAATCTGAGCTTTAATGTTCTTGATGGAATTAGGCCATTTCAAGAAAATATAATTATAAAGCAATGGCTTCATCCATGCATCCCTTAAACATATTCAAATTTTCTTGTAGTTTATTGTGTACATTGGCACACTTATCAGATATCTCAGCTAACTTTTTATCATTTATCTTCCTTAATGCCTCTTGTTATGCTTTTTGTTCAACATGAGAAGAATGATCCTTAAAAAAATCCATCAATAGATTTAACTTTTGTTCCAAAGGTAGAGAGGAGTTAGTGACTACCTTTGGTAATCCTTCCTGTATCAACTTCACTACATCTTTAATTAAACTGGTCTTCTTCAAATTTTCTTACAGAAGCATGTAGGATATCACCAAGTTGTGGCTTATGGAGGGGTGAAATATTTAAAGTCTACTTTCCCCTCATGAGTGGGAATCTGCAGAAGCTGAGGTGTGATCACAGGTTGAAACTACATTTGCAAATCTAATAAGTCTTTGAATGAGTCTGATCTTGAAGGACTTTGACCTATATCTATAGAAGTCTCCTCAACATCCTCATCTTGCTTCTCTGTTTCATCTTGAATCTTCTCATCTTGTTTCTCCTCAAAGTTATCCTCTTTCTTTTGTTTATCTTTCCATGTATTCTTTGGAGAAGGATTGTCATGTTACACATATGGTTCCTAGGGTTGTCGATGATGTCAACACTGTCACAATGTTGTCATTGATGTCAACACTATCATGGAAGTGTGATGGTGTTCATGGTTGGATGTCATGTTCTATCTAGTAGAGAAGATACAGTTCATGGTTGGATGTCATGTCCTATCCAATAGAGAAGACATAGTTCATGGTTGAATGCCATGTTGAATATAATGAGATTACTGAATTTTATGGTTGGATGTCATGCCTTGATCAGTGCAGACTTGAGTATGAAGATATCTTAATATGGGAATTAGAAGCACTAAGATGATCAAATGTCTTTCTAATGTTGAGAATATTTTATTGGTGGCTTGATCCAAGTTTCATGATGATTGGATTACCAGAAGTGTGTTTTGTAGTTTGGAGATAGTGTTGAAGACAATTACTATATAGAAATAGAATACTCTACATTCCTCCACTTTTGTTGATATGGCTATGCAGTTATGGAACTATGTTTAGGGTGCATTGAAGGTGATAATTCCAAAGTTTCAGAACATTTGTCCTTCCATTGTAAAATTTATGCATGATAGAGTACTTGCATGTGTTCTTGCAAAGTAAGCTAGTGTTGAAGGCCTGTTGGAATGCTCTGCATTCCTCCAGAAGCGAATGGTTACCGTTGTAGTTTTATAGACATGTTTATGGATGTGTATTACATTCTTCCTTACAATTTCAAGGTTCTTGGTGGTTCACAAACTCAATTTCTCAATGACAGTATGTTGTAGTGTGTTCTAGATGACAAGTTGTTCTCAGAGTTCATGGTTGAAGATGTGTGACACAAAATTTTTGATGTGTAGAGGTAAAGAGTGTTTGGAGATGTTTTATGAGTCCTGTAGACTCATATGGAAGAGTTTCATGAAGATCTTTCTTGTTTCCAGTACCACACAAGGTTTTCAAGTTGTTTTGGCCATTATGCTTCAAGTTTCATATGTCTTTCCTTAAAGCTATCCAATTTTCAAATGAGTGGAGTGTGTGGATGTAATTTGATGCAGAAGCATCCCTAGTTCAAGAGAAATCTTGTATCAACCAAAAAAATTTGTAATTCAGTTTATTTGCATTTCAGTTTGTTCCTTTTCATTTTCTAATTTAGTTCACGTAGTTTAGTTAGTAGTAGTTTCTGTATTTTGGTCCGCATTCTATTGTAGTTACATTTTAGACCTTGCAGAGATAGACTTAGTATCTAGATTCATTTGTGTACATCATATCCAAAATTTAGAGCATTTGGATCAGGTACCGATAAGATATCTCTATTAGAAGATCAATTATTTTCTCAAAGCAGAGCATCCTGACAGTCTTAGTTAATTAGCTAAAGGAGAAGACTTGTGGAGCATTTCACAACTTGCAATGTTAAAAGACACATCATTCAATGTTGTTTGGTTCATGACTGACCTTCCCTAAGATCCACACATCATTCCATTCATTTGTGGAGGAGTTCTATTCAGTTAGGTCTGACCTATTCATGTACACATGTTACAGCTCTTCACTGGAGTTTGTGATCTTCCTTCATTGATGCAGAGGAATCTTAGGTGCTGAAGATGATATAAAATGATGTAATAGAAGCCCAGGAAAGTAGAGTTAGCATAGTTTACAAATTTGATAGTTTGAATTCTTTGTGAAGGAGCTTAAAAGACAAATCATGTGCATATTTTGTAACTCTATAATTAGGCTTGTGAGCCGTAATTGCAAGGCCGCATGTTGCCAACCAATTTGTATTCAAATTCTATGATATACTAAATGAATGAATCTACATTTGTTTTATATCTTTCAGTTGTTTCTGTTGTGTTTACTCTAGCTGCAAGGCCTGGATTATTCTCTTTGAGGACCCTCCTAACCGTGACTACACCAAGTGGTATCAGAGTGAAAGTTCAAATCTTTGGGAGTGAATTGAGTGAAGTTGGCAAAGGAATTTCATAAGATCTTGCTGTGAATAGATCGCCAAATCTGAGGTAGGTTACTTGTGTTGCAACCGATCACCGATTGTGAGGTAGTTGTCACCTTGTAGCCCGATCGCTGAATTGAGGCAGTTACACTTGATCCTAGGAAGAATTCCACCCAGGAGAATCCCTGCTATTGGAATGATGGCTAGTAGAATGGATTGGATGATGGAGATGATGAAAATCATGTGAGTTCACTTGGATACTATTGAAGAAGATAGGTGAAGAGGACTTACATCGAGACCTAATGTTGAAAGTGATGATGATGAGGAATTTCAATCCACTGATCAAAATGGAGAAACCTTGGGAGGTGAAGAAGAGGAGGATTAGATCAATTCAAGATGTTGTGATCTATTTCAAAGATTGGAAAAATACCTACAGTTGATATACCTAATTACACTAGCAATTTGAATCCTAAAGAATTGATCGACTGGATAAATGACATGGAAGAATACTTTGAGTACGAAGAAGTTGAAGATCTAGAAAAGGTGAAATTTGCAAAGACAAAGTTGAAAGGACATGCTTCTATATGGTGGAAAGAAGTTCTGTTGCACAGAAATGGAAGAGGAAAAGAAAAGATTACAAAATGGGATAGGATGGTGACAAAATTGAAGAACCAGTTTATACTTGTTGACTATGAGTTGGAACTATTGAAGAGATTGCAAAACCTGATACAAAAGGAGAAATTTGTGAAGGAGTATACTAAAGAATTTCATAAGATGATCATAAGGACAAGACATAGTGAAGCAAGCAAGGAGAAATTGGCTAGATACATCAATGGACTGAGATTGAACATTCAGGAAGAACTAAGTTTGGTAAGGATGACAACACTGGAAGAAGCATATCAGTTTTCCCTAAAAGTTAAAGAGAAGTTAAATAGGAAGCATGATCAGAGACATAGAGGTAGAGGAGGTAAATTTTAGAAAGGTAGAACATTTTCTAGAGGAGAGAGACCATATGTAGAGTAGAACAGACAAGAGAACACATTCAGGAAGGAGGACAGATATAACAATGCATACCAGAGAGATGACATAAATTTCTACCATAGAGGAAACCCTAGTCCATACAAGAGTGAAGGATGCAAAAGAGAAGGAAGAGGACCTAATAGGAGAACATTCAGAGGAACCTATTTCAAGTGTGGATGTGAAGGACATAGAGCATTTGAATGTAATCAAGGAAGTACAAGGAAGAGAATAGAGAATAGTGGAAGAGAAGCCTATGTGGAAGAAGAACCTGTTGGATCACCCAGTTCAGTTGGCAAACCTAAGAAAGGAGAATCACTTGTCATGAGGAGAGCACTATTTCAAGCAGAGACAAATGAAGAACCACCACAGAGGAAAAGTTTGTTCAGAACCAGATGCAAATCAAGAGGTAAATGTTGTAAAGTTGTAATTAATAGTGGTAGTTCTGATAACCTAGTTTCAGAAGAGATGGTGACTAAGATGAAGTTGGAAAGATTGAAATACGCTAAGCCCTATCAGATTGCATGGATTCAAGATGATCATAAGGTACTGGTGAGTGAGCAATGTTTGGTGAAATTTCATATTGGATCTTATCATGATGAAGTATTGTGTGATATTATGCCTATGGATGTATGTCATATCTTGTTGGGTAGACCTTGGCAGTATGACAAAAAAGCTATACATGATGGGAGAAAGAATACATACACTATAACATCAAATGGAAAGAGAATTACCTTGATTCCTTTGGAAGATGATCCTAAGAGTGAAGTATGTCGGAATGTTAGAATCTATTTGGTAGATGGAAGAAAATTTTTGGATGGTTTGAGATATGAGAATATGTGTTATGCTTTGATCCCTAAGAAACTTGAAACATTGAAGAAGAAGACTAAAGAATCACAACCGGAGGAGATGACTAAATTGCTGATAGAGTATGAAGACATCATATTAGATAATGTACCTAAAGGATTATGACCAACTAGGAGTATAAGTCATCAAATGGATCTTATACCTAGAGCTAGTTTGCCTAACAAAGTAGCACACAGAATGACACTGATAGAGAATGAAGTGTTGAATAGACAGATACATGAGTTCTTGAGGAAAGGCTTGATCAGAGAAAGTTTGAGTTCTTGTGCAGTACTTGTATTAGCACCAAAGAAGGATGGAGAATGGAGAATGTGTACAGACTCTAGAGAAATAAACAAGATCACAGTTAAGTATAGATCTCCTTTACGTAGGATGGATGATATCATGGATTGTTTGAGTGGAGCAAAATATTTCATAAAGATAGATTTGAAGAGTAGATACCATCAAATCATAATCAGAGAAGGAGATGAATGGAAGACTACTTTTAAGAAAAATGAAGGATTGTATGAATGGTTAGTGATGCCTTTTGGATTGACAAATGCACCGAGTACTTTCATGAGATTGATGAATGAAGTTTTGAAGAAATTATTGGGTAAGTTTGTTATTGTATATTTGGATGATATTCTAAATTTCAGTAAGACAAAAGAACATTTGCAACACCTTAGACAAGTATTGCAAAGACTGAGAGAAGAGAAATTGCTGATAAACATCAAGAAATGTAGTTTCATGAAGGAAGAATTGGTATACTTGGGATTTGTGATTTCTACCAAAGGATTGAAGATGGACCCTAAGAAAGTAAGAGAAATTGTTGAATGACCTACACTAAAGAGCATTGGAGAAGTCAGACCATTTCATGGGATTAGCTAGTTTCTACAGGATGTTCATAAAAAATTTTAGTTCAGTTTGTAACCCTATGACAGAGACAATGAGAGGTGACAGAAAAGATTTCAAGTGGACATCAAGAGCAAATAAAAGTTTCAAATTGTTGAAGCAGAAAGTGACAGAGTAACCTGTGTTGGAATTACTGGATTTCAATAAGGTCAAATAGATTGTGATGCAAGTGGGAATGCAATTGGAGTAGTGTTAAGTCAAGAAGGTAGACCTATAGCATATTTTAGTGAGAAATTGAATGATGCAAGGAGAAGATATTTATTTTATGATCAAGAGTTCTATGCCATAATTCAATCCTTGAAGAAATGGAGACATTATTTGTAGCCTAAGGAGTTTGTGTTGTATACAGATCATCAAGCTTTACAATATTTGAACAGTCAAGGAATGTTGAATCAGAGACATATGAGATGGGTAGAGTTTGGTGTAGGAGCACCCTCAGAGCTAGAACACACCTTGGTCAAACTTGGTCAAGGATAGAGTTTTGTTTTATTTTGTGGCATTTCATGTAATAAGACCATTGTGAAGCTATTATTTTCCATTTTGGTCTTTTGGATCCATTGGTGTAGCCATTAGGGTAAGAAACTTGTCAAATGTCCTAGAAATTGATAGTTTGAAGGCATTATTGTAAACAACTCTTCAAAAGATGGTTAAAATGGTAGTTGAAGTTGGTTGTATGAGAAAAAATGATTGTATAGGCATAAATAAGCCTCCATTGTATGGACACAAGGTTGCTTGAAGAAGTTTGGAAGTTGAAACAATTAAATATCACTGTTTTCTGCATTTTTGAATGTTTTTCTGCTGTTCTAATGCTTAGTACGGACTTATACAAATAGTTTGTGGTCTGAAACTAACTAGGAATGAAAGTGTACTAAATCTACTTTCTTTTACTTTTTGTTGCATCTAATTTCATTTAGTTTTGAGGGAGTTGTGTCAAGTTTTGTTCAAATTGGTTCAAACCCTAGATAGGGTAAACAATGAGCAAATAAAATGAATAACAGAGCCTTCCATGGGTAGATAATGCTAAAACCTTGTGGAATGGCTTGTGATAGCATAAATTTTGTTTCTTCAAACTTGCAAGAGTAAAGGTACAAGTTGGCATGTGCCATGGAGTCATGAAAACCTAATATTTCCATGTATCAAGCTAACAGAGTGAATAAAGAGAGGGATTTGAGTGTTTTGAAGATGGATTCAGAGTCCTTCATGGTTGGAAGTGTTCAGGAAAGGTGTCAAGAGTCCTAAAGTAGTACATCAAGTTAGGGTTTGATGTTAAGGGTTTGTGTCCATTTTGTAGTCTGTCCTATCTTGGCAGAGTTGGACAATGTTAGACAAGATTGTGTATAGCCTAAAGTTGAAGTCTCCTACCTTGAACAAATGTAAAAAATCCCTCAAAGTGTATTGGATGGGATGTCATTAGTGTCTTTAACCTTGTTTTGAAGATCATAGCTGATGCAGAGTGGCACAAGGGAAACAACACACAAGGGTTTACTCTATTGTCCTTTGCCCACTCACCCACTTCAACTAGCCTTCAACCTCCCAACCAACCAAAGGCACATTCAAGGCATATGAAGGATTTGATGTCTAGACTATTGTCCAACCCCTAATGCTTCTCCAAAACCTTAAGACAGATCAGAAAACACCTTACCAACACTTGGTTTGATCACCAACTTCATTCAACTCTCTAACCTTGACTAGGTCTAGTGAGGCTACTAGCCCTCCAAATCTAATTTTCTCCACACAACTTGACAAAACCCTAAATGACTAGGTAAGTAAATGATGTATTTGAATACCCTTTAAGGGGTCCTAACAAACTTCCAAACCTCCAGGTCCAACTCTACTCCAGCAACTCAGAACACCCACTAGGTCTCTAGGCCTAATTGATCACTTTAGGGCTAGGTTACAAAGCAAGTGGTCTAATTTGGGGTCATAGATTAGGGACAGGAGTTTGGGTTACCTCTACCACACCCAAGCAACTCAAAACCACCATTCATTCACTCACCTTATCAGAGTTTTGTCATTTACATCACCAAATTGCATAATTTCAGTCAAATACATAGAGATATTTGACCTAGGGCATCACCTTAAAAATAGAAGACTGCATTTTCTTGAAAAAAGATTTTGGAATCAAGTAGTATACACCCCTAGCCTACATTTCACTGAGTGGCATGAAATTTCATCAGCGGGAATGCATTATAGGGCCAAATTTGTGGGATAGCCCTAAAAAATAGGGTTTCTAGACCAGTTTTGAAAGAAAATTCAATAACTTTTGACTCTGACCACTTCAAGACCTCAAACTAGTTGTATTCGAACCCAGACTCACTCTAGTTTCAGAAAAAGTACATTAGACCAAGAGTTCAATCCATACATTCTGTACAGAAACATGTTTTCTTCAAAAAAATAGTCAAATTCTTGATTTTTTTGCCCAAAATTGCATACAAAATCTCCTCTTCCATTCTAGGGTGAGAGGACACCAATACAACTCAACCCAAGTTGGTTTTCAACTGTCAAAATAGATTCAACTTCCAAAAATGGGTTGCAACCGACCAAATGTGTCAGTTGACAACATTGACAACATTGGTCACTCTGACATTTTGCAATAACACAAAGAGATCGATTGGTTCAACTTGTCCAATGGAACCTAACCAACCATCATTCCCTCTAAAACATGCCTAAAACACAAAATTTTCCAATTAGACTCAAAAACAAACAAAAAACCAACATTAGACCTACTAGGCCTAAGTGGCATAACTAGGGTCCAAATGGACTAAGAAGGATTTGAGGTTTATATAGTCACCCCAAACCTCTTGACCATACAAAATGGACCAAACAACAATGGCTAAAAGCCTTATTACCAAACACATTGAACAAAAACCATAACTTCCCAAAATGCATCAAAATGCTCTTAGAAATCAAAATGCTGCTCTTGGGTGCCCTGCAGCATACACCCACTGTCAAACAGAACTCAAGTCTCTTGAGTTAGGAATGTGATCAAATGTGAAACCTACCTTCTCAATGTCTACTCTACTCATCCAAGTGGCATCCTCCTGAGGTTTATTGAGCCACTTCACCAAGTACTCATAGTATGTGTGCCTCCTAGTTTGTTTTGTAATCCTCTTATCCAAAATGCACTCAATCTGATCAGGAGATGAAGGAATCAGTTCTTGGAGTGTCTGATCAGTTTGGTTTTCTTCATCAACATTCTGAGGATCAGATCCTTTATAGGGATAAAGGTCTGAAACATTAAAAATTGGAGACAAAGCAATGCCATCCGAAAGTCTGATTTTATAGGCATTTTCTCCACATTTCTTGAGCACTTCACAAGGCCCAATCTTCTTCATGAGTAGCTTGGTATGTTTACCTGCAGGGAGCCTCTCCTTCATCAGATGGACCATTACCAAATCCCCTTCTTTGAACTGCAAATCCCTTCTTTTCCTGTTAGCAAACTATTTGTACTTCTGAGAAGTGGACAACAATTTCTATTGTACTTGTTCATGGACATCTTTCATGACTCGAATGAAGTCTTTAGCCAAGGAACTGTTGTTTTCTAGTCCTTTAACCTCCCTAAGTTCCAAAATACCCCTTGGGTGAGTGCCATAAACAATTTGGAAAGGAGACAGGCCAGTGCTTCTGTTGACAGTGTCATTGTATGAGAACTCTACCTGTGCCAAAACTGAATCCCAACTAGCACCCTGCTCCTTTGTTAGGCATCTTAGGAGGTTGCCAAGTGACCTATTAATCACCTTTGTTTGTCCATCAGACTGAGGGTGATAGGCAGATGATAAGGACAAATTTGTACCTAATCTTTTCCAAAGTGTCCTCTAGAAGTGTCCTATGAACTTGGGGTCTCTGTCTGAGATGACTGACAAAGGTAAACCATGTAATCTGACTATTTCCTTGAAGAAAAGACCTACTATGTGTGAGGCATCATGTGTGGTTTTACAAGGGATGAAGTGAGCCATTTTTGAGAACCTATCAACTACCACAAAGATGCTATCATGTCCATTCTTGGTCCTAGGCAAACCAAGTACAAAGTCCATGCTAATGGAATCCCAAGGCTTTGAAGGAATAGGTAGTGGAGTGTATAAACTTGTATTTGATGTATGCCCCTTAGCTCTTTGGCAAATTTGACAAGTTTCAACAAACTTCCTTACATCGGTTGGCAATTTTGGCCAAAAATAGTATCTCCTAACCAATTCTAGGGTCTTATCAATGCCAAAGTGGCCTGACATACTGCCACAGTGCTTTTCCTTGATAATATTCTCTCTAATAGACCCCCTTGGGATACACAACATGCTACCCTTGAAAAGATATCCATCTTGTAACAAAAAATTAGAAAAATCAGTGTTATACCTTCCTGTCATGGCCTTGCAAGATAGGTATGGCTCTTTGAAGTCTTCATCTGCTGCATACTGATCTTTGATGGCATGAATACCTGTACTTTCCAACTGTATGGTCTGCACAACAAGATTCCTCCTACTTAAGGCATCAGCTACCTTATTGGCCACTCCTTTCTTGTGTTTTATGGAGAAGGTGTATGCTTGGATGTACTCCATCCACTTGACATGTCTGTAGTTTAACTTTTGCTGCCTGTTCAAGAAGCTCAATGCATGGTTATCAGTAAAAACTATAAATTCCTTTGGCAATAAGTAGTGTCTCCATTTCCTCAATGACTGAACCATGGCATATAACTCTAGATCATAGGTGGAGTAGTTTTGTTTTGCCTCATTTAACTTCTCACTAAAGAAGGCTACAAGCCTCCCATCTTGACTTAGGACTCCCCCTACAACCCTCTTACTTGCATCACACTCTACCACAAAAACCTTGTCAAAATCAGGAAGAACAAGGACCGGTTGTTCTGATATTTTTTTCTGTAACAGTTCAAAGGCTTGGTTGGCCTCATTTGTCCATACAAACACACATTTCTTGCCCCCTTTTATGGTGTCAACAAGTGGAGCACAAATGCCACTAAACCCTCTAATGAACTTTCTATAAAAGCTACACAAACCATGGAAACTCCTTACCTCAGAGGCTGTTGTAGGTGTTGGCCAATTAAGAATGGCTTCCACCTTGCTTGGATCCATTCTTAGGCTGCCCTTAGAGATGACAAACCCCAAGAATATCAATTCTTCTTGTAGGAAGACACATTTGTCAAGGTTGATTCTCAACTTCTCCTCTTGAAGCCTCCTGAGCACTTGATGGATATGTCTTATGTGATCTTCCTTGCTGTCACTAAAAATCAATATATCATCCAAATACACAACAATAAACTTGTTAAGGAAAGGTTTTAGCACTTCATTCATCAATCTCATGAAGGTGCTTGGTGCATTTGACAAGCCAAATGGCATGACAACCCATTCAAATAGTCCTTCATTCGTTTTGAAGGTGGTTTTCCACTCATCCCCCTCCCTTATCCTGATTTGGTGATAACCACTTTTTAGATCTATCTTGGTAAAATACTTAGCCCTACCCAAGCAATCCATTAAATCTTCCATTCTAGGCATTGGAAATCTATACCTGATAGTGATCTTGTTGATGGCCCTAGAATCAGTGCATAGTCTCCATGTTCCTTCCTTCTTGGGTGCAAGTACTGCAGGTACTGCACATGGACTAATACTCCTCCTGATAAGCCCTCTATCCAACAAGTCCTGGATTTGTCTTACCACTTCAGCATTTTGCTCTGGAGTCAACTTGTAGGCTGCTTGGTTTGGTAGGGTGGATCTAGGGATGAGATCAATGCAATGACTAATCTCCCTCTTTGGTGGAAGTGCATCCTTACTCTCATCAGCTATCACATCATGGAACCTTTCCAATAGTTCTTCCACTTCCTTTGGTCCAATCCTCCTAAGAGGTTGCTGCACTTTGACCTTCTTGGGATTCACATCCTTGGGCTTGATGACTATTGCAAAACATGGCACTTTCTCTTCCTTGAGGTTAGCCAAAAACTCTTTTTCACCTACCAACATAACTGAACGAGAAATGACCTTCTCTTTGCAATCATCAATCAAAGGAATCATTGTGAAGTTTTCACCATTTTTGGACAAATGAATCACATTTTGCTTACCATCATGTTGGGCACTTGTGTCATGTTGCCAAGGCCTTCCAAGAAGAAGGTGGCATGTATCCATATCCACTATCTCACAAAGAATCCTATCATGATATTCACCTATCTTGAATTCAACCCAACATTGCTCTTTCACCACAATTTGTTGTTCCTTGGTTAGCCAAAAGACTCTTTAGGGGTTAGGATGAGGCATTCTTTCCAATCCTAACTTAGTCACCATTTCATTAGAAGCCAAATTTTCAGAAGAACCTGAATCTACTATTACCTTGCAAACTTTTCCTTTCACCTTGCAAGTGGTTCTAAACAAGTTGTTTCTTTGGGGCTACTCCTTGGTGGCTGGCATGATGAGTGACCTGTTGAACATGATGCATTCTCCACTCTCAGGTGCTGCAGACTTGGAAGAGACTGTTTGGTATGATGTGGTGCTTTGACAGTCCTCTTCTTGAAGGAGTTGCACTCTTCTATCTTTCTGATTTGCAGCAGTGTTTCCAATTTTCTCCGGGCATCTAAAGGACTGATGTCCAATCTGATTGCAAGAGAAACACCTTCCAGTAAACACATTGGGACCTCTGCCCCCACTTCTTCCTCTACCATTACCTCTCCCTCTAAACTGACCCTTATTAGCACTATTTTTGTCATCCTGTCCTTGGCTGCCTTCTTGTGATCTACCTTCTTGGTATCTAGGAAAGTTATCTCTGTTTTGAAATCTGCCCCTACCTCTGAAATTCATATTACCTCTGCCTCTGCTGGATGAATCACCTTTTCTCCTTTGTTTGTCCTCAATCCTCAATGCCATTTGAAAGCACTTATGGACTGTCTCTGGGTTAAAGAGGGTTAATTCATCTTGAATGGAGAACTTAAGGCCATTGAGATACCTTGCAAGCTTCTATTTTTCATTCTCAGGCATCTTGGCTTTCAATGTCATCTTGTGAAACTCCTCTATGTAGGTGCTCACGTTCATGTCCTTCTGTCTCAAGTTGTGCAACATTTTATTTAAGTTGACCTCATAATCTTCAGGGACAAATTGCTTCTTGATTTCATGCACCATCTTCCTCCATGTAGAGATAGGGTTCCTATCATCTTCTATCCTCTCATTTTGAATAAAGTTCCACCAACTCAAGGCTGGCACTTTCATTCTTAATTTGGCAATCCTCACTTTCTGATTTTCTGCCACTTCTTCACATTCAAAATAGTTCTCCATTGCCTCAATCCAATCAAGGCACTCCTCTGGCTTCATCTTATCAGGAAACATAGGTAAGTCCCCTTTAGTGTCCTTTCTACTCAGCTTTCCAAGTGCATCTAGGAATTGTCTTTTTGACATGCCTCCTTGTGGATCTTCCATAGGCACTTCTTCTTCTTCATCTTGATCCTCTTCATCTGAATCTAAGATGACTTCTGTCTTCTTCTTCTTGTCCTTGTCTTTCTTGAACTTTTTATCTCAGCCTCCATCCTTTTGTTCTTGGCTACTTGCTCTCTCACTATCTTTGCCAATTTGGCATTGGTCACTCTTGAAGGGACTTCCTCCTCTTCTTCTCTATCTCCCATCTCTTTTGATGGCTCTACTACCACCTAATATAGAGTGGCACAAGGGAAGCAACACACAAGGGTTTACTCTATTGTCCTTTGCCCACTCACCCACTTCAACTAGCCTTCAACCTCCCAACCAACCAAAGGCACATTCAAGGCATATGAAGGATTTGATGTCCAGACTATTGTCCAACCCCTAAGGCTTCTCCAACACCTTAAGACAGATCAGCAAACACCTTACCAACACTTGGTTTGATCACCAACTTCATTCAACTCTCTAACCTTGACTAGGTCTAGTGAGGCTACTAGCCCTCCAAATCTAATTTTCTCCACACAACTTGACAAAACCCTAAATGATCAGGCAAGTAAATGATGGATTTGAATACCCTTTAAGGGGTCCTAACAAACTTCCAAACCTCCAGGTCCAACTCTACTCCAACAACTCAGAACACCCACTAGGTCTCTAGGCCTAATTGATCACTTTAGGCTAGGTTACAAAGCAAGTGGTCTAATTTGGGGTCATAGATTAGGTACAGGAGTTTGGATTACCTCTACCACACCCAAACAACTCAAAACCACCATTCATTCACTCACCTTATCAGAGTTTTGTCATTTACATCACCAAATTGCATAATTTTAGTCAAATACATAGAGAGATTTGACCTAGGGCATCACCTTAAAAATAGAAGACTGCCTTTCCCAACAAAAAGCTTTTGGAATCAAGTAGTATACACCCCTATCCTACATTTCACCGACTGGCATGAAATTTCATTGATGGGAATGCATTCTAGGGCCAAATTTGTGGGACAGCCCTAGAAAATAGGGTTTCTAGACCAGTTTTGAAAGAAAATTCAATAACTTTTGACTCTGACCACTTCAAGACCTCAAACTAGTTGCATTCAAACCCAGAGTCACTCTAGTTTCAGAAAAGGTACATTAGACCAAGAGTTCAGTCTGTACAGAAACACGTTTTCTTCAGAAAAATAGTCAAATTCTTGATTTTTGTGCCCAAAATTGCATACAAAATCTCCTCTTCTGTTCTGGGGTGAGAGGACAACAATATAACTCAACCCAAGTTGGTTTTCAACTATCAAAATAGATTCAACTTCCAAAAATGGGTTGCAACTGACCAAATGTGTCATTTGACAACATTGACAACATTGGTCAATATGACATTTTGCAATAACACAAAGAGGTCGATTGGTTCAACTTGTCCAATGGAACCTAACCAACCACCATTCCCTCTAAAACATGCCCAAAACACAAAAATTTCCAATTAGAGTAAAAAACAAACAAAAAACCAACATTAGACCTACTAGGCCTAAGTGGCATAACTAGGGTCCAAATGGACTAAGAAGGATTTGAGGTTTATATAGTCACCCCAATCCTCTTGACCATACAAAATGGACCAAATAACAATGGCTAAAAGCCTTATTACCAAACACATTGAACAAAAACCATAACTTCTCAAAATGCATCAAAATGCTCTTAGAAATCAAAATGCTGCTCTTGGGTGCCCTGCACCAATAGCCTCCATTTTCATCTTGGTGTTATGGTGAACAAGAGTGGATTAGTCTAGGAGGCCTAATTAGGCCTAATTGCATAGGGGACAGTCAAATTTTGGGACAGACCGTACAAAACAACCCCACCCCATTTCTTGGTATGTGATGTAAGCCCAAAAGGGTATCCTAAATAGTCCACACTTTTTGAATTTCAGGTCTACAACAAGAGTTATGTCCAAAAATGCCTTTTGGAAAGGCTACAAGGGAAAGGGGTCAGTTGTGAAGGAATGCCCTATGGATAGTGGTCTAGGGTTTTGGTAAAAGATTCATTGGTTGAGTCTAGTTACTCCATACCCTTACTCTATATCAGAGTTCAAGTAGAGTTATACATTTTTATTGAAGCATAGGAATGGAAAATCAAACAAAGTTGTAGATGCATTGAGTAGGAGAAGGAACTTGTTGACAGAGATGAGAGTTGAAATGTTGGGATTTGATGAATTGAAGAACATGTATGAAGAAGATATTGATTTTCCAAAACCTTGGAAAGCATGTAAAGAACCTATTGTGACATATAGGAGTAAGTGGTTGGATTATTTCATTTAAGAAGATAGGTTGTTTAGAGGAAATCAATTATGCAATACCTAGAAGTTCCATGTGAGATAATTTGATCAAAGAGAAACACAATGGTGGATTGGCAGGACATTTTGGCATTGATAAGATAGTGGCTTTGGTAAGTGATAATTACTTTTAGCCTCAGATACATAAGGATGTTAGGAAATTTGTGTAGAGTTGTAGAGTTTTTCAAGTTGCAAAAGGGAATAGTTAGAATATTGGATTGTATAAACCTTTGGCAGTACCGAAGAGACCTTGGGAAGACATAAGTATAGATTTTGTAATGGGATTGCCAAAGACACAAAGAGGACATGATTCAATATTTGTAGTGCTGGACAAATTTTCAAAGATGACACATTTCATACCTTGTAAGAAGACAACTGATGTAGTGCATTTAGCTGACCTATTTTTCAAGGAGATTGTGAGATTACATGGATTACCTAAGAGCATAATTTTAGATAGAGACACAAGATTTCTTGGTTACTTTTGGAAGAAACTTTGGAAGAAGATGAAGATATATTTAAAGTTCAGTTCAACATTTCATCAACAGACTGATGAATAGACAAAGGTACTAAATAGGAGTTTGGGAAACTTGTTGATATGTTTGGTTGGAGAGAAGGCAAGAATTTGGGATTTGATTCTTTCACAAGTAGAGTTTGCATACAATAATTCAATGAATAGGAGTATTGAAAGAACACATTTTGAGATTGTTACCAGAGTAAACCCTAGAGGAGTGACAAAGTTGAGAGATATTAGTATGGAAGATAAGAGAAGTGTAGAAGTAGAAGAATTTATAGGACATGGAAATAGTGCATAATCAGGTGAAGAAGCATTTGGAGGAGATGAACAACAAGTATAAGCAGAAGGTAGATGAGAAGAAGAGACAAGAAATTTTTAGTGGGAGATGAAGTAATGGTATACTTGAGAAAATAATGATTTCTAGTTGGGACATATAACAAGTTGAAGATGAAGAAGTTTGGACCTTGTAGGATACTCAAGAAGTTTGATTTAGGATATACATATGAAGTGGTGTTACCAGAGACATTGGGTATTATATATGAAAAATTTGGATAAATGAAAAATATAAAACAATGCAGATACATGACCTCAATCCAACCCTTTCGATACCTCAGATATGATAGAAAATATAGATGCATGCATGATTGATTGATGAAGATTAATTTGATATTGATTGTTCATTTTCGCAGCACAACATTGAGATGAAGATGATAGAAGAAGATAGATAGATAGATGAGAAGATTGGAATGATTTTGGCAGAGTGAGGATACTAGAAGAAGATTTGGTAGAATAAGGATGTATGAAAATGTGGATCCAAATAGCTTTTGAGAGGCCATATTTATAGGCAAGAGCTAATTAGGGTTTTGATGTGGAAGGAAGAAGATTTAATTTGGAGATAAGATTTGATAAGGATTTGATTTTTGCTTTATTTGACAAAAGAGGAAATAAAACAAGATAGGATAAGATTTAAGAATATAGAAAGATTTGATTTTATGTTTTAAAGGAAATAAATCTTAAAAAAGATGAGAGGGTTAATTGATGAATTGTCTAATTAAATAAATTAATTAGATACACATGAGTTTCAATTTTGGAAAGAAAGCAAGAAGATATTTTTTGGATTTTATTAATTAAATAAATATTTTATTTATTTAATTAATGTTGGATTTATGATTTAATTAATTAAATAATACAAATTACTTAATTAATATTCGAAGCAAGAAGGGGTTATGAATAGAAAGGGAATAAATGAAATTAGTCAAATAAACAAGATTTATTTAGGTGATGAGATGGATACCTAGGGAAAAACTGTTAGCGAGAGATACTGCTACGCATGACAGGTGTTGTCATTGATGGAAACTAAGTCTACCTTACACATCTGCATTGCATAATTTGTTCATACCGGAAGTCAGAGTGAATATTTGGTTAAGTCCATGTAGTCAGAAACAGAGCATGTGACAGGGTCTGGTATCTTGGTCTGGATCTCTCTGGTGGCAATTCATAGTGTGTCACGGATCTGAGGGAGTGATAAGGATTGT
Source organism: Cunninghamia lanceolata (assembly GCA_027924645.1). Lineage (NCBI taxonomy): Eukaryota > Viridiplantae > Streptophyta > Pinopsida > Cupressales > Cupressaceae > Cunninghamia > Cunninghamia lanceolata. Next base: position 5,728,467 of record BSBN01000960.1, on the reverse strand, counting down.
TAGGACTAGCTAAATCTAGAGATTTAGCCTCCAGTGATAAAGGATTCAAAAGTTATAAGGATTTGAGTATCAGGTTCCAGTTAGTTAGCATAGTCAGAAGAAGAACAGGGTGACCTAGTATTTGATCTTGGTCTAGATGAAGAAAAGTTATTGGATAAGCAATTAATGATAATCAGTGGTATTGGATGACATGATTGATGATCTGGGAACACAATTTTTTGGTCCACATTGATATTTGTTCATAGATTCAGCTGACAGAACAGAGTTCTTAATAATGTTTTAAGTTGTCTTGAAGATGACTACAGTTGATTGAATTTCTTGATGCGGATATATATACCCAATGGATTTGAGTCTTTTGGTGTGTGATTACAAAGTGATGATGAAGTAAGTGCAAAAAAGGAAGAAAGAAGTGCAAAAGAGAAGAGATCTAAGGACCAGATCATGACAGAGCAGTAAACAGGGCAAAGCAAGGATGAAGTGTGTAAGATCAGTATTATGTACTTAACTGAAACTAAATTCTTGCATTGAATAGATGCTATTCATTAGTTCAAACACTCTATAATATTCTTGTAATCATTTATGTAGGTAGTGAGCCTCTTTGAGCAGTGAGCTCTGGACAGTGACCCCGAAGGCATGCGCCTTCCCCATTTGTAATACTTTTAACAGGGTATTAATCTTTGTGGATTAACCTCCATCGTGGTTTTCCCTTAACTGAGTTTCCACGTTAAAAATCTTGGTGTCAAGTGTGTTATTTGTGTTTCTGCTCATGTGTTATTGATTCATACTTTCTTAATTATAATAATGATCTGTTAATAAATGATAGAAAAGAAGTAATTGCAGCAAGTGTTAAATTTTTGTGACAACTGATTCACCCCCATCTCAGTTGTCTACCCTTATCCCAACAATTGGTGTCAGAGCCAAGTTCCTTGAAAGAAGTTTAACAGCTTAAGAAATATCTGGGAAGGTATTAAGATGAATTCATACAACCTTCAGGAACAACTTAAACTTACTTTAGAAGAACTTGATCAGTCCAAAGCAGATGTCAAAGAACTACAAGAAAACCTTAAAGATACTGAAGACTTCATTGAGACCTTAATAGAGAAATTGAGCAAATCTAATGAAAAGAGAAAGGAGCTACTTATTCAACTAGGAAATCAGAATGTAGACAATGACATGGATGATGCTCTAAAGAAGAAGACAAAAAAAATGTGAGAAGCTAGAAAAAGAAGTTTATGTTCTAAAACATGAAATGGAATTTGGGGTGATGAGGTTAACCAAAGAAATTGAGGAAAGAAAGAAGATTGAAGAAGACCTGAAAAAAACTCTGAAAGAAAGAACAGAAGAATACTGTAAATTGGATAGAATTGCTGCCCATCTAGAGTCTGATCTACATGAAAGAAGAGATAACGAAAAGGAACTTGAAAGGCAAATTGTCATTCTTAAACATGACTTAGAAGTTGCAAATGAATATAAAGAGAAATTCAAGATAAGCTTAGCTAAACTTGAGGTGCTGCTTGACAATCAGAAGGAGGAAAGTTATAAGTATGGTCTAGGATTTGAGAAAGGTGAAAGCTCTAGGTCCAGTCAAAGAAATCTTGATGCAATAAATCGAACTAGAAGACCTCCAGTAAGACAACCTAATGCTCAAAGGTATCCATATTTCATTGGCAATTGTTTCAAGTGCAATAAATTTGGTCATAGAGCCACTCAATGCAAAAGTAGAGTGAATCAAAATAGTCCATTCTTCTCCATTCAATGATTAAATTGTAAGAGGTATGGTCATAAATTCAATGAATGCAGAAGTATGATAATGAATAACTCTAACTATAGAGGAAATGGCAATTCCTTTAATGGCTATTGTTTTGCATGCAATGGATTTGGACACATGGCCAATTAGTATAGATCCAGAGGGAATCAAGTAAATAAGCAAAGAAATGTTGTGTGCTTTAATTGCAATAGATCTGGTCATATTACAAGATTATGCAGAAGCAGGAATAAAAGAAAGGGTCCGGTAAATAGAAAACAAAACATGCAAAGACAAGACAAAGGCAAAGGTAAAATTGATGTGAATGAAGTCCAAAATGAAATAAACAAAACATGGGTAAAGAAAGGTGAAATGAATGTTGATAATGGATTAGCATCAGAATCCGATGCTGATAATTCCTCTAGGAATTGAATTAGGAACTCTGGCTCAGGGGAGCTACTTTGAAAATCTAATTCCCCCAGCCAGTAAGTGAGTGCCTAAATCTGGCACAATGAATGAAGTTAAAAAAGGCTATTGCAGATCTATTGAAGCTAATTCCAAAAGAAAAGAAGCTAATGTGACTGATTGCAAAGCAATTGAAGATCGACTATATGCAAAACAATGTAACCAAATGTGTTAGGGCAAAGCATTTATTACAATGAAGAATTAGGTTTTGTGGAGGATAAAAGGTCACTCATTCAAGCATTTGAATCACTTTGCATTTGAAGAAAGCAAGCAAAAGAGCACCTAAGCTAAGATTTCAAGGATTTGAGGTGCAATCGGAGAATTCATCCACTAACCCTAACTCCATGAAGAAAAAGGTATTTTCTGTGAAACTTTGAACTTGTGATCTTTTGCAATGGCTACACCATTGGTTATTGATATTACTGAAAGGCCCTGACCCAAATTTAAGAAGCATCCACACAAATTAGTAGAAGTCGACCCGTTAGGTGCATTTTCAAGTGTTCTGTATGGTGTATTACATGTTGAGGATATTAGGGCCTACATTCATGCTAGCATAGATGAATTTGGAGACTCAAAGTTTGTAGATTTGTTTAAGAATCATCTGAGGGATGAAATTCATGGTCTTAAACCTAAGTATAAGGCACTGCAAGATAAACATTTCAATCAAGTTATAGGGTTTCCATGCTTCGCTGAAGATGAATGGGTCCGGTATGTCTTAAGCCATATGCATGATGAATTTATGTGGATAATGAAACCTTTCAAAATCACCAAGGATGCCATCAAGGCTCTGATAGGGTTAAACTCATCCAGTGGACTGCCAATGTTGAAGGCTATAAAGAATCAAACTGTGACTAATGCTACCAGTTCAAGATTTGAGAAAAGGGCAATGACTATCAATGATATTATTGATCTGAATGTTAAGTTTGCTTCAATGGTGATTGGATACAAGATTTATCATTCTAGCAGGGAAAATTCTATATCTGGTATGGCTATCTATGCAACTTATTAGATGTTGAGAGAGAATGTTGACTATCACTTGTGTGAGTTGTTACAAAACCAACTGATGAAAAATTTGAACAAGATAAAGAAGGATAAGAAGAACACCTTCAAGTATGGTACACTGGTCTTATGTTTGTTCTTCTATTTCATGAATGAGTTGCCTGGTAAGAAAAGCATGTGTTGGATCAGTGATAAAATTGTTGCTATTCAGATAAGAGAGCACTTGAACAGTATTGGAGATGCCAATGCTCAAAGGACAGCTCTCTGGGGATTTTTCAAGAATTTTTAGAGCATGATGCATTCAAGCAAGAGAATTCCTTCTTCTATAGTTGAAAAATACAAGGATACAATATGTTTTATGATAGATACAGATCAGTGCTTAATGGAAGCTATTGAACCAAGAACGGTATGGATTATGCCTATCAGTTATGAAGTTGATGGGCAAGTATTAGACATGTATGCACAACACCTTTTAAATAGGCCAAAGGATACCACAGTTGAAAGATTTGGAATGTATAAGGAGCTAAGTATGAAATTGCATGTTGAGTTCAGAAAACTAGAAATCAAAAGGAAAATTGAGAAGCAAGTAGATATGTATGTTGAAAGTATTGTCATAACTAAGGAAGCTGTGAGGCAGAACAAAGAAAGGATAGAAAAATCTGAGAAGGAGAAGCAAGATAGGAAACAAGGAAGTGCTTCGGAAGTCTCCTCTAGCCATCCTAGAAAAACCAAAAGCTCTGTTGCTACCCTCGTTCCCCCAAAATTTGCCAAACTTGAGAAACTAGAAGGCATATCATCTAGAAAAGAAGGAAAAAGGGTGAAAACCAAGGCCTCCCGAACATACAAAAGCATGAAGAATGATGAAGAAGAAACTGATTCTGATGTTGAAGTCGGAGAATTAAAGGCATCAGGTACAAAAGTGGCCAATGTGTCTAAGGAGAATCCCTCCAAGAGAAAAAGAGCAAGCAAGAGGCAAAAGACTAAAACATATGTTGGAAAGCCTACTCTCTCTGTGGATGACATCATCAAATTAGTCACTGTAGATGGTAACTTAAGGCCAATGACTAAATTCTTTGATCATTATAGTGATGCTGATAAGAGGGTTCTAGAAGAAACAACAGTCAAATATTTGAACATCTGTAATAAGGCTTTGATAGAAATAACTTCTGAAATCCCAAAAAGTCTTGCAGATATTTTGGAGTTAAGAAAAGATAATGCAAAAGGTAAAGACGTGGAGATGAGGGAGCATGTGTTGATAAATTTGTGCCCTTAGATTACTCTAGATCATATGAACATGATATTTAAAGAAGTGAAGGATGACTTTAGGAGTAAGAAGAGAATGAATAAACTCATGCTTGGTGAAATAGATGAGATAGTCAAAGATACTCAGGAGATTCTTCTGAATGCACTGAAAAGACATAATCTTCCTATTGTTGAAAAAGAGTTTGATGATGGGATTTACTCCTCAATTCTGGATGTTGAAGAATTAAAGATCAATGAGCAGCAAACTGAGTTATATGACTCCTCTATTCCAAAAGAGGAAGCTATAAACAAGGAAGATGTAAAGATGATAGATGAAACTAATGATATAGAAGGTATTCAAATTCCTCTGGATCAATCTTACAAAGAAGATACATAAATGAATGTTGAGAAGATGATTCATTGAAGAATAAAGAGTATGAATTAGAAGAAGGAGAGAACCAAGAAGCAGAAAAGCCCAAGGAGAAAAATGAAAATGAAGTAGAGACTGCAAAGGTTGATGAAGAGACCAATCAGGACAATCTGGTTGACAGTACCGGTAAGGATCAAATAGATACATCATCGTTTTGGGAAAGAGACATTGCAGAAGTAGTGAAGGAAATTCTAGAAAGAGACAAATAGATTGAAGAAGATTAGGACATTATACAAGGTCCAATAAACTTTGATACCTTATCTCCCATGCAAAAGATAAGGTTGGCCTCCATTGCTCCAGCTAAAGCTAGAGAAGACATCTTAAAGTCTCACATAGAAGATAGTGAGCTACTTGGCCTGGCATTAGGAATTTTGGAGAAGATCATGCCCACTTTTCAGAAGGATTCTTCGGCATTTCCATTTGGCCAATTGAAAAATCTAATAAACTCGGTAAGTTCTCATTTTGAATCTCTAGAGAAATCTGTAGAGGTCAAGGTTCAAAAGGAAATCAATGATAAGAGATTTGATATTCTAAAGGGGTTGATTGGAGTAGATAGAATAGTGTTGGATGCCAATGTAAAGAGTATTCAAAATGCTCTTATAGAAGGAGGGAATGTATATAAATTTTGTTTGTCTTGTCCTAAAGCTATAGAGGACATTGAAATAAAAATAAAGGAGTCAAAGGAAAAAATGTCAAATGCATCCCAATCTTTTGATCCTTTGACAGTGTCAGTGATGAGCTAAGAGTGTCAAATAATCAGCCTAATTGAAGATATAAAGAAATTGACAAAGGAAAAGGAGAGCATAGAGACAAGGATGAGTGAGCTCCGGGGACTAATTTCCCCCAAAATGGAAGCAATGTTCAATGCCTTAACTGAATCCCAAGCTGTAGCTCAGTCAAATGATCCCATTGATCTACGGATGGCAGAGTCACAAGCATTTCTCTTCAGTGGTCACATCTCAATTTTGAATACTATAAAGAAGAGCTAGGATAGCGAGCTGGCACAATTGAAGAACCTTTCTAGAGATGTACTCAAGTATATGTAAATGGGACTTAAGGATTGTTTGTACATATGCGGCCTGGTATATAGAATTTTTGTGTAAATTTTGATTTACAGATCCCACTCTTTGCCATTGATGTCAAAGGGGAAGTGAAGAGCAGTGAAAAATGAGGAATCCAACAAAGGGGGAGCTTTGGAGAATAGTGAAAAGCACAAGTGTACACAGAAAGGGGGAGTTGTTCTGACACTTAGTCATTTTTCACTAAGTGTTGCCATCAATGCCAAAGGGGGAGATTGTTGGAAAGAGACACTACTACACATGACAGGTGTTGTCATTGATGGCAACTAAGTCTACCTTACACATCCGCATTGCATAATTTGTTCATACTGGAAGTCAAAGTGAAGATTTGGCTAAGTCTGGGTAGTCAAAAATAGAGCATGTGATAGGGTCTGATATCTTGGTCCAGATCTCTCTGGTGGTAATTGATAGTGTACTGTGGGTCTGAGGGAGTGATAAGGATTGTTAGGACTATCTAAATCCAAAGATTTAGCCTCTGGTGATAAAGGATTCAAAAGTTATAAGGATTTGAGCATCAGGTTCTAGTTAGTCAGCACAGTTAGAAGAAGAACAAGGCGACCTAGTATTTGATCTTGGTCCAGATGTAGAAAAGTTGTTGGATAAGCAATTAGTGATAATTAGTGGTATTGGCCAACATGATTGATGATCTAGAAAAACAAGTTTTTGGTCTACGTTGATATTTTGCATAGATTTACCTGACATAATAGAGTTCTTAATAATGTTCTAAGTTATCTTGAAGCTGACTACAGTTGATTGAATTTCTTCATGCAAATATATATACCCAGTGGATTTGAGTCTTTTGGTGTGTGATTGCGATGTGATGATGAAGTAAGTGCGAAAAAGGAAGAAAGAAGTGTGAAAGAGAAGAGATCTAAGGACCAGATCATGGAAGAGTAGTAAATAGGGCAGAGCAAGGATGAAGTGTGTAAGATCAGTATTTTGTACTTAATCGGAACTAAATTCTTGCATTGATAGATGCTATTCATTAGTTCAAACACTCTGTAATCTTCTTGTAATCGTTTGTGTAGGCAGTGAGCCTCTTTGAACAGTGAGCTCTGGGCAGTGAGCCCAAAGGCATGTGCCTTTCCCATTTGTAATATTATTAACAAGGTATTAATCTTTATGGATTAACCTCCACCGTGGTTTTCCCTTAACTAGGTTTCCACGTTAAAAATCTTGGTCTCAAGTGTGTTATTTGTGTTTCTTCTCGTGTTATTAATTCATACTTTCTTAATTATAATAATTATCTGTTAATAAATGATAGAGAAGAATTAATTGCAGCAAGTGTTAAAGTTTTGTGACAACTGATTCACCCTCCCTCTCAGTTGTCTACCCTTATCCCAACAAAAACATGCTACAAGATGTATAAATGATGTAATGTTGTGACAAGGTGTTGTAAGAGGACATTTTTGGGTGTCTACATTTTTCCCCTCTTTGAGATGATGTTCGAGATGATGAGATTTGTATCGAATAACATCATTGGAAAGAAGCTAAGGTATGGATAGAGAAAAAAGAAGATGATGGAATGATAGGGTGATGATTCCCCCTTGAGAGGATAGATAGGTTGGACAAACATAGGTAGGCTCTCAAAATGAAATGGATTGGTCAAAAAAGATTAGTGAAGGGATAGAAGAAAGGATGATGTGTTATGCTGCAATGAAGGTGAGCAACCATAATGTTTGATATAGCACTAGACGTTATGCACCAAGGTATGAGGACCAAGGTGATGATGTGTCTTGTGCTTGAGCATAATACAACCTTGTCTAGACATATGAGGAAGAAAACTTAGAGCATTAAAGTCCTAATGCACAAAAGGTATGATGTGACCTTAGATGCAAAGGATAATGCAAAAAGCTATTCCAATATACACAAGATATAAATATTAGCTGGAATGATACTGATGCGATACAAATGCAAGATAAAAAGATAACACACACAAGAAAGCAAGCAATCATGCACAAATGATTCAAAAACAAACAAGGTATTACCCTTGTCAAGATATAAACTAATGATTAATTGTTGATTGATTGATTGATAGTGTTGTCATGGCAGGGAACGATATATCCCTAGATCAACACAAGGATGTGGGAATGATATATCCCATTGATGATGATGATGAGGATGATTGATTTATGTGGTTTACAACAAGGTTAGGATCAAGAACATTAATGTGGTTGGATAATTTGACAAGCTTGATTGATTGGATTGGCATGGATTAAGGATGATTGACTTGCATTTGGATCATTGCTTGGAATTGATTTGATTAGGATGATTGGATGAAGATGTGATGTAGAGTAGGGGAACACTTATCAAGTCTTACAAACGTGAGTGACTAATCTTGGAGGGAAGAAGGATAGCAAACATCTTGGAGGGAAAGACAACAAACTTGCTTATCAAGACACCTACAAACTCCATTTTTGGACCCAACTTGGTTTGGACAAATGTGATGACTACCAACATTTGAGTAGGGAATGAGACATGTTCATTTGACCAATGGAGGCTTATAAAACTCATAAATTAGCCTAGCAAGTTTTCCTACCCAAGGTTCCTTCACAAATGGCCTATTTTCCTTGTAGCCCTAGAAATATGGTTTAGAGGGCTTAGATCCAAAAATTTGAAACAAATCCCAGAAATATTTATCTTTTTAGATACCCATTATGGCTCTCTATAAGATACTTGACATGCAGGGTCCATTGTTTTGGAACACAAGCCTCTAAAAATGACTGTTCCTACTGTTCCAAGGGGCAATTAGCCCTAGGTTTACAAAGGAAGTACCCTACCAGAGTGACCCAGAACCTTCTAACCAATTCTAGAAGTTAGTATGGATTAAAAATGGATGGATTCAATAGGTTTTGGACCTCCATGGGCATTAGAAACAAGATTTCCAACTAAATCTTCCTCTAGCTATCACCAATGGCTTAATACATAGAGATATCAAGCCAAATCTTCCTGAAATCTTGTCTTGGTCTACTCCCCTGTACTTGCACACAAAACCCATTGTATAATATACCTATATAGACCCAAAAAATCCATTTTGGGGCTCTAACTCAAAGATTTGGGTCAGAACCCCATAAAACTCTTAAATCCCGACCAAACCTTCCTAGAAACAACAATTTTTGGGACAACATTTTGTTCTTCTTTCTCCTGCAATTTCAAGACACCTAAATAGACTCAAATGAAATTTAAAACATTTATTTACATCATCCAAAATGTGAGAGTCCTTTAAATGGCTGTACAGGTGAGTATTGCAGCAAAGAACAACAAATTTGCACAGTAAAAAGCAACAAACAGTCTTCTTTTCTATATTTTCTCTTTTCCAACTTCAATGATCTATTTTCCATGACCTCCAGGGGATAAATACAATCCAAATCATCAGTATATTTCGTGCAAGATTCTTTTCCCAGCTAAAAAGGCAAAAAAACTCACTAATTTCCCACTAATTTCACTAATTTTAGCCTCAAGACTATTTTTTTCCAAACATAGCACATGCTATTTGGAGTTCCACTACTAGTTGACTTCTAGAATAGAGGGAGTGGTTTCTAAAATTGAGAGATTGGTTTGACTCAGACCTTATTATAATAATAAATTAATACATGACTCCACCTAGGCTCATAATGAGCATAAAATCCAAAATTTAAGGCTCCTAGTGAGCATACAAGTCAAAATTAACTATGGTGGTCTCTACACCATACAACCGGGGTAAAAAGATTTCATTCTCCTGATGAAATGAGCTCTTGGATAGAGGCTCCATGCTGTTTGATATCTTCTTCTATCATCCATGTAGCATCTTCAATTGGCAAACCATGCCATTTCACCAAATGTTCATTATAGACTTTGTTTCTTGTCCTCTTAATCTTTCTTTTGTCCAAAATAGTTTCAAGTTTCACTAGATGACTAGGTGGAAGCTCCCTTATCCAATCCTCACTAGAAACATCTTCAACTTCTTCATCTACAACATTAGATCCTTTGAAAGGATACAAGTTTGCAACATTGAAAATAGGGGAGATAGCAACTTCAAGAGGGAGTTCTATCTCATAAGCATTCTGACCAAATTTGTGGACCACCTTGCAAGGTCCTATCTTCTTCATCATCAGCTTTGTATATCTACCCTTGGGTAGTCTCTCCTTCCTCAAATGAGCCAATACCATGTCACCTACTTTGTATTGAACATCTCTTCTTTTTAGATCAGCCTTCTCCTTGTACTTGGCAACACTCTTTTCAAGAGTTTCTCTTACTTGGTGATGTATCTCCTTCATGGTTGTGGCAAAGTCTTCTCCTTGTACACTCCTATTGTCTACTCCCCTTAAGTCTCTCAGCTCATAAATGCCTCTTGGCTTCATGCCATATACTACTTCAAAGGGTGTTCTTCCAATGCTCCTGTTAACAGAGTCATTATAGGCATATTCAGCTTGGGGCAGTAGTAGATCCCATGACTGATTATGTTCCTTTGTTAAGCACCTTAATAGGTTTCCCAAAGACCTATTTACAACTTTAGTTTGCCCATCTATTTGGGGATGGTAGGCAGAACTGAAAGTTAGATTTGTTCCTAGCTTCTTCCACAAAGTTCTCCAAAACTGACCAATGAACTTGGTATCTCTGTCAGACACTATTGTCAAAGGCAATCCATGGATTCTTACAATTTCCTTGAAGAATAGACCAGAAATATGAGAGGCATCATTAGTGGACTTACAAGCAATGAAATGTGCCATCTTACTAAATCTATCTACAACAACAAAAATGTTGTCATAACCTCTTTGTGTCTTAGGCAGACCTAGAACAAAGTCCATGCTGATTGACTCCCATGGCTGATTGGGTATTGGTAAAGGTTGATATAAACCTGCATTAGAACTTGATCCTTTAGCCCTCTGGCATTTCACACAACTCTCCACAAACTTCTTCACATCATTATGCAGCCTAGGCCAATGATAAAACCTCTTGACCTACTCCAAAGTTTTGTCATAACCAAAATGACCACTCAGGCTGCCACAGTGTTTTTCCTTGATCAAATTTTCTCTCATGGAGCATCTTGGCACACACAACTGAGCTCCCTTGAATAGTAGACCATCTTGTACCACAAACTCATAAAATTTATTGTGAAAAATATATTGGGATTGATTGCAAACAGAAAAAATAGTACTGAAATCTTCATCATTCTCATACATACCTTTAAGTGCATCAATACCTACACTTTGCAACTTGATCTCTTGAACCATCATGGACCTTCTACTCAGAGCATCAAAAACTTTGTTTTCTTGTCCTTTCTTATGTTTGATGGTGAATGTGTAGGCCTGCATATAATCCATCCACTTCATGTGTCTGTGACTTAGCTTATCTTGACTATTCAAGAAACTCAAATCATGATTGTCTGTGAAGACAATAAACTCCTTAGCCAATAAATAGTGCCTCCACTTCTTGAGTGACTATACCATAGCATAGAGTTCAAGGTCATAGGAAGAGTACTTCCTCTTGGCTTCATTGAGTTTTTCACTAAAAAATGCAACCGGTCTCCCATCTTGAATCAGGACTACACCTATGGCATATCCACTTGCATCACATTCAATTGTGAACACCTTGCTGAAATTAGGGAGTGCAAGAATAGATTGTTGAGCCACCCTTGTCTTCAACTACTTAAATATTTTCTCAGCTTCCTTGGTCTATTGGAACTTCTTCTTCTTGTCTCCTTTGATAGTATCAAGAATAGGAGAACAAATATGACTGAAATTTTTGATAAACTTTCTATAAAATGTAGCCAAACCATGGAAACTTTTTACCTCTGCTACTGTTTCAGGAGTTGGCCAGCTAATTATGGCTTCTACCTTGGATGGATCCATCATGAGTGTGCCCTTGGAGATCACAAATCTAGGATAGACAAGCTCCTCTTTCACGAATTCACATTTCTTGAGGTTGATCATTAGCTTCTCCTCATTCAATCTCTTCAATAGCATGTCCAAGTGTTACAAGTGTTCTTCTTTGGTTTTGTTGTACACAAGAATGTAATCTAGATAGACCACCACAAATTTGCCTATGAAATGCTTCAAGACTTCATTCATGAGTCTCATAAATGTACTTGGGGCATTTAATAACCCAAAAGGCATAACTAGCCATTCATAAAGACCTTCATTTGTCTTGAATGTTGTTTTCCATTCATCACCCTCTCTTATCCTTATTTGATGATAACCACTCTTTAAATCTATCTTAGAAAAGTAGCATGCATCACCCAAACTATCCATTAGATCTTCTATCCAAGGTATTGGAAATCTATACCTGATGGTTATCCTGTTGATGGCTCTAGAATCAGTGCAAAGTTTCCATTCTCCACCCTTCTTAGGTGCTAGGATAGTTGGAATAGCACAGGGACTCAAACTCTCCTTGATCAGCCCTTTGTCCAATAGCTCTTGGATCTAATTTTTGACCTCTTCATTTTGTTGTGGTGTCATCTTGTATGCTGCCTTGTTTGGCAAACTTGCACCAAGTATGAGATCAATATGATGGCTTACATCCCTGACAGGAGGCAATGAACTTGGTAGGTCTTTCACCACTATGTCTTCATACTTGTCCAATAGGACCTGCACCTCCTCTGGTATCTTTTCTACCTCTATTTCTGCCTTGGCTGATATAGGCTTGCCAATGATGGCATATCCTACCTCTTCTTCTTTCAGTGTCTTCAAAAATTCTTTTTCTTTCACCATCATCACGCTTGGTCCTTCATGGATTGTTGCACCATCTTCTTTTATGGGTGTAAGATTGTAGGTCACTCCATCCTTCACAATCATGTATGTATTCTCTTCTCCATCATGTTTGGCCTTTTGGTCAAATTGCCATGGTCTGCCTAAGAGCAAATGGCATACATCCATAGGGATGATATCACACAAGATCTTGTCCTTGTAGCCACCAATGTTGAACTCCACCCAAGCTTGTTCATTCACAAGTACTTGTTGACCCTTATTGAGCCATGATACCTTGTAGGGTGTAGAGTGAGCAATCTTCGTTATCTTCAACTTTTCTAGCATTTCTAGAGACACAAGATTGTCAGTAGAAATAGAATCAACAATCACCTTACATACTTTTCCTTGTGCTTTGCAGAGTGTTTTGAACAAAGCCTTTCTTTGTGGAGGCTCTTTGTCTAATGGTACCTTTAGCAATGTCCTTCTTATCATTAAGGATTCTCCCGCCTCTGGGCCTGCATGCACAGAATGTGAGTTTACACTCTCTTGGTCCTCCTCTTGCACTATGTGGACTCTTCTATCACCTCCATGTGAACTTGATGCTTGTTTGTTTGGACATTTGAATGCAGGATGTCCAACTTGATTACAGTTGTAGCACTTGCTTGTGAAGGTGCTTGACCCTCTACCATGGCCTCCAAACCTACCTCTACTATTTGATCTCCTTCCTCTAAAGTTGCCTCTTTCACTTGACTCTCCTCTTGGTTCATGGTTCTCCTTGTTGGTGTCATTTGTTTCTCCTTGCTGCTTCTATCCTCTTCCACCAAAGTTTCCTCTTTGTCTGAAGTTCTTTCCTCTACCCCTTCCATTTTGTTCTTGTTACTTCTTGATCTTCTCCTTAGCTCTTACTGCCAACTGGAAGCATTCTTCTGCATTCCTGGGTGTAGTGAGACTTAGTTCATCTTGGATATTGAACCTAAGCCCATTCATGTATCTAGCAATCTTCTCAACTTCATCCTCATTATGGCCAGTTCTCATATTGAGCTTATGGAACTCCTCTGTGTAGGCCATTACATCCATCTCTTTCTATTTCAAGTTTTGTAACCTTATGAAGGTTTGAATGGCATAATATTTTGGAAGGAATTGACCATTCACCTTGGACACCATCCGATCCCATGAACTGATTTTAGTTTTTCCTTGTCTTATTCTTTCTGACTGAACATAGTTCCACCATGTCAATGCTGCTTCCTTCAACTTGGTCTTTGCCAGTTTGAATTTCTTCTCTTTAGGCATCTCTTTGTACTCAAAGTAGTTATCTAAAGAATCAATCCAGTCTAGTACCTCCTCACTGTTAATCTTACCCTCATACATGGGAAACTCCATCTTGACATTAGTGCTTTCTCTTTTCACAGTCTGCAGCATCTTCATAAACCTTTTTGCATCTAGATCCATCTCTGTCTCACTGGATCCCTCTTGAGGGTCTACATTCTCACCCTCACACTCTTGGTCACTAGCTTCCTCAATGACCCCACCTCTTCTCAGGTTTACTTCAATGGCTGGAAGTCTAGTTAGGACTCCTTCTTGAGATTCCTTCATCAATCTCACTTCTCTAGTGAGGACTGGACTGTTCTTGGGAGGCATCTTGTACTCCTTCTTCTTCACACTTTCCAAAATCAGAACTTGTGCTCTGATACTACTTGATGCAGAGAAGGGGAAAACTTACCAATTCTCACAAACATGAGTGACTAATCTTGGAGGGAAGGACAACAAACTTGGTTATCAAGACATCTACAAACTCCATTTTTGGACCCAACTTGGTTTGGACAAATGTTATGACTACCAACATTTGAGTAGGAAATGAGACATGTTAATTTTACCAATGGAGGCTTATCAAACTCATAAATTAGCCTAGCAAGTTGTCCTACCCAAGGTTCCTTCACAAATGGCCTATTTTCCTTGTAGCCCTGGAAATGCGGTTTAGAGGGATTAAATCCAAACCTTTCCAAGTAAATCCCAGAAATATTTAGCTTTTTAGATACCCATTATGGCCCTCTATAACATACTTGACATGCAGGGTACATTGTTTTGGAACACAAGCCTCTAAAAATGACTGTTCGTGTTGTTCCAAGGGGTAATTAGCCCTCGGTTTACAAAGGAAGTACCCTACCAGAGTGACCCATAACTTTCTAACCAATTCCAGAAGTTAGTATGGATTTAAGATGGATGGATTCAATAGCTTTTGGACCTCCATGGGCATTAGAAACAAGTTTTCCAACTCAATCTTCCTCTAGCTATCTCCAATGGCTTAATACATAGAGATATCAAGCCAAATCTTCCTCAAATCTTGTCTTGGATTGCTCCCCTACACCTGCACACAAAACCCATTGTAGAATATACCTATACAAACCCAAAAAATCCATTTTGGGGCTCTAACTCATAGATTTGGTTCAGAACCCCATAAAACTCTTAAATCCCTACCAAACCTTCCTAGAAACAACAATTTTGGGACAACGTTTTGTTCTTCTTTCTCCTGCAATTTCAAGACACATAAATAGACTCAAATGAAAGTTAAAACATGTATTTACATCATTGAAAATGTGAGAGTCCTTTAAATGGCTGTACGGGTGAGTATTGCAGCAAAGAACAACAAATTTGCACAGTAAAAAGCAACAAAGAGTCTTCTTTTCTGTATTTTCTCTTTTCCAACTTCAATGATCTGTTTTCCATGACCTCCAGGGGATAAATACAATCCAAATCATCACTATATTTCATGCAAGATTCTTTTCCTATCTAAAAAGGCAAAAAAACTCACTAATTTCCCACTAATTTCACTAATTTTAGCCTCAAGACTATTTTTTCCAAACATAGCACATGCTATTTGGAGTTCCACTACTAGTTGACTTCTAGAATAGAGGGAGTGGTTTCTAAAATTGAGAGGGTAGTTTGACTTAGACCTTATTACAATAATAAATTAATACATGACTCTACCTAGGCTCATAATGAGCATAAAATACAAAATTTAAGGCTCCTAGTGAGCATACAAGTCAAAATTAACTATGGTGGTCTCTGCACCAAGATGATTAAAGAATTGATTTGGTTTATTGATGAATGAATTGAATTGATTTGAACAATTGGTTTGATTAGTTTGGAGTGATTGGTAGAATTGATTTGAATAGAAGAAATGAGAGATGGATGTAGATGATGATTGGATGAAGATTAGAAGAATGGTGAAAGATGGAAAAGGTGTATCGCCTGTACCTGAGTCTAGATACTTCCTTCATATTCTAGATTGCCTACATACCCTATATCCACGAGATCAAGGCACTTAATGATAGAAATGATATGTAGTTCTTGCAATGTTTGATTGGTGGGATGAGTGATGAGTGGATTGATGTGATTTGATGCAAAGATGATTGGATTGGAAAAAGTAATTTGATGGATTGAATGTATTGCTTGGATTTTTGTTGGCTATTTATTTTTTTTTGTATTTTTGGTATGTTTTGATTTTTTTGGATTTTGGAATATTTGATTTTTTTTAGATTTTGGAATATTTGATATTTTTTTAAATTTTGGAATATATATATATATATATATATATATATATATATATATATATATATATATATATATATATTGGATCTTTAAATGCTTTGGGATGTCAATGGATTTACAATTTGTGCATCCTTTTGTGCTAGATACCAATGATGAGGGAAAACCAAGTCTAGGTGCAAGGATGTAGGTAGGATGGATAGATAAAAGGATGGGTGATAGTAGATGGGATGGAAGGCTCATGATAGATGGATGGATAAGAGGATAGGCCATGGAACATGAATCTCATGATAAATGGATAGATACAAGGATAAGCTATAGTGAATGGATGTATGCCTCATAATGGAGCTAGGATGTGATCTCCAAAGACTATGTCGCATAGGAATAACATGCCCTATTCTAGGTATAGTACTTAGGATTTTTCACGACAAGGTCTATGATGAAATAGGATGATAGGATGGATGAATGGAAAGGATGGAGGTATATGAAGAGATACCTAAATCATGTTTCAACATTTTGCCCCTATGTCTTCATCAAGATCAAGAGGAGGAAGGGAGGATGGATGTACTCAATAGGATAGGTATATGTAGGTGTAATGGATAAAGATGGTAGGATGTCATGGTAATGGTATGATGGGATAGATAGGATTCAAAATGATAGGTTGGATGAGACAACGTGCCCCCAAGTGTAAGTGACATCGAAGATCAACCTACACATGACACTTGGTTTCTAAGTTTTTATCATGGTACCTATCCAAGGTGCCTGTTTACCAAGTTTTCACCATTGGACAAAGGGATTTCTCTTTACTTTTTTTATTTTTCTTTTGGAACATTTGGATGGGAGAAGGTGGATACAGATGGGAGATACTCAAGTGTCTAGTTCCATGAAAGGGATAATCCCATTAGATGGATGTTGTTACATGGGCCATGTCAAGTGTGCTCATAGATGTTGGTAGGGGATTGCATGAAAGATGGATTAGGTAGATAGTGGATTATGATATGGATTATGTAGAGAATGATAGTGGTTTATGATGTGGATTATGGATGACTTATGTAATGATGGATGAAAGACTTATGCAAAAGCATGGACCATAGGAAGGTGATGGGTAAGATATGTAGGATAATAGTTGAATGATGGGATGATAGAGGTATGGAAATAAATCATGACCATCAGTTGCACACACCATGATAAACATTGAAGTTTATGATTGGATGGTGGCGTAGGAAGCAATGGTGTTGTTGTTGGCAAGAGACACTACTTCGGTATGGATCTATATGTTGTCATTGATGGAAACAAGGCTTAGAGATCCTATCACCATGACAAGAAGAGATATCTACGAAAGAACATATTAGATTCCAAGTCCGGTTGATAGAAAATGGCTAAGTATGGAAAGTATGTAGAGTAGAGGACAGTAAGCTGAACTATATGCCTCTACAGAAAATGCTCTGGTAATGTGGTTCAGGTATGATGTTCTCTATTGTATGATAGTGTTATGCTTCAGAGGTTAAGTCTTGATCTCCTCTGAAAGTCACCTTGAAGAATTGTCTAAGTCTGAGTAAGCAAAGGCTTAGTAGGATCAGTGAATAGAGCATAGTGTAGTGGTCTGCATTCCTCCACAGATAAGTATTTTGTTATGAAATTGTAAGGTGTTGTAAACACTTGTATGAAGCATCTTATTCTATAGTTAGGAGATTTGAAGTCCACCAGAAGGTTAGCTGCAAGCTGCTAAGTATCAGCATAATGTTTGACAGAGACAGAGTCTTAGTTCTAATGGTCTGCATTTCTCTGCAAGATGATATAATGCCTTGAGGTTCTAAGGGAAAGATTGGTAATGTGTAAAGAGTCCTTGATATGATTTTGGAAGTGTTTTGTGATCTACAGTAGACGTTGCAAGTTAGCAGATGAACCTGTTAAGCGTTCTTTTGAGGAACAAGTCGAATGGTGAGATAAATCATGATGCAGAGAAATGATAGTGAGTGAAAGATCTATGTAAGTAATTGAATGATTAGATCTGACCTATATGAACATGTTTGGGGGAAGATTTGGGTCCATGCGACCCATAGTGCATTGGATTGAGTGACAAGGTACATCTTTCTATGTACATGTTTCACTTCTTGGATGCCTACCTGATTGTGGATTAAATCATGACGCAGATATATATAAGAGTGATGAGCTTCAGTTGAGAGTGTGGATATGTGAGTAGTGTGTGTGGGTGATGTGAGCATGTGAATAGAAGAGCAGAATTAGAAGAGAAGCAGCGATGAAGACTTGTGATTCACAATTCAATTGCTAAATGACAACACCCTGGCATAGTGGCAAATGCTTAAGTAGTATTCAGTTATCATGTGTGATATGGTTGGAAGTAAGTTTTTGTCATCAAGGTAGTAAGACGGTAGTGAGCCTTCAGTAGGGTTTAACAGTCCTCAAGGTTTAACAACCCTCATTGTAATCTTTCTAGGTTTAGGGTTGAGGCAGTGAGCCTACTAAATCTAGTTGTACTTCATGGCAGTAAGCTAGTATGTTCTAGGCCCATGGAGTGACCAATCTTAAATATCATTTTAGTAAAGATTGCAATAAATATTTATGAGACCTAATCCTCTCTGTGGTTTTTCCCATTTTGGGTTTTCCACGTAAAATCTTGGTGTTATGTGTCATGATCTTGTGGATGTTGTTTAGTTGTATATTTTTCTTCTATTGGATTATTCCTTTGAAATTGTTAAAATTAAAAGTGTAAGAAAAGATTTATAGAACACTAATTCAACCCCCCCTCTTAGTGTTCCTAATAATCAACAATTGGTATCAGAGCAAGGTTCCTTGGAAAAAGTTTAATAGCTTAAGGAAGATCTAGGATAGTGTGATCATGGCAGTACGAAGGTATGGAAATTATGAGTGGTACAACCAACTAGAAGTAGCTCTTATGGATCTTGAAAATTCTGAAGTAGAGGTTAGAGATCTAAAGGAAAATATGAAGCAAGCTAATGAATGCATCTTAAAGCTGAAGGAGCTAGTCAAGAAATTCAAAGACAAATACAAAGAAGTCAGTGACCAATTGTTATCAACAAATGAAGCCCTATATGATTTGGAAGTAGAAGTTACAGAAAGAACAAAGGCAGAAGATGATCTAAATTTGATTGTGAAGAACAGATCAGAAGATTGTGCTAAACTTGAAAAAGAAATTATAAGTTTAAAAATAGATCTAGAAAAGGCCAAAAGTTTTGAAGAAAAATTCAAGATAAGTACTGCAAAGCTTGATGAAATGATTGCTAGCCAGAGGAATGCTAATGACAAACATGGTTTGGGATTTGAGAAAGGAGAAAGTTCAAACTCTGGTCAAATAAGCACTGAGTCAAGGCAAAACAAAGGACACCAGTTCAAAAATCAAAGAAGAAGACCTAGAAGACCTCTGGTTAGACAACCAAATGCTCAAAGGTACACATCTTTCAATGGTTATTGTAATTCATGCAATAAGTTTGGTCATAAGGCTACTCAGTGTAGAAGTAGAATAAATCAAAAGACTCCATTATTCTCTGGTCAGTGTTTCAATTGCAAGAAAATTGGTCATAGAGAAAATGAATGTAGAAATCAGATCAGGAAAAGTTTCAACAATAGAAGGAATGAACAGTCATTCAAAGGTAAATGATTCACTTACAATAGGATTGGTCATAGAGTTGTTGTATGCAGAAGTAAAGTAAGTCAAAATTCTAATAGGTGCAATGCATGCTATAAAATGGGACACAAATCAAATGAATGCAGAAGTTTGGTAAGAATTAATTTTCAAAATATCAGGAAATCATCCATTGGAAAGTGTTTTGGATGCAATAGATTTGGACACATGGCTAATCAATTAAGAGGAACCTCCTACAACAATATAATGAAAAATGCACAAAATAACAGAAACACAGAAGGAATTTATTGATTATAGGACACTTCAAGGGGACAACCTCCTTTGAGAAAGCTCAATACAATAAATTCGTGGATACCTTCATTGGCCTCAACACGTACTTATATACTAAGTCTAATCTAAACAAATATTACTTCCCATGAATGTGGGATAATACAATATGCTCATGGGACAACTTGCAAAGCATATGCATCCAACAACAATAGACTAACAAAGTAAAGAGAAGGGTTAAACATGGGTTCCTAACATCCCCTCCCTCTTAGAAAAGCTTTGTCCTCCAAGATTAAGATGTGGAAATTGTTGTTGAATCTGAAGGAGTGGTTCCCATGTAGCATCCTCTAGTTGCATTCCGTGCCACTGAATTAATACCTCTGTGATGGATCAAGAGCGAAGCTGATGAGTGCGCCTGTTGAGGATTGCCTCTGGATCTAAACTGATGGATCCTTTATTATCTAGTTCTGGTAAAATAGTTTGTGCTCTGATGTTGGTGCCAAGAACTTTCTTTAGACAAGAGACATGAAATATTGGATGAACACGGGAAGAAGGAGGAAGCTCCAATTTATAAGAAACTGACCCAATCTTCTGAAGAAACTTATATGTCCCATAGAACTTTGGCGCCATCTTATGATGCCCTTTGAGTTTCAGGGATGATTGATTGTATGGTTGTAGATGAAGAAAAACCATATCACCTACTTTAAAAGTGCGCTCAGAACGGTGTTGATCAGCTTGTTGTTTCATTTGATTTCTTGCCATGTGAAGATTGTCCTGCAAGATGTGCAGAATCTGATCTTGGGTTCAGAGAACCATGTTGACTGCCTAAACTGGTGAACTACTGGGGGTGTATGGAAGGAGCACTAGTAGTGCCTAACCATAGACTAATTCATATGGAGTCATTTTAGATGCAGTGTGGTAGGAGGTATTGTACCACCATTCAGCGAGAGGGAGCCACTTTGCCCACCGATGTTGTTGTTCTGAGGTGAAGCAACAAATATAAGTTTCCAAACATTTATTAATAATTTCAGTCTGACCATCTATTTGTGGGTGATACCCTGAACTCATCTTTAGTTTGGTGCCAGTGTGTCGAAATAGTTCTATCCAAAAATGACTGGTGAAAGTTGCATCACGATCTAAGACAATGGAAGAAGGGATGCCATGAAGATGGAAGATCTACTCCATGAAAATTTGTGCAACTGAGGAGGTGGTATAGGGATGGCTGAGGGCACAAAAATGACTATATGTGGAGAGGTGATCAACCACAACCAAGATCATTGTCTTCCCTCCAGATTTACGGAGCCCCTCAATAAAATCCATAGAAATATCTATCCAAATCCATGTAGGGATGGGCAAGGGTTTGAGCAATCCAGGAAGGAGTGTCATTTCACCCTTGTTGCATTGGCAGGTATCACATTTAGTCACCTTTTGTTGAATTGACCTTTTCATTCCCTTCCAAAAGAAGTTACGTCATGCCCAATCATAAGTTTTGAAGAACCCAGAGTGCCTTGCCGATGGAGAAGCATGGAGTTCATAGAAGACAGCCTGTTGAAGATCTGTGCTCTGGGGAAGCACCAGATGACCCTTGTATCTCAGAGAAGCACCATCCCAAGAGTAATGCAGTACAGTAGAAGGGTTATTGGCTAACTGTTGGATGATTTGAGATAATGAAGAGTCATTGACATAGCCCTGCTGGACAGATTCCAATGAATTTGGAATAGGCATAGAAATAGCTGAAAGAGAAGCTTGGTCATCAAATGTGTGAGAAAGAGCATCTGCCACAATATTGTCCTTACCCTTCTTGTAAGTGATCTCATAGTTATAACCCATGAGTTTGCTAACCCATTTCTATTGTGTTAGGGAGGAGACCCATTGTTCTAGGAAATATTTCAGACTCTAGTGATCAGTCTTGATGTAGAAATGATTCCCTAGTAGGTATGGCCGCCACTTCTATACTGCATGAAAAATAGCCATCATTTCCTTCTCATATGTAGAGAGCACTAAATTCTTACCAGAAAGGGCTTTGCTGGTGAATGCAATGGGATGTTCATTTTGAAGGAGAATAGCACCAAGTCCATTGCTGCAAGCATCACTCTCAATAGTGAAGTTCTTGGAAAAATCTGGCATAGCTAGAACAAGTGTAGTACACATAGCTTGTTTCAGTTTTTCAAATGCACACTCAGCAGCATGTGTCCTTGTAAAAGCATCCTTTTTCAACATAGCTGTTAATGGAGCTGCAATCTTCCCGTAATCCTTGACAAAATTACAATAGTAGCCAGTCAGTCCTAAAAAACCACGAAAGCTCTTGAGTGTCTGAGGATGTGGCCAATTTTTCATGGCATCTTTTTTTTGTAGGATCCACTCAAACCCCTTGGGCTGAAACAATATGCTCCAGATACTCCACTTCTTCCTAGCCAAAATACAAATTTAGACTATTTTGCACAGAGATGATGATTAGAGAGAAGTTGTAGTATAAGATCCAGATGTTGGAGATACTCGACCCATGTTTTACTATAGATGAGGATATCATCAAAGAAGACTAGAAAGAATTTCCGTAGGTAGGGCTAGAATATTTTATTCATCAATGCCTGGAATGTTGAAGGAGCATTAGTGAGGCGAAAGGGCATGACCAAAAACTCATAGTGGCCATCATGCATGTGGAAAGCTATTTTATGGATATCATCTGCATGAACCTGAATTTGGTGATACCCAGAGCAAAGATCCAACTTGGAGAAAAAATGAGCACCATGAAGCTCATCAACAACAGGAATCAGAAACTTATCCTTGATTGTGATGTGATTAAGTACTCAAAAGTCAATGCAGAGGTGCCATGACCCATATTTTTTCCAGACAAGAAGAATTGGTGAAGAAAAGGAACTGGTACTAGGGTGAATAATACCTTGCTTCAGTAAGTCTCAAACGAGCATCTCAATCTCCATCTTTTGGTGAAATGGGTAGCGGTAAGGCCTAATGTTGGGAGGAACGCTTCTAGGAAGGAGCTGAATATGGTGGTCCTCTAGTCGTGAAGGTGGAAATCCCACTGGTTTGGAAAAGACACATGCATACCTATCCAAAATTTGTTGTAGATCCGAATGAGTAGTGGAGACCATTGATGGTTGCATCTAAGTGGAATGGAGTTGAGTGATGACACCATGTGAATTCTTCTTAAGAAGATTTTCCATGTGATGTGAACTGATGATGTTGAGAGACCCTAGTTGTAAGCCCTTCAATGTGATGATGATGGGTCCAAGTGTGCATAACCATTGAGTACCCAAAACCACATCACATTCGCCTAAGGGCAAGGTAAACATGTCAGAGCGTAGTTTATAATCTCCAATAGAGATACGTACATTGTGACACTTCCCTTTGCAAGGTAATGTGCCCCCATTGGCAATCATGACTTCAAAGCTGGAGCAAGGATGGACAAAACAATCAACCTGTTTGGCGATCTGAGGGTCAATGAAGTTATGAGTGCTACTAGAATCAATGAGTATTGTAAGTGGGAGCTTCCTGAAGTAACCCTTGACTTGCAAGGTTTGTGGGGTGGTGACTCCTACTAAATCATGGAGAGAGATCTCTAGGTGGTCTTCTTAAGAAGTAGGGTCAACAGGTGGCTACTAAATTTCAACCTGATCATCTACTATATCCTGAGCATCTTCATAAACTTTAGTTGCAGGCAAAGAATCAACATCCAAGAGATAGAGATTTTGCTCAACACATCTATGTCCTCGAGTGAATTTCTCATCACAATTATAACAATCCCTTTTTCTCTATGTGCCCGCATCTCTGCTTCAGTCAAATGTTTGATAGTAGTTGTTCTAGAAGCTGGCGTGATTGGAGGTCTTTGGGAAACCATATTTCTGAATGGAACAAAATTGGATTTGGAGCATTGTTGAGCTATGATCTTGTCCTCTGCCAACTTAGCCAACCCTAGGGCTTCCATCATTGTGCTGGGACGGAACATTTTAACCTTAGATTGGATTGCATCCTTCAGACCATTGACAAAACAACTCCTGAATAATTCATCAGACAATCCCTCTATGTGATTGGCTAGTTTTTCAAATTATGTCTGATATTATCGCACAGTGCCCATTTGGCAAAGTTTAGTGAGTGCTCCTGTGAAATCATCAAAAGCACTAGGGCCAAATTGTTGCAAAATGAGTTTGCAAAAATCTATCCATTTTGGCTCTTTATGAGCCTTGATGTACCAATAGAACCATTGAAGGGCTTCATGTTCCAAATGAAAGGATGCAAGTGGGACTTTGTTGACATCAAAAGTATTATGTAGATTGAAATATTGTTCTACCTGGTATATCCATCCAGTCGGATCATCACCATTGAAGTGAGGAAAATTAAGCTTTGGCCCATGAAAATTGTTGGAAGCAGAGAACCCAGTGTCTGCAGAAGACTCTGGTTGCCGTCTATTGTTCATGGATGAATGCTGAAGATTGAGGCCGATAATTTTTTCATCCAGATCTTGGAGTTTGGTCTTGAGGGTTGCAAGTTCATCCTCCATGTTTTTTTCTCCTGTACAGATGACAACCATAGCCTAAAGAATTTTTTTTTTATTTTATTTATTTTATTTATTTTTTATTTTTTGGAAATGGCTAGAAAAACAAAAATGGAAACTTTTTTAGTAAAGGAAAATTTGGATTTGGGAAAAACTCTGATGGGTAATTGGGGTTTGATTAAGTTTTGGACACTTTCTAAGGGACAGGGAAGCAGAAAATGGGGATTTCAGAAGCAGGGTGAAAGAAAGGGAAAATTTGTCCAAGAGGGACAAAGGAGCAGAAATAGGAAATGAACACTATGGCAAAATTTGAAGGCTATTGGGTGAGAATCGAAGAAGTTATGGTAAACCCTAAAAATAGACAAATGTGGGATTTTTGGCTTTGATAAGTGGAATTTGGGATAAGGTTCTCAAGGAAGGAAATATGCAGAATGAAATTTTAGGGGTTCCAGTGAACTTTGGGAGGAAACGGAGCTAAAGCAAGGAAGATATGGCAAAAAAATGGAATTTTTTTTACATTTTTTTTTCTTTTCTGGAAATGATCTACAAACAACTTTGGACAGATTCAATCTACAATTTGCCAGCTGTCAATAGATATGGGCTCTAGGTATGTTCAGCTACCTAAAGGTTTAGGGGAGTCACTTGGCCACCAATGCTATCTAATATATTGCGTATTGGGGCAGTACCCCACTCCACGGCTCAGGTAAAACTAATAACCACTTTGCCACAAATGACAACTCTTGGTTTACCTCACGGATGGGAACTAGTAAATCAGGTAGGGGCCATTGTCCTTTTCACTAGTAGGTTCTCTCAATGGGCTAACTACTTCAGGGTTCCTGTGGTACTCCTCACAATGAGTTTTAGGGCTATGCGTAGGCACTTCCCATAGTTAAGTGGATAAGGTTGTTCCCTGATCCGAACCTGCAATTGAAATGAACAATACAAATGTGAAAAAGAAAGAACTATTACAATAATCATAGTGACTAGAGGCCACTACAGAAAAAAATTTAGTAGAAATTCCACCCAGTGAGCCCAAGAAAGCACTCTGATACCATATGAGAGGAACCTCCTGCAGCAATATAATGAAAAATACACAAAATATCAGAAATAGTAGAAACACAGAAGGAATTTATTGATCGTAGGCCACTTCGAGGGGGCAACCTCCTTTGAGCAAGCTCGATACAATAAATTTGTGGATGCCTTCATTGGCCTCAACATTTACTTATATACTAAGTCTAATCTAAAAAACTATTACTTCCCATGAATGTGGGATAATACAATATACTCACGGGATGATTTACAAAGCATATGCATCCAACAACAATATACTAACAAAGTAAAGAGAAGGGTTAAACACGGGTTCCTAACATCAATGCAGATCAAATTCAATCAACAAAAGGATTCAAGGACAAAAGAATGTGATATGTTTCAATTGCAACAAATCTGGACATATTGCAAGGTTTTACATAAGTAGGAATGTGAAGAGAAATTGTTATTCTAAAGAAAGGAAAACAGAGTAGAGAAATGATAAGGGAAAAAAGAAAGTTAATCTAGTTGAAACCAAGAAAGAAATGAATAAGGTATGGATCAAGAAAGAAGTAATTGAAGTCAACGATCAATCCGCACCAGTATCCAGTGTAGATAGTTCCTCTAGGAAGTAAATTGAGAGCTCTAGCTTAGGGGGAGTAGTATTGAAAATCCAATCTCCCCAGCCAAATAATTAGAGCTAGAATCCAGCAATGAGTCATGTGGTGAAATCTGACAAGTAAAGTCTGTTGAGAGAAAAACTAGAAGAAAGAGGGTCAATATGACATATTGCAGACCTATTCTAATCGAATGTGGTCTATAGTGAAGAGTCTTAACAGCTTTTTGGGAATGAGTATTTAATGACGACTAGGTCCAGTAATGTGGAGGATAAAAAGGAATTTTAAAATCACTTTACTTTAGACACTTTCAAGTTTTCAGGGAAATTGAAGCACCTTTTAGGCACCCACGACCAAGACTCAAATAAATTGAAGAATTTCAAAAAACCCTAATGTAGTGGAACAAAGTACTCTCATTGAAAATGCTCTTTTTGAAACACTAGTTAAGATCTGAAATGGTGACTCCACAAGTTGTAGACATTACTGAGCGTCCAAGACCAAAATTCAAGAAACACCCATTTAAATCAGTAGAAGTCGATCAGACAGGTGCATTTTCAGAAGTTCCTCATGGAGTCTTACATGCAGAGGATGTTAGGGCCTATATTCATGTCACCCTAGAAGAACATTAGAGAATCAATGTCACTGACTTATGTTTGAATCACTTGAGTAACGAGGGTTGTGTGTTGAAGGACGAATTCAAAATATTAGAAACAAAGAAATTCATTCAGTACATCAATTTTTTGACTTTCATTGAAGATGAATGGGTCTGGTATGTTTTGAGAAGAGTCCATGATGAATTCATATGGCTCGAAAG
Source organism: Cunninghamia lanceolata (assembly GCA_027924645.1). Lineage (NCBI taxonomy): Eukaryota > Viridiplantae > Streptophyta > Pinopsida > Cupressales > Cupressaceae > Cunninghamia > Cunninghamia lanceolata. The sequence goes on along the minus strand of BSBN01000960.1, from coordinate 5,701,438 downwards.
GCCCTTTAAGATTACAAAAGAAGCCATAAGGGAAGTTATTGGTTTGTGTTCCACTAGATCATTACCATTATTGAAAGCTGTATAAAATGACAAGGTCATGGAGGCGATTGGAGCAAAGTTTGATAAGAGGGCACTTACCATCAATGACATTGAAGACAATGCAATAAAATTTGTGTCTATGGTTATTGGGTACAATATATATTTTTCAAATAGGGAAAATTCAGTCTCTGCCACTATAATTTATACAGCATTTCAAATGGTAAAATAAGATGCAGAGCATGATCTGTGTGAACTTCTTTAACAACAATTGATGGAGAATCTAAGGAAAACCAAAGAGTAGAAATATCCATTCAAGTATGGTATGCTATTTGTTTACTAGTTCTTTTATTTCATGCAAGAGTTACCGGGAATGAAAAATCTCATCTGGACAAGTGGTAAACTAGTTACGATACAAATCAAAGATTATACATTTAACATAGGTGATATAAATGCTCAAAATTCTGCCCTATGGGGCTTTTTAAAAAATTTCCAGAGGATAATGCAAGCCAGAGAAAGAATTCCTAAAACAGTGGTTAAAAAATACAAAGACAATATTTGCTTTATTGTTACAAAGGATCAGTGTTTGATGGAGGCTATTGAGCCTAGAATTGTATGGGTAATGCCCATAGGGTATGAGGTAGATGAGAGAATTCTAGATAACTATGCGCAACATGTACTAAGTAAACCTAGAGACCCTAAGGAAGAAAGATTCAGGACCTATGATGAACTGCATGCAAAAATTCATGTTGAAGTAAGAAAATCTGAAATATCCAGAAAAATGAAGAAAGTGGTAGAAGAAATCACAATAAAAGTTGGCTTTACAAAAGAAGTGGCAAAGGCAAGGGAAAAGGCACAAGCCATCAAGGAAAGAAAAGAAAGGGAACAGGCTAAGGTTCCGGAACAACCTCTAAAGAATCCAAGAGAGCTTGAAAGAACATGAAGGACCACCAGAAGCTCTGCTACTCCATCTGGTAGAACATCATCAAAGAAACCCTCTGACAAAGACACAAAGAGGAAGAAGATGAAGGGAAAAAGATGTTAGATCTAGGGCACACAACTGAGAAGGGGGGGTGAATCAGTTGTATAAAAACTTGCTTCTACTTGAAACACTTGATTCTTCTTTATTAGTTAACAGCATATCAATTAACCATTCATGAAAGCAGAAAGCATAAACACCGGAGCAGATAAACATCAACACATTAGATGCCAAGATTTTTGACATGGAAAACCTGGTTAAGGGAAAAACCACGGGGTGATTAACCCAAGGATTATTCTCTGTTAGAAGAATAAGATAAAATGAATGGCACTTGCCAATTGGGGCTCACTACCCAAGCACACTGCTCACAAGGAGGAACACTGCCTACAAAGAGACACACTGTCTACAAGATCATAAGGATCACAACCTTGAACTGGAGAATGACATCTTCACCATGTCTGGATTAGTTCCATTTAAGCCTGAAACACTTCTGCTCTACCTTTCGCTCTTTCACTATACCACACTCATCTTTCACACACCTCACACTTTGAAATGAACTCACAAACCTTTATTTATACAAGACATCAGCTTAGGAACAATCATCTAAGTTGGCAATCAACCATAAGAACATTTGCAGGATGAATAACACATCCGGTCGGCCACCACAAGAACATTTGCAAGATGAACAACTCATCCAGTCAGCTAGTCTGAACAAGAACTTCATCCGAAAGAATATCTTCAATTCTGGGCTCTACCACCAATGCGGATCAACAACACAACCTCAACACAATCCAAGAACCTTCACAAGCCTGCCTGAATGACCAGGTACATCTGCACTTCCTCTACTTACTGGAAACTCTTCTCTTCCTTATCCGGAACTTCAAGAACACAGTCTATCGCCACTGTCATACTGCTAGAGGTGCTTTTGGACCTCCAAACCACATGCCAATCAAGATGACACATTAAAAGGACCTCCCAAACACTCTGTACAATCCGTAGAACAGGACAATGCACCTCAGGATCTCACAGGACCTTTTTGTAACACTCTGTCACTCCGGAGCATCTCCCGGAACTGATTTCACTTGATTGATCACAACTTCTTCACATCTTCATGTGGACCTCTTAAATCTTAACTGGATCATCTCAAGACTCATATCTACAAACCCTTTAATCCACATCTTCTGAATCGCAACCTATTGAGTACTTCTGCCTTCTTCTCATCTCTATTCTTCACTGTTCCAGATTGAGACTAATTTTCTCAACAACTCATTCAATCCTTCTTGTCAAAGCATTATGAGTATGTTGACATCAATGACAACACTAGTTCACCTCATACTTGCAACAATCTCCCCCTTTGTCATTGATGGCAACATATGATGTGAAAAACCATCAAGACAAGAACTTCTCCTTTCTGTCACAACTCCCCCTATCAACAACAACTCTTCACATGTCTTCTCTTCCTTTATTGCTCCCCCTTTCATCATCAACCACTTGTTTTTCACATGTCTTCTCTCCCCCTTTGACATCAATGGCAAAGGGCTCATACTTGCAATTTTGACACATCAGAATCATACCAACTGCTCCCCCTTAGTAGCAGCTCCCCATCATCAATCCGGATCACAAGATATGACTGTGATACCCACCGGACTGATGCACATAAGTGCATCCTAGTTCATCACTGGAGGGGCCATGACCCCTAACTTCTCCTGGAGATACTCAAAAGAGTCCTTGGGAAGAGGTTTAGTAAGGATATCTGCAATCTGATCCTTAGAGGGTACATACTCCAATCTGACTTCTTCCTTGTTCACTTGTTCTCTCAAAAAGTGAAACTTGATAGATATGTGCTTAGTCTTAGAATGCAATACCGGATTCTTAGAAATATTAATTGCACTTGAATTATCACAGAAAATTGTGATAGGCTCCTCATATTCAACTTTAATGTCTCTTAGCATCTGCTTCATCCATAAGATTTAAGTGCAACTACCTGCTGCTGCAATGTATTCTGCTTCAGTTGTAGATAGATATATTGCATCTTGTTTCTTGCTAAGCCAAGAAACCAATCTCTTTCCCAAAAAGAATGCTCCACCACTGGTGCTCTTCCAATCATCCACATCTCCTGCCCAATCTGCATCTGTGTAAGCATGAAGAGAGAAATCATGATCTCTAGGATACCATAGACCATACTCCACTGTCCCTTTTAGATATCTAAAAATTCTCTTGATTGCCATAACATGAGATTCTCTAGGATTAGCCTGAAATCTTGCCACAAGACCAACATCTTGCATTATATCTAGTCTATTCTGAGTGAGATACAACAATCCACCAATCATTGATCTATACTTTGTCTGATATGTCTTCAGAGAGTCATCATCTTTGCTCAACTTACATCCGGTTGCCATAGGAGTGTTCATTGGCTTTGAATCTTCCATACCAAATTTCCTCAACAATTCTATCACATATTTGGTTTGAGAAATGAAGATCCCTTTCTTTGTTTGAATAATTTGCAGACCCAAGAAGAAATCCATTTCACCAAGCATAGACATTTCAAACTCACTTTTCATCTGATTTGCAAAAGTTTTGCACATACTATCTCTTCCTCCAAAAATGATATCATCCACAAACACTTCAATAATCAAAATATTTTCATGATCAATTTTGAAATATAAGTTACTATCAGCAGTACCTTTATTGAATCCAATCTGCATAAGATGCTTATCCAACCTTTCATACCATGCTCTTTGGGCTTGCTTCAATCCATACAATGCTTTCTTCAACTTGCAGACCATATCATCATTATCAGACAATTGAAATCCATCCGGTTGTTCAATGTAAACTTCTTCTTCCGGATCACCATTTAGGAAGGCAGACTTGACATCCATCTAATATACCTTGAAGTCTTTGAAGGTAGCAAATGCAAGAAATCATCTGACTACTTCAATTCTTGCCACCAAAGCAAAGGTCTCTTCAAAATCAATTCCTTCTATTTGAGAGTAGCCTTTGCAGACCAATCTAGCTTTGTTTCTAATTACTTCACCAACTTCATTCAGTTTGTTTCGGAAGACCCATTTGGTTCCAATCACATTCTTGTCTCTAGGTCTGGGAACAAGATCCCAAGTATGATTTTTCTCAATTTGCATCAATTCTTCTTCCTTTGCTTTGGTCTAGTTTTCATCATTGCAAGCTTCATTAACTGTCTTAGGTTCAATCTTTGAAATCAGATAGTATTCATTTGAGTCTTGAACAATTCTTCTCCTTGTTTGTACCCATTTACTCTTGTCACCTATGATCTGATCTTCAGAGTGATTTAGAGTTACATACCTTGGAACTTTGGGAGTTTCTTGCACTACTAAATCTTGATCAGGCTCATTCAGACAAACTTCTTCTTCCTAATTTACCGGATCAGTCTGGATCTGAATTTCAGAGGAGGATGGAGCTCCTTGCACCAAAGGATCATTCTAATCATCTACATCACATTCATAGAATCTTGAGGGCTTCTCCATTCCTTCATCAACCTTCACATTTGTACTTTCTATCATCTTTCTCAATCTCTTATTGTAACACTAGTATGCTTTGCTTTGAGTGGAGTAACCCAAGAAAATTCCTTCATCACTTCTAGCATCAAACTTTCCTAAATCTTCATCTCTTTTGATATAACATTTGCTACCAAATACTCTGAAGTATCCCATAGTAGGAGTTACACCAAACCAAAGTTCATAAGGAGTCTTACCGGTGTTGCTTCTGATTTGAACTCGGTTAAGAGTGTAGACTGCAGTGCTGACAGCTTCTCTCTAAAACATCTGAGGAGCATTTGCTTCCATCATCATTGTCCTGGAAGCTTCCTGGATGGTCCAGTTCTTTCTCTCAACTATTCCATTCTGCTGTGGAGTCCTAGGAGCAGACAACTGTCTCTTTATGCCATGCTTCTCACAAAAGTCTATGAATTCACCAGATGTGAATTCACCACCTCTATCAGACCTTAGACACTTCAGTTTCAATCTGGTTTGATTCTCTACCATAGCTTTGAAGATTTTGAACTTCTCCAGGGCTTCTGATTTCTCTTTTAGGAGGGTAACCCACATCATTCGAGAATGGTCATCAATTAGCAACATGAAATATCTATCACCTTGCATACTCTTGATTCTTGTCAGACCACAGAGATCAGTATGTACTAATTCCAACAATTCGGTAGTGGACTGATCCTTGCTTTTGAAAGAGACTCTGCTCTGTTTGCCTACCTGACATTCTTTGCATAAACTATTTGTAGGTTTCACCAATTTAGGAAGATCTCTTATAGCCTGAGTATTTCTTATCTTGATGATGTTATCAAAATTCACATGGCAAATCCTTCTATGCCATAACCAACTCTGATCAACTTGAACAAACAGAAAACTTTTATTAGAACCAACTAGATGGAAGATATTACCTTTTGTTTGAGTACCAGATGCAATTTCAGTTCCAGAGCTTGTAAAGATTTTGCATCTTCCATTCTTGAACCAAAGATCATAGCCTTTGTCCACTAACTGACCAACACTGAGAAGATTGTGCTTCAATCCTTCAACATATAGTACATTACCAGTTTTGCTCTTTCCATCAAAACAAATAGTTCCCCTACCTCTGATTCTACTAGTAGAATTATCACCAAACTTTACCATTCCTCCTTCATACTTTTCCAAATCTAAGAACTTGTTCTTGTCACCAGTCATATGGTGAGAGCATCCACTGTCAATAACCCAATCATCCTTTTCTTCAATTTGGGCAGCCAAAGCTCTTTCTACAACCTTATGATTGATAGATTCAGAGGATATTGAATCTTCTTCCTTGATGGCAATAAACACCCATAGATTTCCAGATTTGCTTCCTATTTTTGATTCATCATCTGTTACTCCTTCATTATCATATTCTTCATGAACATAATAGCAGTTCTTTTGAAACCTTTGTCAGTTAGCATTTGACCTTGTAGATCTTTCTGGACATCTTGAAGCAAAATGACCGATCTTATTGCAATTGAAGCACTTAAAGGGTAATTTTCCTTTATACTTACCGGATCCTCTTGGTAGTCTTTTTGCAATGAGGGCTTCAAGTTGAGCTATTTTTGCTTCTTCCTCTTCCATGTCTCTTCTTGCTTGATCATACCATGACATCTTCCTTGAAGAGTTTTCTCCTGGATCAAGTCTATGTTTGCCTTTCACATAGGCACTGGCTTTAAAAGCAGATTCAGTCTTGGGGGGATCATCTCCAAACTCGGTCATTTCAAATGCAGCTAGTTTGCCAACCAATTGTTCTCTTGTGACAGTGGTGTGGGCTCTGAATTCAACAATGGTAGCAACCTTGATTTTGTAGGCAGCAGGAAGAGATCTGAGAATTTTGTAAACAATATCATTTTCATCCAGAGTCCCACAAGTATTTCTAATTCCACATACTAGCTCATTCACTCTTGGCATAAAGGTAGTGATATTTTCATCATCTCTCATCTTCAATCTTTCAAATTTCCCTTTCAGACTTTGCAACTTTGCACTCTTGACAAACTCATCTCCTTCATACAGAAGTTCCAGTTTAGTCCAGATCTCATATGCAGTTGGTAGGTCAATAACATTTGAGAGATCTGAGTCATTTAATGCACTTAGAAGAGCTTCCTTGGTCCGCAAATTATTTTCAGCATCTGTGATTTCATTCAGAGTTGACAGACCACCTTGTGGAGGAACATATGGTTTTGAGACCATGGTCAAGTATGCTTTTCCCATACACTCCAAGTGACATTTCATGCCACCTTTCCAGAGAGTGAAGTTGGTTCCATCGAACTTCGGACTGTCCTTCTTGTATGATGACATCCTGGATCTCCTCAAGTGGTTAAGCTCCTTTCAGAGGAAATTAGCTCTGATACCAATTGTTAGATCTAGGGCACACAACTGAGAGGGGGGGTGAATCAGTTGTATAAAAACTTGCTTCTACTTGAAACACTTGATTCTTCTTTATTAGTTAACAGCATATCAATTAACCATTCATGAAAGGAGAAAGCATAAACATCAGAGCAGATAAACATCAACACATTAGACACCAAGATTTTTGACGTGGAAAACCCGGTTAAGGGAAAAACCATGGGGTGATTAACCCAAGGATTATTCTCTGTTAGAAGAATAAGATAAAATGAATGGCACTTGCCAATTGGGGCTCACTGCCTGAGCACACTGCTCACAAGGAGGCACACTGCCTACAACGAGACACACTATCTACAAGATCATAAGGATCACAACCTTGAACTGGAGAATGACATCTTCGCCATGTCTGGATCAGTTCCATTTAAGCTCGAAACACTTCTGCTCTGCCTTTCACTCTTTCGCTATACCACACTCATCTTTCACACACCTCACACTTTGAAATGAACTCACAAACCTTTATTTATATAAGACATTAGCTTAGGAACAATCATCTAAGTTGGCAATCAACCATAAGAACATTCGCACGATGAATAACACATCCAGTCGGCCACCACAAGAACATTTGCAAGATGAACAACTCATTCAGTCGGCTAGTCTGAACAAGAACTTCATCCGAAAGAATATCTTCAATTCCAGGCTCTACCACCAATGGGGATCAACAACACAACCTCAACACTATCCAAGAACCTTCACAAGCCTGCCTGAATGACCAAGTACATCTGCCCTTCCTCTACTTACTGGAATCTCTTCTCTTCCTTATCCGGAACTTCAAGAACACAGTCTATCGCCACTGTCATACTGCTAGAGGTGCTTTCAGACCTCCAAACCACATGCCAATCGAGATGACATATTAAAAGGACCTCCCAAACACTCTGTCCAATCCATAGAAAAGGACAATGCACCTCTGGATCTCACCAGACCTTTTTGTAACACTCTATCACTCTGGAGCATCTCCCGAAACTGATTTCACTTGATCGATCACAACCTCTTCACATCTTCATGTGGACCTCTAAAATCTTAACTAGATCATCTCAAGACTCATATCTACAAACCCTTTAATCCACATCCTCTGAATCGTAACCTATTGAGTACTTTTGCCTTCTTCTCATCTCTATTCTTCACTGTTCCAGATTGAGACTAATTTTCTCAACAGCTCATTCAATCCTTCTTTTCAAAGCAATATGAGTATGTTGACATCAATGACAACACTAGTTCACCTCATACTTGCAACAATCTCCCCCTTTGTCATTGATGGCAACATATGATGTGAAAAACCATCAAGACAAGAACTCCTTTCTGTCACATCTCCCCCTATCAACAACAACTCTTCACATGTCTTCTCTTCCTTTATTGCTCCCCCTTTGATCATCAACCACTTGTTTTTCACATGTCTTCTCTCCCCCTTTGACATCAATGGCAAAAGGCTCATACTTGCAATTCTAACACATCAGAATCATACTAGCTGCTCCCCCTTAGTAGCAGCTCCCCATCATCAATCTGGATCACAAGATATGACTGTGATACCCACTGGACTGATGCACATTAGTGCATCCTAGTTCATCACCGGAGGGGCCATGACCCCTAACTTCTCCCGGAGATACTCAAAAGAGTCCTTGGGAAGAGGTTTAGTAAGGATATCTACAATCTAATCCTTCGAGGGTACATACTCCAATCTGACTTCTTCCTTGTTCACTTGTTCTCTCAAAAAGTGAAACTTGATAGATATGTGCTTAGTCTTAGAATGCAATACTGGATTCTTAGAAATATTAATTGCACTTGAATTATCACAGAAAATTGTGATAGGCTTCTCATATTCAACTTTAATGTCTCTTAGCATCTGCTTCATCCATAAGATTTGAGTGCAACTACCTGCTGCTGCAATGTATTCTGCTTCAGTTGTAGACAGATATATTGCATCTTGTTTCTTGCTAAGCCAAGAAACCAATCTCTTTCCCAAAAAGAATGCTCCACCACTAGTGCTCTTCCGATCATCCACATCTCCTGCCCAATCTGCATCTGTGTAAGCATGAAGAGAGAAATCATGATCTCTAGGATACCACAGACCATACTCCACTATCCCTTTTAGATATCTAAAAATTCTCTTGATTGCCATAACATGAGATTCTCTAGGATTAGCCTGAAATCTTGCCACAAGACCAACATCCTGCATTATATTTGGTCTATTCTAAGTGAGATACAACAATCCACCAATCATTGATCTATACTTTGTCTGATCTATCTTCGAAGAGTCATCATCTTTGCTCAACTTACATCCGGTTGCCATAGGAGTGTTCATTGGCTTTGAATCTTCCATACCGAATTTCCTCAACAATTCTATCACATATTTGGTCTGAGAAATGAAGATCCCTTTCTTTGTTTGAGTAATTTGCAGACCCAAGAAGAAATCCATTTCACCAAGCATAGACATTTCAAACTCACTTTTCATCTGATTTGCAAAAGTTTTGCACATACTATCTCTTCCTCCAAAAATGATATCATCCACAAACACTTCAATAATCAAAATGTTTTCATGATCAATTTTAAAATATAAGTTACTATCAGCAGTACCTTTATTGAATCCAATCTACATAAGATACTTATCCAACCTTTCATACCATGCTCTTGGGGCTTGCTTCAATCCATACAATGCTTTCTTCAACTTGCAGACCATATCATCATTATCAGACAATTGAAATCCATCCAGTTGTTCAATGTAAACTTCTTCTTCCAGATCACCATTTAGGAAGGCAGACTTGACATCCATCTGATATACCTTGAAGTCTTTGAAGGCAACAAATGCAAGAAATAATCTGACTGCTTCAATTCTTGCCACCGGAGCAAAGGTCTCTTCAAAATCAATTCCTTCTATTTGAGAGGAGCCTTTGCAGACCAATCTAGCTTTGTTTCTGCTTACTACACCAACTTCATTCAGTTTGTTCTGGAAGAACCATTTGGTTCCAATCACATTCTTGTCTCTAGGTCTATGAACAAGATCCCAAGTATGATTTTTCTCAATTTGCATCAATTCTTCTTCCATTGCTTTGGTCCAGTTTTTATCATTGCAAGCTTCATTAACTATCTTAGGTTCAATCTTTGAAATCAGACAGTATTCATTTGAGTCTTGAGAAATTCTTCTCCTTGTTTGTACCCATTTACTCTTGTCACCTATGATCTGATCTTCAGAGTGATTTAGAGTTACATACCTTGGAACTTTGGGAGTTTCTTGCACTACTAAATCTTGATCAGGCTCATTTAGACAAACTTCTTGATTTACCGGATCAGTCTGAATCTGAATTTCAGAGGAGGATGGAGCTCCTTGCACCAAAGGATCATTCTGATCATCTTCATCACATTCATAAAATCTTGAGGGCTTCTCCATTCCTTCATCAACCTTCACATTTTTACTTTCTATCATCTTTCTCAATCTCTTATTGTAACACCGGTATGCTTTGCTTTGAGTGGAGTAACCCAAGAAAATTCTTTCATCACTTCTAGCATCAAACTTTCCTAAATCTTCATCTCTTTTGATATAACATTTGCTACCAAATACTCTGAAGTATCTCATAGTAGGAGTTACACCAAACCAAAGTTCATAAGGAGTCTTACCGGTGTTGCTTCTGATTTGAACTCGGTTAAGAGTGTAGAGTGCAGTGCTGACAGCTTCTCTCCAAAACATCTGAGCAACATTTGCTTCCATCATCATTGTCCTAGAAGATTCCTAGATGGTCCGGTTCTTTCTCTCAACTACTCCATTCTACTGTGGAGTCCTAGGAGCAGACAACTGTCTCTTTATGCCATGCTTCTCACAAAAGTCTATGAATTCACTGGATGTGAATTCACCACCTCTATCAGACCTTAGACACTTCAGTTTCAATTTGGTTTGATTCTCTACCAAAGCTTTGAAGATTTTGAACTTCTTAAGGGCTTCTAATTTCTCTTTTAGAAAGGTAACCCACATCATTCGGGAATGGTCATCAATTAGCAACATGAAATATCTATCACCTTGCATACTCTTGATTCTTGTCAGACCATACAAATCAGTATGTACTAATTCCAACAATCTTGTAGTGGACTGATCCTTGCTTTTGAAAGAGACTCTACTCTGTTTGCCTAGCTGACATTCTTTGCATAAACTATTTGTAGGTTTCACCAATTTAGGAAGATCTCTTACAGCCTGAGTATTGCTTATCTTGATGGTGTTATCAAAATTCACATGGCAAATCCTTCTATGCCATAACCAACTCTAATCAACTTGAACAAATAGACAACTTTTATTAGAACCAACTAGATGGAAGATATTACCTTTTGTTTGAGTACCAGATGCAATTTTAGTTCCGGAGCTTGTAAAGATTCTGCATCTTCCATTCTTGAACCAAAGATCATAGCCTTTGTCCACTAACTGACCAACACTGAGAAGATTGTGCTTCAATCCTTCAACATATAGTACATTACTGGTTTTGCTCTTTCCATCAAAACAAATAGTTCCCCTACCTCTGATTCTGCCAGTAGAATTGTCACCAAACTTTACCATTCCTCCTTCATACTTTTCCAAATCTAAGAACTTGTTCTTGTCACCAGTCATATGGTGAGAGCATCCACTGTCAATAACCTAATCATCCTTTTCTTCAATTTGGGCAGCCAAAGCTCTTTCTACAACCTTATGATTGACAGATTCAGAGGATATTGAATCTTCTTCCTTGATGGCAATAAACACCCATTCATTTCCAAATTTGCTTCCTATTTCTGATTCATCATCTGTTACTCCTTCATTATCATCTTCTTCATGAACATAATAGCAGTTCTTTTGAAACCTTTGTCTGTTAGCATTTGACCTTGTAGATCTTTCTGGACATCTTGAAGCAAAATGACCAATCTTATTGCAATTAAAGCACTTAAAGGGTAATTTTCCTTCATACTTATTGGATCCTCTTAGCAGTCTTCTTGCAATGAGGGCTTCAAGTTGAGCTATTTTTGCTTCTTCCTCTTCCATGTCTCTTCTTGCTTGATCATACCATGACATCTTCCTTGAAGAGTTTTCTGCCGGATCAAATCTCTGTTTGCCTTTCACAGAGGCACTAGCTTTAAAAGCAGATTCAGTCTTGGGTGGATCATCTCCAAACTCAGTCATTTCAAATGCAGCTAGTTTGCCAGCCAATTGTTCTCTTGTGATAGTTGTGTGGGCTCTGAATTCATCAATGGTAGCAACCTTGATTTTGTAGGCAGCAGGAAGAGATCTGAGAATTTTGCAAACAATATCATTTTCCTCCAGAGTCCCACCAGCATTCCTAATTCCACATACCAGCTCATTCACTCTTGGCATAAAGGTAGTGATATTTTCATCATCTCTCATCTTCAATCTTTCAAATTTCCCTTTCAGACTTTGCAACCTTGCACTCTTGATAAACTCATCTCCTTCATACAGAAGTTCCAGTTTAGTCCAGATCTCATATGCAGTTGGTAGGTCAACAACATTTGAGAGATCTGAGTCATTTAATGCGCTTAGAAGAGCTTCCTTGGTCCGCAAATTATTTTTAGCATCTGTGATTTCATTCAGAGTTGTTGGACCACCTTGTGGAGGAACATATGGTTTTGAGACCATGGTCAAGTATGCTTTTCCCATACACTCCAAGTGACATTTCATGCGACCTATCTAGAGAGTGAAGTTGGTTCCATCAAACTTCGGACTGTCCTTGTATGACGACATCCTGGATCTCCTCAAGTGGTTAAGCTCCTTTCAGAGGAACTTAGCTCTGATCCCAATTGTTAGATCTAGGGCACACAACTGAGAGGGGGGGTGAATCAGTTGTATAAAAACTTGCTTCTACTTGAAACACTTGATCCTTCTTTATTAGTTAACAGCATATCAATTAACCATTCATGAAAGCAGAAAGCATAAACATCAGAGCAGATAAACATCAACACATTAGACACCAAGATTTTTGACGTGGAAAACCTAGTTAAGGGAAAAACCACGGGGTGATTAACCCAAGGATTATTCTCTGTTAGAAGAATAAGATAAAATGAATGGCACTTGCCAATTGGGGTTCATTGCCTGAGCACATTGCTCACAAGGAGGCACACTGCCTACAACGAGACACACTGTCTACAAGATCATAAGGATCACAACCTTGAACTAGAGAATGTCATCTTCACCATGTCTGGATCAATTCCATTTAAGCCCTAAAAACTTCTGCTCTACCTTTCACTCTTTCGCTATACCACACTCATCTTTCACACACCTCACACTTTGAAATGAACTCACAAACCTTTATTTATACAAGACATCAGCTTAGGAACAATCATCTAAGTTGGCAATCAACCATAAGAACATTCGCAGGATGAATAACACATCCGGTTAGCCACCACAAGAGCATTTGCAAGATGAACAACTCATCCGGTTGGCTAGTCTGAACAAGAACTTCATCTGGAAGAATATCTTCAATTTCGGGCTCTACCACCAATGCGGATCAACAACACAACCTCAACAAGATCCAAGAACCTTCACAAGCCTGCCTAAATGACCAGGTACATTTGCACTTCCTCTACTTACTGGAATCTCTTCTCTTCCTTATCCAGAACTTCAAGAACATAGTCTATCGCCACTGTCATACTGCTAGAGGTGCTTCCAAACCTCCAAACCACATGCCAATCGAGATGACACATTAGAAGGACCTCCCAAACACTCTGTCCAATCCGTAGAATGGGACAATGCACCTCCGGATCTCACCGGACCTTTTTGTAACACTCTGTCACTCCGGAGCATCTCCTGGAACCGATTCCACTTGATCGATCACAACTTCTTCACATCTTCATACGGACCTTTGAAATCTTAACTAGATCATCTCAAGACTCATATCTACAAACCCTTTAATTTGCATCCTCTGAATCACAACCTATTGAGTACTTTTGCCTTCTTCTCATCACTGTTCTTCACTGTTCCAGATTGAGACTAATTTTCTCAACAGCTCATTCAATCCTTCTTGTCAAGCAATATGAGTATGTTGACATCAATGACAACACTAGTTCACCTCATACTTGCAACAAAAGACTGTATGTTAGTGTGGGAGAAAAGGATGAGGAAGAGATAGAATCAGATGAGGAAGTAAAGAAAATGAAAGTTGGGGTTTCTAAAGTCTCCAAAAGTAGCAAGGAGAAGTCATTCAGAAGAAAAATACCTAGAAAAAGATAGAAGGTAGATGAGTCTCTTGCCACATTAAAAATTGAAGATGTATTAAAGTCTGTCACTGTTGATGGTAACTTGAAACCTGTGGGTGAATTTTATGATGATTATAATGATGCTGACAAGAGGATTTTGGAAGAAGCTATTGTAAAGTGTCTGAACATATATAATAGAGCCCTCATTGAGATCATTGGTGATCTCCCAGATACCTTGGCTGGCATTCTATTAGTCATGAAGGAAACTACTATGGCTAAAGATATTGAACTCAGACAACATGTACTAACAAGATTAAGTCCGGAGATCACTCCTAAAGAAGTTAAAATTTCTAAGGAACTCAAGGATGCCTTCAGGACGAAGAAAAGGATGAATTCATTGATGATAGGTGAAATCGACAATGTGGTCAATGGAAGAGAGGAAACTATTTTGGAAATATTGAATAAAAACAACATTCCTACCATCTATGACAATGAATAAACAAATGATGGAGATGACACATCTATTCCATAAGTCAGCATGGATCAAGGATTGGAGCAAGCTGATACAAATCCTCTAGTAAAAGTTAGAATAATAGAAAAGAAAAAATAAAAAATATGATCAAAACCCTGCTGCTGAAAAGGATCAAACTGAAACAAGCCTTCTTCTAGGACAATAGACCAATGATCTAGAAAATAAGGAGAAAATTTGTGAGTAGACCAAAGTTGAAAATCAAGAACTTGATCGAGCTGAGGAAAATCCTACACTAGATAAAACTATTGGTCAACAAGAGAATATGGACATGGAACATTCAGAACAAATTCAAGAAAAAGAAGTGTCTGAGAGAGAAAGAGACACTGTAGATGTCCCAGTTGGTTCCAGGAGTCAAAAAGTTGTAGATGAGTTTGAACTCCTTCAAGGACCAATCAACTTGGCCTCATTGTCACCCTTTGAAAAGTTCAAGCTCGTATCTATGGTTCAAGCCAAGGCATAGGAAGAGTTATTACAATCTCATGGTTAAGATAACAAACTGATCAATGAAGAATCCACTATCTTAGAAAAGCTGATGCCATCATTTCAAAGGGATACCTCATTATCCCCTGTTGACCATCTCAAAAAGCTATTAAACTTTGTAAGTGTACATTTTGAATCCTTTGAAAAATCTGCAAAAGCAAAGGTTAGAAAAGAGTTTAATGAAAATGGATTAACTAAGCTGAAGACTATGATAACCAAAGACAAAACTCTATTATAAAATGGGCTTAAGAACATACAAAGTGCCATTGAAGAAGCCAAAAAATAATACAATTTTTGTTTATCTTGGCCAAAGATCACAAAGGAGCTAGAAGATAAAATCAAAGACTTGGAACTCAAACTGCTACATATCTCTGAGACATATAATCCAGCAGCCGAGTCAATAAATGCCAAAGAAACACAAGTTGCAAATATCCATAATGATTTGAACACATTGATGAAGAAAAGGGGAGAAATCAAAGATAGGTTGTGTCAGCTAAAAGGACTGATAAGTCTGAAAATTGATTCCATGACCAATTTGGTAGATGAGGCCTTGAAATCTCAAGCACTAATTGATACACCATCAGATGTCCAGATGGCAGACAAGCTAGTATTTTTTATGAATGACCACATCCACATTCTAGAAAGTGCAAGAAATAGATAGAATGGAGAGATGGCTCTAATAAAGACTATCTATAGTGACATTTTGCCTTCAATCATAAGTTAAGATGAAGATTGTACTTGTAAATATGCAACTACGTACATACTTTTTTTTTGAATTTTCTTTTTGAAAATTTTTGGATTCTGGATCACACCCTTTTCCATTGATGTCAAAGGGGGAGAAATAGATCAGTGCAAAATGGATAATCATCTTAGGGGGAGCAAGCAAGTACAGTGTATATAGTAAGGGGGAACAGTAAAGTATTTTTCACTAAGTGTTGCCATCAATGCCAAAGAGGGAGATTGTTGGTAAGAGACACTATTCTAGTATGGATCTATATGTTGTCATTGATGGAAACAAGGCTCAAAGATCCTGTCACCATGACAAGAAGAGATATCTATGAAAGAACATATTTGATTCCAGGTCTGGTTGACAGAAAATGGCTAAGTATGGAAAGTATGTAGAGTAGAGGACAGTAAGCTGGACAGTATGCCTCCACAGATAATGATCTAGTAATGCAGTTCAGGTATGATGTTCTCAATTGTCTGATAGTGTTATGCTTCTGAGTTTAAGTTCTAATCTCCTTCGGAAGTCACCTTGAAGAATTGTCTAAGTCCAGGTATGCAAAAGCTTAGCAAGATCAGTGAATAGGGCATAATGCAGTGGTTTGCATTCCTCCACAGATAAGTATTTTGTTATGTGATTTTAAGGTATTGTAAACACTTGTATGAAGTTTCTTATTCTAGAGTTAGTAGATCTGAAGTCCACTAGAAGGTTAGTTGCAAGTTGCTAAGTATCGACATAATGTTTGAAAGAGATTGACAGAGACGGAGTCTGAGTTCTGAAGGTCCACATTTCTCCACAAGATGATATAATGCCTTGTGGTTCTAAGGGCATGATTGGGAATGCGTAAAGAGTTCTTGATATGATTCTAGAAGTGTTTCATGATTTGCAGTAGAAGTTGCAAGTTAGCAGATGAACCTATTAAGCATGCTTTTGAGGAACAAGCTGACTGGTGAGATAAATCATGATGCGGAGAAAGGATAGTGTGTGAAAGATCTATATAAGTAATTGAATGATTATAGTCAACCTATATAAACATGTTTGGGGGAATATTTGGGTTTGTGCAACCCATAGTGCATTGGATTGAGTGACAAGGTACTTCTTTCTATGTATATGTTTCACTTCTTGGATGCTGACCTAATTATGGATTAAATCATGATGCAGATATATATAAGAGTGATGATCTTCAGTTGAGAGTGTGGATATGTGAGTAGTGTGTATGGGTGATGAAAGCATATGAATAGAAGACCAGAGTTAGAAGAGAAACAACGATGAATACTTGGGATTCAGAATTCAGTTGCTAAATGACTGCACCCTGGCATAGTAGCAGATGCTTAAGAAGTATTCAGTTATCATGTGTGATCTAGTTGGAAGCAAGTATTTGTCATCAAGGTACTAAGCCGACAGTGAGCCTCCAGTAGGGTTTAACATCCCTCATTTTAATCTTGCTAGGTTTAGGATTGAGGGAGTGAGCCTGCTAAATCTAGTTGTACTTCATGGCAGTAAGCCAACATGTTCTAGGCCCATGGAGTGTCCAAGCCTGAACATCATTTTTGTAAAGATTGCAATATATATATGAGAGCTAATCCTCTCTGTGGTTTTTCCTGTTTTGGGTTTTCCATGTAAAATCTTGGTGTTATGTGTCATGATCTTGTGGATGTTGTTCAATTGTGTATTTTTCTTCTATTGGATTATTCTTTTAAAATTGTTAAAAGTAAAAGTGCAAGAAAAGATTTATAGAACACTAATTTACCCCCCCCCCCAGTGTTCTTGACAATCAATAGTTGTTTTCTTAGGAGATGGTCAGTTTAGTGATTTAGGAACCCACATAGACTTTGTATTTTTATGATTTTTGTTTTGCTTGTGGGATTTAGAAATTTGAAATTTTTGAATGGAATGGACAGAAGAGGATGGTTGGGATTTTTAAGAGGTGGATGGCTCTTTTGATGTGATTGCTTTTTGCTTAGGTACTCATACCATTTTAGTTTTGACCTTTTCTTTTGGAGGTATGGACTTGGTTTTTGAATGGATTTTGCTTTGACTTTCTAGATTGATATCGTAAGGCATTAGGACCCTTAGTATTTTTAGCTTTATATGTAGAGGCATCAAAGCTTTTGCTTTTGAATACCATGGACAAGGTGGAATGAGTGGAAGCTTCATGTTTGGACAATGTGTGCATTGGTTGGTCATAATTAGGGTTTTTAGAATATTTATGGATGGATAGACAAGGGGATTAGATAAGGGGGATATTAAGCGTTGGAAGCAATGGTGGCAAAGTCGATGGAGATTTATTAGGAGTTGGAAGTAACGAAGGCAAAGTTGATGGTGGAAGGTGTATGGTCACATGCTTTTGACGTTTGTAAGATGATGGAGGTGGAATGGAAGCATATGTTTTAGGTATATGATAGGGTTTGTGATGGAAAGTGGTGGACTTAGGAGGCATGGAGGAAATACCAATATCTTTAGATTGTTTACCTTGGGGTGTGTGTCCAAGGCCATATGAGCGTGGAGGGACTTTGACATGTATAGGCTCCAAAATTCCTTATTCATGAAGGCCTAAGCCTTTACCTTGATAGTTCATTCTTTGGAGCATGTGATAGACAATGGGACTATGTTTGGTATGTACACTAGGCTTGAGTTCTTTATTGGATGAAGAAGGTGAAGTGATGGACAAAGGTTTTTGTGTTCCTATGGAGGAACATTCATGAATGAGGGTGGTAAGACCAATAGGACATGATAGCAGACTTCGAATGAGATCGATGGTGGATGAGAAAGGATCATTAATATCTTGATTATGTTCATCATGATCCAAGCTATCATGTGTCTCATCAAGGGAAATGGATATTTGTAGATTATGGATGGGGCTAGATGGAGGATGGATAGGAGCAATTTGGATGTCTTGTTCATGGATGGGTATGGGATTATGGATAAGATCAAGGTGCACATGAATAACTTCTTTATAGGTAATGTCATCTTGATCATGAAAAAGATAAATGTTATGGATGGGTTGCATGGAAAGGATTTGATCTTGATTAGGACTAGGGCTTGATGTTTCCACATGCCTAGGATCATACTCTTTAAATAACTCTTGTGGTTTCATGGAAGTGAAAGTGGAAGACTCTTGGATAAGTTTGATGGGTTCTTGATATTCATCAATAAGAGAATATGATGGACTTTGACTTAGGCTCATGATAGAAGGCTCTTGAATAGACTCGATGGCTTGTGGTTCACATGATAGGCTTGAAGGGCTAAGCATGACATTTGGAAGTTCTTTGATAGGCTCAAGAATGGGTGTTTGTTGACATGAAGATATTTTATTCCTTGTTAATAGCCATTGGATCACATCCTTTGCAATAGTATATGTAGATGGATAATATAGTGGATGGACAATAAGGGTGGATGGAGTTGTAGGCTTCGGATTAGGACTTGGTGGATGGATAATAGGGGTAGAAGGTGTTGTGGGCTTAGGATTAGTATTTTGATTGGATAGGGGATAATGGGATTGGACATATTAGGATTTGGATTGGATGGATTAGGACTAGGAGTAGGATCATATGATTGTGTTGGGATAGGGCTAGTTGAATCATGTGTTGACATTTAAGTGGATGGTGATGGGTGATTCTCATAGGATGCATTGGCTAGGTTGGTATCTCCCTTGTCAAAGGATATTAGGTCTTGTAGCATAGGTGGACTTAAGTCTATTAGGTCTTGCTGCAAAAGAGCCACTTGAACTTGCATGTGGGTCTTGTGAGGACACTTGGTTGCCTTGTGGATGGGTTTGGTAGTGTGTTAGAAAGTTAGAATGAGGAATTGGATAATCTTGAAGTGGATATTGACAGGTTGATATGGTATTGACATGATGTGTAGATGAAGGTGACACATAAGATTGTGGTTGAATGTGTTGGAAGTTGTGATGGTGTTGTGGTGGAGGGATTATATAGGATAATGGTTGTTGAGATATAGATTGATATGGCTAATGATTGAGATTAGAAGAGGTGTGGTAGGTTGATGAAGGGGTGACATGACATGTGGATGGATGAGGTTGATATGATAATGTAGGTGTCACATAGGATTGATGTGGAGGTTGTTGATAGTGAATGGATAGAGGATGATGTGCATGTTGGGTTTTATAAGTGGCCATGAGGTGTTGGGATTGGGCTATGAGATGTTGTATTTGAGGTGATTGGCTCATTTAAAGTTGAGGTTGTTGGATGAAGGCTTGTAGTCGTTGAATGATTCATTGGTCTAGGGGTTGTGGTTCTTGGTAAAGTGCCTGAGGAGGTCTTGAAATTGGGGTACTATGTTTTCTAATGTTCTCATGGTGTCACTTTTGGAAAATGTTTGATTAGGATTACAATGATGATTTAGAATTATTAGTATGTGATTGCTTGAATGACTAGGATGATTTGGTTTGGAAAGATTGGATGATGTGGCAAATTGTTTATTGGTAGTTTGACTTGGGAAATATCAAATACAAAATCTCACATGTAAATGCATGAACACACACATCAAAAAAAATGATAAATTTTCCTTTCAAGATTAAATGTTATGGTTAAGCATACACTTGAAACACAACAACAAGACTTAAGACTAGTCAAGTGGGGTATGGCCAGATCGGTCTTACTCTAGGTTGCACAAGGTTGACTAGGGGTGTCCCCAATATACTCGAGGTACGAGGGGCCCAAATTTGTGAACACTAGCCCATTGAAGGGATGTGGCATAAACGCAAGTGAATACTAGTTCACCTTGTGTCTAGAATCGCCAATAGCCCCAAGGCTATCCCAATGACTATGTAGCTAGATTGAGGTACAACTTTCACTCTCCCCCCTTTGATATACCCTACCAAAACATGTAGTTGAGGTCATCCCTAGGGTTGATGAAATCCCCTAGCAAGCCTCCTATGAATGGTTTGATAAAAACAAACCAAGTGAGGTGTTTTTGATCTCCAAGATCACCTTGCGGTGCAAGGAGAGAGTATACACACATGCACGTGATTTACACTTGTAGTTGTTAATTGACCCTTAGAAATGAGATGTGTGGAAAATAGTTCAAGTACTTGTTCTTTTTAATCTCCAAATCAAAATGTGTGATTGAAGACACTTGTTCATTTTAGATCTGATTTCAATGCTGTGATAGCAAACAATGTTCATTTTAGGATGCCCAAATTGAAGTGTGTTGATAAGCAAGTTGTTCTTTTTTTAAGCCCCAAATTCAAGTGTTTTGACAAGAAATGATTAGAAAAAAAAGATAGAATGTGTGCACCTGATTATTTTTGCTTTCCTAGTTTCTATTGTGACTGATCCAAACACTGCTCTAGCTCCTTTGATTCACGTACAAGTCCTAAAATAAAAAAATGAACAAGTAAACTTGCATAGAAGATTGTTATGTGAAAAAGATGAAGTCTAATAAAATCTGATTAAAATGACCTGATATAGCTAAATGGATTGCATAAATAGAAAATTTGAGAAATTTTGATTATTTAAAAAAAAAAATCGTTGAAATCTGATAAGTTTTGCTCAAGATATGCTTGTTTGAAGTTTAAAAAGAAGTTGAACTTTGACTAAAAAAAGGCTAGAAAATGACACAGTCACCTGATAATTTATACACTATTGCAAATTTCCTCCTGTCAACTTTTTGATGAGTCCTTGTTTGCATGATTTCGATGTCGTATGCTCTTGTTGTGTTCAAAAGAAAAATTTTGCCCCCTTATGGCATGTAGAAGAGGGCAGGATGGAGGATTGCTGGATAAAACGATGCACCCTGTAGAAGTACCCTTCAAACCACTAGATAAAAGGACATGGAAGCACCCTTTAGACTACTAGATAAAATGATGCACCCTACAGAAGCACCCTTTGGACTACTGGATAAAAGGATGCGGAAGCACCCTTCAGACTATTGAATAAAACGATGCACCCTGTGGAAGCACCCCTCAGACAGCTTGATAAAAGGACGTGGAAGCACCCTTCAAATCGCTGGATAAAATGATGCACCCTACATAAGCACCCTTCGGACCGCTAGATAAAAGGACATGGAAGCACCCTTCGGACTGCTGGATAAAATGATGCACCCTCAAAAAATCACAGAGATTTTTTTTAGTCTCTGATTTTTGTGAATGAATAGGTGATTCTAAGGTTTTTGGCCGTTCTGAGCGCATTGGTGAGGTATGTTTGGGCCTAGGAGGTCACTTGCAACAAATCCCTTGCAAAACTTGATAAACTAGGGTTAGAAAAATGCAAATTTTTTCAACAAAAACCTGCAAAAACTAATGATTAGATCCTTGGACCATGTTCACATCGGGTTCACCAAAATGTATACAAAAAAATTGTATAAATGAAATAGATAAAACAATACAGATGCATTACCTCAATCCAAACCTTTCAATACCTCAGATATGATAGAAATGATAGATGCATGCATGATTGATTAATGAAGATTAATTTGATATTGATTTTGCATTTTCGCAACATAACGTTGAGATGAAGATGATAGAAGAAGATAGATAGATAGATGAGAAGATTGGAATAATTTTGGTAGAGTGAGGATACTAGAAGAAGATTCAGCTGAATAAGGATGTATGAAAATGTGGATCCAAATGGCTTGTGAGAGGCCATATTTATAGACAAGAGATAATTAGGATTTTGATGTGGAAGGAAGAAGATTTGATTTTGGAGTAAGATTTGACAAGGATTTGATTTTTACTTTATTTGACAAAAGAGGAAATAAAACAAGATAGGATAAGATTTAAGAAGATAGAAAGATTTGATTATCTATTTTAAAGGAAATAAATCCTAAAAAAGATGAGAGGATTAATTGATGAATTATCTAATTAAATAAATTAATTAGATACACACGAGTTTCAATTTTGGAAAGAAAGCAAGAAGATATTTTTAAGATTTTATTAATAAAATAAATATTCGATTTATTTAATTAATGTTAGATTTATGATTTAATTAATTAAATAATATAAATTATTTAATTAATATTAGAAGAAAGAAGGGATTATGAATAGAAAGGGAATAAATGAAATTAGTCAAATAAATAAGATTTATTTAACTAATTAG
This sequence comes from Cunninghamia lanceolata, assembly GCA_027924645.1. NCBI lineage: Eukaryota > Viridiplantae > Streptophyta > Pinopsida > Cupressales > Cupressaceae > Cunninghamia > Cunninghamia lanceolata. Next base: position 5,678,538 of record BSBN01000960.1, on the reverse strand, counting down.
GTGGTGAGATGGATACCTAGGGCAAAACATGCTACAAGATGTCTAAATGATGTAATGTTGTGACAAGGTGTTGTAAGAGGACATTTTTGGGTGTCTACAAGTATATCACCTATTTTCAAGATTTTAGACCTATATCGGTATCATGAAGCAGAGTTCAGTGACAACATTGAGGAAGACTTGAAGAAGCAGTTACCACAACAAGCACTAGAGTAGATTGAAGACATCTTGGACAATAGAGTTGAATGCATCACTAGAGGAAGACAATACAAAGAGTACCTTGTGAAGTGGAAAGGTAGAACGGAAGAAGATTCAACATGTCTTTCTCAGGTAGAGGTAGACCATCTTGGTTTTCCTCTAGCCCTAGCAAAGTGAGGGACTCACTTTTTTCAATAACCCCAGATGTCTGATGTAGGAGCATCCCTAGTTCAAGAGCAATCTTGCATCAACCAAAAAAATTTGCAATTCAGTTTATTTGCATTTCAATTTATCCCTTTTCATTTTCTAGTTCAGTTTAGGTAGTTCAGTCAGTAAAGTTTCTGTATTTTGGTACACATTCTACCACCATTATATTTTAGACCTTATGGAGCTGGACTTAGCATCTAGATTCATTTGTGTAAATCATATCCAAAATTTAGAGCATTTGGATCAGGTACTAGTAAGATATTGCTATCAAAAGATCAAATGTTTTCTCAGAGCAGAGTATCCTGACAGTCTCAGTTAATCAACTAAAGGAGAAGACTTGTGGAGCATTTCACAACTTGCAAAGTTAAAAGACACATCATTCAATATTGTTTGGTTCATGGCTGACTTTCCCTAAGATCCACACTTCATTCCATTCATTTGCAGAGGAGTTCTTTTAAGTTAGGTCCAACCTATCCATGTACACATGTTAGAGCTCTTCATTGGAGTTTGTGATGTTCCTTGGCTGATGCGAATGGATCTTAGGTGTCGAAGATGATATAAAATGATGTAATACAAGCCTAGGAAAGTAGAGTTAGCATAGTTTACAATTTTGATAGTTTGAATTCTTTGCGAAGGAGCTTAAAAGCCAAATCTTGTGCATATTCTATAACTCTGTAATCAGGTTTGTGAACCCTAATTGCAAGCCCACATGTTTTCAACCAATTTGTATTCAAATTCTATGATATATTGAATGACTAAATTTGCATTTGGTTTATATATTTGAGTTGTTTCCATTGTGTTTACTGTAACTACGCAGCTTGGATTGTTCTCTTTGAGGACCCTTATAACTGTGACTGCACCATAATTCCTTGATGTTTGATGCTATGAACTTGGATGTTTTGGACCTAATTAAGCAAGTGTTTATGTCTACAAGGCATGGGTCTTCTATTGGTGTAGAGTGTAGTCTTGTTTAGGACATGTCCTCTACACGTTTCATGTTGTGTGCTATCTAGCTAACTTGTAAATGTATTTTTTATGTTGACTCTAGTTGACAAGCAATTTAATTAATGTAATATCATGTATAAATTGTAAATCAAAGTGAGCTAGGCAAAGTGTGATTTCAAAGTGATTGATGAGGTTTGCAAGCAAGAAAAAGAGCAGAATGACTGCATTATGATGTGTGACTAAAGGAGAAAGAGTAGAAGTTGTAGATGATGTCTTGATCATCTTGAAGACTTATATGTGATAGTGATCAAGTGTAGAGTGTACCTAACTAATCTAATCATCAGAAGGAAGTATGAAGAGGTAGTATTACAATCATCAAAGGTGTGAATTTCAATGTCAATTTTTAGACAGTAGAAAGACTGTCATACTGTAATCTATTCTAAAGTGTGTTCTCAATTTAGGGAGTAGTAGCTTCCTTGGGAGTGATCCTAAAACAAAGTCTTTAGGGATTCATAGCTTCCTTGGGAGTGACCCTAAAGCAAAGTTTTTTAGGGAGTAGTTGCTTCCTTGGGTTGTAGCCCTAAAACAAAGTTGTTATTTGAGCTTCATATATTGTGAGTTAATGCTCACCATGGATTTTCTCTTCTTGGTTTTTCCATGTATATCTAGTGTTATGTGTTGATGTACATTGTGTTAATCTTCATGCTTATGTTAATACTGTAATGCTTAAGTTTTAATCTGCTCCGGATAAGTTGAAGTTGTTTATATACTTATTCACCCCCCTCTCAGTATCTTGGTGTGTTCAACAATTGGTATCAGAGCCAAGTTGCTCTAAAGGAAGCTTAACCACTAGAGGAAGGTCCGAGATGGCACATAATGAATCCAGAAAGATACCCAGGTTTGATGGAACAAACTATGCTTTTTGGAAGCTAAGGATGGAAGGCTATATTAACTCTCTAGGATGCGGTGTTTGACAATCTGTCAAAACTAGTTACAAAATTCCTACTACTTTTCCTATAGATCCAGATGAAGTTAAGGAATATGATTACAATGCCAAGGCAATGTTTTCTATCATGAGTGGATTAACTAATTTAGAACTTTCAAAGGTAATGAGTTATAGTTCTGTTAGAGATGTTTGGGTTAAACTTGAAACTATTTATGAAGGAGATAAGAAAGTAAAGCAAGAAAAGATGCAAATCTTCAAAAGTAAATTTGAGACCCTAAAAATGATAGAGGATGAAGACATTGCTAGATATACACTCTGGGAGAATGAAGTAGTCAATGGAATCACAGGTCTTGGTGGAGAAGTGAAAGAAGATGAGATTGTGAAGAAGGTTCTAAGGTCTCTTCCCAAATCTTACAGTCATAAGGTATCTTCTATTAAGGAGAATGCAGACTTGGATACATACACTATAGACAAACTATGTGGTTCCCTTACTGCCTTTGAAATGAGAGAGTTTGGGAGTGATGCTCCAACAAAAGAAGTTGCTTTCAAAGTCAGTATGAAGACAAAGGAAGAAGTTGCTAATGAATATGAGAGATCTGATGAAGTTGAAGAAACTTTTGTGAGAAGAATAAAGAAAGGCCCTGGGAAATACAAAGGTAAGTTACCCTTCAAATGTTTCAATTATGGAAAGGTTAGTCACTTTTCTTCTAAATGTCCTTTCAAGGAATTAAGGGCTAGTAACAAGAGAGACAAGTTCAAATAAAATTTGTATTCCATAGAGCAATTACTCTTCAGAAGATGAGGACCATGCTGATTCAAATGATGAAACACTTTTCATGGCCTTGAGTGTTGGTGACAAAAAGGATGATGTTGGAAAATGTGAGAAGACTAATGCATTGCAAACACATCAAAACAATGACAGATCAATGGTTGTATGGATTGATTTTCATGAAAGAGAAGAAGCAAAGGCTTGGGTAATTGATAGTGGTTTCTCAAATCATATGATTGGTGACAAGGAGAAGTTTATCAGCCTTGAGAAGTGGGATGGTGTTGTTGTCAAGTTTGGTGGTGATGAGTCAGCACAAATCTATGAAAAGGGGCTATAACTATTGATGGGAAGAATAGGATTGAGGATGTCCTCTATGTCAAAGGGATAAAACACAATATTCTTAGTGTCAGTCAGATGTGTAGTAAAGGTTATAATCTCACTTTTCATGCCAAGGGTTGTGAAATCAGGAAGGCATGGTCTGGAAAACTAGTTGCAAAAGATATAAAGACATATGGTGATATCTATCATCTAAAGGAGGTAAATGGAAGAACATGATTGTTGGCTCAATCCATTGAGTGTTGGCTATGGAACAAAAGAATGGGACACAACAATTTTGATAATATGGTAAGGATCAACTCTACTCATGCAGTGAGAGACATGCCCAAGTTAATCAAGCCTGCAAACACAGTGTGCAAGGAATGTCAAATGTCAAAGTAGACAAAGACAAGTTTCCAAACCAAGGAGTACTCCTCTTCAAAGCCATTGGAGTTGATTCACACTGATCTATGTGGCCCTACAAGAGTAAAGAGTCAACAAGGTAAAAGGTATTTTATGCTTCTTATTGATGATTATTCTAGAATGACTTGGGTTACTTTCTTAAGAGAAAAATTGGATGCCCTTGATAAATTTAAGGTGTTCAAAGCTATGGTTGAAAATCAATTGGATGCTCAGATCAAGTTCTTAAGGTCTAATAGAGGAGGTGATTTCACTTCAAATGAATTTGAAAAGTTTTGTGAAGATCATGGTATTAGGAGACATCTGTCAACTCCTAGGACTCCTTAGCAAAATGTGGTAGTAGAAAAGTAGAATAGAATTGTGCAAGAGATGGCTAGGGAAATGTTGAAAGATGCAGATCTGCTTGATATGTACTAGAAGGAAACAATTCACACTATTGTCTATCTAATTAACAGAGTGCAGCTGAGGGTCAACAACGCTAAGACCCCTTATGAGATATGGTATGGAAGACCTTCCACTATTAGATACTTCAGGATCTTTGGCAGAAAATGCTATATTAGAAGAGATGAAGCAGACCTAGGAAAGGTTGATTCAAGAAGTGATGAAGGAATCCTTCTTGGTTACTCAACCAAAAGCAAGGATTATAAATGCTACAACAAGAGGTTGGGAAAGATGATTGAAAACACAAATGTCAAGGTAGATAAAGACCTATATCAGATCTCACAAGAATCAAAGGACTCTGAATTTGATATCTTTCCATGCATTGAAGATGAAGAAGAAGAAGTGAAAGAAGAAAAGGAACAAGAACCAAAGAAGATGCCTATGACTCCATCAAAGTATGTTAGAAGAACCACTCAATAGATTAGATCATTGGAGATAAGGATGGTGTGCAAACAAGGATAAGAAATTCTAAGACACATGAGAAAGTAAACTTGTGTTTTTTTATCAAAAATAGAACCCAAAAACCTTGTTGATGCTAGTAAAGATGATGGATGGATAAAGGTGATGGAAGAAGAATTGGAGCAAGTTGAGAAAAATTGGGTCCATGGGAATTGGTTCCCAAACCATCCAATAAGAATATTATAGGAACAAAATGGGTGTTCCGGAACAAGCTAAATGAAGGTGAAGTTGTAAGGAACAAAGAAATATTGGTAGGCAAAGGATACATACAAGTTGAAGGTATTGATTTTGAGGAGACTTTTACTCTGGTATCCAGGATATAGGCAATCAAAATGTTCCTTTCTCTTGTTTCTCATAAGAAATTCAAGCTATATCAGATGGATGTTAAGTCATCTTTCTTGAATGGTGATTTAGAGGAAGAGGTTTATATTGAATAACCAAATGGTTTCCAGATATTAGAATATCTGGACATGGTGTGTGGACTCAATAAGGCTTTGTATGGTCTCAAGAAAGCACCTAGATCTTGGTATGCTAGGTTGGACAAGTACTTACTTCAACAGGGCTTCAAGAAAGGTACTACAAATAGCAATCTTTACATCATGGAAGAAGGAGATATGATATTGATAGTTGTAGTAAATATTGATGACATCATCTTTTGTGGAGATGATGATATGTGTAAGAGGTTTGTAGAGGAGATGCAAAAAGAGTTTGAGATGTCTATGATTGGTGAGATGTCTTTCTTCCTTGGACTTCAAATTCCTTAGCTTGATGCTGGTATCTTTATTTCTCAAACTTATTATGTCAAAGAGTTGTTGAAGAAGTTTGGTATGGAGGATTCAAAACTAGTGAGTAGTCCAAGGGTCACTGGATGTCACTTGAGCAAGGATGATGAGTCTCCAGAAGTGGATCAGGATTCCTATAGATCTATGATTGGAGTGTTGTTGTACCTAATTGTTTCTAGACCTAATATTATACATGTAGTATGTGTAGTTGCCAAATATCAAGCCAATCCCAAGAAAACACATGAGAAGGCAATGAAAAGGATATTCAGATACTTGAAGGGAACTCCAGATTATGGCTTATGTAACCAAGAGGTAATGAATTTGATTTGAGTGCCTACACTAATGCTGATTGGGTTGGTTGTGTAGATGATAGAAGAAGTACAAGTGGTGCTTTCCTTTTAGGAAGAAAATTAGTTTAATGGCAGAGTAAGAAGGAAGATTTAATGCCCTTATCAACTATAGAGGTAGAGTACATTGCAGTAGCATCTTGATGTACACAAGATTTGTGGATGAAGAAAACCCTAAATGATATCAAAGTATTGTATGATGAACCCATTCCTATTTTATGTGACAATACAAGTGCTATCAATATTTCCAAGAATCTAGTGATGCATTCTAGAACCAAGCATATAATAATCAGGTATCACTTTTTGAGAGAGATGGTTGCAGATAAGGAAGTGAAGTTGGAATATGTTCCAAAAAAGGATCAGATTGCAAATATTTTCACAAAGGTTCTTGCAAAGGACACTTTTGAGGATCTTTGGTAGAGATTAGGGGTAATTGCCCCTCCTTCTTGCTAGATGCGTAGTGGTGCATCTATCCGTGGGGAGTTCATGTTATATCTTGTTCATAGACTGATGGTGGCTACCTCTCAGGGGGAGAAGGTAGTGGTTGTTGATGATAGGGGGAGCCTATTTTCTATAAGAAGAAGTCATGCTCTAAGAAAGAATGTGTAGGTATGTTGTCTCTAATGAGTAGGTAATAGTTGCCCTTTGCCCTTGATGTCAAAGGGGAAGAAATGTGTAGGTATGTGTTGCCATCAATGCCAAAGGGGGAGATTGTTACACATATGGTTCCTAGGGTTGTCATTGATGTCAACACTATCACAAGGTTGTCATTGATGTCAACACTATCATGGAGGTGTGATGGTGTTTATGGTTGGATGTCATGTTCTATCTAACAAAGAAGATATAGTTCATGGTTGGATTTCATGTCCTATCCAATAGAGAAGATATAGTTCATAGTTGGATGTCATGTTGAATATAATGAGATTACTAAAGTTTATGGTTGGATGTCATGCCTTGATCGGTTCAGAGTTGAGTATGAAGATATCATGATATGGAAATTAGAAGCAATAAGATGATTAGATGTATTTCTAATGTTGAGAATATGTTACTGGTGGCTTGATCTAAGTTTCATGATATTGGATTACCGAAAGTGTGTTTTGCAGTTTGAAGACAGTGTTAAAGACAACTAATATACGACAATAGAATGCTCCACATTCCTCCATATTTTTAGATATGGCTATGCAGTTTTGGAATTGTGTTTAGGGTACATTGAAGGGGATAATTCCAAAGTTTTAGACCATTTGTCCTTCCACTGTCAAAGTTATGCATGATAGAGTACTGACATGTGTTCTGGTAGAGTAAGCTAGTGTTGAAGGCATGTTGGGATGCTCCACATTTTTCTAGAAGTGAATGTTTTCCTTTGCAATTTTGTGGACATGTTTATGGATGTGTATTACATGCTTCCTTGCAATTTTAAGGTTCTTGGTGGTCCACAAGCTTAGTTTCTCAATGATAGTATGTTGCAGTGTGTTTTGGATGACAGGTTATTCTCAAAGTTCATGGTTGAAGATGTGCGGCATAAAATATTTGATGTGTAGAGGTAAAGAGTCTTTGGAGATGTTGTATGAGTCCCATAGACTCATCTAGAAGAGTTTCATGAAGATATTTCTTGTTTCTAGTGCCACACAAGGTTTTCAAGTTGTTATGGCCATTATGCTTCAAGTTTCATATGTCTTTGCTTAAGGCTACTCTATTTTCAAATGAGAAGAGTGTGCAGATGTAATTCCTTGATGTTTGATGTTTTGAAGGATGTTTTGGACCTAATTAATCAGGTTTTGATGTCCACAAGGCATGGGTCTTCTGCTGGTGTAGCATGTAGTCTTGTTTAGGACTTGTCCTCTACACGTTTCATGTTGTGTGTTGTCTGGCCGACTTGTAAATGTATTTTTATGTTGTCTTTGACTAGCAAGAAATGTAATCAATGTAATATCATGTATAAATTGTAAATCAAAGTGAGTTAGGCAAATTGTGATTGGAAATTGGTTGATGAGGTTCACAAGCAAGAAAAAGAGTAGAATGACTGCATTATGATGTGTGACTGAAGGAGAAAGAGTAGAAGTTGTAGATTTTATCCTGATTCATCTTGAAGACTTATATGTCAGAGTGATCAAGTGCAGAGTCTGCCTAACTAATCTAATCATTAGAAGGAAGTTTTAAGAGGTAGTATTTGTTAGAAATGAAAGCAACACTACTTCAATGGAAATTTGATTCAATATAAATTTCTGCAATCTTTAATTGTGTGTTATTAATGGAGATTGTAACACAGAAACAAAACTATGCTTCACAGAAATGCAAAATTAGACATATGAACACATAACATAATGTTTAATGTGGAGAAAACCATTTTGGGTAAAAACTCCACACAAGAAAGAGGACCAATGTTTGTATTAATCTGAAAATGATTTACAATACAACAACACTTCAACTCTCTCCACTAGTCTTCAATCTGATAGCATTCCGGCAGCACCCTAGTACCTAAAATTTATATTTCAAAAACTAATACATGGAAAATACTTATAGAAATGTTTTCTAACTCATATTAGGAATTCACCTTCTCTCTCATGAGATTTTCCAACATACAAATATTAAATGCCATCTTACAAGCACCTTCCACTTGTCCAAAAATAGCCATGCAAAGATTGGGCACTCAAGACTAAATCTGGCCTCTTATAGCATCTTATGACATGTCATAACTATCATAGATTCTAAAAAAGAGTATCTTTCCAAGATAGGAACCTTGGGCTAATATAGCAAATATACAACTAACATATTCGTCATATGCATCATAGAATTTCATAATCTTATGACAACTTGCAGCTATCATAGATTCACTTACCAAACATTATGATAGTTGTCATACATGCCAAAAATAGTATATTCCTCAAGGGAGCATGCCTATCCTCATTTACCATGATTTTTTACATTTACCAATAGTAAAAGTCACTCCGTAATAAATTCTGGTGACTCCAAAATTACCCCTGTCAGTGAAACTAGTACATCTCCTCATGGATAATTACAAATTACATATAATAAATGGAATAAATACAATATTGGGATTTACAAGATTATTGGCACCTTATCCCAACATTCTCTCATTTGACATTATACATTGTAAATCAACCCATAGGAAATCAAATGAAAATAATCAAGCACTAGAAACAAGGCCCATGGCCTCTCTGCACCACACGAACTTCTCTGTGCTCACAGACTTAGTCAATGAATCTGCAACATTCTCCTAAGTGTCTATCTTCTTTAGTTAAATATCTCCATTTGCAACCAACTCTCGAACAAAGTGATACTGAACATCAACATGCTTAGTCTGAGCATGATACTTGGGATTCTTGGCTAAACAAATAGCACTCTGGCTATCACAACCAATCTAAATGATCCTGTAATCAAAACCAATACCTATACATAGTCTCCTCAACCAAACTACCTCCTTAGAGACATGAGTAGTAGCCATATACTTTACTTTTGTGGTGGACAAAGCAACTGTGGGCTGCCTCTTACTTATCCAACTCACTACACCTCCAAACAGAGTAAACACATAGCCACTAGTGGACCTTCGACTTTCCAAGTCACCCACCCAATCTGCATCAACAAAACCCTATATGTCCAAAGATTTATCAGAACTATCAGTACCAAAATAAACCAAACAATGATTAGGGGTACCTGCAAGATATTTAAACACCCTCTTTGCATAGTTCCAATGCTGTCTACCAGGGTTAGACATAAATCTACTCAAAACTCCCATTGCTTGGGTAATATCTGGTCTAGTGCAAACCATTACATACATGAAACTCCCTACAACACTAGCATATGGAACATTAGACATATCCTCAAGATCATCCTCAGTCTTTGGACATATATCTAATGAAATTTTACTACCAATGGGTAAAGGAACTCTAACTGGGTTACAATCCTGCAAACTAAACCTCTGCAAAATAGTATTCACATACTTACTTTGTGACAACCAAAGATTTCTATTAACTCTGTCCCTCCTAATCTCTATTCCCAAAATATACCTTATAGCACGAAGATCCTTCATCTCAAATGCACCTAAAATTTGGGCTTTAAGCTCACTGACCATACCTTTAGTATTGCTGAAAAACAACATGTCATCAATATACAAAGCAATAACCAATATAGAATCATCAACATAATGAATGTAAACACAATGATCCTCCTCGCTTCTAACAAAATCCAATTTAAAAAAAATGAATCAAACTTTTGATACCACATTCTGGGGCACTATTTCAAACCATAGAGAGACCTCTTTAACCTACAAACCTAATGTTCTTTTCCTTTTACCTCAGAACCTGTAGGTTGTTACATATAAATTTCTTCTTCAAGATCTCCATGCAAGAACGCAGTCTTAACATCCATTTGCTCAATCTCCCAATCATAAGCTGCAGCAATGGATAAGAGAAATCTAATAGAAGTCAATTTAGCAACAGGAGAGAATATCTCACCAAAATCAACTCCCTCTCTCTGGAAGTAGCCCTTGGCTACCAGTCTAGCCTTGTACTTCTCCAATGACCTGTCTACTCCAAACTTCTTCTTGAAGACCCACTTACAACTAATGGCCTTTCTTCCTTTGGGAAAACTAACAAGATCCCAGGTGTTACAAGAGTCTAAAGCCATCATCTCCTTTTGCATGGCTAGCTGCTAAGACTCAATATCATCTAAAAAAATAGCTTCCCTATAGGATCTAGGTTCATTGTTAGTACTCAATAAAGCATATACACAATGAAAATATAGTTAGTTATACCTATTAACTGGATTCCATTGTCTTGTGGATCTCCTCAAGGGTGGAGTAAGAGACTCTACTCATTCTTCTACATGATCATCTACAACAACTTCTTCTGTAACTACAGACTCATCTTCATCAGAACTACTCGAATCTTCTTCTTCTTCTTCACCCCCAAATCCATTGTTTTGTTTTTCCTGAGGTGCATCTTGCTACTCTAAATCAAAGTGCACCTTCTTTACCTTTTTTTCTTTCTCTTTTGGCTGCTTAGGTTTAGAAATAGCTCTAAGTTCCCTAAAAATAACATCTCTAGAAAAGATAATCCTACGTGTTAGTGGATTCCAAAGCTTATAACCTTTCACATTATCACCATATCCAATGAATGTACACTTTTCAGCCTTTGGATCCAACTTAGATCACTTTTCCTTAGGTACATGAACAAAAGCCTCACAACCAAAAACCCTTAAATGTGAAACATAAGGTTTCTTACCTGTCCACACTTCATAAGGTGTCGAATTAAGAGCCTTACAAGGAGATCTGTTTATCAAGTAGCAAGCAGTACACACAACCTCTGTCCAAAAGCATTTATCCAACTATGCATCACTAAGCATACTTCTAGCCCTTTCCATAATTGTTCGATTCATCCTTTCTGCAACAACATTCTGTTGTGGTGTATATGAAGTTGTCTTTTGTCTGATTATACCTACATGCTTGCAAAACTCATCAAATTCCTTAGAGAAATATTCCCCTCCATTGTCAGATCTTAATATTTTTATCTTTAAACCTGACTGATTCTCTACTAAGACTTTGAATTCCTTAAACTTAGTGAAAACTTTAGATTTATGTTTCATAAAATAAATCCATGTAAATTTGGATACATCATCAATGAAGGTTACAAAATAACGAGATTTTCTGATAGATTCATTATCCATAGGTCCAAACACATCCTTATGAATAATTTCTAACTTGTCTTTTTCTCTATTGCTTCCTAAAGGAAATGATTTTCTATTTTGTTTACCAAACACACAGTGCTCATCAAAATAGGAGAAACCATCCAACAAATTTTTATTCTTAATAGTTTTTAATACATTATTGCTTGTGTGGCCCAATCTACGGTGCCACAACATACATGTATTTTCAGTAGTGGCCTCAGAAACATAAGAGGCATTACAAACTGTAGTGGCTTCAAGCTTAAACAATTTCTTGAATCTCTTCCCTTTCTCTACCACTAAGTTCCCTCTCACCAATCTGTAGCTATGCTTGTCAAATGTCACATGCATTCCCAAATCATTCAACTTCAAAATTGAAATCAGATTTCTAGCTAATTCAGGAACATACAAAACACCAAGGAGGGTTTTAATCCTCCCATCACTGAAACACAACAATACCTTTCCTTTCCCGACAATCAGATATGTACAGTTGTTACCAAGGTAGATATTACCTCCATCATATTCTTCATATATGGAGAACTATTCTTTATGCAGGGTCATATGAAATGAGTACCCTGAGTCAACCAACTAGTGATCATTAGAAACAAGATTACATGTAGAAATTAAAACTTCTTCACCTGCATTCGAGGACTTATCCGAAGCACTCTCTCACTATTTCTTGGGGTTTATGCACTCCTTCTTCACATGTCCCCATTTACCGCAGTTCCAACACTTAACTTTGTTCTTTTTACCAGGAGTCTTAAACCAGCCCTTGGACTTGTTCTTAGCCCCTTTCTGATCTCCTTTAGGTCTCCTTTCCTTAGACCTTCCCCTAATACTGAGAGCATCCCCTGAACTATCTAAACTCTTCTTCCTCAATTCCTATGATAGTAGCATTGAAACAAGAGCATCCAACTTCAGATCCGCAAAGTTAGCAGTGATAGCAAGGATAACATTCTCCCAAGACTCACTAACAAATTAAAAGAATTTAAATGCTCTGCAACTGATTCACCTTCTTGCATTTTCATGGAAAATAATTTTATTTTTAAATAAAGTTTATTTACCATACTCTTGGCTTGATAGATCTCACCCAACTGTTTCCACAACTTGTATGCAGTCTCTTCCTTTGCGACATTCAATAGGACAAAGTCTGAAAGACACAACTAGATGGTTCCCCCTGTCTTCTTATCTAGTCTATCCCACTCATCTTGAGAGACATCATCAGGTTTCTTCTCTTTTTGAACAACCAACTATTGGTTTCTTTCTTCCAACAAATCTTCTATTTTTAGCTTCCACAACTCATACCCCATTCCATTGAATTTCTCAATGTCTAATCGAGAGGTTGATGCAATAGTGGATGCAGCCATAATAACAACACAAGATCTCCAAAACAAACACAACCAAATCTCCCACTGTAGCTACATCTTCCACACTACCACCCAAGAGTCAAAGCTAGCCAAGCTCTGATACCAAATGTTAGAAATGAAAGCAACACTACTTCAATGGAAATCTGATTCAATATAAATTTCTGCATTCTTTAACTATGTGTTATTAATGGAGATTGTAACATAGAAACAAAACTATGCTTCATAGAAATGTAAAATTAGAAATATGAACACATAACACAATGTTTAACATGGCGAAAACCCTTTCAGGTAAAAAACTCCACACAGGAAAGATGCCCAATGTTTGTATTAATCTGAAAATGATTTACAATACAACAACACTTCAACTCTCTCCACCAGTCTTCAATCTGACAGTATTCCAACAACACTCGAGTACTTAAAATATGTATTTTAGCAACTAATACATGGCAAATACTTATAGAAACATTTTCTAGCTCATCTTAGGTTTTCACCTTCTCTCTCATGAGATTCCCCAACATACAAATATTAAATGCCATCTTACAAGCACCTTCCACTTGTTCAAAAATAGCCATGCAAAGATTAGGCGCCCAAGACTAAATCTAGCCTCTTACAACATCTTATGACATGTCATAACCATCATAGATTCCACAAAAGAGTATCTTTCCAAGATAGGAACCTTGGGCTAAATATAGCAAATATACATAGAATCTCAGAATCTTATGACAACTTGCAGCTGTCATAGATTCACTTACCAAACATTATGACAGTTGTCATACATGCCAAAAATAGTATATTCCTCAAGGGAGTACACCTATCCTCATTTACCATGAGTTTTTATATTTTCCAATAGTAAAAGTCACTCCATAATAACTTCCGGTGACTCCAAAATTACCCCTGCCAGTGAAACTAGTACATCTCCTCATGGATAATTACAAATTACATATAATAAATGAAATAAATACAATATTGGGATTTACAAGGTTAATGGCACCTTATCCCAATAGTATTGCAATCATCAAAGATGTGAATTTCAATGTGAATTTTCAAATAGTAGAAAGACTGTCATACTGCAATATGTTCTAAAGTCTGTTCTCAATTCAGGGAGTAGTAGCTTCCTTGGTAGTGACCCAAAAAAAGTCTTCAGGCAGTTGTATCTTCCATGGGAGTGACCCTAAAGCAAAGTTTTTCAAGAAATAGTTTCTTCCTTGAGTTGTAGCCCTAAAATAAAGTCAACAGGGAATAGTAACTTCCTTGGGTTGTAGCCTTAAAATAAAGTTATTATTTGAGCTTCATTTATTATGAGTTAATCCTCAATATGGTTTTTCCCTTCTTTGGTTTTCCATGTATATCTATTTTTATGTGTTGATGTGCATTGTGCTAATCTTCATGCTTATGTTAATACTATAATGTTTAAGTTTTTATCTACTCCAGATAAGTTGAAGTTTTTTAGATACTAATTCAACCCCCCCTCTTAGTATCTTGGTGTGTTCAACATGTCATACCATGCACCTGAATCAGTATTTACTTTATCTTGATCTCCTGAACTCTATGCTTATGTGTTTTCTATAGGAGGTGTACCCATATTACCTTGATTCTCTACATTTTGTGTTTTAATGTTTTCTGGAGGATCAGTCTCCTTATTTTTCTTATCATCTTTCTCAATCATATCACCACTTTCCACATTATCTTCAAAGGCTGACAGGTCTATATCATTAGATATATCCTCAATAATTACCTCAGCATTTTTCATCTGTTCAAGGATTTTTGTTGTTTTCTCTATTGTATCTTTTTCCAATCTTTATATTTCTTCCTTTTCCTTTCCCATCAGAATATTTATTCTTCTTTTTGTTCTAAATTCCTTTGCTTATTTTTGAGATATCTTAATCTTTTATTCATCAGTGATGGATAGACCAACCTTTTCAATTGCATGTTTCCTCATCTCAGCCTCTTTTGTCATGGCTTCATTTCTCTTGTTGGTGAGTATAAATGCAATTAGAGCCACATTAAAGGACATCATGTACTTGATTATAGCCTCATCAATTGTAGCTTTATCATTGTCAGGAATCTCATCATAAAGATTTGCAACTTCTTTTAGAGCACCATGTTGTGCAATAGCATTTACTATGGCCTCAAGCTATAGAGGCCTATATTTTAATTTTTCTTGAGGAGCAATTTTTTTTCTTTGCTTTTCATTTTACCTTTCCTTTGGAGGTTTCTACTTCTTATTCTTCTATTTTTCTTTTCTTTCTTCTCTCCAACATACAAGATTCATCTTCTTCTTCTTCATCCTCTTCATCATCTTCTACATTTATCAAATTTATCTTTCCTCTTTTTTCTTGTACCTTAGGTCTATATTTATTTTTCTCTGTAGTCTTGGTCTATACAGGGACTTCAACATCTCTTCTCTTGCTAGGAAGAGTTTGAGTTGATCTGAAAGGGTTGGAGGAAGTGGCCACATTAGGGATAGATCTACTTGTCCTTCTTGGAGTTTGTGTAGTAGAAGTGGTCTGAGCTTCTCCTGCAGGACCCTCAAGAGTGTCTAACATTTCTTCCAATTTTGACTTCATCTTTTCTACCTTTTCTTCCACATCTTTTCTAATTTTTTTATTGGTAATTTCATCATGTCCCAAATCTCATAGTAGCAAGATCCTTAGGCTTGCTGAGCAACATATTAGCATATTCAATCAAATCATGTTCATTTACCTCATAAGGTAAGGTGGCTATCCAGAAGGTCCTCGGTTCTACTGCCTCCATATTGCAGTTGTCTTTATCCCCCATAAAGGTTATTTCATTTTTGTATTTATCTACAACTTTTGCAAGTATCCTCTCCCTCATTTACATGTCATTTTGAATTTTTTTGAAAAATACCTAAAACATTGTATCACACTGTTTATGATATAAGTTTTGCTATAGATCTTCTTTTTTCATTGCTCTTTCACACACTTGAATTCATTCAAATGAGATCAAATTTGATCAAGTGATGACTAAATACGCTTCTCACCAGTCCTAGATGCTCCCAATTTATTGCATTTCCTTTTTCTTGATCTAATCAACTTTTTATTATATAGAGATCTATAATCACTCAGAAATCCTCCACAAAGAAATTTGATCAAACATCATCATATCATCAACTAGACATATCCATATCACTGTTAGCCATTATGCTAAAAATTTTAGCATCTTATGCATTCAGAGGTTTTGAGAATATTTGCAGTTGCAACTCCCCCTAAACTAATACTTCCTCCTTTTATTTTCTGGAGGATCCATCAACACCAGGCAGAGGTGCAGATCCTTCCATTACTTCATTTTCTTCCTTCTTCCTCCATGTCATACACATTTCCTTATTTTTCTAAGCAATATCAATATTTTTTTGAGTAGAAGACCTTACACTCTTTCCCTTACAGAACCTTGCAATGTGTCCTAATTTGTTGCAATTGTAGTAGGTGGTATTTGATTGTGGACCATAACACCCACTTCTTACATTAGATTTGCAATCAATAGCCTTATGACCATACTTGTTGCATGTGTAACAATAACTATAGAAGGACCGAGAAGTCCTATTATTCTTGTTCATGAAACCATTCCTCATCACTTTACTTTTGTATTCATTAGTCTTATGATCAACTTTGTTGCAAGAATAACACTAACCATGAAATGAGTGAGAGTTCACAACATTGTACCATGGAGGCCTAATTGAATTCTGATTCATCTTGCTTCTACAATCAATGGCCTTGTGACAAAACTTATTAAAAGCATAGCAATTACCATTGAAATCTTGAGAGTACCTGGTAGGAGTAGTTTGTTTAGGAGCAGGCTTTTTGAAAATCTTTTTCTTGTTCTTTCTTTGTCTCCAGATAGGAGTGAAACCCTGTTCTTTTACATCTCTAAAAGCATTCTTCTTAGGATCTTCAGTGTAAGATTTATCTTCCTTTGTTTCAGACATTCCTTCTGCTTTGAAGTTATCATACAAGTTTGTAGATGCAGTAATTATAAGACTTTTCCCCTTTTCAAAACCAAGACTAGATTTTTCTTTTGATGGATTTTGAGGGTTTATCAATTCATCAAGAATCTCAGAACCTCCTTTCAGCTTTAACCCCTTGTCAATATGGTCTTTTTATTTTTCCAATTCTTTTCTCAGAGTGACAACTTCTTCCTCAAGTTTTGAACATTCAAAAGCTTTCTCATTGTTATGTTGGAAAATGTCCCCTTGGGGGATTTTCCCTCCTAAGGTTTAGCTCTCAGGTCCTTTAGAATGCGTTTAGGTCATCTTGCATGTTAATGGTGACTCACGATGAGAAAACCCTAAAGTTTCATGGCAAATGGGACCTAGAGGTGTGCTTAGTATGATTCCTGCCTCAAATAGGGGGAGGACTTAGGCACCCACACTCTAGTCCTACCCTATTTTAGGTCAGGATCTATTTTTGGGTGTCCATTTTATGACCATTATTAGGTCCTATGCTGACATCTCAAGTTTGAACTACAAAATTCTTAGTGGGAATGTTTGTAGTTGCATATATAAGCATGATTAGTGATTCATTTTGAAACTAGATGGTACTTTTGATCTATGAGCTTTTGTGAAAGTGATTCAAGGCATTCATTCTGTTGCAGAGGAATATTGTGTTGTTATTGTGCTTGTTTGTTGTAGATTTGATTCCATCTCCTCATGGCATGAAGAGTATCTTCCTTCCATGAGATCTACACTACAAGGTGATATCTATTGTGTTTTCAATCATTTATCATTTAAATTTTTCCTCTATCCTATAGGGATATGCAATCTTTATCTGACAATGATGTTCGAAAGACTTGAATGTCTCTTTGGGGCTTGACTGTGGCAAGCCTCTAAACACCACAACCCCCAACCCACTTTTTTGTGATTGCAGGTTACATGTTTCAAAACAAAAAGAAATGGGCTTGCAGGAGAGCAGTGCAGACTATCAGAATTGCAGATCTAAGAAGAAAACTAGGGCTTGGACTTGGGTGCTTACTCATTAGTCCTCTAGATTCTGAAGCAGTGAAATCTCTGTGACAACAAGAATAGGTTGTAGACATTCTTCAGAGATCTCAAAAAATGAAGGTACAATGGACTAGGGTGCCCACTCATTAGTCCCTGACTTTTTTGCACTCCAAACTTTAAAATCTAGTATGTATTTGGTTATCATTTGATATCTCTATGTGCGATCATTTTCTATAATTTGTCCATTTGTTTACAATTTCACGAAATTAGGGTTTTGAGCATAATTAGACTTAGTTGAACAACAAATTTGAACACACAATTCCAATCTTCCCCTATGTTCCAAGTGATAGGAGATCTACAGTAGAGTTCTCTACTCAGTTGAATGTCCTTGAATGTTTAGTGGTGAAAGGAGGATCAACACAAACCCTTATAATCAAACCTCTCCCCCCTTTTTTCTATTAAACATTTTGGTGAACCCATGTTATTTTGAATTTTACACCTTGCCAAGTGTTGTACTTCAGATTTACATTCATTTCATTGTTTAGCTTATTGCATTTGAAAAATTACAAAAAATTTGAAAATTTTGAGAAAATTAGCATTTTTAGCTTGCATTTTCAAATAATTTGAATTAGTTGGCATTTAATTTCAATAAATTTCTGTCATTATCATCAGATTTGATTTAAAATATAGAAATTCTTCATTCTCCTTTCATTTACATATCATTTTCATGATTAAATTGATAAAAATTATTTGAAATTGTGCATTTTTTCCATATAACCTAGTTTTGCATTAGCTAGGGTTTGTAGTTAAAATCTTGTTTCATATTTTACTACCCATTTAAAACACCCATTAGGACTGATCTCTAACTGTAGTGTTTCATCATAGTGGCTTTCTTGCAAAATTTCATGTCTAGGGTTTGAAAAACCTTGCATTTTCACTAGATTTGGCCTTATCATCTCTCTAGAATTGCATCACAAGTGTGTTGTGAATAATTTTTCTACATTAGTTGATTGTTATCAGGGTTATAATCTTCTGCCCCTCCTCAAATTACTCACAACACCCTTTCTATTGGGCCTTTACATTTAATATTGGTGAAAATTGTATATTTTAGTTTATTTTCACTAGGTTTTGACTTGTCATCAGTATAGATTTGCACTAAAGGTGTGTTGTGAAGGATATTATTTCTTTATTGGACTGATATTGGACATATTACTTGCTTCACCTCATTAATTTCCTTACAACACCTCTTCTTTCACTTATTTGCATTGAAAAAAGTTGAAAATATCAAGCAGTTTAGGTCATTTTCACATATAGTTTTGCACTTGTGTCTTGCATAACTTTTGAAAAGATTTTAAAATATGATCTTACATTGATTTGAAAAAAAATACATGTGGCCTCTAATCACAATAATAACACTAAGTTCCCTCCTAGGCCTTACATGAAAAGAAAGGTCCTCAAACCCGAAATTGTGTTTGCACCTCATAATAGTACAATTGGAGACACTGAAGGACCTCTTTATATCACCGTGAAGATAATGGGAAATCCTATGGATGGAAATATTATTGATCCTAATTACATGACTAATGTAGAAAAAGAAGAATTCCTTTACTCACTATAATGTCATAAAATGTCCCCTTGAGGGCTTTTCCCTCTTTAGGTTTAGCTCTCGAGTCTTTTGTGTTCATTTAGGACATTTTACATCATATTTCAACATCTCGATGAGAAAACCCCTAAGTGTCTTGGAAAATGGGACCTAAGGGGACTAATTGAGATAACCCCTACCCAAAATAGGGGGGAATTGGGCACCCATGCCCTAGTCCTGCCCTATTTTGGGGCAGTCCCAATTTTTGGGTGTCAGCTTGTGACCATTATTTGGGTCCTATGCCGACACGGTAAATTTGAATTACAAAATTCTTGGTGGGAGTGTTTGTAGTTACATATAAAAGCATGTTTAGGAATTCATTTAGAAACTAGATGATGTTCATGTGATTTTGGCATCCTAAAGGTGATTCAAAGCTTTCATTGTGTTGCAAGAGTAGATTTGTGTGGTCTACGTGTTTGTGTTTGCAGATTTGAGCATCCATTTCCTTATGGAATGAAGAGCATCTTCATCCCATAAGATCTTCACTAAAAGGTGACATTATATTGTGTTTGTGATTATTATTCATTTGGTTTTTGCCTCTACCTCCCTAGGCACACACTCTCTATCTAACAAAGGTGTCTGGAAGACTTAAGTGTCCTTTCACGGCTTGATTGAGGCAAACTCCTAAACACCACAACCCCCTCCCAAAGTTTTATGATTGCAGGTTATAGGTTGATGATGTAGACAAAGTGAAGTTGCAAGAGGGCATGTTGGAGTATCAGAATTGTAGAACAACAGGAAAAAGGGCATCCTAGACTTAGGCTCCCGCTCATTAGTCCTCAAAGTTTCATGATGGAAAAACCTTTGGTGCAACAGGAACAAGTTACAGATCTTGTTTGCAGATCCTGACAAAAAGAAGGACACCCAACTTTGTTCATGTCTTGCAACACCTTGTTAAAACATTATCCTAGACAACTTGTAGCATTTTGTCCTAAATCCCACTCTTAATCCCATTAATTAAATAAATTTTATTTATTTAATTAAAATCCCATCTTAATCCCATCCTTATCCTACTTAGCCAATTAATTAAATAAATTTATTTATTTAATTAATTTCACATACATAATCCCACTATCTAATTAATTAAATAAATTTTTATTTATTTAATTAATATCCAACTCATATCCCAACTAATTCAAATATTTTATTTAAATTAAGTTCTCATCATAAGCCGACTTTCCAATTAATTAAATAAATTTTATTTATTTAATTAATTTATCTTATCATGTAGCCGACATGTGTGCCTCTTTCATTTAAAAAAGATAAGTGGTACTACAGCCTTTTATTTAATATCTTTCACATGTAGTACTTTTTATATACACAAGCACACATGAGCCCTATCCTCCTTGACACTTGTCAAATGACTACAACTCCCTTGAAGAGTGGGATAAACGAATCAATCCTAGCCGTCCACATCAATCAATTAGCTTTTTAATCTCAGCCATCCATTGGAACCAATCCTTTTCTATAAATCAAACCCCTCATAAGCCATTAGAAGGCATTGAGCTTCAAGTAACATTATTCTGCCAAATTTTCTATAATGCATGCATGGAGCTTCAAGTACCATTATTCTGTTGAAATATCATTAGAGCCTTTGCATCCTTCAACTATCATCCTCATATCATCTTCATCTTAATGTTATGCTGCAGAAGTGAGCACCCAACATTCTTCCAACAATAATCCTTCAAAATCTTGCATGCTCATGCGAGGTGGAGAAGAGCAATGGAGATAAATCAAGCATAGCGTGGAGATCAGTTTGCATTTACATTTGTTATTTTGATTTTCATCTTGTCTTGTGCTTCATTGTGCATTGCTAGGGTTTTTATCATTGCTGATTATTCATTTGCCCTGATTTGCAATTTTACCCTAACATACATTTTGGCACGCCCGGTGGGACTCACTTCGTTTGATCTTTTTTTGCAGGTTTTTGTAGTAAAAATTTGCATTCATCTAATCCCCATTGTTGAGTTTTGCAGGTTTAATTAACTTTTTGTTGCAGATCTGCTACTTTTTGGACAAAACCCTAGGTTTTAAAGATTTCATCATATCTTCCAAACGGCTGTGAATTTTTCTACAAGATTTTAACAGAAGTTTGTCCATGATATAAGGAAGCTACAACAGAAAAATTTTGAGTTTATCGCGATTTTTGTGGGATTTATCACGTTTTTATGTTTTTTCATAAAATTGCAATTCTGGGCGCAAATCAGCGAATTTTTCAGAAATTTTTACATTTTTGGAAATCTCTTGAAATTCTAATGAGGGTCTATGTTTTGCAGATTTAATTTGGAGGTCGTTTACTATGCAAAAAAATCAGATCTTTGCCGACTATACTGGTTCCATAAATCCGCATTTTTGGGCGCAAATCAGGGAATTTTTCTGATTTCTTTATATTTTCGGAAAGCTCTTTGAAAATTAATGGGGGTCTCTTCTTTGATTTTTTAATTTTCGAATCAAAAATCTATCAAAATAATCAAATCTAATTCGGCTATGCATCTAAAATTACAATTTTCTTTGCCTGATGAGCCTATTTTTTATGCCTGCATTATAATATCATTTTTTTTATGTTGTAGGTGATCATAAGGAGCTGGAGCAACATTGACATCAACATCTACAGCAATTTGGATAGCAAATCAACCAGGTGCAATCATTTCATTTCTCATCTTCTAATCATTGTTTGCAAACACATTTGGACTTTGGGCATAAAATGAACAATTGTTTGCAAATTCACATCAAAAAATTGGGCTAAAATAGACCATTTTCTTTCATCACATTTGGATTTGGGCTTTAAAACAAACAAGTGCTTGCATTGTCTTCCACACATAGAATTTATAAGGTTAATGAACCCCATGCGAGTGTGACCAAGTAAATGTGTATGCTCTCTCCTCGCGTCCCAACACGAACTTGGAGATCAAAAACATTTACTTGTGTTGCTTTTGTTTAGCCTTAGAGAGGCCTGCCTTGGTATCCAACCCAAGGGAACGACCTCAAGCGGTACTTTCATCCGGTCCGCTATAAAAATCAGAGGATAAGGCGAAAGCCAAGTCTAACCGGTATTAGCGCTCACCATACAGTGCTAACTCGAAAGGAGGTGTACCTTTGTGTATATTAAAACTCCTAGTAGGGTTAGTTAAAGTCTTAAGTGGCTTGCTGGATGCTCGTGGGGTGCCGGTCCCCCGGATTTTCACTAGAACCTCCTTGTGATAGTGGCTTTGCCTTAACTAGGACTTGTTGAATTGTCTTCACGTGCTTGCTTAACCATCATCACATTCTTCCAAACTAACAACTTGCTTATGTGTCTTGTGTGAGTGATTCATGTGTGTATATGCATAATCATTTGTTTCAATATTGCCACATCAAGCTCTAAACACCCAAACACATAAAGACAAGTCATCCTACACATTCTTCCAATAACATTCAAACCCAATCACCTTCATCTCAAACATAGCCAAGTCATCCAAACATTCCACATCATCATCCAAATCCCTAAACAAGCACTTGCTAAAAGGACTTAAGACAAACACTTGGTGACAACATGTTTACACCAGAGGACCCAACAATCAAATTCCAAAGATTCCTCCAAAATATTTATCAAGGATCACAACCCTTAAACCAAGATACCATTGAAATATTACAATTCTTCATCCAAAGAGCTCAACCCCACGTAAGCCAATCACCTCATCTGCAAAACCTCGTAACCCAAGTTCAACACCTTTTAGCCACTAGTCAAGCTCAACAAGTACAACAATCCTTAGTCATTCCATACCAACCTAATTAACCTCATAGCCACATGTCATATCCATCCACCTCCTATCAACTTAATCCACCTATCCACCAAGTCAATATCACATCAACATATGAACATCCACCTCAAGCTTATCCAATCCCTCATGCCATCGTGCCAATGCATTACCAAGCCCATCCACAAGGCAATCAAGTGATATTACAGGAACAACATCCAAGTCCAAATAGCCCTTTGTACATAAATCAAGCACGTCCAAGTACACATTTTCAACAAGACCATCAAGCACCATTGATAGACCTAAGTCCACCTTTCCAACAAGAACAATATCCAAATCCCAATGGTCCCTTGTACAGAAATCAAACAAGCCCAAGTTATCCTATGCAAGATCCAATTACCTTTGACAAGGGAGATACCAATCTAGAGTGGCCACCACCATCCAATCACATGCCAACACATGAGCCAACTAAGCCTATCCCAAAACCACCATGTGATCCTATTCCTAGTCCATTGCTCCCCTCCAAACCACCAAGCCCTTCATTACCTTCATCACCATGTCATTCTAATCCTTCACCAAAGGATATGGCTGAGAGAGTTTTACAAAGAATGCTTGAAGCAAAACTCATTGAACTTCCTGAAGTCAAACCATGTGAAGAAAGTCCATATGATGAACATGATTATTGTGCATACCATAGGACCAAAGGCCACAATACAAATCAATGCCCAATATTTGTTCCAATTGTTTACAAGGTGTACCTACCTATAATGGGAAATCATGCCACATCATCCCAATCCTGTGTGTCACCCTCATCTAGTCCAAATACTAATCCACCCAATGCAATTAGCCCTCAACCTAATCCTAATCATAAGCCTACAACACCATCTACCCTTATCATCCATCCATTATATTGCCCATCCACTCATACCCTTGCGAAGGATGTGATCCATTGGCTACTAGCTAGGAATAAACTACCTCCATGTCAAACACCCATTCATGAGCCTACCAAAGAACTTCCAAAGGTTATAATCCCATCATGTGGTTCACATATCCTTGAGCCTCTCCATGAGCCCTCCATTAACATACCTAGCCCTTTAAGCCCATCATGTGATCTACAAGCCAACAAGTCTATTCAAGAGTCTCCAACCACAAGCCTAAGTCAAGAGCCATCATGCCTTCATGTTGATAACTATCAAGAGCCTATCAAGTCCACTCAAGAACCTTCCACTTCCATCCAAAGTCAAGAGGTATGTGAAGAGTTTAATCCTAAGCATGTGGAAACAGTAAGCCCTAGTCCAACTCAAGATCAAAACAATTTCATGCAACCCATCCATAACATTTACCTTCTCTATGATCAAGATGATACCTATGAAGAAGCTATCCATGAGCACCTTGATCCTATCTATAATCCTATATCTATCCATGAGCAAGATATCCAAATTGCTCCTAGTCATCTACCATCTAGCCCTATTCATAATGAGCAAACATCCACTTGTCATAATGAGACATGTGCCTCTCAAGAACACATAAGCATAGAAGATCAAACAACTAGCTTGGATCTTAGCGAACATAATCAAGATCCTAATGATCATCCTTCCACATCCACCATCGATTCCACTTCAAATCCACCATCATGTCCTATTGGTCTATCCACCCTTATACATGAGTGTTCCTCTTTAGGACAACAACAACCTTTGTCCTCCACTTCATCTTCTACATCCAATAAAGAACTCAAGTCTAGTTCCCAAAACACATCTAGTCCCATTGTCCATCACATACTCCAAAACATGAACTACAAAGGTAAAGGCATAGGCCTTTATAAACAAGGTATTTTGGAGCCAAACCATGTCAAGATTCCTTCATGCTCATATGACTTTGGATACACACCCCAAGGTAAACAAGGCAAAGATGTTGGTAATCCCTTCATGCATCCTAAACCTATCACTTTCCATCACACCCCCCATCTACCCAAAACATATGTTGTCATTCCAACTCCATCATCCTATAAATGTCAAAAACATGTGACCATACACCTTCCGCCATCTACCTTGCCTCCACTTTTACCAACTCCAAATATCCCTCCATCCACCTTGCCACCATTGCTTCCAACACCTAACATACCTATCATTCATAAGCATCCTTACATCCCTAATCATGGCCAACAAAAGCACATATCGCCTAAGCATAAAGCTTCTAATCATTCCATCCACTCCATCCATCCCATGGGATTCCAAAATAAACATTTGGATGCCTTTATCTATAAAGCCAAAAATCCAACTAAAACTCCTAAGGACCCTCATGCCTTAGGGAATCAATGTGAAAAGCCTCTAACTCATCCATATTCTAAGCAAAGTACATTCACAAAGCTATCCAAGCCCATACCTCCAAAAGCAAAGCCCAAAAACAAAATGGTTTGGGTTCCTAAGCAAATAGCTAGCAAGTCAAATGAAGCATCCTCATCCACATCTCAAGAATCCCAACCACCTCTATCCATCCAAAAGCCTACTTCCATCCAAAACTTCCATTCCCTTCAAAAATCCCACAAGCAAAGCAAAAGCATTAAAAATACTAAATCTATGTGGGTTCCTAAATCACTTCATCAACCATCTCCTAAGAAAACAACCCCATTGCTTCCTACACCGCCATCCAATCAAAAGCTTCAATGTTTATCACGGTGTGTGCAACCATTGGTCATGGTTCCCTTCCATTCCAAAACATTCCCACATGCCTCCATCTCCCCATCCTTTATCCATTATCCTACATATCTCCCCAATCACCTTCCTATGGTCCATGCTTTTGCATAAGCCTTTTATCCATCTATCCTTGCATGAACCTTTCATAATCCATTTCATCATCTACTATCCACCTAATCCATCTCCCATCCATGCAATTCCTTATCAACATCTATGAGCATCATGACATGGTCCATGCGAAGACATCATCAATCTCTAATGGGACAATATCACCTCTCATAGCACTAGCCACTTGAGTCCCTCCTATCCATTACCATGGTGAAAACCTGGCAAACAAGCGCCATGTGTAATTGTCAACACATCTCAAAGCAAAAAAGTACAAAAAAAAATAAAAATCAAAAAATTAAAAAAGTAAAGAGAAATCCCTTCGTCCAATGGTGAAAACCTGGTAAACAGGCGCCTTGGATAAGTACCATGATGAAAACCTGGCAAACAGGCGTCATGTGTAGGTTGATCTTCTATGTCACTTACACTTGGGGGCACATTGTCTCATCCAACCTATCCATTTCCAAACTACCTATCCCATTATATCATTTTCCATCCTATCTTATCCTATCTTGTCATCCTACCATCCTTAGCCATTACATAAACATGCCTATCATATTTATCCATCCTTCCTCCTTTTGATCTTGATGAAGACATAGGGGCAAAATGTTGAAACATGTTTGGATATATCTTGGCATACCTTCTTTCCAAACCAAGTCCTATCCATTGACCATGTATCAATCCCATTCAAACCAATTTATCATGTCATCCCTTGGTCATGAACTTTGTCATGTAAAAATCCTAAGCATTACCACCTAGAATGGGACATGTTATTCTGATGCAACATAGCCTTTGGAGATCACATCCTAGCTACCTTATGATCCATCCACTATGACGTATCCTTATCACGAGCTTTCCATCTTATAGCTTATCCCCATCCATTTATCATGAGCTTTCCACTATAGCCTACCTATCCATTTATCATGAGGCAAGCATCTATCTCTTATATAGCCTATCCTTTTTATCCACCCATCTATCATGAGCCTTTCATCCCATTTACTATGAGCCCATCCATTTATCCATCCTTGCACCTAGACTTGGTTTTCTCCCTTGTCATTGGTATCTAGCACAAAGGCTACTCCAATTGTAAATCCATTGACATCCCAAAACATTCAAAAAAACAAAAAAATCAAAACATCCCAAAAATTAAAAAAAAAATCAAAATATCCCAACAAAAATCTAAAAAAATCAAAATATTCCCAAAAACACAAACAAATAAAATATTCCCAAAAAAACACAAAAAAATCAAAATATTCTCAAAAATCTACAAAAATCAAATAGCCAACAAAATCCAAGCAATAAAACCAATCACATCATCCAAAACAATCCACTCCATCAACATTCAATCCAAATCAAATCATCATCATCAATTCTTCTTATCAATAACATTCATTCATCTGTTTCAATCAATCACTTCTTCCAATCATATCAATCAAATCAATCTAAGCAATGATCTTAAATCCAAGTGACACTAATCCATATCAAGCAAGCTAATCAATCAAGGAACATTATCCAATCAAATCAACAGGTTTTTGATCCTAATCTTGTCATGAGCCTAATCAATCATCATCAATGGGATATAGCGTTCCCACATCCTTGTGTTGGTCTAGGGATATAGCTTTCCCGACAATGACAACACTATCTATCAAAACAAACAAACAATCAACCATTGGTTTCTGACTTGACAAGGGCAATACCTTGTTTGTTTTACATCCTTTGAGCACACTGAGAACACTTGCTTATGCTTAGATTGAGTGGACACTCTAATCATCACACCATCACTATCATCATTCAAAACAATCCAATCATCAAAACAATCAACCTAGCAATAACAAACATCACAACCACAGCACATCAAGCCACCTGTCAAAACAAATCCTATCAATCATCAGCATCAACACCAAA
Organism: Cunninghamia lanceolata; assembly: GCA_027924645.1. Classification (NCBI taxonomy): domain Eukaryota; kingdom Viridiplantae; phylum Streptophyta; class Pinopsida; order Cupressales; family Cupressaceae; genus Cunninghamia; species Cunninghamia lanceolata. The sequence goes on along the minus strand of BSBN01000960.1, from coordinate 5,650,630 downwards.
GCAAATCAACTCAAGCACATCAAGCTAGCCATCACAACAAATCCAATAACTTCAGCAAATCAGAAGTAGCTCAATCCACCACATATCATCACATCATCAATATTTCATCAATCTCAATCTATTTTTATCATCTCATCAATAAAACACCAAAATCAGAACTACATCTCATTTCCATCGTTAAGTGCCTTGATCCCGTGGATATAGGGTATGTAGGCAGTCTGGAGTACGAAGGAAGTGCCCAGATTCAGGCACAAGCAATTTTCCTCTTTCTTCTCTCCTCATTTCTTCTATCATCTATCTTATACATCATCAATAAACAACTTCTTCCAATCAATCTATCATAGCACATCAATCCAATCATCACTTCATCTCATCATCCTTCAATCATCCTCAAAATCATTCCAAGCAATGATCTAAGTGCAAGTCACCTTAATCCATACCAATCAAGTTAATCAATCAAGCCAAGTTATCTAAAAACAATCCATGGTCTTGATCCTAGCCTTGTTGTAAGCAAAAACAATCAGCCAACTAACCAACCAACTCAGCAAACAAACTTGTGTTGATCTAGGGATATAGCTTTCCCCGCAATGACAACACTATCATCAACAACAATCAATTAATCATTGGTTTACAGCTTGACAGGGGCAATACCTTGTTTGTTTTTGAATCATTTGTGCATGCTTGCTTGCTTGCTTGTGTGTGTTATCATTTTATCTTGCATTTGCATCATCTCCATACCATTCCAGCTAATATTCATATCTTGTATCCAGACAAGGTTGTATTACGTTGGGGCATAAGACACATTGTCACCCTGGTTCCTTATACCTTGGTGCATAACGTCTAGTGCTATATCAAACATCATGGTTGCTCACTTTCATTGCAGCATAACGCATCATTCATTTCTTCTATCCATTCCCTTAGCTATCTTTCTTAGCCAAACTATTTCTTTTCGAGAGCCTACCCGTGTTTGTCCAACCCGCATATCCTCTCGAGGGGGCATCATCATCCTATCTTTCCATCATCATTATATCCTTACATCATCATCATCAACATCCCTATCAATTATCCATACCTTAGCTTCTTTGAAATGATGTTACTCGACATAAAGCTTATCATCTCAAACATCATCTCAAAGAAGGGCAAAATGTAGACACCCAAAATTGTCCCAACTTTGTTCATGTCTTGCAACACCTTGTTAAAACATTATCCTAGACAGCTTGTAGCATTTTGTCCTAAATCCCACTCTTAATCCCATTAATTAAATAAATTTTATTTATTTAATTAAAATCCCATCTTAATCCCATCCTTATCCTACTTAGCCAATTAATTAAATAAATTTATTTATTTAATTAATTTCACATACATAATCCCACTATCTAATTAATTAAATAAATTTTTATTTATTTAATTAATATCCAACTCATATCCCAACTAATTCAAATATTTTATTTAAATTAAGTTCTCATCATAAGCCGACTTTCCAATTAATTAAATAAATTTTATTTATTTAATTAATTTATCTTATCATGTAGCCGACATGTGTGCCTCTTTCATTTAAAAAAGATAAGTGGTACTACAGCCTTTTATTTAATATCTTTCACATGTAGTACTTTTTATATACACAAGCACACATGAGCCCTATCCTCCTTGACACTTGTCAAATGACTACAACTCCCTTGAAGAGTGGGATAAACGAATCAATCCTAGCCGTCCACATCAATCAATTAGCTTTTTAATCTCAGCCATCCATTGGAACCAATCCTTTTCTATAAATCAAACCCCTCATAAGCCATTAGAAGGCATTGAGCTTCAAGTAACATTATTCTGCCAAATTTTCTATAATGCATGCATGGAGCTTCAAGTACCATTATTCTGTTGAAATATCATTAGAGCCTTTGCATCCTTCAACTATCATCCTCATATCATCTTCATCTTAATATTATGCTGCAGAAGTGAGCACCCAACATTCTTCCAACAATAATCCTTCAAAATCTTGCATGCTCATGCGAGGTGGAGAAGAGCAATGGAGATAAATCAAGCATAGCGTGGAGATCAGTTTGCATTTACATTTGTTATTTTGATTTTCATCTTGTCTTGTGCTTCATTGTGCATTGCTAGGGTTTTTATCATTGCTGATTATTCATTTGCCCTGATTTGCAATTTTACCCTAACATACAGAAGGACACTGGACTTGGGCACCCGCTCTTTTGTCCCTGACTTTTCCACCTCAGAACTCTAAAAATAGGTACATGGTCATTTGTAATTTTAGAGCTTTATGTAGAGGCATTTTCCGTTATTCATCTGTTTATCGCCGTATTTACATAATTAGGGTTTTTGATGGATAATTCAACATAAAAGAAGGAAAATTGATAATAAAATACCTTAATCCAAGTTTCCCTACATTTGTAACTAACCAAGGACCTAATAGTGCTCTGCCACTCGATCCGAGGGTCCTTGAATGTAAAAGGTGAAAGGAGGATTTTAACACTAAACTAAACAAATCCAAATTTTACCCTAGACATTTTGGTGAACTTGTGTTTTTGGACTTAATTACAACTTGCTGAGTGTTTGTCTTCAGATTTGGGTTGATTTCATTCATTCATATACTCATTCATCTTATTGCATTGAGAAAAATTCAAAAACAAATTGAAAATTTTGAAAAATTTGAAAAAAATTACATTTTAGAGTTACTAATTTGCATCAATTCATTCTAATTTTTCCTAATTCATGATTTTTGCATCAAATCTGATATAAACTACAGAAAATTACAAAAATTTAAAAATTTGCATTGCATTTTCATCATATAATTGCTAGGGTTTTGTAGAAATTTTGACAATTTTCATATAACCTAGTAATTCCAAAATCTAGGTTAGTAGGAAAAATCTTATTTCAGGTTTTTCTACTGATTTTAGAGACTCATTCAAACTTGCATTTGGCTTTAGTCTTACATTTTAGTGTAAAATTGCATTTAGATTTCAAATATTTGCATTTATGCATAGAAAATTTCAACAAAAAACTAGCAATTTTCATACATTTTCATTAAATTTACACTTGCATTTTGCATCTTAGAGCTTGGAATTCATTTTCATATCTGAGTACACTTAATTTTCATCATAAATCAGACTTCAAAACATTCATATAGCATTTTTTTGTCAAGATCTCAAACCTAGGGCTTCAAAAACCTTGATTTTCACTAGATTTGGCCTTATCGATTCTCTAAATTTACACCACAGGTATGTTGTTAAGAATATTTTTGTACTAATTGGTTGTTATCAGGGTAATAATTTTCTTCCCCTCTTAAAAATCTTCACAACACCTTTTTACTGGCCTCTTGTATTGAAAATTTGGTGAAAAACTACACATTTTTTTTAATTTTTGCCCTAGGGTTTGGCCTAGTTTGCACTCCAAGTGTGTTGTGACAAATTTTATGGATTGAGGCGACTAAAATCATTGATTTTATTTTTTTTACCTCCTAAACTTCATTACAACATCCCTTTTTCTAGGTATTGAAGTTGAAAAACCGTGAAAAATAGCCTATTTTTGCTATATTTTCACTAGGGTTTGACCTTGAGTGGCACTAAAAGCATGTTGTGACAAATATTTTGACATTAAGTGGCTGTTATTACTGATATATTTTTCTGTCCATCATAATTTTCCTCACAACACCCATTGTCATGCTCTTTTGCATCGATATTTGGTGAAAAAATTGCATATTTTGACTTATCGTCATCTTAGATTTGCATCAAGAGTGTGTTGTGGAGGATATTATTTCTATTTTGGATTGATATTATACATATAATTTGTTTCCCCTGATCAAAATCCTTACAACACCCTTTGTTTCACTCATATACATTGAGATAGTACCAAAAAATCAAGCATTTTAGGCTATTTTTGCATATAGTTTTGCACTTGTCTTTTACACTAATTTTGAAAAGCTTTCAAAATATTATTTTGCATTGATTTGAGCATATAAACATGTCCTCTAATCGTAACAACAACAATGGGTTCCCTCCTAGGCCTTACATGAAAAGAAAGGTCCCTGAACCTAAAATTGTGTTTACACCTCATGATAGAACAATTGGAGACTTTGAACAACCTCTTTAAATCACTATGAAAATAATGGGAAATCTTGTGGATGGAACTCTTATTGATCCTAATTGTATGACTAATGTCGCCACTGAAGAAGTCTTCTGTTCACATCAATTAATGCAAGGTTCTTATGACCCTTTGAACATGATGATTAGAACACATAAGGGGACCTTTATCAAGCCTCTGGGTAAGATATCATTGTTGGTAACACTATCTAGAAAACATGTTGAACAATGGTTTGATGTTGTCTCTATTTCTGACCTCTTCTATATTAAATTGGGACACCCTTGGTTAAAAGAAATGAAAGCTATCCCTTCAACAATACACCATTGTCTAAAATTCCCTTTTGATGGATGTGTGATTACCATCCCTTGCAATAAGTATAAACCTTTGGTTGAGAAAAAGCATTATATATTGGATTACTTTTGGGATAAAACTGAAAAGGAACCAGAGCCATAAACAAACTTTACCTTTTTGAGCTATAGAAGCTACAAAGCAAAATTTTTACACCCAATGTCCGGTCCTTCTATGCAAGAGATGACAAAAGATAAACAACCCGCATGTGAAGAAAACCTTAGACCGAGAGGACAAGGTCCCTATGATGAGGTTCCTCCCTCGAAGTCCTTACAAGGATCAGGAAGTCATTGTCAACAATAAAATATTCCACCATGACAAATGAGGCTTGATCCCAATGCTTCATCTTCTAAATTGCATAAACCTATGAAAGAAGAAAGCCCTATCTTACAAGAGATAAGTGGTAAAAGAAAATGAAATAGAAAAGCAAGAGAAAAAAGAAGAAGAAGACAAGCTTATGCCATAAACCTTGCCTCTCAACAAGAAAACATTGATCCTAACATTGAAACAAACAAACATGATCCTAACAATGAACAACATGATGAGCAAGATAAGAATTGGGATATGGTACCTTATGTCCCACTTTCCTCTAACATTAGGGAGTGGGAGGATGATGATGATTTGCTTGATGATACCTGCTAGCTCGGCAAGACCCCTATAGGTAAGTATCTCTAACCCTTTATCTTTCTCGTGATGTGCTTCCCCCATGATGTGTTGTGTTGTTTAGGCTTCCTGGGATGACCTCGGATTCTCCCGTAAGGTGTGAGATACCAAGAGACCACCTCTGTTGTGACTTTCTTGTATTTGTATCATCATTCTTCTATATTATCTCTCTCTCTGATTTCATCATTGTGTGTTGTGTGTTACAGACATAGTGTTACGATTGGTGACTTGGGGACACCCTCCTACATGATTGTCCCTAAGACACTTGTTTCCCCTCTTTGATTTATTGTTTCCCTTCCTCTAGTGTTTCCATCTAGCGGGCAGATGACAACATTTATATTGATGCGGATCTAGTGTCCCTTTCGAGAGCAATAAAAAATTGGACTTAGTTCCTAATATGTTGATGGGGTTGTATATTTTATCCGATGCTTGGCTAGTGGAAGCACTCGTTCTTTCCGCGTAATGACTATGATGATGTTTCTATCTCATTTACAAACCTTAACAATACTACTGCTCAGTGCACCTTTGTTTGTCTTTGAATCTAGTCTTGGTGGTACTCGATTCAGAGTGCTTCATGATATAGCCCCATGGTTATCCTTGAACTCCAAATTCATTGTATAATCTTGGCTCTTTGTGTGGTTAATCATTTGCATTGATGTTGTTTATCATGATGTTGTAGACACTAACATGTTTCTTGCAGGGATGTGTTTGTGGGAACATTTGATGATCGTGAAGTACATGTCACCTCCGGGGGGCATGGGCTTTGTGAGAGCTTGTGTTCCTTGGTGTGTTTTCTTCCTACCTTAATGTGCTTGATATTGATGCATGATATCAACCACCTTAAGGTGGGGGCAGATATAAGGTAAGCTGTCTATTGTAGATGTTAGCTATGTGCTTGTCCTCAGATGCAGTTTAAAGACTAGCTCGATGAGTGCTTCCTACATCCTGAGTTTGTTTGCAATCAATCAATCAATCATGTAAGCCCTTTGTGGAGGTGGGATATCACGTATATCATTGTTATCTTAAGCCCTCTACGAAGACGGGGATGGTGTATTTATCAGAGCAGATTGCATCATCCTGTCATTTTCAAAAGTCCTTTACAGAGGCGGGGAACAGTTCTGTGACTAACTCAACCCTTAAGTGTGTCTTCAGTGATTGTTGTGGTGAATCCCAATCATCCATGTGTGCCTATAATGTGCCTGAGATGGTGTTGAACCTAGAGATATGAACACTCCATCGCTTGTATGCCGTGTTTTCTCTATGTCTTCAAGTGTGTGTGTTTAGCATGCTTGCTGTGTGTGGCGTGTTTGTTGCCCCATATGCAGTTTAAAGACTAGTGTGATGAGTGCTTCCTGCATTTTAGGAGGTTTTGCATGTCTTACATGTGTGTTGCCTCATATATGTAGTCTAAAGACCGGCACGATGAGTGCTTCCCGTATTATGGGAGGTTTGTTTACTTTCCAGTACTTGCATCTGTATTTCATATATATAAGAAAAAAAATTATGCTTGTCTTCTATGCATTAATGTGTTTTCTATGCATTTACTTTATTCTCCATGTTTTGCGTGACTGCAACTATCTTCTCTGTGTTTTACGTGCCTGTTACTGTCTTCTATGTGATTGGCGTGTCTTCTCTGTGCTTGGTGTGTTTGCTGTGTTTGTTGACCGTATTTTAATGCATGTATTAGCCTTGTGTTTATACATACATTAAAGTGGGGGCTAAATGTAACATCAGAAAATGTCCCCTTGGGGGCTTTTCCCTCTTTAGGTTTAGCTCCTAGATCTTTTGTGTGTATTTAGGACATTTTACATCATATTTCAACATCCTGATGAGAAAACCCCTAAGTGTCTTGGCAAATGGGACCTAGGAGGACTACTTGACATAACCCCTACCCAAAATAGTGGGGGAGGACTTGGGTGCCCATGCCCTAGTCCTACCCTATTTTGGGGCAGTCCCAATTTTTGGGTCCTATGCTAACACAATAAGTTTGAATTACGAAATTCTTGGTAGGAGTGTTGTAGTTGCATATAAAAGCATGTTTAGGCATTCATTTAGAAACTAGATGATGTTCATGTGATTTTGGCATCCGAAAGGTGATTCAAGGCTTTCATTGTGTTGCAAGAGTAGATTTGTGTTGTCTATGTGTTTGTGTTTGTAGATTTGAGCATCCATTTCCTCATGGAATGAAGAGCATCTTCATCCCATGAGATCTTCGCTACAAGGTGACATTATATTGTTTTTGTGATCATTATTCATTTGGTTTTTGCCTCTACCTCCTAAGTACGCACTCTCTATCTAACAAAGGTGTTTGGAAGACTTAAGTGTCCTTCCAAGGCTTGATTGAGGCAAGCTCCTAAACACCACAACCCCCTCCCAAAGTTTTATGGTTGCAAGTGACAGGTTGATGATGCAGACAAAGTGAAGTTGTAGGAGGGCATGTTGGAGGAGTATCAGAATTATAGAGCAACAGGAAAAAGGGCATCCTAGACTTGGGCACGCGCTCATTAGTCCTCAAATTTTTGTGATGGAAAAACCTTTGGTGCAGTAGGAATAGGTTGCAGATCTTGTCCGTAGATCTCGACAAAAATTAGGGCACTGGACTTGGGAGCTCACTTTTTTGTCCCTGACTTTTCTGCCTCAGAACCCCAAAAACAAGTACATAGTCATTTGTAATTTTACATCTTTCTATAGAGGCATTTTCTATTATTCATCTGTTTATTTCAATATTTGCATAATTAGGGTTTTGATGGATAATTGAGCATAAGAGAAGGAAAATTGATAATCAAATACCCTAATCCAAGTTTCCCTACATTTGTAAGTGACCAAGGACCTGATAGTGCTCTGCCACTCGATCCGAAGGTCCTTGAATGTAAAAGGTGAAAGGAGGATTTTAACACTAAACTAAACAAATCCAAATTTTACCCTAAACACTTACATGGTTTGATACAAGGCTTCTATGACCCTTTGGACATGATGAATAAGACATATAAGGGAACCTTTGTAAACACTTCTGGGAAGATATCTTTATTGGTTACTATATTTGACAAATCCATAGAACAACTATTTGATGTTAACCCCGTATCTGACCTTTTCTGCATAAAATTAGGATGCCCATGGTTAAAGGCTATGTAAGCTATCCCTTCAAAAATTTATAATTATGTAAAATGTCCTTTGAATGGACAAGTGCATATTATTCCTCGCAATAGGTATAAACCTTTGGTTACAAGACAACACTTTAGCCTTGATTACTTTTGGGAATGATCTAAAGTATAACCAGAGCCATGGATAGACTTTAACTTCTTGAGCTATAGAAACTACAAAACATAATTATTACATCGAGTGGTCGGTCCTTCTATTCAAGAAACAACAAAAGACAAACAACCCGCATTTGAAGAGTATCCTAGACCAAAAGGAAAAGGGCCCTATGCTAAGGTTCCTCCCCTACCATCCTTATAAGGATCAGGAGGTAGTCATTGAGATCAAAACATTCCACCAAGACAAATGAGATTTGAACATGGTGCTTCATCCTCTAAAACATAAAAACCTATGGAAGAACAAGACACTATTTTAAAAGAGATAAGTGGTAAGACAAGAAGAAATAGACAAGCAAGAGAAAGGAGGAGGAGAAGACAAGTGTTTTCCCAAACAAACATCTCAACAAGAAAACATCTCACCTAACATTGAATCAAACCAAGAAGACCTTAAGAATGGACAACTTGAAAACAAGAATAAAAGTTGGGCTATGGTACCTTATGTCCCACTTTCCTCTAACATTCGCGAGTGGGAAGATGATGATTTTCTCGATGCCAACCATAAATCAGTTGTCCATACAAGTAAGTATATCTAACCCTGGTGGTCACCTATGTCATAGCATAATCGACTCATTTATGTGACCTCCCCTCTCGTGTTGTGTTTCCCCCGTGATGTATTATGTGTTGTTTAGGCCTCTTGGGATGACCCTTGATTCTCTCATAAGGTCAAGGATACTAGGAGACTGCCTCTATTGTGACCCTTCTTCTATTGGTATCATCATTCTTCTATATTGCTTCTCCTTTATTTTCATTGTTGTGTGTTGTGTCTTAAGGACATAGCATTGTAGCTGGTGACTTGGGGGCACCCTCCTATGTGATTGTCCCTAAGGCACTTGTTCTCCTCTCTTGATTTATTGTTTACCCTCCTCTAGTGGTTCTATCTAGTGGGAAGATGACGAAAAAACTTATTATACTGATATGGACCTAGTGTCCCTTTAGCGAGAAATCAAAAATAGACCTAGTCCATATATGACAATGGGGTTGTTATATATTATCTGATGCTTGGCTAGTAGAATCACTCCGTGTGATCTTGATGTTGCCTTATTGCACTTTGAAAACATAACAATACTGCTACTCTGTGCACTCTATCTATCTTGGATCTCACTTTCCTCAGCTATTTATGTGAATTATCATATGCATTGTTGTATATCATGATTATATGGATGCTAACACCTTTTCTTGCCAGAAATTGTGTGTTTGTGGGAACATTTGGTGATCGTAAAGTACATGTCACCTCTTGGGGGCATGGGCTTTGTGAAAGCTCGTGTTCCCTTGTGTATTTTCTTCCTACCTTAACACACTTGATATTAGTACATGATATCAACTACCTTAAGGTGGGGGGATATATAGGGTAAGATATCTGATTTAGATGCTAGAAAATTGTGTTTGTAAATCTTGAAATCTACAGCAATAATTTAAGCCCTCTACAGAGGCGGGATATCATGCATATCCTTTTTATTTTAAGCCCTCCATGCGAGACAGGGATGGTGTATTTCTCAAGGAGATTATACATCCTGTCATTTTCTAGAAGTCCTTCGAGTAGGTAGGGAGTGGATCTGATACTATCCTAACCCTTAAGCATGTCTTTGGTGATTGTTGGGGCGAAGTCCAATCATCGATGTATGCCTAAAATGTGCCTGAGATGGCTGCGAACCTAGCAATAGGTTTCTTCCATCGCTTGTTTGCCGTGTTTTCTCCATGTCTTCCATGTGTGTGTATGTCATGTTTGTTCCCAAGCATAGTATAAAGATTGGTGGAGATGAGCCCCTCCTATGCTTTGGGATTTGTATGGCGTGTTTGTTCTCAAGTGCAGTCTAAATACTAGTAGCGATGAGTCCCTCCTGCACTCTGAGATTTGTTTTGCATGTCTATTGCCCCATATACAGTCTAAAGATTGGTGGTGATGAGTCCCTCCTACATTTTACGTTGTGTGTTTACTTTCCTTGCACTTACATTTACGTTTCACATATGAAAAAAAAAGAAAAAAAGAAATAATCTTTGCATTCATTATATTCACCATATTTTGCATGTCTTCAAATGTTTTCTTCTCCATGTTTTGCATTACCGTAACTGTCTTCTCCGTGTTTTGTGTGCCTGTTACTATCTTCATTATGATTGGTGTGTCTTCTCCACGCTTGGCGTGTTTATTGTGCTTGTTGATTGTACTTTAACGCATGTATTGGCCTTGCATTTATACATACATTAAAGTGGGGGCTGAATGTTATGTCAGAAAATGTCCTCTTGGGGGCTTTTCCCTCCTATGGTTTAGCTCCTAGGTCCTTTAGAATGCATTTAGGTCATCTTGCATGTTAATGGTGACTCCCAATGAGAAAAACCTAAAGTTTCATGGCAAATGGGACCTAGGGGTGTGCTTAGCATGAATCCTGTCTCAAATAAGGGGGGAGGACATGGGCACCTGCACCCTAGTCCTACCCTATTTTAGGTTAGGACCTATTTTTGGGTGTCGGTTTTATGACCGTTATTAGGTCCTATGCCAACATCTCAAGTTTGAATTACAAAATTCTTAGCAGGAATGTTTGTAGTTGCATATATAAGCATGATTAGTGATTCATTAGGAAACTAAATGGCATTTTTGATCTATGAGCTTTTGTGAAAGTAATTCAAGGCATTCATTGTGTTGTAGAGCAGTATTGTGTTGTTATTGTGCTTCTTTGTTGCAGATTTGATTCCATCTCCTCATGGCATGAAGAGCATCTTCCTTACATGAGATCTACACTACAAGGTGATATCTATTGTGTTTTCAATCATTTATCATTTGGATTTTGCCTCTATTCCATAGGGATATGCACTCTTTATCTGACAACGGTCTTTGAAAGACTTGAATATCTCTCCAGGGATTGACTGAGGCAAGCCTCTAAACACCACAACCTCCAACCCACTTTTTTGTGATTGCAGCTTACAGGTTTCAAAAGTGAAAGAAGTGGAGTTGCACAAGAGCATTGTAGATTGTTGAAATTGTAGATCTGAGAAGAAAACTAGGGCTTGGACTTTGGTACCTACTCATTAGTCCTTCAAATTCCAAAATGGTGAGATCTCTATGAAAGCAGGAACATGTTGCAGACATTCTTTAGAGATCCCATCAAAAGTAGGTACAGTGGACTAGGGTGCCCACTCATTAGTCCCCAAATTTTTTGCACACCAAACTTCAAAATCTGGTATGTATTTGGTTATCATTTGATATCTCTCTATGTGATCATTTTCTGTAATTTGTCTGTTTGTTTACGATTTCACAAAATTAGGGTTTTGAGCATAATTAGACTTGATTGAACAACAAATTCACACAATTCCAATCTTCCCCTATGTTTGAAGTGAAAGGAGATCTGCAGTAGAGTTCTCTACTCAGTTGAATGTCCTTGAATGTTTAGTGGTGAAAGGAGGATCAACACAAACCCTTAAAATCAAACCTCTCCCCCATTTTTCTATTAAACACTCATTAAGCTTGATATTTAGGAAATCTTCAATCCTCTTTCCTTCTTCAACCATGAATTTCAAATTAGAGATCATATCTTCTACCTCTTTGAGTTTAATGTCACATCCTTTATCTTCTTCTATTTGAGCTTTCAGTTTCCCAATTTCTTCTTTTGATTCTTTATCTCTTGTCTTCGATTTCACAATTATCTCCTTTGATTTTTTAAGCATGGCCTTATATTCCTAGTTTAGTTCTCTTGCTTCATCCAAATCCTCAAGGACTAACCAATGTTCTCCTTCAAGATCTACTTCATCTAGGTTGAGGTCCCAACCTTCAGGTTACATTGCTTCTAGATCTAGTTCTAGAGTAAACACATCATTAGGCATATCTTTAGATTCCATGTGTTCAAAAGAAAGATCTATCTCAACTTGTTAGGCTTCTTAAAGGTACTTGGCTCTGATACCAATTGTTGAACACACTGAGATGCTGAGAGGGGGGTGAATTAGCATATATTAAAACTTAACTACTTTATTTGCTGATCAAATTAAATTACTTAAAGATCAAAAAGTAAAACATGCAATGCAATAATCAACACATTGACACCATGATTTTTAAATGGAAAACCCAAAAATGGGAAAAACCATAGTGAGGGTTAGCTCACAATATATAATTCTCACTGCTATAAAGATTACAACATTGTTTGAGGGCTACAACCCAAGGAAGCTACAATTCCCTGTTGACTTTGTTTTAGGGCTACAACCCAAGGAAGCAACTACTCCTTGAATAAATCTCACTGCTATAAAAGATTACAATGATAACATGAATCCAAATTGTTGTGAAAGAAGCATTTGACTTATGTTGATGTTACAGTCCCCTCTTTTTTGCATAATTACTCCATCATACTAATTTATCACACTTCATACTTCTCATTATGTTCTATCACTTCCACTCACTTCACAAATGACTTTGTTCTTCTATATATATCCTTTGAAACATCTCAAAACATTAATTAGGTTAGCATAAAAAAAACTCTTTGATGAAATGTGTAATCCTCCATGTGTTGGCTTCAAACTATTATGTCATAAAATGTCTCCCTAGGACTGTTACCTCCTAAGTTTAGCTCCTAGGTCCCCTTAGTTTAATCATGCATGTGTATATCTCATCCCAGAGAAAAATTCCCTAAAACCCATGACAAATGGGGCTTAGTGGCCACTTCAATGCTTAATAAAGACCAAAAATAGGCCCCTTTACTTGGGCACCCACGTCCTAGTCTAGACCTATTTTTGAAGGACCCAAATTTAAATTGTTGGCAAAGTGACCATCAAAAGGTTTCCCTTTGTTGGTCTTTTCAATTTGAATTATGAATGTTAGTGGGAATGCATATATAAACATGTTTAGGACTTCATTTTACTCCTAGTTGATGAAGGTGAACTTATGATTATCAAGCAAAGACATTCATTGTGCTGCAGAGTAGAATTGTGTTGTGTTTGTATGTGTTTGTTGCAGATTTGGCTCCATCAACTCATTACCTCATGATTTGAAGGCACTTCATCTCCATGAGAGTTTACACCTACTAAGGTGATATCTACTTTGTGTTTCAATCAATCTATTTCATCATTTGCTTTTGCATCAGTCCACCAAGGACACACACTCTATCTAACAACAGTGTTGGAAGGCTTGAATGCCATTTCAAGGCTTGACCAAGGCAAGCTCCTAAACACCACAACCCCAACCCCTCTCTTGTGATTGCAGGTTACAAGTGTTGAATCTGGCAAAGAGGAGTTTCAGGAGATCATAGTAGAGGATAAAGATTTGAGATCTAAAGAAAATAACAAAGAATATTCCTTTCTAGACAAGGGTGTCCACTCGTATGTCCTCTAGATTCCCATTATCAGAAACCCTGAAGTAGGTTGCAAATTTCATCACCTCAAAGTTCCAGATCCACAAAAAAATCTACCTATTAGACTAGGGTGCCCGCCCCAGTGTCCCTGAAGTTTTCACTTTCTGAAATCTAAATCCTGGTATATTTCTAATATGCATTTAGTGCCTTCTTGTGTGATCATTTGTCATGTTTCATCTATTTGTTTACAATTTCATATAATTAGGGTTTAAGGCTTAATCAGATTAGGGTTTAACAAATTGCCAACATACTCCAACTTTCCTTATTATTGCAAAGTGACACAAAACTTGTAGCTAAGTTCCCTTGTAAGAGAAGTGACTGAACTCAGTTTATGTCCTCGAATGATTATATGTGAAAGGTTGGTTTGATTAAATCTATCTAAAACATCATCAACCTCATCCTCATTCCCACTTTTCCTATATAACATTTTGGTGAACCTATGTTTTTGCTGAATTTGCATCTTTCTGAGTGTTTTAATAATATTTGCATTCATACATATCATTTTCATCTTCATACATTTGAAAATCTTGTATAAATTTGAAAATTTTGAAAAAAAAGCGTATTTTTAGCTTGCATTAAGGCATATTTGCACTATTTTCCTTGCATATCATTGAAAACACTTAATTTTCTGATATTTACATCAGATCTGAGATAAATTGCCGCATTTCATCTTTTTATCATCATTTACCTTGCATTTGCATCTCTCATTTGCTAGGGTTTTGCTTGAAATTTTGCATTTTTCATATAACCTAGTAATTCCAAAAGCTAGGGTTTGCAATTAAAATATTGTTTCATATTTTATTACTCATTTTAACACTCTTTCAAATCTAATTTTGGACTTTAGTATTTCATCATTGTGTGTTAATGCATTTAGATTTCAAAATTTGCATTTACACAAAAAAAAGCATCTTCATTCATCTTGCCTTAATTTTGACTTTGCATTGAGCAGTGTAGCATGTTGGCATCATTTTTAAATCTGATATGAGTTATTTTTCACATTAAATCTGATTATATCTCATTAATCTACCATTGTGCATAATTTTACAACATTTGTTGTGCATTTATATTGAAAAAGGTGAAAAAAATTAGCATTTTAGGTGAATAAGCAAGCATAGTTTTGCTTTGTTTCATTGAATTTGTCATAAATATCTTTCATTTCAGATATTAAATTCATTTTAAAACATATATTCATATTTGATTTAAAATTTTGGCATTATTCAATTCTTTAGATTGAAAACTAGCATAATTGCTAAATTACACATTTTGTATTTCAACAAGCATATCTTGCTCCTTTGGTTTGTTCTATTAGTTTTCCCATTGAGTTTTGTATAGTTTTGCATGAGTTGTATAACCCACTTCCCTAAAGAGAAGTCTTAGATTAATGGGTTCTAGTGCTCCTGATAGCAATGATGTACCAATATCAGAAAATCCATTGAACACCTACTTTACAAAAGGTGAAAAACAAACTTTGCAAGATATCATACCTCATACAACTACAATGGAAGAACAAACAATTCATGACTTTGAAGATCCTATTGATGTGATAACACATGTACATAAGGAGCAAATTCAACAACTTGATAAAGAACTAGCTAATTTTCAAGCATTTGTTGAAAAAGAAAGGATAGCAGAAGAAGTTGTGCCTATTGTTCATAACCTAAGAGAGTTAAAAGAGGGACAAGATGGTGTTAACATGCACTATGGCTTAGCACATATAGTGAATCATAATGTTATGCCTATGGATAATTGTGCAATATCATTAATAATATGTCATCACCAACTCATACACAAGTATCGACACCTATACCGACTACCGGGATGTCTACTTTTACATCATCAATCCTTACTACTAATGTACAAGCTTGTAGTAATGTTACCACTAGTATTGGAGTATCTAATGGCATTAATTCATAGAATTACAAGGCTGTGGGATTCAATTATCAAAATTTGGCACCTAGGGTAACTTTTTATATGAATAATCACTCTCAACCACCTCTCCATTCCACCTATTCACAACCATCCTTCACTTATAATTGTTCTCAACCTCCTTTTCTTACCACTCACAACCAATCACCTCAAAAGTTCATGACCACAACTTCTAATTCGTCTCAGCAACAAACCACATCTCCTAATGATGCCCTCTTAAATCAACTTTTACAAAGCATGACTTCTTTACACACAAAAAGTGACAATCTTGACTAATTCTTCCCAACCTAATTTACCAACATGTCATGTCTATAGTCCTTTATCTTATGCAATCTTGAGAACTCCTATGCCTACAAAATTTGATACTCCCCACTTTGAAAAATATGGTGGTAAAGGTGATCTTAATACTCATGTGGCAGTATTCATGGTGATGTGTAGTGATTTCTTCTTCGAAGAGGACTTGTTAGCAAAATTGTTCCTACAATCTCTCAAAGATACTTCTTTGGAATGGTTTTGCTCTTTACCTCTGAATTCAATAAACACTTTCTTGCAACTAGTTGATCAATTCTTACACCATTTCCAACAAAAGATTGGACCTACAATCTCTTTGATTGACTTGGTTCATTGTAAACATGGTTTGAAGAATAAGAACATAATTTATTAGTTGATATCAAGGTCTCATCTTGCAAATACGATACCCAATTAAAGATGAAGATCTTCAGAAGGTATTCATTATGAATTTGCAACCTAACATCTGTGATAAAATCCTCTTGATGAAGTATAGATCTTTTCAACATTTATGCAGAGCCCTTTGTGATTACCAGCTTTCATCTAGTCAGTATGAAAATTAAAACTCATTGAATCAAGTTGGTCAATCCACGGTTGGACCTTCACAAAAAAACTTTAAGAGGAATAAGAAGAGTTTCATCAAGATCAATGGACAACATTTGAATAATTTTCAATCACAAGTGTCTGCTATTAGTAATCCTAAATAGGCACCCTTTCAGTTCAAACAACAATATTGATAGTTTACTCCATTATCTAAATCTCTTCAATCAATTATGAATCAAGTAGTAAGAAACAGTCTTTTGAAGCTTCCTCCTATGAAACCATTTGATAGTAACAAGATAGAAGGACCTAATTTTGATGCTAATGCTTCCTGTCAGTATCACCAATCAGTAGGACATGACATCAAATGATGTATGCATTTGAAACATGAAATTCAAGACCTCATTGATTCTAATATATATAGGTAACTGGAATGAATGGCAAGGGAAATAATTTAGTTGCCCCTCTGCATTAGAATTTTTAGATCTTTACAAATCCCTTTCCAAGGCGTAGCAAGAACAATATGGTAGAACAAAACACAATTGAGCAAGAAGATGACTACCTTGACTATGATGAAATAATTGGTATGATAGAAGTGGATAAGGAGAAGATTGAAGAATCACCTCATCCACGAGGAAAAGGTATCTATGCTAAGGTTCCTCCACCATTATCCCTTCAAGGATTAGGAGATAACCAAAATGCAACCGATAAGCAAATTAAACAATCATGCCAAGATATTATGATACAAGAAAAGGTTGCCACAGTGGAAATTATCCCATTTTGTCGTGAAAGACTCAATCATCAAAATAAGAAAGAAAATGATTGGAAAAGAACAAGGTGATTATCATCAGTGGGAAATAACAATGATTCCCTTGTGTTGGCCATATGTGTTTTCATTGATGTCAACATAGCATACATTGATGCATACACTAATGTCAAGAAAGTAAGATACTATTCTTGGTTGTATATTTCTTGAGAAAGAGAAAGCTTATTAATATGGGAATTAGAAGCACTAAAAGAATCAGATGTTAAGGAAGGATGCTTGATGGTTTGAAGCATGTTGTATGATCCATCCTACTATTCTTGAGCTGTATATGGTGATAAAAAGAAGACTTGGCCTCGGGAAGATGACATTCCTTGTTTTAGAATGTCTACTCTTTGAAGACTATCTGGAAGATTGCTCTGCATTTTCATCATCTTGCTATTGAGATTTTTTAGTTTGGAACATAGCTTCATACAATTTTATTTTATGTATGTTCCAAGTTTCATGATGTTTTGATCAACGAAAGGATATTTTTCTACTGACAACTTGAAGAAAGAGTTGCAAGGTTCCTAGCAGGGTGATGGAATACTTCACATTCCTTCGCAGTTGTAGATATGGCTATGTAGTTCTAAAGTGGTGTCAAGAAGATAGTAAAGGTGTTATTTCTAAATTTTCAAATCATATTTTCCCTTCATTGTGAAAGTTATAAATGATAGAACATCGGTATGTGCTCTGGCAGAATGGTGCAGTTTTGAAGACTCACTAGAATGCTTTGCATTCCTCTAGAAGTGCATGATTGACCTTGCAATTTTGTGAACATGTCCTTAGATATGCATGACATGCTTCTTTTCTATTTCAAGCTTCTTGGTGGTCCGCAGCTCAGTTTTTCAATTGACAGCTTGGTGTAGTGTGTTTCAGATAAAAGAGTATTTGCAGAGTAAATGTTTGAAGCTGTGCGGCATAATTCTTTGATGTGTGGTGGAAAAAGTGTGTATGGGTGTGTTTTATGAGTCATGTGAACTCATTTGGAAAGGTTTCACAATTTTTTTTTTATGTCTCCTGTACTACACAAGGTTTTCAAGTTGATGTGGTTGTTATTATTTAAATCTTCATAAGTTTTCCTTAAAGTTGTCCTATTTTCAAATGAGTAGAGTGTGCAGATGTAATTACTTGATGTTTAGAGTAGTGAAGGATGTTGTGGACCTATTTAAGCATGTGTTAGGGTTTGCAAGGCCTAGATCTTCTATTGGTGTAACGTGTTGTTTCAATTAGGACCTATCTTCTACACATTTCATAGTGTGTGTTGTCTGGTCATCTTGTAAATGTATTTTTCATGTTGTATCTAGCTGACAAGCAATTTAATCAATGTAATATCATTTATAAATAGTGAATCAAATTGAGTTAGGAAGATACTATTGCAAGTTGATTGTAAAAGATTCACAAGCAAATAAAAAATAGAATAAATGCATTATTGATGTGCAACTAAAGGAGAAAGAGCAGATGTTGTTGATGCTATTTGGATTCATCTTGAAGACATATTTGCGATAGTAATCAAGTATAGAGCGTGTCTAATTGATCAAATCTTTAGAAGAAAGTGTGTGGAGGCAGAAGTGTAATCATCAAGGTGTGAGCTTCAATGACAGTTTTCAGATAGTAAGAAAAGATTGTTATACTATATTCTTTTGTATTCTTTTTAGGGAGTAGAAGCTACCTTTGGAGTGACCCTAAAACAAAGTCATCAGGGGGTAGAAGCTTCCTCAAGAGTGACCCTAAAACAAAGTCATTAGGGAGTAGAAGATTCCTTGGGAGTGACCCTAAAACAAAGTCACCAGGGAGTAGAATAGTCCTGTGGAGTGACCCTAAATAAAAGTTACTTAGGGAGTAGCAAATTCCTTGGGTTAAAGCCCCTAAAACAAAGTTATTGTTTGAGCTTCATATATTGTGAGTTAATCCTCACCATGGTTTTTCCCTTCTAGGGTTTTCCACGTATATCTAGTGTTATGTGTTGTGATGCATTGTGTTAATCTTTCATGTTCATGTTAATATTGTGATTCTTAAGTTCTGATCTGCTCTAGATAAGTTAAAGTTTGTTGAAGATTGATTAGATACTGATTCACCCCCCTCTTAGTATCCTAGTGTGTCTAACAATTGGTATCAGAGCCAAGTTCCTCTAAAGGAAGATTAACCACTTGAGTAAGGTCTAGGATGGCATAGGGAGTATCCACTAAGATTCCCATGTTCAATGGAATAAATTATGATTTTTGGAAGGTAAGGATGGAAGGCTACGTCAATTCACTAGGCTGTGGAGTTTGGGATTCTATAAAGAAAGGTTACACTATCCTTACTTCTATTCCAATAAATGCAGATGAAATCAAGAAGTATGATAATAACGCCAAGGCCAAGTTTTGTATCATGAGTGGATTAATGGATTCAGAAATTTCAAAGGTAATAGGTTGTAGCTCAACTCAAGAATTTTGGAATAAACTTGAAAATATTTATGAAGGAGATAAGAAAGTAAAGCAATCCAAGATGTAAATACTCAAGAACAAATTTGAATCCCTAAAGATGTCAGAAGATGACAACATTGTTGTTTACATGTTACATATGAATGAAGTAGTCAACAGTGTCAAAGGTCTTGGTAGAGAAATAAAAGAAGATGAGGTTGTGAAAAAGGATCTGAGATCTCTTCCCAAATCTTACAGTTCCAAAGTATCTACTATTGAGGAGACTATTGACTTGGATACATACTCTTTAGACCAAATGTTTGGGACCCTTACTGGTTTTGAAATGAGAGAGTTTGACAGTGATGTTCCAAATAAAGAAGCTACTTTCAAAGTCAGTAAAAAGACAAAGGATGAGACTGCTGATGAAGATGAAAGTCCTAATGATGCTGAAACAAAATTTGTAAGAACTATGAAGAAAGACTTTGGCAAATACAAAGGTAAGTTTCCCTTCAAATGTTTCAGTTGTGGAAAGGTTGGTCATTTTGCTTCTAAATGTCCTCTTAAAGAAACTAGGAGAAGTAACAAAAATAGTAAATTCAAAAGGAGTTTGTTTTCCATAGAAGATAGTTGTTCTTTAGAAGATGAGGATCATGATGATTCAAATAATGAAAAACTTTTCTGGGCCATGAGTGTTGTTGACAAAAGGAATGAAGTTGGAAAATGTGGAAAAATTGATACCTTGCAAACATAAAACATTGAAAAATCAATGGTTGTATGGATTGCCTTCCATGCAAAAGAAGAAATCAATTCCTGGGTTATTAATAGTGGTTGTTCAAATCATATGACTGGTGATAAAGAAAAAATTATCAGTCTTAAGAAATGTGATGGTGGAGTTGTTAAGTCTGGAAGTGATGTGTCAGCCCAAATCTGTGCAAAAGGTGTCATATCTATTGATGGAAAGAGCAAGACTGAGGATGTTCTCTATGTCAAAGGATTACAAAAAAATCTTCTTAGTGTCAGTCAGATGTGTAAGAAAGGTTACAATCTTACTTTTCATGCTAATGGTTGTGAAATTAGGAAGTCAAGATCTAGAAAGCTAGTTATAGAAGGTACCAAGACACGTGGTGATATTTATCACTTGAAAGAAGAAAATGGAAGAACATGTTTGTTAACTCAATCTAGTGAGTGTTGGATGTGGTAAAAAATAATGGGACACAACAAATTTGATAATATGGTAAGAATCAACTCAACTCATACATCGAGAGATATGCCTAAGATAATCAAGCCTCCAAACATTATATGCAAGAAATGTCAAATGGGAAAGAAAACAAAGACAAGTGTTAAAAACAATGAGTACTCTTCTTCAAAACCATTGGAGCTAATTCACACAGACCTATGTGTACCTACAAGAGTAAAGAGTCAACAAGGTGAAAGGTATTTTATATTTCTCATTGATGATTATTCTAGAATGACTTAGGTCACCTTCTTAAGAGAAAAATTAGATGCTCTTGATAAGTTTAAAGTTTTCAAAGATTTGGTTGAAAATGAAATGGATACTAAGATCAATGTTTAAGGTCAGATAAAGGAGGTGAGTTTAATTCAAATGAATTTGAAAAGTTTTGTGAAGATCATGGTATTAGGAGGCACTTGTCTGCTCCTAGAACCCCTCATGAAAATGGGGTAGTGGAAAGGAAGAATAGGATTGTACAAGATATGTCTAGGGTAATGTTGAAAGATGCAAATCTACCTGATGTATACTAGAAGGAAGCAATTCACACTATTGTCTATCTAACTAATAGAGCGCAATTAAGGGTCAATAGCTCTAAGACCCCTTATGAGTTGTGGTATGTAAAACCTCCCTCTATTAAATACTTCAAGATCTTTAGTAGCAAATGCTATATCAGAAGAGATGAAGAAGACCTAAGACTAAAGTTTGATTCAAGATGTGATGAAGGGATCTTTCTTGGTTACTCAACCAGAAGCAGGTCCTATAGATGCTAGAACAAGAGGTTGAGAAAGATGATTGAAATCATAAATGTCAAGGTAGATGAAGAATTGTATTAGTTCACAAAGGATGCAGAAGACACCGGATCTAATATATTTCCTTGCATTGAAGATGAAGACACTAGTATAGAAACAACAATATATGACTGAAAAAAATACTAAAAACTACTTATAAATGACCAAACATGGTCATGTGACCATTAGTAGTTTATTGCCAGTCATTTATAACGTGACCAAATTGATGACTAAACCATTTTTAGTCATTTATTGGTTTTTTTGATTGATCGATTTGGTAGTATATTTAGTCTTTGATTTAGTCATTGATTGTTGTAATCTGGTCACTTATTTAGTCATTAATTTAGTCATTGATTGTTGTTAACTAGTCACTTATTTAGTCATTTTTATTCACTGATTTCTATCCATTGGTAGTGTATTTTGTCATTAATTTTAATCATCATTTTGATCAATTTGGTAGTATATTTAGTCATTTTTATTCACTGATTTAACATTGGTCATATATTTAGTCATATTTATTCACTATTCACTAATTTCTGTCAATTAGTAGTATATTTAGTCAATTTAATTATTAATTGACATCAATTAGTAGTATATTTAGTCATTTTGAAGCTTGCATTTAGTCATTAGTATATTTAGTAGTATTTTGAAGTTTGCACAATGAAACATCTTTGAGAAGGTAAAAATAGCTTGTTTTTATTGATGAAAAATGCTTACAAACAACATACAGATCTGAAAATAAGTTACAATACTTTCTCTTTGCTAAAAAACCTTCATGGTTACAATACATAGCTCAAAGAATGAGCAAGAAACTAATTTTTTGAGTATCACTAAGCATAGAAGCATAAAGACATTCATAGATGTCTTCTTCACAAATCCATGATTATCTCATGAAGCACACTATCCTAGTTCAAGATCACACTGACATCTCTATAGAAATCCCGTCTCATGCACCCAACTTGCTCTAGTTCATAAGTTGCCACTATGAATTGTTACTGATGAAATACATCGAACAACTAAGAGGGGGGGTGAATTAGTTGTCACAAAAACTTAGCTTCATATGAACATTAAACCATCAACAACTTAATTTCTTATAATTCTATTTAACCATGAGAGCATGAAACCATAAACTTAATCACAAACACATTCAACACAGTAGAAACCATTTTTTACATGGAAAACCCTAAGAGGGAAAAACCAATGGTGGGTGTTAGTCCATAGAAATATATAACTTATAACAATACTGAAAAATAGAGGCTCACTACCCAAATTGCTCATTGAAAAGAATAGCTCACTACCAAAGGGTAGCTCACTGCCAAGGGGTGGCTCACTACCAAAGTGGTGAATTGATTAAGTAGCATCTACTCCATGCTAGGATTTAGTTCCATTGAAGCACAATATAACTTCTCTACTCTATTCTTTCACACCTTCGCACTTATCTCTTCACCTTTTCACACACACACTTTTTTGCAATTCTATTACATGTTTTTATACAATTCATCAACCTTAGAATGTACATCAAGGTCAGCATTACATTCATCAACCAGTGGAACATTCTCCAAGGTCGGCATTACAAAACATACACAGAAATGGTCTAGACCTATTACAAAATTTAGCTAAGGAAAGATGTAGAGAAGTATGATGAACATGCCACACCTTAACTAGGACTCAAACACAATCCTCCATGCCACAACACGCTTCTACAATCTTCAATGCATCTTCGTAAATAGTGAAAACAACCAAGTCAGCCAAAACTAGGTTTTCTAAGAACATTCTTCTTTTACAATCCACACTTCTCTTTGTGGACCAATCCAAAGGTAGGAACACGATCAGGAGACATCCACAAGCACATTGTAATCACCAAAAAAAACCGTACGATATCTAATCACTCTGTCAAGAAGATCCTTCAAACTAGAGCACAAGAACAACAATGTCAGCTCCTGTCATAAAGAAATGATATCTTGTGGACCACCAAATCATGAACCATTGGAGTTGAAGGTACTTAACATCATCTTAGACTTATCTCTAGAACCACATATCAAAATACTTCAATGCAGAGGAATGCGGAGCATAACACTTTCTCCCTCTCTTTGCCAATCATAGAGAAAAAGTTGTTTTCACTCTGGTGAACACAACTCATTCAATTCTTCATACTAGAGGCCCAAACATGGAACATAGCATCTTCACATATGCAGACAAAGATATTCATTCTACAGAAAATGTGAAGCATTCTTCTGGATTGTTCTTCTGTATGCAATACACCGTTTCCAATGCAACTCACTATTTCTATCAGAGAAGCTAATTTTCTCAATATCCTCAACATCAAGATTACTTACATAAGTAAATACAAAGCATCTTACTCATTATAAGAAAAAAATAAGATAGGAGCACAGTTGACACCAATGACAATAGAGATATGTTGACATCAATGACAACATCGATTAGACAAATACTTGCAAGAATCTCCCCCTTTGTCATTGATGACAACATAAGATGTGAAAAACTGTAAAGACCAGATCAAGACACGATTCTCCCCCTTTCTCTTTACACATTTGCATTCATTTGTTTTCTAAGTTTTTCACATGATTTCTCTCCCCCTTTGACATCAATGGAAAAGGACACATACTTGCACTCTGTTGCTCAGATCAAATTTGAACTTCTGCAACCAACTCTTTTGTCATTCAGCTACTCCTCCTAAGAGGTAGCTCTTAGAACATCAATCCATATCAAAGAATAAATCTTTGGGCACCACTAGACTGATGCATTCCTTTGCATCTTAGTTTAGATTTGGAGGGGTAATGACCCCTAATTTTTTCTTGAGATACTCAAAAGTATCCTTAGGTAGAGGCTTAGTAAAGATATATGCAATTTGATCCTTTGTGGGCACATATTCCAACTTAACTTCATTTTTTGTCACCTTTTCCCTCAAAAAGTGATACCTTATAGATATACGCTTTGTTCTTGAGTGAATCACTAGATTTTTGGAAATATTTATGGCACTTGTATTGTCACACAAGATTGTAATTAGATCTTCATAAACAACTCTTATATCCTTCAAAGTTTGCTTCATCCTGTTAGTGCCTGAATTGACTGGCAGTTTTTTGAGCAATTTTCATGCAAGCGCTTTCCCTAAGTATCCAAAAAATGTTCTAAGTGTTGGACCTCCTCAGCATTTTTTAGCTGCAGCATCAGATTTTCCTGAGGAGGAGGTCGTCATCATCATGTTTTCTTTGATGGAGGTCATCATCATCATGTTTTCTGTTGACCGGTTTCTCATCAGGATCATCATATTTCAATATCGGGTGATGTCTGGATATCATCCTGATCCTGCTGATGAGCTACAGTGTGCCCTGATTTGCTTGCGGGGGTGATTTTTCAAGTATCCGGTGATCTTCCAATTATCACCTTGCCCAAACATGATGATGATGTTGCCCTGTTTTTCTGAAGGGGTTATTCTTTGAGTTGTTCAACCTGACTTGTTTTTTCTTAAGGGTCGTCATCATCATCATCATATTTTCAGTTATCACCGTGTTGCTTGCGGGGGTCATCATATTTTCTACCTTCATGATATTTCGCCGGGGTGATATTTTTATCATCGGGTGATCTTGGTTATGATCATCCTGATGATGTTGTTGAAGAGTTCTAAGTGTGACCTGATATTCACTGGGGTCATCATATTTTGAACGTCAGGATGATCTTAGTCAATATCATCCTGATGATGTTGTATTACTTCATGTTCGTTGTTTTTTCATCCTGATGATTCTGACGTCATTCTTATGTCAGGGTGATATCTATTTTTCTGCCTATCTGCATCATGATATTTCCGAAGGAGGGGGTGATATTTTCATTTTTGAATATCACCCGGATGTATGTTTGTTCCAGCATCATGATGATGCTGATATCAAGGAGATATCCGCCTGCCGGCTTCGTGCGTTATCTAAGTGGGGGGTGATCTTTTCAAGCATCATCATATTCATCTATCGCCCCGATCTTATAGTGGAGCTACAGTGCAACATGATATTTGTACATCAGGATGATATTTCCAAATATCCGGTTATCTTCCGAATATCATCCTGATGTCAATATGATGATGACGTCATCAAGGTCCAGGGGGGTCATATTTCTAACACAGATCATCTTGTGGAGATCTCCCGATATTTGCAAACATGATGATGACATCATCCGGATATGAGGAGGTGCGCAGTGGGCGGATATGATGATGACGTCAGCAGGATATGATGATGACATCATCAGGATGTTCATCGGCTAGACTTTTGGTATAGGCTCAGCAGGAGGATGTTCCTCCGATGGATCAGGTTGTGCCGATGAAGGCGATTATCATGCAGGTTATATTGCGATATGATGCTGATGTCAGGGTGATATTTCAAGCGACAGGATATCATGCTGCTGGAGGATGATGATGATGAAGTCTTATACTAGTGTCGTCAGGAGCAAAAGCACCGACATCATATATGCTCATGACCTAGTATATAAAGTGTTAGAGAGGTTGCTGCGGGGTGCATGTGGGATAATTGATATCCTGCATATTTGAAATATCATGATGATGAATCTCGGTGGGAAATGGTTGCGATCGACTGTTAGATGTTTTTCCCAAGGCCGCGGGTTGGTGCGCCATTAATGGCGAAGGTTGCAGAGGTATGGGCGGATCTGGTACCCGATTGAAGGTGTACATTAGCGGACAGTGGCGCAGGGCTCAAGATATCTTCCTGTCTCCTCCCCTACCTGCTGCATTCATGTTTGGGCGCCAATTTGGTAATGCGTTGAGCGCCATTTTGCTGATACTATGTATCTGGCAGGATTTTTGGTCAACCATGTAATTAATTGCTATGGTACACTACCTGGCTGTTATAAGCAGGAAGTGTTACTCATTTGTGGTTGTTGAAAGTTGAAGATTTTTGGCTCTGTAATAAGATACAAGCTGATCTGGTTGCTCTGTACAGCTTAACTTGTGAGTTTATGTATCTCCTGTTGTACGATTTGGCATGAATCCACTGATTTCATGGTTAATCTTGTATGAGTAATGCTATCTTAGCATGTGTTGTGTTAATTCTGTCTCCAGTATTGCATGTATTCTTCTTCTTCTTCTGGATATTTGGGTAATGTTTAGATTCTAGAGCATAGAATTCCTATGTTGAATGTCTGATCTTTTAACTTCTCCTCAAGGGGTAGATTAAACTATTTTCAGGTTGAACATTGGGAAGGGTATACTGCAGTAGGGATGCCATAAGTAGAGATAACTTAACACTCTTTATTGGGAGATATCTGTAAGGCAGATATCACATATATCCCCCTGAAATCCAGTTTTAGCTATTCATGCTGATCATTCACAGGTGTATGTCTACTGACTCCAGGCCCTGGATAGGCACCAATCTTGCTTTGTGTTTGTGTTACAACCATGTCCAGCTTTGCATCCAAAATTCAAACTAAACCATTTCATGCTTCCACCTGTTAGTTGTAGGAGTAGGATTAGGAACCCCCTGCATGCTCTCATACCCAACCAGACATCATGTCCAAGAATGTTGCCAGCCTTGTGATCTATCATACAGATCTTGGTCCATACATGAGGGTATTCTGCCTGTTGTTGTCAAGTTAGATCTTTCTATCTTTGAGCCAGTCAAGGTTACATCTTGAGTTATAGGGATACCCCCCTTGGTGCGGCAGAACCAGAAGTGAAGGGGAGGCAGCTCACGCAACCTCCTGTATTTAGTTGGCTGAATCTGCCTGTGCATTAGAAGTGGCAAACCCTAATGCTGATTCAGAAGAAAAACCCAACAAAATGGTGACTCTGCTGGGGATGTTGATGCAAAGTGATATCCTGCAGTCTCTGGTGAAGTTTTGCTCTGCTGGTGGAATGAACTCAGAAACATATTTGATGAGCTTTCAGCTGCTGTAAATTTTGTCCTCTCTGGAGAGGTGGCGACTCTGCAAAAAAGATCCAAATGCACATGAAAGATGGATGTATGTGATGTGACAAAAATGTGTTGTTCATTTTTCTGCATCTGTATGAGAAAAGGTACCTTGTTCCTTCCCCTTTATTTGCTGTTTTACTGCATAGGTTAGATGCCAGGGGAAGCCTTAGGTCTTAGGCAGACAAAGGATGTCTAAGAGTAAGATTTTTATGAATCCAAGTATGAATTATCCCATACTCAGTGGTGAAATGTTGAATAAAGGAATAGAAGAGATAAGAAATAGGTTGATATTCTTAGAGGCTGTGCAGGCCCAGTTAAAAAGCAGTAACCCTGTTGTGTCTGCCATTCAGAAAGCTAAACCTCCTGTCAGCCCTTTTGATCCTTTGTATGACCAACTAGATTTGTCATGGGTGGATTATAAAGTAGAAACTATGCCTGCTAGGATATATTGTCAGATGCCTAGATTTAGTGGTCACAATGTATGTGATGGGTATGCACATATCCAAAATTTTCACAGTTTTATGGGAAAATATTCATTCAGAGATGAGGATATGTGGATGAGGTTTTTTGTTAGGTCCTTTGATGCAAAAGCAAAAGACTGGTATTTGAGCTTTCCTAAGAAATCCTTTGCCTGTTGGGATGAGCTTGCTGACTGTTTCAAGGAAGAATTTGCAAAAGAACCGGCTGATCTTGTTGCAGAATTGATGAGAATCAGAAGACAAGATGAAGAGCCATGTGTTGATTTCAGTCATAGGTTTGCAATAGCCCTTTCACAGATCCCAGAAGTCTTCAGACCTGATATTTCATCCTGTGTTGGCATATTCTTTGAAGCTTTTGAGGAGGGCTTTAGTGCAATACTGAGGGATTTCAAGGTGACAAGTATGCAGATGGCATACAGGTTCATAGAAAAGATAGAAAAAATTAGAAATGTGTACCTGCTGAAACCCCTGTCCCCAGGCCTTGGTGTGAGAAATGGTTATGAAGCTGTAAATGACCAAATGATTATGGCATCATGTGCAGATAAAAATGAAAATAAAAGCATAAAGGTTGAGACTGCTGTGTTTGAACATAATGCTAACAATACTGCTCAACTGGATTGTTCACCAGTTGAGGATGCCAGTGAAAGGACTAATGAGGACTCCCATTGCAAGGATGAGGCAGCTGACCATGAAAACAATAACGAGGTTGTGGACAACAATGAGCAATTTTTGGAATGGACCTGTGGAGACAATTGTGAGTATTGTACTCAAGACAGAGAAGATATAAGCAAACAGAGAAGTAGTCCTATGTGTGACCCATTGCCTACCTTTCAAACACATGGAGATCATGAAGAGCAGTCAGAAATTGAAATAGGTGCTAGTTCAGAGCATGATTGTTCTTCATTTGATGGCTGTTTTGCTTATGACACACAGGCTGATACTCCTCCACAAAGTGAATCCATTGGTGATGAAGATGTGTGCTCTGTTGCCCATGAACAAATGGCATACTATGATGAAACTGATGCACCTGGATCACCCATTTATGACACATATGGTGATGAGGATATGTCTGAGTATGGTGAAGATCTAGACATCATTTTTGGCTTGGATTCTGTTTCTCATCCTGATGAAAGAGGAAACAACATACATCAGGTAAGTGACTATGAAAATGTGCCTGATTTGAAAGAGATGCCAGAGCCTGATCTTTTCCAGCCTGGTGCTGCTGATTGTTGTGTACATAATGTGCACAATTGTGATTTTGAAAGCTTTTCTTTTGATGTGCCAGCATATAATACAATGAGCCCTGATCTTCCTAGCTGTGTGGTGGACTTTGAGTGTTTCCTATTTTCAGTCCAGCTAGGAGATCATGTTGCAATGCAGGATGATGATATAGATGATAAGTGCTATATGCCATATGAGTATGCATTACCTAATATATTCTGCACCCACATGTCACATGATGCTGAAGGTTATCTGCACAGGTTTGATAATGACAAGCCAAATCAGAGGGTTGAATATGCAGATGACAAGGTTTGTTTGTGGGTGGATCCTGACAGTATCTCCAGGCTTGACCCAGTGCATGCAGATGAAAACAAGATATTTGACAAAGGGAGATACATGTTTTTCTTCTCTTGGTGGCCTTAGGCCATCAAGTGTGTTTGGTGATGCAGGTCGGTGCAGTATTTGACTCTGTGCCCAATGGATAAGGGACTGGTCTGCATCCCAGAGATCTGGGGTTCTCGCTGTAGTCTTGCACCTGCACGTCCCCAGACAGAGCCAATGTTAGTGCCTGAATTGACTGGCAGTTTTTTGAGCAATTTTCATGCAGGCACTTTCCCTAAGTATCCAAAAAATGTTCTAAGTGTTGGACCTCCTCAGCATTTTTCAGCTGCAGCATCATATTTTCCTGAGGAGGAGGTCGTCATCATCATGTTTTCTTCGATGGAGGTCGTCATCATCATGTTTTCTGTTGACCGGTTTCTCATCAGGATCATCATATTTCAATATCGGGTGATGTCTGGATATCATCCTGATCCTGCTGATGAGCTACAGTGTGCCCTGATTTGCTTGCGGGGGTGATTTTTCAAGTATCCGGTGATCTTCCAATTATCACCTTGCCCAAACATGATGATGATGTTGCCCCGTTTTTCTGAAGGGGTTATTCTTTGAGTTGTTCGACCTGACTTGTTTTTTCTTAAGGGTCGTCATCATCATCATCATATTTTCAGTTATCACCGTGTTGCTTGCGGGGGTCATCATATTTTCTGCCTTCATGATATTTCGCCGGGGTGATATTTTTATCATCGGGTGATCTTGGTTATGGTCATCCTGATGATGTTATTGAAGAGTTCTAAGTGTGACCCGATATTCACTGGGGTCATCATATTTTGAACGTTAGGATGATCTTAGTCAATATCATCCTGATGATGTTGTATTACTTCATGTTCGTTGTTTTTTCATCCTGATGATGCTGACGTCATTCTTATGTCAGGGTGATATCTGTTTTTCTGCCTATCTGCATCATGATATTTCCGAAGGAGGGGGTGATATTTTCATTTTTGAATATCACCCGGATGTATGTTTGTTCCAGCGTCATGATGATGCTGATATCAAGGAGATATCCGCCTGCCGGCTTCGTGCATTATCTAAGTGGGGGGTGATCTTTTCAAGCATCATCATATTCATCTATCGCCCTGATCTTATAGTGGAGCTACAGTGCAACATGATATTTGTACATCAGGATGATATTTCCAAATATCCGGTTATCTTCCGAATATCATCCTGATGTCAATATGATGATGATGTCATCAAGGTCCGGGGGGGTCATATTTCTAACACAGATCATCTTGTGGAGATCTCCCGATATTTGCAAACATGATGATGACATCATCCGGATATGAGGAGGTGCGCAGTGGGCGGATATGATGATGACGTCAGCAGGATATGATGATGACATCATCAGGATGTTCATCGGCTAGACTTTTGGTATAGGCTCAGCAGGAGGATGTTCCTCCGATGGATCAGGTTGTGCCGATGAAGGCGATTATCATGCAGGTTATATTGCGATATGATGCTGACGTCAGGGTGATATTTCAAGCGACAGGATATCATGCTGCTGGAGGATGATGATGATGAAGTCTTATACTAGTGTCGTCAGGAGCAAAAGCACCGACATCATATATGCTCATGACCTAGTATATAAAGTGTTAGAGAGGTTGCTGCGGGGTGCATGTGGGATAATTGATATCCTGCATATTTGAAATATCATGATGATGAATCTCGGTGGGAAATGGTTGCGATCGACTGTTAGATGTTTTTCCCAAGGCCGCGGGTTGGTGTGCCATTAATGGCGAAGGTTGCAGAGGTATGGGCAGATCTGGTACCCGATTGAAGGTGTACATCAGCGGACAGTGGCGTAGGGCTCGAGATATCTTCCTGTCTCCTCCCCTACCTGCTGCATTCATGTTTGGGCGCCAATCTGGTAATGCGTTGAGCGCCATTTTGCTGATACTGTGTATCTGGCGGGATTTTTGGTCAACCATGTAATTAATTGCTATGGTACACTACCTGGCTGTTATAAGCAGGAAGTGTTACTCATTTGTGGTTGTTGAAAGTTGAAGATTTTTGGCTCTGTAATAAGATACAAGCTGATCTGGTTGCTCTGTACAGCTTAACTTGTGAGTTTATGTATCTCCTGTTGTACGATTTGGCATGAATCCACTGATTTCATGGTTAATCTTGTATGAGTAATGCTATCTTAGCATGTGTTGTGTTAATTCTGTCTCCAGTATTGCATGTATTCTTCTTCTGAATCTAGATATTTGGGTAATGTTTAGATTCTAGAGCATAGAATTCCTATGTTGAATGTCTGATCTTTTAACTTCTGCTCAAGGGGTAGATTAAACTGTTTTTAGGTTGAACATTGGGAAGGGTATACTGCAGTAGGGATGCCATAAGTAGAGATAACTTAACACTCTTTATTGGGAGATATCTGTAAGGCAGATATCACATATATCCCCCTGAAATCCAGTTTTAGCTATTCATGCTGATCATTCACAGGTGTATGTCTACTGACTCCAGGCCCTGGATAGGCACCAATCTTGCTTTGTGTTTGTGTTACAACCATGTCCAGCTTTGCATCCAAAATTCAAACTAAACCATTTCATGCTTCCACCTGTTAGTTGTAGGAGTAGGATTAGGAACCCCCTGCATGCTCTCATACCCAACCAGACATCATGTCCAAGAATGTTGCCAGCCTTGTGATCTATCATACAGATCTTGGTCCATACATGAGGGTATTCTGCCTGTTGTTGTCAAGTTAGATCTTTCTATCTTTGAGCCAGTCAAGGTTACATCTTGAGTTATAGTGATACCCCCCTTGGTGCGGCAGAACTAGAAGTGAAGGGGAGGCAGCTCACGCAACCTCCTATATTTAGTTGGCTGAATCTGCCTGTGCATTAGAAGTGGCAAACCCTAATGCTGATTCAGAAGAAAAACCCAACACATCCATAACACTTGAGTACAACAACATGTTGCTGCAATATACTCTGCTTCTGCAGTTGATAATGAGATTGAATCTTATTTCTTGCTCATCCATGAAACCAATCTATTTCCCAAGAAGAAAGAACTTCCACTTGTACTTTTTCTATCATTAACATCTCCTGCCCAGTCAACATCTGTATAAGCACTAAGAGTAAAATCATTATCCTTTGGATACCATAAGCCATGATCTAGAGTGCCTTTTAAATACCTCAGGATTCTCTTTATTGCCATCACATGATTCTCTTGGATCAGCTTGAAATCTTGCAACAAGACAAACTACATGCATAATGTCAGGTCTAGTTTGAGTTAGATAAAGTAATCCTACAATCATGGATTTGTACTTTTTATGATTAGTTTTTGGTGATTCATCAGTCTTGCTTAATTTGCAACCAGTCACAATGGGAGTACATACCGGTTTAGAGTCTTCCATCCCAATCTTCTTTAACTTTTACATACTTAGATTGAGATATGAAGGTTCTTTTATCTAATTGATTAATTTGTTGACCCAGAAAGAAATTCATCTCACCAAACATAGACATCTCAAATTCTTTCTGCATTTCACCAGCAAATTTCATACACATACCTTCATTTCCACCAAAGATGATATCATCAACAAAGGCTTCAACAATCAAAATTTGATCACCATTAATCTTGAAATAAAGATTACTGTTAGCAGTGCCTTTACTGAATCCTAACTGCAATAAGTAGTTATCCAACCTTGTATACCATGCCCTGGGAGCTTGCTTGAGTCCATATAATGCTTTCTTCAACCTACATACCATATCACCCTGATTTGATAGTTGGAATCCTTCTGGTTGCTCAATGTAGACTTCCTCTTCTAACTCCCCATTCAGGAAAACAAACTTCACATCCATCTGATACACTTTCAAATCTTTGTGAGCTGCAAATGCCAGAAACATTCTGATTGCTTCAATCCGAGCTACTAGAGCAAGTCTCTTCAAAATCTATCCCTTCAATTTGAGAATATCCTTTGCAGACAAGCCTTGTTTTATTCCTTACAACTTCTCCATTTTCATTCAGCTTATTCCTAAAGACCCATTTGGTTCCAATGATATTTTTTTTCAGTAGGTCTAGGAACTAATTCCCAAGTTTCATTCTTCTCTATCTGTATTAGTTCTTCTTCCATTGCTTTAACCCAATTTTCATCATTGCAGGCTTCATTCATAGCTTTTGGTTCAACTGTAGAGAGAAGACAATAATTCACTTATTCTTCTACATCTCTTTTTCTTGTCAACACTCCTTTCTCTTTTTCTCCAATAATTTGATCTTCAAAGTGATTGATTCTTACATACTTAGGAGTCCTATCAATTTTTGAACCCTTTTCTTCTTCACTTTGATTGTCTTCTTGTTAAACTTTTTCTTCATGAGTTATATCAATAGGTTCATCTGACTCATAGCCACTCTGAACTAATGTTTTCCTTTACCTTCATCCACTTTCACATTTGCACTCTCCAAAATCTTCTTCAGCCTTTTGTTGTAGCACTGATAGGCCTTTACTCTTGGTAGAGTATCCAAGGAAGATTCCTTCATCACATCTTGCATCAAATTTCCCTAGGTCTTCATCTCTTCTAATATAGCATTTGCTTCCAAAGACTTTGAAGTATCTTACTATTGAAATTCTTCCATACCACAATTATGTTGGGAATTAAGGTGTCTCAACCTTGGTAATTCCTTGTATTATTTCATTGTATTTATTTATTCATTGCCTATTATTGTAATTAGGATGCAAATCCTTATTGTCATCTTGTGGGAGTTGGCACGGTGATGTGTCATCCTGCATGGAAGGTGACAACTTGTAAATTTGTCCTCACATGAGGAGATAGGTGTCCCACTTAGTGGTAGGAATATTTTGCCATGTGTCAACATCTTGGATAGTGTGTAAGGGAATATTGACCAAAATGGTTATGACAGATTCCTATGACAAATCTATGACGCGTAAGAGTTGTAAATGGAAGATTCTATGACATGTGTCACAAGGCATATTTGGGTGCCCCAAGGATGGTTATGACATGTTGTAAGAGAATATGCTATTTTTAGCTTGTGTATGATAGATTCTCTTACAACTGTAAGATATGATAGTTATGACAGATTCTATGACAATTGTAAGTGTCGTAAGAGTATCTGTCATTACCCAACTTGGGAATATGTGACCTATTTGGGATGGGGTGATATAACAAGTGTCATGAACACCCTGCAGTGTTGGACAAGTGTCCTTAGGTATGTATTTTGGGCCATGAGGCCATGTTGGATGCCCATCTCAAGATAGAACCATTTTTGCCTTGTATCTTCTACATAACAGGTGCTTTGGAGAGGAGATGTATTATGCGATTGATAGATACTGTTATGCTACCGGATTGTCTCTAGATACAAGTGTCAAAGACTCCTACAAGAGAATTAGCTCTGAAATTATATCGTAACTTTCATTATTTATTGGAATATATTTGAGCTATTTTTTGGAGTGTGGGGTTTTTCACCTGTAAGGGTTTTCCCCATGTATATCTTGTCTCTCTCTTTCTCTCTTCTATCTTCTTTCTATGTATTTGTATTGCTGCAATATCTCTATTTTTGGGTTAATAACACTATAACTATAAAGGATAAAAATAATTTGCACTCATCTCTCCTCATTAGATTAGTGTAGGAAGCGATTTCTGCACACCTAGCTTCCTTTCAATTGGTATCAGAGATTGATCACCTTTGGTCCTAGTTGTTGGGTAGGGGTTTTTTGAGCTAATCTTAGATTGAGTGGGAGTCTATCTAGATTATTCTATAATCTTGTTGCAGGAAAAGAGATGGCAGGCACATCCAGAAGATTGGAGGTGGAGAAATTTAATGGCACAAATTTTGAGTTATGGAAACTAAGGATGGAAGACATGCTTGTTGATCATGACCTATGGGAAACTGTATCCAATGTAAAACCAACCACAATGGCACAACCTGATTGGGATCTCAAAGATCGGAAGGCTAAGGGTCTCATAAGACTCGGTCTAGATGATTCTATCCTATTGAATGTCCATGAGGAGAAGACCATGAAAGACCTTTGGAAGAAGCTAGGTGATGTTTATCAGGCCAAATCCCTAGTGAACAAGCTTTTTCTAAGAAAGAAGTTGTATTCTCTGAGGATGGAGGATGGAGGATCGGCTATAGATTATCTGAATCCTTTCAACATGTTAGTTGCACAATTGACATCCATATGTGTGAAAATGGAGAAGGAGGATCATTGTATGACCTTGCTCTGTTCTTTGCCAGACTCATGTGATCATCTTGTTATTGCTATTGGGAGCACCACATCCACATTCAAAATGGATGAAGTGGTATCTTCACTATTATCTAAAGAGATGTGGAGAAAGTCTTCTGAGGCAGCTAAAGAGGATCTTGCGATTTGTGGAAGACCTGAAGAGAAAGGGAAAAATAAGGACAAGAAAGATAAGAAGGGTAGATCCAAATCCCATGGGAGATCTAAATCTCCTGGAAAGTCCAAGGCTCTCTTAACTATGACAAAACTGGGCATTTCTAAAAGAAATGCAAAGAGGAAAAGAAAAAGAAGAAGAAGAATGCCCCATATTTAGATTTTGAAAAGTAACAAGATGATGGTGATGCTTTCATCACAGCCCTGGACACCCATGCATCTGATGATGTGTTATTGATAGATTCTAGTGCATCATTCCACATGACCTCACATCAAAGCTGGTTCATGAAGTATGAAGAGTTTGATGGTGGAAGAGTGTACCTGGGTGACAATTCTCATCTGAAGATTGTTGGTCATGGAAGAGTGTTAATTTGATTCTCTGATGGACAATTGAAGGGGATCACTGGGGTTATGAACATTTGAGGCTTGGCATGGAACTTGATTTCTATAAGTATGTTGAATGATGCAGGTGTGCAGGTTGTCTTTTCATAGGATGGATGCAAGATGACTAGAGGATCTATGGTGCTTGAGAAGGGTACTTAGAGAGGAACTCTGTTTTAGTTGGATGCATGCACTTCACAGTGCAATAGTTCTTTTGACTTGAAGAAAAGAGCTCCAGTCACTTCATCCCCACCATCTAAACAAGCAGTGAAGAAATCTATTGTAACAAATTTTGATGGTAGTGCATCTTGTGTACCCAAGGGTGCTCATGCTTTGGAAGTTAAGCTTCTTGCTAAAAAGACTATGTTACGGCATATGAGATTTGGCCACATTGGTGAGAAGGGTCTTAGAACCTTGAAAAATAAAAACCTCATTGAGGGGATAAATGATTGTAATCTCAAGTTTGACTTTTGCGAACATTGTATATATGGAAAGTAAAACCGTGTTTAGTTTTACTCTAGTTCTCACAAGTCTTCTGGTGTGTTGGACCTTGTTCATTCTGATGTGTTTGGTCCTGTTAGTATTCCTTCGATTTCCAAATCTATATATTTTGTATATTTTATAGATGATTACAGTAGAAGGACATGGATTTATTTTCTTAGAAGCAAGATTGAAGTCTTTAGTCGGTTCAAAGAGTTTAAATCTTTTGTTGAGAATCTGACTAGTAAAAAGATTAAGTGTTTGAGAACTGATAACGGTGGTGAGTTTTGTTTGGTAGAGTTCGATAAGTTCTGTAAAGACAAAGGGATTGAAAGACATAAGAAAACTCCATACACCCCGCAACAAAATGGAGTTGCAGAGAGGATGACTAGGACACTTGATGCAGAGTGGGACGCAACGGAGGCTAACTAACAAGAAGGAGTAGCCAACAATACAAACAGCATGATAAAATTCTCTATCGGCTGAACATCATCATCATATTTCCTAGAGACACCAACAGCATCATCACATTTCAACAGCATCATCATATTTCAGATGATCGCAAATATCCTCCTGTCGACTACTATTTACCTCCTCCGTTTGTCGCCTATCATCATCATCATGATAATCAACGGGCGCAAACATCCTCCGGTTGCACTGTTCATCGGGTGCCAAATACAAGCGGCATCATCATGATATTCAATATCACCTTCGTCTGCAGGATATCCCAAATATCCGGTTGCTCCAAATATCCTGATGATGTTGCACTTCAACAACTTGCCTTCGATGCTCCACTGCCCGATGATACAAGCAACAGCATCATGATATTGTTCATACGGTTCCTCGAAACCTCCTGATGATGCTACTACAACTTCCTGCCTACGCCGATACCTTACCACTTAGTGACAATAGGATAAACTCGCATTGAGGGATTTCTTAATATCCTGATGACGATGACGTCATATCCTGATGACGATGACGTCACACATCATCCTGATGAACTCTTCAACACTTAGCCAAAAAAACTTAACTTTCACACCCGCATCCGTTAGCGATATGCGGATGATGAGCTTCCCCGAGAGATGATCCTGACTGTGATATATACACTGAGTATATATCCAACTCAAAACATCATGATGCACTTGCAACATGCAAACTTCAACAACTTCACGACCCGATCCTGAAGGCGATGGATCTGCAGATGATGAGGCGGCTTGCTCCGGCTGGAAACGCTCATGCAGACTCCTGTGTATCCGTCCACTGCATGTAAACACTCAAAACCACTCTATTTTACAAAGATCATGTGACGACCGGGCCGGATCACCTTCAAACCAAAGTCTAACAACTTATCTCCTAGACCTAGCACATGAGGATGCTAGGCTGATTCACAGCATGCTCCTAACTGATCTCCTGAACAATGCAATGCATAAACAGAAAACATAAATGCAACCTAAGCTATGATACAGGACCATTCCACCGATTTGCAGGATCAACCGGTGGAAGGGTTGAAAGTGCCCATTGATTTGCAAAACGGAAAGGAAATCAACACAGATACAACTGATCAACTCAAATACTGCAAAAGATGAGATCTTATTCAATTGAGATTCAATGTCCTGAATACAGCTTCACAATGTCTGAACTGCTCTCCTGAATCTCAACTCAACACCAGTACATCTAGCAACATCAATATCAATCTCAATAATCAATCTGAACTATCAATATGAACTCAATATCTAAACCCTAACAGATCGAAGGTATATATAACAAATCCTTCGAGTACTACCAACTTCACTTCCCAGCAGCTGGGAGCTTCCAAGCGGCTGGGAGAGAGGACAACTCAGATACCTTATCCCGATCTCTAACTGCCTACACATACTCCTATGCTGATCTAATACATAGCATCGGTCCAATGGACC
Source organism: Cunninghamia lanceolata (assembly GCA_027924645.1). Lineage (NCBI taxonomy): Eukaryota > Viridiplantae > Streptophyta > Pinopsida > Cupressales > Cupressaceae > Cunninghamia > Cunninghamia lanceolata. The sequence continues at coordinate 5,611,748 of BSBN01000960.1, read as the reverse complement.
TTATTACATGATAAAGTCAAACATACTAAAAATAGACTATCCTGTCATCATGCTGATAATTATCCTATATCCTGATCATGTATGTCATCATGCGGACCTATATCCTGATCATGTGCGGGTGCTCCTAATACCACTATGATGCAGAGTGGGACGCAACGGAGGCTAACTAACAGGAAGGAGTAGCCAACAATACAAACAGCATGATAAAATTCTCTATCGGCTGAACATCATCATCATATTTCCTAGAGACACCAACAGCATCATCACATTTCAATAGCATCATCATATTTCGGATGATCGCAAATATCCTCCTGTCGACTACTATTTACCTCCTCCGTTTGTCGCCTATCATCATCATCATGATAATCAACGGGTGCAAACATCCTCCGGTTGCACTGTTCATCGGGTGCCAAATACAAGCGGCATCATCATGATATTCAATATCACCTTCGTCTGCAGGATATCCCAAATATCCGGTTGCTCCAAATATCCTGATGATGTTGCACTTCAACAACTTGCCTTCGATGCTCCACTGCCCGACAATACAAGCAACAGCATCATGATATTGTTCATCCGGTTCCTCGAAACCTCCTGATGATGCTACTACAACTTCCTGCCTACGCCGATACCTTACCACTTAGTGACAACAGGATAAACTCGCATTGAGGGATTTCTTAATATCCTGATGACGATGACGTCATATCCTGATGACGATGACGTCACACATCATCCTGATGAACTCTTCAACACTTAGCCAAAAAAACTTAACTTTCACACCCGCATCCGTTAGCGATATGCGGATGATGAGCTTCCCCGAGAGATGATCCTGACTGCGATATATACACTGAGTATATATCCAACTCAAAACATCATGATGCACTTGCAACATGCAAACTTCAACAACTTCACGACCCGATCCTGAAGGCGATGGATCTGCAGATGATGAGGCGGCTTGCTCCGGCTGGAAACGCTCATGCAGACTCCTGTGTATCCGTCCACTGCATGTAAACACTCAAAACCACTCTATTTTACAAAGATCATGTGACGACCGGGCCGGATCACCTTCAAACCAAAGTCTAACAACTTATCTCCTAGACCTAGCACATGAGGATGCTAGGCTGATTCACAGCATGCTCCTAACTGATCTCCTGAACAATGCAATGCATAAACAGAAAACATAAATGCAACCTAAGCTATGATACAGGACCATTCCACCGATTTGCAGGATCAACCGGTGGAAGGGTTGAAAGTGCCCATTAATTTGCAAAACGGAAAGGAAATCAACACAGATACAACTGATCAACTCAAATACTGCAAAAGATGAGATCTTATTCAATTGAGATTCAATGTCCTGAATACAGCTTCACAATGTCTGAACTGCTCTCCTGAATCTCAACTCAACACCAGTACATCTAGCAACATCAATATCAATCTCAATAATCAATCTGAACTATCAATATGAACTCAATATCTAAACCCTAAAAGATCGAAGGTATATATAACAAATCCTTCGAGTACTACCAACTTCACTTCCCAGCGGCTGGGAGCTTCCAAGCGGCTGGGAGAGAGGACAACTCAGATACCTTATCCCGATCTCTAACTGCCTACACATACTCCTATGCTGATCTAATACATAGCATCGGTCCAATGGACCTTATTACATGATAAAGTCAAACATACTAAAAATAGACTATCCTGTCATCATGCTGATAATTATCCTATATCCTGATCATGTATGTCATCATGCGGACCTATATCCTGATCATGTGCGGGTGCTCCTGCACCATACTCCCCAAAAGAAGAAATCTCAAGTCCACTTGAGATGAGAGTATCAAGGTCGGCACCATGTTTCTGTATCTGTTCGGCAGTCATCCAGACTGCTTCAGAAGTCGGCTGTCCCTTCCAAGAGACGAGGTACTCCAAGTACTTCTTGTTCCTGGTCTGTTTGACCACTCTAGTGTCCAAAATCTGCTGTATCTGTGGGGGATCATGTTGAGGAATGTCTTCAGCAACTGTATCCTGTAGGATATCCTGATCTGCATCTGGATTAGCCTTGTATGGAGTTAAATCACATACATTGAAGATAGGAGATAAACCAAGATCAGGTGGGAGTTGGATCTCATAAGCATTTTGTCCATGCTTTTGCAAAATCTGACATGGTCCAACTTTCTTTTGCATGAGCTTAGTATACTTCCCCTTAGGAAGCCTGTCTTTCTTCAAGTGAACCCAAACCAAATCTCCAACAGCAAATTGAACATCCTTCTTCTTCTTATCAGCATATTCCTTATATTTCAAAGTGGTTTGCTGGAGTTGGGTCTTGACCTGATCATGAACTTCCTTGATGGCTTCAGCAAAAGCCTCTCCTTCTGCACTAACAGGATCTGCTGTAGGTAGCTCTCGCAACTCTAAAATACCTCTGGGATGCATTCCATACACTACCTGAAAAGGCGATTTTCCTGTGCTCCTGTTGACAGTATCATTATATGAAAACTCAGCTTGAGACAGAATATTGTCCCACTTCTCTCCATGCTGTTTTGTCAAGCATCTAAGTAGATTCCCCAAGGAACGGTTCACAACCTCAGTTTGTCCATTCGTTTGAGGATGATATGCAGAGGAAAAAGACAAATTGGTTCCCAATTTCCTCCAAAGGGTTCTCCAGAAGTGACCCACAAACTTCACATCCCTGTCTGAAACTATGCTCAAAGGCAATCCATGAATTCTGACAATTTCCCTGAAGAATAAATCTGCAATATATGAGGCATCTGCAGTGGTTTTGCATGGCAAGAAATGTGCCATTTTACTGAATCTATCCACTACAACAAAGACACTGTCAAATCCTCTCCTGGTCCTTGGCAAACCTAAAACAAAATCCATACTGATGCTTTCCCATGGTCTGGAGGGAATGGGTAAGGGCTGGTATAACCCTGCATTAGTTGACCTGCCTTTAGCCTTCTGACAAATTACACAGGTTTCTACAAATTTCCTGACATCTGACTGCAACTTAGGCCAGAAATAATGCCTCCTGACCAGATCAAGAGTCTTGTCTAGACCAAAATGACCTGCCATGGCTCCACAATGTTTCTCCTTGATTATATTCAACCTCATAGAACACCTTGGGATACACAACTGTCCACCCTTGAACAACAATCCATCTTGGATCAGGAATTCAGAGAACTCAGCATGGTATTTCTCCCCAAAAGAAGTACAGACCTGATATATCTCTCCAAAATCAGCATCAGACTCATACATGGTCTTGAGTGAATCAATACCAACACTCTCTAACTGAATCTGATGGACTGTGAGAACTCTTCTGCTCAAAGCATCTGCAACTTTGTTCTTAACCCCTTTCTTATGCTTCAAGGTAAAAGTGAAAGCCTGTAAGGTTTCTACCCACTTCATATGTCTGTGGTTCAGCTTCTCCTGACTGTTGATGAAACTCAAAGCTTGATTATCGGTGAAGACTATGAACTCCTTTGGCATCAGGTAATGCCTCCATTTCTTTAGGGACTGAACTAAAGCATACATTTCCAGATCATATGATGAATACCTTTTCTTAGCATCATTGAGCTTTTCACTGAAAAATGCAATTGGTCTACCCTCTTGACTGAGTACTGCTCCAATGGCCATGTGACTGGCATCACACTCTACCTGAAAGATCTTATTGAAATCTGGAAGTGCAAGGACTGGCTGCTGTGCCACCTTCCTCTTCAATGCCTCAAAGGAATCATCTGCTCCTTGAGTCCAAACAAACCTGCACTTCTGTCCTCCTTTGATGGTATCCAGCATGGGTGCACAAATATGACTGAACCCTCTGATGAACTTCCTGTAGAAGGTTGCTAACCCATGGAAACTTCTGACTTCATTCATGGTCTGTGGAGTTGGCCAATTCAATATGGCACTCACCTTCTCCTTATCCATCTGCAGCTTTCCTTGTGAGATGACAAAACCTAAATAGGTGATCTCCTGTTTCATGAACAAACACTTGTCCAAGTTTATCATCAGCTTCTCTTCATGTAACCTCTTGAGAACCAGATCTATATGCCTGAGATGTTCTTCTCTGGTGTTACTGAAAATCAGAATGTCATCTAAATAGACTATGACAAACTTACCAATGAATTCCTTCAGAACCTCATTCATCAACCTCATGAAAGTACTAGGGGCATTAGACAAACCAAAAGGCATAACCTTCCATTCATACAAACCTTCATTTGTTTTGAATGCTGTCTTCCACTCATCACCTGGTCTAATCCTGATCTGATGGTACCCACTCTTCAAATCTATTTTTGTAAAGTACTTAGCATTTCCCAAACAATCAAGTAAATCCTCAATTGTGGGGATTGGAAACCTATACCTGATTGTGATCTTGTTGATGGCTCTGGAATCTGTGCAAAGCCTCCAAGTGCCTTCCTTCTTTGGTGCTAGTACAGCTGGTACTGCACATGGGCTCAAACTCTTTCCAATCAGACCTGAATTCATCAATTCTTCAATCTGTCTGGCTACTTCTGCATTCTGTTCTGGGGTAAGCTTATAAGCTGCTTTATTTGGAAGTGTAGACCCTGGAATCAAGTCTATGCAATGACTGATATCTCTGACAGGTGGTAGGGATCTTGGCATTCCCTCTGAGATAACACCTTTGTACTTATCCAATAACTCTTGGACAGCTGGGTCTATCAACCTTGGCTTCTTCTCCTTCTTGCCGGCCTACTGTTGTTCCTTATTCACACTCATACAGGGGATCAGGGCATATGCAACTGCACCTTCTGCTGCTACTTCTTTCATGAACTGTTTGCCTTCCATCAGCATGACCTTCACTTCTTTGCCTTTAGACTTCTCCTCTTTCTCCTTCAATGGGAATAACGTTACTTCTTTACCATCTTTAGTGATTTTATAGGTGTTTTTAACACCATCATGCTGTGCCTTCAGATCATATTGCCATGGTCTACCAAACAAAAGGTTGCAAGCATCCATCTTGGTGATATCAAACAACAACTTATCCTTATATCCACCAATCTGAAACTCTACCCAAGCCTGCTCTTCTACAGTTGTCTGCTGTCCTTGAGTAAGCCATGAGACTTTATATGGAGATGGATGAGGCAATCTCCTAAGCTTCAGCTTTATCACCATTTCTTCAGACACAAAGTTCTCAGTAGAACCAGAATCAATCAAAACTTTACAAGCCTTACCTCCTGCTTTGCAAGTGGTTCTGAAAAGAGACTTTCTCTGAGGGGCTTCTTTATCAGGTACCTTCATGGTAGTCACTGTTCTTCTCATCATCAGGGACTCTCCACTTTCTGGATATCCATAATTCTCAGGACCATTCACACTCTGAAATTCATTAGAGCTTGTCCTGCTTTGATTATCAGGTTCATTGACCAGATTTGTCCTCCTTTCTCCTGCTGAGCTTGTGGCCTTGTCTGGACATCTGCTGGCTATATGGCCTTCTTTGTTACAGTTATAGCATCTGATGGATCCTCTGCCCTGGGATCTTCCTCTGAAGGGTCTTCTACCTCTGAAGTTTCCTTGCTGACTGAAATTCTCTCTCTGATTCTGACTATTGTTGCCCTTGCTATTGTCCTAACTGGATTCTCCTTGATATCCCTGTCCATGTCCTCTGCCTCTGAAAGGACTTCTTCCACCTCTTTGTTGTCTTCCTCTTCCTCTATTGTTTTGATCTTGTTTTCTCTTCAGCTTTTCTTCCACTTTCAGTGCCAACTGAAAACTTTTCTGCACTGTATCTGGGTTATGCAGACTGAGATCTTCCTGAATATTAAACCTCAATCCATTAAGGTATCTGGCTACCTTTTCCTCTTCACTTTCTTTCACCTTTGTCTTCATACAGAGTTTCATGAACTCTTCTGTATATGAGCTGACATCTAGCTCCTTTTGCTTCAGGTTCTGCTTCCTCTTGTGTAACTGGATACTGTAATCCAAAGGAATATAAGCTTCCTTCACCAATTCCATCATCTTCTTCCATGTGGCAACTCTACGTTTTCCCTCCTGCACTCTATCATCCTGAACAAAGTTCCACCATGTCAAGGCAGCTTCTTTCATCTTTGACTGTGCTATCTTCACTCTCTGCTGTTCTGGTATCTCCTCTGTCACAAAGAAATTGTTCAAACAATCTATCCATTCCATTACTGAATCAGGGTCCATCTTACCTGTAAACAATGGCAAATCCAGCTTCACATCCATGGTTCTCCTCTCCATGGCCTTGAGGGCGTTCAACAGCGGTCTCTGGTCTGCAGGAACGACCTCCTCGCTCCAATTAGGGATATCTTCTTCTTCCCTATCATCTTCTCTACCAGAACCTACTCTGCTCCTCAACTTTGCTAACTCATCTTTCAACTCCTGATTCTGAGCCTTCACGGCCTTGCTTTCTGCAATCTGTTTCTTCACTAGAACTGCCAACTCAGCGTTGGTCATCCTTGCTGGAACCTCAGATGTTCCTTCTTCGTCTGACATCCTGCTTACCTTTTCCAGAAGATCCTAACCTTTGCTCTGATACCACTATGATGCAGAGTGGGACGCAACGGAGGCTAACTAACAGGAAGGAGTAGCCAACAATACAAACAGCATGATAAAATTCTCTATCGGCTGAACATCATCATCATATTTCCTAGAGACACCAACAGCATCATCACATTTCAACAGCATCATCATATTTCGGATGATCGCAAATATCCTCCTGTCGACTACTATTTACCTCCTCCGTTTGTCGCCTATCATCATCATCATGATAATCAACGGGCGCAAACATCCTCCGGTTGCACTGTTCATCGGGTGCCAAATACAAGCGGCATCATCATGATATTCAATATCACCTTCGTCTGCAGGATATCCCAAATATCCAGTTGCTCCAAATATCCTGATGATGTTGCACTTCAACAACTTGCCTTCGATGCTCCACTGCCCGACGATACAAGCAACAACATCATGATATTGTTCATCCGGTTCCTCGAAACCTCCTGATGATGCTACTACAACTTCCTGCCTACACCGATACCTTACCACTTAGTGACAACAGGATAAACTCGCATTGAGGGATTTCTTAATATCCTGATGACGATGACGTCATATCCTGATGACGATGACGTCACACATCATCCTGATGAACTCTTCAACACTTAGCCAAAAAAACTTAACTTTCACACCCGCATCCGTTACCGATATGCGGATGATGAGCTTCCCCGAGAGATGATCCTGACTATGATATATACACTGAGTATATATCCAACTCAAAACATCATGATGCACTTGCAACATGCAAACTTCAACAACTTCACGACCCGATCCTGAAGGTGATGGATCTGCAGATGATGAGGCGGCTTGCTCCGGCTGGAAATGCTCATGCAGACTCCTGTGTATCCGTCCACTGCATGTAAACACTCAAAACCACTCTATTTTACAAAGATCATGTGACGACCGGGCCGGATCACCTTCAAACCAAAGTCTAACAACTTATCTCCTAGACCTAGCACATGAGGATGCTAGGCTGATTCACAGCATGCTCCTAACTGATCTCCTGAACAATGCAATGCATAAACAGAAAACATAAATGCAACCTAAGCTATGATACAGGACCATTCCACCGATTTGCAGGATCAACCGGTGGAAGGGTTGAAAGTGCCCATTAATTTGCAAAACGGAAAGGAAATCAACACAGATACAACTGATCAACTCAAATACTGCAAAAGATGAGATCTTATTCAATTGAGATTCAATGTCCTGAATACAGCTTCACAATGTCTGAACTGCTCTCCTGAATCTCAACTCAACACCAGTACATCTAGCAACATCAATATCAATCTCAATAATCAATCTGAACTATCAATATGAACTCAATATCTAAACCCTAACAGATCGAAGGTATATATAACAAATCCTTCGAGTACTACCAGCTTCACTTCCCAGCGGCTGGGAGCTTCCAAGCGGCTGGGAGAGAGGACAACTCAGATACCTTATCCCGATCTCTAACTGCCTACACATACTCCTATGCTGATCTAATACATAGCATCGGTCCAATGGACCTTATTACATGATAAAGTCAAACATACTAAAAATAGACTATCTTGTCATCATGCTGATAATTATCCTATATCCTGATCATGTATGTCATCATGCGGACCTATATCCTGATCATGTGCGGGTGCTCCTGCACCAACACTGATGGAGAGGGCTAGGAGTATTCTTAGTGGAGCAAGCCTCGAACAAAAGTTTTGGGCTGAAGTTGTAGCCAATGCTTGCTACCTGGTAAACAGGTCTTCTACATCAACTCTTGTTGGTAAGACACCTATGGAAGTGTGGTCTTGTAAGAAGTCTTTAGTTAGACATCTTTGTGTTTTTGGTTGTGAGGCATATGCACATGTACCTAGGGAGAAATAGTCTAAATTGGAGAACAAGGCTGTTAAGTGTATTTTCATTGGCTATGGAGTCAGTGTGAAAGGATACAAGCTTTCGGATCCTATGGATGAAAAAGTGTTGTATAGAAGAAGTGTTATCTTCAGAGAGCTAACACCTTCCATTATTCTACAGCTAGAAGAAATAGAAAAGAAAGAGGATGTGGTTCAGTTTCCTTTTACCCCTGAGGAGACTGAACCGATAGACCTTGTGAGACCTAATGATGAGGAGAGATCTAGCAGCTCTGAAATTTCAAAAGAAGAAGTAGAACCTCAACGTTAGCCATTGAGGAGGTATACACGAACAAGGAAGCAACCTGATAGGTTTGGTTATTCATTGCTTGATTCTAGTTGTGCTTTTGCTTTACTTACTAACACTGATGAGCCTAGAATTGTGAAAGAGGCTATGGGCATGAAAGATACAAGTTCCTGGAAGGAGGCCATGGAAGATGAGATGGCTTCTTTGAAAAAGAATAAAACATGGGACTTGGTGCCTTTGCCTGAAGGACGGAAACCTGTTGGATGCAAATGGGTGTTCAAGAAGAAATTTAGTGCAGATGGTAGTGTTGAAAAGTACAAGGCTAGACTGGTTGTGAAGGGGTATTCACAAGTGGAGGGAATTGATTATGGTGAAATTTTCTCTCTCGTTGCAAAGCTAACATCTATCCTGTTCCTGTTATCTCTTGCAACAACTTATGACTTAGAGGTGGAGTAGATGGATGTGAAGACAACATTCCTTCATGGTGATTTAGAGAAAGAGATTTACATGTCACAACCAGAGCATTAAATAGAGAAAGTTAAATAAAATTTGGTTTGCAAGTTGAAAAAGTCTTTATATGGTTTGAAGTAGTCTCCTAGGATGTGGTACTTGAAGTTTGATGCCTTTGTGTTGTCAGTTAGATTTCTGAGATCAAAATTAGATAATTGTGTGTATTATAAATTTGACAATGATCGCATTCTCATTATTGCATTATATGTCGATGATATGCTCTTAATTGGGAATGGTAAGAATATGATTTCTAATTTGAAGTCTCAGTTGTCAGCATAGTTTGAGATGAAAAATCTAGGGTTAGCCAGGTATAGTCTGGGAACAGAAATTAGAAGAGACAGAGCTAACAAAAAACTTTGGTTAAGCCAGAGTAAGTATGTGAAGACTGTGTTGGATAGGTTCATCATGGCAGATTGTAGACCATTGTGTGTTCCTGTTTCCTTGGGGATAAAGTTGTCTGTTAATGATTGTCCAAAATCTTCTAGTGAGGTGGAGTACATGAGTAGAGTACCTTATGCTAGTGTTGTTGGCAGTTTGATGTATGTTATGGTTTGTGCAAGACTAGACATTGCCCAAGCAATGGGATTCCTTAGTCAATTTATGGATAATCTTGGATGGGTACATTGGGATATAGTTAAGAGAGTGTTTAGATATTTGAGGGGTACTTCTGAGTATTCATATGTTATCATGGTAATGTTACGGGACCTCTACATTTAGTTTATATTCATGGATTTGTGGATTTTGATTGGGTGGGTGACATTGACAGCAGGAGATCCACCAGTGCTTATGTGTTCACTATGTTTGGTGGTGCAATTAGTTGGATGAGTAAGTGACAACCTATTTGCTTTGTCCATGATAGAAGCTAACATTATGGTAGAAACTCATGCTTGCAAGGAAGCCATTTGTCTTAAGAGATTGTGTTTAGATATTGGTTTTGATGCAGGACAGATTACGATTTGTTGTGACAGTTAGAGTGCAATTTGCCTAGTAAAGATTCTAACTTTCCATGCCAGAACAAAGCATATTGATGTATATTTTCACTTTGTGTGAGACATGGTAGAGGATGGGAAGGTGAATTTGGAGAAGGTAGACACTTTGAATAATGTTACAGATGCATTGACGAAACTAGTGGGCATAGAGAAGTTCATATGGTGTTCGGAGTCTATGGGTCTCTCTACCTATAGTAGTTAAATCCTGTTATTTCCATTGGCTCTTACAAAGTGTTCAATAGGTGGGAGAATGTTGGGAATTAAGGTGTCTCAACCTTGGTAATTTCTTGTATTATTTCATTGTATTTTTATTTATTGCCTATTATTGTAATTAGGATGCAAATCCTTATTATCATGTTGTGGGAGTTGGCACGATGATGTGTCATCCTATGTGGAAGGTGACAACTTGTAAATTTATCCTCACATGAGGAGATAGGCATCCCAATTAGTGGTAGGAATATTTTTCCATGTGTCAGCATCTTGGATAGTGTGTAAGGGAATATTGACGGAAACGGTTATGACAGATTCCTATGACAAATCTATGACGCGTAAGAGTTGTAAATGGAAGATTATACGATAGGTGAAGACATGTGTCACAAGGCATCTTTGGGCACCCCAAGGAGGGTTATGACATGTTGTAAGAGAATATGCTATTTTTAGCCTGTGTATGATAGATTCTCTTACAACTGTAAGATATGACAGCTATGATGGATTGTATGATAGTCGTAAGTGTCGTATGAGTATTTGTCATTGCCTAGCTTAGGAATAGGTGATCTCTTTGGGATGGGTGATATGAAAAGTGTCATGAACACCCTGCAGTGTTGGAAAAGTTTCCTTAGGCATGAGTTTTGGGCCATGAGGCCATGTTGGATGCCCATCTCAAGATAGAGCCATTTTTGCCTTGTATCTTCTATATAAATAGGTGCTTTGGAATGGAGATATATTATGTCATTGACATGTACTATTATGCTACTAGATTGTCTCCAGATACGAGTTTCAAAGACTCCTGCAAGAGCATTAGCTTTGAAACTGTATTGTAACCTTCATTGTTTATTGGAATACATTTGAGCTATGTTTTGGAGTGTGGGGGTTTTCACCCATAAGGGTTTTCCCCATGTATATCTTGTCTCTCTCTCTTCTATCTTCTTTCTATGTGTATGTGTATTACTGCAATATCTTTGTTGTTGGGTTAATAACACTATAACTATAAAGGATAAAAATAATTTGCACTCATCTCTCCTCATTAGATTAGTGTAGGAAGTGATTTTCACACACCTAGCTATTATGCCCTTTGTCCTTGATGTAAAAGGGGGAGAATGAGCTAATGATTGTCTTATCAGTTGGGAGAGAAGACTTGTAAATAAATGAATGTTGCCATCAATGACAAAGGGGGAGATTATTGGAAATATGTGTTTTCATTGATGTCAACTCAATATGTGATGTCATTAATGTCAACTTGAGGTCATGGTTGTACAAAGATTTTGTATAGAAGTTGAAGAGGCTGATAAATAATTAGAGATAGTTTGATATAGTTGATGAATAGTGGAAGATTTGAGAGAGATGGTTTGACATAGGGTCAACATGTTTGACTTAGTGGAAGATTTGAGAGAGATGGTTTAACACAGTTACAGACATGGGGTCAGCATGTTTAAGGAAATTTAGTTCAAAAGAACTAGAAAATATTGAGATGTCTAGAAACATGCTACTTGACAGTTTGAAGCTTTTTGTTTATACCTATTTTGTTGAGAGAAGTTGTCTATGGTAAACACTACATATTTTCCTAAGTCAATGACCTTCTTTTTTGGTTTACATTCCCTTACATTGCATGATTTGGTTATGTAGTTTTGGAGTTAAGTTTGGTAGGTTGTAAAGAAGTTATTTCTAGAATTTCATGTCATAAACATTTCTACATTAAGAGTTACATGTGACTGATCTTTGAATTGCGGTATAACTATGTTAAGAAAATCAGAATGCTCCACATTCCTCCAAAGTGATAGATATGGTTGTGTAGATTTGGGGATATATTCAAAGTGGTGTATGGGTGCATCCATATGTGTTTCAGACATTTTGTTAAATCGCAATGCAATATCCTAAGTGTTGATGGGTCATAGTTAGTCTGGGATGCTCTATTTTCAGTAGTTCAATATGTTTCTCTTCTTGTGGTAGCATTTAATGATCAGATACTTTAGGAGAAGGTTGTAAGGATATTGTTGATAAAATATATTTCTAACATCTTGGTCTACATGATGTTTTTTGTCTCTCCCTGGTGGTGTAAAGATGAACAGTTGGTAGTGTTGGTGTTGTTTGGGCCGACTGTCTGGTTTCCTTCATTTGCGGTTGATCCTGATTAATTAATTTTTCTTTGTAGGATGTGTTGTGATGTATTTGACCCTATTATGCCATGTGTAGTGATCCACAACTCATTTTCTCTTCATAATGTATTTTTTGAGCTGACCTATATAGCATCACATGTTTCATCTAAAGGTCATCTTGGTGCCAACCTAATTGAAGTTTTGAGTTATTGTGGAGGGTATTTATAGAAGTAAAAAATCATTTATGAGTGTGTAGAAGATGTTAAGTATGAAGTGTACAAAAAAGGGATTGCAACATCAGTATATGTTAGAGGCCTCCTTTGTAGCAATTCATGTTCTTGTTTTCACTATAAATTTCATGTATTCTACTATCAGATAGTGAGTCTCTTCAGCAGGTCCTTGTAACTTTCCCTAAGGTTGTGAGCCTTAGTCTACAAGTCCATTAGGGAGCAGTGAGTTTCCTTAGGAAGTTAGCCTTAAAACAAAATTGTAATTTTTATAGGCAGTGAGCTTCATATATTATGAGTTAATCCTCACTATGGTTTTTCCCTCATTAGGTTTTCCATGTAAAAATATTTATGTCTTTATGTGGTGCATACTTTTCTTTCTATTATTCTTCATTTGGTTAAAGTTATTTGATGTTTAAGCTATAAATGGAGTTGATTTAAAGTTTAAGAATAGTTTGATTCACCCCCCCTCTCAGTCTCCAGATGTGTTCAACACAGACATGGATCCACTTGATTGTGATTCCATGCATGATCTCTCTTCCAATCCATGTTTACCAAATTCCCCTTCTATACATCCTCCTCCACAATATTATGACATATTATTCATAATCATGGTGCCTACATTACGCCTTGTGTTGTTGACATATGACTACTGGAGATTATGACATATTATTCATAAACATGGTTCCTAACCACCCATTACATTTTCTAACTTAGTGAGCATATATCCCTGAGGGATATGATTGTACCTATATATCTTCATTTATTCTATTCACTCTTATCACACTTCATACCTATTCTCCTACCATGTACTTGTTATTTATGAACTAGCTAGTTATATCACTTGTTCATTACCTTTGCCTTTTTCATGGGGGAAACTCTATGATTATATAATGAGAGACATTACCTCAAATTGCTCCTTTTTTCATATGATCATACACATTTATCCTAGCATGTTACTATCTTGAGCACTACTTATTTTCCCATTGCATGGGGACATCATTGTATTCCACTAGGTAGGAGCAATTTATATATTGTCTTCACATACATGACAAGATGCTAGGAGTCATATTTTGCATTTCGTATCTCTTGGGACTAAACCAAAAGCACCAACATGTTGGGGTGGGTGGGTTAATGCTAGGGGATGTGCATTTTCGGTGGCCAAGCCTCCTATTCATTGTCGGTTACATTGGACAGAGATAGTCTCTTAAGAGGCCTAAGACAAAAAAAGGTGCCAAATATTGGACCAACTATTCTCTCAAATTGTGGCACCTAGGAATGTCTTTTTGGCATGCATAGGTGGATGTTATGTCCACCCAAAAATAAATACCTTAGTTTTTGCTAAATCAATTTCATTTCTTTGTGGTGGAAGGGAACACAATGTTCCAAGATGCTTTAGTTTCATCCAATGGAAAGGTCCTAGGAGCTATATTTTAGTCTCTTAACCTTGTGGGACCAAATTGATAGTACCAACACATCAGGGTGGGTTGGTGTATTCTATTGAAGGCCTTATTTAATTTTCTAGGTGTCCCAATCCATTCGGGCTACACTATACCGACAAAGTCTCTTAAGCAACGTAAGAGCAAAAAACTCCCAAATTTTGATGGAGTAGTTCTCAGATTTCATGGCACCTAGGAATGGTCTATTTAGACCTACAATAGAATGTCAGGTCCCTCCATAATAACCAATCTTATTTTTCATCAAATCAACATCATTTGACCGTGCCAACAATGGATGCATTCTTGAGAAATACCTCATTGACATTTAGTGTAAAATTGCCAAGAGCCATATTTTGCATTCTTCACCTTGTGGGACTAAACTAATAGTGCCAACATGTTAGGATGGGTGGTTTTATGCTAGAGGAGGCCCTATTTTTTTCCCCAGGTGTCCCAATCCATTTAGGCTACACTATACCAACAAAGTATCTTAAGAGACATAAGAGCAAAAAACTACTAAATTTTGACAGAGTAGTTCTCAAACTTCATGGCACATAGGAATGATCCATTTGGACCTACAACTAGATGTTAGGTCCCTTCACAATAACCTCTCTCAAATTTCATCAATTCAACATTGTTTGACCATGCCAACAATGGATGCATTCTTGCAAAATGCTTCATTTACATTCAACATAATGTTACCAAGAGACATATTTTGCATTCTTCACCTTGTGGGACTAAACTGATCATACCAATATGTTAGGGTGGGTGGATATATGCTAGAGGAGGACCTATTTTGTTCCTTAGGTGTTCCAATCCATTCGAGCTACATTGTACTTGTAAAGTCTATTAAGAAACCTAAGAGCAAAAAACTGCCAAACATTGACAGAGTAATTCTCAAACTTTGTGGCACCTAGGAATGATCCATTTAGACCTACATCTGGATGTCAAATCCCTTCACAATAATTTCCCTCAATTTTCATCAACTCAACATTATTTGACCATGCCAACAAATTCATTCTTGCAAAATGCCTCAGTGGCATTTAGTGTAAAGGTTCCAAGAGCCATATTTTGTGTTCTTTAGCTTATGGGACCAAATTGATACTGCCAACATGTCAGAGTGGGTGGGTGTATGCTAGAGGAGGCCATGTTTCATTCCCTAGGTGTCCCAATCCATTTGGCCTACACTATACTGGCAAAGTCTCTTAATAGACCTAAGAGTAAAAAGATGCCAAATTTTGATGTAGTAGTTCTCAAACTTCATGGCACCTAAGAATGATCCATTTAGACCTATAGCTATATGTTAGGTCTCTCCACAATAACCTCTCTCAATTTTCATCGAATACACATCATTTGATCGTGCCAACAATGGATGCATTCTTGCAAAATGCCTCAATGTCATTTAGTGTAAAGTTGCCAAGAGCCATATTTTGCATTCTTTACCTTGTGCAACCAAACTGATAGCACCAACATGTCAATGTGGGTGGTTGTATGCTAAAGGAGCCATGTTTCATTCCCTAGGTGTCCCAATCCATTTGAGCTACACTGTATTAGCAAAGTCTCTTAAGAGACCTAAGGGCAAAAGACTGCCAAATTTTGATGTACTATTTCTTAGACTTCATGGCACCTAGGAATGATCTATTTAGAACTACAACTAGATGTTAGGTCCCTCCACAATAACCTCTCTTGGTTGTTATCAATTCGACATTGTTTGACCATGCCAACAATCAATGCATTCTTGCAAAATGCCTCAATCACATTTAGTGTAAAGGTGCCAAGATCCATATTTTGCATTCTTCACCTTTTGGGACCAAACTGATAGTGCTAACACATCAGGGTGGGTGGGTGTATGATAGAGGAAGACCTGTTTCATTTCCCAGGTGTCCCAATCTATTCGGGCTACATTGTACCGGCACAGTCTCTTAAGAGACCTAAGAGAAAAAAACTACCATACTTTTATGGAGTAATTCATAGACTTCATGGCACTTAGGAATGATCCATTTGGACCTACAAATAGATGTCAGGTCCCTCCATAATAACCTCTCTATATTTTCATCAATTCAACATCATTTGACAGTGCCAACAATGGATGCATTCTTGCAAAATGCTTCATTTTTATTCAGCATAATGTTGCCAAGAGCCATATTTTTCATTCTTCACCTTGTGGGACCAAACTGATAGTGCCAATGCATCAGGGTGAGTGGGTGTATTCTAGTTGAGGCCCTGTTTAATTCCCCAAGTCTCTTAATCCATCTGGGGTACACTGTACTAACAAAGTCTCTTAAGAGACATAAGAGCAAAAAACTACTAAACTTTGATAGATTATTTCTCAAACTTTGTGACACCTAAGAATGATCTGTTTGGACCTACAAATGGATGTCAGGTCCCTCCATAATAACTTCTCTTAGTTTTCCTCAACTCAACATCATTTGAACATGCCAACAATAGATTCATTCTTACAAAATGTGTCATTGGCATTTTGTGTTCTTCACCTCATGGGAATAAATTGACAATGCCAACACTTTATGGTGGGCTGGTGTATGATACAGGAGGCATGTAGGAATGTCTCATTTGTGTATACAAGTGGATGTTGGTCTCATTTTAGAGTAGTGTAAAGTTTCCAATAGCCAACCTTCAGATTAAATTAATGGATTAGTGTTGAATGCATATGTTTTGTTTTGTGTTGCAAGGAACATTCAAGAAAATCTTGAGCCAACTCATTAAAGTAGGCAATTTCTGACTCTATAATAAAATGTTTTGCAAATCACTAACATATTATTCACAACATATTATAAATTTATATGATAATACCTTCTCACCTTTACATGTTCAAACATGAAATAATCCTTTTTAAAACTATCCCTATTAAAGATTTTTTTTAAAATCTTAAATGTAAAAAATATACAAATGTCGTCAAAATGTAGATTCAATATATGTTTTTGAATTGTATATAAATTATATCAAATTTCTACACAATGAAAGATAAATTATTTAACCAATTATCTCAATCCCTTGAATACAATAGCTTTATTCTCCAAAACACCTGCATTTATATATTCAAAATTTGTTAAGAAAAATAAATAGCATTGAAACTACAACTAACTTAAAAAATGTTATAATAAGTTTGATGGAATTTTAAGAAACACTAAGTTTAGAATTCTATGTTAGATGTCACCTTAGAAATTATATCGAATGTCTCCAAAATGAAAGCTAAATGCTTTAACCACTTACCTCAATCCCTTCAATACAATAGCTCTATTATCTAAAACATCCAAATTTATATATTAAAATTTGTTAAGAAGAATAAAATTTAACCTACTTTTAACTTAGTAATGTTGGATGTATTGCCATTGTAACCTCACCATACTCATAACATAGTCATGGTCTAGGTAGAATACACAAAATGTTGTTTCCAACTTCATAAGTAGATCTAAGTAGTCCAACCTTGTGTGAAATACACCTGTATTTATAAGTTAAAAATTTGTTAAGAAAAGTAAACAACATCAACTTCAACTAACTTAAAAAATGTTATAAGAAGTTTGACGGAAGATTAAGAAACACTAAGTCTAGAGTTCTATGTTAGATGTCACCATAGGAATTATATTGAATGTCTCTAAAAAGAAAGCTAAATTCTTTAAACAGTGATCTCAATCACTTGAATACAATAGCTCTATTCTCCAAAAAACTTGCATTTATATATTAAAATTTGTTAAGAAAAATAAACTTCAACCTACTTTTAACTCAACAATGTTGGATGTATTGCCATTGTAACCTCACCATGCTCATAACATAGTCATGGTCTAGGTAGAATACACAAAAAGTTTTTTCCAAGCTCATAAGTAGATATAAGTACTCCAACCTCATGTGAAATACACCTACATTTATAAGTTAAAAAATTGTTAAGCAAAGTAACAACATCAACTACAACTAACTTAAAAAATGTTATAAGAAGTTTTATGGAAGTTTAAGAAACATTAAGTTTAGAATTCTATGTTAGATGTCACCTTAGGAATTCTAGAAAATGTCTCCAAAATGAAAACTAAATGCTTTAACAACTGATCTCAATCCCTGAAATACAATAGCTCTATTCTCTAAAGCACATACATTTATATATTAAAATTTGTTAAGCAAAATAAAATTTAACCTATGTTCAACTCAGCAATGCGGGATGTATTACCATTGTAACCTCATCATACTCATAACAGGGTCATGGTCTAGGTAAAATACACAAAATTTTGTTTCCAACGTCATAAGTATATCTAAATACTCCAACCTTGTGTGAAATTCACCTGAATTTATAAGTTTAAAAATTGTTAAGCATGTTGCAAGTATGTACCTAACCGGTGTTGTCATTGATGTCAACATATCCTTGTTGTCATTGGTGTCAACTGTATCTTACTCTATTATCTATTTAGAAGACTTATATGTTGAAGATATTGAGAAAATTAGCCTCTCCATAAGAAACTAGTGAGCTACAGAAAGGTGCAGTATAGACAGTGACTTGTATGCTGAAGAATAGTCCGGTAAACTACTCTGTATTTACTTATATTTGAAGTTCATGGTTTATGGATTGGAAGTAAGTTAGAGGTATGACTAAGGATATGACATTCCAGGTTTGAAGCCTCCACATAAAGATCTAAGTGAGTTGTGTTCACCAGAGTGAAACCTGTGTTTTCTATAAGTTCAGTTAGGACAGGAAGAAAGTATTATGCCCCGCATTCCTCCACAATAAAGTATTTTTCTCTATGGTTCTAGAAGGAAGTTTGGGATGATGATAAGTTCCTACAGTTGTAATGGTTTGTGGTTTGGTGGTCCGCAACCTATTTTTCTTTGATGACAGTTGAAGACAGTGAAGTTCATGTGTTCCGGTGAGAAGATTCCTATGGATAAAGTGGTTAAGGTTCATGTGGTTGGTCCTTATGATTATAACATACTTGTGGATATGTCCTAATCATGTTCCTATTTGGACTTTGGTTCACATTAAGAAATTGAGATTGTGTTTGAAGATTGTTCCCAGATAATGTAGTGTGTAACCAGTCTTGGCTGACTTGGTTAATCCCAATGATTGTGGAGATCTTTGGAAGATTGTAGAAGTGTGTTGTGGCATGGAAGATCATGTTTGAGTCCTAGCTAAGGCATGGTGTGATCTACATTTCATTTCCTTTGCACAATGTTGTAATAGGTCATGACCTATTTTGTAAATGTTTGTAATACCAACCTTGGAGATTGTTCCAATGGTTGATGATTGTGATGCTAACCTTGATGATCATTCTAAGGTTGATGTAGTGTATAAATACTTATAGTTGAGTCATGGAAAAAGTGTCCTTGAATGAAAATGGAAAGATATTAAGAAAGGTCCAAAAGGCAGAGCAGAGAAGAGGCAGAGGAAAGAAGAGGAAGAGAAGAATAGAGGTAGAGCAGAGTAGAGGAATTATTGTACTTCAATCATAGACATAAGAAGGTGTTGGTCATGGCAAGAAGCCTGGTAGTGAGCCACCAGTAGGGTTTAATAACCCTCAGGGTTTAATAGCCCTTATTGTAATCTTGCTAGGTTTAGAGTTGAGGCAATGAGCCTACTAGACCCAGTTGTTCTTCATGGCAGTAAGCTAGTATGTTTAGGCCCGTGGAGTGACCAAGTTTGAACATCATTATTTCAAGATTGCAATATATATTGAGAGTTAATTATCTCCATGGTTTTTCCCCACCTTGGGGTTTTCCACATAAAATCTAGTGTCTCTTGTGTTTGATGTTATCTCTATGGTTAAGTTTATGATTTCATGCATTTATTGTTAAATTATAATAATTGTGGATAAGTGATGGATGCCTAATTGTAGTAAGTGTTTAAGTTTTTGGGACAACTGATTCACCCCACTCTCAGTTGTCTGGCACATATCAACAAAGCAAAGTAAACAACATCAACTACAACTAACTTAAAAAATGTTATAAGAAGTTTGATGGAAGATTAAGAAACACTAAGGTCAGAATTCTATGTTAGATGTCACCATAGGAATTATATCGAATGTCTCAAAAATGAAAGCTAAATAATTTAACCACTAATCTCAATCTCTTGAATACAATAGCTCTATTCTCCAAACTACCTACATTTATATATTAAAATTTGTTAAGAAAAATAAACTTTAACCTACTTTTAACTCAACAATGCTCGATGTATTGCCACCGTAACCTTGTCATACTCATAATAAACTCATGGTCTAGCTAGAATAAAATAAATGTTAGTTCCAATCTCATGAGTAGATCTGCGTACTCCAACCTTCTATGAAATACACCTACATTTATAAGTTAAAAATTTGTTAATCAAAGTAAACAACATCAACTACAATCCACTTAAAACTTTTTGTAAGAAGTTGTATGGAAGATTAAGAAACACTAAGTTTACAATTCTATGTTAGATGTCACCTTATGAATTATATCGGATGTCTCCAAAATGAAAGCTAAATTATTTAACCATTGATCTCAATCCCTTGAATACAATACCTATATTCTCTAAAACACCTACATATATAAATTAAAAATTGTTAAGAAAAATAACCTCATCATAAGCAAATCTAAGTACTCCAACCTTGTGTTGTGTGAGATCTATCTTCTACATTACATTATTCCCTTCCATATCTTTGGTGCCTTCATAATTTATCATTTCTTATTTTCTTAATTAGAGGTCTATAAGGTCTTATGTTTGCAATTAATATAGTGTGGGCCATAGTGTGGGACCTCTAAGGAATACCCTCCTAGATTTATTAGATTCTAAAGAAGAAGAAGAGCCTACCCTCTCTTATTTAATTGGTGGCTAATTGTTTACTCTCTAAGGATGGGTCCCACCTCTTTGTCTAGGTTAATAGGCATTCCCCTTGCCTTTATATTGAGTGTTTACTTAAGGAAAGTGGATCAACTATTTTTAGCACCATAAAATAGAAATTATGTTGGGGACAAGTTCCTAGTTCTATCATTCCATGGCCTAGTTGATGTTGAAGAATTTGTTGTTGGTGACCAAACGCATTCCAATTTTCTTCCCTTGAAGAGCAAGTTTATACTTCAAGTTTTTCCTCAAGTGTGAGGTGGTGATTCTACTATTGTTCCTAATTTTTATTTACTTCTATCAAGTGCTAACCATTGTTAATTATACATGCACATTCCAAGGCAATAAATTCTAAGGTGATTTTTTTTCTTGTTCTCTCTTCATGGATATAAATGTAATAGTGTATGATGTCAAGTAGAATGGTGCATAGAGAATGTTTCAAATAAAATAAGTGAAATTGTATAATCATGGGTTCTTATTTGGAATGTGGTTGGAAGGACCATTCTAGGCCCTTTCCTCACATTATGCTATTGTTATACTCTTGAGCCTTGTGATAATGAAGAAAGTAAAGGCCAAGGATAAATTAGGAGGTAGGCTCCTATGTTATTGATGTTATGAGATCTCCCTTGATTTGTATCAAGATTCAACTGACACCCAACAATAAAACTATTATTGTTATGCATGAAATTAGAACACTTAGATATTAGTGTACATGTAACAAAAGACTCATTATACTTAATTAAAGGCCTTGGATATCCTATATAATGTTTAGATATATGAATAAGAATCCATTTTTGCATTTAATACTAGGTTTGATGATGGTTTTTAAGACACCTTTAAGATTACCTTAAATAGTCAGTTTGTGTGATTATGTACTTTGGATCCATTGGTAATGACATAGGTCTCCTCTCTAAAGACATGAATCCTACCACTCTCCTACAAGATTACACTTGAGAAGTGAATGTTTTTTTAAAAAGAATGACAGAGCACCCAGACTTGTATTGATAACACTTGGGAAGTGAATGTTGATAAGATTAGAAGAATATCATGGTTTGTAAGCTCAACATCTATAAGGATTTCTAGTGACATACATGAAGATAATGGTGTTAATCCTAGTGAGTTGATTTCTATTGGTGATTTTGAACACCTAGTGCCCAATCAACATCAATGATTTCTATTAGTGTTAATTCTCCATGTTGTGTAAACTCTTTGATCCTCCATACCATATTTTGGTCTCATGACTCACATCAATTATCATGCAGCATCATGTATGCACTATCCTACACTCACCTTGGTCCCACCTCATTTGACCTTAGTTACTTTGTAGCCAATGGCAATATTCCATGCTAAGATGAATGATATCATACCTTTGGATGTGGACTTATTTTTAACCTTTGAGCTCATCATTTGGTTCTTGTAGCTCCTCGTGTTGTAAGATGATATAATGGTTTAGGTTTAATTCTTTGGCCATTAGATCATTTCCAATCTAGAGTCTATGCATCTGTAACTCCTTTGAACTCCAACACCACTACATGTGTAGAACATTTATCTCCCCTATTATGATATCTCATCATGTGCTTTCCATAAATCTCTCTTGATACATTATGAGTTATCCCTTTTGGAACACACCTCCTAATCATCCTACCATCTCACATTTTGTGGGCCCTATTATGGTTTCACCCTCCCTATGATCTCCTACCAACATCATCCTCCTACATATACATACAACACATGATCTTGGTCCCCATCATCCACCACCTCATCCCAATTGACCAATGGAAGATTACCTCCTATTGAGTGTTTTGATCATTGATTTTAATGTGCATGGGCTATTAGATCATTTTCTATCTAATAGCTTGTGCACTCTTGAAGAACTCATGAACTTTTATATCCCTTGAATATGTATTAACCATTGATTGTAAACTATTTTCTTGACAATGAATCAAGTATGGACTCACTTAAATGTTTTGGTACAAGTGAGTTAAGAACTATTTAATCTATATATTGAAAATACACTAAAACTACAAAAAGCTAGAATGTAAAGGTTAGTTACATCTACTAAAGCACTAGAAAATGCATTCATAAATAGCTTAAACACTTAGATACATGGAACTATAAAGTACAAATGTTCACTATAAAATCACCCTTCAATGTTATGATGTACACAACCATAGGACTATCGTTGATGACTATCATGTATAGGGTCATATGTAACAACCATAGAAGGCTTAAAAGTAATCTTAGGAACAATAAATCAATATTATAGAGCATCTAGGATAGATTAGGTATATTTTCAAACTATTATACTAGAACATGTTGGTTATGCTAAATAATCTCATTACAAGGACACTATAACACATGATCGGTAGGCCATCATAACAATTATGAATTGGCAAAATTCTTGTCAAGAGGCCATAAGATGGACATAATAGTCTCTAAGGGTGATGTTAGGGACTCTTTAAAACCAAAATGATTCTTAAAACTACTCTTAAATGTCTCAAACTAAAAAATAAGCTCTCTTTAATATAGAAATCAGTGTGTACAAAATGCTAGAAAGCAAAATATTAAGAAAATTTGGACATCAAAATATTTTTCAACACAAATGCCTACACTAAAAATTGTACCTAACATCTAGGATGCCATGGTAGATAACCTCATTCATAGTCTTAGATAGTCAAAAGCATATATTATAATTAAAGAAATAAGATTTTCAATAAAACAATTCCAAAAAATGGAAAAAACAAGAATCTCACTAAGATAAAAATTGACATACATGTCCCATCTGGATGTTTATATGCTATTCAAAAATACCTAAGGCTTCATCTCTTACCTTGAGAGTATCCAATATTGCTTCATGATCAACATTACTAATTGTCCATAGTTCTTTTGTTTCTGGTTATGCATGATGCTTTAATAACTTAGCATTTGTTGCTACATCTAGGTGTGAATACATGAGTATGGTTTTGTGCTTCTTAAAGTCTTCAAAGGTATGAGATTCTTTGTAATCATATATGTTTACAACCAAGTCCTAATAATAACAACTAATCCTATAGGATATGTGAACCCATAATGATCTATCATAGCTTGTGTTAGATTTTATTTTCCTTGTACACATCATGCCAACCAATAGTCTGATCTCTCTTCATTTCCATGTGGTACAACAATTGCATTAACATGACCTGGTTGTACAAGGTCTGAAAGATGGTCATAGTCAAATGATGTCTCCATGTCATTGAGTCAAGATGTCTAAACTTGAGATAAATGGGTTAAATATCGTGAAATACAGGTATCTACCCACTCACCTGACTCACAATGATCTCAGTCACAATTAATACAAATCTAACAAAAGCAAGCTAATTCTCATGTTCAAATAGTTCATGTACTTACATTTGAGCTTTAAAATGAATGTCTGATGATTTATTGATTCTAGTGCAATCATGGATGGAGGGTCCAGAAAATGGACTGTCCAACCATGTAGGTAGAGTAAACACAACGGAAACAACACAAAAAGAACACAAGAATATAATGCAATGGAAGATTTAGTTGATCACTATATCAGACAATTACAATGCTTATATGTCAATAACATACAAGCTACAATCTAGCTCACAGGCCTACCTTTTAGGTTACAACATACATGAATGATATGGCATTGAAGTGGCTCTAGAAAATAACTATGTTTCTACTCTATTATCAAATGTGAATGATTGACTTCCAAATGTATCTAAGAAATACTTATATATCATCTTCTAGCCCAAAGAATCCTTCGCGTCAACATCAAGAGTGTTGCAAGTATGTGCCTAATCGGTGTTTTCATTGATGTCAACATATCCTTGTTGTCATTAGTGTCAACTGTATATTATTCTATTACTTGTTTAGAAGAATTGTATGTTGAGGATATTGAGAAAATTAGCCTCTTCGGAAGAAACAAGTGAGTTATAGAGAAGTGCAGTATAGACAGTGAGTTGTATGCTGAAGATTAGTCTAATAAACTGCTCCACATTTATTCCTACTTGAAAATAGTGGTCTGTGGATTGGAAGTAAGTTAGAGGTATGTCTAAGGATGTTACATTTTGGGTCTAAGCCATCCGCATGAAGATCTGAGTGAGTTGTGTTCACCAGAGTGAAACCTACTTTTTTGGTAGGTTCAGTTGAGACAGGAAGATAGTATTTGACTCCACATTCCTCTACAATAAAGTATTTTGTTCTATAGCTCTAGAGGGAAGTCTGGGATGAAAATAAGTGCCTACACTTGCAATGGTTTGTGGTTTGGTGGTCCACAATCTATTCTTCTTTTATGACAGTTGAAGACAGTAAAGTTCATGTGTTTTGCTAAGAAGATTCCTATGAATAAAGTGGTTAGGGTTCATGCGGTTGCTCTTGATGATTATAGTGTGCTTGTGGATGTCTCCTAATCATGTTCCTATCTAGACTTTGGTCCACGTTAAGAAATTTAGATAGTGTGTGAAGATTGTTCCTAGATAACATAGCGTGTAACTAGTCTTGGCTGACTTAGTTGATCCCAGTGATTGTGGAGATCTCTGGAAGATTGTGGAAGCATGTTGTGGCATGGAAGATCATGTTTGAGTCCCAGCTAAGGCATGGCATGATCCACATTTCATTCCCTTTGCATGATATTGCAAAAGGTTAGGACCTATTTTGTAATGTTTGTAATATCGACCTTAGAGATTGTTCCAATGGTTGATGATTGTGATGCCAACCTTGATGATCATTCCAAGGTTAATGTAGTGTATAAATACTTGTAGTTGAGTCATGGAAAAGGTGTCCTTGAGTGGAAATTATAAGATATTAAGAAAGGTCCAAAGGCAGAGCAGAGAAGAGGCAGAGGAAAGAAGAGGAAGAGCAGAGCAGAGGAAGAGCAGAGCAGGGGAAGAGTAGAGTAGGGGAATTGTTATTCACAATACAAAAAGGTGTTGATCATGGCAATGAGTCTGGCAGTAAGCTACTAGTAGGGTTTAACATCCCTTATTGTAATCTTGTTAGGTTTAGGGTTGAGGCAGTGAACCTACTAGACCTAGTTGTTCTTCATGGCAGTAAGCCAGTATGTTTAGGCCCATGGAGTGACCAAGCCTAAACATCATTATTTCAAGATTGTAATATATATGGAGAGTTAATCCTCTCCATGGTTTTTCTCCACCTTGGGGTTTTCCACGTAAATCTGGGGTCTCTTGTGTTTGATGTTGTATCTATGGTTAAGTTTATGATTTCATGCTCTCATTGTTAAATCATAATAATTGTGGATAAGTGATGAATGTTTAAATTATAGAAAGTGTTTATGATAACTGATTCACCCCCCCTCTCAGTTGTCTGGCACATATCAAAAAAGAGGTCTCAAACCCCAATGCAAGATGAAACATGTAGGAAATGTGTTGCTTGGCCTACAGCTCATGGTAATGCTCTACAAATGCATGAAACATGATGCAGTTCTTAATGAAGTTCTATCTGGTCCCATACTACCTTGTGTGATGTTTCATTTGGCTCCACAAGTCACGAGGATGCTCTGCAAGCCTTGTATGCTTAAACTAAATGTTGATTGTTCTATTTGGTGAATGTTGATGATCTTCTGATAGTGATATCTCTACAAACATCTCCAAATTTCATGAAATCTGAATATGATGTAGCTGACATAATGTAGAATCTAAGTCATGCTCCGTGAGAACTGAAATGAAGATGTGGTAAAATGCGATGGAAAATGTTGAATTGCAAATGACTGAACTACAACTGAAATGTAAGAAAAGAAAAGAAATCAAATATTTTTGGTTGATGCAAGATTGCTATTCAAACTAGATGCTTCTACATCAAACACCTAGGGTTGTTTGAAATGTGAGTCCCTCACTTTGCTGGGGCTAGAGGAAAACCAAGATGGTCTACCTCAACCTAAGAAATCCATGATGAATCTTCTTCCAATCTTCCTTTCCACTTAACCAGGTACTCTTTATACTACTTGCCTTTGGTGCTCCATCCAACTCTACTATCTAAAATCTGTTCTATCTGCTCTGATTATTGCTATGGTAACTGATCCTTCAATCCAACTTCAATGTTTTCTCTTGCTTCTCCTTCATGATACTGATAAAGATTTGCAATGTTAAATATAGGTGATATGCCAAATGTCTCCAATAACTCCACTTCATATGCATTTCTTGAATCAAACTTCTTAAGAATCCTACATGGTACAAACATTCTCATCTACAACTTGTTATATGTCCCCACTGGAAATCCCTACTTTCTTAGGTATAGCATGACTTCATCTCCAACAAAAAATTCCTTATGTCTCCTCTTCTCATCTTATTTTTCCTTATACTTATACTTGTTATTCATCTCTTCCAAATGTTTCTTGACCTAAGTGTGTATTGTTTCCATATATCCTACAAATTCTTCTACCTCTGCACTTCTCTTGTTATCCATACTGACATCTCTCAGCTCCACAACTCCTCTGGGTTGTACTCCTATCAAAATTTCAAATGGTGTCTTTCCTATACTTCTGCTCACTAAGTTATTATATGCAACTTTTCTTGCAGTAGAATTATATCCCAATTTCTTACCTTATCTCCCACTAAGCATCTCAACAAGTTACCCAAACTCCTATTTACCACTTCTATTTGTCCATCTATCTATGGGTGAAATTTTGAACTAAATTTTAGGTCGATCTTCATCTTCTTCCATAATGTCCTCCAAAAATATCCTATGAATCTTGTATCCCTGTCTAACACTATACTCTTTGGTAATCCATGCAAGCTCACAATCTCTTTGAAAAATAGATCAACAACATGCACTGCATCACTAGTCTTCTTACTAGGAATGAAATGAGTCATCTTTGATAATATGTCCACTACCACAAATAAATAATCATGTCCCCTCTATTTTCTTGGAAAACCTAATATGAAATCCATGCTTATATCTTCCCAAGGTCTCTCTGGGACTATCAAAGGTTTGTATACTCCATTATTCTAACTACTTCCTTTTGCAACTTGACAAACTCTGTAACTTTGAACAAATTTCCTTACATTCTTATCTATCTGAGGCCAAACATAATGTCCATTCCAAAGCTACCATCTTATCAATACCAAATGTCCTGCTAATCCACCACTATGTTTCTCCATGATCAAATTCTCTCTCATTGAACTCCTAGGTATACACAACTAATTTCCTTTGAACAACATATCATCCTGAATGAAATAATCCAACCACTTGCTTCTATCTATCAAAACAATTTTCTTACATGCTTTCCATGCTTCCTCAAAATCAAGATCATCTTCATACATATGTTTTAGTTCTTCAAAACCTAGTATTGTTACCCTCATCTCTATCAACAAACTCCTTCTACTCAATGCATCTGTAACTCTGTTTGACTTTCCACTTCAGTGCTTCAATACAAATGTGCAACTCTGCATGAACTCTACCCATCTCATGTGTCTATAATTCAACTTACCCTAACTATTCAAATACTGCAAATCTTGATGGTCAGTGTACAACACAAATTCTTTTGGAAACAAGGAATGTCTCCACTTCTTCAAGTCTTGAATTATGGCATAGAACTCTTTATCATAAACTAAATATCTCCTTCTTGCATCATTTAACTTCTCACTGAAATATACTACTAGTCTCCCTTCCTGACTTAACATTGCTCCTATTGCATTTCCACTGACATCACAATCCACTTGAAATACTTTGTCAAAATCTGGTAATGCTTACATTGATTGTTCTATCATCTTTTGCTTCAACAATTCAAGACTCTTATGTGCTCCTGATGTTCACCTAAATTCCTTCCAGTCACCCCTTATTGTTTCTATTATTGGTGTGCATATAGTACTAAAATTCCTGATGAACTTTCGGTAGAAACTTGCTAGTCCATGAAATGATCTTACCTCTCCAATGTTCACAGGTGTTGTCCATTTAACAACTACTCTAACTTTCTTAGGCTCCATCTTCAATCCTTCCAAAAAAATTATAAATCTCAAATATACCAATTCTTCCTTCATAAAACTACATTTCTTGATGTTTATCATCAATTTCTCTTCTCTCATCCTCTGAAGTACTTGTCTAATATGTTGAAAATGTTATTCTTTTGTTCTACTGAAAATTAGAATATCATCCAAGTAGACAATAACAAACTTACCCAAGAATTTTTTCAAAACCTCATTCATCAACCTCATGAAAGTACTTGGTGCATTAGTTAATCCAAAAGGTATGACTAACCACTCATACAATCCTTCATTTTTCTTGAATGCATTCTTCCACTCGTCTCCTTCTTTGATCTTGATCTGATGATATCCACTCTTTAGGTCAATCTTTGTGAAATAATTTGCTCCACTCAAACAATCCATGATATCATCCATCCTTGATAATGGAAATCTATACTTAATAGTGATCTTATTGATTGATCTTGAATCTATACACATCCTCCATTCTCCATCTTTCTTCAATGCTAGTACTGTAGGTACCACACATGGGCTTAAACTTTCTATGATCCATCCCTTCCTCAACAACTCCTGTATTTATCTATTCAACTCCGCATTTTCTACTGGTGTCATTCTATGTTCTTCTTTGTTTGGCAAACTGGCTCTAGGTATGAGGTCCATATGATGACTGATACTCTAGATTGGTGGCAATCCTTCAGACACATTCTCTGATATGATATCCTGATATTCTATCAACAATTCAGTTATCTCCTCTAGTGGTGTTTCTTCTTCTTTTACGGTGGTGGTTTCTACAATTAGGGTACCACACTTCTTCAGAATCAATACAAAAGACATGTTCTCATGTCTCAATCTAGCCAAAGAATTCCTCCCATCCAATAAATAGATTCTAGCATTCCCACATACTTCAATTTTAGGCTCTTCCTCTAAAGGTATCAAGATATGTTTCTTCCCATTTGATGTTAAAGTATAAATATTCTTTCTTCCATCATGTATTTCCTTTCTATCATACTACCATGGTCTTCCCAACAATATATGACATGCATCCATTAGCATAATATCACACAATACCTCATCAACATAAGATCCTATATGAAATTTCACCAAACATTGTTCACTCACTAGTACCTTGTGCTCATCTTGAATCCATGCTATCTTGTAGGGCTTCAGATGTTTCAATCTCTCCAAATTTAGTTTCCTCACCATTTCTTCTAAAACCAAATTGTTAGTACTATCGCTATCAATGATAACCTTGCAACATTTATCTCCTGATTTACGTCTTGTCTGGAACAAACTTTTCCTCTTCGGTAGTTCCTTAGTTGTTTCTACTTGAAATAAGGCTCTCCAAATGACTAATGACTCACCAAATTCTCTAGGTTTTGCACTAAACTAGGTGATCCAACTAGTTCTTCCTCTGCATATGCTGCTCTTGCACTATTCTCTATCCTTTTGCTAGTACTCTCTTGATGACATTCAAATGCCCAGTGTCCTTTGCCTCCACACTTGAAACATGTTCCTCTATATGATCTCTTATCAAATCCTCTTTCCTCCCTCTAGTATCCTGTTAGGGTTCAAGCATATCAAAGCAATAAACACTAACAATTATATGCAGATTAAATAACCCAAATATAACAATGAAGAACAACACAAAAGAGATCAACACATGAATTTAATGTGGTTCACCCAAAATGGGCTACATCCACATAAACTCAGCCGTCTAATGATTTTATTATCTAGTGAAAAATAGATTACAATCTTGCAAATTCCACACCACAACATACATCCCAGCCACTTATAACAAGATTTTTGGAAGCTTCTTAAATTAGGGTTTTACAATGTCATTTTTCTTTTGTCAATTAACAAAAATTAACAACCAACTCCAAATAGGCAAAAAGAGGGAAAAAATAAAAGTGTTACGAGTGTACAGTACTTGCATGATTATTCACCACATACCAAGAATCTCCCACTTGGAGACTAATCGGACTCCACACCAAACAATCTCCCACTTAGAGACTGATCCTGGATGACATTACTGCACTTGCAACTCCCATTGGATTACAGGCCTGGCTAGTTTCTTATGTCCACCATTATCAGTCGTGAAGGCCAATGGAAACTGATGAGGAAATCAGTTTCTCCTATGTAACTATCTTCATGAACATATCTGTAGGATTCTCAATTGTGTGAATTTTCTCTAGCTTCAATTGTCCATCCTCCAAAACTGACCGGATGAAGTGGTATTTGAGCTATATGTGCTTAGTTTTTGAATGCAAAGCTAAATTCTTAGCAAGATGAATGGCACTCTGGCTATCAGTGTACAAAGGGATATCTTCTTGTAGTTTCCCCAATTCCTCCAGAAAACATTGTAACCAAATCATCTCCTTGCTAGCTTCTATAGCACCAACATACTCAGCTTCAGTGGTTGAAAGCACAACAACCTTTTCCAGCCTTGAAATCCAACTAACTGTAGTACCTCTTATAGTAAAAACATACCCTATAGTACTCCTCTTGCTATCAATATCACCCGCTAGATCATAGTCAACATATCCTTTTAGAGCAGAATTTGTTCCTCCAAAACATAGATTCTTTGAAGTAGTACCTCTCAAATATCAAAGAATCCATTTTACCGCATTCCAATGTTCCATTCCCAGATTGCTCATATACCTTCTCACAACTCCCACTACATGTGTAATATCTGGCCATGTGCATATCATTGCATACATCAAGCTGCCAACTGCTGATGCATATGGTATATTAGACATTTTGTCTTCCTCCTCTTGTGTCTTTGAACACATCTCCTTAGTCAACTTAAAATGACTAGGAAAAGGTGTACTAACTACTTTTGCATTCTGCATGTTAAACCTTTTCAACACCTTCTCTACATACTCACTTTGAGACAAAAATAATTTTTTGTTTGTCCTGTCCCATGTGATCCTCATACCAAGGATTTGTTTTGCTGCACCCAAATCCTTCATAGAAAATGAATTTACTAATTTCTACTTAAGTTCATTAATATGTTGCATGTTAGAGCCAGCAACAAGCATGTCATCAACATAAAGCAATAGGATAATATAGCTACCATTATCCAATTTTTTAAAATAAACAAAATAATCAGAATGACATCTTTTGTAACCTTGTTCAGCCATAAAACTATCAAATTTGAAATACCATTGCCAAGGTGCTTGCTTCAGGCCATACAAACTTTTCTTTAACCTGCACACAAATTCTTCCTTACCCTTAACCTCACATCCATGTGGTTGCTACATGTATATTTCCTCTTACAAATCCCCATGGAGAAATGTTGTTTTCACATCTAGCTATTCAAGATACAAGTCTTCCGTAGCCACAAGACTTAGAATAGTTCTAATAGAAGCCATCTTTACAACCAGAGAAAATATTTCATCAAAATCTATACCTTTTTTCTGTGCAAAACCTTTTACCACAAGTCTGGCATTGTATCTTTTCTTGCCTCCATCTTCTTCCTTCAACCTATAATCTCATTTATTTGGCAATGCTCTTTTACCTTCAGGAAATTTGACTAAGTCCCAAGTCTAATTCTGCAGCAAGGAATCCATTTCCTCTTTCATGCCTAGCTCCCACTGCTTTTTGGTATCTACCTACATTGCTTCTTCATAACCTTCAGGTTCACCAGAGTCAGTTACTAATATAGAATATAATGATGGAGAAAATCTTTTTGGAGGTCTAGTTATCCTTGTAGAACATCTAACACTTGGAGGAGTATGTGGGATAACTTGTTGTTGCTGAGCATCAGGTACTACTGGTATTTTATTTTCTAGAATCTCATCTAGCACCACATATTCCTTTTTGGCTTGTTCATGCTTCTTTTCCTGCATCTGATCCTTATACATGACCTTCTCCTTGAATATAACATCTCTGCTCCTAATGATTTTATGATTTTCATAATCCCATAACCAATAACCTAATTCATCTACTCCATATCCAATGAAGGTACATTTTTTAGACTTAGCCTCAAGCTTGGTTCTATTTTCAATATCAACATGGACAAAAGCTTCACAACCAAAGGTTTTTAGAAATGAATAGTTTACCTTTTTACCCATCCATGCCTCCTCTGGAATGCCAACATACAAAGGATTTGAAGGCCCCCTATTTATTAAATAAACAACAATACATACAACATTTGCCCAAAAGTGTAAGGGTAGTCCAACATGCAATCTCATGCTCCTTGCATGCTCCATAATGGTCCTATTCATCCTCTTAGACGCACCATTTTCTTGTGGGATTCTAGGAACCATTTTCTGCCTATGGATTCCATTATATGAATAGTAATTTTCAAATTCTCTGCTGCAATACTCACCTCCATTATCAGATCTAAAACACTTCAGCTTTTTTCTTGTCTCATTCTCAACCAAACCTTTCCACTTTTTAAAAGTTTCAAATACTTATGATTTTTGTTTTAGGAAATAAACCCATGTTTTCCTAGTTGCATCATCAATAAAAGTAACATAATAGAAAGAGCCACCAAGAGATGATACCTAAGCTGGTCCCCATACATCTAAACGCACAAGCTCTAATTTCTCACTCTTCTTCTCTTTCCCAACTTTGAGAAATCAGACTCTTTTATATTTTCCATAAACATAATTTTTGCATAACTCTAAGTCAATATTCTTCATACCTGGTAGAAACTTTCTAGAGTGAAGGATCTTCATCTCTTTCTCACTCGTGCCCAAGTCTATGGTGCCACAATTTTGTTTCTGTCCCTATAGCAAGTTCTATAACTATCTTAGTAGCAACTATTTCTATAGCAGCTAAGGTAGAATAAGTTTTACCAGTACACAAATACAATGTGCCTACCTTTTCAACCTTAGCTACTACTAATGCACCTTTAGTGACCTTCCACACTTTGTCTAAAAAGGTAACTATGTAGCCTTCACTACCCAGTTGTCCTGCAGAGATTAAATTCCTTCTCAAATTTGGAACAAGCCTTACCTCCTATAGCAACCATTCATTTCCATTCTGTAACTTAATTTTTATCTTTCCTTTTTAAACAATCTGATAGGGTTCATCATCACCAATTATACCTATCCAAAATCACCTTGAACATAATCTACAAAATATTTCATATGGGGTGTGGCATGAAATGAAGCCCCTAAATCTATTACCTAGGAATCATTAGCATTATATAAACACAAAATTAAAGCATCCTATAATTTATTACTTACAACATTAGCTTCCTTATTTTCATCATGTTGTCTGTCTCCTTGTTTTCCCTTTCAAGACCAACAATCCTTCTTCAAGTGTCCTGGCTTTCCACAGTGCCAGCAATCCATTCTTCCTCTAGATTTAGATCTCCATTTCTTCGACTTCCCTTGTGACTTCCCACAATTTGTTGGACTTTTTACTCTCTCCTTTGTTCTTCACTTGTTCTCTACAGTCAAAGCATTACCCGATGTTGAACTCTCACCTGTGCTTTTTTGTCACATTTCCTCACTAAGGATAACACCAACAACATCATCAAATTTCAAAGTATTTGAACCAAAAATAGAGTTACAACCATTACCAAGCTCTTCCAGCTTTCTGGCAAAGAACATAAAACCAAGAGAGCCCTCACCTCTTCATCAAATTTCACTTTTACAGAAGTTAACTGAGTGGTAATTGTATTAAAATCATTTAAATGATCTGACATAGATCCACCTTCAATCATTTTCAGATTAAACAAACGCTTCATGAGAAATACCTTATTTGAGGCTGAGGTTTTTTCATACAATTTAGCCAAATCTTTTATCAGTTCATATGTTGTCTTCACTTATGTTATATTGAATGCCACACATGGTTCCAAGAACAACCGAATGGTTCTCATTGCCTTTCTGTCCAGAAGTTCCCAATCCTCGTCAGTCATTGCTACTAGTTTCTTGGCTTTTCCTTCCAATGGTCTCCATAAATCCTTCTAATAGAGATAATCCTCCATCTACATCTTCCATAACTGATAGTTCTGCCCATTGAATTTATCTACCTTCAATTTTCCCTTGTCCTCCATTTCTCCCACTTAACCGTGAGACTCCCACTCAACCGTGAGACCTTCCTACAGACGATAATCAAACACAAGCCACTCTAATACCAGTTGTTAGGGTTTAGGAAGATCAAAGCAATAAACACTAACAATTATATGCAGATTAAATAACCCAAATATAACAATGAAGAACAACACAAAAATTTAACGTGGTTCACCCAAAATGGGATACATCCATAGAAACTCAGTCGTCCAATGATTTTATCATCTAGTGCAAAATAGATTACAATCTCACGAAGTCCACACTGCAACATACATCCCAACCACTTATAACAATCTTTTTGGAAGCTTCTTGAATTGGGCTTTTACAATGTCATTTTTCTTTTGTCGGTTAACAAAAATTAACAACCAACTCCAAACAGGGAAAATGAGGGAAAAAAATTATGAACCCCAGTGAGGATACGTTACAAGTGTATAGTACTTGCATGATCAGTCACCACATACCAACATATCCTTCATTTTGGTAAGAATTATGACTTCCTTTGTTGTTGTAGTAGAAATCTTTGTCATCTCTCGCTTTGTGGTATGAATTATCCTCTCTTTCTTCTTTCCGGTATGACTATTCTCCTTTTTCTCCTCTGCATATGGCCTTTCTCCTCTAGAATGTGTTCTACCTCTCTAAAATTTTCCTACTCTACCTCTCTATCTTTGCTCAAGCCTCTTATTCATCTTTTCTTCAACTTTTAATGCTAATTGATATGCTTCCTCTACTGTTATCATCCTCACTAGACTTAGTTCTTCTTGAATCTTTATCATCAATCCATTTATGTAATGTGTCACTTTCTCCTTGCTTTCTTCAGTATGTCTAGTCCTAATAATCATCTTATAGAATTGTTCAGTGTACTCCTTCACAGATTTAGGTTTTGCAATCTCTTCAATAATTCCAACTCATAGTTAGTAGGTGTAAACTGATTCTTCAATTTTGTCACCATCCTATCCCATTTTATGATTTTCTCTTTTCCTCTCCTATTCCTATCCAATTGAACTTCTTTCCACCAAATAGCAGTATGTCCTTTCAACTTAGTTTTTGTGAATCTTACTCTTTTTGGATCTTAAATTTCCTCATATTCAATGTATTCCTCCATGTCATTTATCCAATCGATCAATTCCTCAAGCTTTAAATTTTTGGTATGGTTTGATACTTCCACTCTAGGTATCTTACCAATCTTAGAAATAGCTTTCAATAGATTTACCTAATCTAATTATTTTTCTAGGGATTCTTCATTTTGATCAACAGCTTGAAATTCCTCATCACCGCTCTCATATTCATGTCTAGGGTATAGTCCTCTTCTTCTCTCTTCTTTTATAGCATCCAATCTAACTTTCATTATTCTCATCATCTCTATCATTTCTTCCATTCTTTCAGCAACATTGGCCATAGCAGTCATCCTCCTTGGTAACATCTCTTCCTAGGATCCTGTGCAACTACCTCACAATCGGTGCTCTATTGACAAACTCAAGTAGACTGCCTTAGGTCAGGTCAGCGATCTATTCACCTCAAGATCTTTTGGAATGCCTTCACTCCCAAAGGATTTGCAAACTTCACTCTGATACAACTTCGTGCAATCACAGATGGAGGGTCCAGAGAATGGACTATACAACCATGCAACTAGAGTAAACACAACATAAAAAACACAAAATAACACAAGAATAGAATGCCATGGATGATTTACATGTTCACTATATTAGACAATTACAATGCTTATATGTTGGCTACAATCTAGCTCATAGGCCTACCTTCCAAGTTACAACATACATGAATGATATGGCATTCAAGTGCCTCCAGAAAAGAATTATCCTTCTATTTTATTATTAGATATGAATGACTGACTTCCAAATGTATCTAATAAATACTTATATATCATCATCTAGCTCAAAGAATCCTCCGCGTCAACACCAAGAGGTATCAAACCCCAATGCAAGATGAAATGTGTAGGAAACATGTAGTACAACCTACAACTCATGGTAATGCTTCGTAAATGCATGAAACATGATTCAATTCTCAATGAAGGTCTATCTAGTCCCATACTACCTTGTGTGATGTTCCATTTGGCTTTGCAAGTCATGGGGATGGTCTGGAAACCTTGTATGCTCAAACTAAATGTTGATTGTTCTATTATGTGAATGTTGATGATCTTCTGATAGTGATATCTCTCCACAAACAACTCCAAATCTCATGAAATCTGAATATGGTGTAGCTGACATAGTGTAAAATCTAAGTCCTACTCTGTGAGCTCTAAAATGAAGATGCAGTAAAATATGGTGGAAAATGTTGAACTGCAAATGACTGAACTGCAACTGAAATGCAAGAAAAGAAAAGAAAGCAAATGTTTTTGGTTGATGCAAGATTGTTCTTCAACCTATGATGCTCCTGCATCGAATTCTTTGACAAAATTTATCTCCCACTATCCCCTCATCAGAAAAGAATCTGCACACTTTTGAATCAAGAGCCACTCCTTGTGACAATGCATAGTTACACCACTTAATAATAGAATCTACATCATTAAATGTAACATCACCTCTAATCTTTTGTTGTTCTTTAACTAGAGTTCTCTTCATGCATGCCTCCACTCCATCATGCTCCCCTTTTTCATGCCTAGATTCAAAAAAATCTAAATATAAGGTATACCCTTCTCTACATGCATTCTATTGAACCAATAGAACATACAAGCATTCTTGAATTGAGTGATGCATTTATTTGGCCAAATGAGATGTTGAACCATATAATATCTTTTTCTTGCAAGAACTCATAAAGTTGTTGAAAATAATATTGCACGTACTCTAATGAATGAGATTGATCATCACTCATGTAAAAATGGTACTCTCTGACAATCTTTCTATTCTCTTCTATACTCTCAGGGGCATGCTATATGTGATGTGAACAAAAATAGCAATATGAATAAAATTGTAGTACTGGGATTGGACTTCATTTTGTGGCTGCAACATGTAGTTTTATTAAAATTGACTACATAGACAATAGTTACAATTGGGAAAAATATTTATACATCCTGAACTATTGATCTAACCATCGAGGCCTATGGATATGTCTGACATACTTGTAAAAAATATTTTTCTTAAAATAAAAAAAAATCATCAACATTTACTTCTCTTGCAATCAACTCACATCTAGAACCTTCACCTCCACTCTTCAAATTGCATTTCACCATCTCATATCTCTTTTTATCAACCATTTACTTTCCAAAATCATCCTCACTGTCCTCATGAATACATGATATAAATTTTGATAGCCAACCACATTATAAACACTTTTCATTTAAACAATCATTCTTGTACAAAATGCAACCATCATCTCTAACACATAAAAATAAATCTAATAAATCCATAGATGAATTTGGTAGTTAAATTGTACCACACTCCTATAACATGTTTTTAGTGTGCAAAGTAGAATGAATATTACATAATAGTTCATGATATAGATAAAACTCCACATGGCATTTGCAACATGTATTACAAATTTTAAGAGGCACACAATAAAAGGGCTTACAAGATTCAAATGCCCTTTGTGAGATTCTTAAACATGGATGTGTTTCACAAAATTGTTTGTACAATGTTGTTTGACTACATTCCAAATAATGTTTAGGATGTGGTTGCAATCTTGATCACCAATTCTTAACTTTAAAACATTTTTTACATTGGGTGATACTCTAGAGTTAGAGTGCCCAAATCATTCAATTTCATCCTTTGTGTTATTGATTAGCTTCTTATCAACTCATGGATGCCTACCACTGAAAGCCCAAGTATCATTTCCAAGAGGACTATCTAGTCTTGATCTTAATGCTATTGCTTTTGACGATGTTTTATGATTTAGGCCTAAGTCAATAAAAGTTTACCCATTAATCGAGCCTTTCTTAATTGTTTGCTAACTATTGAGGTTGTTATTATTCTATGAGAAGCTCTTTTATCTTTCTCCTTACTAGTCTTTCCAATAGAATTGAGTGCATTGAAAAGACTTCTAACATTGATTTTATTTTGATAAGACATTTTTTTTACCTGATTCTTTGATTTATTTAGTAAAGGTCTCATTTTGTACATTTTTAGTAACTGCACAAAAAATTATGATGCAGGAGCATCCTAGGTTGTAGAGAATCTTGCATCAACCAAAAACATTTGCATTCTTTCTTTTCTTTCATTTTTAGTTCAGTTCAATCATTGGTAGTTTTAGCATTTTGTACCACATTTTACTACATCTACATTTTAGAGTTCAGAGAGCAGGGCTTAGCATCTACATATCATCATCTATATCATATACACATTTCAGGTCATTTGGACTTGTTTGCTAAATGTTATCACTATTAGAAGATCATCATCTTTCACAGAG
The DNA here is from genome assembly GCA_027924645.1 of Cunninghamia lanceolata. Lineage (NCBI taxonomy): Eukaryota > Viridiplantae > Streptophyta > Pinopsida > Cupressales > Cupressaceae > Cunninghamia > Cunninghamia lanceolata. The sequence continues at coordinate 5,572,483 of BSBN01000960.1, read as the reverse complement.
CAGAGCATTCAAACAGTTAGTTAAAGTTTGTGGAGCTAAATGAAACATATCTCAAGGTACATAAGGATCAGATAGACCTTCCTTGAGGTCTGCACCTTGATTCATGCATTTTTGAAGCACTACGAGATGTTTAGGCCTGACCTATTTGTTTCTACATGCTACATTCCTTCAATGAAGTTTGTAACCTTTCTTGGTCAACATTGAGGATCCCTTGAGCTTACAAATTATATATATATATATAGATCTCTTAGAGTAGTAGGAAGTCAATTTGGGATAGGAGTTAATCAGTAAGATAGTTCTTAGTTCGTGATCATTAGATGTTTTATTCTAGGAAGGTGCTTCAAAGCAATATCTGTTGTAATTGGAATTAGGACAGTGAGCCCTTTATTGTAGCCCGCATGTTTCTGACATATAAGGATTCTGAATATATGATATATTGATCATTTGAATCTTTCATTGCATTCTGATGGCACCCACAAATTTTGCAAATTTGAAGTGCCTATATTCTCTCCATGTGTCGACAAAGGTTAGGTCAACTTACTGCTCAATCTACCCCGAAGCCCATCTTCGCCTTTTGAAATCTTGCAAATCCATATGGTAGGAAGTTTTTTGGTACATATGGTAACATGCATGTTTAGTTTCATGCTTCCAAGATGAGTTTTGATGGGCTATTTAATTCTTTTTTGACTGCGACCGGGCTAGATTTGGTGTTCCAAAAAGTTGCAAATCCTACAATTATGAGGGTGACCCATTTCTTGTTTTTGTCCAAAACATCTCCAATTCTAGTTTCATCAAAATCAGAGACCATACGATGCATTATTTTAATGTATTTTGATTGCGGCGAAGGCATCCGACAAGCTAGTCTACAAAGGAGGTCCCAAAAATCTTTCAGCAATGCAAGTTGAGGAAACTGGTATGCTCTAAATAATTAATAATGGCCTTATGTAAATTTTCATGGCCTTTGGATGTCCCATGTGCCCATGATGAGGATGTCTCGTTTGCCTGGAAAAGGAAATTAAATATTTGCCATTTGCCTAAGTTGAAAAATGCAATTTTAAAATCATTTATTGGAAAATTTAATATTTCAATGATAAATGTTATAAAGTAAACATTACTTTATAGTGTTTGAGCAAAAAAAATGCTTTTCATTGGCTGAGTGCACAGGCCCACAGCCATCTCTGCCTCCCCTCTTCTGGTGTGTGATGGTGCGAAATGACCTCCTTTGAGCATATTTTGGTCTGCAATCTTTTTGTAGTGATGGTTGATGTGTCTCCTTCTCCATGAAGGTTTCTCTAGGGCTCTCTTGGGTGGAATCAAGTAGATTTTGTTGCAGAAGAACAACACTCACGTTTTTGGCTTTCTGACAGAATTTTAGGAGTCTATTTGAGCTCAAAATTGTTGTTCCATGCTCTAAATTCATCCCCTGACCATTCCTAATGCCTGGGTAGATATTTCAAGTATGTTTGTGATGGATTTTGAGTGCTAGAATGGCCAAAAACACCCAACATTGTCAAAAAACCACCTAGTAATAAAAAATTTGAATTGGAAGCTGCTGCAATATATTCTCTGAGGTAGGGTGCAATCAAGGAGCTTGAGGAAGAGCCACGCAGCCTCATTTTGCAGCATCGCAGGGGAATGACAGACCCTCTAATATGTGACTGTGATAGTGCAAAAAGGAAAAGGTTTGAAGGCAAAGTTGGTGCCCAGCAGCTACAAGATTTATTTATCTGTATATTAGCTACTCCTCCTTTATATAATTTATTAATGTTCCCAATGCTCATTGGAGGTAGCTTCTAATGTAAAACCTCACCTAACTGCCTTAATTTAAGACTTTTTGGTGTCACATTCTATTGTCTATAAAGAATAGGTTGAGACACTTTGTAAGGTTGTTGAGAAGATTGGGAAGCTTTTGAGCAGTGAATAAAAACACCATCTTTGACTAGTTGCCCTAGTTTTGGTGTTGTAAGTTTCATTTTTGGTATGTTGTATGCATTCTCTATAAGCAATTCATCAGTTTTAGATTATGTTAAATGAATAATGCAGTGGCATGTATTTCTATTTGTTGTCTCTAGTGTTATCTATATGTCCCTCTTGAACTGAGTTACTAAGGGTATCTATGTTCTTGAATGCACACTTGTTGTATTCCATATTTGGTTTTCTACCTCTGTTCAAGGGAAAAATTAAATGTTTTAAATCAAATATGGAGAGGAATGTTTGATAATAGGGATGTCTATAAGCAGAGTAGATAGAAATACTCATTCTTGGGTGTTATTTGCAAGGCAAATACACAACCAACCCTCTAAACTCTGTATGTTAGTTTGGCTTATCAAAATGCACAATATGGTGAAGATTGACTCTGAACCCTAAGATAAGGCACCAGTCAACTATTGGGTAGATTTTATGATTCAAGCCCTAATCTAACAACCAAAATATACAAACAAAATCAATTCATAATATTAAACTTTAGGATTTTAGGAGTAGGATTTTAGATACTATGTTCTCTGACCTACAATTAAACAAATTCCCAAAGCTAGCCACTTTGTAATCATCATAAAGTTTTGGTCTGCATAAAAGAGAAGATATCTTCTTAAATATCAATACCTAGTTGAAGTCAGGGTTCATCATATGGGTATTGAGCAAGGGAATACCCTCTAGGTCTTGTAGAGCCTAAAGTGCAGAGGAGACAAAGTCAGTCTCCTATTTGTTGGCCACTGACTTGAGATTCCTAAGTATAAGAGTTGGCTACTTTTTAGGGAAAGCTTAGACAATTGTTTGGGAACACCAACAAACTGGTGACTCTACTAGGGAGAACGCAATTGCTCATCTTTTGGGAGAGTCAATTGAGTTAAAAGTTTTTCATGGTCTAATGTGGAAGGTGTTGCAACATTTTTAAAGACTCTTGAAGGGTGCTCTACTGGTGAAATGAATCTAGAATATAATTGCTTAGGTAAGAGATTTTAGCTTCTTGACATTTTTTCCTCTTTGAAGAGGTGGTGACTCTGTTGTTGAACCTGTTAGAAGCTACAATATATTCCTAGATACTCCATCTTTTACATTCAATATGGTTAGAATAGAACAACAATCTTTGTCATCTCCTCAGAAAAGGTTGTTCTCTATTCAAAGATACAAAGCCCTAAATTTCAATGGTATTAGTGGTTACCCAAATGCTATCCCTAGCGAGATCAGAAAATGTTTGCCAGAGTATAGTAGAAATAATTCTGAATCAGCAAACAAGCATCTGCAAGTTTTCTATGATCTAATGGATGATTTTGAAGTTGAACATGAAGATGTTGTTATGAGGCTTTTTGTTCAAACTTTGTAAAATGATGCTAGGGATTGGATTTCATTCCTGCTTGACTGTTTTATTTGTTCATGGGTTGAGCTCAAGGTTGCCTTTTTAGAACAATTTGGTGAAAGGACTAATGTGATTTCATTAGTTAATCAATTCATGAACATTCAAAAGGAAAAGGATGAGTTGGTTCTAGCCTTTAACCTAATATTTTCAAAATTACTCAAACATATTCCTGAATATATGAGACCAAATGATGCATTGTGCTTTGTAGTTTATCTTGCTGTATTTGATGAAGAAATGGGTTATTTGTTGAGAGATAAGGAACTTGCTACACTTCATCAAGCTTATAAAATTGCAATGGATATTGAAAATAATCAGAAATATGGAATACGAATAGGATACATGTCTGCAAGTGTTGGTTATTGCAAAGTATCTAATGCAAATCAACAATGTAAAACAAAGAATCAAAATAGTTTTCAAAGTGAATGTATTTATGTTGTTCCAGTTTGTTCATCATTGCCTCATGAGAATCACGTAGAGTTTCAAGCAACTTGTGAATACAATACAAGTACTGCTGATCTTAAGTTTTTTGTTCAATCATTGCTTGATTTGAAGAGACAAGAAGGAGAATCACCCTATGCTCTGTACACATGATTCATGAAGATTTTAATGGAAATTCCAAAGTATTGCAGACCTAAGGATTCTTTGTGTATTGACTTATTTTGTGAAGTGTATGAATCAGGTCTGGGTACTTTGCCAGAATATTTGAAGCCTAAAAATCTTGATCAGATATTTGATTGGATTGGGATTATGGAAAGAGCTAAAGTTGATTATGCAAAAAGCAGTCATGGTATAATGCATAAAGATGAAGAAATTGTGGCAAAAAATGAAGGCACGTCCTACAATAATAAAAATGAAGATTGTAATCAACCTGTAGAAGAGAGTTATGTAGATGTAGATTACATACATGATGAAATAATAGATATATACGAAGATATGTCTTGCAAAAGTGTTGTTGAAGAGTCAAAAGAATACACCTATACCAGGTATGTTGCATTCATAATTGAGTATGTCCTAGCTATTCATGATAGTTTATATGAAGAAGAGATGAAGGTATTTGCTTTACATAAATAGGATACTTTCTCATCTATGAAGGATCCATTAGGTGATCAGGTTTGTATGGATGAGGAATATGTTGGTTCTTCTATTTGTGTTAATCATGGACATAATATGGAGATGGAAGTATTTACTTTCAATAATGAATGCATTAGTGAAAGTGCACACTCAGATGTGAATGGACAAGTTTCAGATGTACATATTGATAGTATTGATATCCATGGTAATGGTGAAGCTTTTGACAATGGGTTGTATTCTGAATTTCTCAAGCCTTCTTTTGAAGCATTCTAGGTGGAGTTTAATGATGAAATTGTTAAGAACAATAATGATGAATATGTGGATGTTTCTAAAAGTGAGCTCTTTCAACTTACTGGTCATGGTAACTGTGAGTATGATTGATTTTGAATTGATTATATTTACTTGTATGAGCATGCTTTGCAAATTTTTACTTCAGGGTTGAAAGGTTTATATGAATGTGAAAGTCAGTGCTCAGCAAAGAAAGTGGAGATGTTTCCTGTGTATTAGTATTTCATGTTCAGTAAAGAGGGTGAATCGTTGCTTAAAAGAGGGCAAACTCCAAGTATAAATCTACTGGTTGTGTATGAGTTCTTCATTTTTTCTAATTTGGAGTTGATGTGTGATAGAGTTAACCTATAGCAGGGGTCATCAGAGATATTTTTTAAATTTTCCAATTTCAATATGAAAATGAGGAATGAAGTTAGATCTTGTGATGCTTGTTATTCACTGGGTTATGAAGCAGTTTATTTTTCAGATCAGTGGGAGGGATATTCAGTAATATATGATAGTGATCTGTGCTTGCCATTTGATGGTGCTTTTCACTTGCTTTCTAATTTCAAATTGTAGATTTTTCATGGTAGCAACGATAATTGCATTGGTGTGATGACAAGTGTTAGTAAAAACATCAGTGAGAAAGTAGTTTGCAAATATGTTTTTAGACTGGTCTTGAAGCAGTCTACTGAGAATATGGTGTTTGATAGAGGTAAATATTGGTTTTTCATTTTTGGGGGCATGGTGCCACCTAGTGAAAATGGAAGGTATGAATATTGATGTAAGATGGAGTAGTTACACATCAGCCCACTGGATTTGGCACATGGTCTTCATCCTGGAGATAACTAGAATCTTGCCATGCCTACGAGAGGCATGCGTCCCCCAACATGAGCCATTGATGGCACCCACAACTTTTACAAATTTGAAGTGCCTATATTCTCTCCATGTGTCAATAAAGGTCAGGTCAGCTTACTACTCAATCTACCCTAGAGCCCATATTCACTGGTTAAAATCTTGCAACTCAGAGGTCATCTTGCAAATCCATATGGTCAGAAGTTTTTTGGTACATATGGTAACTGTTGGAAATAGGACAAACAACTGAGAGGGGGGTTGAATCAGTTGTCTCAAAACCTTAGAACTTATTGCAGTTAATTCTTTCTTTTACCACTTAATAACAATTCAATAACTTAACCATAAAAACAACAATAATAAGTGTAAGAGCAGTAACACAAAAACATATTTGACACCAACATTTTTGACGTGGAAACATGGTTAAGGGAAAAACCACGGTGGGGGTTAACCCACAAAATTAATACCTTGTTAAAAGTATCTTACAAATGGGAATGCACATGCATTTGGTCTCACTACCTAGAGCTCACTATTCAAATGGAGGCTCACTGCCTACAGAAAGATTACAAGAAAATAGCACAGATTTGGAACTGATAAATATCATCTACCCATGCAAGAATTTCAGTTTTGATTAAGTGCAAAAATTGATTTTACACATTTCATCTTTGCTTTACTCTTCTTATTGCTCTGCCTTCATTCAAACCTTAGATTTCCATTCTTCTCACATTTAGACCTTATTCGCACCCACCACACCCAAAATCATCCAATTCCATTGGCTATATATATCCATAACATGATTTACAATCATTTTATCAGTCGTCTTCAAGAACATTTAGAACTTTCTTAAGTACTCTACTCTGTTGGCTAGATCCATACATAATATGAGATGTGGACCAAAACGTGCACTCGTAAATCATCAAACATGTTGGCTACCATTACTGATCATCACCAATTGCCCAATAAACAAGTTCTATACATCCAGAATTAAGATCATTCTCAAGGTCAGCCTCTTCTTCTTCTGTCTATTCTGTCAAACTGAAACCTGATACTTAGAAGCTAATATCTTTTGGGTCCTTCATCACTAGAGGACAAAACTCTAGATTTAGAGTATCTTAACAATGCTTACAACTACCTTAGATCTGCAGCAAACCATGCCTTCCACCAGAGAGATTCGGACCAAGATACCGGACCTTGTCACCTTCTCTATTCCTGACTGCCTGGACTTGGATAAATTCTGATTCTAACTTTCAATGTAAACAAATTGTGTTATGCGGATGATTGGGATGATCTTAGTTGCCATTAGTGACAACACTTGTCAATGTGAAGCAGTGTCTCTTGCCAACAATCTCCCCTTTTGGCATTGATGGCAACACTTACTGAAAAATGACTAAGTGTCTAATGTAGCTCCCCCTTACTTTGTACACTTATGCTTCTCTATTAGTTTCAAATCTCCCTCTTTGCTAGATTCTTCATTTTTCACTACTCTTCACTCCCCCTTTGATATCAATGGCAAAGGGTGGGGTCTCGAGACAAAATTCTCCAAAAATTCTGTATATACTGCCGCATATGTACAACTAATCATTAAGTTCTATTTACATAAACTTGAGAATGTCTGCAAAGCTAGTTTTTATTTACACAAGTTCAGAGGCCCAAGTACTCTTCATTCCATAAAAAAATTGAGATGTTCCCACTCAACAAAAATGAATATGCTTCTACCTTTGATAGATCTAATGGATCACTAGTATGAATTGCAGTCTGACCTTCAGATAGGGCATTATACATTATCTCTAACTTAGGGGCAATCAATCCCCAGAGCTCACACATTCTCTTCATAATGTTGCCTTTCTCTTTGACAAGTTTCTCTATCTCCTCAGTCAAGCTAATTACTTGACATTCTTGACTTATTGGTGAAATAGTTAGAGGATTAAAATTTATTGGATAGATTTGACAATTTTCGTTCTTGTTCCTTTATCTTCTTCTCAATATCCTCACTTACTTTGGTCCAGGATAGACAAAATTTATATACATCACTTCCATCACTTAGAGAATTTTGAACACTCTTTATACTGATAGCAAGTATAGTCCTATCATACCCTATCAAACTTTTAATTTCACTAAATTTCTTATCCAAAAACTCATTTCTGACTTTTGTCTCTGTAGATTTCTCAAAGGACTCAAAATGAGTATTTACAGAACTCACAAGATTTTTCAAATCTCTGGAGGGGGAATTTGATGGACTCTTCTGGTAGGAAGACATTAACTTTTCCAAAATCTTGGTTGTAAGCCCCAATAGCTCATTGTCCTCCATGTGGAACTTTAACATCTTTTCTCTAGCCTTTACTTGGGTGAATGATGCCATTTTCATCAAATGAATTGGAGAGAGAGAGTATTTGGATTGGTTAGACTTTGGAGTAGTTCAGGCTCATCCAACTCAATCATCTCTTTTTCAAGAAGACTTTTCACTGCATCTGCAGTGTCTCTTGCAATATTTTCTGAACCATCCTTTTGTTCCTCAGTTTTCTCAATATCTGCTTTAGGTGCTTCAACATTTGCACCATCTTCTTCTACTTTATCTTTCTTTGCTTTTTCTTCTTCTTTATCTACTTTACTTTTCTCTATGTTCTCTGTAGATGGACTCTTTTCTATTTGTTCACCACTTGCTACCTGATCTGGAGGGCTCTGTGTAGTAGTAATAACCTCTTCTTTTCCAGAATGATCAGGTGGAGGAGTTACTCCTGCATCAACTATTTTGTCTATCATTTCTATGTCCTTCTGGTTGACTTGTTCCTCTTCCTGAACTTCTCCAACATTCAAATTTGACGAATCAAATCCAACATTAGTCTCCTCATAGGTTAACTCCAAACGATCTAAATTAACACCTTGGTCACCAATTCTTTTGTTAATCTATTCTTCAGAAGCTTCATGTTTTAGAACTGGAGGATTGACTTCTTCTACTTGTTTCTCTGAAATAATATAATATTTATCTTTGTCTAAAGCCTTTCTCGAGATTTCTTCTATTTCTTTTGTAATTTCCTCAATTTCACCAAGCATTAGTTTGTTCATCTAGACCTTGCTTCTGAATTTTTCTTTAACTTCTCTGAAGATTTTATCTACTTCTCTTATGGTCATTACAGGACACAAAGTGGAGACAACATACTCTCTAAGTTCTATGTCTTTATCCTTGGCCACTTCTTTCCTCATTTCCAGTACTTTCCTTAAACTTTTAGGAAGTTCTTGTAAAATTTCCAACAGGGCTCTATTGAATTTATTCAAATATATGATAATGGCATCTTCCATGATTTTCTTATTTGCTTGATCAAAATTATCATAGTAAACTCTGATAGGCTTTAAATTCCCATGAACAGTGATTGTTTTTACAATTTCATCAATAGTCATAGCAACCTTACTAGTTACTTGATTTTTATTGGCCTTATTGCTTCTGAAAGGTTGGTCTTTAGAAGTCTTTGAAGTTCTGGCTTTCTTGGATCTTATTTCTTTCACTTCTTCATCTGTCTCTATCTCCTCATCATATTTTGTGCTCTTGTGGGTTCTTGTGGCCTTAGTTTTCTTTCTTTTCCCTCCTTCACCGAATGGAGTGGCTTCCAGCTTCTTAGTCAAAGTGGACTTGAGTTGCTCAGTAGGAGCTGCAGAACTCCTTGTCTTCCTTGAGGAGCTTGGTGAGACTTCTAGAGTGACTGTCGGCTCACTTTTTGCTTTTTCTTCTATAGTCTACATAGTACTTTTCTTCATCTTATCAATCCTTTCTCTGTTCTCTCTCACTGCTTCTTTTGCAATCCTAATACTTTCTGCATACATCTCCACTTGCTTGTGCACTTTTCTTTTTGTTTATGGTTGTCTAAGTTCCACATGCATCTTTAAGCTTAGTTCCTTGTATGTTCCAAACCTTTCAACATAGGTGTCTTTAGGTTTTCTCAGAAGATGCTGAGCATACATGTCCAGAATTCTCTCATCCACCTCATAACCCATTGGCATTATCCATACTATTCTTGGTTCTACAACTTCCATCAAACATTGATATGTGTCAACCATAAAACATGTCTCATTCTCATACTTTTCTACAATTGAATTAGGGATTCTTTCCCTGGTATGCATCAGACTCTAAATTTTTTTGAAATACCCCCAGATTGCAGTCTTTTGTGCACCAAAATCTCCAAGGCTATATAAATGATCTCTTATCTGGATTGCCACTAGCCTATCATTTGTCCAGTGCACACTTTACATTCCAGGCACTTCATGTAGGAGTCAAGGACAACACTGAGAGGGGGGGTGAATCAGTGTTGTGTGAATTTTCAAATCTTTTCAAACTTTAACTTGCAGAGTATAAAGGAAAGAAAGCTATCATTGATTTGTCAAACACATATGCACAAAACTAAGAATGAAGAAGGAGAACAAAACCTTATAAGCAACATATTAACATACACACATACAGATGAAAACACATAACACAAATTTACACGAGTGGAAAACCCTCCTGGGGTATAAAAACCACTCCAAAACTGCCTCACTGGCTTATCCTTGAAAATATCTTTACAAGCCTCACTGGCTGATGTAAGAGTCTCACTGACAAATGGTCTTACTGACCTACAAGCCTCACTGGCATACTATTGTGCCTCACTGGCATTTCTTAATCAATCAGAACTCTAAATCTCATGTGCAAGAAGTGATTGTTGCTCAATCTAATTTGCACCATTCAAATCAACTCATCTGCATCATATATTCCATCATTCAAGTTTTCTGACATTTTATCTTTTAAATCACTTAATTCACCTGATCAGGGAAATATATCTTTTTCACTACAAATTAATGTGCACATTTTTTCTAGATCATTGTCTTCACCATTTCATGTTGATCTGCATAACATCACACACAGTCAATGTACCTGAAAGACCATTATATAGAATACAAATGCCTTTTCACATTCTTCTAATCACAAAACCCTTCAATCTGCAAATTTCTTCAACCAAATTTCCATTATCCTCTTTGTACAAAACCCTTCAATCTCTGCAAAAATAAAATCATATATACATATATATTTTCTTCTCTGCAACATGATTGGCAAGATCATTGAAATTCCTTCTTCCTTAAAACTTTTTTTAATATTCAACAACCTACAAAATGACTCTTCATATCCTGCAAAAAAACAATCTCTGATTGTAAATAAAATAATAAATAAATCTTCAATCTCTAATCCATATTTTCTCATAAGACAAATCTTTAATAAAATCAATCAGAGCTCTATAAGAAAATATCATCTTTTCAAAACTCTTGAACTTCTCTGCAAATAATATCTTAAGATCCTCTTCAAAAATTCTCTGCATAAAAGAACTTTTCAACTTCTATGAAATCTTAATCTGCTTCAAAAAAAATAGGAAACTCTCTCATTAAAAATCATCTTCAATAAAGAGCTCTCTTTATGAATTTATGAATACTACTCATCAATCTTCTGTAAGATAATTCCAATCTGCCCTCTTCACTTTTCCTTACAAACAAATTCCTTAGAAAACCTTCTAAAAAAAAATGCTTTTAAGGAAGCTTTCTTATTTTTTATAAAAAGAAATAAAAGCTCCTATTGCTTTTAACACTTCGGGAGAACTCTTAAAAAATAGAAGATATCCCTTAAAAATAGTCAGAAAAAATCTTCCACAAAACATGCTAAAAAATTAGCTTTCAAAAACAAAATAACTACAGTCTTAACAATGTGACGTCCCTGTGCCCGTCAGACATAAACGCAGGAAGTCAGGGGCAGTTTGAATGATGATTGTTGATATTTGAAAGCGCGCTCATCAAGGTTTTAAACTTATCCATTGATTTCCTTTTACCGCTCAAACTATTATAAAGACAAACCTACGGCATCGGTGGCTAGGAAAGAGGGCCGGTCCACCCACGATGCCTGATACCCTTAGTTGTGACTTAAGTCACCTATAACCTACACTAACCGGTCAACAGTGCCATAGACAAAAAGTGCTTGACGGGTTAAAAAAATAGAGTTTCCTTCTTTAAAAATGAAGAGAAACATTAAGCCCATAATATATGATGAGAACATTAAATAGGGCCTCTAACTGATCACTGTAGTATTGGATTTTTTCTTCAAAACATCTTAGAAAGAAACACTTAAATTAAACCAAACCATTAAAACTCTTAATAAAAAGGCTTCATCCACTAAGTAGATGTCTGTGGTGAAATAAAGATCTATCTTGAAGCTCATAATAATGATAAGGAAAATCAAACCAAAAATCTTGCAACTTATGATTTTGTACCATGAGCTATCATCAACCAACTCAGACCATATGAACTATTAGAAGCAACAATCAACATGATTTCATCTAACTGATCATCCAACAAGGAAGGCATGTCACCAATTTATTCCTGTGATCCTGTAAGCACTTGAAACACCTATAAAGTGAGTATGATTTATACATCCTTTTGTCACCAAAATGAGTGATTTCTTATCAATAAGCTAACATTTATCAAGTCAACCCTGCATATGATGATGATCTTAATGTCCTGATACGAAGATCAATCCCAACATCTATGACAACCTGAAAGACATCTCAACACAACTGTGAACAAATGAAGATCAGCCACAACTGTTACTATGAAGACCATTCCATGTTATTTGTATCAAGCCACTGTCACTTGTAAACAACATTATGTCAAATGAACTCTATCACCTGTATCAACAATACCACTGATAAACAACACATCACATGAGAGATATACACTAATCAGCAACTCCTGATTGATGTTCCTTTTTGACATCAATGACAACCTGACTCTATCACTTCATTCATAAAACAGAAAAATAAGCATATAATCAAGGAACCATACTTGAAGGAATTTTTCTTATCTTTCTTGATTTTGTTCAAATTTTCAAACAGTTGAACCTGTAGTAGCTCACAGAGGTCATAGTCTACATTTTCTTTCAACATTTAATATCTGATTCTATAATATCTGATCCTGGAGATAGAGTTTTCTCTACTTGAATGATAAATCTTATAGCCTATCACCATGGAAGCAAATTTCACATCTGATTCTGTAATATCATTTATAGTCATAGCTCTCCTATCAAATTTGGCACCGATTGCATCGGTAATAGTTTGGTTTTTCACAGCTTTTAACATAGGTAATCCACTGGTTGAGTTTAACCTAGTCATAATTCTGATAACATCTTTGGTGATCTTAAATGGTTTCAGCAACCATATAAATTCATCATGCATTTGGCTCAACACATAGCAAACCCATTCACTCTCATCAAATGACAAAAAATTAATAATTTGTAGAAAATGTTTGCTTTCTAGGGCTTCAAATTCAGGTTTCAGTTGGTAGTTGACATCCTTAAATGGCTCTTAAACAACTCCAGTAGTTTCAGATTTCCAAATTCTTCTACATTGCAATGAATGTATGCCCTAATGTATTCAACATGTAAAACTCCATATGGAACACTTGAAAAAGCACCTAGTGGCTCGACTTCAATAGATTTGTAAGGATGCTTTTTAAATTTAGGAAGGGGCCTTTCAGTGACATTTACAACTAAAGGTGTAGCCATTTGCAGAGATTGAAAATTCAAGAGATTTCACAGAGAGCAGAAATACCTTGTTCGGTAGATTAGGATTTTTTCTTGTAGATCCTTTTTGTGCTTCCAAATCTTGAGAATTCTCATCTCTAATCCCACTCACTTCTTTCTTCTTGCTTTCTTCTGATGCAAAGTGATCTGAATGAGGAGTGAATGACCTTTTTAATCTCTGCAGTACCAAATTTGTTTTGTAATAAATGCTCTGCCCTAATACATCTGGTTGCTCTATTTCTTGGGTAATATCTCATGAATCACTCCACAATTTTCCATAATCACTTCCTTTCTTCTGGAAATCCTTTTAGATATTCTGAATCAATCCAAGGTACCTTTTCTCATTGTGCTAGATCCAGGCACTCACTTACTGACTGGGGGAATTTGATTTACAATGCTGCTTCCCCTGAGCCAAGGCTCCCAAATCAATTCTTGGAGGAATTTTCAACACCAGATTCTGATACAGATCCATTACTGTCATTCATAATTATTTTCTTGACCCATGTCTTGTTTATTTCATTCTAAGTCTCATTCACATCAATTTTTTCTTTGCCTTTGTCTTGTCTCTACTCATCTAGTTTTTTGTTTACCGGACCTCTTCTTCCATTGTTCCTACTTCTGCAGAATCTTGCAATATGACCAGATTTATTGCAATTAAAGCACACAACATTTCCTTTCTTATAAACTTGATTTCTTCTTGATCTGCATTGATTAGCCATGTGTCCAAACCCATTGCAAGCAAAATAGTAACCATTAAAAGAATTTCCAATTCCTTTATTGTTAGCATTATTCATTATCATACTTCTGCATTCATTTGATCTATGACCCTACCTCTTACACTTGAAGCATTGACCAGAGAAGGATGGACCATTTTTATTTATTCTGCTTCTACACTTAGTAGATCTATGACCAAATTTGTTGCAATTAAAGCAATTTCCATTGAATGATGGATATCTTTGAGCATTAGGCTGTCTTACTGGAGGTTTTCTAGTTTTGATTCTCCCATTCCTAGGTTGAAAATTTCTCTGTCCAGATCTAGAGCTTTCATCTTTCTCATATCCAAGACCATGCTTGTCATCAACCTTTTTCTATCCTTCAAGCAATGCTTCAAGTTTTGTCGTGCTTATCTTGAACTTCTCCTTATATTCATTTGCAACTTCTAGGTCATGTCTGAGAATGACAATTTGCCTTTAAAGTTCTCTTTCATTGTCTCTACTTTCTTGTAGATTAGACTCTAAATGGCTAGCTATTCTATCCAATTTGTAACATTAATCAGTTCTTTCTTTTAGTTTTTGATTCAGATCTTCTTCAATTTTCTTCCTATCTTCACTTTCTTTGGTTTGCCTCATCACCCCAGATTCCATTTCAATTTTTAGAACAACTTATTTTGGCAACTTCTCACATTCTTTTGTCTTTTCTTCCAAAGCTTCATTCATGCCATTTTCTTCAGGTAAATTAGATAGCTGCAGAAGTAGATCTTTTTTCCTTTGCATAGATTTCTTTAATTTATCTTTTAAAATTTCAATGGTGTCATCAGCATCTTTAAGTTCACCTCTCAAATTACTAATTTCTGCTTTAGACTAAACAAGCTCTTCTAGGGCCAACTAAAGTTGATCTTTGAGTGAACCCATTTAAAATTTCTTCCAAGATCTTTTCCTCAAGTTGTTAGGCTTCTCAAAGGAACCTTGTTTTGATACCACTTGTTGGAAATAGGACAGATGACTGAGAGGGGGGGTGAATCAGTTGTCTCAAAACTTCAGAAATTATTGCAGTTAATTCTTTCTTTTACCACTTAATAACAATTCAATAACTTAATGATGAAAACAACAATCATAAGTGTAAGCGCAGAAACACAAAAACACATTTGACACCAAGATTTTTGACATGGAAACCTGGTTAAGGGAAAAACCACAGTGGGGGTTAACCCACAAAATTAATACCCTGTTAAAAGTGTCTTACAAATGGGAATGCACATGCATTCAGGCTCACTTCTCAAATGGAGGCTCACTGCCTACAAAAAGATTACAAGAAAATAGAACAGATTTGGAACTGATAAATAGCATCTACCCATGCAATAATTTTACTTCCAGTTAAGTGCAAAAACTAATATTACACATTTCATCTTTGCTTTGCTCTTCTTACTGCTCTGCGTTCATTCGCACCTTAGATTTATGCTCTAATCACATTTACACCTTATTCGCACCCACCACATCCAAAATCATCTAATTCTATTGGCTATATATACATATATATCCGCAACATGATTTACAATCATTTTATCAGTCGACTTCAAGAACATTTAGAATTTTGTTGAGTACTCTACTCTGTCGGCTAGATTCATACATAATATGAGATGCAGACAAAAACTTGCACTCATAAATCATCAAACATGTCCGCTACCATCACTAATCATCACCATTTTCCCAATAAACAAATTCTATACATCCAGAATTAAGATCATTCGCAAGGTCGGCCTCTTCTTCTTGTCTATTTTGTCAAATTGAAACCCGATACTCAGAAGGTAATATCTTTTGGGTCCTTCATCATTGGAGGACAAAAATATGGATTTAGAGTGTCTTGACAATGCTTACAACTACCTTAGATCTGAAGTAAAAAATGCCTTTCCAGCGGAGAGATCTGGACCAAGATATCGGACCTTGTCACCTGCTCTGTTCCTGATTGCCTAGACTTGGATAAATTTTGATTCTGACTTCCCCTGTGAACAAATTATGTTATGCAGATGATTGGGATGATCTTAGTTGCCATAAATGACAACACATGTCAATGTGAAGTAGTGTCTCTTTCCAACAGTAATGTGCCTATTTAGTTTCACACTTCCAGGATGAGTTTTGATGGGCTATTTAATTTTTTTCTAACTGTGACCGGGCTAGATTTGGTGTTCTAGAAAGTTGCAAATATCACAATTTTGAGGGTGACCCATTTCTCATTTTGGTCCAAAATGTCTCCAGTTCCAATTTCATCAAAATTGGAGACCATATGATGTAGTATTTTAATGTATTTTGATTGCAGCGAAGGCATCCGGCAGGCCAGTCTACAAAGGAGGTCCCAAAAATCTTTTAGCAATGCGAGTTTTGAAGAAATGGGTATGCTCTAAATAATTAATAATGGCCCTATGTAAATTTTCATGGCCTCTGGATGTCCCGTGTGCTCGCAGTGAGGATGCGTCATTTGCTCGGAACAAGAAATTAAATATTTGCCATTTGCCTAAGTTGAAAAATGTAATTTTAAAATCATTTATTGGCAAATTTAATATTTCAATGATAAATTTTATAAAGTAAACATTACTTTATAATGTTTGAGAAAAAAATAAATCCATTTCATTGGCTGAGCGCACAAGCGCACAGCCATCTCTGCCTCCGCTCTTCTGGTGTGCGATGGTGTGAAATGGCCTCCTCTAAGCAGATTTTGGTTTGCAATCTTTTTGCAATTATGGTTGATGTATCTCCTTCTCCATGGAGGTTTCTCTAGGGCTCTGTTGGGTGGAATCAAGCATATTTTGTTGCAGAAGAACATCACTCATGTTTTTGGCTTTCTGGCAGAATTTTATGAGTCTAGTTGAGCTCAAAATTGTTGTTCCATGGTCTAAATTCATTCCTTGACCATTCCTAATGCCTAGGTAGAGATTTTAAGTATGTTTGTGATGGATTTTGAGTGCCAGAATGTCCAAAATGTCCAGCACTGTCAAAAAATGACCCAGTAATAAAAAAATTGAATTGGAAGCTACTGCAATGTATTCTCTAAGGCAGGGTACAATCAAGGAGCTTGAGGAAGGGCTACATGGCCTCATTTCACAGCATCACAGGGGAATGATGGTCCCTCTAACATGTGAATGTGATAGTGCGAAAAGGTAGAGGTTTGAAGGCAAAGTTGGTGCCCAGCAACTACAAGATTTATTTATCCATATTTTGTCTGCTCCTCATTTATATAATTTATTAATGTTCCCAATGCCCATTGGTGGTATCTTGTAATGCAAAAACTCACCTAACTACCTTAATGTAAGACTTTTTGGCACCACATTTTGCTGTCTCTAAAGAACTGGTAGAGCCACTTTGTAAGGTTGTTGAGAAGATTGGGAAGCTTTTGAGGAGTGAATAAAAACTCCATCTTTGATTGGATGCCCTAGTTTTGGTGTTGTAAGTTTCATTTTTTGTATGTTGTATGCATTCTCTATGAGTAGTTCATCAATTTTAGATTGTGTTAAATGAATAATGTCATGGCATGTATTTCTATTTATTGTCTCCAGTGTTATCTATATTTACAGGTATTGAGGTTCGTGGAGTGGAGTTGCAAAAAGGAGATTGTAGACAATAAGGATTTAGGATCTGACAAGTAGAGGACTTTGATGAACATTTCGAGACAAGGGTGCTAGTCCCTGTGTCCTCTATTTTTCCTAAGGTAGAAATGGAAGATATAGTATAGATCAGTGTCGAAAGAAGATCCAGATTCTGTGATGAAAACTATACCTTGGACTAGGGCATTAGTCCCTATGTCATCAACTGTTATGCTTTCTGAACTTCTAAAAACAATGAGTTAGATATCTCTGTCCTTCACCTTGGTCTGAAAGGATTTGTCATAATTTGATAATTTGCTTACTATTTTGTATATTTATGGTTTTAAGTGAAATTGAGAGTTAAATTGTGATATTGTTTGATACATCTAAACTTCCACATCATTCCAAGTGGCAACCCTATTCTGATAGTTGTCATTGATGTCAAAAGTTCAGTTGCAGTTGTTGAGTTGTTAGGAGGTACTTTGATCATGACAATGTTTCATGCTTAGGTTCATGCTTAGGATGATCAAGATGCAATTCTTCATATGTCTTGCACAATGTGTCTTCATATGTATTTTCGTGATTTGTTCATATAGGTTGGCTTCAAGGTCACAAGGTTTACATGGTTTGATATGATGTTAAGGTACTTGGTGTTTTAGTAGTGTGGGGTTGTCTTCATGTTTCAAGACCTTCTTTATCATGCTTGCCCTCATGCTTGTCTTCCATATCAATGCATGTCTTCATGCTTGTCTTGCATATGATATCATGCTTTGGTGTTGATATCAAAATGCCCATGTCTATCTATTACCTTTCTGTGAACTGAAGCTTCCTCTACAACTTAGATGGATTTACAAGTGTCACTCTTATTAGTCTTAAAATCCTAGAATATAGGTTGAAACACTAAAAGGAACCTAACTTACATCCTATTGGCCCGTCAAGCCTTATTGTTACTTTATGTTCTATTTTTAAGTTGACTTATGATCACAGGTTGCTATCACTTAAGTCAACCTCCCAAAGAGTGTTTAGATCATAAGGTTCACTGACCCCTTCTCCTTGTTAACCAACTTAATAGGTCATCGGGTACTCAAGTCCATATCGAGGGTTATGATTAAAAGAATTCAAGGCATGAAAGGAATATCTAAAGACTCATATTTAAATCTAATTCAACTTTCAATGTATCCTTTCCTTTATAAAGTTTGATGGGCAAGATTATGAAAGAAGTCCTAACTGCTTGTAACTGAACCATCAATGAACCTTGAGGCTAGAGAAATTCATAAAAGGATCTACAAAATGTTTGAAAAAGAGGGTTTTGGTGATTCAAGGTGTGTGAAGAAATGTCTACACGGTGATGTGAAGAATGTTTCTGGTTGAATTAAGACTAGTATTTTTGAGTGGTTCAAACATAAAGGATGATTTCCATTTAAACAAAGAAGATTTTTGTGTTAATAATGTGCAAGATGCATAAAGGGCTCTGAATGGTTTCAGTATGCATGGCCTAGAGTCTTGTAATTGGAGAGACTTTGTGATGAAGATGGTTGTAGAGTTTTGAAGTGGTTTTGCATTAGTTTTTATGTATATCAGATCTAATTTTGTAAAGGAGTTGTCATCCTTGTATGCAAAGAAGGAGGTGTTCATTATGGATCAGAATATTCTATCAACTAAAATGTTTTTCATATAGTTTATGATGGCATTGTAATGTACTTTTATGCTGAAGTGTATGGTGGAGACATTTGGTGAATAGTGCTTTGTATGGAAATAGAGTAACCCTCTATATTTGTAATTATTTTTCTATATGCAGGAAGTGGTTGCTCCTGCAAACATTTTTCTAGCGAGGTTGTGTTAGGAAGTGGGTGTTCTATTGATATTGGAGTTGGTGCTCTTATTTGTTATTGGAATCAGTGCTCCACAAGGAGTTGGTGCTCCTAGATACATTGTAGCTAGTGAGGCTTTGTGATTAGTGGGATTTTATTAAGCTAGTGAGGCAATTTTTCTTGAGTGATTTTTTATCCCTATGAGGGTTTTCCACTTATAAAACTTGTGTTATGTATCCTCCTAATGGTTTGTTATATTATACTTTTTTGATCATCGTTGTTCAAGTTTTATGTCCTAATTTGAATATCATTGTGACATGTTTTCAATGGGTTTCTGTGCATAATACTGGTGAGTCAAGTTTTAAAATTTGAAAGTTTATAGACCATTGATTCACCCCCCTCTCAGTGGTCCTATACTCCAACAAGTGGTATCAAAGCCTTGGGTTCCTTGTTCAAAGTTTAATCAACTTGGGTAGGTCCTGATAGTGGAGTACCGTGGGAAAGTGTAAAAGAAATAGAGAACAGAAAGATGCCAAGAAAAAGGTTGTAAAACAAGCCCTAGTCAAGTCAAGTAATGAGTTGTTGTATGAGTCACCCCTGAATGATGACACAAAGTTTGATAAAGAGAATGATTCAATGAAATCAGTTAATCACCGTAAGAATATAGGTGCTAAGAAGGTTTGTAGAAAGAAATAAGTGAAAGAGAAAGATGAACCTAATCTTGTGCATGCTACACAAGAAACATTAATAACAGCTTATAAGAGGCAACATGGGTTTAGGGGGAGTCATCCAAAGCTTTACCTCTTTCCCCCAAGGAGGTTCAAGAGGTCTATGATATACAAAGAGTCAAATTAGGTTGATATGCATAGAGTGATTTGTCACTAACACACGGGTTGATTAGGTTGATTATGAAGTTGATTCAGTGATGGTGTGCTCTTATGGGTTCTCACAATGGTTTCTTAATCTAGGTCTATATGAAAGGCCTTCATTCATCAATAAATGTGCTTTTACATACCTTCAATGTATGACATGACAATAAGGGGTCTTCATAAACTTGTCAATGGTGCAGTGATGTAGATGTAATAATCAAGTGTCACAAGTGTGTGTGAATGTGTGTAGTCATCATTCTATGGTGATATTCTACTCTAACAAGATAGTATTTTTTTGGAACCTTCAATAAAATGTAGTTGAAAGTTAGTATTCTTGTAAAATTTGGGGATCTTGAACCAAGAGAAAGTACAGAGCAATGAAACACAATAGCAAAGATCTATTTGCACACTATGTGAGTAGTACCTATATGTGTGGTTCATGTTTTTGCACATACTGGGTGTACAGTGCCTAGTAGATTTCATTTTCAAAGGAGAAGATGTTATTTTCATGATGGATTATTACAGAGTGGTTGGCAGGACAGTGCAGATCTGGAAAAGAAGTGAACACATGCTTTGACAATTTTGAACTTGTTTGAAGACCATTCCCTTTCTTGGAAGTGATTACTGGACAATTTTTTAATTTGAAACATTTGCTTGAACAGTGGGTGTTTATGAATTAATGTTTCAGCCTAGGATTGACAGTGGTTGAAGTGCCTTGTTCCATGTTGAATAGTGGTTGGAGCAATGAACAATAAATGTGATGAATGGCAGGGGTATGATCTTAAAGAAGTCTACTTCTCTTGAGCTATCTATGAAATAGTAACTTATAGAAATGGCAGTTACTTTAAGTTGATTATACTTGCTAGGTTTGGACTGTGATTGCAAAGTGGTGTTGTAGATCTACTTTTGTATGATACAAGGATCTTGATGTTGATGCAAGATTTGTCTAGGGTTTTACAAGCATATTTTGTTAAAACTAAAATAGCTGGTGTAATTTCTTAATGCTTTGATTGGTGAAACATTTTACCCTATAGATATCTTAGTTCATGTTGCAGGGGACTTTGAGACAGGAATTTTTGAAAATTGTGGTATTATGACAATTTGAATCATTGTTATTGGCATATACTATGGCATCTTCCTTGATCAAGGGTAAAGTATCTTGTCCTTAAAGAATTAAGTAATGTATATATTCTTTGAAGTCATTTTCATGACAAAAGCTTATCTTTCATCTTGATGGTCAGAAAGAGAGGCTAGAATAATCTCAGTGGTAAAAGATTAGGTTTCACAATCCAAATAAAAAAACATGTTCAGATCCAGAGGCACAGTAATGTTAGACAATGTTTGCAATGTTTTCTCTCACATACAATAATCAATAATAGTGTTCTCATTTAACAGTATTTACAACTGTAATGGAAAATAAAGTGGAGAATGATTATAGAGATCACAGAGCTACTTAAGTTGGTGATCATGAGATAGTTATTTCAATGAGGATCCTATCATGCGTGGGCATACATTTACATGGTTTGGTGCTTTAACATAAGGTTTGATTGTCTCTTTTTGCTCAGAGCATATGTCTCCAAGTACAACAATTGTTGCACAGTGATTGAAGTTGTCATATTAGCTCCTTTGTGACAATGGTTTTTACTGAATGAATATCATGGTACCCTTGAGGATTGTGACACACTACTTGTGATAGTGACCCTTTGCCCTAATGACATTTATTGGTCTTATGGAGTTCTTTATATCTTATGCAATACATATAATTGCTCTTCATACCAATCACTTAGTATTTGGATGACAGTATAGTTTGTTGCTTAATAATCTTAGTGCAAGATTCTAATCTTAAGGAGGAACACTGCCTTCTTGTCAAAGTGCTACATGGTTAGTGGAAGCCATTCATTAGCTTGGATAGTCTCTTTTATGCCTTGGGACAGTTTAACTTGATAGGGGGAGTAACTTGATGATTTAATAATGTTGAATTATATGACAGTGACAATGAAAGGTCTTGATTGATTGATCTTTGACAGTGCTTTGAAAATGTGAAAAGTTCATTATGTCTGAGGAGATGAAGAAGAAAGAATATGTTCTTCCTTCAAGTCACGATGCAATGAAACAATGTGTTTCAATCTCTACTTGACAATAGAAAATCAAAAGTGCTATTTGATAGGGGGAGTATCTTGTACTTTGTCAGTTGATGTCAAAGGGGGAGAGAGAAAATGTTGTGGTTATTTTTGCCATCAATGACAAAGGGTGAGATTGTTGTGATAGTTGTCATTGATGTCAAAGGTTTAGTTGAAGTTATTGAGTTGTTAGGAGGTGCTTTGATTATGACAATGTTTCATGCTCAGGTTCATGCTCAAGATGATCAAGATGCAATTCTTCATATGTCTTTTGGTGATTTCTTGATATAGGTTGGCTTCAAGGTCACAAGGTTTACATGGTATTGATATAATGCTAAGGTACTTGGTGTTTTAGTAGTGTGGGGTTGTCTTCATGTTTCAGGACCTTCTTTATCATGCTTTCCCTCATGCTTGTCTTGCACATTATGCTTGCCCTCATGCTTGTCTTGCATATCAATGCTTGTCTTCATGCTTGTCTTGCATATGTTATCATGCTTTGGTGTTGATGTGAAAATGTCCATATCAATCTATTACCTTTCTGTGAAGTGAAGCTTTCTCTACAACTTAGATGGATTTACTAGTGTCACTCTGATTAGTCTTAAAATCCTAAAATCTAGGTTGAAACCCTAAAAGGAACCTGTTAGTGCCTGAATTGACTGGTAGTTTTCTGAGCATTTTTCATTCAGGCACTCTCCCTAAGTATCCAAAAAAATGTTCTAAGTGATGGACCTCCTCAGCATTTTTCAGCTGCATCATCATGTTTTCCGAAGGAGGAGGTCATCATCATCAT
Organism: Cunninghamia lanceolata; assembly: GCA_027924645.1. Lineage (NCBI taxonomy): Eukaryota > Viridiplantae > Streptophyta > Pinopsida > Cupressales > Cupressaceae > Cunninghamia > Cunninghamia lanceolata. The sequence continues at coordinate 5,549,472 of BSBN01000960.1, read as the reverse complement.
GTTTGTTTCGATGATGGTCAGCATCATCATGTTCTCCCTCTATCGGTTTCTCATCGTCATCATCATATTTCGCTGTCGGGTGATGTTTGGGTTTTATCCTGATGATGCTGACGAGCTACAGTGCGCCCTGATCTGCTTGCGAGGGTGATTCTTCAAAGTCTCTGGTGATCTTCCATTTATCACCGTGCGCAGGCATGATGATGATGTTACTTATTCTTTGAGTTGCTCGACCTAACTTGTTTTATCCTAAGGGTCGTCGTCATCATCATCATATTTCCAGTTATTATCCTGCTGCTTGTGGAGGTCATCATATTTTCTGCCTTCATGATATTTCGCCGGGGTGATATTTCTATCATCGGGTGATCTTGGTTTATATCATCCTGATGATGTTGTCGAAGAGTTCTAAGTGCGACCCGATATTCACTAGGGTCATCATATTTTGAACGTCAGGATGATCTTAGTCAATATCATCCTGATGATGTTGTATTACTTCTTGATCGTTGTTTTGTCATCCTGATGATGCTGACGTCATCCTTATATATCAGGGTGATATTTGTTTCTCTGCCTATCTGCATCATGATATTTCCGAAGGGGGGGGTGATATTTTCATATCACCCGGATATATGTTTTGTTTGTTCGAGCATCATGATGATGCTGATATCAAGGAGATATCCGCCTGCTGGCTTCGCGCATTTTCTACTGGGGGTGATCTTTTCAAGCAACATCATCATATTCAGTTATCACCCCGATCTTATAGAGGAGCTACAGTGGAGCCTGATATTTGTGCATCAGGAGGATATTTCCAAATATCTGGTTGTCTTCCGAATATCATGATGATGTTAATATGATGATGACGTCATCAAGGTCCGGGGGGGTTATATTTCTAACATTGATCATCTTGAAGAGACCTCCTGATATTTGCAAATATGATTATGACGTCATCCGGATATGAGGAGGTGCGCAGTAGGCAGATATGATGATGACGTCAGTAGTATATGATGATGACGTCATCAGGATGTTCATCGGCCAGACTTTTGTTATAAGCTCAGCAGGAGGATGTTCCTCCGAAGGATCAGGTTGTGCCGATTATCATGAAGGTCATATTTCAATTATCATGATGACGTCAGGGTGATATTTCGAACAACAGGATATCTTGCTGCTGGAGGATGATGATGATGAGGTCTATACTAGTGTCGTCAGGAGCAAAAGCACCGACATGATATATGCTCATGACCTAGTATATAAAGTGTTATTGAGGTCATCGCGGGGTGCATGTGGGATATTGATATCCTGCATTTTCAAATATCATGATGATGAATCTCGGCGGGAAATGGTTGCGACTGCAGATTTGATGATCTTCCCAAGGCCGCGAGTTGGTGCACCATTAATGGCGATTGTTGCAGAGGTATGGGCGATGGCGTGGGTCGATCTTGTACCCGACTGGAGGTGTCAATCAGCGGACAGAGGCGCAGGGCTCGAGAAATCTTCCTGTCTCCTCCCCTACCTGCTGCATTCAAGTTTGGGCGCCAATCTGGTTGTGTTTGAGCGCCATTTTCATGATACTGTGTATCTGGCGAAATTTTGGTCAACCATGTAATTAATTGCTGAGCACCTACCTTGCTGTTATAAGCAGGTTGTGTTGCTCATTTGAGAGGTTGTTGAAAGTTGATGATTTTTGGCTCTGTAATTCAAAACCAGCTGATCTGGTTGCTCTGTACAGTCTAACTTGTGAGTTTATGTATCTCCTGTTGTACGACTTGGCATGAATCCACTGATTTCATGGTTGATCTTATATGAGTAATGCTATCTTAGCATGTGTTGTGTTAATTCTGTCTCCAGTATTGCATGTATTCTTCTTCTGGATCTGGATGTTTGCGTAATGTTTAGATTCTAGAGCATAGAATTCCTATGTTGAATGTCTGATCTTTTAACCTCTGCTCAAGGGGCAGATTAAACTGTTTTCAGGTTGAACATTGGGAAGGGTATACTGCAGTAGGGATGCCATAAGTAGAGATAACTTAACACTCTTCATTGGGAGATATCTGTAAGGCAGATATCATGTGTATCCCCCTGAAATCTAGTTTTAGCTATTTATGCTGATCATTCACAGGTGTATGTCTACCGACTCCAAGCCCTGGATAGGCACCAATCATGCTGTGTTCTTGTGTTATACACCATGTCCAGCTTTGCATCCAAATTCATATCAAACCATTTCATACTTCCACCTGTTAGTTGTAGGAGTAGGATTAGGAACCCCCTGCATGCTCTCATACCCAACCAGACATCATGTCCAAGAATGTTGCCAGCCTTGTGATCTATCATGCAGATCTTGGTCCATACATGAGAGTATTCTGCCTGTTGTTGTCAAGTTAGATCATTCTATCTTTGAGCTAGTCAAGGTTACATCTTGAGTTATAGGGATACCCCCCTTGGTGCGGCAGAACCAGAAGTGAAGGGGAGGAGCTCACGCAACCTCCTGTATTCAGTTGGCTGAATCTGCCTGTGCATTAGAACTGGCAATCCCTAATGCTGATTCAAAGAATGTCAACAAAATGGCGACTCCGCTGGGGATGGACTAAAAAATGATATACTTGTGGCCCATCCGAGTCACTAACAAAATGATGCTCTGCTGGTGGAATGAACCTGGAAAAGTAGCTTTCAGCTATTGAAAATTTTGTCCTCTCTGGAGAGGTGGCGACTCTGCAAAAAAGATCTAAATGCACATGAAAGATAGATGTATGTTATTGGTTGAAAGATGTACATATTTCTGCATCTGTATGAGAAAAGGTACCTTGTTACTTCCCCTTTATTTGTTGTTTTACTGCATAAGTTAGATGCCAGGGGAAGCCTTAGGTCTTAGACAGACAAAGGATGTCTAAGAGTAAGTTTTTTATGAATCCAAGTATGAGTTATCCCACACTCAGTGGTGAAATGTTGGATAAAGGAATAGAAGAGATGAGAAATAGGTTGATATTCTTAGAGGCTGAGCAGGCCCAGTTAAAAAGCAGTAACCCTGTTGTGTCTGCCAGTCAGAAAGCTAAACCTCCTGTCAGCCCTTTTGATCCTTTGTATGACCAACTGGATTTGTCATGGGTGGATTATAAAGTAGAAACTATGCCTGCTAGGATATACTGTCAGATGCCTAGATTTAGTGGTCACAATGTATGTGATGGGAATGCACATATCCAAAATTTTCAAAGTTTTATGGGAAAACATTCATTCAGAGATGAGGATATGTGGATGAGGTTTCTTGTTAGGTCCTTTGATGCAAAAGCAAAAGACTGGTATTTGAGCTTTCCAAAGAAATCCTTTGCCTGTTGGGATGAACTTGCTGACTGTTTCAAGGAAGAATTTGCAAAAGAACCGGCTGATTTTGTTACAGAATTGATGAGAATCAGAAAACAAGATGAAGAGCCATGTGTTGATTTCAGTCATAGGTTTGCAGTAGCCCTTTCACATGTCCCTGAAAGTTTCAGACCTGATATTTCAGCCTGTGTTGGCATATTCTTTGAAGCTTTTGAGGAGGGCTTTAGTGCAATACTGAGGGATTTCAAGGTGACAAGTATGCAGATGGCATACAGGTTCATAGAAAAGATAGAAAAAACCAAAAATGTGTACCTGCTGAAACCCCTGTCCCCAGGCCTTGGTGTGAGAAATGGTTATGAGGCTGCAAATGACCAAATGATTATGGCATCATGTGCAGATAAAAATGAAAATAAAAGCATAGAGGTTGAGACTGCTGTATTTGAACATAATGCTAACAATACTGCTCAACTGGATTGTTCATCAGTTGAGGATGCCAGTGAAAGGACTAATGAGGATTCCCATTGCAATGATGAGGCAGCTGACCATGAAAACAATAACGAGGTTGTGGATAGCAATGAGCAATTTTTAGAATGGACCTGTGGAGACAATTGTGAGTATTGTACTCAAGACAGAGAAGATATAAGCAAACAGAGAAGCAATCCTATGTGTGACCCATTGCCTACCTTTCAAACACATGGAGATCATGAAGAGCAGTCAGAAATTGAAATAAGTGCTAGTTCAGAGCATGATTGTTTTTCATTTGATGGCTGTTTTGCTTATGACACACAGGCTGATACTCCTCCACAGAGTGAATCCATTGATGATGAAGAGGTGTGCTCTGCTGCCCATGAACAAATGGCATACTATGATGAAACTGATGCACCTGGGTCACCCATTTATGACACATATGGTGATGAGGATCTGTCTGAGTATGGTGAAGATCTAGACATTACTTTTGGCTTGGATTCTGTTTCTCATCTTGATGAAAGAGGAAACAACATACATCAGGTAAGTGACTGTGAAAATGTGCCTGACTTAAAAGAGATGCCAGAGCCTGATCTTTTCCAGCCTGGTGTACCAGATGGTTGTGTACATAATGTACACAATTGTGATTTTGAAAGCTTTTCTTTTGATGAGCCAGCATATAATACAATGAGCTTTGATCTTCCTAGTTTTGTGGTGGACTCCGAGTGTTTCCTATTTGCAGTCCAGCTAGGAGATCATGTTGCAATGCATGATGATGATATAGGTGATAAGTGCTATATGCCATATGAACATGCATTGTTTGATACATTCTGCACCCACATGTCACATGATGCTGAGGGCTATCTGCACAAGGGTGATAATGACAAGCCAAATCAGAAGGTTGAGTATGCAGATGACAAGTTTTGTTTGTGGGTGGATCTTTGTAGTATCTCCAAGCTTGATCCAGTGCATGCAGATGAAAACAAGATATTTGACAAAGGGAGATACATGTTTTTCTTTTCTTGGTGGCCCTAGGCCATCAAGTGTGTTGGGTGATGTAGGTCAGTGCAGTATTTGACTCTGTGCCCAATGGATAAGGGACTGGTCTGCATCCCAGAGATCTGGAGTTCTCGCTGCAGGTTTTCACCTGCACGTCCCCAGACAGAGCCACTGTTAGTGCCTGAATTGACTGGTAGTTTTCTGAGCATTTTTCATTCAGGCACTCTCCCTAAGTATCCAAAAAAATGTTCTAAGTGATGGACCTCCTCAGCATTTTTCAGCTGCATCATCATGTTTTCCGAAGGAGGAGGTCATCATCATCATGTTTGTTTCGATGATGGTCAGCATCATCATGTTCTCCCTCGATCGGTTTCTCATCGTCATCATCATATTTCGCTGTCGGGTGATGTTTGGGTTTTATCCTGATGATGCTGACGAGCTACAGTGCGCCCTGATCTGCTTGCGAGGGTGATTCTTCAAAGTCTCTGGTGATCTTCCATTTATCACCGTGCGCAGGCATGATGATGATGTTACTTATTCTTTGAGTTGCTCGACCTAACTTGTTTTATCCTAAGGGTCGTCGTCATCATCATCATATTTCCAGTTATTATCCTGCTGCTTGTGGAGGTCATCATATTTTCTGCCTTCATGATATTTCGCCGGGGTGATATTTCTATCATCGGGTGATCTTGGTTTATATCATCCTGATGATGTTGTCGAAGAGTTCTAAGTGCGACCCGATATTCACTAGGGTCATCATATTTTGAACGTCAGGATGATCTTAGTCAATATCATCCTGATGATGTTGTATTACTTCTTGATCATTGTTTTGTCATCCTGATGATGCTGATGTCATCCTTATATATCAGGGTGATATTTGTTTCTCTGCCTATCTGCATCATGATATTTCCGAAGGGGGGGGTGATATTTTCATATCACCCGGATATATGTTTTGTTTGTTCGAGCATCATGATGATGCTGATATCAAGGAGATATCCGCCTGCTGGCTTCGCGCATTTTCTACTGGGGGTGATCTTTTCAAGCAACATCATCATATTCAGTTATCACCCCGATCTTATAGAGGAGCTACAGTGGAGCCTGATATTTGTGCATCAGGAGGATATTTCCAAATATCCGGTTGTCTTCCGAATATCATGATGATGTTAATATGATGATGACATCATCAAGGTCCGGGGGGGTTATATTTCTAACATTGATCATCTTGAAGAGACCTCCTGATATTTGCAAATATGATTATGACGTCATCCGGATATGAGGAGGTGCGCAGTAGGCAGATATGATGATGACGTCAGCAGTATATGATGATGACGTCATCAGGATGTTCATCGGCCAGACTTTTGTTATAAGCTCAGCAGGAGGATGTTCCTCCGAAGGATCAGGTTGTGCCGATTATCATGAAGGTCATATTTCAATTATCATGATGACGTCAGGGTGATATTTCGAACAACAGGATATCTTGCTGCTGGAGGATGATGATGATGAGGTCTATACTAGTGTCGTCAGGAGCAAAAGCACCGACATGATATATGCTCATGACCTAGTATATAAAGTGTTATTGAGGTCATCGCGGGGTGCATGTGGGATATTGATATCCTGCATTTTCAAATATCATGATGATGAATCTCGGCGGGAAATGGTTGCGACTGCAGATTTGATGATCTTCCCAAGGCCGCGGGTTGGTGCGCCATTAATGGCGATTGTTGCAGAGGTATGGGCGATGGCGTGGGTCGATCTTGTACCCGACTAGAGGTGTCAATCAGCGGACAGAGGCGCAGGGCTCGAGAAATCTTCCTGTCTCCTCCCCTACCTGCTGCATTCAAGTTTGGGCGCCAATCTGGTTGTGTTTGAGCGCCATTTTCATGATACTGTGTATCTGGCGAAATTTTGGTCAACCATGTAATTAATTGCTGAGCACCTACCTTGCTGTTATAAGCAGGTTGTGTTGCTCATTTGAGAGGTTGTTGAAAGTTGATGATTTTTGGCTCTGTAATTCAAAACCAGCTGATCTGGTTGCTCTGTACAGTCTAACTTGTGAGTTTATGTATCTCCTGTTGTACGACTTGGCATGAATCCACTGATTTCATGGTTGATCTTATATGAGTAATGCTATCTTAGCATGTGTTGTGTTAATTCTGTCTCCAGTATTGCATGTATTCTTCTTCTGGATCTGGATGTTTGCGTAATGTTTAGATTCTAGAGCATAGAATTCCTATGTTGAATGTCTGATCTTTTAACCTCTGCTCAAGGGGCAGATTAAACTGTTTTCAGGTTGAACATTGGGAAGGGTATACTGCAGTAGGGATGCCATAAGTAGAGATAACTTAACACTCTTCATTGGGAGATATCTGTAAGGCAGATATCATGTGTATCCCCCTGAAATCCAGTTTTAGCTATTTATGCTGATCATTCACAGGTGTATGTCTACCGACTCCAAGCCCTGGATAGGCACCAATCATGCTGTGTTCTTGTGTTATACACCATGTCCAGCTTTGCATCCAAATTCATATCAAACCATTTCATACTTCCACCTGTTAGTTGTAGGAGTAGGATTAGGAACCCCCTGCATGCTCTCATACCCAACCAGACATCATGTCCAAGAATGTTGCCAGCCTTGTGATCTATCATGCAGATCTTGGTCCATACATGAGAGTATTCTGCCTGTTGTTGTCAAGTTAGATCATTCTATCTTTGAGCTAGTCAAGGTTACATCTTGAGTTATAGGGATACCCCCCTTGGTGCGGCAGAACCAGAAGTGAAGGGGAGGAGCTCACGCAACCTCCTGTATTCAGTTGGCTGAATCTGCCTGTGCATTAGAACTGGCAATCCCTAATGCTGATTCAAAGAATGTCAACAAAATGGCGACTCCGCTGGGGATGGACTAAAAAATGATATACTTGTGGCCCATCCGAGTCACTAACAAAATGATGCTCTGCTGGTGGAATGAACCTGGAAAAGTAGCTTTCAGCTATTGAAAATTTTGTCCTCTCTGGAGAGGTGGCGACTCTGCAAAAAAGATCTAAATGCACATGAAAGATAGATGTATGTTATTGGTTGAAAGATGTACATATTTCTGCATCTGTATGAGAAAAGGTACCTTGTTACTGCCCCTTTATTTGTTGTTTTACTGCATAAGTTAGATGCCAGGGGAAGCCTTAGGTCTTAGACAGACAAAGGATGTCTAAGAGTAAGTTTTTTATGAATCCAAGTATGAGTTATCCCACACTCAGTGGTGAAATGTTGGATAAAGGAATAGAAGAGATGAGAAATAGGTTGATATTCTTAGAGGCTGAGCAGGCCCAGTTAAAAAGCAGTAACCCTGTTGTGTCTGCCAGTCAGAAAGCTAAACCTCCTGTCAGCCCTTTTGATCCTTTGTATGACCAACTGGATTTGTCATGGGTGGATTATAAAGTAGAAACTATGCCTGCTAGGATATACTGTCAGATGCCTAGATTTAGTGGTCACAATGTATGTGATGGGAATGCACATATCCAAAATTTTCAAAGTTTTATGGGAAAACATTCATTCAGAGATGAGGATATGTGGATGAGGTTTCTTGTTAGGTCCTTTGATGCAAAAGCAAAAGACTGGTATTTGAGCTTTCCAAAGAAATCCTTTGCCTGTTGGGATGAACTTGCTGACTGTTTCAAGGAAGAATTTGCAAAAGAACCGGCTGATTTTGTTACAGAATTGATGAGAATCAGAAAACAAGATGAAGAGCCATGTGTTGATTTCAGTCATAGGTTTGCAGTAGCCCTTTCACATGTCCCTGAAAGTTTCAGACCTGATATTTCAGCCTGTGTTGGCATATTCTTTGAAGCTTTTGAGGAGGGCTTTAGTGCAATACTGAGGGATTTCAAGGTGACAAGTATGCAGATGGCATACAGGTTCATAGAAAAGATAGAAAAAACCAAAAATGTGTACCTGCTGAAACCCCTGTCCCCAGGCCTTGGTGTGAGAAATGGTTATGAGGCTGCAAATGACCAAATGATTATGGCATCATGTGCAGATAAAAATGAAAATAAAAGCATAGAGGTTGAGACTGCTGTATTTGAACATAATGCTAACAATACTGCTCAACTGGATTGTTCATCAGTTGAGGATGCCAGTGAAAGGACTAATGAGGATTCCCATTGCAATGATGAGGCAGCTGACCATGAAAACAATAACGAGGTTGTGGACAACAATGAGCAATTTTTAGAATGGACCTGTGGAGACAATTGTGAGTATTGTACTCAAGACAGAGAAGATATAAGCAAACAGAGAAGCAATCCTATGTGTGACCCATTGCCTACCTTTCAAACACATGGAGATCATGAAGAGCAGTCAGAAATTGAAATAAGTGCTAGTTCAGAGCATGATTTTTTTCATTTGATGGCTGTTTTGCTTATGACACACAGGCTGATACTCCTCCACAGAGTGAATCCATTGATGATGAAGAGGTGTGCTCTGCTGCCCATGAACAAATGGCATACTATGATGAAACTGATGCACCTGGGTCACCCATTTATGACACATATGGTGATGAGGATCTGTCTGAGTATGGTGAAGATCTAGACATTACTTTTGGCTTGGATTCTGTTTCTCATCTTGATGAAAGAGGAAACAACATACATCAGGTAAGTGACTGTGAAAATGTGCCTGACTTAAAAGAGATGCCAGAGCCTGATCTTTTCCAGCCTGGTGTACCAGATGGTTGTGTACATAATGTACACAATTGTGATTTTGAAAGCTTTTCTTTTGATGAGCCAGCATATAATACAATGAGCTTTGATCTTCCTAGTTTTGTGGTGGACTCCGAGTGTTTCCTATTTGCAGTCCAGCTAGGAGATCATGTTGCAATGCATGATGATGATATAGGTGATAAGTGCTATATGCCATATGAACATGCATTGTTTGATACATTCTGCACCCACATGTCACATGATGCTGAGGGCTATCTGCACAAGGGTGATAATGACAAGCCAAATCAGAAGGTTGAGTATGCAGATGACAAGTTTTGTTTGTGGGTGGATCTTTGTAGTATCTCCAAGCTTGATCCAGTGCATGCAGATGAAAACAAGATATTTGACAAAGGGAGATACATGTTTTTCTTTTCTTGGTGGCCCTAGGCCATCAAGTGTGTTGGGTGATGCAGGTCAGTGCAGTATTTGACTCTGTGCCCAATGGATAAGGGACTGGTCTGCATCCCAGAGATCTGGAGTTCTCGCTGCAGGTTTTCACCTGCACGTCCCTAGACAGAGCCACTATTAGTGCCTGAATTGATTGGTAGTTTTCTGAGCATTTTTCATTCAGGCACTCTCCCTAAGTATCCAAAAAAATGTTCTAAGTGATGGACCTCCTCAGCATTTTTTAGCTGCATCATCATGTTTTCCGAAGGAGGAGGTCATCATCATCATGTTTGTTTCGATGATGGTCAGCATCATCATGTTCTCCCTCGATCGGTTTCTCATCGTCATCATCATATTTCGCTGTCGGGTGATGTTTGGGTTTTATCCTGATGATGCTGACGAGCTACAGTGCGCCCTGATCTGCTTGCGAGGGTGATTCTTCAAAGTCTCTGGTGATCTTC